>CM076993.1:74426115-77288372 GCA_039090855.1 Macrothele yani | reverse complement strand
TGAGTCAAAGTAAATTAAAATAAAGGAGAGTATACAAAGTTATGCTACCAGATCAAAATAAGGAAAGATAAAACACCAATCAGTACAGACTACAGAAAAGAACATTCAAGAAGAAGAAGAACTACTAAAAGATAATGGACTTTATAGAAAAATAGTGGGGGAGCTGTCATGTGTTTATCTACAGTAACAAGACCAGACATTTCAACTGCCATAGGCATCTTAAGCAAAAAAGTAAAAAAAAAAAAAACCAAGTAAATAAAATTGGTTAGCCATTATGAAGTTAATTTATTATTTGAAATCAACAGTAAACCTTAAATTAAGACTATCTTCCCACAAGACCCACTAATTTTTTAAGGCTATTTTAGGCAGACGCTGACTGGGCAAGGAAGCTTGGGACTGACTGGAAATCCCAACATCTGGATTTGTTTTCATGCTTGGAAAGAGTGCCATATGTTGGATGACATGCCCGTAAGCTTAGTCAACAACAGCACTTATCGACAACCGAAGCAGAGTTCATCGCCACTGCAGAAGCAAGAAGCAAAGAACTATTCGTGAGTTGCGAGAGTTACTCAAGGATTTTTGATTGTGAACAGACTGAAACCACTACAATATTTCAGGATAACAAATCAGCTATACATCTTATAGAAAATCAAAAGATCCAATTCCAGATCTAAACACATTATGGTGCGGGTGCACAGTATTAGTTTGTGAAAGAATTTAGTGGAACTGTTCTTCAGATTATACTACTGTAATACTTCTCAAATGGTTGCGGACATTTTCACCAAGCCATTGGCTGACAGTTGAAACCTCAGAACACACTCTTAAAGAAAATAATCTTTGATCATCTTCTCCATAATCACTAACAGCCTGCTATTTCCTTGGCCACAACACCATAAACACTTATGGCACTGTTCTTCAGTATAGGAACCTACACAACACTGAAAGTTGATCTTGAGGTGCTTAACAATCAATCGCCTGAGAACCCACTTTCCTGGGCAGCAGCAGGCAAGAAAACTAACTAGCGAGGAGGCAATTCACTCCACAGATGTTACATGCCTGGGTATGTATGAACCAGCTCAGGC
This sequence comes from Macrothele yani, assembly GCA_039090855.1. Taxonomy (NCBI): domain Eukaryota; kingdom Metazoa; phylum Arthropoda; class Arachnida; order Araneae; family Macrothelidae; genus Macrothele; species Macrothele yani. The sequence goes on along the minus strand of CM076993.1, from coordinate 77,287,290 downwards.
ATGCAGCATCTGTGGGTCTGGGGACACCCACAAACCCTTAATGTTGCGTAGTTCTATCCTGAACAGTTAAGTCTATAGCTTTGATTGGTTTTCCAGCAAATAATTTAATCTTTAAATAAAAAATACACTAAATATATCATACTATGATCAGGTGTGTCAAATGTTTGTCGTATGTTTTTTAAGTTTTGTATCTGGCATAACTGCTCCCAGTGGAATAATCAAACTCAAAATTTTTTACTGGATTTTGCAACCATACAGTACTTTAGTGTGTGCAAAATCTAAATTTTTATTAGGTACCTCCCCACCAGAGATATTCACTCCTAAGTTTCACAAAAATGTTTGAAAATAGCATATTTGTAAGGCCCTGTAAAAAAAATAAATGGAGACAAGTATCAGGGCTCCAATTGTTTTTTGACATAAACTACCCTACCATAGTACTTGCAAAAAAAAAAAAAAAAAAAAAAAAAAAAAATTGAAGCCGGAAGTCTTTTAACCCTTTCCCGAAAAATTGCCCTTCGAAATTTGAATTTTTTTATAACACCATAAGTGTCAAGTTCTGCACGAAACATAAGGATACCTAAGATAGCCAAATGATGTACTGAACAATAATGTAGTCTAGAATGTGCTAAGAATAACAGTTTTTGTTCCAGAGGCTCTGAGACAAAGCATAACTGAAATATGCAGTTTTCCGCAAACCAGAAACTCAAAAAATGGCACACGGCGTGGAAACAAAAATGGCCACCATTTTTTAAACAAGTTAATATAAAATTAAAATAACCTTGGTTTTCAAACTACCAACATATAGGGGTCATTATCTAAAAAAAAATTAAAAATGGTCAAGCAACCAAAGTGCTGGACCAATTGATATGGGTTGACCCGAATGTTTACTATTCCCTCGCTACTGATGCATCAAAATAAAAGGGTATTTTAATTAAGTGTTTCTCAATTCTTTTGAGGTACTTTATAAAACATGGCATAGTTCATTGCACTTTCCAGACATTCATGAGCACAGTCAGGAAACAGCAAATGCTATTTTTGAATCAAATAAAGGGAGAAATTGTTTGTCATTTCATCTACATTTTAAAAATCTGTCAGCTTTTTGCAGCGGACAATGCCAATGTAAGTTACAGGAAGCATAACAGTGTCTTCAAGAAACTTCAATGTGAGGAGTAAATGATAACACTAATATGCAAGGTTTTGTTGTTTTGAAATGAATAGGTGTATCTGAATGGATTTCTTGCGCAGATTCCGAAAATGACCTTCAAGAGAATTCTGTATCACGTCAAGATTTTTTCACAAATGACGGAAATGTGAAAATAAAAAAAAAACATTTTTTAATGACATTGTTATATGGCAACGTTTGTAACATGTGAAAATGTTCGCTGGAAGAGAGCGGAATGATTGTTTAAGGAATAGATAAACATAAAATATATAGCTGATAATGGAAATGCAACACGTTTTATCTGTATGACGTCACGATTTGCACCACTCAGAAAAGGCGGAACATGAGGAGAATGTTATCTTGGCACGTAGCAGTATGACTCGTACCTCACGCCACTGCTCCCTTCTTTCTATTGGTCACATGTAGGCGCCATTCAGGGCAGATTGTGTTACACTAGTCAGTGCAAAGAAGGGACTGGTCCCGTTTGGTTGTTTCTTTGTGGCATGTGCAATGGCTTCACGTGGTTGCTGTAAATCATCCAGACATTTTTTGCTACACATGCTGGCTGTTATATGACAGGAAAAAAAAAACAGGCAAAATATTATGCCTTTCGTGAAAAATGCTTATTTTCAATACTTCGACGCATTAAACTAGCAGATCATGACAAAGTTTGGTCTCCTCGCAATGTGTGCCGTGCATGTGTGGAGGGGTTGAGGAACTGGAAAAGTGGAAAAAAGGGCATCAATGCCGTTCTCAGTGTACCCATGGTGTGGCGTGAGCCAAAAAATCACAGTGACTACTGCTACTTCTGCACAGTGAATATCGTGGGCCATACCAGAACGAGTAAGCGTAACATTGTGTATCTCAATGTCCCATCTGCCATAAGACCAGTGCCCCATAGTGAATCCATCCCTGTGCCATCCCCGTCCAATATCAAGCCCCCAACAGACACTGATTCAGATGGTGATACAAGTAATGAGATGTACCAACCGGACAGCATGGAGGATGAAACCCCAGTGCCATTTACCCAGCATGAACTGAATGATTTGGTTCGTGATCTGAATTTACCTAAAGATGCAGCAGAGCTTTTAGGATCACGACTTCAGGAAAATAATTTACTATGTCCTAATATGAGATTCTCCTGGTACAGACACCGAGAAGCAAGAATTGGTTCCGTTTTTGCTGAGGAAAGCGGTTTGGTATATTGTAGAGACATTCCGGCAGTCATGACATACTTCAACATTAATTACAATTCAGGACAGTGGAGGTTGTTCTGGATGCCAGCAAATCCAGTTTAAAAGGTGTTTTTATTACACAATACTAACATCCATCCATCCATTCCAGTAGCACATTATGTGACTTTGAAAGAGACATACAAGAACCTTAAATTACTGCTGGAAAGTGTGAAGTACAAGTTTCATGAATGGTCTTTGTGCGAGGATTTCAAGGTGATTGGAATATTGCTCGGCCAACAAGCAGGCTACACCAAATTTCCTTGCTTTTGTGTGAATAGGACTCCAGAGCAAGGATGAAACATTGGGTTCGGCAGCAGTGGCCAGTCAGAAGTACATTCACACCTGGCGAAAAAAACATTGCTTCACTTCCACCGGTTGATCCCTCGAAAATACTGTTGCCACCTTTATACATCAAACTTGGGTTAATGAAGCAATTCGCGACAGCTTTAAGCAGGGACAGTAAATGCTTTTAGTATCTTGGTGGTAAGTTTCCGTCAATCACGTCTGAAAAAATTAAAGCTGGCATTTTCATAGGCCCTCAAATATGAAAATTAATGGCAGACAACATATTCGAAGAAACCATGAGTGAGTGTGAATTGCGAGAATGGACTGCATTCAGAAATGTGGTACACAACTTTTTGGGGAACACGAAGGCTTCAAATTACACCACTTTAGTCGAGGGCATGTTGGAATCCTATGAACTGCTTGGTTGCAACATGAGCGTCAAAGTTCACTTTCTTCATGCTCATCTAAATTACTTTCCTAACAATCTTGGTGATTTTTTGGAAGAACATGGTGAGCGCTTCCATCAGGATATTAAAGTGATAGAAAAGAGATACCAAGGAAAATGGACTGTACATAGTACATATGATGGCCAACTATTGTTGGATGCTGAACAAAGACTGTACGGACGCACACCAAAGACAATCCAAAAGGAGGAAGTTTGAAGGGGATCCCAGTGGCGAATGTTAGATATGCTTGCTTTTGAATATGTATTTATGTTTATCTATTCCTTAAACAATCATTCCGCCCCTCCAGAGAATATTTTCACACGTTACAAATGTTGCCATATAGCAATGTCATTAAAAAATAATGGTTTTTTTAAATTTTCACATTTCCGTCATTTTGTGAAAAAACCTGACTTGATACAGAATTTTGAAAGTCATTTTCGGAATCTGCGCAAAAAATCAATTCAAATACACCTACCTATTCATTTGAAAACAACAGAAAAAAGTTGAAAAATTGCAGATCAGTGTAATCTTCCTGAGACTGTTTGGCTCATGTTATTCATGTTTCCAGGTATGCAGCATCAAAACTATGGTTGGATATAGAGAATTTAGTGTTGAAAGTGTTTTGACTTTAGCAGTTATGATTCTAGTAGGACAGCAGCTCTAAAGGAGTTTTGTGAATTTGATGACGTAGAAGTTATGCTAGGTACAAAACTTAAAAAAAACCTGTGAGATCAGGTAACATAATGTTATAATATTATACAGCAAATTTAAAGTTTTAAAGCACATTAAAACAGACTATGAGAATGTATATATATATGAGAAAATGGTGACTTCATTACTTTCAGAGGTCTTAAAAGTTTTTCACTTATTCAAAAGTGATGGATTCTCGCACCACGTAGGCTTCTGCACATACAAATAGTAGCGCCTTCCTTGCGTCATATTTTCTGTCAAAATGCTTCTAAGTAAAAAAACAAACAAATGTATATATATATATATATATGGAAGGGAGTGAGACAAGGTGACACCATATCTCCGAAGCTCTTTAATGCCACATTGGAAAATGTCTTTCAATCACTGAACTGGGAAAACAAAGGGATAAAGATTAATGGAGATTATCTAACCCACCTTCGTTTTGCTGATGACGTAGTCATTTTTGCAACTACCCCATCAGAGCTGCAGAGTATGATCCAGGAGCTTGCTGACAAGAGTAAAGAAGTGGGATTAAAAATGAACTTTCAGAAGACAAAAGTGATGTTCAATGCTTTTTACAAAAAATGAAGATTTATCGATTGATGGAGAAAAACTGGAGATAACAGATACGTATGTTTATCTTGGACAGCAGATATCAAGTGAGGGTCACATTGATGAAGAAATTAATCGGCGTACAAAACTTGCCTGGAGAGCTTTTGGAAGAAACAGCATAATTTTCAAGAGCAATATGCCATTATGTCTTAAAAGAAAAGTGTTTGATCAATGCATCCTTCCAGTGCTTACGTATGGTGCAGAGACGTGGACCTTAACTAAAAGAGACATACAAAGGCTGCAGACAACTCAAAGAAGCATGGAGAGGTGCATGCTTGGTATAACCAGGAGAGATAAGAAGAGGAACTCGTGGATCCGAAAAATGACGAGAGTGGAAGACATCATGATCAGAGTTAAATCCCTGAAATGGCAATGGGCTGGACATACTGCCAGAAGCACAGACCATAGATGGACAGCCGAAATTTTAGATTGGATTCCAAGGGACAGGAAAAGACCCAGAAAAAGACCACATGGGAGATGGGTGGATGAAATTCGTAAATATGCGGGAGTGACATGGAGGAGACTGGCACAAGACAGACCGTTGTGGAGGAAACTTGGGGAGACCTTCGTCCAGCAGTGGATTGATAATGGTTGACAATGATGATGATGATGATATGCTGACCTTGGCTACATATAACGGACGCTCCCTATCTTCTGATTCAAGGCTTCTTGAATTGGAAGAGGAACTACAAAGGATCAAGTGGGACATCGTCGGGATAAGTGAGGTAAGGAGAAAAGGAGAAGATCTCATTGAACTGAAAAGTGGACATCTCTTCTACTATCGTGGGACAGATACTGGCAGAACTAGTAGTGTTGGATTTATAATAAACAAGAAACTGAAGGATAAAGTTGTAGAAGTTGAAAGTTCCTCTGACAGAGCTGCACGACTCGTTATCCAACTCTCGAGAAGATACCAGGCTCAGATTATTCAAACTTATGCACCCACCACAAGTCATGCTGAAAAAGAAATTGAAGAATTTTATGAGGAAATTTGTGATCTAAATAATAAAGGTAAGCAGCACTTGAACATAATTATGGGAGATTTCAATGCAAAAATAGGGCAACGGCAACAGAATGAAACTTCAGTAGGTAAATTCGGTCACGGCAACAGAAACCAGCGTGGAAATACTCTCGTAGAGTTTGCAGAGGCAGAAGGGTTTTTCATCTTGAACTCCTTTTTCAAGAAAAAGCCACACAGGAAATGGACATGGAGACATCCAAATGGGACGGCAAGTGAAATTGATTTTATTATGTGTAACAAAAAAATTCGTCATAGAAGACTGCAGTGTACTAAACATATTCAACACAGGCAGTGACCATAGATTGGTGAGATGTAAGATGCACCTCAACACTAAACTCGAACGTAGCAAGCTCATAAGACAAACAAAATGTATTGACATAACCAACCTTAAAAAACACCATAATACCTTCAAATTTGAACTGAAAAACAGATTCTTTGCTTTAGAAGGCCTAACATCGGAAGAAGTGGATATTTCTGAAGTTAACAGAAAAGTAACCAAAGCTCTTATGGAAACAGCAAGAAAATTAGCTGGGTCTAAGAACAAATTGCATGTGAACAAATTATCAGGAAAAACCAAAATGTTGATGCAAAAAGAAGAGTGAGTTATACAACAGACATTATGGGTTATACAACAGACATTACAGTATTTGCTGAAAATTACAAAATCGCATGTAAAAAGAAAATTAGGTGCCACTGCCCAAATTTTAGGCGCCTGGGCGACCTGTCGCACTGAATTTGTTGAGCCCTGAATATATCCATACATAAACTTGGGACATTCCACGTCAGATCAATAAAAAAAAATAAGTTTTTGACCTCACCATTTCTGATTTTGATGAAATTTGGTATGAAGCACACATATGACAAGGTAAGTAATTCTGCCAATTTTCAGATTTTTATTTTGAAAATTGTCCAAGATACACACATAATAAAAATTGAAATTTTCGTATAAAATGACAAAATCGCACACTTATAAATGGCTGTAACTGTTTTCCCAATTGTAGTACAGTGACAATTCAAACACAGCTGCAAAGCTAAAGCATTGAGCTTTCTATAGATACCATACATGACCTTCTTACAACAGAAAATTTCAAGGTCATCCACTGTGACCTTTGACCTTGAATATCTCAAAACATGCCATCTTAAAAAATTACGAAAAAAATATATTTTATTGCTACAACATTCTTCTACCCATGTGCCAGATATGGCACCGCTATGGCAAGGCAGTGTAGGATTAATAGGAGTATATGTCCTCCAGGTTAGGTTCGGACAAATGTACAATAACTGTTTTCCAGATGCATGTATGTATTAGTTTCACAATGTGTTACAGGTTATATTAGTGGTGTACACATACAAGTGAACCGCTTGGTTAATAAGGTTGCAAACCAAAAGAATGTGATGCCATCTTGCTAGTGGCCATCTCTATTTCGCTTCTCTCCATAAAATATGTCCGACCTGTTGCTGTTCATAGGTCAACCTTCGTAATGACTGCTGTTTTATCCACTTCTAATATATCTGGCTTCTGTGGGTATGTGAAAGACACTGAAGGTCCATGTGGGTGCAGAAAACTTATCTTAACTTGTTCTGTATGAATGTTCACATCCAAAACACAACCAATCCACCACTGGTTATCATACTCAACAATAACATAGCCACGAATATCCTCCAGATCCAGTTCTATTGGATTTAGCAATACTGACTCAACCTTGTATTCAGTTGAGTTTGAATACATCTTGGTTTTAATAGCTGTGCGGCTTACTGGTATTACACAGTGAAGTTTTTGAGTACCAGGAATTGGTCGAGCACTAGCATGACGTATCTCGAGGAACTCCTTGTGGTTCTCATAACCCTTGTCCGTGCTGTATTTAAAATGGCACGAAGGAATGTTTCTGGAAGCCCAATCATACAGTTGTTGCGGTGTCATAATTTGGTCATTGTATGAACACTGAAGGCTGGCACGTGCAGGTAATCTCTTAATGGTGCCTGCCATGCCATCACATGGCCCTTTTCCATGTGAGGTGGCAAAGAAATGCCACTCAGCTGTGATACCAAAATCTACATCATGATGGCACAGATTGACAAAATTCTTCCTGTTCTTATACTGTGAGGCTGCACCGTCTGAGAAGTAATAGATGTGTTCTACTTTCTTGTCAAAATGTGATGATATAAACTGCAACAATTAGCTCTGGAAAAGGTGAACACTGATAGTGTCATGCTTAAGACATTCTGAGATGACAACAAAAGAAACATGATCCAACTGAAGTGTGTGTGAACTTTTGTAGTACACGACGAAAGGGTGAATAGTAGCTTGGGGAATTGTTCCAGTGGTATCCTTGGACTGCATCCTGCAGTATGAAGGAATAATTCTCAGCAAAAACGACGAAAGGGTGAATAGTAGCTTGGGAATTGTTCCAGTGGTATCCTTGGACTGCATCCTGCAGTATGAAGGAATAATTCTCAGCAAAATCGCACAACACAACACACTGATTATCATCAAGGTTTTCTTTCAGATTTGACAGAAAGTATGACTGCTGAATAGCTATAAAAGAATGTGGCAATAGCAATTTCACTTTTGATTCAAAGGTCTCAAGGAATTCTACAGTGTTACAGACTGTCATAAGTGTTGTGCGATCAGTTGTAGTCCACAATTTATATACAATTTCATCAATCCCATTCATGGTGAATAAGCTACTTATTTGCTCTAGTAAGTGTGCTATACCAGGACAAGAATCACACTTGAAGAAGAAGCATTCTGGAAGAGGAGGGTTACAAGTTATTCTTGCAAGGCAATCTTTGTATGTCCTAACTGGTAATTCATCATTACGAGTTAAGTCTTGCAATTTGCACCCTGCTAGCATAAGTTTTACATTTTCATGAGCACAACACACACAGACACAGTGTGTTCCACTTGCTCCAGCCAGCACACAATTCTTTGGGCGTAAACCACAGAACTTTGAAAACCCTACTTTGACATTAGGATTCTTGTCTTTAAATCCTTGAAATATCTCTTTCAAATTTCCTAGAATAAGACGTTTTTGTACTTTTGATCCTGATTCCATCATTGTAACAAAATCTCTTTTTCCTGGTAAACAACGGCTCACTTCATCACTTATAATAGTATGCAATAACATTTTCAACTGTGCTGTCACTGAGAGTTTTCCCAGGCCTAGGATTTGGAGTTGCTAAAATACCCTGCTCTTCCACAAGATTTTTAGACTTTCGTGCCATGTAATATGTTACACCAAATTCTTCCTGAATTTTTCAAATACTCCAGGTTCTAGGTAATATTGTTAGTAATATTGTTAGTATTTGCTAGAGTCTGTTTCTTGAAATTTTTCTTTCAACTGTGAAATCATGACCGATTCATCAGACACTGTCACAGGATTATCAGATTCTGGAACATTTATGTAGTCTTTTATCACTTCACAACACCTAATATTTTTTTTTCACAGGAGATTCGCCTAGAGAAAGTAACGTATCATTCAGACTATCCAAAGTTGTGTCTCTGTCAGTCCATATCTCACTCTTCACCACTCCTTCTGAATTATCTTCACTTAACCGAGGTTGTTCTGCCTCTGCATCTGTTTCAATTATACATGAAGGACCTGGCATTTCAGAGAGAGATTTTCTGCATGAACTACATATTTTCTGTTCTAATGTTATATTCTCAGATTCTTTCTAAACCTTGTGTGTCCACTTTTACCCAGAAGATTGCAACAAAAATTTGACTTTTAAAGTCCATTTTGATTAATGAAACTGCACCTGCAAAAAAAAATGATAAATAAATATAGTTTGATAAAAAGAAATTGATTAAATAAAGATAACAATAAAGATAAAATAAAATAACAATTAAACAGTTAACAATGTTACAGATAAATTGATAACCACACACGCACAAGCTCAGAATTGAAATAATAGCAAATGTAAAATCGTGTACCAGTAAGATTTCTCATTGGCTGTAATAAGAAGCCTTGCCATTGGCTTTAATAAGAAACCCTGTCATTGGCTCTAATAAGAATCTTTGTCATTGGCTAAGAAGAAGCCCTGCCATTGGCTAAAATGGGTGGAGTTTCAATCTCTGATCTCAAAAATTTGTTGACATTATTTACTGCTGAAAATTGTGTCTATCAAGTAAAATTGCTGTCACATAGCATATTTCTGATAAATCTGTTGATCTGTTATAATATATACACATTTCATGTATAATAAACACAAATCCTCAAGGTAAGAAATATTTATTGCATGGTATGTCTCTGTGCCTTACATACAGAAGGGTGCAGCATGACACTCCTATTAATCCTACACTGCCTTGCCATAGCGGTGCCAGCCTAATATCTGGCACATGGGTAGAAGAATGCTGTAGCAATAAAATATATTTTTTTCGTAATTTTTTAAGATGGTATGTTTTAAGATATTCAAGGTCAAAGTGGATGACCTTGAAACTTTAATCTGTTGTAAGAAGGTCATGTACGGTATGTATAGAAAGCTCAATCCTTTAGCTTTGCAACTGTGTTTGAATTGTCACTCTACTACAATTAGGAAAAAATTTACAGCCATTTATAAGTGTGCGAGTTTGTCATTTTTTACGAAAATTTCGATTTTTATTATGTGTGTATCTTGGACAATTTTCAAAATAAAAATCTGAAAATTGGCAGAATTACTTACCTTGTCATATGTGTGCTTCATACCAAATTTCATCAAAATCAGAAATGGTGAGGTCAAAAACTTATTTTTTTTTATTGATCTGACATGGAATTGCTCACTTGGGAGAAATGTATTCCAAAATTAGAGAGTGTTATTAATTTTGTTGTTTTTGATCAGCATCTGAAAACACCGTGTTGTTGATACCCATGTGATGAGAGGTGTAGATGTTGACTCTGATCATCACTTGTGAGTGTCACGTGTGGAACTGAATGTTGGCTGGAGGAGGAGGTATAGGAAGATTCCTATGAAAAGAATATAGGTTGAAAGGTTGTCTGAGGAATATCAGTGTTACTCTGATTTACTCAGTGAACGTCTGAATTAGTTGAAAGCATGTGAGAGGGATTTAGAAAAGAAGTGGACATGTTTTAAGAACTGTGTTGGCACTACCACTGAAGAGGTCTGTGGTACTGCAACAGTGGGTAACTTTAGAGGTGATGCTTGGTAGAACAGTGAGGTTAAAGAAGCAGTAAAAAGAAATAAGGAAACATATTTGGGGTTCTTGCAAGGATGAATATCGCTGTAAGGAGCATGAGGCAGCAAAGCTGGTTTACCAGAGTAAGGCAAAAGATTGGAAGAAAAAGGAGGAAAGGCACTATTTGGCTTTTAGGAAAGATAGAAAAACATTCTGGAAGTGCATAACATAAGACATAGGAAAAGTAGGGGAAATAAAATCCTAAGTTGTGTAAATAATAACGTTGAAGAAATTATATTGGAGACCAATGAGCTAAGTGAAAGATGTGGTTAGTACCTTGATTTATTATATCATAAAAGCAAAGGTGTTTCTGAGGCAGAGCAGATGATATCATAGGGAGAGATGGAAGCACTGGTGGGATCTCAAGAGAAGAGGTAATAAAGCTCTAAAATTGCTTCAGAATGGTAAGGCTTCTGGAGTAGATGGCATAACTGCTGAAATGCTAAAGTATGGTGGTGACTCTGTGATTGACTGGTTAACTGAAATTTGCCAGTTATGTTGGGAGTTAGAAATAGTTTCTCAGGATTGGAGGAATGCTATCATTGTTACCTTGTACATGAGGAAAGGTGATCAGACTGAATGCAAGAACTGTTGTGGTATCAGTTTTCTGAGTGTGCCAGGAAAAGTGTTTGGGAAGGTCATTATTGATAAGGTAAGAGGGTTTACTTCAGAGAAAGTGTGGGTTGTACACAATTTTTTTATGCCTTGTAAGGGCTGCACTAATCAAATTTTTGCATTACGCATAATGATTGAAAAGTATCTGTCTGTTGGTAAAAAAGTGTTTGCTGCCTTCATAGATTTAGAGAAAGCTTACGACCGAGTAAATAGGATGCTTCTGTCGAAGCTATTGGATAAATATTGTGTTACTGGGAATCTACGTAATAGAGTAAAAGCCATGTATGCTGGCAGTAGAGCTTATGTACGAGTGAATGGTGTTTTATCAAAATGGTTTTCTATTGGTGCAGGAGTTGGGCAGTGTTGTGTAATGTAATCATGGCTGTTTAATATATTTATGGATATGTGCATGTGTGATGTCAAGATGGACAATTCTGGTTTATGTCTTGATAATGTCCATGTGTGCAGATTGCTGTATGCTGATGACACAGTCCTGTTAACAGAGAGTGAAAGTGAGTTGCAGAGAGTATGCTGGCCTGTATGTTATGAAGCTTGTATGAAATTCAAACTTAGTATAAATAAGGGAAAAACTGAAGTTATGGTTTTTGAGCAAGGAACTGTTAGTAGTGTATGCAAGATAAGTGTAAATGTCTGTTATTATAGGTAATTGTTATAGGTAAATGAGTTTGTATATTTGGGAAGCATGTTTGACAGAGAGAACAAATTAGATGGCAAAATTAGTTGGCGAGTGAACTCTTCATTGAAAGTCATAGCTGTTTTAGGAGGATTTCACATGAATGGCTGTGTGTAAAAGTGTAATTGTTCCCACTCTGATTTATGGCAGTGAAACATGGCTATTGCGAAAAAGACATAGGAGTCATTTTTGTGCTGGGGAGATGCGTTACTTATGAAGGGTTTGTGGTAAGACACGCTCTGATCATGTGAGAAATGAAGATGTGCTGCTGTTGTATAATGTAAGGCAAAATGTTTTTAGTAAGGTGGAGACTAATGTTCTTAGGTGGTTTGGCCATGTTGAAAGAGTGAGTGATGAGATGCTTACGAAGAGAATTTATTTAGCCCAAGTGACAGGAAAGGAAGGTAGAGGAAGGCCAAGGAAATCATAGGAGGACCAGATTCAGTAATATCTGCATGAAAAAAAATAATATGGTTATGAAGTACAAAAGGTCTTGTGTGCAGTGTGTGATGGATGTTAATGAAGCTTGTGCTGTGTGCTGAGATCGTGGTAAATGGAGACATTTGATACACCAACATTAAGTAAATGTTTACTTGGTAGATGGTCTTTCTTTGAGGAGTTAACCTCTGAATCTCAGAGAACAGCTTAATAGTATATATTTATGTACATCATTGGTAATTTTTTCATCTTGCTGACAAGGAAAAGTTTTGTGCAGCTATGAAGGTGATTCGAGTTTTTGTAGTAATTGTAAGCCTTTTTGGTTAATGTGAATAAATAATCAGGGCTTGAAAAATATCTGAAAAGTTACATTCCCAGCTGGCCATGTGCAGAAATTATTTACCTGCCCAGGTTGTAAAAGCTGGATGCCCAGGAAAATGTATCTTTTGAGATAACAAATCGGAACCCTCATTTTTTTTTAAGTTAAAAAAAATATGAGAACTTTGCATTTCCATTTTAAGGATCTGTATTCAAAATGTTCAATGCCCGAAAACGTGTATCTCAAGTTTTAAGATGACGAAATCGGTATGAAATGGTATGACGATGAAATTGGTATTTGAGAAATTTAGTGATTCTGCCATGTTCCTTTCGTTAAAGTTTTCGCAGTTAGTCACTAAACATTAGAGGCTAGTTCCATTAGAGGCAAGCATCCTGTCGCTGATTATAAACAACATTTGAAGCAATATTAAATATGGTTCCAATTTCTGGACATAGAGCATAATACAATTAAAGAAGTGATATTATTCTGTCCTTAGCACTTCATGACAATATAACAACTTCTGGTGACTAGCAGTGAAATGGAACATGATATGGGATGACTGTCTCTTTTCTTGTGTAGTAGAAAATTCTATTCCTAACTTTATTTGTAAATTTACTTGCCCGGTGAGGGCAACTAGATTTTTTATTTACCTGCCCAGGCCAATAATTTACATGCCCTGGGCATCTTGGGCATGGTATTTTTCAAGCCCTGATATTTTTTTTATAATTTACTGTTTGTGCATGAATTTTTCTTATTCCTTTTATCAGACTGTAAAAATAAATTGCATTATGAACTGTTCTGATTGCAGAAACACATGGTTTCATACATTTTCATGATTTTTTAAATTATTTTCCAGAAATACGAACGCTGTTTTAATAATTTAATTAGCATTACTAGTGGTGTGTCTGAAAAAGAAGCACATGATGCCCTGAATGCTTTAGTAAGTTTATTTCTTATTAGTCCTTTGATTTATTTTATATTAATTGTTCATCTGAATTTAATTTCAACATGCACATGCCTTATAAAGGCTGATAAAAAAAATATCTGGTACTGAAGCAATTGCAGTGCCATTGTGGAATTTACAGCACTGAAAGTAATGAAATGTTTATGTAAGAATTGTGAGGTGTAAAATAAAAGTGGCTCTCCATGTAATCAAGATGCAAATGAAGTTGTCAGTTAACTTCCCATCATTATGTAATTTTTTCCAACTTTTTTGAAGGCAAAGATGAACATAGTACTCAATCTGCAGTGTTGTTTCATAGGGTCAGGGAGGCTTCTTGTGTGAAATCCCAGAAGAGTAGCCCAGTGGCTGAGTGGTCTACAACATAAACATTGGACCTAACTCAAACTGCAAAGGGAATGCAGTCATTAAATGACCCCCTTACCTTAAAAGTAATGCAGTTATTAACTGTTCTACCCTCCCATTCCAAAAGTCACTTTTTCTTTGCAGCTGTATTAAATCCTTAAAAGTGCTTATGTTTTTTAGGTGCTTAGAAGTTCTTGTTTTTATCCAAAAATTCCTTATTCCTTCTAACTGGCTGTGCAAAATCCAGAAGTTACGATGTAGTGCTAGAATTTCTGCTGCAATCTGCTGTGTTCATGATGTCATGAGATATCAGCTGAAAGCCAGTGAGAGAGCACATGACAGTGTGAGATAAATAATTTGTTGAAAAAGTGAAAGACCGTGGGCTAAATTAATCACTTCTATTTCTTCTTTTTGTATGTGCAAATAATTATTTGCAGAGGTAGAAAAACATTCTAAAATCTGGTGGCCAGCTAACAGTTTAGTGGCCAGAATCAAAACATTGGACCAGTGGAGGGGAGGGGTGGGTATATATACACTAATCGTGAAAAAATAGTTGCAGCCAGAAGGTCGTGTCGGATTGCAGTGTTATTTGGGAGGAAGGTAAAGGTTACTAGGAACATTAAATGATTTGAGACTGATATGGGTAATATTTATTGAGCTACACGCCAATAAGTAGTGTATTTCAGTATGGTGTTGGGCCGCCATGTTTGTTGACACAGTATGCCAGACGTCTCGGCATGGAGTTGTACAGGTTCCTAATGGTGTCCTGCGATAAGCCACCCCATGCAGCTTGAATCTTCTTACGCAGTTCCTGCAGATTGTGCAGTAGGGGTGGAGTGTGGATAGCGCGTCTAATATCATCCCACACATTTTCAATCGGCGATAAGTCCGTCAGTGCCTAGAAGGCAAGCTCTCAAGACAGCAGCAGTATGTGGATAAGAGTTGTCCAGTTGGAAAATCGCACTGGAGTAAGCGTTCAGAAAAGATAGGGCCACTGGGTGCAGGAATTCATTTACATAATGTTGGGCTGTCAAAGTGCCTGTAATGAACACCAAAGGTGATCTGGGATCATAGGCAATTGCACCCCACACCATGACACCAGGCCTTCAGGACGTGTGACACTCGGCAACAAACCGTTCATCTTGGTGCTGACCATGGTGCCTTCATAGAAGGATTCGTTGGTCATCTCCCCCAAGACAAAAGCGGGACATGTCACCGAAGATCACCCCCTGTCATTCTGAGTGGCTTCATGACAGTCTAGCACGACACCATTGTAGTTTTTGGCAAAGATGCAGTGGTGTTGAGGACAGTCGTAACCGGTCTGCGTGCGTGTAGTCTGCACATACGTCATGCAGCTGTCTGCTAATGGTGCTGGCACTAATCGGACGATGCATGGAGGGCACCACTGCTCGCCAAATATCTGCACTTGTTGTTGGGTCACTCCGTGCATGTCGGACAACCCATCGGACCTCTCTGTGGTTCGTCTAGATGTCTCCCAGACCCTTCCTGTTGCTACTGTGTGCCTTGTTCTATCCACTGCCGCCAACAGCGTGCTATGGTGGTATCCACACAATTGGTATGGGGCAAAATACAGCGATAAGACCATCTTTACCGAGCCCGATGATGCGGCCTCTCTCGAACTCCTCCAACTGCTCTGGTTACGGGTGAGGGTAGGGTAGAAGCAGGTAACCTTGAGCCGCCGATTTAAAAGTAATGGACTATAGTGATCTACATCACTAAGATGATGCAGATTTGAGAAGACATACACCATCAATGTTTTGACTCCGCCCACCAAACTAAGATAAGCTCCATCACAGGGCACGAAAAATCTCGAAAATTTTAACCATCCTCGAGGACGGTTTGTCTAAAAATGTACCCGTCCGCCTTTGAAAGTAACCCGTCAGACTGGTATAAATATCATAACTACGTAGAGTTTAAATATTGTCATTTTGCTGATTTATTTTTTTGCGTGTACGTACAGAAAATAAATACAGTTCTGCTTTCATAGCACTAGTATTGGAAAGGTGTACTTTACTTTTTGACATTATCAATTTACATCATTTAGATTAATTGAGGAGTATGCAAGCAAAACCAAACATGTAATAAAAATGTAAATTATCAAGCAAGCATTGGATATGATAAAGAATGATGGTCTGATTCCGTTTTTGTATCATAAGCCAACCCAAACCAAACAGCTCCTACTCATTTTATAGGCGAAAAATGCGCGATTCAAGCAAAAACAAACATGTCACAGTTGCAGGCTTAAGCAAAATCAAACATGTTGAGTGAACCAATAAGAGCTCCAAAATTCGGTCACATGACGAAGCCAATAAAAGTGACGCAGTGGCATTCATGTTTTCAGACAGTCGACGTGTTCTGTTCCACTGGCGCCAACTACGGGGGTGCTCAGGGGCTTGAGCACCCCTCCAAATTTTTGTTATATGTACTGGAGTCATACTTAAATAATTTAGTTTCACTTTACATAAAATTAAATAAGATAATTGGAATATAGCGCAAATATTTGGTTTCTATAAAAAAAAAAAACATATCTTAAAAAAATTGTGTTTTGACCACTGATACCGAATAAACACTTAAGAAATAAGACAGCCAAGCAAGCGAGAAATCAAGGGTGTGGGATGCGGTTTGTACCCTACCTTCCTAATTGTTTTAAAGCTACAGATTTTTTTTTTCGCAATCACGTTCCTTACACATCAGTAAGTTGTCAGCAGCTCACCATGCACGCAATGAGCTTCGGTAGGGTCATAAAGCCATAAATGTCAGAGCGGCAGTAATGAATTGACCGTCCAAGAGCAGAAAACACACAGTGAGACTGCAAATTATCTTTTCTCGCTCAAAGGGTAATTTTGAAAGTTTTTTTTGCTGCTGTTGTTGCAGTTATTGTTTGTTTGTCTGACATAATTCTATTGAGGCTTTTTTCTCTCTCCCTGGCTTTATAAAACATATAAGCAGTCACCAGTAGTAACACCAATCAATCCACGCAGGGGTGATATACCAAATCGATAACCGGTTCACACAGACTGCAAGATGAATGATGGGGTCGAGATTTCAAGTTACACTTGTTGATCAAAGCAAAAATTTCACTGTGATATATGCTGTGTTATGTACACTAAATGCTAACAATAACAAGTAAGGAAAATAATACAGTGCAATGATTATAAAGCATGTTCCATTCCAACACTGAACACATCAGTTTGTTTACTACTGCTAGAGCGAGTTCCTCAAAGGTATCGCTATTAGCCTGCTATCTGTTTTGACTAATGATATATACTGCCAATCTCAGCCTTTTTAAGCAGGTTATGTTTTCTGGTAGTAGTCCCCAACAAAATGCTCAAATTTTGTCCAAAAGAAAAAAAGTTGTGGAGCTCTTGTGCGCACATTACAGAAAATTAAATCGGAAAAAATTAAAACAGGGTTCAAGAATTTGGTTGTCATAAAAAAAATGTAATATCTTTATCATGAAATCATGTATCAGTTTGTTTGCGTTTACACTGAAGACAAGGTCCATTTAAACATGTAAAATTTCAACCCTTGAAACGGTACCTGCCTTTTGAATTTCAGCATCCCTCAAAATTTTTAGTAGTCGGCGCCTATGTTCTGTTCAAACATGGTGATTATTTTCTTGCATTTGTCATAGTTTTAGAGATATGGAAGAGGTCGGAGATGGTTTAGTAATGGTGAAGGAAGGTTCAAAAGGACAAAGGAAAAGAACCAAAAAAAAAAGTGTGAAAGAAAAAAGCTAAGAAAGAAAGCTATGGTGCACCAGATGGTTCCAAAGTTTTCGTGGGTTGCAAACATCAGAACACTCGGTTCTTGTGCTATAAAATTCGTCCATGTGAACATCAGGAACAATGTGACTGCCTGGAGGACGACTGTGGTCTACATATTTGATTTTTATTAATGTACTTGTTTTCTAATTTTCATAAAAATCCGTTCTTCTCAGTCAAGCATTTTTTTATACCACCTATTTATTATTTTTTGTTAATTTGTAATAAATTGAGCAAAATAAAGACATACCAACATGTAACAGGAACTTTGGTAAATAACGAAAAAAAAAAAAAAAGTCAACTAAAAAGTAAAAATGCTTCTCTTTCTCCATCAGTCAAATCTTGAGGTTTCTGTTAGAGAATAGGTATTCTATTAAAGGCAGGGTTCATTATTGAACAGATAGGTAGATTAAATTCAGAATATGTTCAAGCAAAATCCAACAAGTCACTAGGGCATCTGATCAAAAACAAACATGTCACTTGAAGCCTGAACAAAACAAACATGTCAACAACAAAAAAGTTTAATATTTTGATTTTAAAACATTTTTGATCTGAATCACATCCATAGACATGTTTAAAGTATCAAAAGAAAAGTGGCTGATAGTTGAACAGTACAAAATTCATTGCGTATGACTTAATGAACGTTTTTTCTGCCTGCTGCAAATCTAGATCTGATGTACATGTTGGGTTTTGCTTGCGCGAACCTCAATTTTTTAGTCATGTAGATTATATATGGCATTTGCCAGGTCCATGGTCAAGCCAATGATTTGTAGAGGCTTCTACGCTGAACTCTGAGAGGGGTTTCTCATTTAGGTGGATGGTCATGATGGCATTTAAGGCTTCCTGTTGAAGGCCAGTACATAACAAGTTCTTTTGAATGTTCATTGCTGAAAAGCCCCTTTCAACAGTTGCAGTATTCCCAGAAAGAGAAAACATTAATTCCACCATGTGAAGTATATTGCTGTATTGTGGGTCATTTTGTTACATTAGGTCTTTGTAGATAACTTGAAGGGCTGATGTTTTTTGGTGTTTAAGGATGTTTTATATATCTTAAGTTTTAATGCCACCCATTCTTGACAAATTGTTTCTTTATCCATTCCTGTAAAAAAATAACCAAAATGTTCAAGTAACAGCTGTATGTTTTGGTTGCCAAAGGATATTAAATGCTGTTTTTCTGATGGCCACTCGGTGAAATCAAACACACGAAAGAATGACACAGGAGGTTCTTGCAGCTGTTTAAATCTAGTGTTTAAAAATTCAACAGTACTGTCAATAAAATTAGCTGCAAAAATGGGATTGCTATCCTTATCACAGTCATCTGTCAGATTTTTATGTTCCTTTTGGAATAATCCCGGTTGAGATTTTAGTTCAACTAACTGTAGAAGTGTAAGTTCAAGTTTGCTGGTAGCTTCAAATATTAACAGATTTTCAGCCTGAAACATCTTGGACAAAATGCCCATAATAGATAAAAAATCCAAAAGAAACAATAGTGTTTTTTTAAATTTATCTGACCTCATAGTCTTTAACAAACTTTTTGCAGTTGCCGATTCTTTTTTGTCACATTGAGCAATGTCTTTTAAATTTAGTAATGTGACATCAAAGTTCAAAACCAAGGATTTTGTGCTCTAGCTTGACTAGCAACCCATGTCATCATCATCATTGTCAACCATTATCAATCCACTGCTGGACGAAGGTCTCCCCAAGTTTCCTCCACAACGGTCTGTCTTGTGCCAGTCTCCTCCATGTCACTCCCGCATATTTACGAATTTCATCCACCCATCTCCCATGTGGTCTTTTTCTGGGTCTTTTCCTGTCCCTTGGAATCCAATCTAAAATTTCGGCTGTCCATCTATGGTCTGTCCTTCTGGCAGTATGTCCAGCCCATTGCCATTTCAGGGATTTAACTCTGATCATGATGTCTTCCACTCTCGTCATTTTCGGATCCACGAGTTCCTCTTCTTATCTCTCCTGGTTATACCAAGCATGCACCTCTCCATGCTTCTTTGAGTTGTCTGCAGCCTTTGTATGTCTCTTTTAGTTAAGGTCCACGTCTCTGCACCATACGTAAGCACTGGAAGGATGCATTGATCAAACACTTTTCTTTTAAGACATAATGGCATATTGCTCTTGAAAATTATGCTGTTTCTTCCAAAAGCTCTCCAGGCAAGTTTTGTACGCCGATTAATTTCTTCATCAATGTGACCCTCACTTGATATCTGCTGTCCAAGATAAACATACGTATCTGTTATCTCCAGTTTTTCTCCATCAATCGATAAATCTTCATTTCTTGTAAAAGCATTGAACATCACTTTTGTCTTCTGAAAGTTCATTTTTAATCCCACTTCTTTACTCTTGTCAGCAAGTTCCTGGATCATACTCTGCAGCTCTGATGGGGTAGTTGCAAAAATGACTACGTCATCAGCAAAACGAAGGTGGGTTAGATAATCTCCATTAATCTTTATCCCTTTGTTTTCCCAGTTCAGTGATTGAAAGACATTTTCCAATGTGGCATTAAAGAGCTTCGGAGATATGGTGTCACCTTGTCTCACTCCCTTTCCAATTTTTATGTGTGTTGTATTTTCAAACAGCCGAATCTTTGCACTTGCATTTTCATAGATGTTATTAATAATATTAATGTATGCATCTTCAATACCGCAGGATTTCAGAGCCGTGGTAACTGCTGATGGTTTCACCGAATCAAAGGCTTTTTCATAATCGATAAAAGCCATGCACAATGGAAGT
This sequence comes from Macrothele yani, assembly GCA_039090855.1. Taxonomy (NCBI): domain Eukaryota; kingdom Metazoa; phylum Arthropoda; class Arachnida; order Araneae; family Macrothelidae; genus Macrothele; species Macrothele yani. Next base: position 77,266,767 of record CM076993.1, on the reverse strand, counting down.
TCATATTCCCTCGCTCTTTCAATTAGTTCTCTCAGTACGTGGATATGATCTATTGTGCTGTAGCCACTCCTGAATCCAGCTTGTTCTCTCGGTTGAGCCATGTCCAGTGTTACCTTCAAGCGGTGTGAAAGAACTTTAGTGAAGATTTTATAAACCACTGATAGGAGGCTGATAGGTCTGTAGTTCCTGAGATCCTCAATGTCACCTTTTTATGTAGCAGAATCATTGTAGCTTTGTTCCAATCCTCAGGAATCTTCCCTTCATTAAGGCATCGAGTGAAAATTTGGGCGAGTACTGTTTCAATTTCTCCACTTGCTTCTTGTATGATGTCTATAGTAATTCCATCTTCTCCTGGAGCTTTCCCCCGCTTCATGTTCTTGATTGCATGAGCAACTTCTGCTGGGAGGACTGGAAGAACTCTGGTACCTTTCATGATGTCTGGAGTACATGTATCATCCCTTTCATATATAGTTTGGAGTAGAAATCTTTCACTCTTGTCAAAATTTCGCCTTTATTTCTTGTTATAGAACCATCTTCTTTTCTCAGAGCCATAATCTGTTTTCTTCCCTTACTGAGATGTCCCTTTGCTATCTTTAGGCTTTGGTTGTTTTCAATTGCTTTCCTCACTAGCTCACAGTTGAATTTCCTTACGTCTTCAGTGATACTTTTTCGTGCTGACTTGCATAGCTCTATATATTCCACTTTGGAAGTCACATCTTCTTTAGTTGTCCTCATCTCTCTTCTTTTTTGCATCAACATTTTGGTTTTTCCTGATAATTTGTTTACATGCAACTTGTTCTTAGACCCAGCTAATTTTGTTGCTGTTTCCATAAGAGCTTTGGTTACTTTTCTGTTAACTTCAGAAATATCCACTTCTTCCGATGTTAGGCCTTCTAAAGCAGAGAATCTGTTCTTCAGTTCCAACTTGAAAGTATTATGGTGTTTTTAAGGTTGGTTATGTCAATACATTTTGTTTGTCTTATGAGCTTGCCACGTTCCAGTTTAGTGTTGAGGTGCATCTTACATCTCACCAATCTATGGTCACTACCTGTGTTGAACTTGTTTAGCACACTGCAGTCTTCGATGACGAATTTTTTGTTACACATAATAAAATCAATTTCACTTGTCGTCCCAATTGGATGTCTCCATGTCCATTTCCTGTGTGGCTTTTTCTTGAAAAAGGAGTTCAAGATGAAAAACCCTTCTGCCTCTGCAAACTCAACGAGAGTATTTCCACGCTGGTTTCTGTTGCCGTGACCGAATTTACCTACTGAAGTTTCATTCTGTTGCCGGTGCCCTATTTTTGCATTGAAATCTCCCATAATTATCTTCAAGTGCTGCTTACCTTTATTATTTAGATGACGAATTTCCTCATAAAATTCTTCAATTTCTTCTTCAGGATGACTTGTGGTGGGTGCATAAGTTTGAATAATCTGAGCCTGGTATCTTCTCGATAGTTGGATAACGAGTCGTGCAGCTCTGTCAGAGGAACTTTCAACTTCTACCACTTTATCCTTCAGTTTCTTGTTTATTATAAATCCAACACCACTAGTTCTGCCAGTATCTGTCCCACGATAATAGAAGAGATGTCCACTTTTCAGTTCAATGAGATCTTCTCCTTTTCTCCTTACCTCACTCAGCCCGACGATGTCCCACTTGATCCTTTGTAGTTCCTCTTCCAATTCAAGAAGCCTTGAATCAGAAGATAGGGAGCGTCCGTTGTAGGTAGCCAAGGTCAGCATCAAATGGCAGCCTAGTCCGGTCCTCCGGGATTCTTAGCACCCTCTGCCTTCATGTCGCACTGGCCGCTGCCTTGGCCAGGTACATTCCAGCTGCCGGAGACTGAGGGCCAAGATTTAAGTTGTAGAGTCATTTTGGAGGTGTTTGGCCATAACTCACCACGCTGGCCAAGCGGGTTGGTGAGTGTACTCCTCCATATTTCCGTAATTTTACATCCAGCATTTCAGCAACCTTTGTTAGTTCTCTCTGCCGTTTTGGAGACCAGTGGTAAAAGCTGAATACCTGTTTTATTGTGTGCTCAAATGTAACCATATAGGGTTTATTTTTCTTTGTACTTCTAGCTCCAACATGTGGTTTACGCAGTGCACTACTATTAGGTGTGGATACTTCACTTTCATCATTGCTTGAACTCCACTGTAAAATCCCATATTTGTTGCAGCTCCATTTAAATTTAATCCAACCAATATTTTTTTTAGAATTGCTTCAGAAATGCCAATATCTAATAGACCTTTTTAAATACACTTTTGTATTCTGTCGCTGTTAGCATTATTTACTGGGACAAATCCTGCCAATTTTGTAACTGATGCCCCATTTTGGACATATCTCACATAAACAGCTTCTTGCTCGAGAGCACTTTGATCTGTAAATCCATCTGCTATAACTGTTATGAAATTTGCTTCATTAATTTTAGTAGTTAACTTATTCCTCAATGTGTGAGCAATAGAGAGAACAAAAATGTTTGCATGCATGTTCATTAAGATAATTGTTTCCTAGGTCTACAGTGTTTTTAACTTGAAGTTCACATTTTGCAAAAGCTAAGTTTTCTTTTACAACATAGTAAGCTGTATTAAACAAATGTTTCATTTTCTCAAAATTTGCAGTGTTCAGTTTTCTGACAACTGCAGCCATTGCCATTTTTGTGGGATTTTCATTAGCAATAACAGCTTCTTTGCACTTTTTATGACACTTGCTGGCATCATGAGTTTGCAGTTTCTTTACGTAAACTTTGCACTTCCATCACTTCCATTCAACAAAGGGCTTTTTTTATCGGCTAAGTTAGGGACTTCTAGGCACCATTTACAATACATTTTTTGTTCTTCTCCTCGAACCCTTCCTTCAGCAGATTTCCTCACTGCACTAGAGGCTTTCACCATGCTGAATCACACTTTTAATTTCACTGTGTCATTTGGAGCACTCAAACTGTTCCTTGCTTGCATTGAAATCTTCAAATTGAGTGGTGGAGATTTGGGAGCATTAGCCTTCCCAAGGTCATTGTAAATATTCCAGGTGTTATCACAAAAGTTCCCAAATTGTTATCAACTGCACAGCGCAAATGTGTTGGTGACAATGAAAAGAAGCATCGATTTTATGACGCACGGTTTCCTGAGATATGATAATAATAAAGTTGTCTGATTGGCTGGAGATTAGCAAGTCGCTGTATCTGAGTGACCAGTTTTTTCTAGCATAGTAGCTGTGTGGCAAGTGGTTATACACCATGAATTGAAAGGTTAAAAGGAGACTTGTGTACTGCACATTTTTAGGTACTGTGAGTGTTGACTGCACTATGCTTTTTATTAATTCTTTTGTGAAACCTTTCATACCTCCTAATTGCTTTCTTTTGAAGTGTTTTTGTTTACCTCTTTAGAAAAAATATGTTGGAGAGGGTGATATATTTCTATTCAACATGATTTTATTTCATCCATTTATGTTGCCTTTCAGAAAGGCATTGATATATCCTTAAAAAATTTGTTTTTCCTTTTCTACACTTTTCTTCTTTTGCTAATCTTATCCCATTTCCAGAGTGCTTTAAATATTCTTCCAAATCATTACAAACTTGAATATGTACTGTCAATGTGTTTTGGCATAATCAGGTTAACTGTTTGTAGCAGTTTTACTGAAAAGTGGCCCAGCATTATCAGAGCAGTCTGTATTTAAGCTGTTACTCACATTTTTGTCAAATTGCAATGATGTGATTTTATGACAAAATATCACCATTAAATAAATAAATTCATTGCTCTTTCCACGTTCCAGAAACACACAGCAACCGAAAAATTGTTTTTCAGCCGCCGCTGTGGAATTGAACCACAGAACTCTCGATATCTAGCCGAGTGAGTTACATTTACACCACGATGGCCAACAATCCACGGTGCTATATGTATTTTTAAGTCAGCTTCTGACATCATAAATCCGTAAGATGGGCTCAGCTACTGAGACGTCTCCATCTGGTGGGCATTAACGGCACTGGCTATATATATATTGTAGCAGTTAAATCCAAAGGGCGAGATCCAAGGTGAAAATCCTTTAAATACGTGGTGACAGTAAATAAATAAATACATCGCTCTTTCCACATTCCAGAAACACACAGCAACCGAAATATATAAGATGGGCTCTGCTACTGAGACGTCTCCATCTAGTGCCGTTAATGCCCACCAGATGGAGACGTCTCAGTAGCTGAGCCCATCTTACGGATTTATGTCGGAAGTTGACTTAAAAATACACATAGCACCGTGGATTGTTGGCCACCGTGGTGTAAATGTAATGCACTCGGCTAGATATCGAGAGTTCTGTGGTTCAATTCCACAGCGGCGGCTGAAAAACAATTTTTCGGTTACTGTGTGTTTCTGGATTGTGGAAAGAGCAATGTATTTATTTATTTACTGTCTCCACGTATTTGGAGGATTTTCACCTTGGATCTTGCCCTTTGGATTTAACTGCTATAATATCATCATCATCATCATTGTCAACCATTATCAATCCACTGCTGGACGAAGGTCTCCCCAAGTTTCCTCCACAACGATCTGTCTTGTGCCAGTCTCCTCCATGTCACCCCTGCATACTTTCGAATTTCATCCACCCATCTCCCATGTGGTCTTCTTCTGGGTCTCTTCCTGTCCCTTGGAATCCAATCTAAAATTTCGGCTGTCCATCGATGATCTGTCCTTCTGGCAGTATGTCCAGCCCATTGCCATTTCAGGGATTTAACTCTGATCATGATGTCTTCCACTCTTGTCATTTTTCGGATCCACGAGTTCCTCTTCTTATCTCTCCTGGTTACACCAAGTATGCACCTCTCCATGCTTCTTTGAGTTGTCTGCAGCCTTTGTATGTCTCTTTTAGTTAAGGTCCACGTCTCTGCACCATACGTAAGCACTGGAAGGATGCATTGATCAAACACTTTTCTCTTAAGACATAATGGCATATTGCTCTTGAAAATTATGCTGTTTCTTCCAAAAGCTCTCCAGGCAAGTTTTGTACGCCGATTAATTTCTTCATCAATGTGACCCTCACTTGATATCTGCTGTCCAAGATAAACGTACGTATCTGTTATCTCCAGCTTTTCTCCATCAATCGATAAATCTTCATTTCTTGTAAAAGCATTGAACATCACTTTTGTCTTCTGAAAGTTCATTTTTAATCCCACTTCTTTACTCTTGTCAGCAAGTTCCTGGATCATACTCTGCAGCTCTGATGGGCTAGTTGCAAAAATGACTACATCATCAGCAAAACGAAGGTGGGTTAGATAATCTCCATTAATCTTTATCCCCTTGTTTTCCCAGCTCAGTGACTGAAAAACACCCTCCAATGTGGCATTAAAGAGCTTCGGAGATATGGTATCACCTTGTCTCACTCCCTTTCCAATTTTTATGTGTGTTGTATTTTCAAACAGCCTAATCTTTGCACTTGCATTTTCATAGATGTTATTAATAATATTAATGTATGCATCTTCAATACCGCAGGTTTTCAGAGCCATTGTAACTGCTGATGGTTTCACCGAATCAAAGGCTTTTTCATAATCGATAAAAGCCATGCACAATGGAAGTTCATATTCACTCGCTCTTTCAATTAGTTCTCTCAGCACATGGATATGATCTATTGTGCTGTAGCCACTCCTGAATCCAGCTTGTTCTCTCGGTTGAGCCATGTCCAGTGTTACCTTCAAGCGGTGTGAAAGAACTTTAGTGAAGATTTTATAAACTACTGATAGGAGGCTGATAGGTCTGTAGTTTCCGAGATCCTCAATGTCACCTTTCTTATGTAGCAGGATCATTGTAGCGGTGTTCCAATCCTCAGGAATCTTTCCTTCATTAAGGCATCGAGTGAAAATTTGGGCGAGTACTGTTTCGATTTCTCCACTTGCTTCTTGTATGATGTCTACAGTAATTCCATCTTCTCCTGGAGCTTTTCCCCGCTTCATGTTCTTGATTGCATGTGCAACTTCTGCTGGAAGGACTGGAGGAACTCTGGCACTGGTATCTTTCATGATGTCTGGAGTGCATGTATCATCCCTTTCATATAATTTGGAGTAGAAATCTTTCACGCTTGTCAAAATTTCGCCTCTATTTCTTGTTACAGAACCATCTTCTTTTCTCAGTGCCATAATCTGTTTTCTTCCTTTACTGAGATGTCCCTTTGCTATCTTTAGGCTTTGGTTGTTTTCAATTGCTTTCCTCACTAGTTCACAGTTGAATTTTCTTACGTCTTCAGTGATACTTTTTCGTACTGTCTTGCATAGCTCTATATATTCCACTTTGGAAGTCACATCTTCTTTAGTTGTCCTCATCTCTCTTCTTTTTTGCATCAACATTTTCGTTTTTCCTGATAATTTATTTACATGCAACTTGTTCTTAGACCCAGCTAATTTTGTTGCTGTTTCCATAAGAGCTTTGGTTACTTTTCTGTTAACTTCAGAGATGTCCACTTCTTCCGATGTTAGGCCTTCTAAAGCAGAGAACCTGTTCTTCAGTTCCAACTTGAAGGTATTATGGTGTTTTTAAGGTTGGTTATGTCAATAGATTTTGTTTGTCTTATGAGCTTGCCACGTTCAAGTTTAGTGTTGAGGTGCATCTTACATCTCACCAATCTATGGTCACTACCTGTGTTGAACTTGTTTAGCACACTGCAGTCTTCTATGACGAATTTCTTGTTACACATAATAAAATCAATTTCACTTGTCGTCCCATTTGGATGTCTCCATGTCCATTTCCTGTGTGGCTTTTTCTTGAAGAAGGAGTTCAAGATGAAAAACCCTTCTGCCTCTGCAAACTCAACGAGAGTATTTCCACGCTGGTTTCTGTTGCCGTGACCGAATTTACCTACTGAAGTTTCATTCTGTTGCCGCTGCCCTATTTTTGCATTGAAATCTCCCATAATTATTTTCAAGTGCTGCTTACCTTTATTATTTAGATGACAAATTTCCTCATAAAATTCTTCAATTTCTTCTTCAGGATGACTTGTGGTGGGTGCATAAGTTTGAATAATCTGAGCCTGGTATCTTCTCGATAGTTGGATAACGAGTCGTGCAGCTCTGTCAGAGGAACTTTCAACTTCTACCACTTTATCCTTCAGTTTCTTGTTTATTATAAATCCAACACCACTAGTTCTGCCAGTATCTGTCCCACGATAGTAGAAGAGATGTCCACTTTTCAGTTCGATGAGATCTTCTCCTTTTCTCCTTACCTCACTTAGCCCCACGATGTCCCACTTGATCCTTTGTAGTTCCTCTTCCAATTCAAGAAGCCTTGAATCAGAAGATAGGGAGCGTCCATTGTATGTTGCCAAGGTCAGCATCAGATGGCAGCCTAGTCCGGTCCTCCGGGATTCTTAGCACCCTCTGCCTTCATGTCGCACTGGCCGCTGCCTTGGCCAGGTACATTCCAGCTGCCGGAGACTGAGGGCCAAGATTTAAGTTGTAGAGTCATTTTGGAGGGGTTTGGCCATAACTCACCACGCTGGCCAAGCGGGTTGGTGAGTGTGGGATAGAATTTCCTCTGATCCCGATGGTATAGTTATACCGCTATTGGCGGTAGTCAGAGCCCCTTTAGTGGGAACAGGATGCACCACGAGGAAGGCGGGGTTGACATTTGTCAAGGAGAGGCTGTGATGTTACGCATCACCTGACCTTACATCCCTGCTATAATATATATATATATAGCTAGTGCCGTTAATGCCCACCAAATGGAGAAGTCTCAGTAGCTGAGCCCATCTGACGGATTTATGTCAGAAGCTGACTTAAAAATACACATAGCACCGTGGATTCTTGGCCACCGTGGTGTATATGTAACACACTCTGCTAGATATCGAGAGTTCTGTGGTTCAATTCCACAGCGGTGGCTGAAAAACAATTTTTCGGTTGCTGTGTGTTTCTGGAACGTGGAAAGAGCGATGCATTTATTTATTTACTGTTGCCACGTATTTGGAGTGATTTTCACCATATCACCATTAAATTGCTGAAAGGTGAATGTTGAAAAATGATATAGCTTGAGTTAATTATAAAATCTCTAGGATTCGAACAAATGTTTAACTCTAAAAAAATAACTTTTCCATGGTACAGTGAAACCTTCAAATAATGGTCACTGTTTGAACGAGGAAAATTTTACTGTTTTTGGGAGGTGGCTTTTGTTCGGAGGTTAGGCCTAAGTTAAAATTGTTAGTCTGTTTCATAATACTAAAGCAGAATAAGTGTAGGAAGCTTACGCACAAAGAAAACAGTTGCGGTGCTTTCTACAAATTTTGAATAAAACTCAATGTAATGATTAAATAAGTCATGTCATAGAGAATTTTAGAAGAGCAGTGTCTGGCATCGGGTCTTAAACAGCCTTTAGAAATAGCAAGCTCGATTAGTATTATGGTATGCTGTACGGAAGAAAAATGTTGCACAGTGCAATGTAACTGCACAGTTAGCTGGCCACATGCCAGAAAAAGGAATGGAACCCACAGGGACCCCAAACTGAGATATACCACAATTAACGGGCAACATTACACACCCCAGCAACTATGCTTGCAGACCCCAGGGGTCTTCCAAAAAATACACTGGAGTTGGAGTTTGCCTCACGTAGAACTAAAGTTAACCTCCTTTTTCACTTAAGTGCACCATTGTCACGGCTGCAATTCAAACTACGCTTCCCGAGGCACAGTTAGTTCCCTTAGCAACATTCATTTTGTCCCTGTCTTATACCTCTTGCTAAAATACCGAAGGAATTATATAAAATTCTAAGGGTCAAGGTGTCTGTTAGATCTCTTTCTGTGCTGACTGGCGTGTCCATTATCTACTGTTACAGGTTTTGTCATTTGGAGGTTATCATTAATGTTAATCAGATGGCACCTGTTCTGTACCAATAAAAACTGGCTGCTTTGAGGTCATCTTTGTTCAGAGGTGTACGTTAGTGGAGGTCTCTGTGTATTACTAGTTTTGAACATGCATCATTTTATAGCTAGCAATGAACGATGTAGACAAGCTGTCTGTGTATAGGTGATAGTGTTGAGACAGGCCAAGCCTGAGGTGGGCTTGGGCTGCGTAATATTAACTGTGGTTCAGGCTTAGAGAAAGAATTTTTTTTTTTTTTTTTTTGTAAATTAATTTTCCAAAAAAAAAAAAAAAAAAAAAAAAAAAGTCCTGTATGTTTTGGTGTAAGATACTTTTCTTATACTTTCTAGTTGATAAAAATAATTCTTCGGCATGTAGGCCTGAGCTGGGAGTGGCGGCTTGGGAGGGCTATTTACTTCAAGCCTGAGTAGAAAATGCTGTAGGCCACGTATTGGTGGTTTTCTTCAGAGGAAAAAAAAAGCTTCTTCAAGCACTTGAGATACTAAATAATAGCATGCCAATGAAATTTTGCCCCCTACCTCAATAGAATTAACTGCAGCTACCTGCTAATTCTATTTAGCAAAGTCCATAGATTGTAGGGCCACCTTATCTTTCCAATGCCCTGATGCATGAAACATTTCAGGAAGAAATGAATGGTTAAAAAAAAAAAATCTTGCAACTATAATGTAGGGAACAGATAGGTCTCTTCCCCACTCCCTAGTTGAGAAAGACACCTGTTAATTGCGAAGGTAGAAGAGAGTTGAAGTCTGGATGAGGTGATTCTACATATTAATGCATAAACAGGTTAGTCGTAGTTTTCGTGCTCAGGCTCTTTCTTGCAATGTAAAATGTGGGGTTGGACAGACATGCTTCAAGCTCAGACGGGCTCAGGTTCTTAAAATTTAGCCTGAACTCAGCACTGGTAAGTGACTTGGGAGAAGTTATTTCCCCCTTTAACTGCCATTAGGATGGGAGTGTATGAAAGTGATGCCTACCATTGAGAAACAGAGTATTAGCTAATAATTAAAACGGACATTTGACATGGACCAGGAACATCAAACAGAGGTAATCGCTCTTTCCATGTTTATAAGAGTAATAGCTCCTTAAAGTTGCACTGAACATCTACAGTTTGGAGTGGAATTTTATTCTCCTCTTATTACAAAACACTCTATCCATTTAATTGACTTTCATCTAGAATAGTGCAGAAGTGCAGCTTCATATTTTTTAATGAATTTTCCTAAGGGCATGCACACTTTCGTATTTCTTACAGTCTGTGCTTTGTATGTCAATCAAGAGAACAAACATCACCCTCCCCCTATTTTTAAAGTAAAATTCAAAATTGGTACTTACCCCATGCCAGCTGCAGTCTTTTGTGACCTGTAAAATAGTTTTTGCAGGAAGGTGATTAGAGGTTGTACTCATTTTAAACTTTAATTTTTGCTTAAAAAAAGTAAGGGAAGATGCTTACTTCATTGATTTGATATATAGCATGAATAAACTGAGTTGTGAGAAACACAGTCAAAGTTTAAAAAGTCTGACTGTTGCAGAATTATTCTGCCATGAAACAGCTTCTTGGTTACAAAAATTGCATTGGGTCTGTCATCAACATGATTGAGGACCAATTTTGAACTTCATTTCCACTTAAAAATAGGAGGGATGCTTGCTCCAATGGTTGGTAGAACAAAAAGACAATGTTACAAATGCAAAACACATTTCATTAGGAAAGTCCAGTAAAAAATAAAATGCTGCTCTTTGGCACTGTTATAAATGAAGCCTTAAATTGAAAAGTGGAAAAAGAATTATATAAGTGGGAATTATGAAAATGCTCTGCATTTGCTTGCATGTGTTATGAAATCATCAGAGCTGAAAAATTCAAATTCACGAAAGGGAGGATTTTGATTTTAAAAATGCCTTTCACCAATAGTCAACAAAATGTGGAATTTTACTGTAGGTAAAAATGGATGTGCAAGAAATGTACTGTGTCTACATAAGCTGCATCTATCGGCAAATTCAAGTATTTAGTTTTATTAAAATTGGAAGGGTAAAAAATAAACCCCTTTGCTTTAATTTTTGTCTACTTAAATTACAGAATATGCTTTAGCTGATGAATCATGTTTATATTTTCTCATGCAACAACAAAAACAAAATATCATGATAATTAACACAGCAATTAGACATCGCTAAATTGACTGTAATTACTGTTTCAGACGTGAATACAATCACATCAGAAAACTTAAAAATTGCATCACCGTGGAGTGGGAATATTGACATGGACTGATCGCACTGCTGTGAAACAGTAATTACAGTCAATTTAGCGATGTCTAATTGCGGTGTTAATTATCATGCCTTTTTTGCCACATATTATGAGAATATTTCTTCCACTCTGTATAAAAACAAAATAAACCTGCAAATTTTGCTAAAACTTGTTGGCACAATAGCCAAACTGCTGCATAAGAAAAATCCTCAGCTTACACACTGAAGACAGTCAGGTTAAGTCAGAATAGAAATTACACCAATTGCTCTGATGAAGCTGGGTCATTGCTTAGCAAAACTGCTGTAGACAATCTAATTAAACCCAACAACGCTGAGTGTACATATTTCCATTTAAACTTCGCAATGCTATAATCAACTAGCTGTATCAGTACAAACTTCTTACTTCTATTAAAAGAAATGCAAGTAAATGCTGAGTTATGATTAAGTATTGCTAAATATCAGTGTGAAGTCATAAATTAAATTTAGAAAATCGCTGTGGCCTCACCTTTTATTTCTGCCTACCTACCCTGCTTTCTTTATTTTAATCAGCCAGAACATTGCCTGATCATGTGTGAATTGGGTGATGATAAAGAGCAGTGGGGTCAAATCGCCCAGCATTTTCACGAGATGTCACCCACCCATCTCAGATTTTTGTGAAAATTGGTACAAAGTATTGTACTGGTGAGATATTAAACCTGTTAAAATTTTAGGTCATACGGACCAGTAAATCTTGAGTAATGCCACTTTAAAACTTGTGTAGCTCTGCCTTTAAAGTTTTCGAGCTATGAGTTTTCACAACTACACTGTAGGACAAAAAAATTCATAACTTCACAACTAACTGTTGCAGCCACATAATTTTTTTCTTAAATGATCTGCATGATCCATACATTTGGGAATAACTTGTTTCTGCACATTTTCAAAATTAAAAGAACACCTTTTTTAAAATTTAACGACAAAAGACATGGAAAAATGAGGCCACATTTTTATTAAACAAAACAATTTTTTTCAAAATGTGTCCCCACTTCAAATTTGCTAAAAATATTTTCATGTATGTATTACTGTATAACGTAACCTTGACAGAATTACTGTATAATGTAACATGACAGAATCACTAAATTTCTCAAATACCAATTTCCCATTATCATACCATTTCATACTTATTTTAGCAGCATCATCTTTAAACCAGGGTTTTAAAAAAATCATGATTTTTTTGAAAAAATAGAAAAAAAATCTGATTTATTTGATTTAAATTACTGTTGTGTCTCAGTTCAACTTTAAAATATCTCTTCATTCTTCAATGTAAACATGAAACGTAACATTCTTCTCTATGATTGACTTCATGGTACATATTTTTAAAATTTAAGTGACACTGCATAACAGATAATGAATGAGAATGTAATAAGGAGAGAATGGTATTTCTTAATGCTGTGCATTATCTTCACTGTACTGATTTGTGTCTACTAAACTTCTTAATAATTTACTGATATGCAAATCATATTTTGTATTCAAAAAACATTTATTTTTCATACATTTAAAAATAAATCTGAATCACCAGAGAGAGAGAGAGAGAGAGAGAGAGAGAGAGAGAGAGAGAGAGAGAGAGGTCTCTCAAGTGAATTCTGTGGAAGGAATAGTCTTCTTATAATACGTGGAAACAGGTCTTCGGCTGATGTAATTTTCAAGTTTTCTAATGTGATTATTGTTATGTAATGAACAGTTAATACAGGCAAATAAGAAATGTCGGATTGCTGTTTCAATAATTCTGATAAATCTGAATGTGCACAACATGCATAAAACAGAAAAAGGGTTAGTCATTACAGAGGTGCCAACTATTATGGTTTCGACTGTCAGATTACGGAATTACGGACAGGTTGGAAGAATTACGGATTTCAGTGTGTTTTGGAGAATCTCAATTTTGTATCCTTTTTTGTTAACCCTTTTAGTGCAACGCTGCCGATTTGTCGGTTTTTGATTTTGATCCGCGCATTTCCCGAATCAGATGGCAGATATCGGCGTCGATGATCATATGATTTATCAATCATGCCATTTTGAAATGGAATCTCCATGAATCATATGAATCATATCGTCAAACAGCGATATTATCGAAAGAACGGTAACATGCTGTAAGTGTTGTGTCGTGAAAGAGTTTGCACTTGCTATCGGCTTCCCGCACACTTTCTCCGTGTGACGGAAGAAGGCTACTTTAGCCAAAACTTTTCCTACTGCAGTTGAGGCAGGTATGTTCAATTGGCATTGTTGGTGAATTATAAGCGGTCGTACTGTCGGAAATCACTTTTTCGAGCCCCTTTCGAAGTGCAATAACGCGCAACTCTTCGCAACGCGTGGTCCCGCGACAACGGAGAGTTTATATTTCTTGTGGACTTTTGCCGAACGGGAGAATGAAGTGCAGTGTTTTATTGCTAGAAGCTCTTCACATTATTAATTTCTTTTTCTCCTAACAAACTGACACAATCGCAAAACTCCGTGAATTATGAACCTCCCTCTCCCCCCTCTTTTTCCAAACTCGTGTTAGCAGAGGATGACTTTATTGACAGCTTGTTCCTCAGACTAGCAGATGTGCTTTTTCCTACTGCATGAATTTATAAGGCTATTTGAAATGGCTTGTAGTGAAAATTTGCCAAGTGGTAGTGATCATTTTGAATCATCTGAGAGTGATATTGGCCAAGCAACATCAAGCCAGAAAACTAGCCACCGTGCCATGCACACAATATCTTTTTCAGAAAGTAAAGATCTTGATAGTGAATCTTCAGATCATGAAAGTTCTGAGAGTGAATGGGAGGGTGTAATGGAGGGAAGTGATGAACAACCTCAGCATCATTTTGATTATCATGAAATGCAGGGGTCCAAACACGCTCCTGCAACTGATGCGGCACCTATTGCATATTTTTACTTGTTTTTTACCAATTTCATCCTTGGAATTATCGTTTCTGAAACAAATAAGTATGCAAAGAGGTTTCTCCAGGAACATCCAAATCTTTCTCCCAAATCTCGAGCTAGGAAATGGAAAAATGGTACAAATGCTAAAATAAAGGTTTCCTTGCGTGCCTTCTAATATGGGAGAAATCAGCAGCCCATGTAGTTTTCAGTAGCCCATGCAGGACTAGATGATAGCGGAAGGCATATCCAGTAAAAAAAAAACACGAGGATTATGTAAAATTAAAGACTCGGTCAAAGCCTTTGGATAATTTTTTTGGAAAAAAAGAATGAAATAGCGTGATAAATGTTGAATTGCTGTTTACTACATTCGTTGTGGAGCATAACCTACCCATAGCAAGCTATGATCACGCTGGTCCCTTGTTTCATGCTATGTTCCCAGACTGATATTGATTGATATCATAGAGCAGATGTGGCATGGGCGGGCAGTCGTAGTGAGCGATGGGTTTGCCTCCTCGGGGCGCTCCGTGGTAACAATGGCACACTCAACAGCAACTAGGGCCTCTGTGAATTTTGGAGAGGTGCAAGCTAGTTCTGTGTGACATTGGTGAAAAGACCCCAACTCACTGGGTTTTGTTCCAGAATCCTTAGGTTGAATGACCAACTGGAACCCTCAGCTGTGGGCTAATCCCCCACACTGATGTACTTACCTGATTAAAAAGACAAAAAGAAATATTAAGAATGACTCAAGTGTGGCATATGGTGGACCTACTACACTTGAGAAGGACGGTCCACCACGGAATCGACCTGGACTTTCTAAACGGCGTATGAGAAAGAGATCTCGGCTGAGTGAATGTCAGATTGGTGTATGGAATACTAGAGGTATAAATGGCAAGATGAGTGAGGTGATTGAGGAGATGAATAAGTATAGACTGAATGTGCTGTGTGTAAGTGAAACCAAAAAGAAGGAAATTGGGGTAGAAGAAGTGAATGGCACTGTGAGTGTGTGGTCTGGAGTATTGAATAATATGAGAGGACAGGCTGGTGTAGGTGTGATTTTAAGTGAAAAGATGAAGAACAACTTGATTCACTATAGTTGCATAAGTGAGAGAATTCTCTGGATTTGTTTGAAAGTGAAACTTCAGGGAATTGTAATTGTTGTAGTGTATGCTCCATGTGACTCGGAACCTTCTGATAAGAAAGAAGATTTCTGGAATGAGATAAAAGCTGTTTTGAGCCAGTTTGGTGCTAAAGAAAAAGTTATAATAGCAGGGGATTTCAATGCTAGAGTAGGTGTGCAGAATGCAATTTCTGACAATGTTCTGGGTAAGTTTAATGATCCTTGTGTGAATGATAATGGTGAAAGATTAATCTAATACATTTTTCAACCACAAGTATATCCACACATATACTTGGGAAAATCGTACTCTTGGTCAATAGAGTGTGATAGATTTTGTTGTCTATGATCAGCGTTTGAAACACTTAGTTGTTGACACCCGTGTGTTGAGAGGTGCGGATGTTGGTTCTGATCATTACTTGGTAGTGTCACGAGTGAAACTTAATGTTGGTTGGAGGAAAAGGAATAGGAAGAAACCCAGGATAGAAAGAATAAAGGTTGATAGGCTCCTTGAAGATCATCAGCAGTATTCTGACTTACTCGGAGAATGACTGAAGGATCTGAAGTCTGGTGAGAGGGATGTAGAAAAGAAGTGGGAATGTTTTAAGAACTGTGTTGTCACTGCTGCTAAAGAGGTCTGTGGCACCACAATAGTGGGTAACAATAGAGGTGATGCTTGGTGAAATAGTGAGATTGAAGAGGCAGTAAAGAGAAAAGAAGGAAGCCTATTTGGGGATGTTGCAAGGTAGAGTCTCTGTGGATGAATATCGTTGTAAGAAGCGTGAAGCTGCTAAGCTGGTTCACCACAGTAAGGCAACAGATAGGAAGGAGAAAGTGGAAAGGCATGAACTGGCTTTTTGGAAAGATAGGAAGTCCTCCTGGAAGTGCATGAGACTCAGGAAAAATAGGGGAAACAAAGTTGTAAGTTGTGTGAAGAATGAGATTGGGGAAATGATATGGAAGCCCAAAGAGTTAAGTGACAGATGGGGTGAATACTTCTGTGAGTTATTAGATCAGGAAAGCAAAGATAATTCTGAGACAGACGCAGATGATGTCACAATGAGGGATGAAAGCACAGGAGAGATCTCAAGAGAAGAAGTGTGTAAAGCTCTAAAATCTCTTCAGAATGGCAAGGCTCCGGGAGTTGATGGCATAACTGCAGAGATGTTGAAATATGGTGGTGACTCTATAATTGACTGGTTAACTGAAATTTGCCAGTTGTGCTGGGAGTTAGGAATGGCCCCTCGGGATTGGAAGGATGCTATCATTGTTACCTTGTATAAGGGAAAAGGTGATAAGACTGAATGCAAGAACTATCGTGGTATTAGCCTACTGAGTGTGCCAGGGAAAGTGTTTGATAAGGTTGTTATTGAAAAAGTACGAGGTCTTACATCATTGAAAGTGTGGGATGTTCAGAATGGTTTTATGCCTGGTAAAGGCTGCACTAACCAGATTTTTGCATTACGCACGATGATTGAAAAGTATCTGGCTGTTGGGAAGAAAGTTTTTACTGCCTTCAGAGATTTAGAGAAAGCTTACGACAGAGTGAATAGGACACTTTTGTAGAAGGTATTGAATGAATATGGTGTTACTGGGAATCTACTTAATAGTGTAAAAGCCATGTATGCTGGTAGTAGAGCTTGTGTACGAGTGAATGGTGTTTTATCAAAATGGTTTTCCATTGGCGCAGGAGTTAGACAAGGTTGTGTAATGTCACCATGGCTGTTTAATATATTTATGGACGCATGCATGCGTGATGCCAAAATAGGCAATAATGGTTTATGTCTTGGTGATATCCGTGTGTGCAGATTGCTGTATGCTGATGACACTGTCCTGTTGGCAGAGAGCAAAAGTGAGTGGCAGAGTATGTTGACTCGGATGCACGAAGTTTGCATGAAATTCAAACTGAGTATAAATAAGGAAAAAACCAAAGTTATGGTGTTTGAGAGAGGAACAGGTAGCACTGAATGTAATGTAAGTATAAATGGCACTGTGATTGACCAGGTGAGTGAGTTTGTGTATTTAGGAAGCATGTTTGACAGAGAGAACAAGTTGGATGGTGAAATCAGTAGGCGAGTGAATTCTTCTTTGAAAGTCATAGCTGCTCTGGGAGGTTTTCACAGGAATGATGGGTTCTCTAGAGAGTCCCGCATGGCTGTGTATGAAACTGTAATTGTTCCTACTCTGATGTATGGCAGTGAAACCTGGGTACTGCAGAAGAAACATAGGAGTCGTTTGTGTGCTGGAAAAGAGCGTTACTTACGTGGGGTTTGTGGCAAGACACGATATGATTGTGTGAGAAATGAAGATGTATTGCAGTTGTGTGATGTGAAGCAAAATGTTGTTAGCAAGGTGGAGACCAATATGCTTCGGTGGTTTGGCCATGTTGAAAGAATGAGTGATGAAATGCTTACTAAGAAAATCTTTTCAGCCCAAGTGGCAGGAAGGAAAGGCAGAGGAAGGCCAAGGGAGACATGGGTGGATCAGATTCAGGAGTGTCTGCATGAGAAAAAGATTATGAGTATGAAGTATAAAAGATCTTGTGTACGGCGTGTAATGGAATTAGTGAAGCACGAGTTGTATGTCAAGATCGCTGTAAATGGAAAAGTTTGACACGACAACAATAAGTAAAAATATCTGGAAGTTTGTATTTCTTTTTGGAGCTAACCTCTGAATCTCAGAGAACAGCTTATTGATATGTATGTATGTAGATATGGCATGGAATGAAATATCTAAGATAAAGGATTAATCTGGCCTTCCCAAGTATTCTGCATTGCCTAAACTAATGTTGGCAATATTGACTATCCCTCACAGCAATTCCTCTACAGAGAGAATATTTAGTATAGTAAGGAAAAACCTCACATACTTCCATCCAACAAGGAGCACCAAAACATTAAGTGCCCTTCTTGTACAGAAAAGTGAAGCATTTTCCTCAGGTGAGCCATGTCATAAAAATAAGTTTTCTGAAAAAGAATGTACTACTGCAAAACAAGCAGCAAGGGAGTCTTTTATGTCAGCAATGACATAAGGTAAGTACAATACTGATAATTTAATTTCATACTTTTTTGTCAGGATAATGTGTATATATGAGGTTATTACACATTTCCCGCATTAATTTCTCATGAAATACCCCATTCCGCACGATAACGACGAGGCTTCGTATGGTGATTACTGATGGGCTCCTCGGAAGGTTGGCACCTCATACAAGTATTACAGGCTACCCAGTAATACTATAATATTGTCCTTGACTTCGAAAAAAAAAAAATGGTGTTTTACATTACTGAAACATTACTGAAAAATCCCCTCTTGATTGCTCATATGTTATGCTAGAGGTTGGCACCTCAGTCATTATGTTACTGGTGTAGTTTAAAAAAATCTACAACTTACCCATTAAATTTGAATCATAAAAGCTTCAAGATAATATGTTGATTGAAAAATATCAATTCCTGAGTGAATTTTAATTGAATTAAAAAAAAAAAAAAGTATGTGATGATAGAAACTATTTGTTCAGCATTTTGAACAAAAATACTAGTTTTGCTCCTTTTTGAATTCCTAGCCTATTTCTTAACTTAGAATGCACAATGTTAAATTTTGAGAAAATTCTTTCAATTCCAGCTGAAGCAGATGTTAGTAATTGCAAAATACTCCACAGTTGTTTTTTTCTTTTTCTATTGACTTTTTCACTATGGAAAAGGAATTCTGCCAGTCTAAAGAATTTACTGCAAGCCACATTTTTGCTTCCATCATCATTACAATGAATGGCACAGATTTTGCCAAAAGCTCAGTGAGAATAGTCAGGAATGTGTCTCCATATTTTTTTGCTGGCAAACTGTGAAACAACTTATTTTTCTTCTGGCATAATAGTCACATCCATGTTTTTTTGCTTGAAGGTGAAGATCAATGAGAAAGGCCAAAAAATGAGCTGAAGATAAAGCTTGACCATATCTTTTATGAAACAACTCCAACTGCTTTTCATCTAAGATGTCATTTAATACAATTTCCAACTTTTTCCACTCTTACAACTACCTCAGAAATTTAGCAATTGTTTCTCTGGACTTTATCAAGAGCTCTGGCTATTGGTTGATATATTGCCAATAAATCATCTGCATTTTTATACCCAAATCCATTACCTTGTCTTTGATTTTAGATTCAACATTGCCATCTTTATTGTTAACCACTATTGTTATGAGTGTTGGCCAGTTATTGATGTAACTTTTTAAACAGTGGCACATGGAATTCCAGTATACATCTTGGGGCAACACAAGAGCTAATCCACCAGCTTGTTTATATGCTGATCTAACAAAATCATGATTTTTGAAATACTTCACAATTTGTGTACTCTGCTCTGATGTTTGAAATCTGTAGATCTTTTGTAAGGTTTAAAATGTGAGCTGGGCAACCATAAGTGATAACATCAACATTTTTCTCCATTTCTTTCCTCATCTTCGTCATATTTGAAGCATTGTTTGTTACAGAACTCCTAACTTTACACTGGAATTTTTTTTTCCTGCTGATTTCAAACTCTGCATAAAAACTTGTTCAAGGTAATCACTTCTATGGGAGCTACCGGAAGTGTTAAAACTGTCCACTATCTTCTCTTTTATGCTGGGATTCCTTGGCAGATGAAGCATGATAAACTTCAGCATATCTTGAATTAGTTGAAGTGCTTGGTTGACTGTCATCAACCTTTCATTTTTATTTAATGAACACAGTGAGTAATGGTTCTTTATGCATACAACAAGTTCCTGGATCTCTTTTTCACACAGTTTGCACTTAGCACATGAACCTTTGCCACTCATTTTTAATTCCTTCAAAATAGTTCCAAATGATATCTTTTTTCCTTCCAGCCAGGCTGACTTCATCACTTAACCTAAAATGAGTTAAGCACTGAATCCCTTAGCCACACATTACAATGCAACAGGAAACTAACTGAGAATGGTGCTTTTAAACTGGCATTGGTTCTTGTTTATCTGTTCTTTATCACCAGAGCTTGAAAAATGTGGTCATCTGTGACGAATAGAAAAGTTTTAGTTGACAACTAACAAATTATAGTACAGCAGTTAAAATTCAATAGACAATTATTTATATGTTGTTATGCCTATTGTTGGATACATAAAAATATCAGTTCTTTAATAAGGTTTATTTTAATTCACAGAACTGATTCGTGACTATGTGCCAGCATGGGGAAGCAGTTTCTCCGCGAAAAAAAAATAAAAAAAATTGGGCACGGTGCGCTTAACAAAGAACACGAGGGAAGAAGCCACAAGCCTGGTAGAATGGTTTCCCAAAATGCTGTGGGGAAAAAAATAAGCAGTGTAAGAGTCAGTCACATCCATGTCGCGAGCTCTCGCTTAGCAGTTGTTGCTGTTGTAGGTCAAAGGGCGAACACGGATTCCTGTGCTTCCATGGAGCTGTTAGGAAAGTACTAAAATATTGAAGGATTCTTGCATCACCTACTCTAGAGGGAGAAAACTGAGTTTGGTTATTATACAATAGTTAAATCATTTAAATTAGGTTAGCAATAAAATATTATTGAAAATGTTTACAATTTCATAAATATTGAATGTGTAAACAATTAGCTTTTAAGTTTTAGTACTGAGTTGTTTTTCTCGTGAGCCCTGCTGAGCTGTTGGTTTTCAACTGACAAGTGAGTTGTTTGCTTGGCTGGTAAACCAGCATGAAATATTTCAAGCCCTTGTACACAAAACTAGCGGATAATGCTTACCTTGGCATTTCCTTTCTAGCGACAGGAACATTTCACGCACATGTTTTACGGTCTTTGTTGATGTTATTGTCCTAAAGTCCGTTGTATAGGTAAGCATTATCCGCTAGTTTTGTGTACAAGTTACTTTGAAATATCGCACGTAAAAGAGAATAGTAGAATAATTAGAGCTATATAATAGTCAGAATTAGAACTACTAAGTGGAATTATTTCAAGCCCTGTTTATCACCTTCTACTACCACCCACTAAAATAATCCTCCTGCTGAGTTCATGTATAAGAAAGGAACCACTGGTGAATGTCAAAAGGTCAGATTCCTTCGCTAGTGACAGCATCCAACATCCAATCTCCACGAAAGGAGGCTGCCCCGGTGGCGCAGTGGCCTAAGCGATGGCCTCTGATCATTCGTCCGAAAGAGGAGTCCGGGTTCGAATCCCGGTGAGGCATGGATGTTGTGTTTGTCTTACGACACTGGCTCTTTCCCTTCCCTGGAACTAGTGACCCTAAATTAGGGACGGGGGACTGCTTATAGCCCATTGAGTTGCTTACGGTGGTCGTTAAACCTCCAATCAAAAAAAAAAAAAAAAAAAAAAAGGAGATTAATGGTCCTGGGAGCCTGGGAGTTAATAATCTCATGGGGAAAGGAACAAATATCATTTTTGTTAAGTTTTGGAATTACCTTATTCCTTTATGGTTGCAATTAAGAAATAGCACAATGAAAAAAATTTTTGTGGAAAAAAACACATTTAACTTTCATGGCTAAAATAATATTGTTTTTAGTTTCAGCATGAAGTTGATTTTGTTTAATGAATAACAGTGCTAAATTTAGCACTGTTAATTTGAGCACATGAAGTTTTAATTTTAATGGACTTTACAAATGCATAATGGAGATTTGAAGATTTCTATTTGTGATTTAAATCAATGAACCCTGCTTTAAACTAGAGTTGCACGCTTTTGTGCATTGAACATTTTGAATACTAACTCTTAAAATGGAAATGCAAAACATGTAAAAAAAAGTTCATATTTTTTAACTTAGGAAAATTAGAATACTGATTAGTTACCTTAAAAGATAAATTTTCTTGGGCATCCAGCTTTTACTACCTGCACAGGTAAATAATTTCTGCTCATGCCCAGGTGGGCATGTAACTTTTCAGATATTTTTCAAGCCCTGTGACTGTAGAGTGCATGTAATTGTTCCAGTTTTCTAATGCATTTGCTTTGTGCTGTGCATCCACCCATTGCACCATAATATCTGGTGTACTAACCTGTTGAAAGGTGCTTTTCAGTGGTTTCCATTTTTCTGCCTACTAATTTGAAGTTGAATGGCTAACTTATTTTACATGATTAGAGTGTAATTTCTGATTATTCATTATGTTTTTAAAGTGATAGTTTTGGTAATGTCTTCGCTGTGTTCTTCTCTCTAAAAATATGTGCATATGTTTATTTTTGTGCTCATTGATTACCAAATAAAGTTGTTCTTTTCTGTTACTTTTGTTTTCATATGGTGATCAAAAATTAATTTTTTATGCTCTTATTTAAATTGTATTAATAAATACTTAGAATAATATATCAGATGATAATAAACCAACTCCCAGGGTTTGTGACAATGTTATCTCCAAAAGTAAGTAGTCAAAGAGCTGAAACTGTATAATATCATTTGATGGCTTATTTGCATGAAATTTCTGACCAAAACATGCGAATGAGTGTTCCAGTTTTGCCGCAAGGTGTGGCAACTTTATAAAGCACAGCAAAATTGTGTATGGCCAAGAAACAGTGCTGTTGTTGACAGTCATACAATGGGGAGAATTAATTAAACATAACTACCTTTAGGACTGCAAATGCAGTTCATGAATACTGATGCTGTGGCAACTTATGGTGTAGTCCTTGTATTAGTTGTGCAGCGAAGAATTTAGTGCAGAAATCTGGAGCAGTAGGATTCTCCTGCAATGCCCCAATGTTCAGGAAGACCTCTGACACCAATCAGAACAGTTTCAGGAATCCATCATGCTATACAGGAGCAAGGAAGCAGCAATTTGCATGGTACCTCTGATGTATGTGTGTGTCATTGCTCACCAACTTGACATTCCACAAACCAGTGAAGGTTCTGCAAAAGACAAAAATATTTCCTTGGAAGGAAACATTTTTTCTTACAATTTACATTTTCCCTTATAATTGAAAGTTGCCTGAGCAGTGCCCTGCAATATCCTGTGGACGAGTGAAGCTGATTTCACCCTTCACAAAGGAGTGAATGCATGGCATTGTGTCATTTAGTGAAGAAAATCTACAGTGTTGCATTCATCACAAGCCTGCTGATGAGATGAGACCTTATTTTTTTGAGGTGGAGATAGTACAAGGGCCATAGACATGCGTCATGATAGCACAATGGGTACTATATCCTTCTATACACAAGTGATTCCTGCTCTACAAGATAGATGGATAACAAGGACAACTTTCTTCGTGCAAGATGGAGCATTGCCACATGTTGTCAACAAGTAAAGGAAATCTTATGACAGCATTTTTGTGACAATATAATTTCCTGACAGTTTCCTTGTGAATGGCTGTGGTATTCTTATCTGATTCTTATGGGATACTTTTATGTACATTTTGAGCCACACTCTTACATCATTAGTGTATATTTTGAGCCACACTCCTACATCATGAAGCAATCATTAACGAAGGTAACTCTCAAACATTTCTAACAAAATGCTGTTAGCATGTCTGCAGTAGCCACTGATAAAGCACATATCCAACACATCATCTAAATCAGGGCTGGAAAAATAAGCTTCAGATCTAGGAGCCAGGTGAAGTGAAAGCAAATTTCAAAGTATCTTACACAAACGTAATGCATGGTGACGATGTCGGAACAAAGAGTAATAATATAAGTGTATTGAGCACTGCCTATTACCCAAAACTACTTATTGCTAAATGAAATTTGAATTTGGTCTATAAATCTAAGGATTCTATAGTTTTGATAAAAATCCAAATATAAACCAGTGGTCTACTGAAGCTGATGGATCAATTTTATCCAGTGCTGGTCCATTCAGGCTGATCATCATTAGGTTGTGCAAACTATCAATTTCCATATTTGATCTGAATTGTTTTTTTATTAAACTCATCCAACTGAATCCTCGTTCACAGCACACTGTTGAAACTGGCAGCACAGCCACTATGGCCACCAGCTTTGCAAAATACTGCAAGTCTCTCCTTGTGGGTCAAAACTTTTTCTAGCAGCTTGTGAAATTTCATTCCTTGCCTGAAAACCTTAAATTTGTACCACTCACCTAGCAGACTGAGTAGTGTGGTTTCAAGAGATTCATCAGATCCAAGCTGTTTATGGAAGTGTTTACCCAGTGTTGTAATGTCCTCCTTCCCAAAATTTTCTAAGTTATTTCCTGTTGGACATGTAAATGTGCACCTGTGAACACTTCCAGACAGTCATAGAAACCATTCCTCTAGATATTTGATGCCAAATTCCAGAAGCTTCTCCTTATCTATTTGAAATGAAGAATTTGCATTATTGTCAAGCCCATATAGCTGCACTTGCAAAAGAAACTTGATGTATTCCTGTAAGAGTTGTATTATTAACAAAATTACCTTCATGATGGCCACGTGTATCCTTCATTATCTGAGGTGTTGAAATGGCATTTTTAACATGAAGTCCACTGCACTAATGATAAGTTCTTCTTTTTGAAATATGAGGGACACATTCTTAAATACAGACAGGAACTCTAAAAGAAAGCGCAACATGATTACAAAACTGAAATCTTTTAACTTTTTCAGGAGGCCCTTTGTAACTGCCGATGATGAACTGTTCCCTTTTTTTGTTTGTAATATTTTCAAGATGTATAATTACACACTTCCATTTTTTTACAAGGGCAGCAAGAGCACCAACTTTACTTGCAACCATCTTACATTATGAAGGCATTGAAATTTTAGAGGTTGACTCTGAAGAATATGTGATATCTTCTTTAATTGACGCATTCTATTTGGAGAATGCTGACAAAATTTGTAGAATTTTAGTACCGAATCGACGTAATCAATGAATTTTACATTTTTTATTGCTCCTCACTTAAATTTAGCTTGTGAGCAATGCAGTGAATGCCTATTAAATGCTTTAGTTTCTGATACAGTTTTTGTACCAGCTCATTTTCTGCACCAATCATACTTGCAGCTCCATCTGTTCCAATTCCAACTAGATGGTCAGAAGACAACCAATGTAAAATCCTAGTTTTTCTAGTTCACCTTCTATGGATTTCAAATATCCATCTGCAGTGACATTTTCAAGGGGAAGAATAGATAAAAATATCTCTTTTACCTTTTTTTCTTTAATATATCTAGCATACACAAGTTCGATTCTTCCGTACCTCCTTTATCAGTTGAGCCATCTAGCAACACGCTCACACAATTCTGGCCTTGAAGTTCACATACCAGTTCTTTTTGTACCACAGCTGCAATATGTGAGATAAACTCTTTGCAAGTCTCGTGATTACTATATTTGTTTCTAACTTCAACTCCTAATATATCAGCCAGTATTAAGAGTTCTTTCATGTCACTGAAAGTTTTGTTGTTTTTAGCAATGTAATATTCTACATTAAAACAAATCTTCAGAAGTTCAAACAGTTTTTCATCAATTTTTTTTTTGCACATACAGACAGCAAGCGGTGTTGCTTTTGGGCACATTTGCGCATTGTATGCTACCATGCATTTTTCATGTTCAAACGATTTACCATGTTTCTTGAAGGTTTCTAGTTTGAATGGACCAGTAAAGCCTGTCACTACTTTGGAATTTTTGTCCGATATTCCTGGAAACATGGCACAAACAACACATTTTCCTGTGTCAGTTGTTTTATCATAGTGCAGCCACCTCAGTTCTTTCAGCCAAGCTTCTTGAAACTTCTTGACCTTTACATCACTTACATGACTGCTCGATAAGCATGGTAACCTTAAGTTTTCTGTTTGGAGCACTTCTTTCTCTGTTCCTGCAGAGAACGAGGGAATAATGAAAATAAGTGGTCAGCCTTGCTTGTTTTGCATTTTCCCACTAGTAACAGCAGCATGCTTCATGATTCTATATATGTTCACTACACAAAAAATTAAAGTTTGCAAACAGCCCAGAATTATTCCTGGCTCAAACTCTGAAACAACAGCAATGATGGCAGAGAAAGAAACTGATGCAACTGCATAGTTTTTTTGAGAACAAGTCACATTTCCCCACCAATTACAAACCCTACAGGTTGTTAAGAACACAACAAAATCAGCTAAAAAAAAGTTGATAATCTCAAAACAATATTTTTATTGCCAACTCCAATTCAAATCTCCCGAATTTAGTGACTTTCCCCCAAATTGACAATACTGTAAGAAAGAGCAAGAACAGAGTATTGCCAGTTTGTCAGGCTAAAATTTTGTTTCCTGGAAGCTCCAAGAGCAAAATCTTTTTCAGAAGTCTGCAATGCAGAAAGGAAACCCTAAAAACTGTCTGCAAGGTAAAGGATGTCTAAATGTTAATTTTGCCATACAAATTTATCGTTCTGCACTGCACCAAAGCGATGTTTTAAAAAATGAGTCAATTTGAGATTTTGATAATAGTGCAAATTAGTATTTAGTAACAATAGTCAAACTTAGCTTTTTCCTGACAAGAAATGCAAAAGAAACTTGAACTATTTAACTTCATTCAGAACTGAAACATCATTCTTTAGTTTAAATGCATTTGTATTTTTAAAAATAATGGTCAGAAAGTATAAGGAATAATTTGAAATCCATACTTTTTGTATTTTGCATTTAGTTAATTGATTAAACTTAAACTCCCTCTTTCGAAGGATGTTTTGCCCGATAGATATTATGCTCTGCTCTTATAGTGCGTCACATAAATATAGAGACAGAACAAATTCTCGAATAAAAAGAAACTAGCTGAAATGTACACCTCATATTTATAGAAAAATTGCATAGGACATGCAGCTGCACAATAGTTTGACGGAAACATAACATTTCCAATGCCAAGTACAAGAAAAAAAAAAACAGAAATACGCTGTCTCAAAAATATAAAGACTTACTAGTTATGAACACCCCCAGTACGAATAGTGGAGCCGTTGTTCCGAATAACACTGAAAACCTGATTGGGCATGCTGTCCACCAAGTGATGTAAGTGTTCTGGACAGAGTGCGTACCAGTTTCGTTCAATCTGTTCTTTCAATGCCACCACCCTTGAGAACTGCCGTCCATTCGCATACACATCACGATCGAGGATGCTCCAGAGGTTCTCGATAGGGTTCAGATCTGGACTGAGTGTTGGCCAATCCATTAGGTCACATGATGAGTGTTAAACCAGCTTTTCGTTGATGCAGACCAATGGATAGAGACATTGTCTTGCTGGAACAGATAATCAACACCCGCTAGAGTTTCGGCAAACGGTAGAAGGTGGCTGCTGAGTATGTCCTGATACGTTACAGAGTTTTGCCTGCCTTGCAGAAAAGCCATATCCGTTGTCCCATTGAACGCGAAAGCACCCCAGACCATCACAGACCCCCCTCCTTTCTGTCTGCTTAAGAAGGCGCGTGGCTCGCGTCGTAAATTATGCCAATGGCAGTTCCAACCGTCAGGGACGTCCAGGTTGAACTTTTTCTCATCAGAGAAAATAGTTGTGATAAACTTGTCTGTCCAGTGCATGTGGTTGCTTGCCCATAACAATCTAGCTTCCTTGTGGCGCCGCGTGAGGTGTGGCAGATGGCGCATTTTACGGAGCACAATGTTGCGACTTTCCTTGATTCGTCGATGAACTGTGTCCTTAGAGACAGTGACATCAACAGTCTGAGAAACTTGACGTAGTGATAATCTTTGGGATGAAACTTAAACGCATGATGGCACGATCATCTCGTTTGGTTGTTATTCGAGGCCTTGCAGGCCGTTTTCTCGAAGTTAGCGCACCACGTTTAGATAAAGTCTTATAAATGACTGCCCTATTCCTCCCCATGGCTTTACAAATTTTCGCTACAGGCAATCCATTTGCTCTCAGTCTCCAAATCTTGTGCACCTCCTCACCAGAAAGTTGACTGTTGCGTGGCATTTCGGCAAATGAATGCCTGACGGCAGGTCCACTGTCTTTTGTAGGCTGGACCGATTTACGGCCCCATTTCGTGCGTACATCATGCTAATTTGTACATCTCATTTGCATGTGGCTACTTTACATAGTTGTCTTTATATTTATGAGTCACCTAAAATTACACTATTTCGCTTTGTGGTGTTCTTTTCACACAATCCGGTCATCTCGACGGGTTGAAACGTTTGTTGTAGGGTTATTTCTAATTAGGTACCACTTCAGCTTCCTACCTATATTCGCATTGCGTTCACAGCGCAAAGTCGACTGTCTCTATATTTATGCGACGCACCTTACTATTTCCTGCAGAAATTATGTTGTACTAGGAGTCTCACCAAGTGATTAGTTTAGGTGATTGAGTTGGGGGTGAAGGCGGTCATGTCAACTTTAAAAACAACAGTAATTTTGCCTCATTTAGCTTGATTTGTAAAACAGAAATCCATATGTAAGATTTTTTTGTTTGAACTCCAATTTGTGAATTGACCACAGTTTAAAGAAATATTTAGTGAATTTATGAAAATGTGATTGGAGCATTTTCATTGATATAATTAGACCCCATAAAATTAAAGTGAGAAAAACGGCAAGGGTTCTTGTAAAAAACAAACAAAAAACATTTCACCTCATCAATCAGATTAAAGCATTTGGAAGAAAATAATACCTAAAAAAAGTTGCGACCGTCAACTTCCAGAATACTGCGTAATACGGCTTTGGAAACTAAGCAGGGGCGTTAAAAAATACGTAAAAATATGGTTTTAGAAAAAAAAAATCCCAGATAAAGCTATCTGAAAGTGAAAAAAGATAAATAAAATAAAATACGACCATCAATTTCTGAAATGCCGCATGGCCACGGAAACAGAAGGGATTGTTGCAAACCCTTAACAAATGTGGATTTTGTAACAACAAAAAAAAAAAAAAACATACCCTGCAATAATCTGACTGAAATGAAGCTATCTGGAAGCCAAAAAGGGCAAAAATTGCGATTAACATCCGGAATGCCTCATAATGTGACCTTGAAAAATGGAAGATTGACGATAAAAATGTTTAAAAATATGGATTTTGAAATAAAAAAATAAAGAAAAAAAAACTTATCAATCAGATAACTGAATACTAAAGTGAAGGTATCTGGAAGAAATTGGAAAAAAAAGTTGCGACGTCAACTTACGGAATGCCGATGGCTGCGGAAGCAGAAAACACTTTAAAAATATGGTATGACTCTTGTAATAAAAAAAGAAATTGCTTTAATTTAACTTTCAGTTAGATTAAAATTTAGAGCTCCATGAAAAAAAGAGAAAAAGTTGCAACCATTAGCTTCTGAAATGTTTTTATGCACTTTTAACCACCTCACACATCAAACGTGCGTGGTGCGTTAAAAGTGCATAAAAACATCGCTTCCGAGATTCAAAGGTCAAGAAAGGCAATTATATATCATCAAATTGAAGTTATCTGTTTGAAATGTATGGAAGTATAAAAGCTAAAATAAAATGGAGTGAGGGATCTATTGGTTACAGCTTTACATCTTAAACGGAAACCAACGTTAAAAATGCGTGAAAATTTCCCTTCCTTTGTTTTAAAATTTGAAGAAATCTTGATAACAATTAATGTTAAGAAAATAGAAAAACAGTCTGGACACCTTTCCGAGAATTTGTGATGCTGTTGCCTTGTCGCGCTGTTTCTGCTCCCAGGCTGGCAGCTAAACCGAAGCGTGGGATCTTCAATGCTTCCACGATCTGACAGGTTAGTCACGTGACTTGGATAGTTTCATCGCGCTTCTCTGCTTGAAACACATGGATCAAGATACAAGCTGACAGAATTTATAAATGCAATCAAAGAAGAAAATTTCAGAGTTTGATTTCATTAGATTACAATGTGTTGAAGTTACATTTTGCATCTATAAACTCAAAGTAAAGACTGCAAATTACGAAATTTGAAATAAAAAAAAGTTGGGCGCCAGGACCAAATTTTTCTAAGTTTTGTCTCCTGTTCATTTAATTAGTAGTCTATGTATTGCAAAGCTGTGAATAAATTATGTACAGCATTGTAAACCTGTTCCACTGTTTGCCCTTCACTAGTCAGCCACAGCTCAGAACTGGAGGTGCTATTAAGGGGGGGGGACACATGGTCAGGAGGAGCACAAATTTTGAAGTGCTCGGCAGAAATTTGGCCAAAAAAAAAAAAATCCCTTCACATAGATTTTACCTGACATTAATTATGTTATTTATACCCAGTAACACACACTTTTCAGGTATGTAGTATTTATTCAGTGAATGTAATACTGGGAAGCAGGGATATGAACTTCCATGCCTTTAACAAGTTACCATTTCTTTGCAGTTTTAGCTTACTTACATCATATTTTTATCTTTTTTTTTTTCAAATATTTGCTCTCATAAGGCTCTTTCTGAATTTTAATTTGTAACCTGACTGGAAATATTACTTTCTCTCTCTCTCTCTCTTCTTTTGAAACTATAATTATGAAAACAATGTCTTTGTTCTTCTCTCTTAGACATTCTCTTAGAGGAATCCCTCAATTTCACAGAATAGTACAACAATACTAAGGTGAAAAAAAATAATTTTAAATAATGGAATTTCTGGGAATTAGAACATTCACATTCAGTTATTCAAGTTCCCGAAATCTCGGATGGTTGCACTCGCTATGTGCTCAAACTGCTTAAATACACTGCTGGTCACCCAAAATGCAACACCAAGAAGAAAACATCCGATTGGCCTGAAATTCACAGCATGCGTCACCCGCAAGAGGACATGCAAACGATTAGCATTGCAGGGCATATGCAAATCATGTGCGCCCTGCACGCCACCGAGAAGCATTATAAGGGTGCACAGAAGGCGGGGTGTAAGTAGTAGAAGTGTGTTGTGCTGCCGGACCTGTGCATGTGAAGCTTCCTGGTGACTCGTCGCAGAATACGGCAGTCATTCCAGCATATTTCGGAGTTCGACAGAGGACGAATAGTGGCTTATCGCGACAGCGGTTTATGAGTACTGAGATATCGGCGCCCGTGTGGGACGACATCCAGCCACAGTGAGGCGAGTATGGATTCGGTGGGTGCAGGAGGGACGGACGGACGGACCGATGTGAGCGATTGCAGCAGCACACCACCGAACGAGAGGACCGGCATGTTGTGCGGCGGGCGTTGACGGCTCGCACTGCCATATCACGAATGTTAGCGCAGGAATTAGGGTGTGTTGCGCAACAACCTGTGTCAGCACGTACCGTTCGATGTTGTTTGCAGGAGAGCGGGGACTTGTTGCACAACGGCCATTGCTCCGATTACCATTGATGTTATACCACTGGCGAGTGCGGCGGCCGTGGGCCGTTGAATGCCGCATCCGGACTACGGAATAGCATGACATTATCTTCTCTGACGAATCTCGCTTCTGCCTGCAGCACCACGATGGTCGGACCCGCGCGTGGCGGCACCACTGCGAGATTGTATGACGCCTGCATTATGCATTGCCATCCTGGTCCGTTGCCTGGCGTTATGGTTTGGGGCACAATTGGATATGACACCTGCACCCCTCTCGTACGCATTGCCGGTACACTCAACAGCCACCGCTACATCTCTGACGTTTTGGAGCGTGTAGTCCTCCCTTACCTGCAGGACCTGCCAGCGTCCACGTTTCAACAGCACAATGCGTGCCTGCACGTGGCACGCATCGTGCAACAATTCTTCAAGGCCCACCAGGTGTCACTGCTGCCGTGGCCCGCCTGTTCTCCCGATATGTCGGCCATCGAACTCGTCTGGTCGCTGATCGGCAACCGAGTGGCCCGGCAAGCACTACCCGCGGCTACGCCTGATGAACTGTGGCAACGTGTGGAAGCAGCCTGGACCGACATACCTTAAGCCCACATCCAAAGCCTCGTTCGTTCGATGCCGCGGCGTGTGGCGGCCATTATTGCCAGCCATGGGGGCCACATGAACTATTGATGTCTGAGTGTTGCGCAAGTTGCACGGGCCAGTAAGCTCAATCATTTCATCTTTGTATTTGTTGTTATGTGTCCAGTAAATCTGGCTTTGCTATCTCTTGTCCTTCTTGGTGTTGCATTTTGAGTGGCCAGCAGTGTATTTTGGGAGGGCTAAAGCATGGGCTCAAAGATAAGTTGAATGAGCTGAAGCCCACCTGTAGCATTGTGCCTGTGTCAGGAACATCAAAACTGGACCTCTGTGGAGAGGCCCCATCGTGTTGTCAGATGAATTCCATTTTCAGCTGTACCAAGCTGACAAGAGGGTTCGAGTGTTGTATCGACAACATGAGGCCAAGGTCTCCCCCGTGTTGTGCAGGTCGGCTCTATTCAAGGCCGTGGTGGCTCTGTGATGGTTTGGGGAGCTTTCACATGTTATCTGTTGGGTCAATTAGTGTGTCTGCAGAGTTCTTTAACTGCTGCGTGCTACCAGAATGTGCTGGCTGATCATATGTGCTTTAACTGCTGCGTGCTACCAGCATGTGCTGGCTGACCACCTACATGCTTTCATGGCCTTTGCGCATCTTGCAGCCGATGGTCAGTTTCACAGGACAATGCACCACCCCACCGGGCCGCAACTACATAGGCATGGCTCAAGGAACACTAATCTCAGTTTGGAACCATCCAGTGGCTCACCAAGGTCCCTTTATTTCAATCCCGTGGAAGGAAGCTCTCTGGCACTGGTGACACCAGCAGCACAGAACTGGGAGCTATGGGGGGGGGGGGATGAGCATTGTACGGGGAGCAAAAATTTTGAAGTGCTGGCAGAAATTTGGACAAGAAATTCAGTTCTATTAGAATTTACCTGATACTGATGATGTTATTCCCAGTAAAATAAAATGTTTTTTAGGCACATATTGTACATGGTATCTGTAGATGGTTGCATTTACCATGTGTTCTAACTGCTTAAATATTGGGGGGGTCAATGAAAAGTTGCATGGTCTGAAGTCCACCCCACCTGTAGCGTCACACCTGCCAGCCAGCCAGTGCAAGAAAAACTCTAGCAGATCCACCACAGAATTTGTTTGCAGTGTTTCAGTACATTTGGCCCCTAATTTTTAAAGATTCATCACAAACCACAAAGGTTATTTTGTAATAATCTGGTATATAATTTTTGACTACATTTATCAGTGTATTTAAAGAAATATTTTGCATTGTAGGCTTGTAAAGGACCCCAGAATCATGAAGATGTTACTCTTGGTCTGCTAGTTGGTATGTTATCAGATCCTGTGAATGCACCTAAGGTAGGAAAGTTTTGTGGATGATGTAATTAGAAAACGTTAGATTTTCATTGACTAAAACAACAGCAATTCAAAGTACTTATTATGTAAGGAGTGCTGAATACATTTTGCTGCATTTGAAGCTATCTGAAGTGTTATATTTTATTTAATGTTGTAACAGATGTTGAATCAAAATTTTGTAAAGTTTTCTGGAAACGTTTCATCATTAATAAAACTGCTAGTTATACACTGAAGTAGCAAATTATTAGGAATGAACATGCAAACATGTTGGCTACCCTTGGCCTTCAAAACAGCCTTGATTTGAAGTGGCATGCATTAAAAAGTGCTGATATTATTCTTATAGGTATGTTCAGCTAAGCAGATGTGATGGTGTTCATCAATTGCCGAATGTTCACTGGAGGAGGATCCCTATAATGAATGGCTCTCTCAACCTCATTCCACAGGCGTTAAATAGGCTAAGTTCTATGGACTGTAGGGTCCATTGCAGCACTTTGAAGTCTCTGTCATACTATAGGAACCATTGTGATGCTCCATGCCATAGGGCATGGTACATTATCCTGCTGGAAGAAGCTTTGTTCACCAGGAAACACCAGTACATGTATGGATATGCTTGGTCCCCAGTGATGTTAAGATACCTCTTGGTATCCAAATAATGTCCAGAGGTATTAAGGAATCCAATGCCTGCTAGGAAAATGGACAATATGCCATTACACTGCCTCCATCTTATTGTACAGTTTACACTCAACAGCTGGGATCCATTGATTTGTGCTGTTGATGCCATATTCTGGCAATCCATTAGTGTGTGTGTTAACTGAAAACCTGAGACCTTTTTCCAGTCCTCAAGGACCCAGTTTTAATGATCCCATGTAGGGAAGGGCAATGCATTAATATCTAACAAAAAAACATTTAAATTTCACATCAATGTTTTGGTTTTTTGACTAATGGTACTACAATACATAATTCACTGCAGCATACAGCAGTGTATCATGAAGGACAATCTAGTTGCCATTACATGATTGAACTGCAGATATCTACTGCCATCAAAAAGCACAAAAGATTTTCAAACTGGTTCTGATGAGTCCACAGAGCATCACTGATGCTACACATTTTCTGCAATTTGTGATTGGTTATTTAATTGATCATGCATCAGAATGGTGCAGGTTTATGAAGTGATGGAAACTCCATAGTTGAGATTTTGACATGCACACACACAATCGACCTCTTCAGTAAAGAACAAAGCTGAAGAGATCATTGAAACATAGAGTTTGACGGAGCATTGGATGATCTTGAGATGTGTTGTTCAAGTCTGAACATCAGGAGATTTCTGTTGTTACGGAATGGTACTCAGGGAGTTACCAATCGCTTCAGTACCGGACTGCCTACAACAGATAAATCGTGGGAGATCTTATGACTTGTAGTTCATGGCAGGGCATCAAAGAACTTCTGTCTTCATGGTAACAAAGCACACGTGAATCACTGTTGTTGTCAGTAGCAAAGAGCAAGTTTGGTGTTTTGCATGCATCATTGCAGAAGTGACAGAGAAAAACCCGCAAATTGTGTTATAAGCTTTGCCAACTGAAGGATACTGTTTCAAGTACCTCATTATGGCATTTTCTAGTCTGTCTTTGGAAAAAATAAAGGCAGGTGTATTTGATGGTCCACAGATTCGGCAGCTCATCAAAGATCAACAAAATCGTTGGGACAATGTCAGAACTGGAAAAGAATGCTTGGTTATCATTCAAGGCCATTGTCAAGGACTTTATTGGAAATACACGAGCAAAGAATTACACCGAAATTATTCAGAAACTCTTGGACTCCTACAAAATGCTTGGCTGCAAAATAAGCTTCAAGGTGCATTTTCTGTATAGCCATCTTGATACATTCCCAAAAAATCTTGGTGCCATCAGTGATGAACAAGGAGAACGATTCCACCAAGATTTGAAGGTCATGGAAGGACGGTATCAGGGTAGATAGGATGAACACATGCCGGCTGACTATTGCTGGAGCATTCGGCGGGATTGTCCACAGATTGAACACTCTAGGAAAAGCTGTAAGCGCAAATTTTTATCTTAACTGCTACGACTTGCACACAATTTGCCGGACAGTAGCAATATATCCTTTGTATAAACAAAATAGATGTAAATAAAGTACATTCAGGTAAATTATTTTTTCTTTATTTTCCATTCTATGTATGAAATTTGTATGTTTTTGGAGGAACATGGAGGGTACCCTGTATCGTAAAAAGTTGATGTGGTAGAAAAAAACCAAAAAACCAAACTGACTTCATGTTTGGATTCACAACCCAAAAGTTAGTAAAAAGTAAGTGTCAGATCTAAGTCAACAAAACTGTGTTCCCTAGTGTAATCCATGATTTGGCCATATAACACTAAAAAAGAAAAAAAAAATTAACCCTTGTTTTGGAGATAACATATTTCATAGACGCCTGCATGAAACCTGAACCAGGGTTCGGGACTTGGGGAGGCTTTCCCTGATGAGTGGCTCCCGATCCCCGACCCCAAGTGTTTACAATTATTATTTTTATTATTGTTGTATGAGAATTGTGAGAGTTTTAGTTTAGGTGTGTTAATTTAGTGCGATTCAAGGATTTCTATGGGAAGTTTTTGGTTGAAGGTGTAGAGAATTTGGCATATATATATATATATATATATATGTATAGAAGAGGAACTCGTGGATCCGAAAAATGACGAGTGGAAGACATCATGATCAGAGTTAAATCCCTAAAATGGCAATGGGCTGGACATACTGCCAGAAGGACAGACCATCGATGGACAGCCGAAATTTTAGATTGGATTCCAAGGGACAGGAAAACACCCTGAAGAAGACCACATGGGACTTGAGTGGATAAAATTCGAAAGTATGCGGGAGTGACATGGAGGAGACTGGCACAAGACAGACCATTGTGGAAGAAACTTGGGGAAACCTTCGTCCAGCAGTGGATTGATAATGGTTGACAATGATGATGATATATATATATATATATATGTATGTATAAAAATTGGAAAGGGAGTGAGACAAGGTGACACTGTATCTCCGAAGCTCTTTAACGCCACATTGGAAAATGTCTTTCAATCACTGAACTGGGAAAACAAAGGGATAAAGATTAATGGAGATTATCTAACCCACCTTCGTTTTGCTGATGACATAGTCATTTTTGCAACTACCCCACAGAGCTGCAGAGTATGATCCAAGAACTTGCTGACAAGAGTAAAGAAGTGGGATTAAAAATGAACTTTCAGAAGACAATGCTTTTACACAAAATGAAGATTTATCGATTGATGGAGAAAAGCTGGAGATAACAGACACGTACGTTTATCTTGCCGTGGCCTGCTAGATCACCAGATCTTTCACCAATCGAGCACGTATGGGACATCATTGGACGACAACTCCAGAGTCACCCCCAACCAGCATTAACCGTCCCTGTATTGACCGACCAAGTGCAACAGGCATGGAACTCCATCCCACACTCTGACATCCAGCACCTGTACGACACAATGCATGAACGTTTGCGTGCTTGCATTCAACATTCTGGCGGTTACACCGGTTATTAATGTACCAGCATTTCACATTTAAAATTGCTCTTCTCGTGCTTACTTTAAGCTGTGATCTTGAAACCTTAATCGATTAAATATGTTACCTATACAAATGTACTGCCGCCATTTCATTCCTCTACAGCTATTTTTTCGTGGTGTTGGGATTTTTTTTTCTGTCTGTGTATATATATATATTGAGCTATGCAAGACAGTGCAAAAAAGTATCACTGAAGACATAAGGAAATTCAATTGTGAACTAGTGAGGAAAGCAATTGCAAACCAGAGCCTGAAGATAGCAAAAGGACATTTCAGTAAGGGAAGAAAACAGATTATGGCTCGGAGAAAAGAAGATGGTACTGTAACAAGAAATAGAAGCAAAATTTTGACAAGGGTGAAAGATTTCTATTCAAAACTATATGAAAGGGATGATACATCTATACCAGACATTACGACAGGTACCAGTGCCAAAGTTCCTCCAATCCTCCCTGCAGAAGTTACATATGCAGTTAAGAACATGAAACTGGGAAGAGCTCCAGGAGAAGATGGAATTACCGTGGACATTATACGAGAAGCAAGTGGAGAAATTGAAACTACACTCGCCCAAATTTTTACCACATGTCTTTATCAAGGAAGATTCCTGGCCACCCCGGTGGCGCAGTGGTCTAAGGCGTTGGCCTCTGATCATTCGTCCGTACGGGGTCCGGGTTCGAATCCCGGTCAGGCATGGATGTTGTGTTTGTCTTACGGCACTGGCTCTCTCCCTTTCCTGGAACCAGTGACCCTAAATTAGGGACGGGCGACTGCTTATAGCCCATTGAGTTGCTCACGGTGGTCGTTAAACCTCCAATCAAAAAAAAAAAAAAAAAAAAAGATTCCTGAGGATTGGAGCAATGCTACAATGATCCTGCTCCATAAAACAGGTGGCGTTGAGGATCTCAGGAACTACAGGCCCATCAGCCTTCTTTCAGTGGTTTATAAAATCTTCACTAAGGTTCTTTCACATCGCTTGAAGGTGACACTAGACATGACCTAACCAAGAGAACAAGCTGGATTCAGGAGTGGCTACAGCACCATAGATCATATCCATGTACTGAGACAACTAATTGAACGGACAAGAGAATATGAAATCCCATTGTGCATGGCTTTTATTGACTATGAAAAGGCATTCGATTCCGTGAAACCATCAGCAGTAACAATGTCTTTGAAATCCTGTGGTATTGAAGATGCATACATTAGTATTATTAATAACATCTATGAAAATGCAAGTGCAAAGGTTTGGATATTTGAGGATACAGCACAAATAAGAATTAGAAAGGGGTGAGACAAGGTGACACCATTACATTATCTACTCAAATCAGTACAAAACTGTATGCTGAATTGAGCATATTTTTACGTGGCTCAAAGTATTACTATATTAACGTATAAACATTAAACATTGACTGTTCATCACGTTCTTGGTGTAAACATAGACCTCTGGCGCGACGTCTAACATATAATGTGTCGTAAAAGTTGTTCATATCGACACATAAAAGTTATTCATATAGACAGACCAAGGCAGCTCATTCTGAATTACATGTATATGAAAAAATTGCTCTACCTTCGATGTCAATGAGTATGTCCTAAAATCTTGGTTCCATTTTATATTGTAAGTTCTTTGTTTGTCTTGTGGTCGTTTGTAGTGTCAATTTAATTTTGACTGCGTCCAGTAGGAGGACCACATATTTTATCACATGTACGATTTCACCACCAGCATTCCTGGGTGTAGAAAAAAAGAGGATTATTTGACTTTTCCAACATTGAGCAGTGACTGACCTTGGATGGTTTTGGGACATACTCATCGACATCGAAGGTAGAACAATTTTTTTATATATGTAATTCAGAGTGAGCTGCCTTGGTATGTCTATATGGATAACTTTTACGTGTCGATAAGAATAACTTTTACGGTTCATACAATGTTCAGTGTATGTCGATACGAATAACTTTTACAGCACATTATACGTTGGACGTCACGTCGGAGGGCTATATTTACACCAAGAACAACTTGATGAACAGTAAACATTTTAACGTTTATACGTTAATATAGTAATAAGGTGACACCATATCTCCCAAGCTCTTTAACGCCACATTGCAAAATGTCTTTCAATTACTGAACTGGGAAAACAAAGGGATAAAGATTAATGAAGATTACTTAACTCACCTTCGTTTTGCTGATGACGTAGTCATCTTTGCAACTACCCCTTCAGAGCTGCAGAGTATGATCCAAGAAATTACTTACAAGAGTAAAAAAGTGGGATTAAAAATGAACTTTCAGAAGACAAAAGTGATGTACAATGCTTTTACAAGAAACGGAGATTTATCGATTGATGGAGAAAAGCTTAAGACAACCGATTCCTACATTTATCTTGGGCAGCAGATATCAAGTGAGGGTCACATTGTTAAAGAAATTAATCGACATATAAAACTTGGATGAAGAGCTTTTGGAAGAAACAGTACAATTTTAAGAGCAGTATGCCATTATGTCTCAAAAGAAAAGTGTTTAATCAATGCATCTTGCCAGTGCTTACGTATGGAGCAGAGACATGGACTTTAACTAAAAAAGACATACAAAGGCTGCATACAACTCAAAGAAGCATTAGAGGTGCATGCTTGGTGTAACCAGGAAAGATCAGAAGAGGAAATTGTGGATAAAAAAAATGACAGGAGTGGACGGCATAACGACTAGAGTGAAATCACTGAAATGGCAATGGACTGGGCATGTTGCGAGAAGAACGGACCACCGATGGACAACCAAAATTTTAAACTGGATTCAGAGGGACAGGAAAAGACTGAGAAGACCCCATGGGAGATGGATGGATGCAATTCGAAAGTATGCTGGAGTGGCATGGAGGAGATGGCCCAAGACAGACAATTGTGGAAGAAATTTGGGGAGACCTTCATCCAGCAGTGGATTGATAATGGATGATGATTGAAAAGTTTTTCCCTGTTCGTAAGAAAGTTTTTATTGCCTTTGTAGATTTGGAGAAAGCTTATAACCAAGCAAACAGACAGGATGCTTTTGTGGAAGGTCTTGAATAACTATGAAACTTTGCTTGAATGCATTAAAGTGGTATATGCTTTTAATAGAGCATCTGTATATGTGAATAGTGTTTTATCAAATTAGTTTTCTATTGGTGCAGGAGTGTGACAATAGGTTGTGTAATGTCCCCATGGCTGTTTCATATTGTTACACTCTGGGGGTGCCTAACCAAACTAAAAAAAAAACAAAAAAACATGCACGAATTATCACTTTAAGAATTTGGATACGTAGCGGGACGAATATTGGCTGAGGCCCCAGATGTAAGCATTAAGATTATTTACGAAAGAGAAATAACCCACTGAATTGCACGGTTGACACAAGACAGACATTTAATTAAGATAACTATAGAAAATAACTAAATAATAAAATGACAATTAAAATTCCGGGGTAATAATAAAGGCGCTACCTGAGTAATAATACAGGAAGGCTTACATCTGTCCCCCATGGAGAAATTTAAATTTTAAATTTGCAGTTCATCAAATGTTCTCAGTACACATTTTGAGTCAAGTGGTGAATTATTACTGAGCACAGTCACCCACTGAATGTATTCTCTCAGTTCCTGCTTTCTTTTTATACATACTGGATTACATAGGCATGCAAACAATGTAAGTACTTATGGTCAGTTGACCAGACTTATCCATGTGGGTGTTCTTATTGAATCACTTTCAACTTGGAGACTAATTTGGCATGCCTCCTTTTCATTGCGCTCATGCACAGCATATGAATTTTAATTTTTACACACTTGAGCTGCACATGCCTCAAGACATATTTGCACACAACACATGCACACACACTAACTCTTGTTGTTCTGAATGGGGATGATCAGACATTTTCTGCATCTACACTTTGCTGTAAAACAAAACTAGCTACGGAATTGTTGCTGGCGGCTGGTGACGTGCTGCCAAGCGTCTCTCGAGAATGCCCTACACGTGTTCGATTGAATTTAGGTCCGGGGACCTTGCGGGCCAATCCATGCATTGAATATCTTCACTCTCCAACAGCTCTGCGACAGCCACTGTATGATGAGGTGTAGCATTGTCGTCCATGAAGAGGAACTCAGGACCCACAGCACCTCTAAACAGACGCACATGAGGCAGGAGAACCTCTGTACAATAGCGGACACCAGTGACTAAACCTCCTTGGAAGATATGGAGGTCAGTACGGCTACCAAGCATGATGCCGCCCCCAAACGAGAACTACGCCACCTCCAAACCAGTCCCTATCGATGATGTTGGAGGTGTGATTGCGTGTTCCCTGCTCTCTCCAGATGTGTATACGTCCATAATCGCTCTTCAGACTAAATCGGCTCTCATCCGTAAAGAGAACTCGACCCCATTGCTGATGTGTCCAGTTCTTGTGTTCCTGGCACCACAGAAACCGCCGTCTCCGATGAGCAGGCGTTAATGGCACACACCGCACTGGTCGTCGTGCAAATAGACCACCTTTGTGCAGCCTCCTGGCCACTGTAAAACGCGATAACGGACGTCCAGTTGTCTGTTGCATGTGCCTTGTGATTTCTCCCGCTGTCTGCAGTCTGTCTCTTCTCGCCTGTAGGACAATATACCGGTCGTCAGCCGCCATGGTTGCTCGTGGACGACCACTACTAAACTCTCGGACAGCTGTTCCTGTATTTTGAAATGCTCTCCAAGCTCTTAAAACGATGCTGTGAGCGATCCCGAACTCCTCGGCCACACTAGTCACACTTCGACCTTCTTCCAACTTCCCAATGACGCGACCTTGGGTAAAATCATCCAGATGTCGTCTACTGGATTGCCTGTTGGCCATATCACACGGTGGCAGCAACTCGACGTCGTTCAAACCGTTGTACACTGTGCAATAGCTTTTACCGAATTGTTGAGCGTACACCGTCCATGTGGTTTATACCCTTCCGACACTCCCCACCCCACATCATGCTGCATATATGTGAATGTCCTACCGTACCGGACCCTAGTCTATCTCCTGAGTGGTCTTTCGGTCCGTTCTGCCTGCTCGTTCTGCTGTTATGCTGATTTCTCCTCTTCGTCATTAATTTTTGCACAGCAGTGTGCTTCATGTAGTGGAACTAATGTTTGCATTTTCTTCCAAGCACAGCAGCATGTTAAAGGGGGTTCCGTGCAATGAACAGATTGAAAACAACAGTGAGGAATTCTCCTAGCATCAACTCTGTCAATGCATTATTACGTATATCACTTGATGCACCTCCCGTGGAAAAATTTGATCCATCTGCAGCAATCAACAATTGGCCTGAACACTACAAAAGAAAAAAAAAGGAAAACGTCGTATTTAAAGTTCTTTTTTTTTTTGCGTATTTTTAAAATATTCTTTGAAGCAGATAAATGTTTAAACAATTTTTTTAACCTTTACGATGAAGTCAGAACTTACATTTAAGCTGATAAAATTTAGTGTACTTCATTATGAAATGATCTCAAGAACTTTTCATCATTTGTTTCTAAACAACAATTCTTGGGATATTTTGTGATGCAAAATCACTTCTGTTTGTTTGCACAAGAGAAAAAGGTAAATAATTTTTACATTCAAAATTGTTTTTAAAAACTACTTAAACTGCTGTACAGTTAACTATGATTATTATTTTTTTTTTTTGTAAAACATAGGACATGGCATCATCAATAAATTTCTCAAACGCCATTGATTACCTTTCTTAAAACTTGAGATATGTGCTTTTGTGCATTTTGAATACAGACTTTAAAATGGCAATGCAAAAGATGTATAAAAAGTTTATCACAATTTTCAACTTTAAAAAAAATAAGGCTTTTGTTTTGTTATCTTAAAAGATAAATTTTTCTGGGCACGTAGGTTTTACTTCTGGGCAAGTAAATATTTTCTGCACATGCCCAACTGCGCATGTAACTTTTCAGATATTTTTCAAGCCCTGCTAATGTGTTTAACAAGATCCAGAGCAATTTTAGATCACTTTGGTAGTTTTTTTCCAAATAATTTCCAAAGGATGCTTCAGTCTCCTTAACACATTACTTTACCTTTCCACAAGCCTTTTCATAATAATCTTTATTAGCATGTGGCAAGTAGGTTAAATTACTTTTTACTGAGTTGTCCCCCCCCCCTCTTTTGACAGCATTTCCAACTTCAGCTGTACACAGTGATGGTCTGGACTTTCCATTCATAATGCTGCACCACATGCTTTTTGTGCAGCTTGAGTTTCCCATTTCTGTTCCACTCAACGTAAATGCTTTCACAGAGCAAAGTTTTGATTCTGCAATGATATGCAGCAGTTTGCACCTAGAAATCCTGCTTCGCTTCTACATCATTAATCTGTCAACCCTGATGTCCTTTAATCTTGCTTTTTTTTTCTTTTTTTTTTTTTTACTTGTGGCAAATTGATTTAAGAAGTAGATGCAACTAAAATAAGTATCACTTATATCAAAACCTCTTTAAAGTATTATTTGCTTTTCTTAAAGACCTTTCTGTTATGACATATTTTCATAATACTTTTCTTATTTGTAGCCTTTTCGAGCAATTTGTGGATGCTTTTGTGTCTGAAGAGAGTGTTAGAAACAAAGAGTGCACTGCCTAAGCATAAGTAAATGAATCTTCTCCCATTTCTAATTGCTGTGCAGTTTTTCTTCAAATTTACCCATTGCATAATTGATTCCATTGTTGTCATTTCCAGGTCTTTCATTCAAATTCCTGCAAACAGGCTTTTCTCAATGTCTGGTTTTGACCAGCATATTTAAATCCTTGGAAAGGGAATTGTTTTCTTCAGAATTAAAGCCTTCTACTGGCCCATAGACTTTTACAGCCTTGAAATTCATGGTTCCCAGTTTAAAAACTGCCCTTAGCTGGTGCAGTGGTCTAAGCAATGGCTTCTGCTCATTCGTACGAGATGGGTCCGGGTTCGAATCCTGGTGAGGCATGGATGTTGTGTTTGTCTTATGGCACTGGCTGTCTCCCTTCCCAGGAACCAGTGGCCCTAAATTAGGGACAGGCGACTGCTTGTTGCTCACTGAGTTGTGCTCACAATGGTCATTAAACCTTCAAAAACAAAAAACAAAACAAAACAAAACAAAAAACCCTGCCCGCACAATGCACTCCTGCGCAAGTCTTGACCCTTCCACCTATC
Source organism: Macrothele yani (assembly GCA_039090855.1). Taxonomy (NCBI): domain Eukaryota; kingdom Metazoa; phylum Arthropoda; class Arachnida; order Araneae; family Macrothelidae; genus Macrothele; species Macrothele yani. The sequence goes on along the minus strand of CM076993.1, from coordinate 77,222,928 downwards.
AGAATGTATTACATACTAAATCTGCCACCAAAAGCACATTCTCTTGATGTACACTTTTCAGTTTTGCTGATGCTTGCTGCATTTAGGTTGAATTTTTCCAATTCCTTGGGTAATTACACTTCCTATCTATCTCCTATACATTTATGCACCTGAGCTAGAGCTTCCATACATACCTGGAAATATTTTAGGGGGTCTTTTACTTTAAGAGAATTCACTATTTAAGAAATGTTCCTATCCGTGAGCAGTGAATGCAATGGGAGAAAATAAAATTCCACCATCCATTCACTCCAGAAGTGGAAGGCAGGTTACAGTGGCGTTTTGCCTAGTTTTTCCATGATACACACTGTAACACATGGTTGCAGTGCTGTTCTGTAATTGGCTCTGTGGTAGATATTTTAACTTGGGCGCTTGAGTTTGTGGAGTGTGAGTGTGACCAAAGTGTGTCATGAACTAGTCTGGTAGATAATTTTTATTTGCTCCCTTCTAGTAACTCTGCACTCAAAAAAGAGCTTCCATTCTGCACCACAAGGTAGTGGTGTAGGGATAGGTGATAGGTTTAGCTGGTACCTCACATCTTCACAGAAGTTTAGCCTGATCTCCTGGTGGTATCTATTTCTTGTCTTGACATGTTTTCAAATGCCCATATTCCCACACCAAACTTTGGCATGTTCATGGATTTTGAAGGAACTCTGTGTTGCCCAATGGGAATGATTAAACTGCAGTAATATATACAACACTAAACACCAACATGGGCTGTTAATGTTTTGCCTTGTCCTTTGTAAAGACTAAAGAGTGTACAGATTATTTGGCTGCAGTAACTTATGTACACATGGGAAAATTCCTAAACTTTAAGAATTGTACAGAAGAACAGGCCTTCCAGTGTGCAGTAGCTGACGGCTAAATTCACCCAATGTCAGGAGCAGTCCTTTTTGACCCCAACCTTGCACAGGGATTTAAAGAAATTTGGTCTTGGAACTCATCTGTCTCAGGAAAAAACAAAAATTTACTTACAGTAGTGCTGTGCAGGGTAAAGCAGTGGAAGACTGAATGTGTTGTAGCAGACCAAGTGCACTGCTAATTTTTCCCTGCATGTGATGATGTCTTAATAGGTAAAAGTGCTGCTACACCTTATGCCAGAGTTGTACTAAAATAGTTTGATAAGTACGAGGAGGACTTCCATCATTTTGCCGTGGCCTCTTCAGTCCTGTGATCTCAGTCTTTTTTAATATGTGTGGAACATGTTGGAAAGAGCTGTTATGCATCAATATCCTCTTATGTCAACATTGATAGTTGCGTGATATTTTGCTGCTGGAATAGCTGGCTGTCTTTGAACCAGAACTAACTTAAGCCCCTCATAGATTTCATGTCTTGTCACGGACTTGATTTCATTCTAAAAATAGATTATCTTTCTCTGTACTAAAAAAATGGTTTGCATTTTTCTGGCTGGTGTGTGTGTGTGTGTGTGTGTGTGTGTGTGTGTGTGTGTGTGTGTGTGTGTTTATTTAAATAAGATCTTATTTTTGTTAAATAATGTGTACCTTACTATTTGAATTTTCTGTTTGCTTCTTGTCCTAACTGAATTTTATTTTTCTAACAGTATTACAGAGATCTGACATACATTACAAGAGATGGCTTTGCCTTCATTTTAAGCAACCTTACCCAAATGATTTTAGAAAGGTTCCATAAACTTCTAGATATATGCAGAACCCAGGTAAATTACCTGTGCCACACTCATCAGTGCTTTATTAATTATGTTACAATATTTTGAAATTCATCATGTAGGAAGTTTTTTATGTGCCTTCATTTATAAAGTGTATCATAAATGAAGTTTTTGCTTCTTGTATGCTATTTACAGTGTGATAATTTTAACGTTTAACTGAGATATGACATGCTAAAATTTTATTCAAATTTTTAACACCCTGGGTACAATGATTGAATTTATAGTACAAATTGAACAAAATTTAGTTTTAGTGCTCATGAGTATAAAGTTTGTGTCTTAAAATGGTACTATGATGTTATTAGCTATATAAATATTTTGCAATATCTATTATATAATTCTGTTTCGTACGTTTAAAGTTAGCGTTAAAAACATGACATTTGGAGGTAAATCAGTTACAGAGGGAGAGTCAAAAGTTTTGCAATATTTGGAGCACTTTGTCTTCATGTGTACCTTTATGATGAAAGCTGACTAGCTTTCAAAGTATGGGCCATTGTGTTGCGCCGTCTTTAGCCATTTGTCTGCCAATTCTTCGATTCCGAAGCGATATCAGTTCTTTTCCTTTGAGGCGAAGAACTCCTTCACTCCAGCTGCCATCTCCCCCTGGTTTTTGAAGTGCCACATGCGAAGGAAGTGGGCCATAGACCAGAACAGGTAATTATCTGTTGGGGCAAGGTCCGAACTATATGCTGGGTGTGGTATCAGTTTGATGCCCTCAAGTTCCTGGAGTTTTGCCCAGGTCGTTCGCGCGGTATGAGGGCGAGTGTTGTCCTGCTGTAGGAGAGCACATTTTCTGTTCACCAGTGCTGGGTACTTCTCCTCCAAAATGGCATACATTCACTCCAGCTGTTCAGAGTAGAGGTTGGATTGATAGTCCAAACATCTGGAACAAATTCGTAATGGATTATCCTCTCGAAATTCCACCAGATGCAGAGCATCACCTTGTGCTCGAAGCGCTGATGTTTGGCAACAGGTTCTGGAAGCTGGCCCAAGCTCAACTACTGCCGTTGTGTGTTAGGATTATGGAAATAGACCTACTTTTCATGGCACGTAACAATTCTCTTGATGAAATGTACGTCGCGTAAGTTTATTAGGAGTTTTGTGCACACTTCCACTCAGCGGACAAGGCGGCAGCTCCTGTAGACCTTGCCGAGGTCCTGAAGGTGATGAACCATGGTGGGCTGTGATATGCCCAGCTTGCCTGATAATCTTGGAGTGCTAGTTGTCAGATTTGCCTCAACTGTCTGGCACACGGCTTCCGAATCCACGGTTTGCGGTCTACCTGACCTTAACTGATCATCAAGGTTTCTGTCTCCTGAGCAAAATTTCTTGAACCATCTTGTTGCGGTGCTGTGGTCCACGAAAGCTTCCCCTATCGCATAACAAATGTTTCGTGTTGCTTGAGCACCATTATGGCAGAGTTTAAACTTGTAAAGCAAAAGTTCCCTAATTAGCCAGTTGTGGCTGTTCATCTTTTAGGCGTCCCAACCACTGACAGAAGGACGACATGTAATGCTGTTCAGGGCAACAACTACCACTTTATATCCCTTTCAACTGACCGCAGTGAGCGACTTGAACTAGTTAAAACACGTGACATATCCACTGCAGCACATGCGTTTATGCAAATATTGCAAAACTTTTGACTCTCCCTATGTATTACTTCAAAAATAACTCCTTGAACAATTGAACAATGCATAAATTGTAAGAATACAGCATTTGCTTACCATATGAAGTCAGCAGTAACTTGATAGTTGTTCATTCTGACTACTGTTCCTGTGTTTTCTCATTAAAGCTTCATACTAATATAGGTTTTTTTTTTTATATGAATCTGAATAAAATGTTGAATTAGAATAAAATGTTACAAATGAGTCCAAATAAAATGTTGGAATTAAAAGACGATTGGATAAACATTTCCAATTTCGTGAATGAACTGCAAAAAGATAAATAGAACTTGATTAAGAAACATAAAAAAATATCCAAGGTGATGTAGAAGTGGAAGAAGAATCCATCCGATGTCATTCCCCTGACATGTTTTGACCACCTAGCCGTGGTCATTATCAAAGGCAGGTGTTGTTAATGCTGTTAGTAACTGAATGTTATTGCTTTGTCAAAAATCTGCCGCATCGCCTCTGTTGGTACTGTCGAGTTCTTCAATGCGCATGCTCGTGGTTGTGCCGTCTACCAATGGTAAGGTTCCCAATCTTTTCTTGTTCTGCATTTTATATTTTGTATTTTTATTTTTTTGTTCTCTCTTTTGTATTGTACGTTTCCATGCATATGATAGGTTTATTGGTGTATCAGTGTTGCAGTTGTGATACTCTGTCTTTTCGATGGTAATAGCTTCAGCCATAAGGATTTATTTGTGAGTGTGAGTTGATGCTATCAATTTGACATTAGTCACATCAAGCTCTGCATTATTTTCTTTGCAATATTGCATTAGGGATACTTTCTAGAAAGAATGTACTTTATAGCACACACAATAAACTAGACCACTATTTTAATACCTGGCCATATCAGAATAATATGGCCAGGTATTAATAGTGGTCTAATAATATGACCACCCCTAGAATCACAGTGTAGCTGCCCAGGCTCATCACAGAGTGCATGTGACAAGGTTGACCACATGGAGATATAAGTGGCCAGCCAGGACAGATGAGCCATAGTGCGTAATGTGAGTGCAATGGGCAGCGGTAGTGATCTGATAGATGTTCTAAAAGAAATGATCATCGGCTACCGTCTTAAGGGTGAAAGCATGTCAGAAACAGCAGACTTTGTGGGCTGTTCGTGAGGTGCTGTAGTAAGGGTGTACCAAAACTGGACTGCTGACACATCGAGTATCCCCTGATGTAATAACTGTGGAGCCCCAAAGGAGAATGTCGCTTCTGTTGACTGGTATAGGGCAATTGATGCGCAACAGCACAGCAGTTGACCATGCAAATGAATGCTGGGGCACCCAGGTACGTCTCCCCGATAACAGTAGAGCAAACCTTGTTATGCATGGGTCTCCGGAGTCGATGCTGTGTCAAGGCGACCATGTTAACCCAAATCCATCGGCAACGACGCCTGCAGTTCGCATGGGACTACTGCAGGGTTGCCATTGGCAACTAAAAAGTGACTGTTTGCGAATATTTTTTACCTTTGGCGACTATGGCAACTTTTTTACCCCAAAATAGGCCCAAAAGCGACTACTTTAGAAAAAGTGGCGACTTTTTTAAGTTTTAGGAGACTATTTTCAAATATTTTGCAGTAAATTCATTTTCAAATAATATCGGTAACAAAGATAACAACAGTGTTTTCAAACGTCACTAGCATCCAATCCGATATCAAGAGAAGATTGTGTCATACATTTTCTCGGCCAATAGTTGTGTACTGCTTCTACGTGGGAGAAGGATCCCGTCTCCGGAAATTTTTTCACTCATTACTGTGCATTTGCTGGTCAACGTGTTCTCCATCTTAATTTTGCTCTGACTCAAATGTACGGCTGATTGGCGCCATCAAATTAGCTGGATATACATCAGACAAGGTGAACAAACAAGTAAGTTCTTTTCTTTTTTCTTCTATGATTCAATATATATTATAAGTAATGCTGTTAAGTACTGTTTTACGTATGAAATTTTGTGTTTTATTTAATTTTGAATCTTTTTCAATCTGTGTGCATCTACTTTATTACAGTACCAGACCGATAATATAGAAACATTGGTGCTGTCAGTATTATGATTTTCATGATTTTACGTTCCTTACCAAATTTACTGAATGAATGTGATATATGCCCCCTCCCCCATGGCAGCTGAATCGCATATGTCTGAAATAGAACAAAGGAAATGTGAAACATGAACAGCACGTGGTTGATTTTTATTTTGTCACAACAAAGTACGCTCATGATGCACACACACACGCAAAGGCCAAACTGAAGTGCCTGTTGTTTTGTGTTTCATTAATCATACATGGGTTTCTTCCACAGAAATGCGGATTTCCGCGTTTTTGACTTTTTTCTAGGATATTCTTGAGGTATTCCAAAACTGCAAAGTTTTCCCCTCAAGAAATGAGACTCCCACCGGTTGCTATCAGACGAACCAGTGTTTCACTGATCTTAGTACCCAGTGACTGCCCTTCATCCTTCCCTGATGCCTGGTATAAGAGTGAGCAAAGTGATAGGGGGAGGGGGCTGTAAGTTCGTGGACAAATTTTTGTTAGTCCCGTGAATTTCTCCTTCTCCAAAGGGGGATGTGTGTGTGTGGAGATGGGTGGGGGTTGGAATTGCAACTCCAAGCTTCCCTCCCCAGTAGCAGCCCTTCGCCCCTTTGACTTATTCGGTGCCGGCTTATTCATCCTGGTGAGGAAGAAAGCTGCATTGGCTGCTGGTCATACTCTGCTCTACAAACGATAAAGTACAAACTAAGAAGTAACAATATGAGTGCAATTCAATAAAAAAAAAAAGTTTATTTACATGACCCAATTAATTCGAACCCTGTGCTCAACGAATATGGAATACGATCGCCAGCTCGCCACTGGCGTCCCCCCCCCTCAAAAAAAATGTGCTAGCCAGTAATTTATCTGTGATGATTTATTTATTTTTTTTATTTTTCAGCCTCTTTGCCCTGCTACTGTTTTCACCTAGATCCAAAAAAGTTTCAGACATGATGAATCTAAGTTTCACGTTTCTATTTCCGGGACTGCGCCGCTTTTGTTTAGAATGATACTGGTGGGGGAACCACCGAGTATTCTTTGCCTGCATTGTCCCAGAGGAAGAAGAATGGGAAACAGCAGATTAAAATTCATTTAGTATGGTTGTAAGATAAGAACAGACTTCTTTTCGGCTGGGAGTTCTGTATATGTGAGAAAAACCCTAAGGTATTAGTGACTTGATCCTCTTAACTCTGTAGTAAAGGGAAGGGAGGGAAAAGTATGTGGGGTCCATTTGGCAGCCACCTAAAACCACTTTTATCTGATTTAAGGCAGTGAGCATTGCCCAAGGGTGGGTAGCATTTCCGTGATGGGAGCATTAGCCAACTGTGCATAAAAAAAAATACAAAAACATATCTTTGCGAATTTTTTACAAAAATAGCTGATATTTGGTATGACACCATAATTAGGTAAAAGAAAACAATACTTTCTCATGTTTTATAGATTATGTATATTCATAGTATGAGAAAGTAAAAATTGTGTATATGTATTATCAGGCTACATCTTTGCCAACTGTGTAAATTTTGTATGGTTCCTTGTATGTTATGATCCACCTCTCATAGCTATATTTTACTGTTGTATTTTATAAAGTTTTCTTTTGTGTTTTAATTAATTTTCTTCTTTCCTTGTAGTGATATAACAATGGGAAAAACATAAAGTTATACCCCAATGGTTTAAGAAGATGTACAAGTTTGGCCAACAATATTCTTCTTGGTGCAAGAAAATTGATGAAAACGAGGTCCTATGTGTTGTATGTGACAGGAAAATTTCTTGTACTAGCAAAGGTTTTGCTGCTTTAACTCAGCATGTTTCTACATCACTGCATATGGAATGTGCTTTTGTGAAATTAAACTCATCCTAACTGTTGCTGAAACCACAAGAAACTGATGTAGTACCTATTCCGCTTCAGTCTGGAAACAGTAGTACAAGTGTGCCAGCAGCAAACACAATACAGTTGTACCACTCCAAAGGAGCAGTTACAAAAGCTGAACTGATATGGGCACTAAAGACAGTACAGTGTAATATGGCTGTGAGCACCACCGATGATTTAAGTTAAATATTCTCAGCTATGTTCCCAGCAATCCCAGCAAACTTTAGTTTAGGAAGGACTAAATTATCATACTTAATAACTGAGGCATATTAGGTCCATATTTCAGAAAAGAACTTCTGAATGGCATTAGCAAGTCTTTCTTTACGTTACAATACGATGAAACAAACAATACTGATAAGAAAGAACTGCAGTTTATGATTCGTTATTGGTCAGAGGACGAGAAACAAGTAGTTTGCAGGCATTTGCAAACAGTATTTATTGGGCATGCAACTGCAGAGGATATAGTGGCTGAAATTAGGAAAGTTCTCATTTCAAATCTGTCAATGAGTAAGTTGATAATGTTAACATCAGATGGCCCAAATGTGAATAAAAAAGTTTGGAACCTTATAAGCAATTTACCAATTGAAGAAAGAGGCCATGGATTGTTAGACATTGTTACATGCAATTGCGTGTAGTCAGTAATGCCTTTTTAGAAGGTTTAGCCAAATTTGGTGATGTTGTGTGTGAATTAGTTACTGATATTTTTTACTTTTTTAAGAAGTTTTCCTCTAGATGGGGAGATTGTGAAACAATTCAGTTTAAAAAGAATGTGCCAAGGGCTCGTTTTCTGAAACATGTATCGAGCAGATGGCTAACTGCAGGACCTGCATGTGAAAGACTGTTAGAGCAATGGTCAGCAGTTGAAGATTATTTTTTTTATTTTATTCCTTCAAAATCAAAACAGATAATGCAAACCACAAAATATAAGCAAATTAATCAAGTGCTTAAAATATGTGGACATAAAAGTGGAGTTACTTTTTGTGATAGAAAGTGCACAGTTGTTTGCATCATTTTCCACTTTTTTCCAGCGTTCAGAGCCTTTAATCCATGTTCTTCACAGTGAACTCAATGACATTCTTCAGAAAATTACAGGAAGAATATCTAAGCCTGACACATTGCCAATGGCATCATAACCACAGAACATCTTTTACGAGCTTCTGAAGTAGATTGCAGTGATAAGACAGCAACTGCTGTCAAGTCTTTGAGTGAAAATAATAGACTTATGCTTTGCACAAACTCCAAAGGCATTATATGACTGTACATAATCACCTCATTAAAAATGAGTTGAAAAGGTATAACCTCCTTTTATTTTGCAAGAGTCTTCAACCAGTAGAGATAGCAACAAGTAAAAGTTTAAAACTTGTTGGGGAGCTAGCAAAAGCTTTATCTGTGATTGAAGTGAATACTTTAGAAGTCAAATGAATGGCGCATACTACAATCAGAGATTTTCATTCCCAACTGTCATGTAAGAGTCGATCATTTTTGGAGAGAGGCTCTTGACAAGAAAAACTGCTTTGGGAAAACAGAAGTATCCCTTGTTAAATAAACTTGTTAAAGTTAGCTTGTGTTTGTCACATGGAAATGGTGATGTGGAGCGGCGGTTTTCGGTCTCCAGAAGAATCATGGCTGAAGATAAATCCAGAATGTCTGAACGTGTGTTGAATGAAAGATTATTAATCAGAGACTCATTAAAAAAATACAAACATGTTGCAGAAGTTCCAATAACAAAAAGAACTTTTAAAATTAGCTTATGGTGCACATAAATCTTATGATGACTACCTTGAAGACCAAAGAAAGCTGAAAGAGCTGTCTCTGAAAGAAAAGAGAGAAAAAGCAGAGAAGATAGAAGAAGAAAAACAGAAACAAGTGCAAATTAATAGTTAGACAGTTTCAATTGAAAAACTGGAAACAAAAGCGAAAATAGTTGCCCAAGAAAAAAAAAGAAACCCAGGAGTCTGCAGATACTTTGCTTAAGGAGGCTAATAATTGTCTTAAATTAGCAATTGAGAAAAATGATTTGCCTGGAATTAGGATGACACAAGGCATGTTAGAGGGGGCACAAAAATTACGACAGAGTGAAAGATGCCATGAAGAGAAAGATAAAAAACTGAACTTAATAGTTAACAAGAGAAAGACAAACTTGATTGATGCCTACATAACTAAAAAGCCAAAAAATTCCTAATATTTCCTTTGTGTTCTAATTTTGTATTTATTTTTCATTATTATATTATTTTAATTTTCAGTCATATATATTTGTATATATCATACATGAGATTCTTCCGCGAATTCGCGGAATTCCGCTTTTTTCGGCATCATTTTGGTCATCCTCGAGGTCATTGCAAAAATGAAGAGAAAATTTTCAGAATTTTTTAGGGGGGTCGTTCTATAGAAAAATCCTTGAAAAAGCGGAATTCCGCGATTCCGCTTTTTTGTGGTGTAAAAGAGCTAAGCGCTTTCTAGCTGAGAGCGTTGTTTTTGGAGCAGGCGCTGGGGGGGGGGGGGCAAGAAGAAATGTTGGAGGGTGGAGTCAGGAGCTCAATTCGTTTACTGCTGTCAACAATGGATGGGGTCAGTCACTTGAGCATCGCAGCGCGAAGGGTGGAAGCTCCGCCTACTTCGTGCTTTAGGGAAACTGCCGCAGCCCACGAGCCATTCCGTGTCTTGCGGGAAATCGCCACTCTGCATTCTATCCGTGACGTCATCGCCAGGAACTCTCTCTCTTGTAATTTGCGATGTATCCGAATGCGTTCCCACTTTTCTGAGATCGTTAGAGAATCGAAGCTCTCGTGAAATCTCTTTCTACAAAGGACGCACATAAATTACGGAATCTCCGTAATTGCCAAAAATTATGGAATCTCCGTAATTGCCAAAATTATTTAATCTCCGTAATTATTACGGATTTCTCCCGGGATTACGGGTGACTAACAAAAAATTATGGATATTCAGATTTTCGCTGTTATTAAGAAAGTTTTAATGGTTTTGTAAATAATCGATGAAAAGCCTCTGAATAAAGTTCGTAACACAGCCCTTTGTATCCTCTTTTTTTTCTTCTGAGGTGGCGGAATTTGTTTTGCTTGTTCGAAAGTGTAAAAAAAAAAAAAAAAGCACGGCACTAGGATTGCATAAATCCGGCGTGCTTCTTTCGGCATGGCCCGCTATTACGTGCTTCTTTCGGCATGGCCCGCTATTACGTGCTTCTTTCGCTGTGGCCCGAGATTACGTCGGCCTGAGGCATCTGAATAAAAAGTTCGTGACGCAGCTTTCTTTTCTTAAATTCTTTCCCCCCCATCCCGAAGAGAAGGAATTTATTTTGCTTGTTTGAAAGCCAAGTGGAAAGGAAGCACGGCGCCGCGCCGGGATTACGTATAGGCATGGCGTGCTTCTTTTGCCGTGATCCGGAATTACGTTGGCTCGGACGTGCTTCTTTCGCTGTGGCCCGGACTTGCGTCAGCCCGATGCTTCTGAAACAAGTTCGTGACGCACCTCTTTGTTTTCTTTTTTTTCTAATGAGGAGGAATGTGTTTTGCTTGCTTGAAAACTTAGTGGAAAGAAAGCACGGCGCCCGGCCAGTATTACGTCGGCCTGAAGCTTCTAAACAAAGTTCGTGACACAGCTTTCCGTTGTTGTTTTTTTCTTTCTGAGGAGGAGGAATTGTTTTGCTTGTTTGAAAGCTAAGTGGAAAGGAAGCATGGCGCCACGCCGGAATTACTTAGGCCTGGCGTGCTTCTTTTGCCGTGATCCGGAATTACGTTGGCTCGGACGTGCTTCTTTCGCTGTGGCCCGGAATTGCGCCGGCCCGATGCCTCTGAACCAAGTTCGTGACCCACCTCTGTGTTTTGTTTTGTTTTTTTCTGAGGAGGAGGAATGTGTTTTGCTTGTTTGAAAACTTAGTGAAAAGAAAGCACGGCGCTCATCTAGGATAACGTCGGCCCGTAGCCTCTGAACAAAGTTCGTGACGCAACCCTGTTTCTCTCCTTTCTTTCGTTTTTTCCTAAGGAAAAATGTGTTTTGCATGTATGAAAGCTAAGTGGGAAAAAAAGCACGGCTTCGGGCCAGTATTACGTCGGCCCGAACCCTCTAAACAAAAGTTCGTGGCGCAGCTTTCCGTTTTTTTTTTTTTCTTTCTTTCTGAGGAGGAATTTGTTTTGCTTGTTTGAAAGCTAAATGGAAAGAATGTGTCATGAGTGGCCCAAAAACATGGTTAAAAACAAGAATTCGGCAGAGAAAATCTCTCCACTTGCTTGACATTGATGGAGATTCATGTCACCATATTCACAATGCAAGTAAAAAATTTTGCAAGCCATTTTAAGCTTACATTGAGAAATACTTTATTGACTTCTTCAATTACTTTAAATGGTCGGCAGATCAACATGAAGCCCTTGCTGAAATTTGTGAAATTATAGGGCTAAAATTCACTGAAATTAAGAACATGGTGCAATGCAGGTGGTTGTCATTCTATCATGTGGCATTAGACAGTTTACATATCCATGATGCCCTTTTGCTGCTGTATTATGGATTTGTGCAGCCTAATGAAAGACCAATATACATGGATGTGATAAATAAAATATGTAAAGATTAGAAAGAAAAAGTTAAAATTCCAGGAGCTTTGGAAGAAATTACGGGGAAAAAAATCTAACAGAAGATGGAAGAAAATGGAAATCTAGAATTGTTGCAAAATTATTTGAAAGCTCAAAAAAAAAAAAAAAAAACCTTGCTTATATTAAATTTTTATGTTGCAGCTCTACCTCTTTTGAAAAAATATGTATGCTTATTTCAAACAAAGGAGCCATTAATTCATAAAGTTTTTGATGAGCAGAAGCAACTATTCTTGGATTTCTTAGCTTGTTTCTTAAAACAAGAGATACTGAAAGGCAAACCTATGAAATATTTGATAAGGCAAACCTGTGAAAGATTCTTGGATCAGGAACATTATTTTGAAAAGCGAATCAAATGACATTGTGGGGGATTTTTTTAAGCCAGGCTGCTGAAGCTTATATTCAGCATGCAAAATACATGCAAAAGACACTACCATTATGTAGTGATCTTTTAATGTACATATCATTGATCCTTCTACAAGGGGACATAATCTAACTTTAAAAAGACTGAAAAACTTCCACAGTTTCTTTGAAATATATTGAATTCAGAGGAAATGGAAAGCTATGCTCTAGAAATTCACCAGTATCAGTTTGAATCACGACTTCCATCTCCTGACTTTGTAAAAATTGATGCGTGGTGGGCAAAGGTGTTTGACCTCTACAAGTACACTATGTTATCTAAAGTAGTAAAAGCCTTTATATCATGCTTCCATGGTCCACAGGTTGAAAGTTCTTTCAGCATGATGGCTGAAACCATAGATATAAAATCAGGAAGAATGACATTGAAACCTATTCAGCTATACAAACTGTGTAGTATAAACTTAAAGCACAGGGTAAGTCTGCAGTTAATTTCTTCAGTAAAGAAATTTTTTTCCAAGAAGCAGTTGATGCCAACCTCGGCCAAAATCTTAGGACATCAGAAACAAGTTATACCAAAGAAATAGAGAGGAAAAGAAAAGGAATTATCAGCAAAAAGAAAAAGTTAGCAATGGATGCTGTTCAGCTGCAGTCAACATAAAATAAATATGGCCGTGCAGCTTGCTGAGAAGAAAGCCAGGCTTGCTCAGAAGAGGAAATTCGAATTGTTGTGCAAGCAAGTACAACAAAAAAGGGGCAAAATATCTTTGAAGCAATCTGTTTAAAAACCATAACTTCTAGTCATGTTTTTTAATTTGTACATATTCAAATACATATTCCAATTATCATTTAGTAAGAATCTGTGAATTTAACTTATTTCCACACACATTTCATTTTTGAAAAATTTGGTACATTAGAGTGCTACTAAGCCAACAAGACTGACTTATCTCTTGTACTCTGATGTTTGACCAAAACTAATCTGTGGATATGCTTCTAATTGCTTGACTAAATGCACAAACTTTCCTAGACAAATACTTTTCACCTCAGGATTTAGCTAGTAAAGATTTACATGTATGTTTTAAATCTGATTTTTAAAAATATCTCATTTTATTTTGTTCTTGATTCCCTACTTTTCTATTGTGAATATAATAATGTGCTTCACTTTAATATTTATTTACATAATTTACAGAAAATAATTCCATATGGCTTGTGCAATCTTAAATATTGTATATGCTGTATTTGAATTTGCTCACACCGCGCGTTCGCGTGTCCCAATTTTCCACCCAGTTAAAAAGTTCAGCTTTTTTTGTCATCGGCCGGTCTCATGTATGATATATCCAATACTTAATGCCCAGCACATTACATTTTTATACTGTATTTTTCACCTGTTTTTGATTATCTTCATTCATACTATTGAAAATGTCCTGTACACAATTTATAGGTGTATGTATTATTCAACTTGTATTAATTTAATGTTTTATGACTGCTTAGTCTTAATGATCTAAGCAATGTTAAAATAAGTCTTGTTTTCAAGTACATCATATTATTTGAACTCTTCTGCTATTAGAAAATATTGATAAAAATATTCAATTTGAAGTTTCATAGTAGAAGTACCCAAGTGAATATTGAATTTTATATTGCACTTATTAAATGGATTTTAAATTCCATGTTGTACCAGCTTTGCTTAAGTACTATGGTGCAGTAAATGTTTGTTTTACACATTTCAGTGAATAGCGCCATTCCATTTGCAAAAATGTAATATATGTTTAATTTATCTTATACTCTAATTGGTAATGAACCAAATATCTAAAGTTTACAGAACTCAGGTCTTTGTTTTAATTGTACTTTTTATTCACGACAGTTATTACAAAAGGTAGAACAAAAATATTTGTTTTATTGTTATTGTAATAGGTGAATTCTAAAGTAAATGAACTAAAGGAATCTAAAAAGAAATAAATTCAATTTTAGTTGAAGGAAACAAAGGATGGCTTATGAAATCAAAGTTTTGTTTGCTTTTAATTTATAAACTCGTACTTAGTATTGTGTAGCAATGTTTCAAAATTTTCTGTTCTACATACATAGTGCGTCAAAGAATTTTTAAGACTAGCGCTAGATTTCAGCCTACGGTGGCGCCACCAGTGTAATCGCGAATGCATTATAAACCGTGACCATCTGCTTGCTTTCTGCCAAAAGTACTGCGCAGTTGTTAAAGTAACTCAAACGAAACGGGCGTTCATTAGAGAAGTAAAATTTTTTTCATGTTGAATTATTAAGATGGAACAAAGGGCTGTTATTAAATTTAACGCAAAACTTGGTAAAAGTGCCTCGGAAACGTACCAAATGATGAAACAAGTTTACGGTGAGTTTTGTTTAAGTAGATCAAATGTTTTCCTGTGGCACAAACGTTTTTGGATGGAAGAGATACGCTAGAAGATGATAAGCATACTGGAAAACCAAGTTCATCTAGGACACCGGAGATTGTTGAAAAAGTGCGTGATTTCGTGGCTAACAATCGATGTGTGTCACTAAGAATGATGGAAGAGTCTTTAAACATTAACAAAGAAACGATTCGAACCATCTTGCATGAAGATTTGGGCAAAACAAAAGTCTGTGCTAAATTTGTTCCACACATGTTAACCAATGAACAAAAATCAAGGAGAAGTGCACATTGCAGAGGCATCACTTCAGCCGCTGAAAATGATCCAAACTTCTTAAAATCGATTGTTACAGGTGATGAAACATGGTGTTTTCAATATGATCCTAAAACAAAGCGACAAAGTGCGGAATTGAAGTAAAAAACTCGCCACAAGCCAAAAAAACAAGAAAAGTTCCATTGGAAATCAAAACAATGCTCATTACATTTTTCGATAGTAAGGGTATTTTATTATCCACGAAGAATTTGTTCCAAGTGGATAAACAATTACTGGCGAGTTTTATTTAAATGTTTTGAGGCGTTTGATGGGAAGAATTCGTTGCATTCGTCCAGAATATTGGGATGAAAACAGTTGGTGTTTGTTCCACGATAATGCACCCAGTCACACCTCACTTCTTGTTCGTAGATTGTTGGCGAAAAATAACGTCTGCGTGTTGAATCATCCACCTTATTCTCCTGATTTAGCACCCTGCGACTTTTCTTTATTCTCAAAACTTAAAATGACATTAAAAGGGTGTTATTTTGATGATATTTCGACCATACAAACAGCTTCGACGCGTGCTTTGGAGGCAATTCTGCAAAGTGAACTGGAACAGGCATTCGAATCATTATTAAATCGCTGTAACAAGTGTATTGAAGCCGGAGGGACTTATTTTGAATAACAAACCAAAACAAATTATAATTTCTTTTTTCTATTTCATTTTACAGACCCAGTCTTAAAAATTATTGCCACACTGTGTATGTATGTTCTATTTTTTTTATATCAGTCAGCATATAAGGATAATGTAAAAAGACTACTAAATCATCCAGATAAGCAACTAAATTATCGTTAGGAGGAGGCTATTTAGGCTACTATTTTTGACTTTTCAGGCTACTAAAGCAACTATTTTCAACGTGTAGTTGTGATAACAACCCTGTACTGTCATTGGGCAGTAAAGGAGTGGAAAAAGGTTGCCTTCCCTAACAAATCAAGGTTTCTACTCCACAGAAGTGACCGGCAGTGGAGAATACGGCGTCAGATACACAAGAACCTACACCTGGACAAACTTTGTCAAGTACAGGCTGGTGGTGGCAGTGTGCCTGTCTGGGGGATGTTTTCCTGGTATGACCTGGAACAGCTGGTACCACTGGATGGGTCCCTGAACACCAATGGCTACCTGTCCATCCTCGCTAACCACATGCATCCCTTTATGTTGGACGTTTACTCTGGTGGGGATGGTGTCTACCAACAGGACAATGCGCTGTTCCACGTTGCTAAGGAGGTGCATGACTGGTTCCAGGATCGTGACAGCGATGTCTCCTTTCTCCCTTGGCCAGCGAAATCACCTGACCTCAGTCCCATAGGGCACTTGTGGGACTATTTACATCGACAGGTTCGATGTGCCGACCCATAACCACGGCATCTTCGTGACGTCCATGCTCTGCTGCAGTCCGAATGGACAGGTGTTCCTTGGGCAACCTTCCAGGGCCTCATTGCATCCATGCCACACTGTCTTGATGCTGTCATCCAGGCCAAAGGTAGTTATTCCCATTATTAGGTAGGTGGTCATATTAGATCAGATCATATGTAAAGGATTTTAGGAAGGGAGTGTCTGACCCCAGGTCTTAAGCAGCCCTTAGAAATAGGAAGCTAGGAGATTTGAGCTAGAGTGCCAGATAGGAAAGTGACACGGAAGCGAGGTAGAAAGGGGGAGGAAGACGCCCTTATTTAATACCCGGCGGGGGGGGGTCAGTACCCGGGGGTACGACGGCTTAATGTGCCCATCCAACGCACACGGATATTTAGTGGTTTGAGCGTTCGTATCTGCCTGGGATCGAACTTGAGGTCTTCTCCATGACAGTCACGAACGTTGACCACTAGGCCACCCGCGGCCAAGGTGGTCATATTATTCTGATATGACTGTGTATGTAGTGGAACCTAAATTTCGAATTTTAATATGGAATTAAGCATATTTCAAAAAATCTTTTAATTAATGCAACTTCGTTGCAGCAGAATTTTTAAAATCATGCTAACAAATTTCTTCTTCAATTTTAATTTTGATTGACATCTAACAATTTAAATTCATAGAAACGGTGTGCAGTATTTTTAAAACTCCTACATATATTTCAATAATGTGATTTAGTGAATGTATATGTAAAGCTTAAGGGGAAAAAAAAATTGTCAGTTAAAAATGGTACAGTTGTGCTTTGCAGTTTATGCTTACTTTTGGTTTCAAATTTCTCAGTCGATTGTAACTTTTGGTTGGTCATCCATAATCTGTCACTCGGTAGGTGCTTGTGGTTCCGCATTCCTGAATAGGTGGTTACTTTTGGTTCTGGTTCAGTGAATCCTGGAAGTTATAGGCAGGGCTCGACAAATATGTTCTAGATCTAGATGCCAGTTCCAAAATTGAAGCGCCAGGTGAAACGAAGTCAATAACGCATGACTTAGTTTCACCTGGCGCCTAAATTCATGGTTATGATGCATGACTTCGTTTCACCTGGCACCTAACATATTTGATTATGACGCTGTAACGGAAAGTGGTAAACCGTATTTGTTGTCAATTTTTTTCTTTTTACCCAAACCACTTACTACAAAATAAAGTTCCAATATGCTTCATAATTTTCTTTTTCCATTCCTTCAGTAGATGATATCAAAATAAAATTTCAGATTTTGATTTTATTAAAATACTATTTGCGTATGTCATGTTTTGTACATATTAATTCAAAGTACCATTTTTTTTTCGTATAATCTGTAGACCATAAAATTCAGAAAAAAATTTCCTTCTTTTTCGTGAGATCTGCAAGCAAGGAGGTTATAATAAAACTTCTGGAGATGCCCTGAGTCTCTTAACCGTGAAGCTGCAAGGTGTGGGAATAAGACGTTGTTTACATGATACCTATGTAATTTCAACTGTGTGTATTTTGGAATTACATGGTTTTTGGTTGCAAAAATAGTGTTAATATCAAACCAGAATGAATTATATTTCTTACACGAGTGAAGTTTTCAAATTTAACATTATCTTTTCTTTAGAATTTGCACTAATGTTCGTGTATTTCAATTTAAAATAAAAATGGGAAGGAGTCTCAAAATAATTAAAATTTTATAAATTCAGCATTTTCTCACACATCGGCAGCAAGTTATGATGCAAAATCAGAAACATTTGCGACGAAAAAATGCGATTCTGCCAACACAAAAATGAATTGCAATAGGCTTGAAAACCCATCAGCTTTCCAACACTTTGACGGCTGTCGCTTGCGGTTATAGGCTTCACGCAAAGTGGTACTGCTCCATTAACAAGGGCATCTCCAGATATCTTATTTTAACCTCCTTGTTCGCAAGGGCAGCGAGGAAAAATAAATTACGATTACGGAAAAAGTCTGACCTCCATCGACTTTCCGTTTTTGAAAGTTTCGTAAAGATGGACTTCTGTTCTCCGACCCCAAATTCTGTTTACTTGTGCATCGATCTTCTTAGTGGCCAAAATAACGAAAAAGGCAGAATTTCTCCAATTCACGAATAAATCTCGCGCCTGGAGATTACGGGGACATCGCGGCGTCTGACTTCATTTCTGCAAATTGTTGCCTACAGTTTCAAGCTGAAATACGAACATATATGCCATAAAATGATATTTAGCAAGAGCACTAGACACAAACGCAACATCTGGAGAGAAAAAAATTACAATTAAGGCAAATTCTTTTTAGTCCATTTAACTACTGTTTTCAAAACACGAAATGCCATCCCCAGACGGAAAATGACCCACACCCCAAATTCTCTTCAGTTTTGCATCAATCTTGAGAATGATCTAAATGGTGAAAAAAAAAAAAAAAAAACCCAAAGAATTCCACAAATCCGCTTAAGAATTTTATGTATATCATAAAATAATAGCAAAATATTTTTTTAAACAAAATAAAAATTTGTAGAATCCGTAGTTTCGAGAGTGAGTTCCGTAGTCAGACAACTAAATCCGTAAAAACTAGACATTCCGTAGTAATTGGCATGTATGGCAGTCGTATAATCCGCACCTATCACGTTAATCGTGAATCGCAATTTCCGACAGAAAACTGCGATTCACAGAACTGACTCAGAAATTCAAAGATGTAAAAAAAAAAAAAAAAAAAAAAAAAAAAAAATGATTGTCTTGTTTAAAAAGTAACTATCTTTTTGAAGTACTTTTGTGTTACTTTCTTTAAGTAAATAAATAACTAAAATTGCTAGCTCTTGGAGCATTCCTGTAGTTCATTAGCTACACTAAAAAATCCGTCGAAATTGCGAACAGTCCATAGCATTGTCTTATTTCTGAATACATTTCAACCGAACACTGAAAAAAACAAACAAAATCCTTAACTAACACAATTGGGCACCAAATGTGTTAGTTTAGGATTTTGTTTGTTTGAGAACCCGTGACTA
This sequence comes from Macrothele yani, assembly GCA_039090855.1. Classification (NCBI taxonomy): domain Eukaryota; kingdom Metazoa; phylum Arthropoda; class Arachnida; order Araneae; family Macrothelidae; genus Macrothele; species Macrothele yani. The sequence continues at coordinate 77,203,662 of CM076993.1, read as the reverse complement.
CGGGATTCCCGAGAGTCACGGGTTCTCACACCACGTAGGCTTCCGCACTCGCAAATAGTAACGCCTTCCTCGAGTCATATTTTCTGTCAAAATGCTTCTAATTAAAAAAAAACAACACACATATATATACACTGCTGGCCACCCAAAATGCAACACCAAGAAGGAACCATGCGTCGCCCGCGAGAGGACATGCAAACGATTAGCATTGCAGGGCATATGCAAATCATGTGCGCCTGGCATGCCACCGAGAAGCAGTATAAGAAGGGTGCACAGAAGGCTGGGTGTAAGTAGTGGAAGTGTTTGTGCTGCCAGACCTGTGCGTTGGAAGCTTCCTGATGCCTTGTTGCAGAATACGGCAGTAATTCCAGCACGTTTCAGAGTTCGACAGAGGACGAATAGTGGCTTATCGCGAAGCGGGTTATCGTACTGAGACATCGGCACCCGTGTGATATGACATCCAGCCAATATGAGGTGAGTATGGATTCGGTGGGTGCACGAGGGACGGACGGACAAACCGACGTGAGTGATTACCGCAACCGCGGCGTACCACCGAACGAGAGGACCGGCATGTTGTGTGGCGGGCATTGACGGCTTGCACCGCCACATCACAAACGGTAACGCAGGAATTAGGGTGTGTTGTGCAACAACCTGTGTCAGCACGTATAGTTCGACGTCGTCTGCAGGAGCGGGGACTTGTTGCACGGCGCCCAGTGCTCCGATTACCATTGATGTTACACCACCGGCGAGTGCAGCGGCAGTGGGCCGGTGCACGCCGCACCTGGACTACGAAATGGCACGACTTTGTCTTCTCCGAAGAATCCTGCTTCTACCTGCAACACCACGATGGTTGGATCCACGTGTGGCGGCACTGCGGCGAGAGACTGTATGACTCCTGCATTATGCATCGCCATACTGGTCCATTGCATGGCGTTATGGTTTGGGCCGCAATTGGATACGACACCCGCACCCCTCTGGTACGCATCTCCGGTACACGCAACAGCCACTGCTACATCTCTGACATTTTGGAGCCTGAGTCCTCCCTTACCTGCAGAACCTGCCAGCGTCCACGTTTAAACAGGGCAATGGGTGCCCGCACGTGGCACACATCGTGCAACAATTCTTCACGGCCCACCAGGTGTGACCGCTGCCGTGGCCAGCCTGTTCTTCCAATATGTCGGCCATCAAACACGTCTGGTCGCTGATCGGCAACCGAGTGGCCCGGCAAGCACGACCCGCAGCTACGCCTGATGAACTGCCACAGTTCATGTGGCAACGTTTGGAAGCAGTCCAGGCTGCTTCCACACGTTGCCACAACGTGTGGAAGCAGCCTGGACTGACGTACCCGAAGCCCACATCCAAAGCCTCTTTCGTTTGATGCTGCAGCCGTTATTGCCAGCCATGTGGGCTACACGAACTATTGAAGTCTGCGTGTTCTGCAAGTCGCACGTGCCAGTAAGCTCAGTCGTTTCATATTTGTATCTGTTGTTATGTGTCCAGTAAATCTGGCTTTGCTGTCTCGTGTCCTTCTTGGTGTTGCATTTTGGGTGGCCAGCAGTGTATATATATATTATGTACTGTATATATTCTTACAACCACCTTGCAGTCTTCTATCTCACTGTTACGTTACATTTTTTCTGCTACCACATTTTCAGTACTTTCCCAATAAAACCACCTCCCTTGACAATTACCTCACGGACTTCTTAAAACACTGCACCATTTTTTTCTTTTTTCTTCTTTACTGGTGTCCGCAGTACCTAAATTTATAACTTTAATTGAAAATCTGTGGATTATACAACAGAAATTACGGTATTTACTGTAAATTACGAAATCTCAAGTAAGAAAATTAGGCGCCTGGGCGACCTGGCACACAGGATTTGTCGAGCCCTGGTTATAGGCTTGAAGAGCACTTAAGTGAATTGTTCAACAAGAATGGTATAGATGAAATCACATATAAGCAGTGCATGGTGACTGATAGGACAAATCTAGAATGTATGTGTATAACAAAATCAAATGCTGATTTTTTAGCATTTCTGTTGAAAAATTAAATATTCTATTGGAACATTTTTTTATAGTCACTGAACAATTTCAAAGTCATCTAAAGACAAAGCTGAAATGTGGTGAATATTTGATTGTGTGCGATTTTACCAAAAATTACCCATTTCTTCAAGATGCAACTCGGGGGTTCCATTGGAACATCAGTCAAGCAACAATAAACGCTTTTGTTGTTTATTTTAAAAATGAAGAAATTAGCCATGTTAGTTTTGTCTCCATTTCAGATTGCCTTAAACACAACACAACTGCAGTTCACCTTTTACAGCAATATCTGATATTTGTAAGTGACAGATTCAGTAGTTTTTTAAAGCATGTTTTCAATTTCTCTGATAGGTCTGCTGCTCAGTATAAGAGCAAAATAATTTTATTAATTTATGCTGTCATCAGGAAGACTGATGTTTCAACAGAGTGGCATTTTTATGCAACTTCACATGGGAAAGGTGACCGTGACGGGACCGTCTGGAACCATCAAATAACATGTGCAGGTTTGCAGCGAACTTATATGTCACAAATTAGGACTCCTTTTCAGCTATATGAGTGAGCTAAAGATAATATTCAAACTTGCAATTTCTTTTTTTTTGTTTTACAAACAAGGAATACGATGAAGAAAAAACCCTTTTAAAGAAACGATACAGTAACGCAAAGGTAATCCCAGGAACTTGCAAGTTTCATTTTTTAAAACCCATTGATGAAAACAAAATTGAAGTGAGAATATTCTCAAATTTTCCAAATTCAAAAATTGAGCTGGTGATAAAGCAACATCAAAAATGGAGCTCTGTGACCTCGGGAGCAGAAAGTGTGCGACACGGTGTGGCCCATCGCAAATTTTTTGAAGGGTGTGCAGACTTTTTTTCTATTTTCTTAACATTTTTATTGTTTTTAAAATTCCTTTACATTTTAAAACAAAGGAAGGGAAATTTTCGCAGGTTTTTAACCTTGGCTCCTGTTCCAGACGTAAAGCTGCAATTGATAGATCACGCAGGAAACTGCTTTTTTCCCGCATTTTATTTTAGCTTTCATTCCATATTTTTCAAACTGATAACTTCAACTTGATGTCATACAATGCTTTTTTTCAGCTTGGAGTCTAGGAAGTGATATTTTTGTGCACTTTTGATGTACCACGCACGTTTGGTGTGATATTTCAGAAGCTAATGGTCACAATTTTTCCTTTTTTTTTTTTTTGAGGCCTAAACTTTCATCTATCTGAAAGTTAGATTAAGGTGATTTTTTTTTCTTACAAGAGCCATATTTTTAAAGCGTTTTCTTCGTTTCTGCGGCTGTCAGAAACTGAGAAAACGCTTCTGACGGCCACAGAAACAGAGAAATTCTTCAACTTACGGGATACGCTGGCATTCCTTAAGTTGACGTCACAACTTTGTTCTTTTTGCTTCTAGATGGCATCACTTTAGTAAGATTTATAAGGTGTTTTTTTTTTTTTACAAAATCCATATTTCTTAAGCATTTGCAACATTCTCTTCCATTACCGCGGCCATCAGCATTTCGGAAGTTGACGGTGGCATTTTTTTAATTCATTTTTTTACTTTCAGATAGTTTATCTCAGATTATTTTTTACTAAACCATATTCTTAGGCATTTTTAATGCCTCTACTTCGTTTCCAACGCCATATTATGTGGTATTCTGGAAGCAAATTGTCGCAACCTTTTTTTTTTATTATTATTTTCTTCCAGATTGTTTCATCTCTGAGGTGAAAAGTTTTTTGCTTTACAAGAGCCATTGCCATTTTTCTCACTTTAATTTTATGGGATTTAGATCAGTGAAAATGCTCCCATCAGATTTTCACAAATTCACTAAATACCCCCTGTCCACATTCTGGAAAGTCAGGGAAATGCCTGAAATGTTGGTAAAAGTCAAGGAAAATCAGTGATAAGTAAAAAAAATCAGGGAAATTTCAACCACAGACTACAAATAGTTTTAACCTGGCATCGGGGAGTGACTCCCTCATCACTCAAAACACTTGCACTTGGTGTTGCAGACAGTCACTAACTTTCCCTTCCTACTAATGTAACCTTGTATTTCCTACCTATTATTGTAAGTTGTGTTACATTACTTGTTAACATTTTTTTTTGTTTTAGGTCAAAGGAGTAGAAGAAAATTTGTGATATAAGTTATACTTTGTTAAAAGGCAATTAAATTAAGACTGCAGCAATGTCAAAGCGTTGTGTGTTTAATGAACAATGGCTGGACGAACAATTAAATCCTGAGTTTTTGGGTTGGGTAGCTGCTGTGAACGGCGACAATGAATCAGCATTTTGTAAAGTGTGCTCTAAAACTTTCAAGCTTAGCAACATGGGGCGTCAGGCAGTCTCCAGCCACAGAAATGGCCCTAATCATTTGAAAAACATCCATGCTAAAATGTCTTAGCCCAGTCTTGCTTCTTTTACTTCCTCTGTGAAAAAGAACTTTCTTTGTAATAACAAACTCTTGCCATCAACAAGCTCAGGAAATGTGGAATCAGTACTTCTAGAAAATATTAAGTCTAATGACTCAAATACTTATGTTGTGAAAGACGATGTGAAGCCCAGTGACCTTAATGCTTATGTAGTTAAAGATGATGTAACAAAGTTGGAAATAATATGGGCCATGAAAGTGTTGTGCAAGCGAATGTCTCTGAACTCTTGTACACAGATTAACAAAACATTTCAGTTGTTTCCTGATAGTGCGATAGCTTCAAAATTTACTTTAGGCAAAAGCAAAGCATCTTATGCGATAAACCATGGATTGGCACCACATTTCAAAGAGTGTTTAATGGACGATCTGAAGCAGTGCACTGACTTTGTAATTTGTTTTGATGCATCACTAAACAAAATTGCTCAGCGTGGGCAAATGGATCGGTTTGTTCGTTATTGGGATGTAAATCTGCAAAAATTTTTCACTAGATACTTAAGTAGTGTGTTTTTAGGACGTGCAACAGCTAATGACCTTTAGAGAAATTCATTAAAGGTGCACCTCTTCCCTTGGAGGAGTAGAACACATTGCCATCAATAGAAGGCTTCTTCTTTCTGTAAGAGCCTCCAGACGAAGATATCAGGATTATCTTGAGAAAAAAAAAGTGTTCTTCAAAACGAAGAAGAAAGGAAAAAAGAAAAATTGATCATGAAATGAAGGAATTGAAGGAAAAAAGACAAAAAGAGTACAGAAGGAACTAGAGTTGGAAGAAGCAGCATTGCAGGCGAAGATTTCAGATTGGGAAAAGAAGAAAAGTGGTGTGTAATATAAAAATAGTGACTGAGTTCTTACTGTAATATTTTTATAGTAGCTGTTCTGAATATTGTGTATGGGTTTGTTTGAGTGTTTCTTCAATAAATGTAAAACCATGAAAAAAAGAGTAAACTTAAAATTAAAAAGGTGCGAGTTTGGACGGCTATGGGGAAGGTGGAGGCCGAAAAAAATAAATAAAAATTGAATGAATCAGTTATTTGGGAAACTTTATACGTCAAACAGAAACACTTTTATAATATTATAAGTTTCTCAATTATCCAATTCAATTTTATTTATTATCATGGCACATATATTGGAAAACTCAAATAAACCTATTTGTTTAAGGTCAGGGATTTCTTATGTATTTAGTCAGGGAAAGTCAGGGAAATCAGGTTTGATTATTCTGTGGACACCCTGTAAATATTTCTTAAAACTGGTCAATTCACAAATTGGGTTTCAAACAAAAATTTTATGTGGACCACTGTTTTACAAATCAAGTTAAATGTGACAAAATTCCTACCCCCCCCCCAACACACTCACTCAAAAAATCGCCTGGTGAGGCCCTTAGTATAACATAATTGCTGCAGGAAATAGTAAGAGCAGAATGTGTATCAGGCAAAACATCCTTCAAAGGGAAAGAGTTAAAGTTTAATCATTAACTTAATGCCAAAAAAAAAAACAAACAAAAAAACAAACAAACTACTATGGATTTCAAATTATTTGTTATTCCTTATACTTTCTGACCATTATTTATAAAAATCTCAAAGCATTTAAAGAATGGTGTTTAAGTTTCGAATGAAATAAAATAGTTCTAGTTTCTTGTGCATTTTTATCAGGAAAAGCTAGTTTGCCTATTGCAGCTAAATACTGATTTACACTATTATCAAAATCTAAAATTGACTCATTTTTAAAACTTCGCTGTGTCGGAGTACAGAGCAATAAATTTTATGGCAAAATTAACATTTAGATATCTCTTTACCTTACAGACAGTTTTTCTGTTTTCTTTTCTGTGTGGCAGACTTCCAAAGAAGATTCTGCTCCTGGGTCCGTGACATGAAAGGGTATGTTACCTACACATATGCAGAAAACGAATGGGTTGGATGTGTACTGAGGGTATATGAAGAAACTACATACATACATATATATATATATATCACTAAGCTGTTCTCTGAGATTCATAAGTTAGCTCCACAAAGAAATACAAACTACCAAATAAATTTCTGACTGATTACTTACTGTTGCTGTATCAAACTTCTCCATTTACAGTGATCTTGACACACAACTTGGGCTACACTGACATCCATCACACCACATACACAAGACCTTCTATACTTCATACACATAGTCTTTTTTCTCATGTAGACACTCCTGAATCTGATCCTCCCATGACTTCCTTATCCTTCCTCTGCCACTTAGGCTAAAAATTTTTTCTTAGTAAGCATCTCATCGCTCATTCTTTCAACATGGCCAAACCACCGAACCATATTAGTCTCCACCTTGCTAACAACATTTTGCTTCTCACTACACAACTAGAACACATTTTCATTTCTCACATGATCAGGAACATGTCCTGCAACCCCCGCCCCCATAAATAACGTATTTCTCCAGCACACAAACAACTCCTAATAAGTGACCTTTGTGAGAGATGGGTTTGTCTCCTTGGGGCACTCCATGATTGTTGGTGGAATAGTGAGATTAAAGAGGCAGTAAAGAGAAAGAAGGATGCCTATTTGGGGATGTTGCAAGGTAGAGTATCTATGGATGAATACCACTGTAAGAAGCGTGAAGCAGCTAAGCTGGTTCGCCAGAGTAAGGCAAAAGATAGGAAGGTAGAAGGTGGAAAAGCATGAATTGGCTTTTGGAAAGATAGAAAGAAAGACCTTCTGGAAGTTTGCGAGACTCAGAAAAAATAGGGGAAACAAAGTTGTAAGTTGTGTGAAGAATAGGGTTGGGGAAATGATATGGGAGCCCAGTGAGTTAAGTGAAAGATGGGGTGAATACTTCTGTGAGTTATTAGATCAAGAAAGCAAAGGTGATTCTGAGGCAGAAGCAGATGATGTTACAGTGAAGGAGGGAAGCACAGGGGGATCTCAAAAGAAGAGCTGTGTAAAGCTCTGAAATCTCTTCAGAATGGTAAGGCTCTGGGTGTTGATGGCATAACTGCTGAAATGTTGAAATATGGTAATGACTCTGTAATTGACTGGTTAACTGAAATTTGCCAATTGTGCTGGGAGCTAGGAATGGTCCCTTGCAATTGGAAGGATGCTATCATTGTTCCCTTGTATAAGGGAAAAAGTGATCAGACTGACTGCAAGAACTATCATGGTATTAGCCTACTGAGTGTGCCAGGAAAAGTGTTTGGTAAGGTCATATTTGAAAAAGTACGGGGTTTTACATCAGAAAAAGTGTGGGATGTCCAGGGTAGTTTTATGCATGGTAAAGGCTGCTCTAACCAAATTTTTGCATTGCACATGATGATTGAAAAGTATCTGGTTGTTGGTAAGAAAATTTTTGCTGCCTTCATAGATTTAGTGAAAGCTTACGACCAAGTAAATGGGATACTTTTCGGGAAGTATTGAATAAATATGGTGTTACTGGGAATCTACTTTTAAAATAGTGTGAAAGCCATGTATGCTGGCAGTAGAGCATGTGTTTGAGTGAATGGTGTTTTATGAAAATGGTTTTCTATTGGTGCATGGGTCAGACAAGGTTGTGTAATGTCACCATGGCTGTTTAGTATATTTATGGATGCATGCATGCATGCGTGATGCCAAGATGGACAATACTGGTATATATGTAAGTAAACTAGAGGCAAAAATCCTTGTACAACCCTCAATATTTGCTCTCTATGTAAGATACATGAATGATGTTCTGTGATGCGTAGTCGTGATGATGAACTAGGCTTTAGTTTAAAAATTTGACCACCAACTTTTTTATTGTAGATAATGTGGACCAATCTCTTCCATTTCAGATTCTGGCAGAATTTAACTTGCTAGAAAATCCCTTGCAGTACACCCTGGAACTGGAAAAAGACCATGGCATCAATTTTTTTTATTTAACCTTGACTTCAAGAGAGGGGAGAATCTTCACTCAGCTTTTTAGAAAACACACTAACACAGGGAAGATGTTAGACTTCTGCTCATTCTACCCTGACTATATTAAGTCGAATACGGCGAGACAATTTTTGGAAAAAAATTGAAATCCTGGTCTCTTCAGATGCTCAAAAAGATCTTCACAGAGAAGAATTAAAATAAATATTAGCAGAAAACAATTACCCCTCCCCAATATTGAGAAATTATTTAGGCAAGTGCCAAAAAAAGAAGCAGGAAATAAACAACTTCAAATTCACCGGCAAAATTTTGTACCACAAGCGACTTTTTGAAAAACTGAAGAGGATCGGAGCAAAATATAATATTAGGCTTGCTCCAGATCTAAATAACAAATTAAAGAAATTCCTGCCAGCTTTAAAGCAGAAAGAAGTGGACATCCAATTGCAAGAAGGAGTAATATATTGCATCGACTGTAACTGTGGACTCAGCTATATAAGAGAAACAGGGAGAAGTATTAAAGTCTGAATGAAAAACACCAAGCAGCTATTAGGAACATTAGTAACAAAACAGGGCTAGACAAACATATACAAGGAAGTGGACACTCCATAAATTTGGACTCAGTAAGAATAATCGCCCACCAGTCAAACTTAGTATAAAAGGAAACTAGAAGAAGGGATCGAAATAGCAAGAAGTACCACAATGAATGATAATTGCGATTGGACACTTCCGACTGAGTGACAGCAACTACTCCAGTGACGTAGTCCTGATGACGAACTAGGCTTTAGTTCAAAAATTTGACCACCAACTTTTTTGAATAATAACCTCTATATCAGACCCGTAAAAAAGTTAATTCCACAGTACACTATGAATAGAGGTGCCATAAATTCATTTTTTTTATTGGAGTTTTAACGACCACCGTGAGCAACTCAATGGGCTATAAGTAGTCGCCCGTCCCTAATTTTGGGTCACTGGTTCCAGGGAAGGGAAAGAGCCAATTCTGTAAGACAAACACAACATCCATGCCTCACCGGGATTCGAACCCAGTCCCCTTTCAGACGAATGATCAGAGGCCATCGCTTAGACCACTGCGCCACCGGGGCGGCATATAAATTCATTTACAACTGGTTTATGTTTTGGTAATATCCGTGTGTGCAGATTGCTGTATGCTGATACACAGTCCTGTTGGCTGAGAGTAAAAGTGAGTTGCAGAATATGTTGTCCTGGATGTATGGAGTTTGCATGAAATTCAAATTGAGTATAAATAAGGGAAAAAGCAAAGTTATGGTTTTTGAGAGAGGTACTGGTAGTACTGAATGTAATATAAGTCAAAATGGTACAGTGATTGACCAGGTGAATGAGTATGTATTTAGGAAGCATGTTTGACTGAGAGAACAAATTGGATGGTGAAATTAGCAGGCGAGTGAATTCTTCATTGAAAGTTGTAGCTGCTTTGGGAGGTTTTCACAGGAATGATGGGTTCTCAAGAGAGTCCCGTATGGCTGTGTATGAAAGTGTAATTGTTCCTACTCTGACGTATGGTAGAGTAGGAACAATTACACTTGTTCCTACTCTGATTTGTTTAATTGCAGAGCAGTGACTTATTAGTAAATTTAATTCTTATTCAATCCATTGCTGTCCTAGCATGAAATTTTGATATAATGTACAAAATGCTAAAGAAATGAAGAAATTCAAATATATTGTTTAGGAAAGTTTAAATGTGTTTTTTTTTTTTTTTAATAAAAATTCTAGGTCAAAGGTCAATCTTAATGACCCCGAAATTTATTTATTTTGTTTTCATGCCATGTTTTATATCATATTAAAGCCCTAAACAAATGCTTTAAAAGAAGACCTATTTTACAGCTCCATGTTTGATACAAGACAAGATAGCATGACTAAAATTGTAGATTTTTTTTGTAACTTTGAATGTCCACAGAATTTCAGTAAATTGTACAATCTGTCTGTATCTTTAGTAGGAATTTTTTTTAAAAGGATCCAGCTTTGATTTGAATTTCATCAAAATTGAAGAACTTTGGACATCTTAATACCATTAAGATTTGTACTAGTTGAATTAATCTGATGCTTTCTTGTAGTTTGAACATCCCATTTCTCATCCAGGTATGTTTATAGATTACAAGTTCTAGTGCTTCTGAGAGCATCTTAGATATAAATTGGAAACAAATTCCCTCAAAGAAATTATTTTTCACAAATACATGGAAGGCACATTCAAGAGTAATTATCAGCACAAAGTGGCCATATTTTCCCTGTTTCCTAAGTAGCTATCTCTTCAGAAAAATTGAAAATTGCATCGCTCTAGGGCATATGTATATATATAACCTGATCTACCAAAGGGTATGCCATTAAACTTTTATCCTTGCTGAAAAATACCTGCAAGCATTAAAGAAACCCCCCTCTTCCAATTCAACCTACCTTTTGATTCTATGTTGTGGATGTGTTTGGCCTCGTTTGGAAGCTAAATTAACCTTAGGAAATGCAGTAGTCACTGAAAAGTACTCCACAGTATAGTTTACAATGAACAAGAAAGAAAACAGAATACATTTCTTGGATGTTTTCCTTCAGCAAAATGTAGGTTTTTCCATTTCATGATCAGTTTTTTTTTTCATGAACTTTCATGCATTACATGCATATCATTAAGCTGTTCTCTGAGATTCAGAGGTTAGCTCTGCAAACAAAGTATATCTGCCAGATTAATGTTTAACTTTTGGACCTAGATTTTATTGGGTGTGTGCAAAAGTTCGACCCATTTTTTAATAGATGCAAATTGCGATCGGAGTAGTTACATCACGGATGACGCTGGCTGCGATGGCGAATTTTCGGCCAATAAAATGTGGAGCAGTAGAGTATATAGGGGTACTAGGTTTGTCCGAATAAGTCATTCATAACAGAAATCACGGACGGTGTAACATGGCGTGCAATAAGGAGCACATTAGACATTGTTTACTGTACGAATTCGATAAAAGCAGTACTGCACTCGTGGCTTGCCAGAACACCTGTCAAAGTGTATGTGGAGGATGCAGTTGATAATAGCGCATGTCGCCGTTGGTTTCAGAATGTCCGGCACGAAGACGGAAGCTGTGAAGATCGACCATGTTCTGGACGTCCATCCGTGGTATCTGACGAGGATGTGGGCCAAGCCATAATAATTGACTCACATCCATTACTCAGGAATTAGTGGAAACATTGACGGTACACAGAACAACAGTCGAAAGACGGATGCATATGCTTAGGTTCATCACCAAGTTCAATAACTGGGTTCCACCCCAGCTTTCTGCAAAGCAATGAGAGGAGAGAATCCGTACCTGTGTTTCTTTGCTTTCTCATCACAGAAATGAACTGTTTTTGAGACAAATTGTAATGGGTGATGAGAAATGGGTACTCTACCGTAATGTAAAGTGTCGATGGACTGTGTACCAAGGTGCGGAGCCTGCTCCATTGACCTCAAAAGGAGGACTGCATCCCAGAAAGGTTTTGTTGAGTGTTTGGTGAGATGTTCAGGGAATAATTCACTGGGAAGTGTTGGCACCTAACTGAATGATAAATGCTGACTTCTGCTGCCACAGTTAGACAGATTGCGATAATAACTGACATTGAAGCTGCCAGCACTCGTCAATCACAAAGGCATGAACCTTCATCATGATAACCCCAGACCTCATGCTGCTTTAATCACTGGGCAAAAATTACTGGACTTTGGTTTGGAAGTATTACCTCACCTGGTGTATTCCATTTACCTGGCCTCTATGGACTACCACCTTTCTCGATCGTTACAGAACGCCTTCACTCTCCAAATCTTCGATGACGTGGACAATGTGAAAACGGCATTACATGACTTTTTTTTACTCTAAAACACAGGAGTTTTTCTGGCATGGGATTCACCTACTCATAGACAGATGGCAAGAAAGAGGTCATACAGAATGATGGCAATTATGTGAAATCCTAGTACATTATTGTTGTGTTCTCCTTTCTTTGTAGACTACAAAAATGCGTAGAACATAGGCATACACACCCAATACTTACGGTTGATGTATCAAATGATAAACCTTCAGCTTCTGCAAATATCATTAATTCCAATCTGTTACTTTTCAAAATTGTAAATTTGGTGCAATAAAGTTTTTTATACGTGGATCCAACATTATCCACAACAGTCAAGCTTTCCAAGAAAAAGTATACTCATGAATATTAGTAAACCATGAATATTTCCATTTCTGATGTTTTTTCTCAATCAGAAGTAAAAAAAGCTGTTTCTTTTTTTTTTTTTTTTTTTTTTTTTGATTGGAGGTTTAACGACCACCGTGAGCAACTCAATGGGCTATAAGCAGTCGCCCATCCCTAATTTAGGGTCACTAGTTCCAGGGAAGGGAGAGAACCAGTGCCGTAAGACAAATACAACATCCATGCCTCACCGGGATTCGAACCCGGACCCCGTTCAGACGAATGATCAGAGGCCATCGCTTAGACCACTGCGCCACCGGGGCGGCAAAGCTGTTTCCTTCAGTATGATCTGAAAACAAGAATTTTGTAAGTCTTCAATCAAGCAAGGGAAATTTACAGTTTATGGGGTCACATCGCTTTCCACCCAGGTTTCTCCCGTAAGCCAAGAAAAGTAAATTTTGGTTGCTATCGTGCAATCAGTTCTAACTCCATGGTTTTAAAGTTACTGCTTAATGACAAAGGTAAAATAAACTGCCTTGACCTTCCACTAGTCTATTCCAAGAAAAACTTCTAGACAGACTGTATTTGCAAGAGCAAACTTTTACTTCAAAACATGCTTAAAATGACCAACATGTTTGACTTAAATGAATAACTAAAATCTCGAAAATTCAAAAAAGTCCTCTAAAACTTTATGCGCATTAATCTGAAGTGAAAAGCATTATTCTGATGGAAATAATAAAAATGTTAATCGGAACACACTTACTTGATGACAAAGTCATCAGAAAGAGTCATCAATTGAACATTAAAATGTTGTGAAATGGTTGAAGTCCAATTATTAAAACAATGATGAATTGCTAAAAGAATGAAATGTTAAGACACTGGAGCTGCTAAAAACTTCTTGAAGTTTCTAAAAAAAGGTCAAGTTCTAAAGTGGCTATGCATTTCGATACTCCTAGTATCTTCTTCAGGTTGGTAGTAAATTGCTGAACTTGAGTGAGTTGGGGTTTAACGAAAGTGAGTGATTTGGGGTTTGAACAAATGCGAGTTGGGGTTTCTGCCATATTCATGCTGTTCCACGTGTCATGTCGTGTGTGCCATGCCCTGGTAATCAGTCACATGTATGATCGTATCTGATGACTTATCTTGGCAAACTATCAATTTGTTTCTATGACAATGATCACATTCATGTGGAGTGCCATATTGTTTTTCCTTTTTCTTTTAGTTCCTTCTGATTGTTCATCATAAATGATTCTAAGCAATAAGTAAATCAATACAGTTATTATTATTGCAATTTTGGGTTTTAGTTTCCTCGATCAATAATGCTTCTGCATATCTAAAGTTCTTTATCTCATTTTCATGTCTATTTTAAAAGTTTTATATTCTCAAAATCTGGTGTTTTTTTGACACAGTATTCGATGTGGGCAGTCTTAAGATCTCTTTTAAACCAATTTCCGATATGTTGGTCAAATCTGTATCGTAATTTGTTTTTCGTACTGCCAATATAACATGTTTGGTTGTTTTTCTTCTTCAAATCCTTGATTGGGATTTGATACACACCTGATTTATCTAAAACCTTTAGATTTTTCTTTGTTTCTGATAACTAAGTCTCTGAGTGTATGGCTTGACATTAGTTCCATAGTTTTTATTGATTTTAAGACATTCTTTTTTGAGGATTGCATCAATTCTAGGTATTTAAAGGAAAATTTTCCACAAAACTTGATTTCTTCTTTAAGTATTTTTGTTACAGGGTGTTTATATCTGTATCATCATCATCATCATCATTGTCAACCATTATCAATCCACTGCTGGACGAAGGTCTCCCCAAGTTTCCTCCACAACGGTCTGTCTTGTGCCAGTCTCCTCCATGTCACTCCCGCATATTTACGAATTTCATCCACCCATCTCCCATGTGGTCTTTTTCTGGGTCTTTTCCTGTCCCTTGGAATCCAATCTAAAATTTCGGCTGTCCATCTATGGTCTGTCCTTCTGGCAGTATGTCCAGCCCATTGCCATTTCAGGGATTTAACTCTGATCATGATGTCTTCCACTCTCGTCATTTTTCGGATCCACGAGTTCCTCTTCTTATCTCTCCTGGTTATACCAAGCATGCACCTCTCCATGCTTCTTTGAGTTGTCTGCAGCCTTTGTATGTCTCTTTTAGTTAAGGTCCACGTCTCTGCACCATACGTAAGCACTGGAAGGATGCATTGATCAAACACTTTTCTTTTAAGACATAATGGCATATTGCTCTTGAAAATTATGCTGTTTCTTCCAAAAGCTCTCCAGGCAAGTTTTGTACGCCGATTAATTTCTTCATCAATGTGACCCTCACTTGATATCTGCTGTCCAAGATAAACATACGTATCTGTTATCTCCAGTTTTTCTCCATCAATCGATAAATCTTCATTTCTTGTAAAAGCATTGAACATCACTTTTGTCTTCTGAAAGTTCATTTTTAATCCCACTTCTTTACTCTTGTCAGCAAGTTCCTGGATCATACTCTGCAGCTCTGATGGGGTAGTTGCAAAAATGACTACGTCATCAGCAAAACGAAGGTGGGTTAGATAATCTCCATTAATCTTTATCCCTTTGTTTTCCCAGTTCAGTGATTGAAAGACATTTTCCAATGTGGCATTAAAGAGCTTCGGAGATATGGTGTCACCTTGTCTCACTCCCTTTCCAATTTTTATGTGTGTTGTATTTTCAAACAGCCGAATCTTTGCACTTGCATTTTCATAGATGTTATTAATAATATTAATGTATGCATCTTCAATACCGCAGGATTTCAGAGCCGTGGTAACTGCTGATGGTTTCACCGAATCAAAGGCTTTTTCATAATCGATAAAAGCCATGCACAATGGAAGTTCATATTCCCTCGCTCTTTCAATTAGTTCTCTCAGTACGTGGATATGATCTATTGTGCTGTAGCCACTCCTGAATCCAGCTTGTTCTCTCAGTTGAGCCATGTCCAGTGTTACCTTCAAGCGGTGTGAAAGAACTTTAGTGAAGATTTTATAAACCACCGATAGGAGGCTGATAGGTCTGTAGTTCCTGAGATCCTCAATGTCACCTTTTTTATGTAGCAGGATCATTGTAGCGTTGTTCCAATCCTCAGGAATCTTCCCTTCATTAAGGCATCGAGTGAAAATTTGGGCGAGTACTGTTTCAATTTCTCCACTTGCTTCTTGTATGATGTCTATAGTAATTCCATCTTCTCCTGGAGCTTTCCCCCGCTTCATGTTCTTGATTGCATGAGCAACTTCTGCTGGGAGGACTGGAAGAACTCTGGTACCTTTCATGATGTCTGGAGTACATGTATCATCCCTTTCATATAATTTGGAGTAGAAATCTTTCACTCTTGTCAAAATTTCGCCTCTATTTCTTGTTATAGAACCATCTTCTTTTCTCAGAGCCATAATCTGTTTTCTTCCCTTACTGAGATGTCCCTTTGCTATCTTAAGGCTTTGGTTGTTTTCAATTGCTTTCCTCACTAGCTCACAGTTGAATTTCCTTACGTCTTCAGTGATACTTTTTCGTGTTGTCTTGCATAGCTCTATATATTCCACTTTGGAAGTCACATCTTCTTTAGTTGTCCTCATCTCTCTTCTTTTTTGCATCAACATTTTGGTTTTTCCTGATAATTTGTTCACATGCAACTTGTTCTTAGACCCAGCTAATTTTGTTGCTGTTTCCATTAGAGCTTTGGTTACTTTTCTGTTAACTTCCGAAATATCCACTTCTTCCGATGTTAGGCCTTCTAAAGCAGAGAATCTGTTCTTCAGTTCCAACTTGAAAGTATTATGGTGTTTTTTAAGGTTGGTTATGTCAATACATTTTGTTTGTCTTATGAGCTTGCCACGTTCCAGTTTAGTGTTGAGGTGCATCTTACATCTCACCAATCTATGGTCACTACCTGTGTTGAACTTGTTCAGCACACTGCAGTCTTCGATGACGAATTTTTTGTTACACATAATAAAATCAATTTCACTTGTCGTCCCAATTGGATGTCTCCATGTCCATTTCCTGTGTGGCTTTTTCTTGAAAAAGGAGTTCAAGATGAAAAATCCTTCTGCCTCTGCAAACTCAACGAGAGTATTTCCACGCTGGTTTCTGTTGCCGTGACCGAATTTACCTACTGAAGTTTCATTCTGTTGCCGTTGCCCTATTTTTGCATTGAAATCTCCCATAATTATCTTCAAGTGCTGCTTACCTTTATTATTTAGATGACGAATTTCCTCATAAAATTCTTCAATTTCTTCTTGAGGATGACTTGTGGTGGGTGCATAAGTTTGAATAATCTGAGCCTGGTATCTTCTCGATAGTTGGATAACGAGTCGTGCAGCTCTGTCAGAGGAACTTTCAACTTCTACCACTTTATCCTTCAGTTTCTTGTTTATTATAAATCCAACACCACTAGTTCTGCCAGTATCTGTCCCACGATAATAGAAGAGATGTCCACTTTTCAGTTCAATGAGATCTTCTCCTTTTCTCCTTACCTCACTTAGCCCGACGATGTCCCACTTGATCCTTTGTAGTTCCTCTTCCAATTCAAGAAGCCTTGAATCAGAAGATAGGGAGCGTCCGTTATAGGTAGCCAAGGTCAGCATCAAATGGCAGCCTAGTCCGGTCCTCCGGGGATTCTTAGCACCCTCTGCCTTCATGTCGCACTGGCCGCTGCCTTGGCCAGGTACATTCCAGCTGCCGGAGACTGAGGGCCAAGATTTAAGTTGTAGAGTCATTTTGGAGGTGTTTGGCCATAACTCACCACGCTGGCCAAGCGGGTTGGTGAGTGTGGGATAGCATTTCCTCTGATCCCGATGGTATAGTTCTATGATATCTGTATATCATTTTGTAAATAACAGATGGCTTGTAGCCAAATTTCTTGGCAACAGAAACTATCCAGGCAATCTATTTTTGTCTGAAGTTATTGCAACTGCTGTGTGTGTGAAGGCTCGTTTAACTAGTGTTTGAAAAGCACAAATTTTGAATTTCCATGGGTGGTGTGAATTTGCCAGAATTGAGACCGGAATATACCATAGTATTCTTTTTAAATTATGGCCATAATAGTGGGATAGATACTATTGAAATTATCTTTGATTAAATCAAAGAAATTTTCATCTGTAGAGTTGATTAAAAAAAAATAACCTATTGGTTACTTATCTTCTGTAAAATAATATTTCATTACTAAATAGTGGTATAACTCTATTCTCAGTGTTCTGCATGATGACTTCCATGAATAGTGAGGAGAGTGGGGACCCATCGGTGCTCCTGTTTTTTTTTTCTGAAGATTGTTTCGTCAAATTGGAAAAAGTTATTATCATTGATATATTTCAGGTTTTGATTAATTCATGGATTTGTACAGAAGGCGAAGTTTGATACAACAACAATAAGTAAAAATATCTGGAAGTTTGTATTTCTTTTTGGAGCTAACCTTTGAATCTCAGAGAACAGCTTAGTGATATGTATGTATTAAACTTGGTCTGTAGAGAAGTTAGATTCAATTAGGTCGATTCCTTCTTGAACAGGAGTGCTTGGAAACAGATATGACATCCATGCTGACCCTTGTAACAGCACCTGAGAGAAATTCAAGATCTTTGATATCTTTAATAAAGGCCTGGTTATTGGTAACATTATATTAGCTCCCATTACAGAAAAGTGGGGCCAAAGATTTGTGTAGGTTCCTTTCTAAGTTGATTAACGTAAAAAAACATTTGGAAACAATCAATCTGAGTGGTTCATCTACCTTATGTGTTTTTAATTTGCCAAACAGCCTTGGGATACCGACTTCAAGAGGGATTTTTGTGCTTTACGAATATCTTTTACACTGTGGTTTTTAATTTCAGCTGGCTTACACACAAGTCTTTCAGAAGGGTCTTTTAATACTATTTCTACGGACAATTAATTGTTCAATGCCTACCCAAATCTTCTGTTTGTATTCAGAATTATCTAAAATAATGAGTTGTCTTGATTTGTCAGCCTCGATTATTGACGGGTAAGGATTATTGCATAATTCTAACAATTCTTGTTTTTCATACTTACATTTGTTAAAGGCTTTCTTTTCAGATTGACCTTCCCTTTGTTTTTATTGCTTTGATACTCCTGTAGAGTTTAAACCTAATTGGGTTTCTGAGGTGTGGACTGAAATTTCCAACTATGTTTTCAAGTAAGAAAATATAATCCTCAACTTTACCCAGAACAACTAGTGGGGACGTTTAAGCTCCCGTTGTAGGGCTGTCTTCTGAATCTCTGTAAGTTGGTAGGAAGATTTGTTAATATACTCTGGGGTTAGGAGATTGCAACGACTAGAGGTCAGACTTGTATTATTTTTCTCAAGAAGCTAGTTAAATTTTTTGTTGAGTCTTATGCTAGTTCAGACGTGCCAACTCTCCGGATTTAGACGGGAGACTCCGGATTTTCAGCCATTCCTCCTGCCCTCTGGATAAATGTCAAATTCTCCCGATTTTCGCCGATAATTAGCCGTTACGATGGTCGAAATTCCAGCAACACTGCCTTGGATCGACGCAGAAGAAAAAGATTTTGAACCGCTTGTGAAATCTTTTCTTTCTGCGTCGATGCAAGACAGCATTTACAGTCTTCAGTATCGTATTTTTCCTCTCCTCATATCTGCAAAAAGAAAGCCACCCTCAGTGGCGCAGTGGTCTATTTTGTTGGTTACAAACACACTTGCGAGCCAGCTGTGACCTACTTATCATTTCACGTCTCCCCGCTCTTAGCTGCGAGCTCTGATTATGGTTTCTTCAGAGTTTTGCTTTACTGTAGAGATTTTTATTTCTTGTTTTGCACCATGTTTGTCTCTTTCCCTTCTTCGTCGCATTTTGTAGAAGATTGTGCTCCTTTGTTCATCTCAAATTGCAAATCTGTTATTGTCAGCTTTGTTTAATCTTCTATTGTAGCATTTTGTGTACACTTAGTTTGTGAATTTGTTTTGTTTTTTTCTTATTCCTTTCGCTTACTTTTTGCAGGAGATTTTTCCTTTTGCATTACGCCACTTTCGCGGTTTTTAATGTTTTATTTTATGTCATATCTTTGGCAATTTGTTTCTTCTTTACATATTAGCTGTTATTGTCTTTGCTGCTTAATAAAGTTGTGAAACTGAGCACTGGCTTTCGACAAATTGTCCGAGATGGGTCAGGGTTCGAATCGCAGTGGGGCATGGTTGTTGCATACTTGCTAACTTTTACGGATTATCCGTAAAATTTACGGATTTCTGCTTAATTTTATTGATTTACGGATAGAAGTCTTTTTTTACAAATTTTTTAATATTTTCATTGCTCAATTGAAATATTTCAATCCCCTGCAACCATCCATTTAGATTTTCTACCAGACCTTACGAGCAGTGTTTCGCGATGATGTCATTTTTGACTCGCCGGCTTCGCGCAGAGCCATCAAGTATAACGATGGCTCCGCTTCTTGGCGTCTCCTTGGGTAGCTCTCTCTCTCTCTCTCCACTTGAGTGCTCAAGTGACGTGCCGCCCAGAGTTCTCCAAAATGCATAATCTAATTATGCTTCTAGTATGCATCGAAATTTTATCAATGCGTAAAAATATGCATGTGACGAAGCTGAAAAATTCGTAAAAATTGATGCATGGTGTTCAAAAGTAACTATATTTTCAAAGTTGCACTGTTCATCTTTTGTCTAAAATAGTAAAAAGCTGCCATGCATTCATGATAGATAAAATTGTCATCCAAGGGCATTAAAAAAAGATGATGATAAAGAAATGGGAAGGGAAACAAAGATATCAGCAAATGAAAATTTTAGTTTAGTATTTAAACACCACAGGTTTGCAAGGCTAACATTGAACAAAATTAAGATTTTATTTTATGGTTTTTTAAATTATTATTTTAAACACAGATAATACTAGTTTAGTTATTGTGGCATATTTATTAATATAATTATGTTTTGTTTTGGGGTAAATGGCGTTCGCAGAAAAGATTTACTGATGCACATTTTCCAAAGTTGGCAAGTATGATGTATTTGTCTTACGGGACTGGATCTCTCCCTTCCCTGGAACCAGTGGCCCTAAATTAGGGATGGGCGACTGCTTATAGCGCACTGAGGTGCTCACTGTGGTCGTTAAACCTCCAACCAAGAAGAAAGCTTGACACTTCCACATTTGTTTTGGCAGATACCTCGGTCTCTCTCTCTATTCCAACACTGGAAAAACTGCTGACAGTTAAGTCCAGAATAAAAGAAAAATGCTTTGAACAAAACTTTTGTAGATCTTTGTTAAAGAGAGCTAAATTGGCTACTGTACATTCACTAAATAAGGATAAAGATTAATTATGATTAAATGTATCAAAAATTAAGTACATATCTTGTATTAATTATTAATGTTATTAATTGTATCTGGTTGACAACTATTTTCACTATGCTTTTTATTTTGCATATAAACATATAGTCTGCATTTAGAATAACTATTTATACATTAAAAATGCTATGTACCAATACTACTACTTCTGGAAAATTGCTCCTGCATCTGAAAAATGTCGATAAAAAAATAGCGGGGGGTCGGAGGACGGAATTTCATCCTTCGAAAACAGAAAGTAGACTGAGATAAGATTTCTCTGGTACAGTAGAGTCTCGAAAACTCGGCCTAATGTGGACCGAAGGGTGGCCGAGTTTGTGAAAATGCCGGGTTATCGGGAATGGGGTTAAAAAGAATAAGTAAGAGTGTTTTCTCAGAAAATACAGTGTATACTGTACTGTACTTGTATGTATTGGTTGCTTGAGAATACAACAGAGAATATAAACTGCCCAAATACCCTTAAACAAAGAAAAAGTACATACTTTATGAAGGCATAGAGCCTTTACTACATGAAAATGAAAATTAATGAATATGTACACAATGTACAGTAATTTACCTGATATGTAAGACAGACCTCAGAAAAAAACTGGCTACTTTTTGTTAAAGAAATGCATAATGTCTTGTTGTTTTCCGCACTGCACTCTGCGTTTTGCTGCTTCATCACGAAGACGACGAAGGAACAGTAAGTCCATTACCGACACACCTTGTTGTTCAAAATACTGAAGGGCAGTTTCGACAGCCTTTAGTCCCTCACTATGTGATATTCTAGGGGCTTGTACGGCGGAGTTCTCAACGTCAACGTCTTCATCATTTTCCGGCATTTCTTCTGTAACCGTGACAGCAGCAATAATTTCTGCATCGGACATAATGTCTTGCTCGGTATCATTGTGGAACCACTGTTCGACGTCATTTTCATCGGCTTTTGCACATCCAGGAACTCTTTTCAGGAGGTCGAGTAAGTTTACATTTTCTGCATCTTCATGTTCAACGAACTCATTTCCCTCGTTATCAAGGAGTTTTCGCCACGAAAGAACTAGTGTTAATGACTCTAACTCGTTCCAGGCGTCCGCCACCCATCCAACAACATCCAATAGGTTAATTTTCTTTAAGTTCTGGATAAGACCTTGACCATCATTGTTTGCAGAAAGAAGGGAGGATAACAGCTTGCGCCTATATCTTCTCTTGAGACTAACAAAAACTCCTTGGTCCATTGGCTGGCCTAACGCTGTGACATTGGGTGGTAAAAACATTGCTCGTATGTCCCCATTTTTTAATTCTTCAATGTCTGGGTGCGAAGACGCGTTGTCCAAAATCAGAATAGCCTTCCTTGGCAGGTTTTTAGATTTTAAAAAGTGCTGAACCGATGGAACAAATACTTCATGGAACCATTCTTTGAAAATTGCATAGCTCATCCAGGCATGTGACTGGTTTCGGTACCAAACGGAAAGTTTATCCATTTCAATGTGCTTAAACGCACATGGTTTCTTTGATTTTCCTATGAGACCAAGTTTTAATTTGTGGTCACCTGTTGCATTACTGCATGCTAGGATTGTTACCCTCTCCTTGCTCCTTTTAAAACCTGGGCTGACTGTTCTTCCTTGAAAGCAAGACTTTTCACTGGTAACAGTTTATAATTTAACCCTGTTTCATCACAATTGTACAATTGCTCCCTGGTCAAACCTTCAACTTCGATAAATTTCTGCAAGTTTTCCTTAAACTGAGACAGACCCTCCGTGTCCCCAGATAGTTTCCCCCCCCAGAAATACTAAGCTGCCGGACTCCATAGCGTTTCTTCCAGCGATCAAGCCAGGCAGTGCTTGCGACAAATTTAGGATCGTTGTCTTTTTTTAATGCTCGATAAAATTTCAAGACCTTCTCTTGCACGATTGGCCCACTAATTGGGATGCCCTTCTCTCTTGTTTGGCGAAACCAAATGTAAAGTGCTTCATTTACCTCATTAAACTCACTTTCCTTCATACTTTTCCTTTCTTTCAATGTTTCTGTACACATTCTCTTAACACATCACGACTCAATTTCCGTCCGCTTCTTCTTCCAGTCTCCAATCGTACTTTTGCCGACTCCCAAGTCCTTAACCACTGCACTGACACTTTCTTCCTTATCCAGTCTCTTTAATGCCCCCAACTTTTGCTCCATAGACAAGTCCACTTGTTTTCTTTTAAAGGAAGATGCCATCGCAGAGTACTACTGTCTAGCACCCACAAACTTTGAAACAGCTCTGAACAATACAGTACACTCACATCGAGTTCCGCAACGCGATTAAGAAATCGACTAACCCTGGCAAAGGCTGCAGTTAGACTGAACGGCTGAGCGCGCGCCGGCGAGAAAAAGGAATGCGGGAAGCGGGGGACACGCACGCGGGCAATGACCTTGAACGGGTCTACACGCACGCGGTTTTTTCGGTCTGGCCGAGTTATCCGGACTGCCGGGTTATTGAGTGCCGAGTTTTCGAGACTCTACTGTAATCGTAATTTTTTTTTTCTTGCAATGTTTCCTCTACCCAGTATTGTTAGATATCATTTTATTCCATAAATATTTGTATTTCAGCTTGAAAATGTTGGATAAATTTCCGAAAAGTGAAGTCAATTTAGCTTGAAAATGTTGGATAAATTTCCGAAAACTGAAGGCTTGAAAAACCGTTATTTCAAGTCATGTTTCCTGATTCAGCAATCACAAAAAATATTCGTGTGGAAGAACCAAGGCTACTGCACTAATTCAACACATGGCCAGTGTTTCTACAAGTAACATCGTATCTGAAGTTAAAAATCCTTTTTCTCTATCTACGGACGGAAGTAATGATGCTCAAGCAAATAAATTGTATCCCATTACAATAACGTATTTTGACGAAAAAATAGGGAAAAATTCAACTGTTTTGTTATCATTGGTTGAATCAAGTAATAATACAGGTGAAGAAATATTCAACGTTTTGAACAATGAGTTTGTTAAAAAAATATCTGACGTAGCAACTGTGTCATTTTCCTGTGACAATGCTAACACTATCATAGGTCAAGTAAAAGGTGGTGTTTCTCACATAAAGAAGGTTCAGCCTGCAATCATAGTGCAGCGATGTTCATGCCATTTAGTAAATTTAGCTGCACAGAAATCTGCTACTCAACTGAAAGGATTTAATGTTGAGCAGTTTGATACAGTTGTACTTTTTTTTGGAAAAAAGTTCAAAGAGGAAACACAATCTGAAACTGAGTCAAGCTGTTTGTGGTACTAAACCAAATAAAATTCTAAAGCATGTCAATACTCGCTGGTTATCACTTTAGGAATCCATTGACAGAATTTTAGAACACTGAGAGGCTCTAGAACATTATTTTAGTGACAATGAAGAAGCTAATTCACAGTATAAGAACCTTGCAAGTATGATTGGAAATCCTTCATATAAACTTTGTCTTTTTTTATCTGCTACTCTTCCTTTGTTTACATCTGTTAACGTGTTCTTGCAGCAGGAAGCTCCGCTTGTGCATGTATTAAAAAGAAAACTTCATAGTCTGTTATCTGAATTACTTGTACGATTTATCAAGCCATCGGCATTTGATGTGACAGCAACATCTCTTGCAGATGGAAATTTTGAAAGAAGGAGAAATCAAAAAGAAAACTGTGATCTCGTAATTGGGTCAAAAGCGAGATCTTATATAGGCACAACTGCAGATCTGAGTGAAGACACAGTGACTACTTTTTATTCTGAGGTAAGGGAATTTTACAAGGCAGGCTGCGATTACATTTTAAGAAAATTTCCACTTAATGATGAATTTCTGAGTCATGCTGAAATTGCAGATGTAGCATTAAGGCAAAGTGTTTCTTTTGCATCATTCCAATATATGTGTTCCCTGTTTCTAGTTTTGAAATCAGAAGAATCTGACAAGGTGGAATCTGAATTTACTCACTACCAGTTTGAAAATTTTAACTGTGCTGTTACTTTCTGGGAGAATGGATGAAGTGTGGCACAGAATTTCTTTAATGAAAAATGAAATTGGCCAGTTTAAGTATGAATCATTAGGCAAAATTATGAAAATGATTTTAACAGTCCCTCATAGCAATGCAAGTACAGAAAGAATTTTCAGTATTGTGAAAAAAACCCATGAATGATTCAGACCTAATTTAAGTAGTCATGTGCTGTCTTCTTTATTAGTAGAAAAAATAAACAGCATTGCACACAGTGAACTATGCTATCAGAAGAAGTTTTTGCAAATTGAACTAAGGAAGGTCAAAATGGCAACTACAGCCAGTTCATCATAATAATTTGGCAACATTCCAAGGAATAATTTTTCTTCATGTCTAGAGGTAATTTATTATATTTTCCTGGTAGACAGTATTTTAAATTTTCCCACTAGCAAATTATTTTTTATTTTATTATTAATATTATTATTATTATTATTATTTTGTTAATAGTTCTGACAGATTAAAATTTGTTGCAGTGTTAAATACCCAAATTTGCCACTGTAGACTGGATTACTGAAAATTACTGAAAAAAAAAAATTGTTACTGAAAAATGAACATGTTGGTTACTGAACTACTTTTAGAGGTTGGCATCTATGTATAATGTCAAGGGGAGAATAAGTGTTTCCAAGGGTCATCGTGCCTGAACTTGAAAATAAAGCAGTTTTTTTTATATGAAGAATTATTGTAATTGTGGTCCACTTTGTTTATTGTACAAGGAAACCATTTTAAGTTTTTAAATTAAATTTGTTCATTTTAATACCTGCAATTTTTGTTTGATCCAGCATAGTATGTTTTTATATACTGCTTTCACTTCTGCTTCAGTGATATTTTTTTATTGTATTTCATGCTGCTGTTATGTTATTTCCATTGCAGTTGATCTGGGTAATAAAGGAAATGATACGGAATTCAGTACCTGGAGTTGATGGTCTTTGTTATCATTTATTAAGGCAAATAGCTGGTGAGTGATGAGTCAACTGTTGTATTTTATTGCAGTTCAAAGTGCTCTCATAAAGTTACAAGATGCCATTTTTCACCAATTTATTTTCTGTATGATATTTAAAAAATAGAAGAAATGAGCACCTTTTTGGATTTTATTTCATTTTTTTAATCAAAAATTGCCATAATTCCCAAGCCAAGTTCCAGATTGACATAAAAGCCACACATGAAAAAAAAAATGTTGTTTTCTAAACAACTTTGTTGTAGTGTAAGTGCCATACCCCAAAGTTTTGTTGTCAGTTAGCCATTGATGTAGCAAACAACATCTTAACCTATTACATTATCTACTCAAATCAGCACAAAGCTCTATGCTGAATCGAGCATATTTTTACGTGGCTCAAAGTATTACTATATTAACGTATAAACGTTTAATGTTTACTGTTCATCACGTTATTGTTGGTGTAAATATAGCTCTCCGACGTGACATCCAACATATAATGTGCCGTAAAAGTTATTCATATCGACATACACTGAACATTGTATGAACTGTAAAAGTTATTCATATCGACATACCAACCAAGCACATGGTGTCTACCGGTCACAAAAGTCCCGAAAAAGTAATGAAATGAGAAAAAGGTAACGAAATAGTGACGGATTTCAACGTAACGTCACAAATTTTTTTCAGTTTTTCGTTTTCTGTTGTTAAAAGGAAAAGTTTGTTAAACTATGCCTTAAAAGCATTTACGTGAATAGCTTCTCCGTTATCGGGGGACATCTCATAGACCGGAAGTGCATCTCGTGAACATCCCACCGATGAACAAAAGACAGATCCCTCCCTGTCGTAAAGCAGCATGCATATAGTTTGCCCACACTTGAGAGACCCCTGGCTAGCAGAGTGCCAAGCAGAGTCAGTTCATGTTGAAGGGGAAGCATTAATAAGGGATGTACTGCTTCCTCACCGACACAAGGAATAGTGTGCTTTGTCGGACTCCCCTTTTTGTTGTGCTTTTCCATAATCCATCTGTATTGTTTTGGTATCGTATTGCAGTTACCCCGAGCATCGGGAATGCTGTTTTAAAAGTAAGTAAACTTTTTGTATTTGTCATTTTTTTAATGGCAGAAAAGTTTTTCAAACTGTACCCAGCATAACATTGAAGTTGTTGAATTCTATAGCTCAATCATGTCGTGGCTGGCCAAATTGCAATAATGATACGCAAACTTTCTTTTTAGTGTAGTAAGCCGGACTATGCATGTGTTTCTTAATTCATTATTATTATTTTTTTTTTGTTAAGGGAGGATGTTTGTATGATTTGTTTCAGTTTCAAGACAGTTTTTATGCATCTATTTAATTGTAAAAAAATTAGCTGAATGT
Organism: Macrothele yani; assembly: GCA_039090855.1. Classification (NCBI taxonomy): domain Eukaryota; kingdom Metazoa; phylum Arthropoda; class Arachnida; order Araneae; family Macrothelidae; genus Macrothele; species Macrothele yani. Next base: position 77,176,573 of record CM076993.1, on the reverse strand, counting down.
TTATGATCAATTACCGTAATTTCGGGTAGATAAGCCGCGGTGTATAACGCATTTTTTTCTTTTTCTTTTTGGGCGGAGCAAAATTATGTAACAAAAAAACGTTTTGGCCTGTTCCATTCTTTCTCCAGCGGGAAGATATCTCAATAGAGAGGGAATGGAATAACGATGTTACAGCTACGTGCAATAAATTCCACCCACCCCTTCTTAAAACAAGACATGACATATATAGGATTGAGCTTGGACAGGTAAGAGAGAGGTGGTTCTCGATCACATTTCCCCTTTCATTCACCATCTCGTTGGCAACCTGCTGAGTTACTCCTCCTACCCTGACTAAGTATAAAAAAAAAAAAAAATTCCGAATTTTCATTGAATATAGCTGCATTTTTGACAGATGCCATAACTTGGTCTTATAAGATCACCCTGAAAATTTCGCTTCAATCCAATGGAAACTTTTTAAATTACACACTTTTCTTTTTTATTAATAAGACCTTCAGAGAAAGATCAACTTCACGGGAAAGCGCAGTAGGCCGAAAACTACGGGCTTGCAATATTCATTTCCCTCCCTCCTTTTACTCTGAGCCTCATTTGTCACGTGCTGTGGGTCTTCGCTTAACTGAGGATAAAAATGTGGAAAATTAATTTTTACGAATTTTCATTTAAAACAGCTGTTTTTTTATAGATGCCCTAGTTTGGGCAAACAAAGTTACCCTGAAAATTTCGCCTGAATCCGGTGAAAACTTTTTAAAGTACACACACGCAAAATAAATAAATAAAATTGGACACTTCAAGTTATAGCGCAAAATTCTAAAGAAAGTCCACTCGGGGGGACCATTGTGCATGCCAATTGTTACTGCATATTTTTTATGGTGCATTACTTTTTGATCTACTGGTGAAAAAAAGAAAGAGGTAGAGTTACTGTTTAATACATTCATAATCTGCGAGTGTTACTATTAAACTACGTTACATGATTTGCACCTAAAGGTACACATAATTAAAAAAATAAAAATAAAAAAAAAAGTCAAACTTTCCCATGCTAAATCTGCGTACCTAGGGTCCTTTTTACCAGAAATGCAGCCGAGGCCCCGCCAGGCCACTATTTTTCAAGGCCTCGGGATGCCAGACTATTAACATTTTACCTAACTGAATTGGACTTTTTTTAAAATGTATTCAATCATCGCCCGTCAAAATCGACATTTTGTAACACAAATAATCTTAACCAAGTTCCCCCCTCTCTTCTTCACTCTCTTTATTTTATTTTATTTTTTTTCCATGGTGGCTATGCCCAAATCCGTAGACCTTTTGTTTACCAAAACCACCTCAGAAATGTGCAACGGCCTGACTTCCCCCATCGTTTTCCATTTTCTGTATTACTGTCCTATTGGGGACTACTCCACTCTCCTAGTTCCCTATTTCTCTGGAGGTAAAGATCTTTTTGGTCAAGTACTCCCCTCCTAACATCCTCTCCCACTATTGACTTCTGACTCGTGTTGGTCTTCAGAGTGTCAGGTCACTTCTTTTTTCAGGACTGCACCACTGGTTTTCATGAAATGTTTCAAAATCTGCCAAAAAATAACAATATAAGGGCATGGCCAGATTTTGGTCAGTCAAGGCCCTTTGCATGTCCTGTGTCTGGGCTGGGCCCCCTCAATTAAAATTTTCCAGGCAGCATTCACACAGCTTACTCTGATCTTGTCTTGTTTTATAAGCGTTCTTACGCCACCCAGTATAAGGGGGTCCAAGTTATATGGAATAATTACCCCGATATCTGTTGTTTATGGAATTTATATTTTTTGTTACTTCAAATTTTGGCATATTTTTGCATACAGCCATTCAAATGCAGAGCGCATATATGTTATTTATTTGTTGTATCTTCAAGTCAGATTTAATGTCTTTATGAAAAACTTTGTTCAGAGTAATTATGTTTTCTTGTATAACTTGACTCGCAAAGATTATTTTTCAGTGGTTTTCGATATATTTCTTATGGAAACGTTTCGGCATTTTGGCTATAATTTTTAGTGAAAATATTTGTAGCACAAAAAACTGTCATAAATAAAGGACCATAAGGTTCCAGTATTAAGTCCCTAATCTCTCTCTCTTAATAAGCTTGCACCATCACTTATACCTGTTGACTCACAATGAAACATTTTTTTTACAATTTTTTTTGTAAAAAACAAATGTTTCATTGTTTATATTATTTTCCATGTGAAAAATTGGAAATATTTTGATACAGATTTTAATGTATATAAATCAATATAGTAAGCAAAAAATACTGATTAAATTAAATGAGTAATAGTATTGTTTTCCTCGATTAAAATTATTCTTTTTGGTATGACTACAGAAAAATGCCCCAAACAACTGAACATTTGTATGAGTACTGCTGAAAATATTTGAAACCGGTTGGCATCTCTGTATTTGCCACATATTTATATGAAAATAGCAGTTCCCATCTGACTGTCAGAATTGGTCATGGAAATCAATAGGAAGTCTAATACAAATTTCAGTTTTTTTCTCGGGGCTTTATTAAATAGCTATTAGAGTGCTGAGTTTACTGTAGTTATTTTTGATCATTGGTATTTATCATTTGTGTGTTGCCACTATATGAAAAATTATTTTTCTAGCTAGGTAAATGAAGATTTAGTTACAATATTTGAATTTTTTTCTTTTTGGCATTGCAGTAAAAATGCCAGGAAAATGTAGCTTTCAAGATTTCTGGTTGACTAAAGATGAAAAAACAAAAAACAAAAAAACATTCAATGTGGCTTCGTCCTGTGGCCAACAATCGATATAAGGCAGTTTGTAGTTTCTGCAGTTCTAAGTTTGATGTTAGCCACAGTGGTTTTAATGGTGTTAAAGTTCATGAGCAAGGAAAAAAACATCAACAAATCATCAGTTCTCTTGTAAGTGGAATGCAAACAAGAATATCTTTCAAAACAGATGTTCAGGATGCAGTGCTACGGAAATCTCAGACTCAACCCACTACGCCTTCAGGCATCGTACATGACACTGAAAGAGCACCATCTTCAGGCATACAGGTTGGTGAATCATCAGGTTTGCAAAATGTTTTTCTCAGAGATGAAGTCACACGAGCAGAAATTATATGGGCTCTTCAGAAAGTATTTTCCCATTCATCACACAGAAGTGCAGGAAGTGCTACTGATTTGTTTCCTCTCATGTTTCCTGACAGTCATATTGCTAACAAATTGCAGCTACACAAAGATAAACTGGCATACATGATTACTTATGGACTTGGTCCTTATTTTCAAGAGCATCTTGCACAAGAGATACACAAGTGCAACTATTTTTGCATATCACTGAATGAAAGTGTAAATAAAATATCCCAAAAGGGCAGATGGACGTAGTTGTTCGCTATTGGAATGACATAAAAAATGAAGTATCTACGAGGTACCTGACATCAACTTTTTGGGTCTTTCTGCAGCACACGATTTACTGTCTGCATTTTCATCTGCAGTGGGGCGTTTGGGTTTGTCTGTAAGAAATATTATGCAAATTTGCATGGATGGCCCAAATGTGAATATAAAATTTATTAACAATTTTGTGGAAGTCATGAAATTGGATAATTCCGAACAAGAGTTGATTGACATTGGTACTTGTTCCCTGCATATTGTTCATGGCAGTTATAAAGCTGCTCATAAGTGCTCAGGCTGGGAATTGAATAATTTTCTGCGCTCTCTATATTATCTATTCAGAGATTTTCCCTCTAGACGAGCAGAATACAAAAATTTGTATGGCTCATCTTCGTTCCCCAAAAAGATGTGCTCTATCAGATAGGTGTGGAGAACTCTGGTATAATTGCTAGAGCACTTCAGATGCTTCCGTCTCTGGTGCTTTATGTAGATGGTGTTAAAACCAAACCACCAGCAACAAAAAATTTTCAAATTGTCCAGCAATTTGTCTCAGATGAACTTTTGCCAGCCAAACTATCTTTTATGCAAACGGCAGCTCAGGAGTTAGTCTTTCCTGATCTCCTTTCAGTCGAACAAACCCCTTTTGCCATTCCTGTATGCAGAACTGTACTCGATGTTGCGCAGCATAGCTAGCCATGTATTAAAACCAGATGTATTATTTTCAGTTAAAAATGCCAATCAGCTACTGGAAATTGATATAAAAAGTGAGAACCAATTACCCATTACAGCAATTGAAATCGGTTTTGGTGCTGCTGCAGCATGCCGTAAGATTAGCCAGTCAAAAATGATTCCCTTTAAACGTGACTGTAAAGATTTCTTGATCACCATGTTTACCAAACTTTGTGTAAAATCTCCATTGTGTAAACAGATGGTGAAAGGTGTTTCTTGTCTTTCACCATCCATAATGTTGAGCTCAAATTTACGCCTTTCTAGAGTATCTACAGCTCTTGACTATCTGACGTGCAAGAAACACATGCCAGGAACTGAAGCAGATAAAGTTAAGAAAAACTACATTAGCATTTGTAATCAGCCAGGGATAATAGAAACGCTAAAAAACTTTAATTGGCAAAAACAAAGTTTTGACGTATTCTTCCAAGAAGTTTTGGGACATGACGAAGCCAACACTCCTTTTTTGAGTTTCGCACAAAAGATTCTCACTATGTTGCATGGAAATGCTGAAGTGGAACGTGGATTTTCTGTTAATAGAGAATGTTTGGTAGAAAACCTTGGTGAAGATTCCTTAATTGCCCAGAGATCAGTTTACTCTGAAATCAAGTCAGCTGGTGGAATTTCAAACATGCTAATAACAAAAAGTGTCATTGCAGCAGTGCATAGGTCATCTGCAAAACGTAAGGATGCTCTTGCTGAAAAAAAAAAAAAAAAAAAAAGGAGATCAAAGAGGAACACACCATAAAGTCTTTGACCAAAGAACTTGCATCACTAAAGGAAAAGAAGCGCAAACTTATGCTTCAGACAAAAGAAGAAAAAAAGTACTTTAGAAGCAGAAATTGTAGCTACACAGAAGAAATTTAAAATGTGTTAACTGCAGAGCCAGGGCTAGTTTAAGTTCAGTGTCACCTGTTCAAGAATCATTCCATGTTAAATAAACAAATAAAAAATAAAAAAACAACTTTGTTTCACTATATTTGATTTTGATTAAATTTCGCATGTTATCAGTGCCCACTTTTTATTGATAAATCATTGTGTTAAACCCTTATTTGATTAAATAAACCTTACACATTATTTAAAAGGTTAAAATGTTTATAGATTCTTACAAAATTCTTTCTTTTTTCTGTCGCTGCAATTTTAAGAAATATTTTACTGCTAAGTTTTTGTATTAGGGGGTTACACTAACACACACATTTACTTTGTTAAGTAGTATCCCACCCGTATATATAAAATTTTTAGAATCAGTAATGTAACATATTTTTATTAAAATTAACATGAATCTTTGAATTTTTGTGTGTGTGTGTGTGTGTGTGTGCGTTTTGCATTTCAAATACTAGTAGAGATTTTAGAATAGAGCAAATATGATACATTTACATATTGGGGGGAAATATGCAGAAAAATGATAATGATTGATTACCATGTGATTTTATATTGTTCTATCCAGTGTCGTGATATTGTACCAAACTCTGTTACTTAAGGAAACTTTTTGTGTTTGTCAGGTTACAAAATACTTAACGAATATTTTTGTACGAATGTCGGGGGAAAAAATCGAGGGTAGTCGCCAAAAAGTCCCCAAAAGGTCACCAAAAAGTCCCCAAATTTCGTTTTGCAAAGCCAGTAGACACCATGAAAACAGCTCACTCCAAATTTACATATACACTGCTGGCCACCCAAAATGCAACACCAAGAAGGAAGCATCCGATTGGCCTTAAATTCGCAGCATGCGTCGCCCGCGAGAGGACATGCAAACGATTAGCATTGCAGGGCATATGCAAATCATCCACCGAGAAGCAGTATAAGAAGGGTGCACAGAAGGTGGGGTGTAAGTAGTGGAAGTGTGTTGTGCTGCCGGACCTGTGCGTGGGAAGCTTCCTGATGCCTCGTCGCAGAATACGGCAGTCATTCCAGCACGTTTCGGAGTTCGACAGAGGACGAATAGTGGTTTATCGCGATAGCAGTTTATCGTACCGAGACATCGGCGCCCGTGTGGGATGACATCCAGCCACAGTGAGGCGAGTATGGATTCGGTGGGTATAAGAAGGACGGACGAACCGACGTGAGCAATTGCTGCAGCCGCGGCACACCACCGAACGAGAGGACCAGCATGTTGTGTGGCGGGCATTGACGGCTCGCACTGCCACATCACGAACATTAGCGCAGGAATTAGGGTGTGTTGCGCAACAACCTGTGTCAGCACGTACCGTTCGACGTCATCTGCAGGAGCGGGGACTTGTCGCATGGCGGCCATTGCTCCGATTACCATTGACGTAACACCACCGATGAGTGCGGCGGCAGTGGGCTGTTGAATGCCGTACCTGGACTACGGAATGTCACAACATTGTCTTCTCTGACGAATCTCGCTTCTGCCTGCAACATCACAATGGTCGGATCCGCATGTGGCGGCACCGCTGTGAGACTGTATGATGCCTGCATTATGCATCGCCATACCATTCCGTCGCCTGGCGTTATGGTTTGGGGCGCAATTGGATATGACACCCGCACCCCTCTGGTACGCATTGCCGGCAATGTCAACAGCCACCGCTACATCTCCAACGTTTTGGAACCTGTAGTCCTCCCTTACCTGCAGGACCTGCCAGCGTCCACGTTTCAACAGGACAATGCGTGCCTGCACGTGCCACACATCGTGTAACAATTCTTCACGGCCCACCAGGTGTCACTGCTGCTGTGGTCCGCCTATTCTCCCGATTTGTCGCCCATCGAACACGTCTAGTCGCTGATCGGCAACCGAGTGGCCCGGCAAGCACCACCCACGGCCACGCTTGATGAACTGTGGCAATGTGTGGAAGCAGCCTGGACCGACATACCCCAAGCCCACATCCAAAGCCTCTTTCGTTCGATGCTGCGGCATGTAGCGGCCATTATTGCCAGCCATGGGGGCCACACGAACTATTAATGTCTGCGTGTTCCACAAATCGCACAGGCCTGTAAGCTCAATCGTTTCATCTTTGTATCTGTTGTTATGTGTCCAGTAAATCTGGCTTTGCTATCTCGTGTCCTTCTTGGTGTTGCATTTTGGGTGGCTAGCAGTGCATATAAAAAAAGTGCTCTACCTTCAATGTCGATGAGTACGTCCCAAAAAACATCCACTGCTAATGCTCAATGTAGGCCTAGTCAAATATTCCTTTCTTTCAACATCCAGGTCAAATATTTCTCTTTCTTTCTTCGTCCAGTGGGACCGCATATTTTTATTACACGTACAATTTCACCACCGGTGTTCCTGGATGTTGAAAGAAAGGAATATTTGACTAGGCCTACATTGAGCATTGGCAGTGGATGTTTTTTTGGACATACTCGTCAACATCGAAGGTAGAGCACTTTTTTATATACACTATCTACCAACAAGTAATTGGACAATCTTGCAATCAACAATATCTACGGTCCTGATACACGTCACGGCCGCCGCCGTTAAATATCATGTGGGAAACAACAACGCAACCAGTCGCATGCAAGATGCCACACAGTTCGGAGCTCTCTGATTTCGAGAAAGGTGTAATCGTCCTGTATCACAGAAATGGCCGATCCATACGTGACATATCCAGCGAGTTGAAGTACCCAAAATCGACAGTGGCCTACGTGATTGGCAAGTGGAAGATGAGAGGTGACTGTCGGAATGTGCCCCAACTCGGCAGACCCACAAAACTGGGAGTTGGAGACCGACTGGTACTGGCCAGAGAAATTCGGAAGAACCGCACCAAAACGATGGGCCACATCTGCGAGGAGTTTCAACAGGCATCCGGGAGTGTTCTTTTGATGAATACCATCTGTAAGGAACCCCATCTGCTCGGTTATCATGGACGTGCTGCCGCCCACAAGCCTTTGATCACCGAGTCCAATAGCGCTGCCGGCTAACGTGGTGCCAAGAACGTCGACAGTGGACCGTTGAACAGTGGAAACAGGTTCTCTGGAGCGACGAATCAAGGTTCACCCTGTACTGTTTGGGCGCAATTCCTGGTAGACTCAACGCCGAGACCTACTGCACCATTTTGGATGACCATGCACTTCCTACGTTGTGGCAGTTTTACGGGGTGGACCCATGTTACTTTCAGGATAACAATGCCACCCGTCATGTTGCGAGGTCCACCATGGCTTGGTATTGTGACAATGGGGTTAATCGAATGGACTGGCCTGCGCAGAGCCCGGACCTGAACCCTATCGAGCACCTGTGGGAGGAGTTGGAGCGTCGACTTAAGGGTCTGAAATCGATGAAGGAACTGACCTGTCTTCTCCAAGCCGAGTGGAAGAAAACACTGCTAGCCGGCGTACAACGCCTGGTTGAGAGTATGCCCTGGAGGGTTGCACCTGTAATTGCCGCTCGTGGAGGCTCCACCAATTATTGAAGGTGAATAAACTTCGTTTTCCTTTGCTATCACAGGTGTCCAATTACTTGTTGGTAGTTGTGTATATGTAATTTGGAGTGAGCTGCTTGGTATGTCGATATGAATAACTTTTACTGTTCATACAATGTTCAGTGTATGTCGATATGAATAACTTTTACGGCACATTACATGTTGGACGTCACGTCGGAGAGCTATATTTACACCAACAATAACGTGATGAACAGTAAACGTTAAATGTTCATACGTTAATATAGTAACATCTCAACCTGTTTTAATTGCTATTTAAACATTCTGTATGTTTTTTTAACATTATTTTTCCATAATATCATATCTGTAATTTCAGTAATTTTATGAGCGAGCTAGCATGTTGAAAATTCAGACTTCCTCTTTGTTCACAAAGAAAGGTAACTTGATCACGCTAGTTACGTTAACTAAAACTTTTACAAAAAGTTCGTAAGTTGGAAGCTTTCGACCTTATCTTAGGTCTTCATCACGCCAATGGAGGACTAAAATTGTTGCCAGATTCTACATTTGAATTTTTCCTATTTTTGTTGCCAAAACTTAGAATTGATCTCCAGATCAACGGAATGTAGAGAGGAGATTCGGAGTTGCAAGTCATTGAGTTGAAAATAATTTCTATGCTTTCACGGTAACGGAGGGCAAAACGATTGTCAAACGAAGCAATTCGTTTTGCTTCGTTCCAGTGGGGAACTGCAGATGTGTCTTCCATTGTCAAAATAGACAAGGCAGTGTTGGGATTGCCTTTCGAAACATCTTTTCTGTGTTCTAAAATTCTATGGCTAATGCTCCTGTATGTGCTTCCAATGTATAAGTTATCCCCAGTAGAAGAAGAGATAGGAATGCAGTAAACTCCTGGGAGGTTCAGGCTTTCAACTTTGTCCCTATCCCTTTGTAGAAGTTTCAAGATGTTTGGGGTAGATTTAATGGCAAGATGGTAACCAAAACTTCTAAAAAGGATCTGTAACTTATAAGCATAGGAAGGATGGTAAGGAACAGAACCACAGAATTTCAGGTCTTCTTTCTTGTGAGGAAGGAGGCATTCGATTTTAGAATGGTTTTCATATTTCTTTATGAGGGAGTTAACTGTAACAGCAGGGAAACCATGAGAGAGGGCTATTGTAGAAATTTTGGAGAGTTCTTCTTGAAGAGAGAGTTGGTTGTTGCAAATGATATGAGCCCTGTGGATGTAGGACTTCAATGCTGCAAGCTTGTAGAGATGCAGGGTGCAAGATTTGTAGGGAATGATGTTAGTGGCTGCAGAAGGTTTTCGATAGACGGAACGAGTAATGGAGAGATCAGCGTTTCTGCAGATAGATACATCCAGGAAATCAATTTTGTGATTTACTTCCTTAGATATAGTGAGCTTAATGGAAGGAAATTTTTCTGTAATGGAGTTGATCAGTATCTGTAGCTCAGACTCGGAATGTGGCCAGCTAATGAAAATGTCGTCTACATATCTTAACCATAGGGAAGGTTGAAAAGGGTGTAGAGGAATTATGGAAACTTCAATATGTTGCATGTAGATTTCAGCAAGCAGAGGGGAAAGAGGTGAGCCCATGGGGAGACCAGATTGTTGCCTATACACAATTTTGTTGAAAACAAAACAACTGTGTTGATGAATAGTGTGGAAACAATCATAAAGATCTTTGATAAGAGGACCGGGGGTTCAAAATGAAGAATCAATTTCTTCATGAGGAGCATGTAGGAATCAAAATATGGTACAGAGGGAAACAAAGATTCTACATCAAGAGTATACAGATTATCACAAGGGGGAAAGGAATTAGGAAGGTTGTGGATGAAGTTTGAAGTAGAGACAACTGTATGAGGATGGTTGGCTGCCAGGGATTTGCATTTGTGGACCAATCTCTTTTCAAGGTTTACAGCTGGAGAAAACGAATATTCCACTAAAGGTCTGATGGGGTTACCAGCTTTATGCAGTTTCACTTGCAGGAAGAGCCTGGGAGTTCTAAAGTAAGGAGGGGGTGATATATCACCAAGGAAGGATTGAAGAGTTTCTTTCTTAGCTAATCTGTCAACTGAGTTTTTGAGTGAGTTGGTGGTGTCTGACTGTAAAGGGATGCAGTTAGCAGATGTAAGAAAAGAAAGCACTTTTTGGTTTAGAGTTTCTTTACCAATGATGACTGGGCAACCAACTTTATCTGCTTTGCATACGGCTAGGTCATTTTCTTGAATAAATGACCTGAATTCTTTTAAACAAGAGGAAGAGTACTTGATTGGCACAGAATTTTGCTTGGATAAGATAACAGCAGCGTTGGCACGAAGGATAGGCTGCTGAACAGTCTCAGTTCTGTGGATGGCTGATTCTATAACAGAAACAGTTTGTGGAAGATTGATAGGAAGAGCAGGTGAAAATTTTGGGCCTAATGATAAGAATTTATCCAAGCTAGGAGGAATAGTGACAGAAGAAAGATTTACATACTTTGGCTTGTCAGTAGAGGCTGATGACGGAGATGTTGCTCGACTTTTTTGCTTGGAGAGTAGAAAATTGAATTTCTTTGTATGGCGAGCATATTCTTTTACTTCTATTGTTGAGAGAGTTTGGTTGATGCGAACCATGAAAATATCAAGCAAAGCAGGATGAGTGGTAGCAGCCAGTGATTGGTAGCTAATGTAGCAGGAAAGTTCAGTTTTAGCAATGGAGGAACGCAGGTCACGGATAGCGGCAGATAGGAGGTTATGGCTGGTTTGCTGTAGTAACGCACGGCACCGTCCTTTGAAGATGGGTTTGCAGATCTGAAAAGCTTGGGGAAGAATGCCAGAAGTCTTGCAGGAAACAAGAAAACGAAGGCTGCAAAGAGAATTAGTGACTTGAGTCCGAAGTTTCCGGAAGGAAATCCAATCTTTCGTCCAGTCCAAAATAAAATGCCCGGAAGTTGCGTAGCTTTGAAACATGACGATTATGGGCAAAACACGTAACAATATTAACAAAGAAAGGTAACTTGATCACGCTAGTTACGTTAACTAAAACTTTTACAAAAAGTTCGTAAGTTGGAAGCTTTCGACCTTATCTTAGGTCTTCATCACGCCAATGGAGGACTAAAATTGTTGCCAGATTCTACATTTGAATTTTTCCTATTTTTGTTGCCAAAACTTAGAATTGATCTCCAGATCAACTGAATGTAGAGAGGAGATTCGGAGTTGCAAGTCATTGAGTTGAAAATAATTTCTATGCTTTCACGGTAACGGAGGGCAAAACGATTGTTACCGTGAAAGCATAGAAATTATTTTCAACTATTAATTTTTTAGCACGTCTTTTGTAAAAAAAGATTGTGCTTATGTTATTGGCTTGTCCATCCTTCCGTCTGTGGACACCATATCTCTGCAACAATTAGTCTGATTTGAAAAATTCTTTTGTATTTGGAAGCTTAAAATGTGAGAGTGATGATCCTTCCGTTCTGCTTTTTCTTTTTTTCCCAACGTGCATCTTACTCACTACAGGGTGTAAATGCAGATGATATTCGAATTCAAAATACATTTTTTTGCATATACAGTCGAAACCGTTTATAAGGAAGTTTAAGGGAGTTAAGAAAAAGTTTGTTATACGCAAACTTCGTTTTATCCGATTTTGCTTTAAATGTATCAACAAACGAGCAAAAGTTATAGAAAAAAGCACATACAGTATACTACTATAGTACGTATGTATTAGAAAGCAGAAGTACAATAGTTGAAACATTTACCTTTAATTTTTCATTCACACTTCTGGAAGTAACTATCCAGAGTTGCCTGTTTTTGGGATTGAACAATTGCTGTAGACAGCTGGTTTTCTATTTGATCCAACAATGCTGAACAAAACAGATTTTTTGAAGCAAAAAAAGCACGCAAATTATCAAGACTTTCAATTGCCACCGCATTTGATATTTTTTTAACTTCTGCACATTCTTCCTCCTCATCAGTGGACGCGTCATACTGAGAGTTCAACACGCCATCAACGATGTCCTGATCTGTATTTTGAGATTCCGTTGAGATGTCATCGTCAGTCAGCAGATAATGTGGAAAAGATAAATCCGATGAAATGAGCCCTTTTGCACTCAGGTGATTCCATGTTTCGTCTTTAGTAGTAACCACTGTGTCTTCATTTACTACTGAAATACCAAAACCAGCATGTTTCCAACAATTTTTTATGGCTACATCAGTTACAGTAGTCCAAGCATTAGATAGATATCACATGCCATTCGAACATTGATGACAGTTGGTTGCCTCTTTTCCACGTTAATAAGAATTTTTCTGAGTAAAATTTTGCGGTAATGAAGTTTTAGGTATTTTATAACACCCTGATCCATGGGTAAAGTTTTGATGTAGTGTTTGGTGGAAACCGATGTACATTTGTAGACGTTAACACTATGTTAGACGAATGTGCTGCACAATTATCGATGAGCAGCAGAGAACTTTCCTATTTTTCTTTGTCATTTCATTGTCAAATTGTTTCAACCATTCTGTAAAGAGTTCCGATGTCATCCATGCTTTCTTATTAGCTCTGTAACTTACTGGTAAGTTTTCGCCTTTCTTGAAGCATCTGGGATTTTTTGATTTCCCGATTACGAAAAGTTCCCTTTTATCGAATCCATCCATATTTGCGCACAGCAATATGCAGTTAAACGGAGTTTTGAGTTTTCCCCACCAGAACATTTTTCACCTTTGAAAGCTAAGGTTATTTCTGGCAATAACTGATAAAAAAACACCAGTTTCATCAGCATTGTAAACATTGCAAGCTTCATACTGCGAAATTAAGGTTTACTTGATTCCAGCCACTTTTGGGTTGTTTCATCATCCACGGAAGCACTCTCTCTGCAAAAAGACTTAAATATGATTCCATGACGCTCTTTAAATCTTTGAAGCCAACCATTGCTTGGATGAAAATCAGGTTTTCCTAGAAGTCGGACGAAATCTAATGCTTTTTCCTTCAGCAAAGGGCCAGAGACTGCAACATTTTTGCTTCTCACTTCTTGGAACCACTTTAGCAGCGCTGCTTCCACGTCTGTATAAAGACCTTCACGAAATCGTTTTCTATCATGGCTAAAAGAACCTTCCGAGAACTTTCGCTTCAAACCATCCTTATTTTTTAAAATTGTGGATAGTGAATTTGCCGGAATGCCAATTGTGTTGGCTATGTCACACTTCTTTTTCCCTTTCTCCACCAAATTGATCGTTTAAATTTTTTCACTTAAACTCAGTGTTTTTCGTTTAACAACTGACATGATTTGCCAGCTTGTGTTGATGCGTTTTAACGAATGAATTTGTGAGAAAAATTGCTGCTTCCAAAGCTTTAAACCATCAGATGTGCCTGCTTAGGAATTGCAGAAGTGCGATTAAGACAAACATCTGCCTATCTGGTCCATCTGAACAATTTAACATACGGCCCCAAAACGAAGACGCTGACATTGGACACTATAACGAAGTAAATTTCTCCGTCATTTTTGGTCCACGCCGGGGATCGAACCCGAGTCCACTTATTCCGGAACAAGTCGCTCTACCAACTGAGCTATGCAGACGTTCGTTCTTGCTGCTATCTGCCTTTATGTTGTAAAGGGCAGGCACGTCACAACACCCTTGGCATGATTCCCCAACACCCCACCCCCTGATCCTTTGTCACATTCCTTCTGTTCTCAAGCTGGGGAACAGATCATTTACCCTCTAAGATTTTGGGGTGATGAAGTGGGGGTCCCTCCAGTGAAGGAGGATTAAGGAAAAGTGGGGGATTCTGACACCGCCTGGCTAGTTTTCCGGCATTTCACTGAGTCAGAGGTCTCAAGATATCCTGAAGAAGAAAAAAAGAAAATGGCTACTCTTCCGCAGGAGAAATGTTGAATGGGAAAAAGGCAAAAACTTTGTTATACATGAAAAACTATTAGAAAGTACCAATCACTCACCCTAAAGATCATGGTAATCTCCATCGACAACACACTTCCAACACATCAATCATCGTAATGTTTCTGGGCTTCCAAGGTTTACTTTGCAGGAGTTTAATACCTTAAAAGTGCAAATATAATAATTTGTTATACATGATTTTGGACAAAACTGTGGTTTGTAATATCCAGTGGAAATAACATTGCGATGGCATTGAAAATCCAGGGAACTGCAAAGACATCGTTATATATGAACCTTCCATATATCCGAGCTCGTTATATGAGGGTTCAACTGTATTTGCTTCTTAATATCCAATTGAAAACATTTTTTTCTGATGCCATTTATGACTACTATTTTAGGCACAGTTTCTTTTTTTAGTAATGCATAAATTTTCGTTAGTGGGCATAAAGGTAAATTTCATTATCCCTATTATCTCTGCTTCTAAAACTCGGATTTGAAAAATTCTTCCTGAATCGGAAACAGTTCTTGATGAGAAATGTTTTGCATATAATTTCTAATTTTTGATAAAGAATGGTTTGGCAACCAGAGGGCATAAGTGTCTTTCTGCTTCTGATGTATTTGCAACAAAATCTAAGCTTCCGAAAACTTGATTGAAAAAATTCTTTTGTGGACTAATACTGCTCACCTCAGAAAACCTTTTGGGAACATCTCCTGCTTAAAGTAGTGCATAGTTTTCCTGCCAGGGGCATGTCTTATTTTTGTTGATATCTCTGCCTGTAGAGTCTGATTTGAAAATTTATTTCCTTGTTGGAGAGTGCTTCCACTGCAAAATGATTTCTCATATAATTTCAAATTTTTCTTAATGCACAAGTTTACCACCAGATGGCTTAAGTTCACGTTTCCATGTACAGCAATATCTGTGGGACAAAAACCCAGTATAAAAATTTTTTTGCTCAGATACTACTAACTACGAAAACTATCAGTTTTTTTTTTCTTCAAGATAATGCACGATTTCGTCGCTAGGGGCGCCAATGTTTAATCTGTTTTTTTTTTTTTTTTTACACTGCTGGCCACCCAAAATGCAACACCAAGAAGGAAGCATCCGATTGGCCTGAAATTCGCAGCATGCGTCGCCCGCGAGAGGACATGCAAACGACTAGCATTGCAGGGCATATGCAAATCATGTGCGCCCTGCACGCCACCGAGAAGCACTATAAGAAGGGTGCACAGAAGACGGGGTGTAAGTAGTGGAAGTGTGTTGTGCTGCCGGACCTGTGTGTGGGAAGCTTCCTGATGGCTCGTCGCAGAGTACGGCAGTCATTCCAACACGTTTCGGAGTTCGACAAAGGACGAATAGTGGCTTATCACGACAGCAGTTTATTGTACCGAGACATCGGCACCCGTGTGGGACGACATCCAACCACAGTGAGGCGAGTATGGATTCGGTGGGTGCAGGATGGACGGACGAACCAATGTGCCAGCCATGGGGGCCACACGAACTATTGATGTCTGCGTGTTCCGCAAGTCGCATGGGCCTGTAAGCTCAATCGTTTCATCTTTGTATCTGTTGTTATGTGTCCAGTAAATCTGGCTTTGCTATCTCGTGTCCTTCTTGGTGTTGCATTTTGGGCGGCCAGCAGTGTAAATATCTCTGCTTCTAAATGTGCGATTGAAAACATTCTTTCAACACTGGATGCCATTAACTTTGTGGAACACTTTAGATTAGTATTTGATGGGCTTTATATAGTTCATATTTCTGTTTCTAGGTGGTGTTTGTGTACTTTGGTATGCAGCTGTAGCCCCACTTCTAAAAACTCTATTGAGAAATTTCTTTTTTACTGTATGCCATTTGCTACAATAGAGATGTGGAGCATTATCCTCTTTAAATAATGCTCAGCTTTCCTGCTAGGGAATGTAAAGGTCAAAACCTTTTTCTCACTATATCTGCTTCTGAGAGAAATATTTGAAAAGTTTTTTCCTTAGCATAGTTTGTTTCACGAAGAATATTTTTTGCCCATTTTCAACTTTTCCATTATGCAAAATTCTTCTGCTAGAAGGCATAGATTTATATCGTGTTTTCTTCTATATTTCTACTTTTAACGGTTCGATTTGAAAATCTGTTTGTCTCCAATACCTTCCTTCTGCTATGAGAAACTTTTTGTGTGCCATTTGTTAATTTTCGTCATTCTTTTTAACCAGTGGTGGAAGTAAGTAGCTGTGTCTGTTTCTGGATGTTTTATTGATTATAGAAATCCAGTTGATTTTTTTTCTGACCAGTTGAATTGATTTTGAATAACTTTGATAAATTTAATTTGTGTCAGAAAGGATTCAAAAGATGTGCTAATTACAATGGAAAATTTGGTGTCATCTCTAATTACTTTTGGAAAGTTTCGTAACAGTTTCGTGTTAGCCGCGCATATCTGAATTAGTTTTTTTAATTATAAAGAAGACTTCATTTGTGGAATTAATGACATAAGACTATGTGTCGCTGTGATTAACAAAATGTAGAGGAACACCTCTAAGAAATTCTTTGAACTTATCAAACAACAGTAACACTGTATTCACAAGGAAAGTCACTTACCATAAAGATCTTTTTGAGAAGCTGAACTGTAAAATACATTAACAAAAAAAAAAAAAAAAAAATACGATGTTCGAATAGCTCTAGGGTTAAACAAACAGAAAAATAATTAAATATTACTTGCCCTCTTTGAAACAATCTGAAAAAGAAATTTTACTCCAAGAAGGAGTCATTTATAGTATAAAATGCTCCTGTGATATACTGCACATAGGTGAATCAGGATGCAGATTATTGGGTTCGTATCCCAGTCAGGCATGGATGTTGTGTTTGTCTTACGGCACTGGCTCTCTCCCTTCCCTGGAACCAGTGACCCTAAATTAGGGACGGGCGACTGCTTATAGCCCATTGAGTTGCTCACGGTGGTCGTTAAACCTCCAATCAAAAAAAAAAAAAAGATGCAGATTACACACCAGGTTGGAAGAACATAAAGCAACTATTAGGAATGTTCCCAATAAAAAGTGTCTGGATCAAATTGTCAACAAACAGACCACAAAATAGACTGGATCTCTCTTAAACTAATTAAATGTCAAGACAGCCTAATTTTCAAAAAGCTTGAAGAATCACCCGAAGTTATGCACTCTAAAACTGGCAACATCAATGATCATGCGGTTGACAAATCCACCTCTCGTGCTCATTTGTTACCTCTCCCCCTAAATACCCATAGTAACTTATTCATTAAATTAGCTTAATCAGAGGAAGCCATGGCATCTCTAATCAGTAGAAGTGTGTTTCCACTAAGTATGCCAAAGAAGCTGCTTCTAATGATGAAAACTTGTTCTCACATTTGTAACACACACACATGAAGAAAAGCAGCAATCGATTTAACTAGGCAAAATGCACAAGCTATTTACTGACTAAGCTCTTTCTCTCTCTCTCTCTCTCTCTCTCATGCTTTTCTGTCCATCCCTTTCACTTTTTACTCTCCCTCGCTATTGTGTAGTCATGTGGTGACTGATAAACATTTGCTTTATAGCACTGTAAACTGAAATGAGCAACACATAATCCTTAATAATAACTAATAAATACAAGGAAAGAATGTGTTTCGTAACAGTGTGTAACAATAGGAAAGTAAGGACAGCAGAAGTGAGTAAAATCATCAAGGAAAAGAAAGGACCATTTAGGTAGTATTTAATCAGTTTGTCGCATGTTAACGAGGAAAATTATAACAATTGTTGTGGGAAGGGAAACCAGTGTGTGACAGGGAAGTTAAAAGATACACATAAGTGTGTTTAGAGAACTTTTGGAAAAAGAACTCCTAAACTGACCTGCAATAAAATTGTTTTGTAGTTTTGTTCAACAGGATAAAAGGGGTGAAAAGGCTGCTACTCAGGTGTTACTCAACAAAGAGGCAGCTTCTTACATCAAAGGAAGCTATAAATAGGTAGAGTGAATATTTTGAAGACCAGTTGAATGAGAAACCAAACACAGAGGGTGGGTAACTGTTGATTACAACAGTGCTAATGTTTTTAGGACTGGAAAACCGTAAGTGATCATGAAGTTAGAGATGCTATTTTGCCCTTAGAGTGGTTAAATTGCAGGTTCGTGTGGAATTAATCATGGATTAAGCATAGTTGACAGATATGTGCCATTGGATATGGAATAATTTAAAGTGGCATGGCAAACTGTTTTTTCCCCCCCTGAGGTCTTGAGTAAGTCAGTCAGTGGTACCAGTATATAAAAATATAAAAATGGAAACAGAAATTATGTTAATGACTACTGGCATGTCTCTTTTAATTAGTGTTCCTTAGTAGTAAGTTAAAAAATATGGTGGAAAAGAAGCTGAGTGAAAGACTGCAGATTCAGGAGGTGTATTTTTTCCTTTTGTTGTCTTGTTTTGCAAACCGGATAATCGATTTGTGCTCACACAGTTTTCTGAAAAGTTTCATAAGGTGAATGATTTACATATGGTGTTCATTTATTACTTCATTTTGTGGATTTTGTTAATTTTTTTTATATTGGGTTGTTGGAAAAGTCATAAAGTATTTTGGCTCCCGATGGCAGTTGGGCGGTTTTGGAAGTACTAGAGGCATGCAGCTCTTTTATCGCTATGGCATTCGACAGGTGCCAGTTCTAGCTGCAGTCGAAAAGGAATAGTGAGCGATTTGGTTGATTTGACATCAAGTTGAAGATGGAAGACCAAACTGTGCATTTTCGCCATATTTTACTGTTTTACTTCTGTAAAGGGAAGAACGCGCGTCAAGCTTGTGAAAGGTTGCGTAAAGTGTACGGTGATAATGCTCTACAAGAACGTCGGTGCCAGCGGTGGTTCGCAAAATTCCGTGCTGGTGATTTTGACCTCAACGACGCTCCTCGGTCCGGGGAGGCCAACCGAGGTTGATGACGACCAAATCAAGGCATTGATCGAGTCAAACCCACATTACACGACACGAGAGATTGCAGACACATTGCACATCCATCACTCAAGCGTTCACGACCACCTGAAGAAGCTGGGATACGTAAGCAAGCTCGATGTGTGGGTTCCTCACGAACTCAAAGAAGCTCAATTGACGGTGCATATAAACATTAGCGATATTTCATTAAACGTAAAGTTCATTAAACGTGAGGAAAACGATCCTTTTTTGAAGCGTCTGATAACTGGTAACGTAAAGTGGATTGTGTGCAACAATGTGCTGCACAAACGGTCTTGGTCCGGACATGCTGCTTCGCCTCAAACGACATCCAAAGCAGACACTCATCAGCGGAAGGTTCTGGTCTCACTGTGGCAGGATTTTAAAGGTGTCGTGTTTTTCGAGCTCCTACCACGGAACCAAAGAATCGATTCGAATGGGTACTGTTGGCAGTTGGACAGTTTGACTGAATCCATCATCCAGAAACCTCCAGAGCTCGTTCATCGTAAAGGTGTTGTGTTCCATCACGACAACGCGAGACCACACACAAGTTTGATCCCCCGCCAAAAATTATTGGAGCTTGGATGGGATATGTTGCCACACCCAGCTATCGCCTGACCTTGTGCCGTCAGACTTCCACTTGTTTCACTCTCTTCAACAGTCCTTACGTGGTATAACGTTCAATTCAGACGAGGCTGTGTAAATCAGCACCTTGTACAGTTTTTCGACACGAAAAACATGTCCTTCTATGAACGAGGCATTCTGCAGCTCGCTGAAAGATGGCAAAAGGTTATCGAACAAAACGGGCATTATATCATTGATTGATCTTTGTTCTTTCTATCAATAAATGACCGTTGCAATACATGGCTAAAATATGTCATGACTTTTCCGACAACCCAATAGATACTAATCTTGTTAAATTTCTAATAATGCCACATTTAGGTTATTGTACACTGCTGAACACAGAAAATGCCACGCCATGAAGGAATGAATGAAATGAGATGAAACTTGCGACACATGTAGACAAGTAGGTAGGAAAGAAATGACTTAATTTCTGAGGGATTAAACGAATGCTGTGGCCAAGGAGACAGTATAATGTGGCCTGAATCATTAGGTCATGTGACCTCCATGCTGGGTTATTATACACTTAGTAACATAGTCCCCAGATCGTGTGTCCTGGGTATATACATACATGAGATTCTTCTGCGGAAATCCGCTTTTTTTTGTCATCATTTGGGATAATTCTTGAGATCGATGCAAAACTGAAGAGAAATTTTGTATGATTAGTTGGGGGTGTGTGTGTCGTGGGTCGGTATTTTGATCTGGGGTGGTATTTCGTTTTTCATTTTCAAAACTTTCAAAAACGGAAGTTAAACGGAGTGAAAATTTTTCCCATAATCGTGATTTCTTTTTCTCGCGATGTTTCTTCTGCGCGATATAATTGTTAAGTATAATTTTATTCCATAAATATTTGCATTTCAGCTTGAAAATGAGAGAAAAATTCCGAAAACGGAAGTTGGTGCGAAAATTTCCCTGTGAACTTCAGGCACGAGATTTTTCAGTGGATTTGAAGAATTCCGCCATTTCCATCGTCATTTCGATGGTACTTGAGATCGATGCAGAACTGAACAGAAATTTGGAAGGGATTGGTGGTGGGGTTGTTTTCCGTCTATGGGTTGAATTCTGACTTTCAAAACTTATGAAAACGGAAGTTAGACGGAGTGAAGGTTTCTCCTGTAATCTTAACCCTTTTTCTCACAATGTTTCTTCTACCCAGCAGTGTGTTATTAAATATAATTTTTTTCGGAAAATATTTGTTTTGCAGCTTCAAACTGGAGGGAAACTTTCCTAAAACGAAAGTCGGACAGAGCGTAGATTTTGCCGGTAGTCGTAATTTTTTTCTCCAGAATGTTACATTTATCCTGTGTTGCTGTTAAACGTAAAAATAAATAAATTATATTTTGAATATAGTGATGTGCTCCACCTCAATATTTACATAATAAATTTCGGTGAATAATTTTGCTCACGCCGCGTTATATTCACGCTGTTTCGCTGCACATTCTTATTTTTCACCCGTGCGGTTAAAAAGTTCAGTTTTTTTCCCCCTTCATCAGTCTCATGTATGGGTATATCTGACCATGTGTTGTTGACTTGTGTCCACAGTTCATCAACAGTGTGAAGGGATTGTGCAAAGGCATCAAGTCATTTGCAAATGATGTTCCACATGTTTTCTGTTGAGGAGAAGTCTGGGGATTACCCTGGCCAGGACAGCACAATAGGCACCATTTAGATAATGTGTAATGAAGTTTGCAGGTTGTGGGTGAGCTTTTTTTTTGTTTAATTTCTGAGGGGATTACATGAATTTTTGAGGGATTACTTGTTGAAACTGGGTATCAGGGATACCACAGAGATATGGCAACAAAACAGACTGTAGCACCTCATTGAAGTATCGTGATATTGTGATACTGGTGAAAGCTTCTGAAACTGAGAGTATTCCAAACCATGATACCAAGCTGAGGAGCAATATAACACTCACAGATGATAGCAAGTTCATTCTGGTGACCACGTCATCTCCAGACCCTCAATTGGTGATTGTTGATGCTGAGACAGAAGCTAAACTCGTCACTGAATGTGACATGGTTCCAATTGTTACACAACACATGTCTGGTATGGCTCCACTGCCATCTTGCATGATGATGTGCAGTCATCACAATGTCTGATGAAAGCACAAACCTGCCTTGGTTAATCTGCAATTCACAGTCTGTGTCAATACATGTATGTTCATAGCTGCTTGCATACCTTGTCGAATGTTGTCTACTTTCAATTGTGTGGCTGCCACATCTTGCCACCAAATGCAGTGATCAAGGCATTCAGACATCTGCACATATACATCAATTCTACTACGGCGACGCATTTCTTATTCTAACAGCTGTTGTCACATTTGGCCAACAGTTGTTGCATCCCGATGTATTTCTGCTGCGATGTGATGCAGTGACCAACCAGCCTTACATAACCTACAATGAAGCCCATGGTAAAGGTCTCCATGTAATGGTAGAATTTCTGATGATGTCCTGATAGTCTTACTCCTTACACATGCTTTTGCCACTAAGATCACTCTGATGCAGTGGTTCACAGGCCCAGGTGAGGATGACCAAACTTAGCTATGCCGAGCAGTTTTGCCCTTTGATTTCCCTCACCAATCACAGTATTGATTTACAGCTCTGATCATTTACATAACCCAGCTCTCCTCTCAACACATAGCTTTCAGAGATCTTACCCTCCTGGACAATAAACATGGTGTTTATTGTGTGCCTATGAAGACTATAGATCCTAACGGCATCGATCTATTATACATAGGTTCCACTTCAAGAACATTAAGAACCCAAATCATGGAACACAAATATGATGTAAAAGTTGGTTCACGGTTCGACGGCCTTATCATGATTAGCAAGAGGGTACACACTCCCCAACATGGAACGATGTAACTTTACTCTCTTTCCCACATACCAAGTTCACCTGCTTACTTTCTGAGAGTTTATATTCTAAACTTTGCAGAGAGATGCTGTAACGACGAAATACCATTCCCTTTAAGCAAACCAATGGAGATATCTAAAAATAAATGTGTATACGAAACACATAATAACTCTGCGATACTGATTTATTAATTTCCCCCAGGAGTTCTTTGATACTACTTGAACTGAGCATGCACAGTGTTTTTGTTCTACATCAGTGATGCATGACTGTGTGTTTTGACACTTCATTTGAAGACTATCCTGGTGCAGGATCGAAAGATCTTATGTTTTTTAACTCTGTGTTATTTTAACAATTAAAGTTGCAAATTTTAGACTGACAAGATACTAATCGTGCATCAACGGATACTGCTTCATTTAGTTGTGACTCTAGCTTGAAAAAAACCCGTTTCATCGTACCCTTCAGTTTGCATAGCATTCTAACAAATACTTCCTGCTGTGGCATTTTCTAAGTCAAGCAGTGTAATTGAGCCAGAAGAAATACTTATTCATTGATAATAACATAAAAAAGACAAATTCTGTTTTTTGTTTATTAATTTCTCTAGAGCAAAGGCTATGGGCTAGCAAATATTGTGTACATTTATCATTCTTAAAGTATGTGTATAAAAAGTTAAAAATGTAAAAGGCAGCTTACCAAATTAGCAGTGGTTCATTTAATATTTTGCTGACTTCTAAGTAAAAGGCTTGATATACCAAAGTGTCCAACAATATTAATGACATGAGCTTGAAGTGACAGATTTCATAACACCAATGAATCAGATCAGCCTTGAAGCATTGGTCACTTGCTGTTTTCACCAGAAATGGTGTAACTTACACTATATTGACAAGTCACCGGAGTCCCCTTCAAAAGCAAATGAACGGATTCGCTGCGTTGTTAAGATGCACGGTATAGCTGCAAACACTATAAAAACAAGCCTGCAGCTGACCGCGATCATATCGCACTGTGAGGTTGAGTGAAAATATTGTGGTGGGAGAGAACTGACTTTGAGAAAGGAAAGATTGTTGGGTGTTATATTAGTGGGTTGTCCATAAGAGAAACCGAGAGGCATTTAAACATCCCAAGTCAACTGTTTTGGATGTACTGAATAAGTGGAAGACCCATGGTGTGTCTGAAGCAGCAAAACGTAGTGGCAGACCAAAGAAAATCAGTGATAGAGGACGTCGAAGCCTCAGGAGAGTCGTTACAGCTAATCGATGGAGTACTGCACAAGACCTCAGTGTACAGGTGAGTAAAAATGCTGGAACCTCGGTATGAACACGTACCATTCGCAGAGAACTTCATTCGATGGGTTACCGTGGTCATGCGGCTGCTCGTAAGCCTTTCATCTCCACTTGGAATGCTACTCGTCATTTAGCATGGTGTAAAGAACATTTATCGGGGACCGTAGATCAATGGAAATGGGTCTTATGGACTGATTAATCTAAATACACGATCCATCCGTCTGATGGTTGTGTGTGGGTATGGTGGCAGCTGGGGGAACGCTATTTACCACAGTGTACTCGTGTGGGCGTATTTTTCATGGTATGGTCCCGGCCCACTGGTTATCGTGGACAAACCTATTAACCAGCATGTCTACCTTGTTATTCTGGACAAATATGCCCTACTAACTCTGTGGCAATACTATGGAACCGAGCCTTGTTGGTACCAGCAGAATAATGCACCGAGCTATAAAGCAAGGACTATTACAGCGTGGTTTGACAATAATTGCGTATCGTGTGTGGACTGGCCAGCACAGAACCCTGAACTTAATCCCATAGAGCACCTATGGGATGAATTAGAGCGCCGCATAAGAAGTTTGGAACCAAGGCCTACTACTAAGGAACAGTTAGCAGCAGCATTATGTACTGAATGGAAGCGCATACCTATTGCTGTGTTTCAAAACCTTGTCGAAAGCATGTCTCGAACGGTCAGCGCATTCATTAAGGCCAAAGGTGGACCAACACCCTACTAATGTATATCAATAAATGCTATGTTGTGTTTCTCTTGTAGGTATCCAGTGACTTTTGTCAATATAGTGTATGACAATATTTTCAATCAGAACAAGATTGACATGAAAATACAAATACCCAAGAATGAGGTTTGAATTTAAAGAAACTTCTGAAAAACAAGTTTTTGAAACAAGAACTAGTTGAAAAGTTTAAATATTAAAACCAAATTATCCCATCTGACATCAGTGTAGGTGGCTCTACTTGTGAAAAGCAATGCTAAAACTTCTGCAGAAAACTTGCTACCTCATACCAGCGCACTGCTGAAGTGATATGCCATCTCTGTGTTGGAGCCTTTTTCTGCAACGTCCTCTAGTGTGTTGTTTCCAGACAGATGTCTTCCTAATTGTTTATTATTCTGTCTTCCAAATTGTATATTCTTTTTTGCTATACTCCTTTTCTCCTGTCATATTAGATTTAAAATCTAACATCAGATTTTAGATTTAAAAACTAATATTAGAGTAAAAGCAGAAGTACAGTGGAGAAGCTTCATATACAGTTAAGACATTTGTCTGGAAACTACCCACCAGATGCCACTATAGAAAAATACTGCAAAGTAGAGGTGGGACATTATGTCAATAAGCTTTCTGCAGAAGTTTTAGCATTGCAGTCCACAAGAAAATCCATCTGTGCTGATGATGAGCAAGGACATGCTATCCTGAAATGAATCTGTGAGCAATTTGGGTTAGACATCTGGTGCTTTTTATTTGGTTTTAATCTTTTTTAACTTTTCAATTTGTTTTTATCCCAAAAGCTCTTTCTTTTGGAGTTTTTTAAATTCATAGCTCATTTTTGGGGGTTTGTGCTTTTGTGTCCATTTTTTTCTTGTTTTGGTTAAAATTTTTGTCATGCATTGTGCTGTTTCTTGTAAAAATTGCTGATGATGAATGCTTCATGGCTGATATGATTCATTGCCATTATCAAATATGTCGCTTCAAGCTTTTGTCATTAATATCGTCATTTAGTATATCAAGCCTTTTTCTTTGGAATCATCAAATATCAAGAGCTTCACTGCTAATTTGGTGTGTTGCACTTTGTAAAAGCATTGTACATCACTTTTGTCTTCTGAAAGTTCATTTTTAATCCCATTTCCTTACTCTTGTCAGTAAGTTCCTGGATCATACTCTGCAGCTCTGATGGGGTAGTTGCAAAAATGACAATGTCATCAGCAAAATGAAGGTGATTTAGACAATCTCCATTAATCTGTATCCCTTTGTTTTCCCAGTTCAGTGATTGAAAGACATTTTCCAATGGGGCATTAAAGAGCTTGGGAGATATGGTGTCACCTTGTCTCACTCCCTTTCCAATTTTTATGTGTGCTGCATTCTCAAACAGCCGAATCTTTGCACTTGCATAACTTTTTATACATATATATGTTAAAACTGATGAATGTACACAAGATTATCTGGCCCCTAGCCTTTGTTCACACACACACACACACACACATATTGAATATTGTCTTGTTCTATATGTTATTGCTACCATATAAGTAATTAAAATTAGGATCTCTGTGCCAATCATGGTTAATTGCTGATATTGATCGTTTTATGCATTGCTTATATTATAAAAGTAAATTTTAAAAGGGCTTATGAAATTTTATAGAAAAAAATGTTCCAGATAAGAAAAATGCTGGTGACTTTTTATTAATTTATCCAGTCTAAACATTTTTACCAGTTGCAAGGATGTTTTTTGTTCCGTTGGCAAGTTTTACATGATCTTATGCTGCAAATCATGTGCAGTAAGTGAAAATTTGCTCTTCTTTTCAGTGCAAACCTGTCAATTTCAGAAATGTGATTTGATGTTTTATTATTGCTGTAAAGAAAAACTGATTACGCTATCTATTTTTAATACTTACCAATTGAAGACTTGAATAGAATTGGATAAAAAATCTGACTTCACTAAAACTTAATTGCCTACATGCCACATAAATTACTATAAAAGAATTCAGATTTTCCATGGGAGCTAAAACTGTAATTTACTTCATGAAACATGATTTTGATTGCATTTTCAGAAATTCTCAATTTTGCAGTCACATTCTAGTGGTTTAAATTTTCAGCTAAATGTGAACTTATTAGAAAACTGCTTGGTTTGTTTTTGTCTCAAAGAAAAAAAAAAATGTTGGTGGGTGGATTAGAAAAATTGTTATTTAAGTTTGTTTGTTTACAAACTGCAGTCGAGTCAGAAGATGCAATGTGGATCAAATACCTCAGCAAATTTCTTTAACTTTTGTTTTTGTAGTTCAAAAATGATTGGTGTGATTGGCCTGACTTTGGCAGGAACTTTACGGATGGTTGCAGATTTTGTCCTCGTCACATTCAATAAGGAGATTTTTATGCTGAGTAGATGTACCTGCTTAAATTGAAAATATTTTTTGGACAAATATTTTTTGAATATTACCAAAACACATAAACATTGTCCAATTTTCATTAGATTTTTTAATTTTTTGGTCTTCATTTGATGGCCTAGTACTTCCATTAGCTGCTAACTGTGTACTTTCTCTTCAGGTATAGTGATAATGAGTTTTTAATTATTTTTTTTTTTAACCAAAGGAGTTTAACAGATTAAATTCATGGACAAGGCAACTTGTAGAGCTTAGTTTGGGAAACTTCTGGTGCAGTCTGTTGGCATGGTGGTGTGCAGTATTTTGCTATTCTTTTGATTATCAGTTTCACAAGGAAATGCACAGCTTTAAATTTCATGTTTCCCTTAATAACAATGTTTGTAGTGTACATCATTAAACAAAAACAGTAAATCATGTTCAGTTTTTTTACTGTGATAATTATTGGGCAGATGAATAATGCTCATTGTATTGCTAAAATTAATGTATTTTATCTTATTTAGGTGGTGATCTATCACAGAAAAATGTTTGGTTAGCAGAGTCACTGTTAGACATTTTTATTGAACACAGGTATGTGATTAAGCTATAAACAAGCATATATTGTTGGTAAACTTACTTTGAAATAACTTGAAAACGAGAATGAATGATTTTTGTCATATCTTTCTATAAGAGTTTAAACAAAGCAAAAGAACATGCAACTGCTGCTGTGGGTTGGATGAATTTCCTCAGGAAATGTAGCAGAAACAAAACATAGCTCTGCAAAACTGTCTGCTCTCCTTCCATATGTAGCTCATTAATTTTTAAATGGAGCTGTAAAACTTTGGTATAGTTTTATTTCATTGTGTTATAATGTATAATAGTTTTATTGTTGGCAGTTTTAGTCTCAGACAGTCATAGGGTCAACAAATAAAGGTAACTTGATCACGCTAGCTACGTTAAATGAAAACTTTTACAGAAGGTTCGTAAGTTGGAGCTTACGTGTTTTGCCCATCATTGTAAAGTCATAGGGTCAGCCACGCGAACAAGAGTTCTCCACATTTCTCTTTCCTATGTATCCATCTTTCTTTTTGCATAAACTTCCTTCATATCATCCATTGTTTTGCCCATCATCTTTTTCATTGCCTTTCTGCTCTTCTATTTACTGAGGAACCCTGACAAAATATCCTCAACAAAACACCCCCAATATCACAGCCAATACACAAAATAGCTTTCTGTCAAGAGCCTACTGCAGACCCATATGGTTATGCTATTCTCTGCCTCTTGATTCATAGAATTTTTTTTTTTTTTTAAAGAAATACTTGGGAAAATCGTACTCTTGGTCAAAAGAGTGTGATAGATTTTGTTGTTTACGATCAGCGTTTGAAACACTTAGTTGTTGACACCCGTGTGATGAGAGGTGCGGATGTTGGTTCTGATCATTACTTGGTAGGGTCACGAGTGAAACTTAATGTTGGTTGGAGGAAAAGGAATAGGAAGAGACCCAGGATAGAAAGAATAAAGGTTGATAGGCTCCTT
Source organism: Macrothele yani (assembly GCA_039090855.1). NCBI lineage: Eukaryota > Metazoa > Arthropoda > Arachnida > Araneae > Macrothelidae > Macrothele > Macrothele yani. The sequence goes on along the minus strand of CM076993.1, from coordinate 77,147,979 downwards.
GAAGATCATCAGCGGTATTCTGACTTACTCAGAGAACGACTGAAGGATCTGAAATCTTGTGAGAGGGATGTAGAAAAGAAGTGGGAATGTTTTAAGAACTGTGTTGTCACTGCTGCTAAAGAGGTCTGTGGCACCACAATAGTGGGTAATAATAGAGGTGATGCTTGGTGGAATAGTGAGATTGATGAGGCAGTAAAGAAAATGAAGGAAGCCTATTTGGGGATGTTGCAAGGTAGAGTCCCTGTGGATGAATATCGCTGTAAGAAGCATGGAGCTGCTAAGCTGGTTCGCCACAGTAAGGCAAAGGATAGGAAGGAGAAAGTGGAAAGGCATGAACTGGCTTTTTGGAAAGATAGAAAGTCCTTCTGGAAGAACATGAGACTCAGGAAAAATAGGGGAAACAAAGTTGTAAGTTGTGTGAAGAATGAGATTGGGGAAATGATATGGGAGCCCAATGAGTTAAGTGAAAGATGGGGTGAATACTTCTGTGAGTTATTAGATCAGGAGAGCAAAAATGATTCTGAGACAGATACAGATGATGTCACAATGAGGGATGAAAGCACAGGAGGGATCTCAAGAGAAGAAGTGTGTAAAGCTCTAAAATCTCTTCAGAATGGTAAGGCTCCAGGAGTTGATGGCATAACTGCAGAGATGTTGAAGTATGGTGGTGACTCTATAATTGACTGGTTAACTGAAATTTGCCAGTTGTGCTGGGAGTTGGGAATAGTCCCTCGGGATTGGAAGGATGCTATTATTGTTCCTTTGTATAAGGGAAAAGGTGATCAGACTGAATGCAAGAACTATCGTGGTATTAGCCTACTGAGTGTGCCGGGGAAAGTGTTTGGTAAGGTCGTTGTTGAAAAAGTACGGGGTCTTACATCATTGAAAGTGTGGGATGTTCAGAGTGGTTTTATGCCTGGTAAAGGCTGCACTAACCAGATTTTTGCATTACGCATGATGATTGAAAAGTATCTGGCTGTTGGGAAGAAAGTTTTTACTGCCTTCATAGATTTAGAGAAAGCTTACGACCGAGTGAATAGGACACTTTTGTAGAAGGTATTGAATAAATATAGTGTTACTGGGAATCTACTTAATAGTGTAAAAGCCATGTATGCTGGTAGTAGAGCTTGTGTACGAGTGAATGGTGTTTTATCAAAATGGTTTTCCATTGGTGCAGGAGTTAGACAAGGTTGTGTAATGTCACCATGGCTGTTTAATATATTTATGGACGCATGCATGCGTGAGGCCAAAATAGATAATAGTGGTTTATGTCTTGGTGATATCCGTGTGTGCAGATTGCTGTATGCTGATGACACTGTCCTGTTGGCAGAGAGCAAAAGTGAGTTGCAGAGTATGTTGACTCGGATGCACGAAGTTTGCACGAAATTCAAACTGAGTATAAATAAGGGAAAAACCAAAGTTATGGTGTTTGAGAGAGGAATGGGTAGCACTGAATGTAATGTAAGTATAAATGGCACTGTGATTGACCAGGTGAGTGAGTTTGTGTATTTAGGAAGCATGTTTGACAGAGAGAACAAGTTGGATGGTGAAATCAGTAGGCGAGTGAATTCTTCTTTGAAAGTCATAGCTGCTCTGGGAGGTTTTCACAGGAATGATGGGTTCTCTAGAGAGTACCGCATGGCTTTGTATGAAACAGTAATTGTTCCTCCTCTGATGTATGGCAGTGAAACCTGGGTACTGCAGAAGAAACATAGGAGTCGTTTGTGTGCTGGAGAAATGCGTTACTTGCGTGGGGTTTGTGGCAAGACACGATCTGATTGTGTGAGGAATGAAGATGTATTGCAGTTGTGTGATGTAAAGCAAAATGCTGTTAGCAAGGTGGAGACCAATATGCTTCGGTGGTTTGGCCATGTTGAAAGAATGAGTGATGAAATTCTTACTAAGAAAATCTTTTCAGCCCAAGTGGCAGGAAGGAAAGGCAGAGGAAGGACAAGAAAGACATGGGTGGATCAGATTCAGGAGTGTCTGCATGAAAAAAAGATTGAGTATGAAGTATAAAAGATCTTGTGTAAGGCGGGTAATGGATATCAGTGGAGCACGAGTTGTATGTCAAGATCGCTGTAAATGGCGAAGTTTGATACGACAACAATAAGTAAAAATATCTGAAAGTTTGTACTTCTTTTTGGAGCTAACCTCTGAATCTCAGAGAACAGCTTAGTGATATGTATGTATGTATGTATGTATGATTACAACTAAATGGTATTTCATGGCATCGGTATTGTATTTGGAAGAAATATTCAGAATTTCAGATAGAATATTTCTTCCAGATGCAATGAGGACATCGTAAAATACAATTAAATTGTGATCCATTTCCTTTATGATTTATGTTATAATATCAATATGGAGTGTTTACAGTTTTATATGTATTTCATGGTGTGTGTTGAATGTGGGGAATGGATTTTTTCATGGTATTAAATGTGGAAGTAGTTTGCCAGAAGTGTGGTTTGTTTTTATACTCTGAAATGGTTTCAATTTTACATTTGATTACTTGAAATTTAATGTGTTATTACCATTTATTAAACCTGAACTTTCAAACAATTTGTTATAATCCAATCTTCGTTTTAAACACAAAATATGAAAACAATATTTTATTCATCCTTATATGAATATCAGGTGATGCGCAACATCACAGCCTCTCCTTGACAAATGTCAACCCCGCCTTCTCGTGGTGCATCCTGTTCCCACTAAAGGGGATCTGACGACCGCCAATAGCGGTATAACTATACCATCGAAATTAGAGGAAATGCTATCCCCCACTCACCAACCCGCTTGGCCAGCGTGGTGAGTTATGGCCAAACCCCTCCAAAATGACTCCACAACTTAAATCTTGGCCCTCAGTCTCCGGCAGCTGGAATGTACCTGGCCAAGGCAGCGGCCAGTGCGACATGAAGGCAGAGGGTGCTAAGAATCCCCGGAGGACCGGACTAGGCTGCCATCTGATGCTGACCTTGGCTACGTATAATGGACGCTCCCTATCTTCTGATTCAAGGCTTCTTGAATTAGAAGAGGAACTACAAAGGGTCAAGTGGGACATCGTCGGGCTAAGTGAGGTAAGGAGAAAAGGAGATCTCATTGAACTGAAAAGTGGACATCTCTTCTACTATCGTGGGACAGATACTGGCAGAACTAGTGGTGTTGGATTTATAATAAACAAGAAACGGAAGGATAAAGTTGTAGAAGTTGAAAGTTCCTCTAACAGAGCTGCACGACTTGTTATCCAACTCTCAAGAAGATACCAGGCTCAGATTATTCAAACTTATGCACCCACCACAAGTCATCCTGAAGAAGAAATTGTAGAAATTATGAGGAAATTCGTCATCTAAATAATAAAGGTAAGCAGCACTTGAAGATAATTATGGGAGATTTCAATGCAAAAATAGGGCAACAGAATGAAACTTCAGTAGGCAAATTCGATCACTGCAACAGAAACCAGCGTGGAAATGCCCTCGTAGAGTTTGCAGAGGCAGAAGGGTTTTTCATCATGAACTCCTTTTTCAAGATAAAGCCGCAAAGGAAATGGACATGGAGGCATCCCAAATGGATGGACAAGTGAAATTGATTTTATTATGTCTAACAAGAAATTTGTCATGGAGGACTGCAGTGTGCTGAACAAGTTCAACACAGGTAGTGACCATAGAATGGTAAGATGTAAAATGCACCTCAATGCTAAACTTGAGCATGGCAAGCTCATAAAACAAACAAAGTGTATTGACATGACCAACCTTAAAAAGCATCATAATACCTTCAAAGTAGAACTGAGGAATAGATTCTCTATTTTAGAAGGTCTAACATCAGAAGAAGTGGACATCTCTGAAGTTAACAGAAAAGTAACCAAAGCTCTTATGGAAGCAGCAACAAAATTAGCTGGGTCTAAGAACAAGTTGCATGTGAACAAATTATCAGGAAAAACCAAAATGTTGATGCAAAAAAGAAGAGAGATGAGGACAACTAAAGAAGATGTGACTTCCAAAGTGTTGAATATATAGAGCTATGCAAGACAGTACGAAAAAGTATCACTAAAGACGGAAGGAAATTCAACTGTGAACTAGTGAGGATAGCAATTGAAAACAACCAAAGCCTAAAGAGAGCAAAGGGACATCACAGTAAGGGAAGAAAACAGATTATGGCACCGAGAAAAGAAGATGGTTCTGTAACAAGAAATAGAGGCATAAATTTTGACAAGAGTGAAAGATTTCGACTCATTATTACATTATATGAAAGGGATGGGATGTAAGGTCAGGTGATGCGTAACATCACAGCCTCTCCTTGACAAATGTCAACCCCGCCTTCTCGTGGTGCATCCTGTTCCCACTAAAGGGGCTCTGACGACCGCCAATAGCGGTATAACTATACCATCTGGATCAGAGGAAATGCTATCCCACACTCACCAACCCGCTTGGCCAGCGTGGTGAGTTATGGCCAAACACCTCCAAAATGACTCTACAACTTAAATCTTGGCCCTCAGTCTCCGGCAGCTGGAATGTACCTGGCCAAGGCAGCGGCCAGTGCGACATGAAGGCAGAGGGTGCTAAGAATCCCCGGAGGACCGGACTAGGCTGCCATTTGACGCTGACCTTGGCTACCTATAACGGACGCTCCCTATCTTCTGACTCAAGGCTTCTTGAATTAGAAGAGGAACTACAAAGGATCAAGTGGGACATCGTCGGGCTAAGTGAGGTAAGGAGAAAAGGAGATCTCATTGAACTGAAAAGTGGACATCTCTTCTACTATCGTGGGACAGATACTGGCAGAACTAGTGGTGTTGGATTTATAATAAACAAGAAACTGAAGGATAAAGTGGTAGAAGTTGAAAGTTCCTCTGACAGAGCTGCACGACTCGTTATCCAACTATCGAGAAGATACCAGGCTCAGATTATTCAAACTTATGCACCCACCACAAGTCATCCTGAAGAAGAAATTGAAGAATTTTATGAGGAAATTCGTGATCTAAATAATAAAGGTAAGCAGCACTTGAAGATAATTATGGGAGATTTCAATGCAAAAATAGGGCACCAGCAACAGAATGAAACTTCAGTAGGTAAATTCGGTCACGGCAACAGAAACCAGCGTGGAAATACTCTCGTAGAGTTTGCAGAGGCAGAAGGATTTTTCATCTTGAACTCCTTTTTCAAGAAAAAGCCACACAGGAAATGGACATGGAGACATCCAATTGGGACGACAAGTGAAATTGATTTTATTATGTGTAACAAAAAATTCGTCATCGAAGACTGCAGTGTGCTGAACAAGTTCAACACAGGTAGTGACCATAGATTGGTGAGATGTAAGATACACCTCAACACTAAACTGGAACGTGGCAAGCTCATAAGACAAACAAAATGTATTGACATAACCAAAAACACCATAATACTTTCAAGTTGGAACTGAAGAACAGATTCTCTGCTTTAGAAGGCCTAACATCGGAAGAAGTGGATATTTCGGAAGTTAACAGAAAAGTAACCAAAGCTCTTATGGAAACAGCAACAAAATTAGCTGGGTCTAAGAACAAGTTGTATGTGAACAAATTATCAGGAAAAACCAAAATGTTGATGCAAAAAAGAAGAGAGATGAGGACAACTAAAGAAGATGTGACTTCCAAAGTGGAATATAGAGAGCTATGCAAGACAGCACGAAAAAGTATCACTGAAGACGTAAGGAAATTCAACTGTGAGCTAGTGAGGAAAGCAATTGAAAACAACCAAAGCCTAAAGATAGTAAAGGGACATCTCAGTAAGGGAAGAAAACAGATTATGGCTCTGAGAAAAGAAGATGGTTCTATAACAAGAAATAGAGGGGAAATTTTGACAAGAGTGAAAGATTTCTACTCCAAATTATATGAAAGGGATGATACATGTACTCCAGACATCATGAAAGGTACCAGAGTTCTTCCAGTCCTCCCAGCAGAAGTTGCTCATGCAATCAAGAACATGAAGTGGGGGAAAGCTCCAGGAGAAGATGGAATTACTATAGACATCATACAAGAAGCAAGTGGAGAAATCGAAACAGTACTCGCCCAAATTTTCACTCTATGCCTTAATGAAGGGAAGATTCCTGAGGATTGGAACAATGCTACAATGATCCTGCTACATAAAAAAGGTGACATTGAGGATCTCAGGAACTACAGACCTATCAGCCTCCTATCAGTGGTTTATAAAATCTTCAGTAAAGTTCTTTCACACCGCTTGAAGGTAACACTGGACATGGCTCAACCGAGAGAACAAGCTGGATTCAGGAGTGGCTACAGCACAATAGATCATATCCACGTACTGAGAGAACTAATTGAAAGAGCGAGGGAATATGAACTTCCATTGTGCATGGCTTTTATCGATTATGAAAAAGCCTTTGATTCGGTGAAACCATCAGCAGTTACCACGGCCCTGAAATCCTGCGGTATTGAAGATGCATACATTAATATTATTAATAACATCTATGAAAATGCAAGTGCAAAGATTCGGCTGTTTGAAAATACAACACACATAAAAATTGGAAAGGGAGTGAGACAAGGTGACACCATATCTCCGAAGCTCTTTAATGCCACATTGGAAAATGTCTTTCAATCACTGAACTGGGAAAACAAGGGGATAAAGATTAATGGAGATTATCTAACCCACCTTCGTTTTGCTGATGACGTAGTCATTTTTGCAACTACCCCATCAGAGCTGCAGAGTATGATCCAGGAACTTGCTGACAAGAGTAAAGAAGTGGGATTAAAAATGAACTTTCAGAAGACAAAAGTGATGTTCAATGCTTTTACAAGAAATGAAGATTTATCGATTGATGGAGAAAAACTGGAGATAACAGATACGTATGTTTATCTTGGACAGCAGATATCAAGTGAGGGTCACATTGATGAAGAAATTAATCGGCGTACAAAACTTGCCTGGAGAGCTTTTGGAAGAAACAGCATAATTTTCAAGAGCAATATGCCATTATGTCTTAAAAGAAAAGTGTTTGATCAATGCATCCTTCCAGTGCTTACGTATGGTGCAGAGACGTGGACCTTAACTAAAAGAGACATACAAAGGCTGCAGACAACTCAAAAAAGCATGGAGAGGTGCATGCTTGGTATAACCAGGAGAGATAAGAAGAGGAACTCGTGGATCCGAAAAATGACAAGAGTGGAAGACATCATGATCAGAGTTAAATCCCTGAAATGGCAATGGGCTGGACATACTGCCAGAAGGACAGACCATCGATGGACAGCCGAAATTTTAGATTGAATTCCAAGGGACAGGAAAAGACCCAGAAAAAGACCACATGGGAGATGGGTGGATGAAATTCGTAAATATGCGGGAGTGACATGGAGGAGACTGGCACAAGACAGACCGTTGTGGAGGAAACTTGGGGAGACCTTCGTCCAGCAGTGGATTGATAATGGTTGACAATGATGATGATGAAAGGGATGATACATGTACTCCAGACATCATGAAAGGTACCAGTACCAGAGTTCTTCCAGTCCTCCCAGCAGAAGTTGCACATGCAATCAAGAACATGAAGTGAGGAAAAGCTCCAGGAGAAGATGGAATTACTGTAGACATCATACAAGAAGCAAGGGGAGAAATTGAAACAGTACTCGCCCAAGTTTTTACTCAATGCCTTGATGAAGGGAAGATTCCTGAGGATTGGAACAATGCTACAATGATCCTGCTACATAAAAAGGTGACATTGAAGACCTCAGGAACTACAGACCTATCAGCCTCGCATCAGTGGTTTATAAAATCTTCACTAAAGTTCTTTCACACCGTTTGAAGGTGTCACTGGACATGGCTCAACCGAGAGAACAAGCTGTATTCAGGAGTGGCTACAGCACTATAGATCATATCCATGTACTGAGAGAACTAATTGAAAGAGCGAGGAATATGAACTTCTATTGTGCATAGCTTTTATCAATTATGAAAAGGCCTTTCATTCGGTGAAACCATCAGCAGTTACAATGGCTTTGAAATCCTGCGGTATTGAAGATGCATACATTAAGATTGTTAGATATTTCTAAACAATTAAAATCTATAATTCCTTTAAGTAACACAGTAAGCCACTTACCAGCTGCTGGAAGATCTATCCTTAGTAATCACAGAGAGAAAAAGGGGATTCCACACATATAAACGCTTCAGTGACAACACACTAATATTTATTGTACATCTCCACAAAAAGGTAATAACTCACTATTCCAACATGCACACCCTCTACATATCACCAACATTGTTGTTGTTCAGTCAAAAGATCAACCACTTAGATTACTAACCGACATGAGCAGCAGAAGAGGATCTTCTTCAGGCAACGCTCGCTAGAGTAAACAAATAAAAAACGTTTCGAGCAGCGCCACCTGCAATTCTGTTAAATGTTCGCTGAGGCGTCTGGTTCGAAGGACTCTGACAGTCATGTTTCTAATAATAATTTCTAACAAATATTATTAATAACATCTGTAAAAATGCAAGTGCAAAGATTCGGCTGTTGAGAATACAGCACACATAAAAGTTGGAAAGGGAGTGAGACAAGGTGACACCATATCTCCCAAGCTATTTAATGCCACATTGGAAAAAGTCTTTCAGTCAATGAACTGGGAAAACAAAGGGATACAGATCAATGGAGATTATCTAACCCACCTTCGTTTTGCTGATGACGTAGTCATTTTTGCAACTACTCCATCAGAGCTGCAGAGTATGATCCAGGAACTTGCTGACAAGAGTAAAGAAGTGGGATTAAAAATGAACTTTCAGAAGACAAAAGTGATGTACAATGGTTTTACAAGTAATGAAGATTTATCGATTGATGGAGAAAAGCTGGAGATAACAGATGCATACATTTATCTTGGATAGCAGATATCAAGTGAGGGTCACATTGATGAAGAAATTAATCGGCGTATAAAACTTGCCTGGAGAGCTTTTGGAAGAAACAGCATAATTTTCAAGAGCAATATGCCATTATGTCTTAAAAGAAAAGTGTTTGATCAATGCATCCTTCCAGTGCTTACGTATGGTGCAGAGACGTGGACCTCAACTAAAAGAGACCTACAAAGGCTGCGGACAGCTCAAAGAAGCATGGAGAGGTGCATGCTTGGTGTAACCAGGAGAGATAAGAAGAGGAACTCGTGGATCCGAAAAATGACAAGAGTGAAAGACATTATGATCAGAGTAAAATCCCTGAAATGGCAATGGGCTGGATATACTTCCAGAAAAACAGACCATCGATGGACAGCCGAAATTTTAGATTGGATTCCAAGGGACAGGAAAAGACCTAGAAGAAGACCACATGGGAGATGAGTGGATGAAATTCGAAAGTATGCGGGAGTAACATGGAGGAGACTGGCACAAGACAGACCGTTGTGGAAGAGGCTTGGAGAGACCTTCGTCCAGCAGTGGATAGATAATGGTTGACGACGATGATGATGATATGAAAATCTGCGATCATTTGAAGTATTTTGTGTATTGTGAAAAAATATGAAGGAAAATCAACATATAAATTCTAGAAACTAGGTAAGCCTGACCTAAAATTTTTAGCTGCTTTGCAATTTATAAATAGAATTCTTCCAATGTAAAAAAGACTGCATTCAGAATGTGACTTCCCTTTTTCCAAGCAAAATATAGCGTGGTGAACCGAATAAGATAGTATGAAATGCATACTACAATGTTCAATTAAATTTCTGTATTTTGTTTATTACAAAATTACCCGCATTTTCTTTCTGATTTGACACAGAGCCTTGATGTTGGTATTCTTGGAAAACATTTGATGTGTTATTTCATATATGTCACAAATAAAAGTTTAAAATTTTTAGTTTCAAGGTCAAACATTTAGACCATCTGTATCTCAAAAAGGGGTATTTTTAAATTTTTGAAATATATATATAACATCATGATCAATCATTATCAATCCACTGCTGGATGAAGGTCTCCTCAAGTTTCTTCCACTGTTATCTGTCTTGAGCCTGTCTCCTCCATGTTATTCCAGCAAATTTTCGAATTTCATCATCCGTCTCCCATAGGGCCTTCTTCAGGGTCTTTTCCTGTCCCTCAGAATCCAGTCTAAAATTTAGGTTGTCCATCGGTGATCCGTTCTTCTGATAACATGACTAGCCTATTGCTATTTCAGTGATTTCACTCTAGTCATGATGTCGTCCACTCCTGTCTTTTCCCTTATCCACAAATTCCTCTTCTTATCTTTCCTGGTTAAACCAAGCATGCATCTCTCCATGCTTCTTTGAGTGTTCTGCAGTCTTTGTATGTCTTTTTTAGTTAAGGTCCATGTCTCTGCTCCATACGTAAGCACTGGCAGGATGCATTGATTAAACACTTTTATTTTAAGACATAATGGCATACTGCTCTTTATGGCATATTGTAGTGTTTCTTCCAAAAGCTCTCCATCCAAGTTTTGCATGCTGATTAATTTCTTCATCAATGTGACCCTCACTTGATATCTGCTGCCCAAGATATATGTAGGTATTGGTTGTCTCAAGCTTTTCTTCATCAATCGATAAATCTTTGTTTCTTGTAAAAGCATTGTACTTCACCTTTGTCTCCTGAAAGTTCATTTTTAATCCCACTTCTTTACTCTTGTCAACAAGTTCTTGGATCATACTCTGCAGCTTTGAAGGGGTAGTTTTAAAGATTACTATGTCATTAGCAAAACAAAGGTAAGTTATCTCCATTAATCTTTATCCCTTTGTTTTCCCAGTTCAATGATTGAAAAACATTTTGCAATGTGGCATTAAAGAGCTTGGGAGATATGGTGCCAGCTTGTCTCACTCCCTTTCCAATTCTTATTTGTGATGTATCCTCAAATATCCGAACCTTTGCATTTTCATTTTTATAGATATTAATAATGCTAATGTATGCATCTACAATACTGCAGGATTTCAAAGCCATTGTTACTGCTGATGGTTTCACATAATCGAAGGCCTTTTCATCAGGGTTCGCCAGGGTGGGCCTAGTTCTAAAAAACCCACTCGGTTTTTTCAGGCTGGGCCCAGTTGAAAAAACCCACCAAAAAAACCAAATGGGATTTTTCAAAATTAGATTGTTTTTTTTTCTACAATATTCCAAATTTAATCAGCACCCAATAAAATATTTTCTTTTACAATTAATAAACAATAGGAATAATGACTAGATTCTCTTTCTTGCCTTCTCAAAGGTGATGGTTGACAGATTTTATTATTTAGAACACAAAATGAACCTTTCAGATCAGCTGACAAAGCAACTGATCTGAAATAAGAAAATTAAACAATAATCCTTAAAATAATAAATGGTTGCATATAAATAGCTTTCCACCTATAAAGAATAACTATAGAATAGACCAACATTATCTATTCATACTATAGAAACAAAAAATAGGGAAACAGAATATAACATACGTAGCTTCTAACTAAAATATTATCTTTAAATAAAATTTTCCTGAGATATTATTTGTGTGAGGCATGTAAACTGCAATGGTTTTTGACTATTTACAAAGATTGCCTAAAAATTAAACAATAGTACATAATAAAGTATTTTCCCTTTTCATTTTACTAGAACCTCAAAAGCAGTCTGAAATTATCATAGTTTCATGACCCACAGTTAATTTTCAAATATTTTCAAACCTCTGAGTGTTTCTGCAAAACAGCAAAATTTAAATAATTAATGTAATCTCAGGGGTTTTAGCCAGAAATAAAACTGGCAATCTACAGGAAATTTTGGTCCAAAAAGGTATGAACTGAACAAGTTTTGTGGCTTTCTTATCCCAAGCCTATTTTGTAACTTATTCCAAATAGTTGAAACATAGAGAAAATTCTCTCAATGGAGGCAGATGAAGCTGGTGCTGAATGTAAACATACAGAAAAGTTACAAAATCCTGCAGGCAATTTTGAATTTGAATCCTTTTCAGACTTTTTTGCCATGACTTGTCACTATTTTATGGAAGAAAACTGGCTTATGACACTTTCTTTTATCATGGATGTTGGGCAACAGTCTGTGTCATTAATATTGAAAGCCATTACACCAGGCAAATACATGGTCGTATCAGAATAATATGACCACCTACCTAATAATGGGATGACAGCAGCGAAATGGCATGGTATGGACTCAATGACGCTCTGGATGGTTGCCTAAGGCACATGTGCCTATTCGGACTGCAGCAGAGCACTGAGGTAATGGAAATTACATGGTTGTGAGTCGGCACGCCGAACTTGTCGATCCAAATAGTCCCACAAGTGCACTATAGGATTGAGCTCAGGTGATTTTGCCTGCCAAGGGAAAACGGAGACATCGCTGTCGTGTTCCTGGAACCAGTCGTGTACCGCCTTAGCGACATTACAGGGTGCATTGTCCTTTAGATACCATCACCACCAGGGTAAATATCCAATGTGAAGGGATGCATGTGGTCTGCAAGAATGGACAGTTAGCCATTGGTGTTCAGGGACCCATCTGGTGGTACCAGCGGTCCCAGGGCATACAAGAAAAACATCCCCTAGGCATGCACACGGCCACCGCTGGTCTGTACTTGACCCACAAGCGTGTCCAGGTGTTGGTTCTCATGTGTCTGACGCTGTGTCCACCACCGCCCGTCACTTCTGTCGAGTAGAAACCTCGATTTGTCAGTGAAGGCAACCTTTTTTCCCACTGTCCAATGACTGTAGTCCCATGCAAACTGCAGACATCGTTGCTAATGGGCCTCAGTTAACATGGGTGCCTTGACACAGCATTGACTCCGGAGACCCATGCGTAACAGGGTTCGCTCTACTGTTATCTGGGACATGTACCTGGGTACCCCAGCATTCATTTGCATGGTAAATTCTGCGCTGTTGCATGTAGATTGCCCTTAACAAGTTGGCGGAGGTGACATTCTCTTCTGGGGTTGATGGCCTTTGCGGCTCCACAGTTATGATGTCGGGAGGTACTCGGTGTGCCGGTGGTCCATTCTTGGTACACCCTTACTAAAGCACCTCGTGAACAGCCCCCAAAGTCTGCTGTTTCTGAGATGCTTCCACCCTTGGCGCCGTAAACAATGATAATTCTTTTTTTGAACATCCATCAAATCATTACATCTGCCCATTGTACTCACGTTATGCACTATGGCTTATCTGTCCTGGTCAGCTGCTTATATCTCAGTGTGGTTGACCTTGTCACATGCACTCTGTGACACGCCTGGGTGAGTACACAGTGATTCCGGGGTGGTCATATTATTCGAATGTGTAATCAAAGGAAAATTTGGATATCCACTCTTCTGCAATACTCTCTTGTTCTTGGTTAAGTTTCTGACCTCTGTATTTCAGATCCATGAGGTTTGGTAGGAAATGTGGTGCAAGAATTGCTTGTTCAAACCTTTTTTAAAATCTAGATGGTAGGGCTGCAGGATTTCTTCTTGTAGTAAATCTAGCCATATTTCAACAGCAACTGAAACAGACATTGTGTCTCTCTGAAGTGTGTCCAGTGTGCTAGCAATGGATAACTGCTTTTCCAGATTCATAGCCTCACAGTAAATGCCCATTTTATCCAAGATTTTTTAAATAGATTGATCAAATTCCTCAATATTCTTTTAAGATATTTCTCTGTATTTGTTATAATTGGCCACAAATGTTTTAACACAATCAGGATGAAAGTTGCACCTTTGTTTTGCTAGGTAGTTGTGGCATTAAGCCAGGCTTTTCTTTGAACCATCCATGTGGTTGATGTAGGCCTACGTTACGAAAATATTTTTGCACCGCCACAATCTGCTTTAAAACAGTTTTTGGGGAAACATCTTTTTCTAACGGATTCAACAGATGTGCTGAGCATCCATATGTTATGAGAGTTGGATATCTTTCATTTAAAAATTTCCACAATTTTATCATTTTGTTTTTGCTCTTAGTTGCAACAGCAAAAACAAGTTTGCCGAATTTTTCCTTGCACTCCTGTATGGCCGCCTTGAATTTAGAAGCACAATATTTTACTGCTTTCTTTTCTGATCCAGTATCATCAGCATACAGCAAAAACTTTCTGCTCCGGTATGGACACTAATAGCTTTAAACTGGCTCATTCTTCACACTGCACCAACCATCTATGATGAGAGTCAAACTGCCTAATTTTATTTTTCTTAAAGCTGGGATTCAGTTTCTTCTGCTGCAGAATCAAACAGTTTTCCAGCAATGGCTTTTGCTGAGAGTGGTTGATGTCCAGGTCTCAGTGTTTTTCAGTCATAGTTTTAAAGTGATCCAATTCTGCTGCATTGAACGGTATGTTAGCAGCTTTAAAAAAAAATATCCACTGTTTTATCAAGAGATTGCTTTTGCCCTTTTAAGACAGAATTTACTCATTGATTGTCGCTTCTTTGTTTTTTTACAACAGTACTCGAAAAAGCCCAGTAAAACCCGAAAAAACCAGAGTGGGCTGGGTTTTTAAAAAAAAGACCGGGTTTTTTCAAATCTTGTGTGAGGTTGATTTTTTCTTTTCATTTCCTCCTCCTTCCCTCTAGCAGTTATAGCCAATCCTAATTCTACAACGTTTTTACTATTTTTTCCGCTAGGCTGTGAGCAGAGAGGATTGGGTACGCAGAAGTAGGCGTAAATGTGATCAGGTATGGAGTACACAGACTCTGTAGTACTTGGTGTAATTTATTCTTCCCTCAAAAATTGGACTAACCTGCAACAAAAAGAATAAAAACTAGAAATCTAAAATATGGCATCTGTAAAATAGCTGTAAAGCAAGTAGAATTTCCATAACTTTTATGGATAAATAGTAAAACTTGGAAAGTATGCCTACCATTCTGAAGAAATTTTAGAGCGTTACACACCTCTTCTCTTAAGATCTCTCCTGTGCTTCTTTCTTGCACTGTGACATCATCTGCTTCAGAATTGCCTTTTGCTCTCATGTTCTTAAACTCATAGAAGCATTCTGTCATTCCATCTTTCACTTAACAACTCATTGGGCTTCCGTAACATTTCTCCCATCCTATTCTTCACACAACTTTGAATTTTTATTTTCCCTATGTTTTATGTACTTCTAAGAATGTTTTCTTACCTTTCCAAAAAGCATAATCATGCTTTTCCACCCTTTCCTTCCTAATTTTTGCGTTACACTGGCAAACCAGTTTTGCTGCCTCATGCTTCTTACAGCAGTATTCATCCTCAGGATCTCCACATTACAACATTCCCAAATACGCTCCCATCCTTCTCTTTACTGCTTCTTTAATCTCGCTGTTTCATCAAGCATCACCTTTAACGTTACGCACGACTCTTCAACAGCAGACAACACAGTCTTGAAACATGTCCACTTCTTTTCTACATCCCTCTCACATGACTTCATCTCATTCAGTCGTTCACCGTGTAAATTAGAATAACACTGATGTTTTTCAAGAAGTCTGTCAACGTTTATTCTCTTCATCACAGGCCTCTTCCTATTCCTCTTTCATCCAACCAACAATCCGTTTCACTCGTGACGCTAATGGCCAACATCTGCACCTCTCATCACACGAGTGTTGAAAACTAAGTTTTTCAGATGCTGATTGTACAACAAAATCTATTACACACTTTTTTTCTGGGAGATCAATTATCTCAAGTGTACGTATGGATATACTTGTGGTTGAAAAACATTAGTACACATAATCCATTCTCAACACAGAGTTCAATTAATCTTTCACCATTGTCACTCACACAAGGATAGGATCATTAAACTTACACATAATTTTTATCAGAAATTGCATTCTTCACACCTACTCTAGCATGGAAATCCCTTGCTGTAATAACTTTCTCTTTAGCACGAAACTGGCTCAAAACAGCTTTTAGCTAATTCCAGAAATCATCCTTCTTGTCAGAAGGTTCCAAGTCACAATGACCATACATTACAACAATTACTTTTTTCTGAAGTTTCACTTTCAAACAAACCCAAAGAATTCTTTCACTTATGCAGCTATAGTGAATCAAGTTGTTGTTCATCTTTTCCCTTAAACACACCTACACTACCCTGTCCTCTCACATTATCCAACACTCCAGACCACACACTCACTGTTTCATTCATTTCTTCTATCTCAATTTCCTTCTTTTAGTTTCATTTATGCAGAACATATCCAATCAATACTTATTCATTTCTGCAATCACCTCATTAATCTTTCCATTTATTCCTCTGGTATTCCATACACCAGTCTTACACTCACTTAGCCGAGATCTCTTAATCATATGCTGTTTATAGTTCCAAGTAAAAAAAAAACAATAAACAAACATAAAAACTTCACCCTAAAATAACTTGGAGCAAGCTGAGCTGATAGACTTCAAGGTTATGCCTATCCAGCACTTCCACTGGTCCCTGTCTCGGGCATCGTCTTCATAACATCACTGTCCTCAACCACCCTATCCCACTCTGCTCAGTGTTTCTCAAGGCTGCTTGTTTGCTTTCTCATTGTCTGAAAGCCATTAAACATTTATGTATGGCATCAGAGAAGTTGTAGCTCTGTTTTTGTAGCAAAATATATATATTTTTTCTGGATTTACTGTATGCTAAACACCGAACATGCCTGGCACATGCACGATAACAACATGTCCGAGCTATTATTCAAAAACCAGAACATTCATTGACATAGGTTCTAGAAAAATGAAGTATTGCAAAAGGCGTTCAAATTGTAACACAAAGGAGCTTACAGTTTCAAAGAAATGAATTCAGTTATTTGCTCAAAACAATATTATGAGAAAGACTGCAAACATGATTTAAGGAATCAGATTTGCTTTTTTGCAAAATTTTAAGGATCCTGCAGCACCCAGTTTTTACCTGCGTGGAACCTTTAGTATGAATTCTAATTTAGAAAGGAAGAACAGATAGGAAAAAAACCGATATTTTTTTATAAGGACAGATTACTCCAATAATGAAGGTATGGAAAACAGAAGAAAAAACAAAAAGAAAGAAGAGAAAGAAGAAAAATGAAAAGCTGGAGAAACATCATTGTTGAGCTCTTAACCCTCTGGGCGACAAGTATTTTTCCCGTGCTTCTTTAATTTCAGCAATGCGTCTTGCGAAAACACCTTCCAAGAGCGGCAGGCTATGTGGACGAAAGCTGCTTTAATAGCGGCCCTGAGATTGTTACGTTCCCCCTGAGGGGAGGAACAAGTCACTGACTGACAGCCATGACAATGGGATTAGACTAATAGCCCCTGCCTCCGGTAATAGCAGATAGTCGTGTCTGTTTTTCATTGTGGTGCACACCCACAGTATGACACATCCAGGTCCTGTTGATCACATCAATCGCACAAGGAAAACTTAAAGCTTTACATACAAAGTGAGTTTCATAGTGATTGTAATTCATTCCTTCATAGCATAAATATACACAACCCGGAATCTCACCTACAATGTAAAAATAAGTGTTTATTCACTATGATCCACCAAAAAACTGTAACCTATTTTTGGTCGATCGAGGTTTATCATTTTTATTTAATTTCCCTTCTTTATATAACTTGGAAAAAAAAAACAAAAAAAAAAAACGTATCGTTCGCTGAGGATTAGTAGGCGGTACTTCTTGCGAACAGGAATATATTTTTCTCCTCTGAAAATACAATCAACAGGCAACCTCCCCTTCCATAGAAAGGGCACTTTTATGTGATCTTATACAACAAAAAATAAAAAACTCCTCGTGTTGTAGACTCAAAATTGTTTGCATTGAATAGTTTCAGCGCTAGTTATTTCTATTTATTCGAATCAGTATGACGTGCTCACATTTGTAATGTGTGTTACACACCCAGCAGTCATCAGTAATTTAAATAAATGCAGAATATTCTGAATGTTTACCCTGTAGAAATCTTAAATTTATATGCACTATGTATAAAAAAAATATGTAATTATCTGGAAAACGAGAAAAAAAAAATTGAATCAAAAGCATACAAATGGCCTACACAAATAAACAAAACTAACCATTTTAATTAAATTATTGCAAAATGTTGAACCTTTGAAACAGTACACTGACTGGTGAAGTTTTTGCCTGAAAATGCCCAAAATTACCATTTCCCCAAAAAGGAGAAACAAACCATTGACATGCCATTTTTTGAAAAGAAAAAACAAAACAAAAAAACACGCATTCCTTTGCCCTCCCCTTCTCTTTTATGCTATTTCTGAAATTTGAGTGCTTCAGAATTTTAAAGCATTGAAAAAAAATCCTTGGTACTGTTTGAGAAGCAATATTTTTATTCTGTTAACCCACCCCAGAAATGAAATTCTGATCACACCACTACAAAACAGTTATCAGCAACACATAATAGCTGAGCTGCGTAATTGTAGTATTAAACATTTTGCATATTAAATGAAACTTTTCCTCAGAATGGAGCCAGTCTCGTCCATGTCATTCTGGTGTGATTTCGAATTTCATCCACCCATCTCCCACAAGGTCCTTTTCTGGATTCTCTACTGTCCCTTAGCATCCAGTCTTAAATTTCGGTTGTCCATCACTGGTCCATTCTTCTTGCAATATATCCAGCCCATTGCCTTTTCAGGGATTTTACTCTGATGATAATGTCTTCCACAGTGTCATTTTCCTGATCCAGGAGTTCCTCTTATCATTCCTGGTTACACCAATCATACATCTCTCCATCTTTCTTTCAGTCGTCTGCAGCCTTTGTATGTCTTTTTTATTTATGCTCCATGTCCGAAATTAGCAGAAGTGTCCGTGACAAGGATCAAACCCACGTCTTTCAGCTCCGAAGCCGAATGCTTTCCCAACTAAGTTACACCAACACAATTTATTGCTGCAACTTTGCCATCTTGATATGCACTTTATCTCTGTAGTATGGCACACAGATTTTTATTCCTTAAGTAAGAACTGGAAGGATGCATTGATTAGAAACTTTCCTTTTAAGACATAATGGTATTGTGCTCTTGAAAATTGTGTTGTTTCTTTTGAAAGCACTCCAACCAAGTTTTATACACCAATCAATTTCTTTATCAATATGACCCTCACTTGATATCTGTTGTCAAAAGCAAATGTAGGTACAGATTACCTTTAAAAAAACTTTCCACATCAAACAATGAATCTTCATTTTTTGTAAAAGCATTGCACATCAGTTTTGTTTTCTGAATGTTCACTTTTAATTCCACTTCTTCTCTCACAATTTTTAAAGGAGTATTTTTCTTTTCAAAGGAGTAATTTTAGAGAACGAACAATTATCGTATTAAATTTTTAGCTAAATAATATTTTATATTAAAACAACTAATTATATCTATGTATAAATATGTCAACATGAATTAGCATGTAACTGATTTTCTTTTATATAAAATAAGTAAGTGATAATTTATCAAAATTTTACCTACTTGTCTTGTTTTATCCATGAGGCTGCAAAAACTTTTGTTTTGCTTTCGAAAGACTGTACCAAAACTTGTGTGTGTGTCTTGCTTCGCAGATTCAGATTCTACACACTCAAACTTCAAAAAGAGTTAGTTCTATTGTGGAGGAAGGAAATCTACAGTCTATCTCAATCACAAAAGATAAAATAAACCTTCATTGGACATTGTGATGTGCAAGTTTAGTATTGCAAAGGCCAACTAATTTATTATTTTTGAACATGTTTTCCTTCAGCTCTGAAAAAAAAAAAAAAATAGTCTTGAATACTATGTATGAGATGTTTACAGTTAACATAATTGAGAGTCAGTTGATTCAACCATTCTTTTGATATGAGGAATGTCCAGTTTCTCCCTTTGCAACTATTTATAGAGGTAAAATAACATTTAACAATAATTCAGGACAGTGGAAACACCGCAGAAAAAAAAAATTACGATTACGAAAAAATCTTTGCTTTGTCCGACTTCCGTTTTCAGAAATTTTCCCTCAGTTTTCAAGCTGAAATACAATCGGTAATCAAACAAAGTTATATTTTACAAAAAAATGAGCAGAGGAAAAATTGCGAGGGGGAAAAAAAAAAAATTACGGTTACAGAATAAATCTGCAGTTCATCTGACTTCTGTTTTTCGAAAGTTTTGAAAGACGAAATTCCGTCCCCAGCTGGAAAACGCCCCCCCTTCCACCACGCACGCACACACACACCACCCCCAAAAACATTATCTTCAGTTTTGATGACAACAAAGAGTTACTCTTCGAATCCGCGAAAGAAACTAGTGCCTAAAGTTTACAAGGAAATTTTTGCTCCGTCGAACTTCCGTTATCGGAAACTATTGTCTACACTTTCAAGCTGAAATGCAAACATTTATGCAATAAATTGATATTTACTAACAATACTGGACAGAGGAAACTTTGCGAGAAAAAGAAATTACGTTCTCGGGGAAAAATTTCACTCCATTTAGCTTTCGTTTTTGGAAGTTCTGAAAAACGGAATACCGTTCCCCAGGCAGAAAACGAGCCCTCCCTCCCCCACACACACTAATCCTCCGAAAATAAAATATTATCTTCTCTCTCTCTCTTTTTTTTTTTCTTCATCGCTCGGGTATAACTGAAATGTGGAATTCCGCGAATCCAAAGAACAGTCTCGTGCCTGATTCATAACAGTCTGCAATATGCAAAATGAACTGCTCATACCACTACGCACGGAAGCCAATTCACAGGTCCATAAACTGATTATGTTCCCGATGTATTTGATTGCAATTTTCGGAACTCTGAAGGGTCCGTTTCTAAATCACATATTTTTTTACAAAGGATACGTTTTTAACGCGTGAATTTTGTGAGCGATCCAAAAAAGGACCCAAGATTTTATATTTATTTTTCTTAAAATTTCGTAAGGTAGGAGACTCCCGCTTAACAGCTTTGTTTTTGGCTGGAATCCTGCCCTGAAATGGCAATTAAACGAACTTCAAAACATGTCGCTTTTCACTTCCTCCACGCCAAGGTTTAATTGCTCCATGCTGCACCAATACACTAGCATCTCAATTCCGACTCAGCTGAAACGCTCATGCCCATCGGTTGAGCTGCTCTTTCCCACACTGCCCTGAAGGTTCTTCCGAATGATTGCTGAAAGCCGATCCCTAGCTGATTAGCTCGGCAATGGGAACCAAATCATGATTTTTTCATAAACTGTGACATAAAAGTTAAGATATAGTTTCTTGATAAAAAAAAAAAAAGTCATTTTTATGACAAAATCGCGGTGTAATCACCGATTATAAAAGGAAATTTCATATGAAAAAACAATGCGCAAAAATACGCATTTCTAAATTTTAAAGCGTATTCGGCGTTTTTAAGGTGTGAAATCCGCGTGTAGAGGCATTATCGCAATCTCTGCTTGTATGTGGCTTTGAAGAGTTTAGGAGATATGGTGTCATCCTTTCTCACTCTGTTTCCAATTTTTATTTATGCTGTATCCTCAAATATCCGAACCTTTGCACTTCCATTTTCATAGATTTTATTAATATATGCATCTTAAATACTGCAGGATTTCAAAGCCATTGTAACTTCTGATGGTTTTGCTAAATCAAAGGCTTTACATAATTAATAAAAAGCCATATGTAATAGTTCGTATTCCCTCGTTCTTAAAATTTGTTCATTCATTTAGTACTTCAATACGATCTATTGTGTTGTAGGCACTCCTGAATCTAGCCCATACTGTTAGTTGAGCCATGTCCAGTGCTGCGTTCAAGAGATGTGAAAAAAGAACTTCAGTAAAGATTTTATAAACCAATTAAAAGGATGCTGAATTACGCACACATATTCAGACACCCTGACAATAGTAGCGGTATAAATATACCAATTAGGAAAAATGCTATCTTATACGCACCTACTCGCTAGACTGGCGTGGTCAGTTATGGCAAAGCCTCGCTCTACCCTTTCCCCAAAATGTCCGCGAGGGAGATAGGTGGATGAAATTGGAAATCAGGCTGTATATGGAGGAGTTGTGTTAAAAGACATAGCGAGACCTTCATGACAATCTTAATGATTGCTGATGATTATGCATCCATGCACGCACAAACCACACCACCCTGGTGGAGTCGTCGTCTAAGACCTAACTTCAGATCATCCGAGATTGGTCCGGTTTCGAAACTCTGATGAGGCATGGATGTTTTGTTTGTCTTACGACACTGGCTCTTTCCCATTCTCCTTTCCACGGAAGTATTGGCCCTAAATTAGAGTCTGGCAACTGCTTATAGCCCATTAAATTGCTCAAGGTGGTAATTTAAGCTTCAATAAAAAAAAAAAAAAAAAAAAAAAAAGAGAGAGAGATTTACAAGAGTGCTGCTTTGCTATTCTGGCCGACTCAAGTGGGTTACCACATATCCAACTAATTTGTAGTGGTGTTATGGCGGGGGAAAAAAGTGATTAGTTTATTCTGTGTAATTACTATTTAGATTTATGTAAATAATTAAATTATGGTAAAAGTTGAATCTAGGTGAAAGTTAAAATTTGGGAGATGGGTGGATGCATTTCGAAACAAATATAAATTCAATTATCTTAAGGCCATGATAAATGTTTAAAATATAAATAAAATGCAACACTAATGTTTGAAAATACCAAAAGTTATTATTGAAGGTTTACGTTGTTTGAGTATTCGACGAGTTGAGACACCTGCAAAAGTAAAGTAAGTAATTCTTGTTTACATGTGTACCAAATTTGTAAAACACTAAAAAGTTAGATGGTATACAATGTACACGTGTAATAACTTCTGTAGGCGGTGATGATAAAATTAGTGTTTAGGACAAAATGCATTAAATAAATAAAAACAAAATTCCTGGAGGGTCGTTTCCGGCCTTAGGCAAGCTAAGGTGGATTAACATGCGACCCTGCAATGAACTTCAACTGAGTCAACTAATTCTTCACTGCACAAGGTTTGGGTTTTTGAAAGGCCACTTGGCCTGCATTTATTGTTAAATCTTAACCAAATAACAACAAAAACAAAGAATGTCATTTGAGTTTCAAAACACATAAAAACCTGTGAGTATAGAACATGCATAACACCTGATTCAACATAAATTGACAAGTTCTGTTGCTGAAGTGCAATGTCTCTCTCATCTCAGTTTGGAAAGCTATAAGAACATGTGTACTATAGTTTTGATTAATCACCTTCGAACAACCCCCTCAAACCAGATTTTATTAACACATTAATTTTATATATCACAACCACTGACCAAAATTCACAAATAAAAGTTACATTACTAAATGGTTCCACACTCCCCAAGAATATTTGCCTTACGATTAAATCTCCTCAACATTCTAGCATTACTTGATACAAAATCACTCTCAACACTCTACTAAACATATACTAACTACCTTACTCAATTGCCTCAAAAGTTATCATTACACAATAATGCTGACAAATATACTTAAAAATCACCCTATCATATGGAAAATTCAAAATACTTCACTATTCAAACTTGCTCTGAGTACACAATATCCCACCATGTAAATAAAAGGCAAACACTAGCTCTCAACACTCCTGGACACAAATTCATACTCATCTGCACTCCCACTGTTCATAACAATTTAAAATTATACCACTAATTCTGCATGCATACATACATACATATCACTAAGCTGTTCTCTGAGATTCAGAGGTTAGCTCCAAAAGAAATACAAACTTCCAGATATTTTTACTTATTGTTGTCGTATCAAGTTTCGCCATTTACAGCGATCTTGACATACAACTCGTGCTTCACTGATATCCATTACACGCCTTACACAAGATCTTTTATACTTCATACTCATAATCTTTTTCTCATGCAGACACTCCTGAATCTGATCCACCCATGTTTTCCTTGGCCTTCCTCTGCATTTCCTTCCTGCCACTTGGGTTGAAAATATTTTCTTAGTAAGCATTTCATCACTCATTCTTTCAACATGGCCAAACCACCGAAGCATATTAGTCTCCACCTTGCTAACAACATTTTGCTTTACATCACACAACTGCAATACATCTTCATTCCTCACACAATCAGATCGTGTCTTGCCACAAACCCCACGCAAGTAACGCATTTCTCCAGCACACAAACGACTCCTATGCTTCTTCTGCAGTACCCAGGTTTCACTGCCATACATCAGAGTAGGAACAATTACTGTTTCATACATAGCCATGCGGGACTCTCTAGAGAACCCATCATTCCTGTGAAAACCTCCCAGAGCAGCTATGACTTTCAAAGAAGAATTCACTGGCCTACGATTTCACCATCCAACTTGTTCTCTCTGTCAAACATGCTTCCTAAATACACAAACTCGCTCACCTGGTCAATCACAGTGCCATTTATACTTACATTACATTCAGTGCTACCCTTTCCTCTCTCAAACACCATAACTTTGGTTTTTCCCTTATTTATACTCAGTTTGAATTTCGTGCAAACTTCGTGCATCCGAGTCAACATACTCTGCAACTCGCTTTTGCTCTCAGCCAACAGGACAGTGTCATCAGCATACAGCAATCTGCACACACGGATATCACCAAGACATAAACCACTATTATCTATTTTGGCCTCACGCATGCATGCATCCATAAATATATTAAACAGCCATGGTGACATTACACAACCTTGTCTAACTCCTGCACCAATGGAAAACCATTTTGATAAAACACCATTCACTCGTACAGAAGCTCTACTACCAGCATACATGGCTTTTACACTATTAAGTAGATTCCCAGTAACACCATATTCATTCAATACCTTCTGCAAAAGTGTCCTATTCACTCGGTCGTAAGCTTTCTCTAAATCTATGAAGGCAGTAAAAACTTTCTTCCCAACAGCCAGATACTTTTCAATCATCATGCGTAATGCAAAAATCTGGTTAGTGCAGCCTTTACCAGGCATAAAACCACTCTGAACATCCCACACTTTCTCTGATGTAAGACACCGTACTTTTTCAATAACGACCTTACCAAACACTTTCCCTGGCACACTCAGTAGGCTAATACCACGATAGTTCTTGCATTCAGTCTGATCACCTTTTCCTTTATACAAGGGAATAATGATAGTATCCTTCCAATCCCGAGGGACCATTCCTAACTCCCAGCACAACTGGCAAATTTCAGTTAACCACTCAATTATAGAGTCACCACCATACTTCCACATCTCTGCAGTTATGCCATCAACTCCTGGAGCCTTACCATTCTGAAGAGATTTTAGAGCTTTACACACTTCTTCTCTTAAGATCCCTCCTGTGCTTTCATCCCTCATTGTGACATCATCTGCATCTGTCTCAGAATCATTTTTGCTCTCCTGATCTAATACCTCACAGAAGTATTCACCCCATCTTTCACTTAACTCATTGGGCTACCATATCATTTCCCCGATCTCATTCTTCACACAACTTACAACTTTGTTTCCCCTATTTTTCCTGAGTCTCATGTACCTCCAGAAGGACTTTCTATCTTTCCAAAAAGCCAGTTCATGCCTTTCCACTTTCTCCTTCCTATCTTTTGCCTTACTGTGGCGAACCAGCTTAGCAGCTTCACGCTTCTTACAGCAATATTCATCCACAGAGACTCTACCTTGCAACATCCCCAAATAGGCTTCCTTCTTTTTCTTTACTGCCTCATCAATCTCACTATTCCACCAAGCATCACCTCTATTGTTACCCACTATTGTGGTGCCACAGACCTCTTCAGCAGCAGTGACAACACAGTTCTTAAAACATTCCCACTTCTTTTCTACATCCCTCTCACAAGATTTCAGATCCTTCAGTCATTCTCTGAGTAAGTCAGAGTACTGCTGATGATCTTCAAGGAGCCTATCAACCTTTATTCTTTCTATCCTGGGTCTCTTCCTATTCCTTTTCCTCCAACCAACATTAAGTTTCACTCGTGACACTACCAAGTAATGATCAGAACCAACATCCGCACCTCTCATCACACGGGTGTCAGCAACTAAGTGTTTCAAACGCTGATCGTAAACAACAAAATGTATCGCACTCTTTTGACCAAGAGTACGATTTTCCCAAGTATATGTGTGTATATACTTGTGGTTGAAAAATGTATTAGATACACACAAACCATTCTCAATGCAGAGTTCAATTAATCTTTCACCATTATCATTCACACAAGGATCATTAAACTTACCCAGAACATTGTCAGAAATTGCATTCTGCACACCTACTCTAGCATTGAAATCCCCTGCTATTATAACTTTTTCTTTAGCACCAAACTGGCTCAAAACAGCTTTTAGCTCATTCCAGAAATCTTCTTTCTTATCAGAAGGTTCCGAGTCACAAGGAGCATACACTACAACAATTACAATTCTCTGAAGTTTCACTTTCAAACGAATCCAGAGAATTCTCTCACTTATGCAACTGTAATGAATCAAGTTGTTCTTCATCTTTTCACTTAAAATCACACCTACACCAGCCTGTCCTCTCATATTATCCAATACTCCAGACCACACACTCACAGTGCCATTCACTTCTTCTACCCCAATTTCCTTCTTTTTGGTTTCACTTACACACAGCACATCCAGTCTATACTTATTCATCTCCTCAATCACCTCACTCATCTTGCCATTTATACCTCTATTATTCTATACACCAATCTTACATTCACTCAGCCGAGATCTCTTTCTCATACGCCGTTTAGAAAGTCCAGGTCGATTCCGTGGTGGACCGTTCTTCTCAAGTGTGGTAGGTCCACCAAATGCCACACTTGAGTCATTCTTAATATTTCTTTTTGTCTTTTTAATCAGGTAAGTACATCAGTGTGGGATATTAGCCCACAGCTGAGGGTTCCAGTTGGTCATTCAACCTAAGGATTCTGGAACAAAACCCAGTGAGTTGGGGTCTTTTCGCGAAAGTCACACAGAACTAGCTTGCCCCTCTCCAAGATTCACAGAGGCCTAGTTGCTGTTGTGTGTGCCATTGTTACCACGGAGCGCCCCGAGGAGGCAAACCCATCGCTCACTACGACCGCCCTCCCACTAATTCTGACCAGCAATTTATAAACAAATTAATCTAAAAACTCAAACTAGTACCATGTAAGCTTATTGTAATTTTTACCAACTCGTGTAGTAAGCCACTGAGGTAACGGGTAGGCAAAACATCTCAGTTATCAGACTTACTTTTCTTTGAAAATAAAATTTACATCTCGAAGAAAATATCAATCAGGCTAAAGGTGAGATATTGGGTCGTGAAGCCAATCAAGCCTATGTATCGAAATGGAAAGTCAATATGTGTGACCTATTACCCTGTAATTTCTTTCCTCGCTCACTGTCTTTGGGACAACACTCGAATGCCGCTTGACAGGAACTGCTCCTTACCGGCCGATGGTTTTACTCGGGGCCGAAGACGAATCCCCCCATTTCATCCTCATAAGTACCCATTTTAGTACCCAAAGTATGTCCACGTAAGGAAAAACTCTCCTGCAAGAGATCTCTTGCCTGCCCTTTCCCCCCAAAAAATTCTCACTGCAGGCACACATCTCCCAGAGAAAAACTATCTGAAAACTCACATTATCTCTAGAAAAATCCACATAAATCTCAATTTCCAGAAAACACATATATCTGTTTCCAGAAATCCTTATCACCTCCCGTAGCACTCTCTATTTCCAGAAATCACTATCACTCTCGAAGCACTCTCTACTTCCAGAAATCGTACCCCTTGCGAAGAAATCTCACTGTACACAGGTAATGAACAGGCCTCACTTTCAGACAATCCTAGTCTGCTTGCATACCTTCTTTGATATCCTCCCCCTTATGCAAAATCAATTTTTCAAACCCACTGGCTCCTATTAGACACAGCCCCACACGTCTATCAAATATTACAGAAATATTTTAATCCCACTATTAACCAAACTCCAAAATCACTATTTCCTCGTAGAACAAAAAATGTTACATGCACCTTACTTTATGCTTACTACTACCTGATGCAATTTATACAATATTAAAAAGTACCAAGCACACAGAGTTACATTTCAATAATACTACTAATTACTGGTTTGAGGAGTCGCTTTTTCCTGATAGATAACACAATTTTTGACACTAAATACTCTCGTTACAAAAAATCAAACAAACATTACATCATTTTTTTTAATTTATTATTATTTTTTGGCTTCGCTCAAGAAATAAAAAGAAC
Organism: Macrothele yani; assembly: GCA_039090855.1. Classification (NCBI taxonomy): domain Eukaryota; kingdom Metazoa; phylum Arthropoda; class Arachnida; order Araneae; family Macrothelidae; genus Macrothele; species Macrothele yani. Next base: position 77,120,067 of record CM076993.1, on the reverse strand, counting down.
AGGACAGGAGTTTTCCCATGCTAGCTATTACTTGACCACACATACAAGACCTGACAAAATGATATTGACAACTTTTCCACACCCAGCTAGCCTCAAAAAAACATCATATATATATATATATATATATATATATATATATATATATATACTTAAGAGCAAAACTGAAGACTAAGGAAAAACTTTAGAATTTAAAACGAAGGTTGCAAAATAACCTGAAGATCAAAACGCGCAACGCAGCAGTTTTGAAAATTCAGAATTCACATTCTATAAAGAAGATACCTAAGCAAAAAAATACAGATATAATTTTGACTCACACCTAGTACAACATAGAAAAGGTTATGTATCTACCTGTGTGAGTAAAAGGAGAAAAAGATAAAAAAAATAAAATAAAACTACTGAATGTAGAAGGTGTCGAGAATACTGAGCCTTGGCTTTATCAAGGACCAGCAAAAACTCTGCATTTTCTCACTTCCACAAAGACCTAGTTGGAAATGGGTTTCTGCAAGGCCATAGATGCAAGTAACATTCCCACCTAAAATAGTTTAAAATATATATATATGTCATGTCCTCCGTAGAGTTGCATGACCTAGCACTAGTTAACAATTTCGCTTGCATCCATTAACCTTACTGGCCCGACCCATGCTCTTCATCTGTTACTATTAAACAGAGAGAAGAAGATTAAAGAGAACTCAAGCTGTGAGAGTGACATAATAATTAGAAATGATTTTCAGCCATAACGAAACGCCAAGTTCGTTTGAGAGAGAATTTAAACCTGAAAATCAATGCAAAAGAAATCCAAATTTTTACATTGCAATTAAAAAAGGAAATATTAATTTTTAACGAACAGATTTTTGAAAGAAAACTTGAGTCTAAAACCCCCTACTCAACAACTTATGACAGCACGAAAACGAGAATAAGTTAAAGATAATAATTAACTAAAGAAAACTTTGTGAAAGTTATATACCTTAAACAGTTAGTTGCAATATGTACAAAGTATTTCAGCAGTGCTTTAAGTGCATAATTAATTAGTTATTAAGAACTTAACTACTTTGAAAAAACAGCGCATAGAAAAGGAACAAGCTTAGCCATCTTCTGTTCCTAGGTACCCCAAAAGACGCTCAAAGTTACAAAGAAAAGAAAGAGTTAAAACCCGCAAAAATGTTAACAGACAAACCAATGCCTAAAAGCTGAAAAGCTAAAAAACAACAGAGAAAAAGTACATGAAGTACAAACATTGAACTTATAAAACCTAGAACCCAAAAACAAGGAAGAGAGCTTACCTCTTGTGTGACAAAAACTTTTCTCCTCACAAGAGAAGAACATGGCTGACCTCTTCCGCCACTCCCTAGTTGCTGGGGGGCAGTGAGGGTGGGGCTGATGGCCTCCTCATACAGCAAGAAACCAACGCGCGGATATTTTAACCAGAGAAAAAAATATATATAAACTTAAGACTGTGGATCTGTATGATCAGAAAGAGCAGAATTAACTCTCCAGAATACATGAGAAATATTATAAAATACACGAGCAGTGTATTTAATAATCTTTGCATGTATTAAATCACCTTAGTGAGCTTCTATAGATTAATCAGAATCTTATTAATTTTAATGTTGGTTTTACTATTTTTAGTATAGCTATCCTAGTGATGAATAACTAGTTTTCTTTTTTATTTGTTTTTATTTTCTTTTATAAACAGATTTTTAAGCTTTTTTTGTGATTTTGTTTATATTATTTAATTTTTTGTTTTAATAGGACCGTCATATCCATAGCACTAAGGTTCCTTTAAGTAGTTAATAGGCATCCTCTAGCCAACTTCCTTACGGCTTTGATTGGTCAGAATCATATTATTAACTGTGTAGAAAATTAAAGCAGATCTGCCAACCTTACTCTATTATTCAGAATAATTTTTCTTAAAGTTCTTTTGATGAAAGAAGAAGGAATTTCGTTCTCTAGAAAACTTTCTAATAGTATATTAATGTGGTAATTGAAGTCCAAATTGTTGCTGCAAATTCTTGAAATTCTTAGGACCTGAGAAATTAGTACATTCTCAATTACTTTGGTTGAAATGTTATTATTCCAGTGTAGATATTTAATTACTTTGAAAGGAAAATTAACTCTTTTATCAAAGAGGCTAATAGATGGGTTACCTCTGTTGAGCTTAATGCTTAAGTCTAGGAACTCAAGTTCCTGATTACTGTGGTTGGTTTTACATAAGTTAAGAGAGCTAGGATAGATATTATCAAAATCACTCTCTATAACTTCTGAATTATTGATACACAGCAGATCATCAATATATCTAAAAGTGTAAAGGTAGTTATCTGAGCAGGTGGGGTGATTTTTAATGAATTTATATTCCTCAAAGAACAGGAATAGATTAGCGATATTCGTGGACGTTGATGTTCCCATGGGAATACCGTTCACTTGCTTATAGAGAGTATTATTATATAAGATATGGTTATTTTCTATGCAGCAATTGAGATAAGAGTTCCAAGTTCCTACATTAACAAATTGGTTAAGTTTAAATTCTGCATACAGCTCTTTAAAGGTAGTGATTATATCTGATAGAGGCAGATTAGTATATAGGTTTTCAAAATCATAACTATTAATATCTAGGGGACAAACTTTGAGTATAGTAGAAATTACTTCTGCATTATTATTAATTATCCAAAAATCTCTGTACATCAAGTTAGAACAGTTTCTAATGTGTTTCAAAACCTTCTTTAAGACATCTTCAAAAGCAAGATCTATTTTCTTTTTATGACTCCTTACTCCACTAGCTATGAACCTGAACTTCACAGGATCCTTATGAAACTTAACCGTTGCAAAAAGAAATGGAAATTCAGGCTCATATCTTCTAGTTTGTGGAATTTTAAGTTTCTTGAAGAATGCCTTAAACCGATTTTCTAACTGCTTGGTAGAATAACTTACGGGCTCGTATGTTACTCTATTATTGAGTTCCATAGTTAACAATTCAAAATAGAACTTCTTACAGATAATTGCAAAATTATTGCTAGCTTTATCCGTAGTGGTAAAAATAAATTGGTCTTGTAGTTTGGAGAGTGACCTTTTAGCTTCTCCAGAGAAAAAGAGATTTCTGTCGAAACAAAAGTCCAGACCTGCCAACTCACCGGTGAAGCTATTGATTATATTATATTTCCATTCTGCGAAGGCCTCAATAGGCTGATTGTACGTTAAACTGGTTTTTACTATGTACCTATTAACATCTTGAGTGAAGCTCTCAAGAATCCTTTCTTTGGAAATTGTGAAGGAAGGTCTGAATTTAGAGCCATACTCTAATAAAATCCTAAGCTTTTCATTTTCAACAAAACTCAAGTTTCCGGTGATAATATGGTTGTAATTCTTATCATAGTGAACTGTTTCTTTATGTTCAACACAAGAACATGTAGTAATTACAGGAATGTAGCTCGAAGAGTTAAGTTTGTAGTTTTTAACTATTGACCCTAAGGTCTTAACATATTTAAAACTTACAATAGACTGGTGCCTGTGGATGGGAAAAAAAATTGCATTATTGTAGAACAGCTTCCTTACATTGAGATTATCGTAGGCTTTATTTAGAAACCTGATGGTAACAAAATTACTGGAAAATTCTTTAAGAGAAATTTTATCTTTAAGAATATGTTTAAGAATGTCCAGAACCAAAGCAAAAACATGCTTATCAACATGGTCAGCAGTTTCATTCCAGAATTTGAAAAAACTTTTAAGGACAGAGTGCTTGAAGGACTTGAGAATTTTGTAAGTATTTTTAACAAAATTAGTGCCAGTTTTAAAGCTTTCCAGAGTTTTTAGCAAGTTAGCAAAATCAACTTTGCTTGATGTGCGAAATAACCTCTGTCCTCTATTACCTCTAGAGCAGCTCTTATTATTAACAAGAAAGAAGAGTTCACGAATTGAAAATTTATGCTGATTATGCTTATTGTCAGATAGAGTGGAATTAAGGCCATAGGGATAAAGAGACTGATGCTGCAAAATTTCAAGGGATTCAGTTTCTAGCCGAGCATAGAGGTCAGGGATAATATGTAGTACCTCTATTTTCACTTTGTCAAAACCATGAGTATGGAAATGCTCTAATTCAAAGGTAGAGTACTGGTTGGCGTTTGTGGAGGGGTTCACTCCTGAATTAGAGAACTTGTTAACTAGAGACCTGTGACCATTAATCCTAAGATGAAGAGGATTTTTACTTTGGCCAATATAGCTAAGGTTGCAGACAGTACAGGTGAGCTTATAGATGGTATTGTAGGCTTTGCAAAACTTGTTGGAGCAATTATCCTCAACAGAAGAATACAGGTTAGGATCTGCAGATTTACATGTCAAACAACGTTTGTCATTTCATAACTTTAGATTACCTTTGCCAGCGAGTTCATACACTATGGGAAAGGGTGCTAGCCTAACCGAGCGGGAGGACTTAAAATATCTGAGCTGACCTCCAATCCTTTCATCGTCCTTAGAACTCCACTTGGGCCAAAACATACAAATTCTGAGCAAACCAACTAGGAAAAACTTTTTAGAAATAAGCAGTCCAAGGAAAGACCAAACTCGAGTATAAACTACACTCCAAAAAGCTGCATCCAAAACATACAAAAATAAAAAATTAGAAAATGAAAAAAACCTCAAATAAAAAAATAGTAATAAAAAAATAATAATAAAACATTTCAACTAGAATTTGCGCATGAGCTGCTAAATAATAAATTGAAATTAGTTACTTAAGAGCAAAACTGAAGACTAAGGAAAAACTTTAGAATTTAAAACGAAGGTTGCAAAATAACCTGAAGATCAAAACGCGCAACGCAGCAGTTTTGAAAATTCAGAATTCACATTCTATAAAGAAGATACCTAAGCAAAAAAATACAGATATAATTTTGACTCACACCTAGTACAACATAGAAAAGGTTATGTATCTACCTGTGTGAGTAAAAGGAGAAAAGATAAAAAAATAAAATAAAACTACTGAATGTAGAAGGTGTCGAGAATACTGAGCCTTGGCTTTATCAAGGACCAGCAAAAACTCTGCATTTTCTCACTTCCACAAAGACCTAGTTGGAAATGGGTTTCTGCAAGGCCATAGATGCAAGTAACATTCCCACCTAAAATAGTTTAAAATATATATATATGTCATGTCCTCCGTAGAGTTGCATGACCTAGCACTAGTTAACAATTTCGCTTGCATCCATTAACCTTACTGGCCCGACCCATGCTCTTCATCTGTTACTATTAAACAGAGAGAAGAAGATTAAAGAGAACTCAAGCTGTGAGAGTGACATAATAATTAGAAATGATTTTCAGCCATAACGAAACGCCAAGTTCGTTTGAGAGAGAATTTAAACCTGAAAATCAATGCAAAAGAAATCCAAATTTTTACATTGCAATTAAAAAAGGAAATATTAATTTTTAACGAACAGATTTTTGAAAGAAAACTTGAGTCTAAAACCCCCTACTCAACAACTTATGACAGCACGAAAACGAGAATAAGTTAAAGATAATAATTAACTAAAGAAAACTTTGTGAAAGTTATATACCTTAAACAGTTAGTTGCAATATGTACAAAGTATTTCAGCAGTGCTTTAAGTGCATAATTAATTAGTTATTAAGAACTTAACTACTTTGAAAAAACAGCGCATAGAAAAGGAACAAGCTTAGCCATCTTCTGTTCCTAGGTACCCCAAAAGACGCTCAAAGTTACAAAGAAAAGAAAGAGTTAAAACCCGCAAAAATGTTAACAGACAAACCAATGCCTAAAAGCTGAAAAGCTAAAAAACAACAGAGAAAAAGTACATGAAGTACAAACATTGAACTTATAAAACCTAGAACCCAAAAACAAGGAAGAGAGCTTACCTCTTGTGTGACAAAAACTTTTCTCCTCACAAGAGAAGAACATGGCTGACCTCTTCCGCCACTCCCTAGTTGCTGGGGGCAGTGAGGGTGGGGCTGATGGCCTCCTCATACAGCAAGAAACCAACGCGCGGATATTTTAACCAGAGAAAAAAATATATATAAACTTAAGACTGTGGATCTGTATGATCAGAAAGAGCAGAATTAACTCTCCAGAATACATGAGAAATATTATAAAATACACGAGCAGTGTATTTAATAATCTTTGCATGTATTAAATCACCTTAGTGAGCTTCTATAGATTAATCAGAATCTTATTAATTTTAATGTTGGTTTTACTATTTTTAGTATAGCTATCCTAGTGATGAATAACTAGTTTTCTTTTTTATTTGTTTTTATTTTCTTTTATAAACAGATTTTTAAGCTTTTTGTGATTTTGTTTATATTATTTAATTTTTTGTTTTAATAGGACCGTCATATCCATAGCACTAAGGTTCCTTTAAGTAGTTAATAGGCATCCTCTAGCCAACTTCCTTACGGCTTTGATTGGTCAGAATCATATTATTAACTGTGTAGAAAATTAAAGCAGATCTGCCAACCTTACTCTATTATTCAGAATAATTTTTCTTAAAGTTCTTTTGATGAAAGAAGAAGGAATTTCGTTCTCTAGAAAACTTTCTAATAGTATATTAATGTGGTAATTGAAGTCCAAATTGTTGCTGCAAATTCTTGAAATTCTTAGGACCTGAGAAATTAGTACATTCTCAATTACTTTGGTTGAAATGTTATTATTCCAGTGTAGATATTTAATTACTTTGAAAGGAAAATTAACTCTTTTATCAAAGAGGCTAATAGATGGGTTACCTCTGTTGAGCTTAATGCTTAAGTCTAGGAACTCAAGTTCCTGATTACTGTGGTTGGTTTTACATAAGTTAAGAGAGCTAGGATAGATATTATCAAAATCACTCTCTATAACTTCTGAATTATTGATACACAGCAGATCATCAATATATCTAAAAGTGTAAAGGTAGTTATCTGAGCAGGTGGGGTGATTTTTAATGAATTTATATTCCTCAAAGAACAGGAATAGATTAGCGATATTCGTGGACGTTGATGTTCCCATGGGAATACCGTTCACTTGCTTATAGAGAGTATTATTATATAAGATATGGTTATTTTCTATGCAGCAATTGAGATAAGAGTTCCAAGTTCCTACATTAACAAATTGGTTAAGTTTAAATTCTGCATACAGCTCTTTAAAGGTAGTGATTATATCTGATAGAGGCAGATTAGTATATAGGTTTTCAAAATCATAACTATTAATATCTAGGGGACAAACTTTGAGTATAGTAGAAATTACTTCTGCATTATTATTAATTATCCAAAAATCTCTGTACATCAAGTTAGAACAGTTTCTAATGTGTTTCAAAACCTTCTTTAAGACATCTTCAAAAGCAAGATCTATTTTCTTTTTATGACTCCTTACTCCACTAGCTATGAACCTGAACTTCACGGGATCCTTATGAAACTTAACCGTTGCAAAAAGAAATGGAAATTCAGGCTCATATCTTCTAGTTTGTGGAATTTTAAGTTTCTTGAAGAATGCCTTAAACCGATTTTCTAACTGCTTGGTAGAATAACTTACGGGCTCGTATGTTACTCTATTATTGAGTTCCATAGTTAACAATTCAAAATAGAACTTCTTACAGATAATTGCAAAATTATTGCTAGCTTTATCCGTAGTGGTAAAAATAAATTGGTCTTGTAGTTTGGAGAGTGACCTTTTAGCTTCTCCAGAGAAAAAGAGATTTCTGTCGAAACAAAAGTCCAGACCTGCCAACTCACCGGTGAAGCTATTGATTATATTATATTTCCATTCTGCGAAGGCCTCAATAGGCTGATTGTACGTTAAACTGGTTTTTACTATGTACCTATTAACATCTTGAGTGAAGCTCTCAAGAATCCTTTCTTTGGAAATTGTGAAGGAAGGTCTGAATTTAGAGCCATACTCTAATAAAATCCTAAGCTTTTCATTTTCAACAAAACTCAAGTTTCCGGTGATAATATGGTTGTAATTCTTATCATAGTGAACTGTTTCTTTATGTTCAACACAAGAACATGTAGTAATTACAGGAATGTAGCTCGAAGAGTTAAGTTTGTAGTTTTTAACTATTGACCCTAAGGTCTTAACATATTTAAAACTTACAATAGACTGGTGCCTGTGGATGGGAAAAAAAATTGCATTATTGTAGAACAGCTTCCTTACATTGAGATTATCGTAGGCTTTATTTAGAAACCTGATGGTAACAAAATTACTGGAAAATTCTTTAAGAGAAATTTTATCTTTAAGAATATGTTTAAGAATGTCCAGAACCAAAGCAAAAACATGCTTATCAACATGGTCAGCAGTTTCATTCCAGAATTTGAAAAAACTTTTAAGGACAGAGTGCTTGAAGGACTTGAGAATTTTGTAAGTATTTTTAACAAAATTAGTGCCAGTTTTAAAGCTTTCCAGAGTTTTTAGCAAGTTAGCAAAATCAACTTTGCTTGATGTGCGAAATAACCTCTGTCCTCTATTACCTCTAGAGCAGCTCTTATTATTAACAAGAAAGAAGAGTTCACGAATTGAAAATTTATGCTGATTATGCTTATTGTCAGATAGAGTGGAATTAAGGCCATAGGGATAAAGAGACTGATGCTGCAAAATTTCAAGGGATTCAGTTTCTAGCCGAGCATAGAGGTCAGGGATAATATGTAGTACCTCTATTTTCACTTTGTCAAAACCATGAGTATGGAAATGCTCTAATTCAAAGGTAGAGTACTGGTTGGCGTTTGTGGAGGGGTTCACTCCTGAATTAGAGAACTTGTTAACTAGAGACCTGTGACCATTAATCCTAAGATGAAGAGGATTTTTACTTTGGCCAATATAGCTAAGGTTGCAGACAGTACAGGTGAGCTTATAGATGGTATTGTAGGCTTTGCAAAACTTGTTGGAGCAATTATCCTCAACAGAAGAATACAGGTTAGGATCTGCAGATTTACATGTCAAACAACGTTTGTCATTTCATAACTTTAGATTACCTTTGCCAGCGAGTTCATACACTATGGGAAAGGGTGCTAGCCTAACCGAGCGGGAGGACTTAAAATATCTGAGCTGACCTCCAATCCTTTCATCGTCCTTAGAACTCCACTTGGGCCAAAACATACAAATTCTGAGCAAACCAACTAGGAAAAACTTTTAGAAATAAGCAGTCCAAGAAAAGACCAAACTCGAGTATAAACTACACTCCAAAAAGCTGCATCCAAAACATACAAAAATAAAAATTAGAAAATGAAAAAAAACCTCAAATAAAAAAATAGTAATAAAAAAATAATAATAAAACATTTCAACTAGAATTTGCGCATGAGCTGCTAAATAATAAATTGAAATTAGTTACTTAAGAGCAAAACTGAAGACTAAGGAAAAACTTTAGAATTTAAAACGAAGGTTGCAAAATAACCTGAAGATCAAAACGCGCAACGCAGCAGTTTTGAAAATTCAGAATTCACATTCTATAAAGAAGATACCTAAGCAAAAAAATACAGATATAATTTTGACTCACACCTAGTACAACATAGAAAAGGTTATGTATCTACCTGTGTGAGTAAAAGGAGAAAAGATAAAAAAATAAAATAAAACTACTGAATGTAGAAGGTGTCGAGAATACTGAGCCTTGGCTTTATCAAGGACCAGCAAAAACTCTGCATTTTCTCACTTCCACAAAGACCTAGTTGGAAATGGGTTTCTGCAAGGCCATAGATGCAAGTAACATTCCCACCTAAAATAGTTTAAAATATATATATATGTCATGTCCTCCGTAGAGTTGCATGACCTAGCACTAGTTAACAATTTCGCTTGCATCCATTAACCTTACTGGCCCGACCCATGCTCTTCATCTGTTACTATTAAACAGAGAGAAGAAGATTAAAAGAGAACTCAAGCTGTGAGAGTGACATAATAATTAGAAATGATTTTCAGCCATAACGAAACGCCAAGTTCGTTTGAGAGAGAATTTAAACCTGAAAATCAATGCAAAAGAAATCCAAATTTTTACATTGCAATTAAAAAAGGAAATATTAATTTTTAACGAACAGATTTTTGAAAGAAAACTTGAGTCTAAAACCCCCTACTCAACAACTTATGACAGCACGAAAACGAGAATAAGTTAAAGATAATAATTAACTAAAGAAAACTTTGTGAAAGTTATATACCTTAAACAGTTAGTTGCAATATGTACAAAGTATTTCAGCAGTGCTTTAAGTGCATAATTAATTAGTTATTAAGAACTTAACTACTTTGAAAAAACAGCGCATAGAAAAGGAACAAGCTTAGCCATCTTCTGTTCCTAGGTACCCCAAAAGACGCTCAAAGTTACAAAGAAAAGAAAGAGTTAAAACCCGCAAAAATGTTAACAGACAAACCAATGCCTAAAAGCTGAAAAGCTAAAAAACAACAGAGAAAAAGTACATGAAGTACAAACATTGAACTTATAAAACCTAGAACCCAAAAACAAGGAAGAGAGCTTACCTCTTGTGTGACAAAAACTTTTCTCCTCACAAGAGAAGAACATGGCTGACCTCTTCCGCCACTCCCTAGTTGCTGGGGGCAGTGAGGGTGGGGCTGATGGCCTCCTCATACAGCAAGAAACCAACGCGCGGGATATTTTAACCAGAGAAAAAAATATATATAAACTTAAGACTGTGGATCTGTATGATCAGAAAGAGCAGAATTAACTCTCCAGAATACATGAGAAATATTATAAAATACACGAGCAGTGTATTTAATAATCTTTGCATGTATTAAATCACCTTAGTGAGCTTCTATAGATTAATCAGAATCTTATTAATTTTAATGTTGGTTTTACTATTTTTAGTATAGCTATCCTAGTGATGAATAACTAGTTTTCTTTTTTATTTGTTTTTATTTTCTTTTATAAACAGATTTTTAAGCTTTTTTTGTGATTTTGTTTATATTATTTAATTTTTTGTTTTAATAGGACCGTCATATCCATAGCACTAAGGTTCCTTTAAGTAGTTAATAGGCATCCTCTAGCCAACTTCCTTACGGCTTTGATTGGTCAGAATCATATTATTAACTGTGTAGAAAATTAAAGCAGATCTGCCAACCTTACTCTATTATTCAGAATAATTTTTCTTAAAGTTCTTTTGATGAAAGAAGAAGGAATTTCGTTCTCTAGAAAACTTTCTAATAGTATATTAATGTGGTAATTGAAGTCCAAATTGTTGCTGCAAATTCTTGAAATTCTTAGGACCTGAGAAATTAGTACATTCTCAATTACTTTGGTTGAAATGTTATTATTCCAGTGTAGATATTTAATTACTTTGAAAGGAAAATTAACTCTTTTATCAAAGAGGCTAATAGATGGGTTACCTCTGTTGAGCTTAATGCTTAAGTCTAGGAACTCAAGTTCCTGATTACTGTGGTTGGTTTTACATAAGTTAAGAGAGCTAGGATAGATATTATCAAAATCACTCTCTATAACTTCTGAATTATTGATACACAGCAGATCATCAATATATCTAAAAGTGTAAAGGTAGTTATCTGAGCAGGTGGGGTGATTTTTAATGAATTTATATTCCTCAAAGAACAGGAATAGATTAGCGATATTCGTGGACGTTGATGTTCCCATGGGAATACCGTTCACTTGCTTATAGAGAGTATTATTATATAAGATATGGTTATTTTCTATGCAGCAATTGAGATAAGAGTTCCAAGTTCCTACATTAACAAATTGGTTAAGTTTAAATTCTGCATACAGCTCTTTAAAGGTAGTGATTATATCTGATAGAGGCAGATTAGTATATAGGTTTTCAAAATCATAACTATTAATATCTAGGGGACAAACTTTGAGTATAGTAGAAATTACTTCTGCATTATTATTAATTATCCAAAAATCTCTGTACATCAAGTTAGAACAGTTTCTAATGTGTTTCAAAACCTTCTTTAAGACATCTTCAAAAGCAAGATCTATTTTCTTTTTATGACTCCTTACTCCACTAGCTATGAACCTGAACTTCACAGGATCCTTATGAAACTTAACCGTTGCAAAAAGAAATGGAAATTCAGGCTCATATCTTCTAGTTTGTGGAATTTTAAGTTTCTTGAAGAATGCCTTAAACCGATTTTCTAACTGCTTGGTAGAATAACTTACGGGCTCGTATGTTACTCTATTATTGAGTTCCATAGTTAACAATTCAAAATAGAACTTCTTACAGATAATTGCAAAATTATTGCTAGCTTTATCCGTAGTGGTAAAAATAAATTGGTCTTGTAGTTTGGAGAGTGACCTTTTAGCTTCTCCAGAGAAAAAGAGATTTCTGTCGAAACAAAAGTCCAGACCTGCCAACTCACCGGTGAAGCTATTGATTATATTATATTTCCATTCTGCGAAGGCCTCAATAGGCTGATTGTACGTTAAACTGGTTTTTACTATGTACCTATTAACATCTTGAGTGAAGCTCTCAAGAATCCTTTTCTTTGGAAATTGTGAAGGAAGGTCTGAATTTAGAGCCATACTCTAATAAAATCCTAAGCTTTTCATTTTCAACAAAACTCAAGTTTCCGGTGATAATATGGTTGTAATTCTTATCATAGTGAACTGTTTCTTTATGTTCAACACAAGAACATGTAGTAATTACAGGAATGTAGCTCGAAGAGTTAAGTTTGTAGTTTTTAACTATTGACCCTAAGGTCTTAACATATTTAAAACTTACAATAGACTGGTGCCTGTGGATGGGAAAAAAAATTGCATTATTGTAGAACAGCTTCCTTACATTGAGATTATCGTAGGCTTTATTTAGAAACCTGATGGTAACAAAATTACTGGAAAATTCTTTAAGAGAAATTTTATCTTTAAGAATATGTTTAAGAATGTCCAGAACCAAAGCAAAAACATGCTTATCAACATGGTCAGCAGTTTCATTCCAGAATTTGAAAAAACTTTTAAGGACAGAGTGCTTGAAGGACTTGAGAATTTTGTAAGTATTTTTAACAAAATTAGTGCCAGTTTTAAAGCTTTCCAGAGTTTTTAGCAAGTTAGCAAAATCAACTTTGCTTGATGTGCGAAATAACCTCTGTCCTCTATTACCTCTAGAGCAGCTCTTATTATTAACAAGAAAGAAGAGTTCACGAATTGAAAATTTATGCTGATTATGCTTATTGTCAGATAGAGTGGAATTAAGGCCATAGGGATAAAGAGACTGATGCTGCAAAATTTCAAGGGATTCAGTTTCTAGCCGAGCATAGAGGTCAGGGATAATATGTAGTACCTCTATTTTCACTTTGTCAAAACCATGAGTATGGAAATGCTCTAATTCAAAGGTAGAGTACTGGTTGGCGTTTGTGGAGGGGTTCACTCCTGAATTAGAGAACTTGTTAACTAGAGACCTGTGACCATTAATCCTAAGATGAAGAGGATTTTTACTTTGGCCAATATAGCTAAGGTTGCAGACAGTACAGGTGAGCTTATAGATGGTATTGTAGGCTTTGCAAAACTTGTTGGAGCAATTATCCTCAACAGAAGAATACAGGTTAGGATCTGCAGATTTACATGTCAAACAACGTTTGTCATTTCATAACTTTAGATTACCTTTGCCAGCGAGTTCATACACTATGGGAAAGGGTGCTAGCCTAACCGAGCGGGAGGACTTAAAATATCTGAGCTGACCTCCAATCCTTTCATCGTCCTTAGAACTCCACTTGGGCCAAAACATACAAATTCTGAGCAAACCAACTAGGAAAAACTTTTTAGAAATAAGCAGTCCAAGAAAAGACCAAACTCGAGTATAAACTACACTCCAAAAAGCTGCATCCAAAACATACAAAAATAAAAATTAGAAAATGAAAAAAACCTCAAATAAAAAAATAGTAATAAAAAAATAATAATAAAACATTTCAACTAGAATTTGCGCATGAGCTGCTAAATAATAAATTGAAATTAGTTACTTAAGAGCAAAACTGAAGACTAAGGAAAAACTTTAGAATTTAAAACGAAGGTTGCAAAATAACCTGAAGATCAAAACGCGCAACGCAGCAGTTTTGAAAATTCAGAATTCACATTCTATAAAGAAGATACCTAAGCAAAAAAATACAGATATAATTTTGACTCACACCTAGTACAACATAGAAAAGGTTATGTATCTACCTGTGTGAGTAAAAGGAGAAAAGATAAAAAAATAAAATAAAACTACTGAATGTAGAAGGTGTCGAGAATACTGAGCCTTGGCTTTATCAAGGACCAGCAAAAACTCTGCATTTTCTCACTTCCACAAAGACCTAGTTGGAAATGGGTTTCTGCAAGGCCATAGATGCAAGTAACATTCCCACCTAAAATAGTTTAAAATATATATATATGTCATGTCCTCCGTAGAGTTGCATGACCTAGCACTAGTTAACAATTTCGCTTGCATCCATTAACCTTACTGGCCCGACCCATGCTCTTCATCTGTTACTATTAAACAGAGAGAAGAAGATTAAAGAGAACTCAAGCTGTGAGAGTGACATAATAATTAGAAATGATTTTCAGCCATAACGAAACGCCAAGTTCGTTTGAGAGAGAATTTAAACCTGAAAATCAATGCAAAAGAAATCCAAATTTTTACATTGCAATTAAAAAAGGAAATATTAATTTTTAACGAACAGATTTTTGAAAAGAAAACTTGAGTCTAAAACCCCCTACTCAACAACTTATGACAGCACGAAAACGAGAATAAGTTAAAGATAATAATTAACTAAAGAAAACTTTGTGAAAGTTATATACCTTAAACAGTTAGTTGCAATATGTACAAAGTATTTCAGCAGTGCTTTAAGTGCATAATTAATTAGTTATTAAGAACTTAACTACTTTGAAAAAACAGCGCATAGAAAAGGAACAAGCTTAGCCATCTTCTGTTCCTAGGTACCCCAAAAGACGCTCAAAGTTACAAAGAAAAGAAAGAGTTAAAACCCGCAAAAATGTTAACAGACAAACCAATGCCTAAAAGCTGAAAAGCTAAAAAACAACAGAGAAAAAGTACATGAAGTACAAACATTGAACTTATAAAACCTAGAACCCAAAAACAAGGAAGAGAGCTTACCTCTTGTGTGACAAAAACTTTTCTCCTCACAAGAGAAGAACATGGCTGACCTCTTCCGCCACTCCCTAGTTGCTGGGGGGCAGTGAGGGTGGGGCTGATGGCCTCCTCATACAGCAAGAAACCAACGCGCGGATATTTTAACCAGAGAAAAAAATATATATAAACTTAAGACTGTGGATCTGTATGATCAGAAAGAGCAGAATTAACTCTCCAGAATACATGAGAAATATTATAAAATACACGAGCAGTGTATTTAATAATCTTTGCATGTATTAAATCACCTTAGTGAGCTTCTATAGATTAATCAGAATCTTATTAATTTTAATGTTGGTTTTACTATTTTTAGTATAGCTATCCTAGTGATGAATAACTAGTTTTCTTTTTATTTGTTTTTATTTTCTTTTATAAACAGATTTTTAAGCTTTTTTGTGATTTTGTTTATATTATTTAATTTTTGTTTTAATAGGACCGTCATATCCATAGCACTAAGGTTCCTTTAAGTAGTTAATAGGCATCCTCTAGCCAACTTCCTTACGGCTTTGATTGGTCAGAATCATATTATTAACTGTGTAGAAAATTAAAGCAGATCTGCCAACCTTACTCTATTATTCAGAATAATTTTTCTTAAAGTTCTTTTGATGAAAGAAGAAGGAATTTCGTTCTCTAGAAAACTTTCTAATAGTATATTAATGTGGTAATTGAAGTCCAAATTGTTGCTGCAAATTCTTGAAATTCTTAGGACCTGAGAAATTAGTACATTCTCAATTACTTTGGTTGAAATGTTATTATTCCAGTGTAGATATTTAATTACTTTGAAAGGAAAATTAACTCTTTTATCAAAGAGGCTAATAGATGGGTTACCTCTGTTGAGCTTAATGCTTAAGTCTAGGAACTCAAGTTCCTGATTACTGTGGTTGGTTTTACATAAGTTAAGAGAGCTAGGATAGATATTATCAAAATCACTCTCTATAACTTCTGAATTATTGATACACAGCAGATCATCAATATATCTAAAAGTGTAAAGGTAGTTATCTGAGCAGGTGGGGTGATTTTTAATGAATTTATATTCCTCAAAGAACAGGAATAGATTAGCGATATTCGTGGACGTTGATGTTCCCATGGGAATACCGTTCACTTGCTTATAGAGAGTATTATTATATAAGATATGGTTATTTTCTATGCAGCAATTGAGATAAGAGTTCCAAGTTCCTACATTAACAAATTGGTTAAGTTTAAATTCTGCATACAGCTCTTTAAAGGTAGTGATTATATCTGATAGAGGCAGATTAGTATATAGGTTTTCAAAATCATAACTATTAATATCTAGGGGACAAACTTTGAGTATAGTAGAAATTACTTCTGCATTATTATTAATTATCCAAAAATCTCTGTACATCAAGTTAGAACAGTTTCTAATGTGTTTCAAAACCTTCTTTAAGACATCTTCAAAAGCAAGATCTATTTTCTTTTTATGACTCCTTACTCCACTAGCTATGAACCTGAACTTCACGGGATCCTTATGAAACTTAACCGTTGCAAAAAGAAATGGAAATTCAGGCTCATATCTTCTAGTTTGTGGAATTTTAAGTTTCTTGAAGAATGCCTTAAACCGATTTTCTAACTGCTTGGTAGAATAACTTACGGGCTCGTATGTTACTCTATTATTGAGTTCCATAGTTAACAATTCAAAATAGAACTTCTTACAGATAATTGCAAAATTATTGCTAGCTTTATCCGTAGTGGTAAAAATAAATTGGTCTTGTAGTTTGGAGAGTGACCTTTTAGCTTCTCCAGAGAAAAAGAGATTTCTGTCGAAACAAAAGTCCAGACCTGCCAACTCACCGGTGAAGCTATTGATTATATTATATTTCCATTCTGCGAAGGCCTCAATAGGCTGATTGTACGTTAAACTGGTTTTTACTATGTACCTATTAACATCTTGAGTGAAGCTCTCAAGAATCCTTTCTTTGGAAATTGTGAAGGAAGGTCTGAATTTAGAGCCATACTCTAATAAAATCCTAAGCTTTTCATTTTCAACAAAACTCAAGTTTCCGGTGATAATATGGTTGTAATTCTTATCATAGTGAACTGTTTCTTTATGTTCAACACAAGAACATGTAGTAATTACAGGAATGTAGCTCGAAGAGTTAAGTTTGTAGTTTTTAACTATTGACCCTAAGGTCTTAACATATTTAAAACTTACAATAGACTGGTGCCTGTGGATGGGAAAAAAAATTGCATTATTGTAGAACAGCTTCCTTACATTGAGATTATCGTAGGCTTTATTTAGAAACCTGATGGTAACAAAATTACTGGAAAATTCTTTAAGAGAAATTTTATCTTTAAGAATATGTTTAAGAATGTCCAGAACCAAAGCAAAAACATGCTTATTAACATGGTCAGCAGTTTCATTCCAGAATTTGAAAAAACTTTTAAGGACAGAGTGCTTGAAGGACTTGAGAATTTTGTAAGTATTTTTAACAAAATTAGTGCCAGTTTTAAAGCTTTCCAGAGTTTTTAGCAAGTTAGCAAAATCAACTTTGCTTGATGTGCGAAATAACCTCTGTCCTCTATTACCTCTAGAGCAGCTCTTATTATTAACAAGAAAGAAGAGTTCACGAATTGAAAATTTATGCTGATTATGCTTATTGTCAGATAGAGTGGAATTAAGGCCATAGGGATAAAGAGACTGATGCTGCAAAATTTCAAGGGATTCAGTTTCTAGCCGAGCATAGAGGTCAGGGATAATATGTAGTACCTCTATTTTCACTTTGTCAAAACCATGAGTATGGAAATGCTCTAATTCAAAGGTAGAGTACTGGTTGGCGTTTGTGGAGGGGTTCACTCCTGAATTAGAGAACTTGTTAACTAGAGACCTGTGACCATTAATCCTAAGATGAAGAGGATTTTTACTTTGGCCAATATAGCTAAGGTTGCAGACAGTACAGGTGAGCTTATAGATAGTATTGTAGGCTTTGCAAAACTTGTTGGAGCAATTATCCTCAACAGAAGAATACAGGTTAGGATCTGCAGATTTACATGTCAAACAACGTTTGTCATTTCATAACTTTAGATTACCTTTGCCAGCGAGTTCATACACTATGGGAAAGGGTGCTAGCCTAACCGAGCGGGAGGACTTAAAATATCTGAGCTGACCTCCAATCCTTTCATCGTCCTTAGAACTCCACTTGGGCCAAAACATACAAATTCTGAGCAAACCAACTAGGAAAAACTTTTTAGAAATAAGCAGTCCAAGAAAAGACCAAACTCGAGTATAAACTACACTCCAAAAAGCCGCATCCAAAACATACAAAAATAAAAATTAGAAAATGAAAAAAACCTCAAATAAAAAAATAGTAATAAAAAAATAATAATAAAACATTTCAACTAGAATTTGCGCATGAGCTGCTAAATAATAAATTGAAATTAGTTACTTAAGAGCAAAACTGAAGACTAAGGAAAAACTTTAGAATTTAAAACGAAGGTTGCAAAATAACCTGAAGATCAAAACGCGCAACGCAGCAGTTTTGAAAATTCAGAATTCACATTCTATAAAGAAGATACCTAAGCAAAAAAATACAGATATAATTTTGACTCACACCTAGTACAACATAGAAAAGGTTATGTATCTACCTGTGTGAGTAAAAGGAGAAAAGATAAAAAAATAAAATAAAACTACTGAATGTAGAAGGTGTCGAGAATACTGAGCCTTGGCTTTATCAAGGACCAGCAAAAACTCTGCATTTTCTCACTTCCACAAAGACCTAGTTGGAAATGGGTTTCTGCAAGGCCATAGATGCAAGTAACATTCCCACCTAAAATAGTTTAAAATATATATATATGTCATGTCCTCCGTAGAGTTGCATGACCTAGCACTAGTTAACAATTTCGCTTGCATCCATTAACCTTACTGGCCCGACCCATGCTCTTCATCTGTTACTATTAAACAGAGAGAAGAAGATTAAAGAGAACTCAAGCTGTGAGAGTGACATAATAATTAGAAATGATTTTCAGCCATAACGAAACGCCAAGTTCGTTTGAGAGAGAATTTAAACCTGAAAATCAATGCAAAAGAAATCCAAATTTTTACATTGCAATTAAAAAAGGAAATATTAATTTTTAACGAACAGATTTTTGAAAGAAAACTTGAGTCTAAAACCCCCTACTCTACAACTTATGACAGCACGAAAACGAGAATAAGTTAAAGATAATAATTAACTAAAGAAAACTTTGTGAAAGTTATATACCTTAAACAGTTAGTTGCAATATGTACAAAGTATTTCAGCAGTGCTTTAAGTGCATAATTAATTAGTTATTAAGAACTTAACTACTTTGAAAAAACAGCGCATAGAAAAGGAACAAGCTTAGCCATCTTCTGTTCCTAGGTACCCCAAAAGACGCTCAAAGTTACAAAGAAAAGAAAGAGTTAAAACCCGCAAAAATGTTAACAGACAAACCAATGCCTAAAAGCTGAAAAGCTAAAAAACAACAGAGAAAAAGTACATGAAGTACAAACATTGAACTTATAAAACCTAGAACCCAAAAACAAGGAAGAGAGCTTACCTCTTGTGTGACAAAAACTTTTCTCCTCACAAGAGAAGAACATGGCTGACCTCTTCCGCCACTCCCTAGTTGCTGGGGGGCAGTGAGGGTGGGGCTGATGGCCTCCTCATACAGCAAGAAACCAACGCGCGGATATTTTAACCAGAGAAAAAAATATATATAAACTTAAGACTGTGGATCTGTATGATCAGAAAGAGCAGAATTAACTCTCCAGAATACATGAGAAATATTATAAAATACACGAGCAGTGTATTTAATAATCTTTGCATGTATTAAATCACCTTAGTGAGCTTCTATAGATTAATCAGAATCTTATTAATTTTAATGTTGGTTTTACTATTTTTAGTATAGCTATCCTAGTGATGAATAACTAGTTTTCTTTTTTATTTGTTTTTATTTTCTTTTATAAACAGATTTTTAAGCTTTTTTGTGATTTTGTTTATATTATTTAATTTTTTGTTTTAATAGGACCGTCATATCCATAGCACTAAGGTTCCTTTAGGTAGTTAATAGGCATCCTCTAGCCAACTTCCTTACGGCTTTGATTGGTCAGAATCATATTATTAACTGTGTAGAAAATTAAAGCAGATCTGCCAACCTTACTCTATTATTCAGAATAATTTTTCTTAAAGTTCTTTTGATGAAAGAAGAAGGAATTTCGTTCTCTAGAAAACTTTCTAATAGTATATTAATGTGGTAATTGAAGTCCAAATTGTTGCTGCAAATTCTTGAAATTCTTAGGACCTGAGAAATTAGTACATTCTCAATTACTTTGGTTGAAATGTTATTATTCCAGTGTAGATATTTAATTACTTTGAAAGGAAAATTAACTCTTTTATCAAAGAGGCTAATAGATGGGTTACCTCTGTTGAGCTTAATGCTTAAGTCTAGGAACTCAAGTTCCTGATTACTGTGGTTGGTTTTACATAAGTTAAGAGAGCTAGGATAGATATTATCAAAATCACTCTCTATAACTTCTGAATTATTGATACACAGCAGATCATCAATATATCTAAAAGTGTAAAGGTAGTTATCTGAGCAGGTGGGGTGATTTTTAATGAATTTATATTCCTCAAAGAACAGGAATAGATTAGCGATATTCGTGGACGTTGATGTTCCCATGGGAATACCGTTCACTTGCTTATAGAGAGTATTATTATATAAGATATGGTTATTTTCTATGCAGCAATTGAGATAAGAGTTCCAAGTTCCTACATTAACAAATTGGTTAAGTTTAAATTCTGCATACAGCTCTTTAAAGGTAGTGATTATATCTGATAGAGGCAGATTAGTATATAGGTTTTCAAAATCATAACTATTAATATCTAGGGGACAAACTTTGAGTATAGTAGAAATTACTTCTGCATTATTATTAATTATCCAAAAATCTCTGTACATCAAGTTAGAACAGTTTCTAATGTGTTTCAAAACCTTCTTTAAGACATCTTCAAAAGCAAGATCTATTTTCTTTTTATGACTCCTTACTCCACTAGCTATGAACCTGAACTTCACAGGATCCTTATGAAACTTAACCGTTGCAAAAAGAAATGGAAATTCAGGCTCATATCTTCTAGTTTGTGGAATTTTAAGTTTCTTGAAGAATGCCTTAAACCGATTTTCTAACTGCTTGGTAGAATAACTTACGGGCTCGTATGTTACTCTATTATTGAGTTCCATAGTTAACAATTCAAAATAGAACTTCTTACAGATAATTGCAAAATTATTGCTAGCTTTATCCGTAGTGGTAAAAATAAATTGGTCTTGTAGTTTGGAGAGTGACCTTTTAGCTTCTCCAGAGAAAAAGAGATTTCTGTCGAAACAAAAGTCCAGACCTGCCAACTCACCGGTGAAGCTATTGATTATATTATATCTCCATTCTGCGAAGGCCTCAATAGGCTGATTGTACGTTAAACTGGTTTTTACTATGTACCTATTAACATCTTGAGTGAAGCTCTCAAGAATCCTTTCTTTGGAAATTGTGAAGGAAGGTCTGAATTTAGAGCCATACTCTAATAAAATCCTAAGCTTTTCATTGTCAACAAAACTCAAGTTTCCGGTGATAATATGGTTGAAATTCTTATCATAGTGAACTGTTTCTTTATGTTCAACACAAGAACATGTAGTAATTACAGGAATGTAGCTCGAAGAGTTAAGTTTGTAGTTTTTAACTATTGACCCTAAGGTCTTAACATATTTAAAACTTACAATAGACTGGTGCCTGTGGATGGGAAAAAAAATTGCATTATTGTAGAACAGCTTCCTTACATTGAGATTATCGTAGGCTTTATTTAGAAACCTGATGGTAACAAAATTACTGGAAAATTCTTTAAGAGAAATTTTATCTTTAAGAATATGTTTAAGAATGTCCAGAACCA
Organism: Macrothele yani; assembly: GCA_039090855.1. Classification (NCBI taxonomy): domain Eukaryota; kingdom Metazoa; phylum Arthropoda; class Arachnida; order Araneae; family Macrothelidae; genus Macrothele; species Macrothele yani. The sequence goes on along the minus strand of CM076993.1, from coordinate 77,098,150 downwards.
AAGCAAAAACATGCTTATTAACATGGTCAGCAGTTTCATTCCAGAATTTGAAAAAACTTTTAAGGACAGAGTGCTTGAAGGACTTGAGAATTTTGTAAGTATTTTTAACAAAATTAGTGCCAGTTTTAAAGCTTTCCAGAGTTTTTAGCAAGTTAGCAAAATCAACTTTGCTTGATGTGCGAAATAACCTCTGTCCTCTATTACCTCTAGAGCAGCTCTTATTATTAACAAGAAAGAAGAGTTCACGAATTGAAAATTTATGCTGATTATGCTTATTGTCCAGATAGAGTGGAATTAAGGCCATAGGGATAAAGAGACTGATGCTGCAAAATTTCAAGGGATTCAGTTTCTAGCCGAGCATAGAGGTCAGGGATAATATGTAGTACCTCTATTTTCACTTTGTCAAAACCATGAGTATGGAAATGCTCTAATTCAAAGGTAGAGTACTGGTTGGCGTTTGTGGAGGGGTTCACTCCTGAATTAGAGAACTTGTTAACTAGAGACCTGTGACCATTAATCCTAAGATGAAGAGGATTTTTACTTTGGCCAATATAGCTAAGGTTGCAGACAGTACAGGTGAGCTTACAGATAGTATTGTAGGCTTTGCAAAACTTGTTGGAGCAATTATCCTCAACAGAAGAATACAGGTTAGGATCTGCAGATTTACATGTCAAACAACGTTTGTCATTTCATAACTTTAGATTACCTTTGCCAGCGAGTTCATACACTATGGGAAAGGGTGCTAGCCTAACCGAGCGGGAGGACTTAAAATATCTGAGCTGACCTCCAATCCTTTCATCGTCCTTAGAACTCCACTTGGGCCAAAACATACAAATTCTGAGCAAACCAACTAGGAAAAACTTTTAGAAATAAGCAGTCCAAGAAAAGACCAAACTCGAGTATAAACTACACTCCAAAAAGCCGCATCCAAAACATACAAAAATAAAAATTAGAAAATGAAAAAAACCTCAAATAAAAAAATAGTAATAAAAAAATAATAATAAAACATTTCAACTAGAATTTGCGCATGAGCTGCTAAATAATAAATTGAAATTAGTTACTTAAGAGCAAAACTGAAGACTAAGGAAAAACTTTAGAATTTAAAACGAAGGTTGCAAAATAACCTGAAGATCAAAACGCGCAACGCAGCAGTTTTGAAAATTCAGAATTCACATTCTATAAAGAAGATACCTAAGCAAAAAAATACAGATATAATTTTGACTCACACCTAGTACAACATAGAAAAGGTTATGTATCTACCTGTGTGAGTAAAAGGAGAAAAAGATAAAAAAATAAAATAAAACTACTGAATGTAGAAGGTGTCGAGAATACTGAGCCTTGGCTTTATCAAGGACCAGCAAAAACTCTGCATTTTCTCACTTCCACAAAGACCTAGTTGGAAATGGGTTTCTGCAAGGCCATAGATGCAAGTAACATTCCCACCTAAAATAGTTTAAAATATATATATATGTCATGTCCTCCGTAGAGTTGCATGACCTAGCACTAGTTAACAATTTCGCTTGCATCCATTAACCTTACTGGCCCGACCCATGCTCTTCATCTGTTACTATTAAACAGAGAGAAGAAGATTAAAGAGAACTCAAGCTGTGAGAGTGACATAATAATTAGAAATGATTTTCAGCCATAACGAAACGCCAAGTTCGTTTGAGAGAGAATTTAAACCTGAAAATCAATGCAAAAGAAATCCAAATTTTTACATTGCAATTAAAAAAGGAAATATTAATTTTTAACGAACAGATTTTTGAAAGAAAACTTGAGTCTAAAACCCCCTACTCTACAACTTATGACAGCACGAAAACGAGAATAAGTTAAAGATAATAATTAACTAAAGAAAACTTTGTGAAAGTTATATACCTTAAACAGTTAGTTGCAATATGTACAAAGTATTTCAGCAGTGCTTTAAGTGCATAATTAATTAGTTATTAAGAACTTAACTACTTTGAAAAAACAGCGCATAGAAAAGGAACAAGCTTAGCCATCTTCTGTTCCTAGGTACCCCAAAAGACGCTCAAAGTTACAAAGAAAAGAAAGAGTTAAAACCCGCAAAAATGTTAACAGACAAACCAACGCCTAAAAGCTGAAAAGCTAAAAAACAACAGAGAAAAAGTACATGAAGTACAAACATTGAACTTATAAAACCTAGAACCCAAAAACAAGGAAGAGAGCTTACCTCTTGTGTGACAAAAACTTTTCTCCTCACAAGAGAAGAACATGGCTGACCTCTTCCGCCACTCCCTAGTTGCTGGGGGGCAGTGAGGGTGGGGCTGATGGCCTCCTCATACAGCAAGAAACCAACGCGCGGATATTTTAACCAGAGAAAAAAATATATATAAACTTAAGACTGTGGATCTGTATGATCAGAAAGAGCAGAATTAACTCTCCAGAATACATGAGAAATATTATAAAATACACGAGCAGTGTATTTAATAATCTTTGCATGTATTAAATCACCTTAGTGAGCTTCTATAGATTAATCAGAATCTTATTAATTTTAATGTTGGTTTTACTATTTTTAGTATAGCTATCCTAGTGATGAATAACTAGTTTTCTTTTTTATTTGTTTTTATTTTCTTTTATAAACAGATTTTTAAGCTTTTTTTGTGATTTTGTTTATATTATTTAATTTTTTGTTTTAATAGGACCGTCATATCCATAGCACTAAGGTTCCTTTAGGTAGTTAATATGCATCCTCTAGCCAACTTCCTTACGGCTTTGATTGGTCAGAATCATATTATTAACTGTGTAGAAAATTAAAGCAGATCTGCCAACCTTACTCTATTATTCAGAATAATTTTTCTTAAAGTTCTTTTGATGAAAGAAGAAGGAATTTCGTTCTCTAGAAAACTTTCTAATAGTATATTAATGTGGTAATTGAAGTCCAAATTGTTGCTGCAAATTCTTGAAATTCTTAGGACCTGAGAAATTAGTACATTCTCAATTACTTTGGTTGAAATGTTATTATTCCAGTGTAGATATTTAATTACTTTGAAAGGAAAATTAACTCTTTTATCAAAGAGGCTAATAGATGGGTTACCTCTGTTGAGCTTAATGCTTAAGTCTAGGAACTCAAGTTCCTGATTACTGTGGTTGGTTTTACATAAGTTAAGAGAGCTAGGATAGATATTATCAAAATCACTCTCTATAACTTCTGAATTATTGATACACAGCAGATCATCAATATATCTAAAAGTGTAAAGGTAGTTATCTGAGCAGGTGGGGTGATTTTTAATGAATTTATATTCCTTAAAGAACAGGAATAGATTAGCGATATTCGTGGACGTTGATGTTCCCATGGGAATACCGTTCACTTGCTTATAGAGAGTATTATTATATAAGATATGGTTATTTTCTATGCAGCAATTGAGATAAGAGTTCCAAGTTCCTACATTAACAAATTGGTTAAGTTTAAATTCTGCATACAGCTCTTTAAAGGTAGTGATTATATCTGATAGAGGCAGATTAGTATATAGGTTTTCAAAATCATAACTATTAATATCTAGGGGACAAACTTTGAGTATAGTAGAAATTACTTCTGCATTATTATTAATTATCCAAAAATCTCTGTACATCAAGTTAGAACAGTTTCTAATGTGTTTCAAAACCTTCTTTAAGACATCTTCAAAAGCAAGATCTATTTTCTTTTTATGACTCCTTACTCCACTAGCTATGAACCTGAACTTCACAGGATCCTTATGAAACTTAACCGTTGCAAAAAGAAATGGAAATTCAGGCTCATATCTTCTAGTTTGTGGAATTTTAAGTTTCTTGAAGAATGCCTTAAACCGATTTTCTAACTGCTTGGTAGAATAACTTACGGGCTCGTATGTTACTCTATTATTGAGTTCCATAGTTAACAATTCAAAATAGAACTTCTTACAGATAATTGCAAAATTATTGCTAGCTTTATCCGTAGTGGTAAAAATAAATTGGTCTTGTAGTTTGGAGAGTGACCTTTTAGCTTCTCCAGAGAAAAAGAGATTTCTGTCGAAACAAAAGTCCAGACCTGCCAACTCACCGGTGAAGCTATTGATTATATTATATTTCCATTCTGCGAAGGCCTCAATAGGCTGATTGTACGTTAAACTGGTTTTTACTATGTACCTATTAACATCTTGAGTGAAGCTCTCAAGAATCCTTTCTTTGGAAATTGTGAAGGAAGGTCTGAATTTAGAGCCATACTCTAATAAAATCCTAAGCTTTTCATTGTCAACAAAACTCAAGTTTCCGGTGATAATATGGTTGTAATTCTTATCATAGTGAACTGTTTCTTTATGTTCAACACAAGAACATGTAGTAATTACAGGAATGTAGCTCGAAGAGTTAAGTTTGTAGTTTTTAACTATTGACCCTAAGGTCTTAACATATTTAAAACTTACAATAGACTGGTGCCTGTGGATGGGAAAAAAATTGCATTATTGTAGAACAGCTTCCTTACATTGAGATTATCGTAGGCTTTATTTAGAAACCTGATGGTAACAAAATTACTGGAAAATTCTTTAAGAGAAATTTTATCTTTAAGAATATGTTTAAGAATGTCCAGAACCAAAGCAAAAACATGCTTATTAACATGGTCAGCAGTTTCATTCCAGAATTTGAAAAAACTTTTAAGGACAGAGTGCTTGAAGGACTTGAGAATTTTGTAAGTATTTTTAACAAAATTAGTGCCAGTTTTAAAGCTTTCCAGAGTTTTTAGCAAGTTAGCAAAATCAACTTTGCTTGATGTGCGAAATAACCTCTGTCCTCTATTACCTCTAGAGCAGCTCTTATTATTAACAAGAAAGAAGAGTTCACGAATTGAAAATTTATGCTGATTATGCTTATTGTCAGATAGAGTGGAATTAAGGCCATAGGGATAAAGAGACTGATGCTGCAAAATTTCAAGGGATTCAGTTTCTAGCCGAGCATAGAGGTCAGGGATAATATGTAGTACCTCTATTTTCACTTTGTCAAAACCATGAGTATGGAAATGCTCTAATTCAAAGGTAGAGTACTGGTTGGCGTTTGTGGAGGGGTTCACTCCTGAATTAGAGAACTTGTTAACTAGAGACCTGTGACCATTAATCCTAAGATGAAGAGGATTTTTACTTTGGCCAATATAGCTAAGGTTGCAGACAGTACAGGTGAGCTTATAGATAGTATTGTAGGCTTTGCAAAACTTGTTGGAGCAATTATCCTCAACAGAAGAATACAGGTTAGGATCTGCAGATTTACATGTCAAACAACGTTTGTCATTTCATAACTTTAGATTACCTTTGCCAGCGAGTTCATACACTATGGGAAAGGGTGCTAGCCTAACCGAGCGGGAGGACTTAAAATATCTGAGCTGACCTCCAATCCTTTCATCGTCCTTAGAACTCCACTTGGGCCAAAACATACAAATTCTGAGCAAACCAACTAGGAAAAACTTTTTAGAAATAAGCAGTCCAAGAAAAGACCAAACTCGAGTATAAACTACACTCCAAAAAGCCGCATCCAAAACATACAAAAATAAAAATTAGAAAATGAAAAAAACCTCAAATAAAAAAATAGTAATAAAAAAATAATAATAAAACATTTCAACTAGAATTTGCGCATGAGCTGCTAAATAATAAATTGAAATTAGTTACTTAAGAGCAAAACTGAAGACTAAGGAAAAACTTTAGAATTTAAAACGAAGGTTGCAAAATAACCTGAAGATCAAAACGCGCAACGCAGCAGTTTTGAAAATTCAGAATTCACATTCTATAAAGAAGATACCTAAGCAAAAAAATACAGATATAATTTTGACTCACACCTAGTACAACATAGAAAAGGTTATGTATCTACCTGTGTGAGTAAAAGGAGAAAAGATAAAAAAATAAAATAAAACTACTGAATGTAGAAGGTGTCGAGAATACTGAGCCTTGGCTTTATCAAGGACCAGCAAAAACTCTGCATTTTCTCACTTCCACAAAGACCTAGTTGGAAATGGGTTTCTGCAAGGCCATAGATGCAAGTAACATTCCCACCTAAAATAGTTTAAAATATATATATATGTCATGTCCTCCGTAGAGTTGCATGACCTAGCACTAGTTAACAATTTCGCTTGCATCCATTAACCTTACTGGCCCGACCCATGCTCTTCATCTGTTACTATTAAACAGAGAGAAGAAGATTAAAGAGAACTCAAGCTGTGAGAGTGACATAATAATTAGAAATGATTTTCAGCCATAACGAAACGCCAAGTTCGTTTGAGAGAGAATTTAAACCTGAAAATCAATGCAAAAGAAATCCAAATTTTTACATTGCAATTAAAAAAGGAAATATTAATTTTTAACGAACAGATTTTTGAAAGAAAACTTGAGTCTAAAACCCCCTACTCTACAACTTATGACAGCACGAAAACGAGAATAAGTTAAAGATAATAATTAACTAAAGAAAACTTTGTGAAAGTTATATACCTTAAACAGTTAGTTGCAATATGTACAAAGTATTTCAGCAGTGCTTTAAGTGCATAATTAATTAGTTATTAAGAACTTAACTACTTTGAAAAAACAGCGCATAGAAAAGGAACAAGCTTAGCCATCTTCTGTTCCTAGGTACCCCAAAAGACGCTCAAAGTTACAAAGAAAAGAAAGAGTTAAAACCCGCAAAAATGTTAACAGACAAACCAACGCCTAAAAGCTGAAAAGCTAAAAAACAACAGAGAAAAAGTACATGAAGTACAAACATTGAACTTATAAAACCTAGAACCCAAAAACAAGGAAGAGAGCTTACCTCTTGTGTGACAAAAACTTTTCTCCTCACAAGAGAAGAACATGGCTGACCTCTTCCGCCACTCCCTAGTTGCTGGGGGGCAGTGAGGGTGGGGCTGATGGCCTCCTCATACAGCAAGAAACCAACGCGCGGATATTTTAACCAGAGAAAAAAATATATATAAACTTAAGACTGTGGATCTGTATGATCAGAAAGAGCAGAATTAACTCTCCAGAATACATGAGAAATATTATAAAATACACGAGCAGTGTATTTAATAATCTTTGCATGTATTAAATCACCTTAGTGAGCTTCTATAGATTAATCAGAATCTTATTAATTTTAATGTTGGTTTTACTATTTTTAGTATAGCTATCCTAGTGATGAATAACTAGTTTTCTTTTTTATTTGTTTTTATTTTCTTTTATAAACAGATTTTTAAGCTTTTTTGTGATTTTGTTTATATTATTTAATTTTTTGTTTTAATAGGACCGTCATATCCATAGCACTAAGGTTCCTTTAGGTAGTTAATATGCATCCTCTAGCCAACTTCCTTACGGCTTTGATTGGTCAGAATCATATTATTAACTGTGTAGAAAATTAAAGCAGATCTGCCAACCTTACTCTATTATTCAGAATAATTTTTCTTAAAGTTCTTTTGATGAAAGAAGAAGGAATTTCGTTCTCTAGAAAACTTTCTAATAGTATATTAATGTGGTAATTGAAGTCCAAATTGTTGCTGCAAATTCTTGAAATTCTTAGGACCTGAGAAATTAGTACATTCTCAATTACTTTGGTTGAAATGTTATTATTCCAGTGTAGATATTTAATTACTTTGAAAGGAAAATTAACTCTTTTATCAAAGAGGCTAATAGATGGGTTACCTCTGTTGAGCTTAATGCTTAAGTCTAGGAACTCAAGTTCCTGATTACTGTGGTTGGTTTTACATAAGTTAAGAGAGCTAGGATAGATATTATCAAAATCACTCTCTATAACTTCTGAATTATTGATACACAGCAGATCATCAATATATCTAAAAGTGTAAAGGTAGTTATCTGAGCAGGTGGGGTGATTTTTAATGAATTTATATTCCTTAAAGAACAGGAATAGATTAGCGATATTCGTGGACGTTGATGTTCCCATGGGAATACCGTTCACTTGCTTATAGAGAGTATTATTATATAAGATATGGTTATTTTCTATGCAGCAATTGAGATAAGAGTTCCAAGTTCCTACATTAACAAATTGGTTAAGTTTAAATTCTGCATACAGCTCTTTAAAGGTAGTGATTATATCTGATAGAGGCAGATTAGTATATAGGTTTTCAAAATCATAACTATTAATATCTAGGGGACAAACTTTGAGTATAGTAGAAATTACTTCTGCATTATTATTAATTATCCAAAAATCTCTGTACATCAAGTTAGAACAGTTTCTAATGTGTTTCAAAACCTTCTTTAAGACATCTTCAAAAGCAAGATCTATTTTCTTTTTATGACTCCTTACTCCACTAGCTATGAACCTGAACTTCACAGGATCCTTATGAAACTTAACCGTTGCAAAAAGAAATGGAAATTCAGGCTCATATCTTCTAGTTTGTGGAATTTTAAGTTTCTTGAAGAATGCCTTAAACCGATTTTCTAACTGCTTGGTAGAATAACTTACGGGCTCGTATGTTACTCTATTATTGAGTTCCATAGTTAACAATTCAAAATAGAACTTCTTACAGATAATTGCAAAATTATTGCTAGCTTTATCCGTAGTGGTAAAAATAAATTGGTCTTGTAGTTTGGAGAGTGACCTTTTAGCTTCTCCAGAGAAAAAGAGATTTCTGTCGAAACAAAAGTCCAGACCTGCCAACTCACCGGTGAAGCTATTGATTATATTATATATCCATTCTGCGAAGGCCTCAATAGGCTGATTGTACGTTAAACTGGTTTTTACTATGTACCTATTAACATCTTGAGTGAAGCTCTCAAGAATCCTTTCTTTGGAAATTGTGAAGGAAGGTCTGAATTTAGAGCCATACTCTAATAAAATCCTAAGCTTTTCATTGTCAACAAAACTCAAGTTTCCGGTGATAATATGGTTGAAATTCTTATCATAGTGAACTGTTTCTTTATGTTCAACACAAGAACATGTAGTAATTACAGGAATGTAGCTCGAAGAGTTAAGTTTGTAGTTTTTAACTATTGACCCTAAGGTCTTAACATATTTAAAACTTACAATAGACTGGTGCCTGTGGATGGGAAAAAAATTGCATTATTGTAGAACAGCTTCCTTACATTGAGATTATCGTAGGCTTTATTTAGAAACCTGATGGTAACAAAATTACTGGAAAATTCTTTAAGAGAAATTTTATCTTTAAGAATATGTTTAAGAATGTCCAGAACCAAAGCAAAAACATGCTTATTAACATGGTCAGCAGTTTCATTCCAGAATTTGAAAAAACTTTTAAGGACAGAGTGCTTGAAGGACTTGAGAATTTTGTAAGTATTTTTAACAAAATTAGTGCCAGTTTTAAAGCTTTCCAGAGTTTTTAGCAAGTTAGCAAAATCAACTTTGCTTGATGTGCGAAATAACCTCTGTCCTCTATTACCTCTAGAGCAGCTCTTATTATTAACAAGAAAGAAGAGTTCACGAATTGAAAATTTATGCTGATTATGCTTATTGTCAGATAGAGTGGAATTAAGGCCATAGGGATAAAGAGACTGATGCTGCAAAATTTCAAGGGATTCAGTTTCTAGCCGAGCATAGAGGTCAGGGATAATATGTAGTACCTCTATTTTCACTTTGTCAAAACCATGAGTATGGAAATGCTCTAATTCAAAGGTAGAGTACTGGTTGGCGTTTGTGGAGGGGTTCACTCCTGAATTAGAGAACTTGTTAACTAGAGACCTGTGACCATTAATCCTAAGATGAAGAGGATTTTTACTTTGGCCAATATAGCTAAGGTTGCAGACAGTACAGGTGAGCTTATAGATAGTATTGTAGGCTTTGCAAAACTTGTTGGAGCAATTATCCTCAACAGAAGAATACAGGTTAGGATCTGCAGATTTACATGTCAAACAACGTTTGTCATTTCATAACTTTAGATTACCTTTGCCAGCGAGTTCATACACTATGGGAAAGGGTGCTAGCCTAACCGAGCGGGAGGACTTAAAATATCTGAGCTGACCTCCAATCCTTTCATCGTCCTTAGAACTCCACTTGGGCCAAAACATACAAATTCTGAGCAAACCAACTAGGAAAAACTTTTTAGAAATAAGCAGTCCAAGAAAAGACCAAACTCGAGTATAAACTACACTCCAAAAAGCCGCATCCAAAACATACAAAAATAAAAATTAGAAAATGAAAAAAACCTCAAATAAAAAAATAGTAATAAAAAAATAATAATAAAACATTTCAACTAGAATTTGCGCATGAGCTGCTAAATAATAAATTGAAATTAGTTACTTAAGAGCAAAACTGAAGACTAAGGAAAAACTTTAGAATTTAAAACGAAGGTTGCAAAATAACCTGAAGATCAAAACGCGCAACGCAGCAGTTTTGAAAATTCAGAATTCACATTCTATAAAGAAGATACCTAAGCAAAAAAATACAGATATAATTTTGACTCACACCTAGTACAACATAGAAAAGGTTATGTATCTACCTGTGTGAGTAAAAGGAGAAAAGATAAAAAAATAAAATAAAACTACTGAATGTAGAAGGTGTCGAGAATACTGAGCCTTGGCTTTATCAAGGACCAGCAAAAACTCTGCATTTTCTCACTTCCACAAAGACCTAGTTGGAAATGGGTTTCTGCAAGGCCATAGATGCAAGTAACATTCCCACCTAAAATAGTTTAAAATATATATATATGTCATGTCCTCCGTAGAGTTGCATGACCTAGCACTAGTTAACAATTTCGCTTGCATCCATTAACCTTACTGGCCCGACCCATGCTCTTCATCTGTTACTATTAAACAGAGAGAAGAAGATTAAAGAGAACTCAAGCTGTGAGAGTGACATAATAATTAGAAATGATTTTCAGCCATAACGAAACGCCAAGTTCGTTTGAGAGAGAATTTAAACCTGAAAATCAATGCAAAAGAAATCCAAATTTTTACATTGCAATTAAAAAAGGAAATATTAATTTTTAACGAACAGATTTTTGAAAGAAAACTTGAGTCTAAAACCCCCTACTCTACAACTTATGACAGCACGAAAACGAGAATAAGTTAAAGATAATAATTAACTAAAGAAAACTTTGTGAAAGTTATATACCTTAAACAGTTAGTTGCAATATGTACAAAGTATTTCAGCAGTGCTTTAAGTGCATAATTAATTAGTTATTAAGAACTTAACTACTTTGAAAAAACAGCGCATAGAAAAGGAACAAGCTTAGCCATCTTCTGTTCCTAGGTACCCCAAAAGACGCTCAAAGTTACAAAGAAAAGAAAGAGTTAAAACCCGCAAAAATGTTAACAGACAAACCAACGCCTAAAAGCTGAAAAGCTAAAAAACAACAGAGAAAAAGTACATGAAGTACAAACATTGAACTTATAAAACCTAGAACCCAAAAACAAGGAAGAGAGCTTACCTCTTGTGTGACAAAAACTTTTCTCCTCACAAGAGAAGAACATGGCTGACCTCTTCCGCCACTCCCTAGTTGCTGGGGGGCAGTGAGGGTGGGGCTGATGGCCTCCTCATACAGCAAGAAACCAACGCGCGGATATTTTAACCAGAGAAAAAAATATATATAAACTTAAGACTGTGGATCTGTATGATCAGAAAGAGCAGAATTAACTCTCCAGAATACATGAGAAATATTATAAAATACACGAGCAGTGTATTTAATAATCTTTGCATGTATTAAATCACCTTAGTGAGCTTCTATAGATTAATCAGAATCTTATTAATTTTAATGTTGGTTTTACTATTTTTAGTATAGCTATCCTAGTGATGAATAACTAGTTTTCTTTTTTATTTGTTTTTATTTTCTTTTATAAACAGATTTTTAAGCTTTTTTGTGATTTTGTTTATATTATTTAATTTTTTGTTTTAATAGGACCGTCATATCCATAGCACTAAGGTTCCTTTAGGTAGTTAATATGCATCCTCTAGCCAACTTCCTTACGGCTTTGATTGGTCAGAATCATATTATTAACTGTGTAGAAAATTAAAGCAGATCTGCCAACCTTACTCTATTATTCAGAATAATTTTTCTTAAAGTTCTTTTGATGAAAGAAGAAGGAATTTCGTTCTCTAGAAAACTTTCTAATAGTATATTAATGTGGTAATTGAAGTCCAAATTGTTGCTGCAAATTCTTGAAATTCTTAGGACCTGAGAAATTAGTACATTCTCAATTACTTTGGTTGAAATGTTATTATTCCAGTGTAGATATTTAATTACTTTGAAAGGAAAATTAACTCTTTTATCAAAGAGGCTAATAGATGGGTTACCTCTGTTGAGCTTAATGCTTAAGTCTAGGAACTCAAGTTCCTGATTACTGTGGTTGGTTTTACATAAGTTAAGAGAGCTAGGATAGATATTATCAAAATCACTCTCTATAACTTCTGAATTATTGATACACAGCAGATCATCAATATATCTAAAAGTGTAAAGGTAGTTATCTGAGCAGGTGGGGTGATTTTTAATGAATTTATATTCCTTAAAGAACAGGAATAGATTAGCGATATTCGTGGACGTTGATGTTCCCATGGGAATACCGTTCACTTGCTTATAGAGAGTATTATTATATAAGATATGGTTATTTTCTATGCAGCAATTGAGATAAGAGTTCCAAGTTCCTACATTAACAAATTGGTTAAGTTTAAATTCTGCATACAGCTCTTTAAAGGTAGTGATTATATCTGATAGAGGCAGATTAGTATATAGGTTTTCAAAATCATAACTATTAATATCTAGGGGACAAACTTTGAGTATAGTAGAAATTACTTCTGCATTATTATTAATTATCCAAAAATCTCTGTACATCAAGTTAGAACAGTTTCTAATGTGTTTCAAAACCTTCTTTAAGACATCTTCAAAAGCAAGATCTATTTTCTTTTTATGACTCCTTACTCCACTAGCTATGAACCTGAACTTCACAGGATCCTTATGAAACTTAACCGTTGCAAAAAGAAATGGAAATTCAGGCTCATATCTTCTAGTTTGTGGAATTTTAAGTTTCTTGAAGAATGCCTTAAACCGATTTTCTAACTGCTTGGTAGAATAACTTACGGGCTCGTATGTTACTCTATTATTGAGTTCCATAGTTAACAATTCAAAATAGAACTTCTTACAGATAATTGCAAAATTATTGCTAGCTTTATCCGTAGTGGTAAAAATAAATTGGTCTTGTAGTTTGGAGAGTGACCTTTTAGCTTCTCCAGAGAAAAAGAGATTTCTGTCGAAACAAAAGTCCAGACCTGCCAACTCACCGGTGAAGCTATTGATTATATTATATTTCCATTCTGCGAAGGCCTCAATAGGCTGATTGTACGTTAAACTGGTTTTTACTATGTACCTATTAACATCTTGAGTGAAGCTCTCAAGAATCCTTTCTTTGGAAATTGTGAAGGAAGGTCTGAATTTAGAGCCATACTCTAATAAAATCCTAAGCTTTTCATTGTCAACAAAACTCAAGTTTCCGGTGATAATATGGTTGCAATTCTTATCATAGTGAACTGTTTCTTTATGTTCAACACAAGAACATGTAGTAATTACAGGAATGTAGCTCGAAGAGTTAAGTTTGTAGTTTTTAACTATTGACCCTAAGGTCTTAACATATTTAAAACTTACAATAGACTGGTGCCTGTGGATGGGAAAAAAATTGCATTATTGTAGAACAGCTTCCTTACATTGAGATTATCGTAGGCTTTATTTAGAAACCTGATGGTAACAAAATTACTGGAAAATTCTTTAAGAGAAATTTTATCTTTAAGAATATGTTTAAGAATGTCCAGAACCAAAGCAAAAACATGCTTATTAACATGGTCAGCAGTTTCATTCCAGAATTTGAAAAAACTTTTAAGGACAGAGTGCTTGAAGGACTTGAGAATTTTGTAAGTATTTTTAACAAAATTAGTGCCAGTTTTAAAGCTTTCCAGAGTTTTTAGCAAGTTAGCAAAATCAACTTTGCTTGATGTGCGAAATAACCTCTGTCCTCTATTACCTCTAGAGCAGCTCTTATTATTAACAAGAAAGAAGAGTTCACGAATTGAAAATTTATGCTGATTATGCTTATTGTCAGATAGAGTGGAATTAAGGCCATAGGGATAAAGAGACTGATGCTGCAAAATTTCAAGGGATTCAGTTTCTAGCCGAGCATAGAGGTCAGGGATAATATGTAGTACCTCTATTTTCACTTTGTCAAAACCATGAGTATGGAAATGCTCTAATTCAAAGGTAGAGTACTGGTTGGCGTTTGTGGAGGGGTTCACTCCTGAATTAGAGAACTTGTTAACTAGAGACCTGTGACCATTAATCCTAAGATGAAGAGGATTTTTACTTTGGCCAATATAGCTAAGGTTGCAGACAGTACAGGTGAGCTTAAAGATAGTATTGTAGGCTTTGCAAAACTTGTTGGAGCAATTATCCTCAACAGAAGAATACAGGTTAGGATCTGCAGATTTACATGTCAAACAACGTTTGTCATTTCATAACTTTAGATTACCTTTGCCAGCGAGTTCATACACTATGGGAAAGGGTGCTAGCCTAACCGAGCGGGAGGACTTAAAATATCTGAGCTGACCTCCAATCCTTTCATCGTCCTTAGAACTCCACTTGGGCCAAAACATACAAATTCTGAGCAAACCAACTAGGAAAAACTTTTAGAAATAAGCAGTCCAAGAAAAGACCAAACTCGAGTATAAACTACACTCCAAAAAGCCGCATCCAAAACATACAAAAATAAAAATTAGAAAATGAAAAAAACCTCAAATAAAAAAATAGTAATAAAAAAATAATAATAAAACATTTCAACTAGAATTTGCGCATGAGCTGCTAAATAATAAATTGAAATTAGTTACTTAAGAGCAAAACTGAAGACTAAGGAAAAACTTTAGAATTTAAAACGAAGGTTGCAAAATAACCTGAAGATCAAAACGCGCAACGCAGCAGTTTTGAAAATTCAGAATTCACATTCTATAAAGAAGATACCTAAGCAAAAAAATACAGATATAATTTTGACTCACACCTAGTACAACATAGAAAAGGTTATGTATCTACCTGTGTGAGTAAAAAGGAGAAAAGATAAAAAAATAAAATAAAACTACTGAATGTAGAAGGTGTCGAGAATACTGAGCCTTGGCTTTATCAAGGACCAGCAAAAACTCTGCATTTTCTCACTTCCACAAAGACCTAGTTGGAAATGGGTTTCTGCAAGGCCATAGATGCAAGTAACATTCCCACCTAAAATAGTTTAAAATATATATATATGTCATGTCCTCCGTAGAGTTGCATGACCTAGCACTAGTTAACAATTTCGCTTGCATCCATTAACCTTACTGGCCCGACCCATGCTCTTCATCTGTTACTATTAAACAGAGAGAAGAAGATTAAAGAGAACTCAAGCTGTGAGAGTGACATAATAATTAGAAATGATTTTCAGCCATAACGAAACGCCAAGTTCGTTTGAGAGAGAATTTAAACCTGAAAATCAATGCAAAAGAAATCCAAATTTTTACATTGCAATTAAAAAAGGAAATATTAATTTTTAACGAACAGATTTTTGAAAGAAAACTTGAGTCTAAAACCCCCTACTCTACAACTTATGACAGCACGAAAACGAGAATAAGTTAAAGATAATAATTAACTAAAGAAAACTTTGTGAAAGTTATATACCTTAAACAGTTAGTTGCAATATGTACAAAGTATTTCAGCAGTGCTTTAAGTGCATAATTAATTAGTTATTAAGAACTTAACTACTTTGAAAAAACAGCGCATAGAAAAGGAACAAGCTTAGCCATCTTCTGTTCCTAGGTACCCCAAAAGACGCTCAAAGTTACAAAGAAAAGAAAGAGTTAAAACCCGCAAAAATGTTAACAGACAAACCAACGCCTAAAAGCTGAAAAGCTAAAAAACAACAGAGAAAAAGTACATGAAGTACAAACATTGAACTTATAAAACCTAGAACCCAAAAACAAGGAAGAGAGCTTACCTCTTGTGTGACAAAAACTTTTCTCCTCACAAGAGAAGAACATGGCTGACCTCTTCCGCCACTCCCTAGTTGCTGGGGGCAGTGAGGGTGGGGCTGATGGCCTCCTCATACAGCAAGAAACCAACGCGCGGATATTTTAACCAGAGAAAAAAATATATATAAACTTAAGACTGTGGATCTGTATGATCAGAAAGAGCAGAATTAACTCTCCAGAATACATGAGAAATATTATAAAATACACGAGCAGTGTATTTAATAATCTTTGCATGTATTAAATCACCTTAGTGAGCTTCTATAGATTAATCAGAATCTTATTAATTTTAATGTTGGTTTTACTATTTTTAGTATAGCTATCCTAGTGATGAATAACTAGTTTTCTTTTTTATTTGTTTTTATTTTCTTTTATAAACAGATTTTTAAGCTTTTTTGTGATTTTGTTTATATTATTTAATTTTTTGTTTTAATAGGACCGTCATATCCATAGCACTAAGGTTCCTTTAGGTAGTTAATATGCATCCTCTAGCCAACTTCCTTACGGCTTTGATTGGTCAGAATCATATTATTAACTGTGTAGAAAATTAAAGCAGATCTGCCAACCTTACTCTATTATTCAGAATAATTTTTCTTAAAGTTCTTTTGATGAAAGAAGAAGGAATTTCGTTCTCTAGAAAACTTTCTAATAGTATATTAATGTGGTAATTGAAGTCCAAATTGTTGCTGCAAATTCTTGAAATTCTTAGGACCTGAGAAATTAGTACATTCTCAATTACTTTGGTTGAAATGTTATTATTCCAGTGTAGATATTTAATTACTTTGAAAGGAAAATTAACTCTTTTATCAAAGAGGCTAATAGATGGGTTACCTCTGTTGAGCTTAATGCTTAAGTCTAGGAACTCAAGTTCCTGATTACTGTGGTTGGTTTTACATAAGTTAAGAGAGCTAGGATAGATATTATCAAAATCACTCTCTATAACTTCTGAATTATTGATACACAGCAGATCATCAATATATCTAAAAGTGTAAAGGTAGTTATCTGAGCAGGTGGGGTGATTTTTAATGAATTTATATTCCTTAAAGAACAGGAATAGATTAGCGATATTCGTGGACGTTGATGTTCCCATGGGAATACCGTTCACTTGCTTATAGAGAGTATTATTATATAAGATATGGTTATTTTCTATGCAGCAATTGAGATAAGAGTTCCAAGTTCCTACATTAACAAATTGGTTAAGTTTAAATTCTGCATACAGCTCTTTAAAGGTAGTGATTATATCTGATAGAGGCAGATTAGTATATAGGTTTTCAAAATCATAACTATTAATATCTAGGGGACAAACTTTGAGTATAGTAGAAATTACTTCTGCATTATTATTAATTATCCAAAAATCTCTGTACATCAAGTTAGAACAGTTTCTAATGTGTTTCAAAACCTTCTTTAAGACATCTTCAAAAGCAAGATCTATTTTCTTTTTATGACTCCTTACTCCACTAGCTATGAACCTGAACTTCACAGGATCCTTATGAAACTTAACCGTTGCAAAAAGAAATGGAAATTCAGGCTCATATCTTCTAGTTTGTGGAATTTTAAGTTTCTTGAAGAATGCCTTAAACCGATTTTCTAACTGCTTGGTAGAATAACTTACGGGCTCGTATGTTACTCTATTATTGAGTTCCATAGTTAACAATTCAAAATAGAACTTCTTACAGATAATTGCAAAATTATTGCTAGCTTTATCCGTAGTGGTAAAAATAAATTGGTCTTGTAGTTTGGAGAGTGACCTTTTAGCTTCTCCAGAGAAAAAGAGATTTCTGTCGAAACAAAAGTCCAGACCTGCCAACTCACCGGTGAAGCTATTGATTATATTATATTTCCATTCTGCGAAGGCCTCAATAGGCTGATTGTACGTTAAACTGGTTTTACTATGTACCTATTAACATCTTGAGTGAAGCTCTCAAGAATCCTTTCTTTGGAAATTGTGAAGGAAGGTCTGAATTTAGAGCCATACTCTAATAAAATCCTAAGCTTTTCATTGTCAACAAAACTCAAGTTTCCGGTGATAATATGGTTGCAATTCTTATCATAGTGAACTGTTTCTTTATGTTCAACACAAGAACATGTAGTAATTACAGGAATGTAGCTCGAAGAGTTAAGTTTGTAGTTTTTAACTATTGACCCTAAGGTCTTAACATATTTAAAACTTACAATAGACTGGTGCCTGTGGATGGGAAAAAAAATTGCATTATTGTAGAACAGCTTCCTTACATTGAGATTATCGTAGGCTTTATTTAGAAACCTGATGGTAACAAAATTACTGGAAAATTCTTTAAGAGAAATTTTATCTTTAAGAATATGTTTAAGAATGTCCAGAACCAAAGCAAAAACATGCTTATTAACATGGTCAGCAGTTTCATTCCAGAATTTGAAAAAACTTTTAAGGACAGAGTGCTTGAAGGACTTGAGAATTTTGTAAGTATTTTTAACAAAATTAGTGCCAGTTTTAAAGCTTTCCAGAGTTTTTAGCAAGTTAGCAAAATCAACTTTGCTTGATGTGCGAAATAACCTCTGTCCTCTATTACCTCTAGAGCAGCTCTTATTATTAACAAGAAAGAAGAGTTCACGAATTGAAAATTTATGCTGATTATGCTTATTGTCAGATAGAGTGGAATTAAGGCCATAGGGATAAAGAGACTGATGCTGCAAAATTTCAAGGGATTCAGTTTCTAGCCGAGCATAGAGGTCAGGGATAATATGTAGTACCTCTATTTTCACTTTGTCAAAACCATGAGTATGGAAATGCTCTAATTCAAAGGTAGAGTACTGGTTGGCGTTTGTGGAGGGGTTCACTCCTGAATTAGAGAACTTGTTAACTAGAGACCTGTGACCATTAATCCTAAGATGAAGAGGATTTTTACTTTGGCCAATATAGCTAAGGTTGCAGACAGTACAGGTGAGCTTATAGATAGTATTGTAGGCTTTGCAAAACTTGTTGGAGCAATTATCCTCAACAGAAGAATACAGGTTAGGATCTGCAGATTTACATGTCAAACAACGTTTGTCATTTCATAACTTTAGATTACCTTTGCCAGCGAGTTCATACACTATGGGAAAGGGTGCTAGCCTAACCGAGCGGGAGGACTTAAAATATCTGAGCTGACCTCCAATCCTTTCATCGTCCTTAGAACTCCACTTGGGCCAAAACATACAAATTCTGAGCAAACCAACTAGGAAAAACTTTTTAGAAATAAGCAGTCCAAGAAAAGACCAAACTCGAGTATAAACTACACTCCAAAAAGCCGCATCCAAAACATACAAAAATAAAAATTAGAAAATGAAAAAAACCTCAAATAAAAAAATAGTAATAAAAAAATAATAATAAAACATTTCAACTAGAATTTGCGCATGAGCTGCTAAATAATAAATTGAAATTAGTTACTTAAGAGCAAAACTGAAGACTAAGGAAAAACTTTAGAATTTAAAACGAAGGTTGCAAAATAACCTGAAGATCAAAACGCGCAACGCAGCAGTTTTGAAAATTCAGAATTCACATTCTATAAAGAAGATACCTAAGCAAAAAAATACAGATATAATTTTGACTCACACCTAGTACAACATAGAAAAGGTTATGTATCTACCTGTGTGAGTAAAAGGAGAAAAGATAAAAAAATAAAATAAAACTACTGAATGTAGAAGGTGTCGAGAATACTGAGCCTTGGCTTTATCAAGGACCAGCAAAAACTCTGCATTTTCTCACTTCCACAAAGACCTAGTTGGAAATGGGTTTCTGCAAGGCCATAGATGCAAGTAACATTCCCACCTAAAATAGTTTAAAATATATATATATGTCATGTCCTCCGTAGAGTTGCATGACCTAGCACTAGTTAACAATTTCGCTTGCATCCATTAACCTTACTGGCCCGACCCATGCTCTTCATCTGTTACTATTAAACAGAGAGAAGAAGATTAAAGAGAACTCAAGCTGTGAGAGTGACATAATAATTAGAAATGATTTTCAGCCATAACGAAACGCCAAGTTCGTTTGAGAGAGAATTTAAACCTGAAAATCAATGCAAAAGAAATCCAAATTTTTACATTGCAATTAAAAAAGGAAATATTAATTTTTAACGAACAGATTTTTGAAAGAAAACTTGAGTCTAAAACCCCCTACTCTACAACTTATGACAGCACGAAAACGAGAATAAGTTAAAGATAATAATTAACTAAAGAAAACTTTGTGAAAGTTATATACCTTAAACAGTTAGTTGCAATATGTACAAAGTATTTCAGCAGTGCTTTAAGTGCATAATTAATTAGTTATTAAGAACTTAACTACTTTGAAAAAACAGCGCATAGAAAAGGAACAAGCTTAGCCATCTTCTGTTCCTAGGTACCCCAAAAGACGCTCAAAGTTACAAAGAAAAGAAAGAGTTAAAACCCGCAAAAATGTTAACAGACAAACCAACGCCTAAAAGCTGAAAAGCTAAAAAACAACAGAGAAAAAGTACATGAAGTACAAACATTGAACTTATAAAACCTAGAACCCAAAAACAAGGAAGAGAGCTTACCTCTTGTGTGACAAAAACTTTTCTCCTCACAAGAGAAGAACATGGCTGACCTCTTCCGCCACTCCCTAGTTGCTGGGGGGCAGTGAGGGTGGGGCTGATGGCCTCCTCATACAGCAAGAAACCAACGCGCGGATATTTTAACCAGAGAAAAAAATATATATAAACTTAAGACTGTGGATCTGTATGATCAGAAAGAGCAGAATTAACTCTCCAGAATACATGAGAAATATTATAAAATACACGAGCAGTGTATTTAATAATCTTTGCATGTATTAAATCACCTTAGTGAGTTTAGAACAAGGAATTGAAGGAAGGCCACCTTATGTTAAGTTAATTAAGTCTTCGATGACAAAATTCTTGCAAACAGGAACAGTGGGAAAAGGAAGCAGTATTGATAGACTATCAGTTTTCCACGAGACGATAGGAAATATTGAAACTGCTTTCACACGATCACCACGGAAATCGGCGAGACGAGCTTCACGCCAACTGCAGACCCGAAGTCTGCGGTGCACAAGGTGTTACGTGATCCTTTGCACGCCAAGTAACAAATTCTTCAAAAACTGTAGCCTCCGAAACATGAAACATTTACCAGTGATATTTTGAACCTCACTGACGAGGATAATTACTTTTTGCTACGTGTATGCTTTAAAGACGAGGCTGTGCTCCAGAGGTACAGACAATTGACAAAATGTGAGTATTTGAGGATCAGGAAACCCACATGTCGTAATCATCATATTCGGGACAATCCCAAAATCAGTATCTGGTGCGGGCTGATAATTTGTCCTTTCTTCTTCACTGACGAAATGGCTTCTTCAAATGTGTACCTGAATATGCTCATTAATTGTGTCATCCCTCATTTGCAGGGCAGGCAGCTGATTAACATCTTTCAACAATATTGGGAACCCCCTCATTGGACACATATTGTTCGCGACACTCTCTAGGTAACACTTCAAATCAATAGATTAGCACGGACGGACTAATCCCATGGCTCCAAGATCACCAGACCATACCCCGCTGGATTTCTTTCTTATTGTTAGGTTAAAGATGTGGTTCATGCAGCAGTTACTCCAGACATCAGGACTGTGCGAGAGTGCACTACATGTGCAATAGTCTGCCCATTATTGCTGGAAAATGTGCAACACGAGTGTGAATAACCCTTAGATATTTTAAGTGCCACCGTGGATGTAAATGTTTATCTACTCTGTGGTGGTGTTATTATTTATTTTGATATCGCCTTGGTGCGTAGCTTTGCGATCAGGCAATTACTGGAATTTTAGATTTCGGTTACTGTGGTAGTTGCTGCCAGCAGCCAAACCTTCTCTTTCTAAGTCTGACAATAATTATCCTTTACATACACTCTTTAGTTGTTCAAGTTAGATCCACGGAAGCAGACTCATTGATTCTATTTTCAGGTTTTTATTTGCATTCCCTAACGCAGAGGGGTGCGGAATATGTACACAAATCCGATTCCACTATGAACTAGTCATTCATTCAGTATATTCCAATGAGTAAATTCGTGAGTCCATCGGATAGTAAGTTTTTCAGGGAGTTCACACAATGAGGCGACTTTCCTCTTACCTAGATTTAGAGCAATATACAGAGTGATTCACTCGGGACTTTACCCAAAAGAAATGCTATAATTTTGAAAAGTAAAATATTTCAAGCTGAAATTTGAAGACCAAGTGCCGTACGTTCTGACATATGCATCCATATCTGCGGAGTTTGGCTCGTATGCCCAGATGGCGCCACAATACACGACGTCTGGTAGGAACGGTTTCGCGCCATTCTCTTTGTCCGTCGGCTAGTGTTGAGTACGATGATGGTGTTCACTATTGCTGAGCGCGTGTTTATCGTTCGAAGTTATTGGAATTCCGGCTCTTTCAAGGAGTGTCGGAAAGAGTTACCGGGAAGAAATTTCCCGGTTGGAAACCACCTACGAAGCCAACGATTTCAAATCTTGCGAAGAAACGTGAGACGACAGGAAGCCTTGTTGATACGCATTCAGGAGGGCGACCAGCAATGTCAGAAAACACTATGCAGTGTGTGAGGAGGAGGTTGTTACAGTCTTCAAAGAAATCATTACGCAGGGTATCGCAAGAAACAGGACTGTCATATTCCACTTGCCAGAGGGATGCCAAAATGTTTAAACGGAAGCCATATCGTGTTACAGTTGTTCATGAGCTGTAACCAATTGGCACGCCGAAGCTAATGCATTACTGCCTGTGGTTTAAGGAATTTGCCAGTCAAAATCCAAGCGTATTAGACATTACGTGGTTCATGGACGAAGCCTGGTTCCACCTTTCAGGCTATGTGAACTCACAGAATACACGGGTATAGGTGAGTGAGAATCCCCATGTCATTCACGAGGAAAGAATGCATCCCATAAAGATTGGCGTAAGATGCGCCATTTCTCGGAACTGGATAATCGGTCCCATTTTCTTTGAACAGACTGTCAACACAGAAGTGTATCTCAATATCTTCACAGAGTTCGTGAACCAACTGGATGATATTGAACTGCAGAATGGCTTCTTCCAACAATATAGTGCGACTTGTCACACTTGCAATGCCAGCATGGCTGAGATTCTAAGTTTCTTCGGCGATCGAGTTATCTAAAAAGATTTATGGCCGCCCAGGTCTCCGAATTTCACTCCGCCCGATTATTTCTTATGGGGTCATCTGAAAGGTACTGCAATAAACCCACGACTATTCGGCAACTGAAAAACAACAACACACAGGAAATTGAAGCAATAAATACCAACATGCTGAGGCGTACATTTGACAATATGCAGCGACGAGTCGATCTCTGTTTGGATGCAAATAGCGGGCATTTTCAACATCTTCTCTGATATCGATGTGATTGTGAAAAGGCAAGGCACTTCGTCTTCAAATTTCAGCTTGAAATGTTTTCCCCTTTCAAAAGCATAGCGGTTTTTTTGGGAGGGGGGAAAGTCCCGAGTGAATCAATCTGTAGTAGTGCCAGGTGCTCTGTGTTGATTGCGAACAACTCAATTTTATGGAAATCTCCCTGTGTTACTTGTACCGCAGTACATGAATGATCTCTCTATATCTGTAGATATTTCATGAAAGACTTTGGCCACTCTGTCCTAACTACCGCTTGCCTGACGACCGCAGCCATCAGCGAATATTCCTCAGCAGATCAGATCATATGTAGAAGATTTTAGGAAGGGAGTGTCTGACCCCAGGTCTTAAACAACCCTTAGAAATAGGAAACTAGGAGATTTGGGCTAGAGCGCCCGATAGGAAAGTGGCACGGAAGAGAAGTAGAAAGGGGGAGGAAGACGCCCTTATTTATTACCGGGGGGAGTACCCGGGGTCCGACGGCTTAACGTGCCCATCTGACGCACGGCGGATGCTTAGTGGATCGAGTGTTCGTACCTGCCTGGGATTGAACCTGAGGCCCTTTCCGTGGCAGTCACGAATGTTGCCCACTAGGCCACCCACGGCCCGAATATTCCTCAGCATCCTTCCGTTTGCATCAAAACCAAGAAAGTGCCCACCAAATTGCTGGGCCCCTGGACCGAAATGCGATTTCACCCATCTCCCTCGCCATCAGCCAATTCCGACAGTGCATTTTCTCCAGGGGTCTCGTAACTCACCAAATCTGTCGTCTTTTACGGACTCGGACGTTCCGTTCCCGGGCAAGCTGGATGCTTCGCGGACACGCATCTCTTCCTCTCTCTCATGCCCCTCAAAAGAGATTCCTTGCTCTACGTTATGCAACATGGCGTTTCACCCCCTGTCTGTTTTCGAAACTAACCTCTCAAACTAACTTTTAGACGCGGGTTGCATTCCACTTCGCCAGACTTCAGCTCAACACTGTGCTTAATTGCCAGCGTTCGTTTAAAAGTCATAGGATGCTTCCGCACCCCTTAAGCGGGCGATGTATCTGAACTAAATGGCGCACAAAATTTTCTGCGCTAACCAAACAGAAATGTTTACAAAGCGGCCCGGTTTGGCTAAAGCTATGGCAAAACAACTCCTTTTCCCATTTCATTTCAGCATTACTGACCATAAACCTGTTACAATTCTCCCTTCTCGTTCTTTATTCTCTGCTTCATGACCCAAGACGTGATGGAAAAAAGCTAGTCCCTCTGACACCGGCATCATGCCACTAGATCGAACAAGTGACTGAAACATCTTCTCACTCTTTTCTTAGGTTCGTCGCCATTATGTAGCCCTTTTAACAGGCATTCAGTTCGAAAGGATTATTTTTAATCATTGTCTTAGACAGCGAAACTAAAATGATCGCATTCAATAAGAAAGTTAATGGGAAAGCAACGCTTTTTGATGCGCAGGTTCACTCATTCCAGTGACGTTCGGCGCTCTTCTTAGACCGGAAATATATTTTTCTCGAGCTGATTTCTGCCTATTTTGTTAACCTCGAGTTGATTCGTTCCAGTTGATTAAATAATTAAATCAGGTAAATATTTACTGGCATCTTGTATAACTTTTACTAGTTTAACATGCATGTAAATTAAGCACAAAGCTCTAGGCCGATGACATTCACTCAAAGCATGCTCCTCCCCCAATCTCGCATTTTTTAACCTCCGAAGAAATGATTTCCTGGGGGTAAAAAGGCGACTTGAAAACGCGTCCCGTTAAATGATGATCACGTTGTACTTCGCTTTTGTCGAAACAAGACGAAACGCTTGTTTGATAAGTCGTTTAGTCGACTGCTTCATCACTTGGAAAATGAACAGCAAACAAAATGTCTTTCCCCTTAATAAAAACTGGTTCTGTGATTCAAGAAAAGGGGACCGAAGGACGGGAAGGGTTGACGGCAAGAAGGGAAGACTGGGTGGGAATAAAAATAAGCGTTTTAAGGAATACTGTTGTTCAAAAATGAAGGAAAAAAAAAATAGGTTTCTTTGGCTATACGCCAAAGGGCGGTGAAAACTCATGAAAGCTGTGTCATCACGGAATTCATCTGAATCAACTGATAAGCACCAAGTCTCACAAAAGGGCATACATACAGTGCTCCCTCCCGCTGCTGCCACTAGAACTGCGTATAAATAGATCGGCGACATTTTGGGGTTATTTTCGTGCCTCCGGCTTGCAAATCTCAATAAAATGCAAAAAGCTCGCACATCAGGGAGTCAACTGCCATCATTATATCTCCATCGCAGATTCTCTTTGAATACCGACAAAAAATAAAAATTTCTCTCCAGCAAAGTTTTTCTTTCTCATTTGTGCTATCATCATTGTTATTATTCACGTTCCCAATGTGTAATATGTTTCGTTTAAACCTCCTCTCAGTTTCTGTTGACCCCTTTTTGTAACCAAACTACAATCAGGAGAAAACTTCACTTCTTATCACACCACTGTGTGATTGTTGATTTCTGGTACGGCATGCAATGCGATTCCCCTAAGGGCTCGTTCCTTTCCGTATATATATTTCTCACCAAATAGCTCTCGACTCGAATAATGAAGCAATATAAGTAGCTGGTGTAGAAGTAGTGCATGAATAAAGAAACACGGCTCATCATGAAACCCACTTTGCACGTGATATTTGAGTTAGTATTTTTTTTGTTTTTCTTTGGATGATAGATTGATTGAGATTTTATTGTTCCGTCCGAAGATGATCACTTAGTGATTATGATTGCCGGAGTTTCACAGTGTGACAACGGGGTCGAATCTTGAGCATCGTTTTCATCTGTTTCGCGCACGACAACTGCACGTTTCCGTTAAAGGGTCCTCCTGAATTTTCTCATATGGTCATAAACGCCAACTACGTGTGTTCTACTGTATTCAAGCACGCATTGAAAAATTGTGAAATTAATATCTCTTTGGAATGAGTTTGCAGTGATGACAGCTTCACGTCACTCTGCTTGGTGCCACATACAGAGGAATATGGTTGAATCTTGTCTTTTTGTTAGCATGAAGCGATCTCACAGTTTGGCTCTCTATGGTTTAGCACTCCCGTTACATTAGCTCAATAACTTAATTATTATTCCATTCCATGAAACATTTAATCAATGAATCACAAGAATATCGGTTCAATAAACTATTAACAAAAGCAGGACCGAATGGAACTCCTGCGGGGCCTGGGGAGAAATTTCTTTGGAGCAAAATTTCACTACTGGCCCGAGAAAATAAATCTTACATTTCAATAAAATCGTTACGTGAAAAATGTCGCCCATAATTAACACACAAAAACTATCATAAGGAAAAAAATGATTCTCTCAAAGAAGTATTTTGCTTTAAGCTTAAGAAAAAGGCAAATATAGATTGAAAGTTCAGAGATAGAGAGAGAGAGAGAGAGAGAGAGAGAGAGAGAGAGAGAGAGAGAGAGAAAGATGGGAGAAAGATTGAGGGAGAGAGAGAAAGAGAAAAGTAGAAAGAGAGAAAGAGAGAGGTAGAGAGGGAAAGAGAGAAGTAGAGAGGGAAAGAGAGAGAAAGAGAGAGAAAGAGAAAGACAGAGAGAAAAAGGCAGAGGAAAAAAGGGAGAAAGAAAGAGAGAGGGAGGGAGAAAAAGGAGAAAGACAGAGAGAGAGAGAGAAGTAGAGAGAAAGAAGGAGAAAGAGAGAGGGAGGGAGAAAAGGGAGAAAGACAGAGAGAGAGAGAAGTAGAGAGAAAGAAGGAGAAAGGCAGAGAGAGAAAGAAGGAGAAAGACAGAGAGAGAGAAAGGAGAGAGACGCAGAAAGAGAGGAGAGAGGAAAAAGAGAGGGGGAAGAGGGAGAAAGAGACAGATGAGAGAGATAAAAGAGAGGGGGAAGAGCGAGAAACAGGGGAGAGAGAGAAGGAAAGGTGAGGGAGAAAGACACAGAGGGAGGAGAGAGGGAGAGAGAGAGAGAGAAGAGGAGAGAGGGAGAGAGACAGAGGAGAGAAAGAGAGAAGAGAGAGAGGGAGAGAGAGGAGGAAAGAGAGAGGGAGAAAGACACAGAGGGAGAGAGGAGAGAGGGAGAGAGAGAGAGATAGAGAGAAGGAAAAAGACAGAGAGAAAGAGAGGAAAAGAGGGAGAGAGAGAGAGAGAGGAGAGAGAGAAACATAGAGAGAGAGGAGAAAGACAGAGAGAAAGACAGGAAAACAGAGAGAGAGAGAGAGAGAGAGGAGAGAGAATGGGAAAGGGGGAGAGAAAGAGAGAGGAACAAGGAGAGAGAGAGAAGGGAAAGGAGGAGAAAGAGAGAGGGAGGGAGGGCAAAAGAGAGAGAGAGAGAGAGAGAGAGAGAGGTAGTAAAAGTTTTAAAATCTACGACTTTCTTTCAGAGAAGTGGGAATCGAGGTTATATTGTGATTTTTATAAAAACTTCTTCACAAAATGATAAAAAGCTAACTTCGACTAATCTTCTTAGCGAACAGTAAGGATCCCTTAAAACAAATTCGCGAAAATAATCGGCAAATTCCTATTTGTAGGTAATTTGCCCAATTTTAATATTGCTCGTTTGATTTTTTTAAATTTAAGTATCTGGTTTATATACAAATTGTTGAATATTTAAAATTTGGGAACCACAAAATGATGAAATTTAATTTGCTGTTTCATCAATGCAGAAAAGATTAAGGCGATTACAACAATTATTTGAAATCAGCAAATCTCAGTATCTGTAAGACGAAGGGCGGTAGCTAGCCTCTTTGAAAGTGAGGGAGATTGGAAACTAAAAAAAAAACATAATAAAAAATATCTTGTTAAAGGCATCGCGCCCCAATACTTAAAAAATAACATTAATAAATATAAAAATTCTAATGAAGATTATTTTATTTTTATTACCTAAACTCGCCCCGGTTGCCCCGATGGTCTAGCAGGCCTTGTTGATAACCACTATGAAATCACAAAATGATCATTGCAGACCCGTTTAGGGGAGAAATAACGAAGGTCTTTGTTGCAATTCTTTGAGTCTTTTTCCCTGACTTAAGAGTCATGATATGCTTTTTCTACAGAAGATGAATTCTGGTAGTGCTGTTGGATTTTTAGGGATCATGTCATTGGGGTAAATCTTAACTTTGTAAAACTGAATTTTTATATGCGTGTCCTTCCTTTTGAGGGAAGAGGGCGTCACCGTAGTGTTGAAAAGCTGATAGAGTTGTATTCACGGAGGGTGAAGGAAATCCCTGTTTATATAGCATTGGCCTCTTCCTTCGCTTTTTTTTTCTTTCTTCCTTTTCATTCCCGTCAGCAGTGCGAGGCGACCCCGAGATTCTTGCACCATTGCTCTGAAGCAGTCAAGTTTTTGTCCTCATGTTTGTACTGAAATTCTAATTACAAATTTCAGCTTCTCAAGAAAATAGCTGATGATAAAGGTAAAAAAAATAAAAAAAAATAAACATAAAATATTTGAGTTTCAGCCAAATTAAAGAACTTTAAATTTACCAAAAAGTTCAGCATGAATATTTGTAACAAAAGCGACTTAAATACATGAAATGAGCATCTAATTGGTACCTATATGATGACGCAAAGAGCAAGATATTTTATTCCAGTTTTGTCTGTTTTTTTATACATATATTCCATGTGTGCAACTATTTAATATTTCATAATAATTTATTCTCCCCTCCCGGACGCCTCCAGTGCTAATCTATATCTGTGCTACGGATGGTTCAAAAACAGGTGCTTTGTTCGTCAGCAAAATGCAGCTAAATATGGTTATAGTGTATCATATGACCGATAATAATAATAATAATAATAATAATAGTAAAGGCGGGGGAGGGAGTGGCGTTCGGCGTGTTTCCGAGCTTCATAGGTAACAAAGAATAAATGAAAAAATAAATAAGCAGAAGTGGTAGGCATGTGGATTTAGTGAATTTGTTTTTGATAAACTAGAAGATAAAAATTTATAGTGCCCCACAACAGAACACACACTATGTAGACAAAAAATTTCGGACACTTATGCTGAAGGGAAACAAAAGCATTTATTAGCCAAAATCAGTACATTGTTGACCTCTTTTGGCCTTTATGACTGCAGCAGCCATTTTAGCCATGCTTTCCACAAGATGCTGGTAGCTCTGTAAAGGAATTTTCCTCCAAAATTCCTGCAAAGCTTTTGCCAGAATTACCGTAGAGGAAGGTCTGAATGGCCAAGATGGGATTCAGCGTTCCAGCTGATTCCATAGATGTTCTATTACATTGAGATCGGGACTTTGAGTCGTCCAAGTCAACACTTGGAAATCCTGCTCTTCATACTAGGTCTGGACAGACCTTGCCGATCTTGCTGAAACAGACAGGGATCTTTGACGAAGTAAATATTTAGCGTAAGTAGTGCGGAATTGTTTAGAATGTCTTCTAACTTGGAGACTGTTATGCTGGAAGGCTGCACAACTAAAACACCAGGGCGGATTGATGGGGTCGCGCAAGTCGCAATCGCGAAGGGCCTCGCGTCTCGGAGGGCCCCGAATTCACTGTGAAAAGAGAAGTAAAGCAAGGAGAAAACAAAGAAAAGGAAAAAGAGCGAAAAAAATTATGTTGATGAATATTATAATTTGCGGATTCATAGAAACGCTGTCATGGTTTAAACTTTATATAGTGCTTGTCGTCTGTTCTCTACTAAGAAATGTAAAGTTGGCTATCCTGCTTGTCAAACGGGTAAAATTTTGCTAACTGCAATTTCATTTGTTCGTGGTGGCGACACTGACCACTGGTAGCGTCGCAACATAACCCAAAATATCGTCTGTAATCTGTATTTCTCTGTTGCCATTCGATCTCCACGTTGTGGTATTATACAGTGTTACGTACTTAATATTGTGATTATTAACACCTAACCGTGTCCTTAAAATCGGCATCGTTACATCTGTTGTTTCTTTTTCCTTTTCATATATGTAGAATAACAGTAGAATTATGAATGGAATGTGTGTAAATAAGACATGGATGGTAAGTCAGATAATATCCGAAAACTTGAAAATTTTGTCGTCCTGGAGCGACGAAATTCTATCCCGGGCAATCACGGGATACAATTCTTAACCTCTAGATTCGCTAAACATGGATGCCGGTTGCTCCGACTAGCGAATCCGGTGATGGTTATATTCAAACTAGCGGAGGTGCCCGGGATAGACATACAGTTTGTTTTCAAGTAACAACGTAATTCGCGCTATAAAAAAAAAATCTCACCATGATGAACAACGCTCAAGTCGGGCCTCACGCTGTTCCAAGGTCTCTGCCGCCAGAGATACACTGGCTCTTTCCCGCTGATCCATAAGTCTTCGATCAGGTTGTTCGGTTGTCTCACTCTCTCGAAGTAATTTTACTTTCTTTGCTTTCGGCTGAACTTGTCCGATGTGTTTGCGTTTTTTATTTTTTTTTTTTGTAGGCATTTCACCACACTTCATGAAAATTTTATTATAAAAATCACAATTTATAATGGCCGTTCTTAGCCCTAAAAACTCAAAATAGCAAACATGCACAATAATGCACTTCCTGCACTCCGCATTCAGCATTCTAGAGTGTAGATAAACAACCTGATCACACCCAACGTGCAAGAAAGTAGTTCACGATAATATACTGATTTTTTTTTACCTATCTCGAAAACTAAACCGATTCGGAAAAATGTTTCACCGTTGGGAAGCTTTCCGGAGGACATAGGCTATTTCGTTTATTTCTTATTAATTTTTATTATTTTTTATTATTTTTTATTATTTTTGGCTGTACTACTGAATTACATCGCTTTCAAGTAGTTTCCAATTTCCCATGTATCGTTCCGCTTTGTTTACATGCAACCTGATCATGCCCAACATGAAAGAAAGTAGTTCACGATAATATACGGAATTTGTTTTACTAATCTCAAAAACCAAAGCCATTCGGATAATTCTTTCAACGTTGGAAAGCTTACTTCTTTCCGGTGGACTAGGCTATTTCTTTTATCTATACTAATACCAATACTAATCTTGTATTTAAATTTTATGTATGAAGAAGACCGTCTGTTTTAACTTCAACTTAACCTTGCTGCTATTTGAAAGGACTAACCTAGCTGCAAAGCCCAGAGAAAGAGGAAGTTTTTACTGTTCGTTGTGACATATATGTCTTTTCGACTACTGATATACATTCACTAGCAGAAGAAGCCGGGCGACAATGGATGTAGGCCAACTTTTCAAAGTTGGGGTAAGTCCTTTTGATTGTGCTGCTTGTCGTTTGCTTTTAGTTAATATTACCAGGAACCTGTTGACTTCTGCTTAAAATTGCTAGTATAAACACGTGTAGAACAGTATTTTGCTACTGTAAATGGTAGTTATTGATTCAAAACTTAGAAAATCAGATTAATCAGAAATAAGAGAAATTTACTTCAGATGTTTTGTTGATGATTCCGAATCCTGGAAATCCTGCTTCCCAGTTAATCTGTATTTCCCCATTTCCTTTAGAAATGCATTTACTGAAGGAGAGACAGACTGATAGAATAATTCACGTTAGTGAAGGTTTTATCATTCAGCGAAACGTCACTAATTATGTATGCTTGCGTTCTTTATGAGTGATGAAGGGAAAAATGCATGATGGCATGTTGAAAGTCTTTGTGATTAATGACGAAAAAATCAATAAATAAACAAGAAGAGATACCGCTGAAGTACGGACTACTATTCTAACAAAACAAAACAAGCAAACAAACAAAATATTTCTTGAATGTAAGACGTTCCATGGTATTTTATTACAGAGGCAAATGGAAATTTGGAAAGTAAGAATACCAATCAGCTGCCCGAGTGTAGTGAGGATCACGTGAAGGTGGTGTGCGTTTTTCATTCGGCACTGATCCAGTCCTTTCCCTGGAACCCGTGTCCCTAAACTAAGGATGGCTGACTTTTTATAAACCTAGATTACCACTGGTAGGTATCGACCCCCTTCCCCCCAATCGAGAGCATACCCTGGTACTCTTCGTAGATAATTTATGACAAGCATCTTTCGCATGCCAAGATCTTTGTGGGCATGAAATAAAATGAGTGATTTGAGAGTATACATTTATTTACGTGCAACACATATGCGTCACTCACACGACCACACAGAGCCACAGTCCGGTACATACCAAGTGGAATGAATCATAACAACAAACAAAAGATCAATGAATGAAATACGGGATTTAACACCATTGTAGAATACAAATTTGAAAGATGTGAATCCGTTTATTGGTGTAAATATGGCAGGGATGTTATGTGATCAGTGGCGTATCCTGGGTCCGAGACTTGGACTATCTCCCCCCCCCCCCCCGCCACCAGAACTGGTTTTTTAATTGTTAAGTAATAGAAGTAACATTTTTTTTTCTATTTTTTCTAAATTTTAGGTACATGCTATTGCTAACATGATACCAAATAATTATGAGGATTAGGATTTGAACACTTATTTGTACACGAACTCCATTCTTCTTTCCTTTTGTGTGAACTTGAGTGTTACGTTTTCATAAAAATGTTTCTTCCGAGTACTTTTTCGTATTTAAAAATAATGTTTTTCTCTGTTAACAAACCAGCCAAGTTGCTCGAATGTGCATGTCCTTGTGTGGCTCTAAGATATAACTTGATTCTTTTAAATACGGAAAAACTTCTTTCGGCAGTTGTAGTTGTTGATGAACAGTTTAATATTAGATCTGCTATTTTGTACACCTCAATAAACGCTATGTCCAATTATTCAACTTTATGTAACAAATAATATCTCTTACTGATTTGTTTTGTATTTATCAAGAAAATAAAACACCTTCAGTTCATTTTATAGTCGAGCTGTGTCAAAATTTGAAGCATAGAGTTCTTTAAGCTCTGATAGTAGATTTTCAGGGAAACTTTCACAAAATTTATCAAAACAGTTAGAATCCAACAAAGCCACGAATTTAAGATATAATATCACTGATTTTAATTCATTGACCACATAAACTGAAACAAGTCTCGCGAAACACGCGCTGTAAGCATGAAGTGACTGAGGCAGTCCGAAGTCTTGTTTTGTTTGGGAGCGAACCCTTGGCCAAAGCGATGGCCACTCACGAGCTCCGTAGCTCACTCATGTTGTCATGGAAACGCTAGCAGGAGATAGTACTGAAGCTCTTTGCATCAGAACAGCGGTCTCTCGAAGACCTACTTGCGTTACGCCGTTGATGCCGTTGATCATCGCTCGCCAGACTAATTCTCATAATCGAAAGAAGCGAATCCGCTCGTGTTTTTTTCGCACCGAAAGCATCGACATATCTTAATACCGTTGATAATTGACTTTTATTTGAGTATATTTAATTACCTTTTATTTGTGCATTCTCTGGGCTTTGCAGCTAGCCTAGCTAGCTTCGAATATACGCCACTGCATGTGATGGTTATATTCAAATTAATCGAAAACCTGAAACTTGTTCGTTCTGTGTGGTGTAGTGGTTAGCATACCCGTACGCTATCTGAGAGATGCAATTTCGATTTCTGCTCCAGGACGACGAAATTTTCAAGTTCTCGTATATTATCTGACTTAACATCCATGTCATATTTGTTGTTTTGGGACGGGTGGAAATATTAAATTCCTAAAGATTGAATGCGTACTTAAAAAGATAACATAAACACCCCCATTATGCGGCACGCAGTAGAAAAAACTGATGTTTTTCGCTAGCCTTCATTCGTGGGAGAAGAATGTGCGCTTAACAATAAAAACAGAGCAGAGCACTTCACGCCAGCAATAATAAATTCATATACAGACCTGGGTTGCATGCAAAAAAGGAATTTAAATTATAACATAAATGATGACACGAAGATATCCATTTAGATGCAATACGTCGACACGTAGATGCTCCATCAGGGTAACAAAGGACGTTTCTTATAGACGCCAACTGACGCCATGTTCACTGAAGAAGTTCACTTCAGTCCCGCAAACACAATCACTTTGCAGGTGGACAAAAAATACGTTCATAACACAAAGAACACATTCTAAAAATAATGAAACGTACCAGAGTCTATTGATTAGGAACATCTCACGTAATACAGTTTGCTTCCTTTATTAAAGGAACAGTTCTATTTGGTAAAACACACACACAGAACTTCCTGAACATACAACCGCGCACAAGCAAAGACGACAGCACACAGAACACAGAACAAAAGAGTTTTCCTCTCAACCTCGCTTACGTCACAGATCAAGAGAGAGAGAGAGAGAGAGAGAGAGAGAGAGAGATGCCCGCATGTGACGCTTCAAGGTACGTGCAGTTCAGTGAATAACAGCTGCGCTGGTATGTGGCAATTCATTTGGAGAGTCGTAAAAATCCCGTCTGACGATCTGCGTTTTGTATTCTTATATCGCTGAGAGGCTGCAATTACAACAATATTTACACCAATAAACGGTTTCACATCTTCCAAATTTGCATTGAACAAACAATAAGGTTTACTGATTCCTGACTTTGAGCGGTACTTAGGTAAGTGGATTAATGAATGATATTGTTGTAAAACTAATGAAAGAAAATATGTGAGCGAGTCATTAAAGTAAATATTTTCTAAACTATGGCTACGGCAATAGTAAGGATTCCGACTGTTTATGTTTTCAAAAACAATATTTATTTTAATTATTATTATTACATATTATTCAGATTTCGACGAACGCAAGAAACTACCCTCTCACCGATGAAATGTGATGTAGCTACGAAAGTCCATGTGCGCATGTGCTAGCTAAAATCTGACATCAAGATAGAAAGAAAAGCTGAATATCAAGTGTGTCAGTGAGGGGATTGCTAACTTTTGGTTTAGGGAAGGGACGTATTTAGAGAGGGCAAAGGGGCCTTCCCCTCCGAAAATGTTTCCGTTTTTAGTTAAAATGCGACTTACATTAAGAAAAAGTGCTTTATTTTGATAAAAATGCATCAACTTACATTAGAAAATAATGCTTTAAATTTTCCTTCTAATTTTCATTAGCTTTTATTTTGTCCTGATGGACATCAGAAGCTGCCATTTTGACCTCCCCTCTTTCCCCCAAAAAATATTTTACCTGGCATGTACATTTATGACTGTCGGAAAAGATGCATGGCATCAAAAAGCTGAGAAAACATTCCCGAGCAGCTGACGGTATGGTTGGCACTGGTCAATTAGACGTTTGCTGCCACTTAAAGGGAAAAAATTTCTGGAAAGAAATGGGGAAATGTTAGACAAGTGCGGCCTTGATATGACCATGAAACGTTCTTTCTCATCTTTCTTTCAGAAATGCAGATATCATGACCGAGCGTACCTGTACGTTAATATCTCTCAGGCGGAAAATTTTGCATCCTGAAAACTGAAAAACGTTTGACAATGCTTGAGGATACTGACCTTTATCAGATTCAGAACAATGTTTTCATCACTCTCCCGGAAACACCGAGATCGTGAATTCAAACATACATTTGGGCATGCCAGCTGAAAATTGCGCACCAGAATATGATAAAAGTCTTGGTAGTGCGTGGCTCTGCGAGATATAAATTGAATTCCTCCCCTCAAGTTCACTGACGGAAATAATTATTATATTATTTTACCTAATTTATTTACCTATTCATTCATTTACATATTTTAGACGTACAGTGCTGTGCAAAAGTAATGCATCGCCTGCAAAAACCGTGAATTTTTAAGTTTAACTCTTTATTTAAATAACTAATTTTCATAGTTATTTCATCGTTCATACTTCATTATACACTGGTGTGAAAAAATTAAGGACGAAGAGGAGAAATTAGCATAACAGCGGAACGAGCAGGCAGAACGGACCGAAAGACCACTCAGGAGATAGACTACGGTCCGGCACGGTAGGGCATGCGCATATATGCAGCATGACGGTAGGGGGAAGGGGGTGAGTGTCGAAAGGGTATAAAGCACACGGGCGGTGTACGCTCAGCAATT
Organism: Macrothele yani; assembly: GCA_039090855.1. Taxonomy (NCBI): domain Eukaryota; kingdom Metazoa; phylum Arthropoda; class Arachnida; order Araneae; family Macrothelidae; genus Macrothele; species Macrothele yani. The sequence goes on along the minus strand of CM076993.1, from coordinate 77,061,974 downwards.
CGGTGAAAGCTATTGCACGGTGTACATCGGTTTGAACGACGTCGATTTGCTGCCACCGTGTGATATGGCCAACAGGCAATCCAGTAGACGACATCTGGATGACTTTACCCGAGGTCGCGTCATTGGGAAGTTGGAAGAAGGTCGAAGTGTGACTAGCTTGACCGCGGAGTTCGGGATCGCTCACAGCATCGTTTCACGAGCTTGGAGAGCATTTCAAACAACAGGAACAGCTGTCCAAGAGTTTAGCAGTGGTCGTCCACGAGCAACCACGGCGGCGGACGACCGGTATATTGTCCTACAGGCGAGAAGAGACAGACGGCAGACAGCGAAAGAACTCGCAAGGCACATGCAACAGACAACTGGACGTCCGTTATCACGTTTTACCGTGGCCAGGTGGCTGCACAAAGTTGATCTATTTGCACGACGACCAGTACGGTGTGTGTGCCATTAACGCCTGCTCATCCGAGACGGCGGTTTCTGTGGTGCCAGGAACACAAGAACTGGACACATGAGCAATGGGGTCAAGTTATCTTTACGGATGAGAGCCGATTTAGTCTGACGAGCGATTCTGGACGTATGCACATCTGGAGAGAGCAGGTAACACGCAATCACACCTCCAACATCATCGAAAGGGACCGGTTTGGAGGTGGCGGAATCCTCGTTTGGGGCGGTATCATGCTTGGTAGCCGTACTGACCTCCACAACTTCCAAGGAGGTTCAGTCACTGGTGTCCGCTATTGCACCGAGGTTCTCCTGCCTCATGTGCGTCTGTTTAGAGGTGCTATGGGTCCTGAGTTCCTCTTCATGGACGATAACGCTACACCTCACCTTACAGTGGCTGTGGCAGCGCTGTTGCAGAGTGAAGATATTCAACGCATGGATTGGCCCGCAAGGTTCCCGGACCTAAATCCAATCGAACACGTGTGGGGCCTTCTCGGGAGACGCTTCGCAGCACGTCACCAGCCGCCTGCAACGATTCCGCAGCTGCGATCGGCGCTACAAGAGGAATGGGCCGCGATACCTCAACAGCTCCTTGACAACCTCGTCATCAGCATGGACAGACGTTGTAAATCCTGCAACGCAGTCAGAGGATTTACAACGTCTGTCCATGAATCCCGTTTCGCTGTCATCTGTCACTGTTCTTTCACTTTCACCAGGATTTTGTACTTGCGTAACTTGTAGCGAATCAACGAAAGTTTTGTTTGGATAACTTGGTTTTAAAAATAGCGACAAAATAGAAATGATTGAGTTGAAAATGAAAATCTAAATTTTAAAAGTGGCTGAAAAGGAAAATTTGAACGTACAGGGTTGAACAAAGTATAAAAAACGCATTAAGTTAACTTTTGAGAAAGTAAGAGGAAATCAGCAAACTGTGGATCACCAAAGCGAACGGAAACACCAACAATGTTAAAGTGAGCAAAACTGAGACTGATGCAATTGATTCTGTGGTTTCCAATTGGTTTAATGCAGTTCGGTCATAAAACTTTCCTGTTAGGGACGTTCTGATATACAAGAGAAGAACGGAACTAGGAATAGAAAGAGATAACATTAAAGCTTCAAACGGGTAGCACGATATTTCCCTTCACAATATTTCTTTTAAATTACTTTGTGGTGAAGCGAAATCACTAGGCTCGAAACAAGTGACTGGTGCAATTAAAAAAAATAAGCGAATTTTATGAAGACCAGAACATTTTCAATGCGGACGAAAGGGGACAACTCTTCAAAATGATGGTTAACAAAACAATTTGCTGAAGGGAGATGAATACAGCGATTGAAGAAAGTTAAAGGAACGAATTACGCTGTTGTTAGGTTGTATTACGAGGGTTGTGCCGAAAGTAATGCAAAAGTGGGCATAACTTTTTCATTAACCGACAGAGGTCGTTCAAACTCCACATGTTGGTAGAGTAACTCTTTCTCTAAACAAAGGTACTACTCAACATAGTCTCCATCACAAGCGATGCATTTGCGCCATCGTTGAACCCAACTCTCGAATCCTCTTTGAAAATATTTAGGTGTGGACTTGGACTGTTGTACTCACTTTTTCACAGCCACTTTCACCTCGTCTGTGTCATCAAAACGTTGTTCCCGGAGACTGTCTTTCGTTAGACCGAACACGTGGAAGTTGGAGGGCGCCAGATCTGGGCTGTACGGTGGATGCGGCACTACCGACCAGCCAAATTTGCTGATCGCCTGATTTGTTGCCAAACATGTGTGTGGTCTCGAATTGTCATGGTGAATGTGGATCCTTTTCAGATTCTTGTTCGGTCTCTTCCTCCTTATGGCTTCTCTAAGCTTCTTAAGTGTCTCAGTGTAGTGCTTGCTAGTCACGGTACGGCCACGTTCCATAAAATCGAGGAGAATGACACCCGTGTCATCCCAAAAAACAGTCACCATGACTTTCTGTGCTGATCGCTGGTTCTTGAACTTCTTAGGCCTTGGTGAAGAGGTGTGACGCCATTTCATGGATTGATTCTTCGTTTCCGGATCGTAAACATACTCTCACGTTTCATGCCCTGTCACCAGATCGAAAAACACAAAAAACAAACTTGTCTTCAAACGCTATCGAGCAGATCAGAGCAGACTTCCACCCTTCTCTCCTTCAAATCTGCAATAAAGAAGAAGGGTTACTATAGAGGAAGAGCTACTGTACCAACATGTGCTATTTGAACGACCTCTGTCAGTTAATAAAAGCTCACTTTTGTATTACTTTCGGTACAACCCTCGTAAGTTATGAGAATTTGAGACAGCTCCTTCTTATCGGCATAAATCCTAAGTGCATAAAAATAATAGACGTAAAAAAGTTGAGCACTGCTTCGTGTGTCAAAAAACAACAAAAAAAAAACCGCATCGATAACACATGCATTGATGACGCAGTAGATAACTGCTTTTGATTCCAAGAACGGAATCAAAATAACGAAGTGTGCTGTTGTTTCTTGATAACGCAACTTCTCGTCCCGAATATCTGAAGGCAAGCGTCATGTTTTTTTTGTTTTTTTTTCTCCCAGTACAGCTTCCGTATCGACCACGTAATACGCAGCTTTAAAGCAGGGCACAGCATGATTTTTCTGCACCATGGCATTTCGTCATTATATTCTTGAAAACAGGTTGTAGAACTTCCAAAATCAGTTAGGTTTCTCAATGCTGTTGCTTGGATATTATCAGCTGTGAAAAACGTAAAATTGCAATTCATTGCTGAGTGTTTCAGAATCTCAGGCTCTATTACTTCGTTCAAAGAAAATGGAGAATTCGTTGTCAATTTAGAAGAAAATTTAGACGCTCTTTCTGAACTAATCACGCTTCTAAACTGTAAAGGAAATGCAAAAGATTGCATTACAGTAGCGATGAAGATCTGGGCATTGAAAAGGCAAAGAACGATGTGCTCGAGTTCATTGCTTTGCAAACATTGGAAGAAGGGTTTGGTTGAGGAAGCAGATGTAAAGCTGCAAAAGGTGTGTGAGACTTTTTTAAAGATGTTGTCAAGTGTAGTGACGAGTTACAATTTTTTTTTTAAACAAACAGGATACGGAGGAATTAGCACAACTGAGGATTTTTTTTTTTTTTTTTTGATCGAAGGATTAATTACCACCATGAGCAACTCAGTGGGTTGTAAAGCAGTCACCCATCCCTAATTTAGGGTCAATGGTTTTAGAGAGCGAGTGTCGTAAGACAAACACAACATCCATGACTCACCGGGATTCGAACCCGAGCCTTTCACGGATGAATGAATGGTCACAAACCAACGAATTTAAAAACAGATATTGAAAAAAAGTTACGAATTGCAAAAAACCATGCATCGAAATACGTGCATTGTATGTTCTGTATTTTAAAGTGAAAATACTGTACTTGTACACCATGTATCCACACATGTATTATTTTCCACTGTAAAACATTAGCACAAATTTAAACGTTTAGTTAAAAAACATCATATTGCATGTACGTATTTAAGATGATTTTTTGGTATTGTTAGCTTTGGTGGGCTCAGAAGCCAGCCGCCCGAAAAGTGGGCACCTACAATAACGGAGAAATGTTGAGGTCTCAAGATGTCCGCCATTAAGAGTTTTTATAAAACTCTACTCGGACAGTGAGGCAGCACTGCAGGCTCTGAGTAGATTCAGGGGAAGAAACCCCATCGTCCAGAGGATCAAAACCCTCTTGAGGGCAGAGGGAGATGGGGCAGTTAGTTTCCACTGGGTACGAAGCCATGTCGGAACCCTAGGAAACGAAAGGGCAGATCAGCTGGCGAAGGCAGCCACGCTGAAAGAGACGGTCGACGTGCAATGCAGAACGCCGCGAAGGTGCATTCGCGCAGCACTAGCACGTCGGACCATGACCGAATGGCAGGTCAGATGGGACACGGGAGAGACAGGGCGGAAGACACACAGAGTGTTTCCGAAAGTCTCGACCAAACGAGCACAGACAAATAAGTTCCTGAATCAAGTACTCAGTGGCCATGGCATCAGCCCTGAATACCTAGGCAGATTTGCCATCAGGAACTGCACTTGTCCCTGTGGAAAGAGAACGGCAAGCATAGAACACTGCGTACTCGAATGCAGTGGCTTCGCCGAATGGAGAAACACACTGATCCCAGGTGTGCAAAGAACGCGAAGATTGGATCTGCTCATCCAATCTTCCGTTAACAGGAGGGGGATAATAGCCTTGGTTGAAAGGCTAACCCTCCAGCAACATACCATCTTCCCCAATCAAACGGGGACCGAAACGCAGGAGGTGAACGTGCACACCGAAAGCGAATCGGAAGATGAATGAGGGTAGAAGTCTGTGGGAAAGCAGACGAAGAAACCACCAATGTAAATATTCTGTAAATAAATTTTGCTATCTCTTGATGTTGTAAGTCCTAAGCATGAGGACAGTGTATACATGTGTGTAGGTGTTTGAAAAAGAAAATAAAGGGAAATTATTCCCCAAAAAAAGTTCGAGGGCAAGGAATCTTCCAGTCAGCGAAAAAGTAAGAAACGACCTATCCCGCCAGACAGAGCGGGAACCCAGACAAGGTATTCTAGGTCGCCTGCCAGCACGTCACCACGGGCTGGTCTCTGGGCCATTGGGGTGGCCAGGGTCCGAACCGCGTCTCAAGGCAGGATAATTGTCGCAACATTTCAAAATAACATCCAAGGTGCTCAACAAGTCCCCGTGGAGCCAAGACAGATTGGCGGAACGGGACAATGAAATCAGTATATATTAAGAGTTTTTACTGTACATAAAAACATACAAAATTCAGTATTTTTAATGTATGTATTACCGCCGAGAATACTGGGTGTCATCCATCTTACTTATAATCGTGCCGTTGTCAGTTACTTTCCATGTAAAGTTTTAAATTATCAATTAATTTAAAAGTTGATTTAATAAATAGGACACTGTGAGGGGAAAAAAAAGGAAATAATATCTACTTTTATTAAATCTTAATATTAGCAGGGAAATTTGCACTTAAAGACATAGATAGCTAAGTAAAACTCTGATTGATTAGTATTGCTATTTTCACATTTAATTGTGTAATAATTCAAATATCCACAGAAGTTAAGTTATTCATCCCCTTTTAATTTTATTTTTAACCGATGAACATTATTTAGACTTGGTGCAGACTGATTTTTTGGGGGCAAGGTGAACTTCCATGTAGCTGATTAATCAATCACCTGTGGTGTGTTCAATATTATGATAGAATGATTCTATTAACAGAGGAATGATACTTAGATATGAGCAAACATACATAACTGGATAATTCTCACACTCATAAAAGCACATTATTCAGCTCATTAATTCACTTAATTTAGACCCAAGCAATATTAAAATCTGATACTTTACAATATGAAATACTCAAAGCTTCTACAAAGTGTCTTAGCTATGCAAAATCTCTCTGAAGAGGTGTATAGTATATATACAGTAAATATAAATTAGGAATATATCACATTTATATTTCATCTGCAAGTTTGAGATAAAAAGCACTGCGATATTCTTGCGATATTCATTGCTCACTGAAATTAAATGGAATCCATATAAATCACGTTTTTTTTTTTGCATTGCGATTCTGAGGCCACTAAAATGTACGGTCCTAGGCGTAAATCAGGTCCTGCCCTCAGGGAGTTATATGCTATTGAAAAGAGGTTTAAAATGATGTATAACACGATGGCGTGCAACCTGTAAATATCATATACAGACCACCAACAGTTACCAATCCCCACACTAGCACTTGCGATTCAGCTTTTTTTCTATCTTGAGGTCGGATTTTACCTTGCGCATGCGCAGATGGACTTCGTTACTGTATCGCATTTCATGGGTGTCAGGGTTGGTATTTACGTTCGTCTAAATCTAAATAATAATAATAGTAATAAATGGTTTTGTAAAACTAAACAGTCGAAATACTTCCTATTACCACCGCCATAATTTAGTAAATATTTACTTTTATGACTCTCACATCTTCTTTCATTTGGTTTACGAAAATAATATTCATTAATCCAACTTCCTAAGTAGTTCTCAATATCAGGAATTTGTAAACCTTATTATTTGTTGTTAGGATTTAATCCACTTAGTACGTACCGGAGTGCGGCCGTCAGTGAGGCGAATAAATGCAATGTGTTGTACGTAAATAAATGTATAATCTGGAATGACTCGTTTTATTTCTCACTTACACAGATCTTGGCATGTGAAAGGCGCATTACATAAATTATGTACAAAGAGTATCAGGTTACTCTCTCGATTTTTTAAAATGTAATTTTTCGGGTGAATTTCTGAAATTCGATAAAGGGAATAATTCGATGTATACAGTGTTCTATATAAACGGGTTTGACTGTATTAAATTATGTGTATAAGAAAATAAAGCAGCATGTTAAACAAATAAAGAGTGTCATTTCATAGCCATGATATTAACAACGCCTTGAACAGTTTCAGTATCAAATGAATAAAAGAACTACGGCTTCCAGTGAAGGAGAAATGACTTGTTCATCAAGAATCTCAGGAAGAATGGCGGAAATTTCCTGTTGAAAAACACTCTATTCTCAGTCAATTGTTTTCCCTGGACACGAAACGAGGTCATCACCGGGGCTGTGACCGATACAGCACCCGTGACGTCACTTATCGACATCGCCCAAAGAGCGTACGAAAGAGGAAGACACGTGGCAACGCGTCAGAAAGTTTCAGGTGTAAATTAAATAGCCAACCATCAGCATAGAGAAAATGTTCAGCCAGGCAAGTTGATCTTATCAAAGAAATTATCAGTGGAAACTCTGAGAAATCATTCACTGCAAGCACGTGTCTGATTTGCTGAAACTTTGTCGCTTCATGATGCGTGCTTTTCACATGGTGTTGCAGCATCCAACTCTAGAAGTCGTATTTATGCACACGAAACGTAATCCCTCATTCCACAGATATGTTTATGTTTATTTTTTCGTCACCCATGAAGCCTGCAAACACGAAAACACTTTTTCTTTTATTATCAGCTCTGAAAACAAACGTAAACATTGTTAGCAGCGTTTGACTAACCGAAAAAAACAAACTAATCTAGATGGCTTATTTTAAAGGGCATGTGAGAGCATCAGCACAAAAATGGCCTATTGCGATTAAACGATGGGTTGTTTGTGCAAGGCTTAGCGAACAAGGGACTATTGACTTTTCAAAGGCATATGGTAATACAATTAAAGCGAATTCTTTTTCTGCACTATGCTAAGTTTTTCAGTACGTTTGTTAACGAATGCACGTACAGTGGTGTGCAAAAGTATTACATCTCCCGCAAAAAATATTTAAGTTAATGTGAGAAACAAAGTGAGCTGTTTTGTCCACCTCTCAGAAAAAAGATCGCTCATATTGAGACCAGTAGATTTGTAATGAAGATCTGGAGGACAAAAAAATCATCTTGCTTCCATAAAAAGAAATTTAACAAACTCTTGACTAAAAAAATTTGCCGACGTTTTTATAATATACCAAGATAACCGTCCGTTATTCGGAGAGTCCGCTGTTTGGAGGTAAATATACGGAATGCATATACTTTAGAACTCGGGATCGCAGAATGTGTACTAAATGTAGGTATCCGCTATAGGGAATGTCCGTTTAGGAGGTCTTGCTGTATTAGAAAATCTGAATTTTGGTACACCCAGCGGAAGCATTTTGCATCAGAAAAACTGGAAAATGTACAGAGAAAATTTCATTTATGGTTGCAGCAATGGGATATACAAAAAAAAAAGGGGGGGGGGGGTAGTTTAGAAGCGCAGAATTCATCTGAAAAATCAGCACGAATGCTGTACCATATTGATGATAAATAAAGCAGCCAAATAAAAAAATCCTGTCCAACAGTCAGAAATCAGAATATTGTTGAACCACAAAACCAAATTAACGCTACTTAGAGTGAGCATTTATCGCCAGAAAAGTATTAGAAATGCATTACTATTTTGCAATTAACAACAACTATCAGACTTAAAAGCATTTTTTGAATCAATCTCTTAGAAATGTTGTTCTGTTCACAAAAGAAATACACACTTGCGTTCCTAGCGGAAAATTCTGCATTACTGGAAGTGGTGCGATAGATGCTAGGAGTAAAAAAAGCAACCGGGCCGAGAAAAAAAAAAAAACAAAAAAAAACAGGAAAGAGGACACTGAATTTCAGGTGTAGTAAGAACGTCTTTTGAATTCGTTCTGAAGCAAATTGAATTTATTAAAGCTATTCAAAGTCAGTGGAACCTGTAAGGAAAACAAGAGTATATCTGACCGAAGAAAGAAGTTTTTCAATCGGGTTTTTAATCCGGCAGATATTGCTGTATACGGAATCGTGAACTTACGCCCTCTGGTTGCAGACTTATGAATTAAGAAAAATTTGAATTTCAAAAAAAGATCTTTGCTCTTTCCACGTTTATAAGTGAGTCACGGAAAAATTCTCATTGGCCGCCACCGGGAGTCGAACCCAGGGTCTTCCAGTTACGCGCCGGATATGCTCCCGCTACACCACAGCGGCCTCGAATTCCCCAGACTCACACACACTAACTGCCAAACCAACTTGGCAGGTTACTTCTTGGAGCCCCGCACAATGCTGGGGATTCACCAAAGATGGTAAGCAGCAACTGAAGAAATAATTAGAAGGCGAATGAATAATTAATACAGACATTTAACGTGGACCAGGAACATCTAGGCCGCTGTGGTGTAGCGGAAGCATATCCGGCGCGTAACTGGAAGACCCTGGGTTCGACTCCCGGTGGCGGCCAATGAGAATTTTTCTGTGACTCACTTATAAACGTGGAAAGAGCGAAGATCTTTGTTTGATGTTCCTGGTCCACGTTAAATGTCTGTATTAATTATTCATTCGCCTTCTAATTATTTCTTCAGTTGCTGCTTACCATCTTTGGTGAATCCCCAGCATTGTGCGGGGCTCCAAGAAGCAACGTGCCAAGTTGGTTTGGCAGTTAGCGTGTGTGAGTCTGGGGAATTCGAGGCCGCTGTGGTGTAGCGGAAGCATATCCGGCTCGTAACTGGAAGACCCTGGGTTCGACTCCCGGTGGCGGCCAATGAGAATTTTTCCGTGACTAACGTGGAAAGAGCGAAGATCTTTGTTTGATGTTCCTGGTCCACGTTAAATGTCTGTATTAAACTTTGAATTTATATTAGAAACATTTCGCAGCGAAAATGCTTTCTAACAAAGAAATAATTTTTCAAATCGGACTCCTCGAAGCACAGATATGAACAAATATAAGATATGCATCTACGCCCCCTGGCGGGAAAACCGTGCATTATTTTAGGAAGAAAGTATTCTCAAAAGGTTTTTCGATGTCAGCGGTATCGGTCCAAGAAAAAAAAAATTTTTAGTCGAGTTTTCAGGAGCTCAGATTTTGCTGCAAATACACCAGAAGCAGAAATTAACTCTTATACCCCCTGGTGGCCAAACTATTCTTTACCAAATATTAGAAATTATATGAAAAACATTTTCCATCAGGAGCTGTATGCGATACAGGAAAAAATTTTCAAATCGGAGTTTTAGAAGCAGAAATATCGGGGAAAACGAAATTTACCTCCCCCCCCCCCGCTAAAAGTCTATGATTTATTTGAAAATTTTAAATTTATATGAAAAAAATTTCGCATCGGAAGGACTATCCAACAAAGATGGAATTTTTCAAATCGGACTCCTAGAAGTAGAGATGTTGACAAAAAAAAGATATACATGTACGCCCCCTGACGTAGAAATCATGTATTATTTTAAGAAGAAAATATTCCTAAAAGGTTTATCGACGTGAGTAGTATCGGTCCACAGAAGAATTTTTTTCAATCGAGATTTTAGACGCTCACATTTTGCTGCGAATACATCAGAAGCTGAAATTAAGACTTACACCCCATGCTGGCCAAACCTTTTTTTACCAAAAATTAGAAATTATATGCGAAGGATTTGCCATCAGGTGCTGTATCCGGTGCACAAATAATTCTTCAAATCGAGTTTTAGAAGAAGAGATATCGCGGGAAACGCAATTTACCTATACGCTCCCTAATGGAAAGTCTATGAATTACTTGAAAATTTTGAAATTATGTGGAAAACATGTCACATCGGAAACTCTACCCAATAAAGAAAAAAATTCAAATCGGACAATTAGAAGCAGAGATGTTGACAAAAATAAAATATACGTCTACAACCCCTGGCGGAGAAACCATGCAAAATTTTAAGAAGAAAATATTCCGAAAAGGTTTGTTACGTGAGTAGTATTGGTCCACGAACGAAATCTTTCAATTGAGATTTTAGAAGCTCAGATTTTACGGCAAATACATCAGAAGCAAAAATTAACGCTTACGCTCCCTGTTGGGCAAAGTGTTCTTTGCAAAAAATTAAAAATTATATGCAAAATATTTTCCATCAATAGCTGTATCCGCTGAAAACAAAAATTTTCAAATCGGAGTTTTAGAAGAAGAGATATCGGGGAAAACGTAATTTACTTGCACGCCCCCTAGCGGAAAATCTATGCGTAACTTGAAAATGTAACTATACCTAAAATATTCTTCGACATAAACGGAATCGAAAGATAAAAGAATGTTTTCATTCGGATGTTTAGAAGCAAATATATATAATAAAATGTATCTTGAATTCGACATCATTTGCATTTACGCCTTCTAGCGACGAAATTGTACATCGTAAAAAAAAAAAAAAACGAAATAAAGGATCATCGTTCGCGCATTTCAAGCTTCCCAATGCAAAAAGGATTTTTCAAATCGGACTAATAGTTGCAGAGATATGGTGTTTACAGGCTGACGGACGGACGGACGAACAAACCGATAACATAAGCACGATCTTTTTTTACAAAAGACGTGCTAAAATGTTCTTTTTTTTAGTCGGACTCTTTGAAACGAAGTGGATATATGGCCATAATGGAGATATATCGAAGAAAAACTGTGCAGCATTTGGGGTAAAAAAAAACATGTGCGCAAAACATTCGTCGAGTGAATAGTATCCGATGTGAAAAGGATTTTTATCATCTGGATTTCAGAAGCGAAGATACAGTTGTAAATTAAAATAGCTCCTAGCGGCAGAACTGTGGATTATGAAAAAGCAGGAAGTTCCTTGTAGGCGAAATAATCCCATAAAAAAATAATTTTTCAAATCTTACTTTCGGAAGCACGGATAGCAAAGGAAATGGCACATGCATCTATATACATATCACTAAGCTGTTTTCTGAGATTCAGAGGTTAGCTCCACAAAGAAATACCAACCACCAGATAAATTTTTAACGGATTATTAACTTACTGTTGCCGTATCAAACTTCTCCATTTACAGCGATCTTGACACACAACTCGTGCTTCACTGACACCCATCACGAGACGTATACAAGACCTTCTATATTCCATACTCATAATCTTTTTCTCGTGCAGACACTCTTGAATTTGATCCTCCCATGACTTCCTTGGCCTTCCTCTGCGTTCCCTTCCGGCCACTTGGGCTAAAAAAAAAAACTCTTAGTAAGCATCTCATCACTGATTCTTTCAACGTGCCCAAACCACCGAAAAATATTAGTCTCCACCTTGCTAACAACATTTTGCTTCACATTACACAACTGCAACACATTTTCATTCTTCACATGATCAATAAATATATACAGTATATATATATATATATACACTGAATTGTCAGAAAAACTGGTACACCAGTCTAATACTTGGTAGGTCCCCCACGGGAGCGCAGAACTGCAGAAATACGACGGGCATGGACTCCACTAGCTTCTGGAAATATGCTGCAGGCAATGCACACCATACTTCCTGCAGAGCGTTCCACAATTCGGGTGTATTCCCAGGTCTCGGATTCCTGTGTTCGATAGCGCGTTGCTTGGCATCCCAAATGTGGTCTATCACGTTCAGATCAGGGGACTTGGGCGGAAATGGCAACACCCCAAACTCAGATGAATGCTCCTCTAACCATAATGTGGCGTCCCGACACTTGTGTGGAGATGCATTGTCTGTTGGAACAGGCCCAACCCTTCAGCATGAATGTAGGACATGAACGGGTGTACCTCGTTAGAAAGAATGCGCACATACTGGCCGGTCACAGACGTTTGTAGACGTACCAGGGGTCTCAGTGAAGTCCACGTAAACACACCCCATACCACCAGCCGGTACAGTTCCCTGTTGACAGGCGGGATTCATGGTTTCATGGAGTTAGCGCCATACACGAATCCACCCATCTGCTCGATACAGTTGGAAACGCGACTCGTCAGACCAGGCTACTTGTTTCCAGTCATCAAGTGTCCAGTGGCGGTGTTGCCATGCCCAAGCGAGGCGCATAGCTCTGTGTCGTGCACCCATCAAGGTGACTTGAGTTGGGCGTCGGCTCCCAAAGCCCATATCGTGCAGGGTACGTTGCACAGTCCGGACGCTGATGCTTGTTGAGGCTCCAGCATTGAATTCCGATTATACCTGCGATAGTGTCGCACGCCTATCGCGTGAAACGATTCTTGACATCTGACAATGGTCACGTTCATCCAATGTCTTTTTACGGCCACACTTGTATCGTAGGTTGGAGGTCTTGCCGGAATTCGTGTAGTCACGGTACATACACCCTTGCAATGGTCGTCCGTGAAAATCCGAACTTCGTTTCTACCTCCGAAATGCTATGGCCCATCTCACGAGCGCCAACTATGACACCGCGTTGAAAATCGCTTAAATCGTTGTTACTTGTCGTTCTCATGCCGAAAATAGCTCTGACAGCTGGCAAGGATGTCTATCGCTTTATATACGCACTGGCGGCCGCAACCGAGTACGCGCATAGGGGACGTTGCTATGTATTTTGCATAAGCTCGTCTGTCCCAGTTTTTCTGGCACTTCAGTGGATATATATATATGGGATGTAAGGTCAGGTGATGCGTAACATCACAGCCTCTCCTTGACAAATGTCAACCCCGCCTTCTCGTGGTGCATCCTGTTCCCACTAAATAGGCTCTGACGACCGCCAATAGCGGTATAACTATACCATCGGGATCAGAGGAAATGCTATCCCACACTCACCAACCCGCTTGGCCAGCGTGGTGAGTTACGGCCAAACACCTCCAAAATTACTCTACAACTTAAATCTTGGCCCTCAGTCTCCGGCAGTTGGAAGGTACCTGGCCAACGCAGCGGCCAGTGCAACATGAAGGCAGAGGGTGCTAAGAATCCCCGGAGGACCAGACTAGGCTGCCATCTGATGCTGACCTTGGCTACGTATAATGGACGCTCCCTATCTTCTGATTCAAGGCTTCTTGAATTGGAAGAGGAACTACCAAAGATCAAGTGGGACATCGTCGGGCTAAGAGAGGTAAGGAGAAAAGGAGAAGATCTCATTGAACTGAAAAGTGGACAACTCTTCTACTATCGTGGGACAGATACTGGCAGAACTAGTGGTGTTGGATTTATAATAAACAAGAAACTGAAGGATAAAGTGGTAGAAGTTGCAAGTTCCTCTGACAGAGCTGCACGACTCGTTATCGAACTCTCGAGAAGATACCAGGCTCAGATTATTCAAACTTATGCACCCACCACAAGTCATCCTGAAGAAGAAATTGAAGAATTTTATGAGGAAATTAGTCATCTAAATAATAAAGGTAAGCAGCACTTGAAGATAATTATGGGAGATTTCAATGCAAAAATAGGGCAACGGCAACAGAATGAAACTTCAGTACGTAAATTCGGTCACGGCAACAGAAACCAGCGTGGAAATACTCTCGTAGAGTTTGCAGAGGCAGAAGGGTTTTTCATCTTGAACTCCTTTTCAAGAAAAAGCCACACAGGAAATGGACATGGAGACATCCAAATGGGACGACAAGTGAAATTGATTTTATTATGTGTAACAAAAAATTCGTCATAGAAGACTGCAGTGTGCTAAACAAGTTCAACACAGGCAGTGACCATAGATTGGTGAGATGTAAGATGCACCTCAACACTAAACTCGAACGTAGCAAGCTCATAAGACAAACAAAATGTATTGACATAACCAACCTTAAAAAACACCATAATACCTTCAAATTGGAACTGAAGAACAGATTCTCTGCTTTAGAATTCCTAACATCGGAAGAAGTGGATATTTCTGAAGTTAACAGAAAAGTAACCAAAGTTCTTATGGAAACAGCAACAAAATTAGCTGGGTCTAAGAAAAAGTTGCATGTGAACAAATTATCAGGAAAAACCAAAATGTTGATGCAAAAAAGAAGAGTGATGAGGACAACTAAAGAAGATGTGACTTCCAAAGTGGAATATATAGAGCTATGCAAGACAGTACGAAAAAGTATCACTGAAGACGTAAGGAAATTCAACTGTGAACTAGTAAGGAAAGCAATTGAAAACAACCAAAGCCTAAAGATAGCAAAGGGACATCTCAGTAAGGGAAGAAAACAGATTATGGCACGGAGAAAAGAAGATGGTTCTGTAACAAGAAATAAAGGCGAAATTTTGACAAGAGTAAAAGATTTCTACTCCAAATTATATGAAAGGGATGATACATGTACTCCAGACATCATGAAAGGTACCAGTACCAGAGTTCCTCCAGTCCTTCCAGCAGAAGTTGCACATGCAATCAAGAACATGAAGCGGGGGAAAGCTCCAGGAGAAGATGGAATTACTGTAGACATCATACAAGAAGCAAGTGGAGAAATCGAAACAGTACTCGCCCAAATTTTCACTCGATGCCTTAATGAAGGGAAAATTCCTGAGGATTGGAACAACGCTACAATGATCTTGCTACATAAAAAAGGTGACATTGAGGATCTCAGGAACTACAGACCTATCAGCCTCCTCTCAGTGGTTTATAAAATCTTCACTAAAGTTCTTTCACACCGCTTGAAGGTGACACTGGACATGGCTCAACCGAGAGAACAAGCTGGATTCAGGAGTGGCTACAGCACAATAGATCGTATCCACGTACTGAGAGAACTAATTGAAAGAGCGAGGGAATATGAACTTCCATTGTGCATGGCTTTTATCGATTATGAAAAAGCCTTTGATTCGGTGAAACCATCAGCAGTTGCAATGGCTCTGAAATCCTGCGGTATTGAAGATGCATACATTAATATTATTAATAACATCTATGAAAATGCAAGTGCAAAGATTCGGCTGTTTGAAAATACAACACACATAAAAATTGGAAAAGGAGTGAGACAAGTTGACACCATATCTCCGAAGCTCTTTAATGCCACATTGGAAAATGTCTTTCAATCACTGAACTGGGAAAACAAAGGGATAAAGATTAATGGAGATTATCTAACCCACCTTCGTTTTGCTGATGACATAGTCATTTTTGCAACTACCCCATCAGAGCTACAGAGTATGATCCAGGAACTTGCTGACAAGAGTAAAGAAGTTGGATTAAAAATGAACTTTCAGAAGACAAAAGTGATGTACAATGCTTTTACAAGAAATGAAGATTTATCGATTGATGGAGAAAAGCTGGAGATAACAGACACGTACGTTTATCTTGGACAGCAGATATCAAGTGAGGGTCACATTGGTGAAGAAATTAATCGGCGTACAAAACTTGCCTGGAGAGCTTTTGGAAGAAACAGCATAATTTTCAAGAGCAATATGCCATTATGTCTTAAAAGAAAAGTGTTTGATCAATGCATCCTTCCAGTGCTTACGTATGGTGCAGAGACGTGGACCTTAACTAAAAGAGACATAGAAAAGCTGCAGACAACTCAAAGCACCATGGAGAGGTGCATACTTGGTGTAACCAGGAGAGATAAGAAGAGGAACTCGTGGATCCGAAAAATGACAAGAGTGGAAGACATCATGATCAGAGTTAAATCCCTGAAATGGCAATGGGCTGGACATACTGCCAGAAGAACAGACCATCGATGGACAGCCGAAATTTTAGATTGGATTCCAAGGGACAGGAAAAGACCCAGAAGAAGACCACATGGAAGATGGGTGGATGAAATTCGAAAGTATTCGGGAGTGACATGGAGGAGACTGGCACAAGACAGACCGTTGTGGAGGAAACTTGGGGAGACCTTCGTCCAGCAGTGGATTGATAATGGTTGACAATGATGATGAATGATGATATATATATATATATAAATTATAAAGCAGAGACTGAAACAAAAATTATTATTTTACGAGGACAAAAATTACAAATTAAACCTCAATACCCAACAGGCATGAGCAAAAAATAAATTAATAGCAAAACCAGAATACCCCAAGGAATGACATTACTTTAGTGCTTTCAGTACTTTGTTTCATGTTTGGAACTTCTCTTTGGGGGTATGGTTGCTCAACCACGTGCTTTAACTGAATTTTTCTGTTGGTTTGCTCAGGCCTTATCACAACTTGTGAGTCTTTTTGAAAACGTATTTCTGTTTTTTGTGACAGATGAGAGTATGGGTTGGGCCAGGAAAGTTATAGATGTATGCAAAAACTTTAGCTAAATTATTTTTCCCTCACCATTGAAGGCTGTTATGTTAATTAAAAATTATTATGAGATTCATACTTGCATCTATGACTTTGCAGAAACCCATTTCCGAGTACCTCTTTGTGGAAGTGAGAAAATGAAGAGTTTTGCTGGTCCTTGATGAAGCCAAGGCTCGGCATTCTCGACACTTTCTGCATTCTGGTTTTGCTTTTAATTTATTTTTTACTCATGCCTGTTGGGTATTGAGGTTTAATTTGTAATTTTTGTCCTTGCAAAATAATAATTGTTGTTTCAGTCTCTGCTTTGTAGTTTGTAATTTCTGAATATTCATCACTGAAGCGTTGCGCGTCATGATCTTCAGATTGTTTGTTGAAATATTTGGTTTTAAATTTTAAATTTTAGGTTGTAAATTTTGTTATTAACTCTTCTTGTGGGTATATATATATATATATATATATATATATATATATTTATAAGTCACCTAAAGGGAAAATTGTGTATTATGTAAAATGGAATATGTAAGCAAAATGTTGGTCGTAGTGAAAGATACCCGAGGAGAAAAAAATTTTCCAATGGAATTCTGGAAGCAAGGATATGAAATACAATAAATAATGAGATAAATATCAATGTGCAGTTGTGTCCTCTTGCAAGAAGATAGTTCATCGCAAAAAGGATGAAAGGAGTAGCTCATCGTTTTCTGCTGGCAGGTGCTTTTTAGTTGTAGATTAGGTGTCAAAGCTTATGTTAAAGAAATTCTTTCTCCCTTTTGAGCTGGTTTGTTATCCTGTGTATGTTCTGTCTGCTATAGTTTGCTGGTAATTGTTAGCTTTCAGCTTGGCTGCTAAAACAGGATGTTGTATGTACATTTCACAGGAATGGGTATAATTATAATATCTTTGTCGTTCCGATCTGTCCTATGAGGGATGCACAATTTTCAACTTTCTAGTTTCATTTTTAAACGGGATATGCATATATTGCTCTTCTCTAAAAGATGCCACACCTAACTAATGAAACAGCGTAAAATTCAAATCTCTGCAGATATGTGGTGCCTATAGAAGGGCGGACATTTTCAAAGGCACGAAATTTCTCACACCCTGAGAGTCACACGATATGTTAAAAATAATTTAACTTGAGTTGCCATGTAGCCAGTATGTAGGTATTTATTTGAGCATAAAAAATTTCAGCTCAACCTTTACAGTGCGACTGCATCAACTCAGGTTCTAAAATCATAAATTTCTTGTGGAAAGCTGATATTATTCTGTACAAACAAACAGGCTTTAACAAAATTTACTTTGTTCATGTTTATAGACTTAACAGCTACTATTTTATTGAATGGAAGCAAGCTTTGTCTATGCAATTTTGTTACCGTGGTCCTATTAATTTCAGCGAAAGTTAGCCTTAATTAAGCGAAAGTTAGCCTTAATAATATGTACTATCTAATAAATTAAAATCATTTCTATTTTTCGTCAGTTTTTGGGGAAACGAAGATTGGCTCGTTTTATAGTTTTTTGCTAGCTGTTAATGAGCGAATGGAAATTACTCATAATGTTTTCCGAGAACAGAATGTTCATGAATTTAGTTGGAGTGAATGTTTAATGGTTTTAGGGTTTTATGGCATCGGCGTCCGCGTAGGAAGAGATGCGAACACTTGGCCCCTTTGTTGTCTCAGGATTCATCCCCTTTTGCAAAAAGATGTGGAAGGTACAAAGTCTCACACGTAAGAGGTTATGCGCATGTGCAAAGGAAGGAGCTGATGAAGGGATGACAGAGGACAGTGCATTGAGTGAAGCATTCAGCAGCTGAGCAGGTGGTCCAAGAGAGGAGACGAGGCAAATGGGAGAAGCCCATGCTTTTGTTACAGAAGAAAGGAAGCCGAGGGAATTTCGATCTGGCGTGCAAAATAGCTAAGAAGTAGGTTTGGTGATTTCCCTTGCGAAGGAGATAGTTTTGGGTCTCCCCAAGAGAGGGCAAGATTTTTGATGACGAGATAGGACATCGAGGGAGAAATTAAATTAGAAATCGGAAACGAGTGAACTTGGCAGTGAGATAACTGAGTAAAACCCCTGATAGAAAAAGCAGAGCAGTGTAAACAATAAAATGAGTAATACAGAAATCTGGGCAGGCAAATCTGAGGCCTCCTTACAAACTGCGTTAAATAAAACCGATCACTGCAGAAGGGCAAGTTCTCATTCAGCTAATGATTCATTTATTTCATCATCAGAGAAAAACATAGCTAAAACCCAGGAACTGCTCAACTATCTTATAAAGCGAAAGCCTGAGGAGCCCACGCGACAGTACACTCAAAAAATCCAGTGAACAGTCCTGTAACAATTTTGATAAATAAAAGTTTTGTTTTGAAGAAATTGTCTGCTGATGTAAATAAGAATCAATTACTTAGCAATCGAGTATCAGGTGATGGCCAATTAGAAGATGAATCTTGCATTTCTATTCATAAATTGTCATAAAAGACGTTGCCTTAGAGTCGGAAAAATCAAGAACGTATTTAGAATTAAATGTAAATCAAAAGCACTCGCTCCTCTCTTCGGATTAGATTTTCTTCCCTCAAAGGTATGCGTCAGCAGTTGAGAATGTCTGTTTTAATGGGTTTGTTATCTCAAGGAGAAAGTAGTGCGGCCATACCATATGCCTGAGTAAAAGACGCTCATAGGAAAGGGATATGAAAAAGATTATTGAAGTATCTATAAATGAAAACTTTTTCAGCATCTATGAATAAAAATATTTAATGAACACTAGCTATAAACTTTCAGATGAATAAGCTTTTAAATCATTAAAAGCTTGATATGTATATTCTAAACACTGCATTTCGAAAACTTCAGATATCAAAAAACAGTTTTAAGTACCTTCACGGAAGAGCACAAAAGAAGCCATTATCACGCAAAACAGATCCGAATTCTCAGTATTCTTAGTTATTCAAAGCTGAACGTATAAACGACGAGCTCGGTGCAGATCAAAGACACTACACAGGAAATCGGTTCAGAAATAAAGTATTCGATACTACTTTTGATACAACCGTCACAGAACTGAAGCGAAACTCTCAAAATTTAAATGCGAAGGAAGTAAACTTTTTTCAGACTTCATCCCGGAAACCTGCAAACAGCTAGAGAGGAGTAAATTCGCATAATAGCTGAATATTTCTTCTTCAACGAAGTTTTACCTGATGCAACGTCGCACTTTTAACGCCCACTGCCCAGCTTTTTTTTTTATCATTCTGTGGCGATTCAGGGAATTTTTGAGCTGAAAACTGACGACATCCCAATTAAATGCCAATATAATTAAGAACGGGAAATGCCAATATTTCCCGTTCTTAATTAATCTGTAAAATAATAGTCTGTTAAAATGCGGAACGAGTGAAAGATTTTATGTTAGCTAGTCGCCAGTAACAACTGCAGATTTGCTTACTCAAACTGTCCCGGTCCCCTTCCCTTAAGTAAATGCTGTATCCTCTAGTTTTTCTAGGTAGTTTTAAACCAGATGGACAAGAATCTTACGTATTCTTATCTTCGTATTCTTATCTTCACCTTGCTGGATGTTTATGCTTCATTTTTAATAAATTATTATAATTTAGAATACATGGTAACACCAGAACTATCTAGTGAGTTGCGGATATGCCCTCAAATATACTGTTACACACGCATCAATATAAAAAGTGCTTAGCAATCCGCTAAAGCAAGTGTAAAACTGTTCTGAATCTTTCATTTATTACTGCTATACGTTATATACATATACTGTGATCAGAAGATAATATATAATATAAGAATGTAGACCAATTCGGAATTTCGAAAGCAAGACATTACCTCAGAAGTGTTCGGAAGTCCAGATGCACGGGCACGCACTATAAATGTGTAATATTCCACAAAATCTTTATCTGTAAAACACACGGAAGATTGTATATCTTAAAAGTGAAGTCAATCCAGTCTTACAGAAATATCGCAAATATTGACAGTTTGTTTTATTAACTGTTTTTAATATTTCATATTCTGGATGCTATGATGGACTTGGACTTCACGGAGTGTTTGATTGAACATTTTATGACTGTAAGACTGGATTGACTTCACTTTTAGGATATACAAGCTTCCGTGTGTTTTACAGATAAAGATTTTGTGGAATTGTACACATTTATAGTGCGTGCCCGTGAATCTGGACTTCCGAACGCTTCTGAGGTAATGTCTTGCCTTAGAAATTCCGAATTGGTCTACATTCTTATATTATTGCAAACATTACATATTGTCTTTAATTAATATTTTGGTTTCATCTTTTGATCACGATATACTGTATTATAAAAGTATTATGCGGAATAAGATCTTGAAATGTCAAAATGCAAAATTAAACCTTGAAAGTTGACAAATTAATCTGGATCAGTTCAAATACAATCTGTCGCTTAAAATTGGTACTTTAAGAACAGTCGGGCCCCGGTGGCGCTGTGGTATAAGCTAAGGCTTCTGATGATGAGTCCGGGTTCGAATCCCGGTTAGGCATGGATGTTGTATTTGTCTTACGTCACTAACTCTCTCCTTTCCTTGGAACAAGTGGCCCTAAATTAGGGACGGGCGACTGCATATAGACCATTGAGTTGCTCACGGCAGTCGTTAAACCTCCAATCAAAAAAATAAATAAAAATAAAGATCAGTCGGATTAATTTTATAATTTATAAAGTTCCTGTAGCTAAGTGTTGTGTCATGGCCCAGCAGCTTCCTGACGCCCCTGCTTCTGTGATTTTTCTTCCATTTTATATACAGCAGGGGCGTATTTAGATGGGGGCCCAAGGGTCCTTGTCCACCCTAAAGGGTTTCATATGTCTATGCTTTTGCTTAAAATGCGACTTCACTAAAAAAATGCGTTAATCTAACAAAAATGCATCAAATTACATTGGAAAAATGCTTTAATTTTTTCTTCTGGTTTTCATTAAAATGCATTGGATTTCAAAAACTTCCATTTTTCGTTGCCCCCTCTCCGAAAAAAATTCTATATACGCCCCTGATATACAATAAAACCTCTTTTAACCGATGCTTGCCTATTCGGAACTCTCTATTAACCGGTGCCTCCCTGGTTAGATGTTAATTTTTTATTTTTGCAATTTTCTGCCCTCGCTTAGTGTATGTTCAAAATTTAAGGTCAGATACCATTCTAATTTCCGTATCTTCCTCTTCAAAAGCGAGGACGCCAACCAACAGAACTTGAACACACACGGAGCGAAAAATGAAAGTTGATAAAAAGACTTCGTGATAAGCCAGGAAGACAATCAACACCAGCCCGGTGTAGGACTATTGGATGAAGCCTACAAAACCTCTGCTGACGGTGTCTATATTTGCTCTTGGTTTCCCAGATGTGAAAGGTTTGTTAGTAACGACAGAGATGTCTTCCTGTTCAGGAACAAGAATGAGCCTGGCTTTCATCTCCTGACAGGTGATGAAATCCTTGCTGAGATTCGAGCAAACGACAACGAAAATGAAAGTGACGAACGGGATTGATATGCCAGAAGGATAGTAACCTGTTCGCACGAGCAGCAACAGGAAAGATGGTGGTGGAAGATAAATGTGACAGACTAGGCGACGTTTACCAATATAAGTTCATTGCGGTTCCTAAGGAATTACATGTTTTGTCATAACTGAATTTCTTTCTTTTTTTTTTTTTTTTTTTAGTTTCAGCTCGAAACAGGGCCCGATTTATGCATGGGCACACAAGGCCAAGTCTTGGGGCCCTATTTTTAGGAAGCCCCACATCTTCTCCAAAGTGCAGTGCGTAGAAGAAAAATTTACTGTTGTATGTGGTTCCGTAAAATGTAAGGGTGCCGATCTGCAGTTATGCCCAGGGGCTTCCCATGTCTAAGGCAAACTAGGCCTCTAGATATTAAACATAATTAAATAGGATCCATTCAATATAGAATTAGAACTTATTTTTATGAATACTTTGAAAGTGACACTGTATTTTAATGTATAAATTTAAAGACATGGGCAGTCTCGTAGCAGCAAGCAATGGAAACACGCACACACAAATACTAAACAAGCTTAAATCTTTAAAAACATTTTCAAAAATAATGTTGTTGGAGCTATGTGCTGGAGAGGGAGTTGTATCATATGAACTTCTCTTTGCTGTCGCGCACGAATCCAATTAAACTTGTATCAAGTATAAATCATCCCCCATACTTAGCCTCAGATTACCCCCCCCCCCCCCTCTAAATTTTAACCCAGGCGTCACCACAGGATTTTTGAGTTAAAATATATTTCAAGACCACCACACTTCCCGAAGAAATCCTAAGCTTTTTTTCTCTTACTTCCCTGCATCTTGTAGGTTGTTTGTCTTACAGAGAGACCGCTGGTTGTGAACTCAGAAGTTCTTCTGCCAGTTCCTCCAGAGGTTGCAGACGGTGACGAGGACACAAAAGTGTGAACTAGCTTCCCTCATTTATTGAGATGTTTGTATGTGTTCTTGGTGTAAGCGCATATACCAATAATTTAACGTGTGGGGAGGGATTGAAAGAAATAAAGAAAGGAAAAAAATAAGAAACTCTCAGTGAGAAACTGAAAAATATTTTCCTTCATACTTCCCATTCAAACGTTTAATTTAAGTAAGTTAGTAAAATCATGCAATGCATTGATTATGATACGCTTTCCAACATACCAGAAATCATTACTCAAGTTATCCCTCAAGTTATGAGGATAATGGCTGTGGAATAAATCCCGGTCTTTGTGCCCTGAACTTTGATCCCATTTCGATGATATTCTACAGAACCGGTTCAGTATACCTCCGAAATAACATGATGAAGTTTTGTCGGAATGGAAGCATTTTTACGTAAGTTATCATGCATAAGGGCTATGGAATAGATTCCGCTCCTGTGTCCTAACCTTTGACCCCATTTCGCCCATTTTCAATAGGATTCGTTGACCCCATTTCGCCCATTTAATAGGCAGGCCCCTACAACATACTAACATTTCATCCAGATCGAAGAAGTTTTACGTAAGTTATGACGCATAATGGCGATGGAAGTGATTCCGCTCCTATGCCGTGACCTTTGACCCTACTTCACCCATTTCCAATAGGGGTCATTCCCAGGTGGTCCCTACAATATGCTAAAATTTCATCGATATCGAACCATATCTACGCAAGTTATGACGCATAAGGGCAATGGAATGGATCTCGGTCCTATGCCGTGACCTTTGACTCCATTTCCTCTATTTTCAATAGGGTTCGTCCCCAGGTGGTCCCCTACCGCAAACTAAAATGTCATCGAAATCGAACCATTTTTACGTGAGTTATCGTGTCGACAGACAGACGGACGGACAAAGCTGGAGCATATACGCTTCTTCAAGCTTCGGTTGGAAAGCGTAAAAAATGTTTCCAGCAAACTGTCCGGATTTTAACAAATGATTCACTCAACCGGATACATATCACACCCCTGGTGACGACGAAGAGAACAACGTTACCAACACCAAAGCCTTTGGCTCTTTCTGCAAAGAACTGCCGTAGTTAGAGAAACAAGCCGACGTGGACACAATAGAACTGTTGTTGTTAAAAAGACTCCGTGATGCAGACGTAAAGCAACGTCTTTCAAAACTACGCCAACAAAAAGAACTTCCAGTTAAACTGGTGTAAAAGTCGTGCGAATAAGGTATTGCACGTATGTAATGTCTCAATGAATTGCATCTTAGGTGCGTATATACATATTTCATAAGTCCAGTGAATAAATCAATTTATATTACGTTAATTCTCTTTAATTAGCTACGACGGGCAACCAATACAAAATGTTCTCGATTATTCGGTATTTTCGATTTTCTCACAGCGCCATTGTCTCAACTAAGTCTAATAAACGAAGTTTTACTGTACTTACTAATTGCGAGCTTTCATTTCCTGTACTCTGTACCTCTCGCAGCAACACACATCTGCAAGAAAAGGATGAGTGCACCATGCTCTTGCACATCGGCTATCCCAAATCAAAGCCCTATGAATTTCAATGACCAGCAATTTTATGGACAGGAACTGACAGAAACTACGGCAGGAGGCGTGTCACAACTTCGTGAGAGTTGAGCAGAAAGAAACAGCAATTACCAGTGGAAATGTTTAGCTTGCTAACCAGCAAGCACTGGAAGAATTCGATATCCACGTTATGCAGTAACTACTCTAGTCTTCCCAATGAAGAACAATGGAGAGCTGATAGGGCTGGAGCAGCAGCCCTCGCAGGGCGACGACTCTACGGAAGATGTACCTGAAAGAAACCATATTTAAAGAATTTCTACAGAGGGCATCAGTTATTAGTAGATGGTCTGATTCTCTTCAGTGAACATGAAGCAGATTTAAACCGCAGCGCTACAGTGAGAACTGTTGTCAATGAGTGCTCCAGCTACGAAGAAAAATTCTAAGAGAAGATTCGGGTAAGGCAATCAACCAATGATGTCTTCTTCAAGAGGGAAGTTATACCTAATCTTCCACATTTTCCTGTCAGTAATTCCCATTTCGTCTCTCGACACTGCAAAGTTTGTCCTGTTTGGGGTTGCACCACGTACTGTAGAGTGCGATACACTTTTACTTACTTTATTAAATTTCTCTTTCGCAATTATTCAATTCGAAATGGAAATGTATTTATAAAACCATATTTTTCTCCTGTATTATTGTTTACGTTATGCAAGAGACACCTATTATATCGATCGTAGGTGATAATTACGGGAGACGATGCTATAAAGACCCCGTATTGCGCTGATTCAGTTAGCGCTCCCATTTCCAGGAACGCATCCTCCGCGCTAAAAAAAAAAAACACACACTCAGATACGTGCTGACGATATTTTTTTTATGTAATTTATATGTATAAAAAATAATATAATGCATTTTTATTTGCTAAAAATAATGGATTTTACTGCCACGAAAAATTTGACAGGTTTAATAAAACTCAAGGTAACTGAAACGTCCTTGCAAGCGTGCTTCTGAGGACGTCTGCTGCAATTAATAATTTTAAACGTACACTTTCTCCATTTCAACTAGATGGAATCGGGTTTCTAGATCGCACAAGAAAGCGTAATCTCTTCCTTCTTTCTCTCCGTGCTTTTTTTTTTCTCAGGTGAAGAAAATTGCCCCACCCAAGAACTTGACTGAGCTGTGCAGGCAGTAGTGTGGATGGGCAACGTGGTGTGTGATGCAAGGAAATGGAAGGTCACCTGTTTCACGGAAATTCAGGAGTGGAAAATCCCGTATTTCTTCCTTGACCTCTTTGCTCAATGGCACCTCCTCATCGCGTCAACAAGTCTCCTTCTTCTGTTTTCTTTTTCGCTCACTTCTGTGTGATTTTTTCTCGCTCTCCAGTTTCTCTCTCTCTCTCTCTCTCTCTCTCTCTCTCTCTCTTTGGACTCTGTAGGAGGGAGAACACATTTTGTTGGTATTGGAGAACTGTCCCGATCTTTTAAAAGCTTAATGCAGTCCAGACCGATAGCACTGGAAAGAACTTTATTTATTGCTTTTCCCTCTTCAGTTTTGTCCTACTTTTTCCTGTTTCCACAGAATAGATAGAATTAATCTCTCCCAGACAAGTATTTCATTCAGTTCCTTACCCTAAAAAAGACTGGTGAAACTTTACATCAAACCAAAGAGCTGCTCTGTCAAACAACGTGTTACCTCGAGGAATCTTTAAACGTTACGGAGCATGAACATGATAGAATTAGCGGAAAAACGGAACATTTTCGATTTCCGAAAACGTTTAAGACCTCGCGCGGATTCTTCTAAATGAGAGAAAAATTTTGAATTGGAAAAAAATCGTGAATGACTATATTCGAAGAAATTCAAGGTAACAGGAAGCTTTGATTTGCAAAAATAAGCTCACGAAGTAAGGAAAATGTCTGACTTTTCCTTTACATTTGTTATCATTAATTATTACGAAGCCTGATTTACAGGGATTAAGCGTAAAGTTGAGTTTTGATTTCCGCACACTCCTAATGTGAAAGAAATTACTTCCATAGCATCCCTCCCCCCTTCTTTCTTGTTATTTTGGCTAGGATGGGTCAAATTCTCAATTTACCGTTAAGGCAAACGATAATTCTGAATTATACACATTTCTGTATTCCTTTTTTTTTCTTTCTTTCTTTTTCTGTTTTCTTTTACATTCCCTAATTTATAGTTAAAGTGAAAAACAATTTTGACTACCTTGTATTCTGGAGATTCGTGTTGATCTGTTCGGTTCTTAGAATCTTAAGGAAAGAAAAACTTCTGGTTTCCACGGATCCTTAAGGCGAACGGAAGCTTTGTTTTGCCCGGACACTTGACAAGTGGGAATTTCGACCTACACAGCCTGCTAAGACCAGAAGGAATTTGATTTTCACAGGCCTTTGAGACAAATACGTTTTGTAGAAGTTAAGGAAAGCTGAGGAAAATGGAAACTTTAGCTTCCAATTGTAAGACGAAATATTAAGTCGCACAGATTCTTAAGAACAGGAAGAGTTCCGGTTCTCACAGACTCTTAAGGAGAGGTTCTTACATAACCTCGAGGCCCTGTTGACTTACACAAGGAGTTTTAACGAGAGCAACGGAAACTTTAGCTTGGCTAGACCAAGTGTTAGTGGAAGAAGTAACTATAATTTCCACAGAATCATGACAAGGGAGAATTTTGACTTTCATTGACTATTATGGAACGAAACAAATCGGACTTTGGTAAACTCTTACTTCAAACAGAAAATAAAAATGTGGCTTGCTTGATACATTAAAGATCAAATGAAGATTTTAGTTGCACACACTTGAGGCAAGTGAAAATTTCAACTTTGATCAACAAAGGCAAGATGTAATTTGAACTTTCAAGATTTCAAAACATGAGGTAATTTTGATTCGCAGGGACGCCTAACACTTTCGCATACTAATGAAATAAGACAGGATTTTAACTTGTGGAACATTTTAACTTAGAGACGTTAGAACCTCAAGGAACATTATGCTCTGACAGCATGCTACTAGTGATGGCACGAATAATTCCATCTTGGAAGTTCATTCATCATTCACGCAAAACAGTTATTCACAAATTACCGTTCAAACGGTAATTGTTCAATTCCCAAGTTACTACGCTCACAGAGTGAATCATTCATTGCAGGTATCTCGTGTTTCTCCTTCAAGGCCACAGCTCTTTTTGGGAAACTGCACAAAAGAGGCCGAGCTCTTCAACCATTCACCATTCACGATTAATGATTTGCCACGAGCTGGCTCCTGGGAAATCATTCAAATGAATGATATTCACATATCATTCCCATTCTTAAATTTCACCATTATTTCTTAGCTGACTCACAAAGCTGCTGACACTTATTAATTCTCGACATTACTTTTCCTGTTGGGAATTCGTTTCCGAATTCATGTGGATGGAAGAAAGTTAAACGTGCTGCATGTTCAGTGTGTGTCGTAGTAATGGTGGATTGAATTATTATCAGTCACAGCGGTGAGAACGAACCATTCACCATTCAAGGGGAAGAGTGATGCGTTGTGAACGAATCGTTAACTAATGGTCCATCACTACGTGATACACTAAATCAGTGGTCGTCAACCTGGTCAATACCGCCCATTACTTGTTACAAATTTTGTTCTTCCTCTACATATCGAATACATTGCTAACAACTTGGCGAGTTTGACTTTTTAAAATATGCTTTTGCAACTTACTTTCGAATTCCATCTCTAAACTTTGAATATAGATAATAGTTAAAACATGGTAATCCGTAAATACAGAGTGCTGAGGATAACACAAAACACGTTTTATTAATGATGTAGATCCCGCACATAAAGTATAAATAAAACATAATAACACACATAAAGTATAAATAAAAAGAAAAATTTAAGTACATATTTTTTAGAAGCCCTCCCCTCTAAAAATTACTTCGCACTTACGCTAAATTGAGTTACTACTGCCATCAACAAAGATACAAAATTGGGCAGTAGGTATTAAAAGGTTGAAGACCCCTTCACTAAACAATGACTTTTTTTAATGACCATTTCGTAGGATATCATATTGTATGAGAAAAAAAAACACCTTTGGGAAACGTAGCTTCTCCTGTAGATTCAGCAAGTTTCTTTCAGGATAAACTACTGCTCCAGTCAGCAATACCAGTATGGAATCGCGACCATAAGATGAACCTACCTTAGAAAACACTCAACGTATTTATCCGCATTAAATTAATTATTTATCTATAATGGAGTTATGGAAAATCCCTCAAAAAATTAAAGTTCGAATTACGAGATTCTACTTGATTTTTAGGTATGTAAGTGACTAAGGAGCCCAATCACAGACTATGAATCTATTCTCAACAAACAAATAAACAAACAAACAAAAACGTGCACTTAACATTCTGAAATGTTACCGGAAGTTTCACACACAAAAAGTTATATCACAGTTTTTAATTTTCAGTTGATATGATTGACAAAGGGAAGAGAAATAAAATGAAAATAATTTTTTCTTCCCTTTGACAATCACATCAATTGAAAATTAATAACTGCGATATTAGTTTTTTGTTCACGATTTGCCTCCGAGCAGAACTGTTAAATTTTTTAAGAACTTTTGCAAAAATCATTCGTATGCAGTTCATTACCATTCTTTCCTAATTATATGACATCTTTCTGAACGTGAAGCTAGGCTCTTCTTCTTTTTTTTTTTTTCTTTGGTCCGTTTGGACCCTATTTTTAGCAGAAGCATTTTCAACTTTGAGGAAATATTTTCCTGGTTACCTTTGTTTCGAAATTAGGAAAAATATGGAAAATGTCTGGTTTATTTTTGCGATTGTTTGAGCTCTGCGGATTCACTTGCACTGTATGAAGTCTCAGATTTAATACTACACGTAGTTTTGTGATGTAACACAATTCTGTACAGTTTGATGTAGTATTTTGTGCAGTCTTATCTTTAGTATTATTTCCAATTCTATGTCGTTTTGGATGTAGCATCATTTGAAATTCCAACGCATTCTATATTGCATTGTATACTTCTCATCAAAAGAATCGCCCCTCCCTGGAAAAAAACAGTTATGTTTATGCAAATTAGTATGAAGGTACCGGACAGTGATATACGCAAATGAAGAGAAAACGACGGTCTGACTACGTTGAAGATGATCATTCTGTTATTCGTGGGGAAGGTTGTCGTTCGGAAAAAGTGGTCAGTATGGACTAAGGAAACCAAGCGTGATCTGTAAATCTGATTACTGTAAAAGGATAGCGTCGTTTTTTCTTCGTAGACGTACGTTTTGTTAACCGAGGGTGTTCTACTGAGGGCATATCATTGGTCCATATGGAGCTAGACGGGCTACATGAGGAATTCCAGTGCATTTGGCACGTGATGCGCGCACAGTTGGATGTTGATGGCAGCAATGGACGCGGGAAGCTGTTTCACGCCACCTCGAAGGAACCCGTTCTTTTCGAGTGGTTACGGATAGGAAAGATCTGTAGATTCGCCAGATGGGTCTCAGTCCCAGAAAACCGATACATATCCAGTAACACAACGGCTGGTGGGAGCAACCGCCTGTATCTGTCAGTGCCTTTCATCGACGTCTGCATGAAACTGTTATGCGAGGGAGGCGCTCCCTTTTCTACATACCACTCACTCGAATACATAGTCAAGATAGATTGCGGTGGCGCTAAGAATGACTAGAGTGATGTTCATACTAAAGCCATATGTATCCAGCATGATAATGCCAGACCACATGCCGCACACGTTAGCCCAACAATGTCAACAAGTCTTTTCCCGTGCTGCCATGGCCAGCTTGGTGGCCGGATCTATTGCCCATTGATCACATCTGGGGCATCATTAAGCGATGTCTAATGATAAAACTGTCTCCAGAGCATAACGTTACGGATCTTTTGCTGCGGTTTTAGAAAATCTGGGAAACAAGAGACCAGAATACTATAAGGAATCTTTTTGACTCACTTTCTTGCATTATTAGCACTTGCATTGTCGCAAGAGCCTACTTCACTTCGCACAGATGTCTTGCTGATATTTATGTATGTGCCTCATTAAAGAGACTGCAAATGTGAACATTTGTAAGTTACACTGCTACCTTTTTAGCACGTCACTTTGCATCGTACGTACGACACTCTTATCTGCATGGAACTTTTTTCTTTTTCGTGAAGAGTTTATTTGCAGTCTAATGACATCCTAATTATATTAGTTTGGAGTATTTATTATATGCAATCCCGTTTCTTCTCTAAATCATATTGTATGCAGGCCTGTGACTTCACGGAAGTAATATCATTTAAAATCCTCTGACATCTCAGATGCAGTATTATTTGCAATGCCAAACGTCATAAGATTATAAGCAATCTGGTCTCAGCACAAAATTCAATTAGTGCATGTCTTACCTGTATGTATTAGTGCATGTCTTACCTGTATATATTAGTGCATGTCTT
The DNA here is from genome assembly GCA_039090855.1 of Macrothele yani. Taxonomy (NCBI): domain Eukaryota; kingdom Metazoa; phylum Arthropoda; class Arachnida; order Araneae; family Macrothelidae; genus Macrothele; species Macrothele yani. Next base: position 77,030,776 of record CM076993.1, on the reverse strand, counting down.
ACCTGTATATATTAGTGCATGTCTTACCTGTATATATTAGTGCATGTCTTACCTGTATATATTAGTGCATGTCTTACCTGTATAATTTGGCCGTCGTGACTTATCTCACAGCTATATATGCAACACTTTATAAAGTGGTGGAGTGCAAAACGATTTATGCGCCTTACACTAAACACAGCTGCAAAGTGAATTTTGGTTATATGAATTTTGGTTGTCGTCTAAGTCAAAATTCCACTTCTCCAGCTGTGAATTGGAACCTCGAAATTCAAATGCTGCAAGCTGAATTCAGGCTGCTGAAGTATTAATGAAAAAGATGCTGAAATATGTTTGTTTGTTGGTTTTTTCATTTTTAAGTAAATAATATTACTGCAACGCAATAGCTGATGCAGAAATTATACACAGTCGTATCCGAATAATATGAACACCTACCTAATAACGGGAATAACCACCCTTGGCCCGGATGACAGCGGCGAGACGGCATGGCATGGACGCAATGAAGTCCTGGAAGGTTCCCTGAGGCACACGTGCCCATTCGGACTGCAGCAGAGCACTGAGGCCCCGCAGATGACGTGGTTGTGGATCGGCACGTCAAACCTGTCGATTCAAATAGTCACACAAGTGCTCTATGGGATTGAGATCGGGCGATTTCGCCGGCCAAGGGAGAACGGAGACATCGTTGTCGTGTTCCCGGAACAAGTCACGCACCCTGTTTGCGACGAGGCAGGGCGCATTGTGCTGTTGGTTGGCACCATTACCACCAGGGTAATCGTCCAACATGAAAGGATGTATATGGTGAGCGAGGATGGGCATGTAGCCATTGGCGTTCAGGGACCATCCAGTGGTACCAGCCGTCCCAGGTCATACCAGAAAAACATCCACCAGATATGCGCACTGCCATCGCCTGCCTGTACTTGACCGACAAGCATGTCCGGGTGATGGTTCTCTTGTGTCGGACACCGTATCCGCCACCGCCTATCACTTTCATGGAGTAGAAACCTCGATTCGTCAAAGAAAGCAACCTCTTTCCACTCTTCCACTGTCCAATGACGGTAGTTCCATGCGAACTGCAGGCGTCGTTGCCGATGGACCTGGGTTAACATGACTCCGGAGACTCATGCGTAACAGGGTTCGCTGTACTGTTATCGGGGACCTGTACCTGGGTGCCCCAGCGTTCATTTGCGTGGTCAATTGCTGCACTATTGCGCGTCGATTGCCCTTTACCAGTCGACGGAGGCGACGTTCTCCTCTGGGGTCGATGGCCTTTAGGGCTCCACAGTTATGACGTCACAAGGTACTTGGTGTAACAGCGGTCCATTCTTGGTACACCCTTACTACAGCACCTCGCGAACAGCCCACGAAGTCCACTGTTTCTGAGATGCTTCCACCCTTGGTGCGGTAGCCGATGATCATTCATTTTTGCACGGCCGTCAAGTCACTACCTCTGCCCACTCTGCTGACGTTATGCACTATGGCTTATATGTCCTGGTCGGCCGCTTATATCTCTATGTGGTCGACCTTGTCACGTGTACTCTGTGACGCGCCTGGACGCGTACACTGTGATTACGGGGGTGGTCATTTTATTCTGATACGACCTTGTATAAAAGGCGCGCACGGGAGTGTTTATGGATGAGTTTAAAATACATACGAAGATCTGCTAATATTAATGGCATATTTTACATAGGATACGAAAATCAAGTAAAACTTTGCGCTATCCGTATGAAGGAAATGAAACTGTGATTTTTGGTGACTTTCATGAACCTATATTGGGTGATTTCCTTCATTCTGAGACATAGTGGAATTTGCTCTCGGGAATATCATGTTTCTTCTAAATGCACGTCACCTAGGTTTTATGCTTTCATACATTTCTTCACTGATATTACTTTCAATCGATACCTTTTGGCAAAAATAGATAGAGTTATTAATCACTTCCAATACCTATCGATAATCCTTTTTCTTTCTTTTTTTTTCTTTTTTTTTTTTCTAGAAGGTTATTTAATATACTTTCTTTACCCTGTCTGCAAGTTTTTAATTCAGAAGTTTTGTAGAGTCATTTCCAAGTGCGTACTCGTACAATGCTGTGACCATAATAATAATAATAATAATAATAATAATAATGATGATGATGATGGTGGTGGTAGTGATGGTTACATTATTTCCTTCACTTTTGTACGTATCTCCTAGTTAAAAGAGTGAAAAATTATTTCAGGGCAACTAGGGGTACAGCCAGAGCTTCGTGGGCGGAGGGCTAGGGTGTCACATGGTCAGTTTGTAAAAATAAAAAATCGTTTCCAATCAGCATTATTAAAAATTTTACACAAAATGCTTTACGAATATACAGGGTGATCCATTTAAACCAGTACCCTGAAAAAAACTTACATTTTTGCAAGGGATCGCGCAAGGAACTTCTTCTTTTTTTCAATAGAAGCAGCACCTCCTGGAGAATGAAAGCCGCCACCGTGAAGAAGATTGTTAAACGTAACTGTAACTCAGCTCGTAATTTGTTTGTTGTTGCGTTGTCATTCACTTGCGTGCATTCGGAAACATGCAGTACTCTGTTCCAGAGCGTGTTTTTTAGTGAAATCGTATTGGGTAACCAATTCTGTCATCAAAACGCAACGAGCATTTCGAAGAGAGTTTGGAGTTCGAAAAGTGCCAAGCAAGTCAACAATTCTGTCGATGGCAAAAAAACTGGAGCAAACCGGTTCTCTTCTCAGCGGTACCCAGCAAAAACAGTCTTGCTGGGCCAGCACTGCCAGCAATGGCCCATCACTATGTTGCCGCTGCCGAACCGTCAATAAAATGTCCGGGCGGCCAACAGAAGGGCTAGCAGTTCAGGCCAACAGTTGGCACCCCATCAGTTGCCATATGCCACAACAGGGCCATCAGTGGTCCATCACAGGCAGTAGCTGCCACAAGTGGCCCTTCAGTGGCCATGCAAGCATGTGCCAGAAATTATGGCTAGCCTAATGTGGTCCGCTAGTGGGCCGTTAGTGGCAGCCAGCAACCACGTGACGTAACTGGTGGTTTGCCAAATCTTGTCCGCCAATTTCCCAGTAGTAGCCATAATAATAATAAAAAAAAAGCAAGGATAACCGCTGTTTCCCAAAGCTACAATTTTTTTTTTTACCCTTACGAAGCTTGTGAATTAACGCACTGCGCTGGGGAAATTTTCTCAACAGACCGGAAAAGGCGCGCTCGCTACCGACCGGACTAATTCACTACGCTCGGACATGTGCTGGAAGCTATCTGTTTGGTATGCAATTTGTAAAAGAAATTCCTCTTTCATTTTACAATATTGAGAGGTATTTTTCATAAAAGTCAGTTTCATATAATTGATAAATTAATTTTTTCAACGTAACGATAGTTTTTTTTTACCTTAAGGGAACTTCACTCATTTTCAAGGCGTGTACATACTTAGAGTCGCTTTCCAAAGTTTTGTACTGTCCTTGCCGTCTTGAAAAGAGATTGTTGAATAAATATATATTTAATCGTGTTCATGTCACATTCTGTTACATTTGTAACGTTGTGTCTTTCCTTTCCGTTGTCCGAAGCTACATTTGTTTTAAAGAGTAAAAGATATTTCATTTTACTTCTCGTTATTTTTAGAAGCGAATTCCTCCCAGTCTTGTGTATTCAACCCATGGATGAGTACACCACATAGCGTTGCTTTTTTTTCTTTCAAATAATTAATAAATTTTGTACGCGTATAATTCTTTTTTTCCCCAACAAACGCTGTTTTAATGGTTTTCCAGGATATGTGTTTCAAGCGGTTTCAAATTTTTTCTTGTTATTCATCCACTCCGTTCCATGAATTGTTATTCATGGGAAGGGAGTGTGTGTATTTCATGGCTGTAATCCAGTATTTCACAGCTTAATCTGATATCTTCGTCGACGTAAAATTTCATTAGGAAATTAATTCGCCTCTCCACATATGGATTTTTCTTAACATCCACTAAAATAACACGATGGCGATAGCGTCGTCTTCAACTAACTGGTACCATGAGAGACACAGCAATTGTTGCTTCTGCGCATGCGCAGTCCCGATGCTTCCACCTGCTGTTGGAGGTTGCATTGGTTGCCAGCAACGGGCCACTAGTGGCACTTGCTTGGACGCCCACAATTCACGGCGATGCTGCAGGGCCATCAATGGCTCGCCAACTGATAGCGCTGCCACCAACGGACCACTACCGGGCCGTGAGCGGCGGATTTCAGCCAGCAGTGACCCATCACTGCCAGCTGGTGGCCAGCAGTTTCCCAGCACTTGTGTTTTTGCTGGGTAGCGGTAGACATCACCCTCCGATGCCCCAAACGTGTTTGGACGATGTTCGGCAACGTTTACTTCAATATCCGATGAAATCGTTGCGCAGATTAAGCCAACAGAGAGGATATTCATACGGAAATTGTCAAAGGACAGCAAAAAAGCGAATATTCGAGCATTTAAAGTGCATGTAATCCATCAGCTGCAGGAACCGGACAAGGGAAAGGGAGTAAGTTACCGCAAATGGTTTCAAAATTTTCTTAATTTGCGATCTGATATTCTCTCCATCACATGGTTTACGGATGAAGCCTGGTTTCATCTGTCAGGCTACGTCAATTCGCAAAACAGCAGATACTGGGCTGCCGAAAACCCACACGTTATGTGTGAAACACCGATGCATTCACAAAAGGTTGGTGTATGGTGTGCGGTTTCGTCAACGAAAGTTATTGGCCCCATTTTTTTCTCTGAGACTGTCAACACTAACGTTTATTGCCGCATATTCAATGAATTTGTGGAACAACTTGATGACACTGAATTGACAGAGGGCTACTTTCAGCAGGATGGCGCTACGTGTCACACATCGAAAGTCTCAATGGAACTCATAACCAGCTTCTTTGATGACAGATTAATTTCAAAAAACATATGGCCTCCCCGGTCTCTGGACTTAACTCTCCCTGACTTTTTTATGGGGCTACTTAAAGGATAGAGTTTACAAAACCCATCCAAAAACATTGGATGCATTGCGTGAAACAATCACGACTGAAATTGGCAATGTTACTGCTCGTACCCTACATGAGACAGCACTGAATATGGTGCGGCGTGTTCAACTGTGTTTACAAGAAAATGGCGGACAATTCCAACATTTGCTTTGATAAAATGATTCTCCAATACTACATGTATAATTCTCAACTTACTGTATGATTTTGTTGTTATTTATAAAAAAGTTATAAGTAAATCACATGGTACTGGTTTAAATGGATCACCCTGTACATTCGTTTTTATTGTTCAAGAGAATGCACTGCAAATGAAAATAAAATGGAACTGAAAAAGAAATAGTTTCTTTTCGAACGCAGAACGAGAATCAAAGGAAGAAGAATTCATACCAACTACATTGAACAGCAATTGAATTAGAGATACCTGTCTAGTAACGTGTAGCACCACCTTTCGCCCTGATGACGGCGGCGGTTCGTCTCGGCATGGACTCGACAAGACACCGGAAGCGTTGGGAAGCCATACGGAACCACGACCCCTGAACAAGCTCCCACAGTTCACGAAGATTTGATGGAAGGGGGTCAGAGACTCGAACATCTCTCTCGATGGCATCTCAGATGTGCTCGATGGGATTGAGGTCAGGTGACCTAGCTAGCCAAGGAAGCGAGGTCACGTCGGTGGAGTGTTCATCCAACCATTCGGATTCAATTCGGGAGCAATGGTACGGTGCATTGTCTTGTTGCAGGATGAGGTTCCCAGTGGGATGTTGAAGACGCACAAACGGGAGCAAATGGTCGTCCAGGATATCCCGGTAACGTTGACCTGCGTGGGACGATGCCACACGTACCAGGGGTCCCATTTCAGTCCACGTAAACAGTCCCCAGACGAGAATGCCACCCCTACCAGCTTGAAGAGTACCCTGCTGGCAAGAAGGACGCGTCGTTTCATGCGGTTTGCACCGTACTCGCATCCTGCCATCCGCATGTACCAACGTGAATCTCGACTCATCAGTCCAGGCAACATTTTTCCACATGTCTAGGGTCCAGTGGCGATGTTTCCGCGCCCATGCTAATCTTTGCACCCTGTGATGTGCGGTCAGCAGCGGTACCCTCGTGGGACGATGGCTTCTGTACCCCATAGCGAGGAGATGGTTCTGGATGGTGTGGCTGTTTACTCGTTTTTGTGCACCAGCGTTAAATTGCCAAGGGATTTCTTACACTGTGGCCCGTCTATCCGTTGTTACAATGCGAGCTAGCCGACGATGACCCCGCTCATCCGCACGCTGTTGTCCACGGCAGTTGGCCCTTGCAGGGATGGTTTTACCGGATTCGATGTATTCACGGTGCACCCGTGACACAGTGGCTCGTGAAAATCCCACTGCCTGCACGACTTCCGAGATAGAGTGACCCATTCGTCGGGCCCCGAAAATTTGCCCACTATCAAATGTGCTTAGATCCTTCGTCTTACCCATACTGCGTCCGACTCTTACTGATTTCCGTCGCATCACTCCTTATATTGTCGGATCGCTGCATACGTCATGTCGTTTCCGTTTACAGGGCACGCCCACAGCGCCACATTTGCATAACGACAGCTGTCTCTAATTCACTTGCTTTTCCGTGTATGTGCACCGACAAGTCAACAGCTTATGGCAATTTTGTAAGTTTTAGTTTTTTTTTTTCTTAGATGTCCTACTTAGTAGTCATACTGTGGGAGCAAACGATGGAGAAGTATAAGATTGGTGTAAATTCCTCTTCTTTTGATCATCTTGTCACTTTAGAAAAGAAACTATTTCTCTTTCAACTTTACATTTTCCTTTCATTTACCGTGCATCCTCCATAACAATAAAAAGAGAAAAACCTGAAATGAAATATTACACTATGCTTCCACGAAAACAATATTTTATTTTACGCGTCCTCCGTGATTTTGAAATAAATGTGCCTGATAGAGAGTGAAAAGCAAGGGGGTTAAAATGATGCTGCAATATATGGTTTAATATATCTAAAATGAAATACAAAATGTTTCAAGACCTTTAAGAATTAATTTTTGCTTTCGGTTTCAGTCATCATTTTCTTCTTAATTATGGCAGATAATAATAATAATTATAATAATAATAATAATAATAATAATAAATAGGGATTCAAGTCCACCTTATTGCAGTACAGAACTACAAGAAACACATAATGAAAGGAATGGAAGTTGCAGATGATGACCTCCTGTAGAATGTGTAGAAAAGCCAATGAAACCATAGAACACATTTGGGCTGACTGCCCTCACTCCGGAGTAAGTCACTCTCCCAACTGAGCTACGCGGACATGCGTCTCACTGCTATCTGCCTTTATCCCATGCTCGTCCTGCGGTGCAGGCACGTCACAACTCCCCCCCCACACACACATCCGAAAGGGGGCCGGGAGCATGTCCCACGGGTCAGTCGGGACCATGTGTCGCTGTAGGCGGTCATCCCATGAAGAACATGCATTTGCGAAATCCCAGACAATTTGGTGTGTGGAACGTAACATCACACTGATTTATTTTTAGAAGCACTGAAGAAGGGATTCTCTTTTTTGCTGTCTCGCAGTGTGGAGAGGACATCACATCATTACGAGAAACTTAACAGCCGGGTCATCCTGTAAGTTCGGGCGCCAATGTGAAAACACAGTTTTGTCCACGCCGGGCATCGAAACCGGGTCCTCTCACTCCGGAGTAAGTCGCTCTCCCAACTGAGCTACACGGACATGTACTCACACTGCTATCTGCCTTTATCCCATGTGCATCCTGCGGTGCAGGCACGTCACAAGTACCTAAACAGACACGAACAGCTAGCCAAGATCCTACATCAAGAGCTTGGCGTTAAATATGGCCTTATCCACCTTATTACAAGTGCCAACTAGAACCTGTACTCGAAAATCAGAATTACATCATGCACTGGGACAAATCTGTCATCACAGGCGAGACCATTGACCACAATCGACCTGACATTGTAATTGTAGACAAAAACCTGAAGAATTCAAGGAACTGTATCAGAAAACATTCAAAGAACTGTATCTGAGAAAATCTCAAAATTTGTGAACCTGCGAATGGAAATCCAAAGGATCTGAAAACAAAACATAATACAGATCGTAGAGGTCTGCACGGGCCCGGGCCGGGCCTTCAATATTTAATGTAATCTGATTACTTCTACCTGCACCGTCCAATTGCGGACTTCACAGGGAAATAAGGAACTCTCTCATAGAACACAGTGAAGGCGCTGCGAGAGCAATCCTACCAGGGTCCAGCAGTCCTTCACCCGGACAGGATCGGTCCGTAGACCAGCAGCTATCTGCCACCCCAACGGGACCCCCCCCCATGCCAAAGTCCGTGTGTGAGACGTGCTAATGGGCAGGGGCTTTTAACTTTGCGTCTGGCTGGGAGAGTTTGTCCGCCAACGCGAGTGTTTTGGGGTAAAAGCCCTTTATTGGGTCCTGGCTAAAATTTGAACATGCACACTTAATACAGATCGTAACTGGGGGTTCCGTGCATATGGGTAGACACCTTTATTTTCACGTACCCCCTCACAGAGAAATGATAAAAATACACAGAAATGAAAATTACACAGAAATAGTTACAAATTTACATGGCAGCACTAAGGTCCGTGCTGCTAGACGACTCTAGGGCAAGTCGTCGCTCCTCTTTAGTCTTCTGTCTTCTCTACTCTTCAATGAGTATTTCTTCCTGTCTCGCCACGAAGTCTTTGACCATTTCAATGAGGCGTTGACGCGCTCTGGGATACGCTATCAAGATCGAGAGGTTCTTCGTTTTCCCTATGTCGGGGGAGAGGACTTTCCTCCAACCTGCAAGAGAACTGCACTCTAGAATCATGTGTGCGACGTCTGCGGTTTGAACCCCGCAGCCGCACACTCTGTCCCTTATCGCAAAGCGGCTAAAATATTCCGGCGAAACGCCATGACCGGTGAATATTTGGTTCGGGGACCCTTCGCATTCTAAGCGCCTGATGGAGACACGGGAGGAGATACGGTGACACTTCCGACCCGTGTCCCCCTTGTCCCATCGTAACCGCCACTCCAACACCGTGGCCTTTTTAGGCTTTGTGCGAACACTTTGCACTGGTGTTCACAATTCAAAGTCTATACTATCTTTTCCAGCCGCTTCCTTCGCGATCTGGTCTGCCCTTTCATTGCCACTGGTAGCGACATGGCTTCGGACCCAGTGGAACGAGACTACCACGCCACTCCTACGGTCGACTAAAGCTTTAACGTCTCTGACAAGGGGAGTTTTACTCCCGAACTGTCCAAGTGCTTTAAGAGTCGCTTGGCTGTCTGAGAAGACCTGGACTTCCGCATCACTGCCATTGAGCCTAGCCCAGTGCAGTGCCTCTCTGATCGCCAACAACTTTGCTTGAAACACAGAGGAGTTGGGAGAGAGTTTAATTTGTTCCGTGTGTATCTCATTGCCATCTGAGAGCACACAGAATCCTGCCCCTACATTACCGTTGATTTTAGAGCCATCGGTAAAGATCTCGCTCCCCCTTTCTGTTGGGAGGTCTTTATCCCATGTGGGACATATTTCTTTGGCTGGACGGCATGCCCAGTCAATTCTCGGCCATTCTACGTCAGATGACTGATAATGGTCACCAAGTAGTTCAGCATCGCTGCCAAATCTAAGAGATTGCATCACTACTTCCCTTGCAATCACTAAGTCCGCTGGTTCACATCCCACCAGCACTTGCAGTGCTACCGTGGATGTTGTGCGGAAGCACCGTGTTATTCCCAGCAGCGCTCTGCGCTGAATCTGATTGACTCCGTTTCTCATTCTAACTGTGTCCGTCCACCAGGCGGAGCACGCATACGTGAGGATTCTCTCCACCCCACTTTTGTACACTACCTTCTTGGCTACCCCTGACAGCCTCGTGCCATTATCCTGTTAAGAATCAGGGAGCATTGCCCTTTGAGATATCGAAGGTGAGGGAGCCCAGAAAGCCTCGTATCTAAGATGACACCTAGATATCGCATCTCCCTCACAGGTTTCACCATGTGCCCATTGAAGCGACACTTTGGGGGAGTGACCATCTCTCCCTTTTTCGCTATCGCCATAAGCGTCGTTTTTTCAGAAGCAAAGCATAGCTTACACTCCTTACTCCAAGTATCCAGTTTAGCAAGAGCGGTGTGTACCTTCCGTTTAATCACATGTCTACCTGTTGCAGACACTACTAGGACCAGGTCATCCGTGTATGCCTTCAGTTGCACTCCATCTTCTATCGGGAGTGAAAGCGCCGTGTCGGCTACTACATTCCCCCACAAGGGGCCCGAGCATGAGCCTTGCGGGCGCCCCTTTGTGTATCCTTTGCTAAACACTCTATCACCCACAGTAAATTCGACTCTCCTGTTAAGAAGGAAGTCGCTAACTACCAGATATTTAATGTAAAACAGACACGGGCTCAGCAGGTTTTTTTGTTGTTTTTTTATGAGCAAAACGATCGCTGAACGATGTCTTTCTCGTTTTGGAAAACTCGCAACATACAGCAGCAGGATAAGATTGCATAATTTCCGCTGATGAGAAAAACAGAAGTTTTACGACATCCTCCCCTCCTACGAAACAATTGGAGTGGGTCAGCTCCCTTAGTTTTTCAATGTGAATGTGGTCCCTTCTCTCTCTCTCCCTAACTTTCACTCTCCTCTCATGCTTCAGGGCAGGCTACTAACTGCAGCATTTCTAAACCGAGCCACCCGCTCGCAGACCAGGGCTGTCGCAGACGATCTTTTTATTGTTCTGGTCGGCGTCACTTTGTTCTCTAGATGTAAGAAAAGCTTTTAAGTTGTCTTAAATGAGCTGGGAGAAACTTACTTCTCTGTATAAATCTGTGCTGTATTTTCCCCATTTGTATTATCAGGTAGCCGTTTTGAAAACTTCTGTGGCACTGATTAGCTGAGCAGTCTGTCGTTGTTTTCCCTTCCCTTAGCATATGCTCAGTTCAGTGTTGCTGATAAATACTCTTCCATACTTATTATGGAGTTTAAGAAAGCGAAATATTTTCCCAAAAAAATCGTTTTCGGAGAATATGTGCTTGTAGACAATGTAAAGGGGAAAAGCGATATTTGGAAACATTTTAAATTACTGTCCCGTTCTGAAACTAGTCGGCCGGTAAACGTTGTGCAGTGCACTAAATACAAACACTTTTTGAGTTACGATAGCACAAAGTCTGGAACATCGCATCTTAAGCGGCACAAATGTGCCCCCCCACACACACACACGAGAGACATATTGGGTTCTAGCGATATGATATGCCAGGAGATATAGGTGCAGTTTATAAAGCCATAAAATATTCTCCCAGTAAAACGATCGGACTCATAATTCTGGATATTTCGTACTTTTCGAATTAACCCCCTCCCCCTCGTTAACCCCAAGGATATTTCCGGGTCCGGCGGTAGGGAACGATAATTTGAAAATCCAGAAAATTTTAAAAGCATGGAAATTGTTCTTTTCATGCAATATTTTTGACTATACAAGCCCCTTCCCTCTCCTCGGACGTCACGTGACTTATACAAAGTCTCAGGAATATTCTGAATTAACGTTTATTGTAATAGAATACGCGTAGCAATTAAGAAAGCGAAAACTCTTCAGGAGTCGAATGGCCGAGTGCACCAGGTGTCAAATTCGTGTTTTGGTAATTGTTGAAATTTTACGGGCCGGGCCTTGGACGTGCGGACTTGGGCCGGACCCGGCATTCCAAATTAAGGCCCGTGCAGACCTCTAACAGATCGTACCAGTTGTCGTTTCGACAACCGCAGAGGTACCAAATAACTTTCCGAAAAATTTCGAGTTAGGATTGCCACAGAGACCCCAGTCATTCTGGATTGGATGATGTAGTCTATCAAACGGCAGCCATTCTACAAGCCTGCCATATCACCAGAAAATTCCTGAATTTCCAGACTTAAGAGGAATGTCTCCGTCTTTTGCTCACCGGCTCTGGCAGGGAAAGTACACAACAAAAAAATAATTACTATTATTTTATCAGTTATTATTATTATCGTTGCGGAGATTTAATACTAGAATTTTAGGCAAAAACATTAAATCTCATTCGCAACTTTTCTTTCGCCTTCGTGTTCCATTTCCTCTGTTTCCACGATGCGTGGGAAACTTTTATCTTTGTCACCCAGTCAGGAGGTATGGCTTCTCAATGGCGCCGTTGGGGCGCTTTTTCTAGAATCCATCTGCAATGGTATGACAATGAAAGTGTAATTTTCAGTTTTCGTTTTTGTGCCTGAGGTTTCGTCCTCACCGTTAACATTATCATCTCTGCCTTATTCACTTCAAAGTAACTGAACGGAAGGCGGATGTCGTTTAAAATTAAACTTTGAGGCTTTGTGAAGCCGACGCCAGCAATCCCAACGCGTTTTTCGGTGGCGAAAGGATTAGAGGGAGTCACTCATTGGGGAGTGAATTATCCGGTGAACAAAGGGTGTAGCGGTCAGTCAACGCGAGGGGCTACAAGGGAGCGGCCGCAAGAGAAGAGGCCAGTGGTGCCTTAAGTAATTGGCCCATGACGTCTTTAAGCTAGCAGGGGCCACGGGTGGCTTAGTGGTCAACGTTCGTGACTTCCACAGGGATAACCTCAGGTTCGAACCCAGCCTGGTACGAACGCTCGATCCACTAAACATCCGCCGTGCGTCGGATGGGCACGTTAAGCCGTCTGACCCTGGGTACTGGCCCCCGGTAATAAATAAGGGCGTCTTCCTCACCCTCTCTACCTCGCTTTCGTGTAACTTTCCTATCGGGCACTCTAGCCCAAATCTCCTGGCTTCCTATTTCTAAGGGTTGTTAAAGGCCTGGGGTTAGACACTCCCTTCCTACAATCCTGTTCCTATGATCTATTGATCTCTATCTCTTTAAGCAAGCCGGGGAATTGAGTTCTTTCCGCTTGCGCGGGAGATAGACGAGCGAATGACCAAAAGTGATAACGCAGCAAAAGCGGTTCCAAGAGAAAGATTGTTTGCGTGAAGAGAGAGTAAGACACAAAAAGCTGGAGACAACCTTCCACGATTAAGTCAAAGAGAAGAATAAAATGTCTTAAAAGGCACTGATGCACCCCATGAATATTTAAACTTCCTATTTATTACTTATTATCATCATCAATTACGTAGAACTGTGATTATTATTTTACAACGTTAACCTGAAAGAGCAAATTTAGTTAACACTGTTATTATTATTTTTCCTATTCATTATTAGGTTCTATACTTCTGGATAGAAAGCGCGTGGTATAACTGCTAGTTAGCCCCCCAGAAGAAACACACTGGGTCGCTTCTTAGGGAGGGGGGGCGCCTTGTGTATAGGGAAGATATAATGCAAATAGGCAAATTAAAGATTCTCCTGTTGAAAAATCTAGATAAAGTCTGAGGTTATTTGTCAGTTCGATAATACTTCTTAGCTTATACACTGAGTGGCCACTTTATTATGACCACCCCTCAGTACTTCGTTAGGCCACCTTTTGCCTTTTTTTTTGCCTTTAATACTGCGTCGATTCTTCGTGGCATGGACTCCACGAGATGTTGATAAGTGGTCTGTGGAATCTGAGACCATGCTTGATGAATGGCACTTTCCAGGAGTGTGAGATTGCAGGGTTGTGGATCCAGCTGTCTGATGGCTCGTTCAACTTCATCCCACAAATTCTCAATGGGGTTGAGATATGGAGATTGTGGGGGCCACCTAAGCAAAGTAAACTCACCGGCATGTTCCTGAAACCAATCCTGTACAATACGAGCACTATGGCAGGACGCATTATCTTGTTTAAAGTAGCCATCGCCATTGGGATAAACCATCCACATGACAGGATGTACTTGGTCCGCAACGATGTTTAGATATGATGTGCCAGTCAGACAAATTAAAGACGAATCATCAACACGAATTAAAGGGCCCAAAGCATGCCAGGAAAACATTCCCCAAACCATAACGTTGCCGCCACCAGCTTGAAGGGTTGTAGCAATGCATTTGGGGTCCATGCTTTCGTGCTGTTTCCGCCAAATTCTCACTCGGCCATCGGCATAGTGCAACTGAAAACGTGATTCATCGGACCACATAATTTGTTTCCAATTATCGACTGTCCAATCCTTGTGCTCCTGTGCGAACTGGAGACGTTTTCTCTTGTTAACTGCAGACAGCAAAGGTGTTCGAACAGGCCTTCGGCTGCCATATCCCATCCGATGCAGTGTACGGCGATCAGTGCGTGCAGAGATCATTTGAGGGGATCCTTGATTAAGATGGTCTGTAATTTGCTGCACTGTTGCCCTTCTGTTGTCTGTTACCAGTCTGGACACTCTACGTTCCGTCCGAGCAGTCACTAGTCGATGACGACCACACGTTGCACGTAGAGACCCAGTTTTTTGGCTGACAGTCCAGTCTTTAAACACTTCAACAACAGCTGCTCTGAAACATTTCACGGATGCGGCGGTTTCGGTGATACTCGCTCCATGGCTCCGAGCTCCTACAATCATCCCACGTTGAAAGTTCGTCAAATCGCATTTATTTTTTACCCATCTCGTCAGCCAAAAGTCACTTCTACTACTGTCGCAAGCACTAAGCTTTTCCTTTTTATACTAGCGTCGCCCTCTGACGGCAACTGCGTGCAGCCATAGTTCATTTGCTTAAAACTGACAGGTGGTCATAATAAAGTGGCCACTCAGTGTATGCATGTATTTTCAGCATGGAATACATGTTAAACATTGACAAAAAAATGTGGTTAGCGTGATTTCAATAACTAATACAAATTGTGACGTAATAAATATCTGAAAGTGGTAAATTCATGTTGATCTCTCGTAAGGCTTGTTTTCTAACGGAAGAAGAAAAAATCTGATTGTCACTGCGAAAAAAATTGTTCATAATAATAACCTATGGCACAACCAAAACAATGAATAGAAACTGAGAGAAAATATTGTTCACGGTAGCCCGTAAATGACAGTTTCATTCACAGCGAATGCAAAACTGAAGTATTTGCCCTTAAAAAAAAGTACTAAATAAATAAACAAATAAATAAATAAAGGGAAGTGAACAATTTGGTAACCGCACGCATGAGACTTGAGCGAATTTTTTTTTTCCTGCTATTTATTCAACACACAATAGAATTGCACCTTTTCACGCAAGGGAAAAATTCTTTTAAACTTTTGCTAACGGTTTTCATTAATGCGAGGTTTAATCCTCTGCGGAATTTAGAGCAAAGCCCGCGATGCACGATGGCCGCTACACTTAGCCGGAGAATATCTCCTGCAAAAATCAGGTTCTGCCAACGCGGAAGTGCCTCGGTCGCTGGAGCCGCGAAACTAGATGCCGGGGGAAGGTTGCGCTGGAAACTTTCCTCTCCCGCAGCGTAATTAAGCTAATCTAAATCACCAGAGCGTCGAAAAATTAACAGCTTTCTAGTTTTAGGAGGAGAAGATGAAGAAGAGCAAAAAGCTGAAGAAAATCAAAAGTCATTGTTAACAGGGTAACCTCTAGAAGATTTTTAATTGTATTTGTTCTGTTCTTTCTGTTCCCGTCTCTCTCGCTGAAGTGCTTACTTAGCAGAACTTCGTCGGTCGAATAATGATGAACTCTTGAGCAGAATAAAAAGGATGACAGCACGAACAAATATTTCCGTCATCATTGCTTTTTGTTAACAGCATCTCCTAGTTCTAATAAAATGAGAGCTATGTCACAAATTCACGCAGTTTTTCATAAAATTGAAATTGTGACATAGGTAACGCCCAAAGTACTTATACACAAGACACAAAGCTTCGGAGTTGCGATTCATGCACCTACGCACATAAGCATATCCATATTATATGTCGCTATTTTACACATAATTTTTAAAATTTCATTTTTGTGCGTCTAGACGTAGCCTACGTATTGCAGCACACTGATTATACACAAACAGATGCACAAGCACATTTTCTGAAGTCTGTGCAAACAATGTCTCACCTATATTAAGAGGAATTTTCAATAGAAAACTTGGTCCTATTAAATCTTTAGAGGTTTTCGGGGGGGGGATAGAGAGGAAAGAAAATGGTTACGACGAAACTTCAGATGAGAAGGTCATTTAAACAGAATGTGAAAATTGTCGGTTTGAAGATTTTATAACCATTCATTGCAATTTGGGAACGTGACTGCAATGACTTGTTGCAATTTGCTTCTTGCAAATGAAGTGACCTAGAAACTTTCCGACCAGAGTAATGAAGAGGGATTAAAGATGAACTCATAGAAAACAAAATTAATGTGCAATGCGTTTAAAAGAACTGAATGCTTAGAAGTTCGTGGGGCAAATTTAGATGAACGACAGATGCCAAGCAAGGGCCACATGAAGAGAAATTAATAGTCAGATAAAACTTGGCAGGAGTGCATTTGGAAGAAACGGTACAATTTTTAAGAGCAATTTGCCATAATGTCTTAAAGGAAAAGTATTTAATCAATGCATCCTTCGAGTTCCTACTTACGGGCAGGAGAGGATTTGAACAACTCAAAGAAGCCTGGGGAAATGCTTGTAACTAAGCAAGACAGAAAAAGGAGCTCATAGATCAGAAAAATGACAAGATCTGATGACAGCGTGATCAAAGTAAATGCCTGAAGTGGAAATGGGAAGAACTAGCAGAACAAACCACCGTCGGAGAATTGAAATACTAGACCGGATGCCAGTCGACATAAAAAGACCCAGAAGAAGAGCACGTGGTAGATGGGTGGATAAAATTCGAAAACATCCCAGAGTGACATGGAAGATAATTGGTTAAGACACTGAGCTGTGGAAGAGACTTGGGGAGACCTTTATCCAGCAGTGGAATGAGAATGGTTGATAATGAAATGGAGTGAAACGAATTTACGCTGTTTTAAGGGGAGGAGAAGAGAATTCCACAAGTATCTGAGGCTATAAGGAAACGTCCATTTTTAATTTAAGGCCACTGGTGGTTCCAGTGAAGTTACAGTTCCCGAAGGGTAATACAATATCCATGGCTTTGAGCTTAACCTATGACTAAGAGAAGATCTCTATACCACTTGATCACATTTCCACGAAAGTTTCAGTAATTTTTGCAACTACTCCTCGAAATCTGCAGAGTATGATCCAGGAACTTACTGAAAACTGGAGTAAAGAAGTGGGATGAAAATGAACTTTCAGAAGCCAAAACTGATGTACAATGCTTTTTCAAGAAATGAAGATTTTACGAGTGCTACATTTACCTTGGACAACACATATCAAGCAAGGGTCACATTGATGAGGAAATTAATCGGCCTTATAAAACTTGGAAGGAGAGCTTTTGTAAGAAACATAAATTAATCGAATTTCACAATTTTCGAGAGCAGCATGCCGTTATGTGTTAAAACAGAAGCGTTTAATCAACGCATTCTTCCAGTTCTTACATATGGAGGGGAGACATGAACCTTAATTAAAAAAGACATACAAAGGCTGCAGACAACTGAAAGTAGCATGGAGATATGCATACTTGGTGTCAGGGACGTATTTAGAGTGGGTTAAAGGGGCCTCCCCCTCTCCCCACCCCCGAAATATGTTTCATTTTTTATGTTATCTGTCAAAATAAGTTTAAATAATCAAACTGTGCTTTCCAATATAATTTTTATATATGTATGTCAAATCAAAATTTTTGTTATGAGAAAAGTTTCTGAATTATGAATATTTACTGCTGGAAAAATCCAACTGCTACGTACGGACTCAATGAAATATCACTGCGCGAAGGAGACAGAGGTCAGAGAAAGAAGGGTGGCTCATATCCGTGACCAGGAAGACGGCTGTAGGTTTTTGCTGCGCCAACTCCTAATTGACCAGACCAGGGATGGTGTCACGTGTCACCGCTCATCTCTGCCTGGCGCCGGTCGTTACTAGGTCACGTGCAGTGACACTCGACACCTCACTTCACTGCCCAGCCCCCTGTTTTGATACTTTACTGATTCCGAGCTGTGCGTTGGCCATGTGGGTGGATTCTATCATTTTCAAACGGAGTGAGAAAGTGCAACTTCTGTTTCTGTTTTGTCTGTATCCTTGTAATTCAAAATCAGTATTTATTCGCCCTTTCCCACAGCTGCTTAAAACAGTTTGTTGAAGTTATTTAAAAAATGAAACGATTTCACCAACAAAGTCTGTTGACTTTCTGTAACAAAAAAAAAAAAGAGCTGTGGAAACTGAAACGCTAGCTGAACCCACTGATATTGAAGTTCCAAACCAATGCGTTGAAAGTGGGAGTAATCCGGAAAATTATGAGCTTCAATTAATACGCATGATGAATGACGGAGATGCAGATGGTAATGAAAAGTCTGAAAGCATTTCAGAATCGAACGACATAAGATTGTATGCAGGTAACAGTGAGCTTGTTAATTCTTTGAGCGACGAGAAAAAAGTGGATTTGTTACACATCATGTGGAAACCTACTGCGAAATATAGATTCCCTAAAAAAATCAAGTTCCAGTCGCAATAAAAATCATATGAGAACATTCCAAATTAAATGGCTAGAACAGTATAAGTGGCTGTCATATTCACGTCTGAAAGAAGGTTCATTTTATAAATATTGTGTTTTATTTTACGCAAAAGATGTTGCTGGTAAAGGCAAACATCAGACTTTGGGTAGCCTCGTTACAAAGCCTAGTACCGATTTAAAAGATGCGAGGGAAATATTCAAAAAAACATGAAAAGAATAAATATCACAAAGACGCTGTATTGGCAGCTGAAAATATTGCATCAATAATTCATAAAAAACAGGATAGTATAATTTTACAAATGAATAAACAGAAAAAGCAAGAGATAACTGACAATAGGAAAATGTTTATTCCTTTCGTGCAAACAATTAGATTATGTGGAAGGCAGCAGATACCTCTTAGGGGAAAAGTTGATTCTGGAAGAATTTCGCTTGACGAACCAGCAAATAATGATGGCAATTTTCGGGAGATGCCATTTTTAAAGAAAACTTAGAAACTAGTAGAGGTAATAGCATATATACAAGTTCGGTAATACAGAATGAAATAATGAACATCTTTGGGGAACTTATTCAACAGAAAATTGTAGCAAAGGTAAAGCATTCAAAATTTTTTTCAGTATTTACAGATGAAACAACTGACATTAGTCAAACAGAACAGTTTTCACTGTGCGTCAGGTATTTTTTTGAAGAAGAATTGAAATTAAGAGAAGATTTTCTGGCTTTTATACGAGTGAAAAATTTAACAGGCTATTCTCTTGCAACAACAATAATGGAAAATTTAGTGAAATTGGGTTTTGATTTGAACGATATGAGAGGGCAGGGGTATGATGGGGCTGCAGCAATGCGATGACAGTTTCGTGGAGTGCAGGCCTGTATTAGAAAAATAAATATCTCAAGGCAATATATACTCATTGCATGTCCCATTCCTTGAACTTATGTTTGTCGGGTGCTAGCAAAATGCCTAGCATAAGGAACTGTATGTTAGTTACATCAGAAACATGTTCTTTTTCCCACGCTTCTGCTAAACGTACCAGTGTTTTGAAAGAAAGTATCCAGCGACTGCTACCAGATTGCAAGAAAGTTAAGATGAAAACTCTATGTGAAACTCGATGGATCCAAAGGCATGATGCCGTTCTTATGTTTAAAGAAGGTCTGCATCCTATTATATCATCCTTAGAAGCGATTGAGCAAGAAGAGTCAGCAGAATCATCTGTCAAAGCACAACACACTTTGCTCAACTCTATATGTCAGTTTTCATTTCAAGTGGGAACTTTTGTCCTTAGTAAAATATTGTCCATCACATACAACCTATCTGAAAACTTCCAAAACAAGCAAATCGACTTAGTCGATGCATTAGAAAAAAAAATCAGAAGTTAAGGGAAAAAGCAGACGTGCGCCCCAAAAAACGCAGTTGAAAGTTTGGCATCATGCAATAAGAACTTATTTCCCAACATTTATATTTTGCTTCACATCTTGGCAATTCTTCCTGTAACCACAGCTTCAGTGGAAAGAAGCTTTTCCAGTCTTCGTCGATTGAAATCTTATTTGAGAAACAGTACATCAGAGTCAAGACTGAATGGGCTAGCTTTATTATCTATTCATAGAGACATTCAAGTTGAAGAAGTCATTGACAAATTCGGAAATGTACCTAGAAGAATAAATCTCAGTTTTTAAGAATTAGGTGAGTCCAATCAATTTCATTATTTCTCAAGGAGAAATTTGTTTCTGTCACTTTTTTTCTTAATATGTACTCAGCAGCTTAATTTAGGTATATATGTATGTCATATACCTAAAAAAACTAAAAAGAAATACCTTTTTCTTATTATTAACATGTTTTTTTTTCTTTTTTTATCAACTTCCATTTTATCCTAGTGGATTTCAGAAACTTCCAATTTTTCGCCCCCCCCTCCCGAAACAAATTTCTGCATACGCTCGTGCTTGGTGTAATAAAAAAAGATAAGAAGAGGAACTCGTGGATAAAGAAAATGACAAGAGTGGACGACATCATGATCAGAGTAAAATACTTAAGAAGAACTGATCACCGATGGACAACCGAAATTTTAGACTGGATTCCAAGGGGCAGAAAAAGATCCAGAAGAAGACCACATGGAAGATGGATGGATGAAATTCGAAAACATGGAGTAACATGGAGGAAAGTGACTCAAGACAGATAGCTACACTGAAGAGCAATTGAATTAGAGATACCTGTCTAGTAACGTGTAGCACTACCTTTAGCCCTGATGACGGCAGCGATTCGTCTCGGCATGGACTCGACAAGACACCGGAAGCGTTGGGAAGCCATACGAATCCACGACCCCTGAACAAGCTCCCACAGTTCACGAAGATTTAATGGAAGGGGGTCAGAGCCTAGAACATCTCTCTCGATGGCATCCCAGATGTGCTCGATGAGGTTGAGGTAAGGTGACCTAGCTGGCCAAGGAAACGAGGTCACGTCGGTGGAGTGTTCATCCAACCATTCGGATACAATTCGGGAGCGATGGCACGATGCATTGTCTTGTTGCAGGATGAGGTCCCCAGTGGGATGTTGAAGACGCACAAACGGAAGCAAATGGACGTCCACGACCATTTGCTCCCGTTTGATGTCACACGTACCACTGGTCCCATTTCAGTCCACGTAAACAATCCCTAGACGAGAATGCCACCCCCATCAGCTTGAAGAGTACCCAGCAAGCAAGAAGGATCCATTGATTCATGTAGTTTGCGCCGTACTCGTATCCTGCCATCCGCATGTACCAACGTGAATCTCGACTTATCAGTCCAAGCAACATTTTTCCACATGTTTATGGTCCAGTGGCGATGTTCCCGTCCCCATGCTAATCTTTGCACCCTATGATGTGCGGTCAGCAGCGGTATCCTCGTGGGACGATGGCTTCTGTACCCCATAGCGGTTAGATGGTTCTGGATGGAGTGACTGCTTACACGTTTTTGGGCACCAGCGTTAAATTGCCGAGTGATTTCTTGCACTGTGGTCCGTCTATCCGCTGTTACAATGCGAGCTAGCCGACGATGACCCCGCTCATCCACATGCTGCCCACGGCAGTTAGCCATTGCAGGGATAGTTTTGCCGGATTCGATGTACTCACGGTGTACCCGTGACACAGTGGCTCGTGGAAATCCCAATGCCTGAACGACTTCCGAGATGGAGTGACCCATTCCTCGGGCCCCGACAATTTGCCCACGATCAAATGCACTTAGATCCTTCGTCTTACCCATACTGCGTCCGACTCTTACTGGTTCCCGTCGCATCACTCCTTATATTGTCGGATCGCTGCATACGTCATGTCGTTTCCGTTTACAGGGCCGCCCACAGCACCACATTTGCATAACGCCAGCTGTCACTAATTCAATCGCTCTTCAGGGTATATACAGTATATATACATATACACTGAGTGCCCACTTTATTATGACCACCTGACAGTTTTAAGCAAATGAGCTATGGCTGCACGCTGTTGCCGCCAGAAGGTCAGGCTAGTATAAAAAGGTGTAACGTACCAGGAGATGTGACGTACCTGCCCGAAAGACGCACACGACATAAATGCAGATAGGAATCAGAATAAAACGTCCGCGTAGCTCAATTGGTAGAGCAACTTATTCCGGAATGAGGGGATCCGGGTTCGAATCCTGGCGCGGATAAAAATGACGGAGAAATTTACTTCGTTATAATGGCGCCCGAACTATCCAGATGACCCGACCGTTCAAAATCTCGCAATGGTGTGATGTTATTTCCACACCGCGAGATAGGAAAAATAAGAGAATCCCTTCTCCAGCACTTCGAAAAAAAAAAGGGGGAGATGATGTAACGTACCAGGAGATGTGACGTACCTGCCCGAAGGACGCGCAACGACATAAATGCAGATAGGAATCAGAATAAAACGTCCGCGTAGCTCAATTGGTAGAGCAACTTATTCCGGAATGATGGGACCCGGGTTCGAATCCTGGCGCGGATAAAAATGACGGAGAAATTTACTTCGTTATAAAGGGAAATTTTAGTGCTTGCGACAGTAGTAGAAGTGATTTTTAGGTGACGAGATGGGTAAAAAATGAGATTTAACGGACTTTCAATGTGGGATGATTGTAGGAGTTCGGAGCGAGTATGACTGAAACCGCCGCATTCGTGAAATGTTCCAGAGCAGCTGTTGTTACAGTGTTTAAAGACTGGACTGTCAACCAAAATTCTGGGTCTCTACGTGCAACGTGTAATCGTCATTGACTAGTGACTGCTCGGACGGAACGGAGAGTGTCCAGACTGGTAAGAGACAACAGAAGGGCAACAGTGCAGCAAATTACAGACCATCTCAATCAATGATCCACTCAAATGATCTCTGCGCGCACTGTTCGCCGTACACTGCACCGCATGGGAGGCAGCCGAAGACCTGTTCGAACACTTTTGCTGTTTGCAGTTAACAAGAAAAAACGTCTCCAGTTCGCACAGGAACACAAGGATTGGACAGTCGATAATTGGAAACACATTATGTGGTCCGATGAATCACGTTTTCAGTTGCACCATGCCGATGGCCGAGTGAGAATTTGGCGGAAACAGCACGAAAGCATGGACCCCAAATGCATTGCTACAACCCTTCAAGCTGGTGGAGGCAAAGTTATGGTTTGGGGAATGTTTGCCTGACATGCTTCGGGCCCTTTAATTCGTGTTGATCAACGTCTGACTGGCACATCATATCTAAACATCGTTGCGGACCAAGTGCATCCTGTCATGTGGATTGTTTATCCCAATGACGATGGCTACTTTCAACAAGATAATGCTTCCTGCCGTAGTGCTCGTGTTGTACAGGATTGGTTTCAGGAACACGCCGGTCAGTTTACTTTGCTTAGGTGGCCCCCACAATCTCCAGATCTCAACCCCATTGAGAATTTGTGGGATGAAGTTGAACGAGCCACCAGACAGCTGGATCCACAACCCTGCAATCTCACACTCCTGGAAAGTGCTATTATCAAGCATGGTCTCAGATTCCACAAACCACCTATCAACATCTCGTGGAGTCCACGCCACGAAGAATCGACGCAGTATTAAAGGCAAAAGGTAGCCCAACGAAGTAGTGAGGGGTGGTCATTACAAAGTGGCCACTCAGTGTATTAGGGTGTTCTAAAAGAATAAAGTTTTGAATTTCTTTGTTCTCACCCTCCCATATTTTTAGAATATACGTAAACATTATTTATGCAAAATTTCAGCCCAGTCGAATAATATTTAGGGGTCGTGCAACACCATGGAATTTCTATTGCAAATTAGCAGAATAAAGGCTAATGTATAATGCCATTACAGAAGAACCCGATAACTCGACACAATGTGGACAACAGATGTCGAGTTATATGCCTTACAGTAGAACTCCGATAACTCGACACAATGTGAACAACAGATGTCGAGTTATATGCCTTACAGTAGAACCCCGATAACTCGACACAATGTGGACAGAACAGATGTCGAGTTACGAAAATGGAGAGTTTTCCGGACTCTGTAGTGAATTATGCAAAACTCATAGTATACTTTACTACAAATTAGTATATTATACGCATTTAATACATACAGAGCGAAAGAAAATTTCTAATTTAATAAAAAATACAGTAATTGTGCTACAAAAGAAGCATACGTAGAAATATTTTTAACTCCGGACGAAGAAACTAGTCGCTTTTGTATAAAAATCTGGTGATGCTGGATTGTCTCTCACACTCATTTCTTCTTTGTGCTGCTTCATGACGTAAGCGACGGAGGAATAAAATATCCATTGCAGAACCACCTTGCTCCTCGAAATAACGCACAATATCTTCAACTGCCTTCAATCCTTCACTGTGCGTCATCTTTCTAACTTTTCCTTCATTTTCCATTTCCTCACCTTCCGATTCTTCATCTTTTTCTGTTTCTTTTATCAGTGCAACAATTTCTTCATCTTCCTGAAGCTGATCATTTTCATCCTGCCTCATCCACTTGTCAACATCACCGTCAGTAGTTTCCTAGCAGCCTCTTTATTAAGGCCACTAGCTCGGAATTTTCGGTCTCCTCTGGATTCTCTTGGAATTCATTTCCTGAATCGTCAAGCAACTTTCTCCAGGAACGAACAAAGCTTATTGGCTGGATCGCATTCCAAGACTCAACAACCCATCCCACTGCGTCCAACAAGTCAATTTTCTTTAACTTTTCTACCAAATTAAGGCCTTCATCGATAGCTAACATGAGCGATGAAAGAAGTTTACGCCTGTATGTTTTCTTCAAAATTTCGAGAATGCCTTGATCCATTGGCTGACATAAAGATTGCAGGGAGAAAAATGGCTTTAATGTCTCCGTCTTACATTGTTCGACATCAGGGTGTGATGAGGCGTTGTCTAGAATGACAAATGCTTTCCGTTGCAGATTTTTGGATTTCAAAAACTTTTCCACCGAAGGAACAAACTGTTGATAAAACCAGTCTCTAAACGTTTCTCCATCCATCCATGCACTCTTTTGGCTTCTGTGCCAAACAAGCAGGTCAATGCAAGTGCCATTCTTATTTGTGTACTGTTTTATATTTTTTTAAATGCGTGGGGATTTTTTGTCTTACCAATGAGTGTCAATTTCAGTTTGTGTTGTGTTGCATTGCTGCATGCCAGAATAGTAACTCTCGCTTTGCTTTTTTTATATCCCGGAGCAGATTTCTCATCCCTATAGATGCAAGTGTTTTCGAAGGAACATTCGGAAATTGAGACCGGTTTCATCGCAGTTGTAAATTTGATCTCTAGAGAGACCGCTTTTTTTTCAATCAATTTGTGAAAAAAAAAAAATTCAATCAATTTGTGAAAATAGTCCTTGAATGTACAAACATTTTCAGTGTCAGAGGAAAGTTTCTCCCCACAATATCTCTCTGTCTCACTCCATAGCGCTTTTTCCACCTGTCGAGACAGCCAGCGCTAGCAGAAAATCTAGCCTCTCTTTTTTCTCGAAACGTTTCGTAAAATCCAAGGGCCTTTTCTGCAAAATGGGCCCGGTTATGGATATTCCTTGTCCTCTTTGCTGTTGAAACCATAAAAACAGTACCTCACTCACTTTTTCACATTCAGCACCTTTGGTACTTTTTCTTTGTTTTATAGTTTCACGGCATACTCTTTTAACACACCACGACTCTATTTCTGCTCACTTCCTTTTCCAGCAGAGAATTTCAGTGCGACCAACGCCTAAATCAATCGCAATTTTATTTATACTTTCTGTGTTATCTAATCTTTTTAATGCATCGAATTTCATCTCTATCAAAACAATATTTTGTTTCCTTCTTTTCTCGCAAGACATTTTACTACGTACAGATAGCCACATAATAAGTAAAACAGCCTGTCTTCTCAGACAACACAACGATTCACAAAATGAACAAGAAAAATGACACCGAATTTTCGGGTGTAATAAGCACGTCATTTGAATCCGTTCTGACGCAAATTAAATTTATCAAAGCTATTCAAAGTCAATGGAACCGGTATGGAAAACAATAGTATCTGACAAAAGAAAGAAGATTTTCAATCGGGTGTTTAATCCTTCAGATATTGCTGTAAACGGAATCGTGAGCTTACGAACTCTTAGAAACATAGATATCGACCAAAATAAGATGTGACCCCTGGTGGGAAAACCATGCATTATTTTAGGAAGAAAGTATTCTAAAAAGGTTTATCCATATAAGCGGTATCGGCTCAAGAAAAACAAGTTAGTAAAATCATGCAATACATTGATTATGATACGCTTTCCAACATACCAGAAATTATTACTCAAGTTATGAGGATAATGGCTATGGAATAAATCTCGCTCCTGTGTCCTGACCTTTGACCCCATTTCGATGATATTCAACAGTACCGGTTCAGTACACCTCAAAAATAACATACTAAAGTTTTTTCGCAATAGAAGCAGTTTTACGCAACTTATCAGAATAATGGCTGTGGAATAAATCTTGCTTTTGTGCAATGACCTTTGACCCCATTTCGCTGATATTCAACAAAACCTGTTCACTATACCACCGGAACAACATGATAACGTTTTGTCGCAATCGAAACATTTTTTGGTAAGTTATGATGCACGAGGGCAATGGAATGGATCCCACTCCAGTGTCCTGACCTTTGACCCCATTTCGCCCATTTTCAATAGGGTTTGTCCCCAGTGGCTCCCTACCACATACTAAAATTTCATCAAAATCGAACCATTTTTACGCAAGTTATGACGCATAAGGGCAATGGAACAAATCCCACACTTATGACCTGCCTGACCTTTGACCCCATTTCGCCGATTTTAAATAGGGTTCGTGCCCAGGTGGTTCCCTACCACATACTAAAATTTCATCGAAATCGAACCGTATTTACGCATGTTATGACGCATAAAGGCAATGGAATTGGATTCCACTTTAATGCCCTGACCTTTGACCCCATTTCGCCCATTTTTAATAGGGTTCGTCCCCTGGTAGTTCCTTACCAAATACTAAAATTACATCGAAATCGAACCATTTTTACGCAAGTTATGACGCATAAGTACAATGGAATAAATACCGCTTTTATGCCCTTCCTGACCTTTGACCCCATTCGCACATTTTCAATAGGGTTCTTGCCCAGTGGTTCCCTACCACATACTAAAGTTTCATCTAAATCGAACCATATTTACGCATGTTATGACGCATAAAGGCAATGAAATGGATCCCGCTTTTATGTCATGACCTTTGACCCCATTCCACCCATTTTCAATGGCTTTCGTACCCAGGTGGTTCCTTACCACATACCAAAATTTCATCGAAATCGAACCATTTTTACGCAAGTTATGACGCATAAGGGCAATGGAATAAATCCCGCTCTTATGCCCTGCCTGACCTTTGACCCCAATTTGCCAATTTTCAATAGGGTTCGTTCCCGGGTGGTCCCCTACCACATACTAAAATTTCATCAAAATCGAACCATATTTACGCATGTTATGATGCATAAAGGCAATGAAATGGATCCCGCTCTTATGGCGTGACCTTTGACCCCACTTCCCCCATTTTCAATAAGTTTCGTCCCCTGGTGGTCCCCTACCACATACTAAAATTTCATCGAAATCGAACCTTTTTTACGTTAGTTATGGCGCATAACTGCAGTGGAATGGATCCCTCTCCTATGAACTGACCTTCGACCCCATTTCGTTCACTTTAAATAGGGTTCCTTCCCAGGTTATCCCCTACCAGATACTAAACTTTCATCGAAATCCAACGGTTGTTACGCGAGTTATCGTGCTGACGGACATACGCACACAACGCGTGACGTAATGAGGCAGATGGGAATCGCGACCATCTGCTAGCAAGGTGTGACGTCATAAATCTTTAATAGGATCCACAAACAACGCGTGACGTAATGAGATAGATGGCATGACCGCGCGCCAACATTCTCAAACGCGAGTTGTGACGTCATAATATTTCTAAGCATTGGTAACATTAATGGAACAACGCCATCACTAAAAACGTTATAATTCGGGGCGGTTATTTAAATCACTAAACGAATTCTTCTAAAGTCGAGATCAAGCTAAATCGATTTCTAGTACCAGAAAACGGTAGGATAACGACTTTCATCAAAATTCTTAGAGCCATTTTCAAAATAAAATGTACATACATACATACAAGAAGTGCTACTTTAAGGTGGACGTCCAGTAACTTTGTTTCCTATACTTCCAATAGAAAAACTTTTGTACATATTTTCTTCACAATTAATGCGTTCCCAAGGATAAAAATTTGAACATCGATTAAAATATCTTCATTTTACAACTTGCAATACTTAATATTTTCTAAAACATAACCATAATTATGCAATTCAACATTTGTTTGTCTACTGACGTCATGAAAATACAGGTCGCGCTATCTTTTTTCTGGACAATTAATGCGTTTACAAGGATGAAAATTAGATCATCGATTAAAATAGCTTCATTTCATAACTTGGGATACTTAATATTTTCTAAACCATAACCGTAATTATGCAATCCAACATTTTTTTGTCCACTGACGTCATCAAAGTACAGGTCGCGCCATCTTTTCTCTGGTTTCAACACCACCAAAGGAAAAGTTATTGATTTTTAATATAATTATGGTTATGTTTTAGAAAATATTAAAGTTTTCCAAGTTATAATATGAAGTTATTTTAATCGATGTTTGAATGTGTTCGAATTTTAATCGATGTTCGAAATGTGTACAAAAGTTTTCTATTGGAAGTATAGGAAGCAAAATTACTTGACGTCCACCTTAATAATATGGGGTAAGGACAATGGAATGAATCGCAATCCTATGTCCTGACCTTTGACCACATTTCGTCCATTTTCAATAGGGTACGTTCCCAGTGGTCCCCTACTACATACTGAAATTTCATCGAAATCGAACCATTTTTACGCACGTTATGACGCATAAGGGCAATGGAATGCATCCCTATTTTATGTCCTGACCTTTGACCCCACTTCACCCATTTTGAATAGGGTTCGTCCCCAGACGGTCTCCTATCACATAGTAAACTTTCATTGAAATCGAACCATATTTACGCAAGTTATGACGCATAAGGGTAATGGAATGATCCCGCTCCTACGTCGTGACCTTTGACCCCATTTGTCCCATTTTATATAGGGTTTGTCCCTAGGTGGTCTTCTACCACATAGTAAACTTTCATTGAAATCGAACCATATTTACGCAAGTTATGACTCATAAGGGTAATGGAATGATCCCGCTCCTACGTCGTGACCTTTGACCCCATTTGTCCCATTTTCAATAGGGTTCGACCCCGGGTGGTCCCCTACCACATACTAAAATTTCATCGAAATCGACCCATTTTTGCGCCAGTTATCGTGCGGACAGACGGACGGACGGACGGACGGACAAAGCTGGAGCATATACGCTTTTTCAACCTACAGTTGGAAAGCGCAAAAAAATTAGTAGAGTTTTCAGGAGCCCAGATTTTGCAACAAATACTTCGAAAGCAGAAATTAAAACTTATGACCCCTAGTTGCTGAACCATTCTTTACCAAACATTAGAAATTATGTGAAAAATATTTTCCATCAGGTCTTGTATGCGATACAGGAAGCATTTTTCAAATCGGAGTTTTAGGAGCAGAAATAACGCAGAAAACGCAATTTACCTTTGTGCCCCCTAGCGGAAAGTCTATGATTTACTTGAAAATTTTGAATTTATAGGAAAAACGTTTCGCATCGGAAACACTAACCAACAAAGAAGGAATTTTTCAAATCGTACTATTAGAAGTAGAGATATTGACAAAAATAAGATATACATCTACGCCCCCTGGCGTAGAAATCATGCATTTTTTCAAAAAGAAATTCTCCTAAAAGACTTGTCGACATGAGTAGTATCGGTCTACAAACGACTTTTTTTCAATCGAGAATTTAGAAGCTCATATTTTGCTGCAAATACAACATAAGCGGAAATTAAGATTTACGCCCCTGGTGGCCAAACTGTTTTTTTTACAAAAATTAGGAATTGTGTGCAAACGATTTCCCATCAATATATGCATCCGGTGGAGAAAGAATTGTTCAAATCGGAGATTTGGAAGCAGAGATATAGGAGGAAACGCGATTTACAGCTACGCCCCCTAGCAGAAAGTCTATGAATTACTTGAAAATTTTGAAATTATGTGAAAAACATGTCACGCGTAAAACACTATCCGACAAAGAAGGAATTTTTTAAATCGGACTCCTAGAAGTAGAGATATTGACAAAAATAAGATGTACATCTACGCCTCCTGGCGGAGAAACTGTAGAATATTTTAAAAAGAAAATATTCCGAAAAGGTTTATCGATGTAAGTGGCATCAGTCCACGAAAGAATTTTTTCAATCGATATTTTAGAAGCTCCGATTTTATGGCAAATACATCAGAAGCAAAAATTAACACTTACGCCCCCTGGTGGCCAAAGTATTTTTTACTAAAATTTTGAAATTATATGCAAAAGATTTTCCATCAGGAGATGT
This sequence comes from Macrothele yani, assembly GCA_039090855.1. NCBI lineage: Eukaryota > Metazoa > Arthropoda > Arachnida > Araneae > Macrothelidae > Macrothele > Macrothele yani. Next base: position 77,000,413 of record CM076993.1, on the reverse strand, counting down.
ATCCGCTGAAGAAAAAAATTTTCAAATCGGAGTTTTAGAAGAAGAGTTATCAGGAAAAATGCAATTTACTTTTACGTCCCCTAGCGGAAAATCTATGCGTTATTTGAAAAAGTAACTATATTTAAAATACTCTTCGACATAAATGAAATCGAAAGATAAAAAAAAAGTTTCGATCGGATGTTTAGAAGCAAATATGTGGAATAAAACGTATTTTTGAATTCGACATCTTCTGCATTTATGCCCTCTAGCGGCGAAATTGTACATCGTAAAAAAAACGAAATGAAGGATCATCATTTGCATATTTCGAGCTTCCCAATGTAAAAAGAATGTTTCAAATCGGACTAATAGTTGCAGAGATATCGTGGGTACAGACGGACGGACGGATGGACTGACTGACGGACGGACTGACAAACCGATAACAGAAGTACGATCTTTTTTTGCAAAAGACGTGCTAACAAAAATGGCCAGACATCTTATACCATTCCAAAAGTAGGAAGGAATGAGAACATATGATTGGCCGTCAAAAACCTACCGCTACCCAGGGTTGAATCGGGGAGTCACTCAAGTCACTCAGCTTCAAGGTCACTCAGATAATGAAATTTGGAATCGTCCTCCAACTAGATAGCTCACGCGGTACAAATAAGACAAGTTAGTAAAATCATGCAATGCATTGATTATGATACGCTTTCCAACATACCAGAAATCATTACTCAAGTTATGTGGATAATGGCTGTGAAATAAATCTCGCTCCTGTGTCCTGACCTTTGACCCCATTTCGATGATATTCAACAGAACCGGTTCACTATACCTCCGGAACAACATGATGAAGTTTTGTTGCAATAGAAGCAGTTTTACGCAAGTTATGAGAATAATGGCTGTGGAATAAATCTGGCTTTTGTGCAATGACCTTTGACCCCATTTCGATGATATTCAACAGAACCGGTTCACCATACCTCCGGAACAACATGATAAAGTTTTGTCGCAATCCAAGCATTTTAGGTAAGTTATGATGCACAAGGGCAATGGAATGGATCACGCTCCAGTGTCCTGACCTTTGGCCCCATTTCGCCCATTTTCAATAGGGTTCGTTCTCATGTGGTTCCTTACCACATACTAAAATTTCATTGAAATCGAACCATTTTTACGCAAGTTATGACGCATAAGGGCAATGGAATAAATCCCGCTCTTATGCCCTGCCTGACCTTTGACCCTATTTCGCCCATTTTCAATAGGGTTCGTGCCCAGGTGGTTCCCTACCACATACTAAAATTTCATCGAAATCGAACCATATTTACGCATGCTATGACGCATAAAGACAATGGAATGGATCCCGCTTTTATGTCCTGACCTTTGACCCCATTTCGCCCATTTTCAATAGGGCTTGTCCCCAGATGGTTTCCTACCACATACTAAAATTTCATCGAAATCGAACAATTTTTACGCAAGTTATGACGCAAAAAGCAATGGAATGGATCCAGCTCCTATGACCTGACCTTTGACCCTATTTCTCCCATTTTCAATAGGGATCATCCGCAGGTTGTTCCCTACCACATACTAAAATTTCATCGAAATCGAACAATTTTTACGCAAGTTATGATGCATAACAGCAATGGAATGGATTCCGCTGCTAAGTCCTGACCTTTGACCCTGCTTCGTTTTCAATAGGGTTCGTCCCCAGTGGTCTCCTACCACATACTAAAATTTCGTCGAAATTGAACCATTTTCATGTGAGTTATCGTGCGGAAAGACGGACAAAGCTGGAGCATATACGCTTCTTCAACCTACGGGTGGAAAGCGTAAAAAAGATAAAACGGCCTTGGATTTTCGTGTTTTTTTTTGGGGGGGGGGATTGCCGAGTTAGCGAGTGTCGAGTATTCGGGGTTTTACTGTATTTATTGAGCTACAGACCAATAAGTAGTGTCTCCCAGTATGGCGTCGGGCAGCCATGTTTGTTCACACAGCATGCCAGACGTTTCGGCATGGAGTTCTTCAGGTTCCTAAAGGCGTCCTGCGATAAGCCATTCCATGCAGCTTGAATCTTCTCAAGCAGTTCCTGCAGATTGTGCGGTAAGGGTGGAGTGTGGATAGCGCGTCCAACAGCATCCCACACATTTTCAATCGGTGATATGTCTGGCGATGCGTCTGGCCATGGCAGAGTGTCAGTGCCTTGAAGGCAAGCTCTCGAGACAGCAGCAGTATGCGGACGAGCGTTGTCCTGTTGGAAAATCGCACCGGAGTGAGCGTTTTAAAAAAGGTAGGTCCACTGGTTCCAGGACCTCATTAACGTAACGTTGGGCTGTCAAAGTTCCTGTAATGAATACTAAAGATAAAATAATCTGGCATCGTAGGCAATTGCACCCCACACCATGACACTAGGCGTTCTGGACGTGAGACGCTAGACAACAAAGCGTTCATCTTGGCGCTCACCACGGTGCCTAAACACACGGATTCGGTGGACGTCTCTTCCAAGACAAAAGCGGGACTCTTCACTGAAGATCACCCGCTGCCATTCTAAGTGGCTCAATGACAGACTGGCACGACACCGTTGCAGTCTTTGGCAACGATGCACTGTTATTAAGGGCAGTCGTCGTAACGGTCTGCGTGCTTGTAGTCCTACGTCATGCAGCCTTCTGCCAATGGTGCTGGATCGGACATTGCATGGAGGGCACCACTGCTCGCTGAATATCCGCAATCATGGCTGTTGGGTTACTCCGCGCATGTCGGACAGACAACCGCTCGGTCCTGCATCTCCGTAGTTCGTCTAGGTCTCCGAGACCCTTCCTGTCGCTGCTGCGTGCCTTTCTATCCACTGCCGCCAACAGCGTGCTATGGTGATATCCACACGACCGGTATGGCACTCAATACGGCGATAAGACCATCCCGCTTCCCGTAGTCCGACGATACGGTCCCTCTCGAACTCCTCCAACTGCTCGAATTGCTTCCGAACTTTTCTCCGAGACATATTTCACTTGCAAAAGATGCAACCAACCCAACAGCACGAGTCAGAATGGCAAGCACGCGCAACGGGACGACGTTATATAGCCAGTCGGGCACAGCGCTACGACCCCTCCTTGCTTACGTCACATACGTGGCCGAGCGTGATACTTGAATCACTTGTATGTCTCGCGATGTCAAACCTACCCACCAAGTTTCATTCCTGTCGGTTGCTTCCTTCTGGGTGCAACTATTTTTTGACGATGAGTGTATATAACGAGATTTTGTTATCGAAACTAATGTAATTGTTCCAGAATTATGGTAATGACCTCGAAACGAAGGGAAATGTGAAGCACTTCTGACGCTCACTGGATTGGCATATCAGAATGTAAGTAAGAAAACGGTAAAAATTTCTACATCTTCCAGATCACAGATCGCTCTTTGATAAAACTAACTGGAATACTGCTGATGAGAATAAATGCTCAAGGACACAACCCATTTATTGCTAATGAGAAGCAGTTGGTGTGACTGACTTAATTATGAAGGCCATTGCTTTTGAGACCCAACTAATACAGCAAGAACGGTTTTTAAGATTCCGCAAATAACAAAGAGCGTCAGTTAATGAATTACTAGACGAAGAGCTCTAATAGATATTTTCTTACGAGTCTAAATAAACTGTTCGATTGTCATTTTGTTTTTTTTTCTAGTGGTTTTCGAGTATTACATATCGCAGTGTTTTTTGTTTTGTTTTTAAAATTTAAACCTGGCTCTGAAAGGCGAGTTTATATTGAACGGTCCAATGATAATTTTTGTTTAAATAACAGAATGTCGCCATGTTCAAAGAAAATATAACCATGTAAGAAATCACAAAATAGTAGAGATAAATGTGACAGGAAATTGGGCTGGACACAAACTTGGTGCGGATTGACCAGGCCCATAGCCAGACAACGAAGTTGGAAGGGACGGCAAATGATGTAGGTCGGGCAAAAGATCAGAAGGTTTATTACTATGTACATACACAGGGTGTCCCAAAAATAACTGTGCACTGAAAGCAGCACTTACCATGTCGAACTGGTTACTACAGGAAGTGTTGGAAATGGGCCCCACCGACGTCCAGACATGTCTGCATACGCTTCTGCGTACGCTGGTGAAGACCGTTCTCAGGGTATGTGGTGTGATTTGTTGGATGTGGGTCGTTATTGCAGTCTGTAGCTCTTGAAGTGTATGCAGATTACCTGCATACATCTTCTCCTTCAGTGCTCCCCACGGAAATAAGTCAGGCGGTGTCAGATCCGGTGACCGGGCAGGCCACAGTCCCCAGGAGATGATGCGATTTCCGAAGAATTCCTCCAGAAGCTGTATTGATGCGCCAGTGGTGTGAGCAGTTGCATTGTCTTGCTGGAGCCATCCTTCGTTGACTTTCCGTTCCGTGTGTTCGGATATGAATGGTTGGATAATCTGGGCAAGGTACGGTTCGGAGTTAATGGTTTCACTGAAGAAAATCGGCCCAATAATGCGCGTACGAGTCATGTCACACTAAACACCAACGTTTTGGTTACGAAGAGGCACTTCCTTAAATTCGTGGGGATTTTTAGAACCCTACTGACGAGTGTTTTGGCTGTTGATGTACTCAAACAGGTGGAACCGTGTCTCATCTGTAAAGAAAGTCACGTCCAGAATGTCCTCACCTTCTTCAGACAGGAATTGGAACCAGCTGCAGTACCGAACACCGGCCTCGAGGTCTGTTTCTTTCAGCTGATTCACGACAGACACTTTGTACGGTTGGAAGCGCAACTTCCTTTTCAGAATATCGTAGGCTGTATGTACTCTTTGACACATTAGCTTGTTGTGAGAGTCGCCTCACGGACTTGTGTGGACTCCTCTCTGTCCTGTCCTGGATATCCTGTACGGTCTCGTTTGTTGTGGATGGCCTACAGGGGCAAGGGGCATCCAGAACACTGCCAGTTTCCCGAAACTTCGCTATGAGCTGACGTACCGCATTATGGTGGGGGACGTCTGCATCACGAATTTCCTAGCTTCGTCCATGTTCTTGTCGTCATGGCGAAAAACATTTTCCACCAAAAACACTCTCTGTTCAACAGTCAACATCATTGTCTTTGTGCCGAGACGAGCGATTAATCGACACGTTTGCCTCCGTTGACCAAGCGCTCGGGAATGACTTTCACTTGGAATGACAGCTGCGCGCGCAGCGGGGTAGGGACACATGAAGGTTGTACCAGACACAGAGCACTTCCACGTACGTGGCGGGTCACTTCTACTGTAATTCCATTCAAAATTTCTTTATTATTGCATTACTGCAATTCGTACATTCAGTGCACAGCCACTATTCGGACAGCCTGTATATTTACATGCATAATCGCTAGGACAAGCAAAAAGAAACGCATGTCTGGGTTTTCACTGTGCTTAACGGTGAGAAGATCATCGAACGGAGGGCTAACCGAATGACATGCAATAAAATAGAAGGGTCACTCTGAGTCTGCAGACTGCATAAGACATCCGGAGCAAGCAAGGAGAATAAAGAAGGCTGCGATGTCGGAAAGCGAAGGCTCAGAGCCTGGACCATGCCCTGAATACCCACGTCATCCAGAAAATCAAAATCCCATGAGATTACATTACACACATTGGTATGAAGACCAAAATAACCTAACAACGATGCATTTGGTATTAGATAAATGTAGTACTCATTATTCTGAATTTTAAATTAAATTCTAGAAATAATGAGTTTTTGAAATTAAAAAATTTAGAGAAGCATAGTTTGTTGGGTGTTAAACTAAAGCCAAAAGTTGAGGGGTGACATCTCCCCAGTCTCCATACGATTCTACGCCCCTGCTCAAGTAGACCGGTTTCTACTCTATGGGTTTTGAGTTGAGTAGGAGAAGCAATGTGTAAGAGAAGTCGCAGAGTTCCTTAGAACTCTGAAATAAACAATTGAAAATTCCTATCACGGAACGAGAATAAAATAAATTTCATTTAAGTTATGAATTGACGGTAAAGCAAAAACGTTATTTAGAGTCTTCTTTCTTTTCTACATCTATAAATCAGAATCTCCGTCACTTGGAGTTACAAGGCCCAAAACTCGGAGCAGGCAGATGCTCAACGTGAAGTAAATGTTACCACCTAGATTACTAATCACTTTTTAAAACGTGAGATATAAGAATACTTTTCAGAGATTGCGTAATCCATGTGTTATTTTAGGAAGTATAGGTTTCACTTCGTCCGGGAACCTGTTCCGACGGAGAGCTAAGAAATGTCCGAAAGGAAGAGGACTGAAAGGAAAGGCAAGATGGCAGTGAAATAACAAAACAAAATCGCCTCTAATTTTTGTTGAAAATAAACTGTGGCCAAAACGTCGAAAAATAACACGAAGGTAAGCAGCCCAAGGATTTCCTCTTAGTATACATAGCAATTTTTAAGCATTTAATTTTCATAGTTTCCGAAAAAAGTTCTTTGGTGTACAGCTTAAAAAATAAATAAATAAATAAAAACAGAGAGCACGACAAGTTGCTAAAAATTTCAGAAATTAACACGAAAGGGCACACATACTGTGGTTTCCTAGGAAAATATCACCCCTTTTAAATCTGCAAATTTCTTGGCTTTCGAGAAAGCCCTCTTTTGACCTAGAATTTGGAGTTTTATAAAATATAATCCGAGTGCAGTAATAACAAGGAAGGAGCCAGCGTTCATTTACCGCGGTGTTGAGTTTTTAGTTAGTATGTTTCTAGGCTTTTGAAAAAAACAGCGATTGTCTGTCTGGTGACTTCATCTCCCATGGTGGCAGAGCGTTACATTCAGTCCATCAGCGGGTTGCGCATGCGTGTCACATAGAAAATGAATGATTACTTGTTTGTTTGTTTGATTGGAGGTTTAACGACCACCGTGAGCAACTCAATGGGCTATAAGCAGTCGCCCGTCCCTAATTTAGGGTCACTGGTTCCAGGGAAGGGAGAGAGCCAGTGCCGTAAGACAAACACAACATCCATGCCTGATCGGGATTCGAACCCGGACCCCTTACGGACGAATGATCAGAGGCCAGCGCCTTAGACCACTGCGCCACCGGGGCGGCGAATGATTACTTAGACTGACAATGCTATATTCTGTGCTACCAGGCTGTACACAGAGGGGGTAGATCAGGAACAACGCCCACTGAATGGATAAAATGATCCATTGGTAATCGAAGAAGTTTTACAATCGTGTTCTCCCAGCCTTTTTCATGTTACGGCATACATTGCAAATTTTAACATTTTCACAGCATATTGCGAAGAATCAATTTTTCATCATAATTGCATTTTTATATTTCACATTGTGTTGTAAATAAGATATGCTCTTCTTTCTAGTCTTTTTGTGCAATATACAATGCTCTTCAAGATGCATGCAAAAACCTCTGCTGTCATAGACTAGTGACGCTGCCGCCGAAACACGTGACTCGGACAGGTACTACGATGCAGGCGTACGAGGCACAGAAATTTGTTTCATTCCTCTTGGTACGTACAGACGAATTGACAATTTTCAGAGGGAGATTACTGCTGGATTTCACATTATTGCCTTGATTCAAGTAAATGCAGTCGATCTGCACTGTGCGAGGTTGACTGTTTTGTATGTTTCTTTAGAATTGAGCGGTGACATACCACCACCGTTCAACAACGTAACGAAAGATCATGGATGTTCGCCCCACTTGAGGGGGAATACCGGAAAGGATGGTGTATGGGTGTAACGGCCATCGCTCCTCTTTCGTCACTTTATGTAAATGTAAGACGGGGTTTTCCGCAGACTCCCCGGCCTCGGACGTACTTAGTCCCTGGCCCCCCTTCCCTGACAGGGTTTACCAGTTGAGTGTCGATGTGCTGGTAGTAAAAATACAAGCTAATTGTAATCTGCTGCCCTCTGGTGGCCGGCTCCTACGGTCCCATGGTTGTTGATGATGAAGAAGACGTCAAGAGCCTGAGAATCCCGCGAGAGCCATCACACATAAGTTGGTTCTTTTCCTCTGCGACAGGACGCCGTTAGTTCGTCTTTTTTTTTTTAAAGACATCTGAGAAACTAACTTGTTTTCTTAAAGCAGAACTATATACTATATAATGAAACGCCAAATCTCAATATTTTAACTAAAAAGTGGAATTTAATAGATGCTCCAAGAAAAATGATTTTGGCTTCGTGCCTTTCGTTTCGCCAGCGAATGAAGAAACTTAAGCTGTTTTTTCTCTGCAGTTTGGTTAGCTTTTAGAAATAACTGACTCCCGTCCACTCCTTAGGGCGTAAATACCGTTCCCTCCACACCCCGCTACTGAAAGCAAACATCCGCCACTTATGTAGCTGTTCAACGGAAAAGCGTCTCGTCTCTTGCTTCGGGACTACGCACGTACGTCTGACCCCTAAAGCGGACCGAACCACAAGTGCCCTCTTAGCGCCAAAACAATGATTATACATCTCCTCGGAATTCATGGCGGAGTTAATCTCTGTATTCGTGCGACTTTGATGTTCCTAATCCTTACCTTTTCTCACCTGTTCTCCATCCACTGACGCAAAAACGACAAACACGAGCTAAAACATTTAACACAATGCATTTGGAAGTACACACTAGCATATACCACGATTCTACCGAGCCCATTTTCATCGAGTTGTCTAAATTGTTAACATGTTTACAAGGGTTTATAATTCCTTGTTGCTTGGCGTCATCCAGCTCTGTGTGGAACATTGAAAATCCTCTAAATACCTGGCGTCAGCGAATAAACAAAGACATGGCTCTTTCCAAGTTTATCAACACATAGCAACTGAAAAATTGTTATCCGGCCATTGCTGGGATCGTACCCCAAATCTCTCGATATCTGGGGTACTATAACGTAATTTCTTTTCGTGCTGAAATATTGTCGTTCTTACGTTATTTCTAAATCGTTAGATATGAATACGATGCTATAGTTCCTAATTGAATGATTACGGCCAGACGAAACATAAGACAGAAGTCGTTTTTCGTCCTTTTTATATTTTTGTTGTTTTCAACAGGATAATGCTTACTGTAATGCCATAAATGCTATTACAGATATATTAATGGAGATGAATGAGCAGAAGTTGAGTTCTCAGAGTTCCGATTTCAATACTGTGAAACACCTTTGAGATGAGCTGAAACGTCAGAGGCAAGCCAGATTAACACGACACATATCGAAGGCTGAACTGATCCCCATTCTGCAGAAGGAAGGAGGGCTATATAAGCTACGCGATACCATTATTTCTTGGAAAGCTTATGCAAAAGGATGGAGATGTCTAAGCAACCAAAGACGCGACTGGTGCCAGTGAAAGCCACATCAGTGCGAAACCAAGATGTGTCCAAATATGTACTTCTTAGGGAATAAAGAGTATATAAATATCAAATACGCATTATTTCGTCTCGTCACAGTCATCTTCGTCTTGCGGGCTTTTCTTAAGGATCGCGCACTTCCTCACATTTATTCTACTTTTTGTTTGTTTATTTGGGGGTTTAACAACCGCCGTGAGCAACTCGATGGGCTATAAGCAATCGCTCGTCCCTATAGTTTAGGCCTACTGGTTCTAGAGAAGGGGAGAGAACCAGTGCCGCAAGACAAACATAACATCTGTGCCTTACCTGATTCGAACCCGGACCCATCTGGGACGAGAAGTCAGAAGCCAGCGCTTAGAACACGGAGTCACAGAGGCGGCCATCTTGTTCCCGTCAGTTGTAATTATGACACCGAGGTACACAATTTCATTTTCTTCACACATCTATTGTTCTCATTAATTTTACACAGCGTAATTGTCTCACACTGGGGTTCCATAATTTTAATACCATGGCATTTCAATCAGATACTCCAGATTCTTTCCGTAAAGGCAACTTTTTGATAAGAGGGTTTTATTAGAAAAAAGCTATGCACAATTCTTGAGACTTCTGAAAAACATCCCTTTAAATATTCGGTGGAGATAACCGAAGATGTGGAAACTTTGTTTCAGGGTCAGGTAGGAGAATATCTCTTTCATGAAATATTCTCCTACATAGTATCTAACTTACCATCCTTGTCACATTTACACCAAAAATCGTATTGTCATCTTCAAAATTTGTATTATATGGTGCAATCCCGTATTTCATTAATGATTTATCTGCTCCTCCAGGCAATCACGGGATAGGATTCTTAACCTCCAGATTCGCTAAACATGAATGCCGGTTGCTTCAACTAGCGAATCCCGTGACGGTTATATTCAAATTAATCGGAAACTTGAGACTTGGTCGTTCTGGGTGGTGTAGTGGTTAGCATACCCGGGCGCTATCTGGGAGACGCGGATATGAGTCCCGCTCCAGGGCGATGAAAATTTTCAAGTTTTTGGATATTATCTGACTTACCATCCTTGTCACATTTACTCCAAAAATCGGATTGTCATCTTCAAAAAAGGAGAATATTTTTTTGCTTTCTGTAGGAAGGATCGAAATGCTTTCTTTCTGGCAGTTAATCGGGACTGAGCTTCAAAGGCGCGGTAAGTTTTTAAGTCTAACAGCTCTTTCTCTTCTTTCTCATAAATTAAATGTCAAAGATGGCAATCCGATTTTTGGAGTAAATGTGACAAGGTAAGTCAGATAATATCCGAAAACTTGAAAATTTCATCACATTTACACCAAAAATCGGACTGTCATCTTTAAAATTTGTATTATATGGTGTAATCCGGTGTTTCTTTCATAAATGTCAAAGGTTCTAATAAAACAAGGTGGAGACTAATATGCTTCGGTGGTTTGGCCATGTTGAAAGAATGAGTGATGAGATGCTTACTAAGAAAATCTTTTTAGCCCAAGTGGCAGGAAGGAAAGGCAGAGGAAGGCCAATGAAGACATGGGTTGATAAGATTCAGGAGTGTCTGCATGAGAAAAAGATCATGAGTGTGAAGTATAAAAGATCTTGTGTACGGCGTGTAATGGGCATTAGTGAAGCCCAAGTTGTATGTCAAGATCGCTGTAAATGGATACGTTTGATACCACAACAGTAAGTAAAAAATCTGGTAGTTTGTATTTCTTTTTGGAGCTAACCTCTGAATCTCAGAGAACAGCTTAGTGATATGTATGTATGTGTGTAGGTTCTGATAATGAAAATAAAGATTTCGAATTGAATTGAGCTTTTTTGTTTTCATCAGAGTAAACACAAAGGTAAGCATACACAGGTATTGCTCCTTAAGTACAATAATTTTCTTTTCTTTTCTTTCTTTTTTCTTATTGAAATCACTTATAAAACAACTGACGAAACATAAAGATAAGGTATTTAATATCCCATTTTTCCAAACCTGAATATCAGTTTTGTGTCGGTTGACTTTTACGGGCAATTTGTGTGTACCAGTTAGTACATTCGGTTGTGTGTACCTTAGTGTGTGTACCAGTTAGTACATTCGGTTGTGTGTACCTTAGTGTGTGTACCAGTTAGTACATTCGGTACATTGGTTGTGTACCTTAGTGTGTGTACCAGTTAGTACATTCGGTACATTGGTTGTGTACCTTAGTGTGTGTACCAGTTAGTACATTCGGTACATTGGTTGTGTACCTTAGTGTGTGTACCAGTTAGTACATTCGGTTGTGTGTACCTTAGTGTGTGTACCAGTTAGTGTACATTCGCATACGATCTTTGCAATTCCTGTTGAGTTTATTTAGTTCAAATTTGTCACCTAAGAAGGCTATTTTTCTCATTCAATAATCACCTGCTCAGATCAATACTGAGGACAGGTAATTTCCGAAAAATATTTGTAATTCTTTTTCTTTTTTTTTTTTTTTTTTTTTTAGGTCATAGCCTCCCGAAATAACTTTTCCTTTTGACGGGGAATAATCTGTATTCAATAGAAAAGCAAAGATTGATGCACTGATCCGATTTCTTCTTATAAAATTGATACACAAGCCTAAAGCGATGTCAGTTTTTCTGGCATTCACTCTTTCTTTAATGTTACTTAATGTGATTTTTTTTATTCTGAGGGAAAACTCTTTGACGCAAAAAAAAAATCCTTGTGAACAAAACAATTTACTATACTATTTTAATATCAGTATTTTTTTTGGAACTTTGAATATAAAGCCTTTATGATTTTTCGGGCCTCATAGTATACGCTAAGCAGCCCCAGCCCTGGTACCGCAGTCGTCAAAGAGCTGGCCTCTGACCACTCGTCCGAGAAGGGTCTGGGTTCGAATATCGGTGAGGCATGGATGTTGTGTTTGTCTTATGGCCCTTACTCTGTCCCTTCCCTGGAACCAGCAGCCTTAAATTAGGGAAGATCGACAGCTTATAGCCCATCGAGTTGCTCACGGAGATCGTTAAGAACTCCACCCTCCCTCCCAAAGATAAATGCTAACAGAACACACACAAAATGACTTCACTAATAACCAAATATTCAGAATAACGTGTTTATTCTTTAACTAAGTTGCAGGTTAAACATCATTACAGCTAATCGTATATAACCCCAGATCTAACAGCATATAAATTGAATTCACTACAGCAAAGCTTTGATAGCTCATTCGTAGATGTAGCAAAATTTTAACGTGAGTAGAAAGCCCAATCAGTCAGACTTTTAGTTAAGTGGTCCGTGTTATAACGAAGTAAATTTCTCCGTCATTTTTGGTCTACGCCGGGATTCGAACCCGAGTACGCTTGTTCCGGAACAAGCAGCTCTACCAACTGAGCTACGCAGACATGTATTCTGATTCTTATCTGCCTTTATGTCATGTGCGTCACAGTGTGTTTAAATCAGTCTGCTGATTTCACTGATTCCCAGTCATACCACAAAATGAGAAAAACGCATGGATGTTTAGATGCAACGTTCAGTACGGAAAGCATAACAAGAAGCAGGCAAAATTTGCATAAGTGAAAGGTTGACAAAAACGGAAAGTTAAAAAGGTAGCATACGTCTCACGTTCATGTTACTACCGTCGCACAATGAATGAAAAAATTTACACAACTTGCCCACAAATTTTTTTCTAAATCTTCACTCGTCACATTACAAATCTCTTCCCCTTTGTTTGTCTTGGAAATTCTTTGCTGAATAAAAATCGCTCTTTTAAGTACTTCTGTTTCAGGAGTTCGACAGCTCATTATGTGCAACAGGTACATTTGCTATGCATTATTATTCTGCCATCAGTAAAGTCACGTGAATGCATACGATCCCTTACCAAAAGTATTTTCTTTTCTTGGGAAATTCAAAAGATAACATTCTTGAGGTCATGCTATTATAAATCTATATATCTAGCAAGGCTCCTCCTTCTAAGTACCTTGATATCTAGTACCTAAGTGTTGCGATTTATCTATATATTCTAGTACCAATGTGATGTGAAACGTCAGTTGAAAAGCACTATGTGTGAAGCAAAAAAGTCTTGCAACTTACAGCAAAAGACGAAGAAAGTTTGCTGTTTGAATGGATTCTGTTTTTAAGTGGTCTGTGCATGTAACATTCCTGAACAACATGATAGTACACAGCTGTAAGATGGAGAGGCTGATTATAACTGGTTCGCAAGGACATAGAGATTAAGATATCGTCCTTTGTTTTCTGATCTGTGTATATTGTTGCAGAAATTCATCAAAGGCAAGTGAAGTTTATTCACAAGTTTATCATAACGCAAAGCTCAGTTCACACACACAGCTGAAAAAATGCTTCCAAATTACCTTGTCAGAGCACCAAGAAGCCAACATACTTCAAAACTACATTTTTCAAAACTTCTTTGGATATCAGTGTAGTTCGTTGGCTAATATCTGACCTTGGTTAAATTTCGCATGTCCTTTTTAGAGAACGAACATTCCTGAAAATCACATTTCTCACAATATTATGGAGCATTTACCCAAAGTCCATGTTATGCGGACCTGCTCTGTTCCATAAGTCTGGTACGATTCGTCCAACGACGATTGGTCCAATGCCGATTAGTCAATGCCGATTCGTCTAATGGACAATTTGTCCAAAGATACGATTCGTTCAATGGTACGTACGATTGGTCCAATGCCGATTCGTCCAATGGCGCGATTGGCCCAATGATGGCGAAACAAATCTCATCCGTTCTGATTCTTCTTCGATGTTTTATGTAAGTACCAGTAGTCCAAATAATGTAAAATAATGTTACATTTCATGCGTAATATTGTGGTTGCAGATTTTTTTATTTTTCAGAATTGCTTTTTTCTTGCTATGCTGTCCTCGCTGCCGTATGAAGTTACTGATGTACGAGCCATTCAATCAACTTCGATGTTTTTCTCTTGCATTAGATAACAGAAAAGACTAGTTTCCCGTTTCTGTTTGTAGAATGCAGTGGGATTCGGTTAAATGGCAACTGGAAAACTGGACGGGGTTCGGACCTAGGCCTTTTTAACAGTTTTTATTCTACTGATGTCATATTCATAACGTTCACATATCAAATCAAATTAACAATATTGCGCCTTTACTTAGGCACTAAATATTAATTCATAGACCCCTAGGCCTTGGCCTTTTTAACAGGTTTCATTTTACCGATGTCATGTTCACAACCCTTACATATCAAGTCAAGTTAATATTGCAGTTTTACTTAGGCACTGAATATTTACTGACAGACCCTAGGCTTAGGTATCTTTTAAAGAGCTGAAAAGGCCTTGAGAAATAATCCGTTGAGGGCCTTATATTAGGTTTTAAAAAATTTTTACAAATACCAAATATCTAGGCTGTAACTTAATTTTTTTAAAAAAAGGTCCGTGGGCTAGGTGCTTTGTAAACAGCTGGGAAATGCTCCGTCGAGTGCTTTTTATCGGGTTTATAAAATGTTCTCAAATACCAAATATATGGAAATCATTTTTCAAAAGGATACAAAGAGGAGAATAACTCAAATTGTCATTCCTTTCCTAAAAATTAAAAAATTGGCCGCTGGTAGGATGATACCATTGGACGAATCGGCATTGGATCAATCGTACCATTGGACGAATCGGCATTCGACTAATCGGCATTCGACTAATCGGCATTGGACTAATCATACATTGGACCAAACGGCATTGGACCACTTGTCCCCTTTGGACCAATCGTCATTGGACCGCTATTCTAGATGCAACGTTCAGTACGGAAAGACCGCTATTCTATACTTAACAGAACCTATGACCCCCTACAAACTGCTACCGCTTTGTTGTTGTTATTTTTATCTTCAGCCTTCCACTTCAGTGTGTGTCAGATTTGCTGAGGGACTCTTTCATTACCATACTGTGTGATCAAGAGAACTTATTAATCTTTTCGCCAATCTTGTTTTCTGCAGATTAAATATCAGTTTCGCTCAACATCTACATCTGTAATCTTGACTTGCTAATAAGTGCAGTTATTTTCCCCTGCCAGCTAGTCACGTTTAACCTCCTAAAGTTACTAATCACTTCTCGTTTATTTCTCTTACTTCCAGGGCAGTAACTAAGCTCCAAAATCAGAAGGGGATGAAGACTCATCTGGGGGGTTAGGGCTCTGTATTCAACTATAAATTATATTTTCCCAATAACAGAGATGCTTCGCTTTGTTTTTCCTCTCTTTCCGTTAACAAACTTCCCTACAGAATAGTTTTTCTATGACAAAAAGTAAAAATAATAAAATGAAAATCAAAGGATGAAAAAATGGGGAAGAAAGGAAACGGAACTTTTTGAACTGTAAAAAAATAAATCACATTCTCTGAATTTGCTTGATAGTGGTTGAGTTACAGATTACTTGTCGAGGAGGCAAAATGACTCCCAACTAGCATCGAACGACTATTTTTTAAATTTTCTATTCTGGTTCCTTTCCGAGGATTCATGCACTGGCACGGAGGAATTACTGATGTCGTGTTTTGGCTCTTTCTGATCCACTTCTTGAGTTCCATTTTTTCTCCACCTTTAATCGCGCATTCTCCTTCGCTGTTTCTCAGAGGTAGCCTCTTCTTACCGTGGTCAGCAGCCAAACTCCTTTCCTCCGCCCACCCATTAAGAAAAGCCAAGAGCCCTCAGATTCCTAATAACAGACCCTTTTTCTTCCACACGAGCATCGTAAAAATTTTCCTACTGACCGCAAAACAATGAAGTTGAAAGATCATCTCTCTCTCTCTCTCTCTCTCTCTCTCGTACAAGAATTTCCCTTTAGCACTATTTTCCAACGCCTAGAGATTATACTTCCCCACCACAACACCACTTGAAGGCAATTAACTACCTGGAAGTTCTTTAATAGTAACTTTGCATCTCATAATCACCAAGCGACGAACAGTGCTTTAGCTTCTGTGCAGCAACGCTACCGCATTCACCGTTGATTCTTTTTTTCTGCAATGTTCTTTCAAATTTTACGTTTTCCCTGGAGGCGGGGAGGCATTTTCCTCTTCCCTGACCTTTAACACCAACAAGCCCGATGCCCATGTGGTAGAGAATCATTGGCTTAGCTGTTTCTACTGATTCATCTCGAGAAGTAATTCCTCTTGAGTTGTCAATTGTTCGAGCTGTATCATTTACTTACTTTCTTTTTCTACAGTTCAGTTCACAGTAAATAATGTAAAGTATTTATGCTTATAATGAAATACAAAAGTAATTTTAACAAACCACCGAAAATGAAATTTCAGAGAATTTTCAACGTCCATTTTCCAAGGGGAGGCTCTCTTGCCTCGCGGCGGGTGGGGAAGGGGGTACTGAGCCCCTCTCTTTTCCTCTGCTAGCCCTGCTCGTGTCTGTCAGAGCCGTAGGTAGGTGATAAACAACCGTTCACATTTCCGTGTGCCTTTGAATTATGATCTAACGGTACTTTCTCAATTGATGGCGCTCTGAAATAAAAACTTAGTGATCTGAGAAAGGATATTCCCCTGTAAGATGACACACAATTGCCACGAATACGCACAAACATGCAAAAGCACACAGTCACGCGCTCATGTCTTCATGTATATTCGTATTTACGAAATAGATGCGAAATTTGCCAATATAAGCGAATAAATACGAAAATTTGATTTTAACTACTTTTCCGCGACATTTTGATAATTAACATTTTTAAAGCGAAAAATAGGACGTAATTACGCGCAGCACTTGCACCGTGAGTGTCCTACTCAGCGTGCTTTACCGGGGAATGCCAGGCCACGCCTCTTTCCCTCTCGGCGGGTCAGCCAGCACCGCTCAGTCGCATTAGCTGGCTGGCCTTGAAAGAATACGAATTAGCACACGTTTGTTTTTGCATTTCGCTAGTAGACTACAAACTACAACGCTCGTGATCCATTTCATAGACGTGTATTAATATGGGCCTCCCTAAGGAGGAATTAGTTGATAGAATGAAGAGTTTGACCACGAAGGATTGTATTTAAGCGATAAAAATATCGTGATGTGCAAATGTTTTAATGTTCATCTAAAAGGGCAGAAAAGGGATATTTTACTGAAACATACGACCTCTGCTATTCACTTGAAGAAAAACGTAGCTCAACCAGGCCCATCTGGAGCTAAACGGCAGACTACAAACGTCGGGGGTTTTCAAGGGCAAAAACGTGCCAAAAAGGAAAGAGACGTTTTTGCAGAAGACAGGGTAAGAATGTGTTTAAAGCCAATATTCCCATGCATAAACTAGATCGCCCAGCTGTTCGCGATTATTTCGCAAATTATGTGCCTGGTTCAGGTAACCTTCCATCTGGAGATACTTTGAGACGTAAATACGTGCCACTTTGCAGAATTTCGGAGAAAGAGGCAATAAAAGTGCAGCTGAAAAATAAACCAGTAGTTGTAGTGGCCGATGAAACGTCCGATAAACAACGGAAGTGTGTTTTTTCAGTCCTATTGAAAACTATTAATTCAGAACCAGAGCAGTCATGTTTCCTTACAAGTGTATATTTTTTTAAAAGTTGCCGATTCTTCCACTTGCTCTCAGGCAATAATTGACACCTTAAAAGAATACGGAATTGAATACTCTCAAGTAAATTTCTTAGTATCAGACTCTGCACGTTACATGACTGCGTGCTTCAACTTATTAAAAATGCTTCTTGGAGATCATATTTTGCACTACCAATGTTGGGCGCATAAGGTGAATCTTGTGGATACCCCATCCCGGTTGTAACCAGGTGGAATTCTTGGTTCAAAGCTATCATTTATTTGAGCGAATATATGGAGCATACTGTTGCTTTTCTCAATGAATATGAGAACGATAGCTTGAGTACCAGTTTCCGAAATGAAAGTTTTGAAAATGAAATTCTAGCTCGTAAAATACGCGTTTAATTGACTTTTGTTTCTGAATTTTGTCCGAAAACTATGAAATTAATTGATAATTTAGAAGGACCAACTAATCCGTTCGCACGCTTTTTGTGGAGTAAATTAGTAGATTTACAGTCTTCTCTTGAGCGCCGAAGTCAACGGTGTTTTAGCGAAGACAGAAAGCATTTTAACAAAAGAGAATGATGAAATTGATCAGGAGAACAATTATTATGCTGAAGACAGCAAGTGATAAGAGTTTAAATGAATGGACTCCCCACGTGACATCCAACGCAACAAATGAACAAATGACGACTACCAGCATATTGGCAGACTATTTTGTCCATATGTAGCCGCGACCACACCAACATCCTCTTTGAACACAAATTTATTATTGGAATGCTTCCCTAAAATACCATTTTTAAAGACATACCATGGGATGAGCTCATCGATAGACACAATCATTTTCACAGACAGCTACTTACAGCGGTAAACCAAAAGACTCCTGTTGATGTCATACAGATTTTGGAATTTTAAAAGCAACAAAATGCTGCTACCTAAGCTATTCAAATCCTCCTCGATAGTCCGTTTAACAGTGTGGATGCTTATTATTCAGTATATACAACATCGTTCTTACTGACAGAAGGCAAAGGCTAAATGAAGAGAATGTAGAGACTACTTGCTTCAATGTTAGCTTTTAACTAAGTATTTTGGTACTTAGCCTACCAATAAGTAAAATTTGAAAAACAGTAAACAAAGTAAAGTAAACTTTGAAAAACATTTTTTGTGTGTCTTCAGTTTTTGCGAATAAATGCGAAATTTTAGATTTTTTTTTTTTTTTTGCGAAATTCCGATTTTTTTGGGCGAAATTTACGCATACCTAATCATGCATAATGAGTTTGATGATTATGTACGTTAAGTGAAGGAAGCTTTTCTTTTTGTGCTTATTTGATTCCAGTTTCTGAACTTTGAAAATTAAATATGAGGGGGACTTTACTGAGTTTTCAGGTCAACGTGCATCCTTATGAATAAAAGAAATTTGACTTTCGTAACTTTACAATATCAGTAGGCTATAATTATTAACCCGAGTAAGTGTGTGTGTGTGAGTTGTTTTAAAAAGTCTTATGTTCTTACATGTAGGTTTTAAAAAATTCACGCCACACTAAGTTATAGCATACAAACTGGAATGAAATTTGCATTTTGTTAAACACAGTGCTGAACACCAGACTGATTTCTTCTTCTGTTTTTCTTTTAATAACTACTAAAGAACATTTTTTTTTCATTGGCGAACAAAGTACTCTATAATATGAGTATCGTTTGTTGAGTGGCAGAAACCACAATTTTTTTTTCTTTTAATGCCTCTATGGCTTCTAAGAAAGACACTGGATTTGCCATTTCCGTTTCAGGATCACTTTCACTGACCCAATAGCAGCTAGACTTCATTGACATAATTCCGCAATCGAAAGCACACCAGCTGTTGCAAGATTTTGGTTACATTCAAATATAATCGTCAACATAAGCAGGCGTTTCACCATTCCACGAAAAATGGTCTTCGCATTCTGTTCTTATTTCTTCATTTTGGGTCGCTTAAAGCTGCTGAGGAAAATACACAGCTTTTCTAAACACAATGGCAGTTTCAGGAAGAGACACCTATGATGATGGTACTAAGTTCAACGCGCGAAAGATATTCAACTTGTGCAGCATTCCTTAAATTCTATTACTACAGTTTTCTTTTCTTTCTTTTTCAAGAAATCCGCGAAATTGTCTTAAAAGAATGCATGGTATCTGAATCCAGAGACTTTGCAGAAAAATTAATCGCCTTCAGTTTGGTACAAACAGATGAAGAATCTCGAAGGTGGACGACGTAGTGTTCAACGATCAAACTAGTTTTTAGATTTTGCTTCCTCGTATCTTCGTTGAGCTGAGGCAGAAACAGCTAATGGCTTAGACTTAATTGAAATTTTCAAATTGCCAGTATATTTGAGAGACAATTTTCTGATGATTTGAACCCATGGCGAGCTTTGATTTTTATTTTTTTATTTTTTTTTTATTGGCATTACTGCAGAATAAATACACTGCTGGCCACCCAAAATGCAACACCAAGAAGGACACGAGATAGCAAAGCCAGATTTACTGGACACATAAGAACAGATACAAAGATGAAACGATTGAGCTTACAGGCCCGTGCGACTTCCGGAACACGCAGACATCAATAGTTCGTGTGGCCCCCATGGCTGGTAATAACGGCCGCTACACGCCGCGGCATCGAACGTAAGAGGCTTTGGATGTGGGCTTGGGGTATGTCGGTCCAGGCTGGTTTTAGTAGTTTAACGATCTTTGATCGTATTTTATTTGTATTTAGACGTCCTTATTAGTTCGTCTCCTGATTTCTACCTTGAATAAAGATATTTTGAAACCAGGCTGCTTCACACGTTGCCACAGTTCATCAGGCGTAGCCGCGGGTGGTGCTTGCCGGGCCACTCGGTTGCCGATCAGCGACCAGACGGCGACATACACAGTGTGGCAAAGAATTTTTAAGACTGGGTCTGTAAAATGAAATAGAAACAAGAAATTATAATTTGTTTTGGTTTGTTATTCAAAATAAGTCCCTCCGGCTTCAATACACTTGTTACAGCGATTTAATAATGATTCGAATGCCTGTTCCAGTTCACTTTGCGGAATTGTCTCCAAAGCACGCGTCGAAGCTGTTTGTATGGTCGAAATATCATCAAAATAATACCATTTTAACGTCATTTTAAGTTTTGGGAATAAAGAAAAGTAGCAGGGTGCTTAATCAGTCGAATACGGTAGATGATTCAACACACACACGTTATTTTTCCCCAAAAATCTACGAACAAGAAGTGAGGTGTGACTGGGTGCATTATCGTGCAACAAACACCAACTGTTTTCATCCCGATATTCTGGACGAATGCGACGAATTCTGCCCATCAAACGCCTCAAAACATTAAAAAAACTCACCAGTAATTGTTTGTCCACTTGAAACAAATTATTTGTGGATAATACCCTTACTATCAAAGAATGTAATGAGCATTGTTTTGGTTTTCGATGGAACTTTTCTTGTTTTTTTGGCTTGTGGTGAGTTTTTTGACTTCCATTCCGCACTTTGTCGCTTTGTTTTAGGATCATATTGAAAACACCATGTTCCATCACCTGTAACAATCGATTTTAAGAAGTTTGGATCATTTTCAGCGGCTGAAATGATGTCTCTGCAATGTGCACTTCTCCTTGATTTTTGTTCATTGGTTAACGTATGTGGAACAAATTTAGCACAGACTTTTGTTTTGCCCAAATCTTCATGCAGGATGGTTCGAATCGTTTCTTTGTTGATGTTTAAAGACTCTTTCATCATTCTTAGTGACGCACATCGATTGTTTGCCACGAAATCACGCACTTTTTCAATAATCTCAGGTGTCCTAGATGAACTTGGTCTTCCGGTATGCTTATCATCTTCTAGCGTATCTCTTCCGTCCAAAAAACGTTTGGTGCCACAGGAAAACATTTGATCTACTTAAACAAAACTCACCGTAAACTTGTTTCATCATTTGGTACGTTTCCGAGGCACTTTTACCAAGTTTTGCGTTAAATTTAATAACAGCCCTTTGTTCCATCTTAATAATTCAACATGAAAAAAATTTACTTCTCTAATGAACGGCCGTTTCGTTTGAGTTACTTTAACAACTGCGCAGTACTTTTGGCAGAAAGCAAGCAGATGTTCACGGTTTATAACGCATTCGCGATTACATTGGTGGCGCCATCGTAGGCTGAAATCTAGCGCCAGTCTTAAAAATTCTTTGACACACTGTGTATCGCTGTCGCGATAAGCCACTATTCGTCCTCTGTCGAACTCCGAAACGTGCTGGATTGACTGCCGTATTCTGCGACGAGGCATCAGGAAGCTTCCCGCGCACAGGGCCGGCAGCACAACACACTTCCACTACGTAAACCCCGCATTCTGTGCACCTTTCTTATAGTGCTTCTCGGCGGCGTGCCGGGCGCACATGATTTGCATATGCCCTGCAATGCTAATCGTTTGCATGTCCTCCCGCGGGCGACGCATGCTGCGAATTGCAGGCCAATCGGATGCTTTCTTCTTGGCGTTGCATTTTGGATGGCCAGCAGTGTAGTACTTTTATTGCTTAGTGAACAGAATTCAAGTATCTTGGGTCCATCGGGATGATTAACCGTATCGCCGAGAGAGAATTTGCATTAATGGCATCATATATACATGTATAATCACACAGATCTCTCTGTAACGTTGACGTACTATGTGCTAGTCTTTTCATTGTTTCCTACCGTGCATATGTATACACATGTATGTACATAAATACTGAAATAGAAATGCTAGAAGATCCATTGCCTTATTCGGAAGGGAATTCATTCCCCATGGAGTACACACGTGGACGAAGTGATCGTTGAAGCAATAATGAAAGTACGACATTATTTTCCGGAACACCAGCACGTGTAAAAAGACGTACTAAATATTGAAGATACTGTAGTCACTATCCATAAATTCGGTTACCGATTTGTCTAACCGAGTTGATTCTGGTTGTTGCTTTGAATCTCTCGGTAAGAAAACTGAAATGATGCCACTAATTATTTATACCATAAAAGATACCACAGAATCATATCACACCAAGTTCAGACAGTTAAAAAACAGTTAAACAGACCTTGAAATCGGGAAACACGACTTTTTCTTTTCTTTGCCATTGCGGTAAAAAGACTGGGTCGAAATGGCCCGACCCGGCCGTAAGTGTCTGGGGAAAGACTCGGCCCGTGTAGACGTCTAATGCTTTTACAAGAACATTTAGCAATTGATGGAGGAAACCTAGAAGTAAACAATGCCTACACTGAGAAACTGATATCAAGCAAGGCCCACGTCGAGGAAGAAATTAGTAGGCTTGTAAAATTTGGTTGGAGAGCATTTAGTACAGGCAGTACAATTTTCAAGAGCAATTTACCATTATGTCTTAAATAAAAAGTTTAATGTACGAATCTTTCCAGTTCTTACTTATGGATCACAGAAATGCATGGCCATCTTAAGGGATGGGCCAAAGGGGCCGGTGCCCAGGGCTCCCACCTGAACTGGGGGCCCCAAGAGTATTATGGGTTGACCAAAAAGTCACACTCTTTTACCACTCTCCAGCAGGGGTTTTTTTTTTTAATTTAAAGTAAAGAAGAAACACCAGTCCAGAAAGTTGGAAGTCCTGCCTTTTTTTTTTTAAACCTTGCTGGTTGCTTCGATTTTCCAAGGAGGCAGGAGGAAAATCAGGTGTTAGGGTGGATCTTTTGTGACAAATTAAGAAACAAAGAAAGCCTCCTGATCCCGAGTGTGGATGAGACTTGAGCTTCGAGGGCCATGAGGGCCACGCACAAATCGCATTTTTTCCAAATCATGTTTTTCTTTTAAGCAGTCATTTGTGTTGTTCACAAGAAGAAGAAGTGCGCGTATGTTTATCACTGGGGTTTGCCCACCTGGACTACTTATACATAAACTCTTTCAATCGTCGCAGTTTAAACAAATAACATTGACGGGGACCCCATAACGGCATTCTGTCCGGTGTGTCATATTATCTGGAAACGGCGCTGGTTGGTTTATTTATTTCTTCAGTTTTAATTTAATTTTCGTTGAATAATTTGTAGAATGGGGAAGAAGCATATCTTTCAGCACCCATTTTCCTGTAATATGCTCAGCAACAAAATGTGAATACATTTGATACACTTCATGGAGTTCTACAATTTTTGTCATGTACCATTTTTCCTTCAAAAGGTATTTAAAATGTTACTGGATATTGAATATTTCGTCTCATAGGGATAGCATGGTGATGGTGGTATATATAATACACTGAAGAGCAATTGAATTAGAGATACCTGTCTAGTAACGTGTAGCACCACCTTTCGGACTGATGACGGCGGCGATTTGTCTCGGCATGGACTCGACAAGACACCGGAAGCGTTGGAAAGCCATACGGATCCACGACTCCTGAACAAGCTCCCACAGTTTACGAAGATTTGATGGAGGGGGGTCAGAGCCTCGAACATCTCTCTCGATGGCATCCCAGATGTGCTCAATGGGATTGAGGTCAGGTGACCTAGCTGGTCAAGGAAGCTAGGTCACGTCGGTGGAGTGTCCATCCAACCATTCGGATAAAATTCGGGAGCTGCATTGTCTTGTTGCAAGATGAGGTCCCCAGTAGGGATGTTGAGGACACACAAACGGGAGCAAATGGTAGTCCAGGATATCCCGGTAACGTTGACCTGTGAGGGACGATGTCACACGTACCAGGGGTCCCATTTCAGTTCACGTAAGCAGTCCCCAGACGAGAATGCCACCCCCACCAGCTTGAAGAGTACCTTGCTGGCAAGAAGGGTCCATCGTTTCATGTGGTTTGCGCCGTACTCGTATCCTGCCATCCGCATGTAGCAACGTGAATCTCGACTCATCAGTCCAGGCAACATTTTTCCACATGTCTAGGGTCCAGTGGTGATGTTCCCGGTCCCATGCTAATCTTTGCACCCTGTGATGTGAGGTCAGCAGCGGTACCCTCGTGGGACGATGGTTTCTGTACCTTAAATCCTTCGTCTTACCCATACTGCGTTGGACATTTACTGATTCCCGTCGCATCACTGCTTATATTGTCGGATCGCTGCATACGTCATGTCGTTTCCGTTTACAGGGCCGCCCACAGCGCCACATTTGCATAACGCCAGCTGTCTCTAATTCAATTGCTCTTCAGTGTAATTCTCATATGTTGTATGTATATCCATATGTTGTATATAATGTAATAATGTCATTTGTGTGTGTTGTATATAATGTAATAACCACATTTTGTAGTAATGCCATATGTTGTATATGTTCTGTATATATAAGATCACGGGCCCCGAAAAATACGACGGCGCAGGGCCCCCAAAAGTGTTAAGATGGCACTGCAGACATGGACCTTAACTAAAAGACATACGGAGGCTGCAAACCACTGAAAGAAGCATGGAGAGATTCATGCTTGGTTTAACCAAGAAGAAACAAAAGAAGAGGTAAAATCCCTGAAATGGCAATGGGCTGGACATATTGCTACAATAGAAGAACCGTTCAATGTTAGACAACTAAAATACTATATACCCAAGGACAAGAAAGACCTGAATGCCGTGGAGGAAACTGGCGGAAGATAGAAAGTTGTGGAAGAAACTTGGGAAGGCCTTCCTCCGGCAGTGGTTTGATAATAGTTGTTGTTGATGATGATGATACAAAAAAAAAAAAAAAAAAGACGAAGTCAATTAGTTAAAATGGCAACTAGTTTCCTTTCGTGAATTTATAGTCGCTGCGTACTATGTGCAAGTAGTGATATTTTCGTACTTCATTGATATTTTCATCAAGAAGGAAACCAAAGTCAAAATGAAAAGTGTTTTTTTTTCGACAGTCAGAAAGGAGAAAAGTGCGTACCTGAATAGATTTTTTCTTCTAATCAGTGCCCTGTACTGAAGAAAGCTTAAGATGTACTGATAACATCGTAAGGCATCATATTCGTTTAAAATTTAAGTAACATTGGTCAATAATACTCATGGGATATGAAAGTAAAAGTTTTAAGTGCTTTAGTGCAACTTTTCGCTACTGCAAACAGCATGTCGGTCGAGGACGTTTGCTGAAAAAATTACAAAAATATAGAAGCACTTTCTCCTAAGTGGCTAGACAGTTCTCAGTTTCGTAACTCATTAAAAAAAAAAAATAACTTCGGGGAGGTACTGGGGTGCATGTGCTTTGCGATTTCCTAGCTAAATGGATTGGAACGCTGTAAAACGATCTCCTCCTAAGCCCTCAGATCTCTGAAGCTGACACTGTGTGAAATAAGAATAGATGCATTCATCCCAACTTCCTTACGGAAAAAACTTCGTATCACGAGCTCGGAAGAGCATTCAAAATACTTTCGGTAAAGACAACAAAAGTTAATAATAAAAGAGAGAGAGAGAGAGAGAGGCAGAATTTTTCAAATGCTACTTTCTCAACTGAAAATACTTTGACACACTTGCCCTGTTTAGCGGGAAACGTCATACAATGCAGAAACGATTGGGGGGGGATTGTCACTCGATTTCCAGAAGTGGCAATATCGAATCAAAAATGCAGTTTCCACAGACGGACAGACACCAGGCAAAACGACGTAAGATGAGATTCGCAGTCAGAGAGGAGTTGGACGGAACGATGTAAAAAAATGAGAAAAGATCCGAAAGCCTGTTTGCTACAGAATATCAACATGCTTGTGTACAACAGCCGCAGCACGTCACGTAGCGTTATATCGTATTTACTGGCTGATGGACGGACAAAGCGATACTATAAACTCGTCTTTGATATATAGCCGCGCGTTAAAAAACTTATTAATGTGCGGGGTAACGTCAGGAAAATAATTTCATATGCATATAAAAACAACAACAGCGACGAATACCGTCTGGTGTCTAGGTACATCAGGAGGAACTAGATGAAGGAAGAAAATAAGTGGGTAGTGAGAGGAAGGGGGAATACAGGAGGAGTTCCCGTTGTTTCCCTTCCCTTTTTAACCTGATTCCGCTTATTTCGGTCTCGCGCTTTGGTTCCACCGCTGGAGGACCTAGGTCAGAAATAGAACCAGTCTTTCCTTTCAAATACAAGTGAGTCAACCGGGTCCTACGCCGCCATGCTCTCAACAAGCATTCGCCCCTGGGGAGGAGGAGGAGGAGGTGAACGAATTCCTTAACTTCAGCTCGGCGTCCGTGGTTGTTGTGGGACACGTCGTCGCACAACGTTGCCGGTTAGTAAACACAAACACACAGACAGGACTGAGTCAGGCGAACAAGTACTTAATGATACATCTCTGGAGGGGACAGTGGCACCGCGATCGAGGGTTGGGGGGGACTAGTTCGGGGGAAGACCGTTTCGAATGAATGAACAACAACGAAACTGTACTTGGAGGAAATGTGTGTGTGTGTGTGTGTGTGTGTGTGGCATGCGACGAAAATAATCGCATATGACCGAAGTTCGTTTCTTCCTTAAGAATTCATCCTTTACTTTCTTCGGCATTTCCTCGTTCTTACTCAGACGGAAACAAAGCTACCAACGCCCAAAGAACTAAGTTTTTTGTGTGTACAGTAGCGCCCCCATGCGATTTCAGCGGACAGGTGAATCATCATTAGCCATAGGCGCCAGCTACAGGAGCCTGTAGCTAACGATGATTCCTGTTCAGAAATTTTCGATATTAAGAGAAAATTTTATCTTTAGGAGTTTTATGAAGCAATACTATAGAGTATATTTCACCTTTTCTTAAACAAAATTGTCGGTTTAAAAAATCCTTCATCGTCAGTTTTAAAAACTCTTGAGTTTCAAAACATTCTGTTCCTTGGATAAATCATGATGGGGAAAAAATATGATTTGTAATAAATCCTCCTACAGAAAAAATAGAATCATTATAATTTTTTTATCTAGGAGTTTTGTGAAATAATACTATAAAGTAGTACATTTCACCTTTTCTCTTAAGCGTAATTATTGAAAGTCATTGACAATGTGAAAATTTTTGAGTTCCAAAACATTCCGTTGCTTTTAAAAATCGTGGTGAAAAATAAATGTAATTTGTGATAAGTCCTCTAATTAAAAAAAAATTTATTGTAAACCTATTTTGAAAAATAATAAGCTTTTGGAAACATAAATTTTGTTAAAAGTGGGAGACCTACCGACAACCTGGTTTACAGGAATTTTCCATGAATTCACACCACTTATTTTTTACAGTGTATAATTTAAACTTCTCCAAATGCTGCCTGTACTGTGCTTATTTGGAAATGTTAGTGTATATTGCTCGCTTTCGTGATTTAAGATTGCATAAAACTTTTGTCACATAACTAGAGATTTAACGTTAATTACACTGTTTTTAACTTTAGTAGAAAATTCAAACGAGCAAAAAACATTTCTTCATAGAGCGTTAAAACTTTTATAATATATATCCATTGCAATCTTTTTGTTTCTGTAGCGATCATCCTACAATAAAGAACAGTTTGAGATTTATGTTAATTAGGCGATTTGCCTTAGCCTCTAGTCCAAAGTATGGAAACTGTAATCCTGCCAATTTAGCAAATCTACGAAGTTCTGCTTTTCACTCAATCCAGGAAACTTTTATCGGGCGTTTTGTTTATTGACCACAACACGCTTCTCCTCTGTCATTCCCGTTTTCGGAAAAGATACCAACTTTCACTGTAAAAGCAGAAAGAAGGTAGAAAGCTGTTTCCATATATGCTTCACTTTAACGGCACTCCACCCCCAAAAAATGGGGGGGGGGGGGAGAAGAAGAAAAGCAAAAAGTGCATAGTTCGACTGTTACCCTTTCAGTAATTTTATTTATTTTTTTAAAGGCGATACGGATTAAAAATTAGATGAGGATAAAAATCGATAGATGATTAAAATCCGCTGCCTAGGCAACCCTAGGCAGCCTGTGTGCTCTCTCCTATACTAAAAGCAGGCCCTGGATGTGCTTGTCTTACCGCGTTGGTTCGCTCCCATCCCTGGAACCAGTGGCCCTAAACTGGGGAAGGGCTACTGTTTACAGCCCAATTAATTGTGCTGGTGGTGGTGGTTAATTTCCCTAAAGAAGGAAACAGGACGCGTCTTCTTATTTGAGGTACTGAAAGACTAGCACAGCATTAAGTAAAATTCTGGAAATGGTCATTGTGCAACACCTTATGTTTTGTAAAAAAAGAAAAAAAAGTGTATACCGTTGATGTGAGAACCTATCTCCCAACCATTGATGCTCTTTTCCTCTCCATAGAAAAAAATTTATAAATACACCATTGAGCCATTACATTATAACCATCTACCTAATAACCACTCGGCGAGGCATCGATTCGATGAGGTGGCGATAGGTATCCTCTGGTATCTGGTACCATAATGTCAATAGCAGGTCCTCCAGTACCCGTACATTTCGGGGTGGTGGTGATTTAGCTCGAACCCGCTTTTCCAAGTCGAACCACAAATGTTCGATTAGGTTCATGTCAGATGAATTTGGAGGCCAGGGCATTAACAGAAAGTCACCAGCATGTTCCTCGGACCACTCCTTGACGCTTTTGGCAGTGTGGCATGGCGCATTATCCTGCTAGTAATGGCCATCACCAGCAAGAAGCACAGTTGCCATGAATGGGTGAACTTGGACAGCAACGATGTTCAGATACCTGACTGCTGTCAGGGATTGTGCTACTGGGATAATGAAGCCTAAAGTGTCCCAAGAAAACATCGCCGCAGCCGAACTACTGTCTCCGCCCAACAGCGCATCCAGGTGCCGTAGCCTCCGTTGGTAATCGGCTTATCCGTGCTCGGCCGTCTATGTGATGCACCAGGAATCTTGATTCGTCAGACAAGGCCACTTTTTTCCAATCATCCACAGTCCAATCTCGATTATCTTGGCCCATTTCATGCGTTGTTGCCGATGACGTGCAGTGATCATGGGAACCCTGCTGGGTCTTCGGCTACGCAGACCCATACGCAGAAGGCTGCGATTAACTGTGTTCTGTGACACATTGCCCTGATCATCACTGTTGTAGCTGCGGGTGATTTGTCACACTGTAGCCCTGCGGTCGCTGTGAACAATACGCTAGAGTCTCAGCTCACCTCTGGCACCAATGAGCTGCGGACGACACACATCTGGACGACGGTTCGTCGTTTTGCTATGTGTGCACCACTTTTGATACGTACTCATTACAGCGGCACGTGAACAACCCAAAAGCTATGCCGTTTCCGAGTTCATAGTTCCGAGGCGCCGTGCTTTCAGAATTTTTCCTTTATTAAAGTCCGATAAATCGGCAGCTTTTCCCATTCTGACTCCGAACACTCTACTAACCGAAAGCCGGTCCTCGGGTTGCATATATACTGTTGTGTGAACTTCAACTGCGCCACCGTTCGGTCTGTTGCCGGGGGTCTCTTAACGGAATGGTCCATATGTATATTTACTGAACTCCCTCACTGGACAGTAAAAGGGACTTCTTTAACAATCTGGAAATGTTAAAGCAATCATCTTTTTACTTTTAAATATTCTGTTATCAATTCTGTTTTATTTTTGTATTTACATATTTCTTTGTATAAATGATGGGTTACTGTTTTAAAGATAGCATTTTAGTTCAGCAAGATCACACAATGTTAGCTACTTAACTCTGGACTTCTGCTTCCTAACACAACACCGTAAGCGGAAATTTGTGCAAGGCGTACAGTAGAAACTACTGTGGAACCAGCTCCGTTTTCACAATCGTTCCGGGAAGCTGATTTTTGTTACAGTATCTGTTATTTAAAAATATCTTCTCGAAAGGACAGACGTAAGCCTGAGCAAAGTTTTCTACTCATGTTTTGCTCTGTCTCTGGTTTTCCGCTAAGTGCCTAAAATCTCCTTCTCGAGAAGACGGATAACGAAGAAATAAATAATTAATGAAAGAAATCGCTCATTGGATAGTGTGGACGAGGTTTTCTATATACAGGGTCTTTATAATTAAAGTTCCACTTTGAAATGGCCATAAAAGGAAAACTACTGGACGAAATGTTACCAAACTTGGTAATAGTTAACAGAAGGTCATGGGATTTTATTTCCCGCAAAACAAAAAAATTAGTTCCAAAACTCACCACCAGCGTGGAATGGCGCTGTATGCAATATTGGGAAACGAAAAAAGACATGACGACATCAGTTGCAAATGTGTGTAATCGTGTCGAACACGAAACAGTGTGCGGTGTTATGCAAATACGCAAAGCCTCGTCAACGGCTGACGGCAGGAGGAATGCAAATTAGAAGTACGCAAATGCGCTGTACACGTCATTGGATTTTCCACCGTAAAAGGGAGCCTCCCCGTCGGAGCTGTCATTGTTACGAGTCGACGATGTCGGTAACCATGCAAGATCGTGCTTTTCTCGTGAAGTGTTATTATGAATGCGATAGCAATGCGCGGCGTGCTTTGCAGAGGTATCGTACCGTCAGACGACTACGCCGAGGCCCAATGACACCACAGGGTTTGAGGAAACTGTTGGCAAAGTTTGAAGCCACAGGTTTGTTATCTGTTGCACCTGGGCGGGGACGAAAGACTCCTGCTGTGGAAACCAAGGAGGCTGTTGCATTAGCAGTAGAGGAAGCAACTATGGAAAGCACACACGGGACTTGCAGCGTAAGTGCTGTTGCACGTCGCATGGACTTACCATTGAGTACGGTGTACAAAATCGTTCGTAAAGAGCTGCTGTACTACCCATACAAAATCAAACGTGTTCAACAACTGGAACAGAACGATCCTCCAGTAAGAGAATCTTTCGCGTCGGAATTCCTTGCACGGATGGCGGTCGATGAACAGTGGCCATGGAACATTTTGTGGACGGATGAGGCCCATTTTTACCTCAATGGGGATGTAAACACCCATAATTGCAGGATTTGGGCCAAACAAATCCCTCATGCTATCCACCCAGTTCCATTGCATTCTCCGAAAGTCACCGTTTGGTGTGGTATGACACCTCGTGTCATAATTGGACCGTTCTTGTTTGAAGAGCAATCGCCAGCTGGGCCCGTGACTACCACTGTGACTGCTGTTCGCTTAGAGTCGATGCTATGACGTTTCGTGATACCGGAACTTCAGGAACGTGGCATTTTAGACACCACGATTTTTATGCAGGACGGGGCTCCATCGCACATTGGTACATGTGTGAAACAGTTACTTCAGCAACATTTCACGGATGACCGGATTATCAGCCGCCACTTCCCCATGGCTTGGCCACCCCGGTCACCAGATCTCAACCCCTGTGACTTCTGGCTATGGGGTAACCTCAAAGCCACTGTTTATGGTGATAACATCCAGAATTTGGCGGAATTGAAAACTGCCATACACCGACATGTCCGTAACATTCCTCCTGATATACTACGAGCTACTGTTGAGAACGCAGTACTGCGATTTCACTTGCTTTCTGAAAATGGTGGCCCCCACATTGAACATGAGTTGTAACACGTGTTCGACACGATTACACACATTTGCAACTGATGTCGTCATGTCTTCTTT
The DNA here is from genome assembly GCA_039090855.1 of Macrothele yani. Taxonomy (NCBI): domain Eukaryota; kingdom Metazoa; phylum Arthropoda; class Arachnida; order Araneae; family Macrothelidae; genus Macrothele; species Macrothele yani. Next base: position 76,968,299 of record CM076993.1, on the reverse strand, counting down.
CGTTTCCCAACATTGTATACAGCGCCATTCCATGCTGGTGGTGAGTTTTGGAACTAATTTTTTTGTTTTGCGGGAAATAAAATCCCATGACCTTCTGTTAACTATTACCAAGTTTGGTAACATTTCGTCCAGTAGTTTTCCTTTTATGGCCTTTATAATCAAAGTGGAACTTTGATTATAAAGACCCTGTATTTTCATTTGTTTCGATTCCACAGTGGTTGCACTGAATGGCGTACATAAAATGTACATGCGATTCGAAACTTCCGCAACTACCACTGTGACTGCTGTTCACAGCAATTTCTCCACGGCAAATAACTGAAATGTTTATATATTGCTGTGAGTTCATCCTTGCGGCACGAGTCCAGTTAACACAGGGATATTGAGTTCGTCCTTGCGGCACTGGTTCGCGCTCTTGAAATTAGTGATATCACTTTAAGAACCAGCTACTGGTGATGAGAGTTGTTAAACAAAAAACAAAAAGGAGAGGAAGTACAGAAAAGGTGCCTTGGGAAAGAAGCTTATGCAGAGTTTTGCCTCCCTCAAGGTAGAGATTTAATACATCTGAAAAATAAGAGTAGACATAAACGGATGCATAACAGATCAGTAAGCTCCGCTTGATCCCTTAACATGAAATAGTGACACGTTTCTGTTTCTATAAGGAACCTACAACGCTGTCGTGTATGACGTCAAACACAGGTCGTGTAACATGCATAGCCCACTGGAAACAAGAGGCCCTGAAACGAACGGCTGCCACTGAGGTCATGTGACCAACTTAGTACCAGCTCTTAATCTCACTACCGAGTGTGCGTCGTCTCAGCTATCAGTAATGTGCTGATCGGCTGACAGAATAGCGGGAGAATTTCATAAAGCGTGAGCTGATGGAAACTTCAAAGATTGTGTTGCAATATGTATAAAATGTGCTAATATTTAGTTCACAAATTACTTTGAAAGTTTTACACAAAATGAAAGAAATGCTAATGTTTTCACGAAACTGACAAAGTATTTGAGAAGTTTTCGCTTAGAATTCCAGCTGATGGGAACTTTGAAATTTGCCGCACAAAATAAATGAAATCTGCTGTTGTTTTGTTGACAAATTACTTAAAAAGTTGTGGCACGAAATTGCGAATATTTCAATGTTTTTGATGGCATATGTCTGCATCGATTCGAAAATGGCGGCTTGTTTACAAATTTTGTTTCGCTCCTGGTGAACTACGTGTTGGATTTTTGCAGAACTTTTTCAATTTCCTTGTATTTTTATTAAAGGACTTTGCTCCACCGCCATTGCAGAAGTTCCTGCGTCAGTATTTTTGGTTTCGGCCTATACCTGTAATGTTAACATTGCCGCCCCAGTGGCGCAGTGGTCTAAGCGATGGCTTCTGATCATTCGTCCGAGATGGGTCCGGGTTCGAATCCCGAAAAAGCATGGATGTTGTGCTTGTCTTACGGTGCTGGCTCTCTCCCTTTCCTGGAGCCAGCGGCCCTAAATTAGGGACGGGCGATTGCTTATAGCCCACTGAGTTGCTCACGGTGGTCGTTAAAACTCCAATAAAAAAAAATGTTAGCATTACCGGTGTGCAGTGTCAGTGTGTTCCTTATTCATGTATTACTCAAGGAAGAAAACTTAAGTCCTTTTTGTATTTCTTTTGACGTGAACATATTTTCAGAGGTTTTTTTACTGTCGTTATTTTTGGAAAGGCGGACTTTTGTCGTTTGAACTTATATCACATAGTAAATCTATCACTAAGGAAAACAAAAGCAGTACAAAAAACGTTTCCGTAAGATATATGCATCTTACCGCAATGCTAAACCGTTAAACAACTGAGATAGCTTTACCAACAAAACATATGAGTAACAAATCCTTTTTTTCAATGTATATATAAATAACTACACTTTGTACGTTATATTACTTAAGACAGAAAAGGAATCTTATTTGTATATTAGTAACAGAATGAACCAGCAGGTAGAAGTAAATAATCCTTTTTTCTTTTTTTTTAAACGCTCTAACATTTTTTTCTGTTGTAGTGGTAAATGAATGTTATATGTTATTGGGTGTTAATTTGTTTTTCTTTGGAAAGAAAATCACAATAATAAATCAAAATAATAAAATATAAACAACTTCACAGCAGCATACTAATGAAGTAATGGACTTCACCTGCAGTTCAGAGCATGGAAGTTGAGACCTTCTTGGTCACATGACTAAATCATTTCAGGGCCTTTTCTTTCCAGTGGGTTATGTGTAACATGAGAGTGACGTCACGGACGGAGGAAACTCATTTCTCTAACGTCATGGCCTTGTGCTTTCTAGACGGCTTTGAAAGAACGCATAGAAAATGCTGCATACCAAAAGCACAGTTTTATTTTTCCCTGCAAAATAGTAGGCACGTTCGCCTGATATTCATGTTGAGTTCATCACACTCAATATTGTGCAGTGCAGTCGTGCACTCCATACAGTGCACAGTGCGAAGTATGAGGATTCGTAGTTTATACTGGAACTTATAGTTTTCGATTTTTCATTTCTCCAGAATTTTTTTCGTTTCAATAATTCCCTAAAAACTGACATAAAGGTGTAAGAACTGTTCACAAATTACACTGCTCAACACAGAAAATGCCAAACCAGGAAGTATTAGTCGCACCGCCATGCAAATTGCTGGGTATGTGTCGACAGCTGGGTTATGCAAATGATTGCAGTTGCGAACCAATCGTATGGTATAGGTGAGGGAGATAAAAGGGCAAGAAGGCTCGGCCTGGCTAAGTTTGGTCGTCCTCACCTGAGCTTGTGAAACACTGCATCGGAGTGATCTCGGCGGAGAAAGCGCGACGTCATCGGGAAACGATGACGTAGCACAAGTAAGAATGCATAAGGGCTATGTACTGCTGGTTGGTTCCTGCGTCGCATCGCGGCGGAAATGAATACCGATGCATTAACTTTCGCCCGAATGTGACGACAGTGGTTGGAGGAAGGTAGCTTTCGTCGCCGTAGTAGGACTGGTTCACGTAGGCGAACGTCAGAAAGCCTCAATCGCCACATTCGATCGAAAGCAGTAGCACCCCCACAATCCACAGCATACGACATTCGACGAGGTGTACAGGCACCTATGGACATCCCCGTATCTACAAGGACTGAGTATCGCAGATTGGCTAAATCAGGTTTGTACTCTCGCCAGTCATTGCTAGGACTGCCACTCGCAGCAGCACATCATTGTGTAAGGTTGCAGTGGTTCGGTGCCAGACACACGCGGGGGGCAGAATAAAGCCCTCTTGTTTCTGTCTGTGCGCTTACGATCGCCGATTCTAAAGACCAACTCGTCACCGGGCAGATCTTGCTGACTTCCGTCAGCGTCATACGGCTCTTAACCTGATGTCGTAGTTTGGGGTTCTATCAGTTGCAACATCTGCTCGCCGCTTGTATGCGTAATCGATACCATGGACGTCGATGAGGTGCTTCAGTCAGTTTCCTTGCCGTTATTCAAATTGGCATCCCTGATGCCCAATTTCAACAACATAACGTCCGTCCGCATATTATCAACATCAGCGGACAGTGCCTATAAGCTATCCAGGTGCTGCTCTGGCCAGCGCAATTCCCAGATCTCTCTCCAGTGGAGAACGTGTGGGACGCCATGGGCAGACGATTTAACGACCCTGAACGGCCCCCTCTCAATCTCGACAAATTCTGGAAACAGGTCAAAGACGTATGGGCAGCGGTACCTCAAGGCTTTATCCGCGTACTTTTCCGCACGATGCCACGTCGTGTTGTCGCATGGAGGCCAGCGACCTACACTGTAAAACATAAGTGGTGTGAATTCACGGACAATTTCTGAAAATAACATGCAGCAAAATTGCCGGTAAGTGTCCGTCTTTTAACGGGATTTCCGTTTTTAAAAGTGCCCGTTTATTTTAACTTCCTCAATTTCACAGATTTTCCGTAGTCAGAAATTCCGTTTATTTCATAAAGCAAAATAGATTTCAGGTTTTTCCGTATTTAAACTGAAATTCCGCAAAATCGGCGACCCTGAATCTTTCAGTCCTTACCCAAGATAATCCTTCCCAGCAAAAACACAAGTGCTGGGAAACTGCCTGCCACCAGCTGGCAATGATGGGTCAATGCTGGCTGAAATCTGCCGCTCACGGCCCGGCAGCGCCATCAGTTGGCGAGCTATTGATGGCCCTGCAGCATCGCCGTGGATTGTGAGCCTCCAAGCAAGTGCCACTAGTGGCCCGTTGCTGGCTACCAATGCAACCCCAACAGCAGGTGGAAGCAACGGGACTGTGCATGCGCAACAGCAACTCATGGTACCATTTAGTTGAAGACGACGCTATCGCCATCGTGTTATTTTAGTGGATGTTAAGAAAAAAAATCCATATGTAGAGAGACGAATTAATTTCCTAATGAAATTCCACGTCGACGAAGATATCAGATTAAGCCATGAAATACTAGAATACAGCCATGAAATACACCCACTCCATTCCCATGAATAGTTATTCATGGGAATGGAGTGGGTGAATAACAAGAAAATTTTTGAAGCCGCTTGAAACAAGTGTCCTGGAAAACCATTAAAAAAACGTTTGTTGGAAAAAAAAAAAAGAATTATACGTGTACAAAATTTATTAATTATTTGGAAAAAAAAAAAAAAAAAAAAAAAAGCAACGCTATGTGGATATAATGTATTCATCCATGGGTTGAATACACAAGACTGGGAGGAATTCGCTTCTAAACACAACGAGAAGTAAAATAAAATATATTTTCTCTTTAAAACAAATGTAGTTTCGGACAACAGAAGTGAAAAATACAACGTTAAAAATGTAACAGAATCTGACATGAACCCGGGTAAATATATATTAATTCAACAATCTCCTTTCAAGACGACAAGGACAGTACAAAACTTTGGAAAGCGACTCTAAGTGTGCACACTCCTTGAAAATGAGTGAAGTTCCCTTAAGGTAAAAAAAAAAAAAACTATCGTTACGTTGAAAAAATAAATTTATGAATTATATGAAACTGACTTTTATGAAAAATACCTCGCAATATTGTAAATTGGAAGCGGGAGCCATCGATTACACATTCCGCACAAAACAGAAAGCTTCAAGCACACGCTCATGCGTGGCAAATTAGTCCGGTCGGTAGAGAGCTCAGGTTCGTATCCACTCAAATCCAAATGGGCGTTTTTCCGGTCTATTGAGAAAATTTCCCCAGCGCAGTGCTATAATTCGCAAGTTTCGTAAGGGTAGAAAAAAAAAGTTGTAGCTTTGGGAAACTGTGGATCCTTGATTTTTGTTTTTTATGGCTATTACTGGGAAATTGGCGGACAAGATTCTGCAAGCCACCAGTTACGTCACGTGGTTGCTGGCTACCACTACCGGCAAACTAGCGGACCACATTAGGCTAGCCATAATTTCTGGCACGTGCTTGCAGGGCCGCTGAAGGGCCACTTATGGCAGCTACTGCCTGTGATGGACAACTGATGGCCCTGTTGTGGCATATGACAACTGATGGGGTGCCAACTGTTGGCCTGAACTACTGGCCCTTCTGTTGGCCGCCCGGACATTTTATTGACGGTTCGGCAGCGGCAACATAGTGCTGGGCCATTGCCGCCAGCAATGGCCCAGCAAGACTGTTTTTGCTGGGTTCCGATGCAGTCAGGGTCGAACTCCCGTCGTTTGGTTTGATTCAACTTCAACCGGTAACGCACGCATTTAACCACTGAGTCACAAACGTTCGGAAATCCGAATCATGAACATCGTAAAACAAATTGCGCTATGGGGCATCACCCCCTTATAGCTTACAGCCCCGCGCACCGAATACCTGAAGCTAGGTGATGTAGGAGAGGGTAGTCTGGTAATTCGTAGTGGGTAGTCGAACGGTCGAGCTTGCTCGCTGTATAGTGCATAAGCCTCACTGTCAATGTGCGTGGCTGTCGTTGGTTTTCAACTAAGTTTTCCTCTCTTTGTTCTAATAAATATTTTTAGGACAAACAGCTTCAGAAGAAAATTCATTATGCCGTTTAGATGCAGTGTACCCCACTGTCGCGGTAATTATGAAGATCGACCACGTGTTATATTATGCTCCACGTGTTATTATTTGCTTATGTTTTCACTGAAAATCGTCGGAGTATTCAAATTCCCTGCTAACTGGGAACTCCTAAGAAAATGGATTACTTCAATCAAGCGGAGAAATTTTAAAGTGACCAAGAACTCCCGGGTAAGTGGAAATCTTTTGTAGACCTAAGGCACGCATCCCGTCGCTGAACATAAAAAGCATTTGGAGCAAAACTACATATGGTTTCAATTTCTGGTCGTAGAGCATAATATAGTTAAAGATGTAATATTGCACTTTCCTTGGCACTTCGTAACAATAATAGAACTTCCGGTAATTAACAATGAAATGAAACACGACATGAGATGGCTGTCTTTTTTCTTGTGTAGTTGAAAATTCTATTACAAACTTTTTTATTTTTAAATTTAGTTGCCCAGCGTGAGCAACTAGATTTTTTATTCAGCTGCCCTGGCCAAGAATTTACATGCCCCGGGCATCTAGGGTATGGTATTTTGAAGCCCTGGATATTGTCATTTTTAAGAGAGAAAAAACAGTACCTGGATGGGCATGAATCCACATATTGTGGAAATATGTATTGCATTCTAAGGAAATTGGTCAAACATGTAACTAGATGGTACTAAAATTAGGAAAACTTGTTACATCATTAAAATGTCGTTATTGTATATTTTATAAAGTAACAATTGCGTAAAAACAAACAAAATTTTTAAGATACAAGTAGAAATATATACTTGTATTTTTTTTTTTTTTTTTTTTTTTTTGAAAACATCTGCTTAGAATGAGAGGTCAGTTTTTTTATTCATTCATCTAAACTTATCACTTATCTGTTTCCAGACTTCCTGCACCTTTTCTTCACAAGCTACAGCTATAATAACTGGAACTAATATATTTCATATTATCCGATAACTACTGGAACGTGTGCTTCCAAATGTGGGAGTGGGTGTCAATCTTTGTATAGAGATAAACTTTTTAAATCCTACATGGAATTTATTTTGAACCCAAAATCATAAAATAAAGAAAAAACAATCTTTCCAATAGCTTTAGTAATGACAAAGCATTTGCGCAGAATTTTATGCCGTTGCTTTTTATAGTTTCTGAGAAAATGGTACACCAAGTTAGTCAATTTATAATGAGACATGTACATCTTTTAAGAAAACATTCTATAGTACCAAAACAGTCGTTCAGATTTATCCAGTATAATAACAGCATGTGAGTTTGTCCGGTTCTCAAAAAAATACAATTCTTATAAAAAAAAATACAAATACAATTAGAACTGCACAAACATATACGCTGAGTGGCCACTTTATTATGACCACCTGACAGTTTTAAGCAAATGAGCTATGGCTGCACGCTGTTGCCGCCAGAGGGCGAGGCTAGTATAAAAAGGAAAAGCTTAGTGCTTGTGACAGTAGTAGAAGTGATTTTTGGCTGACGAGATGGGTAAAAAAATGCGATTTGACCGACTTTCAACGTGGGATGATTGTAGGAGCTCGGAGCCATGGAACGAGTATCACCGAAACCGCCGCATTCGTGAAATGTTCCAGAGCATCTGTTGTTAAAGTGTTTAAAGACTGGACTGTCATCCAAAAACTGGGTCTCTACGTGCAACGTGTGGTCGTCATCGACTAGTGACTTCTCGGGCGGAACGGAGAGTGTCCAGACTGTTAACAGACAACAGAAGGGCAACAGTGCAGCAAATTACAGACCATCTTAATCAAAGATCCCCTCAAATGATCTCTGCACGCACTGTTTGCAGTACACTGCATCGGATGGGATATGGCAGCCGAAGGCCTGTTCTAACACCTTTGCTGTCTGCAGTTAACAAGAGAAAACGTCTCCAGTTCGCACAGGAGCACAAGGATTGGACAGTCGATAATTGGAAACAAATTATGTGGTCCGATGAATCACGTTTTCAGTTGAACCATGCCGATGGTCGAGTGAGAATTTGGCGGAAACAGCACGGAAGCATGGACCCCAAATGCATTGCTACAACCCTTCAAGCTGGTGGAAGCAACGTTATGGTTTGGGGAATGTTTTCCTGGAATGCTTTGGGCCCTTTAATTCGTGTTGATCAACGTCTGACTGGCACATCGTTGCGGACAAAGTGCATCGTGTCATGTGGATGGTTTATCCCAATAGCGATGGCTGCTTTCAACAAGATAATGCTTCCTGCCATAGTGCTCGTATTGTACAGGATTGGTTTCAGGAACATGCCGGTGAGTTTATTTTGCTTGGGTGGCCCCCACAATCTCCAGATCTCAACCCCATTGAGAATTTGTGGGATGAAGTTGAACGAGCCATCAGACAGCTGGATCCACAACCCTGCAATCTCACACTTATGGAAAGTGCTATTCATCAAAGATGGTCTCAGATTCTACAAACCACCTATCAACATCTCGTGGAGTCCATGCCACGAAGAATCGATGCAGTATTAAAGGCAAAAGGTGGCCCAACGAAGTACTGAGAGGGTGGTCATAATAAAGTGGCCATTCAGTGTATATTCGTACATTGGTAGTTTTCCTGAATACTTCTTGAAAATCAAATTTCAGGAAATTTATGCCAATAAGTACTCGTATTTTTCCAGATAAAAAGTAATGTTTCTATTGTGGATCCAAATAGTTTTGTTTAAAGCTACTAATGAACTTAATACAGATGTTTTAAACTTTCACAAGGAAACGTTTTTTAAATAGTGCTCTGGAAAACAAAAATTATAAATTTTACATTTGCGTACCAAAATGAAGTTGTCCAAACTTGTAACTAGATGGTACTAAAATTAGGAAAACTTGTTACGTCATTAAATTTTGTTATTGTACATTTAATAATGTAACAATTGCGTAATTTTCTTAAAATCTTAATTTATTCGATGCAGTAAGTGGATCAAGCAGCAATCCACTGTATGCATGTTAAAGTGTTTTATTCAGCCATTGGTAAAAATTTAAAAACACACAGGAAAAAATTCAGTTTTTCTTCTTAACCCTTTTCTTTATATATATATTACTGAACATGGATCACAAATAAATTTCTAGTTACTGTCAGATATGAAAATACATTTTCACTAAAGGGATTATTTCATTACTCAATATTTCGTAGTCGTAAGCTCGTAATGAATGAAAAATCTGCTTCCTTAAATTCGTCAATTGACATCTTTTGAAACGACCGTGGTACTTCGTAATGGACCCTCAAACTAATCTTTCAAGTACAAGAATGATTTGTTCACAAGTACAAGAATGATTCAGTGAAGTATGGCGACATTATAACTTCAAGTGAAACTATGACGACAAGTAGTATAGTTAAAGTGAAAAAAAACCTACAAAAAACCTACAAAAAACCTCCAAAATCTTCAATTTTCAGACTTTTTTAACTTAATTTACAACGGCTTTTAAAACCAATTTTTGAATATTTTTATATAAAAATCCCCATTTTCAGTTATTTTTGAACATAAAACAGTCAAAAACATCAGATTTTTGAAAATTGAAGTTTTTACTCTGTTTTTCATAAAAACAGAACATCATAAAAACACACGTTTTAAGTCATTTTTGTGAACATCTGACGACATTTAAAAATAAAAAATGCATTAGAAAAAGGTGCACCCAAAATGGATACCCCTTATCATCATTGTCAACCATTATCAATCCACTGCTGGACGAAGGTCTCCCCAAGTTTCCTCCACAACGGTCTGTCTTGTGCCAGTCTCCTCCATGTCACTCCCGCATATTTACGAATTTCATCCACCCATCTCCCATGTGGTCTTTTTCTGGGTCTTTTCCTGTCCCTTGGAATCCAATCTAAAATTTCGGCTGTCCATCTATGGTCTGTCCTTCTGGCAATATTTCCAGCCCATTGCCATTTCAGGGATTTAACTTTGATCATCATGTCTTCCACTCTCGTCATTTTTCGGATCCACGAGTTCCTCTTCTTATCTCTCCTGGTTATACCAAGCATGCACCTTTCCATGCTTTTTTGAGTTGTCTGCAGCCTTTGTATGTCTCTTTTAGTTAAGGTCCACGTCTCTGCACCATACGTAAGCACTGGAAGGATGCATTGATCAAACACTTTTCTTTTAAGACATAATGGCATATTGCTCTTGAAAATTATGCTGTTTCTTCCAAAAGCTCTCCAGGCAAGTTTTGTACGCCGATTAATTTCTTCATCAATGTGACCCTCACTTGATATCTGCTGTCCAAGATAAACATACGTATCTGTTATCTCCAGTTTTTTTCCATCAATCGATAAATCTTCATTTCTTGTAAAAGCATTGAACATCACTTTTGTCTTCTGAAAGTTCATTTTTAATCCCACTTCTTTACTCTTGTCAGCAAGTTCCTGGATCATACTCTGCAGCTCTGATGGGGTAGTTGCAAAAATGACTACGTCATCAGCAAAACGAAGGTGGGTTAGATAATCTCCATTAATCTTTATCCCTTTGTTTTCCCAGTTCAGTGATTGAAAGACATTTTCCAATGTGGCATTAAAGAGCTTCGGAGATATGGTGTCACCTTGTCTCACTCCCTTTCCAATTTTTATGTGTGTTGTATTTTCAAACAGCCGAATCTTTGCACTTGCATTTTCATAGATGTTATTAATAATATTAATGTATGCATCTTCAATACCGCAGGATTTCAGAGCCGTGGTAACTGCTGATGGTTTCACCGAATCAAAGGCTTTTTCATAATCGATAAAAGCCATGCACAATGGAAGTTCATATTCCCTCGCTCTTTCAATTAGTTCTCTCAGTACGTGGATATGATCTATTGTGCTGTAGCCACTCCTGAATCCAGCTTGTTCTCTCGGTTGAGCCATGTCCAGTGTTACCTTCAAGCGGTGTGAAAGAACTTTAGTGAAGATTTTATAAACCACTGATAGGAGGCTGATAGGTCTGTAGTTCCTGAGATCCTCAATGTCACCTTTTTTATGTAGCAGGATCATTGTAGCATTGTTCCAATCCTCAGGAATCTTCCTTCATTAAGGCATCGAGTGAAAATTTGGGCGAGTACTGTTTCAATTTCTCCACTTGCTTCTTGTATGATGTCTATAGTAATTCCATCCTCTCCTGGAGCTTTCCCCCGCTTCATGTTCTTGATTGCATGAGCAACTTCTGCTGGGAGGACTGGAAGAACTCTGGTACCTTTCATGATGTCTGGAGTACATGTATCATCCCTTTCATATAATTTTGAGTAGAAATCTTTCACTCTTGTCAAAATTTCGCCTCTATTTCTTGTTATAGAACCATCTTCTTTTCTCAGAGCCATAATCTGTTTTCTTCCCTTACTGAGATGTCCCTTTGCTATCTTTAGGCTTTGGTTGTTTTCAATTGCTTTCCTCACTAGCTCACAGTTGAATTTCCTTACGTCTTCAGTGATACTTTTTCGTGCTGTCTTGCATAGCTCTATATATTCCACTTTGGAAGTCACATCTTCTTTAGTTGTCCTCATCTCTCTTCTTTTTTGCATCAACATTTTGGTTTTTCCTGATAATTTGTTTACATGCAACTTGTTCTTAGACCCAGCTAATTTTGTTGCTGTTTCCATAAGAGCTTTGGTTACTTTTCTGTTAACTTCCGAAATATCCACTTCTTCCGATGTTAGGCCTTCTAAAGCAGAGAATCTGTTCTTCAGTTCCAACTTGAAAGTATTATGGTGTTTTTTAAGGTTGGTTATGTCAATACATTTTGTTTGTCTTATGAGCTTGCCACGTTCCAGTTTAGTGTTGAGGTGCATCTTACATCTCACCAATCTATGGTCACTACCTGTGTTGAACTTGTTTAGCACACTGCAGTCTTCGATGACGAATTTTTTGTTACACATAATAAAATCAATTTCACTTGTCGTCCCAATTGGATGTCTCCATGTCCATTTCCTGTGTGGCTTTTTCTTGAAAAAGGAATTCAAGATGAAAAATCCTTCTGCCTCTGCAAACTCAACGAGAGTATTTCCACGCTGGTTTCTGTTGCCGTGACCGAATTTACCTACTGAAGTTTCATTCTGTTGCCAGTGCCCTATTTTTGCATTGAAATCTCCCATAATTATCTTCAAGTGCTGCTTACCTTTATTATTTAGATGACGAATTTCCTCATAAAATTCTTCAATTTCTTCTTCAGGATGACTTGTGGTGGGTGCATAAGTTTGAATAATCTGAGCCTGGTATCTTCTCGATAGTTGGATAACGAGTCGTGCAGCTCTGTCAGAGGAACTTTCAACTTCTACCACTTTATCCTTCAGTTTCTTGTTTATTATAAATCCAACACCACTAGTTCTGCCAGTATCTGTCCCACGATAATAGAAGAGATGTCCACTTTTCAGTTCAATGAGATCTTCTCCTTTTCTCCTTACCTCACTCAGCCCGACGATGTCCCACTTGATCCTTTGTAGTTCCTCTTCCAATTCAAGAAGCCTTGAATCAGAAGATAGGGAGCGTCCGTTGTAGGTAGCCAGGGTCAGCATCAAATGGCAGCCTAGTCCGGTCCTCCGGGGACCCCTTATAGGAAGATAAAAATTGTTGAAGATTAAAAAATATTTTAATTTTAATTTCTTCTAACACATAATCATAATATTTATCATCAATTTTGCCTTTAAAGTTAAAAACATAATTACCTTCATTAAGTTTTTTAATTGCTTTATCTGACAGTTTTCCATGACATTTTTAAAGAAAATAATCTTTTTCTTCATCATCAACTTCTAATTTTGCAATTGTTGTATCTCCAAATTTTGTTTGGATTTTTTTCAGTGATATAAGTTTATATTTTCCTGTATTCAAATCCTTTAATTTGAAAGTTTCAGGATATGATCTGATGTTGTTGAATTCATCCATTTATTAAGAAACATTTTTACAAATATTTTTAAAATATATTTGTCACAAATGTAATTTCTTTTGTAATCTCATCAAATATTTCTAATCCTTTATTTTTAACCTCTTCATTTGTTCTTATTTTCAAAATTAGCTTTCAAAACTATTTTTGATGCATAGTCATAGTAGTATAACAATTCAAGAAGATAAAAAGCATATAATACTCTTGGCGCTATGCGTTACTGGGAAGCAGTCGTTTTTATGAAATTTAGTAGCAATCTCCTTGACAGAAATATGAAACTGAGTGAAAATATGGATGTGAAAATTACATTTTATTTACATCTTGATTATACTAATGGGAAATCAGGAGTTTTAATTACACTTGGGGAGAATATATTATTTAATGGTGATGCCTACACAGATAAACCTTTAATACTCTTTGCATCAGGAAAAAGAATGATGAATTAAGCATACAAATCATGTCTTATTTAGAATTAAACATTTTTAAACCTTACTTAGAAATTGAAAAAATAGCATATTTATAAAAATACATTCTATATAAATGGATAGGCTAATTAGGAGCAGTATTAATTGGAATTCATTTTCTAAAGATAATGAACTTTCAGAAGATATCATTAGAAGTGTAAAAGATGCAGTAAATTGGGATTTAATATCAGAATATCAAAAATTATCTGAAGATTTTATTTCAGAATTTCATGATAAAGTGAACTGGGATAAAATTTCTCAATATCAGATTTTTTCTGAATATTTTATGAATAACAATGACGATAAATTAAATTGGTCTTTGATTTCTCAATATCAAACACTTTCTGAGAGTTTTATATTAATGAATATTGATAAATTAGATATGAGGAGAATTTCTATGTATCAAAAATTAGGTAATGATTTTATAAAAGAAAACTTTCGATTCTTAGACATGTCAATAATTTTAATAAAACAAAAATTAAGTGAAGGAACTATAGGTTTTCTTAGTGATTTTATTGACTGGAAAGAAGTTACAAGAAACCAAGAATTAACAGAAGATTTCATTATGAAATATAAAGATAAAATTAACTGGTGTGATATTGTTATCAACAGAAAGTTCTCTGATGATTTTATAAATGAAAACTATAAAAATCTTGTGTATTTACTTGGAAAGATATGTCATAAAATTTAAATATTAAAAAATCTTCAACAATTTTTAATCTTTCTATAAGGGTTATCCATTTTGGGTGCCCCTTTTTTTAATGCTTTTTTTATTTTTAAATGTCGTCAAATGTTCACAAAAATTACTTTAAAAAATGTGTGTTTTTATGATGTTCTGTTTTTATGAAAAACAGAGTAAAAACTTCAATTTTAAAAAATCTCATGTTTTTGACTGTTTTATGTTCAAAAATAACTAAAAATGGTGATTTTTGATATAAAAATATTCAAAAATTGGTTTTAAAAGCCGTTGTAAATTGAGTTAAAAAAGTCTGAAAATTGAAGATTTTGAAGATTTTTTGTAGTATATGATATGTCCCATAGTATGGGGACATATATATAATAAATAATTAATATATAATAAATAATTTGATTCCAGCAATGTCATTTCACTCGATGATTTCATTAAGTTGATTTAAGTTGATGAATCTGTCTTGCTTACACTTTTACGTCGAAATTATTGCTGCACTAGATTTACGCTGCAATTTCTTTTGTTCTTTTTCTGTATTTTGAAAGATTATAAAACAACGTACGTGTAAACTCCGCAGTTATTTAAAAAAATCTAACACAGCCTTTTTAAATGCAGTGAAACTCTAGTTAACGCGTGACTTGTTTCGATGGTGTACCTTAAAGACGTTCACTTCGCACATCGCCGTACGGCTTCCGACATCTCTCTCTCGTTGACTACAGACTGTCCTAGTGACGTCACAATCCGGTGCGCGGGTCTGTAAGCTATAAGGGGGTGATGTATGGGGCTGTTGTTGATTTAATTTTTATTTTTATTTTTTGTCATTAATGCGAGTGATTTAGTCATTTTATTTTATGTTGGAGCTTACAATTTTTCTAAATAGGTTTGTAATAATTTTTTTTCCTGTAGGAGGACATTTCACAAATTAAGTATTTTTCATCGTGATTTTCCGGAGCAACAAAATGCTTTGCAACTTGATTTTTTTAAATTGACAATGACTTTCAGTTATCTTTAAAAAAGGTGAAATGTACTTTTTTACAGTATAATTTTTTTAAATAACCCTATTAAATATAAAATTTACTCTTGATAGCTATATAGCGTTTTGTCTTAAGTTGTCCAACACTGATACATAGACATCGTATAACCATCTATCTGTACAATAATTTAAGTACCTGGTTTACTAAATATAAAATTTACTCTCGATAGCTATAATAGCTTTTGTCTTAAGTTGTCCAAAGACCGATACATAGACATCGTATAACCATCTATCTGTACAATAATTTAAGTACCTGGTTTACTAAATATAAAATTTACTCTCGATAGCTATAATAGCTTTTGTCTTAAGTTGTCCAAAGACTGATACATAGACATCGTATAACCATCTGTACAATAAACTAAGTACCCGGTTTCTTACAGTAACACAATATATAATAAATAGCTGGTGTATAAAATAATGGAGAGAAGAAGAAATATCCTGTGCCACAATAAACAAAATTCATGCGATATGCTATTCACAATATCCGATCTCGCTACAGAACTTCAAAATCGGTTCCTCTGACAGACTATTGAAATCTAACAGTTAATCAAACCTCAAGTCTCTATCTTCCTATTAACAGAATGTTTTCGTCATACGGATACGGAAAAAGTGGGAACGGAGTTTTTCCGTTGATATACGAAAGGAACTGCGGAAAGGTTTGTGCAAATTCAGAATTTTCCGTTAACATATCTCTAAAGCGGTAATTTACCTTCAAAATAAGAAAGAAACTGCGGAAAGGTTTCTGAAAATTCAGAATATTCCCGTGCTACGAAAAATCCGCGAAATTCAGGTTTCTTTCTGTCATTTCACGGAAAAAGTTGAATCAGAAATATGTTTTGTTAATTCACGAAAGAAATGACTTAAAGTGGCTCGTGAATTTCAGAATTTTTTTTACAGTGTACTGTTTCATGCCACGTTCAACCGTCTCTTCGCCCATCGCATTCATGTAATCACCCAGGAATTAAATCATTCACCTACTTTGAGTTTAAATGGTAAATGTGTTATTGTTGCTTTGGATTTTAAAGACCAGCTTAAGCAACTCGATGAGCTATAAGTCGCCCGTCCGTAATTTAAAGCCGTAAGACAAACACAACATCCATGCCTCACCGGGATTCGAACCAGGATCCATCTCGGACTAATGATCGCAATCCAGCGCTTAGACCTTTGCGTCATCAGGACTGCATGGTAAATGTGATAAAAATTAAAAAAAAACTATTTCTGAAACATGCGCACCGTTGAACAATGATCTATCAAGAATCATTATTAACATTTCTTTCCCCGACATATGTTGAATTGCCGTTTGCACTTCTTTCTTTGAGGAGAAAACAGATCTTTGTAATGATGTGCGCAGCGGTACATTTGTTGATATTTGCCGCATGAGTAACATTCTTTGTTCTCTTTGAGGGCTTAGATTCATGAAGAGCAAACAAAATGAGGAGATAATTACAAAATGAGGAGATAATTTTTTTTTTTTTTTTTTCAATCTAGAAATAAGTTGTTGTTTTTCTTTTGGTCATGTAGTCGTTTTCATTGACAACCCTTAATCTCACTCCTAAATGTGTGTGGAGCGCTTATTGATATTCATTGTGCTGCTTATTTCAAGGATTACAGTACTTTGACGCAACAAGATAATCTTCTGATAAAATAATCTTATTTCGTTCTCTCTTCGGTAAACAAAAGCGATTTGGTATTAACTACTCCGTATAGCCCGTCATGCATCGTAGTAGCCATTTCGTTCTTTTCTTCTTTAATCATTTGCACTATGAATATGGTAAGAAGGTCGTGTATTTAAAAGAGAGAAAAATATTCTCTCGTTGAGGCTTTGAAGCTCCCGTTATGTCATTAGTTACATTTGACCAGGGAATTTTCTTCCTCTGTATGGAAAGACACATTTCAAGGGCAATAACTTCCGAGATAGCTTTTTTTTTTTTTCTCATCTCGCTGAACTAAATTAATAAAGTGCAGAAAAATCGGAAACTCACGAATTCAGCAATCAGATCGTGATTACATTCCAAGAATACGGAAACTTAAACACGAAAGATCGGCGCTTACCCTAAAGATTATTTCAGTTTTTGATTAAAACTACAAAGAGGGAGTGCGTGAGATTACGGATACTCGGAACTTCTATAATTGCAAAAGTGCAACATTCTGCTTTCATATATTTTTGTTGATAGCAGTTAAGGAATAAAGATATTTTACACTACTTTAATAGATGAATGTGCTCATATTTAGGGATGTGTAATATCACGGATTGCAAGGTCAGAGGAATCGAGCCAAGAGCTTTCTGATTAAATAACTTGATGTCTTCTTCTCTCCAAAAAGGAATGAAATCTTTAGAAAGGAAAAATGACAAATCTTTGAATAAGTTTTGTATGACTTTGTTCCATCCGATGTTTTCCTCTTGGTTGCGTACAAACAATTTCTCAGTATCATCATTAACTGTTAACATCATAACTCTTCTTCTTCTGAATGTAAATTTCTGCATTTTTATATTTAGCTTATTACTCATATTCGTGATAAAAAAAACGGACCCCTTTCATATGGTTCATTGAAATGTTCCAGTTCACTGTAAAAAAATTCTGAAATTCACGAACCGTTTCCCATAATTCCTTTCGTAAATTAACGAAGCATACTCCTGGTTCAATCTTTTACGTGAAATGAAAAAAAAAAAACCTGAATTTCAGGGATTCTTCGTGCGCCAGGAATATTTTGAATTTCCAGAAACCTTTCCGCAATTCCTTTCGTATATTAAAGAAAAAATTTTGTTCTCACTTTTTCCGTATCCATATGACCGAAAATCTCCGGTAAGAGGAGAGATTCGCGGAAATACTTGAGGTTTGAATAACTTCAAAGTTAGGATCAAGTTAAAGTTATCGCATGAGAATTTGGTTATTGTATCACAGGATATTTCTTCCCCTCTCCCCATTTTATGCATCAGCTTATTGCCAGTGGCGCCCATATGAGTACTGGGGGGGGGGGTTCAGAAGAATCCTAACCTTCTTCAAGGCTGTCAAACGTTTTAGTAAATGTACAAAACACTAAAATACAACAAAAAATAATTGATACAATCAATCATTAACATCTTGTTATTTTTAAAAATGCTTTAAAAAAAGATTTCGTCTATTTTAGTGTTTTAAATTTATCAAAAATTTGGCTATACCAACGGCTAGGGGGCTCTAGCCCCCTCTGCCCCTTACGGGCGTCCTTGGCTATTGCATATTGTGTTACCGTAAGTAGACTGATACTTCAATCACTGTACGAATGATTGTATGATGTCTATGCATCAGTCTGCGGATCGCTTGAGACAAAGCTATTATAGCTATCAAGAGTAAAATTTTATACTTAGGAGTTTTTTGAAATAATACTATAAAGCAGCACATTTCACCTTTCCTTAAGGATTGCATGAAAGTGATTGTCAGTTTAATAAGATCTCAAGTTCCAAAGTATTCTGTTGCTTCAAAAAATCGCGATGAAAAAGATACGAAATTTGTAATAAGTCCTCTTACAGAAAAAATAAAATTATTGCAAACCTATTCAGAAAGATGAGCCCCAACAGAAAGTAAATGACTAATTCACCCTCATTAATAACAAAAAACATTTCATCATCGCTCACTTAAAGTTCTACCTTATAGGGGGACTGTACGTTACTGGTCTTCCTAGCTTAATGATAACTTGCGCAGTTCCGCTAGAAAAGATCCCTGGTTCGAAACTCACCAGGGTAAAAGGAAGAGAGTTCGTAAGAGGGATGAAAAGTCAAAATCGAAGTTTTCTGAAATTTCTGTATAATAAACACCGCAACGGATTTTTTTAAATAAACGACTACGGAAATTCTGTCAAAATACTCAAGTTAGAGGAAACGGATATTTCTAAAAACGGAAACCTACGGGCAACTTTGCAACATTAAATTTCTTGAACATGAACCCCCCCCTTCCCCCTGGTGGCGCAGTGGTCTAAGCGTTGGCTTCTGACCATTCGTCCGAGATGGGACTCGGTTCGAACCCGGTGAGACGTGGACGTTGCGTTTGTCTTACGCACTGGTTCTTTCACTTTTCTGGAACCAGTGGCCCGAAATAAGGGACGAACGACTGCTTATAGCCCACTGAGTTGCTCACGGTGATCGGTAAACCCTGAAATAAAAAAATAACAAGAAAGATTACACTGAATTTTTGGGTGTAATAAGCACGTCTTTTGAATCCCTTTCTGACGCAAATTAAATTTATCAAAGCTATTCAAAGTCAATGGAACCGGTATGGAAAACAATAGTATCTGACGGAAGAAAAAAGTTTTTCAATCGGGTTTTTAATTCCTCAGATATGGCTGTAAACGCAATCGTGAGCTTATGCCCTCTGGTTGCAGACTTGTGTGTTGAGAAAAACATGAATTTATATGAGAAACATTTCACACCGGATTAGAAACAGAGATATGGACAAAAATAAGACGCGACTTTACGTCCCTTGGTGGGAAAACCATTAATTGCAATCATTTTAGGAAGAAAGTATTCTCAAAAGGATTTTCCATATCAGCGGTATCGGTCCAAGAAAAAAAAAAAAAAATTAGTCGAGTTTTCAGGAGCCCAGATTTTGCTACAAATATATCAGAAGCAGAAATTAACACTTATGCCTCCTGGTGGCCAAACCATTCTTTACCAAACATTAGAAAATATGTGAAAATATTTTCCATCAGGTCTTGTATGCGATACAGGAAGAATTTTTCAAATCGGAGTTTTATAAGCAGAAATAATGCATACAACGCAATGTGCCTTTGTGTCCTCTAGCGGAAAGTCTATGATTTACTTGAAAATTTTGAATTTTTAGGAAAACCATTTCGCATCGGAAACACCATCCAACAAAGAAGGAATTTTCCAAATCGGACTCCTAGAAGTAGAGATATTGACAAAAATAAGATATACATCTACGCCCCTGGCGTAGAAACCATGCATTATTTCAAGAAGAAAATGTTCCTAAAAGGTTTGCCGACATGAGTAGTATCGGTCAACAAATGACTTTTTTTTCAATCGAGATTTTAGAAGCTCATATTTTGCTGGAAATACATCAGAAGCGGGAATTAAGACTTACGCCACCTGGTGGCCAAACCATTTTTTACAAAAATTTGAAATTATGTGTAAAGGATTTCCCATCAAGAGCTGTATCCGGTGCAGAAAGAATTTTTGAAATCGGAGATTTAGAAGCAGAGATATAGGGGGAAAGCAATTTACCTTTACGCCCCTAGCGGAAAGTCTGTGAATTAAGTGAAAATTTTCAAATTATATGAAAAACATGTCCCACTAGAAACACTATCCAACAAAGAAGGAATTTTTCAAATCGGACTCCTAGAAGTAGTGATATTGACAAAAATAAGATATACGTCTAAGCCCCCTGCCGTAGAAACCATGCATTATTTTAAGAAGAAAATGTTTCTAAACGGTTTGTCGACATGAGTACTATCGGTCTACAAACGAAGTTTTTTTCAATCGGATTTTAGAAGCTCATTTTTTGATGCAAATACATCAGAAGCGGAAATTATGATTTACGCCCCCGGGTGGCCAAACCATTTTTTCACAAAAATTAGAAATTATGTGAAAACGATTTGCAATCAGGAGCTGTATCCGGTGCAGAAAGAATTTTTCAAATCGGAGATTTAGAAGCAGAGATATACGGGAAAGCGCAATTTACCTTTACGCCCCCTAGCGGAAAGTCTATGAATTACTTGAAAATTTTGAAGTTATATGAAAAACATGCCACACTGAAAACATTATCCAACAAGGAAGAATTTTTTCAAATCGGACTTCTAGAAGTAGAGATATTGACGAAAATAAGATATACATCTACGCCTCCCGGCGGAGAAACTGTGGAATATTTTAAGAAGAAAATATTTTTAAAAAAATTATCGATGCGAGTGGCATCAGTCCACGAAGAAAAATTTTTAATCGATATTTTAGAAGCTCAGATTTTATGATAAATATATCAAAAGCAAAAATTAACACTGACGCCCCCAGGTGGCCAAAGTATTCTTTACCAAAAATTTGAAATTATATGCAAACAATTTTCCATCAAGAGGTGTATCCGCTGAAGAAAAAGTTTTTAAATCGGAGTTTCAGAAGAAGAGTTATCGGGAAAAATGTAATTTACTTTTACGCCCCCTTGCGGAAAATCTATGTGTAATTTGAAAAAGTAACTTTATCCAAAATACTCTTCGACATAAAATGGAATCGCAATATAAAATATTTTTTTTTAATCGGATGTTTAGAAGCAAATATGTGGATTAAAACGTATTTTTGAATTCGACATCATCTGCATTTACGCCCTATAGCGGCAAAATTGTACATGGTAAAAAAAAAAAAAACGAAATGAAGGATCATCATTCGCATATTTCAAGCTTCCCAATGCAAAAATAATTTTTCAAATCGGACTAATGGTTGCAAAGATATCGTGGGTACAGGCGGACGGACGGACGGACGGACAAACCGATAACATAAGCACGATCTTTTTTTACAAAAGACGTGCTAAAAACGATAGGACATGAATTTACGAAGAACAGATGCACCTGAACCACTACACTATGCTTTGCTAAACCATTAACTACACTGCATTTTGATTTGGATCATTTTTACGCTTTCCATCCGTAGGTTGAAGAAGCGTACATGCTCCAGCTTTGTCCGTCTGTCTGTCCGTCCGTCAGCACGATAACTCGCGTAAAAATTGTTCGATTTCGATGAAATTTTAGTGTGTGGTAGGGGACTACCTGGGTACAAACCCTATTGAAAATGGACGAAATATGTTCAAAGGTCAGAACATAGGAGTTTGATCCATTCCATTGCCCTTATACGTCATAACTTGCGTAAAAATGGTTCGAGTTCGATGAAATCTTAGTATGTGGTAGGGGACTACATGGGGACGAATCCTATTTAAAATGGGTGAAATGGGGTCAAAGGTCAGGACATAGGAGCGGGATTCATTCCATTGCCCTTATGCGTCATAACTTACGTAAAATTGCTTCGATTGCGACAAAACTTTAGTATGTTGTTCCGGAGGTGTGCTGAACCGGTTCTGTTGGGTATCATCGAAATGGGTCAAAGGTCAGGAAGCAGGAGCAAGATTTATTCCGTAGCCATTACCCTTATAACTTGAGTAATGATTTCTGGTATGATGGAAAGCGTATCATAATCAATGCATTGCATGCTTTTTTTAACTTGTTCTGGTTAGTCGGTTGGCTGGTTGACAGTTTTTAGTGGCACAACATGGGCCACAACGCACCAAAGTGCGCGGAGAATCACAGTTAATCATGAGAAACAGAAAGAAAAATGTGACATCAAAACGTAATAAAAACACACGTCTAAGAAACTATGCACTCACACAACATGAAATGATGTAAAGGGACTACCCAAAAACTGTGGAATACACAAAAGTAAAAACGCCGGTACAACGTAGAAAAAAAAATGCGCAGGAAACGCGTCACACTGTTCCTTTAAAGACGATCCAAGGTTTCTGGGTCGTTTTGTATAGTAGGTTTCATATGTAGAGGATTTTAAGAAAGGAGTGTCTGACCCCAGGTCTTAAACAACCCTTAGAAATTGGAAGCTAGGAGATTTGGGCTAGAGTGCCCGGTAGGAAAGTGACACGGAAGCGAGGCAGAAAGGGGGAGGAAGACACCCTTATTTATTACCGGGGGTAGGGCAGTACCCGTGGTCCGACGGCTTAACGTGCCCATCCGACGCACGGCGGATATTTAGTGGATCGAGCGTTCGTGCCTGCCTGGGATCGAACCTGAGGTCCTTTCCGTGGCAGTCACGAACGTTGCCCACTAGGCCACCCGCGGCCTTTGTATAGTAAGTAAGAAAAGGTTTCTGGGTCGTCTTGTATAGTACGTATGTGAATCAGAAAGTAAGTTACAGTTAGCGCCATCTGGAGTGGGATTGCAGTCAGAGCGTGTGTGCTTGGGAGCGAAGTAGACAGTACGTCAGAGCTGCCGACGGGAGATGTTTTAGTTCAGTATCAGCGTAAGGCGTGTGCAGGAGGCTGTTTGTAATGACGCGACAAATGGATTTTTACTCCAACTTGGAAGTGCGAGGAACCATTAATCGATTGTTGTGGGCTAGGCGCCTAAATTGCACTGACATCCATCGTGAAATCTGTACTGTGTACGGGGGAAATGCCATGTCTCGCCCGGTCATTGTAAAGTGGTGCCAACAATTTGAAAAAGGTCTCACAAATTTGATGAACGAATACCGCGAAGGCAGACCATCAATATCCAGCACTCCGGAGGATGTTGCCGCCGTTGACGACATGAAACGGGATAATAGGCTCAGCAAAATCAAGGAAATTGTCAGTACGTTAGACATTTCGTATGGGACTGGCCATTCCATCACGCACGCGCACGCACAGCTGGGATTTCGGAAATTGTGTGCGAGATGGGTGCCACGTTAACTGGTTGCACCAAACTGGAGAAGACTTTTCCTGTACAGGTATGGAAAAGTTAATCACACGTTCCCATAAACGTTTACAGTCCTTAAGCGACTATGTCGAAAAATGAATAAATGTTGTACCTTTAAACCAACATACATCCCCTGAGTATATCTCGTTTTTTCTTTTTTTTTTTTTTTTTTATTCAGCAGTGTGACTAACTTTTTGGTCCGCCCTCGTGTACACAAAAACGACAACACACAACAATACATGAACAATAGTCAGATGAATAACACAGCACACTTGTTTTATTCTTGCATATAATCCCAATGATAACTACGTGCGATCTATCCATTACAACTTTCCTGATTTCGAAATGGCAGCGTGAAATAAGGAAATAGTAAGAAATATCCAATGTTAAAAAAAATGACACTTCGAAACTTACGATACTCTCTGTAATGTGCCAAGGAAGGCAATGCGAACAATTTTGACAGTAACTAACATCAACACCTCACGGACTTAAGAAATTCTCAAATGCATATTGAACTACAGCATTTCAATTTTCATTGAAACAGATAATAGTTGACTAATAATGTATCAATTGTTCTATGAGAAGGTGGCTGGGATCGTTGTGACCGAGAGCAAGTTATCGCCTTAGAAGCAGAAATATTAAGAGCAATTTATGAATTCGTTATTTGTCGGTGTAATACATACATACATATCACTAAGCTCCTCTTCTCTGACATTCAGAGATTATCTCCTCACAGAAAGAACTCACTGTTGCTCTACCAGGCGTCTCCAATTACAGCGATTTTGGCACACTGCTTGAGCTTCATTGACATCCATCACATGCCGCACACGAGACCTTTTGTACTTAATACTCACTATCTTTTTCTCATGCAGACATTCCTGAACCTGGTCCTCCCATGATTCCCTTGGCCTTCCTCTACCTGTTCTTTCCTTCCACTTGGGCTGAATAAATTCTCTTAGTAAGCATCTCATCACTCATTCTTTCAAGATGACCAAGCCACCTAAGAATCTTAGTCTCCACCTTACTAACAACATTTTGCCTCACATTACACATCTGCAACACATCTTTATTCCTCACGTGATCAGAGCGTGTCTTACCACAAATCCCCCAGTAAGTAACGCATCTCCCCAAGACACAAATGACTTGTATATCTTTTCTGCAGAACCCAGGTTTCACTGCCATACATCAGAGTAGGAACAATTACACTTCATACACAGCCATGCGGGACTCTCTCGAGAACCCATCATTCCTGTGAAAAACTCCTAAAGCAGCTATGGCTTTTAATGAAGAATTCACTCTCCCACTAATTTCACCATCTAATTTGCTCTCTCTGTCAAACATGCTTCCCAAATATACAAACTCGTTTACCTGATCAATAAGGGTGCCATTTAGACATATCCTGCATACAGTACTAACAGTTCCTCACTCAGAAAACCATAACTTTGGGATTTCCCTAATTTATACTCAGTTTGAAATTCATACAAACTTCGTACATCTGGGCCAGCATACTCGGCAACTCGCTTTTGCTCTCTGCCAACAGGACTGTGTCACCAGCACCTGCACACAGGGATATTAACCAAGTCATAAACCAGTATTGTCCATCTTGGCATGCACGCATCCAAAAATGTATTAAACAGCCGTGGTGACATTACACAACCTTGTCTGGCTTCTGCACCATTAGAAAGCCATTGTGGGCTGATCAACCGCACTGATGTCACTTTATGATTTTTATGCCTCTCGGTGCAATATGAGTGTATATACAGTATGTGGGTTCGAATCGCAACCTTTTGCCGGTGCTCGGATCCATATCTTCCTACTCCCGAGCTGCTGTTCTCCCAGTTGAAATACGAGGGCAGGTTTATTGCTGCTTCCATAAGCGCCGACTTGAAAAATTGTTGGGGGTTCCAGAAATTTTCCGTATGCGCCGACTTGAAAAATTATTGTGGCTTCCAGAAATTTTCTGCTTCATTGTCCATTTGACTCATCATGCATAATCTCAGAGGTACGTCATACACGTCATGTCCTGTAGTACTATTACATCGGAAGACAATTTTTTGTCTAAATACTGTTAACTTCAGAACTGTGGTTTAGTTTGTTGCTATTCTGGAAAGGGAATTTCACAACTACAACCATGAACTTACGACTTTGAAAATACGAAAAAACAAAATGAAACCGCAAATTGTGTTGAAAACCTTACTTCGCGAGTGCCCGCTAATCCTCTTCCCGTTCGTCACTCCGTAGAAAGCGATCTCATTGTGTCATCGATGAATGCAGTAATAAGCAAATATCGATTTCACGGCTGAGTAACTCTGGCAGACAGGTTTCTACTCTTCCATGAGAAGCAGTTGGGGCATTTAAGTCTTTCTCCGCTGGAGAAATCCCCATGACATTTCTCGATTACTTTATAGACAGCATGCACATTTTTCTTTTTTAAATGGAGAATCGATTATGAAAGTCAAAACTAAACTTAACGTTAAACATGATGTTTTGTTTTCTTTCTCTAAAACATGGAACTAATCAAAAGCAGTAGTTTGCCCTTGATTTAAATAGCTGAAGGTTGTAATGTTCAGAGAAAATGTAAACCAGGAAAGAAATTCCGAAGTTTCATTGCAGAAGGAGGTAACAAAGCGATTAGAATGGCACTCAACACGTTAGGGCGAGTGTTAGGTGAGACCGTGCATGTTGAAGCTTGAAGCAGCAGGAGGTGATACAAAGACTGACAGCTCATGAGATCAATGCTTACGATAGTTTCGCTGAAAGATGCTAGCTCCCTTTTTTACGCCTACGAGAAACGGACCTACCAAAATGATTGAGTGCTACGTTTTATATCAGACCAAGTACACTGCGTCAAGAAGTTTTATGTTTGATAAGGATGCTCTGTCTCAAATGTGAGAACATTACACCCATTTGCGTGAGCTCGTGCCTTGGATACTAAGAGAAACAAAATTTGAAGGATCATTGTTAGAAACGATAATTTTTTTTACGCCACATCTCAGGTGTAATAAGCCCAACTATGAAAGAAAAAATGCTGTGCGGTAATATCAGTATGCTACTATAATAGTTGCGTCGATTTACTGCAGTATTTAAGTCGTTGCCCTGAAACTCCCCCCCCCCCCAAAATAGCCAAAATGGCACCTGCATTTGGAAGTCGTTTTCCTGAAATGGGTTTAGGTATTTCAGGGAAGAGTTTGTAATACACTGTAAAAAATAAATGGTGTGAATTGACGGTGAATTTCTGAAAATAACGTGCAGCAAAGTTGCCGGTAAGTGTCCGTCTTTTAACGAAATTTCCGCTTTTAAAAGTGCCTGCGTTTTTAACTTCCTTATTTTCGCAAATTTTCCGTAGTCAGTAATTCCGTTTATTTCGAAAAAGTCCGTTTCAAGTTTTTCCGTATTTAGACAGACATTTTGCAAAATTGAAGACGCTGAATTATTCAGCCCTTGTGCCAAAGAATCCTTTCTCGTCGGAGTGGAGACAGAACTCAGGCCGATTGGGTTAAGTCTACACAAGCAGCGCGTTTTAACCACTGAGCTAGAAAGTCTTATGAACTGCACTCACGTTTAAGGTAAAACTACTCTCCTGATAATGAGTTTTTTCTTTTCATTAATACAAGTGATTTTGTCATTTATTTTCTGTATGTGCTTATTTTTTTAATACATTTGTAATAATTTTATTTTTTCTGTAGGAAGATTTATCACAAATTAAGCATTTATTTTTCAACGTGATATTTCGAGGCAATAGAATGCTTTGAAACTTGAGAACTTTTTTTTTTTTTTAACTGACAATAAATTTCAATCATTTTTAAGAAATGGTGAAATGTACTATTTCGTAGTATTGTTTCACGAAACTTCTAAATATGAAATTTACTCTTGATAGCTATATTAGCTTTTGTCTTAAGTACTCACTCCACAGGCTGATACATAGACATCGTACAATCACCAGTACAATAATTTAAATACCCGCTTTCTTACGGTAACACAATATATGGTGGTGCACAAAATGGGAGAGAGAAGAGATATCCTGTGCCGGAATCCTCAAAATTTGTGCGATATGATATTCACAATATCCCATCTCGCTACATAACTTCAAATTCAGTTCCTTTAACAGACCATTCAAATTTAACAGTTAATCAAACCTCAAGTATTCCCGCGAATCTCTCCTGTTACCAGAATGTTTTTGTCATATGGATAGGAACTTCAAAGTCAGTTCCTTTGAGAGATGATTGAAATTTAACAGTTAATCAAACCTCAAGAATTTCCGCAAATCTATCTTGTTACCAGAATGTTTTCGTCATACGGATTGGAATTTCAAAATCAGTTCCTTTGACAGACGATTGAAATTTAACGCTAATCGAACCTCAAGTATTCCCGCGAACCTCTCCTATTACCGGAATGTTTTTCTCATATGGATAAGAACTTTAAAATCAGTTCCTTTGACAGACGATTGAAATTTGGCAGTTAATCGAACCTCAAGTATTCCCGCGAATCTCTCCTGTTACCAGAATGTTTTCGTCATACGGATTGGAATTTCAAAATCAGTTCCTTTGACAGACGATTGAAATTTAACAGTTAATCGAACCTCAAGTATTCCCGCCAATCGCTCCTGTTACCAGAATGTTTTTGTCATAAGGATAGGAACTTCAAATTCAGTTCCTTTGACAGATGATGGAAATTTAACAGTTAATCAAACCTCAAGTATTCCCGCGAATCTATCTTGTTACCAAAATGTTTTTGTCATAAGTATAGGAACTTCAAAGTCAGTTCCTTTGACAGATGATTGAAATTTAACAGTTAATCAAACCTCAAGTATTCCCGCGAATCTCTCCTGTTACCAGAATGTTTTTGTCATATGGATAGGAACTTCAAAGTCAGTTCCTTTGAGAGATGATTGAAATTTAACAGTTAATCAAACCTCAAGAATTTCCGCAAATCTATCTTGTTACCAGAATGTTTTCGTCATACGGATTGGAATTTCAAAATCAGTTCCTTTGATAGACGATTGAAATTTAACGCTAATCGAACCTCAAGTATTCCCGCGAACCTCTCCTATTACCCGAATGTTTTCCTCATATGGATAAGAACTTTAAAATCAGTTCCTTTGACAGACGATTGAAATTTAGCAGTTAATCGAACATCAAGTATTCCCGCGAATCTCTCCTGTTACCAGAATGTTTTCGTCATACGGATTGGAATTTCAAAATCAGTTCCTTTGACAGACGATTGAAATTTAACAGTTAATCGAACCTCAAGTATTCCCGCCAATCGCTCCTGTTACCAGAATGTTTTTGTCATAAGGATAGCAACTTCAAAATCAGTTCCTTTGACAGATGATTGAAATTTAACAGTTAATCAAACCTCAAGTATTCCCGCGAATCTATCTTGTTACCGGAATGTTTTCATCATATGGATAAGAACTTTAAAATCAGTTCCTTTGACAGACGATTGAAATTTAACAGTTAATCAAACCTCAAGAACTCCCGCGAGTCTATCTTGTTAATAGAATGTTTTCGTCATACGGATTGGAATTTCAAAATTAGTTCCTTTGACAGACGATTGAAATTTAACGCTAATCGAACCTCAAGTATTCCCGCGAATCTCTCCTATTACCGGAATGTTTTCCTCATATGGATAGGAACTTCAAAATCAGTTCTTTGACAGACGATTGAAATTTAACAGTTGATCGAAACTCAAGTATTCCCGCGAATCTCTCCTGTTACCAGAATGTTTTCGTCATATGGATAGGAACCTCAAAATCAGTTCCTTTGACACACGATTGAAATTTAACAGTTAATCGAACCTCAAGTATTCCCGCGAATTGCCCCTGTTACCAGAATGTTTTTGTCATAATAATAGGAACTTCAAAGTCAGTTCCTTTGACAGATGATTGAAATTTAACAGTTAATCAAACCTCAAGTATTCCCGCGAATCTATCTTGTTACCGGAATGTTTTCATCATATGGATAAGAACTTTAAAATCAGTTCCTTTGACAGACGATTGAAATTTAACAGTTAATCAAACCTCAAGAACTCCCGCGAGTCTATCTTGTTAATAGAATGTTTTCGTCATACGGATTGGAATTTCAAAATTAGTTCCGTTGACAGACGATTGAAATTTAACGCTAATCGAACCTCAAGTATTCCCGCGAATCTCTCCTATTACCGGAATGTTTTCGTCATACGGATTGGAATTTCAAAATCAGTTCCTTTGACAGACGATTGAAATTTAACAGTTGATCGAAACTCAAGTATTCCCGCGAATCTCTCCTGTTACCAGAATGTTTTCGTCATATGGATAGGAACCTTCAAAATCAGTTCCTTTGACACACGATTGAAATTTAACAGTTAATCGAACCTCAAATATTCCCGCGAATTGCCCCTGTTACCAGAATGTTTTTGTCATAATAATAGGAACTTCAAAGTCAGTTCCTTTGACAGATAATGGAAATTTAACAGTTAATCAAACCTCAAGTATTCCCGCGAATCTATCTTGTTACCAAAATGTTTTTGTCATAAGTATAGGAACTTCAAAGTCAGTTCCTTTGACAGATGATTGAAATTTAACAGTTAATCAAACCTCAAGTATTCCCGCGAATCTCTCCTGTTACCAGAATGTTTTTGTCATATGGATAGGAACTTCAAAGTCAGTTCCTTTGAGAGATGATTGAAATTTAACAGTTAATCAAACCTCAAGAATTTCCGCAAATCTATCTTGTTACCAGAATGTTTTCGTCATACGGATTGGAATTTCAAAATCAGTTCCTTTGATAGACGATTGAAATTTAACGCTAATCGAACCTCAAGTATTCCCGCGAACCTCTCCTATTACCCGAATGTTTTCCTCATATGGATAAGAACTTTAAAATCAGTTCCTTTGACAGACGATTGAAATTTAGCAGTTAATCGAACATCAAGTATTCCCGCGAATCTCTCCTGTTACTAGAATGTTTTCGTCATACGGATTGGAATTTCAAAATCAGTTCCTTTGACAGACGATTGAAATTTAACAGTTAATCGAACCTCAAGTATTCCCGCCAATCGCTCCTGTTACCAGAATGTTTTTGTCATAAGGATAGCAACTTCAAAATCAGTTCCTTTGACAGATGATTGAAATTTAACAGTTAATCAAACCTCAAGTATTCCCGCTAATCTATCTTGTTACCAGAATGTTTTCGTCATACGGATTGGAATTTCAAAATCAGTTCCTTTGACAGACGATTGAAATTTAACAGTTAATCGAACCTCAAGTATTCCCGCCAATCTCTCCTGTTACCAGAATGTTTTTGTCATAAGGATAGGAACTTCAAAGTCAGTTCCTTTGACAGATGATTGAAATTTAACAGTTAATCAAACCTCAAGTATTCCCGCGAATCTATCTTGTTACCGGAATGTTTTCATCATATGGATAAGAACTTTAAAATCAGTTCCTTTGACAGACGATTGAAATTTAACAGTTAATCAAACCTCAAGATTTCCCGCGAATCTATCTTGTTAATAGAATGTTTTCGTCATACGGATTGGAATTTCAAAATTAGTTCCTTTGACAGACGATTGAAATTTAACGCTAATCGAACCTCAAGTATTCCCGCGAATCTCTCCTATTACCGGAATGTTTTCCTCATATGGATAGGAACTTCAAAATCAGTTCTTTGACAGACGATTGAAATTTAACAGTTGATCGAAACTCAAGTATTCCCGCGAATCTCTCCTGTTACCAGAATGTTTTCGTCATATGGATAGGAACCTCAAAATCAGTTCCTTTGACACACGATTGAAATTTAACAGTTAATCGAACCTCAAGTATTCCCGCGAATTGCCCCTGTTACCAGAATATTTTTGTCATAATAATAGGAACTTCAAAGTCAGTTCCTTTGACAGATGATTGAAATTTAACAGTTAATCGAACCTCAAGTATTCCCGCGAATCTCTCCTGTTACCAGAATGTTTTTGTCATATGGATAGGAACTTCAAAGTCAGTTCCTTTGAGAGATGATTGAAATTTAACAGTTAATCAAACCTCAAGAATTTCCGCAAATCTATCTTGTTACTAGAATGTTTTCGTCATACGGATTGGAATTTCAAAATCAGTTCCTTTGACAGACGATTGAAATTTAACAGCTAATCGAACCTCAAGTATTCCCGCGAACCTCTCCTGTTACCAGAATGTTTTTGTCATAAGGATAGCAACTTCAAAATCAGTTCCTTTGACAGATGATTGAAATTTAACAGTTAATCAAACCTCAAGTATTCCCGCCAATCGCTCCTGTTACCAGAATGTTTTTGTCATAAGGATAGGAACTTCAAAGTCAGTTCCTTTGACAGATGATTGAAATTTAACAGTTAATCAAACCTCAAGTATTCCCGCGAATCTATCTTGTTACCGGAATGTTTTCATCATATGGATAAGAACTTTAAAATCAGTTCCTTTGACAGACGATTGAAATTTAACAGTTAATCAAACCTCAAGAATTCCCGCGAATCTATCTTGTTAATAGAATGTTTTCGTCATACGGATTGGAATTTCAAAATTAGTTCCTTTGACAGACGATTGAAATTTAACGCTAATCGAACCTCAAGTATTCCCGCGAATCTCTCCTATTACCGGAATGTTTTCCTCATATGGATAGGAACTTCAAAATCAGTTCTTTGACAGACGATTGAAATTTAACAGTTGATCGAAACTCAAGTATTCCCGCGAATCTCTCCTGTTACCAGAATGTTTTCGTCATATGGATAGGAACCTCAAAATCAGTTCCTTTGACACACGATTGAAATTTAACAGTTAATCGAACCTCAAGTATTCCCGCGAATTGCCCCTGTTACCAGAATGTTTTTGTCATAATAATAGGAACTTCAAAGTCAGTTCCTTTGACAGATGATTGAAATTTAACAGTTAATCGAACCTCAAGTATTCCCGCGAATCTCTCCTGTTACCAGAATGTTTTTGTCATATGGATAGGAACTTCAAAGTCAGTTCCTTTAAGAGATGATTGAAATTTAACAGTTAATCAAACCTCAAGAATTTCCGCAAATCTATCTTGTTACTAGAATGTTTTCGTCATACGGATTGGAATTTCAAAATCAGTTCCTTTGACAGACGATTGAAATTTAACGCTAATCGAACCTCAAGTATTCCCGCGAACCTCTCCTGTTACCAGAATGTTTTTGTCATAAGGATAGCAACTTCAAAATCAGTTCCTTTGACAGATGATTGAAATTTAACAGTTAATCAAACCTCAAGTATTCCCGCCAATCGCTCCTGTTACCAGAATGTTTTTGTCATAAGGATAGGAACTTCAAAGTCAGTTCCTTTGACAGATGATTGAAATTTAACAGTTAATCAAACCTCAAGTATTCCCGCGAATCTATCTTGTTACCGGAATGTTTTCATCATATGGATAAGAACTTTAAAATCAGTTCCTTTGACAGACGATTGAAATTTAACAGTTAATCAAACCTCAAGAATTTCCGCGAATCTATCTTGTTAATAGAATGTTTTCGTCATACGGATTGGAATTTCAAAGTTAGTTCCTTTGACAGACGATTGAAATTTAACGCTAATCGAACCTCAAGTATTCCCGCGAATCTCTCCTATTACCGGAATGTTTTCCTCATATGGATAGGAACTTCAAAATCAGTTCTTTGACAGACGATTGAAATTTAACAGTTGATCGAAACTCAAGTATTCCCGCGAATCTCTCCTGTTACCAGAATGTTTTCGTCATATGGATAGGAACCTCAAAATCAGTTCCTTTGACACACGATTGAAATTTAACAGTTAATCGAACCTCAAGTATTCCCGCGAATTGCCCCTGTTACCAGAATGTTTTTGTCATAATAATAGGAACTTCAAAGACAGTTCCTTTGACAGATGATTGAAATTTAACAGTTAATCAAACCTCAAGTATTCCCGCGAATCTATCGTGTTACCGGAATGTTTTCATCATATGGATAAGAACTTTAAAATCAGTTCCTTTGACAGACGATTGAAATTTAACAGTTAATCAAACCTCAAGAATTCCCGCGAATCTATCTTGTTAATAGAATGTTTTCGTCATACGGATTGGAATTTCAAAATCAGTTCCTTTGACAGACGATTGAAATTTAACAGTTAATCGAACCTCAAGTATTCCCGCCAATCTCTCCTGTTAACAGAATGTTTTTGTCATAAGGATAGGAACTTCAAAGTCAGTTCCTTTGACAGATGATTGAAATTTAACAGTTAATCAAACCTCAAGTATTCCCGCGAATCTATCTTGTTACCGGAATGTTTTCATCATATGGATAAGAACTTTAAAATCAGTTCCTTTGACAGACGATTGAAATTTAACAGTTAATCAAACCTCAAGAATTCCCGCGAATCTATCTTGTTAATAGAATGTTTTCGTCATACGGATTGGAATTTCAAAATTAGTTCCTTTGACAGACGATTGAAATTTAACGCTAATCGAACCTCAAGTATTCCCGCGAATCTCTCCTATTACCGGAATGTTTTCCTCATATGGATAGGAACTTCAAAATCAGTTCTTTGACAGACGATTGAAATTTAACAGTTGATCGAAACTCAAGTATTCCCGCGAATCTCTCCTGTTACCAGAATGTTTTCGTCATATGGATAGGAACCTCAAAATCAGTTCCTTTGACACACGATTGAAATTTAACAGTTAATCGAACCTCAAGTATTCCCGCGAATTGCCCCTGTTACCAGAATGTTTTTGTCATAATAATAGGAACTTCAAAGTCAGTTCCTTTGACAGATGATTGAAATTTAACAGTTAATCAAACCTCAAGTATTCCCGCGAATCTATCTTGTTACCGGAATGTTTTCATCATATGGATAAGAACTTTAAAATCAGTTCCTTTGACAGACGATTGAAATTTAACAGTTAATCAAACCTCAAGAATTCCCGCGAATCTATCTTGTTAATAGAATGTTTTCGTCATACGGATTGGAATTTCAAAATTAGTTCCGTTGACAGACGATTGAAATTTAACGCTAATCGAACCTCAAGTATTCCCGCGAATCTCTCCTATTACCGGAATGTTTTCGTCATACGGATTGGAATTTCAAAATCAGTTCTTTGACAGACGATTGAAATTTAACAGTTGATCGAAACTCAAGTATTCCCGCGAATCTCTCCTGTTACCAGAATGTTTTCGTCATATGGATAGGAACCTCAAAATCAGTTCCTTTGACACACGATTGAAATTTAACAGTTAATCGAACCTCAAATATTCCCGCGAATTGCCCCTGTTACCAGAATGTTTTTGTCATAATAATAGGAACTTCAAAGTCAGTTCCTTTGACAGATAATGGAAATTTAACAGTTAATCAAACCTCAAGTATTCCCGCGAATCTATCTTGTTACCAAAATGTTTTTGTCATAAGTATAGGAACTTCAAAGTCAGTTCCTTTGAGAGATGATTGAAATTTAACAGTTAATCAAACCTCAAGAATTTCCGCAAATCTATCTTGTTACCAGAATGTTTTCGTCATACGGATTGGAATTTCAAAATCAGTTCCTTTGATAGACGATTGAAATTTAACGCTAATCGAACCTCAAGTATTCCCGCGAACCTCTCCTATTACCCGAATGTTTTCCTCATATGGATAAGAACTTTAAAATCAGTTCCTTTGACAGACGATTGAAATTTAGCAGTTAATCGAACATCAAGTATTCCCGCGAATCTCTCCTGTTACCAGAATGTTTTCGTCATACGGATTGGAATTTCAAAATCAGTTCCTTTGACAGACGATTGAAATTTAACAGTTAATCGAACCTCAAGTATTCCCGCCAATCGCTCCTGTTACCAGAATGTTTTTGTCATAAGGATAGCAACTTCAAAATCAGTTCCTTTGACAGATGATTGAAATTTAACAGTTAATCAAACCTCAAGTATTCCCGCTAATCTATCTTGTTACCAGAATGTTTTCGTCATACGGATTGGAATTTCAAAATCAGTTCCTTTGACAGACGATTGAAATTTAACAGTTAATCGAACCTCAAGTATTCCCGCCAATCTCTCCTGTTACCAGAATGTTTTTGTCATAAGGATAGGAACTTCAAAGTCAGTTCCTTTGACAGATGATTGAAATTTAACAGTTAATCAAACCTCAAGTATTCCCGCGAATCTATCTTGTTACCGGAATGTTTTCATCATATGGATAAGAACTTTAAAATCAGTTCCTTTGACAGACGATTGAAATTTAACAGTTAATCAAACCTCAAGAATTCCCGCGAATCTATCTTGTTAATAGAATGTTTTCGTCATACGGATTGGAATTTCAAAATTAGTTCCTTTGACAGACGATTGAAATTTAACGCTAATCGAACCTCAAGTATTCCCGCGAATCTCTCCTATTACCGGAATGTTTTCCTCATATGGATAGGAACTTCAAAATCAGTTCTTTGACAGACGATTGAAATTTAACAGTTGATCGAAACTCAAGTATTCCTGCGAATCTCTCCTGTTACCAGAATGTTTTCGTCATATGGATAAGAACCTCAAAATCAGTTCCTTTGACACACGATTGAAATTTAACAGTTAATCGAACCTCAAGTATTCCCGCGAATTGCCCCTGTTACCAGAATGTTTTTGTCATAATAATAGGAACTTCAAAGTCAGTTCCTTTGACAGATGATTGAAATTTAACAGTTAATCGAACCTCAAGTATTCCCGCGAATCTCTCCTGTTACCAGAATGTTTTTGTCATATGGATAGGAACTTCAAAGTCAGTTCCTTTGAGAGATGATTGAAATTTAACAGTTAATCAAACCTCAAGAATTTCCGCAAATCTATCTTGTTACTAGAATGTTTTCGTCATACGGATTGGAATTTCAAAATCAGTTCCTTTGACAGACGATTGAAATTTAACGCTAATCGAACCTCAAGTATTCCCGCGAACCTCTCCTGTTACCAGAATGTTTTTGTCATAAGGATAGCAACTTCAAAATCAGTTCCTTTGACAGATGATTGAAATTTAACAGTTAATCAAACCTCAAGTATTCCCGCCAATCGCTCCTGTTACCAGAATGTTTTTGTCATAAGGATAGGAACTTCAAAGTCAGTTCCTTTGACAGATGATTGAAATTTAACAGTTAATCAAACCTCAAGTATTCCCGCGAATCTATCTTGTTACCGGAATGTTTTCATCATATGGATAAGAACTTTAAAATCAGTTCCTTTGACAGACGATTGAAATTTAACAGTTAATCAAACCTCAAGAATTCCCGCGAATCTATCTTGTTAATAGAATGTTTTCGTCATACGGATTGGAATTTCAAAATTAGTTCCTTTGACAGACGATTGAAATTTAACGCTAATCGAACCTCAAGTATTCCCGCGAATCTCTCCTATTACCGGAATGTTTTCCTCATATGGATAGGAACTTCAAAATCAGTTCTTTGACAGACGATTGAAATTTAACAGTTGATCGAAACTCAAGTATTCCCGCGAATCTCTCCTGTTACCAGAATGTTTTCGTCATATGGATAGGAACCTCAAAATCAGTTCCTTTGACACACGATTGAAATTTAACAGTTAATCGAACCTCAAGTATTCCCGCGAATTGCCCCTGTTACCAGAATGTTTTTGTCATAATAATAGGAACTTCAAAGTCAGTTCCTTTGACAGATGATTGAAATTTAACAGTTAATCGAACCTCAAGTATTCCCGCGAATCTCTCCTGTTACCAGAATGTTTTTGTCATATGGATAGGAACTTCAAAGTCAGTTCCTTTGAGAGATGATTGAAATTTAACAGTTAAT
Source organism: Macrothele yani (assembly GCA_039090855.1). NCBI lineage: Eukaryota > Metazoa > Arthropoda > Arachnida > Araneae > Macrothelidae > Macrothele > Macrothele yani. The sequence continues at coordinate 76,931,064 of CM076993.1, read as the reverse complement.
CAAACCTCAAGAATTTCCGCAAATCTATCTTGTTACTAGAATGTTTTCGTCATACGGATTGGAATTTCAAAATCAGTTCCTTTGACAGACGATTGAAATTTAACGCTAATCGAACCTCAAGTATTCCCGCGAACCTCTCCTGTTACCAGAATGTTTTTGTCATAAGGATAGCAACTTCAAAATCAGTTCCTTTGACAGATGATTGAAATTTAACAGTTAATCAAACCTCAAGTATTCCCGCCAATCGCTCCTGTTACCAGAATGTTTTTGTCATAAGGATAGGAACTTCAAAGTTAGTTCCTTTGACAGATGATTGAAATTTAACAGTTAATCAAACCTCAAGTATTCCCGCGAATCTATCTTGTTACCGGAATGTTTTCATCATATGGATAAGAACTTTAAAATCAGTTCCTTTGACAGACGATTGAAATTTAACAGTTAATCAAACCTCAAGAATTCCCGCGAATCTATCTTGTTAATAGAATGTTTTCGTCATACGGATTGGAATTTCAAAGTTAGTTCCTTTGACAGACGATTGAAATTTAACGCTAATCGAACCTCAAGTATTCCCGCGAATCTCTCCTATTACCGGAATGTTTTCCTCATATGGATAGGAACTTCAAAATCAGTTCTTTGACAGACGATTGAAATTTAACAGTTGATCGAAACTCAAGTATTCCCGCGAATCTCTCCTGTTACCAGAATGTTTTCGTCATATGGATAGGAACCTCAAAATCAGTTCCTTTGACACACGATTGAAATTTAACAGTTAATCGAACCTCAAGTATTCCCGCGAATTGCCCCTGTTACCAGAATGTTTTTGTCATAATAATAGGAACTTCAAAGTCAGTTCCTTTGACAGATGATTGAAATTTAACAGTTAATCAAACCTCAAGTATTCCCGCGAATCTATCGTGTTACCGGAATGTTTTCATCATATGGATAAGAACTTTAAAATCAGTTCCTTTGACAGACGATTGAAATTTAACAGTTAATCAAACCTCAAGAATTCCCGCGAATCTATCTTGTTAATAGAATGTTTTCGTCATACGGATTGGAATTTCAAAATTAGTTCCTTTGACAGACGATTGAAATTTAACGCTAATCGAACCTCAAGTATTCCCGCGAATCTCTCCTATTACCGGAATGTTTTCCTCATATGGATAGGAACTTCAAAATCAGTTCTTTGACAGACGATTGAAATTTAACAGTTGATCGAAACTCAAGTATTCCCGCGAATCTCTCCTGTTACCAGAATGTTTTCGTCATATGGATAGGAACCTCAAAATCAGTTCCTTTGACACACGATTGAAATTTAACAGTTAATCGAACCTCAAGTATTCCCGCGAATTGCCCCTGTTACCAGAATGTTTTTGTCATAATAATAGGAACTTCAAAGTCAGTTCCTTTGACAGATGATTGAAATTTAACAGTTAATCAAACCTCAAGTATTCCCGCGAATCTATCTTGTTACCGGAATGTTTTCATCATATGGATAAGAACTTTAAAATCAGTTCCTTTGACAGACGATTGAAATTTAACAGTTAATCAAACCTCAAGAATTCCCGCGAATCTATCTTGTTAATAGAATGTTTTCGTCATACGGATTGGAATTTCAAAATTAGTTCCGTTGACAGACGATTGAAATTTAACGCTAATCGAACCTCAAGTATTCCCGCGAATCTCTCCTATTACCGGAATGTTTTCGTCATACGGATTGGAATTTCAAAATCAGTTCTTTGACAGACGATTGAAATTTAACAGTTGATCGAAACTCAAGTATTCCCGCGAATCTCTCCTGTTACCAGAATGTTTTCGTCATATGGATAGGAACCTCAAAATCAGTTCCTTTGACACACGATTGAAATTTAACAGTTAATCGAACCTCAAATATTCCCGCGAATTGCCCCTGTTACCAGAATGTTTTTGTCATAATAATAGGAACTTCAAAGTCAGTTCCTTTGACAGATAATGGAAATTTAACAGTTAATCAAACCTCAAGTATTCCCGCGAATCTATCTTGTTACCAAAATGTTTTTGTCATAAGTATAGGAACTTCAAAGTCAGTTCCTTTGAGAGATGATTGAAATTTAACAGTTAATCAAACCTCAAGAATTTCCGCAAATCTATCTTGTTACCAGAATGTTTTCGTCATACGGATTGGAATTTCAAAATCAGTTCCTTTGATAGACGATTGAAATTTAACGCTAATCGAACCTCAAGTATTCCCGCGAACCTCTCCTATTACCCGAATGTTTTCCTCATATGGATAAGAACTTTAAAATCAGTTCCTTTGACAGACGATTGAAATTTAGCAGTTAATCGAACATCAAGTATTCCCGCGAATCTCTCCTGTTACCAGAATGTTTTCGTCATACGGATTGGAATTTCAAAATCAGTTCCTTTGACAGACGATTGAAATTTAACAGTTAATCGAACCTCAAGTATTCCCGCCAATCGCTCCTGTTACCAGAATGTTTTTGTCATAAGGATAGCAACTTCAAAATCAGTTCCTTTGACAGATGATTGAAATTTAACAGTTAATCAAACCTCAAGTATTCCCGCTAATCTATCTTGTTACCAGAATGTTTTCGTCATACGGATTGGAATTTCAAAATCAGTTCCTTTGACAGACGATTGAAATTTAACAGTTAATCGAACCTCAAGTATTCCCGCCAATCTCTCCTGTTACCAGAATGTTTTTGTCATAAGGATAGGAACTTCAAAGTCAGTTCCTTTCACAGATGATTGAAATTTAACAGTTAATCAAACCTCAAGTATTCCCGCGAATCTATCTTGTTACCGGAATGTTTTCATCATATGGATAAGAACTTTAAAATCAGTTCCTTTGACAGACGATTGAAATTTAACAGTTAATCAAACCTCAAGAATTCCCGCGAATCTATCTTGTTAATAGAATGTTTTCGTCATACGGATTGGAATTTCAAAATTAGTTCCTTTGACAGACGATTGAAATTTAACGCTAATCGAACCTCAAGTATTCCCGCGAATCTCTCCTATTACCGGAATGTTTTCCTCATATGGATAGGAACTTCAAAATCAGTTCCTTTGACAGACGATTGAAATTTAACAGTTGATCGAAACTCAAGTATTCCTGCGAATCTCTCCTGTTACCAGAATGTTTTCGTCATATGGATAGGAACCTCAAAATCAGTTCCTTTGACACACGATTGAAATTTAACAGTTAATCGAACCTCAAGTATTCCCGCGAATTGCCCCTGTTACCAGAATGTTTTTGTCATAATAATAGGAACTTCAAAGTCAGTTCCTTTGACAGATGATTGAAATTTAACAGTTAATCGAACCTCAAGTATTCCCGCGAATCTCTCCTGTTACCAGAATGTTTTTGTCATATGGATAGGAACTTCAAAGTCAGTTCCTTTGAGAGATGATTGAAATTTAACAGTTAATCAAACCTCAAGAATTTCCGCAAATCTATCTTGTTACTAGAATGTTTTCGTCATACGGATTGGAATTTCAAAATCAGTTCCTTTGACAGACGATTGAAATTTAACGCTAATCGAACCTCAAGTATTCCCGCGAACCTCTCCTGTTACCAGAATGTTTTTGTCATAAGGATAGCAACTTCAAAATCAGTTCCTTTGACAGATGATTGAAATTTAACAGTTAATCAAACCTCAAGTATTCCCGCCAATCGCTCCTGTTACCAGAATGTTTTTGTCATAAGGATAGGAACTTCAAAGTCAGTTCCTTTGACAGATGATTGAAATTTAACAGTTAATCAAACCTCAAGTATTCCCGCGAATCTATCTTGTTACCGGAATGTTTTCATCATATGGATAAGAACTTTAAAATCAGTTCCTTTGACAGACGATTGAAATTTAACAGTTAATCAAACCTCAAGAATTCCCGCGAATCTATCTTGTTAATAGAATGTTTTCGTCATACGGATTGGAATTTCAAAATTAGTTCCTTTGACAGACGATTGAAATTTAACGCTAATCGAACCTCAAGTATTCCCGCGAATCTCTCCTATTACCGGAATGTTTTCCTCATATGGATAGGAACTTCAAAATCAGTTCTTTGACAGACGATTGAAATTTAACAGTTGATCGAAACTCAAGTATTCCCGCGAATCTCTCCTGTTACCAGAATGTTTTCGTCATATGGATAGGAACCTCAAAATCAGTTCCTTTGACACACGATTGAAATTTAACAGTTAATCGAACCTCAAGTATTCCCGCGAATTGCCCCTGTTACCAGAATGTTTTTGTCATAATAATAGGAACTTCAAAGTCAGTTCCTTTGACAGATGATTGAAATTTAACAGTTAATCGAACCTCAAGTATTCCCGCGAATCTCTCCTGTTACCAGAATGTTTTTGTCATATGGATAGGAACTTCAAAGTCAGTTCCTTTGAGAGATGATTGAAATTTAACAGTTAATCAAACCTCAAGAATTTCCGCAAATCTATCTTGTTACTAGAATGTTTTCGTCATACGGATTGGAATTTCAAAATCAGTTCCTTTGACAGACGATTGAAATTTAACGCTAATCGAACCTCAAGTATTCCCGCGAACCTCTCCTGTTACCAGAATGTTTTTGTCATAAGGATAGCAACTTCAAAATCAGTTCCTTTGACAGATGATTGAAATTTAACAGTTAATCAAACCTCAAGTATTCCCGCCAATCGCTCCTGTTACCAGAATGTTTTTGTCATAAGGATAGGAACTTCAAAGTTAGTTCCTTTGACAGATGATTGAAATTTAACAGTTAATCAAACCTCAAGTATTCCCGCGAATCTATCTTGTTACCGGAATGTTTTCATCATATGGATAAGAACTTTAAAATCAGTTCCTTTGACAGACGATTGAAATTTAACAGTTAATCAAACCTCAAGAATTCCCGCGAATCTATCTTGTTAATAGAATGTTTTCGTCATACGGATTGGAATTTCAAAGTTAGTTCCTTTGACAGACGATTGAAATTTAACGCTAATCGAACCTCAAGTATTCCCGCGAATCTCTCCTATTACCGGAATGTTTTCCTCATATGGATAGGAACTTCAAAATCAGTTCTTTGACAGACGATTGAAATTTAACAGTTGATCGAAACTCAAGTATTCCCGCGAATCTCTCCTGTTACCAGAATGTTTTCGTCATATGGATAGGAACCTCAAAATCAGTTCCTTTGACACACGATTGAAATTTAACAGTTAATCGAACCTCAAGTATTCCCGCGAATTGCCCCTGTTACCAGAATGTTTTTGTCATAATAATAGGAACTTCAAAGTCAGTTCCTTTGACAGATGATTGAAATTTAACAGTTAATCAAACCTCAAGTATTCCCGCGAATCTATCGTGTTACCGGAATGTTTTCATCATATGGATAAGAACTTTAAAATCAGTTCCTTTGACAGACGATTGAAATTTAACAGTTAATCAAACCTCAAGAATTCCCGCGAATCTATCTTGTTAATAGAATGTTTTCGTCATACGGATTGGAATTTCAAAATTAGTTCCTTTGACAGACGATTGAAATTTAACGCTAATCGAACCTCAAGTATTCCCGCGAATCTCTCCTATTACCGGAATGTTTTCCTCATATGGATAGGAACTTCAAAATCAGTTCCTTTGACAGACGATTGAAATTTAACAGTTGATCGAAACTCAAGTATTCCCGCGAATCTCTCCTATTACCGGAATGTTTTCCTCATATGGATAGGAACTTCAAAATCAGTTCTTTGACAGACGATTGAAATTTAACAGTTGATCGAAACTCAAGTATTCCCGCGAATCTCTCCTGTTACCAGAATGTTTTCGTCATATGGATAGGAACCTCAAAATCAGTTCCTTTGACACACGATTGAAATTTAACAGTTAATCGAACCTCAAGTATTCCCGCGAATTGCCCCTGTTACCAGAATGTTTTCGTCATATGGATAAGAACTTCAATGTCAGTTCCTTTGACAGACGATTGAAATTTAACAGTTAATCGAACCTCAAGTATTCCCGCCGATCGCTCCTGTTACCAGAATGTTTTTGTCATAAGGATAGGAACTTCAAAGTCAGTTCCTTTGACAGATGATGGAAATTTAACAGTTAATCAAACCTCAAGTATTCCCGCGAATCTATCTTGTTACCAAAATGTTTTTGTCATAAGGATAGGAACTTCAAAGTCAGTTCCTTTGACAGATGATTGAAATTTAACAGTTAATCAAACCTCAAGTATTCCCGCGAATCTCTCCTGTTACCAGAATGTTTTTGTCATATGGATAGGAACTTCAAAGTCAGTTCCTTTGAGAGATGATTGAAATTTAACAGTTAATCAAACCTCAAGGATTTCCGCAAATCTATCTTGTTACCAGAATGTTTTCGTCATACGGATTGGAATTTCAAAATCAGTTCCTTTGACAGACGATTGAAATTTAACGCTAATCGAACCTCAAGTATTCCCGCGAACCTCTCCTATTACCGGAATGTTTTCCTCATATGGATAAGAACTTTAAAATCAGTTCCTTTGACAGACGATTGAAATTTAACAGTTAATCAAACCTCAAGTATTCCCGCCAATCGCTCTTGTTACCAGAATGTTTTTGTGATAATAATAGGAACTTCAAAGTCAGTTCCTTTGACAGATGATTGAAATTTAACAATTAATCAAACCTCAAGTATTCCCGCGAATCTATCTTGTTACCGGAATGTTTTCATCATATGGATAAGAACTTTAAAATCAGTTCCTTTGACAGACGATTGAAATTTAACAGTTAATCAAACCTCAAGGATTTCCGCAAATCTATCTTGTTACCAGAATGTTTTCGTCATACGGATTTTAATTTCAAAATCAGTTCCTTTGACAGACGATTGAAATTTAACGCTAATCGAACCTCAAGTATTCCCGCGAATCTCTCCTGTTACCAGAATGTTTTCGTCATACGGATTGGAATTTCAAAATCAGTTCCTTTGACAGACGATTGAAATTTAACAGTTAATCGGACCTCAAGTATTCCCGCGAATCTCTCCTGTTACCAGAATGTTTTTGTCATATGGATAGGAACTTCAAAGTCAGTTCCTTTGAGAGATGATTGAAATTTAACAGTTAATCAAACCTCAAGAATTTCCCGCAAATCTATCTTGTTACCAGAATGTTTTCGTCATACGGATTTGAATTTCAAAATCAGTTCCTTTGACAGACGATTGAAATTTAACGCTAATCGAACCTCAAGTATTCCCGCGAACCTCTCCTGTTACCAGAATGTTTTTGTCATAAGGATAGCAACTTCAAAATCAGTTCCTTTGACAGATGATTGAAATTTAACAGTTAATCAAACCTCAAGTATTCCCGCCAATCGCTCTTGTTACCAGAATGTTTTTGTGATAATAATAGGAACTTCAAAGTCAGTTCCTTTGACAGATGATTGAAATTTAACAATTAATCAAACCTCAAGTATTCCCGCGAATCTATCTTGTTACCGGAATGTTTTCATCATATGGATAAGAACTTTAAAATCAGTTCCTGTGACAGACGATTGAAATTTAACAGTTAATCAAACCTCAAGAATTCCCGCGAATCTATCTTGTTAATAGAATGTTTTCGTCATACGGATTGGAATTTCAAAGTTAGTTCCTTTGACAGACGATTGAAATTTAACGCTAATCGAACCTCAAGTATTCCCGCGAATCTCTCCTATTACCGGAATGTTTTCCTCATATGGATAGGAACTTCAAAATCAGTTCTTTGACAGACGATTGAAATTTAACAGTTGATCGAAACTCAAGTATTCCCGCGAATCTCTCCTGTTACCAGAATGTTTTCGTCATATGGATAGGAACCTCAAAATCAGTTCCTTTGACACACGATTGAAATTTAACAGTTAATCGAACCTCAAGTATTCCCGCGAATTGCCCCTGTTACCAGAATGTTTTCGTCATATGGATAAGAACTTCAATGTCAGTTCCTTTGACAGACGATTGAAATTTAACAGTTAATCGAACCTCAAGTATTCCCGCGAATCGCTTCCGTTTCTTGAATGTTTTCGTCATATGGATACGGAAAAAGTGAGAACGGAGTTTTTCCGTTCATATACGAAAGGAATTGCGGAAAGGTTTCTGAAAATTCAGAATTTTTCTAGCCTACACTGAGAAACAAAGTTTGTTTGAAACAACAACATAGTTTTTTTGAGCTGTGTTGTTTATTTATTTTGTTGCTTTAGCCAAACTCCATAGGAATTGTTTTGTTCGCCACACAAAATTATTTTGTCGGCTATATTTCGTCAAAATACTACTAGTAATCTGAATTTCTAGTCGTAGAATATAAATTGAAGTTTCCAATCTTTCGCACATCAACCAGATGGCTTTTACAAGGAAGGTAGACAGCTAACAGCAAACTGGATAATAGAACACTTCAACAATTTGTACGCGGTAACAATTTATCACGGAAGGTAAACAGCTAACTGATAAATTTTAATAAGAGAAAGATTTATTACAGCTAACTATCAATATATAAATCTTTCTCTTATTATTAAATTTGAACTCGGTAACTATTTATCCAATTTGCAGTTAGCTGTCTACCTTCCTTGAAAAAGCCAACTGGTTGATGTGCGAAAGCTTAGAAACTTCAATTTATATTCTACTCCAAGAAATTCAGATTACTAGTAGTGTTTCAAGTGCAATTGGTGTACAGTTCCTTGTTATTAATTTTATTTTGTTAATTCAACTAAACATTTTATCATGATAACAATACAAATTGTTGGATCAAACAAATTCCCCAAAATCGACCTAGGCATTTTGTTAAATGAACAAAACGTTTTGTCATGATAACAATACATTTTGTAGAATCAACAATAATTTGCAGCAAAATACTTTTGTAAATTCAACAAACATTTTTGTTGACTGCATATCGACAGAAGTTTTTGGTTGATTCAACAATTTTTTTGCTGAATTAACAAAACGTTTTTCTCAGTGATACGAAAAATCCGTAAAATTCAGATTTCTTTTCGTAATTTCACGGAAAAGGTTGTCTCAGAAATATGTTTCGTTAATTCACGAAAGGAATCACGGAATGTGGATCGTGAATTTCAGAATTTTTTTTTCAGTGCATTGCAGTGAAACCAAATTTCCGATCTACATTCCGGAAATTCAGAACAATCTCTGCAGGTACGTGAGACTACCACGAAAGAGTTGTTGGTTTCCTTAATGCTCTGGATCAAAGTCCAAGGGAAGTCTTTCAATAGGGTAAACTTTGAAAGCGAGTAAAAATAATTTCTTCCAGTACATTTTGGAGCTTCTGACATCGGACTTCGTACATCAAATATAAATAAAAAGCATTAGAAAATTTTCTGAGTTAAAGCCGTGTAAATTCTGTGTATAGTGAATATTACTCGGAAGAAGTATGAGAAAGGTTCTTCATAGCGACGTCAACGTCACAGTAACTCGTGATTTTAAAGACTTTCGGTGAGAAATATGTGATTAATTACCGCATTTCATATTTGCAGTCAAGCAATTAGGAAATATTACTGTAAATGCCACACAGGCATCAGGTGCCAGACAACACCTGTTTTTACAAGAAATTAATCCTAAAAATGTTCACAAAATGTCGAGAAACATATACCATTCAGATAGATATTTTCTACTAGAAATTAAATGATTTTTTTATTTCTGTTGATATCCTGTTGATATGGTATCGTAAGATTTTAATGAAGAGCAAGAAACTGTAGATGTTCAACAACGCACCCGATGTTGAAAACAGCGCGAAGAATTGCACTGTACGATAGCCAAATATAGCGCATTGTGATAATAAACAATAAACAACAAAAAGATTCCGTTTCATAAATAGAAATGAGTGCAATATCTATTACGTGCTGATAATATGCATGAAATTTCCCAGCGTTTTTTATTTGTATACTATAAAGCCTTTTCCATTTGTAGTAGAATGCGATAAGCGAACTTTCGTAAGAGTCTCGGTTTACTAATTTCTAAACATATGCTTTTACGTGTTACAAGGCTAACATAAACACTCGGGGGTACCCAGGGAACGTGCGCGCTCACGAAAAATATTTTTACTTGTTTAAACGCTTTACAAAACCCTTTGAGTTGAAAACTGGAGACACCTAAATTTAATATCAGTATTTCTCGTTCTTAATTAACTGTCAAAAAGGGGGAAGGATAAGAAGACTTTATATGTTAGTCAGTAATAGCTACAGATTTGCTTACTCGAACCTGCAGTTGTTATACCCTCAACCCACCCCGAGATAAATAAAAGATTCACTAGTGCATGGATATGGATTTCATTATGTTGCCAACAAAGAAATGAAATATTAAATATATTTATAATATAATTTTTCTAGAACGAAAAGTTAAATTCACCGAGTTTTGGGCGTAATGAGTAAATCTTTGGCCCAAAATGTTTCAGGTTTGGTCTGTTCTACAATGTTGCAGGATCAGGCGAACCCTTCAGGAAAATCTGCCCGACATGGGGACATCTTAGCTAATAAAGATGAGAAAAAAAACCTTGGATTTTCTTTAATTCTTACCTTCCTGTGATTCAAAATGCAGCAAAAGCAAAATGCGTGATATGTAAAGATACGTTTGTACAACTTGGTAGGCGTGCTCTTTGAAAAGGTGAAAAGTATATGCAAATTTACGTCAAGCTTGCATTCATCTAACACGGAAACAAGTGCAATTCCTATCCGTATCTAGAAACAGAAAAATCGATATTTTCCGGGATTGGGGGCGAGAGATAATCTAGCAAGGGACAGGAAAAGATCCAGAAGACCACGTGGGAGATGAGATGGGTGGATGTAATTCGAAAGTATGACGGAGTGACATGGAAGAGAGTTTTCTCTAGCCAAAGACCTTGGGGAGACTTTTATCCAGCAGTGGACTTAAAAAACATAACAGATATTTGTTTGCGTTAACTACAAGAAAGCCATAATCCAGCAAAAATAATACGTGGGGCATCTTGGTGATGTTTTTATCGCTCCTATCAAGCAGAATTTGTTTTCTAGTAGCGGAGATCTCATGTTCACAAATGGTCTGAGAGAAAAGCAACATGGTCACATGATCATACCTTTCTTCGACATACACATATTACGCGGAAAAATGTCCCAGTTGCATCTTCTACCGTGTATTAAGTTGCATTCGTTAAATACTTTTCAATATTTATATTTATATGTATATACAGGAAAAGACCCAGAAAAAGACCACATGGGAGATGGGTGGATGAAATTCGTAAATATGCGGGAGTGACATGGAGGAGACTGGCACAAGACAGACCGTTGTGGAGGAAACTTGGGGAGACCTTCGTCCAGCAGTGGATTGATAATGGTTGACAATGATGATGATGATACGAGTATGGTGTGCGTGTGTGTGTACAAGTGGATTTTAAAATCCTTAATAAAATACCCATCCTCATTCTCACAGAAAAGAAAATTCTGGGGACCTTAAAGCATAAAAATCATCCATGATATGTTTTCTCAACGGAAAGAAGTTTTTTTGAAATTGGCGAATGGGGTTGTCTTGAAAGCAAGCGACATGCACTTATCTCCACTTTAAAAAAAAAACAAAAAACATGAACACACACGTAAGAGAAAAATAATTAATACGATAAACTATATCTGAACGAATGACCTTAAGTTAACAGCATTTGCTCTTTTCTTTTCTTTTTTTTTTTTTTTTTTTGAGGCATGCTTGTTACATAGTATTTCTTATTTATCTTTTTACCTTTACAATTACAACGTTGCTTCCGATCAACTCATTATTTTCTTGTTCCATATCCGATCGCCTTTTAAGAGCCAACGTGCCTGGTGTTAAGAAAAGACGAAATGGATGGCGAAAGAAACGGAAAGGCGAAGGTAACATTAAATCTTTTTGTCATTGTCTTCCGTGGCACGAAGAAAAATAAATAATTGGGATGTCCCGAGTCAATGTGCGAGGCACGAACTGACATTTAGTCAAGGATTGTGCATTCAGCGCCATCTCTTGTCTATTATACTTATTAGTCGATTAATAAAGTGCATGGACGAGCTTTTTACTTATGCATCAGACTTCAAAATAACAATACCAAATTTTCTGCGGTAGAAACTCACACGTGCATATCATTCAGCGGATCTCATTTTAAAAAAAATATTGAAAGATCATTAAACGTGCGTCCGAACCAAAGAATCTGTTATCATATGGGAGATCTGCTAAAGGAAATGGAATGAACGGCATGGCCCTCAATCAATAAAGTTAAACAGGCAGAGACATCTGTTAGCGGTATTTGTAAATTGTAAATCCTCAAATATGCAGCTCGAGAGAAAATCTTTTGAAAACTAACAATAGCGATAGACTAAGACATTTAAAGCACACGCCTATGTAAATAGGAAAAAAGGAAATCAAAATAAAAGAATTATATATATGTACATGGGCTTTGGCCTCCAGTTCGGAACTTCCTCCCAGAAAAGTGGGCAGGGACGTCGCTAGACTTTCAAAATTAGGATGGGCGAGCATTATTTTTGGTGGGGCAAGCTTCATAGCAACTTTATTTTTTTTTTACGAAACATTGAAAGAACGAATTTTTAATACTTTCGTTTTTCTTTTTATTGAAGGTTTATCGACCACCGTGAGCAACTGAATGGGCTATAAGCAGTCAAACACAACATCCACGCTTCACCGGAATTCGAACCCGGACTCTTCTTGGACGAATGGTTGTAAGCATCGCTTAGACCACTGCGCCACCAGGGCGGCTTTAATGCTTTTCACTACTGGCTACAAAAGAATTCGTGGAATCCTGACCCTTCCACCTGGCACATACATACACGGATCTGACTAGTTACGCCACTGGTGTAAGAAACAAGTGTTGGTAGAATGTCGCCTTCAACTTTTTATTTGCTCTGAATACGTTAATTGCTTTTTAAAATTTTGCATTTTTGCTTACGAAAATAGTACTGTACTTGAACGACTTATTTAAAAGAAAATGCTGTTTTCTTTACCTAAAGCAGATTTTAACGTCGTGCCACACAGACACCCCCCCTCCTTAACTTCCTTCCTTCCAGCCAGCGACTTAGCCTTGCACTCCTCTCCTATGAAGCTGTCGTCAACCACTTTCTGCACTTTCACTTACAGTCTTAAGGACACCAGTGTAGCCTTAGACTGCACTTTCCGTGTTGGAATTCCCTAGTTTGTAAAGAAAACAAACAGAGCGATTAGTAGTGACCCCCCCCCCTTCAGTGAATTCGTATATCCACCGTTTTCATTTGCCCCCTGGCCATGCAAACATGAAGAAGAGGCTTAAACTAAGGAACTGGAAGAGTGGTTAATAATTAAATTTTCGTGGCCCTTCGGATTCTGTTTTGATAACCTTTTCTTAGAGACGTAAACTACGCACTTTCTACGGGAAATACGTAGGGCTACAAGAAATGAAACACAAGACTTATTACTTGGCAAAGTGCAGATTATATTTTAAAGTTAAATATATTGAAAAATGACACATTTTGAACTGGGTGGGCGGCAGGGTGGGCAAGACAAATTTCAGAGTGGGCTCAAGCCCGCCCTCGCACCCCCTTGGTGACGTCCCTGCCAGTGGGTTAAAAATGTTCAGTGGCGTAACTTCAGATTTTGGGTCAGGAGGTAGGAGATTACATTAGGGCCCCTACCCCTTCCCTTAAGATGAGAACGTTGAGCCATACGTATAAACTACTGAGAATTGAGCAACAACTTGTATATACACTGAGTGGCCACTTTATTATGACCATCCCCTCAGTACTTCGTTGGGCCACCTTTTGCCTTTAATACTGCGTCGATTCTTCGTGGCATGGACTCCACGAGATGTTGATAGGTGGTTTGTGGGATCTGAGACCATCCTTGATGAATAGCACTTTCAAGGAGTGTGAGATTGCATGGTTGCGGATCCAGCTGTCTGATGGCTCGTTCAACTTCATCCCACATATTCTCAATGGGGTTGAGATTTGGAGATTGTGGGGGCCACCTAAGCAAAGTAAACTCACCGGCATGTTCCTGAAACCAATCCTGTACAACACGAGCACTACGGCAGGTCGCATTATCTTATGAGCCGCGGATGGCTTAGTGGTTAGTGTTTCAGACTATCGATGCTGGGTCCCCAGGTTCAAGCCTGGGCTGATCTTTCAGAGATGGTGTGATTTACTAACAATCGCTGAATATCCGCCGGGCATCGGACGAGCACGTTAAGTGACGGCCCCCCAGGCTGGACCCACTGGTTAAATGGGTATCCTTTCCTGTACCCCACCTGAAATTCTCTCACCCCTCTATGTGCAATATCGTACTTGTACGGTGGCGCCATCTACTGTACTCTAATCTCACTACAAACTGTTCTGTCAAAGTCGCTAGACTTGCTCTCATTCCTTCCGTTTCTGTGTCCTGCCCAAAAGGCGATCTCGCTGTAGGTGGCTGGGACCTAAACTCTACTCCCTGTGGACGGAAGTCCTACAAGAAAATGACGCTGATCCTGATCCAGTCGCATTATCTTGTTGAAAGTAACCATCGCCATTGGAATAAACCATCCAAATGACAGGATGCCCTTGGTCCGCAGCGATGTTTAGATATGATGTGCTAGTCAGACGTTGATCAACACGAATTAAAGAGCACAAAGCATGTCAGGAAAACATTCCCCAAACCATAACGTTGCTCCCACCAGCTTGAAGGGTTGTAGCAATGCATTTGGGGTCCATGCTTTCGTGCTGTTTCCGCCAAATTCTCACTCGGCCGTCGGCATAGTACAACTGAAAACGTGATTCATCGGACCACATAATTTGTTTCCAATTATCGACTGTCCAATCCTTGTGCTCCTGTGCGAACTGGAGACGTTTTCTCTTGTTAACTGCAGACAACAAAGGTGTTCGAACAGGCCTTCGGCTGCCATATCCCATCCGATGCAGTGTACGGTGAACAGTGCTTGCAGAGATCATTTGAGGGGATCCTTGATTAAGATGGTCTATAATTTGCTGCACTGTTGCACTTCTGCTGTCTGTTACCAGTCTGGATACTCTCCGTTCCGCCCGAGCAGTCACTAGTAGATGAAGACCACACGTTGCACTTAGAGACCCAAATTTTTGGCTGACAGTCCAGTCTTTAAACACTTTAACAACAGCTGGTCTGGAACATTTTACGAATGCTGCGGTTTCGGTGATACTCGCTCCATGGCTCCGAGCTCCTACAATCATCCCACGTTGAAAGTCCGTCAAATCGCATTTTTTACCCATCTCGCCACCCAAATATCACTTCCACTGCTGTCGCAAGCAATAAGCTTTCCCTTTTTATACTAGCCTCGCCCTCTGGCGGCAACAGCGTGCAGCCATAGCTCATTTGCTTAAAACTGTCAGGTGGTTATAATAAAGGGGCCACTCAGTGTATAGCGCGCTGAAAAACTCACCGACGAAAGGGTTTAAAAATAAAAAATAAGATTTTTTTATCAAATCTAGTGGAGACGCCAAAGCATTGTAACCCCGCAACAGCCACTCAAATCATGTAGATCGGCTAAACATGGAATGCAAACAAAACAGTGATACCATTGTTGCAGGCACTGTATATGATAATGAGCATCAGGTTCTTGGTACGTGTTTCTGAAGAAAAGTGTTCAATGAACGCAACCGTCCAGATCTTAGTTACGGATCAGAGAAGTAGACCGTAACTAAAAAACGCATACAGATGCTGTGTACAAATCAAAGAAGTATGACGAGGTAATGTAACTAAGAAAGCAAAAATAACTCTTGGATTAGGAAAACGGCAATTGATATAACATCATGATCTATGTAAATACCCTAAAGTGACAATAGGCTCGGACATATTGCTATGAGAACTGGCCACTGTTGTTGGACAACTGAAATACTAAACTGGATACCAAGAGACGTGAAAAGACACAGAAGAAGACCACGTGGGAGATGGGTGAATGAAGTCTGAAAGCATACTGGAGGGACATGGAAGGGAACTGTTCAATACAGAGAGTTGTAGAAGAGACTTGGATATTTTGGACAAGAGATGTGTAAAAGACAGCTGGATATTTTAGACAACAGATTTGTGGAAGAGAGTTGGATACTTTGGACAAGAAATTTGAAGAAGAGAGTTGTATACTTTGGACAAGAGATTTGTGGGAGGGATTTGGATATTTCGGACAAGAGATTTGTGGGAGAGTCAAGAGAGTTGGATACTTTGGGCAAGAGATTTGTAGAAGAGACGGATATTTTGGATAAGAGATTTGAGGAAGAGAGTTGGATACTTTAGACAAGAGACTTGAGGAAGAGAGTTGGATATTTCGGACAAGAGATTTGTGGATGAGAGTTGGATACTTTGGACAAAAGGTTTGTGGAAAAGAGTTGGGTATTTTGAACAAGAGATTTGAGGAGATTTGGATACTAAGAAAATTGTGGAAGAGGCCTTCATCTAGCAGAGTGGAATGAAAATTGTTGATGACGATCAGTGACATACCTAGAGTGTGTGGAGCCTGGAGCAAATATTTTTTGTGCGAGACCTCTGTGTATATAAAAAACTTGATTAAAAATGTATTACAAAATTCGTGGGCCCATGTGAGCTGTACTGCCCTATCGATGGTGATTTAAAATAGTGGGCAGAGAAAACGTAAGTTACGTATTTCTTTATTGTCTAATCAGTGTTCTCTTTAATTCTTTATGCCGTAATCACTGCATTCCTTTAATGTGATCTCTTTCATTGTGGGCATTGGTCACTCTATGAATTTAATCTAGTTGCACTGGATGAGTAATATTTACTTTCTCTAATTCTACGTGAGATTTCATGTCTCACTGTGTTGCCCATTAAATCATACGAAATGCATCAACTTCATAAATTAAGAAAATGAAATCAATTGTTGACTGATGTTGTTATTAGGATCCATCGAGTCGTGTTCGATTCTTGGTGACTGTCTGAACAAATGCTCGCCATTTCGATCTGTTCTCAGCAAGATTCCGCAACCCTTCTATAGTCATTCTACAAGCGCCTTTGATTCCATCCAACCATCGTGTTTTCTGTCTACCCCTTCTTCTGTTTCCTCCAACCTTGCCAAGCATGGTCATTTTTTTCAGACCCGTTGTTGGCATGCATAATATGTTCAAAATATGTGAGTTTTTGCTTACAGATCATTGTCTCAAGGGCAAGTTGGGCTTGATTTGGTCAAATACTGATCGATTAACTCTTCTTGCAATCCATATAATTCTAAGTAGCCGTCTCCAAGTCCATAATTCAAAAGCATCGATCTTCTTACTCTCACTGTTCTTGAATGTTCAGCGTTCACAACCATACATTAGTACAGGAAAGACCATAGTTTTAACAGTCCTAATATTTGTTGTCATTGAAATGTCTTGATCCTTCATAATTTTTCTAAATTTTCCATTGCATTTCTCCCTAGGAATAATTTCCGCCTTATTTCTCCAGCACTCTGCCTCTCGTTATCTATTCTGGAGCCCAAGATGATAAAATTGTCTACGATCTGCACTTCCTCTCCATCAATTATAAAATCTGTAAGTTGACATGGCTTTTGTCTGCTTAATATTTAACATTAAATCTGATTTTGCACTCTTCACTTTTACTTTCTTGATGAGGTCCTAGAAGTCTTCTCTACTTTCTGCCAAAAGAGTGGTGTCATGAGCATATCTTAAATTGTTGATGGTTTGACCTCCAATATGAATACCAGCTGTCATTTCATCCAGGCCTGTCATTCTAAATTAAACAGACATGGAGATAGAATGGAATCTTGTTGCACACTCCCTTTCTTAATCTAAACCATTCAATATTACAAAATTCAGTTATCACAGTGGCTTCATGCACATCATAAAGATTCTTCAAAAGAATGATTAGGTGTTCTGGCACTTCCGGGAATCACAAATATTCCACAATCTTGCATGGTACACATAGTCTAAAGCTTTGCTGTAGTCAATGAAACAAAGGTAAACATCATTCTGGAATACTCTTGCTTTCTCGATTATCCATATTGTTGATACAAACTTATAAAAATATTTTCATATAAAAAATTGCACTACACATTGCTTTTTACAGTATTGTTTACGACAGTTTGAACGCACATGAACGCGAAAAGCACAAAAAGTATATACGGGAATATGGGGCTATTGGAATCCTGAACTATTTCATCTAATAAAGAACAAGTGGCTGGCTTAATTTAGGCGTATTGAGACGTACCCATATCCCATACAAAGAAGGTAACATTGGCTTGGTTGTGCAAGTCATTCACAATTATTCTGTTTTATCGTGCATATTGCATTTTTATCTTAACGATTTTTGTGCATATGATGAGAGGGGTCCTTTAAAGCGCAGGGGCCCTGTGACGCGGGGCCCGGGACAGGTGCCCGCATCTCCCCGTCTAAGGTGGGTACTGATAATGATACAGTATATATACATACATGAGTGTTTCTTTTGCGAAGTTGCTTCTGGTAAGATTTTAGGCTTCTTTCGTGGTACTGGCTCCCTTAAAATAGGTAGGTTGCCCTCTACCTATTTTTTGGAAATTGTCAAATCGAGGTTAAAAAGTAAATTCTATGCTGGTTACTCTCCTGGTTAACACAGTTTTTTTTTTCGTACTGTTAATTTCTCATTTCTTCAAAGCCAAGTAATTAAATTTATTTCTCCGAAAATTCACATGCAAACCTTGTTTACATGTGAGGGGGGCCATGAACATGTGCGTGTTCTACGAAAGTAGAAGATTTATTGCAAAAAGCATTGTCAGCTGTTAAAAGTAGCTATGTTCACAATTAATTTACAAAACTAAAGAGCTTGCTTAAAACTCTTATGTTGTATCATTATACAGTTCGTACTGACTAAAAGAAAGTTCACACGATCACTGTTAGTTCAGTAGTGCAGTCCTGAGAAAAGAAGTGAAGTGGCCTGGTGCTCTGAAAACCGGCCCACGCGCTATTGACTGCAGTAGATATGGGGGAGGGGTGGGACAAGAAATCTTTGAAGTCTAATATACAGAGTGATTCATCTAAGTGTGTACACACTTCTGGAAGGGGTAGGTTGCACAAAGACAAATCGGAATCACAAAGAAATACAGGGTCAGAAGCGCCATCTTCATGAGGTAGGTGGCGTTGTTCGGCCACGAGACTGCTCATACGTTCTTTCAGGATACCGTCATTTTTAAACCGCCCGCAGAGGTAGTACGATGGCTGAGTTCACGAAAGCGGAAATAACTGATATGCACCTCGCATACGGAGCTGCGGACCGCATCGGACGAGCCGCCATGCGACTGTACCAGGAACGGTACCCGATGAGACAAGTTCCAAACCACCAAGTGTTTGCACGGCTGTATCGGAGGTTATGCGACACTGGTTCTTTTCAGGGGCCTGCCAGGTGTCGGGAACGATGGGTACGTACTCCTGCCATCGAAGAGAATGTGTTAAGTCATGCAGCAGACACTCCAAGTGCCAACACACGAACAATTGCCCATCGGCTCGGTCTGTCCCAATCCACCATACTGAGGGTTCTGCACGAAGACCATTTGCATCCATATCATGTACAGCACGTTCAGACACTAAGCTCTGAGGATTACCCTCAGCGCATTGCATTTGCGCAATGGTACCTGCAAAAGAGTTCGGCAAAACCCCAATTTCCTGCTTCTGTGTGTTCACAGACGAAGCTTGCTTCAGTGCACATAACGCGCATGCATGGGCGGTGGAGAACCCCCATGCTGTACGACCACGTGCAGCACAAAACCGTTTTGTTGTTTGGCCGGCATTGTCGGGGACCACTTAATTGGCCCATACCTCATGCCCCCTCGTCTGGACGGAAGGAGTTACTAGATATTTTTGGAGGGCGTCTTGCCAGAGCTATTGAACGAACGACAGATCCCTCAGTCGCTGCACCGTGCAATGTGGTTCCAGCAAAATGGGGCTCCACCCACTTCAACAATGACGTTCGTCATCAGTTAAACATAACATATGGACATCAGTGAATCGTTCATTGGCCTGCAAGATCCCTTTCATTGGCCTGTAAGATCGCCGGGCTTAACATGCCTTGATTACTTCTTCTGGGGTTACATCAAAGCTTTAAAGATTGGCTTTGATCACAAAGTCCTCCAAAAGACAGGCTTACGGTGGTCCCGTTCATTGGCCTGCAAGATCGCCGGACTTAACATGCCTTGATTACTTCTTCTGGGGCTACATCAAAGATTGGCTTTGATCACAAAGTCCTCCAAAAGACAGGCTTACGGTGGTCCCGTTCATTGGCCTGCGAGATCACCGGACTTAACATGCCTTGATTACTTCTTCTGGGGTTACATCAAAGGACTGGTGTACGACACGCCCGTTGAAAGTAATGAGGACCTTGTAGCACGCATCTCTGTATAGCTGCCTCCGAGACACACCAAGAATTTGCCAAAATGTACGTCATTCCATGCGTCGACGATCTCAAGCGTGTGTTACAGCTCATTGTCACAACTTTGAACACCTTCTGTAACCTCAATGCATTTCGCGAATGTATTGTGAGTAATAAAAAGCATTTTGTTCACTTGCGTCCTCTATGTACACTAGCACATGAAGATCGCGTTTCCGACCCTTCATTGCTATGTGATTCCGATTTGTCTTTGTGCAACCTTCTTTCCAGGGGCCTGCCAGAAGTTTGTACATGCTTAGCAGAATCACCCGGTATATATATTTATACTGTCTGGTGTCCATTTCTCTGGATATTTCTGAGGTGGTTTAGGTAAATAAAAGGTTTACGGATTTGTGCACACCCGCCGGGAAAATAAATAAATAAAGAGAGAGAGAGAGAGAGAGAGAGAAGAAGAAGAAGAAGAAGAAGAAAGAGAAAAAATAAAGCTCGGTTACGATCATTCGTGTTAAAAAAAATATCGATTTCAATGGGTGACGACTGAATAAATCAATGAAAAAAAAGACTGATTCAGTTAGGTATAAAAGTAACCTAGAGCCTCCAGGCCTTGAAAAAAAAGTGGCCTGGCCACACCAGGCCTCAATTGCACCCCTGAGTTAGTTTTCAAAACTAAATAGCCTGCCCAGGATTCCTGTACTGTATCATGTCATGGAAAACTCCTAATTTCATACTGTGAGGAATAACCTCCTTGTTGTTTCGTGCTTAAATTACATGCACCTCAGGTATCATCAAATATAATTTTTTTTTTTTTGTTGGAGATGACATTTTCACAATAAATAAATTATTTTTTGTATAGAGATCTTGAAAAATAAATATTGTTCATAATAAAACCATAATAAAGTTTCAAGTTTCCAAATAACTTCCAGCTAACTTTCTGCTTTTCAAAATCAAATGCCTATGAACGCTAAGTTTCAACGCCGTATTAGTAAGATTCCTTAATGGCATTAACCGTAGAATGATATTAACAGTATTTCAGCCTGGTGCCCCACAAAGCGGTACTCGGAGTAGCTTGAAAATTAAAACTACGACTGCATACGATCACTAAAGCATTTTTTTAGTCAGCATTTTTGTGTTAGGAGCTGCAAACTTATTTGATTTGTTTAAGTGGACTAACTTACTGATTGATGGTTGAGTGGTGATAAATTTAGTACCAGCAGCTTTAGTTTCTTGAAAAAATCCGATCGTTACAATCTGACGTACCTGAAATACAGTTCAAGAGAAATTAATAAACCTTAAACGCAGCAAAGAAAGTACAGTAACTTTAACTCATGCGATATAACGTTAAAAATATTTTCACTCTTCTTTTTCATCGGAGTTACAGATTTGGCAAAAATGCAGATAAATTCCTCTATCCGTCTTAAAAAGAAAGTGTATGGGAGGACGACAGATATGCGGGAACTAAGCGTAATTCAGTTTGTCAGTCGCACAACCTCTGGCGCCCAACATCATGTGCGACATTACTGAGGGCTTTAATTTCGTTTTCTGAACGGCTTTTGACATGCATATGAAAATGTGCTAATGTTATCACTTTATCTGTCCGTCTATTTGTTTCCGTTTCCCTCTCTGTGGAGAAGATAGTTTCCATCGATCGTATTGAGAAAATTCTTTTTTCTGAATCGGTAAGTAGAACATTTTCCTTGGCAGTTTTCCCTCTGTAAGAGGAAGTAAAAACGCAGATTTGAGTCAGATACTATATCTTTGTTTCTAGAAGACAGGTCAGTTAAATTATTTTTGATTGGATGCAAGAAACCATGACCAGGGCTCTCCTGTTTAAGACAGATGTTTTAAATAAGCATTCATGGCTAATTCTGAGCTTTAAAGATTAGCTTTCATCACAAAGTCCGCCAAAAGAAGGCTTACGGTGACTCCTTACAAAAGTCAATATATAAAGTTTTGTAGAAATTTGAACAGGTTAGAAGATTTATCTTAGCATTGCTTCCTACAAAAAGTACAGAAAAATCTTCGCTTTCACTGATAGTTTTGAGAAAACGCATCGAATATCGAAAGGAGAATGTGTTCTGAAGAACGTATGGCGTTCTGAGTAAAATAAAGAAAATGGTTTTCAGTCCAATGGTTTTTCGCTTTTTCTTTTCACACGCCAAAAATACGTAATTTGCTTGTAGCACCACTTGGCCCATCAATCAATCCATGTACGCAAGATTTTCCCATCGATATAAGTTGGATCGAATTTTTTTTTTCTCTGCACTAGGGATCTCTAACAATTTTTAATTTATATAAATGACATTTTTAACATTGAAACTAATGAGGATTTAATTTTTTTTGCGGATGATGCCACAGTTCTGATTACGGGTGCAGATATAAATGAGGCAAAAATAAAATGTAATAAATTTATTGAAAAATTGATAAAATGGCTGGACACAAATTTTCTGTGTTTAAATATTGAAAAAACTAAAACTATGATTTTTCAACAGGGAGATAGACAGATTGTTGAGCCACCATCTATTTGCGTGGAGAAGTGTACCCTTGAAATAGTAAAGAATATTAAATATTTGGGAATAATAATCGAGGATAATTTAAAATGGAATATAAATATTCAAAATAGTGTAAACAAAATTCCGGGGGTATTGGGTTTAATTACGAGAATTTCAATTAATTTAACAATCAAAACATTAAAAATGTTGTACTATCCATGTTTGACTTATTATTTGATTTATCCATGTTTGACTTATTATTTATTAGTATGGAGGCAACTAAGACTAATTTATATAGATTAAAATCATTACAAAACATGATGGTCAGAATTTTAAATAACTTTAGGGGAATTAACTTGAATATGGGGGTACGGATAAATTCATATGGATTTTTAGACATTGAGAATTTATGGCAATTTAGATTATTAGGATTCATGTATAAAAGGATAAAAGAGAATAGGTATCAACATTTAATTCAACTGAACACTGTAGGTCACGACTATCAAACAAGAGATAGAAATGCATTTTTGTTACCAATGCCTAACACTTTAACCCAAAAAAGATTTATTGATTACCAGGGATTGATGCTATGGAATAACCTACCTTGTCAATTAACACATATTAATAATTATAGTTATTTTCGAAAGCAACTAAAAGATATTTGCTAACGAATTAAAATATAAAATTCTATGGTAAAATTTATTAATTAGACCACATATGAGTAAATTTTATATGTGCAGGACGTTTGACTTGACTACGTACTTTAGGGGAATTGGGATTCACCCAGGCTATATATATATATAGCCTTTTACTCAATTTCCTTTTCTGTGGTTACCCTGTACATAAGTAATCACATTATATATGTTGTTTTTCTTAATACACTGCCGGACAATTGCTAAGGACGGATGACAATAGCAACGATAGCAACCATAAAATGGAAGGCAGGAAAATGTGGAAATTAGCATAAGTGCGGGATACAGTAAGACGTGTTGTGCGTATGCAAATTTTGGATTGCCGAACTTGTTCGTGACGTCATAGCGCTGATAAGAGATATAAAGGATTTGACGCGTATTGACCGTTGTTGTTCAAACGCAAAGTTGAAAGGGAAAAAATCAATTGACGAACTTGCAATTTTCAGTATGTCTTCCCGACATCACCTAGATGATTTTACGCGTGGCCGTATTATTGGCAAGATTGAAGAAGGGCGACAAATAACAGATGTTGCCAGGGAGTTCGACGTCAGCCACAGTGTTGTTTCAAGGCTTTGGAAATCATTTCAAACAAATGGAGAGTGTAGCAAACGTTACGGGGGAGGTCGTGTTCGCAGTACGATACCTGCAGAAGATCGGTACATAGTGCTATCAACAAAAAGACACCGGCGCAGCACAGCTAGTGAGGTAGCAAATCAGTTTATGGCTGCTACTGGCAAGCGGATCTCCCGAAAAACTGTCGCCAGACGTTTGCATGAAGGAGGACTATACTTTCGCCGTCCTGTTGTGTGCATCCCATTGTCCAGACGTCACCGTACCGCCCGTTTGCAATGGTGCCATCAACATCGCAATTGGACTGATAACGACTGGTCTGCTGTCCTCTTCTGAGATGAGAGTAGATACAGTCTATCGTCTGATTGTCGACGACAACTGATCTGGCGTGATAGTGGTACTGCATATTGTCCAGCAAACATACAGGAAAGGGGCCGATATCCGATATGTAGTGTCATGGTATGGGCTGGCATCATGATCAATGGCCGTACGTCCCTCTATGTGCTTCGAACTGGGACTATGACTGGCCAACGATACATTAATGATGTTCTGCTACCTCATGTTCGCATGTTCCGTGGTGCTGTCGGTGATAGATTCATTTTCATGGACGACAATGCAACATGTCATCGAACAGTCGCTGTCCAGGAGTGTCTTGAGAGCGAGGATATTCAACGCCTCGCATGGAGAGCACGTTCTCCAGATCTGAATCCCATTGAAAATATGTGGGATGTTCTGGGGAGGAGTCTTGCTGGTCGCCAATGCCCTCCAATAAACAAGGACACCCTCATCCGTGCACTGACAGAGGAATGGGATGAATTACCCCAACAGCTGCTTGATAATGTTGTGTAAAGCATGACACGACGTGTGGAATCTTGCATCGCCCTCCATGGTGGCCATATCCCGTATTGACATCTTACGTCGGAACGCCTGCGGACGGTAATTGCATTTTTTTCACGTTTACGTATTCTGCACAAAATGGCCTGTTTGTCCCTTGAACATGTTCCAAAGCCTTCTGGATTTCAGAGCACAATAAATTGTCTTTCTTGTAATGTCCTGGCATTCAGACATTATTTTATTTCACTTGGCATCCAACCACACTTACTTTTTTATGCGCTATATAGCCGTTTATGATCCGTCCTTAGCAATTGTCCAGCAGTGTACTATATGTTATAAAATTAATTTTAAAATGTAATATAAACAAATGTAACCCCATAACGAAATAAATGAAATGAAATGCATGGTTTTCACGCTCTGTGACACCAGTTTATATTTGTAATTGGCTGTATAGCTTGGCTTCCGAAAGTCGGATTGGAAAAATCCACCGTAGCCTCACCCAGCACTCGATAACAGAAACTTCCACTGAAAGCTATCATGCATCTGATTTTTAGTTTGTTTATTCTGTAAAGATGCTCACACCTTTCCGCCTCTTTATGACTGTACTTGTCATCCCGCAAGAGTCATCACATTTTATTTTATTTTGGTTCGATCAACCGTCGACAAGAGCTCTCAGTTTCTCTTTATTCTGTCAACGGCTCTGAGGAAACTGCTTTGGTTCGACGCACAGAATCATGTTCGCAAAATAAGTGTCCAGATTTTTCTTTTGTAACAGTAAATATTTAATTCAACTTACTCTTACGTAGGAATTATCATTCCGGTGGTGAATGGAAGAATTTCGTAGACCTGCGTCTCCGCCGGCTCGTGTACACGGAATAGACCCTTTAACATGCTTTTGGCTCACCTACTACCGTAGCTCCCGTAATAAGCTTTACAGCTCCATCAGCGCAAAACTCAAAGCCTTAAAAAAAAAAAAAAAAAAAACACCGCAAGCTCTCTTCCGACACTAAAGACACTCTGCCCTGCTGCAGCCACATGTTCCTCCTAACCAAACAATTTCTGCGCTCCTAAAGTCCCAGTAACATTTTTAATTTCCTCTTTACCACCTGTCTGAAGGAGTTCATCCTTACTTGCCTAGCTACGTGTAAATTGCCCTCAAACGCGCTTCCCCCATTCACACCCTTTAAAGCGACAATTCCTTTTTCAACAACATAACTGCAATACTTTGGCATATTTTTTTTATAAGCGTAATTCTAATGCGGCTAACCACTTGTTGTTGAACCCCTGCAGGCTCAAAACATACTTCTCTTGATGTCTCTGCCAAAATGGCATGAACAAAGAAATTCCACTTCTGAATATTAAACTACATTTAAGCCATATTTACAACGAATACACATGAATCGGTGGAGAATCTTGCAATTTACTTATTTGGTCCTGATGCTCCTTTCCCACGAGCTGTCATAAACCTGAAGGATTGTGGATTTCTTTTTAGCGCGTATTTTGTAAAAAAAGATTGTGCTTATGTTATTTATCAGTTTGTCAGTCCGTCCGTCTGTAGACACCATATCTCTGCAACTATTAGTCCGATTTGAAAAATTAATTTTTACATTGGGAAGCTTGAAACATACGAATGATGATCCTTCATTTAGTTGTTTTTTTACGATGTACAATTTCGCCACTAGAGGGCGTAAATGCAGATGATGATGAATTCAAAATACATTTTAATCCATACATTCGCTTCTAAACATCCGATTGAAAAAATTCTTTTATCTTTCGATTCCATTTATGTCGAAGAGTATTTTAGTTATAGTTACTTTTTCAAGTTACGCATAGATTTTCCGCTAGGGGCGTAAAAGTAAATTACGTTTTCCCCGATATGTCTTCTTCTACATCTCCGATTTGAAATTTTTTTCTTCATCGGATACAACTCCTGATGGGAAATATTTTACATGTAATTTCTAATTTTTAGTAAATAATACTTTGGCCACCAGCAGGTGGCATAAGTGTTGATTTTTGTTTCTGATGTATTTGCCATAAAATTTGTGCTTCTAAAATCTGGATTGAAAAAATCGTTCGTGGACAGATGCCACTCACCTTGAGAAACCTTTTCAGAATATTTTCTTCTTAAAATATTGCACTATTTTTCCGCCAGAGGGCGTAGATGTGTATCTTATTTTGTCAATATCTCTGCTTCTAATGGTCCGAATTCTTTTTATATTGGACAGTGTTTCCGATGCGAAATGTTTTTCATATAATTTCAAAATTTCCAAGTAATTCATACACTTTCCGCTATGGGGGGAGTAAAGGTAAATTTCGTTTCCCCCGTTATCTCTGCTTCTAAAACTCCGATTTGAAACATTCCTTCCGCACCGGACGGATACAGTTCCTGATGGGAAATCCTTTGCATTGGTAATCCTAATTTCTGATTTTTGGTAAAAAATGGTTTGGTCACCAGGGAGCGTAGGTCTTAATTTCATCTTCTGATGTATATGCCGCAAAATCTAAGCTTCTAAAATCTCGACTGAAAAAAATTCGTTTGTGGACCGATACTACCTACTTCGACAAACCTTTTAGGAAGATTTTCTTCTAAAATAACGTATGGTTTCTACACCGGGAGGGGGGGTTAGATATATATCTTACTTTTGTCAATATCTCTGCTTCTAAGAGAACCATTTGAAAAATTCCTTCTTTGTCGGACAGTGTTTCCGATGCGAAATATTTTTCATATGAATTCAAAATTTTCAAGTAACTCGTAGACTTTCCGCTAGGGAGCTCAAAGATAAATTGCGTTTTCTGCGTTATTTTTGCTTCTAAAGCTCCGATTTGAAAACTTCTTTCTGTATCGTATACAGCTCCTGATGAAAAATAGTTTTCATATAATTTCTAATATTTGGTAAGGAATGGTTTGGCCACCAGGGAGCATAAGTGTTAATTTCTGCTTCTGATGTATTTGCAGTAAAATCTGAGCTCCTGAAAACTCGACTAAAATTTTTTTTTCTTGGACCGATACAGCTCACATCGAAAAACCTTTTGAGAATACTTTCTTCTTAAAATAATTCATTTTTCCCGCCAGGGGGCGCAGATGCATATTTTATATTTGTCGATATCTCTGCTTATAAGAGTCCGATTTCAAAAATTATTTCTTTGTTGGAGAGCGTTTTCGCTGTGAAATGTTTCGCATATAATTTCAAATTTTTCTTAACGCGCGAAATCGTGGCGTAAGCTCACGATTCCGTTTACAGCAATATATGCGGGATTAAAAACGCGATTGAAAAACTTCTTTCATCGGTCAGATACTACTGTTTTCCCATCCCGGTTCCATTGACTTTAAATAGTTTTGATCAATTTAATTCGCGTCAGAATGGATTCAAAAGACGCACCTGAAAATTCGGTGTCATCATTCTTGTTGTTTTTTCGCATTGGACAGCTGTAACCGAGATAAAGATTTTACTTGCTTTTTTAAACATTCCCTAATGCACATGTTCCCCCTAGGTTGTGTAAAAGTGCTGTGTTTTATTTGTGCATGTGCCGCGATTTGAAATTTTAGAAGTTTCTCTGAAAAATTTCGTTGCACATGATATTATTGCCTTGACCGAGACTCTCGACGAATTTTCTGATTCTCCTGCCACAATTTTCCTTGAAGGATGGAGTAGGCATATTTTCGTATGTCCAAATAATAATACTTCTAGAAGTTCGACTGCATTTTTTTTACTATATAGCAGTAATAATAAACAAAATGGTCCATGAATCCTTCTATCACAATTTTCTCTCACATGACGATAAGTACTGATTTGTTTTTATTACATTATATCTTCCTCAGACTGGAGTTTCTCTCCCTTTCGTCTCAAAGTCTATCTGTAACTATGTCCAAGACTGTCCATATATTTTCCGCTTTTTATGATACGCAAATCTTCGACTCGAGGCATACATATTTATTATTGGACATGCTACAATTCCCGAAGATGAATTGAAAAACTGCTTTGGAAATCTTAGTATTTTAATTTTGAAAATATAGGGTGGCGCACCTAACACTGGCCCCAAATGCAAAAGACAGCTGTACAGTTTTTTGGGTCATAATGTACCGTACATTTCAGTCACATTTGGTATGTTAAATAAACGGTATTATTACTTCAAAAAGGGCTGCAATGTCAACAAATGACACGTTCATCAGCATTTTTTCATACCTATTCGAAGTCTGTATTGGAAGTGGTCGCCACTTGCCTCGATGCATTTTTCCGCTGGCCTAAGCATGTTCAGGAAAGCACCCCGTTATTCAGCGACTGAAATGAGGGCGATCTCTTGCAGTATGTTTGTTTTCAACTCTTCCGACGTTCGAGGGTTGTTGGGGGTAGACTTTCCATTTATGGCAAGCCCCACAGGTAAAAGTCGCACGGCAATAAGCCGAGTGAGTGGGAGTAAAAACACCGTGGATTCGAGCTAGTGAACGATCAGAGATATGACAAGTCGCTCCATCTTGTTGGAAGAAGGCGTAAGTGAATTCGTGTGTAGTCAACTGGCTAACAAACTCTTCGTAGATCCGTATATAAACGTCTGTATTCATATTCCTCTCAAAAAAAAAAAAAAAAAAAATGGTCCGATGGTGCGTTGGCCTCACACTCTACACCCAACACCGATTTTTAAATCATGGAGTGGTTTCTGTTGGAACACGTATGGGTTTTCAGCAGCCAATTGTCGTGTGTTCTGCGAATTGACATACCCCGAAAGCAGTGGCGTATCTTGGGTCCGAGACCTGGGCTATCTCACCCATCCCCGTAATGTTTTTTTTTTTTTAAATCGCGAAATTTATTTTTCAGTTGTTAAGAAATAGAAGCAACTTTTTTCCCCTAAATTTTAGGTACATGCTATTGCTAACATGATATCAAACAATTATGAGGATTAGGATTTGAACACTTAGTTGTACACTGCTGGTCACCCAAAATGAAACACCAAGAAGGAAGCATCCGATTGGCCCGAAATTTGCAGCATGCGTCGCCCGCGAGAGAACATGCAAACGATTAGCATTGCAGGGCATATGCAAATCATGTGCTCCCGGCACGCCACCGAGAAGCACTATAAGAAGGGTGCATAGAAGGCGGGGTGTAAGTAGTGGAAGTGCGTTGTGCTGCCGGACATGTGCGTGGGAAGCTTCCTGATGCCTCGTCGCAGAATACGGCAGTCATTCCAGCACGTTTCGGAGTTCGACAGAGGACAAATAGTGGATTATCGCGACAGCGGTTTATCGTACCGAGACATCGGCGCCCGTGTGGGATGACATCCAGCCACAGTGAGGCGAGTATGGATTCGGTGGGTGCAGGAAGGACGGACCGACGTGAGCGATTGTCGCAGCCGCGGCACACCACTGAACAAGAGGACCGGCATGTTGTGGGGCGGGCATTGACGGCTCGCACCGCCACATCCCGAACGTTAGCGCAGGAATTAAGGTGTGTTGCGCAACAACCTCTGTCAGCACGTACCGTTCGACGTTGTCTGCAAGAGCTGGGACTTGTCGCACGTCGCCCGTTGCTTCGATTACCATTGTGGCGGCAGTGGGCCGTTGAACGCCGCACCTGGACTACGGAATGACATGACATTGTCTTCTCCGACGAATCCCGCTTCGGCCTGCAACACCACGATGGTCGGATCCGCGTGTGGCGGCACCGCAGCAAGAGACTGTATGACGCCTGCATTATACATCGCCATACCGGTCCGTCGCCTGGCGTTATGGTTTAGGACGCAATTGGATATGACACTCGCACCCCTCTGGTACTCATCGCCGGTAACTCAACAACCACCGTACCATCTCCGACGTTTTGGAGCCTGTAGTCCTCCCTTACCTGCAGGACCTGCCAGCGGCCACGTTTCAACAGGATAATGCGCGCCCGCACGTGGCACGCATCGTGCAACAATTCTTTACGGCCCACCAGGTGTCACTGTTGCCGTGGCCCGCCTGTTCTCCCGATATGTCGCCCATCGAACACGTCTGGTCGCTGATCGGCAACCGAGTGACCCGACAATCACCACCCGCGGCTACGCCTGATGAACTGTGGCAACGTGTGGAAGCAGCCTGGACCGACATACCCCAAGCCCACATCCAAAGCCTCTTTCGTTCGATGCCGCGTCGTGTAGCGGCTGTTATTGCTAGCCATGGGGGCCACACGAACTATTGACGTCTGCGTGTTCCGCAAGTCGCACGGGCCTGTAAGCTCCATCGTTTCATCTTTGTAACTGTTGTTATGTGTCCAGTAAATCTGGCTTTGCTATCTCGTGTCCTTCTTGGTGCTGCATTTTGGGTGGCCAGCAGTGCAGATATACACAAATAAGAGTCAATTATCAACAGTATTAAGCTACGTCGATGCTTTCGCTGCGAAAAAAACACATGCGGATTTGCTTCTTTTGTCTAAGAACATGAGTTTGGCGAGCGAGAATCACCAACGGTCCTAGTGCAGGAATGGTGTCATCGTAACGCAAATGGTTCTACCCGAGTCTTCGCTGTTCTAATTTGAAGACCTTCAATACGATCGCCTGCTAGCGTTTCTATGACAACATGAATATGCTGGTGATAGTGAATGGGCCTTTACTTTGGTCAACGGTTCGCTCAGAAATGAGAAGACTTCGGATTACATTAGTCACTCGCATGCTCCCGCCCACAAGAGCACGTGTTCACAAGAGTTGTTTCAGTTTGTGTGGAGTGTCAATAAATTAAAATCAGTGATATTACATCTTTAATTCGTGGCTTTGTTTGGATTCTAATTGTTTTGATAAATTTTGTGAAAGCTTTCCTGAATATCTACTGTCAGAACTTAAAGAATTTTATGCTTCAAATTTTGATACCGGACGACTAAAAAATGAACTGAAGGTGTTTTATTCCTTTGACCAATACAAAAAGGAATCAGTAAGAGGCATTATTACTTGTTACATAAAGTTGAATAAGATGGACATTGTGTTAAGTAAGGTGTACAAATTAGCAGACCTAATATTAAAGTTTCCATCAAAAACTGCGACTGTCGAAAGAAGTTTTTCTGTATTAAAAAGAATCAAGATATATCTTGGAGCCACACAAGGACATGTACATTTGAGCAACTTGGCTGTTTTGTCAATAGAGAAAAACATTATTTTTAAATATGAGAAAGTACTCGGAAGAAACATTTTATGAAAACGTAGCACTCAAGTTCACACAAAAGGAGAATAATAATGGAGTTCATATACAAATAAAGTATTGAGAAGAAGAATGGAGTTAATGCACACTGCTGGCCACCCAAAATGCAACACCAAGAAGGCCACGAGATAGCAAAGCCAGATTTACTGGACACATAACAACAGATACAAAGATGAAACGATTGAGCTTACAGACCCGTGCGACTTGCGGAACACGCAGACATCAATAATTCGTGTGGCTCCCATGGCTGGCAATAACGGCCGCTACACGATGCGGCATCGAACGAAAGAGGCTTTGGATGTGGGCTTGGGGTATGTCGGTCCAGGCTGCTTCCACACGTTGCCACAGTTCATCAGGCGTAGCCGCGGGTGGTGATTGTCGGGTCACTCGGTTGCCGATCAGCGACCAGACGTGTTCGATGGGCGACATATCGGGAGAACAGGCGGGCCACGGCAACAGTGACACCTGGTGGGCCGTGAAGAATTGTTGCATGATGCGTGCCACGTGCAGGCGCGCATTATCCTGTTGAAACGTGGCCGCTGGCAGGTCCTGCAGGTAAGGGAGGACTACAGGCTCCAAAACGTGGGAGATGTAGCGGTGGCTGTTGAGTGTACCGGCCATGGGCACCACAGGGGTGCGGGTGTCATATCCAATTGCGTCCCAAACCATAACGCCGACATTTGACTGCGACGGACCGGTATGGCGATGCATAATGCAGGCTTCATACAGTCTCTTGCCGCGGTGCCGCCACACGCGGATCCGACCATCGTGGTGTTGCAAGCAGAAACGGGATTCGTCGGAGAAGACAATGTCATGTCATTCCGTAGTCCAGGTGCGGCGTTCAACGGCCCACTGCCGCAGCACTCGCCGGTGGTGTAACGTCAATGGTAATCGGAGCAATGGGCGTCGTGCGACAAGTCCCCGCTCCTGCAGACGACGTCGAACGGTACGTGCTGATACAGGTTGTTGCGCAAGACACCCTAATTCCTGCGCTAACTTTCGTGATGTGGAGGTGCGAGCCGTGAATGCCCGCCGCACAACATGCCGGTCCTCTCGTTCGGTGGTGTACCGCGGCTGCGGAAGTCGCTCACGTCGGTCCGTCCGTCTCTTTTGCATCCACCGAATCCATACTCGCCTCACTGTGGCTGGATGTCGTCCCACACGGGCGCCTATGTCTCGGTACGATAAACCGCTGTCGCAATAAGCCACTATTCGTCCTCTGTCGAACTCCGAAACGTGCTGGAATGACTGCCGTATTCTGCGACGAGGCATCAGGAAGTTCCCCACGCACATGTCCGGCAGCACAACACACTTCCACTACTTCGACCCCGCCTTCTGTGCACCCTTTTTATAGTGCTTCTCGGTGGCGTGCCGAGAACACATGATTTGCATATGCCCTGCAATGCTAATCGTTTGCATGTCCTCTCGCGGGAGACGCATGCTGCAAATTTTGGGCCAATCGGATGCTTCCTTCTTGGTGTTGCATTTTGGGTGGCCAGCAGTGCAACTGAATTTTGTTTGTGCATTCTCTGGGCTTTGCAGGTAGCCGAGCTAGCCTCGAATGTACGCTACTTCCCGAAAGGTGGAACCAAGCTTCGTCTGCTAAAATGAAGAGAAATTGATCAGGTAAGCATCCGGGAACCATCTCTAAGAGCCACTGTTAGTAATGAACGCGTTTTCCCTTATCAAGTGCTCTTAATTCCTGCACAACACTCAGACGATAAGGCTTAATTTTTAAATCATGAAATATGCGCTGAATTGACTGACGTGTAATGAATGTCTGCTGAGACAAACAGCATGTTGACTTGGGACTTCTTCCGACAGGATTCATTACTTCCGGTGAGCGTACCATACCGTTTGTTGTTTCACTCTGTGGGCGTTGGTTGCAGAACCAGTTGTATTCATTTCTTCACTAAGTCCTGGATCGTTGATTTCGCAAGAATATTGGCACCAGAATATTTTGCTTTAAATCGTTCACGAACCAAAGCGAAATAACATGTGCGAACATACTTCTCCACAACAAAACCGCGTTGTTCAATTGAATACGGCATTACTCACACTCAAACTGTCTCCTGCAGCGTGAAGGATCACTGAACTCATATGCGCATGTGTGACTGCGCCGAATAGTTTCCCGCTGCGAACTACGAAATATAACTTTACAATTGTAACCCAAACAGAGTTTAGAGCAAGTTTTATATTCGCCGCCCTTTACTTAAGATGCCTTTAGGATACTAAATTTGAAACGCTATATCGAATGACACGCACTCGTCACTCTGAATAATTCCATAGAATAATCACCATTGGTATCTAGAAAATGAATTATGGCCAAAGAAATAAGCAACAAAAGAAATATTTAACCAGAGTTGCTTTTTTCTTTATTTTCTTTGCAGTTTATTTAAAGTAAAGGAATAGAAGCAAATACGCGATTCCATTGCCCCAGTGGATCTGAGGTATTCATTAACAAACAGCTAGCTATTAAATCTTCAGAGAGATTTGTGCCTCATGACACAATTGAATGTTGCTGTAGCAACATTCAATTCAGGAGTAGCATGAAGATCAGAAGAACTGTTTTCGTCAAATGATGAAGTCATTATATACATACATTTTATTCATACATATTATTATAAATACATTATAAACTGAAGTGCCAAAAATCATGGGAGCATTGTTTCGGACCTCCTGTAACCCGGCGAAGTGCAGCAAGGCGACATGGCATCGATTCCACAAGTGGCCGGAAAACTTCTGGAAAGATGTTGAGCCATGCCGTCTGAATATTCCCCCACAGTGCCCTGGTATTTGTAGGTGCGGGATCTTGGGTGCAAACGGACTTTTCCACCACGTCTCATAAGTGTTCTATTGGGTTCATATCGAGCAAGCGTGGTGGCCACACCGTCCGTCGGAATTGTCAAGAATGGTCCATGAACCAGTTTTGGACAACTTGGACCTGATGACATGGTGCATTATCCGCCTGGAAAATTCCATTTTTGTTGGAGTACATGAAGTCCATGAAGGGCTGCAAATGCTCACCCAGCAGAGCAACAAAGCGATTACCGGCTAATGACGTGTTTACGAGGACCAGACGTGTTACAGGGCTTGGTGCTGAGTTCTATTACAGCGCCCTGTGTGAAGGGTTCGTCTGATGTTTTTTTTTTTTATTGAAGGTTTAACGACCACCGTGAGCAACTCAATGGGCTATAAGTAGTCGCCCGTCCCTAATTTTGGGTCACTGGTTCCAGGGAAGGGAAAGAGCCAGTGCCGTAAGACAAACACGACATCCATGCCTCACCGGGATCCGAACCCGGACCCCTTTCGGACGAATGATCAGAGGCCATCGCTTAGACCACTGTGCCAGCAGGGCGGCTTTTGATGTTTGCTCTGTATATGGGGTTTAACCCGTAATTCTCCCAACTGGAGTAGATAGATAAAATAAAAGGTATCAAAAATCGACTCTAGTCCAACTCTTTTTGTGCAGTGAGGAAGACTTTCATTCAGATGTTGCGGGAAATGACTTTAAGCCTTGTTCCAATTCCTTTTGTCTATTATCATCAGCCTCATTGCTTATTCCCACTCTTCGTAATTTTCACTCTTTCCTTATTATATTAACACCTCGGTGTCCTACTCGCTCTAATCGTTAGCACGCCGAATTCCGTTTTTTTTTCCGGCCGGTCTCATTCCTCCTACCTCCTCCGTTCCGACGAACCCGCGAAGCCTTCAGAGCCTCCTAAAAATTCTCCTCCTTCCTCGACTTTCTGCCACCGAGTCCCTCTCCCCTTCTCTTCCTCGACTTTCTGCCACCGAGTCCCTCTCCCCTTCTCTTCCTCGACTTTCTGCCACCGAGTCCCTCTCCCCTTCTCTTCCTCGACTTTCTGCCACCGAGTCCCTCTCCCCTTCTCTTCCTCGACTTTCTGCCACCGAGTCCCTCTCCCCTTCTCTTCCTCGGAGAGAGCCCTTAAAGCTGTGTCTTCCCCGAAGAAAGTGAAGACTCCTCTATTCTTCGAAAGCCCGGCCATACCCTAGAAATACCTTCTCTCTGAAAACGCAAGATTCTTTAATTGGCTCGCTGCCCCCTCTTCTCGCTTCATCATGCTGCTTGGGACGGCGGAAAAGCAATAATGTCCAGTTTCATTCTTCTCACATCGACGAAACTGTAAATCTAACACCCCCTCTGCTGCGACGCGTGGGAAAAGAAGTACATTGACGTTTGCTTCCCAGCTCATCAAAATGGCGGGAAATGAAGGAAAATTATTACAATTCACTATCACTAAAAATGGCTACTGAACTTCACTTTTGATAAATATGGAAGCCCCGGTTACAATATCTACCCCGCCAAAATAAAAATTAAGATGACGATAGACTGCTTCATTTTTGCCTACAGTAACTAACGGGATTGATTGGAATCAGGAGAAGTTTGTGGCAATGCAATATTGGGCGGGCAATTCTACATGATTTAGAAGTGGTACCTACATGCTAAGGTTTACATACAGTTTTTCTCCTTGATTTCATTGATAAACATATTTCGATACACTTCCCGATGATGACCTAATGACAGAATAATTTAAAACATAGTTGACGATAAAATTGACGAAAGATTTCCAGTAAGCACGTTGAAATATAACTAGCATGATGGGTTCCAGAACATTTTCTGATATTACACATATACAAACATGGTTACTAATCACAATTCTCCTGAAAAATACATGTACAGATACCTACCACATACAATACTTGACACTTGATACAGCGCTTTCATCGCTATCTCCATTCAACTTCATTCCTACATTACAATTTTGCTACTGATCTCTACAAAAATTTATTTCACGCTGCAATCAATTCCCAAAATCTTACCACTTTACAACCATTCTTGTCCAGTTTGTATTAACCCACATTTTAGTTTTTAACGCTGATCTATGCTGAAAAATGTCGAAAAATGTACGACAAAATACGCATAAATTCTCTATCAGTCGAAACATGAAATGCAGAAAAATTTAAATTTTGACAATGCTGATAAGTTACCGATTAAACACTTGAATAATTTTCTCAAAATCTTATATACACTTACACTACAAATGTTTTACATATTAAAATTATTTAAGCTAATATTATACACACTAAACAAGTTGAGGTAAATAACACTGCAAATAATCATTGTATTCTTCAGTATTTCGAATGACTCCGTTTAAAGTTCAATAAAATCATGGATGATCATTGTCCATCAAACCGCTTAAAAGGAAATTGTGTAAATTAACGTCCATGAAAGCATATAAAAAAATCATTTTAACGCAAATTGTCAATTTGATGCACAAACATTTAAATTGTCTTTTGTCTTTTGGTACATGTTCGTATGTACGTATTTTACAGATTGAAAATTATTAAGCAATCAAACGGTGGTGCACAAAATATTCGATGTAATAGAGCGTTCACTGTATATACCATTAATTACCTGTGTGAAGTGAACGGTTTATCCCTGAAATACAACTAAAAAAATTGCGTTAACAACCTGTGCGATGTGAATAGTTTATCACAAAATATGAATTATTACGAAACACATTGCAGGCACGTTCTTTACAGTCGATGACTCAGCAGGTCGAAAAGTTTCACAAGCACTGGAAGAATCACACTCATTGTCTGTTTATGTGTCGCACCCTGCCGAAGATATCCCATTCCCTATAATCGTATACCCGATTTACTGGTTCCATATCAATGACAACATGGTCCTGCCGAGTTTCATTCCTCGCTTGTGGGAGTGAATAATTAGCATCTCTGTAAGTCGCTTCGGTTGCTTTGGGCACATCCCAGCGCTCAAACGAAAGATCTCTTTCTTGAACCTCCGGAGTACTTTGGTGCGTTTGAGAAGCTTCCGGTGTTGCATCGGTCTGTCTGGGCGTTCTTATCGGGCATATATGCAGCCGATCAAAATGAGCCATTGCGGTTTTCTTTGGGTTGCTTTACCAACCGCAGTTTCGCATTCACATTGCCCATTATGCTCGTGATGCGGTATGGACCCTCAGAAAAATACACAAATTTCTTGCTCTGCCCTACCTCCACCTTCGGGGTATAAAAGAATACTAGCTGACCGACTTTAAAATCTTTGGAAACCGCTGTCTTCATCCGGTGAGTTTCTTGTTTTCCTGAGGCATTTTTTATTCTCTCACTCACCACTCGGTGAACTGCAGCTATCGTATCAGAAATATGCTCAACATAATCCTCTGTGGAAAACTAGGTTTGCCTTGTTCTAGGCGGAATCAAGGTATATGGTGAAATAAAATCTCTGGCGAAAAATAAAAATGCAGAAGTGTCCCCTGTCGTAGTGTGGACAGCGGAGCGGTGAGCAGATAATGCGAATAGAATAAGATTACACCAATTTGTGTGTTTGCGGTTTATAAAATGGCTGAGCATGGATGCAAGAACCCTATGAAACCGCTCGAGCAACCCGTTGCTCTGCGCGTGGAAGCTTGAAGTATGTAAATACTTAATCTGCATTTTTTCACAAAGTTGCTTCATAGTTCCGGAGAGAAGGTTAGCACCCCTATCACTAACCATGAAATCAGGCACACCAAACAAACAAAATACTTCCTCGAATAAAATTTTCGCAATAGTTTGAGCTTTTTGGTCCGGCATTGGATAGGCTAATGGAAATTTAGTGAATGCATCTTGAATGGTGAGAACATGCATATTTCCTTCGTCGCTCCGCCTTAGAAGCCCTAAAACATCTATACGCAGCCTTTCCCATGGACGGCTTGTAGTTGGCATTCGCTGCAACGGTGCCTTTTGTGATCCTTTGTATTCCCTTCGTGCCAAACATTGATGACATGAAGCTACAAAATTCTGAATGTCTGCATACATGTTGTTCCAAAAGTAATGCTCTCTGATTCGAAGCAGAGTTTTCTCAAATGCTAAATGGCAATTTGTAAATAAGAAATCATGCATTGTTTCCATCACTTGTCCAATTAGAGATTCAGGTACACACAGCTGTTCCACCGTTAGTTGTCTCACTTCAGATGGGTAGGGAGTTGAGTAATGGTAAAGTACACCTTCGGCCAAAAAGAAAAAGTCATGTCCCTTAGTGGGGGTTTGCTGTCGTTTTCCTTCGAGACGGTCAATAAAATTTTTCCAGCTGGGTCTTTTCGCTGTAAAACCTTCATTTCTTCTATAGAAAATTTTTCTCTTAGAAGATGCACTGTATCAGTCGTGGCTATGTTTACGTTCCGTGATAAGCAGTCTGCTACTACATTTTCTTTTCCCGGAATGCAGCGGATTTCGAAATCAAACTCTTGAAGCCGCACCTGCCATTTGTTTAACCTGATGTTTGGGCTCCTTTTCGTAAGCATGTAGGTTATGAGCTTGTGGTCTGTTTGAGGACATAATGTTTTCCGTACAGATACGGACGAAAAGGATTCACCAACCAGAAAATGGCTAAGCATTCCCTCTTCGTCGTAGAGTAATTCTTTTCTGGCTTCTTCAGCTTCCTGCTAGCATAGCTTATGTGAACCATTACCCCTTCATTTTCTTGCTCGAGCACTGCCCCTAACGTTTCACCACTAGCATCGGTATATAGGAAATAAACTTTGTTGTTATCCGGATAATGCAAAACAGGCCTGGTGCAAAGTAAATTTTTCACAGTTTGGAAAGCTCTTTCAGCATTCTCATTCCAAATATTTTTTCTTTTCTTTCCCTTTGATTACATCAGTCAAAGGAGTAATTATATCAGAGAAATTTGCTATATGATTCTGATAATAATTAACTACCCCCCACAATCTGTTACACATTCTTGACTGATTTTGGCGTGGATAGATTCATAATTGACTCAATATTTCTGGGATCTGGTCTTATTCCCTCATTGCTAATCTCATGTCCAAGATAGGTTATTTTGCCTCTAAGTAAATGGCATTTAGAGGGTTTTAAGTTTAGGTCGTGAACACGGAGTCTGTGAAATACCATCTCTAATCTCTCTATATACTCTTTAAAGGTTGTACTGGAAATTAAAATGTCATCAATAAATGCAAATACATGATGCTGTTGCATGCCCGAGAGCAAAATGTCCATAGCCCTCTGAAAAGTAGAGCTCGCACCAGCTAGTCCCTGAGGAAATTTTCTAAAAGCAAAGGTACGAAATTCTGAACAGAAGGAAGTTTTATGCACGTCCTCCGGCGCGACTGGGATCTGGAAAAATCCAGAATTCAGATCTAAAGTGGAAAAGTAGCGAGCTTTTCACAAATTGTCGACAATATCATGCATTAGAGGTAAACGGTAGCGATCAAATTTAGTGATCAAATTTAAACGTCTGAAATCTATAACTAAACGATACGATGCATGGTCTCGTTTTTTCACCAAGAGAGCTGGACTCGAAAATGGGCTGGCTGTAGGTTCAATTATTCCTGCCTCAGATAGGCTTTCAATTTGTTTTTTCATTTCTTCCTTTAAAGCTAAGGGAGTACGATAAGGCCTGGAATACACTGGAGTATCGGAAGTCAACGGGATTCTGTGCTGGATGACAGTAGAATTTCCCAGCTCATTTAAGTTTGTAGCAAAAACATCCGCGTATTTATTCAGTAGTTCTTCTATCTCTCGTTTTTGATTCGGAGGAATGTGAGATAAGTCAAAACAATTTTGGGTAGACGTATTCTCAGTGATATCTATGGTGTTAGCTCCCATGACATTATTCACCTGAGCTTCTTCAAAATTTTCGAATTTAGCTATTTCAATGCCCTTGTTTATCCAGATTGGTTGATCAGAAGTATTTGCTGCTAAAACATTATAAAGGCCATTGCTACTGATTCTGTTCACAGATCTGGCAACATGCAATCCCTCCCTCGAGATTTTTAACTATCGGCTGCACTAAAATTTCACCTTCAGGTTTTCTCATGCGCATGTCCCTAATGAGGAGGCAATGCATTGACCTAAGTGGAACACGAATTTTCTTCTCATATTTGCCAATCGACGAATTTATCATATTAATAGCTTCTGTTTCCGTTTCTGTGATTTCATTAATCATTACTGGGGAAGTAGCAGCCGGCAGGGAGTCAACGGTTTTAACGGCCGTTATTTCATTACGGGATGTAAGGTCAGGTGATGCGTAACATCACAGCCTCTCCTTGACAAATGTCAACCCCGCCTTCTCGTGGTGCATCCTGTTCCCACTAAAGGGGCTCTGACGACCGCCAATAGCGGTATAACTATACCATCGGGATCAGAGGAAATGCTATCCCACACTCACCAACCCGCTTGGCCAGCGTGGTGAGTTATGGCCAAACACCTCCAAAATGACTCTACAACTTAAATCTTGGCCCTCAGTCTCCGGCAGCTGGAATGTACCTGGCCAAGGCAGCGGCCAGTGCGACATGAAGGCAGAGGGTGCTAAGAATCCCCGGAGGACCGGACTAGGCTGCCATTTGATGCTGACCCTGGCTACCTATAACGGACGCTCCCTATCTTCTGATTCAAGGCTTCTTGAATTGGAAGAGGAACTACAAAGGATCAAGTGGGACATCGTCGGGCTAAGTGAGGTAAGGAGAAAAGGAGAAGATCTCATTGAACTGAAAAGTGGACATCTCTTCTATTATCGTGGGACAGATACTGGCAGAACTAGTGGTGTTGGATTTATAATAAACAAGAAACTGAAGGATAAAGTTGTAGAAGTTGAAAGTTCCTCTGACAGAGCTGCACGACTCGTTATCCAACTCTCGAGAAGATACCAGGCTCAGATTATTCAAACTTATGCACCCACCACAAGTCATCCTGAAGAAGAAATTGAAGAATTTTATGAGGAAATTTGTCATCTAAATAATAAAGGTAAGCAGCACTTGAAGATAATTATGGGAGATTTCAATGCAAAAATAGGGCAACGGCAACAGAATGAAACTTCAGTAGGTAAATTCGGTCACGGCAACAGAAACCAGCGTGGAAATACTCTCGTTGAGTTTGCAGAGGCAGAAGGATTTTTCATCTTGAACTCCTTTTTCCAAGAAAAAGCCACACAGGAAATGGACATGGAGACATCCAATTGGGACGACAAGTGAAATTGATTTTATTATGTGTAACAAAAAATTCGTCATCGAAGACTGCAGTGTGCTGAACAAGTTCAACACAGGTAGTGACCATAGATTGGTGAGATGTAAGATGCACCTCAACACTAAACTGGAACGTGGCAAGCTCATAAGACAAACAAAATGTATTGACATAACCAACCTTAAAAAACACCATAATACTTTCAAGTTGGAACTGAAGAACAGATTCTCTGCTTTAGAAGGCCTAACATCGGAAGAAGTGGATATTTCGGAAGTTAACAGAAAAGTAACCAAAGCTCTAATGGAAACAGCAACAAAATTAGCTGGGTCTAAGAACAAGTTGCATGTGAACAAATTATCAGGAAAAACCAAAATGTTGATGCAAAAAGAAGAGAGATGAGGACAACTAAAGAAGATGTGACTTCCAAAGTGGAATATATAGAGCTATGCAAGACAACACGAAAAAGTATCACTGAAGACGTAAGGAAATTCAACTGTGAGCTAGTGAGGAAAGCAATTGAAAACAACCAAAGCCTTAAGATAGCAAAGGGACATCTCAGTAAGGGAAGAAAACAGATTATGGCTCTGAGAAAAGAAGATGGTTCTATAACAAGAAATAGAGGCGAAATTTTGACAAGAGTGAAAGATTTCTACTCCAAATTATATGAAAGGGATGATACATGTTCTCCAGACATCATGAAAGGTACCAGAGTTCTTCCAGTCCTCCCAGCAGAAGTTGCTCATGCGATCAAGAACATGAAGCGGGGGAAAGCTCCAGGAGAAGATGGAATTACTATAGACATCATACAAGAAGCAAGTGGAGAAATTGAAACAGTACTCGCCCAAATTTTCACTCGATGCCTTAATGAAGGGAAGATTCCTGAGGATTGGAACAATGCTACAATGATCCTGCTACATAAAAAAGGTGACATTGAGGATCTCAGGAACTGCAGACCTATCAGCCTCCTATCAGTGGTTTATAAAATCTTCACTAAAGTTCTTTCACACCGCTTGATGGTAACACTGGACATGGCTCAACCGAGAGAACAAGCTGGATTCAGGAGTGGCTACAGCACAATAGATCATATCCACGTACTGAGAGAACTAATTGAAAGAGCGAGGGAATATGAACTTCCATTGTGCATGGCTTTTATCGATTATGAAAAAGCCTTTGATTCGGTGAAACCATCAGCAGTTACCACGGCTCTGAAATCCTGCGGTATTGAAGATGCATACATTAATATTATTAATAACATCTATGAAAATGCAAGTGCAAAGATTCGGTTGTTTGAAAATACAACACACATAAAAATTGGAAAGGGAGTGAGACAAGGTGACACCATATCTCCGAAGCTCTTTAATGCCACATTGGAAAATGTCTTTCAATCACTGAACTGGGAAAACAAAGGGATAAAGATTAATGGAGATTATCTAACCCACCTTCGTTTTGCTGATGACGTAGTCATTTTTGCAACTACCCCATCAGAGCTGCAGAGTATGATCCAGGAACTTACTGACAAGAGTAAAGAAGTGGGATTAAAAATGAACTTTCAGAAGACAAAAGTGATGTTCAATGCTTTTACAAGAAATGAAGATTTATCGATTGATGGAGAAAAACTGGAGATAACAGATACGTATGTTTATCTTG
Organism: Macrothele yani; assembly: GCA_039090855.1. Classification (NCBI taxonomy): domain Eukaryota; kingdom Metazoa; phylum Arthropoda; class Arachnida; order Araneae; family Macrothelidae; genus Macrothele; species Macrothele yani. The sequence continues at coordinate 76,887,380 of CM076993.1, read as the reverse complement.
GACAGCAGATATCAAGTGAGGGTCACATTGATGAAGAAATTAATCGGCGTACAAAACTTGCCTGGAGAGCTTTTGGAAGAAACAGCATAATTTTCAAGAGCAATATGCCATTATGTCTTAAAAGAAAAGTGTTTAATCAATGCATCCTTCCAGTGCTTACATATGGTGCAGAGACGTGGACCTTAACTAAAAGAGACATACAAAGGCTGCAGACAACTCAAAGAAGCATGGAGAGGTGCATGCTTGGTATAACCAGGAGAGATAAGAAGAGGAACTCGTGGATTCGAAAAATGACGAGAGTGGAAGACATCATGATCAGAGTTAAATCCCTGAAATGGCAATGGGCTGGACATACTGCCAGAAGGACAGACCATAGATGGACAGCCGATATTTTAGATTGGATTCCAAGGGACAGGAAAAGACCCAGAAAAGACCACATGGGAGATGGGTGGATGAAATTCGTAAATATGCGGGAATGACATGGAGGAGACTGGCACAAGACAGACCGTTGTGGAGGAAACTTGGGGAGACCTTTGTCCAGCAGTGGATTGATAATGGTTGACAATGATGATGATGATGATGATTTCATTACACATTTCATGTGAGGGTTTTAAAGATAATGAATTATTTTCCAAGTTGAGAAATTTGGCGTGTTTATGCAAGAAATCGTATCCTAAAACTGCATCATAGTTCAAACAATCTGTATGAATCACATAAAATAGATGTTTTAATTTCCTTTTGTTGACCTCCATTTCTACCACGTATCATCCTTCCGTGGCGGTATTTGCTCCAGTAATACCTCTTATAATTACGGAAGAATCAACTTCCTGAAACTGTGGACAGTTTTTCAACTTTTTCACTGCCGAATAATCTAAAAGAGAAACAGTTGATACAGTATCCATGAGTACTGGTATAGTGTCATCTGAAATTCTGATTTTTATAATAGGAAATGGGCTTTGCAAATCTTCCGCACTATTAGAAGGTCCTGCGTGAGATAACTTGACGACAGAATTATTGCCCGCAGATTCTGTCGCTACCGGTTTAAACGTTGTTCGTCGCTGATGCTTACAGTGTTTCTTTGAGGTGACTTGTTTCTTAACCTTATTTCACCCCTCCAATTTCCAGTTTGAGCATTTTGCGCAGCGTCCGACGGCGCGCTGTTTCTGCTTCTTTGCCACTGCGGTCGGTCATCCCTCCGCGGTGACCTAAGTTGAGGCCTGTAATCACGCCTGTCATAGCGATCTGAGGGAGGCCATTCTCTGCAATGCCTCTGCAGGTGTAAATATGAGTCACAGGTCCAACAACATTTATTATTATTTCCGTATCTTCTCGGAGTACTAGTGCCTCTGTATTCCAGCGGTTCTCTGCGCCGCTCTTCCTCTATTTCGGATCGGACATTTCGAATTTTTAATTCGCTCACCTGGTCCGTCAGTACTCTAATTGCCTCATCACTGACCTCAAGCTTTTTCATTACCAGTTACAACATGCTACCTTCTCTCGCATCTGATTGGGGCTGCGCATCCCTACTATAGGATTCTGCGGCACCTGAATATTTGAAACGAGAGCTGTAGGCACACGATAATAGAAGAGATATCCACTTTTCAGTTCAGTGATATCTTATCCTTTTCTCCTTACCTCACTTAGCCCGACGATGTCCCACTTGATCCTTTGTAGTTCTTCTTCCAATTCAAGGAGTCTTGAATCAGAAGATAGGGAGCGTCCTTTATACGTAGCCAAGGTCAGCATCAGATGGCAGCCTAGTCCGGTCCTCCGGTGATTCTTAGCACACACAAGCTTTTCGATCGCCCAGATTTTCTGTCTTTTCAAGAGGTTCATCAATTGTTGTGAGTTATTTTTTCCTGCTTACTTTTAGTTAGAGGTGTGTCACCTCTTCTAGTGCAATCCCAAGTCGGGTGAGTACCGCATCATCGTTATTTCTTTCTTTTTGTGTACGGCTGGGCTGGCTGATGTAGGACTTGAGTTTTGATAATGGCGGATTTCACACTAGGCTCCCATTCCAGCTGAAAAGCAGCTGACACCTCTCTGTCTCTTCGAGTGACGTCAGAGATTTCTCCCGGCTGCAATCCACAAGCCCGTTCTCAAGCTACGAAACGGCAGCTCAATGAACCGACGACTGTGCTTGATCTCTCATCGTTTCCTGCTAATTCTGCTGAAGCAATGGAAACTGAGTTGCATCTTCCTTCTGTTACGGAAAGTAACATTCCCAGTTATGCATCGACCCTCAGTGGCGCATCCACAAGCACTTCAGAAGTGAAACCATCTGCTCTGAGAAAATATATCACTCGAATTGGTGATATACTTAAAATGCAAATCCCAGAATCTTTCGCAGTCACACAAGATTTTTTATTGGAACTCCGGAAAGGAATTAGTATTGATGCCCTACCCAATACAACACTGAAAAAATTCAGTGCTGCAATCAAAAAGCCCTGCCTCGAGGAGCCGTAACCCATATGACTCGTCAGCCAAGAACTGTAATAGTATACATTTCTCAAATTGAATTTGCCAACCAGCTTGTCCGGAAAGGGCCCACTATTGGATCTCGTACATTAGGCGTCTCTCCTCTTGCTGAGAGACTTGTCCAAGTTTCTTGTTATCCAGTTCCACCAAAAGTAAAGAACTCTCTTGTACGGGCTGCCATCAGCACCTGTGGAGAAGTGATAGGTGACTTTCGTACGCTCTCTGTTGCGCCTCTTGACCCTGATGACTCCGAAATTTTGAGCTTTCGGAGACAAGTGAAAATGCGTTTTCCCACCCCTGAAGATCTTCAAAACTGTCCCACCCGGCTAAAATTATGTGCAGGTTCTCGTTCCTACGATATATACATTGAAACAAATTTACGCTGTAATCACTGCGAAGCATCTGGACACGCACGTCGAACATGCCTACACCTCCGTCAGCAAAATATTGAAAATCCAGCACCTCTCAGACCTTCCTCCTTGAAGAAAAAATCATCACTTCACCAAACCTCAACCTCTGACTTAGCACTGGCCGGACCTACTAAAGAAACCACCAGTAATCGCTCCCCTCACTCTGAATCGAGTCAATTGACAACCTTGCCCATTCTCTCCGAGAAAACTACACACAAATTGTCTAAAGAATCATCGCTAGCCGATTAACAGATGGCGGTCTCCTCTTCCGGGCTCCTACGGAAAGAAGCTACAACTCCTGTCTTGCAGAATTCTGGCTCTTTCTCGTGTACTCAACTTGATGGCAAGATTTTTGACCCTTTGGTGTCTAATATGCCTGAGCTGAACTCACCTTCTACTACTGCATTAAACATCATACAAGTTCAACCAACTCCGGACATGGACGTCGCACCTTTTTTGACTACAACTTCACGCACTTCACGACCTGATCTTTCGAATCAGAAAGAGAGTAGTGAGTCCTGCTGTCATGCTACACCTCACTCCGTTGACTCCCACTCTAACTCGACTTCTCTGGCAAAAGACTCGCCGAAAATGATCGTCTCTCCTGTTCCCCATGAAACTTCCATACCTCCCTCTCAAGAAGCATCAAGATCGACGATGCCTCCGCCCTCCCAGTCGACCATCGCTGAGTGTCAACAACATCCCAGCCGGCGGACCAGAGTCCGCCGTCTTCCTAGCGACCGAGAATTTCCTTTAAGTGATGATTCTTCCACGGATTTAAAGAAAGCAAAGATTCAGAAGGGAGGAAATACTCACAGAGCTACCTCTCCCGGTGTTGAATCTGACTGCACTACTGCAACAATGGAGTCTGAAGAGCACTCTAGTTCAGACTCTTCCTCAGAGGTCTCTATAAGGGAGGAACTGTTAAAAGCTCTTGAGAAATCTAGTGTTCCAAGACACCCTTTGCCCTTAGATTCCTTAAAAGCGATAATCTGCTATCGCAATAAGCCCAACTGCTTTAAAAAGCTAATCAATCAATGCGAAGGATCATTTGTTGAGACGCTTCAGCAAATTCAGGAACTAAAGGTCTTTGCAAAACTACAGCTCCAAACCCTTACTCATGTGCAAGATGATGTTCGCACCCTTCAAAAAACATTCCGTCGTTTTCACGAAACGTATTTCAAGCTTCATGACTCTAATTCAGATCCTCCTCTTCCAGATCTTAACATTCAATTGTAGGGGTTTCTCTAATCCCCTTGCAGATGCTTTAGTGCATGAAGACATTGCTCATCGTGCCGCAGAAATGCTCCTTTTACAAGAAACAATTTGCTCTCCTGACTCTCCTTACTCGCGGTGGAGAGACTGGGAGTATACCTTTCACCACTCGTTTCGCACCTCCTCTCGTGGCGGTATTGCCATCGGATTACATCGGCGATTTCTACAAAACATCTCTTCAGTCACTATCTACAATACTTACCTAAATTATTTTCAGCACCTTCCCTTCATGCTTGATGATAAAGCATATCATATTTTCAATATTTATATTCATTGCGATGATTCTCCAATTAAGCATCTCTTACACTTCCTCAATAATGCTGTTCTAATAATTTCGGAATCCTCTAATGTAATCTTGGGAGGAGACTTCAACAGCACTACTGATCCTCAGATGGACCGAGCTCCGAATCAAAGAGAACATCGTCCTCGCCTCATCCAAGGTCTACAGTGTTTGCTAGCTGACTTCACTCTCATGGACGCCTTTCGTTTTCTTCACCCAGACCATCACTCTTATACTTGGCGTTCCAGCAACCCTGCTTCATCATCAGTAGCAAGATTAGATAGATTTTATGTCTCCTCTGTTCTCGTGCCGGCACTCCAAGGAAGTCACCATCACGCAACAGCCTCTTCCGATCACTGTGCGGTGACTCTCCAAATTGGAGCAAGAATTTCTCGTCCTTCTCGACACCGACGTTGGACGTTTGGCAGTACCTTCTTACATGATTCCACCTTCTGCAGCATCGTTCGCAGTTTCTTACAATCAAAAATCGACAACATCGATCCCACCCACAGGACGCTCCAGTATTGGTTTGATACGAAACATCAACTCTTAACTCTCATCCGCCAATTCACTTACTCCGCTACAGTCAAGCGAAACATGAAGTTGCAAAATATTCGGTCCGAGCTGGCTGATCTCACGCTAAATAATCCGATGTTCCCGGTTATAAAAGCTGAGTTAATAACCCTGCCCATTCCCATGGCTGCTTAGGCGATCCAACGATTACGTCTTCTTCATCTTACTCCTATCAAGAACTCGTATGAGTACCTCCACTCTCTCTTGGAAAAACTTGTCAGGAATCCACCACAATTCGACATCTACGACTCCCCTCTGGGGAGATCCTCTCAGATCCTAACGTCATGTGTTCCTTAGTACACGATTTTTTAAGCGAAAATACGGGGCCACTGACGTTAACGGCACAACATCTGACTCTCCACTTCTTACGTCTCTTCCTCAAGTTCCAAATCATCTACAAAACAATCTCACGAATCCTTTCACCTTGCCGGAACTCCAAACCTCATTTAAATTTCTCAATCGGATTGCTGTACCGGGAACTGATGTCCTTCCTCATGCATTCTTTAATGTCTTCTCTTCACACCTACTCCAGCTCCTGCTCCCGGCTTTCAACGATGCGTTCACCTCCTCCAGTCTTCCACAATGCTTCACGCAAGCTTACGTTGCTTTATTCCCAAAACAAGGAGACCTTCTGGATCTTGCACACTGGCGCCCAATTTCATTATTAAACCTCGACTACAAGCTCTACACAAAGCTGCTTTCACACCACCTCAATACCATTCTACCTCATATCGTTTCCCCTCAATAATCTTATACTGTGCCTGGACGTTCGATCACTGACAATCTTACACTCCTACGTGACTTAATCTTCTTTGCTGACACTTAGTCCGAGCCATTGGCTCTCGTTAATATTGATCAAAAAGCAGCATTTGACAATATATCCCACGTCTATCTTTCTGCAACACTTCAAGCATTTGGCTTCCCTATCTCCTTCATCACCTCACTCCTTTCCCTCTATCAAGGAGCAACTCTACAAGTTCAGAGCGCTCCCTTCCTGACAGCTCCAATAGAGTTCTCCAGAGGAATTCGTCAGGGATGCCCTCTATCTGGACAATTATTTGCCATAGTTTTTGAGCCGTTTTTGCGCCTGACGCGCATAGAGTTTATACATCGGCTCCCTCCAGCAACAGCCAGCACCGAGACATCATAAAATTCCCTACTCAGCCTATGCAGATGATGCAACTTTCTGCATTCGTCATGACACCCAATTCTCCACCCATCTTCTCTGCTACCAAGAGTACGCTACCGCAGCGTCAGCCTCACTCAATTTTGAGAAAAGCACAGGCCTCTGGTGCATCACTTGGAAACACCGCCACGACTCTCCCTGGGAAGCCAATTGGTCAAGTACAACCCAAAAGTTCTTAGGAATTCATCTCGGAACCCCATCGGAGGCCGTAAGAAACGAATTGGTCCTCTCTTTCCCTCCCTTCTCAAAGCAGTAGGCTTCTGGAGAAGAGCGCAATTTTGCACCTCCTTCCTTCAAAGAGCTCATATTGCTCGCACATACATCTTATCAAAGTGTTACTATTCCGGGCAAATGGATACCGCTCCTGGCTACAGACTCCGTCAAGCTCAAGCATGTCTTACATCAGTCGTTTTGTCAAAGCATCATTGGGTCAGCTCCTCTACTCTCTGCCTCTCACCTTCACAGGGAGGAATTGGTCTTCCCGCAGTAGACCTCGTTTACCGTGCCGCACAGCTTCACTGGTTCTTTCATGTGCTCAATAGCTCCAACCCAGATACATGCACAGTACGTAATGTTCTTGCCTCATTGAAAAATCATTCATTAACGTTCGCCATCTTTCTTCGAATGGATGGTTTCCCAGTTTTGCGACAAAGCCTCCTGGCTGTTTACTGGGAGGCCATAGAAATCCTGAGGTCTCTCCGATTACAGAGAGCACCCCCATCCCTCCTCCACTACGGAGATTCTAAATGAACCACTCTTCTGCTCATCAGCTATTCACCCCTCTGACCGACCTTTCTTTGCCTCTCCAGAATGGATGCGTACAGACCTTGATTTGATTCCAGAATGGATTACTGTACGAGACCTTGTGAACCTCAACCTCACATGGAAAGACTTCTCTCGCCCATCTGCCCATCTTCATGATTCCGTCTCCTCCCGGACACTCTACACGCCGATAAAATCGTCGATCATCCGTTTACCGCTATACCCATCTTTGGCCTCTCCTGAAGGAATTCTACAGGTTGCAGCAGCACCGAGACTCTTCCCGTTTATTGTGCAACTCCGTATGAAACCTTTTACGCGTGAGGCATGCTCACAGAAGATTTTGAGTGAAATTCTTTGCACACGTGCACCTCAGCAACCAATGCCTATCCCTACTGTTCCGTCTGCCTTCTTGGCAGCTGTTTGGTCTGCGGCAGATCCTCTCCTTGCTGTGTCGCCATCTTGAGGCAGAATTCTAATTACAAGTAGTTAGTCCATTTGAATAAACAGAAATCATACATACATACATATATATATATATATATATATATATATATATATATATATATATATATATATATATATATACACACACAGTGTGGCGAAGAATTTTTAAGACTGGGTCTGTAAAATGAAATAGAAACAAGAAATTATAATTTGTTTTGGTTTGTTATTCAAAATAAGTCCCTCCGGCTTCAATACACTTGTTACAGCGATTTAATAATGATTCGAATGCCTATTCCAGTTCACTTTGCGGAATTGCCTCCAAAGCACGGGTCGAAGCTGTTTCAATGGTCGACATATCGTCAAAATAACACCCTTTTCACGTCATTTTAAGTTTTGGGAATAAAGAAAAGTAGCAAGGTGCTAAATCAGGCGAATATGGTGGATGATTCAACACACAGACATTATTTTTCGCCAAAAATCTACGAACAACAAGTGAGGTGTGACTAGGTGCATTATCGTGCAACAAACACCAACTGTTTTCATCCCGATATTCTGGACGAATGCGACGAATTCTGCCCATCAAACGCCTCAAAACATTTAAATAAAACTCACCAGTAATTGTTTGTCCACTTGGAACAAATTCTTTGTGGATAATACCCTTACTATCAAAGAATGCAATGAGCATTGTTTTGGTTTTCGATGGAACTTTTCTTGTTTTTTTTGGCTTGTGGTGAGTTTCTTTTTCGCATCTGCAGGTGTGCTGTGTATTCAGCGGACACCTAGGTACGTATAAAGCAGCTGTGATAGAAAGCTCTCTAGATAGCGTTGCAGGTCACGGTTTTATTTTTTCGTGGTTTCAACGCACGGCTAAAAACCTCTCAGGGTGTGCGTGCCTAAAATAGCACCACTAGTCACTTTTGTATCCGTTCGGAATCGCGTAGCGTCATCAGAGCCTGATTTACGCAAGGGCACACGGGGCTCGTGCCCAGCCCCCCCCCCATTGATTGGGGGCCCCTAATTTGAGCACTGGCATTTAATTTTCATTAGTATGGGCAGCAAAAACGGCGACGTCGGCATGTAACAGTTAGTTTTCACCGAGCGTAAATATGCATCGATACGTTGCTTCAAAAAAATCGATTATTAACATCCATTTTTTTTTTTTTTGATTGGAGGTTTAACGACCACCATGAGCAACTCAATGGGCTATAAGCAGACGCCCGTCCCTAATTTAGGGTCACTGGTTCCAGGGAAGGGAGAGAGCCAGTGTCGTAATACAAACACAACATCCATGCCTCACCGGAATTCGAACCCGGACCCCGTTCGGACGAATGATCAGAGGCCATCGCTTAGACCACTGCGCCACCGGGGCGGCTAACATCCATTTGAAAGATGGAGATAAAATGTTTACTTTTAATTTAGAATTTCTGAACATTTATTGTTTCTTGCATTTATTAAAGTAGGTAGCATTTGCGTGTTAAGGCAGTACTTCTTGTACTTTATACAATTATACGCGAAGTACCAGGGATGCTGCCTTAACGCAAGTACCATTGTTAATTTATTAAGAGTACGATTCATGCCCGGGGATGGGGAGGGGGCAGTGTTGTTTGTGCCCTGGGCCCCACTTGTCATAAGTTGGTCTCTGAGCGTCATCATAAAGTCCAACGTTCTACTGCGAGTTGTTTTTCTGTTTTTTCGTCGCAGTGTGAATCGATGTGTTGATGAGCACAGATTTAAAAATAGAATTTGAATTTTTGTTATCCGTATAGGATGGGGAACAGTGTTGACGATGTACTAAGTGTCTCATTTTCTGCCAGAACTTTTCCAGATTGTGTAAATATAGTTAAAGAAGGTAAATTAGGTAAGCCTCATCCTCCTCTTCCGAACTTACTGTGCAAACATAAAGATAAAAGAACCGAGTATACACGAGACATTACTCTGTTTCACAATGCGTTACAGTAGAATGGTTAACTGGATGTGAAGTGCGGTAAAGACTTTTTTTGTTGGCCTTGCTTACTGTTTTCCAAAGAGAAAAGTGTTTGGAACAAGAACGGTTATTCCGATCTTAATCATTTAGCCGCAACAATGCAAAAACATGAGCGCTCCCAGTCACACGTGCAGTTCTTTCTAAATCTCAAGGTATTTTGAAAACAAAGAATTGACACTCTCATTGACAAGCAGAGAGAAATTGAAATAACCCATCATAATGAAGAAGTGAAGAAAAATAGAGACATCTTGAAATGAATAATTGATGCTGAATGTTATCTGGCTAAGCAAGAACTTCCTTTCAGAGGTCATGACGAGTCTGAAGATTCATGTAATCGGGGTAATTATATCGAATTTTGAAATGTGCTCCGTGAGTATGACCCTCTTTTAGACAGTCATTTAAAATTATCGGCAATATTTCGAGGAACTTCTTCCACTGTACAAAATGATATCATTAACGCTACATCCAATGAAGTTAAAGATGCTATTTAGAGAGAAATTACTTCAACTACATTTGTGGCCATTCTCCTGGATGAAACTTCCGATGTCATGACAAAATCCCAGCTATCAACTATTTTACGTTTTGTTCATAATGGGCAAATACACAAAAGGTTCCTCGGTTTTACCAACGTAAGTGATGACAGAACTGCTAGTGGTCTTTTTAAACATGTTGTAAATACAGTTGATGAATTTAATATAAGAACAAGTTGGTTCGCCATACTTATGATGGTGCCTGTGTAATGAGTGGACATATTAATGGGTTGCAGAGAATAGTTATTGAGGCCTATCCTTTAGCAGTATTTACGCAGGGCCGCCGTTGGCCTAGTGGTCAGCGTTCGTGACTGCCATGGAGATAACTTCAGGTTCGATCCTAGGCAGGTACTAACGTTCGAACCAATAAATACTAGCTGTGCGTCGGATGAACAAGTTAAGCCTTCGGACCCCGGGTACTGGCCTCCCGGTAATAAGTAAGGGCGTCTTCCTCCCCCTTTCTACCTCTCTTCCGTGTCAATTTCCTATCGGACACACTAGCCCAAATCTCCTAGCTTCCTATTTCTAAGGGTTGTCTAAGACCTCCCTTCCTAAAATCCTCTACATATGGTCTGAATATTTATACATTGCTACGCCCATGTTTTAAATTTATTTCTGAAGCAAAGCCTCTCGAATATCAAGGAATGTCGGGTATTTTTTCAAACTATGAGTGGATTAGCAGCATACTTTCCTGAATCATCAAACAAATATACACCACTGGCGTGCAAAAATTAAGGACGAGACGGTTTTTCGAATGTAACGTCGTGCAGAAGTGCTCCACATCGACTCAAATCATACCATAAGATCCCCAAGATGTAAGAATATGGGACAACTGAGCAAAACCGTCCAAACAAGGAATCCAAAGGATAAAAAAGCACTTTATTGAAAAGGTAGCTTCAAGCACAACTGGACAGAAGACAGAAACGTCCATGTGACAGGCGGATGCCAAAAAATCCAGTCTTTAGTAGGGTGTATGATCACCCCTGACTGCGTTGCAGGATTTACAACGTCTGTCCATGCTGAGGACGAGGTTGTCAAGGAGCTGTTGAGGCATCGCGGTCCATTCCTCTTGTAGCGCCAATCGCAGCTGCGGAATCGTTACTGGCGGCTGGTGACGTGCTGCCAAGCGTCTCCCGAGAAGGTCCCACACGTGTTCGATTGGATTTAGGTCCGGGGATCTTGCGGGCCAATCCATGCGTTGAATATCTTCACTCTCCAACAGCTCTGCGACAGCCACTGTACGATGAAGTGTAGCGTTGTCGTCCATGAAGAGGAACTCAGGACCCACAGCACCTCTAAACAGACGCACGTGAGGCAGGAGAACCTCGGTACAATAGCGGAAACCAGTGACTGAACCTCCTTGAAAGATGTGGAGGTCAGTACGGCTAGCAAGCATGATACCGCCCCAAACGAGAACTCCACTATCTCCAAACCTGTCCCTTTCGATGATGTTGGAGGTATGATTGCGTGTTCCCAGCTCTCTCCAGATGTGTATACGTCCAGAATTGCTCGTCAGACTAAATTGGCTCTCATCCGTAAAGAGAACTCGACCCCATTGCTGATGTATCCAGTTCTTGTGTTCCTGGCACCACAGAAACCGGCGTCTCCGATGAGCAGGCGTTAATGGCGCACACCGTACTGGTGGTCATCGTGCAAATAGACCACCTTTGTGCAGCCTCCTGGCCACGGTAAAACACGATAACGGACGTCCAGTTGTCTGTTGCATGTGCCTTGCGATTTCTCCCGCTGTCTGCCGTCTGTCTCTTCTCGCCTGTAGGACAATATACCGGTCGTCCGCCGCCGTGGTTGCTCGTGGACGACCACTGCTAAAATCTCGGACAGCTGTTCCTGTCATTTGAAATGCTCTCCAAGCTCGTGAAACGATGCTGTGAGCGATCCCGAACTCCTCGGCCACACTAGTCACACTTCGACCTTCTTCCAAGCTCCCAATGACGCTACATCGGGTAAAGTCCTCCAGATGTCGTTAACTGGATTGCCTCTTGGCCATATCACACGGTGGCAGCAACTCGACGTCGTACAAACCGATGTACACCGTGTAATAGCTTTCACCGAATTGCTGAGCGTACACCGCCCGTGTGCTTTATACCCTTCCGACACCCCCCCCCCTACGTCATGCTGCATATATGCGCATGCCCTACCGTACCGGACCTTAGTCTATCTTCTGAGTGGTCTTTCGGTCCGTAGTGCATGCTCGTTCCGCTGTTATGCTAATTTCTCCTCTTCGTTCTTAATTTTTGCACACCAGCGTAAATGCTTTGCAAAATTTTGTTTCTAAAAACATTCCGTCCGTCGTACCAACGAGGCGGAACTTTACTTCCCATTTAACGAACGCTGTATAAAGTGTCACAGGTTAACTTATTGAACTTTTTGAACACATTGCGGAGAATTCTAGTGAACGGGACGTGGATGCTGCAATCAAAGCACGTGGATTTTTGTCTTTCTTGCAAAATATTAGGACCGTTTTGTTTCTAGAAATATTTTCTAAACTGTTTGCCTGTACTGATGTCTTGAATAATATATTACAAAATTCATCGTATGACATATTGTACTGTCATACGACATATTGTAAGAAAGTGCATGATACTGTGAAACATCTTAGGAATGATCAAGAACATGGATTTGATGACATTTGGGTTCCGGTAGCAAAAGAAAATCACACGATTGATGAATCAAAGCCTAAAAGCCGAAAACCATCTGAGGAAGAGGAAAGCGCATGTCTTCGATTATACCAGGAAATAGTCGACGGCATATGCCTGGGAACGGAAGAAAGATACTCTTCACTTTGGAAATTTGAATTTTTTCAAGTACTCTGGAGCGAAAAATATGATCATCATGCAAAAACGTTTCCTGATGGAATTCTAGAAAAATTGAAATATTTCTACGGGCCACTTTTCCACAACGTTCGCTTAAAAATGAACTAAAAGTCCTATTTTCCTCTGATGAATCTGCGAGGAAACCAGTGCACCAGCTTGTAAAATTCATACAAGAAAATCAACTTCCGTGTGCATTCAAAGAAACTTACAAATTAGCGGAATAGGTCATGACGATTCCGAGTTCCACCGCTACATCAGTCGAAAGCTCTTTTTCGGCGATGAATCGAATACACACCTGTTGTAGAGGAACGCAAACACAGGAAAGGTTATGGGGCTTAAGTTTACTCGCGTTCGAAAAAGCATTGCTGGTAAACTGAAGAAAAGCTATTCGTTTTACGATGATGTGATCACGCAATTCCTGCGGGCAAAACAGGAGATTAGAACTAGAATATAAATCAGTGAGGTCAATAAGTTTTTAAAGCATCCTTGTTGGAAATATAATATCTGGAAATATAATATTTTACTAAGTGATTACATTTACAGATTCCCTTACGAATTATTTGACTGTATTTAGAAATCATAAAAAAAATACCGAAAGCTCGTTCCTCACTCTAGTACAGTATTTACATAGAAAATTCAGATTTTCTTACAATGGTGTGTATGTAAAGATCTTTACCATGAGTAATTAAACGACTATTAAATAAAAAAGTGCTTTCCTATGTTAAAAATCAATGCTTGAAGTTTTCAGCTCGGATTCCATGATGAAATTCTTCCATGTTTTTATTTTGCCGTAATAGCACACACCCAAGGGAAATGGCCACGCGACGCCACTGATATATATATATCTTTTCATTATATATATATACATTTTTTTTCGAGAGCAATACGCAGTTATGTCTTAAAAGAAAAGTGTTTAATCAGTGCATCCTTCCAGTTCTTACATATGGAGCAGAGACACGGACCTTAACTAAAACAAGACATACAAAGGCTGCAGACAACGGAAAGAAGCGTGGGGAGATACAAGGAAAGATAAGAAAAGGAACTATCTCATGGATAAGGAAAATGACAAGAGTGGAAGGCATCACAATTAGAGTAACATCCCTGAAATGGCAATCGGCTGGACATGTTTCCAGAAGAACGATAGACAACCGAAATTTCAGACTGGATACAAGGGACAGAAAAAAACCCAGAAGTAGACCACGTGAGAGATGGGTGGATGAAATTCGAAAGCATGCCGGAGTAACGTGGAGGAGATGGGCTCAAGACAGACAGTTGTGGAAGAAACTTGGGGAGACCTTGATCTAGCAGTGTGTTGGTAATGGTTCACGATGATGCTGATGATATACACATATATATTGGTCGCAAAAAAGTCAGGGATATTTCATGAAATGAAGGATGTGTGTACATATCTGACTCAAGTAACACACATTGAAATAACATCAGTGAGGCTACGTAACACAAACGATAAAGAGTGCGTTTACAAAAACACAATTTACTGTGCAATTTGTGCGCACAACAAAGTAGTATTGCAATATAGACAAAATGGTAATACGGGACCAGTTCCCCCAGACACACTGATGCGGGTCTGGGGCAGCTCGTGCCATAGTACTGGTAACACGTTAATGATGTCTGCCAGTGCTCTGGCGTATATAGTACGTGGTTATCCAGACAGACATCGCTGTGCAGCGTTCGAAATGTTCTCAATAGGATTAAGGTCACGAGATCTTGGAGGCAGCTGTAATGATTCAATCCCATGACTTTCCAGGTCCTGAAGCAAGCTCTAGGCACGGTGACTGTATGGTTGCATTGTTATCGATAAAACGAAATGGTTGTCCAATAGCAACGTGAACAATGTCACAATGGGCACAGTGACCTCGTTTCGGTACACTTAGGCAGTCTCGTGGCCTTGGCGAACATACAAGTAAGTAAGGCCATTAAAATACACTCCTGCCCAGACCAGAACTGACTGTCGCTGGTAGTGGTAAGGGTGGACGGACTGCACATTGTGTAGTTGCATTCGTATGCCGGATCAACACACGTGTGCTCGTCGAGTATCAGGATAAAGAGCGAAACGGGATTCGTCTATGGAAAGTACATGGTGCCGGACCTTAATTAAAAAGGACATACGTAGACTGCAGACAACTGAAAGTAACATGGAGAGATGCATGCTTGATGTAACCAGGAAAGATGAGAAGAGGAGCTCGTGCATAAGGAAAATGACAAGAGTGGAAGACATCATGATCAGAGTAAAATCCCTGAAATGGTAATGGGCTGCACATGTTGCCAGAAGAATGGACCACAGATGGACAACTGAAATTTTAGACTGGATTCCAAGCTGCAGGAAAAGATCCAGAAGAAGACCACCCTGGAAGGTGGGTGGATGAAATTCGAAAGCATGCAGGAGTGACATGGAGGAGACTGACTCAAGATAGACCCTTGTGAAAGAAACTTGGAGAGATCTTCATCCAGCAGTGGATTGATAATAATCGTTGACAATTATGATGATGATGACGGCATCAGATATATTTCTTTTCTTATACAGCTAACGTAAAATCACGGTCTTTTTTATAGATTTGACTCTGACGTCTTGAAGACCTTCTTTTGTTTAATTTAGACAAAATAAGATAAAAAGTAAGAAGTACCACTCTTTTTGAAAATTTTAGTTACGGAATCCGTCACTTTGAGCTTCGGCGTAAAACGGTCGGAGTTGCTCAAGGATTATATTTTCAAAACATGCATCGTTGCCTTTGTGATTTTCTTCTTTAATTAATACAACAGTGATTTCATCGTTCTCCGAAAGTCATCAATACGAACGGTTAAAATTCTGAGATTTCATTTCGTTTGAGCCATGCGGATAATTATAGATCATCCTCATCTTCACTCTGGATGCAACATGGAAAATCTTCGGATGACAAACTAGATTCCGAAAGACGTTTATGGCTTGTGACGTACCTGCTAGCAGGACGCACACGACATAAAGGCAGATAGCAATCAGAATGAATGCCCGGATAGCTCAGTTGGTAGAGCGACTTGTTCCGGAATAAGCGGACTCGGGTTCGAATCACGGCGTAGACCAAAAATGACGGAGAAATTTACTTCGTTATAATGGCGCCCGAACAATCCGGATGACCCGGCCGTTCAAAATCTCGCATTGGTGTGATGTTCTTTCCACACCGCGAGACAGGAAAAATCAGAGAATCCCTTCTCCAGCGCTTCGAAAAATAAATGTGTGTGACGTTGCATTCCACACACCAGATTGACTGGGAGTTCTCAAGTGCACATTCTACAGTGGATGGCTGCATGCAACGATTCATGGTCACGGCTGACCCGTGGGCCATGCCCCCGGCCCTCTTTCGGGGGGTAGTGAGATGTTACGTACCTGCCAGCAGGACGCACACGACATAAAGGCAGATACCAATCAGAATGAACGTCTGCGTAGCTCAGTTGGTAGAGCGACTTGTACAGGAATAAGCGGACTCGGGTTCGAATCCCGGCGTAGACCAAAAAATGACGGAGAAATTTACTTCGTTATAGGTTGTTACAGCTGGAATGGTATGTCATAAATTTTTCCTGAAACGAACGGAATCCAAAGCAGACATATTGTCATCTTATTCTCGTTTTCCTCGATCAATGGATTGGATAATTAAAATTCCCCGTGAATAGTCCTTTAAGTTTTGAATTACGCGGCTTATAACGATATCCATGGTTTTCAAAATGGATTTTCATTGGCAACAAAAGAAGCTGCAATTCTATATTGGATGGATCTCGTATGTGAGTATGTGCTGGACTGTTATTTACCTAAGGACCATTTTCCGCTTTCACCTTTTACCGCATTTGTTGCATTTGTGTTGTCTAAAAATATCTGAAGACAGCCATGTCTTTATCCGAATATTACGTTTTTGGCTTTTGAAAAAATGCGGTTTTATGTGATTTCCCAAAAACAAAAAGTTTTTTTTTCTGTTCCAGTTATACATACACAGAAGTGCCAGAAAAACTGGTACACCAGTCTAATACTTGGTAGGTCCCCCACGGGCGCGAAGGATTGCAGAAATACGACGGGGCATGGACTCCACTAGCTTCTGGAAATATGCTGTAGGCAATGCACACCATACTTCCTGCAGAACGTACCACAATGCGGGTGTATTCCGAGGTCTAGGATTCCTGTGTTCGATAGCGCGATGCATGGCATCCCAAATATGTTCAATCACGTTCAGATCTGCGGACTTGGGTGGGAATGGCAACACCCCAAACTCAGATGAATGCTCCTCTAACCATAATGTGGCGTCCCGACACTTGTGTGGAGGTGCATTGTCCTGTTGGAATAGGCCCTACCCATCAGCATGAATGCAGGACATGAACGGGTGTGCCTCGTCAGAAAGGATGCGCACATAGCGTTGGCCGGTCATAGACGTTTCTAGACGTACCAGGGGTCCCAGTGAAGACCAGCTAAACACACCCATACCATTACGGACACCCCACCAGCCGGTACAGTTCCCTGTTGACAGGCGGGATGCATGGCTTCATGGGGTTTGCGCCACACATGAATCCTTCCATCTGCCCGATACAGTGGGAAACGCAACTCGTCAGACCAGGCTACTTGTTTCCAGTCATCAAGTGTCCAGTGGCGGTGTTGCCGTGCCCAAGCGAGTCGCATAGCTCTGTGTCGTGCACCCATCAAGGGGACTCGAGTTCGGCGTCGGCTCCCAAAGCCCATATCGTGTAGGGTACGTTGCACAGTCCGGACGCTGATGCTTGTTGAGGCACCAGCATTGAATTCCGATGATACCTGCGAGAGTGTTGCACGCCTATCGCGTGAAACGATTCTTGACAGCCGACGATTGTGACGTTCACCCAATGTCTTTTTACGGCCACACTGGTATCGTAGGTTGGAGGTTTTGCCGGAATTCTTGTAGTCACGGTGCACCGTTGCAATGGTCGTCTGAGAAAATCTGAACTTCTTTTCTACCTCCGAAATGTTATGGCCCATCTCACGAGCGCCAACCATGACACCGCGTTGAAAATCGCTTAAATCGTTATTACTTGTTATTCTCATGCCGAAAACAGCTCTGACAGCCGGCAAGGATGTCTATTGCTTTACCTACGCACTGGCGGATGCAACCGAGTACGCGCATAGGTGACGTTGCTATGTATTTTGCATAAGCTCGTCTGTGCTAGTTTTTCTGGCACTTCAGTGTACATGCATTCTCAGTAGACAAAACATTAGAGATAATGTGATGGGCAGTTGACATGGGCATCCCTGCACAGAGTGGAACAGACCCAAACCGAACGCAGGCTATAAATAGGCTAACAGGAGGGCTTCCCAAGAATGTATCGCAATCGAAGAACATGGGTAAACTTGGTGATCTGAGTGACTTTGATCATCGACGCATCGCAGGCGCAAGACAGATGGGTCATTCTATTGCTTAATTGGTAACGACGGGTCGGGCCAGTTTACGGCATGCTTGTATTAGTATCATTTTCCTATGTTTTTTGTTATTTTTATTTTTACAGGTTCTTTTAAAGGCTTATTTGAAATATTAAAGTGGAGTAAATCAGTTGGGATAAATTATTGATTTAACCCACGTTTACCAGGTCTTCGCACAAGCAAGAAAGTGTTATCTATGTTGATCCTTGAAAACGTCATGACTAGCAGTCTCAAAATTTTTGCATTGTTTCCTGCTATTTTCCTACTTGTTCCTTGTTTGCTTGTTTTTTCAGCTAGGTTATTCTGCCTGCTGTTTTTTTAATTGCCTATGGTTCTTGAAAATTCTTTTCGGCTGCTTTTGCGCCGTCAGATATTCATAGTTTTGTAGTTTTTGTGTGGTTTTTGTAATTTTCTGGTATTATCATTACTGTCAACCATTATCAATCCACTGCTGGATGAAGGTCTCCCCAAGTTTCTTCCACAATTGTATGTCTTGAGCCTGTCTCCTCCATGTCACTCGGCATGCTCTTCGAATTTCATCCTTCCATCTCCCATGCGGTCTTCTTCTGGGTCTTTTTCTGTCGCTCGGAATCCAGTCTAAAATTTCGGTTGTCCATCGGTGGTCCGTTCTGGCAACATATCCAGTCCATTGTCATTAATGCAAGAGTTCTAGAGACTTTGAACTCTTTGATTTCAGTCTCATTTGTTGATACTTATGATTTTAAGAATCTCTTTACTTCCATCTTGTTGGGGAGTCTGTTAAGGGTGGCCTTGGACTAATTTGCGGGAGTTGAAAGTGATATTTCAGTATAATATTGGCAGCACCTTGTTGATTTTTGTATTAACAACATTGTTGTTGCAGTCAATGGGCTTTACCTTCAAACTCGCGGTATTCCCATGGGCAGTCGTTTCTCCAGTAGCCTTGCTAACCTTAATTTACATCATTTTGAGGAAAGGCTTATTGCTGCTGGCACTCTGCCAGGCGTGGTTTTACGATATGTTGACGACATTATTGTCTACAATATTCCTGATTTTTTACATTTTAGTGCTGATCTGTATCCGCCTGACCTCACTTTGGAAAAAACTAATGATTCGTCTGTCCACGTTAGCTATCTTGACCTAGAGTTGATGGTGTGGATGGGTGTGTTGATGGCGTGGATGGGTGTGTTGATGGTGTGGATGGGCGTGTTGATGGTGTGGATGGGTGTGCAGTTAACTTATTTGATAAAAGAAATAATTTTGACTTTTACATTACATATTATATTCAGTGGTGCTCAAATGTTTCCGCTAAAATATTTTGTAACTTAATCGTTTCTCAGTTTCATAGAATTGTAAAAATATGTTCTACACGAGCTTATGCAGTTAAAAATCTCAAAGATTTTATAAAAAATTAAAAAAATAGCAAATTTCCTTCACATTTTATTAGACATTACCTTAAACAACTGATCTTAAATTTTAATTCCGTTTCGCGAAGTTTCAAATTGCACACTGGCATGCTTTATTAACCCAGGACCTAACAAAATTAATATTGGGAGGAAAGGCTAAGTGCCGCCTGGTGGGTCCCTGGTGGCTGAAAACACATACATAATACAGTCTCGTACCTTGCTGATCACACATTTTTGGCTGCTTAGGATCGAGTTTTTAACCATAACCACTTCTTTTGCAATTTGGATACACGTTGGGCATATGTTTCTTTTACACTTTGGTGTCATTCTTGGATTATATTTGATTGAATTTCGACGGTAAGTGACTATCTACTTATTTGGTTTTCTAATATTGTTTTTCGTTTGTTTTAGGTTCGGTTGTGTGACTTCAGGAGTATGGCCAGCCGACATTTGGGTTTCTCCTGTCGTTTGCTGGCATCAGGTTGATGCTCTCCCGATGATGGCAACCTCTTTTATTTAATTTACTTTAATGCTAATTCTCTTGTTCACAAGGATCCCGTGAAATGCAACTCCGCTAGTTATATATGTATGCATACGTGATAATTTTCATATACGTTTATCATCATCATCATCATCATCATTATCATCATCATCATCACTGTCAAACATTATCAATCCACTGCTGGACGAAGGTCTCCCCAAGTTTCTTCCACAACAGCCTGTCTTGTGTCAATCTCCTCCATGTTACTCCCGCATACTTTCGAATTTCATCCACCCATCTCACACGTAGTCTTCTTCTGGGTCTTTTCCTGTCTCTTGGAATCCAATCTGAAATTTCAGCTGTCCATCGATAGTCTGTCCTTCTGGCAATATGTCCAGCCCATTGCCATTTCAGGGATTTAACTCTGATCATGATGGCTTTCACTCTTGTCATTTTTCTGATCCATGAGTTCCTCTTCTTATCTCTCCTGGTTACACCAAGCATGCATCTCTCCATGCTACTTTGAGTTGTCTGCAGTCTTTGTATGTCTCTTTTAGTTAAGGTCCACGTCTCTGCACCATACGTAAGCACTGGAAGGATGCATTGATCAAACACTTTTCTTTTAAGACATAATGGCATATTGCTCTTGAAAATTATACTGTTTCTTCCAAAAGCTCTGTAGGCAAGTTTTATACGCCGATTAATTTCTTCATCAATGTGACCTTCACTTGATATCTGCTGTCCAAGATAAATGTAGGTATTGGTTGTCTCTAGCTTTTCTTCATCAATCGATAAATCTTCATTTCTTGTAATACATTGTTATATATCCGTAACAAGAGGATATACTTGAAAGACTTAATCAATTAACTGCGGTAGATCTGTAGTCAGTTAGTGAAACTTTTCAATTATATTGAACTTGACGGCCACATGAAATTTGCTTCTGTTTAGCTACACAACACACATGAAGCAAAAGCAGAACCAATCCTCCCAATGCAACGCTCATTTAGAGGATGAAAGGGGGAATGGACGCAATTCCAAGAATATTTACCTCCTGTTTCCTCTCCCGCAACATCCCCATTCCATCCATTCCATTAGTGTTCTATCCCTCCCTGAAACTGTCCCCCCGAAATCCACTTTAAAGTGCGCGAGCCTCATCCATCCTCCTTTTGCCTAGGAGTAAGTGGCCTGTTTTGATTTGTGCTAACACGATATACCGAAGCTATAAGCTCCTTGAATTGGATGGCAGAGGGAGTCTCTTGCACAACACACTGTTTGAGTATTTGATGTACTCCTTTCCCATTGCTTTTCTATCAGCATTCTTCCAATAGCACACCAGAATTCCCTTGCGTCGTTGCAATTTCGTCCTGTAATCCACCATTTCAATTCCTCTATTCCCGAACTGTGGGCAACTTATTTTCTCTGTCTTATTAAATATAGAATTTCATTAAATTTTGTTACTTTGCTTTTTAAAAGTGATCATCTTAGCTTTTCTCTCCCTCGTTAAATCTGAGGAGTTCATTAAATTTTGTTCGTTGAAAGCGATCAGATTAGCCTTGAATTAATATTACACCAAACAAAAGTTTATTCGCTCGTTAAATCCGAGATCTCGCAAAATGCTAGCTCGTTATACGCGGGTTCTACACTATATAGCATTTTTTTTAAAGTTATAGCTGCATTTTTTTAATAACGTTGCCACCATTCCAATTTCAGTCAAGCAGTTTACGCTGACCGACTTGTTGTTTTGGCATCCACTGGCCCTTTCAAGCCTCGCTGCTGACTTTTTACATACCAAATGTCATGCTTGTTTTTAATAAAATCAAGCCATTCGTTATTACGCGTGTAGTGTTCGCTCCCTAACTATCTCACAAGTTTTTCCACTTGTGTCTTTAACAAAATGACCTTTCGGACCAAACCAAAATCTTTCCGCACCTTGAACTATTCCAATAGTGTTTGGTCAGTATCACCCAATTTATATTTCCCGACTTTCTTGTTATTTGTAATTTAGCCGCTCTCCAAAGATAAATAAGACCACTTCGTTTTCATATAAAGTTGAAATTGTAAATGCTTAATTAAATTTTTTTATAGACTTCAACCGTTTTTCACATACAAGTACACATCTGATGTTGGTCCGAACAAAACCAAATATAATTTTGTTGGGTGAACCTAATAGCCTGCATCTGAAAATTTGTATCCTGCTTTATTTATGAATTTTTACATGCACTATATTTACATGTAGGGTAATTAAATACGACCATGAAAAAATTGACTTGCTTCAAGTTTATGAAATAGAGCTATAATAAAAAATTCACAAATACATGTTTGCAGATATTTAAAAAAAATAAAAAATAAAATATTCAGGGAAATTTCCAATTGAAATTAAACTATTGATTAAGAGTTCTTTTGCATTTGTTTTGTTATCAAATTTATTCAGTACGAAATAATTATTTCTGCATTTCTGGCCTAAACTATGCTGTTTCAAATTTATGTTAAGCGCTTTTGTTTTCCGTTTGTAGGCTACCTCTGTGGCACCCCTGGAGACAGTCCGACAGTAGTCTGTTAACATGGAAGGACTGCACTTCCCTTGTACCTTTTCTCCATTGCTAAAATATCTTGGTGGAAGTGCTCCCCATGCTCACCACTCGCATCTCCACAGTTGACTGGAAAGATGTCAGGATTAAAATGCAGAAAATAAATTTTCAGACACATGTTGCAGTAAATTTTCCTGTAACTTGAAAGCAGGACATCCGCAAGCTCTCAATACTTTTCTACCCTCTCGTTTTCTAAAAATTTAACACAAACATCCTTGAAACTTTGCCATGCTGCTCTCTCGTCACCTTGCAATATTTCATCGAAGTGGCAATAATTAGAAAGATCATGAATCTATGGACCAACAAAGACACTTTCTTTGACCTTTTCTTTACTCAACAGGACAAACTTTGCCCTAACGTACTTGAAAGCCTCTCAATCTTTGTTCATGGCCTTAAGAAAATTATTCATGCGGCCCAGCTTAATGTGAAGAGGTGAAAATAAGATCTTCTGTGAATCAAGTAAAGGGTAGTTTTGGACGCTCTTTGCACCTGGCTCTACAGATTTTCCAGTTGTCCAATTCTTTGCGTGTGTGTGCGCGTGTGTATGTGTGTACTCGCGCGTAATGAGGAGCACGTGCACTAGTATCCCATTCACAAATAAAACAACAAAAATTTGTATAACCTAGTCGCATGCCTAGCAAAAAGGGCAATGACCTTAAGATTCACACAAACCTGCCACTAGAAGTCAAAATACTTGATGGCTTCGAGAAGAAGTTTCATATTTGAGTAAGACTCCTTCATGTGAACTATGTGCCCAATAGAAACTGAAGGAAACTCGTTTCCAATGTGTAGAAGAACATCTTTTAAACTCAGCTTTCAGGAATCGATAAAAAGTCTCCAGTCTTGAGGTTTGTGATCTGTGTTCAGAGCCTTCATGAGGCCGTTTAGGTTGGTGCATGCAACAAGAGTGGTTCTCATTGTGAAGAAAGAGGTAAAATCTCTCCTCCTGCTCCTATAGATGGATATTTTTACTTCATTTTCCAGATGATTCCACTGCTACAATCTTGAAGCCAAAACTTCTGCTTTACTTTATTATGAACATTTCTGTTTAGTTAGATGAGAAAAAGCTTACATGAAACATGGAAAATCGTTACAAATTGTGTAACATGTTATTCACTCCTTTTATATGAGGCAGCGAGATCTTAATTAAAATCGAACTCACAAAAGATAGATATGATACCTCTCGAATTGGGTTGGAAGACCTATGAGTGAGTTTTGTGTATGATGGACTGAGGGGGAATCGATTTATTTTGTCTAATCAGTTGATTTGATAAAGACTTCTTAAGTGAGAGAAATCATAGGTGCCGATACAGAATGACAACACACAGACTGAGTTAACTCTAGATTCGTGTAACTCTGTGCGATTCAGGTGGAACATCTAGAAGCAGTGTTTCCTTCCATGACGTGTGCTAAGAACTGTATTTTTTTTATTAGGGAGTTAATAAGGTAAAAGCGAGACACACTTAGGTCAAGGGTGTCTGAAGAATAGACAGATGCACGCATCTGAGGTCGCACAGCCTATAAGCAGAGATGGAAATGGGTCATGGGTCAACGGGTTGACAATTTCTTGGTCCCAACGGGTAGGATCAAGGTGTTCCTGACACGATTTTGACCCAGTTTTATTCCCGTTTTGTTTTTGAAAAGAGAAAAATATATTTTAAAAAATGCGTGTTGTGGAATTCTGTAGTCGATATTGGTGCCCACGGAATGAATAATGATTTGCCATGGAAAAATATTGTCGTCTCTTTTTTAAAGCAACGAAGATTTCCACCGAAAGACGTCAGACAACACACCGACTCCATATCGTAAAAAAGATACTTCCTTTGCGTTCTTTCACAGTGAGATTGGCCGCCCCGGTGGCGCAGTGGTCTAAGGCGTTGGCCTCTGATCATTCGTCCGAAGGGGTCCGGGTTCGAATCCCGGTGAGGCATGGATGTTGTGTTTGTCTTACGGCACCGGCTCTCTCCCTTCCCTGGAACCAGTGACCCTAAATTAGGGACGGGCGACCGCTTATAGCCCATTCAGTTGCTCACGGTGGTCGTTAAACCTCCAATCAAAAAAAAAAAAAAAAAAAAAAAAAACAGTGAGATTGTCCAGAGCAAGGTACAGGCAAACGCCATTCGCCTGCTTCTCAGCTGATTCACTATCTCCGTGCGAAGTTCACTGTATGATTAAGAGTTACTTTTCACATAGCATCTTTTACATTGAGCATTCAGAGGTTTTCGATTGATGTGCCAACATCCCGTTCCCATGACATGTCATGTCGAAATTAACTCCTTATTTGTTAATATGGATGGATAAAATATTAAGAAGGTTCAGAAAGGCGTCGAGGCCAACAAATAAGTGCTTGTTGAAAACCACAAGGGGATGAGTGAATGTTGGAAATTGTTTCGTCTCATTAAGGAACAGTTGAATAATTCTGTGTTGTTTGGTCTTGCTTGTTCAAAATGTAGAAAGCGTATAATTACAGAGAAAGATATGGAACCAAACATCTAACGGACCATATGAAAGTATGCGCACCTCCATCAAAACGTGGAAAGAGTGAACAATCTAAATACATTTAAAAAATACATTTGTGTAATCGTAAATAATGATTCCCATTTGTAATATACTCCATGGTCACGGTCATAGTCAGCCGTTACTTCTGGATTACGCAAAATAGTGGCACTAAAAATGGCACTAAAATTAACAAGTAATCAAATTTTATTGTTAAAAAGGGTTTCCAGTTATTAAATATCAAGCAGTGTTTGGGATGAATATATATCATCATCATCATCATCATTGTCAACCATTATCAATCCACTGCTGGACGAAGGTCTCCCCAAGTTTCCTCCACAACGATCTGTCTTGTGCCATTCTCCTCCATGTCACCCCTGCATACTTTCGAATTTCATCCACCCATCTCCCATGTGGTCTTCTTCTGGGTCTTTTCCTGTCCCTTGGAATCCAATCTAAAATTTCGGCTGTCCATCGATGATCTGTCCTTCTGGCAGTATGTCCAGCCCATTGCCATTTCAGGGATTTAACTCTGATCATGATGTCTTCCACTCTTGTCATTTTTCGGATCCACGAGTTCCTCTTCTTATCTCTCCTGGTTACACCAAGCATGCACCTCTCCATGCTTCTTTGAGTTGTCTGCAGCCTTTGTATGTCTCTTTTAGTTAAGGTCCACGTCTCTGCACCATACGTAAGCACTGGAAGGATGCATTGATCAAACACTTTTTCTTTTAAGACATAATGGCATATTGCTCTTGAAAATTATGCTGTTTCTTCCAAAAGCTCTCCAGGCAAGTTTTGTACGCCGATTAATTTCTTCACCAATGTGACCCTCACTTGATATCTGCTGTCCAAGATAAACGTACGTGTCTGTTATCTCCAGCTTTTCTCCATCAATCGATAAATCTTCATTTCTTGTAAAAGCATTGAACATCACTTTTGTCTTCTGAAAGTTCATTTTTAATCCCACTTCTTTCTTGTTTAGCACACTGCAGGGGATGTAAGGTCAGGTGATGCGTAACATCACAGCCTCTCCTTGACAAATGTCAACCCCGCCTTCTCGTGGTGCATCCTGTTCCCACTAAAGGGGCTCTGACGACCGCCAATAGCGGTATAACTATACCATCGGGATTAGAGGAAATTCTATCCCACACTCACCAACCCGCTTGGCCAGCGTGGTGAGTTATGGCCAAACCCCTCCAAAATGATTCCACAACTTAAATCTTGGCCCTCAGTCTCCGGCAGCTGGAATGTACCTGGCCAAGGCAGCGGCCAGTGCGACATGAAGGCAGAGGGTGCTAAGAATCCCCGAGGACCGGACTAGGCTGCCATCTGATGCTGACCTTGGCTACTTACAATGGACGCTCCCTATCTTCTGATTCAAGGCTTCTTGAATTGGAAGAGGAACTACAAAGGATCAAGTGGGGCATCGTGGGGCCAAGTGAGGTAAGGAGAAAAGGAGAAGATCTCATCGAACTGAAAAGTGGACATCTCTTCTACTATCGTGGGACAGATACTGGCAGAACTAGTGGTGTGGGATTTATAATAAACAAGAAACTGAAGGATAAAGTTGTAGAAGTTGAAAGTTCCTCTGACAGAGCTGCACGACTCGTTATCCAACTCTCGAGAAGATACCAGGCTCAGATTATTCAAACTTATGCACCCACCACAAGTCATCCTGAAGAAGAAATTGAAGAATTTTATGAGGAAATTTGTCATCTAAATAATAAAGGTAAGCAGCACTTGAAAATAATTATGGGAGATTTCAATGCAAAAATAGGGCAACGGCAACAGAATGAAACTTCAGTAGGTAAATTCGGTCATGGCAACAGAAACCAGCGTGGAAATACTCTCGTTGAGTTTGCAGAGGCAGAAGGGTTTTTCATCTTGAACTCCTTCTTCAAGAAAAAGCCACACAGGAAATGGACATGGAGACATCCAAATGGGACGACAAGTGAAATTGATTTTATTATGTGTAACAAAAAATTCGTCATAGAAGACTGCAGTGTGCTAAACAAGTTCAACACAGGTAGTGACCATAGATTGGTGAGATGTAAGATGCACCTCAACACTAAACTTGAACGTGGCAAGCTCATAAGACAAACAAAATCTATTGACATAACCAACCTTAAAAAACACCATAATACCTTCAAGTTAGAACTGAAGAACAGG
Source organism: Macrothele yani (assembly GCA_039090855.1). Classification (NCBI taxonomy): domain Eukaryota; kingdom Metazoa; phylum Arthropoda; class Arachnida; order Araneae; family Macrothelidae; genus Macrothele; species Macrothele yani. The sequence goes on along the minus strand of CM076993.1, from coordinate 76,860,077 downwards.
TTCTCTGCTTTAGAAGGCCTAACATCGGAAGAAGTGGACATCTCCGAAGTTAACAGAAAAGTAACCAAAGCTCTTATGGAAACAGCAACAAAATTAGCTGGGTCTAAGAACAAGTTGCATGTGAACAAATTATCAGGAAAAACCAAAATGTTGATGCAAAAAAGAAGAGAGATGAGGACAACTAAAGAAGATGTGACTTCTAAAGTGGAATATATAGAGCTATGCAAGACAGTAAGAAAAAGTATCACTGAAGACGTAAGGAAATTCAACTGTGAACTAGTGAGGAAAGCAATTGAAAACAACCAAAGCCTAAAGATAGCAAAGGGACATCTCAGTAAGGGAAGAAAACAGATTATGGCACTGAGAAAAGAAGATGGTTCTGTAACAAGAAATAGAGGCAAAATTTTGACAAGAGTAAAAGATTTCTACTCCAAATTATATGAAAGGGATGATATATGCACTCCAGACATCATGAAAGATACCAGTACCAGAGTTCCTCCAGTCCTTCCAGCAGAAGTTGCACATGCAATCAAGAACATGAAGCGAGGAAAAGCTCCAGGAGAAGATGGAATTACTGTAGACATCATACAAGAAGCAAGTGGAGAAATCGAAACAGTACTCGCCCAAATTTTCACTCGATGCCTTAATGAATTAAAGATTCCTGAGGATTGGAACACCGCTAAAATGATCCTGCTACATAAGAAAGGTGACATTGAGGATCTCGGAAACTACAGACCTATCAGCCTCCTATCAGTAGTTTATAAAATCTTCACTAAAGTTCTTTCACACCGCTTGAAGGTAACACTGGACATGGCTCAACCGAGAGAACAAGCTGGATTCAGGAGTGGCTACAGCACAATAGATCATATCCACGTGCTGAGAGAACTAATTGAAAGAGCGAGGAATATGAACTTCCATTGTGCATGGCTTTTATCGATTATGAAAAAGCCTTTGATTCGGTGAAACCATCAGCAGTTACAATGGCTCTGAAAACCTGCGGTATTGAAGATGCATACATTAATATTATTAATGACATCTATGAAAATGCAAGTGCAAAGATTAGGCTGTTTGAAAATACAACACACGTAAAAATTGGAAAGGGAGTGAGACAAGGTGACACCATATCTCCGAAGCTCTTTAATGCCACATTGGAGGGTGTTTTTCAGTCGCTGAGCTGGGAAAACAAGGGGATAAAGATTAATGGAGATTATCTAACCCACCTTCGTTTTGCTGATGACGTAGTCATTTTTGCAACTACCCCATCAGAGCTGCAGAGTATGATCCAGGAACTTGCTGACAAGAGTAAAGAAGTGGGATTGAAAATGAACTTTCAGAAGACAAAAGTGATGTTCAATGTTTTTACAAGAAATGAAGATTTATCGATTGATGGAGAAAAGCTGGAGATAACAGACACGTATGTTTATCTTGGACAGCAGATATCAAGTGAGGGTCACATTGGTGAAGAAATTAATCGGCGTACAAAACTTGCCTGGAGAGCTTTTGGAAGAAACAGCATAATTTTCAAGAGCAATATGCCATTATGTCTTAAAAGAAAAGTGTTTGATCAATGCATCCTTCCAGTGCTTACGTATGGTGCAGAGACGTGGACCTTAACTAAAAGAGACATACAAAGGCTGCAGACAACTCAAAGAAGCATGGAGAGGTGCATGCTTGGTGTAACCAGGAGAGATAAGAAGAGGAACTCGTGGATCCGAAAAATGACAAGAGTGGAAGACATCATGATCAGAGTTAAATCCCTGAAATGGCAATGGGCTGGACCTACTGCCAGAAGGACAGATCATCGATGGACAGCCGAAATTTTAGATTGGATTCCAAGGGACAGGAAAAGACCCAGAAGACGACCACATGGGAGATGGGTGGATGAAATTCGAAAGTATGCAGGGGTGACATGGAGGAGACTGGCACAAGACAGACCGTTGTGGAGGAAACTTGGGGAGACCTTCGTCCAGCAGTGGATTGATAATGGTTGACAATGATGATGATGATATATATATATAATGCTGTACTGTCCAAAATTTTTGACCTGTACAGCATTGCAAAGGTTCAGTTTTATTTCATTTGCAAAAATTCACGAATAACCCCAATGTGAAGCTGAACTTTACATTAGCCTTGAAGATAGAGCTTTTCTTTCTTTTGATTCATCTTAATGTTCTTTCTTATCGTCAATTTCCTTGTTCTTTCTCTTCATTACCCAATAACTCATTCGCGGAAGTAAAAATGCCTGTAGAACGACGACTTCATTGAGCAGCACGTCAGCTATCCTCACTAGCAGGTAATGAACAACGAGCCCTCCTCCGTTCCAGCAGGTTCTCCCTCAGTTTTTATTGAGGCTGTGTATTTTGAAACGTGCTTTCTGAAAATCTTTCGATCTGGCGCAGTTGCCGGAGGGAAAAAGATGTTCTACGCCGAGGAGGAATCCGGAATTCAGAACTCAATGCTGCGAGAATTCGGATTCAATCATTTCGTTCGTGCTTTCTACAACTCCCAGCTTTGACAGTGAATACTTTCCTAACATTGACTCTTAAGTATCGAATACTTTAACCCATCCACAGATCGTAACTTCTGTTATTGTTTCTTTCTTTCTTATTTCTTTTTTTTTTCTTGCTAGCAACCGCATTGTTAAATTTCATTGGAAAGTTGCTTTGTGCAAGCTGCATTTAATTAACTGAAATTTGTTATGTGTAAAAAATACGGAATCAACATTATGGGTAGCTCCGAAGTTTCACTGTAAGAAGGAAGGTGTCAATCAAATTTGATTGACGTGGCACTTTTATATAACAAGTTAGTAAAATTATGCAATGCATTGATTATAATACGCTTTCCAACATACCAGAAATCATTACTCAAGTTATCACTCAAGTTATGACTGTGGAATAAATAATTTATTATCACTCAAGTTATGGCTGTGGAATAAATCTCAGTCCTGTGCCCTGACCCTTGATCCCATATCAATGACATTCAACAGAACCGGTTCGGTATACCTCCGAAATAACATGATAAAGTTTTGTCGCAATCAAAGCATTTTTACGTAAGTTATGATGCATAAGGGCTATGGAATAGATCCCGCTCCTGTGTCCTAACCTTTGACCCCATTTCGCCCATTTTCAATAGAGTTTGTGGCTAGGTGGTCCCCTACCACATACTAAAATGTCATCGAAATCTAACCTTTTTTACGTTAGTTTTGACGCATAAAAGCAGTGGAAAGGATCCCGCTCCTATGTACTGACTTTTCACCCCATTTCGTTCACTTTAAATGAGATTCCTTCCCAGGTCATACTCTACCTGATACTAAAATTTCATCGAAATCGAACGATTGTTACGCGAGTTATCGTACGGACGGACATAAGCACACAACGCGTGACGCAATGAAGCAGATGGGAATCGCGACCATCTGCTGGCAAGAGTATGACGTCATAAAACTTTAATAGTATCCACACACAACGCGTGACGTAATGAGACAGATGGCGTGACTGCACGCCAACATTCTCAAACGCGAGATTGTGACGTCATAAGATTTTTAAGCATTCGAAACATTAATGGAACGACGCCATGACACTAAGAACGTTATAATTCGGGGTGGCTATTTAACCCACTAAACGAATTCTCCTAAAGTCGAGATCAAGCTAAATCGATTTCTAGTACCAGGAAACGGTAGGTTAACGACTTTCATCAAAATTCTTAGAGCCGTTTTCAAAATAAAATGTACATACATACATACATACAAGAATTGCTACTTTAAGGTGGACGTCAAGTAATTTTGCTTCCTATACTTCCAATGGAAAAACTTCTGTACACATTTTCTTCACAATTAATGCGCTCCCAAGAATGAAAATTTGAACACCGATTAAAATAGCTTCATTTCATAACTTGGAATACTTAATATTTTCTAAACCATAACCGTAATAATATTTTCTAAACCATAACCGTAATTATGCAATCCAACATTTATTTGTCCACTGACGTCATCAAAGTACAGGTCGCGCCATCTTTTTTCTAATTTCAACACAACCAAAGGAAACGTTATTGTTTTTTAATATAATTATGGTTATGTTTTAGAAAATGTTAATTATTCCAAGTTATAGTATGAAGTTATTTTAATAGATGTTCAAATTTCCATCCTTGGGAACACACTAATTGTGAAGGAAATATGTACAAAAGGTTTTCCATTGGAAATATAGGAAGCAAAATTACTTGACGTCCACCTTAATAGTGTGGGATAAGGGCGATGGAATGGATCCCGATCCTATATCCTGACCTTTGAATCCACTTCACCCATTTTCAATAGGATTCGTCCCCAGGTGGTCCCCTACCACTAACTAAAATTTCATTGCAATCGAACCATATTTACGCAAGTTATGACGCATAAGGGCAATTGAATGGATCCCACTCTTATGGCGTGACCTTTGACCCCACTTCACCCATTTTCAATAGGGTTTGTCCCCTGGTGGTCCCCTACCACATACTAAAATTTCATCGAAATCGAACCATTTTTACGTGAGTTATTGTGCCGACAGACGGACGGACAGACGGACGGGAAAAGCTGGCGCATATACTCTTCTTCAACCTACGGTTGGAAAGCGTAAGAAAAAGGACAAAAAACTGGTGTTTAGTAACACTGGGATGTATAAAACAATCAATATGATACAATAAGCACAATGTGGATGTTAAATAATTGTTGAGTGGACAACTGCCGCTCTCATTGTAAGAATCATAGTGTGACAAGCTTCTTATTCCTTTCATTATACATTATATTCCAATTTCATAAGTCTAGGATTATTTGAAATTTCCAGAATAAACCTTTATGTTTATTCGTTAATTAGATGATCAAATCCAACCATAAGTATTGCTTTTGAGAATACTTCCTCAGCATGTCCGAGACAGTTTTCTGTGAGGCAGCGAGCTTCTAATAGTGACTTCAACAGCATTCCTTGCCCACTCTTATTGCTTTTCTTATTTTCGCACTTTCCACAATCTTACCTTTCCGTCACTGTCTTTATTTCTTTAAATTTCTGTATTCTGTCCGGGCTCTTACTTATTTAGTCAAAGACAATCTCTTTCCATTTGGTTTCGCTGTAGGAGAACCTTAATTAGTTTTCGACTTCAGTTTTAACCTCCGCGAAGAACGCAAGACGTGTGATTGGTGTGGCCCTTACCAGTGGGAATAGGGTGACTGTTGAAAAACTGTTGACAGAATTTCATCCCGCGTTCTCCACCACTTACTGACGCAAGGCTTCCTCTGGAGAAACAACGCGGTTCTACTGAACCACCTCAGGAATAAATGGAATGGAACTCAGAAATGCGCTATCTAACATCAAAAATGGTGCATACACAGTGTATGATCAGAGCTTTAGTGATAGCACTTGTTAAGCATATACGCTGCACGTCAAGATTTCAAATTTAAATAACTGAATGTATGATTAGCAGACAAAACGATCTTTTCTGGCCGACATGATGAAGATGTGGAATTGATATGTTTTTCAGGCAGATTAGAGTCAGATGAGCAGAGAAAATGTCGCTTAGTCCGAACGCCAATTAGTCTTCTAAGATGGAGATTATTCTAGGGATGCAATGCTATTTTACTACTGCGTCGTGCCAGAACAAAGATTCATACAAGGAATAGAAGGCAAATTCTTCCTTTAAGCGACAGAGTATTTTTTTTTTTTTTGATTGTGTGAGTGTGTGTGTGCGTTACGGCCTCTGTGAGCAACTCGATGGGCTATATGCAGTTGCCCGTCCCTAATTTAGGGTCAGCGGTTCCAGGTAAGGGAGAGAGCCAGTGCTGTAAGACAAACACAACATCCATGCCGGGATTCGAACCCGGACCCATCTCGGGGAAATGATCAGAAGCCATCGTTTAGACCACCCGGGCTGTCGATAGGGTTGTCAGTATGTTAAACGTGCGATTGTACGTAGGGAAGCAGTTTTGATTTATTTTGGTTCTTCCAACAAAGAGCTGGATTTCGTAAGATTATATTTTTCCTCTTTTAAAAGGAAAATATCTCAGTTCAAAAATTTTAATAGGACGTACTGGGATTACAGGCTGCACCGTCCCTAACTCAAATGTATGAAATACCTTGTCACCAGCTAAACTGCCATTTGGATATTGTGAAGTGGAAAGATTGCTGACATGTAAGAAAATGAGATTAAATGGTGGAGGTGCCGTGGAAAAATATAAACTTGAACTCACTTTCCAATTTTAAATCACGATGAATCGCGATGCTGAATTTTAAACAGCGCCATCGGACAAGCACACTACCCATGCCTCATCCGGGGACTCGAACCCGGGCCCATCGCAGACGAATGGTCAGAGTCCAGAGTTTCAGAACGCTAGTGCGTGCACATGCAGCGTATTTCTCTCCTTCCCCCTCGTGATTTTCGGATGTAGCGGGTTTTAATTTGCGATTCTGTCACACATGTACTTGATTTATTTTTGCAGTATCCCGGAATCGTACCAGAATCTGCTATCACAATTTTCTAGATATATACCAGATTCAACTATTTTAGCATATAGATTATTTTGCTATTTCTGAGTATGAACAAATATTAATTTTTGCTATTTCCTGAGTATGAACTAGATTTAATTTCACGATTTTCAGCGTATTCACTGGTTTCGTTTTCACGATTTTCTGCGTAAATATACATTATAATAGATTCGATTTCGGGATTAGCTGAGTAAAGAATTAGCTGTTTGACTTTAATATTTGCTATAATGGTAGAATTTTTTTGTTCGTTTTCGTTGTTTTGCTTTGCGATTTTTTCAAAGTGCTTAACTTCCAGTTTACCGATTTAATAAACATTTTCCGAAATCAATATCATAATTTGGTACGTGCACAAAAAAAAAATCGTGATCGCGAATTACTGAGCATGAGTTTGATTTAGTTCCATTTTTTTCTGCGTATATACTCGATTCCATTTTAAGATTTCTTGCACGTCTATACAGAATTGACTGCACAATTTCTTCCATATGCACTGGATTTGTTTACAGAATTTTGGCATTTATATTGAATTCCGTTTCTCATTTTCTGGCTTTATTTTTATGACATATACTAAATTCAATTTTTACCCCAAGTTAGGGTGAGTACTTTCTACTTCATCGTTGGTGTTCTTTTATAGATCAGAAAACTTCTTAAAGATAAATAAAAACAAAGATTGGAATCGGGTAATTTTATTTCCAATCAGACTTTTCTATCATTGTAGGCTGCCATCTGATGCTGACCTTGGCTACGTACAATGGACGCTCCCTATCTTCTGATTCAAGGCTTCTTGAATTGGAAGAGGAACTACAAAGGATCAAGTGGGACATCGTGGGGCTAAGTGAGGTAAGGAGAAAAGGAGAAGATCTCATCGAACTGAAAAGTGGACATCTCTTCTACTATCGTGGGAAAGATACTGGCAGAACTAGTGGTGTTGGATTTACAATAAACAAGAAACTGAAGAATAAAGTTGTAGAAGTTGAAAGTTCCTCTGACAGAGCTGCACGACTTGTTATCCAACTCTCGAAAAGATACCAGGCTCAGATTATTCAAACTTATGCACCCACCACAAGTCATCCTGAAGAAGAAATTGAAGAATTTTATGAGGAAATTTGTCATCTAAATAATAAAGGTAAGCAGCACTTGAAAATAATTATGGGAGATTTCAATGCAAAAATAGGGCAACGGCAACAGAATGAAACTTCAGTAGGTAAATTCGGTCACGGCAACAGAAACCAGCGTGGAAATACTCTCGTTGAGTTTGCAGAGGCAGAAGGGTTTTTCATCTTGAACTCCTTCTTCAAGAAAAAGCCACACAGGAAATGGACATGGAGACATCCAAATGGGACGACAAGTGAAATTGATTTTATTATGTGTAACAAAAAATTCGTCATAGAAGACTGCAGTGTGCTAAACAAGTTCAACACAGGTAGTGACCATAGATTGGTGAGATGTAAGATGCACCTCAACACTAAACTTGAACGTGGCAAGCTCATAAGACAAACAAAATCTATCGACATAACCAACCTTAAAAAGCACCATAATACCTTCAAGTTGGAACTAAAGAACAGGTTCTCTGCTTTAGAAGGCCTAACATCGGAAGAAGTGGACATCTCTGAAGTTAACAGAAAAGTAACCAAAGCTCTTATGGAAACAGCAACAAAATTAGCTGGGTCTAAGAACAAGTTGCATGTAAATAAATTATCAGGAAAAACGAAAATGTTGATGCAAAAAAGAAGAGAGATGAGGACAACTAAAGAAGATGTGACTTCCAAAGTGGAATATATAGAGCTATGCAAGACAGTAAGAAAAAGTATCACTGAAGACGTAAGAAAATTCAACTGTGAACTAGTGAGGAAAGCAATTGAAAACAACCAAACCCTAAAGATAGCAAAGGGACATCTCAGTAAGGGAAGAAAACAGATTATGGCACTGAGAAAAAAAGATGGTTCTGTAACAAGAAATAGAGGCGAAATTTTGACAAGAGTGAAAGATTTCTACTCCAAATTATATGAAAGGGATGATACATGCACTCCAGACATCATGAAAGATACCAGTACCAGAGTTCCTCCAGTCCTTCCAGCAGAAGTTGCACATGCAATCAAGAACATGAAGCGGGGAAAAGCTCCAGGAGAAGATGGAATTACTGTAGACATCATACAAGAAGCAAGTGGAGAAATCGAAACAGTACTCGCCCAAATTTTCACTCGATGCCTTAATGAAGGAAAGATTCCTGAGGATTGGAACTCCGCTACAATGATCCTGCTACATAAGAAAGGTGACATTGAGGATCTCGGAAACTACAGACCTATCAGCCTCCTATCAGTAGTTTATAAAATCTTCACTAAAGTTCTTTCACACCGCTTGAAGGTAACACTGGACATGGCTCAACCGAGAGAACAAGCTGGATTCAGGAGTGGCTACAGCACAATAGATCATATCCACGTGCTGAGAGAACTAATTGAAAGAGCGAGGGAATATGAACTTCCATTGTGCATGGCTTTTATCGATTATGAAAAAGCCTTTGATTCGGTGAAACCATCAGCAGTTACAATGGCTCTGAAAACCTGCGGTATTGAAGATGCATACATTAATATTATTAATAACATCTATGAAAATGCAAGTGCAAAGATTAGGCTGTTTGAAAATACAACACACGTAAAAATTGGAAAGGGAGTGAGACAAGGTGACACCATATCTCCGAAGCTCTTTAATGCCACATTGGAGGGTGTTTTTCAGTCGCTGAGCTGGGAAAACAAGGGGATAAAGATTAATGGAGATTATCTAACCCACCTTCGTTTTGCTGATGACATAGTCATTTTTGCAACTACCCCATCAGAGCTACAGAGTATGATCCAGGAACTTTCTGACAAGAATAAAGAAGTGGGATTAAAAATGAACTTTCAGAAGACAAAAGTGATGTTCAATGCTTTTACAAGAAATGAAGATTTATCGATTGATGGAGAAAAGCTGGAGATAACAGACACATACATTTATCTTGGACAGCAGATATCAAGTGAGGGTCACATTGGTGAAGAAATTAATCGGCGTACAAAACTTGCCTGGAGAGCTTTTGGAAGAAACAGCATAATTTTCAAGAGCAATATGCCATTATGTCTTAAAAGAAAAGTGTTTGATCAATGCATCCTTCCAGTGCTTACGTATGGTGCAGAGACGTGGACCTTAGCTAAAAGAGACATACAAAGGCTGCAGACAACTCAAAGTAGCATGGAAAGGTGCATGCTTGGTGTAACCAGGAGAGATAAGAAGAGGAACACGTGGATCCGAAAAATGACAAGAGTGGAAGACATCATGATCAGAGTTAAATCCCTGAAATGGCAATGGGCTGGACATACTGCCAGAAGAACAGACCATCGATGGACAGCCGAAATTTTAGATTGGATTCCAAGGGACAGGAAAAGACCCAGAAGAAGACCACATGGGAGATGGGTGGATGAAATTCGAAAGTATGCAGGGGTGACATGGAGGAGACTGGCACAAGACAGACCGTTGTGGAGGAAACTTGGGGAGACCTTCGTCCAGCAGTGGATTGATAATGGTTGACAATGATGATGATGATGATTCCTCAGATAAACATATTTTCTTTTCCGCTACACTGTAAAAAGTAAGCGGTGTGAATTCACGGAACATTTCTGAAAATAACGTGCAGCAAAGTTGCTGGTAAGTGTCCGTCTTTTAACGAAATTTCAGTTTCTAAAGGTACCAGCTTTTTTACGCTTTCCAACCGTAGGTTGAAGAAGCGTATATGCTTCAGCTTTGTCCCCGTCTGCCCGTCGGCACGATAACTCGCGTAAAAATGGTTCGATTTCGATGAAATTTTAGTATGTGGTAGGGGATCACCTGGAGATGAACCCTATTGAAAATGAGCGAAATGGGGTCAAAGGTCAGGACATAGGAGAGGGATCCATTCCATTTCCCTTATGTGTCATGACGTACCTAAAACTGCTTCGATTGCGACAAAACTTTATCATATTGTTCCAGAGGTATACTGAACCAGTTTTGTTTAATATCATCGAAATGTGGTCAAAGGTCAGGGCACAGGAGCGAGATTTGTTCCACATCCATTATCCTCTTAACTTGACTAAAAATGCTTTTATTGCGACAAAGCTTTAGTACATTGTTCCGGAGGTATACTGAACCAATTCTATTGAATATAATCGAAATGGAATCGAAGATCAGGACACAAGAGTGAGATTTATTCCACAGTCATTATCCTCATAACTTGAGTAATAATATTTGGTATGTTGGAAAGCGTATAATAATCAATGCATTACCTGATTTTACTAACTTTTTTGTTTGTTTTGTTTTTTTACGTCTGTAGTTTCACAGATTTTACGTGGTCAATAATTCCGTTTATTTCATTCAGAAAAGCCCGTTTAAATTTTTTCCGTATTTATACAGAAATTTCGTAAAATCGAAGATGCTGAACTTTTCAGCACTTACGATAGAGATTCCTTTCGAGTCGGTAGCGGACTCAGATCGATTGGGTTAAGTCTACACAAGCCACGCGTCTTAACCACTGAGCTAGAAAGTCTAAGAATTGCTATCCACTCATGTTAAAGATAAAACTGATCTCGCAGTGATAGATATTTTTTGTATTCGTTAATGCGAGTGATTTAATCATTTTATTTTCTGTTGGAGCTTATTATTTTTTGAATACGTTTGTAATAATTTTACTTTTTTCTGTAGGAGGATTTATCACAAATTATGTATTTTTTACAACGTGATATTTCGAAGCAACAAAATGCTTTGGAACTTGAGATCTTTTTTTTACAGACAATAACTTTTATGTATACTCAAGAGACGCAGTATTAAATCATCCATTTGTTTTTGTGGTGTAATCAGTACAACGATTCGCCAAGCTTTCGCACTCCACTGGGAGGCTATTTTGGGGCAATGGTAGACATAACACTCCACTGGGAGGCTTTTTGAAGGCAATGGTAGACATAACATGTCTACCATTGCCTTCAAAAAACCTCCCAGTGGAGTGCGAAAGCTTGGCGAATAGTTGTACTGACTACACCTCAGAAATAAACGGATTTAATACGCTATATGCGTCTCTTGAGTATTCCCAGTCTGGTGTATTTAAAATAAAGTTACTTTTATGTATCTTTAAGAAATGGTGAAATGTATTGTTTTACAGTATTATTTCACAAAATTTCTAAATTAAAAATCAAGTCTTGATAGGTACAATAGCTTTTGTCTTAAGCATTCCACAGACGATACATCGTACAACACCTGTACAATAATTAAAAAACTCCTGTGCCAGAATAACCAAAATTTGTGCAATATGCTATCCACCATGTCCCATTTCACTGCAGAACTTCAAAATCAGTTCCTTTAAGAGACGATTGAGATTTAACAGTTAATCAAACCTCAAGTATTCTAGCGAATCTTTCCTGTTTCCTGAATGTTTTCGTCATATGGATACGGAAAAAGTGAGAACGGAGTTTTCCCGTTAATATAAGAAAGACATTGCGGAAGGGTTTCTGGAAATTCAGATTTTCCTATCGTACGAAAAATCCGTGAATTTCAGATTTCTTTCCGTCATTTGACGGAAAAGGTTGTATGGGAAATATTCTTCGTTAATTCACGAAAGGAATCATGGGAAGTGGCTCGCAAATTTCAGAAAATATTTTACAGTGTAAGTTCGGATTTCGAACGCGGTTTTTCCCTGAAGAAAGGAAACACCATTTCTCTTTATTTTTGACGAAAGAAGTTTCAGTGGTCTAACAATGTGAAATATACTTGTGTTATTTTCTCTTCATTGTATCCGACTTTCTGATATGAGCTTGTCATTTTAGTATCCGTGAATGGAATTTCTCTACCTTGTGATAATTTTGAAAATCGACATTTTTGCTTTTTCGTTTTGGTGTTATCCGGATTCATTCGTGAAGCCGCAAGATGACAATGTTCATCTTGGTGTTTACGAGGCTTTTCAATTACATTCGCATCGCAATGCATTAACTTTTTTACGACGCGGTTCACCCCGGAGTTTCTTACGAATTGCGATGGAGCTGTTTGTTTCCGAATAAAAAACGAAAGTTTTGCCATACATCTGGGCGACAGCACGTGAAATAAAAACATCTTCTTCTGTCGAAAACAGTGAAAAAGAAAATCTCAACAGCAGATGCACTGAAGGAAATCTCTAGGTCCAAATAAATAAATGAATAAAGGTAAAAGAAAAAAATATTGAAAAACAAAACACTTAATTTCACTTATAGAAAATTTTGCTGCTGTTTTTGTCAAAACAAGATAACGAAGAAAAAAATACTGAATAATTTACATGCTAAACTCATGCTCAGAGTTTAAGGAATAATTCATCCTTCACGTATGTGGGGAGACACATGAAACTTAAATTGCATGTTGATTTACCAAAGGATCATGAGTAGGGGAAAAGAGAAAGCTCTGGAGCACATAGAATAACTTTACAATCCGTACTGCTTTATCCTGGGCTTTGTGCCCTTTCTTCCGCACTGTCACTGATAGCGTTTTAAAGTCCACCATCTGTAGCAGCGTCTGCCATATTGGTTGACCTTTGATCCGCAACACCGCCGTCCCTAACCATATGCGCTGGTCTCTGATCTCATGTTGACCGACATCTCTGTTGTCACGTAAACGTTTCATTCATCGTCAACACGACACTACGGACGCTCATGCGCTGTGCGATTATGTTGGACTTTATTTAGTTATTTATTTTTTAACAAACTCAGGTTTTGCATGCTTTCCCACCGAGATTATTTCATTAACTAACTCCCAGTCAGGAAAATTACGTGGCTCCACGTGTTCCGTTATGAAATTTTCCGATTTGAAAAAAAATCAAGTGGTAAGAATCGAAACTGAACCCCAAGGCAGTAGTGCTGAAAACGTCTGTTTTTCCTGCTAAGCCAGGAAGGATCGTGCTACTTAAAAAGCTCGTTTGTGATACTCGTTCCTGCTTCGAATGAGTATTCATGATCAACGTGTCTTCAAGAATTGAAAGATGATTATTTATTATTTTCCCATGAGGCTTATTATAAATTAATTTTCTGGTTTGTTCCTATCTCTGGTGCAAACACAGTAGTGGGGAGCTTTTTTTTTTTTGTTGTTGTTTGCCTTATTCGTTTTAAATTTTTTTTCAAGGCTTATTGTACATTAATTTTCTGATACAATTTTACCGCAAGCTTCTTTCTTTTTTTAAGGGCTAAGATTTTTTTCCGACTTTTTATGCTAACTCTTCAGCTTCGAACGATTGTCAATATTTTTTTCATTTTTTTTTATTAAGTTCCTTCGCGAATTCTTGTGTATGCGCATGCTGTGCTATATTTGGACTTTTTTATTTTTCTCCCAAAGTTTCATTTCTTTCCTTTAACATTATTTACGTGTATCAGAGACTGATTGACTTACTTTTTGCTGACGCTCAGGAAAGAGATTTTCATGAGAAAAAATCTTTTTCGATTTTACTTTGGAATGTACATTCCTTGAAAAGGTTTCCTCTTTCACAGTGAGTTCCTTCAAAGTCAGCGTGGAAACTTAGTGTTTACCTCCTAATTTTATTTCTGTTTCAATATGTTTTTGTTCTTGATTTTATACTTGAAACCTATTAAGACTTTTTTATTCGATAGAATTTCTGTTGCCCTAGCTAAACCTTTAAGGGAAGAATCGCTTGATTTCATATTCTTTCAGCATATTCCCTAATAGTATAGATGTTCATACTTTTATTTCGCCTACACAAGCAAGGGAGATTTTTCTCGTACTTTATTTTCTTCATGAATTTAACGAAATTACACGCATTTTACCTTTACTTGTGTTTTGTGATTCATTTTAATTTTTCAGCGCACGTGTATTGGTCTTTCGGGGACTAATTTTTTTTTCTCAAGAAGCATATTCATTTAGCAATTTATTGAAACCATTTTTTCAGTCTCTTTACAGCCATGTGAAAACGTTATCTCTTCTGTCTTTAAGATTATCCAGAAAATACTCTAAATACCTGGCAAGGAATGAATCTTCAGGCTTATGTTACATCATAATTATTTATATATCGCAAAAGTGTTTATTATTACGCTTTTTAAACAAAAGTCTTTGTTCTTCCCAAAAATCATTAATTTTACATTCTTCAAGCCAATCCATATATTTCGTTATTTCATTATGGTCTTTTTTCCTTTAAAACTTTTATTTAAAGTTCATTTTCTGAAGCCTGGTACCATAAAGATTCTTTTGAGTTTCGCATCTAAAATACTTGGAAATTCGTTATGAATGTTGATGCTTTAGAAAAGAACTACACTCACTGTTCTTGTCTAATACCTTAATATTCGTTGCAAAGGTATTTACAGCATTCACCGTTCTTGTCTAAGGTCTTAACATTCGTTGTAAAGGTACTTCAAGCATTTACTATTTTCGTCCAAGGCCTTACCATCCGTTGCAAAGGTGCTTCAAGCATATACCATTTTTGTCCATGGCTTTGACAAATTGTTCCATTAACTCTAGTTTAATACATAACTTTATTTGAGTCCACTAAACGTTCACGAAGAATGTTTTTTGTTCCTGGAAAAAAGCTTTCACTTACTGGTTACTGATTTTTCTTACCCAATGCTGATTATGGACCCCGCTGTACCGTTCATGAACAAAACACAGATATTTAGTATACCCCAGTTGCTGTCCCATAAAGAAAGAAAGAACTTTGAGATAGTCACCGAGTAGTCATTTGCAGTCTTCATATTTAATAACAAGTAACAGATTTTCATAAAACTCCTTTAAATGATGATCACAATGAACGTCCGGAACGGAAATGAAAGTATTTCCAATGTCTAGGAAAACACCCTCAAGCTTCTCTTCATTCAATCTATCAGCAATCTCCATTAGCTTGAGTTAAATACTAATAATACTTTTGCATCTCACCTGGTTATCAATTTTGAAGCATCGCTGGAATAGATTAGTGAATTCCTTCTAAAGTAAAATATTGTGTAAATTCTATCTCACGAGATCGTACCACGAAAAAGAAGTTTCCGATATAAACAGACCTTTATTTCTCTCTTCACAACCCAAGATCTGTTTAGTATTGTTCTTTGGTAAACCCAAATTTCGAAATGTTGGGTTGAAAGAAAGTAATGTCCGATGAAAAGGTACCCGAAGTCGAAGCCTCGGTTACAGGACACACTGGCCACTGAGATTGCGCAGCACACCGGCATGACATCAGCAGTCAGGTAGGTGGCTTAAGACAGTTGCAGTTAGGCGTCAGAAGGAGAAGAGTGTAAGCACCAGCCAACATCGAAGTGGACAAAGAGCACATCCGCCATTCCATGCTGTATGAGTTTCGCCGAGGTAGCACTCCCGCAAGTGCTGTAAGGAGCATTACCAGTGTGTATCCCAATGCCATATCACATCGTCAGTGTCTGTCGTTGGTACGAACGGTTTATAAAGGGGATATTTTGACCCGTCAGACCGTCCCAAAGCCGGAAGACCCACAACAGTCGACATAGATTTTTTTTTTTTGATCGGAGGTTTAACGACCACTGTGAGCAACTCAATGGGCTATAAGCAGTCGCCCGTCCCTAATTTAGGGTCACTGGTTCCAGGGAAGGGAGAGAGCCAGTGCCGTAAGACAAACACAACATCCATGCCTCACCGGGATTCGAACCCGGACCCCGTTCAGACGAATGATCAGAGGCCATCGCTTAGACCACTGCGCCACCGGGGCGGCCGACATAGATTTGGTGAAGACCTTAGTGGAGAGAGACCCACGTCACGCGGGAGTTGGACGAAGAGCTCGGGTTTACCCACACGAACATCATCATTCACTTGCGTCAACTTGGGAAAGTGAACAGGTGGGAAGTTTAGGCACCCCATCAATTCCCAGTTGAGCAGAAAGCAAATCGCATGAGTGCATGCGTTTGCCTACTCGCACGTGACCAAGTTGAACTGCTCTTAGACCGCATTGTAACAGGTGACGAGAGACGGGTCTTGTACAACAATGTAAGCGCCCGGAAACAGTGGTTGGATCCAAAACAGAAGCCCAGGCCGACCCTCAAAGACGGCTTACACCAACGTAAGGCCCTATTATCTCTTTGGTGGGATATGCTGGGTGTGGTATCTTTTGAGCTGCTGCCGAGCAACACCACTATCACAGCTGGTGCGTGCTGCCGTCGGCTCGACGATCTGCATGCATCACTCACGTCGAAACAACCAGCACTGCTGAACCGCATGGCCTTCACCCTACAGCAGGATGGAGCGACACCTCACACAGCACGGGTGACCTATCATAAGGTCAGGGACCTGTGTTGGGAGCTGCTACCGCACGAAGCATATTCCCCGGACATTGCTCCAAGCGACTACGATCTTTTCCGGTCGTTGCAGCATTTTCTGGATGGACAGCGGTTCACCAGCGGGGACGATGTCGAATTCGTACTTACTTCTTTGCGTCCAAACCGACACAATTCTGCACGGACGATATCCAACAGCTGCACAGATGATGGAAGTAGGTCGTGGCAAACGGTTGTGACTACATTTTGGATTGATTTGTATTTGTATATGTAGTAATTAATACTTTTCTATTGCCTTGCATTTGCAGACAATACTTTCTTTTCAACCCAATACATATTTAATTTAATGTGGAGTAAGCGTGTTTCACTTAAAGTCTCTTGCTCATCCAAGGCGCTTACATCACTTAAATAAGCATTGGAGACCGCATCGACTGAAGATATTAATTTCATCAGAAAATTGCACTGGTGCTCTGTGGCCGAAGGTTCAAACCCGCGGCTTCTTTCTAATTGCCCGAGCTCGATCTGGGTTAGGGTCCAGGATGCGCGCAGCGTTAGTTCTGCGGAATGGTCTTATCACTTTCCTTGGAATCAGTTGCTTTAAGTTGCAGCTCTATAGCCTTGAATGCTCATGGTGGTCGTCCAGTTTCCCTATAAATATTATGTATGACGCAATATTTGCGCGCCAACCAGGCCCAATAAATATTATGTATGATGCAATATTTGCATGGCGACTAGGCCCAATAAATATTATGTATGATGCAATATTTGCGCGCCAACCAGGCCCAATAAATATTATGTATGATGCAATATTTGCGCGCCAACCAGTCCTAATAAATATTATGTATGATGCAATTTTTGCGCGCCAACCAGGCCCAATAAATATTATGTATGATGCAATATTTGCGCGCCAACCTGGCCCAATAAGTATTATGTATGATGCAATATTTGCGCGCCAATCAGGCCCACTAATTATTATGTATGATGCAGTATTTGCGCGCCAACCAGTCTTAATAAATATTATGTATGATGCAATATTTGCGCGCCAACCAGGCCCAATAAATATTATGTATGATGCAATATTTGCATGGCGACTAGGCCCAATAAATATTATGTATGATGCAATATTTGCGCGCCAACCAGGCCCAATAAATATTATGTATGATGCAATATTTGCGCGCCAACCAGTCCTAATAAATATTATGTATGATGCAATTTTTGCGCGCCAACCAGGCCCAATAAATATTATGTATGATGCAATATTTGCGCGCCAACCTGGCCCAATAAATATTATGTATGATGCAATAGCCAATCAGGCCCACTAATTATTATGTATGATGCAATATTTGCGCGCCAACCAGTCTTAATAAATATTATGTATGATGCAATATTTGCGCGCCAATCAGGCCCACTAATTATTATGTATGATGCAATATTTGCGCGCCAACCAGTCCTAATAAATATTATGTATGATGCAATATTTGCGCGCCAACCAGGCCCAATAAATATTATGTATGATGCAATATTTGCGCGCTAACCAGGCCCAATAAATATTATGTATGATGCAGTATTTGAGCGCCAATCAGACCCATGTCACACAGGAAAATTTGGATAGGAAACGTTCATATATACTTTGTATTTTAGCCTTACGTTTCCTGTCATTCAAATTCAATTGCCTTTTATCTCAGAAAAGTGCCATTTAAAATTAAATGGCCGTCTCGAGGGTGTAGTGGTTCAAGCGCTGGGTTATGGCCATTCGTCCAAGATGGGTTTGCTTTAAGTTTCCGGTAAGGAATGGATGTTATGTTTGTCTTACGGCACTAACTTTTCCTCTTCCCTGGAACGAATGATCCTAAATTAGGGACGGGCGACTGCTTATAATCCATCGAGTTTCTGACGTTGGTCGTTAAACCTCCCAGACAAACAAAACTAATTGCTTTGCAACTTGTTCGGACAAATTGTGAAATTTTTGGCTATTTAAGGTGTTTTCGAGTGTAAGATGCAGTATGCTGATGATTTTCATTTTTAGTTAACAAAGCGTTAACATCTTCGATTAAAGTGTATTTGTTTATTTGACCAAACCAGGGCTCAAGGCCGATACTGGGAACAAAAAGCCATCATCACGAGCGACGCTACAGTCGGTGTTCTTGTTATTTACGAATTCACCGGTGCAGTGGCGGGACCATGTGGCAAAATCTGGAAGGGGGAAGGGGGTCCGATCACACATACACACATTATATATATCATCATCATCATCATTGTCAACGATTATCAATCCAATGCTGGTGGACGAAGGTCTCTCCAAGCCTCTTCCACAACGGTCCATCTTGTGCCAGTCTCCTCCATGTTACTCCCGCATACTTTCGAATTTCATCCACCCATCTCCCGTGTGGTCTTCTTCTGGGTCTTTTCCTGTCCCTTGGAATCCAATCTAAAATTTCGGCTGTCCATCGATGGTCTGTCCTTCTGGCAGTATGTCCAGCCCATTGCCATTTCAGGGATTTTACTCTGATCATGATGTCTTCCACTCTTGTCATTTTTCGGATCCACGAGTTCCTCTTCTTATCTCTCCTGGTTACACCAAGCATGCATATCTACATGCTACTTTGAGTTGTCTGCAGCCTTTGTATGTCTCTTTTAGTTAAGGTCCACGTCTCTGCACCATACGTAAGCACTGGAAGGATGCATTGCTCGAACACTTTTCTTTTAAGACATAATGGGATATTGCTCTTGAAAATTATGCTGTTTCTTCCAAAAGCTCTCTAGGCAAGTTTTATACGCCGATTAATTTTTTCATCAATGTGATCCTCACTTGATATCTGCTGTCCAAGATAAACGTACGTGTCTGTTATCTCCAGCTTTTCTCCATCAATCGATAAATCTTCATTTCTTGTAAAAGCATTGAACATCACTTTTGTCTTCTGAAAGTTCACTTTTAATCCCACTTCTTTACTCTTGTCAGCAAGTTCCTGGATCATACTCTGCAGCTCTGATGGGGTAGTTGCAAAAATGACTATGTCATCAGCAAAACGAAGGTGGGTTAGATAATCTCCATTAATCTTTATCCCTTTGTTTTCCCAGTTCAGTGATTGAAAGACATTTTCCAATGTGGCATTAAAGAGCTTCGGAGATATGGTGTCACCTTGTCTCACTCCTTTCCCAATTTTTATGTGTGTTGTATTTTCAAACAGCCGAATCTTTGCACTTGCATTTTCATAGATGTTATTAATAATATTAATGTACGCATCTTCAATACCGCAGGATTTCAGGGCCATGTTTTTCAGTCGCTGAGCTGGGAAAACAAGGGGATAAAGATTAATGGAGATTATCTAACCCACCTTCGTTTTGCTGATGACGTAGTCATTTTTGCAACTACCCCATCAGAGCTGCAGAGTATGATCCAGGAACTTGCTGACAAGAGTAAAGAAGTGGGATTAAAAATGAACTTTCAGAAGACAAAAGTGATGTTCAATGCTTTTACAAGAAATGAAGATTTATCGATTGATGGAGAAAAGCTGGAGATAACAGACACGTACGTTTATCTTGGACAGCAGATATCAAGTGAGGGTCACATTGATGAAGAAATTAATCGGCGTACAAAACTTGCCTGGAGAGCTTTTGGAAGAAACAGCATAATTTTCAAGAGCAATATGCCATTATGTCTTAAAAGAAAAGTGTTTGATCAATGCATCCTTCCAGTGCTTACGTATGGTGCAGAGACGTGGACCTTAACTAAAAGAGACATACAAAGGCTGCAGACAACTCAAAGCAGCATGGAGAGGTGCATGCTTGGTATAACCAGGAGAGATAAGAAGAGGAACTCGTGGATCCGAAAAATGACGAGAGTGGAAGACATCATGATCAGAGTTAAATCCCTGAAATGGCAATGGGCTGGACATACTGCCAGAAGGACAGATCATCGATGGACAGCCGAAATTTTAGATTGGATTCCAAGGGACAGGAAAAGACCCAGAAGAAGACCACATAGGAGATGGGTGGATGAAATTCGAAAGTATGCAGGGGTGACATGGAGGAGACTGGCACAAGACAGACCGTTGTGGAGGAAACTTGGGGAGACCTTCGTCCAGCAGTGGATTGATAATGGTTGACAATGATGATGATGATGATATACACTGACGGAAAAAAATCCCAACACCAAGAAGGGTTTGTGTTAGATAAACGACGGTTGGTAGGCGGTGAGAGTACATCTGTAAGATGACGTCTATGCAAATTTCGCGCGCGGCGCATACGTGTGGCGCTAGTAGCGCCTTCCTCGGAACATGCAAAGCATGTTTGCTGTAAATACGCGCTGTAACGTTCGTGAGCGTTAGTTATCGTTGAGATTCGACGTAGTGTGTTGATATTAGTCAAGAATGCCTTTAAGAAGACGAAGAAGCCATTATCAACAGCTCACGGAGTTTGAACGAGGTCGTGTAATAGGGCTACGAGAAGGTGGATTTTCGTTCCGCGATATTGCAGAACGACTTGACAGGAATGTAGCCACTGTACATGATTGTTGGTAGCGGTGATCAAGGGAACGTACTGCCTCAAGAAGACCGGGTTCCGGCCGGCCACGTAGCACTACTGAGAGGGAAGACCGCCGTGTACGGCGTATGGCCGTGGCGCATCGTACCGCGTCTGCGGCAGCAATTCGAGCTGCAGTTGCCACCACAGTGACACAACGAACTGTTACAAATCGGTTGTTTGAAGGACAGCTCCGAGCCAGACGCCCTGTAGCGTGCATTCCACTTACTCCAAACCACTGCCGTTTGCGACGTCATGTGGTGTCAAGCTAGAGCTCATTGGAGGACGGAGTGGAGATCTGTTGTGTTTTCTGATGAAAGCCGGTTCTGCCTGTGTGCCAGTGATGGCCATGTGTTGGTTAGAAGGAGGCCAGGTGAGCGCCTGCAACCAACCTGTCTGCCGCCGAGACACACTGGACCTACACCTGGAGTTATGGTCTGGGGAGCAATTTCCTATGACAGCAGGAGCACTCTCGTGGTTATCCCACGCACCCTGACGGCAAAGTTGTACGTCGGTCTGGTGATTCGACCTGTTGTGCTGCCATTCATGAACAGCATTCCAGGGGGTGTTTTCCAACATGATAACGCTCGCCCGCATACCGCTGTTGTAACCCAACATGCTCTACAGAGAGTCGACATGTTGCCGTGGCCTGCTAGATCATCAGATCTTTCACCAATCGAGCACGTATGGGACATCATTGGACGACAACTCCAGCGTCACCCCCAACCAGCATTAACCGTCCCTGTATTGACCGACCAAGTGCAACAGGCATGGAACTCCATGCCACAAACTGACATCCAACACCTGTACGACACAATGCATGAACGTTTGCGTGCTTGCATTCAACATTCTGACGGTTACACCGGTTATTAATGAACCAGCATTTCACATTTAAAATGGCCCTTCTCGCGCTTACATTAAGCTGTGATCTTGAAACCTTAATCGATTAAATATGTTACCTATACAAATGTATTACAGCCATTTGATTCCTCTACAACTATTTTTTCGTGGTGTTGGGATTTTTTCCCGTCAATGTATATGAGGATCACAGACTCATAAAATCTGGGGGTCCTGACCCCTCGACCTTCTTCCCAGTGGTTACGCCTATGCACCCGTGTTGAACTAAAACAGTGTAAAGCATACATTGTTCTTGTCTTAAGTGAAATATTGTGTAATAAAAAAAATTTCTATCTTATAAAGAAAGTGAGATCTTTGAGGTCGCCCTGGAGAAACCATTTGTGACCTTCACATTTACAAAGTGACTGATTTGGAAACAAAGATTTCATAAGAAGTGACAATATGAACACAGGTTTCATCGTCAGGACGTACGAACGCCTGTTACTGGAGGTACTAAGGGAAAGAGAATCATGGTCTCACTCCGATTATCCATTTTTACGAAGGGGTTACTCTCCACAAACGCGAATGTGTAGAGCCTTAACTACTTGCATCACAAATGCTATTGTCGCTCAGGCGAAGTACGGAGGGACATGTATAAGATTGAAACTAAAGGCAGGGCCATAGCCAGGGAAGGGCTACGGTCTCCCCTGACTATAGCCCTGCCTTTAATTTCGGGCACTGAACTGTAGTGTGAGTCGCCTCTCCTATAGTGACTCACACTATAGTTCAGTGCCCGACCTCCTTTATATCTTTTGCTCGACCTCAGTCATAGGATGCCTCTCACAACTTCTTTATCTGGCTACTGGCCTGCCTAGAGGCTGAGACAGGAAAGACAGGTCAGAGAAGTACGAATGCCAGATGATTAGTGCTAATCTACAAAGAGGCAAACGCCAGAGAGAGGAACAGGTGACTTTATTTGTAACGGGATTATCCAATATCCCGGTTCCGACGTCTTAACGTGCCCATCCGACTCACGACGGTTATTCAGTGGCTCAGAGCAGCACCGCCTATCTGGAATCGAATCTGCGACCAGGAGGTCGGAAGGTGGGGCGGGGTGCTCCAACTACTAAGCCACCCGCGGCCCTTGGCTAAAGTGCGCCGAAACATATTACAGATATATGCAAAGGTGGGGTCGGACTGTGGGAACGCCAACCCCTATCATCTGAATGAACCAACTGACTCCGCGCGGCTCAAATAATGTGCACAATTTTTCGTACTAAATTTGCTATGTATAAGAAGCTCAATGTTCTCTGAGTTTTTTAATTTACACAACGAAAATAACCATACGTATTAAAATCAATACCTTATTCTTTTTTCCAAGCTGTCTTCCATCTGCTGTTATATGTTTTTCCCATACATAACTGTCGGGCAAAGCTCTGAAAGAAGAGCACAATCTAACTTCAAAAAGCTGCCCCGTTGGTCTAGCGGTCTGAGGGTTGGACTCTGATAATTCGTAAGACAGGCCAGGAAGAACAGTAGACATTGCGCTTGTCCCATGAATCTTTTCTTTCCATGAAACCAGTAGCCCCAAATTACGGACGGGCGACTGCTTATAACTTTAGCTTACAAGAGCTGCTCATGAAGGTCGTTTTTCCCCCCGTCCACACACACACACACACGTGCACAACAAAGAATGTGGGGCCAGTGCAGGTCGTAAATTAACGAGGAATATTCTTGATTCAACCTTTCCCGTTGAATGACAGAAAAAAAACCTGAATTTCTCAGATTTTCAGTACGTGAATTAACAGACATAATTCTCTACAGCTTTCTCCGCTTAATAACGAAATCCTGCCGTTTTACGAAAGAGGCGTTAAAGAAAAATTTTAATTTTCAGAAACCTTTCCACAATTCCTTTCGTACATGAACGGAAAATTGACATTTTAAAGAAGTGTTAATGAAAAATTCTGAGTTTTCATAAAATTCTGAAATTTTCTGGTAATTAGGGTGGATCGCGTGAATACTTGACGTTTGATTGACTATTAAATTTGAATCGTCTGTCAGAGGACCTGATTTTGAAGTTCTGTAGCGAGAACGTACATTGTGGGTAGCCAATCGCATGATATTTAGGTTATTGTGGCAACTGATATTTCTTCCCCTCTACCCCATTTGTGCTCCAACTGTTATGTTACCGTAAAGAAACGGATATTTAAATTATCGTGCAGGTGATTGAATGATGTCTGCTGACCCCTGAAGACAAAAGCTATTATATGAGGGGCAAATTTTATAGTTAGGGGTTTTGTTAACTAATAATATGAAGCAGTATATATCACATTTTTTTTCATAAACATAATTGGCAGTCATTGTCAGATAAAAACAATCTTTTGAGCCAAAACATTCTGTCGTTTTGAAAAATCATGATGAAAAAAAAATTCAATTTGTAATGTTGTTCTCCTATAGAAAAAATAAAGTTATTTTACATTTTATATTTAGGGGTTTTATGAAACAATACTATGAAGTAGTTCATTTCACTTTTACTTAAACGTAATTGAAAATCATTGTCAGAACAAGAAATCTCGAGTTCCAAAATATTCAGTTGCTTTGAAAAATCTTGATGATAAACCTCGTTCAAACTCCGATAATTCACGTCGGTTTTCCATAATCGTACTGGCGGTTATTCAGCCTGACTCACGAGATTACACCTCGGAACTGATAAAAATCGTGACGCTGGTCGAAGCTTTTATACGACGGCAGAGCCAGTTAAAAATTTACATACCGTGTTATCCCATGACTTTTGGCACTTCAATGTATTTATGTAGGAATGCTGTAGGAATTTTTGCATTTTTTTTGAGATTCGGGCATTCCTGTCGTGGGCATTTTTCTGTGGGCGTTTTTTCTGTAGTTATTTTTTCAGCGATACCCAAAAAGTTTGGAAAGGAACCAGTGAATTGGTATTAGCTTTTAATCAGTTTCAGTATTCTCATAAACCTTTATAGCCTGCGCGCAGTAGAAATTTCTCTATTCTCTAGTACAAAAAAAATCAAACTAAGTGAAGATTGCTTTTTTAGAGGAGAGAGAGGGCAGCATTTGTTGCAGAGATTCTCATCTTTTTTTCTTGGGAAATGGACATTTTTATTGCTTTTGAACCTTTTCTTTGAATTTCTACTGCGGAAGATATTTTTAACCGATCTAACGTTAAGTTTTAATTTTTTTGTATTTTTAATTTGTTCTGCATTTTTTTTAAACCGTGCGCGGAAGGATTTCAAATTGTTCTCTGCAGCTCACATGCAGCTTAGACAGCAGAGTTTAATTAGATTTATTGATCGATTGAATTGCATTTATTGATCTATTAAATTAGATTTATTGCATACTAATGAAATTGTCATGATAACGGGCGAATCCATTAAAAATGCTGAACTTAGTATCCGATAAAAAAAATTGCAAGGGGAAAATATGTTTAAAAAACTAAAGGAAATGTTCGCCAGCTAATGATTCTAGCCGCGACTGCTACATGGCACCCAGATTTTTTTCTGTGTTATTATAACTATGCTAAAACTATCTGAATTTTTTTATTACCTTTTTATACTATATGCATAAAACTATAATGAAGTGGAAACCATCGTTATATAATATTTTCATTTCTTCCGAATGTACGAAATACTTTTTTTTTTCATAGAAGAAGATTATTGACATTTCCATAGATGGGGGAGGAAGGGATGGGAGGGCCCGCTCATGTGCTTTTCTGGGGCCCATAAATTGATGGTTGGGCAGATCATATCAGATCAGATCATATGTAGAGGATTTCAGGAAGGGAGTGTCTGACCCCAGGTCTTAAACAACCCTTAGAAATAGGAAGCTAGAAAATTTGGGCTAGAGTGCCAGCTAGGAAAGTGATACGGAAGCGACGTAGAATGGGGGAGAAAGACGACATTATTTATTACCGGGGTGCCAGTACCCGGGGTTCTAAGGCTTAACGCGCTCTTCATGTTTGGCCACTGCGGCCGGCTGCTTATATAACCATAACAGTGCTCGCGGTAGTCGTTAAATCCCGAAAGAAAAAATACTTGTGCTGTCCTAAAATAGTTTCTTCGATCTGTCTTAAGAAGTACAGATGACTGGCAAATGTGCAGATCACGTAGCGGGAAAACTGTACCCCCGGGTATCTTGACGAATCTGACGAAAATCTTGCCCACGTGTTACTCTACGCGACCCCCTCCCCCCTCACTTTTTTTTTTATTAATCTCTTTCCAAACTCTAGAAACAGCAGCCCCATAACAAATGCAGACATGCCCTAACGCCTCGTAGCGCGAAAAGGGCGCACAGGAAAAAGATTGATACTGGCTTACTTTTGCGGGATTCAAATGAGTTTTACATGCAGAATTTCTAGGAGCAGAGATTTCCTCAGGTGTTAACATGAGCACGTCTTCTTCTTCATCATCAGTTTTCTTTTCTTTATTTTTTCTTGAGTGAGTACTAAAAATAAGCCTTTCCTTATCGCAATTTTAATTACATTGTTCCTTATTCTTATAGCTTTTAGTTGTTTTTCTAAAAAAACATTTATTAGAAGCTGAAGAGTTTCAGAATAAGAGAATAAATAAAGGATTGAAATATTTTGCAGCTTTCAGATACTTGTCTGTTAGAAAGTAACAAAACTGATTTAAATGAAGGAGGATAAATAAATATCATGCATCTGACGCGTTTCAGAAGGCCGCCTGAAGGCGCAAATGGTACAAAAATAAATCAAATGCACGCTCACGTAGTGAGAACAGTGAATTGAAATTGAGGAAGTGATTAGTGGAAAAATGATTAAAGTGAAAGATGTGAGAATGCTGTTGATGTGCTAAATAGACAAAAGTAAACAAATAATCTTTAAACTACTACAAGTTTTGCAGGAGAAAATCAGATTAACTGATGTACCCATGTATTATCAGAATACCAGGTCTCGAGATAAAAAGAACGACGTAAATAAAATAATTAAAGGGATGCACTCTGTGGAAATAAATAAGGCTGGGTAGCATTTGGAAAGCAAAACAACTTTAGAAAAATAAAAAAAATAGTAATGAAGAAATATTGGCAGAAATGCAAGAATTAGTGTAAATAAATTTCAAAAACAACGGAAACTTAATGAGGCAATCAACTCAGAGTATCATCAAAAGAGTTTCAGAAGAAAGAGAAGCTATCAGCAGAAAAATGAGAAAGAGATTTTGGGCAAATGAAAGCAGGCTTCAGAAAAGAACTGATAAGAAAAATAAAAGAAAGAAGATTGAATTAAAAACTAATTTCGAAAGTTTGGCGAATGTGTTAATTAACCTTCGAGAAAAAAAGGGTTAAAATGTATAATATCTGTCTACAACGAAAGGTTATTTTAGATTTCCCTGTCGCATACAAGGTGTGATCAAAAAGTATGCAAACTGGATTTATCAAAACATAAATAAATAAAATAAAATAAAGTAAGGGACTTACAGACTTGAGACTTAATCGCCTTCAAAGTAGACCCCTTCCGAACCACACACTTAGCCCAGCGCTGTTCCCACTGCTCGAAACATTTTTTGAAGTCACTTTCTGAAATACCAAAGGGCTGCTTTATCGTATTCTGTTGTACCTCCTCAATAACTTGAAATTTCTTTCAAGTGGTATTTGGTTTTTTAGGAAAAGAAAAATGTTGCAGGGAGCGAGATCTAGCTTATAAGATGGATGTCGGACCTGTGCAACGCGGCGCTTAGCAAAAAACTGCCGCACAAGCTGTGAAGCATGGACAGGCGTGTTGTCATGATGGAGTTGACACTCGCCACTCTCATACAATGCCGGCCTTGTGAGACGAACTGCGTCCCTCAAATGCCGTAAAATTTGACACTGGTACTCCTTTTTGATTGCCTGGCCTGATGGATCATATTCATGATGCACAATTCCTTCATGACTGAATAAAAAAAATGAAGAAACAATCAGCATTGTCTTGACATTGCTGCGGCTCTGTGGTGATGTTTTGGGTCTGAAGGAGTTTGGGTTTTCCAGCCATGAAGACTGAACCTTAGTTTCGGGGTCATACGCATAAAGCCACGATTCGCCACCAGTTGTGATACTTTTTAAAAGATTTCGACGTTTTCGACGCACTCAAGCAGGTCACTAGCAGCTGAAACGCTGCCTGTTTTTGTTCAGCTGAGAGCAGTTTTGGCACAAATTTGGCTGAGACGAGACTTATAATCAAATCATTCGTAAGAATCTACTGAACTGAACTGAAACAAAAGTTGAAGTCTTCAGATAACTCACGAATAGTGACGTGTCTGAAGACTTCAACATTTTCAAACGTTTTAAACAATGGGCACAAGTACGACATTGTTTTCGCTTTTGCTAGGTGCGGGCCTCCCAGACCGTTCATCACTCTCAACACTTTCACGACCATCTATAAAACGTTTATACACTCATAAACTTGTGCACGACTGATACAATCCTCCCGATAGACTTTCTGTACTTTCATAGACTTCGCGCCCATCTTTAAAACGTTTATACCACTCATAAACCTGTGCACGACTCATATAATCCTCCCCATAGACTTTCTGTACTTTCATAGACTTCACGATTATCTTTAAAACGTTTATACCAATCATAAACCTGTGCACGACTCATAGAATCCTCCCCATAGACTTTCTGTACTTTCATAGACTTCACGACCATCTTTAAAACGTTTATACCAATCATAAACCTGTGCACGACTCATAGAATCCCTCCCATAGACGTTCTGTGCTTTCATAGATTTCACGACCATCTTTAAAACGCTTATACCAATCATAAACCTGTGCACGACTCATAGAATCCTCCCCATAGACTTTCTGTACTTTCATAGACTTTGCGCCCATCTTTAAAACGTTTATACCACTCATAAACCTGTGCACGACTCATATAATCCTCCCCATAGACTTTCTGTACTTTCATAGACTTCACGACCATCTTTAAAACGTTTATACCAATCATAAACCTGTGCACGACTCATAGAATCCTCCCCATAGACGTTCTGTACTTTCATAGATTTCACGACCATCTTTAAAACGCTTATACCAATCATAAACCTGTGCACGACTCATAGAATCCTCCCCATAGACGTTCTGTACTTTCATAGACTTCACGACCATCTTTAAAACGTTTATACCAATCACAAACCTGTGCACGACTCATAGAATCCTCCCCATAGACTTTCTGTACTTTCATTGACTTCACAACCATCTTTAAAACGTTTATACCAATCACAAACCTGTGCACGCACTCATAGAATCCTCCCCATAGACTTTCTGTACTTTCATTGACTTCACGGCCATCTTTGAAACATTCATACCAATAATAAACCTATGCACCACTCATAGAATCTTCCCCACAGACTTTCTGTATTTTCATAGATTTCATGACCATCTTTAAAACGTTTATACCAATAATAAACTTGTGCACGACTCATAGAATCTTCCGCACAGACTTTCTGTATTTTCATAGATTTCATGACCATCTTTAAAACGTTTATACCAATCATAAACCTGTGCACGACTCATGCAATCCTCCGCATATACTTTCTGTACATTCATAGACTTCACGACCATCTTTAAAACGTTTATACCACTCATAAACTTGTGCACGACTCATATAGTCCTCCCCACAGGCTTTCTGTTCTTTCATAGACTTCACGAATATCTTTTAAATCGTTTATACCACTCATAAACCTGTGCAGGACTCATATAATCCTCCCCATAGACGTTTTGTACTTTCATAGACTTCACGACCATCTTTAAAACGTTTATACCACTCATAAACTTGTGTATGACTCATACAATCTTCCCCATGTACTTTCTGTACTTTCATAGACTTCACAACCATCTTTAAAACGTTTTACTACTCATAAACTTGTGTACGACTCATACAATCCTCCCCATAGACTTTCTGTACTTTCATAGACTTTACGACCATATTTAAACGTTTATACCAATCATAAACCTGTGCACGACTCATACAATCCTCCCCATGTACTTTCTGTACTTTCATAGACTTCACGACCATCTTCAAAACGTTTATACCACTCTTAAATCTGTGCACGACTCATATAATCCTCCCCATAGACTTCTGTACCTTCATAGACTTCACGACCATCAATAAAACGTGTATCATCATCATCATCATTGTCAACCATTATCAATCCACTGCTGGACGAAGGTCTCCCCAAGTTTCCTCCACAACGGTCTGTCTTGTGCCAGTCTCCTCCATGTCACTCCCGCATACTTTCGAATTTCATCCACCCATCTTCCATGTGGTCTTTTTCTGGGTCTTTTCCTGCCCCTTAGAATCCAATCTAAAATTACCACTCATAAACTTGTGCACGACTCATATAATCCTCCCCATAGATTTTCTGTACTTTCATAGACTTCAAGACCATCTTTAAAACAATGATACCAATCATAAACCTGTGCACGACTCATAGAATCCTCCCCATAGACTTTCCGTACCTTCATAAACTTCACGACCATCTTTAAAACCTTTATACTACTCATAAACTTGTGCACGACTCATATAATCCTCCCCATAGACTTCTGTACCTTCATAGACTTCACGACCATCTTTAAAACGTTTATACCACTCATAAACTTGTGCACGTCTCATATAATCCTCCCCATAGACTTTCTGTACTTTCATAGACTTCACGACCATCTTTAAAATGTTTACACCAATCATAAACCTGTGCACGACTCATACAATCCTCCCCATAGACTTTCTGTACTTTCATAGACTTCACGATTATCTTTAAAACGTTTATACCAATCATAAACCTGTGCAGGACTCATAGAATCCTCCCGATAGACTTTCTGTACTTTCATAGACTTCACGACCATCTTTAAAACGTTTATACCAATCATAAACCTGTGCAGGACTCATATAATCCTCCCGATAGACTTTCTGTACTTTCATAGACTTCACGACCATCTTTAAAACGTTTATACCAATTATAAACCTGTGCACGACTCATAGAATCCTCCCATAGACTTTCTGTACTTTCATAGACTTCACGATTATCTTTAAAACGTTTATATCACCATTCATAAACCTGTGCACGACTCATAGAATCCTCCCCATAGACTTTCTGTACTTTCATAGACTTCACGACCATCTTTAAAGCGTTTATATCAATCATAAACTTGTGCACGACTCATAGAATCCTCCCCATAGACTTTCTGTACTTTCATAGACTTCACGACCATGTTTAAAGCGTTTATACCAATCATAAACCTGTGCACGACTCATATAATCTTCCTCATAAACGTTCTGTACTTTCATAGACTTCACGACCATGTTTAAAACGTTTATACCAATCATAAACCTGTGCACGACTCATATAATCCTCCTCATAGACTTTCTGTACTTTCATAGACTTCACGACCATCTTTAAAACGTTTATACCAATCATAAACCTGTGCAGGACTCATATAATCCTCCCCATAGACTTTCTGTACTTTCATAGACTTCACGACCATCTTTAAAACGTTTATACCAATCATAAACCTGTGCACGACTCATAGAATCTTCCCCATAGACTTTCTGTACTTTCATAGACTTCATGACCATCTTTAAAACGTTTATACCAATCATAAACCTGTGCAGGACTCATAGAATCCTCCCGATAGACTTTCTGCACTTTCATCGACTTCACAACCATCTTTAAAACGTTTATACCAATCATAAACCTGTGCACGACTGATAGAATCCTCCCCATAGACTTTCTGTACTTTCATAGACTTCACGACCATCTTTAAAACGTTTATACCAATAATAAACTTGTGCACGACTCATAGAATCTTCCCGATAGGCTTTGTGCATTTTCATCGACTTCACAACCATCTTTAAAACGTTTATACCAATCATAAACCTGTGCACCACTCATGCAATCCTCCGCATATACTTTCTGTACTTTCATAGACTTCACGACCATCTTTAAAACGTTTATACCAATCATAAACTTGTGCACGACTCATGCAATCTTCCGCATATACTTTCTGTACTTTCATAGACCATGACCATCTTTAAAATGTTTATACCAATCATAAACTTGTGTACGACTCATACAATCCTCCGCATAGACTTTCTGTACTTTCATAGACTTTACGACCATCTTTAAAACGTTTATACCAATCATAAACCTGTGCACGACTCATACAATCCTCCGCATATGCTTTCTGTACTTTCATAGACTTCACGACCATCTTTAAAATGTTTATACCACTCATAAACTTGTGTACGACTCATACAATCCTCCGCATAGACTTTCTGTACTTTCATAGACTTTACGACCATCTTTAAAACGTTTATACCAATCATAAACCTGTGCACGACTCATACAATCCTCCCCATATGCTTTCTGTACTTTCATAGACTTCACGACCATCTTTAAAACGTTTATACTGCTCTTATTTCTGTACTTTCATAGACTTCACGACCATCTTCAAAACGTTGATACCAATCATAAACCTGTGCACGACTGATAGAATCCTCCCCATAGACTTTCCGTACTTTTATAGACTTCACGACCATCTTTAAAACGTTTATACCACTCATAAACCTGTGCACGACTCATATAATCCTCCCGATAGATTTCTGTACGTTCATAGACTTCACGACCATCTTTAAAACGTGTATACCACTCATAAACTTGTGCACGACTCACATAATCCTCCCCATAGACTTTCTGTACTTTCATAGACTTCACGACCATCTTTAAAACGTTTATTCCAATCATAAACCTGTGCAGGACTCATATAATCCTCCCCATAGACTTTCTGTACTTTCATAGACTTCACGACCATCTTTAAAACGTTTATACCAATCATAAACCTGTGCACGATTCATAGAATCCTCCCCATAGACTTTCTGTACTTTCATAGACTTCGCGACCATCTCTTAAACGTTTATACCAATCATAAACCTGTGCACGACTCATATAATCCTCCCCATAGACTTTCTGTACTTTCATAGACTTCACGACCATCTTTAAAACGTTTAACCTCTGCGCGATTCATACATAAACTCATAAACCTCTGCGCGATTCATACAATAATCTCCATAAACTTTCTGTAACTTTAAGTATATGTCTGTGCAACGTTCGCTAAGTTTTTGACAAAATGTGATGCAAATTCTTTGATCAGTTTTTGCCGACATGACAAATGCAACCAACAGCTTCACACACGTAAAAACAAAGCACTACTGGAAAAAAAACCTGACGAGCTGACGAGCGGGGAGGACGTTACTCAGACACATGCTGATTAAGTTCCAAGGTCAACCTGTGCTAAACTGCTTTCCGCTGCGTCGCGCGATTTCGAATTTATGCAACCGGTCTGGATACTTTTTCACCGCACCTAATATTACATCGTTTGCAACATACATATAAATATAATAATGACGATGATGATAAACCCAGACTGATATAAAGTTTCAGGGTTCAAAACTTCAAAATAATGATAAAAAACTGATGACTTACATGAAAAGTTCTCACGGAAGGTGTTTATTCCAGGTATTCAACAATGCACGCATCAAGAAATAATTGAAAACACTTCGTAGAACAGCAACTGAAGATAATTCCACAATCGTCGTTGATCAGCGGCAAAGATAATTCCAGAATCGCAGTAGAACACACAACAAATAACCAGTAGTAGACTAATGTACTTGGACTTTAAACAGTAACTTTAAACCTAAGATTAACAACATGACGTTAGTTTGTACTGCAAAAAAAATTCTGATATTCACGTGCCACTTTCCGTGGTTTCTTTCGTAAATTAACGAAGCATGTTTCTGATACAATCTAAGCAGGTTTCTGATACGATCCGTGAAATGACGGAAAAATCTCTGAATTTCACGGATTTTTCGTACGGCAGAAAAATTCTGAATTTTCATAAACCTTTCCGCGATTCCTTACTTATATTAACAGAAAAACTCCGTTCTCACTTTTTCCGTACCCATTTGACGAAAAAATTCCGGTAATTGGAGAGATTCACGGGAATACTTGGTAGTTTGATTAACTGTTAAATTTCAATAGCCTGTAGGAGTATTTTTTTGATTTTGAAGCTCTGTTGCGAGATCGGAGATTGTGGACAACGTGACGCCTCGGACCACGCCACATGCTGCCAATCTTCCAGGGCCCAATTACCGTGTTTACGAGCCCAGGTGAGGCCAAGGAGGTTAGAAGTAAGAGGAGATGGCAACAGCCCCTCTCCCTGTGCTTCTGGCGTGACGCCACTTTTTATCATTTTTATTTTTATCAGCTGATTACGCCAATACGCCCAACCTAAGAAACTCCTGTATATCTCTATGGGGAAATCGCGATTTTGAACGGGTTTTTCGGACCCTTACTCTACCCATACAGGCATGAAACAAATTGAGGCTGAAATATTCATTCCATAATAAAAAATTCCAGAAAAAAAACCCAGGAAAATATGTGTTGGTATTTCTTTAAAAAATTGAACAAAATAAAGATTTTTTGAGTGGAAGTGCATAGTGCGCATGGTTACTTACTGCCCATGTGCAAGTAATCATGCATACTGCCCATGTGCAAGTAATCATGCATACTGCCCATGTGCAAGTAACCATGTTTTAAATATAACCAAAAGCCTAATGTTAAGAAATAAGAAGTCCGAAACATTCCTTCTTTCCATCCTTGGTTTGCATGCGCTAAGCAAAACTGCTTAAGCCACCGGAAGTGACGTCACGTTCCCGAAGTTCCGCAGCGCTGACTCCCACCACCTCAGAGAGAGAACAGAAACACCTGATCTGTTTTGGCTTCACTCAAAACGGGTCTCTTCACCTCCTCTTCTTCTAACCTCCTTGAGTGAGGAGCTGTGTCCAATGCCGTGGTGTTAACAGAGGCACTTTGGTGGCTCTTCTGCTCCCATACCCCATGGAAGCTAAATTACTCTGCACTGACCTGATGGATATGTCTCTAGTACCTCATGCATTGAATGTGGATGTTATTTGAGCCAGTGTCACTTGTCTGTTAGCATGGACAATCCTGGTCAGATGCCGCTAGTCACGGTCATTGAGGACCCGTGGTCGGCCACTGCGCTTTCCACGGAGGGTAGTAATGCCTTCCATGAGGTGTTCTTGGTACACACGTGACAACGTGGATCGAGGAATGATGAATGTCCGCACAACTTCGGAAATTGAATGTTCAATCCGTCTGGCTTCCACTACCATGCCTCATTCAAACTCCGATAATTCTCGTCGGCTTGCCACAATCCTACTGACGGTTGTTCAGATTGACTCAACGAGATTACACCTCGCAATTGATATAAATCGTGGCGTGCGTTGAAGCTTTTATACCACAACAGCTCCAGTTAAAAATTTACAAACTGCTATCCCATGACTTTTGGCACTTCAGTGTCGTGTAGTTTCGACGCTCTCCTTGTCATTTTTCAAGGAGAAAGAGAAAAACAATAATTTCGTTTTATTCAAATAAAACTGAGAAAACAGAGTTAGAATTTCACTATGGAAATAATATAGATATGCCAAGATACGGAAATATTCACACCAAGAATAAAAGGAAGTACTGCTTGTCAAAGAGTTACCGGTCTTAGGAATATAAGAAAGTTTCATGAAATGTGGACTCATGATCATACTTTAAAATAATCAAGAAGGATGACACCGAATATTCGTGTGTAGGCCTAAGTAGTACATCTTTTGAATCCTTTCCGGCGAGAAAAAATTATTTTAAAGCGGATTTTTAGAAAACCTAAAAAAAAACAAAAAAAAAACTCTTACACCACCTAGGGAAAACTCGCATAATTTGAAATACGCTATGTGAGCGAGGTTATTTACAATGAATAAAACTTGTTAAAAAAATTGATTGTATTTCTACAATCGATAAAATATCCACAAATAGAAATAGCTAGCAGCTGGAAAGTGTACTGCGAAAGTTAACAAATTATGCACAAAAAGTTTCTTGTTGCAGAATATATTAGAGGCAAAAGGGATTTCCAAACTGAACAATTAGAAGAGGTATAGAGTACAACGTCATATAACTTTTCGTTCCCTAGCGGAGAAGCTGTGCCTTAAAGAAGAAAATTGGTGCAAAACACTACAAAACAAAAACAAAACAAAAGAAAGAGAAGAAAAAAGAATTTTTATAAGATATTTTTTGAATCGAATAAAGTCTTTCACGTAGAAATATACGCTGGCGTCCTCTGGCGGCAGAATTTTCATTAATGAAAAAGTAGAAGATTTGAGAAAATTATTCTTCATAGCAAAAGCTATGCTAAGGAAAAAGAATTTTGCAAATACGTCTCCGGAGCAGAGATAGTGAGAAAAAGGTTTTAAAATTTACGCTTCCTAGCGGTAAAACTGTGAAAAGAAACGCTACCCAAAATATTCTTCGTAATAAATGGTATCGAAGGGAGAATTTTTTTTCAATCGTTTATTGAGAAGCAAAGACATGGAATAAAATGTACATATTTTGAATTGCATAACATCTGCATTTACGCTAGAGGTGAAGTTATGCTTCGGAAAAGAACCGGAAAGCATCATCGTTTTTGCATTTCGGGATTCTTAAAGTAAAAAGAATTTTTCAAATCGGACTAACGGTTGAAGAGTATGGTGCTCACAGGCGGACGGACTAAGTGATACGATAAGCACGTACTTTATTTTTTATTTTTTTTTACACAATAAGTGCTAAAAATGGAGCAACAGTGCAGCGCAGTCTCTGATGTTCATCAGCACTGAGGGAACACAACCTGCACTCTTAAAAATCTCGCTATAGATTGCACTAAGATATAATGCTACTCCATCTGCACGATCTTTTGGGACTAAGGTACGCCTATGTGGTGGACGATGCACACAAAAACTTGGTGCAATGGGTGCAAGTTCACACGAGTCAGGTTGATACCATAACATGTTTCATAACTGCAACATATTTTTGTGCATTTCATGCACCACACGATGGTTTACCGTTGCTTCAAAAGTGCAGCCGGTGAAGCATCCTTATTTGGTGCAACGCACCGCAACATTTTTAACAGTGTTGAATATAAGATTCGAAAGTGGTATCTGAGTGGAATATATGTGAGGAATACAAGATATCAAAGTGGTATATGAGGAGAATATCAGTGTGGAATATAAGTTGCGGGAGAGAGGTAAGCAAAGCTGTGTTTGGATTATCAACAACATACATGTAGCCAATATGTCGAAGAAAGCAAAGAGTAGATGAAAGAACCTATTTCTAACGCTCGTCTGTTCTGAGAAAAATTGTATCAGAACATGCGACTTCAACGAGAGTTGCCAGAGTGTTTAGAGAGACAGTGATTGATTTGCATAAGATACTGATCCTGTTACACATTATTCTTATAATTTTACTATCGTTAAAATGGGGTATTAAATACATTTATTTTTTTGTTTGTTTCGGAGTTTAGCGACCCCCATGAGTATCTAAGGTTATGGGGAAGTATCCCGTCCCTGATTTGGGGACACTGGTTCCGGGGATGATACGGTGCAGCGCTCTAGGGTAAGTAAATCACCTATTCCTCTTCTACCACTCAAACAAGAATGCATTACTCATAATTTTTTCATGAAAAGCACATGAAAAAATTATGAGTAATGTATGGTAGAGATCGAAACAGAACAAAATGTTACGAAGGAGATACAGGTCACCTGTCATCTAGCGACATTCTTCTACCACCAGTACATAAACAAAATTCAGGGAGAAGTTCTCGGTAAGGGACATATCCAAACCGCACCGCAATGCGTATTTCGGCACCGCTGTGTCATGCTTAGTACCGAGTGGTTTAGGAACCCTTGGGATAAAATTGTCCCACTCCTGTTGAACAGCCCTGACCTAATAAGATCTGGAATGGTTTCTGGTGTGAGATTACTTTGCGCAACACGTCTTCCCAGAGCATCCCACGTATGCTCAATTGGACTGATATCATGGGAGCGCGATGGACACTCCATCGAACGGACATCCTTGCTCGCCAGTACTTCATTCACAGTTGCTGTGCATAAGGACGGGCATTATCGCCCTTGAAATAAAATCTGCGTCCACAGCAACAGTACGGAACAGATGTACGAGGTGAAGAGTATAATCTCATTGTAGTACCTCTGGCCGATGATTGTCCTTTGCCCATCACCTGCAGTTCGGTCTTCCGTTGGCCATGATAAGGACCCATATCATGACGCCGTGACCTCCATTTCTGTCACGTTCAACAATGTTCCCGGCATCATTCACAGTCCCACGTTCCCTCAAGATCAATTGCGGTTTGTAATTCGACTGAAGCGGCTTTCATCTGTGAACATTACCGTGTCCCATTGATCTGAAGACCAGTCCACGTGACACATCAGTGGTATCACTGATGGTGGGCTGTACGATGCATCTTGGATAAGGGTACACAGTGTACGGATTTCCGAAGTTTATAGTCCTGCTGTATTTAGACGTCTTGATACTGGCGTGACAGTTGTGCACCTGTGCCTGCTTGAATACGATTATCGAATTGGCCCGCAGTACTTTTCCGACTATGTTTTGCCATCATGGCCAGGTAACGGTCATCCCGTTGACTCGTACCACGGGTAGGACCTGCAGCAAAACATCAGGCAACTGTCTTGTGTCTTCTGAACGACGACTGCGACAGTATGCTATGTGCTACTCAAAACTCTCTGGTTACATCGGTCACAGTCCGGCGGCCTTTTTCGAGTTTGCTTGGGTAAAACCATCCATGTGATGTCTGCGAGACATCCGTTTGTTACCTCAGATTTGCAGTTTCTCGCTCCATCGCAGAAACACGTGCAAAACAGAGTTGTACAGCAACGCATTTTAGGGCTTACGCCATGACCTGAGTAAAAGACTCAGGTGGCAATGAGCTGAACATATTGTTAGAACTGAGCACCGTTGGACAACTTAAATACTTGACTGGATGCCAAGGGTAATAATAATAAAAAAGACCCCTGAAGACCACGTGGGAGATGGGTTGATGAAATTCGAAAGCGCCTTTGGGTGACATAAAAGGGAATTGCTCTAGACAGAGAGTTGTTTAAGTGGCTTGGAGAGACCTTCATTCAGCAGAGAATTGAGACTGTTTGATGATGATATGAGAGCGCACTTTTTCCTGAATGCAGGACTGCTGAAGTAATACATACGTGAACAGTAGCATATTGTAGTATTACAGGCAAACAAATGAATTACGCGATATGCCTTATGTCTCCCTATGAAAAGTATTAATAGAACTAGGCCCTAAATCTTATGAACAAATACGTTTAGGTTTGTAAATTTCGTTTATATTTATCAAGTAATTTGCAGTACGTGTGTGTGTGTGCGAAATGGTAGAGCATGCCAAAAAATAAAAATACCCTGCGATTATTTTGTAATTCGAGATGATGAGTGATGATGATTGGAGACGACGAAAAGTCTCGCTGCCATTGAAACAATACAAATAATCGCGATAGAGTATTGTTGCAATTAAGCGCAAGAAGGAGCGTTGTTTTTGGCTCTGACCTTTGGATCAACGCGCGCGACTATTAATTTATATTACATATTTCCCTATGTGGCTGAAAAAACATACAAAATAGAAGAAAAAAAAAACTTGGGGAGAGGCGCCAACACTCATTGTCGCACAGAAGGGCGCCACGAACGCTAAAGCCGCACCTTAATATGGAACAGCGTTTTTGCAATGCAATCAAGTAACAATGGCATGGAGTAGTAGTATTTTTTATCATGCAATCAAGTAACAATGGCATGGAGTAGTAGTATTTTTTATCATGCAATCAAGTAACAATGGCATGGAGTAGTAGTATTTTTCATCATGCAATGAAGTAACAATGGCATGGAGTATTAGTACTTTTTATCATGCAATCAAGTAACAATGGCATGGAGTAGTAGTATTTTTATCATGCAATCAAGTAACAATGGCATGGAGTAGTAGTATTTTTTATCATGCAATCAAGTAACAATGGCATGGAGTAGTAGTATTTTTTATCATGCAATCAAGTAACAATGGCATGGAGTAGTAGTATTTTTTATCATGCAATCAAGTAACAATGGGCCACCCCGGTGGCGCAGTGGTCTAAGGCGCTGGCCTCTGATCATTCGTCCGTAAGGGGTACGGGTTCGAATCCCGGTGAGGCATGGATGTTGTGTTTGTCTTACGGCACTGGCTCTCTCCCTTCCCTGGAACCAGTGACCCTAAATTAGGGACGGGCGACTGCTTATAGCCCATTGAGTTGCTCACGGTGGTCGTTAAACCTCAAAAAAAAAAAAAAAGTAACAATGGCATGGAGTAGTAGTATTTTTTATCATGCAATCAAGTAACAATGGCATGGAGTTGTAGTATTTTTATCAT
The DNA here is from genome assembly GCA_039090855.1 of Macrothele yani. Taxonomy (NCBI): domain Eukaryota; kingdom Metazoa; phylum Arthropoda; class Arachnida; order Araneae; family Macrothelidae; genus Macrothele; species Macrothele yani. Next base: position 76,819,640 of record CM076993.1, on the reverse strand, counting down.
GCAATTAAGTAACAATGGCATGGAGTAGTAGTATTTTTTATCATGCAATCAAGTAACAATGGCATGGAGTAGTAGTATTTTTTATCATGCTACAAGGGAAATGTTGGAAGAGAGCGTCTGGAGCAATATCGCGTGAGGAATTTTGTGGTGCTTTTTTTCGCTTTTCTCCACACATATTTAATTTCAATGGAAAAAAAAAGGGGTCAATATACAATAAATGAGTCCAACCTACTCAGTAAGCTCTTGACCGGCACTATTTTCTCGTAGCTCGTTTCCATTTTCTGTTGATGATCATGTATGTTAGGTGCCTTGAGATGTGTATTCTGTAAGGATTCTCAAAGCAAAACAGCATCGTTCGACAAAGAGAGAGAGAGAGAGAGAGAAAGGAAGGAGAAGAGATAGGTGGAAGAGAGGCGCGCCTGAATTATTCGAAAAGTGCTGATCTGCATTCCGAAGCAACAGCTGAAATGCATGTTTAATATTTCAGCTTTGGACAAAAGGAAGTGAGAACTTACAATATGAGAAAACAGCTTTTACCGAGTAAGCTATGGTCTGAAGAATTCGATGAAGCGCATGGTTAACTTCCTAACATTGGGAAGCCAAACACATAAAAACAAAACAAAAAGGGCGCATGTTTGAAAAATAATAATGAATAAATTAAAGAAATAAAAAGTAAAACTTTTCACTTTTACTTTCTGATGAGATCAACAGCGAAAAGGTGAATGACAGCATATTCTTAAACAAGTTCGTAAAATTATGCAATACATTGATTATGATACGCTTTCCAACATACTAGAAATCATTACTCAAGTTATTACTCAAGTTATGAAGATAGTGGATGTAGAATAAATCTCGCTCCTATGACCTGACCTATGACCCCATTTCGATGATATTCAACAGAACCAGTACAGTATACTTCCGGAAAAACATGATAAAGTTTTGTCTCAATCGAATAATTTTTACCTAAGTTATAACGCATAAGGGCGATGGAATGGATCCTGCTCCTATGTTATAACGCATAAGGGCGATGGAATGGATCCTGCTCCTTTGACCCCATTTCACCCATTTTCAATAAGTTCGTCTCCGGGTGGTCCCCTACCACATACTAAAATTTCATCGAAATCGAACCATTTTTACGCAAGTTATGACGCACAAAGGGCAATGGAATAGATCCAGCTCCTATGTCCTGACGTTTAACCCCATTTCGCCTATTTTCAATAGGGTTCGTCCCCAGATAGTCCCCTACCACATACTAAAATTTCATTGAAATCGAACCATTTTTATGCGAGCTATCGTGCTGACTGACAGACGGACAAAGCTGGAGCATATACGCTTCTTCAACCTACGGTTGAAAAACGTAAAAAACTGCCTTAAAGAACATTTCTGAAGTATTAAATCCTGAACTTCACTACGAGCTGCCCGAGTAAACCTTTTTCTTAAGTTTATTTCATTTTTTAAATCATAAATGGAGTAAAATCTCATTATTATTTGAGATGTTTTAATTCGTATATTTCTAATGTTCAGGAGTTTGAATATGGTAACTTCGCATTCGCCGTACTTTTTTCAGTATTCGTGCAAAACATTGCGAATAACGACACAAATATCAGAAATTCACAGCCTTTAATGGCTACAACGCCAATTACACTTTGAAGTGCATTACATGCAAGGCAAAATTAAGCGGCATTGGATGTCAACTAGTGTTGAAAAAACTCTAACACAGAAGATTGTCTGACCATCGTGTGAGATATTGAGATTAAACTGTCCGTCTTCAACGTTGTGTACTGGAAGTAAGTGTACATTGTAAAAAATAAGTAGTGCGAATTCACGGACAATTTCTGAAAATAACGGGCAGCGAAGCTGCCGGTAGCAGTCCGTCTTTTAGCAAAATTTCCGTTTTTCTAACTTCGGTATTTTGACAGAATTTCCGCAGTCAGTAATTCCGTTTATTTCAGAAAAAAATCCGCTTTAGGCTTCCCGTATGTTTACTGAAACTTCAGTTCTGACTTTTCTGGTCAGTTTCTTTCCCGTCGAGCTAAGAGCTCTTTATTACACGTCTCACGTGGGGTATAAACCAACGATTTTCTGAATGAGAAACGCGTACCTTACCGATGAGCCAGAAATCCTCCTTATAAGATTTCTCGTGTGTAAGGTACAATTCTAACTGCTCAATGATGGGGGTTTTTTTTTTTTTTGTTATTAATGTTGGTGAGTTAGTCATCTTATTTTCTTATGGAGCTTATTATTTTTCTGAATACGTTTGCAATAATTTTATTTTTTCTGTAGGAGGACTCATTTAAAATTACGTATTTTTTCATCGCGATTTTTCGAAGTAACAGAATGCTTTGTAACTCGAGATTTTTTTAAACTGATAATAACTTTCCATTACCGTTAAGAAAAGGTCAAATATACTGCTTTACGGTATTATTTCACAAAACTCCTAAATATAAAATTTGCTTTTTATAGCTATAATAGCATTTGTGTTAAGGGGTCCACTGACTGATAATGTTTTGCATCTAGTTATATTACTGACTGATAATAGCATTTCTCTTAAGGGGTCTACTGACTGATAATGTTTTGCATCTAATTATGTTACTGACTGATAATAGCATTTGTCTTTAAGGGGTAAACTGACTGATAATGTTTTGCATCTAGTTATATTACTGACTGATAATAGCATTTCTTTTTACGGGTCTACTGACTGATAATGTTTTGCATCTAGTTATACTACTGACTGATAATAGCATTTGTCTTAAGGGGTCTTAGACATCATACAATCAATTTAATAATTAATCAAAACTCAAGTATTCCCGCGAATCGTTCCTCTTATAGGAAATTTTCCGACATATGGATATAGGAAAAGTGAGAACAGAATTTTTGAAATTTAAAAATTAAAAAGGAATTGATAAAAAAATCGAAAGAATTGCGAAAAAGTTTCTGGAAATTCACAATTTTCCGTTAACATCTCTTAGAAATGGCGATTTACCTTCAATATAAGAACGGAATTGAGGAAAGGTTTCTAAAAATTCAGAAATTTCCTGGAGTGCGAAAAATCCGTGAAATTCAGATCCCCCCTCCCCCTCATTTCACGGAAAAGGTTGTATCAGAAATATGTTTCGTTAATTTACGAACGGGATCACGGAAAATGACTCAAGAATTAAAAAATCATTTTTTACAGTGTATGGTCTGAGGCAGTAAGGGATTTCAAGAGCTCATCGTCTCTTGTCTGTGAAACCATTTTTCATTTTTATCGTTAGGTCGGAGAGAAAGCTTCGAGGATATGTAACCGAAGAAGGTAAGAGAGTTTGTTCAGTTTCAGACAGGAGGACATATTGGAGAGGTCATTAAGTGTCAGCAATGTCAATTGAGGAAAAAGGAATAAAAAGTGAAGATGTTGCCAAGACCTCTGAACATAATATGAATGCCCTTGAAATTCCATTACAAAGGCCCACGGGGACAAAACGATAAAACTGGGTTGAGTACTGGAGAGCAGCATTGAATTTTAGGTAGAAATTGAGCATACAGCTCACTCCTACAAGCGGTTTGAAATAAACCTGCATTAAACGTTTCCAGAAACTCTATTTTTTCAGCTCATGATCCTTATCACCTATTGCTGATACATTGACTCTCACCTCACAGGTAATAATACCCCCAGTATACAAGTTCCCCGATAATTTCTCTGAACAAACGGTGAAATTTGCTACATTTTAAGTCATTCTTGAAGGTACAAAGAAAGCTGTTTAAAAGTAACAAACTGACGACTTTGATTTATTATTATCGTTGCGTATTTACCAAATTTAAAGTTCGAAAGTTATCCGCAGAGATAAAAAGGAAAACATGTGAGAGCAGGTGGAGACATTTCGCACGTAAAGAGACACAATCATTAGGGTAATACACATTTTATAACAACAGACAAATACGTACACATTTTGCGTATACAGGTCAGGTCCGCAAATTTCATCCAAGGTGAGATGTAAGAATGCAACTAATAAATGTAATAAGGAATGATCATGTCGTACAGAGAGACAACTCTCTCACAACGACGATACATGCTCATCGCCAGGTTGATGAATGCTGGAGCCAAAGATTCCATTCCTCGATTATGACAGTGCTTAGCTCGGAAAGGGTTATGGAAGGGAACTGGCGAGTTGCTACGTGTCGTCTCAGAGCATTCCAGGTATGCTCTATAGGGTTCGGGTCCGGAGACCTGGCTGGCCAGACCATACGCCGAATATCCTCGCTCTGGAAGGAATCATCGACAAGCTGGGCCCTATGTGGGTGAGCTTTATAATCCATTAAAAAGGACTGAGGGCGACAGCTCCCCAGAAAAGTCTGACATAAGGCTCTAGGATCTCGTCCCTATGGCACTCAGCATTCACATTACCTCCTGCGAACGCGTGGAGTGGTGTGCCGCTACTAAACACAATGCCACTCCACACGAGCATACCACCGCCTCTGAAGAAATCTCGCTCGCGTGGACGTTTGCAGAATCCTTATGGGTTCATTCCATATAAAATGGAGAAATGAAATCGGAAAAAAAAAAAATAGAAGTAGAAGAAGGGGGAAAAGGGTCAAAGGGATAAAATGTGAAAGTCGGTACATCAAGGGCGAAGTAGTTGGAAAGTGGAGAAGGTTGGTAGGAGGGTGGAGAAAAAGAGGAAGAGGGGAACTTTACTAACACTAATTTCTATTGCTATCTTTGAATGTTGTGCGCCATGTTTTCAGGTGTAACTCTGACTTACCTGTATTTGTACAGGGAGATCAGGGCCTTGTCGGGACTTTTGTGGCCTTTTCCCAGATCTTCCTTGCTGTTACAGTTACCTACACTGTTGTCATATTAATTTGTATTTTTGGTTGGTTTTAATGTAACAGCTAAATAAACTGAATGAATTGAATTGAAAAAAAAAAAAAAGAATCCGTTTGTAGACTGAATCTCGATTCGTCTGTAAAAAGAACGCCGATTCATTACCCTGGGCTCCAGGAACGTTGTTGCTTGCACCAGTTCAAGCGAGCTCTCCTGTGAGATCCTGTAAGCGTGACACAAACCATGGGCCTCCTGGCATGAAGCTCAATTGCATTAAGACTATTGTATGACATGTCGTTTGCCTTGATATCATAATTCCAGTGGCAGAGGAGAGCTTCTAAGACAATTGCCGATGACGCCGTGCGGTTAAAGCGACATAATGGTCCTCACGAGGTGTCGTACGCCTTGGACGACCTTGGCCAGACCTTCGAGGCATAACCATGAAACCAATCTGGTCTGGAGAGGTTATTCAAGACACTTGCGACCTGGGCCTGAGACTGGCCTGCTTCTATTTGTCCTATCGTTTATCACTGTGCATTGGCGGATACAAGCGGATGAGATATAACAAAAGCATTCGCAGCCACCTGAACGGTTCTTACAAGCGCTGTCAAAGAGCTGCCGTTCTCCGTTCGCCTTACGTATGTAACTCATTTTATATACTGAACAACATTTTGCTCACTGATACGCAAATTTCACTGCGGGCATTTGTTTCTCGTGCAAATTTGCATATGCACTCTGAACATCATAACATTTCATTGAGCGCTTTGGATTATTTGCCCGCTATTATTTTCCGGACTTTAATTTTGGATACCAGTGTAAGTACGATTATTCGTTGAGCGCATATAATTTTGTATAGTAGTCAGTTCACTCAGTGTGAAATGGCTGATTTTCTGATACGTTCTGAGTGTTGTCCGTGACTACGGAACCAAACTCTTTTATAATTTTTTTTTTTTTTAGATTTTCTACCGAAATTCATTCCATATCGGGGAAAGCATCTCAACCAAATAGTCCTTAAAGCTTTCAAGTTCCAATGCATTTTTCAGAAAGAATTTTCTTTCTGTTTCAGAGTTTAACGACCACCACGAGCAACTCCTAAGCTATATAAGCAGTCTCCTGTCCCTAGTTTATGGCCACTGGTTCCAGGGAAGGGACAGAGCCTTCAGAAAAGCACACCACTCGGGCCTGATACGAGGCTCGAACCCACGCCTGTCTCCAACTAACGGTCTGAAGTCAGCGCCTCGGACAGTTCAGCCACTATGGCGGCGTGTGCGATTTCCTATACATGCAAACATCATAAGTGTTAGGTCATAGGATCTTCACCAGAAATATGCAGTTTCAGCGTTACAATAGGTCTTTCTTTTCTTGTGTCTCCTGAACTTTATAGAAAATGCAAATATTTTTTGACGTAAAATGCACTGTAAGAGAAATTTCGGGCTACACGTTTCATGAATATTTGTGAGATCGTCAAAAATCCTTAGATCCCGTGGTTTTGTTTGCAAAATATCATTAATTTATGCGACGCAGGGATTTTCCTAGAACATCTGGGAGCTCTTAGGTTAAGAAGCCCCCAGATTACAGATAATTTTTAGCACCCAAGTCAAAGATTTTCTCAGACTCTCCCGTGGAAGGTTTGTGTGGCGTTACAGAATTTCCACGAGAGAAACGGTATGTTCTATAACACTATGTCTTACTATTATAAAGCCCACTTTTTCTTTTTATTAAAGATTTATTAGCTTATCCATTTTTCATTTTTTATGCACAATCCAAGTGGTGACACAAAAGTGTGATTTCTGTGTAATGTGATACTCAGTTGCAGAGGACATCTTTGTAAGAAACTTCGAAATCGTCGGGTAAAACCGTGGATTCGGAGGCCGTGGAGACAAATCTGACAACCAGCACTGAGATTATTAAGCGAGCTGGGCATAACACAGAACACAGTGGTTCGTCACCTTCAAGACCTCGACAAGGTCTACAGGAGCTGCCGCATTGTCCTTCACGAACTGACGCCAGCTGAAGCACACCGCAGAGTGGAAATGTGCATGAAACTCCTAGAAAACCAGCGCGATGTACGAAAGAATTGTTACGTGCGATGAAAAGTGGGTCTATTTCCGTAATCCTAACACACAATAGCAGTGGTTGAGCCAGGGCTAGCTTCCTGAACGTGTAATCAAACGTGAGGGCTTCGAGTACAAGGTGATGCTCTTTGTCTGGTGGAAATTTCGAGGGGATAATCCATTACGAATTTGTTCCAGACGGTCGGACCATCAACGCCACTCTCGGAACAGCTGGAGTGGTTGTATGTCGTTTTGGAGGAGAAGTACCCAGCAGTGGTGAACAGAAAGCGCGCTCTCCTACAGCAGGGCAACGCTCGGCCTCATACTGCGAGAACGACCCGGGCAAAACTCCAGGAACTTGAGGGCATCGAACTGATGACACACCCAGCATATAGTCCGGATCTTGCCCGTCGGATTATTACCTGTTCTGGTCCATGGCTTACTTCCTCCGCGGGGGCACTTCAACAACCAGGAGGAGGAGGTGGCAGCTGGGGGAAGAAGTTCTTCGCCTCGAAGGACAAGAACTGGTATTGCCGCGAAATGGAAGAACTGGCAGACTGATGGCTAAAGACAGAGCAAAACGACGATCTATAGTTTGAATGCTAGTCAGCTTTCGTCGTAAAGGTACGTATGAAGACATAAAGTGATCCAAATATTGCAAAACTTTCTACTCACCCTCTGTATTAAAACACAAGATTTATATGATTCTAAAATTTCCTTTTAGTGGCGTAAAAACAAACACTCAAAATTCGCCTAGCTTTCGCACTCCGCTGGGAGGCTTTGTCTGGAGAGCTCAGAACAGCAACAGACAACACTGAAACGACCGAAGCCTCACAGCGGAGTGCAAAAGCTCTGTGAATAATTAATACACACTACTGACGTGGATTAGGAACATCAAACAGAAGTCATCGCTCTTTCCGCGTTTATAAGTGAGTCACGGAAAAATTCTCATCGGCCACCACCGGGAATCGAATCCAAGGTCTACCAGTGACGCGCCGGACATGCTACCACTGCACCACAGCGGCCTCGAATTCTTCAGACTCACATACAGTCTGGAGAATTCGAAGCCGCTTGAGTGGAAGAACCTGGGTTCAATTCCCGGCTGCGGCCGATGAGAATTTTTCTGTGACTCACTTATAAACGTGGGAAGAGCAATGACTTCTGTTTGAAGCTCAGTGAATATTGAATATTTGTGTTTACGGCATTAAAGGAAAATTTTAGACTCGAACTTTTTGTGTTATAATTATTCTCACTTTAAATAATCAGTTAATTAAATCAATATTTAAACAATCAGCATGTGAAAATCCATTCTTACACGTATAAAATAAGATACTGAGTTGAAAACTGATACTGAATTGCAACTTCAGGCGTCTGAGTCTTCGAAAAGGTTACCCACCCCTAGATTAAATATTAACCTCTTCTCGCGGTGAGAGATCCTAGGGTAATCCCTGATGCGACGTCTAATGCAACAATTTCTCCATAAATACGACATCGCCAAGAAAGCCCGTGCCTTCTATGGGAGACGCATTTGATGAATAATTACAAATCCGCGAGACAGAAAATTGTTTTTATCCTATAGGACCTCAAAAGACCCGCGCGATGAATATTGTAAATGAACGCGGAAAACTAAAGCAGATTAAAATTAAGTGGGGACAACGCTAAAACAATCGAAGCCATGTGACCAAACGTGCCAACTTCACCAATTTTTTTTGGTGGGGGGGGGGAGAGACTTAAAGAGATGGGGCATAAAATGGAGGTGTCATTTCTGCCCTATTGTCAGGAGGAAAAGAAAAGAAAAACGAATGGAAAAGATGAACTACAAGATTGACACATATTTAAATAATTGAAACCCAGTCATGAATGTTCGTAAGCAAACATGAAGTGAATATTCATGCTTGATATTAATACTTTTTAAAGAAAAAATTGTAAAGTATTTAAAGATTTCATTTCCAAGCGCTTATAGAAAATATGTGATATCAGCGAGCTTGCTGAAAGAAATAACGGAAGTGTAAAAATGGAAAAAGAAATTAATCGAAAGTAAATAAAAGGCTCAAATAATAAATGTTGTGTACTTTTTATTTATTTTGATCCTGATATTGTTTTAAACACTCACATTTCACGAGGGCATGTGAAGCACTGCACGCGACAGCATGGAAATTCCTTTTTTCGATGGGGGGGGAGAAGATTTTTTTTTAATTTCATACACAAAGAACAAAAACAAATCGTTCATTGAGCTGGGCAAAAAACATTGGGTGAGTAAATAAATATGGAGGGGATCCGCCTGTCCTCTACAGTTGGCGTCTATGACAACATTATTGAAGTACTAGATATTTTTTTCTACAACAATGCTTTGAAAAATTACTAAATGTTAAAGTATAATACTTTCCTGTGTGGTGGCGTCGTGTACTATTTGGGTGCATTTTTCCATGACAATTTTGTTTAACGACGAGAAGCTTTTTCTTGCAGTATGGAAGGCTAGGTAATTTTCTCTAGGACCTCTTATAAAACAAATAAGACTTCCGTATGTCTGTCGGTGTTCTAGAACGATTAGGTATTTTTCTGTGTATCAATATTATCGGTCAGTTAGGTACTTTCATCTGCAATAGTGTCATGAAATCAGTGACAAATGTAGACAGTATAATTTGCGGACAAAGGGAGAAACGTCTCCAAATGTGGACTCTGCTAACAACATGTGTGGACACAAACCCACCCTAATCCCCTTCCCCTAATCCGTTCCTTGGAGTAGTCTCAAAAGGGAACAGAAGTGTTCCTTCCTTGTGCAGAGGAAGTTTAGCATTCGTCGACAAAATCAATGACGGTTGGATTCGCTTTCAAGAAGAAACCCCAAATTCATCAATAACTGCATGAATTCTACGACTATTTCGTAGACTATTGGTTGCAAATACTAGCATTACCGCAGGCATATGGAATTGGAAATGAGACAGGACAAATTACGTTTTCAAGGAATGAAACCGTAAGTTGAGCGCCTTCCTCAGATAAGTTCACCAAACATCGTTGAATTAATCAGATCTTACGCAATGCACAGTGATTTTCTTAATGATAGAACATATTTGGATCTGGAAGGAAAATGGAGGGGGGGGATGAAAACGACAATCAAAGTAGACAACTGAATTGGGAAAATGATGACAGAATTTTATTCAACTGGAGATATTCCAAAACTTTTGCTGACTCTTGTTTACATTTAAAAACTGGAATAAAAAATACATAGAAAGGTACAGAATGAAAAACTGAATAAAATGCACAAAAAGTGAATAAGAGCTTGAAATGGGAAAAACGAAAAGCAAAATGTATGACAAGAGACGATTATTTTCTCGCAATCTTAACACACCAACTTATCAGGCAAAACTATTAGGCAAGAATTCAACATAGGTAGTTGTAAACCCGGACTACATGCAAAGGAAAATTGCAGCCACAAAATACCTGAGTAAAGTCTCACATTTTGTCCGCATTTGAGATGCCTTTCAGAGAAAGATCATGGAAACGGTGGTTACCGTATTTACTCGAATCTAACTCGCATCTAACGCGCACCTTACTTGTCAGCTACGAAAATCGGTATTTTTTTTTTTAATACTTGTAACTACGACGCAAGAAAACTTGAAAGAAATACAAACTTGTGAAACTCACGAAATATGGCAATTCTTGAATTTATTTAAATTCCGCATTATTCCACAGACATCTCTCCACCTACATCCTCAGATATTTCACTGCACTGATCTTCATTGCTGCTGCGGGCTGTGGTTTCACTGCTGGATTGTTCGAAGATAGCGTTGTCTTCAGTGCCATTCATCGTATTGGAAATGCCGCACTTCAGAAAAGACCGCTTAACTAAGTCATTAGGAATGAACTCCCAGGCATTCCTAATGACTTATATATAATGACTTATATAACATATCCAGTTTTTGTCAGTTCTGTGTCTCCCGATGTAAGCCACGCATTATAGCGTGATCGAATTGCTGCTTTAAAATGCCTATTTATGCAGACATCACGGGGCTGAAGTTGGGAAGTCATTCCTCCAGGCACAACAACTAGATCAGTTCTGTTTTAGACAATCCTGGTTTTCACCGAGTTGATTACATGCCCCTTGAATGAATCCAATACAAGCATGGACCGTAGTCGCCCGCACCTTGTCGTCGAAACCACACGTTTTGAAGACAATCCTTTACGAGTTCTTCGGTCATCCAGCCATTTTCTTGAACTCTGACATGAATTTTCTGAGGAAAAGTCTCTTTATTCTGAAATGTTTTTCTCTTCAAAATAGCATACGGTGGTAGCTTGTTCCCAGCGGCGGTAATGGAAAACATGACCGTCATTCGGAGCCTCTCGTTTCTTGTTGTTAGCACTTTAACTTGCTTTGTACCAATACTTTCTACAGTGTAATTTGATGGCATATCAAAATACAATGGTATTTAGTCAGCATTCCCAATCTGGTTTAAAACATGGTGCCTTTGCTTTCTTACTGATGTGACGTACTTGAGAAAACTGTATAGCTTTTCTTCAAAGTCAGATGGCATTCTATGACACACTGAAGTACACCGCCTTAGAGAAAATCCTTCTTTTTTTTCATAAAACGACAAATCCATTCTCTTGAAGCAGTGAACCTTACACTGGATCCAGGTTCAATATAAATTTCTCGTGCTTTTGCCTGAAGAATTTCTGCAGTAACAGGAAAACCTGATGCACGCTGCTGCTTCATGAAATGATCTAGACGATCGTCAATCTCTGGAAATCTACCCTTCTTAGGTCCCGAGAACGTCTTTCTTGTTTTGGAGCACTGATTCAGCTTTTCCTTTTGATTCCTCCAAAGCCTTACATTCACTTCTGAAACTCCATACTCCCTAAAACAAGGCGACTGCCATTTTTCTCTGCATAGACAACCACCTGCAGTTTAAACTTTGCTGGATAATGCTGTCGTTTAGAACACATCTCTGGACAGTACACTTTACGTTCAAGTAACAAAATGCAGCGTTTCTTTCAGAGAACAATACTATGAGGCAAGCGACTGTCCGTATTTTATATCTTCTGTCGAAGCTTCTCAACGAATGTAGAAGAATGGGGAAAGTTGGAGATTGTCGGTGACCATAGCAACAGTTTGTCGCTCAGAGGAAATTCCATCAGCTGGCGCGCCGCAACGACGACATCCTAGACAGTCAGGCATTTGCGAGACTCTTGATGAAGGTATTTGTCACCGATTCTAACGCGCACCCGGATAAACAGGTTCGATTTTGGAGGGAAAAGGTGAGCGTTAGATTCGAACAAATACGGTATATCGCTTTACAGCATGCCAGAAGTGTTCGCTTTTGATACGATTTTCCTCGTGTCTGCATTTGAGCCATTCCCGTATCATGGAACGATTTGATCTCTTCAACAATATCACAGACTGGCAATGTGTTTTTCCTTCGAAACGAAACAATTTAGTACTTTTCTCTGTAACATCCATTGAATGTTTAGATACTTTCTCATGTAACAGCAGTGTTGAGCAGTACAAAGGGTTTTACTAAGCAACTGTAATGTAGAATGATTAAAGACATTTTTCTCAAAGTCGCATGGTCAGGGCCGGAGTAACGCCTTAATGGGCCCCTATGCTAAAACATTTGAGTGGGTCCCTACGCTGAGACATCTGAGTGAGCCCTTAAAGAATTATGACGGAGAATCATTATGGAGTCCATTAAAACACGAAACTGTAGCAATATGCTAGTGATAATCAATACGTGCAGTGCATTCTTCAAACTAATAAATTATACCTGCAGAGTTTTCATAATAATCACTGTATTTTCTATTGTTCTTATAAAAATATGAGTTAAAGCTTCAAATTCCTAGATTTTGTCTCAGATTTTCTAGTGATTTAGAATGGTATACTTTTCTTAGTGCATCTTTCTTACGCTTTCCAACCGTAGGTTGAAGAAGCGTATATGCTCCAGCTTTGACCGTCCGTCTGTCGGCACGATAACTCGCGTAAAAACGGTTCGATTTCGATTAAATTTTAGTATGTGGTAGGGGACCATCTGGGGACAAACCCTATTGAAAATGTACGAAGTGGGGTCAAAGGTCACGGAATAGGACGGGATTCATTCTATTGCCCTTATGCGTCATAACTTGCGTAAATATGGTTCGATGTCGATGAAAGTTTAGTATATTGTACGGGACCACCGGAGAATGAACCCTATCGAAAATGGGTGAAGTGAGGTCAAAGGTCAGGACATAGGAGAGGGATGCATTCCATTGCCCTTATGCGTCATAACGTGCGTAAAAATGGTTCGATTTCGATGAAATTTTAGTATGTGGTAGGGGACCACCCTATTGAAAATGGACGAAATGGGGGTCAAAGGTCAGGACATAGGATCGGGATCCATTCCATCGCCCTTATCCCATACTATTAAAGGAGCAATTCTTGTATGCATGTAAATTTTATTTTGGAAACGGCTCTAAGGATTTTGATTAAAGTCGTTAACCTACCGTTTTCTGGTACTAGAAATCGATTTAGCTTGATCTCGACTTTAGGAAAATTCGTTTAGTGCGTTAAATAACCACCCCGAATTAACAAGTTTTTAGTGTCATGGCGTCGTTCCATTAATGTTGCCCATGCTTAGAAATCTTATGACGTCACAATCTCGCGATTGCGATGTTGGCGCGCGCGGTCACGCCATCTGCCTCATTACGTCACGCGTTGTGTGAGGATCCTATTAAAGTTTTATGACGTCACACTCTTTCGAGCAGATGGTCGCGATTCCCATTTGCTTCATTACGTCACGCGTTGAGTGCGTATGTCCGTCCGCACGATAACTCGCGTAAAAATCGTTCGATGTAGATGAACTTTTAGTATGTGGAAGGGGAACACCTGGGAAGGAACTCTATTGAAAGTGAACGAAATGGGGTCAAAGGTCAGGACATAGGAGCGGGATCCATTCCACTACTCTTATGCGTCATAACTAACGTAAAAAAGGTTCGCTTTCAATTAAATTTTAGTATATGGTAGGGGACCACCTGGGGTCAAACGCTATTGAAAATGGGCGAAATGGGGTCAAAGGTCAGGACATATGAGCGGAATCACTTCCATCGCTATTATGCTTCATAACTTACGTAAACATTCTTCAATTTGGATGAAATGTTAGTATGTTGTAGTAAAACTCCTTTTGAATTATGGAACGGATTTAAACCATATCTTGGTCATATTAAAGTATTTGGATCAAAAGCTTATGTATATGTACCAAAGCAACAAAGAAGAAAATTTGGCAATAGAGCACAAGAGGGAATCTTATTAGGATATGATCAAAGATCTAATGGATACAGAGTATTAAATAAAGAAACAAACAAAATAATCATTACCAGATCAGTAAAATTTGATGAACGTCAGCAAGTTATAATAAAAAGTGAACCTGCTGAAAGAAAAGATGATGAACAAGAAATTTTCGTTCAAAATGAAGTAATGCCATCAGAAACTGTGGAAGAAATTAATGATAGAGAAGAACCTGTTTTCAAAGAAAGTTTTCAAGAATAAACAAAGGAAAACCACCAGAAAGATTAGCATATGTTGCAAAAGTTCAGTATAAAAAGGATCCTCAAAATTTAAAAGAAATCCAGGACATGAACGAAGTAGAAAAAGGAAACTGGTTGAATTCCATAAAGGAAGAACTAGATGCATTGAAGGAAAATGAAACATGGACTTTGGTAGATCTTCCAGAAGGAAAGAAAGCCATTAAAAATAAATGGATTTTCAAAACAAAATACAATGCTAGTGGAAAAGTCGAAAGCTATAAAGCAAGACTTGTTGCAAAGGGGTATACACAACAACCGGGATTAGACTTTGAAGAAACTTTTTCACCCGTAATAAAACATGCCACTTTAAGAACTCTTTTAACAGTTGCAGCAAATAGAAAATGGAATGTTCATCATCTTGATATAAAATCTGCTTTCCTGTATGGAAAATTAGAAGAAGATGTATTTATGGAACAACCAGAAGGTTTCAGAAAATCAAGAAAAGAAGAAAAAGTTTGTAAATTGCATAAGAGCATATATGGTCTCAAACAAAGTGCCAGAAATTGGAATAAAACAATAACAGAATATTTGTTCAACAAGGGCTTCAAACAAAGTACAACAGATCCTTGCTTACTAATCACTAAAGGATGAAAACAAACAACTTATTTAGCTATTTATGTAGATGATATATTAATTGCATCGAATAACACAGAAAATATAAAGAAAACTTTAAATTTGTTGAAAAATCAATTTGAAGTCAAACATTTAGGCCACATAACATATTATCTTGGAATTCAAATAGAAAGAGAAGAAGATGGAAGTTTTCTTCTGAGTCAAAGTAATAAAATAAAGGAAATTATACAAAGTTATGCTACAGATCAAAATAAGGAAAGTAAAACACCAATTAGTACAGACTACAGAAAGAACATTCAAGAAGAAGAAGAAGAACTTCTAAAAGATAATGGACTTTATAGAGAAATAGTGGGAGCTGTCATGTATTTATCTACAGTAACAAGACCAGACATTTCAACTGCCATAGGCATCTTAAGCAGAAAAGTAGAAAAACCAAGTAAACAAGATTGGTTAGCCATTATGAAGTTAATTTATTATTTGAAATCAACAGTAAACCTTAAATTAAGACTGTCTTCACAAGACCCACTAATTTTAAAAGGCTATGCAGACGCTGACTGGGCAGGAGACCGGACTGACTGAGAATCAACATCTGGATTTGTTTTCATGCTTGGAAACAGTGCCATATGTTGGACCAGGCGTAAGCAGTCAACAACAGCCTTATCGACAACCGAAGCAGAGTTCATCGCCACTGCAGAAGCAAGCAAAGAACTATTGTGGTTGCGAGAGTTACTCAAGGATTTTGATTGTGAACAGACTGGAACCACTACAATATTTCAGGATAACAAATCAACCATACATCTTATAGAAAATCAAAAGATCAATTCCAGATCTAAACACATTATGGTGCGGTATTAGTTTGTGGAAGAATTGAGTGGAATTGTTCTTCAGTTAAACTACTGTAATACTTCTCAAATGGTTGCGGACATTTTCACCAAGCCATTGGCTGGACCCCAGTTTGAAAAACTTAGACTGACACTAGGCATGATAAAATGAACTCCTTCAGCCAAGTGGGAGACTGTTAGAAATTATTATAAGAAATATGGCTGTCAGAGTTCTTCGAACCAGACGCCTCAGAGAACATTTAACAGAATTGCAGGTGGCGCTGCTCGAAACGTTTTTAGTTGTTTACTCTAGCGAGCGTTGCCTGAGAAAAAAAAAAATGGAAGATCCCCTTCTGCTGCTCACGTCGGTTAGTAATCTAAGTGGTTGATCTTTTGACTGAACAACAACAATGTCGGTGATATGTAGAGGGTGTGCGTGTTGGAACAGTGAGTTATTACCTTTTTGTGGAGATGTACAATAAATATTAGTGTGTTGTCTTTGAAGCATTTATATGTGTGATTACTAAGGATGGATCTTCCTGCAGCTGGTAAGTGGCTTACTGCGTTACTTAAAGGAATTATAGATTTTAATTGTTTAGAAATATCTAACATAGACCCCCCCCCCTCTGTAATTTGGTCCTGCGCATGGTTTTCGAGTAACCTAGGTGTTTGGGGCTTCTCGCACGGTACCTAGGCTTGGGTTCGAATTCCTGGTAGAATGGTAGAACATCAGTGTTAAGTTTCTTCTTATGCATCAGTTCTCTTCCTTTCCTTCAGCTGGTGTGAGGGTATTATGCACCAGAGTTGTGCAGTAGTTGGTCATAAGAGTCCTCAAATTTGAGCAAAAAAAAAAAAAAAAAAAAATCCAGTTCATTACGTTTTTTGTAAAAAGTACGTGCTTATAATTATCACCATGTCTGCCCATCCGTCATCCCGTGGGTGCCATATCTCTGCACATATTAATCCTTTTTCAAAAATTATTTTTGTTGGGAAACTTAAGAGATGGAACGGAGATCAATACGTTTTAGTCCTTTGCAGATGAATGGCCTTACCGCTAGGGCGATAAACGCAGATACCATCGAATTCAAGATATAATGTGTTCCATATCATTGCTTCTGCTGTAGAAGTCCGACTGAAAAAAACGAAAACTGTCTTCTTTTCCGGAAAACTTTTACCACGAAGACCGTTTTGCCTGCAGCTTCTCTTCAAGTAATATTCAGTATTCCCACTAAGAGGGCGTAAATCCATATATTATTTTTCTCATCTCTGCTTCTGACATCCCGATTTGAAAAAAATATTTTTGCGTCGGTAGTATTCACGATGACAAATATTTTGCATATAATTACTCATTTATCACAAAGAACAGTTTTGCCACTAGAAGTAGCAAATGCGCATTTCGGTTTACAACATATTTGCAACCATAGCTATACTTTTAAAAACACTATTGAAAACGTTCTCTTTTAGTCCGATATCACTCACTACGGAAAACGCTTTCTGCATATTTTTCTTGCTTAAAAAATGCGCTGTTTTCCAGCTGGAGGGCATGAATTTATATATTTCAGTTTTGTTGATATCTCTGTTTCTAAAAGATCGATTTGGAAAATTCTTTTTAAGTCGGATACCAGTTACTGTGGGGAACACTCCTCATATATATATATATATATATATATATATATATATATACTTAAGAGCAAAACTGAAGACTAAGGAAAAACTTTAGAATTTAAAACGAAGGTTGCAAAATAACCTGAAGATCAAAACGCGCAACGCAGCAGTTTTGAAAATTCAGAATTCACATTCTATAAAGAAGATACCTAAGCAAAAAAATACATATAAAATTTTGACTCACACCTAGTACAACATAGAAAAGGTTATGTATCTGCCTGTGTGAGTAAAAGGAGAAAAGATAAAAAAATAAAATAAAACTACTGAATGTAGAAGGTGTCGAGAATACTGAGCCTTGGCTTTATCAAGGACCAGCAAAAACTCTGCATTTTCTCACTTCCACAAAGACCTAGTTGGAAATGGGTTTCTGCAAGGCCATAGATGCAAGTAACATTCCCACCTAAAATAGTTTAAAATATATATATATGTCATGTCCTCCGTAGAGTTGCATGACCTAGCACTAGTTAACAATTTCGCTTGCATCCATTAACCTTCCTGGCCCGACCCATGCTCTTCATCTGTTACTATTAAACAGAGAGAAGAAGATTAAAGAGAACTCAAGCTGTGAGAGTGACATAATAATTAGAAATGATTTTCAGCCATAACGAAATGCCAAGTTCGTTTGAGAGAGAATTTAAACCTGAAAATCAATGCAAAAGAAATCCAAATTTTTTACATTGCAATTAAAAAAGGAAATATTAATTTTTAACGAACAGATTTTTGAAAGAAAACTTGAGTCTAAAACCCCCTACTCTACAACTTATGACAGCACGAAAACGAGAATAAGTTAAAGATAATAATTAACTAAAGAAAACTTTGTGAAAGTTATATACCTTAAACAGTTAGTTGCAATATGTACAAAGTATTTCGGCAGTGCTTTAAGTGCATAATTAATTAGTTATTAAGAACTTAACTACTTTGAAAAAACAGCGCATAGAAAAGGAACAAGCTTAGCCATCTTCTGTTCCTAGGTACCCCAAAAGACGCTCAAAGTTACAAAGAAAAGAAAGAGTTAAAACCCGCAAAAATGTTAACAGACAAACCAATGCCTAAAAGCTGAAAAGCTAAAAAACAACAGAGAAAAAGTACATGAAGTACAAACATTGAACTTATAAAACCTAGAACCCAAAAACAAGGAAGAGAGCTTACCTCTTGTGTGACAAAAACTTTTCTCCTCACAAGAGAAGAACATGGCTGACCTCTTCCGCCACTCCCTAGTTGCTGGGGGGCAGTGAGGGTGGGGCTGATGGCCTCCTCATACAGCAAGAAACCAACGCGCGGATATTTTAACCAGAGAAAAAAATATATATAAACTTAAGACTGTGGATCTGTATGATCAGAAAGAGCAGAATTAACTCTCCAGAATACATGAGAAATATTATAAAATACACGAGCAGTGTATTTAATAATCTTTGCATGTATTAAATCACCTTAGTGAGCTTCTATAGATTAATCAGAATCTTATTAATTTTAATGTTGGTTTTACTATTTTTAGTATAGCTATCCTAGTGATGAATAACTAGTTTTCTTTTTATTTGTTTTTATTTTCTTTTATAAACAGATTTTTAAGCTTTTTTTGTGAGCGGTATAACTATACCATCGGGATTAGAGGAAATGCTATCCCACACTCACCAACCCGCTTGGCCAGTGTGGTGAGTTATGGCCAAACCCCTCCAAAATGACTCCACAACTTAAATCTTGGCCCTCAGTCTCCGGCAGCTGGAATGTACCTGGCCAAGGCAGCGGCCAGTGCGACATGAAGGCAGAGGGTGCTAAGAATCCCCGGAGGACCGGACTAGGCTGCCATCTGATGCTGACCTTGGCTACGTACAACGGACGCTCCCTATCTTCTGATTCAAGGCTTCTTGAATTGGAAGAGGAACTACAAAGGATCAAGTGGGACATCGTCGGGCTAAGTGAGGTAAGGAGAAAAGGAGAAGATCTCATTGAACTGAAAAGTGGACATCTCTTCTACTATCGTGGGACAGATACTGGCAGAACTAGTGGTGTTGGATTTATAATAAACAAGAAACTGAAGGATAAAGTTGTAGAAGTTGAAAGTTCCTCTGACAGAGCTGCACGACTCGTTATCCAACTCTCGAGAAGATACCAGGCTCAGATTATTCAAACTTATGCACCCACCACAAGTCATCCTGAAGAAGAAGTTGAAGAATTTTATGAGGAAATTCGTGATCTAAATAATAAAGGTAAGCAGCACTTGAAGATAATTATGGGAGATTTCAATGCAAAAATAGGGCAACAGCAACAGAATGAAACTTCAGTAGGTAAATTCGGTCACGGCAACAGAAACCAGCGTGGAAATACTCTCGTAGAGTTTGCAGAGGCAGAAGGGTTTTTCATCTTGAACTCCTTTTTCAAGAAAAAGCCACAGAGGAAATGGACATGGAGACATCCAAATGGGACGACAAGTGAAATTGATTTTATTATGTGTAACAAAAAATTCGTCATAGAAGACTGCAGTGTGCTAAACAAGTTCAACACAGGCAGTGACCATAGATTGGTGAGATGTAAGATGCACCTCAACACTAAACTCGAACGTAGCAAGCTCATAAGACAAACAAAATGTATTGACATAACCAACCTTAAAAAACACCATAATACCTTCAAATTGGAACTGAAGAACAGATTCTCTGCTTTAGAAGGCCTAACATCGGAAGAAGTGGATATTTCTGAAGTTAACAGAAAAGTAACCAAAGCTCTTATGGAAACAGCAACAAAATTAGCTGGGTCTAAGAACAAATTGCATGTGAACAAATTATCAGGAAAAACCAAAATGTTGATGCAAAAAAAGAAGAGTGATGAGGACAACTAAAGAAGATGTGACTTCCAAAGTGGAATATATAGAGCTATGCAAGACAGTACGAAAAAGTATCACTGAAGACTTAAGGAAATTCAACTGTGAACTAGTAAGGAAAGCAATTGAAAACAACCAAAGCCTAAAGATAGCAAAGGGACATCTCAGTAAGGGGAAAAAACAGATTATGGCACTGAGAAAAGAAGATGGTTCTGTAACAAGAAATAGAGGCGAAATTTTGACAAGAGTGAAAGATTTCTACTCCAAATTATATGAAAGGGATGATACATGTACTCCAGACATCATGAAAGGTACCAGTACCAGAGTTCTTCCAGTCCTTCCAGCAGAAGTTGCACATGCAATCAAGAACATGAAGCGGGGAAAAGCTCCAGGAGAAGATGGAATTACTGTAGACATCATACAAGAAGCAAGTGGAGAAATCGAAACAGTACTCGCCCAAATTTTCACTCGTTGCCTTAATGAAGGGAAAATTCCTGAGGATTGGAACAACGCTACAATGATCTTGCTACATAAAAAAGGTGACATTGAGGATCTCAGGAACTACAGACCTATCAGCCTCCTATCAGTGGTTTATAAAATCTTCACTAAAGTTCTTTCACACCGCTTTAAGGTGACACTGGACATGGCTCAACCGAGAGAACAAGCTGGATTCAGGAGTGGCTACAGCACAATCGATCATATCCACGTTCTGAGAGAACTAATTGAAAGAATGAGGGAATATGAACTTCCATTGTGCATGGCTTTTATCGATTATGAAAAAGCCTTTGATTCGGTGAAACCATCAGCAGTTGCAATGGCTCTGAAATCCTGCGGTATTGAAGATGCATACATTAATATTATTAATAACATCTATGAAAATGCAAGTGCAAAGATTCGGCTGTTTGAAAATACAACACACATAAAAATTGGAAAAGGAGTGAGACAAGGTGACACCATATCTCCGAAGCTCTTTAATGCCACATTGGAAAATGTCTTTCAATCACTGAACTGGGAAAACAAAGGGATAAAGATTAATGGAGATTATCTAACCAACCTTCGTTTTGCTGATGACATAGTCATTTTTGCAACTACCCCATCAGAGCTGCAGAGTATGATCCAGGAACTTGCTGACAAGAGTAAAGAAGTGGGATTAAAAATGAACTTTCAGAAGACAAAAGTGATGTACAATGCTTTTACAAGAAATGAAGATTTATCGATTGATGGAGAAAAGCTGGAGATAACAGACACGTACGTTTATCTTGGACAGCAGATATCAAGTGAGAGTCACATTGGTGAAGAAATTAATCGGCGTACAAAACTTGCCTGGAGAGCTTTTGGAAGAAACAGCATAATTTTCAAGAGCGATATGCCATTATGTCTTAAAAGAAAAGTGTTTGATCAATGCATCCTTCCAGTGCTTACGTATTCTGCAGAGACGTGGACCTTAGCTAAAAGAGACATACAAAGGCTGCAGACAACTCAAAGAAGCATGGAGAGGTGCATGCTTGGTGTAACCAGGAGAGATAAGAAGAGGAACACGTGGATCCGAAAAATGACAAGAGTGGAAGACATCATGATCAGAGTTAAATCCCTGAAATGGCAATGGGCTGGACATACTGCCAGAAGAACAGACCATCGATGGACAGCCGAAATTTTAGATTGGATTCCAAGGGACAGGAAAAGACCCAGAAGAAGACCACATGGAAGATGGGTGGATGAAATTCGAAAGTATGCGGGAGTGACATGGAGGAGACTGGCACAAGACAGACCGTTGTGGAGGAAACTTGGGGAGACCTTCGTCCAGCAGTGGATTGATAATGGTTGACAAATGATGATGATGATGATGATATATATATCTTTGAATGTTTCATAACTAACAATTCTGCAGTTATAGATGGCGTAAGTGTGTATTTTGTTCGCGACTGCATCTTCACTTTTAAAATCCGATTGATTTTTTTTTTATTTGCATTATATGCCATTCACTACGGTGAAGATTGCGAATATCAGAGGCGTAACTAGTGTTACGCCTCTGATATTCTCAACTCTATTGAACTGCGTCTGGGGCACTTGCCCCGGACGCAGTTCAAGGAGGGCGCAAAAATCACTGCTTACAATCTGATTAAAATTAGAATTGAAACTTCTGCACCAGTTTCTGGTACACTTAAAATTCTAATTATCTTTCTCAAAATTTTCCGGAGATGCTAGTTGCTCACATTCAGAAGTGAAGATTGGGGTTCTACTAAAGAAAAACCGCGTCCTTTATCGACAACAATGGGACCCGTGATATTTGATTCAATGGATAAGGATGTTGTTTTTCTTTAGTTGGACGGATAAGATGAGAATGTCGTGAGTGGGCTGGGTGCAGAAGTGTGTGGGGAGGTAAGTATGTACAGTTGAGATGCTCTGTCGTGTTATCAGTAACTTGGAAGCGGATATGCCTCGTGGACGTGAACTTTCCGAGTTCCAGCGTTAACTGGTGAAAGGATGTCATTTGAGTAACATTTCGATACGAAGCACTGCTGCTAAACTAAACATACAAAAATTCGACTGAAAGTGATGTCGTGAAGAGATGGAAGCAGGACGGTACACAGACAGCAAAGAAACGTTCGGGAAGGCCGTACAAACTGACGGAACGTGACAGGAGAGCCATGGTAAGAAGCATTAAGAAATTCCGTTCTTCCTCTGCCGTTTTTATCGCTGCCGAAGTAGGAAATGCTTTTAATGGCTCGATTAGTACCATAACTATCCTCAGAGAGTTGCACAGTGTGGGTTATTTACGCTTTCCAACCGTACGTTGACGAAGCGTATATTCTCCAGTTTTGTCCGTCTGTCCGTCCGCACGATAACTCGCGCAAAAATTATTCGATTTCGATGAAATTTTAGTATGTGGTACAGGACCACCTGGGAACGAACCCCATTGAAAATGGGCGAAATGTGGTCAAAGGTCAGGACATAGGAGCGGGATGCATTCCATTGCCCTTATGCGTTATAACTTGCGTAAATATAGTTCGATTTCGATGCAATTTTAGTATGTGGTAGAGAATCACTTGGGAACAAACCCTGTTGAAAATGGGCGAAATGGGGTCAAAGAAAGGTCAGGACATAGGAGCGGGATCGATTCCATCCCCCTTAAGCTTTAGAACTTACGCAAAAATGCTTCGATTGAGACAAAACTTTATCATGTTTTTCCGGAAGTATACTTTACCGGTTCTGTTTAATATAATCGAAATGGGGTCAAAGGTCAGGTCATAGAAGCGAGATTTATTTCGCAGCCATTATCCTTATAACTTGAGTAATGATTTCTGGTATGTTGGAAAGCGTATCATAATCAATGCATTGCATGATTTTACTAACTTGTTATGGTACAGCAGTAGCACACATACCACGTATCACTACCGTGAATGCAAAGCACCGTTTTGAGTGGTGTGTCTCTAGCAGTTCCTGGACAGTTGGAGACTGGAAGCTGTTCTTTGGAGTGATGAATCACACTTTTCATTCTTCCAAACACGTATAAAGTCTCAGCCGAACTGTTTAGTTCGGCGGCGGGTCCATCATGGTATGGAGTTATTTATTCATGGATGGTACTCGGCCCGTTGGTCATTATATCACAAACCATGAATTCTGAAGTGTAACCTCGAAGTTCTGGATAATTCTGCCCTTCCAGCAATGTGGCAGTATTGTGGAATGACCGTTGTCTCTTCCAACACGATCGAGCTCCCTGCCACACTGCACGGCGTGTGAAGGACTGGTTTCTTGAAATAAAGGTGGAATTGTTAGACTGACCTACTCAGAATCCGGATCTTAATCCCATAGAACACCACTGGGATGAACTGGAGCGACGGATATGAAACCAACTGCAACAAGCTTTTTTGCTCTTCACTCTGGCAGCACACCTTTGCAGGGAAAACGGCAAGCCATTTCTGTCGAGACCTACCGGAAATTAGTTGATAGTATGCCTGGACATGTTGCCGCAGTCATGCAAGCAAAGGGTGGACCGACTAACTACTAACTGCTATAATAAAACCATTTGTCCCAAAACATTGTGGGGTCCGAATACTTTTGATGATATAATGTACTATGACGTAGAAGTCTTTTCGTACTTCTACGTTATTTAAAAAGAAAACATAACCATAAGATGAAATAGTTCCTAAATTAAACTTTAACGGCCAGACGAAACATGTAAACAACAGAAGTCAAACTTTCGGAAAAGATGCTTTATTCAAGGATGTAGCCAACACATCGTAACATAGCACTTAGCATATTGCATTAAACTCTCCACACACCACACAGCTCTTAACGCAACGCTCTACAACACAACGCTCAACTTGCAACACTTCTCCAAGTAACGTTCTCTTTAACAACGCTCTTCAAGCAACAGTTTATAGTTGTCGTTTTTATCTGTCGTTCTTATCTTTTATCAGGCATACGTCACGTGCATTCAGCCTCAATTGTGTTGCCAAACGTATTCGTTTGAGAGAAAAGATATTACGTTAAGAGTGAAGTATAACTGACAATAAACTCAAGATTTGCATAAAGAAAGAAACTAAAAAGGAAAGTTAATTTAGAATATACGTCACAGTACATAAGATAGAAAGATAGATGGGAGCACAGATTTTGTGATTTCCCAGGGCGCAGAAATACCTAGTTACTCTTTTGGCGAACATTATGCATTTTAAATAATGCACGGTTTTCCCGCTAGGTGTGTATATGTATAAACTGCTTTCTTGTTATGTGTGCTTTTAAAAATCATATTTAAAAAATCATTTTTTCATCATATGTAGAATCACTACGAGGAAAATTTTGCGTATATTTTCTGCACAGTTCTTTTGCTAGGGGACATCATTGTGCATTTCTGTTTGCATCTTCGCTGCTCAAAATCCGAGGGAAAGAAATTCTTTCTTTCTTTCTTTTTTTCTTGGTACCCTACATTACGAGCCCACTTATTTTTCAAATAACGAACAGTTTCCCGTTAAGAAAGCGTAAAATTACTTTAGGTTTTCCTCCATATCTCTGCTTTTAAATGTACGGTTGAAAAATTCCTTTTGCTTCGGGTATCACTGTGGGAAACAGTTTGGTTTCAATTTCGGAGTTTTCTTAACACACATTTCTACCGATAGTAGACAAAGTGTCTTACCGATTCTAGAAACCCGGTTAAAAAGAACTCTTTTTTTAAACTGGTACCATTCAATATGAAGTGCGCATGTTGTGCATTTTCAGTAATGCTTATTTTCCACTATAATGCATAAATGCATTTTTTTTCCCTAAAAATCCCTTTTGAGAAATTATTTTTGTGTCTGAAAGCTTCTATTGCGAGAAACGTGTTTTGTACATAAATTCAATTTGCCCATATGCGCAACTAGTTTTACCCGTGTTGGAAATGCCTATTTCTATCCGTAGTCTCTTCAAAATATCGATTGAAATAATTATTCTCTTCAAAATATCGATTGAAATAATTATTCTCTTCAAAATATCGATTGAAATAATTCTTTCTGTATACGATAGTTGTCACAGTGATGACAAAGATTTACATATATTTCCGTCTTCTAGTGATACACAGTTTTCCTATTATTTGTGTAAGTATTTGTTTTTATTTGAGATCAAATTCCTGTTTTTGAATGTCCGAACTCGGAGAAAGATTTTCTTTGGATCAAGTTTTCCATGAATAACATTTCCCTTTAATTCTCCACTACGGTCATTCAGTTTCCTGGTACCTACCCAAATCGATATTTCTGTATGCAATCGTTTCTCTGCTTCTGAAACACATTTAAAAAGTTATTTTGGTAGCAGACTTCTTTATGACGAACAGATTGTTTGTTGTAATAATTCCTCAGTTGAGATATTTCAATCGCCAATAAACGTTCAATAATTATTACATTTAAAATTACCACGTCTTTGTTATTTAAAACACGCGCTTATTGTATTTCGGTGTCACCATTCTTGTTTTTTACTTATTTGTTTATTTTTATTTTTATTCGCGGACGAGTGAAATGAATGATTTCATTACTATTGACCATAAATGAAAAATTTTAAAGTAAATTAGCATTGTTACAAAATTTTGGGAAAATCTGATTAAAAAAAACGAAACGTGAAGGCTGAGAAAGTGATTGCTCCACCGTCTTTCTCTTTCTTGTTTAGAAAACAAATGAGATGTCGAATGAGACAGAGGAGGGGTGAGAAAGAGACGGCCTTATCCTTTTCTTTCTACTCATTTTAATACTGTGCGTTTCTTCGACCCGGAACTAAAAAGACAGGCCTTGAGCTTGATTCAGGTAGTAGCTTTTACTAGTCGGGAAATTCACACAGAGAGGCTTTCAACAGTAAACAAATTTCCATGTTCGCCTGCTGAGAATGTTCATGAGGTAGCCTGTCTTTGTTTTCTATCGATTTAGAGGTCTGATGCGCCAGGCAACCTCCCACATTATTAATTGGTGTTACAGGGTTAAATCATGCCACTCTTCGCTTCAGGAAAGAAAGCTTAATGCGGCGGTAACAATATTACCTAAGCTGCTTGTAGGAAGAGTGGAGGGGAGGGGAGGGGACGAACTCAAAACCATGCTCAAAATCATTGCCAGTGACCTTCCGGCGAAGGCCGAGTGAAGGTCTACTAAAGGAACTGCATTGCTTGTTACCTTGTTTACACAACTTGGAATTCTGCGTGACACGAGCATAATGGGTTGATGGAAAAACCTATAGGAATGATAAAAAAAATGGGGAAGGGGTGTAAAGAAAAGACGTGGTATCGAAATGAAAGGTGAATAAACAAATAAATTAAAACTAAAAGAATCGCGGAGTAGTGTACAGTGTTGCTCTTAGAAAGAATGAAAATTCCATGTGCAAGCGATCACTGTTCGAACTCCATCCAATCAGCATATAGCATAAGGAAAGACAACGCTAATTTCACCGAAGATTCAGGTGTTGAACAGAAGCAACTTTTACCCGATTCAGGAGATTCAGGAGGTGTAACCGCATCAGGGCTACAGCTAGAGCCTGCTCCTCTTATCTTCCAAAAAAAAAAAAAAAAAGGTAGCGGGGTTAGAGAGGAAATGCATTCAAAATTATCACTACTAAAATAAAATGCATTGAATCTCGTCTACTACAGGCTACTTTTTAAACTGTTACAACGGGCAGCGAATCACCTAGTGGTCAAAATTCGTGACTGCCACGTCTCAGTTCGATCCAGCAGGTACGAACGCTCGAACCACTAAATAGCCGCCACCGCCCGAACCACTAAATATCATCTTCGTCTCCCTTTCTACCTCGTTTCCTTGTGATTGCGTTGGATGTGAACATTCAGCCGTCAGACTCCGGAAACTGGCCACCAGGCTATACATAAGGGCATCTTCCTCCCCCTTTCTACCTCGTTTCCTTGTGACTGCGTTGTATGGGCACATTCAGCCGTCAGACCTCGGGAACTGGCCACCTGGCTATACATAAGAACATCTTCTTCCCCCTTTCTACCTCGTTTCCTTGTGATTGCGTTGGATGGGCACATTCCGCCGTCAGACCCCGGGAACTGGCGACCTGGCTATACATAAGGGCATCTTCCTCCCCCTTTCTACCTCGTTTCCTTGTGATTGCGTTGTATGGGCACATTCAGCCGTCAGACCTCGGGAACTGGCCACCTGGCTATACATAAGAACATCTTCTTCCCCCTTTCTACCTCGTTTCCTTGTGATTGCGTTGGATGGGCACATTCCGCCGTCAGACCCCGGGAACTGGCGACCTGGCTATACATCAGGGCATCTTCCTCCCCCTTTCTACCTCGTTTCCTTGTGATTGCGTTGGATGGGCACATTCAGCCGTCAGACACCGGGAACTGGCCACCTGGCTATACATAAGGGAATCTTACTCCTCCTTTCTACCTCGTTTCCTTGTGATAGAGTTGGATGGGCACATTCAGCCGTCAGACCCCGAAAACTGGCCACCTGGCTATACATAAGGGCATCTTCCTCCCTCTTTCTACCTCGTTTCCTTGTGATTGCATTGGATGTGCACATTCAGCCGTCAGACCCCGGGAACTGGCCACCTGGCTATACATAAGGGCATCTTCCACCCCCTTTCTACCTCGTTTCCTTGTGATTGCGTTGGATGGGCACATTCAGCCGTCAGACCCCGGGAACTGGCCGCCTGGCTATACATAAGGGCATCTTCCACCCCTTTCTACCTCGTTTCCTTGTGATTGCGTTGGATGTGCACATTCAGCCGTCAGACCCCGGGAACTGGCCACCTGGCTATACATCAGGGCATCTTCCTCCCCCTTTCTACCTCGTTTCCTTGTGATTGCGTTGGATGGGCACATTCAGCCGTCAAACCCCGGGAACTGGCCACCTGGCTATACATAAGGGCATCTTACTCCTCCTTTCTACCTCGTTTCCTTGTGATTGCGTTGGATGGGCACATTCCGCCGTCAGACCCCGGGAACTGCCCACCTGGCTATACATAAGGGCATCTTCAACCCCCTTTCTACCTCGTTTCCTTGTGATTGCGTTGGATGGGCACATTCAGCCGTCAGACCCCGGAAACTGGCCACCTGGCTATACATAAGGGCATCTTTCTTCCCCTTTCTACCCCGTTTCCTTGTGATTGCGTTAGATGGGCACATTCAGTCGTCAGACCCCGGGAACTGGCCACCCGGCTATACATAAAGGTATCTTCCTTCCCCTATCTACCTCGTTTCCTTGTAACTAACCTGTCGGGTATCTATCAAAATCTCCTAACTTCCCCCTTCCTAAAATCCTCAACATAAATCTCCAAACTGCTACAACAGACAGCCATTTATCAAAAGTGTTCCAACTACCAAACATTTCGCTAATAGTTGTTCAAAAACCAGGGACAATCTGTCGTACTTGAGCGGAAATGCATAAAAGTTGCTATCCTTAGAAAAAGTAGGAATATGGTGTGCTGTGTCTCGTCGCCGAATAATCGGCCTGATATTTTTGGCTGTACGGTTAATGGAACTGTGTACAAGGACATAGTCCACTAATTTGTGACGTTGCTGGAAGAAGACAAGAGGCATTGTTGGTTTCAGCAGGATGGAGCAACATGCGACACCTCTAATGACACAATGATGTTTCTTTGAGAGTTTTTGGGTGATCGGCTGATTTCCACCGGTTTATAGTCCCCCAAGATCCCCAGACGTAACAATGCTGGATTTCTTTCTTTGGGGATATCTGAAAGGAACAATGTACGAAAGCAATCCACATACGAAGGATGAATTGAAGTCCAACATTAATGCGGCCGCGAATCGGGGAAAAAGACTTCGCGTTCCATTCTTCAGCAAGTAGGATATTTTGAACTTTCTGTAATAACGTCCAAGAGACATTTTTTTTTTTTTTTTTTGTAATAATACATTTCGTTCCATTCATATCGTTTTCGTGTTTCTGTTATCACTGATATTTTCAAAACCTAAGTTTTAATGTTAAGGGGCGCGACTTTTCGATCACTTTGTATATCCACTATGTTTCGGCAGAAGAGACATTGTAAAGCATAAAGCACGACACGTATACAAATCGCGACTAAAAATTAAAAAATTATTGCTGCCCATAATAAACATCTGGAGGACTCTGTAAGTAAAAATAGTCAGTAGAGTGAATTACGCGCGAGTCTGTAACGGCCACTTCCCTATCCTATCTCCCACTATCTGGAGCAGCGCACGATGACATTGCCATTGTTAAACAATACACGAAGGACGATTTACCCACAAATCCTCTTTGAATGTCAAGTGGGAATGACTCAGTCTTCTAAAATAGCCTTGATCTGTATCACAAGCGGAATTTTGATTAATTTTTCATTAGGGAAATCTTTTTAGTGGGGTCGCTGTAAAGAGAGAGACTTTTTAGACTTGCGGTAGTCGTTATATGCAGAGAAAATTAGTGTTGCACCCTATGGAGATGAGTGTGAGAACACAATAACAGGTCGTTTCATTGAAAATGTCGTTAAAAAAGCGTTGTTCTATCAAGAGTAGGCTGTATAATCAGGCGCGAAGCCAGAAAAAATGCAAAACTTAATTTTCAGGGGAAAAATATATTCGTTGTAAATATGGTTTAATATTTGCACGTAGGATTTCTTTGTTCGTGCCATTTTGGCAGAGTCGTAAAGATAAGTATGTTTTGAGCCTGCTGGCTTTCGACAACAAGAGGTTAACCGCATTCGATTCAGCTGAGAATATAAGTGTGCCAAAATATTGTGCAGTAAAAGTCCGATATTACGAGTACGGTTTATAACGAGAATCCCGCTGTTACGAGGGATTCAAAATGCACCGTCAATTTATTAATCTGAAAGATAGGAAGAATCTACGTGTATTACGAGTGGTAAATCTGAGGAGCTCCCGCTATAACGAGAGGCTTTCGTGGCCAATCTTTCTTCTTTCGAAGATTTCCAATTTCCAGAAAGCGGTAGGGAGATAAATGCGTACAGCGGCAGGCAGAGATGAGTCACTCTGCTTCATCTCTGCCTTTGGAAGCTCCCCCCCCGCTTTATTCCACGCCTCTGCAGAATGGTGGAAAGTCGGAACATTTTTTTTGATGAGATGAAACACCAGTGATAAGTATGTTTGGCTGTTTGGATGCTGTCCCTCCGCTTTCTTCCACTCGTCTCAACAGCGGTGGGAAGTCGAAACATTTTTTGCGCGTTTTCATCGTGTTTTCTTTCTCTAAATGCGAGAAAAGTTTGAAGTCGAAAAATGAGATAACAAGATAATTTGGTCTTGCATCATCAACGATGTTTACCATTTTAAAGAACAAAGAGAAGATCAAGGGCCTTTGCAAAATAACGCACTGGCAAAATCCATGAAGTTACGCAGTAATGAACATAAAGAATTGGAAGAAACATTGTTTTCGTGATTTTTCCATAATCGAGCCTAAAACGTTCCTTTTAGAGGTTCGATGACAAAAGCTAAAGCTAATGAATTAAGCGTTGAAATGGAGGTCGATTATTTTAGTTGTTTTGACGGTTGGCTAATCCGATTTTAAACTAGAAAAAGGATTTCTTTGCAAAAATATATTTGGAGAAGCATCTTGGTTAGCATACAAACGGTTCAAGACTTGTCTCCTATCTTTTTAAAAACTCTTGCTCGATACAACGCAAAAGACATTTACAATGCAGATGAAGCGCGTTGTAGTATAACTTGTTGGCTGACAGGACTTTAGTGGTAAAAGGCGATTCATGTAAAAGAGGAAAATGCAGTAAAGAACGTTTAGCTTTTCTATGTTACGCCAGTGTGGATGGTAGTCATAAATTAAAGCCAGTAGTGATTGGAAAATCACAAAGGCTGCGCTGCTATCGTGGTACTTTGCTACCGTATACACATGAAGCTAATAAGAAGGCGTGGATGACAGTGTCGTTATTATTTATCAAGTGGGTGAAGGCTTCCAACGTTCAAGCTGGAATTGATAACAGAAAAATTGCGCTATTCATCAATAAAATAATTGACCTGCACACCCAAGTCCCAAAGATGTTCATTTGAATAACATTGAACTGATATTATTGCCACATAACTGCACTAGTGTACTTCAGCCATTTGATCAAGCAGTTATGAAACTGATAAAGCAAAAATATTGGACCATTCTGGTAAATGACGTGATCAGGAGGACGTCATCAGATGATAAACCAGAGAAATCTTTGAGGCCGTTAAAGCTCTTGCCGTAGAATGGAATGAACCTCTAGGAAAGCACATGCTTTAGACATGTTGTCTTCATTATCAAAGATGATTTGAATAAGAAAATCGTTGCGGACAAACCTGAAGAACAGGAAGCAGATGGATGGAGCATCATTGCCAAAAAGATGGGATTGACGTTTAGCTTTCAAAACTATGCCAATGCTGAAGCAGATGTAGTACCCTGAAAGATGTCTGACGCGGAAAACTTGGAATCATAAAAGGAAAGCTCGGAAGATGATGATCAGGATGATGAAGATAGAAACGAAAACTTAGCATCTCAATCAGAACTCATGCAAGCTTTGTACACAATCGCAAAATTTTATAGTGTGTCAAATGCACCTGTTGAAAAAACGGCAATTTCCCGTAAATTCGGGAGTTACGTGTTACAATCATCAGTGCCAAAGAGGAAGCAAGACTCAATTCTTATTTTTGTAAAAATTTCAGTCTGAATTTAAAACGAACATCAGGTATGGTATGTAATATGTATTGTTTTGATCACTTTTTTTTATTATGTGGTACTGTTATTTATATGTTCTATGTAGTATGTACAGTAGTACGTAGATGTACATAGTGTTTGTATGATCCGGCTATAACAAGAAATCCGTTATAATGACAGTTTTTCAGATTTTTGTCAGTTCTCGTGATATCGGACTTTTACTGTACTTCTGTTGTCGGCAAGGAATAGTCGCTTTACGGTGTGTTAATGGAAGATGCGAGCTTAAGGACGATTTGCACGTACCTAGACAGGTAAGTATTAACTCCTTAAGACAGGTGATAAAGAAGGGATAAAAAAATGTTCCTGGACGAGAGGAGTGTAGAAATTCTTGGGCGAGGAGGAACACGTGATTTTTTCGGGGAGACATCTTTTGGCGTCGTAGGAGAACCGAGAGTTTCGGAGGGACATGGTTTTTTGCAGTGATGGAGCCGTAAGACTTATTACAAGAACTACAGCAGTAGACGAGCTAAAAGTACGTTAAGAAGTCAGGGTCTGTCAGACGGGCGGAGACCGGAGTTGGAAACGGGTCAAAAATTTCGGACCTGGACGTTCCATAACTGGACCCGACCCGATCCGGACCCGTAACAGACCCGGATACATCTGCTTTGAACTATAAATTCGAAACTCAATTTACATATATATATATATATATACATATGGGATGTAAGGTCAGGTGATGCGTAACATCACAGCCTCTCCTTGACAAATGTCAACCCCGCCTTCTCGTGGTACATCCTGTTCCCACTAAAAGAGCTCTGACGACCGCCAATAGCGGTATAACTATACCATCGGGATTAGAGGAAATGCTATCCCACACTCACCAACCCGCTTGGCCAGCGTGGTGAGTTATGGCTAAACCCCTCCAAAATGACTCCACAACTTAAATCTTGGCCCTCAGTCTCCGGCAGCTGGAATGTACCTAGCCAAGGCAGCGGCCAGTGCGACATGAAGGCAGAGAGTGCTAAGAATCCCCGGAGGACCGGACTAGGCTGCCATCTGATGCTGACCTTGGCTACGTATAATGGACGCTCCCTATCTTCTGATTCAAGGCTTCTTTAATTGGAAGAGGAACTACAAAGGATCAAGTGGGACATCGTCGGGCTCAGTGAGGTAAGGAGAAATGGAGAAGATCTCATTGAACTGAAAAGTGGACATCTCTTCTACTATCGTGGGACAGATACTGGCACAACTAGTGGTGTTGGATTTATAATAAACAAGAAACTGAAGGATAAAGTTGTAGAAGTTGAAAGTTCCTCTGACAGAGCTGCACGACTCGTTATCCAACTATCGAGAAGATACCAGGCTCAGATTATTCAAACTTATGCACCCACCACAAGTCATCCTGAAGAAGAAATTGAAGAATTTTATGAGAAAATTCGTCATCTAAATAATAAAGGTAAGCAGCACTTAAAGATAATTATGGGAGATTTCAATGCAAAAATAGGGCAACGGCAACAGAATGAAACTTCAGTAGGTAAATTCGGTCACGGCAACAGAACCCAGCGTGGAAATACTCTCGTTGAGTTTGCAGAGGCAGAAGGGTTTTTCATCTTGAACTCCTTCTTCAAGAAAAAGCCACACAGGAAATGGACATGGAGACATCCAAATGGGACGACAAGTGAAATTGATTTTATTATGTGTAACAAAAAATTCGTCATAGAAGACTGCAGGGTGCTAAACAAGTTCAACACAGGTAGTGACCATAGATTGGTGAGATGTAAGATGCACCTTAACATTAAACTTGAACGTAGCAAGCTCATAAGACAAACAAAATCTATTGACATAACCAACCTTAAAAAACACCATAATACCTTCAAGTTGGAACTGAAAAACAGATTCTCTGCTTTAGAAGGCCTAACATCGGAAGAAGTGGATATTTCTGAAGTTAACAGAAAAGTAAACAGCAACAAAATTAGCTGGGTCTAAGAACAAGTTTCATGTGAACAAATTATCAGGAAAAACCAAAATGTTGATGCAAAAAAGAAGAGAGATGAGGACAACTAAAAAAGATGTGACTTCCAAAATGGAATATATAGAGCTATGCAAGACAGTACGAAAAAGTATCACTGAAGACGTAAAGAAATTCAACTGCGAACTAGTGAGGAAAGCAATTGAAAACAACCAAAGCCTAAAGATAGCAAAGGGACATCTCAGTAAAGGAAGAAAACAGATTATGGCACTGAGAAAAGAAGATGGTTCTGTAACACGAAATGGAGGCGAAATTTTGACAAGAGTGAAAGATTTCTACTCCAAATTATATGAAAGGGATGATACATGCACTCCAGACATCATGAAAGATACCAGTACCAGAGTTCCTCCAGTCCTCCCAGCAGAGGTTGCACATGCAATCAAGAACATGAAGCAGGGGAAAGCTCCAGGAGAAGATGGAATTACTGTAGACATCATACAAGAAGCAAGTGGAGAAATCGAAACAGTACTCGCCCAAATTTTCACTCGATGCCTTAATGAAGGGAAAATTCCTGAGGATTGTAACACCGCTACAATGATCCTACTACATAAAACAGGTGACATTGAGGATCTCGGGAACTACAGACCAATCAGCCTCCTATCAGTGGTTTATAAAATCTTCACTAAAGTTCTTTCACACCGCTTGAAGGTAACACTGGACATGGCTCAACCGAGAGAACAAGCTGGATTCAGGAGTGGCTACAGCACAATAGATCATATCCACGTACTGAGAGAACTAATTGAAAGAGCGAGGGAATATGAACTTCCATTGTGCATGGCTTTTATGGATTATGAAAAAGCCTTTGATTCGGTGAAACCATCAGCAGTTACAATGGCTCTGAAATCCTGCGGTATTGAAGATGCATACATTAATATTATTAATAACATCTATGAAAATGCAAGTGCAAAGATTAGGCTTTTTGAAAATACAACACACATAAAAATTGGAAAGGGAGTGAGACAAGGTGACACCATATCTCCCAAGCTCTTTAATGCCACATTGGAGGGTGTCTTTCAGTCGCTGAGCTGGGAAAACAAGGGGATAAAGATTAATGGAGATTATTTAGCCCACCTTCGTTTTGCTGTTGACGTAGTCATTTTTGCAACTACCCCATCAGAGCTGCAGAGTATGATCCAGGAACTTGCTGACAAGAGTAAAGAAGTGGGATTAAAAATGAACTTTCAGAAGACAAAAGTGATGCTCAATGCTTTTACAAGAAATGAAGATTTATTGATGGATGGAGAAAAGCTGGAGATAACAGGCACGTACCTTTATCTTGGACAGCAGATATCAAGTGAGGGTCACATTGATGAAGAAATTAATCGGCGTACAAAACTTGCCTGGAGAGCTTTTGGAAGAAACAGCATAATTTTCAAGAGCAATATGCCCTTATGTCTTAAAAGAAAAGTGTTTGATCAATGCATCCTTCCAGTGCTTACGTATGGTGCAGAGACGTGGACCTTAACTAAAAGAGACATACAAAGGCTGCAGACAACTCAAAGCAGCATGAAGAGCTGCATGCTTGGTGTAACCAGGAGAGATAAGAAGAGGAACTCGTGGATCCGAAAAATGACAAGAGTGGAAGACATCATGATCAGAGTTAAATCCCTGAAATGGCAATGGGCTGGACATACTGCCAGAAGGACAGACCATCGATGGACAGCCGAAATTTTAGATTGGATTCCAAGGGACAGGAAATGACCCAGAAGAAGACTACATGGGAGATGGGTGGATGAAATTCGAAAGTATGCAGGAGTGACATGGGGGAGACTGGCACAAGACAGACCGCTGTGGAGGAAACTTGGGGAGATCTTCGTCCAGCAGTGGATTGATAATGGTTGACAATGATGATGATGATGATATGCATATAAACGTAATATATATACATATGATATAGGGCAA
The DNA here is from genome assembly GCA_039090855.1 of Macrothele yani. NCBI lineage: Eukaryota > Metazoa > Arthropoda > Arachnida > Araneae > Macrothelidae > Macrothele > Macrothele yani. Next base: position 76,783,334 of record CM076993.1, on the reverse strand, counting down.
AATAAAGCAAAATTTTGAACAAGAGAAATAAAAATAATAGAAAGACCATCCGAACCAGGTTAGCTTCAAACGATGCAAAGTACTGAATAAAAGAATGCAGGGAAGCATATTAAAGACTGACCTCTTGTCTGTTCACTGTTCACTGGTTTTGTTGTTTATATATATATGTATATATATATATACTGAAGAGCAAAGCTGAAAACTAAGGAAAAACGTTTGAATTTAAAACAAAAGTTGCAAAATAACCTGAAGATCAAAACGCGCAACGCAGCAGTTATGAAAATTCAGAATTCACATTCTATTAAGAAGAGACCTAAGCAAAAAAATATATATATGTTTGACTCATACCAAGTACAACATAGAAAAGGTTATGTATCTACCGGTGTGAGTAAAAGGAGAAAAGATAAAAAATAAAATAAAACAACTGAATGTAGAAAGTGTCGAGAATGCTGAGCCTTGGCTTTATCAAGGACCAGCAAAAACTCTGCATTTTCTCACTTCCACAAAGACCTAGTTGGAAATGGGTTTCTGCAAAGCCATAGATGCAAGTAATAAGCCCACCAAAATTTTTTAAAAAATATATAAATATATGTCATGACCTCCGCAGAGTTGTATGACCTAGCTTTAGTTAACAATTTAGCTTGCATCCATAACTTTCCTGGACCGACCCATGCTCTTCATCTGTTACTATTAAACAGAAAGAAGAAGATTATAGTAAACTCAAGTTGTGAGAGTGACATAATAATTAGAAATAATGTTCAGCAATAACGAAATGCCAAGTTCGTCTGAGAGAGAATTTAAACCTGAATAGCAATGCAAAAGTATTCCAAATTTTTACATTGCAATTAAAAAAGGAAATATTAATTATTTAAAACTCAGATTTTTGAAAGAAAACTTGATTCTAAAACCCCTACTCTACAACTTCTGACAACACAAAAACGAGAATAAATTAAAGATAATAATTAACTAAAGAAATGCTTTGTGAAAGTTATATGACATAAACAATTAGTTGCAATATGTACAAAGTATTTCAGCAGTGCTTTAAGTGCATAATTAAGTAGTTATTAAGAACTTAACTACTTTGAAAATACAGCGCAATATAAAGGAACAATGCTTAGCCAGCTGCTGGGCCTAAGTTTCCTAAAAAACGCGCAAAGTTACCAAGAAAAGAAAGAGTTAAAACCCGCAAAAAAGTTAACAGACTAGCCAGTGCCTAAATGCTAAAAAGCAAAAAACAACAGAGAAAAAAAGTACAAGAAGTACAAACATTGAACTTATAAAACTTAAAACCCAAAGACAATGAAGAGAGCTTACCCCTTATGTAACTAAACTTTCTCCACACAGGAGGAAACATGGCTGACCTTTTCCCCAAACGTCCAAACATCTCTGCCACTCCCTAGTCGCTGGGGGGCAGTGTGGGTGGGGCTGATGGCCTCCTCATACTGAAAGAAACCAACTCGCGGAGATTTTAACCAGAGAAAAAAAAAATATATATATACTTAAGACTGTGGACCTGTATGATCAGAAAGAGCAGAATTAACTCTCCAGAATACATGAGAAATATTATAAAATACACAAGTGGTGTATTTAATAATCTTTGCATGTATTAAATCACCTTAGTGAGCTTCTATAGATTATTCAGAATCTTATTAATTTTAATGTTAGTTTTACTATTTTTAGTATAGCTGTTCTAGTGAGTGAATAACTAGTTTTCTTTTTTATTTGTTTTTATTTTCTTTTATAAACAGATTTTTAAGCTTTTTTTGTGATTTTGTCTATATTATTTAATTTTTTATTTTAATAGTACCTTCATATCCATAGCACTAAGGTTCCTTTTAGTAGTTAATAGGCATCCTCTAGCCAACTTCCAAACGGCTTTGATTGGTCAGAATCATATTATTACCGGGATAGAAAATTAAAGCAGATCTGCCAACCTTACTCTATTATTCAGAATAATTTTTCTTAAAGTTCTTTTGATGAAAGAAGAAGGAATTTCGTTCTCTAGAAAACTGTCTAATAGTATCTTAATGTGGTAATTGAAGTCCAAATTGTTGCTGCAAATTCTTGAAATTCTTAGGACCTGAGAAATTAGTACATTCTCAATTACTTTGGTTGATATGTTATTATTCCAGTGTAGATATTTAATTACTTTGAAAGGAAAATTAACTCTTTTATCAAAGAGGCTAATAGATGGGTTACCTCTGTTGAGCTTAATGCTTAAGTCTAGGAACTCAAGTTCCTGATTACTGTGGTTCGTTTTACATAAGTTAAGAGAGCTAGGATAGACATTATCAAAATCACTCTCTATAACTTCTGAATTATTGATACACAACAGATCATCAATATATCTAAATTTGTAAAGGTAGTATCTGAGCAGGCGGGGTGATTTTTAATGAATTTATATTCCTTAAAGAACAAGAATAGGTTAGCTATACTCGTGGATGTTGATGTTCCCATGGGTATACCGTTCACTTGCTTATAGAGAGTATTATTATATGAGATATGGTTATTTTATATATATATATATATATATATATATATATATATATATATATACTTAAGAGCAAAACTTAAGACTAAGGAAAAACTTTAGAATTTAAAACGAAAGTTGCAAAATAACCTGAAGATCAAAACGCGCAACGCAGCAGTTTTGAAAATTCAGAATTCACATTCTATTAAGAAGATACCTAAGCAAAAAAATACATATATAATTTTGACTCACGCCAAGTACAACATAGAAAAGGTTATGTATTTTAAAGTTATTTCATTTCAGGTAAGTTTTTGTATTTCAGTTCTGTGTTGTTGGTTCAGGTAGGGAAGACCAGGTGTATAACACAAAAGTAAAAAGAAAAATTAACCCTTGTTTCGGAAATCACATATTTCAAAGACACCTGCATGAAACCTGAACCAGGATTCGGAGGCCGGGTGAGTCTTTCCCTGATGAGTGGCTTCCGGTACCCGACCCCAAGTGTTTAAAATTATTATTTTTATTATTGTTGTACATGAATTGTGAGAGTTTTAGTTTTAGTTTGCGTGTGTTAATTTAGTGGGATTCAGGGATTTCTACGGGAAGTTCTTGGTTGAAGGGGTAGAGAATTTGACTTATATATATATATATATTCTATTAAGAAGAGACCGAAGCAAAAAAAAAATTTTTTTGACTCATACCAAGTACAACATAGAAAAAGTTATGTATCTACCGGTGTGAGTAAAAAGAGAAAAATGAAAAATAAAACAAAACAACTGAATGTAGAAAGTGTCGAGAATACTGAGCCTTGGCTTTATCAAGGACCAGCAAAAACTCTGCATTTTCTCACTTCCACAAAGACCTAGTTGGAAATGGGTTTCTGCAAAGCCATAGATGCAAGTAATAAGCCCACCAAAATTTTTTAAAGAAATATATATGTATGTCATGACCTCCGCAGAGTTGTATGACCTAGCTTTAGTTAACAATTTAGCTTGCATCCATAACTTTCCTGGCCCGACCCATGCTCTTCATCTGTTACTATTAAACAGAAAGAAGAAGATTATAGTAAACTCAAGTTGTGAGAGTGACTTAATAATTAGAAATAATGTTCAGCAATAACGAAATGCCAAGTTCGTCTGAGAGAGAATTTAAACCTGAATAGCAAGGCAAAAGTATTCCAAATTTTTACATTGCAATTAAAAAAGGAAATATTAATTATTTAAAACTCAGATTCTTGAAAGAAAAACTTGATTCTAAAACCCCCTACTCCACAACTTCTGACAACACAAAAACGAGAATAAATTAAAGACAATAATTAACTAAAAAAATGCTTTGTGAAGGTTATATGACATAAACAATTAGTTGCAATATGTACAAAGTATTTCAGCAGTGCTTTAAGTGCATAATTAAGTAGTTATTAAGAACTTAACTACTTTGAAAATACAGCGCAATATAAAGGAACTATGCTTAGCCAGCTGCTGGGCCTAAGTTTCCTAAAAAACGCGCAAAGTTACCAAGAAAAGAAAGAGTTAAAACCCGCAAAAAAGTTAACAGACTAGCCAGTGCCTAAATGCTAAAAAGCAAAAAACAACAGAGAAAAAAAGTACAAGAAGTACAAACATTGAACTTATAAAACTTAAAACCCAAAGACAATGAAGAGAGCTTACCCCTTATGTAACTAAACTTTCTCCACACAGGAGGAAACATGGCTGACCTTTTCCCCAAACGTCCAAACATCTCTGCCACTCCCTAGTCGCTGGGGGCAGTGTGGGTGGGGCTGATGGCCTCCTCATACTGAAAGAAACCAACTCGCGGAGATTTTAACCAGAGAAAAAAATATATATATATACTTAAGACTGTGGACCTGTATGATCAGAAAGAGCAGAATTAACTCTCCAGAATACATGAGAAATATTATAAAATACACAAGTGGTGTATTTAATAATCTTTGCATGTATTAAATCACCTTAGTGAGCTTCTATAGATTATTCAGAATCTTATTAATTTTAATGTTAGTTTTACTATTTTTAGTATAGCTGTTCTAGTGAGTGAATAACTAGTTTTCTTTTTTATTTGTTTTTATTTTCTTTTATAAACAGATTTTTAAGCTTTTTTTGTGATTTTGTCTATATTATTTAATTTTTTATTTTAATAGTACCTTCATATCCATAGCACTAAGGTTCCTTTTAGTAGTTAATAGGCATCCTCTAGCCAACTTCCAAACGGCTTTGATTGGTCAGAATCATATTATTACCGGGATAGAAAATTAAAGCAGATCTGCCAACCTTACTCTATTATTCAGAATAATTTTTCTTAAAGTTCTTTTGATGAAAGAAGAAGGAATTTCGTTCTCTAGAAAACTGTCTAATAGTATCTTAATGTGGTAATTGAAGTCCAAATTGTTGCTGCAAATTCTTGAAATTCTTAGGACCTGAGAAATTAGTACATTCTCAATTACTTTGGTTGATATGTTATTATTAGAGTGTAGATATTTAATTACTTTGAAAGGAAAATTAACTCTTTTATCAAAGAGGCTAATAGATGGGTTACCTCTGTTGAGCTTAATGCTTAAGTCTAGGAACTCAAGTTCCTGATTACTGTGGTTCGTTTTACATAAGTTAAGAGAGCTAGGATAGACATTATCAAAATCACTCTCTATAACTTCTGAATTATTGATACACAACAGATCATCAATGTATCTAAATTTGTAAAGGTAGTTATCTGAGCAGGCGGGGTGATTTTTAATGAATTTATATTCCTTAAAGAACAAGAATAGGTTAGCTATACTCGTGGATGTTGATGTTCCCATGGGTATACCGTTCACTTGCTTATAGAGAGTATTATTATATGAGATATGGTTATTTTATATATATATATATATATATATATATCATCATCATCATCATTGTCAACCATTATCAATCCACTGCTGGACGAAGGTCTCCCCAAGTTTCCTCCACAACGGTCTGTCTTGTGCCAGTCTCCTCCATGTCACTCCCGCATATTTACGAATTTCATCCACCCATCTCCCATGTGGTCTTTTTCTGGGTCTTTTCCTGTCCCTTGGAATCCAATCTAAAATTTCGGCTGTCCATCTATGGTCTGTCCTTCTGGCAGTATGTCCAGCCCATTGCCATTTCAGGGATTTAACTCTGATCATGATGTCTTCCACTCTCGTCATTTTTCGGATCCACGAGTTCCTCTTCTTATCTCTCCTGGTTATACCAAGCATGCACCTCTCCATGCTGCTTTGAGTTGTCTGCAGCCTTTGTATGTCTCTTTTAGTTAAGGTCCACGTCTCTGCACCATACGTAAGCACTGGAAGGATGCATTGATCAAACACTTTTCTTTTAAGACATAACGGCATATTGCTCTTGAAAATTATGCTGTTTCTTCCAAAAGCTCTCCAGGCAAGTTTTGTACGCCGATTAATTTCTTCATCAATGTGACCCTCACTTGATATCTGCTGTCCAAGATAAACATACGTATCTGTTATCTCCAGTTTTTCTCCATCAATCGATAAATCTTCATTTCTTGTAAAAGCATTGAACATCACTTTTGTCTTCTGAAAGTTCATTTTTAATCCCTTTTCTTTACTCTTGTCAGCAAGTTCCTGGGTCATACTCTGCAGCTCTGATGGGGTAGTTGCAAAAATGACTACGTCATCAGCAAAACGAAGGTGGGTTAGATAATCTCCATTAATCTTTATCCCTTTGTTTTCCCAGTTCAGTGATTGAAAGACATTTTCCAATGTGGCATTAAAGAGCTTCGGAGATATGGTGTCACCTTGTCTCACTCCCTTTCCAATTTTTATGTGTGTTGTATTTTCAAACAGCCGAATCTTTGCACTTGCATTTTCATAGATGTTATTAATAATATTAATGTATGCATCTTCAATACCGCAGGATATATAAGTCAAATTCTCTACCCCTTCAACCAAGAACTTCCCGTAGAAATCCCTGAATCCCACTAAATTAACACACGCAAACTAAAACTAAAACTCTCACAATTCATGTACAACAATAATAAAAATAATAATTTTAAACACTTGGGGTCGGGTACCGGAAGCCACTCATCAGGGAAAGACTCACCCGGCCTCCGAATCCTGGTTCAGGTTTCATGCAGGTGTCTTTGAAATATGTGATTTCCGAAACAAGGGTTAATTTTTTTCTTTTTACTTTTGTGTTATACACCTGGTCTTCCCTACCTGAACCAACAACACAGAACTGAAATACAAAAACTTACCTGAAATGAAATAACTTTAAAATACATAACCTTTTCTATGTTGTACTTGGCGTGAGTCAAAATTATATATGTATTTTTTTGCTTAGGTATCTTCTTAATAGAATGTGAATTCTGAATTTTCAAAACTGCTGCGTTGCGCGTTTTGATCTTCAGGTTATTTTGCAACTTTCGTTTTAAATTCTAAAGTTTTTCCTTAGTCTTAAGTTTTGCTCTTAAGTATATATATATATATATATATATATATATTTTACCACGGCTCTGAAATATATATATATATACTTAAGAGCAAAACTTAAGACTAAGGAAAAACTTTAGAATTTAAAACGAAAGTTGCAAAATAACCTGAAGATCAAAACGCGCAACGCAGCAGTTTTGAAAATTCAGAATTCACATTCTATTAAGAAGATACCTAAGCAAAAAAATACATATATAATTTTGACTCACGCCAAGTACAACATAGAAAAGGTTATGTATTTTAAAGTTATTTCATTTCAGGTAAGTTTTTGTATTTCAGTTCTGTGTTGTTGGTTCAGGTAGGGAAGACCAGGTGTATAACACAAAAGTAAAAAGAAAAATTAACCCTTGTTTCGGAAATCACATATTTCAAAGACACCTGCATGAAACCTGAACCAGGATTCGGAGGCCGGGTGAGTCTTTCCCTGATGAGTGGCTTCCGGTACCCGACCCCAAGTGTTTAAAATTATTATTTTTATTATTGTTGTACATGAATTGTGAGAGTTTTAGTTTTAGTTTGCGTGTGTTAATTTAGTGGGATTCAGGGATTTCTACGGGAAGTTCTTGGTTGAAGGGGTAGAGAATTTGACTTATATATATATATATATTCTATTAAGAAGAGACCGAAGCAAAAAAATTTTTTTGACTCATACCAAGTACAACATAGAAAAAGTTATGTATCTACCGGTGTGAGTAAAAAGAGAAAAATGAAAAATAAAACAAAACAACTGAATGTAGAAAGTGTCGAGAATACTGAGCCTTGGCTTTATCAAGGACCAGCAAAAACTCTGCATTTTCTCACTTCCACAAAGACCTAGTTGGAAATGGGTTTCTGCAAAGCCATAGATGCAAGTAATAAGCCCACCAAAATTTTTTAAAGAAATATATATATGTATGTCATGACCTCCGCAGAGTTGTATGACCTAGCTTTAGTTAACAATTTAGCTTGCATCCATAACTTTCCTGGCCCGACCCATGCTCTTCATCTGTTACTATTAAACAGAAAGAAGAAGATTATAGTAAACTCAAGTTGTGAGAGTGACATAATAATTAGAAATAATGTTCAGCAATAACGAAATGCCAAGTTCGTCTGAGAGAGAATTTAAACCTGAATAGCAAGGCAAAAGTATTCCAAATTTTTACATTGCAATTAAAAAAGGAAATATTAATTATTTAAAACTCAGATTCTTGAAAGAAAAACTTGATTCTAAAACCCCCTACTCCACAACTTCTGACAACACAAAAACGAGAATAAATTAAAGACAATAATTAACTAAAAAAATGCTTTGTGAAGGTTATATGACATAAACAATTAGTTGCAATATGTACAAAGTATTTCAGAAGTGCTTTAAGTGCAAAATTAAGTAGTTATTAAGAACTTAACTACTTTGAAAACACAGCGCAAAGTACAAGAACTATGAATGGCCAGCTGCTTGGCCTAAGTTTCCTAAAAAACGCGCAAAGTTACCAAGAAAAGAAACAGTTAAAATCCGCAAAAAAGTTAACAGACTTGCCAGTGCCTAAATGCTAAAAAGCAAAAAAAAAAAAAAAAAAAAAACAGAGAAAAAAAGTACAAGAAGTACAAACATTGAACTTGGAAAACCTAAAACCCAAAGACAATGAAGAGAGCTTACCTCTTTTGCAACTGAACTTTCTCCACACAAGAGGAAACATGGCCGACCTTTTCCCCAAACTTCCAAACTCCTCTGCCACTCCCTAGTCGCTGGGGGGTAGTGTGGGTGGGGAGAAGGCCTCCACACACTGAAAGAATCCAACTCGCGGAGATTTTAACCAGAGAAAAAAATATATACACTTAAGACTGTGGACCTGTATGATCAGAAAGAGCAGAATTAACTCTCCAGAATACATGAGAAATATTATAAAATACACAAGGATGTATTTAATAATCTTTGCATGTATTTAATCACCTTAGTGAGCTTCTATAGATTATTCAGAATCCTATTAATTTTAATGTTAGTTTTACTATTTTTAGTATAGCTATTCTAGTGAGTGAATAACTAGTTTTCTTTTTTATTTGTTTTTATTTTCTTTTATAAACAGATTTTTAAGCTTTTTTTGTGATTTTGTCTATATTATTTAATTTTTTATTTTAATAGGACCTTCATATCCATAGCACTAAGGTTCCTTTTAGTAGTTAATAGGCATCCTCTAGCCAACTTCCAAACGGCTTTGATTGGTCAGAATCGTATTATTAACTGTGTAGAAAATTAAAGCAGATCTGCCAACCTTACTCTATTATTCAGAATAATTTTTCTTAAAGTTCTTTTGATGAAAGAAGAAGGAATTTCGTTCTCTAGAAAACTGTCTAATAGTATATTAATGTGGTAATTGAAGTCCAAATTGTTGCTGCAAATTCTTGAAACTCTTAGTACCTGAGAAATTAGTACATTCTCAATTACTTTGGTTTATATGTTGTTATTCCAGTGTAGATATTTAATTACTTTGAAAGGAACATTAACTCTTTTATCAAAGAGGCTAATAGATGGGTTACCTCTGTTGAGCTTAATGCTTAAGTCTAGGAACTCAAGTTCCTGATTACTGTGGTTGGTTTTACATAAGTTAAGAGAGCTAGAATAGATATTATCAAAATCACTCTCTATAACTTCTGAATTATTGATACACAGCAGATCATCAATATATCTAAATGTGTAAAGGTAGTTATCGGAGCAGGTGGAGTGATTTTTAATGAATTTATATTCCTTAAAGAACAGGAATAGATTAGCAATACTCGTGGAGGTTGATGTTCCCATGAGTATACCATTCACTTGCTTATAGAGAGTATTATTATATAAGATATGGTTATTTTTTATGCAGCAATTGAGATAAGAGTTCCAGGCTCCTACATTAACAAATTGGTTAAGTTTAAACTCTGCATACAGCTCTTTAAAGGTAGTGATTATATCTGATAGAGGCAGATTAGTATATAGGTTCTCAAAATCATAACTATTAATATCTAAGGGACTTACCTTGAGTATAGTGGAAATTACTTCTGCATTATTATTAATTATCCAAAAATCTCTGTACATCAAATTAGTACAGTTACTAATGTGTTTCAAAACCTTCTTCAAGATATCTTCAAAAGCAAGATCTATTTTCTTTTTATGACTCCTTACTCCACTAGCTATGAACCTGAACTTCACTGGATCTTTATGAAACTTAACCGTTGCAAAAAGAAATGGAAATTCAGGCTCATATCTTCCTGTTTGTGGAATTTTAAGTTTCTTGAAGAATGCCTTAAAACGATTTTCTAACTGCTTGGTAGAATAACTTACGGGCTCGTAGGTTACTCTATTATTGAGTTCCATAGTTAACAATTCAAAATAGAACTTCTTACAGATAATTGCAAATTTATTGCTAGCTTTATCCGTAGTGGTAAGAATAAATAGGTCTTGTAGTTTGGAGAGTGACCTTTTAGCATCTCCAGAGAAAAAGATATTTCTATCGAAACAAAAGTCCAGACCTGCCAACTCACAAGTGAAGCTATTGATTACATTATATTTCCATTCTGCGAAGGCCTCAATGGACTGATTGTATGTTAAACTGGTTTTTACAATGTATCTATTAACATCTTGAGTGAAGCTCTCAAGAATCCTCTCTTTGGAAATTGGGAAGGAAGGTCTAAATTTAGAACCATACTCTAATAAATTCCTAAGCTTGTCATTTTCAACAAAACTCAAGTTTCCAGTGATCATATGGTTGTAATTCTTATCATAGTGAACTGTTTCTTTATGTTCATCACAAGAACATGTAATAACTACAGGAATGTAACTCGAATAATTAAGTTTGTAGTTTTTAACTATTGACCCTAAGGTCTTAACATATTTAAAACTTACAATAGACTGGTGCCTGTGGATGGGGAAAAAAATTGCATTATTGTAGAACAGCTTCCTAACATTGAGATGATCATAGGTTTTATTTAGAAACCTGATGGTTACATAATTACTGGAAAATTCTTTAAGAGAAATTTTATCTTTAAGAATATGCTTAAGAATGTCTAGAACCAAAGCAAAAACATGCTTATCAACATGGTTAGCAGTTTCTTTCCAGAATTTGAAAAAACATTTGAGGACAGAGTGCTTGAATGACTTAAGTATTCTGTAAGTATTTTTAACAAAATTAGTACCAGTTTTAAAGCTTTCCAGAGTTATTTGCAAGTTAGCAAAATCAACCTTGCTTGATGTGCGAAATAACCTCTGTCCTCTATTACCTCTAGTGCAGCTCTTGTTATTAACAAGAAAGAAGAGTTCACGTATAGAAAATTTATGCTGATTAGGCTTATTGTCAGAAAGAGTGGAATTAAGACCATAGGGATAAAGAGACTGATGCTGCAAAATTTCAAGGGATTCAGTTTCAAGCCGAGTATAGAGGTCAGGGATAATATGCAATACCTCTATTTTCACTTTGTCAAAACCATGAGTATGGAAATGCTCTAATTCAAAGGTAGAGTACTGGTTAGCATTTGTGGAGGGGTTCACTCCAGAAGTAGAGAACTTATTAACTAGAGACCTGTGACCATTTATCCTAAGATGAAGAGGATTTTTGCTTTGGCCAATATAGCTAAGGTTGCAGACAGTACAGGTGAGCTTATAGATGGTATTGTAGGCTTTGCAAAACTTGTTGGAGCAATTATCCGCAACAGAAGAATACAGGTTAGGATCTGCAGATTTACATGTCAAACAACGTTTGTCATTTCATACTAGGTCTTTGTGGAAGTGAGAAAATGCAGAGTTTTTGCTGGTCCTTGATAAAACCAAGGCTCAGTATTCTCGACACTTTCTACATTCAGTTGTTTTATTTCATTTTTTATTTTTCTCTTTTTACTCACACCGGTAGATACATAGCTTTTTCTATGTTGTACTTGGTATGAGTCAAAAAATTTTTTTTTGCTTCGGTCTCTTCTTAATAGAATATGAATTCTGAATTTTCATAACTGCTGCGTTGCGCGTTTTGATCTTCAGGTTATTTTGCAACTTTCGTTTTAAATTCAAAAGTTTTTCCTTTGTTTTCAGCTTTGCTCTTCTGTATATATATATATATATATATAAACAAAATCTATTGACATAACCAACCTTAAAAAACACCATAATACCTTCAGGTTGGAACTGAAGAACAGGTTCTCTGCTTTAGAATGCCTAACATCGGAGGAAGTGGATATCTCTGAAGTTAACAGAAAAGTAACCAAAGCTCTTATGGAAACAGCAACAAAATTAGCTGGGTCTAAGAACAAGTTGCATGTAAACAAATTATCAGGAAAAACGAAAATGTTGATGCAAAAAAGAAGAGAGATGAGGGCAACTAAAGAAGATGTGACTTCCAAAGTGGAATATATAGAGCTATGCAAGACAGTAAGAAAAAGTATCACTGAAGACGTAAGAAAATTCAATTGTGAACTAGTGAGGAAAGCAATTGAAAACAACCAAAGCCTAAAGATAGCAAAGGGACATCTCAGTAAATGAAGAAAACAGATTATGGCACTGAGAAAAGAAGATGGTTCTGTAACAAGAAATAGAGGCGAAATTTTGACAAGAGTGAAAGATTTCTACCCCAAATTATATGAAAGGGATGATACATGCACTCCAGACATCATGAAAGATACCAGTACCAGAGTTCCTCCAGTCCTTCCAGCAGAAGTTGCACATGCAATCAAGAACATGAAGCGGAGAAAAGCTCCAGGAGAAGATGGAATTACTGTAGACATCATACAAGAAGCAAGTGGAGAAATCGAAACAGTACTCGCCCAAATTTTCACTCGATGCCTTAATGAAGGAAAGATTCCTGAGGATTGGAACACCGCTACAATGATCCTGCTACATAAGAAAGGTGACATTGTGGATCTCGGAAACTACAGACCTATCAGCCTCCTATCAGTAGTTTATAAAATCTTCACTAAAGTTCTTTCACACCGCTTGAAGGTAACACTGGACATGGCTCAACCGAGAGAACAAGCTGGATTCAGGAGTGGCTACAGCACAATAGATCATATCCACGTACTGAGAGAACTAATTGAAAGAGCGAGGGAATATGAACTTCCATTGTGCATGGCTTTTATCGATTATGAAAAAGCCTTTGATTCGGTGAAACCATCAGCAGTTACAATGGCTCTGAAAACCTGCGGTATTGAAGATGCATACATTAATATTATTAATAACATCTATGAAAATGCAAGTGCAAAGATTCGGCTGTTTGAAAATACAACACACGTAAAAATTGGAAAGGGAGTGAGACAAGGTGACACCATATCTCCGAAGCTCTTTAATGCCACATTGGAGGGTGTTTTTCAGTCGCTGAGCTGGGAAAACAAGGGGATAAAGATTAATGGAGATTATCTAACCCACCTTCGTTTTGCTGATGACGTAGTCATTTTTGCAACTACCCCATCAGAGCTGCAGAGTTTGATCCAGGAACTTGCTGACAAGAGTAAAGAAGTGGGATTAAAAATGAACTTTCAGAAGACAAAAGTGATGTTCAATGCTTTTACAAGAAATGAAGATTTATCGATTGATGGAGAAAAGTTGGAGATAACAGACACGTACGTTTATCTTGGACAGCAGATATCAAGTGAGGGTCACATTGATGAAGAAATTAATCGGCGTACAAAACTTGCCTGGAGAGCTTTTGGAAGAAACAGCATAATTTTCAAGAGCAATATGCCATTATGTCTTAAAAGAAAAGTGTTTGATCACTGCATCCTTCCAGTGCTTACGTATGGTGCAGAGACGTGGACCTTAACTAAAAGAGACATACAAAGGCTGCAGACAACTCAAAGTAGCATGGAGAGGTGCATACTTGGTGTAACCAGGAGAGATAAGAAGAGGAACTCGTCGATCCGAAAAATGACAAGAGTGGAAGACATCATGATTAGAGTTAAATCCCTGAAATGGCAATGGGCTGGACATACTCTCAGAAGGACAGATCATCGATGGACAGCCGAAATTTTAGATTGGATTCCAAGGGACAGGAAAAGACCCAGAAGAAGACCACATGGGAGATGGGTGGATAAATTCGAAAGTATGCAGGGGTGACATGGAGGAGACTGGCACAAGACAGACCGTTGTGGAGGAAACTTGGGGAGACCTTCGTCCAGCAGTGGATTGATAATGGTTGACAATGATGATGATGATGATGATGATATACATGTAAATGTCTTTCAATCACTGAACTGGGAAAACAAAGGCATAAAGATTAATGGAGATTATCTAACCCACCTTCCTTTTGCTGATGACATAGTCATTTTTGCAACTACCCCATCAGAGCTACAGAGTATGATGGAGGAACTTGCTGACAAGAGTAAAGAAGTGGGATTATAAATGAACTTTCAGAAGACAAAAGTGATGTTCAATGCTTTTACAAGAAATGAAGATTTATCGATTGATGGAGAAAAGCTGGAGATAACAGACACGTACGTTTATCTTGGACAGCAGATATCAAGTGAGGGTCACATTGGTGAAGAAATTAATCGGCGTACAAAACTTGCCTGGAGAGCTTTTGGAAGAAACAGCATAATTTTCAAGAGCAATATGCCATTATGTCTTAAAAGAAAAGTGTTTGATCAATGCATCCTTCCAGTGCTTACGTATGGTGCAGAAACGTGGACCTTAGCTAAAAGAGACATACAAAGGCTGCAGACAACTCAAAACAGCATGGAGAGGTGCATGCTTGGTGTAACCAGGAGAGATAAGAAGAGGAACACGTGGATCCGAAAAATGACAAGAGTGGAAGACATCATGATCAGAGTTAAATCCCTGAAATGGCAATGGGCTGGACATACTGCCAGAAGAACAGACCATCGATGGACAGCCGAAATTTTAGATTGGATTCCAAGGGACAGGAAAAGACCCAGAAGAAGACCACATGGAAGATGGGTGGATGAAATTCGAAAGTATGCGGGAGTGACATGGAGGAGACTGGCACAAGACAGACCGTTGTGGAGGAAACTTGGGGAGACCTTCGTCCAGCAGTGGATTGATAATGGTTGACAATGATGATGATGATGATATACATGTAAACGTAATATATATATTCTTCTTTTATTTACATATAATTTTATTTATATTCATCCCAATAACTGCTTGATATTTAATAACTGAAATCTTTTTTTAATAATAAAATTTGGTTACTTGCTAAATTTTAGTGCCATTTTTAGTGCCACTATTTTGCGTAATCCAGAAGTAATGGCTAACTATGACTGTGACCATGGAGTATATTACAAATGGGAATCATTACTTACGATTACACAAATGTATTTTTTTAAATGTATCTAGATTGTTCACTCTTTCCACGCTTTGATGGAGATGCGCATACTTTCACATGGTGTGCATACTTTCACATGGTCCGTTAGATTTTTGGTTCTATAATCTTTCATCACACCGTCGACATCTTTATTTGTAATTATACACTTTCCATATTTTGAACAAAAAGCAAGACCAAACAACACAGAATTATTCACCGGTTCCTTAATGAGACGAAACAATTTCCAGCGTTCACTCTTCCATTTGTGGTTTTCAACAAGCACGTATTTGTTGACCTCGACGCTTTCTCAAATACCTTAATATTAAATTCATCCATATTAACAATTAAGGAGTTAATTTCGACATGACATATCATGGGAACGGGATGTTAGCACATCAATCGAAAACCTCTGAATGCTCAAATGTAAAAGATGCTATGTGAAAAGTAACTCTTAGTCATACAGTGAACTTCGTACGGAGAGAGTGAATCAGCTGAGAAGCAGGCGAATGGCGTTTGCCTGTACCTTGCCCTGGACAATCGCACTGTAAAAAAACGCAAAGGAAGTATTCTTTTACGACGTCGATCGGTGGAAATCTTTGTTGCTTTAAGAAATAGACGACAATATTTTTGCATGGCAAATCATAATTCACTCCGTGGGCACCAGTATCGACTGCAGAATTCCACAACGCGCATTTTTCTTTGGAAAATACTTTTCTCTTTTCAAAAATAAAACGGAAATAAGACCGGGTTAAAATTGAGTCACGAACACCATGACCCGACAAGTTGGACCCGCAAGAAATTGTCAACCCGTTGACCCGTGACCCGTTTCCATCTCTGGCGGAGACCAATGTCTTCCAAATCTTACATTCACCGCCAGAGCGATGATTCTCAAGCCAGAGTAAATTGAATAAACGTCTTTGTTTGTTACAGCTTTAAAGAAAAGTCTGCAGTCATATCTCAGGTGTGTGATTCTGTGTGTCGAACCAGTTTAATCACCTCGGGGACATTAAAAGAGTAAACAGAAACTCAAAGCACCTCGTCGGAGGTTGATCGAACCAAAATAAGATAAAATGCGATGACTCTCGCCGGATCACAAGTATAGTTATAAAGAGGCGGAAAGGCGCGAGGGTCATTACATATGTATAAACTTAAGAAAACATTCGCCAGCCAAAGATTTTAGTCGCCACTGCTGTATGGCATCCAGAGTTTTTGCTCCGTGATTATAGTTGTGAAAAATATCTGAATGCTTTTGTGCTGTGCACAAAACCATATTGAAGCGGAAACTATCGTTGTATAATTAATAACAAGGAACAATATACCAACTGTACTTAAATAGTATAACTATACTAGTGATCCGAAATTTCTTGGTGAGAATAGAAATAAAGGTTTCCAAGCTTTCGCACATCAACCAGATGACTTTCTCAAGAAAGGTAGACAGCTAGCTGCAAACTGAATAATAGAACGGTTCAACAATTCGAACGTGGTGACTTGACTTGACAATAACGAATAGATGCGAACGTAATCAGTTATTCAAAGACACGAGGCGTTATGCTCGTTTAGCACGCGGAATCATGAAAGGAAAACCAAGAGACAATCACTATTTGAAGAACTGGTTCCGAACCCGTGGTAACTCCAGTGAGGCGCTATCATTGCACGACTCGCTGTTGGTTATGATCTCCAAAGTTTCGCGAATGGCAGTAGATTTTCGGGTGGAGTAAGAAGCTAATTTATTTACGTCATCCCACATAGGAGCAGAGGACTTGAACTTGACTTCTCTGGATAGGGCCGTGGTTACTTTGCCGTTCTTTATGTGTCCCTTTTATGTTCGGTAACTCTAATTCTAAATGAACGTTTCGTCATTCCAATGTAGTATCGCGCGGATACGTCCGGATATAGCAGAGGAATGGCATAAACATCCGCTCCATTGGAAGGTGGGGACTTCTCAGTGTTTCCCTTAAGCATGGTATATAAAGATGTCGGAGATCTGATGCCAACACCGAGGTTCATCTCCTTGAGCGCGTTCTTGAGCTAATAGGAAGCATTTGGTATATAGGGAATTTTTTTTTTGATTGGAGGTTTAACGACCACCGTGAGCAACTCAATGGGCTATAAGCAGTCGCCCGTCCCTAATTTAGGGTCACTGGTTCCAGGGAAGGGAGAGAGCCAGTGCCGTAAGACAAACACAACATCCATGCCTGACCGGGATTCGAACCCGGACCCCTTACGGACGAATGATCATAGGCCAGCGCCTTAGACCACTACGCCACCGGGGCGGCTATAGGGAATTGATCCCAGGTTAATTTAGGGGCAGAAGTTCGAGGAAATGGAGAGAACCGCTGTCGTAAGTACAGTACCCGAGATTTGTTACCTACGCTCCTCAGTACTAGGTCGTCCCGCTGGCCGAGTGATACGAAGCCTTGGCTTCTAAACATTTGTCCGAGATGGGTCCACGTTCGAATCCCGAGTGAGGCGAGGATGGCATGTTTGTCTTACAGCACTGGTTCTCTCCCTTCCCTGGAACCAGTGGCCCCAAATTAGAGACTGGTGACTGCTTATAGATCACTGAGTTGCTCACGGTGGTCATTAAACAACATTCAAACTTAAAACACAGCAACAGTACTAAAATACTTAGAACTAACCCAGGTAGCACAGCCTTGCAATTTTCGTAGTCTAACACTGAGCCATCGTCTTTTAAGAATAGAAGACGGTGGCTGAATGTTGGGTCTACGTCAAATTACAAGGCCGTGCTACCTGTGAATTGATCACTGTGTGACTCCGTTTCTTTTAAAACAGGTAGCGCAACAAATGCAAATATATACACTCATCATCAAAAATAGTTCCACCAGAAGGAAGCAACCGACAAGAATGAAACTTGGTGGGTAAGTTTGACATCGTGATACATGCAAATGATTCAAGTATCACGCTCGGCCGCGCATATGACGGCAGCAATGAGGGGTCGTAGAGCTGTGTATGACCGACTATATAACGTCGTCCCGTTGCGCGTTCTTGCCATTCTGACTCGTGCTATCGTATTGGCTGCATCCTTTGTAAGTGAAGTATGCCTCGGTGAAAAGTTCGGAAGCAATTCGAGCAGTTGGAGGAGTTCGAGAGGAGCTGCATCGTCGGGCTCCGGGAAGAGGGATGGTCTTATCGCCGTATTGCGGGCCATACCGGTCGTGCGGATATCACCATAGCACGCTGTTGGTGACAGTGGATAGAACACGGCACGCAGCAGCTACAGGATGGATCTGGGAGTCCTAGATAAACCACGGAGAGAGAGAGAGAGAAATGACCGACAGGTTGTCCAACATGCGCAGAGTGACCCAACAGCCACGACTGCGGATATTCAGCGAGCAGTGGTGCCCTCCATGCATCGTCCGATTAGTGCCAGCACCACTGGCAGACGGCTGCCGTTAACACCACTGCATCGTCACCAAGGACTGGAATGGTGTCGTGCCAGACTGTCAAGGAACCACTCAGAATGGCAGTGGGTGAACTTCAGTGACGAGTCCCGCTTTTGTCTTAGACAAGACGACCATCGAATCTGTGTGTGGAGGCACCGTGGTCAGCGCCAAGATGAACGGTTTGCTGTCGACCGTCACACGTCCAGAAGGCCTGGTATCATGGTGTGGAGTGCAATTGCCTACGATGCCAGATCACCTTTGGTGCTCATTACAGTCACTTTAACAGTACAACATTACGTTAATGACGTCCTACAACCAGTGGCCCTACCTTTTCTGAACGCTCACTCCGGTGCGATTTTCCAACAGGACAACGCTCGTCCGCATACTGCTGCTGTCTCGAGAGCTTGCCTTCAAGGCACTAACACTCTGCCATGGCACCGCCAGACCTATCGCCGACTGAAAATGTGTGGGATGCTGTCGGACGCGCTATCCACACTCCACCCCTACCGCACAATCTGTAGGAACTGCGTGAACAAATTCAAGTTGCATGGGTCGGCTTATCGCAGGACACCATTAGGAACCTGTACAACTCCATGCCGAGACGTGTGACATGCTGTGTGAGCAAACGTGGCGGCCCGACGCCATACTGAGAGACACTACTTATTGGAGTGTAGCTCAATAAATATTACCCATATCAGTATCAATGTTTAATCATTTATTGTTCCTGGTAACATTTGCCTTCCTCCTGAATAGCATTGCAATCCGACACGTCCTTCTGGATGCTACTGTTTTTTTGACGATGAATGTATTTCGCCACCGAACGTAAAAAGGCAGGGAATATGTATAGTCTGATATGATCTCCCATTTACGATACAGAATTATTATTTTCAATTTAACTTCGAACAGACCGCCTATGTGGCAGAGTGGTCTGAGGCGCTGGCTTCTGATAATTAGTCCGAGACGGTCCTGGATGAGGCATTGGTGGTACGCTTGTCACGTGACTCTGGCTCTGTCCCCTTTCTTGAACCAATGGCCCGAAATTAAGAACGGACGACTGCTTGCAACCCTTAGAATTGCTCATGGTGTTCGTTAAACACCCAAACAAAAGAGAAATTACTTCAATAAGCGGCGGAGATAGAGTGTTCAAAGATGAACATGGACGTAAGCGTGATGTCATATGACTTGCCAGTAATCTAAAAGTAGCAGTTTAGCAAGCAGTTGCTTCCTGTAAAGCAAGATAGCAGATGCGTTCTTATTACAGGACGACACTGTCGCCTCAGATATGATTTGCAAATTGAAGGGGACAGAGCCTTACATTACGTAAGCCTAGGAGGTGTGTGCATTTATCTTCTCGATTTTGCACGGCACGTGAACTTCCGGATCCTCTTCCGATGGTAGGCTGATTCCTTGAAATGATTCTCGCCTGAACGTGCAAAACAGCTGAAATTCGATACATTGGTAATTTCTGGGCTGCTCATCTGAGCAGCAAAAGATGGTCCGAAATCCCCGATTTCCGCACTTTTATGGTTATCTATATGTCTCTCGTCCTCTGCTCCGCACACACACACACACACAAATCTCAGTATTTAAAAATACTAGGAAAAATAAATGATATATTTTATTCTGGCATCGCTGTGAGTGAAAACTTCCAAATACACTCCTTGAAGTGATACCTGAAAGCACAGAGGCGTTTGTTGGATGTGAGCTTTTTTCGCTTCTTAACGGACAACCGAATCTGCTTATTGTTCGATCATGCTTTCCAGTCACCCCCGCTTCCAATTTTATTTTTAAAGAAACAAAAATCTCTTCATGGTAAAGACATGTCCATCTGAATTCACTCCCCCTACAAAAAGGGAAGGGGGAGGCTAAGAAGAAAAAAGTGCAAAATGTAGCAGATGGCTTTGCTGAAGAAAATGAAAACTGAAAAACGGTGAGGGGAATAGAAAGAGACAAGCTTGCAATGATGAATGCCCTAACCATAAACTTGCTGGATAAAAAGCATTTAGAAACGAGGCGTGGTTTTCTTTTCTATGTAACCCCCCCCCCCCCCCCCCATATTTGTCTGTGAATAAATACGATGTTTCCGCTTGCAAACGTTTTTTCCGAAAATGAGCATTTTTCACTTCGCATTGAATGGATGCAAACCTGACTAAGGTTTTCCACCTAGTAACGAAAATGTATGTTTGCATTATTTTCCATATTACTGTTGTAAGATGAACTGGGCAAATTCTTCTTTGATATTAACAAAGCCAACATTTTCCGTAAAATTTTCACCTTTATATGGCCCACTGTTTCCTGCTAGGTGACAAAAATATTTATTTGTATCTGTTAAAACGTTTTTGTTTAGTATTTTTTTTTTTTTTTTTTGGAGGTGCAGAAAAAAATTATTTTGTATTGTATCAGAAGTGAGCATTGCCAGGTTTAACAAGTTTTTCTGCTGGGAGCACGCATGATAAAAAATAACACGATATTTCTTGTTTGTGGAAGCGATGTTTCGGTTGCCGACGAAAATTTTCCATTCATTCTTTAATATCGTAGAAACCTGAGTCGTAAAAAAAAAAAAAAAGAACACGTGTACAGTAGTCGAAACTGGCGGCATCGAATGTAATTTTTGCATACCTAGAGTTCAATAACATACTAAATGATCTTTAAAAACACCTTCGTGTAAAACACCATGGGGAAATAAACACTGGTCTGATGAGGTATAACAATACTATTTCGCAACCAGGAGTTCTAAATATAGAGCCCTTACAGATGCGAATCATGGCCGCTTCAGTAGAAGCGAGCAACAAAATAGGCTGAGCTGACCGCTCGCATTTGGTAATGAACCCCAAAATCGATAAGAGGATGTTAGTGGAAAACTGTAACTATCAACAACCGCAAAACAGGCTTCTGGTTCCATGATAATTCGCGTGCATTCAGCGCTTAAACAATCATTGAACTTGCACTTTCGCAGAGGAAGTGGAGCGAAAGACAGCTCGGACATGGCGAATCGTGCGCGTTGGACCATCGCGCATACCGGAAGTGTTATCAACAAAGCGGAACAATGCGGTCACATAGGTCGTTAACGTCGCAAAATGGCCTCTCTAAAAGTCATTCATGTGATCGCTAGGTTTTAGTTGGTATTTTATCACGAAACCAGAAAACTGATCGAGATCACAGACAGTCGTCGAAGAATGGGGAGTGGATCATCCCGGAATTAATGTTGGTGGTGGACACTTTTGCAAATAAATAAGAGAAGTACAGGGTGTTTCAAAAACATGTAACAATAATAAGGCTCATCAGTGCTCCAGGACCCGACTTTCTCGCATAAGTTGTGTTCTAACTTACATTAAAAATAATTGCATAAACACTGAAAATTAGAAAAAAAAAAAAAAAAAAAACCACGCTGTTTTCTTTCTTTCAAACACCTGCCGTGATTTCAGTACTTCTTATGCTTTCGGGATTTTTTTTATTATGCGATTTGCACTAGGTCCTTTGTGATGGGTTTTAGCTGTGTTGATGTTACAGTTCATACAACCTTCGTTGGATTGAAAGGATTTTATCCTATAGGCCCTACAACTAAGTTACATAGCTTTGCTTTTTACAAAGGACGAAGGAAGAAGTAGAAAAGTTTAACACGCTTTCTTTGATTGTTGTGGCCATTAGTGTATTGCTCTTTGTGTCGTTTGGAGCCCGTCCTGCAATTTTTAATCCTTTTTTCTGCGTCTCCCTTCGTGTACGATTCTAGTCCAGGCCTGTAGCCATAAGAAGATGGGAAGGGGCGACCGATGATTGATGTCAGACAAAGAATATAAAGGAGGCCAGGCAAAAGACATGAAGGACGGCCGCGGGTGCGTGACTGCCACGGGAGGGGCCTCAGGTTCGATCCCAGGCAGGTACGAACGCTCGATCCACTAAATATCTGCCGTGCGTCGGGTGGGCACGTTAAGCCGTCGGACTCCGGATACTGGCCCCCGGTGATAAATAAGGGCGTCTTCCTCCCCTTTTCTACATCGCTTCCGTGTCACTTTCCTATCTGGCACTCTAGCCCAAATCTCCTAGCTTCCTATTTCTAAGGGAGTGTCTGACCCTTAGAAATAGCTTCCTATTTCTAAGGGTCAGACACTCCCTTCCTAAAATCCTCTACATTTGGTCTTGGTCTTGAAGGAGGTCGAGCGAAGGATATAAAGGAGATCGGGCAAAAGATATGAAAGACGTCTGGCACTGGACTGTAATGGAAGTGGTTACCTTTGCTGCCGGCGCCAAGAACGTATCTTTTGCGTCCGTTGGTGCTTTGAGACTCACCCTGAGATTAAACAAGACTGTCCCTTTCTGTCTTGCAGACTTACCGATTTCCTAGGAGTATCCGTGCCTTTTGTGGTGTTCCACCACCACTGATTGACCTATCTCTGCTTCCAGGAGGCGTATTTAAAAAGATCCTTCTTTAGCATACCTATGAAGAATGCTTTTCGCATATTTTCCACCTTTCCATTATTCAAAATTCTTCCGCTAGGTAGCGTAAATTTATATCATGTTTTCATCTATATCTCTTCTAATTGTTCGACGTGAAAATTCTGTTGCCTCTGATATCTTCATTACGAGAATTTTTTTGTGCCCAGTTTGTTAATTTTCGTTGCATACTTTTCAGCCGCTAGTGGAAGAAAGTAATTGTTTCAATTTCTAAATGTTTTATCGATTATAAAAATCTGCTTGATTTTTATTTTTAATGGGTTCCACTGAATGACTTTAAAATATTTTATTCATGTTGGAAAGAACTCAAAAGACGTACTGCTAAAGTTACGAAACGATGTACATCAAAACAAATTGTAAACCACTGTAGTGTCACTAGGACGGGCAAAAGGAACTGACACCCCCGACCATATTTGGTCTGACAGCCCCATACCTGGACTTTCCTTACTATGGCCCTGTTCTAATCCCCCATACGCTGTATGCCTCGCGCTCAGAGCTTCTTTTTAGCACACATATCCTTATTTTTCAATTTTTTGTTTTCAACAAAATTCTGTATGATCTAAAACCATAGGACACACTCATGCGTTAAAAGATTATGACAACCTACTTAATAGTATGTTGGGAAGCCTTTTCCCCTGATTACCGCCTGCACCCGACATGACAGCAACTCAGCTTGACAGGGAAGGTGTCCTCAGTTATACTGTACCAGATGGATAGAATGACGTCCTGGAGTTCGGCGACGGAGCGAGGTACTGGCGTGGACTTGCGAATTTCGTGTTTCACTGTATCCCACAAACGTTCAATGGGATTCAAGTCGAGGGAATTTGGCTTCTAAGATAGCACACCAAATGCTTGGACATGATCATCTAACCATACTCGCATAACGCAGGCCTTGTGACACGGGGCGTTGTCTTTCCGGAAAAGTCCAACACCATCCCGATACACGTTCACCATGCCAGGCAGCACTTGGTCCGAAATATAATCTTGGTGGGATCTAGAGACGAGGCGAGATGTGTTCAACGATAATTACGGGACGCAGCAATGCCTATATGAGAACAATCCCATACCATGATAACGTTCGAGCTTGCAGTCTGGTTGTAGGTGTTCACTCATGCGGCGTCGAACACGGACCACATCTGTTGTCATGTTGGAACTATGACCTGGACTCATGAGACCTGTCGACTCTTTCCAAAGTCCAGTCACTGTTCTCCGTTCTCACTGCAGGAGGAGTTGTTGGTGACGACTGGTCATCATGAAGGGGGCCAAAGAAGTCTAAGGCCCAGTCACAAAGGTTTCCATGGATTGTATGGTCAGAAACATTTCTCTGTCAGCCCCGGTCTTTTTCTTAATTGAGGGAGGGATCGTGAGCCGTCTGTTGTTCCGGACAAAACGTGCCAACCAGCTTTCACCTCGACTGTTAACCAGTCGTTGTCTCTCCTTTCCGCAGTGTGTGTTAGACATTTAACGTTACTTCAGGGTGATGAAATTGTTTCATGACTTTTGGGCACTTTTTAAGAATGTCTCCACTACGCTTGGTGACGGAGAAACGTTTACCTTTCTCTTAGGGCGTAGTAAGCTATCTTCTGTCATTGTGTTGTCACCAAAAGCTAAGGAAATTGATAATTAATTTACTGGCATAGATAAGGACACACAGGCAGATGCGACCCTGTGACGCTTGGCAGAGAGAGCGTCTTTACTTTAAATTCTACCCTGAGTATGTCTACGTAGAAAAAAAATATTAGTTTGGTAGCATTAAGAAAATTCCTAAAGCATGTTGATGTTTCATTTGGTGCCAGCAAAAGAAATAGAAAAAAAAACAAGAAAAAAAAAAAAAAAAAAAAAAAAAAAAACGACATATAAACATGATGATTACTGAGATCCTCTGGCTTGCGGAACCAATGGGAGCAACGCCCACACAACCTTTGATCTGTGGGGCCATGTGCCCTTATTGTCCCCTCAGGTTTGGCACCACTTGCAGAATAGCTCTATCGAAAATGTTTTGGCTCAACACAAGTGAAAATATAGCTCAGCCTGGAAAATGTTAAATGATTTTTTTATCCACGCACATCGAATAATAACTTTCTCGAGTACAAAAATAAATGCAATAATACCATTTTCAGCTGGAAAAAATCAAGAAACAGAAGAAAGCTCCTTAATGTCAGAGAGGAGCGAAGTTAAATGAGTAGGAAGTTTTTTGCTGACTGTGCTACTGGAACACGAGAAGAAGCATCAAGTTATCGTATGTCGTATAAATTTACAAAAACAGTGACAAGTAAAATAGTTCAAATATGGGCAACTCTGCTATTAGGTCAAGTATTTGTGGGCTGTAAAAATTTACGGGAAATGTGACAAGTAGAACAGTTGAAGGGTGGGCCACTCTGCCAATTAGTCAAGTAATCGTGGGCAGTATAAATTTACGAAAACTATGGCAAGTATTAGAACAGTTGAAAGGCGGGCAACTCTGCCAAAAAGCCAAGTAATTGTGGGTCGTATTAATTTACAGAAACTGTTGCAAGTAAAATAGTTGGAGGGTGGGCAACATTCGCAGAGTTGCCCACCCTCCAACTATTACTATAGTAAAGTAATCATGGGCAGTACAATTTTTTTTTTTTTTTTTTTTTTGCCTCAGCGGAAACAGCAAAATCCTTGAAATCCCGAATCTTCATTAAGCATACCGCTGACAAAGCAAACTTTGAAGAACTGAACTATTAGTAACGCTACAAAGTTTAAAAACATTCTTAAATATTTTTAACTTTGTAAATTTTAGACACTTCCAAACAGCCTGGGAGATTTTAAACTTGAGTGGAATTTGTATGTTACGTCCGAATACTTAAGTGGAAAACTTCTTTATTTTCAGCATTAGACTAAATGTGAATGTTTCTTTTTCTGTTTCGAAAGTGAAAGGACACTCTCTCTCTCGGGTCCTATTTAAGTTAAGTTTTCACAAAACATCGCATTTGAAGAAAAATACTAATTCGATGGTTGACGAAGAAGGTTTTGAAATATCCGTGTATCCTAAATGTTCAAATTCTGGAATGAAACTGCTGACCATGTTGATAAGCATGTTTTTGCTTTGGTTCTGGACATTCTTAAACATATTCTTAAAGATAAAATTTCTCTTAAAGAATTTTCCAGTAATTTTGTTACCATCAGGTTCCTAAATAAAGCCTACGATAATCTCAATGTAAGGAAGCTGTTCTACAATAATGCAATTTTTTCCCATCCACAGGCACCAGTCTATTGTAAGTTTTAAATATGTTAAGACCTTAGGGTCAATAGTTAAAAACTACAAACTTAACTCTTCGAGCTACATTCCTGTAATTACTTCTTGTTCTTGTGATGAACATAAAGAAACAGTTCACTATGATAAGAATTACAACCATATTATCACCGGAAACTTGAGTTATGTTGAAAATGAAAAGCTTAGGAATTTATTAGAGTATGGCTCTAAATTCAGACCTTCCTTCACAATTTCCAAAGAAAGGATTCTTGAGAGCTTCACTCAAGATGTAAATAAGTACATCGTAAAAACTAGTTTGACGTACAATCAGCCTATTGAGGCCTTCGCAGAATGGAAATATAATATAATCAATAGCTTCACCGGTGAGTTGGCAGGTCTGGACTTTTGTTTCGACAGAAATCTCTTTTTCTCTGGAGAAGCTAAAAGGTCACTCTCCAAACTACAAGACCAATTTATTTTTACCACTACGGATAAAGCTAGCAATAATTTTGCAATTATCTGTAAGAAGTTCTATTTTGAATTGTTAACTATGGAACTCAATAATAGAGTAACATACGAGCCCGTAAGTTATTCTACCAAGCAGTTAGAAAATCGGTTTAAGGCATTCTTCAAGAAACTTAAAATTCCACAAACTAGAAGATATGGGCCTGAATTTCCATTTCTTTTTGCAACGGTTAAGTTTCATAAGGATCCTGTGAAGTTCAGGTTCATAGCTAGTGGAGTAAGGAGTCATAAAAAGAAAATAGATCTTGCTTTTGAAGATGTCTTAAAGAAGGTTTTGAAACACATTAGAAACTGTTCTAACTTGATGTACAGAGATTTTTGGATAATTAATAATAATGCAGAAGTAATTTCTACTATACTCAAAGTTTGTCCCCTAGATATTAATAGTTATGATTTTGAAAACCTATATACTAATCTGCCTCTATCAGATATAATCACTACATTTAAGGAGCTGTATGCAGAATTTAAACTTAACCAATTTGTTGATGTAGGATCTTGGAACTCTTATCTCAATTGCTGCATAAAAAATAACCATATCTTATATAATAATACTCTCTATAAGCAAGTGAACGGTATTCCAATGGGAACATCAATGTCCACAAATATCGCTAATCTATTCCTGTTCTTTAAGGAATATAAATTCATTAAAAATCACCCCACCTGCTCAGATAACTACCTTTACACTTTTAGATATATTGATGATCTGCTGTGTATCAATAATTCAGAAGTTATAGAAAGTGATTTTGATAATATCTATCCTAGCTCTCTTAACTTATGTAAAACCAACCACAGTAATCAGGAACGTGAGTTCCTAGACTTAAGCATTAAGCTCAACAGAGGTAACCCATCTATTAGCCTCTTTGATAAAAGAGTTAATTTTCCTTTCAAAGTAATTAAATATCTACACTGGAATAATAACATTTCAACCAAAGTAATTGAGAATGTACTAATTTCTCAGGTCCTAAGAATTTCAAGAATTTGCAGCAACAATTTGGATTTCAATTACCACATTAATATACTATTAGAAAGTTTTCTAGAGAACGAAATTCCTTCTTCTTTCATCAAAAGAACTTTAAGAAAAATTATTCTGAATAATAGAGTAAGGTTGGCAGATCTGCTTTAATTTTCTACACAGTTAATAATATGATTCTGACCAATCAAAGCCGTAAGGAAGTTGGCTAGAGGATGCCTATTAACTACCTAAAGGAACCTTAGTGCTATGGATATGACGGTCCTATTAAAACAAAAAATTAAATAATATAAACAAAATCACAAAAAAGCTTAAAAATCTGTTTATAAAAGAAAATAAAAACAAATAAAAAAGAAAACTAGTTATTCATCACTAGGATAGCTATACTAAAAATAGTAAAACCAACATTAAAATTAATAAGATTCTGATTAATCTATAGAAGCTCACTAAGGTGATTTAATACATGCAAAGATTATTAAATAAACTGCTCGTGTATTTTATAATATTTCTCATGTATTCTGGAGAGTTAATTCTGCTCATTCTGATCATACAGATCCACAGTCTTAAGTTTATATATTTTTTTCTCTGGTTAAAATCTCCGCGCGTTGGTTTCTTGCTGTATGAGGAGGCCATCAGCCCCACCCTCACTGCCCCCCAGCGTCTTGGGAGTGGCGGAAGGGGTCAGCCATGTTCTCCTCTTGTGTGGAGAAAGGTTTTGTCACACAAGAGGTAAGCTCTCTTCCTTGTTTTTGGGTTCTAGGTTTTATAAGTTCAATGTTTGTACTTTATGTACCTTTTCTCTGTCGTTTTTTAGCTTTTCAGCTTTTAAGCATTGGTTTGTCTGTTAACATTTTTGCGGGTTTTAACTCTTACTTTTCTTTGTAACTTTGAGCGTCTTTTGGGGTACCTAGGAACAGAAGAAGGCTAAGCCTGTTCCTTTTCTATGCGCTGTCTATGCGCTGTTTTTTCAAAGTAGTTAAGTTCTTAATAACTAATTAATTATGCACTTAAAGCACTGCTGAAATACTTTGTACATATTGCAACTAACTGTTTAAGGTATATAACTTTCACAAAGTTTTCTTTAGTTAATATTTATCTTTAACTTATTCTCGTTTTCGTGCTGTCATAAGTTGTAGAGTAGGGGGTTTTAGACTCAAGTTTTCTTTCAAAAATCTGTTCGTTATAAATTAACATTTCCTTTTTTAATTGCAATGTAAAATTTGGATTTCTTTTGCATTGTTTTTCAGGTTTAAATTCTCTCTCAAACGAACTTGGAATTTCGTTATAGCTGAAAATCATTTCCATTTATTATGTCACTCTCACAGCTTGAGTTCTCTTTAATCTTCTTCTCTCTGTTTAATAGTAACAGATGAAGAGCATGGGTCGGGCCATGAAGGTTAATGGATGCAAGCGAAATTGTTAACTAGTGCTAGGTCATGCTACTCTACGGAGGACATGACTTATATATATATATTTTTTAACTATTTTAGGTGGGAATGTTACTTGCATCTATGGCCTTGCAGAAACCCATTTCCAACTAGGTCTTTGTGGAAGTGAGAAAATGCAGAGTTTTTGCTGGTCCTTGATAAAGCCAAGGCTCAGTATTCTCGACACCTTCTACATTCAGTTGTTTTATTTTATTTTTTTATCTTTTTCTCCTTTTACTCACACAGGTAGATACATAACCTTTTCTATGTTGTATTAGGTGTGAGTCAAAATTATATATGTATTTTTTTGCTTAGGTATCTTCTTTATAGAATGTGTATTCTGAATTTTCAAAACTGCTGCGTTGCGCGTTTTGATTTTTAGGTTATTTTGCACCCTTCGTTTTAAATTCTAAAATTGTTTC
This sequence comes from Macrothele yani, assembly GCA_039090855.1. NCBI lineage: Eukaryota > Metazoa > Arthropoda > Arachnida > Araneae > Macrothelidae > Macrothele > Macrothele yani. The sequence continues at coordinate 76,753,718 of CM076993.1, read as the reverse complement.
CTTAGTCTTCAGTTTTGCTCTTAAGTATATATATATATATATACACTATCTACCAACAAGTAATTGGACACCTCTGCAATCGACGATATCTGCGGTCCTGATACACGTCACGGCCGCCGTCGTTAAATGTCGTGTAGGAAACAACAACGCAACCAGTCGCATGAAAGATACCACGCAGTTCGGAGCTCTCTGATTTCAAAAAAGGTGTAATCGTCGGGTATCACAGAAATGGCCGATCCATACGTGACATATCCAGCGAGTTGAAGTACCCAAAATCGACAGTGGCCTACGTGATTGGCAAGTGGAAGATGAGAGGTGACTATCGGAATGTGCCCCGACCCGGCAGACCCACAAAACTGGGAGTTAGAGACCGACGGGTGCTGGCCAGAGAAATTCGGAAGAACCGCACCAAATCGATGGGCCACATCCGCGAGAAGTTTCAACAGGCATCCGGGAGTGTTATTTCGATGAATACCATCCGTAAGGAAGCCCATCTGCTCGGTTATCATGGGCGTGCTGCAGCCCACAAGCCTTTGATCATCAAGTTCAATAGCGCTGCTCGGCTAACGTGGTGCAAAGAACGTCGACAGTGGACCGTTGAACAGTGGAAAGAGGTTCTCTGGAGCGACAAATCAAGATTCACCCTCTATCGTTCGGATGGCAGGGTCTGGGTTTGGCATCTGCCTGGAGAACGCCTCCTGCCGAAATGTATTGTGCCAACTGTGAGGTTCGGCGGCGGTGGAATTATGCTATGGGGGTGTTTCTCCTGGTATGGCACGGGACCCTTGGTCGCTATTCCTGGTAGACTCAACGCCGAGACCTACTGCACCATTTTGGATGTCCATGCGCTTCCTACGTTGTGGCAGTTTTACGGGGTGAACCCGTGTTACTTTCAGGATGATAATGCCACCTGTCATGTTGCGAGGTCCACCATGGCTTGGTATGGTGGCAATGGGGTTAATCGAATGGACTGGCCTGCGCAGAGCCCGGATCTTAACCCTATCGAGCACCTCTGGGACGAGTTGGAGCGTCGACTTAAGGGGTGTCCTCACCGTCCGAAATCGGTGAAGGAACTGACCTGTTTTCTCAAAGCCGAGTGGAAGAAAATACCACTTGCCGTCGTACAACGCCTGGTTGAGAGTATGCCCCGGAGGGTCGCAGCTGTAATCGCAGCTCGTGGAATCTCCACCAACAATGGAAGGTGAATAAACTTCGTTTTTCTTTGCTATCACAGGTGTCCAATTACTTGTTGGTAGTTAGTGTATATATATATTTCCTGTTTATTGTTCGAGCTAGTGAGCTGTATGCTGGACACCGGCTTTAAAATTGCCGACCGGAAACGAGAGAGGGTCTGGGCAGTGAGTGATTGTTGACGAGACTTATGCTCCTTTCTGCAAGCATCAGGAAGCCAGGATATTCTTGCTTATTCTGCACAAAAATGGAGAACAGCACTATACCATCCGAACAACTTAATCCAGGAATTTGCATTATAAGCACCCATATGAGGAGGGGAGGGAAGCAAGGGCTGTGGATCAATGCTGAGTTCGGGCTTAATTTTTGTCGGAGCCCGAAGTACATCAGTCTGAGCCCACCCGAGCCCGAAATCAATATTACAACATAGAGCCCGGGCCCGAATGAACCCGAAAACTATGACAGACTTTTTAGGCATTTATTAAAAGAATCACCTCTTCCAGACTTCGACTCCTACCCCCACCTGCAATTAGCCGGTGTCTTTCTCAACTTGGGGTAGGGAAGGGGCCTATATCTGTTTTTGTAGTATATTTGCACTTTTTTCTTTTTTCAGTATTCATTTCTTCCTGAAATGCTTCAGATAGCCGGAAAGATCGACAGGCGCTGCAATCTACGTACTTTGCTCCATAGAATAAGCAGAAATAATTAGTATATAGAATAATCTACTGCGTGGAGATATAGGGAGCAAAATTTCGTCAGCGCGTGCTTTCTATTATCTAGTATCTATAGTTCTTCAAGAAGCTTTCTTTTCTCAGCAGAAATCCACGAATACGTGGCCTATGGCGTTTGCTGCCCAAGCCCGGAACAAATATCCCTCTAGAGTCTCCACTCCCAGCCCAGACCTCGTTGCCGAAAAATTTTCTTTATCAATTAGAAAGTGTAAGAATAGTCTCGTATTCTAAATCATACAAAATTACATTTTATAAAAAAGAAGAACATTCTCTCTCTCTCTCTCTCTAAGCCCGAGCCCGAACCGTAGTAAATATCATGGAGCCCGAGCCCGGTTTGGGTCGGGATCGGCCCGTCTCAGCCCTGGTGTGGATGTTCCCTCTCTTTTGAGTATTCGGTTGCAACCTTGGAAGGACTAGAGATATTTTCTCGATGACATTAAACTGATTACTATTTATTTATTTATTTCTATGCGCATGTGAAATAAAAACCTTTTGAGACTAGAGAAAGCAGTGTGGAATTTGAAGTAGGATGTAATGCTGGGACTTACTAACTGGAGGTTGGACAATAATGTACACGTGCACACTATCAGAAAGCATGAAAGGTGAAGAACAGAGGTTTGTAACATCATCCACAGCAACCAGGTTTGCTACATTCAGTGCTGGACACTGAAGTAATCGGAAAAGGCTGTATATGCACGATCTATACATATATGTATAGATCGTGCAGATACGGTTCATTTCGATTACTTCAGTTACTGCTTGCACGAGGATTAAACTCAAGCTCAGTGCTGGACAGAGATCTGCCCAAGTTCTTTCCACAACTCTGTCGTAAGCGTATTTTTCTCCTTATTGTAAACAGAGTTATTGATAGCTCCAGTTTTGTGGCTTAAGGGACATAGAAGCCCCAAATGACCAAACCCCAAAAAGAAAATGCATGCAGGAAAATATCTAAGAAATTTCTTTATAGCTACAACATCTTGTTTCGTCTACCTGTCCCTTTTATTTACGCTTTCCAACCGTAGGTTGAAGAAGCTTATACACTCCAGCTTTGTCCGTATGTCTGTCCGTTTGTCTGTCCGCACGATAACTCTCGTAAAAATGGTTCGATTTCGATGAAATTTTAGTATGTGGCAGGGAACCACCTGGGGACGAAACTTATTAAAAATGGGCGAAATGGGGTCAAAGGTTAGGACACAGGAGCGGGATCTATTCCATAGCCCTTATGCATCATAACTTACGCAAAAATGCTTCGATTGCGACAAAACTTTATCATGTTATTTCGGAGGTATGATTATCATACGTAGAGGATTTTAGGAAGGGAGTGTCTGACCACAGGTCTTAAACAACCCTTAGAAATAGGAAGCTAGGAGATTTGGGCTAGAGTGCCCGATAGGAAAGTGACACCGAAGCGAAGTAGAAAGGAAGACGTCCTTATTTATTACCGGGATACCAGTACCCGGGGTTCGACTCGACGGCTTAACGTGTCCATCCGACGCACGGGGGATATTTAGTGGATCGAGCGTTCGTACCTGCCTGGGATCGAACCTGAGGTCCTTTCCGTGGCAGTCACGAACGTTGTCCACTAGGCCACCTGCGGCATTTCGGAGGTATACTGAACCGGTTCTGTTAAATATCATCGAAATGGGATCAAAGGTCAGGGCACAGGAGCGAGATTTATTCCTCAGCCATTATCCTCATAACTTGAGTGATAACTTGAGTAATGATTTCTGGTATGTTGGAAAGGGTATCATAATCAATGCATTGCATGATTTTACTAACTTGTTCTGTTTCACGTGTGTGAGAAAACGATTAGATAACAGTCAAGGTAGGAGAGAAATTTGCATACGGGTGTTAGCGTTTATTATTCGCATTTGTAATTTCCATCTCTTTCACTTTCCCACTGAAAACAAAGCTGAGAGATCCAATGTTGTTCCATTTTTACGCGCAAGGGTTTGTCCGGCCACAGAGTCTCTCTAACAAAATTTTTATGCTATGTTTGAGCACCGACTTCACTTTTCAGGCTGGGTAAAGCAGAAAGTATTTGATCTTTTTATAAACGTCACACATTCCTCTGCGGTAAAATTACAAAATAGCAAAGAAAAGTAAAATGCAACATACTAAAAAAATATTGAATGTAGAATCTGATTCGTAGTTGCAAAGCACTGACAGGAAAGACAGAGTTCAAGAATTCCTGGGGACACGAATGGAATTTTTTAGTATTTTAGAAGTTTAATTTGAAATTTTCCTGGGAGAAACAGAGAAATGTTTGATTTTTTTTTATTTTAGATTTTTTTGGGCAGGTAATGGCCCTCAAATATTTTTCCGAGGAGGGAAGGACGAAGTTCCGAGTCTCCCCAGTTCCAGTGCCTCTGAGTTCTGGCGTAAACAGGATAAATTCAGATTGTCTTGCATTTACTTTAAAGGCAGTATTTCTTATACGTGCATATGTATAACTTCGAAATCGGCCTACGTGATGAGCGCATTTCTCGAGCATTTCATATTCAACATTCTGAAATTTATCTGCTGTATTGCAGCTTGTAAAATAAAATCCTGTTAACTTGGTATTTGAAACCGAAAACGTGCGAAGATCATTAAACGCTTCAGCAGTTCTTTTGATCGAATCCTAGCAACTGGAATTAACCTGCTGCAGTTCGGGGAGTCAAATCTGGACTGCTACAGAATTCTTGCAACGATATCAACAGTTGGTTTGCTGAACGGGAGAAGCCGAAGAATCACGATTTTCTTAAATTAATTTCGAACTTTCAAGTTACATGCGCCTCTATAAAATGGCAGGATAATTATTTATTAGTGTTTATTTTTTGTTCTCCTATGTAAATACAAACTACAACGTTTAATTTTACCGCGAGGAAACTGTCCAGAAATTATGAAACCTTAGATTAATTAGAAATGTATTAAAAACGCTTTAGGCCACGCTTTAGGCCATTAGCACGCATCCTAGATGTCTGTAAGGAACTTAATCTTAATTAGGCTATGCATTAGAAACGCTTTAGGCCATGAGCATGCATCCTAGAGGTCTGCATGGGACTTAATTAGGTTATGTATTAAAAACGCTTTTGGCCATGAGTATGCAACCCGGAGGTCTGTTCGGGACTTAATTAGGCTATGTATTAAAAACACTTTAGGCCATGAGCATACATCTTAGAGGTCTGTTCGGGACTTAATCTTAATTAGGGTATGTATTAAACACGTTTTAGGTCATGAGCATGTATTAAAATCTCTAGGATGCATATCCTAGAGGTCTGTATGGGACTTAATCTTAATTAGGCTATGTATTAAAAACGCTTTCGGCCATGAGTATGCGTTCTGAAGGTCTGTACGTGTACGGTCCTTAATTTGGAAAGTTCGGCCCGGACCCGAACTTTAGGGGGCGAGCCTCGAGCCCGGCCCCGCTCCGCCCAATTCAGACTTTCGTTAAGCGTTTTTGCCACTTACTGCAAATAACGCAAGGCTGATTTTGATTTCGTGTAGCTGAAAACTCTGTTCATGTAAACATTTCTCGGAAAAGAAAAAGCCACGTGTTTCAGTCGATAAGCCAACGAAGTGAAAACGGAATTTGATTTCAACCTTTAAAGAAGTAAACAGCCTCACTTCAGACTCTCATCTTACAGTACGGCTTGTCGGTTTCAACCATGATTAACGCATCCGAAGGCGGATGGGGTCTGTCGTTTCACTCAGTGAACTTCGCCATCTAACATGTCAGTCTTAGTTTCGTGAGACGAAAATATTTTTTAAAATTTAAAAGCAAAATCCTAAACCTTCCGATATAGGCCTGGCCCGAGCCACACACACACACACACACACATTGTACATCAGTTTTGTCTTCTGAAATTTCATTTTTAATCCCACTTCTTTACTCTTGTCAGCAAGTTCTTGAATCATACTCTGCAGCTCTGAAAGGGTAGTTGCAAAAATGATTACGTCATCAGAAAAATGGAGGTGAGTTAAATAATCTCCATTAATCTTTATTCCTTTGTTTTCCCTGTCAATGACTGAAAGACACTTTGCAATGTGGCATTGAAGAAATTAGGAGATAGGGTGTTACCTTGTCTCACTCTGTTTTCAATTTTTATTGGTGCTGTATCCTCAAATAGCCGAACCTTTGCACTTGCATTTTCATTGATGTTATTAATATTGCTAACAATGTAAGCATCTTCAATACTTCAGGATAAAATTGATGTACAATGCTTTTTCAAGAACTGAAGATTTTGCGATTGATGGGGGAAAGCTTGAGGTAACAGAAACTTACATTCACATTGGACAACAGATATCAAGCAAGGGTCACACTGGTGAGGAAACTAATAGGCGTATAGAACTTGGTTGGAGAGCTTTTGGAAGAAACAGTGCAATTTTCAAGAGCAATATGCCATTACGTCTTAAACGAAAAGTGCTTAATCAATGCTTTCTTCCAGTGCTTACGTACGGAGCAGAGACGTGGACCTTAACTAAACAAGAAATACAAAGACTACGGACAACTGAAAGTAGCACGGAGAGATCCATGCCCGGTGTAGCCAAGAGAAATAATAACGAAAATGACAAGAATGGAAGACATCATGATCAGAGTAAAATCACTGAAATGGCAATGGGCTGGATATGTTGCCAGAAGAACTGTCCTCCGATGGATAACCTGAATTTTAGACTGGATTCCAAGGGACAGAAAACGACCCAGAAGAAGACCACGTGGGAGATGGATGGATGGAATTCGAAAGAATGCCGGAGTAACATGGAGGAGACAGACTCAAGACAGACAGTTGTGGAAGAAACTTGGGGAGACCTTCATCCAGCAGTGGATTGAGAACGGTTGACAATGATTAATATATATATATATATATATATATATATATATATATATATATATATATATATATATATATATATCGTTTCTTCGAGTTACAAGGCTACAAGTACGACACCACTGAAAACCTGTAAAACTACAATCATAATTAGAAACCGAAAGTAGTGCCCATGTTTGATTCATTAAATCCAAGCAGGTGTCACCAGGTCGACAGCTGGAAATTTTAACTACTAAAGCACCTGTTCAAAAGCAGTTTTTTTTTTTTTTACAGGAACATGTGTATATAAGACTGCAAATTTTGTTTCAATTTTGGCTATTTGTCACAATATTAAAGCGGTGATACCGACCTTTGAGCTGAGATATTCGCGGATTTTACCTGAGAGCTTCCACTCCATTATAATTAACGCAAGAGGCAGAAGAACGAACAGGGAAGTTTGGGCTTATAATGGTGGGCGTGAAAGTATCGCGACATTTATTAATAGAGTGTAGCCGGCGGAGCCAATCACGCTTGCAGCCCCTGTGATGCCTCGCTGACTAAGTGGGTCGCCCTTCCCTCCCTCCCCGTTTCTTGTTTTTCTGTCTTCCGTCCCACCTCTTTTGCACAAGAACTGCAGCTGCTGTGAAGTCATTGGAAAACATCACCGACCGGCTCCAAACAGCATTCCGCAAACTCCGATTGTTTTTTACCTGCTGCTAAGTTCTAATCACCGCAACTCCAACTCAATCTGGCATTTCACTTTAACGGCATCCTGAACGAAACTATTCACTATAAAGATATTTTATCTGAACGAATTTAGTCCCTGAAAATATTTGTTTCAGAAGAACAGGGAATAGATAGTCTGAGGAAGCTCCACATTCCGGAACTACACTCGATGCATTTGTAATTGTGTTAATACTCGATGCATTTGTAATTGTGTTAATCTACGTCATCATTACAAATAAATGAACAAGAAAGATGACACCGAATTTTCGGGTGTAATGAGCACGTCTTTTGAATCCGTACTGACGCGAATTAAATTTATCAAAAGCTGTTCAAAGTCAATGGAATCGGTATGGAAAACAGTAGTATCTGACCGAAGAAAGAAGTTTTTCACTCGAGTTTTTAATCCTGCAGATATTGCTGTAAACGGAATCGTGAACTTACGCCCTCGGGTTGCAGACTTGTACGTTAAGAAAAATTTGAAATTGTATGAGGAACATTTCGCAGCGAAAACGCTCTATAACAAAGAAATATTTTTTTAAATCGGACTTTTGGAAGCAGAGATATCGACAAATATAGAATATGCATCTACGCCCCCTGGCGGAAAAAACATGCATTATTTTAAAAAGAAAATATTCTCAAAAGGTTTTTCGATGTGAATTGCATTGGTCCAGGAAAGAAAATTTTGTCGTGTTTTCAGAAGCTCAGATTTTGCAGCAAATACATCAGAAGTAGAAATTAACTGTTATGCCCCCTGGTGGTCAAACTATTCGTTACCAAATATTAGAAATTATAAGAAAAGCGTTTCCCACCAGGAGCTGTATTTTTCAAATCGGAGATTTAAAAACAGAAATATCGGGAAAACGCAATTTACCTTAACGCCCCCCAGCAGAAAGTCTATTAGTAACTTGAAAATTTTGAAATTACATGAAAAACATTTCGCACCGGAAACACTATCCAACAAAGAAGGAATATATTCTAGATTTTCCATACATTCTAGGAAACACTATCCAACAAAGAAGAAAAATATTCTAGATTTTCCATACATTCTAGGAACTTTAGCACAACCCTGACACCCTCCAAAGTTCCTAGAAATATTCTAGATTTTCCATACATTCTTGAAAATTTTGAAATTACATGAAAAACATTTTGCACCAGAAACACTATCCAACAAAGAAGGAATATATTCTAGATTTTCCATACATTCTAGGAAACACTATCCAACAAAGAAGAAAAATATTCTAGATTTTCCATACATTCTAGGAACTTTAGCACAACCCTGACACCCTCCAAAGTTCCTAGAAATATTCTAGATTTTCCATACATTCTTGAAAATTTTGAAATTACATGAAAAACATTTCGCACCGGAAACACTATCCAACAAAGAAGGAATATATTCTAGATTTTCCATACATTCTAGGAAACACTATCCAACAAAGAAGAAAAATATTCTAGATTTTCCGTACATTCTAGGAACTTTAGCACAACCCTGACACCCTCCAAAGTTCCTAGAAATATTCTAGATTTTCCATACATTCTTGAAAATTTTGAAATTACATGAAAAACATTTTGCACCAGAAACACTATCCAACAAAGAAGGAATTTTTGAAATCGGAATCTTGGAAGCAGAGATATTGACAAAAATAAGATATACATCTACACCAACTGGCCGAGAAACCATGCATTATTTTAAGAAGAAAATATTCCAAAAAGGTTTATCGACGTGAGTAGTATCGGTCCACAAGCGAATTTTTTAAAATCGAGATTTAGAAATTTAGATTTTGCTGCAAAGGCATCAGGAGCGGAAATTAAGACTTACGCCCCTGGTGGCCAAACTATTTTTTACCAAAAATTAGAAATTATATGCAAAAGATTTCTCATGGGGAGCTGCATCCGGTGCAGAAAGAATTTTTCAAATCGTAGTTTTGGAAGCAGAGATATCGGGAGAAACGCAATTTACCTTTACGCCCCTAGCGGAATGTCTATGAATTACTTGAAAATTTTGGAATTATATGAAAAATATATCGCGCTGGAAACTCTATCCAATAAAGAAGAAATTTTTCAAATGGGACCATTAGAAGCAGAGATGTTGACAAAAATAAGTTAGACATGTACACCCCCTGGTGGAGAAACCATGCAATATTTTAAGAAGAAAATATTCCGAAAAGGTTTATCGACGTGATTGGCATCAGTCCGCGAAAGAAATTTTTCAATAGAGATTGTAGAAGTTCAGATTTTGTGGCAAATATATCAGAAGCAAAAATTATGACTTACGCCCTCTGGTGACCAAAGCATTCTTTACTAAAAATTAGAAATTATATGCAAAAGATTTCCCATCGGGAGCTGTATCCTCTGAAGAACTTTATTTTCAAATCGGAGTTCTAGAAGTAGAGATATCGGGTAAAACACAATTTACTTTTACGCACCCTAGCGGAAAATCTACGCGTAACTTGGAAAAGTGACTATGCCTAAAATACTCTTCGACATAAATGGAATCGAAAAGTAAAAGATTTTTTTCAATCGGATGTTTAGAAGGAAATACAGTCTACTCCGCTTATAGCGAACCTCTGAGGATTCGCATATTTCGTTCACTATGTCCGAGGTTCACTAAAACCGAAGTGTCTTTCCTTAACCAGAATTGAGTGGAATGGTGTACAAGAAAATAAAATATATACATATGTATCTAAAAATAATATTTTATGTACGTAGTGTATATTCAATAAAATAAGTAAACAATTTATTTTACATTACCTTAATTAACATGAAAATAGTCTGCTATGTGCCGCTGCTTGCTGCAAACAGTTTCAATAAATATTTTCTCTATGTCCTTTTCTAGAGTCTGTGCTTTTGCTACACTCGATTCTACATTTTCCACACATTCTATGAACTTTAGCACAGTCCTGACACCCTCCAAAGTTCCTAAAAATATTCTAGATTTTCCATACATTCTAGGAACTTTAGCCCAGTCCTGACACCCTCCAAAGTTCCTAGAAATATTCTAGATTTTCCATACATTCTAGGAACTTTAGCACAGTCTTGACACCCTCCAAAGTTCCTAGAAATATTCTAGATTTTCCATACATTCTAGGAACTTTGCAACAATCCTGACACCCTCCAAAGTTCCTAGAAATATTCTAGATTTTCCATACATTCTAGGAACTTTAGCACAGTCCTGACACCTTCCAAAGTTCCTAGAAATATTCTAGATTTTCCATACATTATAGTAACTTTAGCCCAGTCCTGACACCCTCCAAAGTTCCTAGAAATATTCTAGATTTTCCATACATTCTAGGATAGGAACTTTAGCACAGTCTTGACACCCTCCAAAGTTCCTAGAAATATTCTAGATTTTCAATACATTCTAGAAACTTTAGCACAGTCCTGACACCCTCCAAAGTTCCTAGAAATATTCTAGATTTTCCATACATTTTAGGAACTTTAGCACAGTCTTGACACCCTCCAAAGTTCCTAGAAATATTCTAGATTTTCCATACATTCTAGAAACTTTAGCACAGTCCTGACATACTCCAACGCCTCTTTCACTGTTGAAACACGATCTTCATTACCGTCCTCGTCATCTTCAGCCTCGTTTTGTTCCGTGCTGGAACCGCCTTTCACAGCCTCGACAATAGCTTCATCCAACGAGATTTCATTCATTATAACTTAAGTCAGCATCGATAAAATCTTCAGCTTCAGTTGAATTCTCACCGATATGCTGAAGCAGGTCATTCAGAGGCACATCCTCATCCTCTTCGAATGCCACACGTCCAGTAGCCAAACCAGACTTCCGGAAACAGTTCTGTATAGTGACAGTTGACACACTCCTCCACGATTTGTTTCCAAAACGTAGGGGAGAAAGTGGGAATGTGAACCAGTTTTTGTTTTAGACGAAAAACTCAATTTTAAATGTAAGAGTTGCATCAAAATAAGTCAAAAGTGTTAGCACATATATTTCTCATAATGCATGTATAGTTTTTAGGAAAATAAATATCACTGTTTAAATAGCACACATTTTTTTAAACACATTGCAAAAAGTGGGCCTCGGGAAATAGGGGTGGTAATGTGCAACAGCATGACAATAAAACAAAAAAACCTCAGTGTTTTGTAATGTGAAACAGCATGACAAAAAAAAAAACCTCAGTGTTTTGATTATAAAGTTATTGATATTACACCAACTTTTTATTGAATGCCGCTTTCAATGTGAAACAATTAACGATACTTTAAAAATGAAAATAAAAGAAATTTCTATAGAAAGTATGAGTCCTTTAGGCTGGTGAACAGAAGCCGCAAATAAAAACGTCACTTTCACATTCACTGCATGTAAGCCCATTCCTGGCACGCTATACATTGAACACACAGTTCACCAGATTTGGACATACTGAATGTCTCGCAACAAAATATACACTGCGCATCATCTTTGCCAGGTGCATCTCCAACAGGTTGATGACGGTTTGAGCTCTCAGAAGACAGACACCTTTTCTTTTCATTATCCCGAGAGCATACTTCATCTTCATCTCTCTTTCTTTTAAACAACACTTCCTGTTTTCCTTTTCGATGGCTTTTAACCCTTGTTTGAACCTGTGCTGGTCCCTGATTGATCCCTTTTCCGCCTTCTGTCGTTGGAGGCTGCTTTTTGAGCTTTCTTCTGTGCTGAAGTTATTAAAGCTTTCTTGTATGGAGAGCTAGTCAGGAGAGTTGCTGAAAGTAGCTTGCAACCTCTGTTTGACGCCTTCCTTTTTGCGTGTGGAACTGAAGAGATGTCTTCTGGGGAAATGAAGCCTGGAGATGTGGAGGGACCTGGAGACGTCGATGGTTGTAATATGGAACACCTAGTTCCATATTACCACCCATCGCCATTTTCCAAACGACCCAACGAATCTCAACGTAGAAAAAATATTTTCAAATAACTAACCCTACCGTTTTAAAGTTTCATCTTCTGACTAATAGACACAGTATAGCTGATATGCTAGATTTATCAATAAAGACAGCAAAAAAATTCCGGAATCTTACCTTGCGAAAATTGTTGGCCCGGAAGAAAACAACCCACATAATCTGTACCATGTACACAACGTGACACTATACGGCCCATAATGGTTATGTTTATTTATTTAAGTTATTGACAGATGGCAACACTTGCTTGAGAAATAAGTGCCATTTCATATTAACACCCTGTTTCATGTTCCTACCTTCTCCCCTACAGCATTCAGAACATTAATTGATGTGGTTTGCTTTGATTCCAAGGCTTGGATTAAATGAAGCGTTACTTGTCTTCTGTAATAGGTTTTAAAGCAGCGAATCACACCTTGATACATGGATTGGAAGACTGACGTGGTGTTGGCTGGCAGGAACACCACCAGCTTGATGTTGCTGAGGTTTTTGATCCTACCTTTGTCCTTCAATGCACTTAAGGATTAGTAGGCCTACAATATTGTTCTCAGCACATTCTTTGAAGTTTTTACAAGAAGGTTTGTTTTGAAATTAGTTACAATTTCATGTCACAAGGACATTCTTTTCTTTGAAGTTTTATTTTTAGGTTCACTATTACGGAAGTTGAGAGTTCACTATAAACGAAAATTGCAATGTTCATTTCTGATGTTGAGGGTAGGGACCAATGATTTAGGTTCACTATAGCCGAATGTTCACTATAAGAAAGTTTACTATATCCAGAGTTGACTGTATATGGAATAAAATGTATTTTAAATTCGATATCATCTACATTTACGCCCTTTAGCGGGGAAATTGTACATCATAAAAAAGAACGAAATGAAGAATCATCATTTGCATATTTCAAGCTTCCCAGTGCAAAAAAGAATTTATTTTTCAAATCTGGTTAATAGTTGCAGAGATATGGTGTCCACAGATGGCCGAACAGACGGACGGACGGACAAACCGATAACATAAGCACGATCTTTTTTTACAAAAGACGAGCAAAAAAGGTGAAATATCAATAAACGAAAGTTTTGTTGTGAGGTCGGTAGTGCGTCATAGTGACGTTCAAAACAAATTTACTAATTAATATTTTTAACTGCCCGTTACTGAAATGTTTACTTGTTTTCTGATCTTTATAGCCCCCCTAATTCTGTGATTAAGTGTTAAAAACTAGGTAGATTAATTTATTTCACTTTTATTACATAGGTTAAATATCTTCCGAGGAGAAATATCATAGAGATTTATTAATAACTAATATTTTATGCACGGAAGAAATAAAAATAAATAAAATAATATTTTTAGCAATAGAAATGCCATCTGTATCGACAATCCGTGTTGTACCTCTTCAGGAATTTGAAATTTTCACTGTTGTAGAGCACGCCACTTAGTGCATCACCCAGTTTCAAGTTTATTTGTTGTTGTTTTTTTACATTTTTTTTTTTTAGATTTGTCAGCCAGTAAGGCTTTAGAGTGACAAATCTCGTCTCGGCCCAGCAGCCACCATCTATCGTGATAACAATCATGCTTCGATCAAATAAGAAATTTTACTGTAGAAATTAATTGACATTTAGAATTAAATGTCAATTAATTTAATGTCAGTTAAATCCTCCCTTAAGGCGTATTAATTAGTACAACCTTATTTTGTCCACATAATTTGTCCCACATAGATGTGGGACAAATTATGTTGCAAAAGAAAAACCCTGGATGACATTGCTGAAAGCCTAAAATACACTCACTTCCAAAAGTTAAGCACGCAGAGGGAAAAGTTAATTTCCGGAAGCCAATCGGAATTGGAGAATCTGCAATTCGCCGCAGCGGTAGATGGAAGTATGCAAATGTGGTAGGTAACAGCGAATCACGGTGTCTTGCCGAGAAATATGCAAAACAGGCAGTCGTATAAGAAGCCAGCACTCTGAAGGGGTACAGGAGTTGCATGCAAGTGCTGCTACAAGGTGTTGAGAACTGTCGGAGGATTTGTTTTGAAGACAGACTTGATTTTATGGCTTCCAGAAGACGATTGGAAAGATTCTGAGCACTGGCGTGCCGTCGGACGCATTGAAGCAGGACAGTCACATACAGATGTTGCTGGTTTCTTCGGCGTGAATCATTCCGTCATTTCACGTTTATGGAAACAATTTCTAACCAGCCAAACAGTTGTCCGCAGACCTGTGGCCGGTCGCCCAAGGGTTACGACCCCCGCCGAAGACCGATATGTTGCTGTTGTAGCCAAGCGGAATCGAAGAGCGACGTCCACACGTGTGACATCTATGGTTACGGCGGCCATTGGTAAGATGATATCTGCCACTACTGTGCGTCGAAGGCTACACATGAAGGGACTGTACGCCCGGGTACCACGGTTTTGTGTTCCTCTATCCGTCCAATCCAGAGGGGCACGATTAAAGTGGTGTCGCCAACATGTCAATTGAACTGTGTCTGATTGGAGCAACGTTATGTTCACGGATGAGTCCAGATTTGCCCTGCAACCCGATGACAAGCGTGTACGGGTGTGGAGGGAAGAAGGCACACGCAATCGACCCCAGAACATCATGTATTCCGAGGTGGAAGCATCATGATCTGGGCAGAAATTTCGTTGGGATATCGCACCGACCTCCACATCTACAGACGGGGTTCTGTGACGGCTGTACGGTATCGGGATGAAGTCCTAGACCCCACTGTGCGATTGTACGCTGCAGCGGTTGGTCCTGCCTTCGTTTTAATGGACGATAAAGCGCGTTCCCATAGAGCTGCCATCGTCGACGACTACCTGGAGAGTGAAGGGATTGCGCGTATGGAGTGGCCGGCGTACTCGCCCGACCTTAATCCCATTGAAAATCTTTGGGATGCCCTCGGCCGTGCTGTGTGTTCACGTCTCCCTCCCCAACCACTCTCATAGCTTTAGAAACTGCTCTACAGGAGGAATGGCGATTACTGAACTCTGCGGTGGTTGATCACCTCATAAAAAGCATGGTGAGACGTTGTAAACTTTGTATACAGATGAGAGGTGCTCACATACCCTATTAATGTCGGGTTTTGTTGTTTATTGTGACTTTATTACTCCCTTTGTAAATGACTCCAATTTGACGTCATCTTACGATTTCAGAAAATTCAATATTATTTTCATCTCTGTCTGTATTTCTTTGTTTTGATTCATTAATAAACATATTTCCTACGTTCCTGCCGCATTTCGTGTCAATCCAAGCAGTACTTCTCCATTTTTTCACATCTTACTGCTCCGTGCTTAACTTTTGGAAGTGAGTGTAATATTCTGCGTTTGTAGTTCTTTAGTTCTGGGCTGTAGGCATATCCACCAAGGACTTGGTTCCTGGATGAGGCATTAGCGCTATGCTTGCTCCACGGCTCTGACTTTGCCCCAACCCCTGGAACCAGTGGCCCCAAATTAACGACGAGCGATTCTCTTTAGCTCTAAATACTCATTTGATTTTTAAAAGAAACCGTAATCCCGTACAAATGTTCAAAAATGGCTTAGATCTTCCTCCATCATGTGAAAACTTTTTAATACCACAGTATCAGGTTGTTTTTAATGTTTCTGAATGAAACGGGTGAAAATTACACCTTTTCCATTATTGCAAATGTGACATCCCCGGACTGTTGAATGTTTTCGCGTCAGTGAAACCAGGAAACCATCCTATCGTGTTCAGAGTACTCAGCGCTTCTGAACGTGAGATATGCTGAATATATGTTCAGCGCTTGTGGAAGTGAGAAATGTGGTGAATTCCTTCTCTTCAAATCAAATTCTGGTTAATGGATCACGTTGTGAAGGCTTTAAACAGGGATGAAAATTGATTCAGGTACCTTTGAAATTAATCTCCTAGATCATTCGATGTGATACTGGAAGTAGTCATTTTGGTTCAGCTACGAATAAGAGAGTTAACTTCTGACGAACAGTTTGTCGAAACTATGACCACAGCTGAAAAGGAACATGAACTATTTTAAAAAACAGTTTGCAATTTCTTTGATTTCAAGAAAAAGCCCCTTGTGAAGTGTTATTGAAAATGTGCTAATTTCAAAAACTAGGGCGCAAGATGATTTTGAAGTTAAAATTATTTTCTTGCATTTCTACTCAGGCCCTTTCAGAGAACGAAAGAGTCCCAGACCACTTAAATTTTTCGAAGCCCTGTTATATTGAAAAATGAAAGAAAACCTGAAAAGTCTGAATTTGAGGCCCAGCCTGAATGTGATGTTCCTGATAAATGCTCCTCTTTCTCTGTGATAAGTATTGTTCCTACTTAAGTCATTTTCCGCGAAAGTTTGGTTATGTTAATGAAGAATGTAAAATGCTATTCCAACAAGACTTGAAGGAGACAGGAAATATCTCGGTGCAAAAAATATATTAGACCCGGGGGGAAGTAAACATTGTGGAAAATCATGTTGGTCTTTGAAATGTCAAATAGCAAAATTTCCAAACCTCGTTTAATTTTTACAAGAAAATTTGCAAAAAATTACGAAGAATGAATTTGTAGATAAATTTTATATGCAACACTAAAATTCTTGTTTGAATAAATGAAGAGGGAAAGCCTAGTTATAAACGAATTCATGGTTATGTCTAGCACTACATTTTAAAACAAAATTCCTTTATTTTTTTACATAATTTTCATCTTTATACCTAACAGAACTGGATTTGAGAAGAATAGAACTGGGTCACAAATTGGACAAAGATGTATCTAAGTTATATGTCATCATCTGAATATTGCCAAAAGCTAATTCAAAGAAGGACTAAGAATTGAGAAAGACTTCATCGGCACCTATCAATTGGGCTGGTACCCTCGATGAAAAAAAAATGATAAAAATGAAATAAATTCCCTGTGAGTGACACAATTTCATTATTATTATTTTTTTTTTCAATTCGGTGGAAAATATTTTCGTGATTCAAAAATTATGAATGACAAATTTGAAACAAGCATGGGAAGCTTAAGAAAGTAACAGTCGCGAATGCAAAGGAAACTTCATTCTGTACGTTTAAGTTAAGAAATCTGTCCTGAAACTAAAGAAACAAACTAATAACATCTTGGGAATTGTGTCAGATGATTGAAACTCAGGCGCAGAGTTTCATAAATCTCATCAAGGCATGCGCAAAAGATCAAAAGGAAGGGAAAAACATCAGAGTTAAAAACACATACACTAAATAACTGTTTCATTTGGACCGCCTTTCTATCTCGGTGCGAAAAACACCTGTTGTAAGAAACAATTTATTTTTGCAGTAACATTTAATGAAACCACTTCACAGCAGGAATGTTTAAATTCAGGCGATCTCTGTAAAACACTTAAGTTGCTTATCGTATTTCAGAAAACCGAAAGTACCAAGATACCAGTAATGTGTTCTGTCTTGTATATTCCGTTTCCAGACAGACCACAGGCGCAGGCCACAGCCGATTTAAGAAGAACCAAAGATGGTAAGCGGCAACTGAACAAATAACTAGGAGGGGAATGACTAATTAATACACACAATTGACGTGGATTAGGAACATCAAACAGAAGTCATCGCTCTTTCCACGTTTATAAGTCAGTCACGGAAAAGTTCTCATCGGCCGCCACCGGGAATCGAACCCAGGTCTTCCAGTTACGCGCGGGACGTGCTATCACTGCACCACAGGGAAAGTGGAAAGATCGATGTCTTCTGTTTGATGTTCCTATAATCTATTACATAACTATGTATACTAAAATAATATACTCAACATACACTACAGTAAAATGTGTGTTGAATATATTATTTTTGATTTTTAATAATCTTTTACTGGTGCTAATTGATGGAATTACTTTATTCATGTAAATTCTAATTATACAAAATGCCTCCAAAAAATAATTTTGGTTGCTCCTGTAGAATTCAGGGCATGCTGAGCGTGTCCTGATTTCTACGGGACATGATTAAGCAACCGAACATGCCCATAGTCGGCGTCTGTGCTGCAGACAGAAAACTCGTAGAGATATCCGTTATGTAGAAGGGGTTTAGCGCGTCTTAGTAGCGTTAAGACCCTATTCTTTTAGGCTTAGCGGCGCTAATCTTTTCAAGGGTAGATGGTAAGAGAAGCTGGAAGTAAGTCGCTTTTGCGGCCAGTGTTGAAAACTGTAGCTTTTGCGGCCACTCAGGCCCATCCGAGGAAGTCCTGCCGCCCTCAGTCAAGGGATGCAGTGCCGCCCCCTAGCGTATAAGTAAATAGAAAAATAACTGGGTATTAATGTAATTTTATTATTAAACTGTTGCATTCCAAAATAATTACGAAAAACAATTAAAACCTGGTTTTAATTTAAATATAATTTTATTGCTGAACTATTGAGTTACAAAATGTTTATAAAAACAATTAAAATCTACCTTTCTTGCTTTTTTTTTTGCTGCAAAATCTTTAACATCTTCCATATTGAGATAATAAGCCATTTCTGCTTCAATTGATGAAATGGAAAGTCCTACTAGTTTTTCTTCAGTCATAGTTGACCTTAGATGGTTCTTTATAAGCTTTAACTTCGAAAAACTCCTTTCAGCACTGGCAACAGTTACTGGTACTGTCAAAAGAACACGCAACGCAGGTGTGTTTGGATAAATTTCTTTGAAATTGTGGTCATCAATCAGTTTTAGCACATCTTGTGGTCGAGATTTTTGTTCAGCAAGTAGGCACAACAATTTTAATTCTTCACAGTTGCACTGCATCAATATCAGATGTCTCATTCTCAGTGGGAATATTTTCCAGATATTTGCAGTGTTGTAAAAGTGTTCCAGACGTCCAGTTAAATAAGGAGCTAATTTCATATAAAAACTTGAAATGTGAACTAAGATGTTCTATTTTTTCAAAACGATCTCGTATTTACTTATAGCTGCATCTACAACTGTGTTGAAAAAGACTTTCAATTTTTTTTCTGGATTATGGAGCGGTGTTTCATCTTTATTTTCATAATCACATTGCTTTTTCTTGTTCTTCTTCGAACTTGATTTTCTGTAAGGAATTTCGGAGTTATTTGTAAGACAGCTGAAAGCTCGTATGCTGCAAACTTTACTTTAGCAAATCTATTTTTCGATAATCTTTTAAAAACTTCAATACACCCAAAAGTGACGTGACAGCAGCCTGTACGTCAAAGTTTATGGATTGTAATTGCTTACTCACTGGGTACATGATGCTTAATGTCATACCAATGATAATGGAACATAAAAATTTAAAATTGCAAATACTTCTCAGGAGAGCACATGCATCAGATCTAGACTGTAAGCCATGTAAACTTTTTAAAATTCCGATCTTCCTGAATTTCGTAATGCAACAGAACTGAATCCCACCGTTTTCTTTAAGCATTTTGTGACGCTCTCAGGCGTCGTCTGACGTGCCTAAGGCCTAGGGACGGGCCTGCGGCCACTGGTACTTTCACTCCCCTTTTTGAGATAGAATTGGTCCTGCGGCCACTGGTACTTTCACTCCCAATTTTGAGATAGAATTGGGCCTGCGACCACTGGTACTTTCACTCCCCTTTTTGAGATAGAATTGGGCCTGCGGCCACTGGTACTTTCACTCCCAATTTTGAGATAGAATTGGGCCTGCGACCACTGGTACTTTCACTCCCCCTTTTGAGATAGGATGGGGCCTGCGGCCACTGGTACTTTCACTCCCCCTTTTGAGATAGAATTGGGCCTGCGACCACTGGTACTTTCACTCCCCCTTTTGAGATAGGATGGGGCCTGCGGCCACTGGTACTTTCACTCCCCCTTTTGAGATAGAATTGGGCCTGCGGTCACTGGTACTTTCAATCCAGTTAAGAACAAAGATCTAAGTGTTCTTGCAGTTAAGAACAAAGATCTAAGTGTTCGTGCAGTTAAGAACAAAGATCTAAGTGTTCGTGCAGTTAAGAACAAAGATCTAAGTGTTCGTGCAGTTAAGAACAAAGATCTAAGTGTTCGTGCAGTTAAGAACAAAGATCTTAGTGTTCGTGCAGTTAAGAACAAAGATCTTAGTGTTCGTGCAGTTAAGAACAAAGATCTAAGTGTTCGTGCCTGTTGTGCTGTTTCTCCCCCACTGATCAGAGGGAGGCAAGACATCATATGGGTCATAAATCGCCCTGTCTTACTGGATACTTGGACTGGCATTTCATTACAATTCGTTTTCAGTGCACATCGTTTCACATGTTTGCAACGGAGTTATTTGAACTCACTGAGGCAACAAAAAAACTAACCGTGTGCTTTATGCAAAGATTATCAATGTAAGGTAAAAAGGAAGAAGAATCAGAATGGCTCGATAATGCAGATTGCTGGAAAAAAAATGAGCGAAAAATGTAATGGTCGAATGTCTGCGATGAATGAGCTTGTTTTGCAAGTAACAGATCGTACTTGTCAAAAATGTAGTAGCATATAGTTGCATTAAAAGAATTCACTAAATTCTTGGATTAAAAAATACACGAAAATCCACCAACCAAAATATGTATTATAAATAATAAAAAAAATAATTAAATAAGTGAAAAGTAACTTTTAAACACACCGACGTTTTCTTTTAAGCGTAAATCCTGCCATTCGTAAACTTATCTGTCCCAATTATATGTACATCCATTCTCAGATTGTTATAAGTAAGTGGCCGCAAAAGGAACGACACCAGTGAAGCTGGGCAAATGAATTATTTTACATGCAAAAATAGCTAATACTGTGTACTTCATTCAAACATAGTTGAATATTAACCGAATGTCTGACGCACTGGCTTCTGATCATTCATTAGAGATGGGCCTGGGCTTGAACGTCGCATGAGACATGGGTGGTGTGTTTGTCTGATGGCGTTGGTTCCGTTCTTTCCCTGGAACCAGTGACCTTAAATTCAGGACGGGCGACTGATTATAGCCCAAAGCGTTGCTCATTGTGGTCGAAACACAAACAAAAAAATTTACTGCACATATGAGGCGATACAGTTGGGTCACGCAGTAGAGTGCCTCCCGCATCATAACGTTTCTAGTACAAAACGAACGTGAACTGCTTTGTCTTGACGGCAATCAAAATCAAGTTATAGGAGGGAGTCACAGTCTCTCCATGGGGAAAAGATTGCACTGCTTGGGGAGAGAACAAAAATAAAACATAAACAATCGTGAAGACCGAACGGCAAGTGTTTTACTGTAGTGAAGGACGTTTCTACTAAACTATTGCTCCATCGGCTATTGGCCCAATCAAAGTATTCCCCGAGCTTACTCTGATTCCTGATCTGGGTAACATAAAAGGCATTTACATCCGTCTGATAATCTTAGGAAAAACGGCTTATTAGTCACAATGGATTGATGTGGCTATGTTATTTGCATCTGTTCAATGTAACCAATATGCATTATATATTATCGCTCTGTCGTGTAGAAAGACAGAGCGATATTTAAATAAAAATTTAATATTCTTAGCATATGACTCCCACGCAACATTCTTTTATTTAAAATTGCTCAATGTAAGTAATTTTATATTAATTGAGAAAAGTAATTAGTAATGAACATACAGTTAAAATTCTTAGTAGTAGTAAAAACAAATCGGATTTTACAGGACTTTTGAAAATTTGGAAGGCATTCCTCCCGGGTTGGTTACGCAACCGAAATCCCTTCACCGCTCAGACATTTATTTTTTATTTTGAACTACACAACTGAAAGGTATAGTATATGGTACACATTAACGCATTGCTTTAACATCAGAGCTGGTGGGTGAAAACTATTTTCGGTAGTATTATCTTATTGCAGATCAGAAGATTCCTCCCACTGGAGAGGTTGTACCAGCATGAGCTTCCATGTATTTTATAGATATACCCAAAGAAAATAGAAAATTAAAAAGAAAAATCAGAAGATTTGGGAAGTTGCATTTCATTTAGAGCGCTTCAATTTGATGACATGCTTATTGCAAGATGTTGTCAACAAGAATGTCAAAATCGATAGAAGAAAGACAGCAGACCTTGATAAGCTGATGTTACAAGTTCAACTTACAGTCAGAAACGAAATATGGAAGAAATTTTAAGAAGAGTTTGTGAGCATATGGTAATTTGTAATCGTGTCTAGGAACATAGATGGCTTGGTGTCCTACACTAGATTGAAAAAGAAGTTTCCGAAGAAGGATCTTTTTCAAAATTTGTTGATCCTGTTCGGCACATTTTTCCAGCCTCCTCCACTGCATGCGCACCATCGTGAGAGACGTAGACGATAATTAATTCTTTCAGAAATATGTTTCTAATTTAAGGATCAAAATATGTATTTGTTTCATATGATTATATTTTGAATAAAACAAACAACCTTATGCTTCGGTTTATTTAAGACAATCATCCCAAGCAATAATTTTTAGCATTACAACGTTTAACAACTTTTCCCATTACAATCAGGCCATGTATTTATGTTGCTATGTAAGAGCGATTTTCTAATGTGTGGCGTCTATGCTCAAATTTTACTTTGAATTTCAATTGCCTGTACTTATTTAAATTATTTTACTTCTCGTTACGTCTTCTTACCTTAACGTCATATCTGAACTCCCAAAATAGCATACGTTTTGTAAACTCCTGTCAGTCAGTAGAAGATAGACAAAAGCCCATTTCATGAGCAAAGGGGATGGTAGGTGACAAGTGTTGTCCAGCTCTCGATATTGTGACTGCATGACGACTTAATATAACTTTTTTCAAAATCGAGATATCGGTTGTAGCAAGATTTTTTGTCATTACGTTTAAACATTAACAACTGATTTCATCAGCGTTCATAGTTGGAGTTCAATTGCAACCACATTTGTATCAGGCAAAAACATTAAATGTCGAACTCTTATGTTTATTTTATTCCGGTCTCTCCTTTTTTACCGTGTGATTCGAACCTGTTTGGATGTTATAAACTAATAAGGTATAACCGTTGTTCGCTCTTAAGCGCCGAGAGTTTGAGCTGAATTTCGAGTTAGGTATTAGTGGTGTGCTAATACTTCATCGTTCACCCCCTCCCTTAAATGGGAACAATAACCCTAACTTAGGGATGGTCCTCTTAGTGTTTAATGCTTGGACGAAAAGGAGTCGTTGCAAGACAAAACAAAACAAAAAAATAAAAAAGAAAAGGACGGAAGAAAAGAAAAAAATAAGTTACACTACTTTAGCGATCGCGCTTTTTGACAGAAAATCCCCAAATATGTAGAACGTTATGAAGTAATTCATAATCACGGTAATTTTCAACATAGTTCCAGTGACACGTAGATGCCGAGTCCACAGGCAAGCAACACTGTGTGATTTTTTTTTTCAACCATATATGCCTTACTATCATCAAATGCAAAAAAAAAAAAAAAGTTCAAAGGTAAACTAGAAAATTTTGTTTGGTTACACTTGTGTCGGAAAAAGATAGATTACGTTGGACATTCGCTTACCTGTTTCTTACAGAGAGGGGACATTTTGAGTCCATTACCAGAAACAGATGTCGCGACAAACAAATACAGTAAAAACTAATTAATTCGGATTAATAGGAAGTATAAACGGTAGACCGAGTTATCGAACGTATTTATGTATTTTCAGATTATGCTTCGTAAACAGAAGCAAATTCATTCACAATCCAACAATAAATGCCAAATTAATGGTATTACGGCAGAAAGAAGTGAAAATAAAAATAATATTTTTATAAAAAATGATAAGAAGAGTACTACATTTTAAGCAAACTGAATACAAAACATCCATATCAAACATCCCCATTTTTTAAACTGTACTTACTAATACCCTAAATACTAATGAGTGAGGCTTCGTGAGATATAAATTGTCTTCTTCAATTGCATTGTCTTTTTTGGAAGAAATCCGGAATTTTTGCAGGATGAAAAGTCCCTGGTGTCATAGTTTGATATGGTCTTCTTTGATTTATTTTTGAGAAGAAAACGGTCTCTCGAAATTCTCTGTAGAATTAGCAAATTTAGTAAGAGTATATAAAGGCAACTTTTGAAGTCACGTTATTTAACTTCTCTCTTTACGTTCTTCTTTTTCGTTAGTCTCAGTTACTACATACCTGTTCTGAAATGAAGTTACTACAGACAGACTTTTTCATGTAGGAAAAGAAAATGTGGCCAAAAGAGTTAAATTGTGAAGTTTCATCTCACTGCATTAAAAGCGCGGCAGTAATTATCACCCCCGCAGATCCGGGATTTTTACAAAAATATTGAAACAGTGCCTTTTTGAGCTTTCTCTGTTATGAGTTACTTAATGTTTCGGCCAACGCCCGCTTAGGAAGCGTTAGAATCTTGGAAGCATCTCTTTCCAACTTAGTAAGCTTTCTTTCTTAAGAGAACCGGTGAACTTTTGCAGTAACAGTACTCAACTTGTTTCAAAACAACGTTGAATGTAAAACAAAAAAATTCGAGGTGCATTAAAATTAGTAAGTTTATTAATTACTAAAATTATTTTGAGTTTATAAATTTCCTAGATGTCTGCTCAACATTAGTGAAATTTTTGACAACAGTCACTTTTGCAAATTTAGAATATTTCTCCAAAATAAAATGAATAAGAGCATATTAGAGAAATGCAAAGCTCAAAATCGATTGTTACACTTAGCAGTATGAAGTACTGAATATAAAAATTAAGAAAACGGAAAATGTTAATATTAATGAACCTGTAAATCATTTCTTTCGAGCCAGAGCCCGTTGCCTACATAATTTCAAAATCAAACGTAATTGGATGCATCTGTTTTATCTCAAATAAAATTACAATTATTTTGTGCAAAACGAAAAAAAAATAAGTAAACAATAGAATGGTCAGTCCAGCAAACCTTTAATTGACGGAAGTGAAACGGCTATGGTAGAATTTTA
The DNA here is from genome assembly GCA_039090855.1 of Macrothele yani. NCBI lineage: Eukaryota > Metazoa > Arthropoda > Arachnida > Araneae > Macrothelidae > Macrothele > Macrothele yani. The sequence goes on along the minus strand of CM076993.1, from coordinate 76,728,612 downwards.
TTAGCGCTGAAATGATATATGACTTCGCTTATCTCTAATCATCACTTAAAGTGCATGATAAATATGAGTACTTGTGTTTGATAAGAAATGCTACTTGGAATGGAATTACTGTGTTAAGGCTCTGATTAAAACATAATTGAATTCCCTCCCTGGGAGCATTTCCTAGGCGACGGGGGGGGGGGGGGGGTGTTCAAGAAATTTGAAGCAAGCAAAGATTAATGTTACTCGACACTGCTGCTAAATCAACTAGTGGACAAACACTGCTTTAAAAATAGCAATGCTTAAGTAAAGAATTTGTAATAGAGTTATTCAATATTAAACAAAATCGTATTCGGATTTACGAGTAGTACATAGTATTTCAAAGGTAGGGTTTTTTTTTTTTTTTTTGGTTTTTTTCATGGCTTGAAAATATGAAACCGTATAAAATTTCCTGACCCTGTTTATCAAAGAAATTGGAATATAAAAATTAATACAAAATTCAAAATAGACGTAGGTTTAAGGTTGAAATCAAAGTATATATGTATGTATGTTTTATATTAAAAAAAACTAAAATTACGAGTTTTTTTCTCTTTTTTTTTCTTTTCTTTTTGGAGGCATTCAAAATTTTACAGTAATATTTAACATTTCGAAATTTCACTTTCATGTTGTTGTTGTTGTTTTTTTTCATTTATACGTTTTTAAGGTCATCCCTAGAAAAACGTATAAACCGAGGTTCCTCTGTATGTTGTTTCGTCCAGTAAGGAAAATACATAAGCAAGATTTTTCCATTTTGGTTATGTACAGTATCTTATCTATGATACATCAAAATGGTATACATTTTTTATTATTTAATCTCTTCTCCTTCCTCCCCTAAAAATACCTGACGTGCCCCATTGACTTGAATTATAGTGTCAAAAAAAAAAAAAGAAGAAAATTAACACGGTTTGACTTTTTTTTTTTTTGTAGGTTTAACGATCACAGTGAGCAACTTAATGGGCTATAAGCAATCGCCCGCCCCTAATTTAGGGTCACTGGTTCCAGGGAAGGGAGAGAGCCAGTGCCGTAAGACAAACACAACATCCATGCCTCACCGGGATTCGAACCCGGACCCCGGTCGGACGAAAGATCAGAGGCCATCGCTCAGACCACTGCGCCACCGGGGTGGCCGGTTAGACTTCGAATACTGCACATATTTTTGCCAAGAGGCAGAGCTGTACATCAGTTAAAGTGAAAACGGTCGTGCTTTCACCTGTTCCATGTAAAAAAGGATTGCTCCAATAGTACTTCTGCAGACGAAAATTTCATATCCACGCACAAATATAGAGTGATATAACACAATCACCCTGCCCTGGTGTGCAAAAATAGTTAAGGAGAGGAAGGTATTCCTCCCCACCCCAAAAAAAGGGGGCATATCGTCATCTGAGAAAGGTCCTGAGAAAAACAGTACAAGCGGGTGACCTGCGCCCTCAATTAAATGAATCGCCGTTATATGCTCTGTGGGAAACGGCGCCTCCCTCCCCCTTCACCTCACACACATGCACTATCATTCCTAACACTAGAATAATGAAGGAGATTTAAAATCAAAAATTATACCGAGGATGGAAACAATTTTTCCTGCTAGAGAGCTACCGACTTGCATTCCCCCACCCTTCTCTGATTGTAACTGCAGTTCCAGACAATATTTTCAAAACTCCCCTCCCCTTCCCAATAATAAAAGAGGACGACCACCATGTGCTTGGCAGTTGAGAACCAGGTGGTTCGCCACGGACCGAAGCAGCCACCGGAACAGCATTCATCTCTTTTCTACCCTCCCCCTATATTCCTGCTATCACCTGCTGTTGATACCCAGTCCGAATGTAAGCAGGTTCTACAAGACAGCGATTGTGGCAGTTGGATCTCTCTACAACTCGCGAGAAAGTCTGTCTGTATTTGATTAGACAATCTCTACAAAATCGTGGGATCAGCCACGCGAGCAACAACCATCTGTTTCAATACTGGCTGGCAGGGAAAGCAAGCTAGAAGGATCACGGCATTCAATGCATGCACGTGATAGAAAAGGCACGTTTCCTATGAACGCGGTATGGTGCTGCCATCTAGTGTTGTTAAAGAGTTTTATTACTTTTTTGACGTCACCAGGCTGTTCCAGAAGGACTCTTCCGAGGGCAATTCAGCACACATTACTGATATACATCAACAGAAGCGTAACTAGGCATATCTGCGCCCGGGGCAACCCACAAAACATTCCGCCCCCTCCCCTCCCCTCCCGAAGTCGTTAAGACTATAAAGCTTATTAAGCGGCTGTTGCTTGAAATATTATAATCATGCTTGTTATATTAATTCTTAGAACAGTAAAACTGGTCTTGTATTGTTTACGCGTAAATTTGTATTATTTAGTATCCACACGCATATGCAATCAGTGTTTCTTTCAGCACTTTTTGGCCGGGGGGGGGCAAATGGAACCCTAGAGGGGGCAAGTTTTCCAATTTGCTGTATATATATAAAGCTGCAGGAGAAGATGGAATTACCGTGGACATTACGCAAGAAGCAAGTGGAAAAATTGAAGCTACACTCGCCCAAGATTTCACCAGATGTCTTAATGAAGTGAAGATTCCTAAGGATTTTAACAATGCTACAATGATCTTGCTCCATAAAAAAGGTGACATTGAGGATCTCAGGAACTACAGGCCCATCAGCCTCCTTTCAGTGGTTTATAAAATCTTCACTAAGGTTCTTTCACATCTCTTGAAGGTAACACTAGACATGGCCCAACCAAGAGAACAAGTTGGATTCAGGAGTGGCTACAACACTATAGATCATATCCATGTACTGAGAGAACTAATTGAAAAAACAAGAGAATATGAACTCCCATTATGCATGGCTTTTATTGACTATGAAAAGGCCTTCGATTCCGTGAAACCATCAGCAGTAACAAAGGCTTTGAAATCCTGCGGTATTATAAGATGCATACATTAGCATTATTAATAACATCTATGAAAATGCAAGTGCAAAGGTCCGGATATTTGAGGATACAGCACAAATAAGAATTGGAAAGGGAGTGAGACAAGGTGACACCATATCTCCTAAGCTCTTTAACGCCACATTGCAAAATGTCTTTCAATCATTAAACTGGGAAAACAAAGGGATAAAGATTAATGGAGATTACTTAACCCACCTTCGTTTTGCTGATGACGTAGTCATCTTTGCAACTACCCCTTCAGAGCTGCAGAGTATGATCCAAGAACTTGCTGACAAGAGTACAGAAGTGGGATTAAAAATGAACTTTCAGAAAACAAAAGTGATGTACAATGCTTTTACAAGAAACAAAGATTTATTGATGGATGGAGAAAAGCTTGAACAACCGATTCCTACATTTAGCTTGGGCAGCAGATATCGAGTGAGGTTCACATTGATGAAGAAATTAATCGGCGTATAAAACTTGGATGGAGAGCTTTTGGAAGAAACAGTACAATTTTTATGAGCAGTAAGCCAGTATGTCTCAAAAGAAAAGTGTTTAATCAATGCATCCTGCCAGTGCTTAGGTATGGAGCCGAGACATGGGCCTTAACTAAAAAAGACATACAAAGACTGCAGACAACTCAAAGTAGCATGGAGAAATGCATGCTTAGTGTAACCAGGAAAGATAAGAAGAGGAACTTGTGGATAAGGAAAATGACAGGAGTGGACGACATCATGTCCAGAGTGAAATCACTGAAATGGCAATGGGCTGGACATGTTGCCAGAAGAATGGACCACCGATGGACACCCGAAATTTTAGACTGGATTCCGAGAGACAGGGAAAGACCCAGAAGAAGACCCCATGGGAGATGGAAGAATGAAAAGTATGCTGGAGTGACGCGGAGGAGACATGCCCAAGACAGACAATTGTGGAAAAAATTTGGGGAGACCTTCATCCAGCAGTGGATTGATAATGGTTGTTGTTGTTGATGATGATGATGATATAATTTTAACTACTATATTTATATATATAGAAGTAATTACTATATATCTAGCACAGGGGCGCATTTAGAGAGGGCCTTGCGCCCCTCCCCCGGAAAATGTTTCATTTTTTTGTTTTTTGGTTAAAATGCGACTTACATTAGAAAAAAATGCCTTAATTAAATAAAAATGTATCAACTTACATAAGAAAAAAATGCTCTAATTTTTCTTCAATTTTTCATTAACTTTTATCTTGTTCCAGATGGTGAATTTCAAAAACTTCCTATTTTCGTCCCCCCTCCGAAGAAAAATTCTATATACTCGTACATCCCTGATATAGTTATTACTTCTTCAAACATTTCAGGAATAACAAACCTTTTTCAGCTAAAGGAGGGGGGGAATTTGCATCTATTAAAATGCCTTCAACGCACTCTTGATCCTGAATCACGATTCCAAGACAATTAGGTATAATTAGTCTACTTATTATAAATATTTTGAAGAATACCATACGTCGTAATACACTTTTTAATGAAATAAACTACACTGAAGAGCAATTGAATTAGAGACAGCTGGCGTTATACAAATGTGGCGCTGTGGGCGGCCCTGTAAACGAAAACGGCATGACGTATGCAGCGATCCGACGACAATACAAGGAGTGATGCGACGGAAATCACTAAGAGTCGGATGCAATATGGGTAAGACGAAGGATCTAATCGCATTTGATCGTGGGCAAATTGTAGGGGCCCGACGAATGGGTCACTCCATCTCGGAAGTCGTGCAGGCACTCGGATTTTCACGAGCCACTGTGTCACGGGTGCACCGTGAGTACATCGAATCCGGTAAAACCATCCCTGCAAGGGCCAACTGCCGTGGACTACAGCGTGCGGATGAGCGGGGCCATCGTCTGCAACAGCGGATAGACGGGCTACAGTGCAAGAAATCACTCGGCAATTTAACGCTGGTGCACAAAAACGTGTAAGCAGCCAAACCATCCAGAACCATCTCCTCGCTATGGGGTACAGAAGCCATCGTCCCACTAGGGTACCGCTGCTGACCGCACATCACAGGGTGCAAAGATTAGCATGAGCGCGAGAACGTCGCCACTGGACCCTAGACATGTGAAAAAATGTCGCCTGGATTGATGAGTCGAGATTCACGTTGGTACATACGGATGGCTGGATACGAGTACGGCGCAAACCACATGAAGCGATGGATCCTTCTTGCCAGCAGGGTAATCTTCAAGCTGGTGGGAGTGGCATTCTCGTCTGGGGACTGAAATGGGACCCCTGGTACGTGTGACATCGTACCTCACAGGTCAACGTTACCGGGATATCCTGGACGACCATTTGCTCCCGTTTGTGTGTCTTCAGCATCCCACTGGGGACCTCATCTTGCAACAAGACAATGCACCGTGTCATCGCTCCCGAATTATATCCTAATGGTTGGATGAACACTCCACCGACGTGACCTCGCTTCCTTGGTCAGCTAGGTCACCTGACCTCAATCCCATCGAGCACATCTGGGATGCCATCGAGAGAGATGTTCGAGGCTCTGACCCCCTCCATCAAATCTTCGTGAACTGTGGGAGCTTGTTCAGGGGTCGTGGATCCGTATCGCTTCCCAACGCTTCCGGTGTCTTGTCGAGTCCATGCCGAGACGAATCGCCGCCGTCATCAGGGCGAAAGGTGGTGCTACACGTTACTAGACAGGTATCTCTAATTCAATTGCTCTTCAGTGTATAACTAGTACCATTTTAACAAAAGTTTAAAAAAATATAATTGGAAAAAAATATTTGTAGCATAAAAAGAAACGAAACTTCCTTTTTCATCATAGCCTGAATTTATTAAAATTTGGCTCGGCAACCTAAAATGTCTCGGGGGGGGGGGGGCTCGTTTCTGGGAGGGTTTAGCCCCCTGGATGTATGCCTGAAAGAAGCACTGTTTTCAATCACAATTTTTCAAAATAATTAACACTGGCCACCGGGAGTTGATTCTGAATTCTATAATACTTTTTTTTTATCATATTCTCTTGTTGTTAATTGATAATTAATAACCATTAACAACTGCACAAAATATTTTAAGAACCGGCTAATTTTTCTGTGGACCAGAGGAAGACCTTTGCGAAGTTACCGCTACCGTTACTGCCATTTTCATTGTGGTTTAACAACCTGACTCTTAAATATTTTAATTGGAGTATGATACAGTAAATAGGGTATTGTGAAGCTAGGTGTCATTTCTTATCCCAAAAGGGAACGGCATTTCACTCTCTTTAATTGTGTCGGAAGAAGGTCGGAAATGCGGCGCAGCACTCAGCTGAAGGGTTTCGTAAAGTTTCCTTTCCCTTACTTACATAAAGGATGTTCTGAACAGGAAAGCCGAACTTGGTGCGGCACGCCATTTAGGACTGCAAAATACAGAAGGTGAAGAGGGCGATGAGATTCCCAACTACTTCGAAGTTCGGACCTCTGGTATCTCATTAAATGAACCGAATGCAACTTGATGTAGAGCAGTAATGATAGAATTGCCTCTAGAGAATCTTCAAGAATGTGAAAGACATCCTTATCTTACACCGTACGAACGACCGCGTCTTCATTTCTGATTGTGAACAAATTACATTTTCTGCACATTTTGAGGAAGAAATACGAGTTTTAAGCCGCCAGGCTACCGAAACTGGCGAAAGATATTATAAGCAAATTCTATAAATGAACAAACGACAAAGTATGGCGACAAAAAGGTATACCAAGAACTGGTGCAAAAGTTTCAATTCCGATTTTAACCAGATTGTGCGCAGTGATTTTTGCGCCCTCTCATGACCTAATCCGCTCTAGTTACGCCTCGGTACGTTAAGCATAGGTGCAACTCTGCGAAGGCAAGGAGGAAGTCGAGGACGGGCAGATGCCTCTACAATATTTCTCACTTTTCCAAATAATCATATTTGCATAACTTTCAAAAAATGCATTGAAAAAAAAACTAACTCTCGTTTCGATGAAGTTAAAACTGCATGGAAAATTAATCGTCGAATCGCAAAAAGAAAAGAAAAAAGAAAACAATTGACGCTGAAGTTTTTGGAATGTTACATCTTAAGATTTGGTAGACTGGCCCAGGATTGAAGTGGTGTAAAACAACACTCGGAATGGTATAGTTCGCGGGATGGAACCAATGATGTAGTTCTAATTAAATAAGTGCCTTAGCGGTGAACTGATTAGGTAAAAAAGATTTGGAAAGTAGACTCGAAGGTTTTAGAAACATTATGAACTCAGATTTGCTATTTTTATTGTTTAGTATATTTTATAAAACTTTCATTACAAATTATTTTTTTTGAATTGCTTAATTTGAGCGGCTGGGTCCCAACTGAGCTACGCAGACATGTGCTGTCGTTGCTAGTTGCTATCTACCTTTATCGCATGTGCGTCCTGCGGGTAGGAAGGGCGCATCTACCCCCCCCCCAAAGAGGGCCGTGGGCGTCGCCCACGGGGCAGCCGGGACCACGTGTCGCTGTAGGCAGTCATCCACTGAAGAACGTGCATTTGAGAACTCCCAGGCGATTTGGTGTGTGGAACGTAACATCACACTGATTTATTTTTTTCGTAGCACTGAAGAAGGGATTCTCATTTTTCCTGTCTCGCCGTTTGGAAAAAAACATCACATAATTGCGAGAAACTTAACAGCCGGGTCATCCTGGAAGTTCGGGCGCCAATGTGAAAACACAGTTTTGTCCACGCCGAGCATCGGATCCGGGTCCTCTCACTCCGGAGTAAATCGCTCTCCCAACTGAGCTACGCGGACATGTGCTCTCATTGCTAACTGCTTTTATCTCGTGTGCGTCCTGCGGGGCAGGCACGTCACACCGTCACTGTGCCCGAGTTGTCAGAGGTGTAAGATTCCGATTAGTGGTCCGAATTCCGCACGAAGTATGTGTGGTTCGCCTCCCCCGCCGTAAATCAGAGACGGCCAACGGCATATAGCCCTGATAGCAGGTCACGGTGAAAGTTAAACCCAGAAACAAATAATATTCTATTTACCCTTATGATCCGTGAGATGTCCTTTTGTGTGATCCGACGGTATGATTGCATCCTTGCAATACGACGGATATTTTGTTTATGCTTGTATATAAAACCCAGTATTCGCTACTTTCTGATATATAATCGTCTAAAAATTTCTTTACCCATTTTCTACAACCACACATATCTGTGAAAAGTACCTTAGCGCCTCTAAACTGCGCTAAGGCTCTTCTACACCCCTGGATAAAACTAAAGTACTTCACAAAAAAAAAAAAAACCCGAAGCACTCAGAGATCCCCCCCCCCCAACCCCCACCCCTTCCAGTGGCGTACCGCAAATACACTGCCGGACAATTGCTAAGGACGGATGACAATAGCAACGATAGCAACCATAAAATAGAAGGCAGGAAAATGTGGAAATTAGCATAAGGGCGGGATACAGTAAGACGTGTTGTGCGTATGCAAATTTCGGATTGCCGAACTTGTTCGTGACGTCATAGCGCTGATAAGAGATATAAAGGATTTGAGGCGTATTGACCATTGTTGTTCAAACGCAAAGTTGAAAGGGAAAGAATCAATTGACGAACTTGCGATTTTCAGTATGTCTTCCCGACATCACCTAGATGATTTTACGCGTGGCCGTATTATTGGCAAGATTGAACAAGGGCGAAAAATAACAGATGTTGCCAGGGAGTTCGACATCAGCCACAGTGTTGTTTCAAGGCTTTGGAAATTATTTCAAACAAACGGAGAGTGTAGCAAACGTCACGGGGGAGGTCGTGTTCGCAGTACGACACCTGCAGAAGATCGGTACATAGTGCTATCAACAAAAAGACACCGGCGCAGCACAGCTAGTGAGGTAGCAAATCAGTTTATGGCTGCTACTGGCAAGCGGATCTCCCGAAAAACTGTCGCCAGACGTTTGCATGAAGAAGGACTATACGCCCGCCGTCCTGTTGTGTGCATCCCATTGTCCAGACGTCACCGTACCGCCCGTTTGCAATAGTGCCATCAACATCGCTATTGGACTGATAACGACTGGTCTGCTGTCCTCTTCTCAGATGAGAGTCGATACAGTCTATCGTCTGATTGTCGACGGCAACTGATCTGGCGTGATAGTGGTACTGCATATTTTCCAGCAAACATACAGGAAAGGGACCGATATCCGACATGTAGTGTCATGGTATGGGCTGGCATCATGATCAATGGCCGTACGTCCCTCTATGTTCTTCCAGCTGGGACTATGACTGGCCAACGATACATTAATGATGTTCTGCTACCTCATGTTCGCATGTTCCGTGGTGCTGTCGGTGATAGATTCATTTTCATGGACAACGCAACATGTCATCGAACAGTCGCTGTCCAGGAGTGTCTTGAGAGCGAGGATATTCAACGCCTCGTATGGCCAGCACGTTCTCCAGATCTGAATCCCATTGAAAATGTGTGGGATGCTTAGGGGAGGAGTCTTGCTGGTCGCCAATGCCCTCCAATAAACAAGGACACCCTCATCCGTGCACTGACAGAGGAATGGGATAAATTACCCGAACAGCTGCTTGATAATGTTGTGCAAAGCATGACACGACGTGTGGAGTCTTGCATCGCAATCCATGGTGGCCATATCCCGTATTGACATCTTACGCCGGAACGCCTGCGGACGGTAATTGCACTTTTTTCACGTTTACGTATTCTGCACAAATAGGCCTGTTTGTCCCTTGAACACGTTCCAAAGCCTTCTGGATTTCAGAGCACAATAAATTGTCTTTCTTGTAATGTCCTGGCATTCTGACATTATTTTATTTCACTTGGCATCCAACCGCACTTACTTTTTTATGCGCTATATAGCCGTTTATGATCCGTCCTTAGCAATTGTCCAGCAGTGTATCTTCATGGTTCTTTTCGAAAATCTATTAGCTTTCAGTTACTGAATTTTTTTAATTATACAGGGTGTCCGAGAATTATTGGACACATTACAAAATCATGTACAAAAAAAAAAAAAAAAACTATGAGCATTGTCTGTTTTTCTATGTCACGTATTACTAACACGGTTTCTATATTTTTTTTTTTTTTTTTTTGATTGGAGGTTTAACGACCACCGTGAGCAACTCAATGGGCTATAAGCAGTCGCCCGTCCCTAATTTAGGGTCACTGGTTCCAGGGAAGGGAGAGAGCCAGTGCCGTAAGACAAACACAACATCCATGCCTGACCGGGATTCGAACCCGGACCCCTTACGGACGAATGATCAGAGGCTAGCGCCTTAGACCACTGCGCCACCGGGGCGGCATATTTTGTTTTGCCACGGCCCTACTCGAGCGAGCGAGCGGTAACGCTTCGCTCGATCGAGTCGGGCCTTGGTTTTGCAGAATTGTTATTCCCAGAATCCGATAGATGGCGCTAGGTGTGGCCTGATGAGTAATGTATGAGAAATGCGCAATCAGTAGCCATGTCATCCGTACAGCAGAAGGCGATGTGTGTGTGTGTGTGTGTGTGTTATGGCTTGCGGAATTAAAGTCTGTCATTAAAGTTAAAAGTCGGTATGGTTTAGAGTATGGTTGTAATCCTCCGTCAACGAATTCAATTAAGCGGTGGATGAAACAGTTTAAAGACCAAGTTAATGAAAGTTTCCGACGAAGCCCCAGGAAATCTGTTCGTAAAGCAAGCTGAGAACTGTACATTCCGAAATCGATAGGTCACCATATCTTTCACAAGAAATTAAAGTTTCATGCTTATAAAATTCAAATAGCGCAAAAGATGCATGTAAATGATCACACTCTGAGATACGATTTCGCTGTGGATATGCTGAATCCGTGGAAAACGACGAAAACTTTCTTAGTACTGTAATTTTTACTGACGAGTCCACATTTCAGGTATTGTGAATCGTCACAACTGTAGGATATGGGGCAGTGAACCGCCTCATGCTGCTATTGAACTGGAACGTGATTCTCCAAAAGTTAATGTGTGGTGCGCCCTATCAAAAAGAGAAGTGATTGGCCCTTTCTTCTTCTGCGAAAAAACCATAAATGGTGACATTTACTTGGATGTGCGTGAAAATTTCGCTATATCCCAGATCAAAAGATATGACAACGTCGTTTTCCAACAAGACGGCGCGCCTCCGCATTGGTCAACGTGTGTACGCAAGTGCCTAAATCAGCATTTCCCCAGCAGATGGATTGGGCGTGGTGGTCGCATTCCGTGGCCTCCTCCCTCTCCAGATCCAACTCCATTTGATTATTTCATGTGAGGTTATGTGAAGGATGGTGTCTATCAGACGCCTTGTACTGATTTGCAGGAACTCAAGCAGCGTATCACAGCTGCTATTAATTCCATAACTCCTCAGATGCTTGCAAATACATGGCATGAAATCGAGTATCGCTTGGACGTACTACGACCAACCAAGGGATCTCACATCGGAATTTATCAACTTGTGTAGTTACATTGTAAGTTAGTACAGTCAGTTTCTTTCTATCTGTTTAATGTTTTGTTTTATATAATTTTGTAATGTGTCCAATAATTCTCGGACACCCTGTATATTATTAACTAGAGTTTATGAGGGCGGGGAGTTTAATTACAGTAGTGGCCAAAATTGTGGAAACCTTTTGGAAATAGTGTATTTTTGAGGTTTGATGGCTCATAACACCACTTTTTTTTTTGGAGTAATACCATAAAATTACATATCGATGGAAAGATAATTTTATCAAGAATGTAATGAAATAACTTTTATGAAGGATTTTGTATTAGAACAGCAGTTATAAAGAAGAAAAGTGAAACACATAGAAAAAATGAGATATACAAAAATTCTCACCATGTCAGTTAATACTTAGTTGGGTAACCTTTAGCGTTAATTACGGACTTACAGCGCCTTCCCATGGAGCGAACCAAGTTTTTTAGTTCTCCAGCTGCTATAATGTGAAACCAAGATTGACTTATTGCTTTTATTAATTGGGTTTTATTGCTGGGTTGCTTCTGACTAACAGGTTTCTTTAGTCGGCTCCTTAGACTTTTGATGGGGTTAAGGTCTGGGCTGTTCCCAGGCCATTCCAGCAGTGGAATATGATTATCTTGAAACAACATTTTACACACAGCAGCAACATGACGTGGAGCTGAATCCTGTTGAAATATAAATGCTTTATTAACTTGGAAAAGATCACGTGCGGAAGGCTTCAGTTTGGGCTCAAGTATTTCTTTAATGTATTTTTGGTTATTTATATTCCCATTAAGCACACAAATTCTGCCCACACCTTTTGATGTCATACAACTCCAGATCATAACAGTAACCGGGTGTTTCACGGTACATGTAATGCAATCAGGATGCAAATCTTCTCCGATTCTTCTCCTTACGTATTTTGTGCCATCACTACCAAACAGGGAGATTTTGGTCACTGCAAATAACAGTGTCTCATTGTTCCGCTGTCCAGTTTACATGGGTTTCAGACCAGTTTAATCTTTTCAACCTTTGTTTGAGAGAGATAAAAATGGTTTTTTTCGTGTATAACGAAGTAAATTTCTCCGTCATTTCTATCCATGCCAGGATTCGAACCCGGATCCCCTCATTCCGGAATAAGTCACTCTACCAATTGAGCTACGCGGACGTTCATTCTGCCTCCTATCTGCCTTTATGTCGTGTGCGTCCTGCTGGCAGGTACGTCACATCCCCCCGAAAGAGGGCCGGGGGCATGGCCCACGGGTCAGCCGTGACCATGAATCGTTGCAGGCAGCCATGCGCTGTAGAACGTGCAAATGAGAACTCCCAGTCAATCTGGTGTGTGGAATGCAACGTCACACACATTTATTCTTCGAAGCGCGGGAGAAGAGATTCTCTGATTTTTTCTATCTCGCGGTGTGGAAATAACATCACACCATTGCGAGATTTTGAACGGCCGGGTCATCCGGATAGTTCGGGCGCCATTATAACGAAATAAATTTCTCCGTCATTTCTGTCCACGCCAGGATTCGAACCCGGACCCCTCATTCCGGAATAAGTCACTCTACCAATTGAGCTACGCGGACGTTTGTTCTGACTACTATCTAATAAAGGCAGATAGTAGTGTTCTGACTACTATCTAATAAAGGCAGATAGTAGTGTTCTGACTACTATCTGCCTTTATGTCGTGTGCGTCCTGCTGGCAGGTACGTCACATCACCCCCCCCAAAGAGGGCCGGGGGCATGGCCCACGGATCAGCCGTGACCATGAATCGTTGCAGGCAGCCATCCACTGTAGAACGTGCACTTGAGAACTCCCTGTCAATCTGGTGTGTGGAATGCAACGTCACACACATTTATTTTTCGAAGCGCTGGAGAAGGGATTCTGATTTTTCCTATCTCGCGGTGTGGAAATAACATCACACCATTGCGAGATTTCGAACGGTCGGGTCATCCGGATAGTTCGGGCGCCATTATAACGAAGTAAATTTCTCCGTCATTTCTGTCCACGCCAGGATTCGAACCCGGATCCCCTCATTCCGGAATAAGTCACTCTACCAATTGAGCTACGCGGACGTTCATTCTGCCTCCTATCTGCCTTTATGTCATGTGCGTCCTACTGGCAGGTACGTCACACGTGGAATTCTAGCTTTTAGACTAAATTCCTGTAGTCTGCGCCGAACAGTCCTTGCACTCAACTTCATCTTTTATATGTTACCGTTAAAGTGTATAATTCAGTTATTTCATAGAATACCTAGTTATTTCATGAAATAACTGATCAAGTTAGTTAAAGCGTGTAATAAATTAATAATTCAACACTTTAACTAGTTATTCTATGAAATAACCAGGTATTCTATAAATTAACTAATGATAGACAGTTAAAGTGTAAAATAAACAATTTGGCTGAATTATACAGCATACAAAATGTTATTTATATAAAGACACAATAAAATCATTTGTTACAACAGGGATTACTAAAATGGCATTTGGAATTGCATAGAACATTAGTTCTAAAACAAATACATTTTTTGTTGACACACTGCGAACATTTTAAATCCCTGACCATTTTTTAAATCCCTGACCAGTACCTAAACTTTGAGCTGTAGCAACCGACCGGAGCGATTTTTCTATATCCAGCACTTCTTCGATCTGAATTAGTTTTTGTTCACAGACGCTGAACTGGGATCGGGAATATAGCTGTTTTATGCGTCCGTTTCTTGTTCCCAATTGGAAAAATCCTTCTTCGATTATTTTCATGATAACAGCTAATATAGATCTGGCGTCACCCCTTCCTCTGTCAACTTCAGGTGCTGGGATACGGACTGTAAGCCCCACAGAGGCGTACAATCCGTATCCAGTACCTGAAGTTGACTTCAGAAAATAACTTTAAATCAATACCTGACACATCGAAGCAGTGTTAGACGCACAGCAGCCGGCACATGGAAGCAAACAACTAACTTAAATGAATTGGCGCCAGCACGCCAACAGTTGCACAACACACTAGACAGTCTACCAAACAAGTCCACCCCCTACGGTCTGGAAGAGTTCATAAATTCAGTAGGGGTGGAAGGTAAATGTGTTTCTCGTTGATGTTCTGAGAGTCTGGCTCAAAAAATATTCGGCTACAGTAATCTCTATATATTAAGTTCAGCAAATTATCATTAATTACAGAAATATTGCGTGTAAATGAAAGTAATACTTTCCATATTCTTAAACGAAACATAAAAGTTAATATCATTATTATTATAAAACACTTTATAGTGGGTTGAAAATGGTGTGCTGTTTCTGACCAGTGGTTCTCACTTTACAGCCTTTTGAATTTGGGATTTATTTACTCGGTTATTTTACACTTTAACGGGGTGTAGATCGTTATTCTATAAAATAACTAGTTAAACCATAGAATACAAATGAGTTTTACGCTTTTTTTTTTTTTTTTTTTTGATTGGAGGTTTAACGACCACCGTGAGCAACTCAATGGGCTATAAGCAGTCGCCCGTCCCTAATTTAGGGTCACTGGTTCCAGGGAAGGGAGAGAGCCAGTGCCGTAAGACAAACACAACATCCATGCCTCACCGGGATTCGAACCCGGACCCCTTCGGACGAATGATCAGAGGCCAGCGCCTTAGACCACTGCGCCACCGGGGCGGCCGTTTTACGCTTTAACTGACTTGATCAGTTATTTCATGAGAAATAACTTGGTATTCTATGAAATAACGGATTTCATACTTTAACGATAACATATAGACCCAGATGATTTTCTTCTGTCACCTAGGCACAGTCTCTTAATTCTTCTATCATCACTTGCTGTTGCGCGCCTTTTCCAGTCTGGTTTTGTAGTGACCGAGTCTCCTTATATTTCTTCAAAAATTAAAAAATGCCACCTTTGGTTAAGTTTCCATCAATTTTTTTTCTAATTTCTTCATAACTGAAGCCTTGTTCATTTAATAGTACTATTTTACATCGATTTCTGGGTGACCAGTCAACTCTTTGCGCCATTTCTTTAATTTTAGTACGTTTTACAAGCTCACTAAATGAAAGAACACACACACAAGAAACTAACTTGATAACAATCGCATAACACACTGACAAATGTCCTCCTCTCAGCTCCAATACATTACATCAATAGCTGAATCCTACTGTGACCTGATTGTCTCATTGCCAAAACAAGATGACACCTGATTGGATGTCTAAACACTCATGCTCATTGGCTACATTCAAATGAAGGAAAGCTACTTCATGTCAACCTAAGCAAGTTGTGCTTCCTTTTTCTGGTTATTTGGCTATAACTTTTCATAGAATACAGATAATTGAACAAACTTTGTTGCATCAGATTTTTGATAAAATTATCTTTCCATTGATATATCATTTTATGGTATTACTCCAAACAAAAGTGGTGTTATGAGCCATCAATCCTCAAAAATACATTTTTTCCAAAAGGTTTCCACAATTTTGGTCACTACTGTATATTATTTGGAAGCTACAGGTATTTTTCCTAAAACCAAAATTATTGCACTTTATTTTGTGTAGCACAAATATGCATGTTCTAATTAAAATGATTTCTCTAGCTTTACACCAATACAAAGTACTACGAAACACTTATACCTAAGTTAATCATATCATACAAATTTTATTCTTTTACAGAACTAAAGCCAGCCTCTTTGAAATGTCACACAATCACACACACAAAACTGCCGTGTGACAGTGTCAAATGACCTTTTCCGATTTATACGAAAATACAGAACATAGGTGAGCAAATAAATAACAACTGTAACACAGGGAACGCAAAACTACTTAATTTACCCTTGAATTGAGAAACACACTTAACGTAGTGCCACAATGTTTTTTGCACATCGTAAACATTTTTCTCTGCACACACACAGGTCTCTGTTTCGTTCGTCCCCACGAAGAACGCCTTTTAGTTTACTATATTCTCAAGGATGCGTAGTTATGTGTTAACTTCTGCAACACATAACACCTTATCCTCATTGGCATAAAAATCCCATTCATTGAACCGATTGATATTTCTTTCACATTCTCTTGTTGACATATTGTACATCTATAGACTGTGAAAAGGGGCCTCAAGTCCTGTGGAATAGATGCTTTCCCGTCGTCCAGTTTTTATAAACTAAAATCGCGAAAATGATTTCTAAATATTTTGCTTATTTTATCATCATCATCATTGTCAACCATTATCAAGCCACTGCTGGATGAAGGTCTCCCCAAGTTTTTTCCACAACGGTGTCTTGCGCCAGTCTCCTCCATCTCACTCCCACATGCTTTCGAATTTCATCCACCCATCTCCCATGTGGTCTTCTCCTGGGTTTTCCCCTGTCCCTTGGAATCCAGTCTAAAATTTCGGTTGTCCATCGGTGGTCTCAATTAATTTACTTATTTACTGTAACAAAAATACCAAAACTTTCTTTTCTTTTTAATATTTCATTCAAAGCTGCCGTCAAAAATTTCTGGGTATTTCTTTAACCCTTTAACGACCAGGTTCCTGAAATCTTGAATCTATGCCTACTTTGTATCAACGCCTGCTTTACTTATTTGTTTAGCGACAACAATGGTGACTGAAAGTTACTTCAGCGAAACCCGCAGAGGCCGTGTTAATTCAAAGAACAGATGGGGATAAGAAATCCTTCTCACTCTAGACGGCCGTTTCGGGCGGTCATAGTATTTTATGTGTAAGCGAGTTTCGGGCGTTATGGTCGTTAAAGGGTTAATCCAGCTTCGTTTGAAGCTTCCGAAATTTTTTTTAAATTTTAAACCGAAAAAACAAAATATATAATTTTTTTTTGGCTGAGGCTAGAGGCTCTTTTAGCCGTGTCCCCCCTCCCCAAAATGCGGGGCTTGCGGAGGCTTTCAATACGCCCCTGTCTCTCTCCCCCTTCCCCATCAGTACTCTACGGCCCAGTCTTTATGTCGCTACTTTTGTTCTTTTTAATAGCACATACTGTGCAAGGTGTGCCACTCGCTATTGGCCCCGGAGTTTTCCGTATAACTTTCGAAAGAAGACAGTACGGAATAGGAACTCTGGGAGGAGGGACGGGAGAGCATGAGAAAGAAACGCCGTAAGGAGCGAGACTGTTGGTCTTTCCAAACACAGATGGCACTGCGGAAAACCCAGGTACGTCATTCGCCCGCAGACGCGAGACGCGCGGACAAGGTCAGTCTGGCATCATGGCAATGCATTAGCAACGGTCGTGTGCACCTCGCAGGCGGGAGTGCTGTGCTTTGTTCCCGTGTTTCCGTTTAAACATGAATCGGTACACATTTTCATTTCATTTATTTCGTTCTGGAGTTACATTTCAAAATTAATTTTATAACATATAATATTAAGAAAAAACAAGATATAAATGTGAAATACTTATGTACAGGATAACCACAAAACAGGAAATTGAGTAAAGGGCTATATATATACACTAAAGAGCAGTTGAATTAGAGATACCTGTCTAGTAACGTGTAGCACCACCTTTCGCCCTGATGACGGTGGCGATTCGTCTCGGCATGGACTCGACAAGATACTGGAAGCGTTGGGAAGTCATACGGATCCACTACCCCTGAACAAGCTCCCACAGTTCACGAAGATTTGATGGAGGGGGTCAGAGCCTCGAAAATCTCTCTCGATGGCATCCCAGATGTGCTCGATGGGATTGAGGTCAGGTGACCTAGCTGGCCAAGGAAGCAAGGTCACGTCGGTGGAGTGTTCATCCAACCATTCGGATACAATTCGGGAGCGATGGCTCGGTGCATTGTCTTGTTGCAGGATGAGGTCCCCAGTGGGATGTTGAAGACGCACAAACGGGAGCAAATGGTCTTCCAGGATATCCCGGTAACGTTGACCTGTGAGAGCCGATGTCACGCGTACCAGGGGTCCCATTTCAGTCCTCCTAAACAGTCCCCAGACGAGAATGCCACCCCACCAGCTTGAAGATTACCCTGCTGGCAAGAAGGATCCATCGTTTCATGTGGTTTGCGCGTACTCGTATCCTGCCATCCGTATGTACCAACGTGAATCTCGACTCATCAGTCCAGGCGACATTTTCCCACATGTCTAGGGTCCAGTGGCGATGTTCCCGCGCCCATGCTAATCTTTGCACCCTGTGGTGTGCGGTCAGCAGCGGTACCCTAGTGGGACGATGGCTTCTGTACCCCATAACGAGGAGATGGTTCTGGATGGTGTGGCTGCTTACACGTTTTTGTGCACCAGCGTTAAATTGCCGAGTGATTTCTTGCACTGTGGCCCGTCAATACGCTGTTACACTGCGAGCTAGCCGACGACGAGCCCGCTCATCCACACGCTGTTATCCACGGCAGTTGGCCCTTGAAGGGATGGTTTTACCGGATTCCATGTACTCACGGTGCACCCATGACACAGTGGCACGTGAAAATACCAGTGTTTGCACGACTTCCGAGATGGAGTGACCCATTCGTCAAGCCCCGACAATTTGTCCACGATCAAATGCGCTTAGATCCTTCGTCTTACCCATACTGCGTCCGACTCTTAGTGATTCCCGTCGCATCACTCCTTATATTGTCGGATCGCTGCATACGTCATGACGTTTCCGTTTACAGGGCCGCCCACAGCGCCACATTTGCATAACGCCAGCTGTCTCTAATTCAATTGCTCTCCAGTGTATATGTTACCGCTAAAGTGTTGAAATCAGTTATTCTACAGATTATCTACGTAATGTGCAGATTAACTATAGAGTGATCCGTTAAATTGCCGAAAATTGTTTCATTTCTCAAATTACCTAGGTAATCTGCAAATTACCTAGATAATCTGCACATTACCTACTAGGCACTCGTTAAAGTGAAAATAAGATCTTTGCTGGAACAACAGCAACGTTTCTGTACGCTTAAATTAACATAATGTTATTTATTTATTTTTCGATATATAAAGAATCAAGTTAATACAATCAAACAATCAACAAATTAGTTGATAGAATCAATCATCAATCAATTAAAAACTATAATAGAAAGAATCAAACGGTTTAAAATATTATTATAATTAAGGAAATGAATTTGCAAAACATATGATAAAATTATGCTTACTTATTAGTGCAATCTAAGGATTGGTGACACTTTGAATTACATAGCAATTGGTTTTTGCGACAAGCACACCTATTTGTGGTACATTTAGATTTGCAGTCACATTTTCTGAAACCCTGCCCAGTACCAAGGGATTGTTTTATTGCTGTTTGACGTAAAGATATTTCTACAGCAGGGACATCTTCTTTCGTTAAAAATCTCTCTTTGCAAACACTGAATTCAGATTTTGCATACAATTGTTTTAAAATACCCGTTTCAGTACCAAGTTTATAAAAGCCATCCTCTGTTTTACTAAGAATCACAGCTAAAATCGAGCGGGCATTAGTGTTTGCTGTCTACTTCGGGTACTTGAATTCTCACAGTGACACCTTCATCGACATTTGGGTGCTTTGCATTAGAAACTGCTAACATTTTCTTTGCTTGCTTTTCTAAACCTTTCTTGGCTTCATCACGCTGTATTTTCTGATCCATATTCTTTTTACAGATGTTGCACAATACATTCTTACCATACCCTTTCTCTTTAGTATCTATTTCACCACAAATTACGTGAACAAACATATCACACGATTTACACTTGTGAGCACCTGATGTTGCTTTTGAGCAAACAATACAGACTATGTCTTGTATAGTCCTCTTTATAAGCTCTGTACGAAACTGTGATGGCGATTCTGCTGAAGTTGAGGGTAACTCAGTGATGACTTCTTCAACTTGCAGAGGTGATTCCTTGGAGGTGCAGGGTAACTGAATATTCTTCATAACTGTATCCTCAATCAACGGTGTAGAAGGCAGTTTAAGATTACTATCGATAAATTCTTGTATTTCTATAGGTGATTCTGTAGAAGCAGGGGATAACGGAATGTCCTCTTGAGTAAGATTTGACTGTGATCCCATAATCACAGTCTCTTGTGAATTTTCTAATTTTTCAAGGTCTTCTTCAGTATTTATCGAATGTAATAATACACTTTGTGGTATAATAGAAGAAGATAATCCCACTTTTGCGGGACAACCGAACATGGCTTCGTATGGACTTCTTTTAATTGCAGAATGATAGGCACGATTCTTCATGAATTGTACAAATCGTACGCTTGTTAGTTTGGTTATCAGCAATCTCACTCCACTTGTTAGTTTGGTTATCAGCCATCCAAGTAGTGAGCATGTTTTTAATGTCTTGATTCGCTCGTTCTACCCTTCCTTGACTTTGGCTGTGTCTAGGTTTGCCATTAACCATTTTGATTTCTGCCCACAACTGTGTTACACTTTCTAAGATTTTATTACAAAATTCGCGTCCGTTATCAGAATGCAAAATACTTGGAGCGCCAAAAAGAAGAAAAATATCAAGCAAGTTATAGGCTACTTCATCCGCCCGTTTTGATGTGAGCGGCTTCAATACAACAAATTTTGCTAAGTGGTCTTGGTATACGAGAAGAAACTTAAACTTTCCATCTGGTTGAGATTGGTAATCGATGAGATCCACCTGGCATCTGCTGTTGAAATGCGATGAAATAATCGGCTTTTCAACAATCCCTTTTTTCGCACTTTTTTGTTTTTGTTGACAAGGTTCGCATAAATCCAAAAACATTTTTATTTGGGCTTCGGTTATGTTTTTATAAAGTGTATTTAATTGCTTGATCATTCTGTCTCTTCCACCGTGGCCAATTGACAAATGAGTAGAATACAATATGTCAAACAATTCTTCGGCATGGACAAACTTTTTCACACTTTCTCGCGCATATGACAACGGCTCAATGAGTTTTTTACAGCCTTGTACAGTCAACACATCATACCTTTGAATTATTCGATAATCTCGAGATGATTCTTTCTTCTTGGAAACTTTTATTCGCTTTACATCTTCAATTATGCAATCATACTTTCGTTTTGTCATTAAAACACTATTATATTTTGAATCTTCCCTAAAGAGGTTTTCGAAGAATCTTTTCTTCATTTTACTCACCAATTCAGTGCTTGCTTGCATACTAGGAGTTAAATTTATCTGCTTTAAAAAAAATCACGACACAAATTCACGCGCTAACAGGCAGAAACGAATTTGAAAACAGAATTAACTATGCTACGCACTGGCAGCCGACGCCAATTATGAGAAATAAAAACAACCGGCGACGACTAGACGCTGGCGAAACGAAACTAAAAGTGGAGGGAGATGGGGAAGGTGTAGGGAAAGGAAATGAGAGAAACAAACTTTTGAACTTTAACGATACGGAAGCCGTTAATGTGCACATTACCTAGGTAAAATGCGGAAAACTCTTGATTCCGCACGTTAACGGAGCAAATCAGTTAATCTGCAGATTAGCTAGGTAATGTGCACATTAACGGCTTTCGAGCTTTGGCGGTAACATATATAGCCTGAGTGAATCCTAATTCCCTTAAAGTACGTAGTCAAGTCAAACGTCGTGCACATGCAAAATTTAAGCATATGTGGTCTGATTAGTAAATTTTACCATGGAATTTTATATTTTATTTTGTTAGGAAATATTTTTTTAGTTGCTTTCGAAAATAATTGTAATTATTAATATGTGTTAGTTGACAAGGTATGTTATTTCATAACATCAAACCCTGGTAATCAATAAATCTTTGTTGGGTTAAAGTGTTAGGCATTGGTAACAAAAATGCATTTCTGTCTCTTGTTTGATAGTCGTGACCCACAGTGTTCAGCTGAATTAAATGTTGATACCTATTATTCTCTTATACATAAATCCTAATAATCCATATTGCCATAATTTCTCAATATCTAAAAATCCATAATAATTGATCTGTACCCCTATTCAAAATTAAAATTATTTAAAATTTTGACCATCCTATTTTACAATGATTGTAATTTATGTAAATTAGTCTCAGTAGTTTTCCTCCATACTGATAAACAATAAGTCAAACATGGATAAATCAGACTGTAATACAGCATTTTTAATGTTTTAATTGTTAAGTTATTTGAAATTCTCGTAAGTAAACCTAATACCCCGAAATTTTGTTTATAATATTTTGAATATTAATATTCCATTTTAGATTATCCTTAATTATTATTCCCAAATATTTAATATTATTTACTATTTCAAGGGTATTCTCCACACAGATAGATGATGGCTAAACAACCTGTCTATCTCTCTTTTTAAAAATCATAATTTTAGCTTTTTCTATATTTAAACACAGAAAATTTGTGTCTAGCCATTCCATCAATTTTTCAATAAATTTATTACATTTTATTTTTGCCTCATTTATATTTACACCCTTAATCAAAACTGTGACATCATCCGCAAATAAAATAAAATCTTCATTAGGTTCAATGTGAAAAATGTCATTAATATAAATTAAAAAAAGTAATGGTCCCAGAATTGAACCCTGCGGTACTCCTATTTCATTAATTAACTTGTGCGATTTTATCTTATTAATCTGTACATACTGTTTCCTGTTATGTAAGTAGTCCTCTAATAAATTGTATTATTGATTTCTTATTCCATTATCATAGAGCTTATCCAAAAGTATCACATGATCGATCGTATCAAATGCCTTTCTCAGTTCCAGGAATACCGCAATGGTTATTAATCCCCTTTTTCCTACTATTTAATATGATATTCTGAAATCTTAAAATGGCTATTTCTGTTGATTTTTCCTTTTGAAACCCATACTGATTTTTATTAATTTAATAACATATTTTTCAAAAAAGTTACCTAATCAAGTATATAATAACTTTTCCAAAACCTTAGCAGAAAAAGATAAATTAGAAATTGGATGAAGCGTGGTCCCACCTCAGTGCATATGTCAATTCCCAAAACACTCGTTGAACTACGTGTTTTTCTGGTCCGGACCTATTAGGCAACTGGGTCTATCTATCAAAGGCGTGCCAAACCCAATTCCTGGCGAAACTTGTAGGTCGCAAACCAGCAGCAAAGTTTTGCACTCAGTATCTTGAGAAAAACTGGAAACGACGGGAAAGTTGCTGAATGTGCACGGCAGAGGTCAGCCGAAGATGTCCCAGGCAGCAATGGAGGACGTTAAACAAAGACTGCTTGGCCTCTCCGATGAAATCCTTGCGGAAACAGAGACAAGAAATGGGAACGTCCAAAAGCACATGCCAAAGGGCTGCAAAAGCCGTCAAGCTTCATCCATACCGCATCACAGTTGTGCAGGAATTGCAACCGACCGATCATGCAAAGAGAGCCACGTACTGTCGGTGGTTTCAGGACTGTCGCTAGAAATTAAAACATACTGGACAAAACGTGGTTTAGCGATGAAGCGTGGTTCCACCTCAGTGGATATGTCAATTCCCAAAACACTCGTGCTTGAGCAAGTGCTAATCCGCATGCACTGCACGAGGAACCTCTTCATGCGGGAAAAACTGGGGGTCTGGTGTGCTGTCTCCCTGCGCTGCATCATCGGGCCAATCGTTTTCCACACAACGGTGAATACGGTTGTTTACATGGACATCTTAACCGCTCTTGTGGAGCAACTGGATGACGAGGAGCTCACTACCGGTAACTTCCAACAAGACGGGGCAACGTGTCACGCCTCCAAAGCGAGCATGGCTCTAATCGAGTCTTTTTCTCCCTGATCGTGTCATCTCGAAGGGACGGTGGCCACCGAGGTCGCCTGACCTTTCACCACCTGATTTCTTCCTGTGGGGCATCTTGAAAGGTACAGTGTACCGGAGCAAGCCACGGACTTTCGCGGCACTGGAAGACAACATTCGCCGCGAAATGGAGCTTGTGACTGCCGAACAGCTGGTGCGAACCTTCGATAACATGGAGCGTCGTGTTCAATGCATGCCGACCGCGGCAACTTTCAGCTCTTCATTTGATAGCATCATTCATCCCATGGACCAAGGTAAGTCCACCTTTAATTACATGCCCATCAATTGGTTATTTCGCAAGTTATACGAAAAAACCGGAATTAATGCCGGGTGGGACCATTCCGTGCACCGAGCTGACGTGTCCTGAGCGCACACAAAGGGGACCAGGTGGACTGAGCGGACAAGGAATAGGGGACAGCTGGTTTATAGAATAGCTGAATGGTGAAGTAGCACACACGTGTGTTACCTAAATTTAATCCCTACGGATGAACTTCAGGGGTCAGTGGGGTCAGCCAAGAAACACGTTGTACGAAATTAAATCGCCTGTTGATGAGGGGTTCTGTTACTTGCTATTTCTGGTCGAGTGCGAAGCTGCTGTGTTATGATTGATAGCCAGTCCTAAGTCTGGAAATAAAGTATGAAGGGAAGGGGGTATTTTGAGCAAAATAATAGTATTTTTGAGCAAAAATAATAAAAATTTCATTCTAAACCACTTTTGAAACAATTAATAAATTCACCTGTTAAACACACCTATTTTGCGGTTCATTTGAAAGCACTAGGTATAAAGCGTGAAGGAAAACATTTCGCATTTACGTCCAACATTTAGCGGACAAGTTATTGGAAAACCTAGTGTCCGCTCATTACACGCTGAAATGCAGAATGTACGCACAGAACACGATTTTCCACTGTACACTCAGGACACGCCCGCTCAGTCCACGTCACCAGGTTGGACTCCCTGTATTTACTCGTGCAATTTGCACCCGGAAGTCCCTGTGGATACTGAAAATATGCAGGGAATTTCTAATAAGATAATAATGTCAATAAAAACTATATGAATGTCTCGTCGTTTTAGTGTGTTATACAAACAAAAACAAAGTATTGATGAGGTAACGTATGAAAATTACATTTCACCCTTATCCCTAATCTTCCGTGCAGTTGTAACTTTTGTTTTCTTCAGAAATTACTGAATAGATTTTGTGTGGAGCAAACTTTTAATGCTTCTCTTTTCTACGACACGGAGCACTACCAGGGCCGTAGCTAGGTCTCAGAACCGGGGAGCAGGGAGGGCGGGAGACTGCAGACTCATCTGTTGGGCTCTGTGTTTAACGAAAATCATTATTTATTCACGAATGCAGATGCAAATTTTGCTTTGTATTTTCGTTCCTTTTGTTAATTTACTTCACTAGTGAACAATTTCTGCATGACGAAAAGTAATAAAAAATTAAATTCAAATTATGAAAAACGAAAGGGGGACTGAACTCTTTTGAATATATGAAATAAATCGCATCAGAATTTGTTTGACGGTGGTTGAGTTGCAGGGTCGTTATCGCTGGAGGAAAGGTAACTTCCTACTAAAATGAAAAAAAAAAAAAAACCATTTATTTTTTTATTTACATTTCTGGTTCCTTTCTGTGGATCAACGCAGTGGGATCGAGGAGTTATTGATGCTTAATTTCGGCTCTGTCTTCTTCATATTTAATCGCGCATACTCATTCGTTGGTTCCTGGAGATAATCTCTTCTTGCCGTGGTCAACGAGTGAAACCTCTCTTCTCCGCTCAAAAATGAAAGCCCTCAGATTCTCGCCAATAAGCACTTCTTCTCCCACAGATGTGTCGCAAAACTACTTCTACGGACTGTAAAAGAATGAACAGGAAGAAGTTGAAAGCCTTCTAAGGGATACATTTAGCTAAAACGTTCCCACGTCAACAATTTTCTTTTACATTTTACGTTTCTCAAAAAAACAAAAAAACAAAACCAAAACACACAACAACAACAACAAAAAACAGTATTTTTTCTTCCTTGCTCCTTAACATTAACAAATCCGGTGCCCGTGTGGCAGAGAATCATTGGCGCAGCTGTCCCTACTCATTCAATTCGAGAAGTAATTTCTTTTGAGTTATCCATTGTTCGTGCTGTATCATTTCAGTTTTGCTTTTTTTAGAAACTTTCAATACGCGAATAAATAAGGTGAAGTAAATATGCTTATAATGAAATACAAAAAGCTTTTCATAAGCCACAGAAAATAACAGTTCAGACAATTTACATTGTCCATTTTCTAGGGGACTTGCTTGCCTTGCGGGAGGGTAGCTGAGCCCCACTGCTAGCTTCGGCCATGAGCACTACACCAGTGCTTATGTGCGTGCAGAGATGTAAAATAATGCTTTACCCCACGCTTTTTTACGATATGATATAAATTATAGATTAAAATAAAGTTCACGTCAATAATTTTCTTTATTCTGGATCCATTTCTTTATAATGGAATCAAAATCGCACTTCTTTTCTTCTGTACTTTCTGTGCTTAATATAGCTAAAGATGACAAACGATCTTGGGTCATGGTTGATAATTTCTCGCTTGCTAAATGGTTCTTCGGAGCTTGCGACGGTTACTAGTATAGTCAAAAATGGGTCTGGTTCATTTTCCCCAACGATTGCTTCACCGAAAAGTCACTTAACTGAAAATCCCTTCACCGAAAGTTCATTTTATCGAAAGGTTCCTTTCACCGAAAGGTCTCTTCACCTAACTAAAAGTTCATTTCATTGAAAGGTCATTTCACCGAAAGGTCAGTTTATCGAAAACTTTGAATTTCATTACGGGATCTGTTGAAGTGTGGTGCCAGTTCGTAAGACAGATCCCCGAAACATTGGGGGATCTTACCCAAATTGCACTTTTGATTTCTCAGCGTCACGAAGAACGCAAAGGATTAATTTTAAGACAAAAAGAATTAATTTTAAGTCCCTAAGCATCGGTTTAGGCTTTTTTAGCAAATTTTAGTCATCCGTGCTACAGCACCTAGGACCTCTAATCCAGGATCATAATAATAAGGTTTACATAAAAAAATCAAGTTAATAATACTGTACATTTATTTACTCAGACACAAAAATAAATCAATTTTAAAGCCGTAGGCCTTGATTTAGGCCTTTTAGAACATTTTAATCATCCGTGCCCGTATCTATTAGGTTAACATAAAAATTAAGTGAATAATTTTGCACTTTTACCCAGACCCAAAGTCTCATGCATGAACCTTTTTAGCAAATTTTAATCCTCCGTGCTCATATTCGTAACAACTCAAGTTGCACATTTACTCAGACACAAGGAATTAATTTTAAGACCTTAGACCTCGGTTTAGGTCTTTTTCAGCAAATTTTAATAATCCATGCTCATATTCAGAAGGTTTGCATAAAATATCAAGTTAATAGCTTTGCATTTTAACCCAGGCCCCAAATTTTTAATATAAAACCCACAGGACTGGGTCTCTTCACCAAATTTTAATCTGCCGTGCTCGTATTCATAAGGTTTACATAAAAAGTCATGTTAGCGATGTTTCACATTTTCTCAGACACAAAGAATATTTTAATTTTAAGACCCTGGGCCTCGGTTCAGATTTTTTTTTTTTAGAAAATTTTAACCAACTGTGCTTACATTCATAACGTTTACGTAACAAGCCAACCAAATAATTTTGGACGTTTTCTCAAGCACAAAGAATCAATTTTAAGGCCCTAGGCTTCGATTTAGGCATTTTTAGCATATGTATACCATCCGTGTTTATTTACGTAATGTTTATATAACAAGTCAATTTAATAATGTTTTACATTTACTCAGACACAAAAACAAAACAAAACAAAACAAAAAAATTAAGGTTTAAGGCCTCGATTAAGGCCTTTTAGAAAATTTTAATCATCTGTACTCATATTCACAAAAGCATGGGCGCCCATAGCTTTGTTTTCATGAGGGGGCAAACAGAAATCGTAACAACAAACACCACATTCAAATTTCCATTGTGCCTTCTTGTTTTATCTAACCATTTTTTCCCCACATACACAACACATCAACTTAAGTGAAAATCAGAAGACTTAAAACCAACTTGGAGATGGATAAATGAAATTAGACATCTTGTTGGAACATTAAGGAAATTTCTTTGTTGTTTTTCTTAACCTTTCGTCTTTTGGCTACTTGTGACCCATGCGCCATGAAACAGTGATCACTCAATAGGTTATCAAGAAGAAAAAAATAGCCTCAAGGAAAAGTTCTGGAAAAAATTTCAGACCTTTGTTCGACAGTAAATGGCCTGCTGCACAGGATATCTTATGTTTCATTCTTTCTCCTTTTATGCTTTTCAATACTGTACGTACGTGCACTGTTGTCTAACATTCAGTACAACAATTTATGATTACTTTCTGCTGTAAATTCATAACGTTTTTCTTACTTTTAGTGTATACACACGCATTCAGAAATTCAACAGAAAAATTAGCCATAAGAAATAGTGTCACTGCAAGAATATTTGTAGTGCTTTCCAAGAACAAAAACTGCATAGTCAGATTTCCAGGTGAGGGCAAGTTCCCCCTCTTGCCCCTCCGTATGGGCGTCCTGTTCACAAGGCATTTTTTCTGAAGGAAATATTTCTTAGGGTATTTTTCTGTAGGCCTTTTTTCCTCAAGCGAATTTTATACTGCCCCCTAACATGTATGTAGCAGCTTGTCCGGTGGCCATTTTTCCTAAACTTGTTTGGGTGGTCCCTGAGCGGAAGATGAGTTGTCATTTATACAGTTTGTACAAGCTGTAAAGCCCGTTGAGATAAGAATACAGCGGGTTCTAGAAATCTCTTATTGCTATTCAAGCGTTTATTAGCGACGTTGGAAAATATCTTTGTACACGATACTTTTTGTAAATATCTTTTCGGAATCCGGAAGTAGTTTTCCTTGTTCTGGTCTATGGACTATACTTTAACTGCGACATCATCAAGTCATCGAACTCTTGACAATGTAACACAAAGTTGTCCATGGCTAAACACTGGTTCAGGAAGGTAGATAGCTATTTTCTCCAGTGTTTGACCTTGAGACGTATTAATGATCATAGCAAAGGCGAGTTTTACAGGAAATTGTCGTTGTCTTAATGTGAATGGGAGGTCTATACCAGTAGGTGCGAGGTCAATTCGCTGAATAAAAGAGTTTTACTACATGCTGAGCCTGTGAGTACTTCTGTAATGATCAAATTGGGTTTTAGTTCTTTAATTATCAGTCTCGTTCCATTGCATAAACCTCGTTGTGTATTGAGGTTTCTCAGGAGCATGATAATAGCTCCAATCTTCAACTTCAGTCTGTGGAGTGGCATTCCTGATGTAGTTTCCTCATTTAAAAACTCTATAGGATAATACTGTTCTGTATTTTCTTCTCCAACGGCATCAATTGAATCAGAGCTTAAGTATGGTCTATAATATAATGGCAACCTCATTAGATCTTGGAGCATTATAACGCCTTTGATCATTTCTACGATCTTGAATAATAGCCATTGATACATTAAAAGGAACAGCATTATTCATTTAAGCATCTTGAATACTCTCTTGCTCGACTTCATAAAGCATTTTACATGATTCTACAAATGGATTATTTTCTGTCATGAATGTATTCAGTGTTTACAACAGATTTTTATTGCTCCCCACTATTTTCTCGCATTTGCACACTTTGGAAAGCAGCCTCATCAGGATCCAATATGTACAATTGCGCATATTTCCGCTGTTCACCATTATATTTCACATATTTCTGCTGTTCTCCTGCACTATGATAGATTGATCTATTTATTCTAAAACAATAAGGCCCAGAACGTGGTGGAGGAGCCACTTGTGCTCCCATCGATGCAAATGCAAGGTAATTATTAATGGACTGTATGCTAACCATAAAGTTTTTTTGAATGCTCATGCTGAGATTTCATAAGTTGTTCAATTAATGGGGAAGTGCGAATGGGATCTAATTTTATTACTCCTTTTGAGCAATATTTAGAAAATTTACCATCTGAAGGTCTTTCTCCGGCAAAGTTTTTGGCTTTACAAAATTCACAAATTTGCTCAAGAGGGCCACATGAGTGCCTCGCTACAGTCTCTGCATCGTTATAACGTTTAAAGTCACGTGACGTGTAGCATTTGTTTGTCGTTGTCGGTTCGCTAATTTCCTCTGAACCTCTCGGGCGCAGCGTTCATTTCTTTGTTCGCGGGTCATATTTTGTGCCTCTGCAATATGAACATTTCTCATGCGCTGAAATTCAGCTTCAATATGTTCCGTCGTCATATTATTAGTACGACAATCACGCAAATGTCGAATTTCAGAATTTCTTTCAACTGCACTGCAATTTTGTCTCTTTTTTCTGGCATGTTCGGCATTCCGGAATTTTACATCTTGTCTTTCGATTGCAGTGCGTTGTTCGCGCCTTCCTCGATCGTAATCGACTTTGCGGCGTTTATCTTCAATCTCTTCATCTAATGAAAGAGATAAATTTCTTTTTTGTCGCGGCCTAGGCGAGGTTTAAAACAACAGTCAAGTTCGCGAAGAACACTAACGTTCGTCCTTGTTTTACTGAAATAAAGTGATCCACGTCGTCGTAAGTACGTATTAAAATTAACAAATTTAATAAATATTAACGGCCATTAAATATTTTTAGGAGAAAAATGCATGAAAAAATAATAATCTTGCATGTTTAAATATATAAATAATATACATCTTACAGCCTAGAACTGTATGCTTCCACTTCCAGCGCATTCGAAAAAAAAAAATCTTTAACTTCGAACGAAAGAAAAAAGATGTAAAGAAAACGTTAAACAGAACGGTTACGGATAACATGGTGTGAACACTGGAATATGACTGTTTATCTTTTTCTGTTAAATAGCATAATAAAGCATATCAAGGGTATGTAAAGTAGAACCAAAATTCCTGAAGTAGTTTTGCTATTTCTAAAGAGTTGACCGTGTGGCGTAACGCATCTCTGACGTCATGTGAGAATGATTTGGATGAGATGACGTCACACCAGCAGCTGTGTTCTTTGTTGCTATGACAACAAAACAAAGTGATATGCGCGTGCAAGCGAGGACGTCACTTGTACGAAAAGCTAAGTGTGACGTCACAAACATTTGTTTCTCGGTAGTTGCAATGGCGACTTGAAAAGTGCTCCACGTCGTCGCAACTTAGCTTTTTATATATTAGGATTCGCCGTCGTAACGGCACAGCAACACCTTTGACTTTGAAGGGTACCAATCTGCCGGTACGAATTTGCCAGGTCCGAGGTCGCCGTTCTCCATTCTAGTAGAACCAACAGGTTCACCAAGGCTTATAAAAAAAATTCATCGGATAAGTTGCTTTATTTGAAATCATTTCCTCATTCTACCAATCAAACATTACAATTAGATGTTTAATTAAGCGGTAAATACTGTAGATTTTCAAGAAAGAATATATATGCTTTTATTTTTATTTTTATTTTCTATGTGCCTTTTCAAAACAATCTGTGTTTTGTTACATAAAAAAATATAGGTTGAGTTGATCGTTCATCAAATTCTGCCATTAAAAAAGTAGCAGTTGTCCAAGATTACTCAAACCATAAATTTCTTGATTTTCTTAAGCTTATTTTTTAGATTTCATTAAAAATTATCCCTTTTTTCCCCATGTCATTAAGAGCGAACGTATAATTTGTTAAATTTACAACGCACATTAGACACTCAAAAGAACTGCTCGTTGCTTGAACTTCTGATTCGTTATGCACTTTTTAACAATTTAACATTCAAATAAATATTTGACATAAATTAGCACAAAATTAGTGATTTTTTTGCCTTTTTGCTGAAACAACTACGTTTTACTTTCACCTCATCTTTCTGTGTAGCCATAAAAAAGAGTAGCTTAAGACTAATGCATTAATGTGCATAAAATACTGTAGTTTTAATAATGGAGTATCTGACCCCACTTCTGAAACTACACTTTTAGAAAAACAGAAGCTAGTAGATTTCAGAAAGGGAATGCATTCGGAAAAAAAATGAAAAGATTAGAAATAAGGGGGCTTTTTTCGCAGGACCGACGGAAAGGTAACAAAGTACTCAACGAAAGGAGGGAGCGGGACAGACAGGAACCACCGCACCGAAGTGGCTCAAGACATTTAATATTCTGGTTTTTGTAGCCATCGCTTTGGCCAATGACAGACAATCCAACTCTCTCTAATAACAACAGAATGAAGCATTTAATGCCAGCAGAGGAATGTTTGGTTTCCAGAATTCAGTGAAGACAACTTAGTGTGCAAATGTGTAAAGGGGGAGAGGTGTCAGTTGCTTTTATTTTCAAAACAGTTAATATCCCCTGCTACTAATCGGCACAGGTGTGTACGAGGACCATGGCCGGATTAAGGGGTAGGGATTTCAACGGATCTATAGGGGCATCGTTACTGGCCTAAGAGCCTATCAATGCTACCCAGGAGGCATATACACAATACTGACAAAAGTCACCGGACACCTAGAAGAGAAACACAACATAGCATTTATTGACATACATTAGTACGGTGTCGGTCCACCTTTGGCATTAATGCATGCACTGACACTTCGAGACATATTTGACAAGCTTTTTGAACACAGCGATATGTATACGCTTCCATTCAGCACATAATGCTACCGTTAACTGTTGTTTAGTAGTAAGCCTTGGTTCCAAACTTCTTATGCGGCGCTCTACTTCATCCCATAGGTGCTCTATGGGATAAAGATCAGGGCTCTGTGCTGGCCAGTCCACACACGATACAGAATTATCGTCAATCCACGCCGTAATAGCCCTTGCTTTATGGCTGCTAGTCCCCCCTTTCGAACTCTGCGTTTTGCGCCCTGTTTGCCTGTTTAAAGTTCCTGTTGCTCCTTAAATTTGTGCTTCACTCGTGTGTAAATGTGCGTGATATCGTCCTAGCCACTTTTCCGAGTTGGTATGTGCATATTTTACTGATATTCCATCATAATTTCACCTGCTGACCACGCCCTTCCGAGATCTTCAGATACATGCAGTGTGCGCCCTGTGTACCTGTTCATGTTCCTGTTGCTTCTTGAATTTTTTTTTTTACTGGAGGTTTAACGACCACCGTGAGCAACTCAATGGGCTATAAGCAGTCGCCTGTCCTTAATTTAGGGTCACTGGTTCCAGGGAAGGGAGAGAGCCAGTGCCGTAAGACAAACACAACATCCATGCCTGACCGGGATTCGAATCCGGACCCCTTACGGACGAATGATCAGAGGCCAGCGCTTTAGACCACTGCGCCACCGGGGCGGCTTTCTTCTTCTTGAATTTGTGCTTCACTCGTGCATAATGGTGTGTAATATCAATATCTTATTTGCCAATTTTCCGAGTTGGTAAGTGCATATTTCACCGATATTCCATCATAATTCATCACTTTGGGTCTGTTTACTATCTTCCCATCGTGACTGGCCTTCTTGACTCTTTGCTCTGAACCTGTCTACTGCGTACTGAAGCTTCCGTGCTGCTTGTCGCTGCGTTTGGCTCCCGTGTTTGTGCCCCACCCGTCGCTAGTGGTTTTCTGCGCTGCCTTCCCCGGTATGCCGATTGCCTTCTAGTGCTCCACCTTGTTATTGTGGATCTGCGTGCTATCTGCTGCTGCATTTCTACACATTATCCATGTCCTGTGCTTCTGCTTTTGGATTTGACTTCCCTCTCACGCCACCATGTGCTGCTTCCATAACTTATCCTCCGAATGTGTTGTATTGCTCTTCTTCTCATCCTGCTATAGAAAAGTGTTCAACATTCCAGACATTTCTTCCGACATCATTGGACTCTTATATTTCTCGACAGGGTTCTACGCTTATCGCACATATATATGAATCCTCAGTTCTTGGTAAGTCGATGCGTTCCACTCTTAGTTTGGGTGTCAAGTTCGACGCCTTACCCAATGTCAAGTTGCACGTCTATATGTCTGCATTGTCGTTTCTCCCTCCTTGTGCAATTACACATTTTGCACGAAATCCTAAGTCTGTTCTTGTATATTTTTCTTCACCTGAATATGTTTCTTACGTCGTATCGACTAGCCTTTACGTTGCGTTGGAGATCATAGCTTGGTCCCTACCCCCTTGCATATTGTCGCGTGCTTCTTCATTTGTTTCCTGTGCCTCCGGAAGTTTCCGATGAGCTTTCACTTGCATTTCTTTCCCCGTGTGGGCGCGTTGTTAGTGATATCTGCATGCTCCCTGCCGCCCCTACCGATCAAGGTGATCGTTTTTTTTAGGCTTCCGTCGCCAAGCCTTAGTTCTTTTCCCTGATATGGATTCTATTGATTCCTGCCCCACCACTTTCCAGGTGTTGTGTGGTCATCACACTGTTATTATCAACGTGTACACTGCCTATCATTGTTACTCATGTAAAAAGCCTAGTCATCATCGTTCGCAGTGTCCGCTCACTTCTTCCTGTGCCTCCTCAACAGCTGCTCAAGTTCCCGTCACTGAACCTCCTTCTTCGTTTCCGGTCACCACACCTTCACCTGCTCCGTTTCCACCCTCTCCGTCTTCATCACCATCTTCGTGGCCAGCCTCTGTTGAACTTTTTCCTCTCCCGCCAGCGTTGCCTGTAGTGAATACATCTGAATCTACTGCTCCTGCTTCGGTGCCTTCGTCTGTCGTGCTTCCTTCGTCATCGTCTGTAGTTTGCGCTTCGTTACATCCCATCGCCACACTTTCTCCCCCTGTTCAGGTGATGACTTCTTCGTCTTCGCATGTCATCTCATCCATCACGATCCCGGGATTTTCTACTGCACCGTCTCCGCTCCGTATGTCTGCTTTACCTCTCTCAGACGCACATTTTCCCTCCACTGGTTCTAGTACTCCAGTGTGTTTTCCGCTTGCTTCACCTTCTCAGGACTCTATTGATGCCTCTGATGCCGTTGCCTCTGTTTAGGCTTCCGGTCCCCGTGATCGGTCCCCTCTTTCCAGCACAGCTTCTCTTCCGGATTTGTGTGAAACCTCACCTCCACCAGTTTCTGTTGTCCCCTCCGTTACTTCTTTGCTTGTGTCCTCCGATCTTGCTCCGGATATTTCCTGTCAGTTCTCTAATTCGTCGCTGGAGGCTCCTTCTGCGTCGTCTCGTTTTACTCGTGAACACTTCCCTATTGGTATTGCTCCTAATAAGAAGCTCCGTCGTCGGCCTAACCTCAGGACTCGCACCAAGTGAACTGCGGTGGTTACGTTTCCACCTGATCGTCTTTTTCAGACTCTACTCGTACTCCTGCCATTGTATTTGCTCGCCTTTTGACAATCCCTCCGTCGTCTCTGATCTGTTTGCTCGCCTCAAGGCCGATCCCAAGTATACGCAGACTCTTTCTTTCGAAGCCGTTTTCCCCTTATACTTTAAATCTTCTTTCAATTCTACAATTGATCATAATCATATTATTGCCTCTAACGATCCAGCTGTTTACTCATCTCTGATTGATGATCTTGGTGCTTTCTACACTGCATTTTTTCATCTTGCGGGCATTTATCTGGAAGTGGAAAATTACTCCGATGTTCACGAAAACCAATTTAGTTATGCTCAAATATAGATCTTTCTACAGTGTCCGACTGATTAGCTTTTTGTGACTCTTCCTGTGTGCCTTGTGTTCCGACGTTGTTGCCTGTTCTCGTTTCGTTCGACCATTCCGATTACCTAGTGTGATTGTTCAGCTTCGTTTCTTCGGTCGCTCCACCGTGCCTTCTGCCCGATTTTCCAGGAGTGTTTCGTGTTGCTTCCTACCTTGCCATGTTGTCTCATATCGTCTATTGTTCCTTGTGTTCTGCTCATCACATTGCTCCCAGTCTCTGCGTTGGTGCTCTCCCGTTCTGAAGACTCAACCGACCTCTGCCTAGTGACTCTCTACTGTGTGTTTCGTCTTGTATTGTATTTGCCTTCGACTACCTCACACGATTGTTACAGACTATTTTGGGGCATTTCTTCAGTGAGGCCTTGAATGACTTTTATAGCCTACCTTCGACGCTCATTTCAGCTTTAAGACTATTGTTGTTTTTACCATGCCATGTATTTTCGCTATTCTTTTGTGTACTTGTCCTCGAGACACATTAAAGCGATGTTGAAACCTTGCTTTATGGCTCGGTGTAACATCCTGCTGGTAACAACAAGGCTCGGTTCCATAGTATTACCACAGAGTTGGTAGGGCATAATTGTCAAGAATATCGATGTAGACGTGCTAGTTAGCAGGTTTGTCCACGATAACCAATAGGCCGGGACCATAACACGAAAAACACCCCCACACGAGTACACTGACAGCTCCATACTTGACCGTAGAAACAGTACACTGTGGTAAATGGCGTTCTCCGGCTGCCGCCATTCCCACACACGGGCATCAGACTGATGAATCGTGTATCTGGATTCATCATTCCCTAAGACCCGTTTCCATTGATCTACGGTCCACGATAAATGTCTTTTACACCATGCTAAACGACGAGTAGCATTCCGAGTGGATATGAAAGGCTTATGAGCAGCCGCACGACCACGGTAACCCATGGAATGAAGTTCTCTGCGAATGGTACTGGTATATACGAGGTTTCAGCATTTTTACTCACCTGTACACCGAGGTCTTGTTCAGTACTCCGTTGATTAGCTGTAACGACTCTCCTGAGGCTTCGACGTCCTCTATCACTGATTTTCTTTGGTCTGCCGGTACGTTTTGCCGCTTCAGGCACGCCATGTGTCTTCCACTTATTCAGTACATCCAAAACAGTTGACTTGGGTATGTTTAAACGCCTCTCGGTTTCTTTTATGGACAACCCACTAATATAACACCCAACAATGTTCCCTTTCTCAAAGTCAGTTCTCTCCCGCCGCGACATTTTCACGCAACCTCACAGTGCGATATGATCGCGGTCAGCTGCAGGCTTGTTTTTATACCGTCTGAAGCTGTACCGCGCATTTTAACAACTCAGCTGATCCGTTCATTTGCTTTTGAAGGTGTGTCCGGTGACTTTTGTCAATATAGTGTATAACTTATATTGTTATATAGAAAGATATGTAAGTAGTTTTAGTGTGATTTCCACTCGATCACAAAGAGTGGCTAGAAGACGAACAGATTCCAAGGCAGTAACTCATTAACAAAAAATAAATGTTTCATGTCGCTGTAGACAGTGGGGTCGGCGAGACAGTTTCAGCTTTTTCACTAATATCCATACACTCCTCCCTATTTGCACCGTTCATGGGCGAAATCTACTGTGTCTTAACTTTGCATAATAAAAAGAAAATGCACCAAGAAAAGTATACAATGCTAAATCAATGAAAATTCCGAAAAATCTAGGAATCTTAAGCTTTTAACTCATGTTCTCTCTCTCTTTTTTTTTTTTTTTTTTTTTAGTTGGAGCTTTAAAGACCACCGTGAGTAACTCAATGGGCTATGAGCAGTCGCCCGTCCCTAATTTAGGGTCACTGGTTCCAGGGAAGGGAGAGAGCTAGTGCCGTAAGACAAACACAACATCTATGCCTCACCGGGATTCGAACCCGGACCCCTTTCGGACAAATGATCAGAGGCCATCACTTAGACCACTGCGCCACCGGGTCGGCGCTCACTCATGTTCTTGTGAGAACAGTAGAAAATACAGTGATTTTTTTATGAAAACTCTGCAGGTAGTTTATTGGTTTGAAGAATGCTCTACTCATATTAAGCATTAAGCATCACAAGCATATTGCTACAGTTTCGTGTTTCAACGGACTTCATAATGATACCCCGTCGTAAGTTCTTTGTATGCCCATTCAGATGTCTTAACATATAGGCACCCACTAAGGCTTTGATCCAGCTCTGATGAGAGCATAAACTGAACTTTTTCTTTAGCGTGAATCTTTTTATTTTTTTTCTTTAATTTTCTTCCTCTTTGATGTTACTTTCAGAGATGGAAACGGGTCAACAATTTCTTGCGGGTCAAACCGGTCGGGTCAAGGTGTTCCTGACCCGATTTCGACCCAGTTTTATTTCCGTTTTATTTCTGAAAAGAAAAAAAATTTTTTTTTTCAAAAAAAAATACACACTATAGAATTTTGTGCTCGATACTGGTGCCCGCGGACTGAAAAATGATTTGTCATGCAATATAAAGGAAGAGTGTCTTCAGAAGGAAAAGTGCCCCTTCCTTCTGAGGGGCATTACAGTGCTGAGACGGGCCGAGCCCGATTCCGGAAGCCAGAAGTCAAGCCCGGGTCCGAACCGGTTTCCGGCTGCATAATACTTACTGGAGTTCGAGCTCGGGCGGGCTCGGGCGGGCTCGGACTCTAAGAGAGGGACAGAATTTTTCTTCCTTTGTTTTTCAAATCTCATTTTGTGTGATTTATCACACGAAACTTTTATATACACTTTCTGGCTGTTAAATAGAATTCTTCCGCAACTGAGTCTAGATGAGAACTCTGCACGGCTATTCATTCCGGGCTTAGGTAACAAATACCATACGCCATGAATCACTGAATTTCTGCGAAGGAAAAGTTTCTTTAAGAACTATAGATGGTAGATAGCAAGCCGACGAACTTTTGCTCCCTACCTCAATGGAGCAGTTCCCTGCTAATTCTGTTGAGCAACGTACGACGCAGATTGTTGTGCTTCCCGATTTTTCCTGATCCCCGGCCCCCAGAAACATTTCAGGAAGCAATGAATGGGCAAAGAAACTATAGAAATAGATGAACATCCCTTCCCCACTCCGCAGTTGAGAAAGACATTGGTTATTTGCCGGGTGTAAAGAGTGGAAGTCTGGAACAGATTTTTTTTAATGCCTAAACAGGTTTATCATAGTTTTCGGGCTCCTTCGGGTCCGGGCTGTATTTTTCAATATAAAATGCGGGCTCCGGCTGATATACTTCGCGCTCTTAAAACTGAGTCCGAAATCAGCTCTGAGGAGCCATGATGGACACAACATCCACATTTTGGAAACTTTCAACTCATTAGAAAGTTGTGAGAATTGGTGTTGCTGTGAAACATTCTGAAGCTTGATATGTTATCGAGAAAACAGTAAAAACTGAAATTAAACATACAAAAAATTACTTAATTTAAAAAAATTGCCTTGAAAAAGCCCCCAGTGGAGTGCGAAAGCTTGGAGAATCTTTGTGCTTACTACGCCACAAAAATAAACGAATTTAATAGGCTATATGCGTCTCTTGAGTGTAGGTATCGGTTATCTATAGCTTTTCTCCATCAATCGATAAATCTTCATTTCCTGTAGAAGCATTGCACGTCACTTTTGTCTCCGGAAAGTTCATTTTTAATCCCACTTCTTTACTCTTGTCAGCAAGTTCCTGGATCATACTCAGCAGCTCTGAGAGGTTAGTTGCAAAAATGACTAAGTTATCAGCAAAATGAAGGTAAGTTAGATAATCTCCATTAATCTTTATCCTTTTGATTTCCTAGTTCAGTGATTGAAAGACATTTTGCAATGTGGCATTAAAGAGTTTGGGAGATATGTGTCACCTTGTCTCACTCCCTTTCCAATTTTTATGGGTGCTATATTCTCAAATAGCCGAATCTTTGCACTTGCATTTCCATAGATGTTATTAATAATATTAATGCATGCATCCTCAATACCGCAGGATTTCAAAGCCGTTGTAACTCCTGATGTTCATAGAATCAAAGTTCCTTTTCACAATTGGTAAAACCCATGCGTAATGGAAGTTCATATTCCCTCGGTCTTTCAATTAGTTTTCTCAGTACATAGATTGTGGAGTGCTGTAGCCACTCCACAATCCAGCTTGTTCTCTTGGTTGAGCCATATCCAGTGTTACCTTCAAGCGGTGTGAAAGAACTTTAGTGAAGATTTTATAAACCACTGATAGGAGGCTGATAGGTCTGTAGTTCCTGAGATCCTCAATGTCACCTTTTTTATGTAGCAGGATCATTGTAGCGTTGTTCCAATCCTCAGGAATCTTGCCTTCAATAAAGCATCGAGTGAAAACTTGGGCGAGTACTGTTTCAATTTCTCCACTCGCTTCTACATATATACAGTGGTGGCAAAACTTCTGGACACGTTTTGAAACTTTCATGCTTTGCAACTTTGCAGGCTTATAAGAAATGTTATTTTGCACCAAATGCAAATATTTATAGGCCAATTTAAAGACAATTTAATGCTTAGTTCAATACAAAAAACATAATGCAAATATATGCAGTACAAAGAAAGTTATGTATGGAATACTGCAATCATGCTCAATGTACTGTAATGCACTTACGATTTCAATGTACTATCAGTATTTAGTAGGGTAGTCTTTATTCTTTAAAACCGCATCACGGCGACATCTCATTAAGCCAACAAGTGTTTGAAACTCTGCCTTTGTTATTACGTGGTGCCAGGAAGCAATTATAACCTCAATTAATTGCCTTTTACTTGATGGACGCCTCATTCGTACAAGGCTTTTCAAACGGTGCCACAAATTTTATATCGGGTTCAGGTCAGGGCTGTTTTCCTTTGTGATTGCATATTTTTGCTGTGTGGCAGGGAGCTGAATCCTGTTGGAAAAGAAATGGGGCATTGCTGGGAAAGAGATCCCTGATGGAAGGTTGCAGTTTTGGTTCCAGGATGGTGTCAATGTATTTTCTTGCGTTCAGCGTGCCGTCGATTACATGAAGGCAGCCAACACCATTTGCAGCCATACATGCCCAAATCATAACGCTTATTGGGTGCTTTACTCTCCGTGCAGTCAAGATGTAGCTCTTCTCCTAATCTACGTCTCACGCATTTTCGGCCATCATTACCAAATAAGAATATCTTACTTTCGTCACTCCAAATAACTTGCTTCTACTGATCGTCTGTCCATCCAATGTGTTCTTTTGCCCACTGTAGTCGTTTCTTGCGCTGCTGTAGATTCAGATATGGCTTTTTTCTCGGAACCCTACATCTTAGTCTCATATCTGATAGTCTGCTCCTTATAATTCTTGAACTTACGGAAACACCAGTTGAACACAGTTCAGCTCTGATAGCCTCAGATGAAATTTTTCTGTCCTTCAGACACAGTCTTTTTATTCATCTGTCATCAACAGCTTTTGTGCGCTTTTTCTGCCTTCTCCTAGTTTGTTTTTCAGTGACTTTGTTTCCTGAAAACGTAAACAGCACTTTCGTACACCAGATGTTATCACTGACCCACCTACTACTTGCATTGCAATTTCAGCATAAGGAAGACCCGATTCACGTAATAAAATAATACTGGTCTTTTTCGTGGCTGACCAATCAACTCTTTTCTTTGGTGCCATTACTGTACTTAATATCTACACGTTAAATTCAAAGAAATACCAAAAATATTCACACAACCCACAATTCGCTTCACTTACACCGCTAACAGTCTTTCTTCTACCAAACAAACAGCAAAACTGACTTTCCTCAACTTCTCACAAGATGTATTGCAGCTACTGCCAAGGACTGTGATTGGGCAGTAAGGTTTGCACTTACAATCCGCTTCTTAACTGAATCACACTTGTGTTTCTTTTTAAGACTAAAGTAAGCATAACTTTTTTTGTACTGCGTATATTTGGATTTTGTTTTTTGCATTGAATTCAACATCAAATTTTCTTTAAATTGATTTATACACATTTGCATTTGGTGCCAAACATGAAAATTTCAAAAAGTGTCCACAATTTTTGCCACCACTGTGTATGCACGAGTGTGCAAAACTTAAGGACGAACTGGAGAAATTAGCATAACAGCGAAACGAGCAGGCAGAACGGACCGAAAGACCACTCAGGAGATAAATTAGGGTCCGGTACGGTAGGGCATGCGCATATATGCAGCATGACCGGGGGGGAGTGTCGGAAGGGTATAAAGCACACGGGCGGTGTACGGTCAGCAATTCGGTGAAAGCTATTGCGCGGTGTACATCGGTTTGAACGACGTCGAGCTGCTGCCACCGTGTGATATGGCCAAGAGGCAATCTAGTAGACGACATCTGGATGACTTTACCCGAGGTCGCGTCTTTGGGAAGTTGGAAGAAGGTCGAAGTGTGATTAGTGTGGCCGAGGAGTTCGGGATCGCTCACAGCATCGTTTCACGAGCTTGGAGAGCATTTCAAACGACAGGAACAGCTGTCCGTCAGTTTAGCAGTGGTCGTCCACGAGAAACCACGGCGGCGGACGACCGGTATATTGTCCTATAGGCGAGAAGAGATAGACGGCAGACAGCGGGAGAAATCGCAAGGCACATGCAATAGACAACTGGACGTCGGTTATCGTGTTTTACCGTGGCCAGGAGGCTGCACAAAGGTGGTCTATTTGCACGACAACCAGTACGGTGTGTGCCATTAATGCCTGTTCATCGGAGACGGCGGTTTCTGTGGTGCCAGGAACACAAGAACTGGACACATCAGCAATGGGGTCGAGTTCTCTTTACGGATGAGAGCCGATTTAGTCTGACGAGCAATTCTGGACGTATACACATCTGGAGAGAGCAGGGAACACGCAATCACACCTCCAACATCACCGAAAGGGACCGTTTTGGAGATGGCGGAGTTCTCGTTTAGGGCGGTATTATGCTTGGTAGCCGTACTGACCTCCACATCTTCCAAGGAGGTTCAGTCACTGGTGTCCGCTATTGTACCGAGGTTCTCCTGCCTCGCGTGCGGCTGTTTAGAGGTGCTGTGGGTCCTGAGTTCCTCTTCATGGACGACAACGCTACATCTCATCTTACAGTGGCTGTCGCATAGCTGTTGGAGAGTAAAGATAT
Organism: Macrothele yani; assembly: GCA_039090855.1. Classification (NCBI taxonomy): domain Eukaryota; kingdom Metazoa; phylum Arthropoda; class Arachnida; order Araneae; family Macrothelidae; genus Macrothele; species Macrothele yani. The sequence continues at coordinate 76,685,985 of CM076993.1, read as the reverse complement.
TCAACTCATGGATTGGCCCACAAGGTCCCCAGACCTAAATCCAATGGAACACGTGTGGGACCTTCTCGGGAGACGCTTGGCAGCACGTCACCGGCCGCCAGCAACGATTCCGCAGTTGCGATTGGCGCTACAAGAGGAATGGGCCGCGATGCCTTGACAGCTCCTTGACAACCTCATCCTCAGCATGGGCAGACGTTGTAAATCCTGCAACGCAGTCAGGGGTGATCATATCCCCTACTAAAGACTGGATTTTTCTTGGCAGCCGCCTGTCACATGGACGTTTCTGTCTTCTGTCCAGTTGTGCTCAAAGCTACCATTTCAATAAAGTGCCTTTGTATCCTTTGGATTCCTTGTTTGGACGGTTTTGCTCACTTGTCACATATTCTTACATCTTGGGGATCTTATGGTATGATTTGAGTCGATGTGGTGCATTTCTGCACGACGTTACATTCCAAAAACCGTCTCGTTCTTAATTTTTGCACGCCAGTGACAGCATAAACTTCCAGAGGATTCTCTTTACCTGACGTTTGATACTCCTCTAATTTGTGCATCAGTTTGCTCTTATCAGTTTTATACATGGACCATCCAATTTGGCCCAAAGACATAGGTATCGGTGTAAGTGGAAATTCAATCACCTCTTCAATGTCCCATTCTGAACCGCTGCAAGGTACAACAATATCTCGAAGAGATCTCGTGTGCACTTCAAAGCCTCTAACTTTGTTCGACTCTTAGTGGATTTTTGGGCTGAAATGCTAGCACAGTTTTTAACGAAATTTCTGGTTATCGGATTTTCAACACTTTGAGGATCCGCAGCGTACATACCTTTGAATTTTTTCAAAAGCAGCTTGTTCTTTTTCATAAATTCTAACAAGCTGATCTGCCACTTCAGTCATAATCACGTGGCCAGTGGAGAGGTTTATAAGAGGAGTGTTGGGCTCAATATCATGAAAAGGATTTAAATAGTTATCCATTGTATTCATGATTTCCAGAACATCCTTGTTGTCTCTGTTGATCATAGAGCCTTGAAGTTCCGCTTTCATGTCTTTAACATTTGATAATGCACCGAACTCCAACAAATGAGTCACAACTTTGCTCCTGGTGGACCTTGTTTTTATCCATCTTGCTTTGGCGGAATCAGATTTAGCAAAGGCTGTGATACCACCAAACCTTGATGCAGCATCTTTATTCATGGTTTGTTCTAGCGCCATATCTACAGGGACACGAGAAAAAAGCAACTTGAGCGTTTGATGGATAGTCCTCTTTTAGAAAGAGATCTTTTTGCCCCTTGGCATATCTCTTCGATGTTAAGAAGCTTTAGGAGATATACTGTCATCCAACGAGCATAATTGGGTCTGTTACATGCAAAGCGAATGGGACACATTTTTTCTATGGCCTGTGTGTACATGTCAACATTGCAGGTCCTGTATCTTCGATAGAAAAACTTGTAAATTTCCACGAAATCCACGTACTTTTGGAATAACTGTGCTGCTTTACCATGCAAGCCTTTCCTCGTTTTATCTGTGAAAGTTGTGTACTCTTCATACAATTGCATTAGTTCAGTTGCACTCAACAGTTATTCAAGACTATGTTTTGTTAACTTACCATTACAAGTTATCACTTGGTTTTTGAATATTTCTATATTCAGAGGTCTGCCTTCATCTCATGTACGAACATGTAAAAACTTATTGAAGTGACTGCGTTGCAAAGCAAGTGATAATAATATGTGAAGGCGTTTGCATCGGTTGTAATGCTTTCCCTTCAAAATCCCTTGGAGTGAGCCAGACGAAAGCACTCCACTTTCAGTCAAAATATGTTCTATTCCTGATCCATCAATGAAATAACCAAGAGCGCTCAAAGAACGCTAGTTCAATATGAAATGAGCCAAAGCAAATGAAGACGTTATCAAAACGTGTGCTTTCCTGATTTTGTATTAAAAGAGCAGGTTTTTCTATTGCTAGGTTATAATGAACAAGCACAAATGTTTGTCCGCATTGAAATGCAACTTGTTGTGATACTTTCAGCGTTTCAAGAACAACATCTGTCCGGGTTGGTGGTAAGCTAATGTTTTTCATGTACTCAATTGCTTGAGCAGGTAACAAATCGTAAATTATTTTTGAGTTCCAACCTATCCACACTGGTGTGTTTTTACACCATTCAACTGAAATCATCCAAACAAAATCTTTCTTCAAACTTTCTTCCCAGTCACTTATTATAGGACACTTTACTATGGAAGAGCAAAGAGACCTTACAAGCCTAGGTTTCTTTGGATATGGTTCTAAGGTTCTAGAGTAGGGCTGTAATGTTCTTGACTTATTCAAGGGCTTTTTCGCGACTTGCGGTGCGTCACTAACCTCTTCTGTTGCTGCAACAACAACAACGTCCTCCTTATTTTGGAAGCAAATTCCAAATGTATCATGCAGTGTTCCTTCGCCTGAGAGAGTCTCCAAGTTTACATCATAATTGTCCCAGGCCAACCCGGTGAAAAGATGTAGTACATGCCGAACATTTTCAGTTGTTACTCGTGTCTTTTTTTGCAGTGATAAAGCAAGTTCTGTTTCAAGTTCTTCGACAATGTGATAGTGTATTGAATGTCCCAGATGATTTAATATTTCCACACGTTTTCTACTGCCTGTCATGCTTTTAACACTCAGACCTAGGGACAAATGTTTTGTTGGATTTAGTCTGCCTCCACTGCAAATAAAATTGCATTCTCAGCTGATGATTGTATCCTTCTGTGAACTCTGGCATTCGTTGCCCGCTTTGATGAGCCACTGTAAAGATTTCTGTAGAATAATTCTAACAGTTGCGGGCATTTTGACTCCCCGACAAAATATCTCCGAGAGTAAGAGGATGCTGTAACTTGGGCTTCCGAAAGAATGATTTTACGGAGATACAATGCCACTTCTTCTACTTTCGATTCAATAGCAGATGAACAGTCCATTGCAAGAGCAACTGCTTTAACAGATGAAATTTTACATGAGTACAGCACTAAGCCTTGTTTGTTGCTCACTTTGGTTGAATGAAGTTTATCTGCAAAGAACATTGATAGTTTTTCATGAAGTTTCTGAGCAGTACATGAAGAATTACATTGGCCTTCCTCAGACAGGTAGGTACAGTGTCTTTCATGAATTTAGTACAGAAACTTTTTTGGAATCAATAACTTAGGCTTGAACATATTCCACTGTTTTTTTAAAGGCTGAGTCGCGCTTCTGCTGGTTGTGACTAGTCTTTGTTTTAGTATCACTTTTTTGTCACACTCCTTCCCCATGCAGCTGATGAGATTTTGCTCGATTGAGATATTCCTTTCGGCAGGAATGATGGTATCGAACTTCTTTTGCAACAAAATCTATGTCCTTTATTTTAACAAGCATATGATCATCTTGTAGTGTAGTTGCAGCTTCTTTTATAGACCTCTCAGCCTCCAATGTTTCACAGTTTCCTAATGCTTCTTCTCGTCCTTTTATTCTCTTTCTCTTTCCACAGAAAATGCATTTCTTCTAAAACACTCCGGATGTAGAAGCTGACTGTAAATCCGCTGGCACAGATGATCTAAGAAAAAACTATTTGGCTTCAGGAGGATACCTTCCTTTAAAATTTGTGATAGCTGTGAATTGTCTATAGCATGTCAGGTGATATCCATGTCGTTTTTCATCAAAACTGTCTGAGAGGGTTTCACACACAGCACTATACTTTGATTGCTTCCATGTCTTGAGTCTTGTGGTAGCAGCTTCTTTAACTTTTCCCCATGTATTTTGTCCTTAAACTTAAAAACTTCACCATAAACTCCATCTGTGTGAATGAGGCATTCCATTTCTTCTTTTTCATGTCCTTCCATTTCAGTTGTCTATTGGTGGCTTTCCTGAAACAGAAAATAGAAAAAGTTCATGATAGTCAACAAAAAGGTATTTTACAAAAAAAAAAAAAAAAAAAAAAATTGAGCTTGAGTGAAATCTAAAGATTCCGATTTTTGAAGTTCGACATTAAAAAACGGCAAAAGTTTACACATTACGTAAAACTTTGACATAGTAAACTTTTTTACCATTAAATTATCTTCCATTTTAAAAAATTACCTCTCTACGATTACCCAGTATGAAGTTACAGCCGTCGTAATGCCTCGATGTAAATATGACATAGCGGCCATATTGATGACGTCATATTTCATTCCCCCACCACAAATTTTTACTAAGACTGCCATATTTTGATTACATAAGTGTAGGCTTTCCAAAAATCACAACGGTGCTTTTGGCATTTCTATGGTAAATAAATCTGGTCTATCTCTTGGACTTATTAACTGTTTTCTTCATTCTCCGTTTTCCCAAGTCGACATCAGTTTAAACGAAAGAGTGATTTCGCCCTGAAGCAACACGTATCCTTACAGAGCTTATATTGAAACTCTACTGAATTATGGAGAAGAAGTAAAGAAAACCTATTTAACATGTGAAGGGTTTTACAAGGATACAGCCAGACATCTGCATGAAATTAATCCCACGAATGCTGCAACGAACAAGGGATTACATCAAAGCTATGAGCTCGTGAAAGACAGCAAAACGTTGGACATGATTGGAACCTCGCACTGCGATTTATTTTTTCAAAACAAACTGCTACTCAATTTAGTGGACGAAAAAATTAAACTGATTCGAAGCAAACCTGATTTCTACTTCGTTTCCTCCTCCGAGGACCCCAGTTACAGAATTATCATCGAACACTCCTCGATATTTGTAAGAAAAGTGAAAGTCAACCCTGGACTTGCCATCTGTCATGCAAAAGCTTTAGAAAAATCTGCCTCCAAGTATCCCATTGATCGTGTTTTATGCAAAGTGCATTCCATCTCTCAAGGAAGTATGTCCTTCGTGCAAGACAACGTATTCCTCGATCAAATGCCCAAAAGACTGGTTATTGGATGTGTAGAGAAAGATGCTTTTAATGGTACATATAAATTCAACCCCTTTGAATTCAAGCATAATGATGTCAACTTTATCGCCGTGTACGTTGACGGACAACCAGTTCCTCATGAACCTCTAGAACCCAATTTTGAAAAGGGAAGCACAATTCGTTCCTTCTACAGCCTATTTCAAGCACCGAGAAACTGGGTCAGGACCACGGAATGTATATCGATCGAGACGGATTTTCCAAGCATTTCTTTATGCATTCGATCTCAGTCCGGACCGGTGTGATGGAGGACATATGAACCTGATCCAGCAAGGAAATTTAAGAGTGGAAATCAAATTTGGAAAAGCTTTGCCAAAAACTATTTTTGTTCTAACCTACGCCGAGTTCCAGAGCATTATTGAAATTTCCAAGACCAGAAACATTCTTTGTGATTTCTCCAGTTGAAGAAATGGACAGTGTTCAAATAATGAAATCCCTAAAGCAAGATCACGTGACACTACGTTCATTCCTCGGAGTGTTTGCCTGTGACCGACTTCCCAAGAGAATTGTCAAGTTCCCAGCTTGCCTTATTGTGAATACGGATCTGCATGGAAATCCTGGGAAACACTGGTTGGCTATGTACACTGTATTGACAAAAGTCACCGGAGACCTAGAAGAGAAACACAACATAGCATTTATTGACATACATTATTACAGTGTCGATCCACCTCTGGCCTTAATGCATGCACTGACCCTTCGAGACTTGCTTTCGACAATGTTTTGAAACAGAACGATAGGTATGCGCTTCCATTCAGTACACAATGCTGCCGCTAACTGTTGCTTAGTAGTAGGTCTTGGTTCCAAACTTCTTATGCGGCGCTCTAATTCATCCCATAGGTTCTCTATGGGATTAAGATCTGGACTCAGTGCTGGCCAGTCCACACACGATACGGAATTATCGTCAAACCACGCCGTAACAGTCCTTGCTTTATGGCTCGGTGCATTATTCTGCTGGTACCAACAAGGTTCGGTTCCATTGTATTGCCACAGAGTTGGTAGGGCATAATTGTCAAGAATATCGAGGTAGACGTGCTGGTTAACAGGTTTGTCGACGATAACCAATGGGCCGGGACCATATACCACGAAAAACACCCCCACACGAGTACACTGCCAGCTCCAAACTGGACCGTAGGAACAGTACACTGGGATAAATAGCGTTCCCCCGGCAGCCGTCAAACCCACACACGGCCATCAGACTGGTGGATCGTGTATCTGGATTCATCAGTCCATATGACCCGTTTCCATTGATCTACGGTGCACGATAAATGTTTTTTACACCATGCTAAACGACGAGTAGCATTCCGAGTGGAGATGAAAAGCTTATGAGCAGCCGCACGACCACGGTAACACATGGAATGAAGTTCCCTGCCAGTGGTACGCGGACATGCCGAGGTTCCAGCATTTTTACTCACCTGTACACTCAGGTCTTGTGCGGTACTCCGTCGATTAGCTGAAACGACTCTCCTGAGGACTCGACGTCCTCTATCATTGATTTTCTTTGGTCTGCCGGTACGTTTTGCTGCTTCAGTCACCCCATGTGTCTTCCACTTATTCAGTACATCCAAAACAGTTGACTTGGGTATGTTTAAACGCCTTTAACGCCTCTCGGTTTCTCTTATGGACAACCCACTAATATAACACCCAACAATCTTTCCATTTTCAATGTCAGTTCTCTCCCGCCGCGATATTTTTCACTCAACCTCACAGTGCAATATGATAGCGGTCAGCTGGAGGCTTGTTTTTATATAGTTTCCAGTTGTATCGCGCAACTTAACAACGCAGGGGATCCGTTCGTTTGCGTTAGAAGGTGTGTCCGGTGACTTTTGTCAAAATAGTGTATATGCCAAACCCAAAAAACAATGACATTTTTTTATTCTTTCGGACATTCTCCAGAATATTTTCAAGGACGTATTGCACGATTTGTCTCCAAGTTTGACCATGTGAATTTTAATGATGTACCTCTTCAAAGTTCGTTCACTGCCGTATGTGGTCAATTTTGTATTTTCTTACTCTATTCTAGATGTCACAGAAAAAGCTTGTTCTTCATTGTAAGAAATTTTCAATGGAAATCTGAAACAAACGATGTGCGTGTCTATCATTTTGTTCGAAATAAGTTTGGAATTGTATCAAAATTTAGAATTTAAAATAAAAATTGATTGAACTCTATCTTATGCGTCTTGTCTTTAAATTGTTTTGTAACTTTTTAATGATCTCAGTTGACAACGTGGAAGTGCCCAGACTACAAGTAGAGGAAAATGATGGTTTCTATGACAAAGGAATGCTCACCACGGCCCCCGCCCACAGCCGTCCACGTGCTCTCCTCGACAAAGGAAGCCGTCCGCAATCTCCACGGACCACGTGGCCTCTCCGACGCCATCTTGGATCACCACGTGCTAATCTACGGTTACGATTGGGTGTCATCAGGAAGAGGACGCCACCGCCAACCCCACCAGTGGTTGATTCGAGAAGATTGCTTGGCCAGCACCATTTTTTTTTTTTTTGACCAAGAAATTCCGAATCCTTTGTTCGCCATTTTATTTTCACCACGCAGGGGCGTAACTAGGCTTTTCTGCGCCCGGGGCAAACCGCAAAATATTGCGCACCAATCTGCCTCTATCTCTCCATCTATCTTTCTCTTTCACTGTCTCTCTCTATCTCTCTCTCTCTCTCTCTCACACACACACACACAAACCAAAAGAACAAATAAACAGCATTAAAAATCTAAGCGAGCACAAGCTACAGAGAAGAATTTTCAAGAAAAATTGCTTTAATTTAAAGACAGCAAAAAAGCAGATACAATTTCAGAAATATAACGGTACTACAAAGACTTTCTAACGAAACTAGGCGTAAATATGCATTTCTAAGTTCTAACGAAACTAGGCGTAAAAAAACCACAATCAAAATGTGACTGTTTTTACAGCTTTTCGCAACTGCTTGGGAGTTTGAACCTTCGGCACCGCATGAAGCAGACCGAATGTAGCTGAAAGTCGTGGCATGCACCCACAATAAAGACTAAATAGCCTCCAGAGTATCTTCACAAATGTAAACATCCTTATCATGCAACGCACGTATAGTCCACCCAACTAAAGAAATACTGGGGACCCAATTGTTGTAGAAGAGTGTCATGGTTCTTCTACAGTTGGACGGACTATACAACCATACCTTCGTTACTGAATGTGAGCAACTAACAACTCCTGAACATTTTGAGACGGAAATTCTAATTTTAATTGTGCCAAAAACATGTGTAAAAGTTTCAGTTCCAATTGTAATTGCATTCCAAACAGTAATTTCTGCGCCCTCTCTTGAGCAGCCACCCCGCCCTAGTCATTTCTGCACCACATTGTCATTTTGTGCACCACGTGTTTTGGGGTGAGTCACCAGTTTCCTTTTGTCTCCGACTGTAACATTTTGTGTGCCACGTGTTTTGGAATGAGTCATCATTTTTCTCTTAAGTTTTCATTGCCAACTTTTATCCACCATTTAATTTTTCTTACAACGTGATCGATACTATTTTTCCCGACAAGGAAATTTTACGCCGCCCCGGTGGCGCAGTGGTCTAAGCGATGGCTTCTGATCATTCGCACGGAAGGGGTCCGAGTTCGAATCCCGTCAGGCATGGATGTTGTGTTTGTCTTACGGCACTGGCTCTCTCCCTTCCCTGGAACCAGTGACCCAAAATTAGGGACGGGCGACTGCTTATAGCCCGTTGAGTTGCTCACGGTGACCGTTAAAACTTCAATAAAAAAAAATGCTAGCTCGAAAGAGGGTGTCATCCCTCCTCCCCCGAGCAATCATGACGTCAACAGTCCTCCACGTGGAGGGTTTATAATTCCACTCGAATCGAATGACGTCTTATGACGGCATTCGATTCGAGTGGAATTAAGAATGGGGTAAGAAAGTTGCGTCATTTGAGATTCTGTTAGATACATTGAGCTCCAAGACTGATTTTTTTTTTCAATGACTTGATCATTTTGTTACGAATTTATTCCTTATTTTTTTCCATAATTTTTCAACGTAACGATTTTTTTATTTTCTTTGAGCTTCACGCATTTTCAACCGACGTAACAACATAAAGACGTTTTGTGCTGTAGAGCTAATCTCAAAACACGATTGTTTATTAATGTATTTTCTGTTACATTTTTTAACTTTGTACCTTTTTCCACCGTCCAAAGCAGCAATTTTTTGTACATAGTTAAAACATTTTTTTTCATTTTTTCGTAATTTTTTATTTCTTCATGATTAATCACTGAAATGTACCTTTTAATGCATATCTTAATCCATTTTTTTCTAAATGCCTGCGTACTCGTTAAACTTCTCGATATACCAACATTATTTTATTTTCTAACTTTACAAACTAACAACTACTTTTATCGAGGCTTTTGCTGATTCAAACAAGCAAACGTTTCTTCATTATTATTTATTTTTCCTATGCCAACTACTTTCTTTACTTGCTTTTAATGTATGATTTAATCTGTTTTTCTATACAGCTCTTTCATGTTTGTGCAAGAAATATACAGATCTAAAGCAGCTATACATAAAATTCAATCGTAACAGTATCTTTTCTTTTCTTTTTTTTTTTTATCAGATTTAAATCAACATACGTTTCTTAACGACTTGATATCTATTTTACAAGATGTGACGAAACTTCAGATTTTTTATTTTTTCCCCTCTGAAACTATTTTTTTTCTTACTTGATTTTAATGTATGGTTTGATATATTTTTCTATCTCGCTTTTCCATGTGTGCACAAGAAATATACATGTCTATCTACACTGAAGAGCAATTGATTAGAGACAGCTGGCGTTATGCAAATGTGCGCTGTGGGCGGCTGGTAAACGGAAACGACATGACGTATGCAGCGATCCGATAATATAAGGAGTGGTGCGACGGGAATCAGTAAGAGTCGGACGCAGTATGGGTAAGACGAAGGATCTAAGCGCATTTGATCGTGGGCAAATTGTCGGGGCCCGACGAATGGGTCACTCCATCTCAGAAGTCGTGCAGGCACTGGGATTTTAATGAGCCACTGTGTCACGGTGCATCGTGAGTACATCGAATTCGGTAAAACCATCCCTGCAAGGGCCAACTGCCGTGGACAACGGCGTGTGGATGAGAGGTGTCATCGTCGGCTAGCTCGCATTGTAACAGCGGATAGACAGGCCACAGTGCAAGAAATCACTCGGCAATTTAACACTGGCGGACAAAAACGTGTAAGCAGCCACACCAACCAGAACCATCTCCTCGCTATGGGGTACAGAAGCCATCGTCCCACTAGGGTACCGCTGCTGACCGCACATCACAGGGTGAAAAGATTAGCATGGGCGCTGGAACATCGCCACTGGACCCTAAACATGTGGGAAAATGTCGCGTGGACTGATGAGCCGAGATTCACGTTGGCACATGAGGATGGCAGGATACGAGTACGGCGCAAACCACAAGAAGCGATGGATCCTTCTTGCCAGCAGGGTACTCGTCAAGCTGGTGGGGGTGACATTCTCGTCTGTGGACTGAAATGGGACCCCGGTACATGTGATGTCGTCCCTCACAGGTCAACGTTACCGGGATATCCTGGACGACCATTTGCTTCCGTTTGTGCGCCTTCAACATCCCACTGGGGACCTCATCCTGCAACAAGATAATGCACCGTGCCATCGCTCCCGAATTGTATCCGAATGGTTGGATGAACACTCCACCGACGTGACTACGCTTCCTTGGCCAGCTAGGTCACCTGACCTCAATCCCATCGAGCACATCTGGGATGCCATCGAGAGAGATGTTCGAGGCTTTGACTCCCCTCCACCAAATCTTCGTTAACTGTGGGAGCTTGTTCAGGGGTCGTGGATCCGTATGGCTTCCCAACGCTTCCGGTGTCTTGTCGAGTCCATGCCGAGACGAATCGCCGCCGTTATCAGGCTGAAAGGTGGTGCTACACGTTACTAGACAGGTATCTCTAATTCAATTACTCTTCAGTGTATAGTAGTTAAAATTCGATTTTCTTCTCAAGATGTTTTTCTTCTCAATTCCCCTGTCTAACTTAATCTATGTTTTGAATATCATTCTCTGTTCGCGTATTCGTTCATTATTTTTTTTCAAACTTTGCAAACTGTTGCATACTTTTATTCTGACTTTATTTTTTCCTTTCAACCAACGTTTTTTAACGACTTGAATCTCTGGCTGTGACAAAACTTCAGATTTATTTTTTTCCCTCTTAAACTATTTTTTTCTTACTTGCTTTAAATGCGTGACTTAATCGATTTTTATATCGCTGTTTCGTGTATGTACTAGAAATATACAGATCTATAGCAGTTAAAAATTCGCTTGAAACAGTATTTTCTTTATTCTTACTTTATTTTTACATTTCTTTCTAACAAACATTTTCTTCACATTTTCCGGTATTTAAGTTAATCTATGTTTTATTTATCATTCTATGTTCGCGTATTCAACCATTGGTTTTTTTTTTCTTACTTTACAAACTAATAGCTATTTTTATTGAGACTTTATTTTTTCCTTTCATTTCAACGAACGTTTTTTAACGACTTGATAGCGCAAGATGTAGCAAAACTTCAGATATATTTTTTGTTTCTTCATGTACCGTAATATTTTTTCAAAACTCACTTTTAAGTATTCCTAAAAGCTTACATTTCTGCGAAATATACAGATCTGTAGTGGTAAAAATTGGACTGCAACAGTATTTTCTTTATTCCGACTTTACTTTTCTATTTCTTTTCAACAAGCGTTTCTTCATCATTATTTCTTTTTTCATATGTAAGCTACTTTATTTCTTGCTTTTAATGTATCACTTAAATAATTTTTCTATCTTGCCTTTTCATGGACATACGTGAAATATACAGATCCATAAGAGTTAAAATTCGATTTTATTAGTATTTTCTTTACTATGACTTTATTTTTTCTTTTCATTTCAGTAAACGTTTCTTAACGACTTGATATTACAAGATGTACCAAACACTTCAGAATTTTTGTTTCCCTATATAACATATTTTCCAACTCACTTTTAAGTATTCCTAAAAGCCAGCATGCATGCGAAATTTCAATATTTTTGTTGATTTTAACTTAATTTGCTATACTTTTCTTAACTGACCCAACAAAAAAAGCATTCATTGTCAAGATATTAACTTAATCTATGTTTTGAAATATCATACTATGTTCATGTATTTATCCATTTCTCGAACTTTGCAAACTCTTGGTACTTTTATTCTGACTTTATTTTTTCATTTCATTTCAACAAACGTTTCAAAACGACTTCATATCGCAAGGTTTGACAAAACTTCAGAATTTTTGTTTCCCTATATAGCATATTATATATTTTTCCAACTCATTTTTAAGTATTCCTAAAAGCTTACATGTATGTGAAATACGAATACTTTTTTTTTATTCTATCCTAGTTTGCTGTACTTTTTTTTATTCTATCCTTTTACTGACCCAACAGGAAAATCAAGACATTCGTTCTAAAGCATTCTTTCTTACGCTAAAATTTATATTCTTTGCGATATATTTTCTGTATATTTTTTTCTAAATCAACAGATAAACATTCATTCTGGAGACCAAGTCCGGAGACCAATAGCAACCAAGTCCGTGCTTCCTCTAAACATCATATTCTAGAAAACTTTTTTTTCTGGTGAGTTAGCAGTTAGCAATTGCTAACTCACCAGAAAAGCCGCTATTATCAACATGTAGATAAAATATCGAATTTCTCCAAACAAATGTAGTCATTTTTAAGAAAGACTTAGTTCTTATCTCTGTATAACGACTTAATCTCTTTTTCGAAAAACTGTTCTACGTTTACGTATTTCTTTAACTTTGCTTTGCAATTGCTTCACACTGTACTTCGATTTTTTTTTCTTCGTAGTGTTTTTTTTTTCCTGTTTCATTCCGACGAACTTGTTTCTTTTCGACTCAATCACTCTCACTTTTCCATTCAAACTTTCCTAATATCAGAAATGTAACAAAAAATTCAGATATATTTTTAAATTTGCAATAAGTTTCACCGACATTTATTCTCATGACAAACTAAAATTGCATACTTTCCCCCGAAATAGTTTTCTTAATGAGTTGTTTTTACGCTTTTTAATGCATAACCAAATATTTATTGTCAATTCACCTCGTCAAAGTCAGTATGAACACACCTAACCACATCCTTTTCCCCCATTTATTTCGCTTTACATCGAAATGCGTCAAAACTTGGCGTTTACTTCATTCACCCAATGATCAGTTCTAACTTGCCAGACATTACATGTGAAACATCTGTGTTTGCGGTATTTCCCTTTATACGTTAACTTTCGTTTCCCCTTACATTCGTTTCTAAATAGGTTATCTCTATCGCATCTGTTTTTCTGATACAAGATCACAGACGATTTATTTAATTACTTCAAGAACATATTAGTCTTGAACATAAAGAACAGCCAATCATATTCTAAGTACGTTTTCTCTTAATTCTTATAAAGGAATAGACAGCAAGAAGTTTTATCCACTGAAACAAACATCGTCAATTCGTTTCTTTAATTGATTTATTTAATTACTTCAAGAACATATTAGTCTTGAACATAAAGAACAGCCAATCGTTATTCTAAGTACGTTTTCTCTTGATTCTTATAAAGGAGCAGACAGCAAGAAGTCTCACACACTGAAACAAACATCGTCAATTCGTTGCTTCCATTGAGAGGGCAATATTTTAAATTTTAGTTTTTTATATAGTCGCAAAAATTCCATAAAATAACATGAGAAAATTATTTGCCTTAAAGGAGCGTTTTCAGACATGTCAGAAATTTTAAAAGAGCAAAATATTTCACTTGAAAAATAACAGGTTACGTTTTTAAAAGTTCATAATTGAGTAGGATTGTTTTTTTTTTCTTACATTTTAGATCAGGTTCGTTTCGAGAAAGTTAAATTTCGTCTAGGATAAAAATGTTTCACAACATTTTATTTAGAGGGCGGCTTTGGGAAAACACAGATTTGAAAAACAGGTGAAAATCAAATAGAATAACATGGGGAAATCATTTTCCTTAAAGGAGCGTTTTGAGACATGTTAGAAATCTTAAAAGAGATCTGGACTCTAAATTGCTCCAACGTATTCCACATTCTTGAGTTTCTACAAGAATATTCTTCACATTAATGTTCTGGAAGAAAAAGTGAGTAATGGTGGGACGTATCAGCGATTGAAGGCGCTCACCAAAGTATTTCCCCAAAGTCTTGGGTTCAACAAAAGCAAATGCTTCGTCAAAGCACACAGTCCATTTGTCTTCTTCTGTTTCGTTAAAGCACCTATGCCCCAGCTGATTGTTTGGCATGAGATGAGGATGCAAATAACATTCTCTGCAGTAATACACTTTTGCAAATGTTTTTTCCAATCGCATCGACCAGAGCAAGTTTAAAAGCATTGGTATCTTGGTCAGATAACGTACGTTCGAGTCCGAATTTACTGCATACCAATCTCGCTGCGTCACGGAAAACTGTTCCAAACTGTAATTGTAGAATACCGTTCCACTGCTTTTCACAAGCATCACGAAGCGTGTTCAATCGTTCTTAGGGACATTGAAGCACGATTCAATTGCAAAGCATCATCGGAGCACGTGAACAGTTGTGGAAAAGTGTTCACAGGCCCATCAGATGAAGGTCAACAGTTCTTTATTGATCACTTTGATTTTGTTAAGAGCATCATAACAATGCGAGCAGTCCATGAACTTCTTGCATGTTCTAGCAGACATTTTCACGCCATATTTGGTAGGGAACAGTTTTTCCCCTTTGGCAGTGTAACTGCTAATGTGGACTCTCACACTTCCAGAAAAATCAGTCACTTTAGCAACTTTGTTTCCCCCGAGGGACACATGATGAAGAGGCATGCTTTCTAATGAAATGCCGTGAGGAGGAGGTTCGGCAAACGGATCAGGACATCTGTAGTTTAAAAGCTTCCATCGCGCCTCCATTAAGCGCGGATCATCACTCACTGTTTTCTTGGCATCATAAACATCTGTAGACGAAGAAGTTCGGCTCATGTTTAAAGCAGATCGACGAGGAGGCATGTAACACAACGTGCGCAGAGTTCGAAGGCAGAGAACAGAATGAGGGAGCTGGTCTCTCCTCGGCCAAACCTGATAAGAAATTGTTGTTGACGCATGCGTGTTGTTCACTGTGCGATGACGTGATTGTATAGTTACGTGATAAAGGAGCCTCTGGTATCATCCTTCTAAAGGTCAGATTTAATCAAACATCGGGTGCATTTTCGCAACGTGGAAGGCCGTGAAACCATGACTCATTCGTGGGGGATATCATTTGCAGAAGCGAGCTACATTCCAAAGCAATTACGACAGGTTGGAAACCATCTCTTCTAAAAAACTAAGTATCTCGTTTGACCTAGGGAAACTCAAGTTATACATGAATTTTTCACAAGTTCACATTCATCATCTTTACGATAATCGTATCCAACCTTTTTGCATTTTTTTTGTACTTATTAATCAACACAAAATTGAATGTTTCCTCACACACGTTTTCGACAGCATTCTTGATTTCACAAAGTACTGTTATCCGAGGTTTAGCCTGCACAGTCAATCTACTGAATGAGTAATGGAGATGATCGTCACCAAATGCCGTGTGCTGTCTAGGAATCTTATATAATTTTCAAAATCTTAATTTTGCTGAGATCATCACCGAAATATTCAACTTCATTTTTCCAGGCGGTTAAGATAATCTGTAGCATCAGAATCAGAAAATTATTCCTCATAGGAAAAATGGAGGCCATCCTTATGATATATCTTTGAAGAATGCATTTCTTCAGACCAAAGAAAATGTAGCAGCAATTGAAAAAATCAGTATCGCCGCCCCGGTGGCGCAGTGGTCTAAGGCGTTGGCCTCTGATCATTCGTCCAGAAGGGGTCCGGGTTCGAATCCCGGTCAGGCATGGGTGTTGTGTTTGTCTTACGGCACTGGCTCTCTCCCTTCCCTGGAACCAGTGACCCTAAATTAGGGACGGGCGACTGCTTATAGCCCATTGAGTTGCTCACGGTGGTCGTTAAACCTCCAATCAAAAAAATCAGTATCTTCACACCGAGCAACGAAGCGAGAATGAGGTGGACAGATTTGAGATAAGACGTACGACTAACGAATGCCTGAGCTGACGAGTGCGTGAGTCATCTGTGATGCAAGCACGAGCACGTTATGGACACGTGCAAATGATCAAGAATTAAGCACGTCGCTTAAAACCATTGCCAAATAAACATGTAAAAAGTACAATTTCCCGATGAGGTAAAATGGAATCGTCTAGATATGAGAAAAAACACGGGCGGTGATCATGAAACGTCGACCCCCCCCCCCACACACACACACCCCCAAAGAAAATTACGGTGACCGCTAGCACGGGGACGACATCCAACATGGCGACTCACCCACACGCGTGGCACACAAATCACATCTCAAAGAAGTAGATATTAAACTTTCTTATTCTTACATTGCCACCATCCACAAAAATTTATAAAATGGGTGTTACTATCTCCATTGTCCTTCCCTCATACTTCATTTTTTCCTACGCGAACAGAAACAAACGAGAACCATTGTCTTAGAAAATGCCTTGTCTACATTTTTTCCTCGACTCGCACGAGACCAATCTCGTGGTCTTTCCCCGGCAGTAGTTCTCCAAATTTAATGTAACATGACTTATTAATAAAGAACATGCCGCCAAGGAAAAATGCGACGAGATTGGCCTTGTGCGAGTCGAGGGAAAAAATGTAGACGAGGCATTTTCTAAGACAATGGTTCACGTTCGTTTCTGTTTGCATAGGAAAAAATGAAGTCTGAGGGTGGAACAATGGAGATAGTAACACCCATTTTGCAAATTTTTGTGGATGGTGGCAATGTAAGAATAAGGAAGTTTAATATCTACTTCTTTGAGATGTGATTTGTGTGCCACGCGTGTGGGTGAGTCGCCATGTTGGATGTCGTCCCCGTGCTAGCGGTCACCGTAATTTTCTTTGGGGAAGGGAGCGGAGGTTCGACGTTTCATGATCACCGCCAGTGCTTTTTCTCACATGTAGTCGATTCCATTTTACCTCATTGGGAAATTGTATTTTTTACATGCTTATTTGACAATGGCTTTAAAACGACGTGCTTAATTCTTGATCATTTGCACGTGTCCGTAACGTCCTCGTGCTTGCATCACCGATGACTCTGTTAATAGAAGATTTGGGGTATTAAAAAATGACTTGTGCTCATGTTGCAATTTCTATGTAAATTACAGAAAATTAGAATTTGGGGAGATGGGTGGATGCATTTCGAAACAAAACTGAAATTTTGACTAAGGCCATGAAACATAAATCGGAAAATAAAATGCACCACTGAATTTGGAAACTCCCAAAAGTTACTATTGTATTGTTTGCGTTGTTTGCGTTTGATGAGTAGATACACCTGAAAGTGGAAGAAAGGTAGCTATTGTTTACATGTGTACCAAATTTGCAAACACTAAAAATTAATGGTATACAATGTACACGTGCAATAACTTTTGTAGGCGGTGAAGTCAAATATAATGGTTAGGACAAAAACATTGACCTTTAAACACAATTACGTAACTCAGATTTCGTTTCCCTCCTCAGTCACTGCTGAGGGGGATGCATTTGAACAATGTGATGAAAATTCACAATGACACTTATTACTTCACTGCACTAAGGTTTGGGTTTTTGAAAGGCCACTTGGCCTATATTTATTTTGAAAAACTTAACAAGTTAAATTTTTAGGTCACAGATTTTATGCCTGGCCACTGGGCACAATAAAATAAACAGCTGACAGCTTAGTTGCTTTTCTAAGAAAATTCAGCACCTGTCACAGTACTTATAAAAATAATAAACACCAGAATTTCAAGGAATTTCACAACACAAACATCCGATTTAACATGGTGTGCAACTTAAGTATTTGAAGTGAAAATATCTCTCACTCTCTCTCGGAAAAAAAATTTATATGCATATGTGTACACTATGTTGTTCTAACTAATTCCCTCTAACCAACCTTCTCAGACCAGTCTTCTGAATCCACTTTTAATTTTAAACTACCATAACAACTGCCAAAATTTTACGTATAATGGAAAGTTACTTTACTACAAGATTCTACACCTCCAGGAAAATTTGTCTTAAAATCAACATAACCTTGTCTTGAATCAACATTTGTCCTAAAATCAACATATCTAGCATTACCGGATACTCAACCCATTCTATACACCATACAAAACCTAATACACTAGATACCTCATTCAATTTACTCAAAAGTTATCATTAAATTGCTACACTGACAAAAAAAATCTTAACTCACACTATCATCATGCAAGTCCAACTTTTCAAAATTCCATACCATAAGCTTTCCAATCTACTGGCACCCATGCAGTAACCAACTCTGTCATAAAGCCAAACAAACATCTCAACCAATGAGTCCCACTTCTCTAGAAAAACACTATTTTTCGGGGAAAACAACAAAGTTTGAGTCTGAAGGCGAGAATGTGTCGTGAATCCATTCCCAGCCTATACAGTGTAGTGGAGCAAAGTGCGACCTAACCCTGTACTGTTTCTTCACTCTGATTTTGGGACAACTCCCACCACTCTTTTTGTAGGAACCACCTCCTATGGGCCAACGAGCTTACTCGGGCAGAAAACAAATCCCCCGATTTGTTTCATGCACCCTTTCAGACCCGAGGCATGTCTATATAGCGTAAAGTATCCCACAAGAGTTCTCTTGCCCCCAAAATATCTCAACATCTATTTTCCAGAAAGCTAACTCACCATCCTTATTTCCAGAAAATTCAATACATCACCTTTTTTCCCAGAAAATCACTTCATGTCCTTATTTTCCCAGGAACACACTTCATGTCCTTATTTTCCCAGGAACACACTTCATGTCCTTATTTTCCGAGGAACACACTGTACTACTCATTTACCAGAAAGCTCAATAACACCATACTTGACACACTATACCAAACCTTACTTTATTTCCAGAAAACTCTAAAAATCACCATATTTCAAAATCACCTATTTCCTGAAAAATCATCACTTCTTGAAGAAACACAACAGCTATTCGGGTTCTTTTCAGTCACACTATACATATGCCTCATATTCTGCCTGTATGCCCACTTCTATATTCTTTCCCCCATAAAAATCTGTTTTTCTAATCTACAGGCTGAAACTAGAAATTAGCCCTCACCACTACAAAAATTTTAAAGGGTAATTTTGCACATAAATTTACCAAAACACTAAACCAAAATAATAACCAGCTTACAAGAAAAATTCCCAACTACATGGCACCTACACTAAGCTCATAAACCCAAATTCTGTTTCACAAATACAAAAATCACAAAAATAGTTAAATTTTACTTATGAGAAATACTGGTCTGCGACGTTGCTCAATTCCAAAATATCTTAATATACTTATTATATCATCTATCACTACATGACCCAGAAAATTATTTACTTCCATTCCTTGTTTTGTTTTGTTTTTCAATTACCTATCCACAGAAGATGACATGAAATTTATTTACACAGCCTAACATTAAATCAGGTGGTTTCATTCTTTAAGCACACCAGAACACTAAAATACAAAAAAAAAAAAAAAAAAAAACCTGAATGAAAACATTTACAACTCCCTTTTTTTTTACTTTGCAATATATTTTTCCGACAGCCCCATTTTAAAACCCACTCGTTTCATTATTTAAAAAAAAAAAAAACACATCATAACATTTTAAAAAAATGCAAAGAAAAAAAAATTACCTTTAGGACTGGGTCTGCAACCCCGCTTCATCACCCTAACCGCAGAATATTACCACACCATCAAAAGGATTCACAGCCGAATATTTAAAACTTGACTTAAAACAGTCTATCCTTGAGAGATGTAAGGCCAGGTGATGGATGTAAGGTCAGGTGATGCGTAACATCACAGCCTCTCCTTCACAAATGTCAACCCCGCCTTCTCGTGGTACATCCTGTTCCCACTAAAAGAGCTCTGCCGACCGCCAATAGCGGTATAACTATACCATCGGGATTAGAGGAAATGCTATCCCACACTCACCAACCCGCTTGGCCAGCGTGGTGAGTTATGGCCAAACCCCTCCAAAATGACTCCACAACTTAAATCTTGGCCCTCAGTCTCCGGCAGCTGGAATGTACCTGGCCAAGGCAGCGGCCAGTGCGACATGAAAGCAGAGGGTGCTAAGAATCACCGGAGGACCAGACTAGGCTGCCATCTGATGCTGACCTTGGCCACGTATAACGGACGCTCCCTATCTTCTGATTCAAGGCTTCTTGAATTGGAAGAGGAACTACAAAGGATCAAGTGGGACATCGTGGGGCTAAGTGAGGTAAGGAGAAAAGGAGAAGATCTCATTGAACTGAAAAGTGGACATCTCTTCTACTATCGTGGGACAGATACTGGTAGAACTAGTGGTGTTGGATTTATAATAAACAAGAAACTGAAGGATAAAGTTGTAGAAGTTGAAAGTTCCTCTGACAGAGCTGCACGACTTGTTATCCAACTCTCGAGAAGATACCAGGCTCAGATTATTCAAACTTATGCACCCACCCCAAGTCATCCTGAAGAAGAAATCGAAGAACTTTATGAAGAAATTCGTGATCTAAATAATAAAGGTAAGCAGCACTTGAAAATAATTATGGGAGATTTCAATGCAAAAATAGGGCAACGGCAACATAATGAAACTTCAGTAGGTAAATTCGGTCACAGCAACAGAAACCAGCGTGGAAATACTCTCGTAGAGTTTGCAGAGGCAGAAGGGTTTTTCATCTTGAACTCCTTTTTCAAGAAAAAGCCACACAGGAAATGGACATGGAGACATCCAAATGGGACGACAAGTGAAATTGATTTTATTATGTGTAACAAAAAATTCGTCATAGAAGACTGCAGTGTGCTAAACAAGTTCAACACAGGCAGTGACCATAGATTGGTGAGATGTAAGATGCACCTCAACACTAGACTCGAACGTAGCAAGCTCATAAGACAAACAAAATGTATTGACATAACCAACCTTAAAAAACACCATAATACCTTCAAATTGGAACTGAAGAACAGATTCTCTGCTTTAGAAGGCCTAACATCGGAAGAAGTGGATATTTCTGAAGTTAACAGAAAAGTAACCAAAGCTCTTATAGAAACAGCAACAAAATTAGCTGGGTCTAAGAACAAGTTGCATGTAAGTAAATTATCAGGAAAAACCAAAATGTTGATGCAAAAAAGAAGAGAGATGAGGACAACTTAACAAGATGTGACTTCCAAAGTGGAATATATAGAGCTATGCAAGACAGTACGAAAAAGTATCACTGAAGACGTAAGGAAATTCAACTGTGAACTAGTAAGGAAGGCAATTGAAAACAACCAAAGCCTAAAGATAGCAAAGGGACATCTCAGTAAGGGAAAAAAACAGATTGTGGCACTGAGAAAAGAAGATGGTTCTGTAACAAGAAATAGAGGCGAAATTTTGACAAGAGTGAAAGATTTCTACTCCAAATTATATGAAAGGGATGATACATGTACTCCAGACATCATGAAAGGTACCAGTACCAGAGTTCTTCCAGTCCTTCCAGCAGAAGTTGCACATGCAATCAAGAACATGAAGCGGGGAAAAGCTCCAGGAGAAGATGGAATTACTGTAGACATCATACAAGTAGCAAGTGGAGAAATCGAAACAGTACTCGCCCAAATTTTCACTCGATGCCTTAATGAAGGGAAAATTCCTGAGGATTGGAACAACGCTACAATGATTTTGTTACATAAAAAAGGTGACATTGAGGATCTCAGGAACTACAGACCTATCAGCCTCCTATCAGTGGTTTATAAAATCTTCACTAAAGTTCTTTCACACCGCTTGAAGGTGACACTGGACATGGCTCAACCGAGAGAACAAGCTGGATTCAGGAGTGGCTACAGCACAATAGATCATATCCACGTACTGAGAGAACTAGTTGAAAGAGCGAGGGAATATGAACTTCCATTGTGCATGGCTTTTATCGATTATGAAAAAGCCTTTGATTCGGTGAAACCATCAGCAGTTGCAATGGCTCTGAAATCCTGCGGTATTGAAGATGCATACATTAATATTATTAATAACATCTATGAAAATGCAGGTGCAAAGATTAGGCTGTTTGAAAATACAACACACATAAAAATTGGAAAAGGAGTTAGACAAGGTGACACAATATCTCCGAAGCTCTTTAATGCCACGTTGGAAAATGTCTTTCAATCACTGAATTGGGAAAGCAAAGGGATAAAGATTAATGGAGATTATCTAACCCACCTTCGTTTTGCTGATGACATAGTCATTTTTGCAACTACTCCATCAGAGCTACAGAGTATGATCCAGGAACTTGCTGACAAGAGTAAAGAAGTGGGATTAAAAATGAACTTTCAGAAGACAAAAGTGATGTACAATGCTTTTACAAGAAATGAAGATTTATCGATTGATGGAGAAAAGCTGGAGATAACAGACACGTACGTTTATCTTGGACAGCAGATATCAAGTGAGGGTCACATTGGTGAAGAAATTAATCGGCGTACAAAACTTGCCTGGAGAGCTTTTGGAAGAAACAGCATAATTTTCAAGAGCAATATGCCATTATGTCTTAAAAGAAAAGTGTTTGATCAATGCATCCTTCCAGTGCTTACGTATGGTGCAGAGGCGTGGACCTTAGCTAAAAAAGACATACAAAGGCTGCAGACAACTCAAAGCAGCATGGAGAGGTGCATGCTTGGTGTAACCAGGAGAGATAGGAAGAGGAACACGTGGATCCGAAAAATGACAAGAGTGAAAGACATCATGATCAGAGTTAAATCCCTGAAATGGCAATGGGCTGGACATACTGCCAGAAGAACAGACCATCGATGGACAGCCGAAATTTTAGATTGGATTCCAAGGAACAGGAAAAGACCCAGAAGAAGACCACATGGAAGATGGGTGGATGAAATTCGAAAGTATGCGGGAGTGACATATAGGAGACTGGCACAAGACAGACCGTTGTGGAGGAAACTTGGGGAGACCTTTGTCCAGCAGTGGATTGATAATGGTTGACAATGATGATGATGATGATGATCCTTGAGAGAACATCACTGTCCCGGGTGATTTTTTTTTCCTTCACCTCCCAAAAATGTTTTTTTTTCTTTTTCTTCTCTGATACAGCGTGCCTGGCCAACTCACCAGGAAACAGGACAAAGGCATTTTCTCTACTATTGGACCCTCCGTTGTAGTGAGCCAAGCTCGACGATTCAGCAGCAAAGGCGATGTCGTTCACGAAACCTGACTGGCTTTGCCGGAATTTCCAGTGCCAGGGGGAACTTGCCTGAGACCCTATCAAAGAGTCGTGGGTGTAGATGGTGGGTCCTCTCCTTCCGGGACATCAATCGAGGGAGTAATTTTTTTCAGCTCTCCCCTATTAGGATTGGGTCTGCTTCTTCCTCCGCCATCTTGAAGCGCACATACTGGCATTGGAATCCTACTCGGTGGGCGTCCGCTATTTGATACATCAGTGGTCATTTTTATCTCCGGCAATGAGATCCTTGAAAATACTAGTTTTAACTAAGCTTTGAGATTCAAACCCGAATTTTCATTCTGACTGTCCCCTCCCCGCCAAAAGGCGAAGAGAAAATTCGCCAGCCAGCAATAGCAAAGACCAGAGAGCGAGTGTGTCAATTTTACAAAAGCACTGGGGGATGTTTAAAAATGCTGACCCCTCTCATTGTCTGAAATTCTGCATAGTAACCAGCGGCCCTCCCAACGGAATTTCTCTCCCACGCAATCCAGGGGTGACACTCTGACCTTCACAGGAGAGAAGAAAACTTCGTAGCCTTTCACATGCTGTTGTGACTTTGTTCCCGAAATAGAACAACGCTAACCCAAGAGAACCCCTTGCGAACACATTTTAGAAGCTTCTAAATCCTTTGCCTAAAATGGCGGACTGAAAGAAGATTTTCTTTTCTCACAATTTTATAAAAATGCTTTCCCTTCATTCCGCGATTACTACGTATAATTTTGATTTTAAAAGGGTTGATGGTGACTTCTTTTGCTCGCCTTTTTTTCTTTTATATAACTTACTAAAGAAAAAAATGAATCAAGCCAAAAGAAAAAAGAAGTTCAATGCCTATTATTCCCCTTTCTTTTAAGAAATTTTGTTTGCTTAGTCAGGGCTGAGAAATGAGCGAACATGGCCATTTGTTCCCTCATCTCTCTCCTCCTTCCAAACACAGTTTTGAAACGTAGGACTGTCGAGTATTTTCATTCTATGTATTTTATTTATTTATTTATTTATTTATTTATTTATTTATTTTCTATTATTTTTTTTATTTTTCGCAAATCCCAGCGAAGTGATCAATTTCCCCAAGATTTACGAACATGAAAATTCTCGACAGGCCAACTCACGCGCTCGTCAGCTCGGGCACTCGTTAGTCGTACGTCTTATCTCAAGTCTGTCTTCCTCATTTTCGCTTCGTTGCTCAGTGTGTAGATACTGATTTTTTCAATTGCTGCTACATTTTCTTTGGTCTGAAGAAATGCATTCTTCAAAGATATATCATAAGGATGGCCTCCATTTTTCCTATGAGGAATAATTTTCTGATTCTGATGCTACAGATTATCTTAACCGCCTGGAAAAATGAAGTTGAATATTTCGGTGATGATCTCAGCAAAATTAAGATTTTGAAAATTATATAAGATTCCTAGACAGCACACGGCATTTGGTGACGATCACCTCCATTACTCATTCAGTAGATTGACTGTGCAGGCTAAACCTCGGATAACAGTACTTTGTGAAATCAAGAATGCTGTCGAAAACGTGTGTGAGGAAACATTCAATTTTGTGTTGATTAATAAGTGCAAAAAAAATGCAAAAAGGTTGGATACGATTTTCGTAAAGATGATGAATGTGAACTTGTGAAAAATTCATGTATAACTTGAGTTTCCCTAGGTCAAACGAGATACTTAGTTTTTTAAAAGAGATGGTTTCCAACCTGTCGTAATTGCTTTGGAATGTAGCTCGCTTCTGCAAATGATATCCCCCACGAATGAGTCATGGTTTCACGGCCTTCTACGTTGCGAAAATGCACCCGATGTTTGATTAAATCTGACCTTTAGAAGGATGATACCAGAGGCTCCTTTATCACGTAACTATACAATCACGTCATCGCACAGTGAACAACACGCATGCGTCAACAACAATTTCTTATCAGGTTTGGCCGAGGAGAGACCAGCTCCCTCATTCTGTTCTCTGCCTTCGAACTCTGCGCACGTTGTGTTACATGCCTTCTCGTCGATCTGCTTTAAACATGAGCCGAACTTCTTCGTCTACAGATGTTTCTGATGCCAAGAAAACAGTGAGTGATGATCCGCGCTTAATGGAGGCGCGATGGAAGCTTTTAAACTACAGATGTCCTGATCCGTTTGCCGAACCTCCTCCTCACGGCATTTCATTAGAAAGCATGCCTCTTCATCATGTGTCTCTCGGGGGAAACAAAGTTGCTAAAGTGACTGATTTTTCTGGAAGTGTGAGAGTCCACATTAGCAGTTACACTGCCAAAGGGGAAAAACTGTTCCCTACCAAATATGGCGTGAAAATGTCTGCTAGAACATGCAAGAAGTTCATGGACTGCTCGCATTGTTATGATGCTCTTAACAAAATCAAAGTGATCAATAAAGAACTGTTGACCTTCATCTGATGGGCCTGTGTACACTTTTCCACAACTGTTCACGTGCTCCGATGATACTTTGCAATTGAATCGTGCTTCAATGTCCCTAACCTGGGTACGATTGAACACGCTTCGTGATGCTTGTGAAAAGCAGTGGAACGGTATTCTACAATTACAGTTTGGAACAGTTTTCCGTGACGCAGCGAGATTGGTATGCAGTAAATTCGGACTCGAACGTACGTTATCTGACCAAGATACCAATGCTTTTAAACTTGCTCTGGTCGATGCGATTGGAAAAAACATTGCAAAAGTGTATTACTGCAGAGAATGTTATTTGCATCCTCATCTCATGCCAAACAATCAGCTGGGGCATAGGTGCTTTAACGAAACAGAAGACAAATGGACTGTGTGCTTTAACGAAACAGAAGAAGACAAATGGACTGTGTGCTTTGACGAAGCATTTGCTTTTGTTTAACCCAAGACTTTGGGGAAATACTTTGGTGAGCGCCTTCAATCGCTGATACGTCCCACCATTACTCACTTTTTCTTCGAGAACATTAATGTGAAGAATATTCTTGTAGAAACTCAAGAATGTGGAATACGTTGGAGCAATTTAGAGTTCAGATGAGAGAAAAACGTTCTTCTGAGGAATAAAAAAAGTCCTTTTTGTGACCGCCAAACAGTTCTTTTTATGACCGCCAAACAGTCTTTTTTATGACCGCCAAACAGTCCTTTTTAGAACTACAAAACAGTCCTTTTCAGGACTACTTTATTCCATTAATTTTTGTCATTCATTTATATTTTTTTTTCTGTTTGAATGTGAGTGTATGCCAACGGAGAAGGTTACTGGCGTGAGCTTAATTGCTCCGCAAACCTTAATGTGTTTCTCCAAAATTTTGGAACCATGTTTGGTGAAGTTCGCCACCTGTTTGGCTACAAGAAGACAACAACGAGGGATTTGGTCGTCCGGATCTTTGAATGGGTAATACGAGCATTGTGTTAACAACTCGCTCGGGGGACTTTCAGCCGTATCAAATTCTTTGCATGTGTGTAGTTTCAGTTTTCTTTACTTGGTGAATATTTCTTCTGTTCGATTAACACTAGACGAAATTTAACTTTCTCCTAAAATAAAGTTGTGAAAAAAAAGCCAAAACAGTCCTTGTTAATTATGAACTTTTCAAAAACGTACCCTGTCATTTTTCAAGTGAAAATATTTTGCTCTTTTAAGATTTCTGACATGTCTGAAAACGCTCCTTTAAGGCAAATGATTTTCTCATGTTATTTTATGGGATTTCTGCGACTATATAAAAAACTAAAATTAAAAAAATCGCCCTCTCAATGAAAGCAACGAATTGGCGATGCTTGTTTCAGAGTCTAAGACTTCTTGCTGCCTGTTCCTTTATAAGAATCAAGAGAAAACGTACTTAAAATAACGACCAGCTGTTCTTTATATTCAAGACTAATATGTTTTTGAAGTAATTTAATAAATCGTGTGTGATCTTGTCGAATGTAAGGGGAACGAAAGTTAACATATAACGCTAAATACCGCAAACACAGATGTTTCACAGTAATGTCTGGCAAGTTAGAACTCATCATTGGGTGAATGAAGTAAACGCAAAGTTTTGTCGCATTTCGATGTAAAGCGAAATAAATGGGGGAAATGATGTGGTTAGGTGTGTTCATACTGACTTTGACGAGGTGAATTACAAATAAATATTTGGTTATACATGAAAAAAGCGTAAAAACAACTCATTCAGAAAACTATTTTTTGAGAAAGTATGAAATTTTAGTTTGTAATGAGAATAAATGTCGGTGAAACTTATTGTAAATTTAAAAATATATCTGAAGTTTTTGTTACAATTCTGATATTAGGAAAGTTTGTATGGAAAAGTGAGAGTGATTGAGTCGAAAAGAAACAAGTTCGTCGGACTGAAACAGGAAAAAAACACTACGAAGAAAAAAAAATCGAAGTACAGTGTGAAGCAATTGCAAAGCAAAGTTAAAGAAATACGTAAACGTAGAACAGTTTTTCGAAAAAGAGATTAAGTCGTTATACAGAGATAAGAACTAAGCCTTTCTTAAAAATGACTACATTTGTTTGGAGAAATTCGATATTTTAGCTACATGTTGATAATAGCGGCTTTTCTGGTGAGTTAGCAATTGCTAACTCACCAGAAAAAAAGTTTTCTAGAATATGATGTTTAGAGGAAGCACGGACTTGGTTGCTATTGGTCTCCGGACTTGGTCTCCAGAATGAATGTTTATCTGTTGATTTAGAAAAAATATACAGAAAATATATCGCAAAGAATATAACTTTTAGCGTAAGAAAGAATGCTGTAGAATGAATGTCTTGACAATTAATGCTTTTCCCGTTGGGTCAGTAAAAGAAAAGTACAGCAAACTAGGATAGAATAAAAAAGTATTCATATTTCACATACATGCAAGCTTTTAGGAATACTTAAAAGTGATTTTGAAAAATGTATAATATGCTATATAGGGAAACAAAAATTCTGAAGTTTTGTCACACCTTGCGATATGAAGTCGTTAAGAAACGTTTGTTGAAATGAAGTGAAAAAATAAAGTCAGAACAAAAAGTACGCAAGAGTTTGCAAAGTTCGAAAAAAATGGATGAATACGTGAACATAGTATGATATTTCAAAAAGTAGGTTAAGTTAATATCTTGGCAATGAATGCTTTTTTGTTGGGTCAGTTAAAGAAAAGTATAGCAAATTAAGATAAAATCAACAAAAAATATTGACATTTCGCATGAATGTTGGCTTTTAGGAATACTTAAAAATTAATTGGAAAATATGTTATATAGGGAAACAAAAATTCTGAAGTGTTTGGTACATCTTGTGATATCAAGTCGTTAAGAAACGTTTACTGAAATGAAAAAATAAAGTCATAGTAAAGAAAATACTAATAAAATCGAATTTTAACTGTCATGGATCTGCATATTTCTCGTATGCCTGTGAAAAGGCAAGATAGAAAAATTAATTAAGTCATACATTAAATACAAGAAAGAAAAGTAGCTTACATATGAAAAAGAAATAATAATGAAGAAACGCTTGTTGAAAAGAAATAGAAAAGTAAAGTCGGAATAAAGAAAATACTGTTGCAGTCCAATTTTTACCACTACAGATCTGTATATTTCGCACAAATGTAAGCTTTTAGGAATACTTAAAAGTGAGTTTTGAAAAAAATATTACTTTACACGAAGAAACAAAAAATATATCTGAAGTTTTGCTACATCTTGCGATATCAGGTCGTTAAGAAACGTTCGTTGAAATGAAAGGAAAAATAAAGTCTCAATAAAAATAGTTGTTAGTTTGTAAAGTTAAAAAAAACACAATGGTCGAATACGCGAACATAGAATGATATTGAAAACACAGATTAAGTTAAAGAGGGGGAAATGTGAAGAAAATGTTTGTTAGAAAGAAATGTAAAAATAAAGTAAGGATAAAGAAAATACTGTTTCAAGCGAATTTTTAACTGCTATAGATCTGTATATTTCTTGTACAGTACATACACGAAACAGCGATATAAAAAATAGATTAAGTCACACATTTAAAGCAAGTAAGAAAAAAGTAGTTTAAGAGGGAAAAAAATAAAGTTTTGTCACAGCCAGAAATTCAAGTCTTTAAGAAACGTTGGTTGAAATGAAAAAATAAAGTCAGAATATAAGTATGCAACAGTTTGCAAAGTTGGAAATAAAATAATGAACGAATACGCGATCATAGAATGATATTCAAAACACAGATTAAGTTAGGCAGGCGGAATTGAGAAGAAAAACGTCTGTTAGAAAGAAATGTAAAACTACAGTAAGAATGAAGAAAATATTGTTTCAATAGAATTTTAACTACTATAGATAGATCTGTATATTTCTTGTACATGCATGGAAAAGCGAGATAGAAAAATATATCAAACCATACATTAAAAGCAAGTAAGAAAAAAAAATAGTTTCAGAGAGAAAAATAAAAAAATCTGAAGTTTCGTCACATCTTGTAAAATAGATATCAAGTCGTTAAGAAACGCATGTTGGTTTAAATCTGATAAAAA
Organism: Macrothele yani; assembly: GCA_039090855.1. Classification (NCBI taxonomy): domain Eukaryota; kingdom Metazoa; phylum Arthropoda; class Arachnida; order Araneae; family Macrothelidae; genus Macrothele; species Macrothele yani. The sequence goes on along the minus strand of CM076993.1, from coordinate 76,656,337 downwards.
AAAAGATACTCTTCCGATCGAATTTTGTGTATCGCTGCTATAGGTCTGTATATTTCTTGCACAAACATGAAACAGCTATAAAGAAAAACAGATTAAGTCATACAATAAAAGGAAGTAAAAAAAGTAGTTTGCATAGGAAAAAGAAATAACAATGAACTTTGCTTGTTTGAATCAGCAAAAATAAGCAAGCATTTAGAAAAAATAGATTAAGATATGCATTAAAAGGTACATTTCACTGATTACTCATGAAGAAATAAAAAAATACGAAAAAATAAAAAAAAATATTTTGACTATGTACAAAAAATTGCGGCTTTGGACGGTGGAAAAAGGTACAACGTTAAAAAATGCAACAGAAAATGCCATGATCATGTAAATACATTAATAATCAATCGTGTTTTAAGATAGCTCTACAGCACAAAACGTCTTTATGTTGGTACGTCGGTTGAAAATGCGTGAAGCTCAACGAAAATAAAAAAATCGTTACGTTGAAAAATTATGGAAAAAAGAACGGAATAAATTCGTTGCAAAGTGATCAAGTCATTTAAAAAAATCAGTCTTGGAGTATCTAACAGAATCTCAAATAACATCAACTACTCCTCTTACCCCATTCCTAATCCCACTCGAATCCAATGACGTCATAAGACGCGCCCACATAAACCCTCCACGTGGAGGACTGCTGGTCATAATTGCTCGGGGGAGGAAGGATGACACTCTCTTTCGAGCTAGTATTGGTACCTGATTTCATAGTCGAATTGGATAAGGCGTTAAGTCTTCTAACCCAACGCACAGGGGTTTAGTTCTGATCTGATCAGCGAAAGATTTTTATTCATTTTGAGTTAAAATTTCCCCACCGTTGTGACGTCACGTCGAAAAATTTCCTCCGGGGAAAATAAAATTTCCTAATCGGGAAAAACAGTATCGATCACATTGTAAGAAAAATAAAATGGTGGACAAAAGATGGCGATAAAAACGTCGGGACAAAAGAAAAATGATGACTCATCTCAAAACACATGGCACACAAAATGGTATGGACAAAGAGGAAATGTTGACTCATCCCAAAACACGTGGTGCACAAAATGACAACGTGGTGAAAATAAAATGGCGAACAAAGGATTCTGAATTTCCTGGTCTGGAAAAAAAATGGTGCTGGCCAAGAAATCTCCTCGAATCAACCACTGGCGGTGATGGCGTCCTCCTCCTGACCAACTGTAACCGTATATGACCACGTGGTGATCCAATATGGTGTCGGAAAACACACGTGGACGGCTGTGTTGAGCATTCCTTTGTCATAGAAACCGTCATTTTCCTCTACTACTACAACATCCTTTCACAGCTCTCATAGCAGGCTCTGCGGGGTTTACCAAACATTGTACGACGAAATAGAAAACGTGACATTTGTGGAAGGCCTCCCCTCCAATTTCCGTGACTATGTGAAAGGAAGAACGCTCTTTGTCATTGACGATCTCATGACTGAATGCGGAAGCGATAAAAAATTAACTCACTTGTTCACTAGAGGGAGTCATCATTTCAATGTGTCCGTGATATTCATTACTCAAAATATTTTTCATAAGGGTAAAGAAATGCCACAAATATCACTGAATGCTCATTACCTGTTTCTGTTTAAATCACGAAGAGGTGTGAATCAAATTACTCATTTAGGGAGGCAGTTGTACCCTAATCAAACTTAAAAATTTTCAAGGAGTGTATATGGATGCCACAAAATCGCCTTCCAGCTATTTTTTATTGGAGGTTGAACGACCACCGTGAGCAACCCAGTGGGATATGAGGATGTAGCACGTGACGTCATCGAGAAGTTTCAGCGAAGTGGCAAGAGTCCATGCAAGTTCCTGAAAGACAAGCATAGCTCGTTGTCCTGCACTTAGTGTGTAAAGTGCAATCATTAGTGATCGGTGTTTACAAAAATTTGAAGCCGAAATGCCTAGATTTTATGGCTGTGAAGTGCGGTAATAGAGGAAATCGAGACCGTAAGTCTTTTTCAGGCTACTAGCTGCTGCTTCTAAAGGCAGTACCGAAAATATTAGCTTATATGTCAAACGAAAGGAGATCGCTTCCCAGAGCTTGGAAAACACTTTTTATTGAAGAGTTAGACTCTTCAAAGGCAGATAACCTTTTAAATGTTAGTTTTATCCAGAAATCAACAGCGAATCTATCTTTTAATTGTTCAAACGCTATTGGAGTGCATTCATTGGGCCATGCGTTTCATTCGTTGATTCAAAGTTTTCAAGTTGAATTTAAAAGGTGTTGGCTGTTGTTGTTTTTTTGGCGTAAGTTTTATTGCTACTGACTATTTTCTTATAGAACACCTTTTAGAGTTTGTCTCTTAGTCAAAATATTTCTTAAATAAACGCTTCGGTCTCCAATCGGCACTCTGTGCGTGTTTTGTTTTTTTTCCACCCTTCCGGGACTTTTTTTCAGAAGGTTCCTGGTTGATCTAGGGGTGTTGAAACTTTTTATAAGGCTAAAAGTTAATTTGTTAGCAAACCGGACTTTTAGTCAGAATCAAATCTCTGGCTCTTTTGTATTTTTTCGATCTCGAGCACACCGTTACCCTGACTTTCTTTTTTTTTTTTTTTTTTGCGAGCTTTCGGCTTTTCACTTTTAAGGTTATTTGGCTGTCGGTGTTGGAGTTTTTTAGTTTAGTACTTTGTTCTATATGATATTTCCTCCCCAAACTACCGTTGATTTTATTTTTAGTACACCTGGATTTTGACCTGGAGCTGAAAACCACTTTCGCGGAAAAATGCAAATAATTGATAACATTATTGTCCAAATAAAATCCTTTTTGGTGTCTAGGTCTGTTTACAGGCCGGTGTTATGCTACTAAATTTATTTACGGATAAATAGATTATAGGGCACAAATCCCAGCAAAACTATTTTTTTCACCATAATTTTACGAAAAAAAAAAAAAAGATTTTGGACATTTTTCTGAGGCTTGGAAATCTCTCCCCAGAACTTAGAAAGACACTTTTTGTTGAAGAGTTAAACTCTCACCTTTCAAGGGTGAGTTTTATCCAAAATCAGTGATTCCTGAATAGAAAGAAAACCTATCTTTTTTTACTCAGGTCTCCGCACCTGGGAGGGAAGAGAACCTTACTTATTAAGGCAACGTACCTATTTTCTCCATAAATTACTGATTACTCACAAATTTGTGATCGTATTAAATTACCCTGTAAAAGAATACCGACGACGAGAAAATGTTATATTCTACGAAACTTTTATATGTCTCGAACTGTCCGGCGGTAAAGGCACTTCGACCAAAGACGAAGTAATTGAAAATATTTGCTATTTGCACTTTCGGAAAACTTTTCGCACCACCTTCCAAGATACTTGCATTCAGCACATAAGGATATTTTCCTTAAATCTCTTTTAATTTTTTCCAAATACCGCATTTTGTACTCGGAAGTTAAAGTTTCAAAGTAAGACGCTATCATTTCAACGGGGCTGGTTGTCCTTCACTTACGTTAATAAGGCTCGTTGCCATGCCGAGAGTCACGGGTCTGCTACATTCTCGTAAGCAGTCGCCCGTCCCTAATTTATAGCCACTGGTTCCAGGGAAGGGAGACAGCCAGTGCCGTAATACAAACACAGCATCCATGCATCACGGGATTCGAACCCGGATCCATCTCGAATGAATGATCAGAAGCCATCGCTCAGGCTACTGCGCCACCGGTGCGTCACAGCTATTTATTGATTGACCTAAAACTTGAGACAAAGGAAGAATTAGGATTACGCTCCCAGATACTTCCGGGAGACATTCAAGTAATATATCAACCTTGGTGAAATGAAATAAGGGAAGCTGCAAAGCCTCTATGATTCTCAGTTTTCAACATGGCGTTGTCTAAGCAACAGATCCAACTTTTACGTATGATTTAACATTGTCCAAAAAAGTTTTAAAAGACCTATTTTCGAAATGTAGAAAAAATGGAATTAAAGCTATATGCGAAGTTTGTATGAATTCGTTAAAAGGAAATGTTTCGCTTACTCCAGCCGAGAAACATTCATTGCAACGGCATAAACACACCTTACGAGCTCTCTCTCGAAAACAGACTGGGGTAAATGAGTTCGACAAGTCCCACTTCCCAGTCTCCATTGAGTTCGATCGGGGAAGAAATGAGATTTACGCGTGATGAAATGAGAAATTTTATTGTCTGAAAAGTAGCCGACAGAGCTGTCGCTAGGCAACGTCAGATAGAAACTCATCTTGAAGAACGAGGTTTCATCTAAAAAAAGGTTTGTTTTATAGCGATGCCAAGTCTCCAGGCATTAAACTTATCGGGATACGCTTTAAATTTGACAAAGCATTCCATTTTCCCTTTTCTTTTGCGTTTCTTCAAAACACGTTCTACAGTAAAGGACTCGGAGAGACTAACTTTTTGATGCTCTTCTGCGTAAAAAGTTCCCTCTAGCTCTTCGCTCAATAAATCTTTTACTTTGTAGACGGGAGGGGATCTTGGAACAAGGTCGCTCACGAAAACACTTCTTCCGTCCAATTTGATCCATATCCCTTTTCAAACGTTAATTTGGCTTTAGAAATTATCATGTGATCACCAACTTGAAATTTATAAGAGGACTTTTCCCTCTTGAGGTAACCATACAGACTGTGAAGCACTTGCTTTTCGTTGTTTTCGTTTACTCTTCCACAGGTTTCATTTTTATACTTCGATGCGGAGAATGATTGTAACTGTGGACCAAACCGTCGAGCACGTCTAGGAATCTGAATGTAGTTTGACTTGTAAAGTAACGCCACATTCTATTTTTGAGCGTGCGATTGAATCTTTCCACAACACTTGCTTTAGTCTCGTTGTTCGTCGTACAGAAATGAACCTCGTGCTGTTTTAAAAACTTTTGAAACTCTTTGTTCTTAAATTTAGCTCCTTTACTGTTTTCAGTTTTAATGGTTTTCTGTGTTCGAAAATCTTGGAAAGCGCTTGAATGATACATGACCCCAACTATATATGGACCCACGCATATTTGGAAAATATATAAATGCACGTCGACAAATGATGAAATCCATCGTCATGACGGCTCAAACTGGGGATGTCAACCAAGTCTGCTTGAAACTGTTGGCCTATTATATTCACCATAACTCTATTTCTCGGAAAATGACGTCTCGCTGTCTTGTGGAGAAAGCACATTTTCTCGCCATTCAGCCAGTTTCCTACGTCTTTTTTCTGGACGCCTTTTTTCTTGACAGCACGGAATAATGCATTGACACAACCGAAACTTCCTTCTTTTTCGGATGTTAGGTGTATCTCTTTCATTACTTCCTCCATTACCAACAGTTCAACGACAGACGTTCCACGGTAACAGAAAAATTCATGTTTACACCATCTCGTACACAACTCAAATAAAGTCAATTCCCCCTCCCACTCCATTTTTAAATTCATTTCAACCAAGAAAAGTTCCCCAGAAAATTCGTTACGTATGCACGAAAAAACTCCCTCAAAACATACACAAAATATTAGGTGTACAAATAAGTTTTAAATTGTTTTAATACAACGCAACATGTAATTTGAGAGAACACAACAATACCTTTACGAATAAAAAAAACGTCATTATCTATTATTTTCCGCCATCGGTCGGACAGTTGACGCATTCCAGCCATGAAGAATACTTAGTCGTGTAAAGTCGTCAACCCATTTTTGCACTTCGTCACATGTCCGTAATCATACAGCAGACAAACCATGTTGGATTGATCTGAACAAATGATAGTCTGAAGGAGATATGTCGGGACTATACGCCGGGTGTTCCAAAACCTTTGAGCCAAGCGTCAATAACGTTTTCTTCACCCATTTCGCGATATGGGGCCTAGCGTTGCCATGCAGTAATTTCACGGGACCAATCCTTTGTGTGTGAACGGACATATCCGACAGATTTCTTGGTTCAATCGCAGAAATTGTTGCTTGTAGCGATCAGCAGTAACAGTTCGATCCTGTTCTTATAGTTCATAATAGAGCACACCCTTCATATCCCACCAGATGCACAGCAGAACTTTCTCGGAGTGAATATTGCGTTTCAATGTAGAAATCGTTGCTTCACCGGGATCTACCCAGTGTTTTTTGCGTTTGGGATTGTACCATATACACTTCTCATCACTCGTAACGATTTTCCACAGGAAATACTTTCTGTGTTGTTTATTCTTCAGATTCAAACACTTCGTGACACGCTCATCCTTGTTCCTCTGACTCAGGTCATGTGGCACCCATTTTCCTTTCTGTTGAATTTTTCCTTTTGCACGTAAACGATTGGAAATGGTTTGTTGAGTTACCCCCAGTTGTTCAGCTAGTTCGTTTTGCGTTTGAGATGAATCTTCATCCAGCAATGCTTGCAGTTCCTCATGTGTAACCTTCTGCGAGGAGCCGCTACGTTCTCGATCGCTAACATCAAAATCGCCTGCTTTAAACATCTAAACCAAAACTCACACGAGCTTTTCGATACAATATTCTTTTCTAGAACAGAACAGATCGATGCACGTGCTTCTGCAGCACTTTTTCCTTGATGAAATTCGTAACGAATGCAGTATCGGTTGCCATTTTTCACCTACCGATGCACAAGTGCGTTTGACTGGTAGGCAAACTTCTGTGTCGCATTTTATATTCTGGACCAGTTATGGTCACATGACAGCAACGCGGGGGGAATGTCGGATATGTTAATTAGCGATATATGTTACACAAAAAACGCTTTAAAACTAATTTGTACACCTAATAAAAAAATACATGAAGAAATAGTGTAAATGAGAAAAAAATTAGAGGGAAAGATATATATATATATATCTTGGAAGGGAGAAAGACTCAGAATTCACATTTCTGCTTCATTTTGCAAAAAAATTTACAAAGTCCAAAACTCTCCAGAGATAAGACTCTCCGAGCATCGAGACCGGAAATTAAGCGATCCGCGCTCCCTGCCTGCCATATCCCCTTGCTGCGAATGGATGCGGCGGATGAGACCGCAGCCTAATGTAAAGTCTATGGGGCTGAGGTAGGCAGTCCCCGCCAATTCCATCTACTCCCCTCACTCCGCACAAGAACGTAATACAGTCGAAAAACGCCCGAAGCAGTCAAGAACATTCTGAAAGCATGGAATATAAGCTGTAGACTGTGCCCGCGGTCCTAGTTTTTGAAACACACATCACAATTCCATGACTGGACGCAGTCGACAGCTTATATTCCATGCTTCCAGAACTGTTAGTATAGTACTGTTCTTCAATAGCGCTGGTCAGTGAAAGAATCCCGAATCGAATGTGAGACAAGAGAAATTGAAATCATTCACTTTACATATAACTAACTAAACTGATGATTTTACTTATAAAGCAGAAGACTTCGGTGTACTTCATCAACGATGTACAAAAGGACAATCACAATTATAGACGAATGTATATACAATAAGTTTTCTAGAGTAGTATTTGCGAAGCGTATACATACTCATAGTTTGGTTGTTGCACTTTTTTGCAATGTCGGACACACATCAATAAACAACGTCTATTACTCTCAAATGCACTCACGACGCTGAACATCTTGTTGTCAGCTCTTTCCTCTCCTATCATCATCATCATTGTCAACCATTATCAATCCACTGCTGGATGAAGGTCTCCCCAAGTTTCCTCCACAACGGTCTGTCTTGTGCCAGTCTCCTCCATGTCACTCCCGCATATTTACGAATTTCATCCACCCATCTCCCATGTGGTCTTTTTCTGGGTCTTTTCCTGTCCCTTGGAATCCAATCTAAAATTTCGGCTGTCCATCTATGGTCTGTCCTTCTGGCAGTATGTCCAGCCCATTGCCATTTCAGGGATTTAACTCTGATCATGATGTCTTCCACTCTCGTCATTTTTCGGATCCACGAGTTCCTCTTCTTATCTCTCTTGGTTATACCAAGCATGCACCTCTCCATACTTCTTTGAGTTGTCTACAGCCTTTGTATGTCTCTTTTAGTTAAGGTCCACGTCTCTGCACCATACGTAAGCACTGGAAGGATTCATTGATCAAACACTTTTCTTTTAAGACATAATGGCATATTGCTCTTGAAAATTATGCTGTTTCTTCCAAAAGCTCTCCAGGCAAGTTTTGTACGCCGATTAATTTCTTCATCAATGTGACCCTCACTTGATATCTGCTGTCCAAGATAAACGTACGTATCTGTTATCTCCAGTTTTTCTCCATCAATCGATAAATCTTCATTTCTTGTAAAAGCATTGAACATCACTTTTGTCTTCTGAAAGTTCATTTTTAATCCCACTTCTTTACTCTTGTCAGCAAGTTCCTGGATCATACTCTGCAGCTCTGATGGGGTAGTTGCAAAAATGACTATGTCATCAGCAAAACGAAGGTGGGTTAGATAATCTCCATTAATCTTTATCCCTTTGTTTTCCCAGTTCAGTGATTGAAAGACATTTTCCAATGTGGCATTAAAGAGCTTCGGAGATATGGTGTCACCTTGTCTCACTCCCTTTCCAATTTTTATGTGTGTTGTATTTTCAAACAGCCGAATCTTTGCACTTGCATTTTCATAGATGTTATTAATAATATTAATGTATGCATCTTCAATACCGCAGGATTTCAGAGCCGTGGTAACTGCTGATGGTTTCACCGAATCAAAGGCTTTTTCATAATCGATAAAAGCCATGCACAATGGAAGTTCATATTCCCTCGCTCTTTCAATTAGTTCTCTCAGTACGTGGATATGATCTATTGTGCTGTAGCCACTCCTGAATCCAGCTTGTTCTCTCGGTTGAGCCATGTCCAGTGTTACCTTCAAGCGGTGTGAAAGAACTTTAGTGAAGATTTTATAAACCACTGATAGGAGGCTGATAGGTCTGTAGTTCCTGAGATCCTCAATGTCACCTTTTTTATGTAGCAGGATCATTGTAGCATTGTTCCAATCCTCGGGAATCTTCCCTTCATTAAGGCATCGAGTGAAAATTTGGGCGAGTACTGTTTCAATTTCTCCACTTGCTTCTTGTATGATGTCTACAGTAATTCCATCTTCTCCTGGAGCTTTACCCCGCTTCATGTTCTTGATTGCATGAGCAACTTCTGCTGGGAGGACTGGAAGAACTATGGTACCTTTCACGATGTCTGGAGTACATGTATCATCCCTTTCATATAATTTGGAGTAGAAATCTTTCACTCTTGTCAAAATTTCGCCTCTATTTCTTGTTATAGAACCATCTTCTTTTCTCAGAGCCATAATCTGTTTTCTTCCCTTACTGAGATGTCCCTTTGCTATCTTAAGGCTTTGGTTGTTTTCAATTGCTTTCCTCATTAGCTCACAGTTGAATTTCCTTACGTCTTCAGTGATACTTTTTCGTGTTGTCTTGCATAGCTCTATATATTCCACTTTGGAAGTCACATCTTCTTTAGTTGTCCTCATCTCTCTTCTTTTTTGCATCAACATTTTGGTTTTTCCTGATAATTTGTTCACATGCAACTTGTTCTTAGACCCAGCTAATTTTGTTGCTGTTTCCATAAGAGCTTTGGTTACTTTTCTGTTAACTTCCGAAATATCCACTTCTTCCGATGTTAGGCCTTCTAAAGCAGAGGATCTGTTCTTCAGTTCCAACTTGAAAGTATTATGGTGTTTTTTAAGGTTGGTTATGTCAATACATTTTGTTTGTCTTATGAGCTTGCCACGTTCCAGTTTAGTGTTGAGGTGCATCTTACATCTCACCAATCTATGGTCACTACCTGTGTTGAACTTGTTCAGCACACTGCAGTCTTCGATGACGGATTTTTTGTTACACAAAATAAAATCAATTTCACTTGTCGTCCCAATTGGATGTCTCCATGTCCATTTCCTGTGTGGCTTTTTCTTGAAAAAGGAGTTCAAGATGAAAAATCCTTCTGCCTCTGCAAACTCAACGAGAGTATTTCCACGCTGGTTTCTGTTGCCGTGACCGAATTTACCTACTGAAGTTTCATTCTGTTGTCGTTGCCCTATTTTTGCATTGAAATCTCCCATAATTATCTTCAAGTGCTGCTTACCTTTATTATTTAGATGACGAATTTCCTCATAAAATTCATCAATTTCTTCTTCAGGATGACTTGTGGTGGGTGCATAAGTTTGAATAATCTGAGCCTGGTATCTTCTCGATAGTTGGATAACGAGTCGTGCAGCTCTGTCAGAGGAACTTTCAACTTCTATCACTTTATCCTTCAGTTTCTTGTTTATTATAAATCCAACACCACTAGTTCTGCCAGTATCTGTCCCACGATAATAGAAGAGATGTCCACTTTTCAGTTCAATGAGATCTTCTCCTTTTCTCCTTACCTCACTTAGCCCAACAATGTCCCACTTGATCCTTTGTAGTTCCTCTTCCAATTCAAGAAGCCTTGAATCAGAAGATAGGGAGCGTCCGTTATAGGTAGCCAAGGTCAGCATCAAATGGCAGCCTAGTCCGGTCCTCCGGGGATTCTTAGCACCCTCTGCCTTCATGTCGCACTGGCCGCTGCCTTGGCCAGGTACATTCCAGCTGCCGGAGACTGAGGGCCAAGATTTAAGTTGTAGAGTCATTTTGGAGGTGTTTGGCCATAACTCACCACGCTGGCCAAGCGGGTTGGTGAGTGTGGGATAGCATTTCCTCTGATCCCGATGGTATAGTTATACCGCTATTGGCGGTCGTCAGAGCCCCTTTAGTGGGAACAGGATGCACCACGAGAAGGCGGGGTTGACATTTGTCAAGGAGAGGCTGTGATGTTACGCATCACCTGACCTTACATCCCTATATCGTTCAATATATTCTCGAGCTGATATAACGTGGCACGTTGCTTTACATATGTCGCTATTCGTATTGATTACGGCGTGTCCCAACAGAAACTAGGCAGCCACACGAATCAGCTAACCGAAAAAACCATACAACTTTAGGAGAGGAAACCACATTCAAAAGCATCGTATGCTACTGGTTCCCAAAGTTTGAGAGCGGTGATGTGTGTTTCAAAAACTAGACCGTGGTAGGTCACCATCAGTCATGAATGAACACGAGTAGCAGGCATCTGTGAAAAAGTATCCGGGCCAAATTGTGCGAGAGCGTACAGGGATGTTCGATGTTTCTGTAGCAATCGTTTTTCGCCACCTGCAGGCGATCGAAAAAGTAAAGAAACTGAATAAACGGATGCCGTACGAATTGATTGAGAAAAAGAAGACACGTCGGAAAGCAGTGCGCACCACACTTCTCTGGCGCCTCAAGAAGGACAAGTTCATGGATCGGATCTTAACGTGTGCTGAAAAATGGGTCACGTACGACAACGGCAAACAATCAAGATCGTCGTTGAGTCAACGCCAGCGGGGCTCCGCATCATTTCCCCAAACCTGGGCTGCATCAGAATATAGTCAAATTTATTGTTTAGTAGTCCACAGCCTACTTTTTCCATCCCACTTTCCTCAAACCGAGTAAGGCAGATATATTTCATGCATTTCTGGGACTTGATGCTGCTGCACAAAAAGATGATGAAGGCGCACTGGAGCATGGTGAAAATGTCCGGCTGTGTGTCCGCACGTGGGGAAGGTGACCAAGAAGCTTGGAGCTGAGGTTCTTGAGCATCCTCCGTACTGTCCGGATTTGGCTCCGATCGGCTACCATCTTTTCAAACATTTGTGCAACGAGCACTTCCATAATCAGTCCACTGTAGAGCAAGCCTTCAAAGGTTTTGTGAGGTCTGCCCCCCCGATTTCTTTAGAAAAAGCATCTATGAACGTCCTATCTTTGGCAAAATTGCACAGATGCTAATGTTTCTTATTTTGATTAGTGCGTTGAGTCTGCGCAACATTTTAATCTATTGAAGTTCGAGATTCCCATTTTCACATGTAACAACCTGCTAAATTTGGAGTACCAACAGTGTTCTTGCATTTCTGTGCCCACGACATCTCAACATTGCAGGTTAACGGTGCAACACTTATTTGCATTCACCAGAACAAAGCGTCTGGTCAAACGAGTTGTTCCACCATTGCTTTTAAGCGAGAAACGAAGGTAAATAGAGCTATCGAAAGAAGTTAGTTCCATCAGTTGTAGGTGCTCTTAACCCGTAACCTGTGGTGGTCCATGAACCTTTGCAGCCAGTTAAGTGCACATGCATGATTTTAAAAAATAGCTCTATCTAACTAAAAGTTAAAAATAAAATGAAAACTTAAAAGAAATTATTTAATTATTTTTTGTGTGTCAATGAGGATGTAGCACGTAACGTCATCTAGAAGTTTAGGGGAAGTGGCAACAGTTTCTGAAGGGCAAGCATAGCTGGCTGTCCTGCAGTTAGTGCGTAAAGTGCGATCATTAGCGGTCGGTGTTTATAAAAATTTGAAGCCAAAATGCTAAGATTTTGTGGCATTATTAATTGTGGTAGTAGAGGAGGTTTTTTTAAGTTCTTTTTTAGACTGCCAGCTGCTATCTCTAAAGGCAGTACCGAAAAGTTTCGCTCTGCCAAACGAAAGGATATCGCTTCCCAGAGCTTCGAAAAACACTTTTTATTGAAGAATTAGACTCTTCAAAGGCAGAGAACATTTTAAAGGTTAGTTTCATCTAGAAACCAGTGATTTCTGGTAAGGCAGAGAACATATCTTTTACTTGTTCATATGCTGTTGGCGTTCAGTGCTTGCACTTATTGGGCCAGGAGTTTCACTCGTTGATTTCAAGTTGAATTTGAAAGGTGTTGGCTATTCTTTTGCGTAGGTTTTATTACTACTGACTAATTCCTTACATAACACCTTTTAGAATTTGTCTCTTAGTCAATTTTTTCTTAAATCACCACTTCGGTACCCAATCGGCACTTCTGTGCACGTGGGGTTTTCACCTCCATGGACTTCTATTCAGAAGGTTCCTGGTTGATTTAGGGGGTGTTGAAACTTTTTATAGAGCTAAAAGTTAATTTGTTAGCCAAGCTGACTTTTAGTCAGAATCCAATCTCTTTGGCTGCTGGATGTTTTAAGAGAGCTCGAGCACACCATCCCCCTGACTCACTTTATTGCGAGTTTCCGGCTTTTCACTTAGTATTTTCCCTTTTAAGGTTATTTGGCTGTCAGTGTTGGGGGTTTCAATTTACTAGTTTATTCTATATGATATTTCCTCCCCAAACCGCCGCTGATTTTATTTTTAGCTCACCTAGATTTTTATCTGGAGCTGAATCACATTTTTGCGGGAAAATGCAAATAATGCCTAAAATTATTGTCCAAATAAAATTCTTTTTGGTGTCTAGGTCTGTTTACAGACCGGAATTATGCTGATATATGCTGATAAATTTATATACAGTTAAATAAATTAGGGCGCAAATCCCAGAAAAATTACTGTTTTTTTCACCACGATTTTACATGAAAACCCAGATTTTGCCCTAAATTTGTCGTCTTGGAAATCGTTTCCCAGAGCTCAGAAAAACACTTTTTATTGAAGAGTTAAACTCTCTAAAAAGCAGAGAATATTTCAAAGGTCAGTTTTATCCAGAAATCAGTGATTCCTGGAAAGGCAGAGAACCTATCTTTTTTCACCAAGGGCTACGCATCTGAGAGAGCAGAGAACCTTACTTATTAAGGAAGGGTACTTATTTCCTCACTAAATTATTAATTGCTCGCTAAATAGGGACCTCATTAAATTACCATGTAAATTAATATCCACGATGAGAAATTGCTGTATGCTTCGAGACTTTTATATGCCTCGAACTGTTCTACGGAAAAGGCGCTTCGACCAAAGACGAGGTAATAGAAAATATTTACTATTTGCGCTTTCGGAAAACTTTTGGCGTCACCTTCGAAGATTTTTTTTTCGATTGGAGGTTTAACGACCACTGTGAGTGACTCAATGGGCTATAAGCAGTCGACCGTCCCTAATTTAAGGTCACTGGCTCCAGGGAAGGGAGAGAGCCAGTGCCGTAGGACAAACACAACACCTATGCCTCACCGAGATTCGAACCCGGACCCCTTTCGGACGAATGATCAGAGGCCAACACTTAGACCACTGCGCCACCTCGAAAGTATTTGCATTCAGCACATACGGATCTCTTCCTTCAGTCATTTTAATTTTTTCTAAATACCGCGTTTTGTACTCGGAAGTTAAACTTTCAAAGTAAGCCACCATAATTTCAACGGGGGCTGGTTGTCCTTCACTTACGTTACTAAGACTCGTTGCCATGCTGAAAGTCACGTGTCTGCTACATCCTCATTGCTGTTGGAATTTATCCTATTGTAAATGGTGAATTAATAGTTTGAAGTTAGGGACATTTAACATCATTATTTATTTTCGGACACTTTTCTGTGGCAAAATTCCTAGCTTTCAGAAAATTCTTAAAGGGATCCGTGGCCTAGTAAATGCTAAGCATTAGAGAAAACTCCTGATGCAGAGGTTATGCACATTCTTGACTTCTGACTGCTAAGAACATTATTGGAAATCGTTGACCTCTCGACTTTCTTCAGTCGACATGCCTTCGAAAGTTTGTTAACGTATAGGACAAACTTTAATACTGTGCGACATCCACTTTTGTAATGGAAATCACCCTGCATTTCTACTGTCTACGTATGGTTTAAACATACTGAGCTAATGTAGCGGTAGAGACGTGTATTTTCTTTATCAGGTAAGTTTTGACAATTCGTTCCTATAAGCTTTCGTTCCTATAAGCTTTCGTTCCTCAGGATAATTATGCAGATTGAAAGGTTAGTTTACAATGTCTCCCCATTTTCAGTAACATTTCGCCTGTCCTTGATCTAGCAACGCAAGCCATCTTGATAAAAAACGAATTTGGACATCGAGATTCGAATTGGGGCTGGGAGGTGGGGGGGGGCATACTTTATTCTATACGACTGCAGGCATTTACTTCTGGGTCTGGGATTAACCACTTGAAAGCCTAAAACTTGGTTTACATTTCTACACAACTAACTGTATTTTGAATAAAAATTAGTGAAGTTTGCAGGCTTTAAAAAAATCTGATATTTTTACAAGAAGCAACTAAAATCAGTCAGTCTTGCATTTTGTGAGCCGTAAACAAATTCAACTCTGTTTTACTGAAAGAAATTAAAACACAGAGGATGTTCCCACAATTTTAGAACGTTTTTAATAAGAAACTACAGATAATAGAAGAAGTACTGGCAACAGCGTGTTAGATGAACACCAAAAAACCTCTGCTGCAGTTAAATATATTCTGCTGAGAAAATGGCGCACGTGAACAAGCTGTGGATAGAAGGTTAGGATTTTGCTCTTTACGAAGAGAAATATTCGTATTCTGTAATTAAAAAACGCAGTGAATATCATGGAATTATCATTTCTAAATGTAAAATAAGCAACATTATTAATAATAGAAGGAAAAATTATCGTCAAGCATTGCTTTTTAACAGGAAAGAGAACACCAACCGAATATCGAAAGAAGATACGTACTTTTACGACTATTTGAAAAGTAAGGTCTCTGGTCTTAAAAGAAAATCCGCTGACCCAATCGCTAAGTCGGCAAAAATCTCTGATCTGTAAACATGGTAATAAACAAAGATTTGAATCTGGAAAACAAAAACATAATGTTCACCGTCTTTTGCCTGGGCATGTAGCTGAGCGCAGAACATGGTGCAGACTTCTTTATAAAAATCCCTTTGCCCGAAACACATGGAAATTTGTTGTGACTATTGAAGATATATAGACCTACGTAAACGACTGTGAATCGCTAATGAACAGAAAAAAGACTTACGCTTGGTTCCAAGAATCCAAGGAAAGTTTCAGTAAAGAATTCATGATTATTGCAGGTTTCTCGTACAATGGGAAATTAAAGTTAAGAAAAAGAGTTGAAAAGAATCTTAAAATCCATTCCACATGCTACCAAAATATGATATTTTAACTCCTATATTTAAAGAATAAATTCAATTCCTTTATCCACAGAGCCTTCAAAGAGTAGAACTACATCAGAATAAGGCTACCAGTCATACATCCAAGTCTACTACTCTATTTCTTGAAAAAGGAAAAAAGAAACAAGTATCAAGTCTGTACCTTTTGCTTTTATTCCTTCAAAGCACTCTGATGTGTCACGAAAGGTCTACTGTGTTTTTGGACTGCTAAAAAAAGCGCTTTCTAAACGCAGACTAAAAAGCAATGGTTGGACTATGCAAAGCAGCGGAAGAGGAGTGGAATGAAATGCCACTACCAATTTTAATCCAGGGAAAGGTCTATCAGAAGTAGAACATTTAGGGGAATTTTTTTATTTTAAACATTAATTATATTGCTGGAAAATTGTTCGAAAAGTGTCTAAACATCTTTTGTACTTACATTGAAAAGTTAAGTTCACAGCATGTACCGTAAACCTATATATCAGAAGTATTACTAAGTCCTAGCGAGTATAAATCAGTAGTGACGTGGCAGGAATGGTGTGTTCTCCCAGGTATCTGCCTGATTCGTTGGTTTTTCACTTTTTATGAACTAAGGGTCAAGATCTGGGCTGTAAGCATAAAGAGCGACACGAGTTAGGAAAAAGTAATGACAGTCTGAACCGTTTAGAGACAACCCCTTCAGTCAATCAGAGGACAAACCAGAGAAAACGTAGCTCGATCCATGACTCAGAGTAGCATTGCTTGAAATAAAGTAAATATTAAAAAAATAAAAACCACCTTTGCTATTTCTTAAAACATATGGTATTGAAATAAACTTACAAGAACGCAAGTGATATACTGCAAATTAGCTAATCCTGGTTACTAAGATCAATAGTTATAATGTAACTTAATTTGATATAATGTCCGATATAAATACACTTGTACAAAAAAAATGGCACGGGATGTAAAAAAGCAAAAAAGTAGTGGCAGCACAAAAGAAAAATCAATATATACAGATAACCAAGTTTACGTTGTACTGTCACTTCCGCAATCTTACTCAGGTCCTACGCATTAACTCTGCCAATTGCAGAGGTGATTTATGGTTTTGACTAAAAAAAAATTGCACAAAATATAATTTAACGAATTAGGATTGACTGAGCACACAAACACTCAATAACGGTGACTCAGAAATTTAGGTGTAAAAACTAGTTTCAGTTATTTTTTATGGTTGAACAGGCCTCTCACCTTTTTTTTTTTTTTTTTTTTTTTTTTTGGATTGGAGGTTTAACGACCACCGTGAGCAACTCAATGGGCTATAAGCAGTCGCCCGTCCCTAATTTAGGGTCACTGGTTCCAGGGAAGGGAGAGAGCCAGTGCCGTAAGACAAACACAACATCCATGCCTGACCGGGATTCGAACCGGGACTCCTTCCGGACGAATGATCATAGGCCAGCGCCTTAGACCACTGCGCCACCGGGGCGGCGCCTCTCACCTGGTCAGAATTTTGATGAAATTTTATAGTGATTTTTGTTTCTATATCACAAACCACCCACAAATGCCAAAAATGAATTTTTTGAGTCCAATTTCAATTTTGTTTATGTGTATATTTCAAATGATTACACAATTTTCTGATTTGGTCTGATGTTCAAAATTTTAACATTTCAATTTGCAAATTTTCACTTATTATTCAAAAACCCAGCGTGGTTCAATTAGTATTCGTTTTAAACAGAAAATGTGATCTACATTTGATGATATTTCCTTTCAAAAAAATACTCACAAAAACGTCATGCACAATACAAAAGAATGAGCACTGTGGTTTCTCAGCGTGTAATGCATTACACCTGCCTCTGAAGTTTTTTTTTCTTATATTATTTGTATCACTTCAAATACCATGTTTCTTTTTTTCTCTCTCCCCCTTTTTAATTCCTCTTAAAATTTACTTGCATTTGGTTTTAACCACCATTTTATCTTAATACCTTCCCTCTATGAACAAGGACACATTAAAATATTTGGTTAAGCAAAAAGTATCATGACACTTAGCAGCCACAGATTAATAAAGCAATTTTCAACAAAAAAAATCCACTTTAGAGTAAGTTTCGAGAGTTGTATCCTGGGTCTTTTCTTTTTTTTTTTAATTAATTAAGGCAGCAACACTTTTCGGCATTTCAAAAGCGATTGACTCGGTTGGACACGACGACAAAATGAATTCTGTAGTTACAAAATAAAATGAATTCTGTAGTTACAAAATTGCCTTTCTTTTCCCTGCTTAGTTATTTCGGCGCCATCGAGTCAGTGACTAATGGCGACGTTTTTCACAAAAGGCTCATAAGTCGTGGGTCGAGGAGTAAAATTTACAAGTAGTAAAAGACCACGCTTGATTACCCTTTTCGGTGGCAACACTTCCGGTCACGTGACGGGTGGGCGGGTCCTCCCGGTCGCCTATCGGCGCGAGGGGGAAGACGATGGCCGCGCCCTCTGGTGGTGGTTCACGAAAATGTGCAGCGCCATCTGTCGGCACTTTTTGAAATTAATTTCAATATGGTGATTTTTTTTATCGTCGATAAAAAAAAAAAATCTCTCTTTTCATTTTGGGAAATTTCTCCGCCATTTTTATTTCGTAACTGTTTTTAGGGTGGTGGTGGGAAATTATTTTGTAAGTGGACTGGGGAAATTTTTCGGAAACCACGGATTTATGTTCGGAAAAAAAGCGAAGACGGGATTTGGAACTGGCTAGGTTCGAACTTGGGCCGTTTATATTGCAGTCTGAAGCTCTACCAATGTGGCTACGGAGGCATTGCTTTGGGTGGTCAAGGTGATTAAGACATATGATTCACGTAATGGAGGAAGACTGAGTTATTTTCTGTTGGCTCTCTTTAGATTGAATGCAGGGAGGAGAGCGTATGAGCTTATTAAATATTTTTTCATGACTTATTGTTCTTCACAATCCTAAACATACTATTTTTCTTCACGAATTTTCAAATGTAAGGCGTTGTTTAAACTTTCTTCCCCGACGTGATTCATACGCGTTTAATCTGGTTCATACATTTTCTTATGAAATGAAGGACTTTTTTCACATTTAGAATTATTTTTTCTGTAGGGGTTTCTTGGACAGTCAGACGACCTGTGAAATCTTTTTTTTCATAACTTTTTCTACGCAACATGTTGTTTTCAGTAATTGAGATTTTTTTACCGTATTTTTGTTCATGTTTTTGTCTTGCAAAATGAAGAACTTGATTTATTTTTTCTCTTCATGGGTTTATTATATTTTATTCTTTCTAAAAGAGGACATATTAAATATTTTCGTTATTTATTCTGAGCAACGTGTTTTCAAAAATTAAGATTTTTTTGTATTGCAACAATTTTTCGTAGGGTTATTATATTTTAATTTTCTGTAGAGGGACAAAATTTAGTTTTTCGTGCGTAATTTTTCTAAACGTTACGTTATGCTTCGAGAACTTAAAATTTTTTGATCTGTTACGATCGTGTTTAAGTTCGATCATTCTTGTGACCACGTGTCCGTCATTTTATAAAACGAGAGCTCATTGAGAAACAACGTACCCCGCCCCCCTACGACTGTCGGGTTGGGAGGAGGGGGCAGTCGTAAGGGTGTAGTGAAACGGCTGACGAAGATAGTATATTGATCGGTGGCAACGATGAGCGTGTGACCATGTGTTTGCCTTTTTTTTATAACATGTTGGCTTTTGTGTGACTCATATTCCGACTTGTTGGCTTTGTGTTTTTGATTTTGATTGGAGGTTTAACGACCACCGTGAGCAACTCAATGGGCTATAAGCAGTCGCCCGTCCCTAATTTAGGGTCACTGGTTCCAGTGAAGGGAGAGAGCCAGTGCCGTAAGACAAACACAACATCCATGCCTGACCGGGATTCGAACCCGGACCCCTTACGGACGAATGATCAGAGGCCAACGCCTTAGACCACTGCGCCACCGGGGCGGCTGGCTTTGTGTGACGTATAAAAAGAGTAGGAGGCAACACGATTTCATTTTGAACTCTACATGGGAAGGTGACAACATAAATTTTTCAATTACGGTGGAGAGTCTTAAATTTGAATGTTGTAATGGAACAAGCATATCTAAATCTCGGGCGAAAAGAAAGTTTGGCTGGTGTGAAAGACTTATTCGATGCTGTTCAAAAAGAAAAAGTAAAGAAAAAGTTGTCGAAAATGGCTGAAGGGGGAGAAAGCGTACACTCTGCACAAACAAGTGAAACGCCATTTTCCGAGAAATAGAATCATAGTGGTGGGAATCGATGAACAGACTTAGCCGATATGAGCAGTCTGAGTCATCATAACGATGGATTTCGTTACTTGTTGACATGTATCGATATATTTTCCAAATATGCGTGGGTGATTCCCTTAAAACAAAAATCAGGGTCCCACATCGTCCAAGCCTTTTCCAAGATTTTTGAACATAGAAAACCATTAAAACTGCAGACAGATAAAAGAACAGAATTTCAGAACAAAGAGTTTCTAAAGTTTTTAAAACAGCAAGGGGTGCATTTCTTTACGACGAATATAGAGACGAAAGCAAGTGTTGTAGAAAGATGTTGTGGAAATCGTACGCTCAAAACTAGGATGTGGCGCTACTTTACAAGTCAAAACATCTTCAGATTCTCAGACGTGCTCGATGATTTAGTTCATGGTTACAATCATTCTTTTCACCGGAGTATAAAAATGAAACCTGTGGATGTGAATAAAAGCAATGAAAAGCAGGTTTGGAACAACCTGTACGGAGATCTCAAATCATTAAAACCCTCCTATAAATTTCAAGTCGGAGATCACGTACGTATTAGTAAACTCAAATTGACGTTTGAAAAGGGATACGAATCAAACTGGACGGAAGAAATATTTGTTGTGAGAAACCTTATTCCAAGATCCCCTCCCGTGTACAAAGTAAAAGACTTATTGAACGAAGAGCTGGAGGGAACATTTTATGCCGAAGAGCTACAAAAAGTAACACTCTCTGAGACCTTTCCTGTGGAACGTGTTCTAAATAAACGCAAAAGAAGAGGGAAGATGGAATACTTTGTTAAGTTTAAAGGCTATCCCGATAAATTCAATGCATGGATCTCTGCGGTGGATTTAACATCGCTATAAAAGACACACGTTTCTTCGGCGAAGCCTCATTGGTCAAGATGAGTTTCTAGCTGACGTTACCGAGCGACAGCTCTCTCGGCTACTTTTTGGACAACAAAATATCTCATTTCATAACGCGTCTTCCTTCCCTAATCTAACTGAATGGAGACTGGGAAGTGGGACTCGTCGAACTCATCTACTGGGAAGTGGGACTCGTCAAACTCATCTACTGGGAAGTGGGACTCGTCGAACTGATATTATATATGGTATAATATCACGAAAAATTCCAATCATTTCGAATACGATTTAGAAACGAGCCAGTTTAAGACGGGAAGAATCTCTCCACGCCATTACGAGTCTATAGCGGACATTGTTAAATCCATGAGCAATCACTTTGCCAAAAAAATATTTTTGAATTATAATAAAGCGACTCAAAAGGTCAAATCAACGCTTCTTAAAGGTACTCGCTTGGTTTTGCCCCCAGGGATTGCAGAAATCTTAGGATACCAACCCATGCAACTTTCGGCTGTGAGTGGAGCTCTCTCTGTAAATGGTGAATTTATCGCATATCTGAACGGCCGGTTTTCTCTGTTGTGTGTGTACAGCGGTATTGTGGAACCTCAACCGGTGGAAGACATGGTTGCTCCCCTCCTTCGCATCGTTAAAGTGAGTGGTATGGATGGAGAGATGGTGAGCGCTTTTTTCGATCGACGTCATTATTTGCCTCTTGCAAGAAAAAATTTCCAAACCATCGAAATTGTTATAAGGAATCACACAAGTCAATTAGTGCCATTTGAACGTGGGAGAGCAATAGTGAAACTTCATTTTCGTCTCAAACATCTGTAATCATGTATGAACCCTACCACTGCTGTACAGAATCCTTTGAGGACTATTACATCAGCCAAACTGGAAAAGGATTAGTCTATTATCAAGGAGTACCACTACAAAAAGGTTATGGACTTGGAGGACTCTTTCGTTCGTTATTTAGAGCGGCGGTACTATTCAAACAAGGTTCTAAAACGCTCGGAAAACAAGTCTTACGAACGGGGATGGATCTCGCCACGGATGTTATTCAAGGAAAAGATGTAAAGATAGCAGCCAAACATTGAGCTAAAGAAGCAGGGCAACTACTCACCGACAAAGCCGCTAACATAGTGAAGAAAATGCTGGGTGGACGCGTTAAAAGGAAGAGAAAAATGAAGACATGCATCATTCGTTCCAAGAAATCCAAGAAGACAGCACACGATATTTTTGATCCGTAAAACCATGCCTCTGATTCACAGTCATTCTCCCGTATGTCTCAAGCCAGATCTGGATTTATTTGCTTTACCGCCCACACAAACAAGCATAGAAAAAGGACAATGTATTGAATACCACCCCTTAGCCAACATTCGAGATGGCGGACCTCTGGAATTTAATATTTCTGGTAGTGGAGAAGAATACATGGACTTAATCTCCAGTCAACTTTACGTGAAAGTCAAAATTATAAAATCCGACAATTCCGGCCTGCCCGACAAAGAGCCCGTGGGGCCCATTAACTGTTTTCTTCATTCTCTGTTTTCACAAGTCGACATCAGTTTAAACGAAAGAGTGATTTCGTCATCAAGCAACACATATCCTTACAGAGCTTATGTTGAAACTCTGCTGAGTTATGGAGAAGAAGCAAAAAAACCTATTTAGCATGTGAAGGTTTTTACAAGGATACAGCCGGACATCTACATGAAATTAACCCCACGAATGCTACAACGAACAAGGGATTGCATCAACGCTACGAGCTCGTAAAGGATAGCAAGACGTTGGACATGATTGGAACCTTGCACTTGTGATTTATTTTTTCAAAATAGACTGTTGCTAAATTTAGTGGATGTGAAAATCAAACTAAATCGAAGCAAACCGGATTTCTGCCTCGTTTCCTCCTTCGGGACATCCAATTATAGAGTTCTCATCGAGCATGCTTCAATTTTTGTGTGAAAAGTCAAAGTCAACCCAGGAGTTGCCATAGGTCATGCAAAAGCTTTAGAAAAATCTCCTGACAAATATCCCATTGATCGTGTTTTATGCAAAGTGTATTCCATTTCTCAAGGAAGTATGTCCTTCGTGCAAGACAACGTATTCCTCGATCAAATGCCCAAAAGACTGGTTATTGGATGTGTAGAGAAAGATGCTTTTAATGGTACATATAAGTCAAACCCCTTCGAATTCAAGCATTATGACGTCAACTTTATCGCCGTGTACGTCGACGGACAACCAGTTCCTCATAAACCTCTAGAACTCAATTTTGAAAAGGGAAACACTATTCGTTCCTACCACAGCTTATTTCAAGGAACCGAGAAACTGGGTCAAGATAGAGGAATTTTCATCAACCGAGAAGAATTTTCCAAGGGATACACTCTTTATGCATTCGACCTCAGTCCCGATCTGTGTGATGGAGGACATATGAACCTGATCCAGCAAGGAAATTTGAGAGTGGAAGTCAAATTCGGAAAAGCTTTGACAAAAACCATTTCGGTGCTAATCTGCGCCGAGTTCCAGAATATTATCGAAATTTCCAGTCCAGAAGTATTCTTTGTGATTTTGCTAATTAAAAGCAATGAACAGTGTGCAAATAACCAAGTCCCTCAAGCAAGATCACGTGACCCGACGTTCCTTCCTTGGAGTGTTTGCTTGTGACCAACTTCCCAAGAGAATTGTCAAGTTCCCAGCATGCCTTGTTGTGAATACGGACCGGCATGGAAATACAGGGAAACACTGGTTGGCTATGTACATACCAAACCCAAAAACAATGGAAATTTTTTTATTCTTTCGGATATTCTCCAGAATATTTTCAAGGACCTATTGCACGATTTGTCTCCAAGTTTGAAACTGTGAATTTTAATGATGCTCCTTTTCAAAGTTCGTTTACGGCCGTATGTGGACAGTTTTGTATTTTTTTCCTTTATTCTAGATGTCGCGAGAAAAGCTTGTACTTTATTGTAAGAAATTTTCGATGGAAATCTGAAACAAACGACGTGCGTGTCTATCATTTTGTTCGAAATAAATTTGGAATTGTACCAAAATTTAGAATGTGAATAATAAAAATTGATTTATCACTATTTTATGCGTCTTGTCTTTAAATTGTTTTGCAAGTTTTTAAATGACCTCAGTTGACAACATGGAAGTGCCCAGACTACATCATCCTTTCACAGCTCTGATAGCGGGTCCTACGGGATGTGGGAAGACCCAGTTTGTAAAACGCTTACTTCAGCATCAAGAGGAAGTCATCTCTCCCCCTCACGAACATGTGGTGTGGTTTTATGGGGTTCACCAAACACTGTACGATGAAATAGAAGACGTGACATTTGTGGAAGGCCTCTTCTCTAATTTCCGTGAATATGTGAAAGGAAGAACGCTGTTTGTCATTGACGATCTCATGACTGAATGCGGAAGCGATAAAAAATTAACTCACTTGTTTACTAGAGGGAGTCATCATTTCAATGTGTCCGTGATATTCATTACTCAAAATATTTTTCATAAAGGCAAAGAAATGCGAGAAATTTCCCTGAATGCTCATTACTTGTTTCTGTTTAAAACACGAAGAGATGTGAATCAAATCACTCATTTAGGGAGGCAGTTGTACCCTAGAAAACTAAAATTTTTTCAAGAAGTGTATATGGATGCCACAAAATCCCCTTACAGCTATTTGTTGATTGAGTTAAAACCTGAGACAAAGGAAGAATTAAGATTACGCTCCCAGATACTTCCGGGAAACATTCAAGTAATATATCAATCTCGGCGTTATGAAATAAGTCTGAGTTTTCATCATGACGCTGTCTAAGCAACAGGTCCAACTTTTATGTATGATTCAACCCTGTCCAAAAAAAGTATTAAAAGACCTATTTTCAAAATGTAGGAAAAATGGAATTAAAGCTATATTCGAAGTTTGTATGAATACGTTAAAAGGAAATGCTCCGCTTACTCACGCCCAGAAACATTCATTGCAAAGGCATAAGCACACCTTGCGAGCTCTTTCTCTAAAAAAGACGCCTCTGTATAAAAAGATGAAACTCCTTATTCAAAAAGGGGGATTTTTAGGTGTGTTGATTCCTGCTGCTCTCAGCGTGCTAACGACTCTGCTTACGAAATAATGGAATTCACCAAGAAAATGGTTCTGATTCCCGAAGAACGGATTTCTCGCCATATGCCAACAGATGAAACGCTAACGGACTTGGACAAAGAAATGAAAAAAATTCTGCAAAGCAAAGAGCCTGACGAAGCGAAAGTGAAATTATATAACCAAGTCTTGAATAAACGCATTCATGTATCCAGCTTTAATCGTCCGGTAACATCTCATGAAACCCCTTCGAGAAATGAAGAACCAGCGAAAGAAGAGCTTTTCAAAGGAGTGAAAGAAAAAGATTATGGGGAAGATCTTGTCATACAGGCCGTTCCTACTAAATTGAAACGCTATGCAAGAAATGTGTTGGATATCTTTAAAACAAACTCTGACATAATTGGATGCAGTCCCAAAGCAGAACTCCAAGTCCGAGGAAGCATTGTGAAAAACTAGAATATTGTTGATTTCGTAGACTCCATGTTTCGAAGCAAAGGTTCTAAGCTGCAAATACCTCCTGAATTTGTAAAAGCATTAAGGGATATTAATTTGCCAACAAAGTATATTAAAAATAAACAAATGTTAAAAGATCCTGTGCAAAAAGGAAATTCTGTTGTAACTTCTAAACGGAAAAAGACAGAAACTAAGAAAATGTGTAAAAATTTGAATCCTGTGTCATATCGATGGATTCCCTATTAAAATCAGATGGAAAGAAAATAAAGTGTCATTCTTTAAGTTGAATTTTTTCTCCTATTTTTTTAAAAAACTAGTCATTAAGCTAATAATTCTTTCCCACATAGTTTTTTCATAGTTCATTTCGTGCCTTAAGACATTTTTAGAACATTCCATTTTCCACCTGGTCTATTCAACTTTTACGAAATCGATTTTTTAGAGAATTTTCCTCGTTTCAAAACAGCTCTTTTATGCATGATAGTTTTCCCATGTTATTCAATTAGATTTTTGCGATTATAAGGAAATGGAATTTAAAAAAATATTCTCTTAGTAAAAACAACAAAACCATTTTTTGTCTTGTTAAAATTTATGCGATTCAGAAACGAATTTAATGAAAAATGAACGATTCAAATATTGACATTTAGTTGGATAGCAATTCCCGTGTTATTCTGTGGGATTTTTGCGATTATCAGAAAACTAAAATTTAAAAAATCGCCCTCTTAGTAAAAACAACAAAACCACTTTTTGACGTTAAAATTTATACGATTCAAAAACGAACTTTATGAAAAACGAACGATTCCAATATTGACTTTTAGGAAAATGAAGCATTCAAATATTGGCTCCTGGAAAAACGAACGTTTAAAGTATTGACTATTAGAAAAATCAACGATTCAAATACCTTCATAAATGCCTTCTGAAAGACTTCTATTAGCTTGCTCTCACAACATCAAAGTTAGTGAGCGCAAAAATACCATTTCAAGATTTTAATCAAAGCAACCTTTTAAAACAGACGATTTTTTTTATTCTTATGTAAATGTGTTCTTTTCTTTATTTATTTTTTATTCCGTTTCCACATCACCCAAGAGGTAGGAATCCCAATGCGTTTTATTTTTAAGTGCTTTCCCGCGTAAGCCTATTCCACTGTTTTTTGTTTGCTTGTTTGTTTTACCACCTGTTTACGTAGATAGCGCTAACCTCATTCAGTACCGCTTTTTCTTTAAGAGAGTTCAGAAATATATCTGGAATGTAAAGTTTCATTTCGTTAGTTTCTGCAACAAACGACTCGGCGAGCAATCTTGGTTCTAAGTAGGGAATTGCGTCATCTTTGTAAAATACCCACTTGTCTTCGCTTGATGTCTTAATACAGTCATGCGCTGCTCAGTTCGGTTGTTGGAGTTCCAGAGGTAATCTACATTCATAGCAAACACTTTTCCGATACATTCCTCTACTGCTCTGGAGCCTTTTTGAAAAAATTACTAATAATGTATCATCTTTTGACTCGGTGCATTTATTTTGGGGGAGTCTCGTGTTTTTTAACCGAAGTTTGAAAGGCTCAGACAAACAATAACTCTGCGACGGAATCTGCAACGACATCACAGGCATTTTGCAAGTTTTCAAATTCTTCTTTGGTGAAGATGACTCCTCCCGGAGCAAAACAGAACTTTCATTTGTTTCAACATACATTTTTTGCCACTTCACTTGTATTCCTTTGCGAGGGGTGAAGGTGTAAGGCATAAACAGTTCTTTATTAAATCCTATTGCTATCTCTTCTCCTGCCATCGTGTTTGAAATTTTGGCTTTGAGTTTGTAGAACGTTGCTGGTGTCATTGTTACTAATGTTTTCGATGGCTTGTATGTAACACCGGAGGAATAATATTTTCTGAAATGAATTTTTATTCATTTCAGAAAATATAAAAATAAAATCACTCACAATTACCAACCTAAAAATCAATCACAATTACAAACCTCCTCCACCAAGGAAAAAATCACTCACAATTACAAACCTTCCTCCGCCAAGGGAAAAATCACTCACAATTACAAACCTCCCTCCACCAAGGGAATAATGGTGCTTCGGAGGATCCTCTTGAAATATTTGTCCTGAAGGTAACACTGTTTCCAATACTACAATTTCACTGTCCTCGGAATTTCTGGACTGAACGACTAGTAAAATATCCGACGAAACACAGTTCTTAGAAATATCAACCATTGAATGATTTTTCGGCTGTGTTTCAGGAAGACCATCTTCTGTTTCTTCAAAAAATACTTTCTTGTTAACAGAACCTGATGCTTAATTTGCAGCTCTAATACATCCAAGATAGTAAATTGACGGTTTCATTTTGCAAACTTAAGGAACAGTGAAGAAACACTAAAATTGACTTGGAAAGAAAACGCACGAAGAAAAACTCGAGTGTAGCAGAACTCCGTCTGAACAGTAAATGAGGGTGTCAGCGATAAATAACGACACGTTTTTGCATTTCTTTGCCCTTAAACACGTGCTTACTTGCACAGAACATGTTTTGAGGATTAACAAATATCTTTGTTACCCTACTACAAGCAGCTACCGTACTCCCCTTAGCGTTTCTCTTTGTCTGCCTGTGAACACGTACTTTCTCCCAAGGGGTAGGATCGACGAGCAAACAATTTTTAGAGATTATGTGATAGTTCCGAAACCTACCTACACTAATATGTAGCCGTTGTTCCTCTTTGTGTTGGTTTGAGCACATATTGTTCTACAAAGAGCTTTAGGGGATTAACCAATAATCACAATACTCTTGTGCACGTACCTACCTATTCTACGAGTTAAGATGATAAACAAAGAACTGGAACCCCACCCGCGTCATGTTTTTGTTTAGCACCACGTGGCTGACAAGATCTTTATCGGGTGCAAACATGAATAGCCTTGACGAAAGTGTGTTGCCAGGTCGGTGAGCAGTAGCACCTCTAGGGTAATGTGGAAACGGAATCAAAAGAAAAAAGATCATATTTGCACAAATTCAAACAAGAAATATTTTCAATTATCAAACAAACAAACAAAAATCACTGAGTTGATATATTTGATATGTTGCCTATCAAAATGTATCAAATAATGGTGATTCATATCAAAGACACTGTTTCTCTTAATACATATAACTTTTAAAAATTATGCTAGAAGTTCAAAATAAAACATGAAACTGCTACATAATAGCCAACATACACACACAAATATAGAAAATATGTACGATTATTATAATCCTTTTTGATAAAATTGTGTAGCCCTTAAATGCGCCTTTGGATTTTCTTTTCTTCTCTTGTGTAGATGTTTTCTTAACGTACGATTTCTTATTCGAAGTCACTTTCACGAATTTCTGCTTTGATCATACTCAAAATAATTTGCAGATCTATTGCTTGTAAAAAAACATCCGTTACAAACGATAGCAAGTTTCTTCTCTTTAGGGATTCGAGATATTTTCCCGCTATTTTACTACATTCTATTCCTAAAAGGGCTGTGCAGAAATGTTCGTCATCACAATACACTTCAGATAAATCTAAAGACTTTGATCTAGATGTTTCTTTCAAATACTCAACTACTGCATTTGTAAGAACCATTTTCAGTTCGTTAATCAGCATTTCACTTTGCTCTGGAGATGTGAAATTGTTAGTCAGGGTTTGTCCATTCGATTGTATCTCTTGCTTGAATATAGTATGAAAAGGTATATTTCGGTAAACTTCTATTACCACCTGATGCCATACACTGGAAGAAATATGTAGCAAATCTTTCCACAGATTTTCAGAGAGAAGAATATTCGATTTGTACATTTTCGGAGCATTCCAATTATAAATTTCTTTACTGATACTGATTTCATGAGTTTGTGGCATAACTTTTACCTTCAGAAACCCCGAGAATGAAAAATTAGGAGCCGATATTCCATAGGCTAGATGACGTGATATACACTGCTGGACAATTGCTAAGGACGGATCATGAACGGCTATATAGCGCATAAAAAATTAAGTGTGGTTGGATGCCAAGTGAAATAAAATAATGTCAGAATGCCAGGACATTACAGGAAAGACAATTTATTGTGCTCTGAAATCCATAAGGCTTTGGAACGTGTTCAAGGGACAAACAGGCCATTTTGTGCAGAATACGTAAACGAGAAAAAAAATGCAATTACCGTCCGCAGGCGTTCCGGCGTAAGATGTCAATACGGGATATGGCCAGCATGGAGGGCGATGCAAGATTCCACACGTCGTGTCATGCTTTGCACAACATTATCAAGCAGCTGTTGGGGTAATTTATCCCATTCCTGTGTCAGTGCACGGATGAGGGTGTCCCTGTTTATTGGAGGGCATTGGCGACCAGCAAAACTCCTCTCCAAAGCATCCCACACATTTTCAATGGGATTCAGATCTGGAGAATGTGCTGGCCATACGAGGCATTGAATATCCTCGCTCTCAAGACACTCCTGGACAGCGACTGTTCGATGACATGTTGCGTTGTCGTCCATGAAAATGAATCTATCACCGACAGCACCACGGAACATGCGAACATGAGGTAGCAGAACATCATTAATGTATCGTTGGCCAGTCATAGTCCCAGTTGGAAGCACATAGAGAGACGTACGGCCATTTATTATGATGCCAGCCCATACCATGACACTACATGTCGGATATCGGTCCCTTTCCTGTATGTTTGCTGGACAATATGCAGTACCACTATCACGCCAGATCAGTTGTCGTCAACAATCAGACGATAGATTGTATCTACTCTCATCTGAGAAAGAGGGCAGCAGACCAGTCGTTATCAGTCCAATTGCGATGTTAATGGCGCCATTGCAAACGGGCGGTACGGTGACGTCTGGACAATGGGATGCACACAACAGGACGGCAGGCGTATAGACCTCCTTCATGCAAACGTTTGGCGACAGTTTTTCAGGAGATCCGCTTGCCAGTAGCAGCCATAAACTGATTTGCTACCTCACTAGCTGTGCTGCGCCGGTGTCTTTTGTTGATAGCACTATGTACCGATCTTCTGCAGGTGTCGTACTGCGAACACGACCTCCCCCGTGACGTTTGCTACACTCTCCATTTGTTTGAAATGATTTCAAAGCCTTGAAACAACACTGTGGCTGACGTCGAACTCCCTGGCAACATCTGTTATTTTCGCCTTTCTTCAATCTTGCCAATAATGCGGCCACACGTAAAATCATCTAGGTGATGTCGGGAAGACATACTGAAAATTGCAAGTTCGTCAATTGATTCTTTCGCTTTCAACTTTGCGTTTGAACAACAACGGTCAATACGCGTCAAATCCTTTATACCTCTTATCAGCGTTATGACGTGACGAACAAGTTCGGCAATCCAAAATTTGCATACGCACAACACGTCTTTCTGTATCCCGCACTTATGCTAATTTCCACATTTTCCTGCCTTCCATTTTATGGTTGCTATCGTTGCTATTGTTATCCGTCCTTAGCAATTGTCCGGCAGTGTAGTTTCCTTCTCATTAATCATTTCACGCCATTGATCTAAAGACATACAAATACCAGATTTGCTTGGATAGCATTGAAATTCTCTGATGTGCACGCCGACTTGATGAGCACATAAAGATACGTAAACGAAGATATTATCTCCTAGATGGACACAATTTTCTGGCAAATTATCCATATACAGCATCATCGAAGAATTTCCAATAAATTTTACAGCTGCCATGATAACAAAATATTGAACAAAACAGGAATTCCAGGAAGGCTAGGAAGCTCTGCATCGATCGAAGACAAATACTGAAATGAAGTGATTCCCTGTAGTACTCATGTTCGAAAACAAAACAGCCAATCAAATGAAAGAAATGGATCAGGTGACTACCCCTCGGGCACTATCCTGTGGTCGCTAGCAACGGATGGGAACAAAGCATGAGACGAGAGTCGGTACAAGCACGAACACGCACAACACCAGTTGCCACTTGTATGCAGCCTTAAGGAGATGACGTCAACGCAGAAATACATGTATCACGTGCTCCAACCACGTCCATTACACCTACTACCTTGGTAATACTTTTGTCGCACAAAGCCAACATGTAGGAATATAAATCACACAAAGCCAACAAGTCGGAATATGAGTCACACAAAAGCCAACATGCCATAAAAAAAGCAAACACATGGTCACACGCTCATCGTTGCCACCGATCAATATACTATCTTCGTCAGCCGTTTCACTACACCCTTACGACTGCCCCCCCCCAACCCGGCAGTCGTAGGGGTG
Organism: Macrothele yani; assembly: GCA_039090855.1. Lineage (NCBI taxonomy): Eukaryota > Metazoa > Arthropoda > Arachnida > Araneae > Macrothelidae > Macrothele > Macrothele yani. Next base: position 76,624,686 of record CM076993.1, on the reverse strand, counting down.
GGGGCGGGGCAGTCGTAAGGGTGGTTTTCAATGAGCTCTCGTTTTATAAAATGACGGACACGTGGTCACAAGAATGATCGAACTTAAACACGATCGTAACAGATCAAAAAATTTCAAGTTCTCAAAGCATAACGTAACGTTTAGAAAAATTACGCACGAAAAACTAAATTTTGTCCCTCTACAGAAAATTAAAATATAATAACCCTACGAAAAATTGTTGCAATACAAAAAAATCTTAATTTTTGAAAACACGTTGCTCAGAATAAATAACGAAAATATTTAATATGTCCTCTTTTAGAAAGAATAAAATATAATAAACCCATGAAGAGAAAAAATAAATCAAGTTCTTCATTTTGCAAGATAAAAACATGAACAAAATTACGGTAAAAAAATCTCAATTACTGAAAACAACATGTTGCGTAGAAAAAGTTATGAAAAAAAAGATTTCACAGGTCGTCTGACTGTCCAAGAAACCCCTACAAAAAAAAATAATTCTAAATGTGAAAAAAAGTCCTTCATTTCATAAGAAAATGTATGAACCAGATTAAACGCGTATGAATCACGTCGGGGGAAAAAGTTTAAACAACGCTTTACATTTTAAAATTCGTGAAGAAAAATAGTATGTTTAGGATTGTGAAGACCAATAAGTCATGAAAAACTATTTAATAAGTTCATACGCTCTCCTCCCTGCATTCAATCTAAAGAGGGCCAACAGGAAATCCCTCAGGCAGGCTTCCTCCATTACGTGAATCATATGTCTTAATCTCCTTGACCACCCAAAGCAATGCCTCCTTAGCCACATTGGTAGAGCTTCAGACTGCAATATAAACGGCCCAAGTTCGAACCTAGCCAGTTCCAAATCCCGTCTTCGCTTTTTTCCGAACATAAATCCGTGGTTTCCAAAAAATTTCCCCAGTCCACTTACAATATAATTTCCCACCACCACCCTAAAAACAGTTACAAAATAAAAATGGCGGAGAAATTTCCCAGAATTAAAAGCGGCTTCGTCAACATCGACCATAAAAACAACAACACCATATTGAAATTAATTTCAAAAAGTACCGACAGATGGCGCTGCACATTTTCATGAACCACCACCACCAGAGGGCGCAGCCATCGTCTTCCTCCCTCGCGCCGACAGGCGACCGGATGGACCCGGCACCTTGACCGGGAGTATTGCCACCGAAAAGGGCTATCAAGCGTGGTCTTATACTACTTTCACACGTCGGGTTTCCTTTACGAATCCAGGTTTTTTCTTCGTGGCTTTTTTTTTTTTTTTTTTTTTTTTTGATTGGAGGTTTAACGACCACCGTGAGCAACTCAATGGGCTATAAGCAGTCGCCCGTCCCTAATTTAGGGTCACTGGTTCCAGGTAAGGGAGAGAGCCAGTGCCGAAAGACAAACACAACATCCATGCCTCACCGGGATTGGAACCCGGACCCCGTTCGGACGAATGATCAGAGGCCATCGCTTAGACCACTGCGCCACCAGGGCGGCCTTCGTGACTTCGGACGGGATAGAGGTAAACAACTGCCAGGCATAGAGAGTTGTCTGGGGAAGACATCCGAGTATTCAGGCGTCTAAGAGGAGAGCTGCTTCGTTTTTCGTTATTTTCTTTTCACTCTTTCAAGTTGTCTGCAACAATGGGCTTCTACTGGCATTGTCATCGTGGATGTTCGCCCTCCGGACGGGAAACAAGATGGCTGGGAGTCACAGGAGTACGATCGTTCATCATCTGGCCAAGGCATTAGAGACTAGAGCGCTTGGCCATGAAATTTGCTGCTACCATTAAGCATGGTGCAATTACTTTTTCAACTTTATAGAATGCATTCCCTATTGGAAGAGAACCAGGGGATAAGAGTGGATCAAACTGTTCCACTTAGCAAAAACAGAAATGTGTGTGGGAGGTAAAACCTCACTCCACGATCAACAGGAGTCAAGTGAGAGAGTGGCCACCCCGGTGGCGCAGTGGTCTAAGGCGCTGGTCTCTGATCATTCGTCCGTAAGGGGTCCGGGTTCGAATCCCGGTGAGGCATGGATGTTGTGTTTGTCTTAAGGCACTGGCTCTCTCCCTTCCCTGGAGCCAGTGACCCTAAATTAGGGACGGGCGACTGCTTATAGCCCATTGAGTTGCTCACGGTGGTCGTTAAACCTCCAAACAACCAACCAACCAACCAAGTGAGAGAGTGTAATAGTGAAGAGAATCACTTCTCTTTTGCCCAAACTTTTACAAACACCTTTTTGCGCATGCGTCACAATGGACGCCATACTTTTCACTACGCTATTGGATGAAAAGTGCTTCTTCAAGCTCCGTAGCTTGCAGCGAAAGAGTACGCGGGAAGGGGGCAAAAGAACCTCCTGGGTTACCAAGGCGACCCTTTCTTCATACCTTAACGTGACTTGCAAAATTTTGCAGTTCAGTATTCTGTGCCTTAGGGCTTTACCCCCTTCCAGTTTTCAAGGTGACCTACTAAGGAAATTTTCTGGGCTAACAGGAAACGGGAGATTCTTATCTCTGAGCTTGGCGCCTCTCTGTCTGCAACTATGCCTGGAAATGTTTCTAGTTAAAAAAAAACCCGAAATGGCGCAAATTCAGGGAATCCTAATGTTTACATAAAATTTACATCAGGTACAAAAATCAACATTTTTCGAAACTCAAGAATACAATTCGGGAGAAAAAATTAATTTGCAAAAAAAGGATATCCTACTGACATAATGTACGATTGTATACCAAATTTTGTGTCTTGCTAACACACCTGAACCAATTAAGGCTTAAGGCCTGGCCCTACCTTGGAGATAAGGCCAGGCCTTAAGCCTTAATTGGACAAAAGCGTGGCCAGTTGGGTTTCAATACCAACACCACACGCCGTGAAAAAATCTACAACAAATATATTATGGTGGCCAGAGAGACATGGAACTTTAAGCTGACCAGAAGTCCCGAATTCTTTAGGACATTCCTCGAATTTCCACTGCTGGACACCCAAAATGCAACACCAAGAAGGACACGCGATAGCAAAGCCAGATTTACTGTACACATAACAACAGATACAAAGATGAAACGATTAAACTTACAGGCCCGTGCGACTTGCGGAACACGCAGACATCAATAGTTCGTGTGACTCCCATGGCTGGCAATAACGGCCGCTACACGCCACGGCATCGAACGAAAGAGGCTTTGGATGTGGGCTTGGGGTATGTCGGTCCAGGCTGCTTCCACACGTTGCCACAGTTCATCAGGCGTAGCCGCGAGTGGTGCTTGCCGGGCCACTGGGTTGCCGATCAGCGACCAGACGTGTTCGATGGGCGACATATCGAGAAAACAGGCAGACCACGGCAGCAGGGACACCCGGTGGGCCGTAAAGAATTGTTGCACGATGCGTGCCACGTGCGGTCGCGCGTTGTCCTGTTGAAACGTGGCCGCTTGCAGGTCCTGCAGGTAAGGGAGGACTACAGGCTCCAAAACGTCGGAGATGTAGCGGTGGCTATTGAGTGTACCGGCGATGCGTACCAGAGGGGTGCGGGAGTCATATCCAATTGTGCCCCAAACCATAACGCCAGGCGACGGACCGGTATGGCGATGCATAATGCCGGCGTCATACAGTCTCTCGCCGCGGTGCCGCCACACGCGGATCCGACCATCGTGGTGTTGCAGGCAAAAGCGGGATTCGTCGGAGAAGACAAAGTCTTGCCATTCCGTATTCCAGGTACGCCGTTCAGCGGCCCACTGCCGCCTCACTCGCCAGTGGTGTAACTTGAGTGGTAATCGGAGCAATGGGCGCCGTGCGACAAGTCCCCGCTCCTGCAGACGATGTCGAACGGTACGTGCTGACACAGGTTGTTGCGCAACACACCCTAATTCCTGCGCTGACGTTCGTGATGTGGCGGTGCAAGCCGTCAATGCCAGGCGCACATGATTTGCATATGCCTTGCAATGCTAATCGTTTGCATGTCCTCTCGCGGGCGACACATGCTGCGAATTTCAAGGAAATCAGATGCTTTCTTCTTGGTGTTGCATTTTGGGTGGCCAGCAGTGTAGTTTACTGTCCCAAAAACGTCTGATGCCTATGGTGGCGCAAATTGTCCTCAAATTTTGATTTTTGTCCTCAAGTGTCCTCGAATTTACATTTCCTCATTAGCTCGTTAGATTTCTAATGATTCCTAAAAATACTTTTCTTTGTACTAAGTTTCCGAAATGCTTCTTTTGAAAAAAATGTTGACTGTTTTTTTTTTGCCTTTTTCCGAGTTTAACGACCACCGTGAACAACTCTAAAGACTAAGTAGCCACCTGTCCCATGGTGGACAGGTCGTACACCGTGACCTGTCTTTAATTTGGGGACATTTGTCCTAGGGAAGGGAGAGAGCAAGTGCTGTAAAGCAAACACGCCACCCATATCTTATTCGAGACTCGAACCCGTACCAACTTGTATGAACGGTTAATGGCCAGCACTAAGAGCACTGCATCACTGGGGCTGCCAAATTTTGACTGTACTTGTTCTAAGTTCCTCGAAAAGTTTTGGCAAAATGAAAAATTCACCAGGCAATCCGTTCATTAATGTACAGCTTGATTTTAATTCAGCACATATACCTAAGGTAAATCATTTTACTTTTGCTATGTTTTCGCCATCATAGCTCTACTTTGTCATTACAAATTACCAAGATTTTACAAGATTTTTAAGATATAAATTTTCGTATGTTTTTAAGACATAAATTTTCGTATGTAACATCACTCTTATAGAAACAGTGCAGTTTTGTGACAAAAAGATTTGCGTATTTAGTTTGAGTATGTACGTTTCCGCAAAGAATCTGCTAATTTGGGGACACCAGCGCCCATTTGTTCTCAAATCAGTGTTCCAATATCTGGTCACCTTATGAACTTATCTCTACTGTTGATCTTCTTGACAAAATATATTCTTTCCGCCGCACTTCAGGGTCTGGATATCAAATATTAAAATATTTACTAGTTTTCCACCACTAAAATGACTATTATTCATTATTACAGTCAGCACGAAAATAAATGCAATGCCTGGAAAACTGAGCATTAAGCTGGCTACAGTTTATAGCGCCATGCCATCGATTCATATTTTTATTATTTGCATAATTTTGGTGAATTATTCTTTCCTTTGGAACGTATTTTAGAGAAGTTGAGACAAAACAGGAGAATTTCCGGCGAATACATCAATTACTAAATAAATAAATAAATAAATACATCGCTCTTAACCACGTTCTAGAAACACACAGCAACCGAAAAATTGTTTTTCAGCCGCCGCTGTGGAATTGAACCAACAGAACTCTCGATATCTAGCCGAGTGCGTTACATATATCTAGCCGAGTGCGTATATGTAACGCACTCGGCTAGATATCGAGAGTTCTGTTGGTTCAATTCCACAGCGGCGGCTGAAAAACAATTTTTCGGTTGCTGTGTGTTTCTAGAACGTGGTTAGGAGCGATGTATTTATTTATTTACTTGTCGCCACGTATTTGGAGTATTCTCAACATCAATTACTTTTTTTTTTATCTAGAAAGTAGTCATTTTCCATGCTAGAAGGAGTTAAGCTTCCAGGCGATCTTACTCCATAATTGATTGTAGTATATTTTTGACGATTTTCAGTTTTGAAAATGTTCTGTTGCAGTTTGTTTGAGTTAACTCTACTCTAGTGTTAGAACAAATTTACAAATCGTATGAGGATGTAGCAGACACGTGACTCTCAGCATGGTAGTGAAGAACAGCCAGTCCCGTTGAAATGACGGCTTCTTACTTTTACTTTGAAACTTTAACTTCCGAGTACAAAATGCGGTATTTGGAAAAATTTAAAGAGATTGAAGGAAAAGAATGTGCTGAATGCAAGTATCTTGGAAGGTGATGCGAAAAGTTTTCCAAAAGTGCAAACAGTAAATATTTTCGATTACTTCGTCTTTGGTCGAATTGCCTTTATTGCAGAATAGTTCGAGGCATATAAAAGTTTCGAAGAATATAACAATTTCTCGTCGTCGGTATTCTTTTACAGGGTGATTTAGTACCATCACAAATTCGTGAGTAATCAGTAATTTATGGAGAAAATAGGTACGCTGACTTAATAAGTAAGGTTCTCTTCCCTCGCAGGTGCGGAGACCTGAGTAAAAAAAGATAGGTTTTCTTTTTTTCCAGGAATCGCTGATTTTTGATAAAACTCCTTGAAAGGTTCTATGCCTCTTTGAGAGTTGGACTCTTCAACAAAAAGTGTCTTTCTAAGCTCTGGAAAGCGATTTTCCAAGCCTTAGAAAAATTAAAAATAAGCAAAATCTTTTTTTTTCATAAAATTGTGGTGAAAAAACAAAATAATTTTGCTGTGATTTGTGTTCTATAATTTATTTATCTGTAAATAAATTCAGCAGCATAACACCGACCTGTAAACAAACCAAGACACCAAAAAGGATTTTATTTGGACAACAATTTTAGCCATTATTTGCATTTTTCTGCAGAAGTGTGCTTCAGCTCCAGGTAAAAATCTAGGGGTACGAAAAATAAAAATCAACGATAGTTTGGGGAGGAAATATCATATAGAACAAAGTAGTATACCAACCCAACGCCGACAGCCAAATAACTTTAAAAGGTGAAAAGCCGAAAACGCGCAAAAAAAGTGAGTCAGCGGGAACGGTGTGATAGAGATCTAAAAAATACAAAAGAGCCAGAGATTTGATTTTGACTAAAAGTCAGGTTTGCTAACAAATTAACTTTTACCATATAAAAAGTTTCAGCACCCCCTAGATCAACCAGGAACCTTCTGAAAAGAAGTCTCTGGAGAAAAAAAAACTACGTGCACAGAAGTTCCGATTGGGGACCGAAGCGTTTATTTAAGAAATATTTTGACTAAGAGACAAACTCTAAGAGGTGTTCTATAAGAAAATAGTCAGTAATAATAAAACCTACGCAAAAATTTCCTCTATTACCGCAATTTTTATTCAAATTTTTATAAACACCGGTCGCTAATGACCGGTGTTTATAAAAATTTACTAAGAGTGTTTATAAAAATATTTTGACTAAGAGACAAACTCTAAGAGGTGTTCTATAAGAAAATAGTCAGTAATAATAAAACCTACGCAAAAATTTCCTCTATTACCGCAATTTTTGGCTTCAAATTTTTATAAACACCGGTCGCTAATGACCGGTGTTTATAAAAATTGCATTTTACACACTAAGTGCAGGACAGCCAGCTATGCTTGTCCTTCAGGAACTTGCAGGGACTGTTGCCACTTCACCGAAACTTCTCGATGACGTCACGTGCTACCTCCTCATACAAGTTTGAGAAGGCCACAGGATCACATATATGGTCGATGTGTGCAGACCAACTAGATGGAAGTACGTAGAGTGCTTACGTCGGCGAGCGGGTGAAGCCACCGGAAATAAGTGGCATCCATGTTTGATGAGGCACAGAACAATTTCCGTTCTGTGTTACGAAAGGGAGTTTTCGTAATATATGGTTTGATGTTAAATAAGGATATAACTCAGAAATTTTGTTATAAACACGTAGGGGGTGAGACTAAAACTCTAACGTATCAAATAACGCTTTTCATTGTTAGTTGGCGGCAATAGTGTTTTAAAAAGAAAATTATATTTTGATGGATGCAGCTTGCTCTCGTTGAATAAAATCTCATGCCATAATTTTTTGACATTTCACAAATTTTTTGGAACAAATTTTCAATGAAATATAAGTCACCGGTAATAGAGTAAATGAAAAAAAAAAAAAGAAAAAAGAAAAACTACAGTTGCAGTCAATCCGCAATTTTGGTAAAAATCTTAGATATTCGTCGGTCATCACCATGAGAATGCTGAATCACCCCACAACCTATCACTCTAAATACATAGACGCCAAATATTTTATGAGAGTTTTAAAAGAAACAAAAGTTCGAAGAAAAACGGAAAACAAACAATGAGTTTACACAGCCAAGAGGCACCAAAATTAAAATACTTTTACCAACTGTCCCTCTCTTATATAATCAGAAGAAAACTACTACTTAACTGGTTTTTATTTAATAAAAATTAAAAGTTCTTAGCACTGGGCATGTTTCTAACCACAGATCTGTAAGCCTTATTCGTGGGTAGGCAAGGCAATTGTGGTAACTTGCCCTATAACAAAGGTATCTTCCAGCACATACACTAAATACTTCACACAACATAATTCTCTCTCTCTCTCTCTCTCTTTCTCTATGTATATATATATATATATATAAGACCCAGAAGAAGACCCCATGGGAGATGAATGGATGAAGTTCGAAATCATGCAGGAGTGACACGGAGGAGACAGGCTCAAGACAGACAATTGTGGAATGAACTTGGGAGGGGGGCCTTCATCCAGCAGTGGATTGATAATGGTTGATGTTATACATATATCAGTAAAAAGAAGTAAAACACACTCGTGTAGTAATTAGACTACATCAACCCTGCGCCTTGCTGCAGGAATTAGACGTAGTAGAAATAAACATAGAATTAACCAGAGCAACCCACTTTGTTGATTCTAAACACAAATGACATAGAATAAAACAACTCAGGAACCACAAACTACTCTTCAGGGAAAGACATCTGGATCCCCGGAGCTAAATCATAGCTTAGGTGTTACAGAAAAAACCAGAAGACCCCATGGGAGATGGGTGGATGAAATTCGGAAGCATGTCGGAGTAACATGGAGGAGATAGGCTCAAGACAGACAATTGTGGAAGAAAGTTTGGGAGACCTTATATATATATTGATTATATACAGTATATATACACTGAAGAGCAATTGAATTGGGGACAGCTGGCGTTATGCAAATGTGGCGCTGTGGGCAGCTCTGTAAACTGAAACGACATGACGTATGAAGCGATCCGACAATATAAGGAGTGGTGCGACGGGAATCAGTAAGAGTCGGACATAGTATGGGTAAGACGAAGGATCTAAGCGCATTTGATCGTGGGCAAATTGTCGGGGCCTGACGAATGGATCACTCCATCTCGGAAGTCGTGCAGGCATTCGGATTTTCACGAGCCACTGTGTCACGGGTGCACCGTCAGTACATCGAATCCGGTAAAACTATCCCTGCAAGGGCCAACTGCCGTGGACAACAGCGTGTGGATGAGCGGGGTCATCGTCGGCTAGCTCGCATTGTAACAGCGGATAGACGGGCCACAGTGCAAGAAATCACTCGGCAATTTAACACTGGTGCACAAAAACGTGTAAGCAGCCACACCAACCAAAACCATTTCCTCGCTATGGGGTACAGAAGCCATCGTCCCACTAGGGTACCGCTGCTGACCGCACATCACAGAGTGCAAAGATTAGCATGGGCGCGGGAACATCGCCACTGGACCCTAGACATGTGGAAAAATATTGCCTGGACTGATGAGTCGATATTCACGTTGGTACATGCAGATGGCAGGATACGAGTACGGCGCAAACCACAAGAAGCGACGGATCCTTTCCTGCCAGCAGGGTACTCGTCAAGCTGGTGGGGGTGGCATTCTCGTCTGGGGATTGTTTACGTGGACTGAAATGGGACCCCTGGTACGTGTGACATCGTCCCTCACAGGTCAACGTTACCGGGATATCCTGGACGACCATTTGCTCCCGTTTGTGCGTCTTCAACATCCCACTGGGGACCTCATCCTGCAACAAAACAATGCACCGTGCCATCGTATCCGAATGGTTGGATGAACACTCCACCGACGTGACTTCGCTTCCTTAGGCCAGCTAGGTCACCTGACCTCAATCCCATCGAGCACATCTGGGATGCCATAGAGAGAGATGTTCGAGGCTCTGACCCCCCTCCATCATATCTTTGTAAACTGTGGGAGCTTGCTCAGGGGTCGCGGATCCGTATGGCTTCCCAACGCTTCCCGTGTCTTGTCGAGTCCATGCCCAGACGAATCGCCGCCGTCATCAGGTCAAAAGGTGGTGCTACACGTTACTAGACAGGTATCTCTAATTCAATTGCTCTTCAGTGTACTTTATGTCGTTTGAATTTTTGAGGTACCATTGTACTCCCTGTTTCCTATTTTCAGTTTTAAATAAAGATTGCCTGTATTTTTGCTACCCAAAAGATCACACACAATGTACTTACACATTCATAAATAAAGAGTATTCTGTCCAGAAATTTTCAAGCTCCCCATTCTCACTTTGTTGCAGTAATACTACAGATTAATCACTAATCAGAGACAAATGCCTAGAATACAAGCTGGGTGACACCGTGCTTTCAGATAACATACTAAATTGTTTCCTGACAGGTGTCAGCAAGCAATAAATTTATATTACCAATCACAACTATTACTTCTGCAATTTAAGTAACTATAAATTGACTTCTTTACCAATATTTGCTATATAATGATTATTCGCCATGGGTACATGCTTTTTGTCGCATAAAAAGAAGTTGCAGGTTCCTAAGATTTTGAAATTTTGTTTCCCTGGAAGACAAGTTACATGTACACTCTACAGATTCTAGAATATATATGCAAATATCAGTTGCAAGACATGCTCAGCATATGTAAAAAAACACTTACATAAGTAAAAATGTTTCCCCAAAAAACCTCCAAGTTAGTAACCCATGCAATTAACCTCAGCTCCCCATAGTAGTAGTAATCATAATTCAGTGTCAGCACTGAGTACGACTTTGTTTACAAAATATAAGGAATAGTCTTGAAATTACACAGATATTAAAATAGGTTTATCTCCTGCTTTAATCACCAACTAAACAGATTAGATGTTTTATTTCTTGTGTTTGATTAACTGGGCATTTACAGCTCAACCTCATTTAAAAACGAAGCTTGCTTGTAAACTGTAGTTCCGCAATACTTGTTTCTTTTATTCTTACAATTAAAAGCTACACAATAAAACTGAATTTTAATGTTGATCATATTTATCCAAAATGTGCTGATACTTGAGAGTATTTACAAAACTATAGATGGAACATAACACGACCGGCGAACAGCTGAAAGAACTGAGGTATAGCGTCTAAAAGGGGAAGTGTGCCGTGCTAACTCAAAAACTGCGTTCGAAATATGTCCCACGCCGCATCGCGGCGCTGCAGACGGCGTCTGTGTCAAAGATTGTGTGTACTGTTGTGCAATGTGAACCAAACAACAGGGGTTGGATTAGGATATGTACGATTTTCTTAAGTGTGTGATTATGGAAACACATTTTATGGTTCAGTGAAATGTCTAAGTCTGGCGCAGAGTGCAGCGTCGGCAAATGTAATTGAAAGTATAATTATGCGTGATTTAAATTGATATGCTACCTCCTCGAAGAATGCCTACCAAAACGCTAACAATTGGCTTGTATGTGCCAAGTAAAGACGTGCTGTTTGGAAAATTTAAATGTATATCACTCAGTAGCGGCTAGTGGTAAGCTGAGTTGGAGGGGCTGCATTCAAATTTTGTAGATATCACTTCGAAAGCTAAGTTACTGAGCCTGCTCATGCTGTCTCTTTAATAATAATTTATGTATATATATACTCGTAGAAATGAATATTTATATTTAGCAACTGATGGGGAAATTCTAGAGGTAACCGATACCTGAATTAGGCAACAGATATCAATGGGTGGTCACATTTATGAAGAAAATAATCGGCGTATAAAACTTGGTTTGATGCATTATTTCTTAAAAGAAAAGTGTTTAGCATATTTTGTAGTCACAAGTCACTTTAATGTGAACTTCCAAATCGAATTGTAGTGCTATCCAGTATTTTCGTGTATATTTCCTCATTGCTTACCTTGTGGATAGGTACCCACGCATACACCGGGTACTGGCCCCCGGTAATAAATAAGGGAGTCTTCCTCCCCCTTTCTACTTAGCTTCCGTATCACTTTCCTTTTGGGCGTCTTGCCCAAATCTCCTAGTATCCTATTTCTAAGGGTTGTTTAAGACCTGGGGTCAGACACTCCCTTCCTAAAATCCTCTACATGTGATCATTTGATCATCACCCACGCATACCCCATTGTACAGCAAAGAAATTAGTTCCACATACATTTCACACAGGACCCTTATTCTAACGATCCTAACATGACTCTCATTAATTAGTGCATCCTTCCAGTTGTTACGAATGGAGCAGAGACGTGGACCTCAACTGAAACAGATATACCGAGATTGCAGACAATGGGAAAAAGCATTGAGAGATGCATGTTTGATGTAACCAGGAACAGGGAAGATACAAAGAGGAACTCTTGGATCGGGAAAATTACAAGGACGGAAGACAGCAATGATAGAATCCCTGAAATTGCAATGGGATGGACATATTGCTAGAAGAAAGAGCCAGCGAGAAATATTAAACTGGATAGCAAGAGACAAAAAAAAAAAGACCCAGAAGATGATGTAGGAGATGGGTGGATGAAATTCGGGAGCAAGAAGAAAACTGGCTCTAAACAGACTGTTGTGGACATCCAGCAGTGGATTGAGATAGTGGTTGTAAATGATATATAAATGTAGATACTCTAAGAGCAACACACACTCAGTTACGGGAACCAGTTTTCAAGGTAAAAAAATAATGTGTGTGCCAATGACAGCGGTCACGCACCCAACGTCATATACGCATTTTCAGGTGTCAATTGTGACCCTTAGAAATATAATAAATATTTTTCTTCTGATACGCTCCTTTTGTAATTTTGACTCGCAGGCATTCTCTTTAATAAATACGAATTGCAAACATATTCCCAGTTTCAATTTTCAAGCCATGATTACAATTTAGTGTAGAACAATTTGTTTTCAAAATTTACCAACTTTGTAAATTTTCTAAACCGTTGTGTTTGATTAAATGTTGTGTTCAAAGTAAAGCTTGGGGGGGATGCATATGCAGCAGAAAAGTAAAATGTGGTCAATGGAGCAACTTCAGTGTTTTTTGATGAACAGAAATTTACACGAGTTTAAAAGCGAAAATTTCACTGTGCCTGGTAAGTGATAATATTAATTTTGTGCAAGTATCTCGCTGCAGAAATTAGTCATTTTTATTTTTTATTTTTCAATTTATCCATTACTGAACTTTATTCTTAATCACAATTTGTTCACATGCCCATTTTGACCAGAAGTGAAACTTTTTGGTAAAAATCTCGGCAACTGAGTATTTGTTGTTAGCAAACACGAATGATCTCCAGTTGTTAGAATTATCATGTTGAATAAAAGTTGGAACAAACCAAAAATTGAAGGCCCGGCGATGAATTCGCAGCCAACGAGAAACTGCATTGTAGCTACGTCACTAGCAAACAACTGCGAGGACCACTTATATTTGCTGTACCAGCAAGAGCTGCCGCCCCCAGGGACGTTTTATACAAAGGAAAAGAACTGATGTGGGAATAGGCAGAGTTTCACACACGAGTTGGTTTCAATAGGTCAGAGCAGCGCGCCAGCGTTCTTTTCGCTCCCAGTGGCGTGAAAAACTTCCAGCAGAGTTCAGTAAACTTCTCTCTTGGTGTGGCATGAAAAAACTGCTTTGGGTAGGGGTGTGGTGGGGGCTGCAGCCCCACAGCTTTATTGCAGGAGCCGCTCCTGCTGTATATACAGAAATTGCAAGGTTTTTTTGTATGGGACATTATATTGAATACGCTTATTTTTAATTGAATGCTAAAGTGTCAGCATCGGCGATGTTGGCCAGTGACCATCAGGTACAGTGGCGTAACCGTGTTTCAAAATCTGTGTGTGTGTGTGTGGGGGGGGTCTGATCACATAATATATATACGCCAGCGATGTTGGTAACCATGCTTAATCGACATCGCTGATTTATTAAGTACACATAAAACATGTGTTCGCATTCTACGAAAAATTACAATCTTATATTATTAAATAACTTAGTTGGTTCACATAAAAAGTTCATATCATTATATTCCCGAAACATTTGGAGAATCATTTACATTGGGGATCCCACTCTATGAACATCTGGGGGTCCTGATCCTCCCAGTGGTTAGGCCTATGATCAGGTATAAGTAATGCCGTGGTTCAACAAATTTAATGCTGCCAGTCAGAGACAGAGCTCTCCTTAAAAACAATTTAGGGACAGCGGGCAAAATTTACTGTTTGAAGTAAATACGTGGGAGTGTGTAAATATAAAGTTATGCTTCCATGTATCTACTCTTCAAACGGTTATACAGGAACAGCTGATATATAGCATCTAAAAGGGGAAGTGTGCCGAGCGCCCAGCGTATGTAGTGATTAGCGTGGATATAGCAGATATATATAAACGTTGAGTAAGCTATACGTATTATTAAGAGGCTTAACAAAAATTATTTTTGCCTGTTACTGACTGGTTTAAAAAACGGTGTGTACCACCTTATTTAAGCTGTGTCACACGTATTTACAATGGCATTCTTCTCTGACTGAAGCATTATTTGGTCATAATGCATGCATGAGAAAGCATTTACCAGTAATTGTTCAGAAAAAAACGCAAAAAAAAAAAAAAAAAAAAAGAATGGGGTTGATTTGGAGGGATGTTTTTTATACCGTTAGATAAATTTTACTATTAAATGAAGAAATATTGTGCGGGAGCAAATAATTTACCAAGACATTTATTTGTTCTTAATTTCTGAAATTGGAATTATTTCAATCTCATACTGATATCCCCTCAGTAAATCCAGAAAGGTTTATCGTCCCAGTAAGGTGCGCACAGTGACACATTGTGTACAATGTAAACATGTAACAACGTTGTTTAATGTCCCTAGTAGTTGGGAATAGGTAATACAGATATAATTTACACTAACTGAAACAAATGTTGAAGCACATGTGAAAAAACTGACCTCTAACGTGGATCGGTTTTGAGTATTGAACTCTCATCAGCATGGGGACCAAAGGCGTGTTGATGAGAGTTCATTATAAATGGCTTTAGGCATTTCCATACAGAAGCCACATGCAGTTTGTAATAAAGCAATGTTTTAATCTTACATTGCTGGTATGTACCATGCATTATTTATTACAATATTACCACATCTCAGCACATTGGTTAAGCTTTATTCAATTTATACAGTGAGGCAAAAGAAAGCATCTCATTTTAAATGTTTTTTTTTCATTTTTATTTTTTATAAAGTAGAAGCTTGATTAATTCATTGTGGGCTGTTATATGTCAAAGGCTAGTGCAGCAGTTGTTGAAATTTTTATCAAAAACCGTTTCTCCATTGTATAGCAACAGAGAAATTTATCAGCAACAGAACGTGGGAGGAGGATTTAAAAAGTAACATTACACAAAAAATAAATAACACACAACTTGATGTTTAGGCATCTTAGAAAATGCAACTGAAAGAGCAAGAATTTGTGAATACAACTATTAGATGTTTTCACACGTAATTAAATTTACAGAAATAAATTTAATACGTGTTTAGTTTCTTTTTTATTACTTTTACACCACCTTGTAAAGAGTAAATTAGTCACTCATGGAATTTTGCAAGTTTTCTTCAAAATACTGAATTTTGTAGTATATAATTCCATCATGGAAGCCCTAGTTAGCAATACTGGAAATGCCAAAGCTAAATGTTGATTGAAAAAAGAAGTGTTAATATCAGATTACCACCAGTGGTTTTGGGATTTGAACATTAAAAAAGTGATGAAGGTGTGGGGCAGTTTGCTAAAGAATCCCACAGTTCTAAACATTTTTAATAACAAATAGTAACTCTGCAATGTTATTACCACCACACATGTTCCTTAAAATCTTTTTGCATATTAATATCTTATCTGCTGAACTATTTAGTTACTTGGGGGAGGGGGCAAAAAATTTATTTTTTAAAAATAAATACATTTACAGAAATGAATTTTGAATCTCTAAATAACTTACCAGTTTTGGGAACTTTCTTTTCTAAGTTTGTTAACAAACTGGACATTTCTTGACCTCAATATAGGCTGGGGTTACTTATTTGCATATGCATTAGGCTTACTGTCTGCTATGTGCATACATATCATATTTAATGAAGGAAAAGTTAACTAGCCACTGCTACATACTCCCAAAGTTATCCAATCTTTCTAATACGGTCATATGCTTCTGCTCTGCTTGCTCAGAGTTGAACATTGGTAATGTGACTAAGTTCAAACCCCTGGATTTGAATGACAGAACCTGTTCTGTTGCGAAGTTCTTATTAACTGTTAAAGTAGTTTTGAGGGAGTCTCGGGGTGAGGGTTTGAGCTGTAGCATTACTGTGGAGTCTGTATATATTTACCGACTCCACAATAATTATAAATGAGAGCTATTCACTGACTCCACATACATTTACTCACTCCACAGTAATTATAAAGCTGTCTCTCACTTGCTTCCTCATTAAAAGAACCTCAGCACCCAGATGCAGGGACTTAATATTTATTTGCAGCGTCTCAGCTTAAGGTACTTCATTTTTTCTTCATTATCATTGTGAATCTTATTAAGTCACTTTATATAAAAATATAACCATGTCAGTAAATACAATTTTGCAATCTTACATGTCACATCTTTACTGTGTTCTGCACAACCAATGAATTTAATTTTTTCTTTATCATCAAGATAGCTAAAATATCAATGATGCTATCTCTGTGTAGTTTTTCGGTGCTGAAATAATGTATAACAATACCTTCCAGTTGACTGACAAGAACTAGGAGTTCCTTTGATAAATATAATAAGCCACCTTTATCAAAATCTCGTATCAGCGTTCCAGAAAATCTGGCCTTTTCTTCAATACTGCAAGTTAAACACATTTTGGTGCAATCTTTGCATTTAGTTAGTGCAATACATTTCTAGCTACATAAACTAGCAACTGGTTATGGGAATTATGTAGGAAAAGGGAAGCACAATCAGAATATGCAGCACTATTCAAGGTATCTTTCACATTATATAGCATTCCATCACTTAAAAGTTCATTTAAATTTAACAAAACATTAGGTTTGCAACTGATGGAGTCACTTGGCTCAATAAGGGAATTGTCGCCCCGGTGGCGCAGTGGTCTAAGCGATGACCTCTGATCATTCGTCCGAACGGGGTCCGGGTTCGAATCCCGGTGAGGCATGGATGTTGTGATTGTCTTACGGCAGTGGTTCTCTCCCTTCCCTGGAACCAGTGACCCTAAATTAGGGACGGGCGACTGCTTATAGCCCATTGAGTTGCTCACGGTGGTCGTTAAACCTCCAATCAAAAAAAAAAAAAAAAATAAGGGAATTGATGATTTCTGTTGTGCAGCCAGTACCACACTTTACAGGCTTGGCCAGATTATAAAAACTTAAGCACTGAATGGTCATTAAAAGTTCTGCTGCAGTGGGGTGGTCATTGCAGCCTGACAGTTGTCGAATAATGCCAAAAATGTTTTCTATCGAGTCTTGACTCAAGCACGATGTCATTACATACTTGTGGTTCAAGGTTTCGTATAGATATTTTAGTAGAGAGATAGCACTGCTTATAGTGACTCATAATCCTGCAGCTGTGCTAGCATTTAAAAACCCAGTCTTCTTATCTCCTGCAAAAGCTTCCCATTTATCTAAACATAACAGAACATCATTAAGTACTTTGCATCCCTCAGAATCTATGCGGAGACTACTTGATGGACCCCTAGAGGCCATTACAGTAATTAACTGCATCATCAACTTTATGAAAAATGCAGTTGCATTAGTACTTCCAAACTATATTTCAATATGATGCTTATAGAGAAAAAGGCCTTTTAATACTTCGTTTGCTAAAAAGCTGCAAAGCATAGCTTGCCCTCATTTTCTCAAAGTTATTCGGGTTAATACGAACACGTGTAATTTTTGGCATGGCTTTTAGAGTAGTTATGTCAGAGTCCTTCCTCCATGCTGCTTCAACATGCTCTGGTCTTGCTTCTCCTTCGGGCAGAAGAAAACCTCTGGTAACAAATGCGTTCCGTACACATTTTATTAAGTGAGGAAAATCTTATATGAAATGTAAACTTCTAGAACAATCTGTAGGATGCATAATGCTGTATTTAGTTCCAGAACAATCTGCTGATATACCAAATGTCTTCCACATATTCCTGGTCCAAGAAGCCCCATCACACGTAATGAAATTAACAAACAGACCTGCATTTTCAGTGAGAATAACAGCTTCAATAATTAATTTTGCAAGCAAAGTTCCACTTATATTGTTACTTGTGGCAAAAACACCAATTATTTGGGTCCAATCTCCATTTAATGGCTGAAACACCATTACCAGTCCGTGATTACATGGGGTATGCTTAACAGTTTCTGAAGTGTATGGCCCAATATGAACAAACCCTAATATTTCACCAGATGATTTTGCATGCAGTTTTTCTGTAAGCTTCACTTCATCTATTAATATACCACCATGTCTTGCAAAAGGCTCCATTTCACTTGTTTTCTTTGAAATAGTTTCAAACGTCAGTGCATTGAATCCAAAACCACTGTTTTAATTTGAAATATACTTTCTAATAGTTGTTATATTAGGTAGGATCATGATTTTGTGTTTCCGTATGTGCTCGTACAATTTTGGACTTTTTATGTGCATTAGTAAGCATTCAAGTAACCATTCTTTGGTATATGATATACCTCTTGCAGATTTCTTTTTGCTGCCTTATAACAATGAATAACCATTTGCTGCTGCTTAATGGGTAATTCTGCTATTTTTTCATTAATGGAAAGTTCTGTAAAATTCCTTTTTTTTTTTTTTTTTTTTTTTTTTTAAGTTTAATTAGAGAGAGAAATAACTAGTTTCTTCAGCCTGTTGATTTTCCGAACTGTATTTTGATACTTATTTTTAAATGTAGCCTTTCTTCTATGATAAGCTATTTTGTGCAAAAGTAACCGCTGCAGATACTTACATCTGAGGCAAGTCTTTGTTGTTCCTTTCCTTACACAATTTTTGCTGTACAAATTATTCTAAAAAATAACTCCACTTTCAAGGTACTTCATGTTATTTTCAAATTCTGAAATGGAGCCTGTGCCATGACATACTGTTAGCCTATCAGTGTCTCGAATAATGGATTTTAATTCATCTTTAGAAGTAATATTAGAAACTGAGTTAATTTTTATTCCACGTAAATACACTTTACAGGCAACCTCTGGTTCACTTTTGGTAACAACAACCAGTTTTTCTGTTGTCAATGAATTTGACAATTCACATTTGAATGAATGAACATGGAAAATTATGCACTTTGAATTATTTGCAGGAATTTGCTTACCCCAAAATTCAGAAGGCAGTTCAGTGTAACTCTTTGGGAAGTAAATTCCAAGCTATTTAAATTACCATCAGGCTTATCATCGGTTTCCTTAACTTTCCTGTATTTTGCCAGAGGTTTTGACAAATAATGGGGAAGGTTTGGAAATATTGTTGGAATTGCATCTGGTGTCAAGATGGGCCGATCTCTGGGTATTAACACAGTCTCGCCGCCCCGGTGGCGCAGTGGTCTAAGGCGTTGGCCTCTGATCATTCGTCCGAATGGGGTCCGGGTTCGAATCCCGGTGAGGCATGGATGTTGTGTTTGTCTTAAGGCACTTGCTCTCTCCCTTCCCTGGAACCAGTGACCCTAAATTAGGGACGGGCGACTGCTTATAGCCCATTGAGTTGCTCACGGTGGTCGTTAAACCTCCAATAAAAAAAAAAAAAAAAACACAGTCTCCTCATTTATTTTATGCACAAAATTTCGAACCACAAATCTCTCAAAGTGCAGTTCACATACAGCACTAAATTTGTCTAAGTTTTTATCTGCACCGGGAATCAATCTTTGCCACTGCTGTAAAAGTTTATCATTTTTGGGTATTACAAAGAGTGACGGCTTACTGTTTTTGTACTGAGTATTGCAACCTGGCACAAAACTATGGTTATTTCTCTTCCGCATAATGAGCTAAGTATAACTTATATACAATATTTAGGTAATCCACATTCCTTCTAAAACCTAAAACATAACACGTTTTCGTCTAAATTACCGTTCTTTTCACAGTAAGCAACACGAATTTAGTTTCCCGCTCCCATCACAGTAAGAAAGAGGGAAGGGAAGGCGATCGAAGCGCCATCTACGAAGGGGACAAATTTCGGTATCCACGCGAATCATTACATACGCTAGGCGCTCGGCACACTTTCCCTTCTAGACGCTAAAACTGAGGTGACTTCCTGACACACACAGAAGTTGTACCTCATCAAAGATGGCGGCCTCTCCTCTCGTTGGCTTCAGCTGCATCAGCGGAGAACCAATCACAAAAGCACTCTATGTATTTCTATGTCGTTGGTGCAGACTACTATTTTCTGAAATGCAGCTGAGTTTTTTCGATTATTTTGTGGCAACTTCTATTTGGTAGAAATAGCCACAATTTTCTTTGACCTAAGTGTGTGAGTTTTAATTCATTAATTGTAGTTACAATGTTTGGGAAATGTTTGTTAGGCAGGTATTTAACATTTTTTCGATTTAGCAGTTGGAAATATGATATGAGGAAAATTAAAAGCTCGAATAGTAGAAGTGGTATCATCATGCGTGATAAAACGTTTGAAGTCGTAAGTATTCTCGGTCTTTTCAGTGTAAGCTCCACTTCTCCGTAAATTTAAGTCCTGATACTGAACTGAGGGTTAGGTAAAAATCTAAGGGTAAAGGGCTTCAAAATTTAAAAATGTTACACGCCTGTTTGAAGCTCTTGGGCAACATGAAAGAGCTCTATAATTTTTCATGCGTGTCTTTTCCACTAAACTGCATAAATGTGGAGACAACTGTGAGGTAATGTGAAAAAGGTTACTTATTGCATGTAAATGTAAATGAAAAAAACATTTAAGATGGAACTTGATTGCAAGAACGTGCCAATCCTTGTGTTAGCATTCACGGAGTTCTTTAACCATTAAAAAAGTTAAGATTTTGCGCTTTTTTTTACAAAATACATATCAATGATAAAATTCTGGTTTTATTCTTGGTACATTTATTTTAAATCTGATTTCAGTGTTTTAACATTTTAATAAAAATGATGAATTCAGATCTTGGATGAAATGTAATGGAATATATGTAAACTATGTTGCAGATCAATTATAAGAAAGAAACGAATCCACCTCAAGACATTTGGGCTGTCAACAAAGATCCAAAGTACACTGATGTAGAAGAAGTCACTGGTCACTGGCAGTATGTCGAAAGGTTGTTCCCAAAACTTTGTATTTCAGAAGTACCAGGTCATTCATCTTCCACTGGCTGGAAGCCACCAAACGGTAACTGTACAGTAAATCACACTACAATGTATAATGTTTACAAACCATGAATAATTAGTTTATACTTGATCATTGCTATATTTTACATATGTCTACCATTTGACATTCAGATTACAGTTTAGTTATTTTGTTTAACCAAATTACATTTTGTATCTCAACTTCATTTCAGAATATCCATGTACTTGAAATAGAGATGTGTTGTGTGAATATAATCAACCCTCCATTTCACAAGAAACAGCTTAAGAGTAATATTAAAAGAGTAGGAGACTTACTATTGGCATACTTCATGTTGCCAAATCCTATTCTGAAGAAAGTGTTCATGCACTTGGTTTTTTGATGTTAGGCCTTAATATCCTGGCCTGAAGATTTGCCCACCATATCCTTACCCATGTCAGTGAAATATACAGCAAAAAACCTCTTAAACTCTTAATAGAGCACATCCTAAGGAGAATTTTTTCAAGTTAATAGCTAATACCTTGTCTTACCATAAACACTGTTACAAAGTATTCAATGAAATAACAAAAGAAATTTAAAGGCATTTTAATATACCTGTGATGTAACTTAAGTAGTAGACTTGTGAATACATGGCACCAATCACTTTTCAAAATGGCATCCTTTTACCTTCACATAGTCCTTTAGTCTCTGTGGTCACTCATCAATAGCTTTACGCTGTGTCTCCACAGGGAAAGCTGCTACTGCTCGCACCAAAAGGCGTTTAAGTTTGTCAATACTGGGGTGTCTTTCTGGAGGCCATGTCCTCCAGTGTGGCTCACAACTTGTAGTCAGTGGCGGCTCGTGGTTGGAAAAATAGGTGAAAAGGTACAAGAGCAGTATGGAAATATATCTACTGTCTACAATGAAAATCCCTTAATGAGGACTTACTTATTTTTTTGTATATTAAATCAATTTTTCTTTCTTTTAAAGCTGCAAATTTGTCGATTATGTCGTCATAAGATGGCTAGATGGTTGTTTCTTCATGAGCATCAATAAAATGTCTTCCTGAATAGAAATATTTGCCAGAAAAGCAAGTCTATCTTGGGGACTAGTGTTTCTTGAGCAAGTTTGTATTCTTTTAAGAAAACTTCTTTCCACTGGCACACTTGTAGATGGAATTGTTAAACTGAGAAAAACCAATTTATAATTTTCTGTAAAAATGTCTTTGTCTCCGTGAAACACTCGGAGTTCTTGAGTCAAATATATTCCTTAATTTTTCATCGGCATATACAAGACTCAGTTCATTTTTAAAGCGCTGTGTTTAATAAATATGTTTCCGTAAAAATGTAGATTTTCAAGAGCGCCAGAGGGAAAGCATGCATTAAATTATTCGAATTTGGTTGTGTCAGCAAGTCAGACAAATTGAAGTTTCTTACATTCTTGAAATCTTATATCCATTTCCATAAGAATGTGGTCCAAAATTTCAAAATACAATTGTTTATAATTTTGAAAAATTGTTTCTTGTGTAAGAGCAGCATATTCCCGTGCTTATTTCTGTGATTTTGCTAGCTTTTCCAAACTGTGCTTCAAATAACTCATCGTTCTTTTTATGGCTCAAAATTTCACGAGTTTTTTTTTTTTTTTGTTTAATTTGAGTTACACAGTAGTTTATGTTTAGTTATTTTTTCTTCAAAAGTTTGAATAATAGATCAGTGGAGCCAAAAATGTAAATTCGAAAGTGTTAATATCATTCAAAAACCCCTTGGCAAGATGAATTGATTTTTTGTCTGATTATTCGCTATTCGTCAGAAATCCGAACACTTCCTTCAATTTATTCCAATCTTCAACAACTACACTTACTAATTTTGAAGTGGAGGACCATCGAGTTTCTGTTATGGTTGGTCTGCATCTTGCGGTTTTGCCGCCCCGGTGGCGCAGTGGTCTAAGCGATGGCCTCTGATCATTCGTCCGAATGGGGTCCGGGTTCGAATCCCGGTGAGGCATGGATGTTGTGTTTGTCTTACAGCACTGGCTCTCTCCCTTCCCTGGAACCAGTGACCCTAAATTAGGGACGGGCGACTGCTTATAGCCCATTGAGTTGCTCACGGTGGTTGTTAAATCTCCAATAATCAATCATCTTGCGGTTGTTGATATAAGTGTATAAGACCACTTCGCAGAATGGTGAACAAACGAAGCAATTCTACTGAGGCTTGCAAAAAGTATTCGACACTTAGAAATTTTAGAAAAACTCTGGTGTAATACAAAATTCAAACGATGAACTAAGCATTGAACAAAAACAGCTTCAGAAGCTTTATCCTTGACTTTTTTTTCTGTAGCCCATTTAAGTGTCCAGACATTATACTTGCCCCATCGTAACATTGTCCTATTTATTTGTGTTGGTAATCAGACTGTTCCAAAATTTTGTCTAGCATTTTGTATAAAGCTCCTGATGTTCTGCCTTCATTCACATCATGGAAACCCAAAAATCCCTCAACCAATACATCTTCCGAATCAAAAATAAAAAATTATTTAATTTTTGACGTGATCGTTTATATATTCAGAAATACATTCATTAATTCATTTTGAATAGTTTTTTATCCTTTCGTATTGATTTTCAATTTCTAAAGAACTTCTTCATATCAACAATGAAAGTAATTCAATGAAATTTCCACGATTTATCGAGCCCGTGCTTTCGTCATGGCCATGGAATGCTAGTTCTTGTTTGCTCAAATACAGTACAGACTAATACTGCATCAATCACTGTCTGCAGGAAAAGTCTATTTAAACAAACGGTTTCGTTAAAATGCGTTTTCAAAAGCCTAGCATTTTCCCTCAGGGCATCGGCAATGGTGTTTTGAATGTTTTCAAAATTCCTTGACATTAATCCGCATTTCAGGTGTTCGCTAGAATTCCGATGTTTATGAAGTGACCGTGTTACACTTAATAAATCTGAGAATCCGTCTTTATTCCACGCCGAATGTTTATTACTAAAAAGTAAGCAGGGGAAAAAAAAAATTAACACCCGCTCCACCGTGTTATCTCACGACTTTACGCTCAAAAACTGAAAGATGCATAGGTAAGGCACGTGCAACTGAAACACTTCACTTGAGCGAGCAGATTGGGGAGGGTGACGTCACGGTTACCATGACAACTCGGCCGAAAAATGCAGACTTCCAAGCATTCTCATTTCGGCTCTTCACTTGCGCTGTTTTGCGTGTAAGGATTTGTTTTCCGTATTGAGCGCGCCATATGAATTAATATCTATTCAAAATTTTGAGTATTTCGGAACTGAATAAAGGCAAAAAGAATATATTATAAAAAAATACTGAATAAAACTTTATTTTGAGTAAAATAGGTGAAGAGGCACTTCACCTACTTCACCTGAGAAGCCGCCACTGCTTGTATGGGTTGAGGTCTGGGCTGCTTGAAAGCCAATCAGCTGGAGAAATTAAGTCTGGTAAATTCACCTAAAGCCACTCCTGGCTTGACTTGGCCTTGTGGGCAGGTGCAGAATCCTGCTGAAGGCTCCACTGTCAGTTTTGGAAGAGAGTTTGACTCACATTTTTGACCACAGGCTTCAAAACCCTGCCCTGGTAGACTTTGGTGGATGTTTTCTCACAGAAATGGTGCCCTCATGGGAGACTTCACCAAACCATGACACAAGCAGAATGATGGCCCCTCATGATCTTTAGAGCTTCTCATGAGGTTGATGCATACAATCTGTCATTTTGGCAGTTGAAAGCCTCTTCAACAGTGAAAATTTTCTCATTAGAGAAAAGGATCTGTCCGTGGTGATTGTCAGCGTAGCGCTGCAGCAAACGCTTCACTTTTAGTACCCTCTTCAGTTGTGGAGTGAGGAAGTGCCTTGTATGCTGCCGGTAAGCTCTCAGCCTTAGGTCACTCCGCAGCACATGTGACATTGACATTCTTGAAATGTTCAGCTCACAAGCCATCACTGATTGTTTTGTGACAGGATTTCGTCGAATACAGCATGCCACTGCTTTCCCAGGCAAGCAGTGCTCACGGTACGTGGCCACCCTTTCTGGGGTGGTCAGCGACTGTCCGAGTCTCAAGGAACCATTTTATGATTCGCTAGACAAAACTTCGGCTGATTTTCAGCATGTTGAAAATCTCTGAAGCTGATTTTCCAACTTTGTGCAGTGCTATTACAGCAACATGATTCTTATAATCACCCCACTCCATGGCAAGTACTTCACGAAACAAGTTATCTCCTCTGTGACTGAATGCACAATGATTCACTAGCTGCTTCATGCCTCCTGGCTGGTCGGTGACATTGCACACCAGTTGTGCACCATTTGTCAAACGTTTGTTACAGTATTTATGCTAAGCATACCAGAGTTTGCCAAAATGCGTCCAGTACGCATCAAAATTTTACCAACGCATAAAATTACGCATCCAAAAATTTTCTCGGCGCATAAAAATATGCGTCGAAAATTTTTCTCAACATCAGGAATTTTTCTCGGCGCATAAAAATATGCATCTATAGATATTTTCTTGACATGTAAAAATACGCATCGGAAATTTTTCTCGGTGTGTAAAAATATGCATCGGGACAGTATTTCAGAAACAGAAGTAAGCTAAATACAGATTTTTTCCGTAATCGTAATTTCATTTTCCTGTGATGTTGTCTTTGTCCAGTATTGTTGTTAGATCATTTTATTCCACAAATATTTGTATTTCAGTTAGGAAATGTCCAAAAGCTGAAATTCAACGGCAAAAAAAAAATTCCCTGTGATCTTTAGGCATGAGAATGTGACGGCTTTGAGGAATTTCTCCTTTTCCGTCATAATTTGGGTTATCCTCAAGATCGATGCTTAACTGAACAGAAATTTTAGGGCAATTGGTAGTAATGGAGGATGTTTTCCGCCTGAAACTTTCTAAACTTTCGAAAGCGGAAGTTTTGTCTTTCAAAACTTTCCAAAACGGAAGTTAGACGCAGTGAAGATTTATCTCGTATTTGTAATTTTATTTTACACGTGATGTTTCCTCTGCCTAATATTGTTGTTAAATATCATTTTATTTCAGAAATATTTGTATTTCAACTTGAAAATGGAGGGGAAATGTCTGAAAACGGAAATTTGACGTGGCTAAGATTTCTCCTGTAACTGTAATTTTTTTCCCAATGACAAGGCTGCTAGGCCTGTGCCAATTGCGCCATAACGTTGTTCTTGCGCCATTCTGCTATAAAATCGTTATTTTGACGAAATCTGTGCCAATTTTGCCCCAGAAGTTGAAATTTACCGGTCATCAATATTTTAGTGTAATCTTACGACATTCGAAATCGATTCAGCGGTTACTTCGTACGTGAGATTCTTTCGCAAATTTGTGGAGTCCGCTCACCTTTTTTTTTTTGTCATTCTTGAGATCGATGCAGAAGTGAAGAAATTTTCGGGGTATTAGTTGGGGGAGGTGGGGCGTTGTTTTGTCTTTTTAAACATTCGGAAACTGAAGTTAAATGGAGTGCAGATTTTCCCCGTAATAATTTTTTTTTTTTCTTGCGTGATGTTGCTTCTGTTCAGTATTGTTGTTAAATATAATTTCAGCGTGAAATTGTAGGCAACGATTTCCGAAAACGGAATTTAGGCTGCCAGAAAATTTCCCCGTAATCTTCGGCCACGGGATTCTTACACTGATTCGAGGAATTCCGTCTTTTTTGTTATCATTTGGACCATGTACGAGATCGATGCGCAACTGAACTGAAATTTTGGAAGGATTGGTAGTGGGGGCGGGGGATCGTGTTCTATGACGGACGAAATTTCATCCTTCGAAAACGGAAAGTAGACTTAGATAAGATTCCTTTCGTAATCATAATATTTTTTTCTCCCTATGTTTCCTCTACCCAGTATTGTTAGATATCATTTTATTCCATAAATATTTGTATTTCAGCTTAAAAATGTTGGATAAATTTTTGAAAATGGAAGTCGGATGGAGCGAAGATTTCTTCCGTAATTGTATTTTTTTTTTTTTCCTGCGATGTTCCCACTCCTATGTAGTTGTTAAATGTCATCACTCATAAATGTGTGTGCATTTTAGCTTGATAAGGGTGGGGGAACTTTCCAAAAACGGAAGTGACGAAGTTTGGAATTTTGTAAGAATTGATGCATGCTGTTCAAAAAAAAGTATTCATTCTCTGAAAATTACACCATTTATCTAAAATAGTAAAAGCTCTGATATCAGAATTCATGGTTCTCAGGCTGAAAAAGCATGATGGATAAAATTGTCATCGGATGGAATAAAAAAACGAAAAAGAAAGAAGAGTAACAAAGAAAAATGGTAAAGGGAAAACTATCAGCAGAAAAGAAAGTAAACAGTGGATGCTGTGCAATGGCAGAGTCAACAAAAGACAAATATGGCCGTGGAACTTGCCGAGAAGAAAGTAGGGTGTTTGCTCAAAAGAGGAAATCAGAGTTAATGTTCTAGCAAGTACCAGAACAAAACCAGGAAAAAAAAACTGTTTGAAGCTATGCCTTTCAAAACCACCCTATTGTGTTTGGAATTCAGTAATTTTATAATTGTGAATACAGTGGTGTGATCTAGTTAAATATTTTCATTAATAAATTGCAGTGAACGATTCAGTTTTGTTCATGCTACACAATATTCACACTCTCTCACTGCGCAGTCTGATTTTTCACCAAATTAAAAAGTTCAGCTTAGTTTTTTTCTTCGCCAGTCTCATGTATGTTACTTAAAATCGCTCACAAGCGCTATGGATAAATGAAAAGATTGTTTGTATCGCATAACTTGAATCAAAATTTCAACTCACTGGGTTTTGTTCCAGAATCCTTAGGTTGAATGACCAACTGGAACCCTCAGCTGTGGACTAATCCCCCACATTGATGTACTTACCTGATTAAAAAGACAAAAAGAAATATTAAGAATGACTCAAGTGTGGGATATGGTGGACCTACCACACTTGAGAAGGACGGTCCACCACGGAATCGACTTGGACTTTCTAAACGGCGTATGAGAAAGCGATCTCGGCTGAGTGAATGTAAGATTGGTGTATGGAATACTAGAGGTATAAATGGTAAGATGAGTGAGGTGATTGAGGAGATGAATTAGTATAGACTGGATGTGCTGTGTGTAAGTGAAACCAAAAAGAAGGAAATTGGGGTAGAAGAAGTGAATGGCACGGTGAGTGTGTGGTCTGGAGTATTGGATAATATGAGAGGACAGGCTGGTGTAGGTGTGATTTTAAGTGAAAAGATGAAGAACAACTTGATTCACTATAGTTGCATAAGTGAGAGAATTCTCTGGATTCGTTTGAAAGTGAAACTTAGAGAATTGTAATTGTTGTAGTCTATGCTCCTTGTGACTCAGAACCTTCTGATAAGAAAGACGATTTCTGGAATGAGCTAAAGCTGTTTGGAGCCAGTTTGGTGCTAAAGAGAAAGTTATAATAGCAGGGGATTTCAATGCTAGAGTAGGTGTGCAGAATGCAATTTCTGACAATTTTCTGGGTAAGTTTAATGATCCTTGTGTGAATGATAATGGTGAAAGATTAATTGAACTCTGCATTAAGAATGATTTGTGCGTATCTAATACATTTTTCAACCACAAGTATATACACACATATACTTGGGAAAATCGTACTCTTGGTCAAAAGAGTGTGATAGATTTTGTTGTTTACGATCAGCGTTTGAAACACTTAGTTGTTGACACCCGTGTAATGAGAGGTGCGGATGTTGGTTCTGATCATTACTTGGTAGTGTCACGAGTGAAACTTAATGTTGGTTGGAGGAAAAGGAATAGGAAGAGACCCAGGATAGAAAGAATAAAGGTTGATAGGTTCCTCGAAGATCATCAGCGGTATTCTGACTTACTCAGAGAACGACTGAAGGATCTGAAATCTTGTGAGAGGGATGTAGAAAAGAAGTAGGAATGTTTTAAGAACTGTGTTGTTACTGCTGCTAAAGAGATCTGTGGCACCACAATAGTGGGTAACAATAGAGGTGATGCTTGGTGGAATAGTGAGATTGATGAGGCAGTAAAGAAAAAGAAGGAAGCCTATTTGGGGATGTTGCAAGGTAGAGTCTCTGTGGATGAATATCGCTGTAAGAAGCGTGAAGCTGCTAAGCTGGTTCACCACAGTAAGGCAAAAGATAGGAAAGAGAAAGTGGAAAGGCATGAATTGGCTTTTTGGAAAGATAGAAAGTCCTTCTGGAAGTACATGAGACTCAGGAAAAATAGGGGAAACAAAGTTATAAGTTGTGTGAATAATGAGATTGGGGAAATGATATGGTAGCCCAATGAGTTAAGTGACAGATGGGGCAAATACTTCTGTGAGTTATTAGATCAGGAGAGCAAAAATGATTCTGAGACAGATGCAGATGATGTCACAATGAGGGATGAAAGCACAGGAGGGATCTCAAGAGAAGAAGTGTGTAAAGCTCTAAAATCTCTTCAGAATGGTAAGGCTCCAGGAGTTGATGGCATAACTGCAGAGATGTTGAAGTATGGTGATGACTGTAATTGACTAGTTAACTGAAATTTGCAAGTTGTGCTGGGAGTTAGGAATAGTTCCTCGGGATTTGAAGGATGTTATCATTGTTCCCTTGTATAAGGGAAAAGGTGATCAGACTGAATGCAAGAACTATCGTGGTATTAGTCTACTGAGTGTGCCAGGGAAAGTGTTTGGTAAAGTTGTTATTGAAAAAGTACGGGGTCTTACATCAGAGAAAGTGTGGGATGTTCAGAGTGGTTTTATGCCTGGTAAAGGCTGCACTAACCAGATTTTTGCATTACGCATGATGATTGAAAAGTATCTGGCTGTTGGAAAGAAAGTTTTTACTGCCTTCATAGATTTAGAGAAAGCTTACGACCGAGTCAATAGGACACTTTTGTGGAAGGTATTGAATGAATATGGTGTTACTGGGAATCTACTTAATAGTGTAAAAGCCATGTATGCTGGTAGTAGAGCTTGTGTACGAGTGAATGGTGTTTTATCAAAATGGTTTTCCATTGGTGCAGGAGTCATACAAGGTTGTGTAATGTCACCATGGCTGTTTAATATATTTATGGATGCATGCATGCGTGAGACCAAAATAGATAATAGTGGTTTATGTCATGGTGATATCCGTGTGTGCAGATTGCTGTATGCTGATGACACTGTCCTGTTGGCAGAGAGCAAAAGTGAGTTGCAGAGTATGTTGGCTCGGATGCACGAAGTTTGTATGAAATTCAAACTGAGTATAAATAAGGGAAAAACCAAAGTTATGGTGTTTGAGAGAGGAATGGGTAGCACTGAATGTAATGTAAGTATAAATGGCACTGTGATTGACCAGGTGAGTGAGTTTGTGTATTTAGGAAGCATGTTTGACAGAGAGAACAAGTTGGATGGGGAAATCAGTAGGCGAGTGAATTTTTCTTTGAAAGTCATAGCTGCTCTGGGAGGTTTTCACAGGAATGATGGGTTCTCTAGAGAGTCCCGCATGACTGTGTATGAAACAGTAATTGTTCCTACTCTGATGTATGTCAGTGAAACCTGGGTACTGCAGAAGAAACATAGGAGTTGTTTGTGTGCTGGAGAAATGCATTACTTACGTGGGGTTTGTGGCAAGACACGATCTGATTGTGTGAGGAATGAAGATGTATTGCAGTTGTGTGATGTAAAGCAAAATGTTGTTAGCAAGGTGGAGACCAATATGCTTCGGTGGTTTGGCCATGTTGAAAGAATGAGTGATGAAATGCCTACTGAGAAAATATTTTCAGCCCAAGTGGCAGGAAGGAAAGGCAGAGGAAGGCCAAGGAAGACATGGGTGGATCAGATTCAGGAGTGTCTGCATGAGAAAAAGATTGAGTATGAAGTATAAAAGATCTTGTGTGCGGCGTGTAATGGATATCAGTGAAGCACGAGTTGTATGTCAAGATCGCTGTAAATGGCGAAGTTTGATATGACAACAATAGGTAAAAATATCTGGAAGTTTGTATTTCTTTTTGGAGCTAACCTCTGAATCTCAGAGAACAGCTTAGTGATATGTATGTATGTACTTGAATCAATTTTTCAAGAATACCGATCTTTTGGTTCTTTAGACAGAATTCAGACTTTAAGTAAGTCTGGATTTTGTCTCGTATGTTCAGGGAGCAGAATTTTTAAGACGTTTTCTTTTTCTCATTTTGGCCTACCTTGGAGAACATCTTCACCCTCACACTTTTCTTTTTCCAGATGGAAGGTGCGTTGAACCACTTACTAACTCGCAATCGTCTGCTTAATGCCCATACATGCAGGACCCCACATATGCAAGAGCACAAGAGCAGTGGCTCTTTCAGATAGCAACAATGAAAAAGGCATAAACTGATTCTACTAAAGAAGAGGGGGGGGGATCCTGTGCCAAAATTTCACTGCGCAAGCGTTAAGCGATGGAAGCAGCTTTTATCTAACCAGCTTCACTAAATCTCACTGTTATCTTATAGTTTTGGTTCCAGTTGTAATTGTTCACAGCAATAACGAAAGTTTGACATTGATAATTACTGGATGAAAAACATTGTATGAAGAGTATCATGGTGCAACTGCTGAAAGGTGATTTTACAATTTGATTATTAAATGTTAAGTTAGTTTTCCTTTTCTATCAAAGGTACGCTTTCCTTCAGTAAACCTTAGGAGTTTGTGATGCACACGCAAAACCACGTACGCGTGGCTTGCCAGTTGGTTGGTTTTAGAAATTATGTATTTTCATCTGAATGTCACGAATCTTGAAAAATATGCTGCTAAAAACCAACCAAATAACAAACAGTAAGTACATATTATTTATTCTTCCTAAGTGTATATTCACAAGCGTTCAGTAGCAATAGCAACAGTTCTTGGACGCTGCAGCATCCTATTTGTGTTACAGCAAAACAAATGCATTCAGAAAAAAATCCCTAACATTAATGTGTTATGCTTAAAATATTGCAGGTCATGCAGTTTTTAATAAATCATGGGTAATACAATTGTTTTCCCATTTATCTCACTCTAGGAGTAACAGAAATGCTAATTATAACAGTCGTAAGAGAAGCAGTAAAATGTCAACAAACCTGAAATATAACATTTTTTCATAGTTCATAAAATAGTGGTAATTCAGTACATCAACATAACTTAAAGCACAGCATGGACTTAAAACAATTAAAAATACTATCATTAGCTGCTCCAAAACCTGAGTTCTCCTCCAAATTGCATGTTTTCCCGCTTCAAGAATTGCTCCGAAACATGGTTGGGGCATGATGATCAGAAGAGGTATCCTGTATTCTTAAATATTCCCTCCCAAGAAAGGTTTGCATTTATTTCAGCTTGATTGGGGGGGGGGGGGTGTCCAAAAACTAAAGTGATAAAGCTGCTGAAATTTTTTTAAGAATTGATGCATGGTGCTCAAAAGTATTTATATTTTCAAAGTTACACTATTCATATTTTATCTCAAATAGTAAAAGCTATCATGCATTCATGATAGATAAAATTGTCATCCAAGGGCATAAAAAAAATGACAATAAAGAAATGGAAAGGGAAACAAAAAAGATATCAGCAGAATGAAAATTTAAGCACTGGATGCTGTGCAGCTGCAGAAAAACAAGTGTGGCTGTGGAACTTGCTGAGAAGTTTATTAGATATTTTTAGATGACTATGAGAACCTCAAAAGTGCAATGTTTTCACTTGAACTTCCATGTGGTCATTACAAAACAGTGCAATATTATTCACTACTGTTCCATGTGGTCATTACAAAACATGATAAATTTGATGTTATTGTTTTAAAATACGAATATTATATTTATTTCTACAACAAAACGGAACCAAATTCTAAATACATTGAGCGGTAGTGAAATATTTTTTTATATGAAAAAATTTTGATTGATTTTTCATAATTGCCTAGCATTTTTGTAAGTATTTTATTTCATCTGTTAATTTTTCTAAAACATTCCCAACTTTTGAAAATTATCCCTAAATTTTTTTCAAAGGAATAAAAATACTTCTTTTAATTTTTTTTATGGCAAACTCTGGGGCATACATAAGCAGACAAAATGTACTTCATTCATCTTAACTCAATCTCTCTAAGAACCCATACATAAAAATTGATTTACTTGCACCACAAATACATATGAACTACTTTTGCAATTTTCAAACAGACTAAAAAATGTGAAAATTAAAACCCTAAAAAAAACATATATAAAAGCAGCAGGACAGGGCCATTTCTAACGTTTTCACCCAACCCTGTGGGCATCCTCAGGAAAGGCTGGTAATTCTAATAGCTCAGCAGCCTGCAACAGAGTGTCATAAGAGCTATTGTAATTGGTTGTACAGAGAGGTTTAACATCATTCCAAATCTGGTGTCATATCTAGTGAAAAATAAAGTATGTATTACATTACCTTAGCTTATGTTAATTTTTTTTATCAATTTTTTCCAGTGGGTTAAAAGTATATTCTGTTCATTAAAGTTAGAGTTTATTCTTGTTTATTTTTTTTTCAATTAATACAGTTTCTATGCAAATCTTAATTTCAATTTTGCAGCTTTTTAAAAAACATTTTTTTCAAATTTTGGAAATACTTGATTTTCGATGCAGTAATGTATTAATACTGTTTTTGCTTCTTTCCTTTGGCAATTTTTCAAGTGTTGATTCAACTTGTGTATTAGTTTATTTTTTGTGCTTCCTATGTAAGAAATTGGAGGATTATTACTGATGGGGATTTCATATACACCTGAATTCTCTAAAACTTTTTACAACATCTATTACCTATTATATTTTTAATTGAATCAATACTGCTACCCAATTCCAAATTGTATTTGGCACAAGTTGTTCCCATGGCCATAGACATTATTACAGAAAAACTTAAACAGTCTATTATTTTAAATGCTATTCAATTACAAGAATTAAATTGTGTACTTCATTACATTAGTGATAGTATTTTTTCTTTAGATTTTTTTTTTTATAAAAGAACCAAGGAGCTCACTAATTTCAGTTTTATTTGCTGAAGTAGTAATGAACTTTATGGAAACAAATGTCATTGAAAAAATGAAAATGTCACCCCTTCTATATTGCCATTATACATGCATACATATCACTAAGCTGTTCTCTGAGATTCGAAGGTTAGTTCCACGAAAAAATACAACCTACCAGGTAATTTTTACTTACTGTTGCCGTATCAAACTTCTCCATTTACAACGATCTTGACATACAACTCGGGCTTCACTGACGTTCATCACACGCTGTACACAAGATCTTCTATACTTCGTACTCATGATCTTTTTCTCATGCAGACACTCCTGAATAGCCGCCCCGGTGGCGCAGTGATCTAAGCGCTGGCCTCTGATCATTCGTCCGAAAGGGGTCCGGGTTCGAATCCCGGTGAGGCATGGATGTTGTGTTTGTCTTACCGCACTGGCTCTCTCCCTTCCCTGGAACCAGTGACCCTAAATTAGGGACGGGCGACTGCTTATAGCCCATTGAGTTGCTCACGGTGGTCGTTAAACCTCCAATAAAAAAAAAAAAAAAATTAAAAAAAAACCCTCCAAAATCTGATCCTCCCATGACTTCCTTGGCCTTCCTTTGCCTTTCCTTCTCACCACTTGGGCTAAAAAAATTATTAGTTAGCATTTCATCACTTATTCTTTCAACATGGCCAAACCACTGAAGTATATTAGTCTCTACCTTGCTAACAACATTTTGCTTCACATCACACAACTGCAACACCTCTTCATTCCTCACACAATCAGAACATGTCTTGACACAATCCCCCCGTAAGTAACACATTTCTCCAGCATACGAACAGCACCTATGTTTCATCTGTAGTACCCAGGTTTCACTGCCATACATCAGAGTAGGAACAATTACACTCTCATAAACAGCTATGTGGGACTCTCTTGAGAACCCATCATTCTTGTGAAAACCTCCCAAAACAGCTATGACGTATGAAGAATTCACTCTCCTACTAATTTCACCATCTAATTTGTTCTCCCTATCAAACATGCTTCTTAAATACACAAACTCATTCACCTTGTCAATTGCTGTGCCATTTAGACTTATATTACATTCAGTACTACCAGTTCCTCTCTCAAAAACCATAACTTTGGCATGTTTATATTCAGTTTGAATTTCATGCAAACTTCGTACATCTGGGACAACATACTCTGCAACTCACTTTTGCTCTCTGCCAACAAGACAGTGTCATCAGCATACAGCAATCTGCACGCTTGCATATCACCTAGACATAAACCAGTATTATCTATTTTGGCATCATTCATGCATGCATCCATAAATATATTAAGCAGCCATGGTGACATTACACAACCTTGTATGACTCCTGCACCAATAGAAAACCATTTTGTTAAGACAGCATTCACTCGTGCACAAGCTCTGCTGCCAGCATACATGGCTTTTACACTGTTAAGTAGATTCCCAGTAACACCATATTCATTCAATACCTTCCACAAAAGTGTCCTATTTGCTCGGTCGTAAGCTTTCTCCAAATCTGTGAAGGCAGCAAAAACTTTCTTACCAACAGCCAGATAGTTTTCAATCATCTTGCATAATATTAAGTAGATTCCCAGTAACACCATATCCATTCAATACCTTGTAGATGTTCGTCGGAGGACTGAATTCCATCCTTACAAAACTTTCGAAAACGGAAAGTCTACAGAGTTCAGATTTTTCCATAATCGTAATTTCTTTTTTCTTGTGATGTTGCCTCTGTTCAGTATTTTTAAGTATCATTTTACTGCATAAAATTTTGTATTTCAGGTTGAAAAATATCCAAAACCAGAAGTTGGACGAATTTCACCTAATTGCTATCCCCCCTTCCCTCGGTGTTCCCACTCTCCAGCGCTGTTAAATATTCCCACTCCATAAGTTTTTGCATTTAATTTTGATAAGGGAAGAAGGGAATTCCCGAAAACAGAAGTGACGAATTGGAAAAAATTTATGCATGGTGTTCAAAAGTATTAATATTCCCAAAGTTACACCATTTATCTAAAATAGTTGAAGCTTTGATATCATGTGCTCATAGTCCTCAGGCTGATGGTTGTTATCAGAGGGCATTAAAAACATGAAAAGAAAGAAAAAAAGAAGTAGGGAACGATATCAGCACAAAGAAAAATTAAGCATGGTGCTGTGCAGTTCAGAGTCGACAAAAGAGACAGTAGTGCACATTCTTGCCGTCTGTTTGATTTTTCACCAGTTAAAATGTTCAGCTTCCCCCCCTTCTTTGGTCTCATCTTGTCTTTAACTGTAATTTTAGAGGCAGCATGATCATATAGTAAGTTGAGGTTCGTGCACTGCGCTTTCACTTGCTCGGATTTCCTGTCTGTTGAGCATTGTGGAATTCTGAGCACATCTTACTGATTTTTACTGGTGGAAGTTTCAAACTTAAATGTTGTAATCATACCCTCACTGGGTAATGAACTTTGTGTTTCGCACACATTAAGTTTGTTTCATTAGAGTCCTTGTTTGTTGTAACATTTTGTTGGGGTGCATATTTGTTTTTTACAAAGAGATGGGTCATTTCGTAAAATAGAGTAGGCCTATGTAACCCACGCAATACTACACGGTTAGTCACGTTATTGTGACCGTCAGCTAATATCCAGAGCAACCATCTGTGCAGTGCAGACAGCAACTAGACAGGCTGGGTGTGGCTCAATAAGGTGCTGGAAGGTGTTCAGAGGTATAGGAGCCGTGCAGACTGCAGTGCATCTGACAGTTACCGGAGGGTACGTGGTGGAGGATCCATAGAGCGAACAACACGATTGAGGTGGTCCCACAGATGCTCAATTGGGTTTAAGTCTGGGGAATTAGTGGGCTAGGGAAGTACTTTGAAGTCTTCATCGTGCTCTTCCAACCAGTCTCGGACATTTCTAGCTATGTGGCATGTTGCATTGTTGGGCTGGAAGATCCCGTCCGTCCCAGGAAAGACAATCAGTATGTATGGGTGTACTTGGTCTGCAAGGGTGGATTCATAACGAATGCGGTCGATAGTGCCTTCTACAGGTATGAGTGGGCCCATAGAATGCCGCAAAAACATTCCCGAGACCATAACGCTGCCCCCACCAGCTTGTGTTCTTCCAGCAATGGTTGAAGAGTGTTTGTTCTCTGATGTTTCTCGCCTTATACGCCAACGTCATCCGTTTGATGAAGCAGAAAATGTTACTCGTCAAAGAAGGCAATCCTTTGCCAATCAGCAGAGGTCCAATTCTGATACTGCCATGCAACTGTAAGCCTTTTCTGCCAATGCACCTTCGTTAACATAGGTGCAGTGACCATCCGTCTGCATCGGAGCCCCATATGCAGCAGGGTTCGCTGAACGGTTGTGTTAGACACACTTCTGGTAGCCTCCTGGTTCATTCGGCCAGTAAGTTGGTTCACTGTAGCGTGTCGATCGGCCCTTGTGCACCTTCAAAGCTGACGTTCTGTTCACCTCTCATATCAATGGCACGTGGTGCTCCGCAGTTTCCACATCGCTTATTTGCAATGGTGCCTTTTCTCCAATCACGACACACTTTAACCACAACAGCACACGAACAGTTCACAAACTGCGCTGTTTCAGAAATACTGCCATCCTTGGCCCAAAAGCCGATAATCATCCCGTTTTGCAAATCTGATAAATCGCTCCTTTTATCCATGACAGCAACAAGAGATATGTTTTCAGATTGCCTGCATCACACCTTATATACTCTCCAAGCCAGCTCTCGACATGTACCTTCTTTCATTGGCTACGCACTGTTGACGTCAAAAGTAGGAGGTGGTTACAATAATGTGAC
Source organism: Macrothele yani (assembly GCA_039090855.1). Lineage (NCBI taxonomy): Eukaryota > Metazoa > Arthropoda > Arachnida > Araneae > Macrothelidae > Macrothele > Macrothele yani. The sequence continues at coordinate 76,586,933 of CM076993.1, read as the reverse complement.
TCGACTGTGTAGTTATTAGTAACAAGGCTATTGCCAATGTTGGCAGGTATGGACTGTCGGTTTTTTTTTTTTTTTGTGAAATATCGTGGTCTGAGACAGGCTGCCGCGGATTATACACCTTGCGGATCTCATGAAGAACATTTTTTTCTGAATTTTACGGTCTACAGATTAGACGAAGAAAAAAAAATGGTACTTCGAATTAGTACGTAAAAAATATGACATCCACAAATAGTATTTCAATAAAATTAAAATCTTAAATTTACATTTTTTTTGAGGTCATTTACTGAAAAAATGGAAAAAGAAAATTATGAAGCAAATTGGAACTTTATTTTGCAATAAGTGGTATGGGTAAAAAGAAAAAAAAAATTACAAGATATATGGTTTACCACTTTATATTCCAGCATCAAAACCAAACATGTTTTTGTTCATGCGTTATTGACTTCGTTTCACCTGACGCCTAAATTTTGGAGCTGGCTCCTAGATCTAGAGTGTACTTGTTGAGCCTTGGACATTAGTAAAAATAAAGATGTGGTGGGCAAATCTTCCTGCCAAGAGATTAAGGCCTAATATAAAAAAAACATGTGCATGAAATATTTTTTTCAGAATAGGATTTGGTGACATGCAGTATGCCAATAGTAAGTCTCCTATAAAAAATAGATTGTTATTCATGTACTTGATTGAAAAAGAAAGTGTGGTTGTGTGATATTATGGAAACAGTAGTTTTGTCATAATTACATTAGATGTATGTACTTTAAATGATAAAAAATTTGAAATTCATTGTGAAATGGTAATTTTTCAATTAGAAATGTAGCTAAGAAGGGCATCGCCAGTGGAGGGGATATCAGGATATATCCAGCCCCCCAACCCCACCTGAAATCCCAAAAATTTTAAATTAAATTGTAAATCATGCAGATAAATAATGTTAAAACCCTTCAGTCCGGCGATGCTGATGTCAGCAGACTCTGCTGCCAGCTCCACTCTGTCTGTTTCTTGGCAACAGTGCTCCGGCTCCACTCCGTTTTGCTGTGTTACGACAGCATTTTACGCAAAAAAATGAAACAACAATTCAACTTCAAAGATCTGCATAAGTCTTGGTGCTTAAAAATAATAGAGTTGATGAAGGAAGTGAATTTCCTAATTGCATACCAGCTAATTTTGGCAAAATCTAGAAAACTGCTTAAAAACAACCTGAAGATATTTCAAAAATCAAGAAGAGAATATGGTGCAAAAGTCAATTTATGAGTGCATTATAAATACTTAAAAATGAAGAAAAGCATTTTTAGCTTTTTCAAATAAATAATTATCGCACACACATACAGATATATACAGAGCTGTATAAATATGTACCGAGATGCCAACCTCTGGAAAGGAGTTCCAGAAATCAACACACATTGTTTACGTAATCTACCCTCATAAATTTACTTTAAAAAAAAAACGTTGTACCTCGTCCTCCCTTTGAAGTGCTAAGAATAATGCAAGAAATGTATAGTTGCATAAAGCAAATCGGGTTCACATTCTTCTCTATGATTAAAAAACAAACTTGGCGATTCCATGTCCCCATACCCACTCCCTCCAAGGTAAAAAAGAATAATGGGTTCCTAGATGGCTACGCGTAGCAGACTGAGGCTATGTTGTTACGCTCGCTCAACGTATAACTCTCCAGGAGCCCAAACGTGATGAAATGTACGGAAGACTCACAATGGCACTAGCAAGAGAGATCAAGAACCATGGTGGCAGGATATCCGAAAAGTGGCCCCATGCACAATGGCTAAAGCCACAGCCTATAGAGAGACAGTAGAAATCCTGTCTAACCCCGACATCTGTAATGTAGACACTTCTATAGATTACCTTACGTCTGGCACTCGATTCTGGGAATCCCGAAATGCTAAATCATCAAATATCACATGCGCATGATAATGCCATTGTTTAAGCAGTTTTATTTGTTCTATTTTTTAATTTCGAAAACTTCTGGAATTGTTTGTATTTTCAATTTAGTGTTTACATTTAGCTTTGCTGCCTGAAAAAGCCACTTGTGAGTGGCAAAAGCTTGCTTTTGTGCCGTAATTTGTATCCTATGCCATTAAATGGATTTCAACCATTTTCTCTTTTTGGTAATGACCTTTATTAATAAACATTGTGATGAAGCAAGCATTTTTAAAAAATCGATACTATAAGTGGGATCACTGTGATACACTTTGATAACTTACTTGTGCTTGAAGGAAAAATATTTTGTAATTTGTTGAAAATAAATTACAAAATATTTAAACTAATTTGGATGGGACGTGTGCAAACACCAAATCTCTGATTGACATACCCAGAGTAGTATAATGTAGACATGCTGCACGCAGATAGTTTCCAAATTATTAGCAAATTTTGCAGAGAGTTTTTGCTTGTAGATCAAAAATATATATATATATATATATATATTTACAGTAATTAAAACTCAAGGCTTTACTGAGATTAATATACTTAATTCTATTTTAACTTGAACTTTCAATTATTTTTCACATTTTCTAAGTTCTTTAGTTTTTACAGATGTTTCAGGCATCTAAATTTTATCAAGGCCTGTTCTCAATGTATAGGAACTGCATGAAAAGTTTCGTTTACACAGAAAGAATAAAAATTTTATTGGCAGGTTCTTGTAGTTGCCAGTTATTAAATTCAAATCTTTTTCTTATGTATTTTGTAAATCTACTATTTTGGAATTAAGTTGTTGAAAATGTTATGTATAATTTTTGAAAGTTCATTAATGTAACTGTTTTTCTGGATATAAAAACTTCATTAGTTGCTTTTTTTTTTTTATGAGGTTCATAGTCCAGTATTTTAATATTTTGCCATAAAGGTCCATTTCACACACGTTGCTGCACATTCAATTATAATGCATATACTTACTTTGTTCTCATTGGAATCTGTAGCTCCTACTAATAATTTATTGTTTTATTAATTTTTTTTTAAATAGCTTATTCTGTTGTTATGTTTTGCTCTTCGAAGGTTTGCAGCAAGTTTTCTGTTCCAATCATTGTGTATGCAGATACATTTTCTTTTTATGCAACTCTGGACTTACCTGTACATTGAGATTTCAATCGGTATCAAACTTGCAGTGTTTATATTTAGAATTTTAAGAAAGTTTAAGCAGACATGGGTAATCTTAAATTCAAATGAGCCAAGTTCACATAACTATGTTACTGGTCCATCCGAGCTCAAAACTTTTTGTGTGTTGTGCATCCTACCTGTGGGGCTGTTCATTGTAGTATTAGTAGTGCAAGATTGAATTCCTCCAGATGCCACGAGCTCTACAAGAAAAAGTGGGGGTATATCCAGGATTTTGTTAATAGGAAAGGTGATGTTGACTACGATGATGATGAGCCACACAGAAGTGGGCTTAGTGCTTCAGTTTTTATTTTTATGAATTTACTTTGTATAGTTTTTGACCAGATTAATGTAATAGCACTTCTAGAAAAAAAAAAAAAAAAAAAAAAAAAGGTGGATTCAATGGCAAAATGGAATTCATGATGCAGAAATTAGGACAGAGCTGGGTACTTGTTTAGTAGGAAAAAATGAATAAAACAGGCTGAGATGGTATGGGCATAATGTTTCAAATGGGTAATGAAAGACTCTCTAAACAGTTGTTCAGTTCTGTTTTATTAGGCTACAGACCAGTGCGTAAGGTTTTGCTCACATTTTCACCAAAACATGATAAAGTCGGTAATTTTGTGACAAAAAGTCCCCTATGAATCGCCGAAAAGAAAATGTTTCCCTTCATTTTTCCTTTCATCATCCACCCATGCTTCACCCTTGTGTTGTTTTTCATCCCCATCATTTTTCATTCCATCATGGCTTCTTTACCCTGCTGAACTGATATCTTTCCCAATAATTTTTTCTTTCCATCATTGCTGTGGTACTCTGCTTCACCTCATTGTCTTTTCTTCCCTTGTAGAAAAGCACCGGTGAGCCTCAAGAGCACATTTCGTAAGGGCTGTGCCACGATAGATAAGGAAAGAGGCATTTCGTTTATTTCTTTGGCGGTTTGCCGCTGCAGCAGTAACCACAGGAGCAGCATATGTTGTTTTGGTTTGGTTCAACCATTCAGTCGGTTGTGGCTTTGCTCAGTCCTGCTCTTTGTATATATTTTCACAAACTGCATACTTCAGCAGATGTAAGTATTTTTATTAAAATTTGAAGTGTAAAAGCCTATTTGCTTTTATTCCCGAAGTCTATTTAAAGTACAAAATTTGTATTTAGCCAATGCATTGTGCTTATATTTTCGTATGTAAATATAGCAAAAAATAGATCTGTAAATTTGGTTAATATGCATAGCATTTTGCTACAATTTTTTATGACAAAATAGCGAAATCACTGCAAGAGGAGAAATTCCAACTTAAACACTGCCACAGACCAAAAGGTTGAGCCAGTACAAGATAGATCGAAAGTGCGATGTTAGCTGTTAAAGCACAAGGATGCTGTATGGTAGGGACAGAAAGTCTTGCAATGGGCAGGAAGCGGTAAATAAAGTTCATCTCCAAGAATTTTTTTCTTTCTTTCTCTTATATACATATTCGTATCAGAATAATATAACCACCTGCCTAATAATAGGAATAACCACCCTTGGCTCGGATGACAGCTGCAAGATGGCATGTCATGGACGCAATGATACCCTGGAAGGTTGCCCGAGGCACACGTGCCCATTTGAACTGCAGCAGAGCATTGGAGGTCCTGGAGATGACGTGGTTGTGGGTCGGCACATTGATCCTGCCAATCCAAATAGTCTCACAAGTGCTCTATGGGATTAAGACCGGGTGATTTCACTGGCCAAGGCAGAACGGAGACATCGCTGTCTGGTTCCTTGAACCGACTGCCAGCGGTGGCAGTCGCACACTCCCTTAGCAACGTGGCACTGCACCTTGTCTGTTGGTAGACACCATCACCATGAAGGGATGCATGTGGTCAGCAAGGATGGACAGGCAGTCATTGGTGTTCATGGACCCATCCAGTGGTACCAGCAGTCCCAGATCATACCAGGAAAACATCCCCCAGACATGCACACTGCCACCGCCGGCCTGTACTTGACCAACAAGCCTGTCCGGGTGTTGGTTCTCGTGTGTCTGACGCCATATTCGCCACTGCCCATCGCTTCTGTGGAGTAGAAACCTCAATTCATCAGAGAAGGCAACCCTTTCCCACTCTTCCACTGTCCAACGGCGGTAGTCCCATGCGAACTGCAGGCATTGTTGCTGAAGGAACTGGGTTAACATCGGTGCCTTGATGCAGCATTGACTCTGGAGACCCATGCATAACAAGGTTGGCTCTAGCCTGGGTGCCCCAGTGGTCAATTGCTGCATTGTTGCGTGTCGATTGCCCTTTATAAGTTGACTGAGGTGACATTCTCCTCTGGGGTTGATGGTCTTTGGGGCTCCACAGTGATGATGTCAGGAGGTACTCAGTGTACCAGCGGTCCATTCTTGGTACACCCATACTACGGCACCTCGCGAACAGCCCACGAAGTCTGCTGTTTCTGAGATGCTTCTGCCCTTAGCGCGGTAGCCGATGATCATTCCTTTTTGAATGTCCATCAAATCACTACCTCTGCCTATTGTGTTCACGTTACACACTATAGCCCATCTGTCCTATTGGCTGGTTGTTTATATCTCCGTGCACTCTGTGACGCACCTGGGCGGGTACACAGTGATTCCCAGAGTGGTCATATTATTCTGATACGACAGTGTATATGGTCTGTGCCAAACATCTGAATGCTGTACAGGTGCTCAAGTGTGAGATGATATGATTGTCAATTTGTATTATTCACTTTGTACAGTCGACTCTCTTATAAGTCCAATGTGGAGGAAGTGTGAAAAATATTTGAAATGTCAAATTCGAGTTATCGAGAAACGTTTAGTGTATAGAACATGCAGGGAATTTTACTTTTTTCAAGTTGTCAAGAATTTTGTCTTATCAAAGTTGGATTTATTAAATGTTGACTGTATTATGTAATATTTTGTAGAGCCTATTACTATTTGAAAAAGAAAATTGCTTTAAAATTATGAAATCAGACTTGGACTGAACTAAACTTGCTAATATGAATAAAAAAAATTACACAATTATTAAAAAAACTACAGCACCGGACCTTGTTATCTGGAAAGCTCTAGACAACACATTTCTGGTTTTTGGGTTTTTTTGGATTTCAGGTCCATAGTCCAGCTTATGTGAATCACATGGCACATACATAACATGAATCAAGTTAGATAGTAAGTATGCTTGGCTCAAGCTAAAATTTTAAATCAGAAAAATAACAATTAATCATGATGACAGGAAGGGAAAATAATATGTACTTCATGAACTAACAAATTTAAGTCAAAGTATTTTTAGTTAGGGAGTGTTTCTGCAGATATTTTTCTAACTTCACAAAATCACCAAAATTTTCAGTTTAATTTGGCAGCAAATGAAGCAATTAGTTTTATATCTATTGTGGGCAGAAAAAAAGCCAAATTAATGATAGTAGATAATTTCCCCTTTAAAATTAAGCTTAGATTTTATAGGCAACAACATATCTGTTGCCTGCTTGACAATAAAGCTCATTTGGGCCACAGTTCCTGCTCAAAAACTGCAGTTTACAAATGAATAACAACACAATGAAGTAAATAAAAGTATAGTTTATTTTACATCAAAGCTGTTTCTAGTATGTTACTGTTCTGTTGGTTGATACACAGAGCATCTGTGAATCATAAAAGAAATCCTTAACCTAACATGTTTTAGCTTTTGTGCTTTTGAAGGTGTGGCTACCCTGTGGGCAGCTGCTGTACTAGCTACAGCACTTGTATAAATGCATAGAAAATTTTTATGACTAGTTTACAAAACTTTTATCCAGTTTACACAAAATTTAGGGGATCCATTGCTATTGGCAATTTATGAAGTTTATTAAAATTTCAGCCAGTTTTGTAAATATTTCACAATTTTTTTTTTCATCCTAGTTACAACTGACCAACCCAGGGGACATCAAAGCCACTGGACAATTTAAAGTGAAACAATTCCTAATGTGTGTGCGAGGGGGGGATGTAGATTGATATGATTCATGAATTCTGCCGGCTGTATTTTCGGCACCGTAAAAAGCCAATGTCAGCAATGTCACATATCTTGCCTAAAAACAAAATTCACTTCCCAAAAAATATCAAGAAAATAATAATGATAATAGGTGCAGGCATTTAAAAAATTTGTTAGTTTTGGGGTGATTCTGGATCTAGGATGCCACATAATACGCTGCTGGCCACCCAAAATGCAACACCAAGAAGGAATCGTCCGATTGGCCTGAAATTCGCAGCATGCGTCGCCCGCGAGAGGACATGCAAACGATTAGCATTGCAGGGCATATGCAAATCATGTGTACCCGGCACGCCACCGAGAAGCACTATAAGAAGGGTGCACAGAAGGTGGGGTGTAAGTAGTGGAAGTGTGTTGTGCTGCCGGACCTGTGCGTGGGAAGCTTCTTGATGCCTCATCGCAGAATACGGCAGTCATTCCAGCACGTTTCGAAGTTCAACCGAGGACGAATAGTGGCTTGTCGCGACAACGGTTTATCGTACCGAGACATCGGTGCCCGTGTGGGACGACATCCAGCCACAGTCATGTGAGTACGGATTTGATGGGTGCAGGAGGGACGGAGGGACCGACTTGAGTGATTGCCGCAGCCGTGGCACACCACCGAAGGAGAGGACCGGCATGTTGTGCGTTGGGCATTGACAGTTCGCACCACCACATCACAAACGTTAGCGCAGGAATTAGGGTGTGTTGCGCAACAACCTCTGTCAGCACGTACTGTTCGACGTCGTCTGCAGGAGCGGGGACTTGTCACACGGTGGCCATTGCTTGATTACCATTGACGCTACACCACCGGCATGTACGATAGCAGTGGGCCGTTGAACGCCGCACCTGGACTACGGAATGTCATGACATTGTCTTCTCCAACGAATTCCGCTTCTGCTTGCAACACCACGATGGTCGGCACCACAGCAAGAGACTGTATATGACGCCTGACTTATGCATCGCCATATTGGTCCATCACCTGGCGTTATGGTTTGGGGCACAATTGGATATGACACCGCACCCCTCTGGTACGCATCGCAGGTACACTCAACAGCCACTGCTACATCTCCGAGGTTTTGTAACCTGTAGTCCTCCCTTACCTGCAGGACCTGCCAGCGGCCACGTTTCAACAGAACAATGCGCGCTCGCACGTGGCCCGCCCGTTCTCTTGATATGTCGCCCATCGAACACGTCTGGTCGCTGATCGGCAACCGAGTGGCCCAGCAAGCACCACCCGCGGCTACGCCTGATGAACTGTGGCAACATGTGGAATCAGCCTGGACCGACATACCCCAAGCCCACATCCAAAGCCTCTTTCGTTCTATGCCACGGCGTGTAGCGGCCGTTATTGCCAGCCATGGGGGCCACACAAACTATTGATGTCTGTGTGTTACGCAAGTCACACAGGCCTGTAAGCTCAATCGTTTCATCTTTGTATCTGTTGTTATGTGTCCAGTAAACCTGGCTTTGCTATCTCATGTTCTTCTTGGTGTTGCATTTTGGGTGGCCAGCCAGCAGTGTAGGTCCAATATTGTAAAGAGTCAGGTCCTGGTTTTTTGCCCTCCAGCATAAAATTTTCATTATTGTTAACACATTCTGATTCTGCCACATTCAGGTAATCCAGCAAGGTGCCATCTTCCAGTTGAGGATTTTATTGGATTAGCTCACAAAATAGGTACCAGTTACATAAAACAAGTCAACTTAGAATATACATAATATCTAAGGTATTTTACCTGATATTGTCAAAGTATTTCTCACGTTGTTTGCTCTGTGAGGCATGCGCTCCTGGCCCCGAGAGGTCCCTTACGTTACGGACCTTTGGTTAGTTATAAAAATTTTTTTTGCAGAAATAAAACAGTTAGGTTATGTATTTTCAGTTCCACATTCATTCACTTGAACAATCAAACGTTTAAAATTTACTATTAATTAAAAGATTTTAGTAGAAAGAGTTATACTCATCGGGTCAGGAGACGTCTCACAAGGGGTTCATTGTAACGGCGAGCGCTTTCTGTGGTTAAGTACCGCATATGCATTCACAAATTCTACAGATAAATTAGCAATCAGAATGTCTGATATCATGAAAATATCTGTAGTATCTTGCAAGAATAGAATGGGCATGATATGATTTCCAGGGGAGGGCAAATGCCTCCTCTTTATGGGCAACCATGCTCTCATTGCTGTAGTAATTCAAATTAATGATGAGATGCAGTTTTTTTTTTTTTCACTTTTAATTAAAAAAAAAATCCTAGTGTCTGAAGCAATTTTTTTTTGCATTAGGCCATCACATTTGCAAAATGTCTTAAATAAAATGCGTATTGTGCCCATAAAACACAAGTTGTTTTTTTCTTCTTATTTTATGCTGTCTGCAAATTATCACTTTTATAAACCTGTAGATAGCATAAAAACCATCATATCATCCTTGTCAACCATTATCAATCCACTGCTGGACAAAGGTCTCCCCAAGTTTCCTCCACAATGGTCTGTCTTGTGCCAGTCTCCTCCATGTCACTCCCGCATACTTTCGAATTTCATCCACCCATCTCCCATGTGGCCTTTTCCTGTCCCTTCGAATCCAATCTACAATTTCGGCTGTCCATCGATGGTCTGTCCTTCTGGCAGTATGTCCAGCCCATTGCCATTTCAGGGATTTAACTCTGATCATGATGTCTTCCACTCTTGTCATTTTTCGGATCCACGTGTTCCTCTTCTTATCTCTCCTGGTTACACCAAGCATGCACCTCTCCATGGCCCTTTGAGTTGTCAGCAGCCTTTGTATGTCTCTTTTAGTTAAGGCCCACGTCTCTGCACCATACGTAAGCACTGGAAGGATGCAGTGATCAAACACTTTTCTTTTAAGACATAATGGCATATTACTCTTGAAAATTATGCCGTTTCTTCCAAAAGCTCTCCAGGCAAGTTTTATATGCCTATACACTATCTACCAACAAATAATTGGACACCCCTGCAATTAACGATATCTGCGGTCCTGATACACGTCACGGCTGCCATCGTTAAATATCGTGTGGGAAACAACAACGCAATCAGTCGCATGCAAGATGCCACGCAGTTCGGAGCTCTCTTATTTTGAGAAAGGTGTAATCGTCGGGTATCACAGAAATGGCTGATCCATACGTGACATATCCAGCGAGTTAAAGTACCCAAAATCGGCAGTGGCCTACGTGATTGGCAAGTGGAAGATGAGAGGTGACTGTCAGAATGTGCCCCGACCCGGCAGACCCACAAAACTGGGAGTTGGAGACCGACGGGGGCAAGAGAAATTCGGAAGAACCACCCCAAATCGATGGGCCACATCCGCGAGGAGTTTCAACAGGAATCCGGGAGTGTTCTTTCGATGAATACCATCCGTAAGGAAACCCATCTGCTCGGTTACCATGGACGTGCTGCCGCCCACAAGCCTTTGATCACCAAGTCCAATAGCGCTGCTTAGCCAACGTGGTGCAAAGAGCGTCGACGGTGGACCGTTGAACAGTGGAAACAGGTTCTCTGGAGCGACGAATCAAGGTTCACCCTCTATCGTTTGGATGGCAGGGTCTGGGTTTGGCGTCTGCCTGGAGAACACCTCCTGCCGGAATGTATTGTGCCAACTGTGAAGTTCGGCGGCGGTGGAATTACGCTATGGGAGTGTTTCTCCTGGTGTGGCACAGGACCCTTGGTCGCAATTCCTGGTAGACTCAACGCCGAGACCTACTGCACCATTTTGGATGACCATGCGCTTCCTACGTTTTGGCAGTTTTACGGGGTGGACCCATATTACTTTCAGGATGACAATGCCACCTGTCATGTTGCGAGGTCCACCATGGCTTGGTATGGTGACAATGGGGTAATCGAATGGACTGGCCTGCGCAGAGCCCGGACCTTAACCCTATCGAGCACCTCTGGGACGAGTTGGAGCATTGACTTAAGGGGTGCCCCCACCGTCCGAAATCGGTGAAGGAACTGACCTGTCTTCTCCAAGCCGAGTGGAAGAAAATACAGCTATCTGTCGTACAACGCCTGGTTGAGAGTATGCCCTAGAGGGTCGCAGCTGTAATCGCCGCTCGTGGAGGCTCCACCAACTATTGAAGGTGAATAAACTTTATTTTCCTTTGCTATCACAGGTGTCCAATTACTTGTTGGTAGATAGTGTATATGCACAGCCTGAAATGAGGACACCTTTTACCAAAAATTGCATTGCAAAATCAATAAATTCTGCCGTATAATACTATTATTTTTGTTGATGATATGTCCTGATTTTTAAAGCTTTGGGTGTGATTATGACGAATTTGCATGTGTACTGTTAGTTAACAAGTCATCATCTTAGTGGTCATTTGTACTTTTATGTTGAAGGAATCTTTTTTTAGCAGTGGTTTTTGTCATTCCTTAAGAAATGTGAAAGTTTTTCCTAGAATTCAATTTGAAATTATTCTATAAATAGTATCTCTTTGAGTGGCCCAACACTAGCATGTTCTTTTCCTTTGTCTGCTAAATGCGTCATTGAGAAAACACATTCTGCTTGTCCATTGTGAGAGGTGGCAAATAATTGTGAAATCTTTGACCTATTGGAGTAAACTCATTTGCATTGCTTAAGCTTTGCGACATTCTCATAAAAAATCTTTAAAATGTTTTGCTAGTGACTTTACAGTGGTGTGTCTTCGGTACTTATACATCAGCAACCCTGTGCAGCAGAAGTCATCTCATGATATGATGAGAGTTGGTTGACTAGGTTTTGTGGTTAGGGATTGATTTGATTTTTTTCTTATGGCATTATTACAAACTTAAAAAACAACAACAACAATAGAGTGAATCTTGGAGAGTTTTACATATTCAAAACATCACCATAGGATAGAAAGTTAAGAATTAAAAAGAAACATGTCTGGAAAAAGAGAACATATAGTAACCAAATCTAGTTGTAATCCACAATTACACAGTAATCCCATCATGCTCCTGGCTATTCTGAAATCTTTCACACTAGAACTAACTCGTTTTAAATAATCTGTTTGATCGAGAAGAGGAAACATGATACTGGAATTCCTTACCATTTGTTCTAAACTGTCATTATGACGTGCAAAAGAATAGAATTACAAGTGATGAAAGTAACCTGGCAGTTTTGTATAAATGAGAAAGGGAGATTTCAGTGTCACAATGTATTCACTCCTGATTTCAGTGTCACAATGTATTTACTCCTCTGTTTAGGGGCCTCCCATCTCTAGAGAGCAAGTCAATGATATTACAACTTATAGAAATGCCCTTTTATGTTTCTGCCTGTTCTGTGCACAGCCACTACTTCATTTTCTGTTGCACTTATACATCGATTCACCCTAAGATGACACCGCAGTTTAAGGTACAAGATCCTACACACTCACTCAGCGTTCGGGGTAGGCCGGGTGTTGATCCCTATCTAACCCCATTGTGCCCTGCTGTTAGCAGCTGCTAATCACTCTCCCCCTCAACTCATTGCCATTATTGTCTCCCAAACACTGCATATCTATGCATGCGTGTATTGGTTTAATTTTTAAACTTCATTTCTGAAAATATATCATTTTTAGATTTGTCTAAAATAATATGTACTCATAAGTAAAGAGCTAGGACACCAAAAAATATGATTCTGGGTAATAAATGTGTTGGTTTTCATGGGAAAGGTTAGGAACTATTTTTAGTCGTGGCGGTAGTTGTCAGGTACCTTCCACTTCAGTGTCATCTTAGGGTGAATCGAAGTATAGTTTTGTGACTAAAGGTACACTAACATAATAATGAAGTTCTTCTCTGTTGATTTTTTCTTAAAGTGCTATCAGTACTTATGCAGTAGATTATAGTGTCAATGTATTTCGCTATATTTCATGTTTGCCATTGCTCAGCAAATATGAAAGTGTTTTTTCCTGCTGATGTTTAAGAAGCATGTGAAAATAAATATTAATTCAGAGTGTTACAAATACAAAATTGTTAAAATTTAGTTAACATATTCCTTGTAGTTAACTTTAATATTTCACAAGTTAAGAATTTACAGATTCAGAGTTCTGTTTGTTCAAATCCTGTGAAACTTTTTGGTTTTATTTATTTAATGCTTTGTGATTAGGCACAAGTTATGTTATACAGTGATAATGAAATTTAGTTGTGGATACAGAAAATGTAGATGTATTTAGCAAAAATATTTCACTTAAGCATGACTTTACAGGATAAAGAAAAAATTAACTGTGATAATATCAATGCACCTACTAAAAACAGTAAATCACAGTTACCTATAAGGAGGTCAAAAACATTCTTAACAGGTTTTTAAGTAAAAGTACAATAACGTAAAAAAGTTAACAAGAATTGTGAAAACTTGATTAAAATAGGAATTTGCTAAAAAAATAAGGGTTAGTTTTAAAAAGACTAACAATTAGTTCTTGTTAAAATTGATTATAAGATTAATAAAAACATAAATAACATAATCTAAATTGATCAAGTATATATTTACTACTTAATGTATGAAAGCCTATCCCTCCTCGATGGCATAAAATGAATGAACAGTTGGAGGAAGCAGTGTTAGAATTAGAAATAAATCTTTTACTGGCCCAATGGACCACTAGAATTTGCAAACCACTGATCCACCAAAATGCCCGCTGGTCTGTAAAAAAATAAAGAAATAATAATAAAGACATTTGCGTATATATGTAGAAAATAATATATCCAGGGATAGGAGTGAGTCTCCTTTTTTAGCAAAAGGTCTCTTTTTTTCAGACTTGTCTTTTAAAGTATCTTTTTTTGTAATCAAGTCTCCTAAAATCTCTTTTTTAGGGAATCTGTTCTGGAATTCTTTGTCTTATTTTCTCAAATTTGTTTAACCTTAGGTATTGTATAGTAAACCTAATGAAGGCTAACTGAGGTGTGTTTTGGTTTCATTTGTGCTTTTCTTTTTAATTTGAGAGGTGAACACTTTTGAAATCTGTGAAGTCTTAATTTTGTATGTGTCTAAATATATTTTTATTGTTCCAGGTGCTTTGAGTGAAGAATTTTTATGCAAGCTATGACAGCATTGGTATTATTATAGTGTTAGTATTGATAGTGTAAAAATTCAAGAGAAATTAATGCAGTATTTTGGTGGTTTAATAGTTCATTGTAATTAAACATTTAAGTGAAAAAACTGAGATTTCATTATGGGCAAGTGCAAGTTTCAAGACTTGGTTAAAACAAGAAGACAGTAATGATCACAAACTTTCATTGTGGCGTGTTAAATAAACAAAGTGAGTCTGAGGCTTTTTGTAAATTATGTATTGCTGAGATAAATATTGGGAACAAGAGTGTTCACTCATTATTATAGCATGCTGGTGGCTTCAAACATAAAAAATCTCTGAGGTTTTGAATCCAAAACAGATTACTTTGTGCAGGTCAGCTACAGCATTTAATGTTGGAGAGCAGTCTTGTAGCTCCTTTTCCAACAGTACTAATCAAAATGCCCAATTAGGGCTAGGGAGTTCAAAAGACAAAGCAATCACTGATGAAATAATTCTTACCCTCAAACACATTTGCAGCAATTTCTCAGCTAATTCTTCCAGTGACTGAAAGGAAGTTTCGGATGCTATGTTTCCAGGAGTAATTCCATCCGACATCTCTCTCAGTCCAAAAAAGATGTGCTACCTTATAAATGATGCATTATTTTCGTGATCAAATGCTAGAAGATTTAGGTTTGACAGTGTTTACTATTTCATTTGATAGAACAACTAATATTGAGAACAAAAAGGAATTGCAGACACTGTTTGTTATTGGTCAGAGACCAGGACTGAAGTTGTTTCACGTCATTTAGAGACAGTTTTTCTTGGTAAAGCTGATGCAGAAACACTTTACTCTGAAATTTTCTCAGCAATTGATCGTGCTAATTTACCACTGAATAACCCTGTTAATGATAGGCTCAGATGGTCCCAATGTTAACTAAAATGTGCGTAGGCTGTTCAATGAATAACTTGACAAATAAGGCCCAACGGATTGGTGGACATTAGAACCTGCCCAATCCACATTGTCCACAATGCATTTCTCAAAGCTCTTGAAAATTTTGGTGAAGATGCTTCCTCTTTGGTGATAAGCATTAGTTATTATTTAAGTGACTGGCCATCAAGATGGGAAGATTTCGAAGCTATCCAGAATGAACTCAAACTGCCTGCACATAAATTCATTAAACATGCTACTTCTAGATAGTTAACTTTTGTTGATGTTGCCAAAAGACTGATTAAGCAGTGGCCTACTGTTTAACAGTATTTTTTTGAAATTTGTACCTTCTAAGGAAAGTAATGACCATCTTCAGAAAAACTTTTTAAAATGTTGTTGCATTGTTAAAGAAATCTGGGATGTTGGCTGAGCTTCATTTTACTCTTTCATCTGCTGAGCTTTTTCAGACATTCACTAGTACTTTTTGAATTGACTGTCCACTGGTTCATATTTTGTTTAAAGAACTTCTGTCAGTAGTGCAGGAGCTAGCCAGTCGCATTTGCCATTCATCTGTTTTAAAATATTTGTAGTCATATGACTGGGTAAATAAGAACTTATTTGATCAGATAAATTTGGTAGAACTGTCTTCTACTATGTCTGAAAAAGTTTCTTTGCCTGACCAAAAATGTAACTGATTTTTCAGAAAAATGTCCAATCACACTATATTGCTAGTTGTACACACCTTATAAAAAGGCCTCACACCATCATTAAGGCTTAAAAAAGCCATTGGATATCCACACAAATCAGAAAAAAACGCAGAAAGAAGCTGTCGACAGATTGTGCTGTTGCCAAAGCACTCCCTTTGGATATTCATGAAGATTACCTCCTAGATGAGTGGAAATATCTTCAGGTGAAAAGTGACAAATCAGATGCCAATGAAATCGAAAGGTATTGGAATCACTTTTTTTCTCTTAAAACATCTGATAGATTACCCAAGTATTCCATTGTTCCCAAGCTAGTGAAATCAGCATTACGCATCTCACATGGAAATGCTGACATTGAGAGAAGATTTTCATCCTCCAAGTTTATTCTTGATTATTTTGACAGATGTCTGTAAGTACGCTTAATTAAATTCTTATTTTTTGATGGAATGGGACAATATAAAAATAACCCTTCCTTTGTACCAATTAAAGGAACAATAGTATCAGAAAGAAAAAGAGCGTATGAAGGTAGAAGAAGAAAAACGAAAGAAAGAACAACAACAAAGACTCAAGAAAAAAGTTCTAAGAAAGGAATTCAACACGTGGAATATACACTTAAAGAGAAGGAGAACCTTTAAACCACTAGAGAATCAGCAGATGTTTTTTAGAAGATGCTACAAAAAAAGATGAAAAAAGGTTTGGAGAAAGGAGATCTTGGGAAAATTCAAGTGGCTCAAGGTATATTAGAGGGTTTTTGGTCACTGAAAAACTTAAAGAATAAAGAATTTAAAGAAGTTCAACAGCTACAAACTGTGGTTGAAAAAAGAAAAAGCATGATGATTACCAACTTTTTTCACAAAAAGCCTGAAAGACAGTAGTTTTTTTGTTGCATTTTAATTTTTTGTAATACACAGTTTTGTAATTTTAATAATTAGGCTACATTTAATTATAATTGTAGTACTTTAAAATGAAGACTTTTCACTATTGTGATTTATTAATAAGTTTATAGATCTTTAAGATAAATTTATTTGTGCTATTTTTATGTATAAATCTCATGTAATGTTGATAAATAAAGAAAATTTGGCCATACCCTATCCATGTTCAGAATGAAATGAACAATTTACTTTTAACTGAAAAAGTTCTGCAGTTTACTTGCCAGAACTAATAAATTGACATTTCATTTTGGACTTAACCAGCCTTTGGTAGGGGTTTTTTCTTTTTAAAAAAAAATGTTTTTTTCAAGTCAAAGTTATGGTAATCATAGTCTCTTTTTATCTAATTACAGTCTCTAAAATCTCTATTTTTAGCTTCCAAACCCTCTCCTATCCCTGTATATCATTTCAATGGAAATATCTCCAATATTTGTTTTTAAACCTATCTTTAATTTGCAGCCTAGAAAGAAAGCCATACAGCAAGGTAAAAGAAATAGAACTTCATTTCTTGGCTTGTGACAAATGGGGGGGGGATACTTACTGACCATCTGGGCCAGTAAAATCAATAGTTCAGTGGTCCAACGGCAGAAGTTTCACTGGCCAATGGCCAGGGGACCACTGGGTAATTCGAATGCTGAGTAATGTGTTAGAAATGTGAAAAAATGAATGGATCAAGAAGAAGGTAAGTTATGCTCATATTCTTATGAGGTTAGTTATTTAATTAATTCTGAAAGCAGTTTCTGGCAAAAAGAGAGATTGGAGAGAATAAATACCATGCAAAAAATTTGCTAGTAAAAGTATAAATTTTAGTATGCTGTTTGACATCATCACACTATAAACAACCACTGAATTTATACTGTGTGACATCCTTAGAAATAAGTAAAATTTAATACTTTGACCTTTCAGTGAATATTTTTTTTCTAAGATCTTGGGAGGAACTGTACATACATACTAATTGTAATACTGTTGCTTGTTTCTGCAGCTGAAGTTCCTGACTTACCATATTTTGTTGCAAGGACTCGAAATCACATGTTGCCAGTATATTTGGGGCGTGTCACTGTGGACTTTATCCTTGTCACAAAAATTCGAAAAATACAAGGAGATATTTGGGTATGGTATGCTGGTGTTTATTTATCAAGTGTTTTAATGACTGTTGTAACTGCAGTAATTTCTTTCCTTTTTTTTTTTTTTTGTACTTTGTTTTGGAGAATGGTGAAATGATTGAAATCTTTCATTGCTGTGTGTTAAGGAAATTTGTTGTAAAATCCTCATCAAGAACAGTTGGAATTCCATTGATGTTGTCTCTATTGTTCTTGGACATAGTGAATGCTGTTTGATTGACGAAAAAAAAAAATGTGAAAAACAATGCCTTAAGTCAGGGCTGGACAAATATGTTCCAGTTTAAGAAGCCAGGTGAAATGAATTCAAAATTTAAAGAATAGCACATTAATGTAATGTGTGGTGATGATGCTGGAATAAAATTTAATGTAGTGCAGACGTGCCAACTCTTCGGATTTAGGCGTGAGACTCCAAATTTCAGCCCTTCCTTCCACCCTCCAGATGAATGTTAAATTTTCACAATTTTGGCCGATAATTGGTCGTTACAATGGTCGAAATTCCATCAACCACTGCCTTGGATCGACGCAGAAGAAAAATATTTCAAACCGCCTCTGAAATCTTTTTTTTTTCTGCGTCAATGCAAGACGGCATTACAGTCATCAGTTTCGTGCTTTTCCTTTCCCAGGGATCGCATTTCTCCTAAAATTCCTAATATTTTGTGACCCTCCTTAAATTCCTAAAATTATAACTAAAATTTGCTAATTCTTCCTAAAATTTTCGTAAGCTTATTTATTAAAAATACAACCGTTATTAACACCAATAAATTTACCATTACGGTAAGGTAAAAAGACCTGTTATTGTAGAAACACAGCCTATATGCTGTGCTGCTGAAGGGAGGGGAAATGACGCCATCGAGATGCACTTGCTTCGGGGCGGGCGCTCCACTTTTTGCCTTCGGACAGTTTTCGAGAGTAACAAGAGATCTAAGGGAAAAGGGGAGGGGTCACTTTCACCCCTGGTTTGCGCTTTGCAGACGAACTCAGTGGCACGCAGAAGATCGTACTTTATTTTTGGACATGCCTCGTGGAACCTCCTCTTTCTGCTGATGTTTTGTTATTGTAAACCGCAGGTGGGTGGAAGCAAAGAGGAAACATGTGGTCTCCTTCCGTAACCTCCGGTAATGACGATGGGATGGTAGCTTAGTGTTATCGTGGCAGGCAGTAGAGCACGTGATCATTAACCTTCGATCGTGCGTCGGCGACAGCGACCTTCGATACGCAATATATCTCGGCTCCGACTCGCTTTGACTGAACTTGTGTGAGATGCGTATGATAGTTTCTGGTTTTGCGTCTTTTATGGTGTTCTCTGTGCTGTGTGCAGGTTCAGTTCTCTAGTGGTGACTTGCTTTTTTTTTTTTTTTTTTTCTATCTTCTGACATCCTCGCAGCCAAACTTCGGGAAGTTGTCTGGTTTTGCAATATTGGAACGTGTTTTTGTACTTCCCTTTCATTTTCTGGTTAGTAATACAAGTGTTTAAGATGCCTAAATCCAAAATGAAATTTCAAGATGCGTGGCTCGCCAAAGAATTGGACGGAGTGAAGTTGAAAGAATGGTGTTCTGCAACTGAAACAATATTTTCTGCTAAGTGTATATTGTGTTCAGAAATTTTCAATATTTCTAATAGTGGCTTTTCACAAGTAAAAGCGCATCATAAAGGAAGAAAAAACATTTGCAGAAATTTCAAAGTAAATTTCAAAATAAGTCCATCCTGAAAGCCTTTGGAGGACGGGATCTTCAGCCCAAAACAAATATTAGTGAAGTACTGAGTCATGATTTACAGTTGGCTAAAGCCGAAGCATTATGGGCCATGAAAGTTGCTAAGGACAATATGTCTTTTGTTTCATGCACTGAAACAGTTGAATTTTTCAAAGAAATGTTTCCTGATTCTGCTATTGCAGCCAGAATGCAACTTAAAGAAAAAAAGTTGCTTATGTGATATCACATGGATTGTCAAAATATTTTGAAGATTTGAAAAAAGACATTGCATCTAGTAGCCCAGGAAAGGTTACTATAGCATTTGATGAAACTACAAATGCACAAGTCAAACGGCAGTTGGATGTGTATCTCAGGTACTGGTCTTCAGAAAAAATTCAGTTTCTTGCCGATACCTAACAAGCGTTTTTCTGGGTCATGCAACAGCAGATATTTTGCTAAAAGAAATTCTTGATGTGTTATCATCCTTCAATATTTTGTTGAACAGAATTATTTGTGTATCCATGGACAGCCCAAATGTAAATAAGTGTTTTTTACGCAAATTCAATGAAGTTGTAAAACAAGAAACAGGCCAGAAATCTTTGGAACTAGGTTTTTGCAACCTGCGTGTTGTTAGTAATGCATTTAAAATTTTTTTTGACAAGCTTAAATATAGATTTTGACGAATTTGCTACTGATATGCATTACTTTTTAAAGAGTAGTGCTGCAAGACGAGAGGATTATAAATCGGTCGAGGATATAACATTGGCCACAGCCAAATTTTTTTGCGTCATGTCAGCAACAGATGGTTAACCGTTGGTTCTGTAGCCCAGAGGCTCTTGGATCAATGGCTAAATATTACAGAATATTTTTTAAACTTCTTGCCATCTCAAAAAATATTTGAAAAACAACTACGCAATTCAGCAAGGTATAAAAGAATTCACTGTTTCCTGAAAAATGAGCTAACTCCTTGCTATTTAGCATTAATTTCATTTTCACACCAAAATTTTGAAAAGTTTTCATTATGTTATCAGAGTGAAGAACCAAAAATACACCACTTATATTCTGATTTAAATACTTTAATGAGGAATGTTATGGCTCAGTTTATCCAAGATGATGTTATTGCAGGGGAATTTGGAGAAGACCTAAAAAATGTAGATTTTGAAAACAAAAATTCATGGAAAAAACTAGGGGAAGTTAGAAGTTGGTATAAAGACAAAAAATCTCCTCAGGAATGTTCAGGAGACCAGGCAGAAATTATTTCTCTTAGATGTAAGATCATCACTAATTGCAACCACAAAATATTTAAAGTCAAATTTGCCATTCTGCAATCAAAAGCTAAGAGACATAGAAGTTTTAAAGGTAAAAGAACCAAAGAAAGAGTCAACTCAACTTTCAGTCACTGAAGGACTTTCGGAAATAACCAGAATTTCAAGTGTTTTGCATCTTTCTGAGGAACAAATTGATAGAGTAAGAGAAGAGTGGAAACTTTTAAATTGCGATAAGCCAACTCTAGATGAACTAGTGAAATTTTCAGAGGAAGTGCATATTCCAGTGCGGATTGATCATTACTGGCGTAATATATTTAGTATTAAAGACTCTAGCGGAAAAGAAAAATACTCAAATCTTGCAAAACTCATCAAGTCAATTTTAGTTTTACCTCATGGTAATGCTGATGCAGAAAGGGGATTTTCGGTTAACACTGCTCTGTTAAGGAAGGACAAGGCTAACTTAAAAGACTCAACTATAACATCATTAAGAATAGTTAAAGGGGTCATTAAACACTATGGAAGTAAAGTTCCCATAAAAAGAAATTTGTTAAATAGTGTTCGTGATTCACATAAATTTTATAAAGAGTGTGTTGATAAGCTGCTGAAGGAAGAAGAATCAAAAAAGATAAAAAGAAAGAAAGCAGAAAGAGAGGGAAAATAAGGAAAAGCAGCTAGAGAAAAAAAGAAAAGCTGAGTTTGATGACAAAATAAAAGAAAATGATGCAGAAATAAATAGGCTTAAAAAAGATAAAGAAGCCTCCCTAGCAGTAATTCAAGAGGGAACAGAAAGAATGAGAAAAGCTGTAGAAAAACAAAATACTGTTGAAATAGCAGTTGCCTCTAACTTGATCATACAAGGTTCAGCTGAAATAAAGAAAACTGAAAGTAAATTAGTTGTGGTGGAAGCAGAAAAAGATAGGCTTATCAGGAAAAGGTTTAAACAATAATATGAAAAAAGTAATTTAGTGAACAATTATACATAGTTCTTGGTTTTTAATTACCTTTTTAGGATATTATAATTTAATGTGAAACCTGAAAACTTTACTGTGAAAATCGTGAATTGCTTCTGGTTCAACAGCATATTAATGTTCAAAGTGAAACTTGAATGTGGTAAATATACTTGAATATGATAATAACACGTGAAAAGATAAGAACTGAACATTAGAAGTAAATCATACTTAAACTTTAGACATTAGACGTTATGCAAAAAATTTGGGTGTGAACTTCGACCATATATACTAATGGACTGCGCATTGGCAATAGCTGCATCAAAGCCGCCATGGCTCCAACATTGGGCACATCATCATCAGACTCCAAATTTCGTATAAAAATGCTGTTATGATTACTAATTTACGCTGCAGAACTTCAGTGTTTTCGGTGTATTATGTGAATGCGCCTCATATATAATGAAAACTCTTCAGGTAAGTTTACTTATGAGCCATATACATGCATGATCGGGTTGTTTACATTTCGTGATTTATAATGTGATGAACATTTGCGAAGAATTTGTAACATGCATTCCATTTTTTTTTCTTAAGTTACTATATTTTTATATCAATAGCTGCAAGTTTCTGGTTAAGTAATTGAACTTTATTGACTTAGGTATTTAATTCGTTTCTTACCCATGAAAAATCATAGAACTTCCTTTACTATATCGCTCAGAGCAACCATAAGCACAGCAGGTGTAACCCATCTTTTTGACTGATGTCATGTGATTTTATGTTGGAGCCAGAAATTTTGATGTCATGCGCAGTCTATCAGTATATATGGTTGAAGGGTGTGAAGCAAACTCTACAATGTATACTAAGTTGTTTTACTAGATATATACAAATATACATCTAGTTTTAATTGAAATACACTCCTAAAATTTTCCTAAAATTTTTCCAAAAATTCCTAAAATTCCTACCAAAAATTTTCCAGAAGTATGCTATGATCTCTGCTTTCCTCATATCTGCAAAAAGAAAGCTGTTCCCAGTGGCGCAGTGGTCTAAGCACTGGCATCCAACCAATTGCCGAAATGGGTCCAGGTTCGAATTCCAGTGAGGCATGGATGTTGTATGTGTCTTACGGCACTGGCTGTCTCCCTTCCCTGGAACCAGTGGCCCTAAATCCCTAAATTAGGGATGGTCGACTGCTTATAGCCCAGTGAGGTTGCTCACTGTGGTCATTAAACCTCCAACCAATCTAAAATAGAAGAAAGCTTGATACTTCCACATTTGTTTTGACAGTTACCTCTGACTTCGTTGATTTCGTTTCACAGTAAGGATGTGCAAATAAGGTGGAAGCGTTTCGTGGATGACGATGGGGCGGGGCGAAGAGTCTGGGCGTATCTCTCACTCTTGCTGCAGTGGCAGAAGAGAAAACACCTCCTGAAGATAACCCAGTAGGGGGTTGAAAGTACTCGAGGCAATCTGCTTGGGAGTGGCTTAGGGTATGGTTGGTTGTTCGTGAGGTGTTGAGGAGTCCAAGGAATGAATTGTGTGTAAATATTTACATATAGGTTTTTAAAATTTTTTCGTTCGGAATTTGTATGTTTGTAAATAGGCGTCTTCGTAGTTGTCTATAATTTCAAAAGATTTTGTGTTCAACAATTGGTTTTTAGCAACGAAAGTTAGGTTTTACAAGATTGTGGGAAGGGTGGGGGATACAATTTTGCAACCTGGACAACAACACACTTCATGGACTTGAATGTTGGTAAAGCATTTGAGAGAACCTGAAAACCAAAAATGGAACACCGCACCGGAACCCTAAACCAAGCATGACGGGCAGAAAGAATGTAAAGTGTGGTGAAATGTGAAAAGAGGTAAGCAACCTTGTAAATATTAAGGTAAAAAGAGTGTTGATGACAAATGTTATATATATAAATCTTTTTCTGAAGTTAAAAAAAAAATTAATAAACTCCATGTTTCTCCAAAATAGTAAATAACCACTTCTTCAAACTGTGGTTTGGAAAGAAAGAAAAGCTTTAAAGGAAAATACTGCAGAGTTATATTAAAAAAAAAGTAGTAGTTATTGGATGCATAGTAATAAAAATTGAAAAAAAATTAATGCATAACTTCTAAAGTTTTCAATGTATTCTGGCGAAAATTGAAACTGAACTTTATGTTGTAACATCTCATTCACTGCAAAAATTTCACTCACTTATATTAAAAAACGGAAAAAAAATTGTTTAAAAAAATTTATTTCAGTCTGATTGTTATACGATGCGTTCAGCAAAGAGCTCACCCTCTCTGGCACTGGAATGCTGGGAAGGGTCAGCAATTGATTGACAGATGGGAACTGCCCTGCATTCTCCATGCAGTTCTTTCAACCCCTTTCCTCAACAAAGCTGCTCTGCCCCATTGACGCAGTGGTCTAAGCAGTGGCTACTGACCATTCATCCACGATGGATCCTGGTTCAAATCTCAGTAGGCATGGATGCTGTGTTTGTGTTACGGCACTAGTATTGTCCCTTCCCTGGAACTAGTGGCCTTAAATTGGGGACGGGCAACTACTTATAGCCCACTGAGTTGCTCACAGTGGTCCTTAAACCTCCAATAAAAAAAAAAAAAAAAAAAAAAAAAAGCTGCATGCATTCTAGGTGATGATTAGCAGTTTGAGTTGCGGCGAATTCACTTGACGACAAAAGGGAGTAGTTACATTATAATAATACTGCATGATATAAGCAGCATTTAGACTGTTTCACACGTTAAAACAGCAAATGCATGGACACCAGAAATGGTCGATTAGGCTAAAATATGAAACTATTAAAACTTTGACTCTCCTTCTTAAAAGCAGATGCCATGTAGATTCATACTAAACATAGGACAATATACTGCATAGCTAGTTGCACTCGAGATGAAATACCATTTAAAATGAGATTCATATGCAAATAAAACAAGTGGTATGCAAACGAAAGGAACTTCATAAACCCTAGAATAATGAAATGGATAGAATAAAGAAAAAACAATTTTAAAGATAATGAACTATAAAAATAGTAGAAAGTTTGAAAGCAATAGGCTGCTTCAGAGGTTCGATGTTGCAATGAGAGCAAACAGCAAGTCATGACACACACAAATCGTCAGGGTCTTAGCAGTTGAGCTCTTCTGCGCATTTTAATCAATGCCATGTGTAGTAACTTGATGCCCTTGGAGTTCAAGAACCCTTGAACTTTTGATGACCTGGGCTCTGGGTTGTTTATGTTTTAATGATCTGTTTCTTTCTAAACAACCTAGAGCCCAAGTCATCAAAAGTTCAAGGGTTCTTGAACTCCAAGGGCACCAAGCTACTACAGATGGTGTTGCTGATTAAATATGCAGAAGAGCTGAAATGCTAAGACCCTGACAATTTGTGTGTGTCGTGACTTGCTGTTTGCTCTCATTGTGTCGTGACTTGCTGTTTGCTCTCATTGTGTCGTGACTTGCTGTTTGCTGAAGCGGCCTATTCCCTTCGAACTTTCTACTACTTCCATTGAGAATGACATGTTATGAATGTCGAAACTAGTCTGGAATTGTTTGGCTTTTTTTTGTGGAAGTGGGTTGATTGGGCTTTTTAAAATTTTTATAGTTCATTATTTTTAAAATTGTTTTTTCTTTATTCTGTTAATTTCATTATCTTAAGAGTTTGCTGAAGTTAAATTTTGCACATACAGTGGAACCTCGGTTATATATGTTTTTGTAGTGCTTGCACAGCACCATTTTTGCCGCGAGTATGATGGCAGACATCCTGACTTCTTTGTCCATTATGAAATGGGACAAATAACTCAGAGAAATGGGAAGTTTGTTACCAATGACTGGCAAACATGCTAAGCATATGGTGTCTGAGGAAAAGGTAGAATGAATTCGAAAGTCATTTTGGAGAAGCCTGAGGAGATCCATCCAAGAGTCAAGTGTGCAGCTAAGCATACCACAAACCATAGACATAGTGTGACCAAAAACGGGGGGGGCAGATAAATGTGAAGTGATGTTTTTCTTGTGGTGGCATTCTTGGAAATAGTTTCTCCAAAAATGTTCCTGTTTAATTGCCATTGGTGCCATAACTTACTTTTTTTATGTGCCTAATACATCCAAAACTGCAAGGTGTGCCTAGCTTGCATTGATTCACACTAATGAGGATGAAAAAATATATATGTATTTCTGATAATGTAAACCATCAGAGCTGCGAAGTATGATCCAGGAACTTGCTGATAAGAGTAAAGAAGTGGGATTAAAAATGAACTTTCAGAAGACAAAAGTGATGTACAATGCTTTTACCAGAAATGAAGATTTTTCATTTGATGGAGAAAGGCTGGAGATAAAAGATACGTACCTTTATCTTTGACAGCAGATATCAAGTGAGGGTCGCATTGATGAAGAAATTAATCGGCGTACAAAACTTGCCTGAAGAGCTTTTGGAAGAAACAGCATAATTTTCAAGAGCAATATGCCATTATGTCTTAAAAGAAAAGTGTTTGATCAATGCATCCTTCCAGTGCTTACGTATGGTGCAGAGACGTGGACCTTAACTAAAAGAGACATATAAAGGCTGCAGACAACTCAAAGGAGCATGGAGAGGTGCATGCTTGGTGTAACCAGGAGAGATAAGAAGAGGAACTCATGGATCCGAAAAATGACAAGAGTGGAAGACATCATGATCAGAGTTAAATCCCTGAAATGGCAATGGGCTAGACATACTGCCAGAAGGACAGACTATCGATGGACAGCCGAAATTTTAGACTGGATTCCAAGGGACAGAAAAAGACCCACAAGAAGACCACATGGGAGATGGGTGGATGAAATTCGAAAGTATGCGGGAGTAACATGGAGGAGACTAGCACAAGACAAACCATTGTGGAAGAGGCTTGGAGAGACCTTCGTCCAGCAGTGGATTGATAATGGTTGACAATGATGAAACCATCATCAGATGACTGCATGCTATTGGGCATGGAATGACCACTGGAAAGCTCATAACAATGTTTGCTATTGCATAGCATTGTTCCCTTGACTGTATGTCACAATTTATAACATTTAAAAGGTGAACGGTTAGTTATTATTTTTTCCAATTTTTAAGGGGGGGGTACATGCACCCTGATTCTACGCCTATACCGCAAACAACAAACAGTGCATCGGGTACTCCATTAGTACTACCTAAAGCTGGACATTCAGAAGAACTGAAACTGAATTTGGTATAAATAACTAACTATACTGCAAGAGTACTCATGAGGGATAAACGAATTTTGTCTACTCAGAACTCCAGCCTGGTAAAGGTTTATCTGAAGAAACAGTGCGTTTAGTAAAAGAATTTTATTGTGATGATGTAGTTATTCATAGATGTCAACCACTCCGGAAATTCTGGAGTCTGTCCGGTATTTCTATGAAAATACGGAAGTACGGATCGGCAATAAAAAATGCGTCTTTTTTTTTCGTAATTTTTTTTTTTTAGATGAACGCTTGTGTTTGTGTGTGTGTTTTTTATGTAATTGCACGAATATTGCTTATCGTTGAAGTTGTAGCATAGTCTCAGTTTTTTTTTACGGACGGCAGGCGTCATGAAAGCCACTCTTAGGTGCTAGATCCTTAAAATAACTGCTTGTGATTTGTTTAAGTGATCGATCCCATGAGTAGAGGATGGATCTGCTTCGAGTAGAACCGCATGCATGCTGTGGTAAGGCAACTCAACTTAGAAGTAGTTCTTCTTAATTCGTGTTCTCTGCTTATAATAATGATGGGTGATTTAATTTCTAAAGGATAGGCAATAAGAAATCAGAAGTTCTTACCGGAATATAGTGCAAAATGGCCATGTTTGAAAAAAGGAAAAACAGCTAGTAGTGCACTGTGTATTGTTTGTAGTAGTGATTTTTCAGTAGCGCATGGCAGTCGTGATGATTGGCATCGACATATTGCTGGGCCGAAGCATCAGAAACTTGCTACTGGATTTGAAAACTCAAGTACAGTTAATCTTTCTTTGAAGTTGATGATTCTGAATCCGTAACAAAGGCTGAAACACTGTTTGCTAATTTCCTTATTGAGCATTACATTCCAATAGCTTTTAGTGACCATTATTTTATATGTTCCCGGACTCTAAAATTGTGTGAAAGTACAGTGCTGTCCGCACCAAGACTACAGCTATGGTATCAACTCTAGCTCGTGCAACATGTTAGAAAGTACCCTTTTTTATGCAAAATGGTCCATATGCTGTTTGTACAGATGGCAGTAATGATACAGGAACATCACAATTGTACCCCATCATTGCTAGATATTTTGACACTGCGTTTGGAAAAGTGATTTCAACATTACTGTGTATTGCTTCAAATGTTGACAGATCCACAGGTGCATTAATTTTTGAGCTTGTGGATGATGAGTTTGTATCACAAAATATTCCATGGAACAACTAACTGTGTTGCATTTGGGAGTGATAATGCATCTGTAATGGTTGGTGTACAATAAGGGGTTAGCAAACACATTCTTCAGAAACAGGAAAATGTATTTGTGCACGGTTGTCCATATTGCTGCAGAAAGAGCATGCACAAAACTACCAGTTGCCATAGATGAGTTCTTAATAAATAGATATTTATTTTTACTTGAATAAAAGCTTCAAATGTCAAAAAGGAACTCACAGTTTCAAGAGATTTCTTGTGTTGCAACTAGAAATTTTTAAAAACAGTGTACTGCAAAGTGTTATCAGTGGCCAGCTTTCATAGCTTTTTTCCAAAATGAAAACTGCTTGCTTCAGCCTGAACTTTAAGAAAAGTCAAAACAGTGTCTAAGGAAACTGTTGTCAGCATATCAAAAGTTGTACCCTTAATTGATCGGCCAGCCAAAAAGCAAAAATTGGATAAAGGTCAACTTCAAGAAATGGTTAATTGCAAAGATAAGCATGTTCTCCCCCTCCCATAAAATAGTGAAGGTTTCAGAAATTATTAGGAAAGCACACATTTCTCAGAACGAAAAAAATAGTAAAAGGGCAAAGGCATTATCAAGTAAACAAAAGGGGTGCCTAAAGCTGGAAGACAGTAGGTTAAGTGAATTTGTGCTATGGTTAAAGAATCTACTACTCAACTCTATTGTTTGTTTCTGAAAAACTCATTGCCTTTATTTGAAATGTGAACAAAATTCTACAATCTGAAAAACCACTAATACACTGATTACGAAGAGAATTGCAAACTTTACTTACTGAATTATACGTTAGATTTGTCACCCCTGAATCGGTTGCTGCTTCAAAAGAAATGGCAGAGGTAAACTATTGTGATGTGAGAAATCATTGCAAGAATGATACCATAGTATTGAGACAAAACAATGCATCAGGAAATTACTAAATGAGGAGAAAATAAATTAAGATGATGTAAACCAATTTTATTCTGTTGTCAAGTTTTGAAATAAGATCCTGTTATGAAATATGCTGAGGTGGCTGATGTATCTTTGAGATCTGAAGTAACATTTGAATATGTTGAGTATTTTATACAAAAGTTTCCCACAATTATATCTGCAAGTGATGTTGATAAATTGAGCTTCAGTTTCTGCGATACCAAGTTGACAGATTTGATGGCATTTTGAAATGTGACCGAATTGACACAGTGTGGCACTTGATAAGCCAGATGAAAGATGGCAGTGGGGTTACTAAATATGACTTGTTTGCAAAGGCAATGTTTTTAGTACTAGTAATTTCTCACAGTAATGAAAGTAAATGCATATTCAGCATTGTGAGAAAGAACAGGACTGACTTTTGTTCAAATCTTTTTGACAAGGTTCTATCAAATTTGCTGGTGGAAAAAGCTAGAATGATTCCTGCAGAAGACTTGTGTTATAAACAAGATTTTTCAAAATATATGTTCAGGAAGCTACGATCAGCCTTCTGCTTCCCTTGTGAAGGACTCAAATTTATTAACAACAAAAGTTCATTTCTTTTCTCACTAGCTGCTTGATTTTTCTGCAAAGCAAGTTAATTGCAATACAATAATAAAACTTAATATTTTTCAGTTATGTGCCAGGAATATGTTTATGTGAACTGTATTTTCAAATTTATGAGCAAGAATATTTAATTGAACAAAATGCTGACCTGTTTCTGAAGTATGTTAAAATTTTGAAATTTTATATTTACTAATTTCAAATAATTTATACATTAAATTAAAAATACATTGCTATATTTTTATTAAGTTGTAATTAGTTTTTAAAATTATTTCATACTTTTGTAAATGTGTAAAATATCAGGCATGTTAGTACTCCTGAAGTTATGGATGCTCAAAACTCCTGAAATTTACCTTAACACTCCTGATATGGAGTCTCTAGGCAGACGTGCCAACTCTCCGGAGTTTCAGCCATTCCTCCTGCCCTCCGGATAAATGTCAAATTTCCCCGATTTTCGCCGATAATTAGCCGTTACGATGGTCGAAATGAGCGACACAGAAGAAAAAGATTTCGAACCGCTCGTGAAATCTTTTTCTTTCTGCATTGATGTAAGACGGCATTTACAGTCATCTGTATCGTACCTTTCCTCTCCTCATATCTGCAAAAAGAAAGCCACCCCCGGTGGCGCAGTGGTGTTTTATGTTGGTTACAAACACACTCGCGTGCCAGCTGTGACCTACTTATCTTTTCACGTCTCCCCACTCTTAGCTGCAAGCTCTGTTTATGTTTTCTTCAGAGTTTTGCGGAGTGCTTTTCAGTTTTGCTTTACTGTGGAGATTTTTATTTCTTGTTTTGCACCACGTTTGTCTCTTTTTCCCTTCTTCGTCGCATTTTGTAGAAGATTATGTGCTCCTTTGTTCATCTCTAATTGTGAATCTGTTATTGTCAGCTTTAATTGTTTTATCTTCTATTGTAGCATTTTGTGCACACTTAGTTTGTGAATTTGTTTTTGTTTTTTTCTCATTCCTTTCACTACGTTTTGCGGGAGATTTTTCCTTTTGCATTACGCCACACTTTCACGGTTTTTAATGTTTCATTTTATGTCATATCTTTGGCAATTTGGTTCTTCTTTACATATTAGCTGTTATTGTCTTTGCTGCATAATAAAGTTGTGAAACTGAGCGCCGGCTTCCGACAAATTGTCCGATTTGGGTTCAGGTTCGAATTGCAGTGGGGCATGGATGTTGCATACTTGCCAACTTTTACGGATTATCCATAGAATTTACGGATTTCTGCTTAATTTTACTGATTTACAGATGTCTTTTTTTATGGATTTTTTAATATTTCGATTGCTCAATCGAAATATTTCAATCCCCTGCAACCATCTACTTAGATAGGCACTGTAACGGGAGTGCTCAAATGACGTGCCAACCAGAGTTCTCCAAAATGCGTAATTTAATTACGCATCTAGTGCAGATCAAAATTTTACCAACGCGTAAAAATACGCATCTGGAATTTTTTGCGCTGCGTAAAAGTATGCGTTGGTAATTTTTCTCGACATGTAAAAATATGCATCGCAAATTTTTCTCGGAGTATAAAACTACTCATAGAAGAATTTCACTAATTCGTAAAAATACGCATCGGGACGGTACTTCGTCTTTCAGAGACGTAAGTAAACGAAATAAAGATTTTTTCCGTAATCGTAATTTCTTTTTCCCGTGATGTTGCCCCGTCCAGTATTGTTATATATAATTTTATTTCGTAAATATTTGTATTTCAGTTTGAAAATGGAGGAAAAATTTCAGAAAACGGAAATTTGAAGGCGAAAAAATTTCGCTGTGATCTTAAGGCATGAAATTGCGACGGCTTCGAGGAATTTCTCCTTTTTCGTTATAATTTCGGTTATCCGCGAGATCAATGCATAACTGAATAGAAATTTTGGGGCAATTACTAGTGGTGGAGGATGTTTTTCGCCTGAAACTTTCGAAAGAGGAAATTTTGTCTTTCAAAACTTTCGGAAACGGAAGTTAGATGCAGTGAAGATTTCTCCCGTAATCGTAATTTTATTTTTCACGTGATGTTTCCTCTGCCTAGTATTGTTGTTAAATATCATTTTATTTCATAAATATTTGTATTTCAATTTGAAAATGGAGGGAAAATGTCCGAAAACGGAAATCGGACGTAGCAAAGATTTCTCCCGTAACTGTAATTTTTTTCCCCCAACGATGATCAGAACTGTATCCTGTATTCTTAAATATCCCCCCTCGAAAAAAAGTTTTGCATTTCAGTTTGATAAACGGGGGGGGGGGGGCAGAAACAAAAGTGACGAAGCTGAAAAATTTGTAAAAATTGATGCATAGTGTTCAAAAGTATTTGTATGTTCAAAGTTACACTGTTCATCTTTTTTCTAAAATAGTGAAAGCTGTCATGCATTCGTGATGAATAAAATTGTCATCCAAGGGCAGTAAAAAAAAACAATAATAAAGAAATGGGAAGGGAAACAAAGATATCAGCAAATGAAAATTTTAGTTTAGTATTGAAACACCACAGGTTTGCAAGGCTAACATTGAACAAAATTAAGATTTTATTTTATGGTTTTTTAAATTATTATTTAAACACAGATAATACTAGTTTAGTTATTGTGGCATATGCAGAGATTTTTACTGCATATTTATTAATATAATTATGTTTTGTTTTGTGGTGAATGGTGTTCGCACAAAAGTTTTACTGATGCACATTTTCCAAAGTTGGCAAGTATGATGTTGTATTTGTCTTACGGCACTGGCTCTCTCCCTTTCTTGGAACCAGTGGCCCTAAATTAGGGATGGGCGACTGCTTATAGCCCACTGAGGTGCTCACTGTGGTCGTTAAACCTTCAACCATGAAGAAAGCTTGACACTTCCACATTTGTTTTGACAGATACCTCTGTCTCTCGCTCTCTATTCCAACACTGGAAAAACTGCTGACAGTTAAGTCCAGAATGAAAGAAAAATGCTTTGAGCAAAACTTTTGTAGATCTTTGTTAAAGAGAGCTAAATTGGCTACTGTACATTCACTAAATAAGAATAAAGATTAATTATGATTAAATAATGTATCAAAAATTAAGTACATATCTTGTATTAATTATTAATATTATTAATTGTATCTGGTTGAGACAACTATTTTTGCTATGCTTTTTATTTTGCATATAAACATACAGTCTGCATTCAGAATAACTTTTTAAACATTAAAAATGCTATGTACCAATAATACTACTTCTGGAAAATTGCTCCTGCATCTATAAAAAGTCAATAAAAAATAGCACTCCTGATTTTATGAGCTGTAAAAAATCTCCTGATTTTTAGATTTTGAAGGTTGGCACGTCTGTGTCCAATATATATCATCATTATCATCATTAACCATTATCAATCCACTGCTGGACGAAGGTCTCCCCAAGTTTCCTCCACAACGGTCTGTCTTGTGCCAGTCTCCTCCATGTCACTCCTGCATAATTTCGAATTTTATCCACCCATCTTCCATGTGGTCTTTTCCTGTCCCTTGGAATCAAATCTAAAATTTCGGCTGTCCATCGATGGTCTGTCCTTCTGGCAGTATGTCCAGCCCATTGCCATTTCAGGGATTTAACTCTGATCATGATGTCTTCCACTCTTGTCATTTTCGGATCCACGAGTTCCTCTTCTTATCTCTCCTGGTTACACCAAGCATGCACCTCTGCATGCTGCTTTGAGTTGTCTGCAGCCTTTGTATGTCTCTTTTAGTTAAGGTCCACGTCTCTGCACCATAAGTAAGCACTGGAAGGATGCATTGATCAAACACTTTTCTTTTAAGACATAATGGCATATTGCTCTTGAAAATTATGCTGTTTCTTCCAAAAGCTCTCCAGGCAAGTTTTGTACGCCGATTAATTTCTTCATCAATGTGACCCTCACTTGATATCTGCTGTCCAAGATAAACATACGTGTCTGTTATCTCCAGCTTTTCTCCATCAATCGATAAATTTTCGTGTAAAAGCATTGAACATCACTTTTGTCTTCTGAAAGTTCATTTTTAATCCCACTTCTTTACTCTTGTCAGCAAGTTCCTGGATCATACTCTGCAGCTCTGATGGGGTAGGTGCAAAAATGACTATGTCATCAGCAAAATGAAGGTGGGTTAGATAATCTCCATTAATCTTTATCCCTTTGTTTTCCCAGTTCAGTGATTGAAAGGCATTTTCCAATGTGGCATTAAAGAGCTTCAGAGATATGGTGTCACCTTGTCTCACTCCCTTTCCAATTTTTATGTGTGTTGTATTTTCAAACAGCCGAATCTTTGCACTTGCATTTTCATAGATGTTATTAATAATATTAATTTATGCATCTTCAATACCGCAGGATTTTAGAGCCATTGTAACTGCTGGTGGTTTCTCTGAATCAAAGGCTTTTTCATAATCGATAAAAGCCATGCACAATGGAAGTTCATATTCCCTCGCTCTTTCAATTAGTTCTCTCAGTACGTGGATATGATCTATTGTGATGTAGCCACTCCTGAATCCAACTTGTTCTCTCGGTTGAGCCATGTCCAGTGTCACCTTCAAACGGTGTGAAAGAACTTTAGTGAAGATTTTATAAACTACTGATAGGAGGCTGATAGGTCTGTAGTTCCCGAGATCCTCAATGTCACCTTTTTTATGTAGCAGGATCATTGTAGCATTGTTCTAATCCTCAGAAATCTTCCCTTCATTAAGGCATCGAGTGAAAATTTGGGCAAGTACTGTTTCGATTTCTCCACTTGCTTCTTGTATGATGTCTGCAGTAATTCCATCTTCTCCTGGAGCTTTTCCCCGCTTCATGTTCTTCATTGCATGTGCAACTTCTGCTGGGAGGACTGTCAGAACTCTGGTACTGGTACCTTTCATGATGTCTGGAGTACATGTATCATCCCTTTCATATAATTTGGAGTAGAAATCTTTCACTCTTGTCAAAATTTCGCCTCTATTTCTTGTTACAGAACCATCTTCTTTTCTCAGTGCCATAATCTGTTTTCTTCCCTTACTGAGATGACCCTTTGCTATCTTTAGGCTTTGGTTGTTTTTAATTGCTTTCCTTACTAGTTCACAGTTGAATTTCCTTACGTCTTCAGTGATACTTTTTCGTACTGTCTTGCATAGCTCTATATATTCCACTTTGGAAGTCACATCTTCTTTAGTTGTCCTCATCTCTCTTCTTTTTTGCATCAACATTTTGGTTTTTCCTGATAATTTGCTCACATGATTTGTTCACATAATCTGTTTTCTTCCCTTACTGAGATGACCCTTTGCTATCTTTTGTCTTTGGTTGTTTTCAATTGCTTTCCTTACTAGTTTACAGTTGAATTTCCTTATGTCTTCAGTAATACTTTTTCTTACTGTCTTGCATAGCTCTATATATTCCACTTTGGAAGTCACATCTTCTTTAGTTGTCCTCATCTCTCTTCTTTTTTGCATCAACATTTTGGTTTTTCCTGATAATTTGTTCACATGCAACTTGTTCTTAGACCCAGCTAATTTTGTTGCTGTTTCCATAAGAGCTTTGGTTACTTTTCTGTTAACTTCAGAAATATCCACTTCTTCCAATGTTAGGCCTTCTAAAGCAGATAATCTGTTCTTCAGTTCCAACTTGAAGGTATTATGGTGTTTTTTAAGGTTGGTTATGTCAATACAGTTTGTTTGTCTTATGAGCTTGCTACGTTCGAGTTTAGTGTTGAGGTGTATCTTACATCTCACCAATCTATGGTCACTACCTGTGTTGAACTTGTTTAGCACACTGCAGTCTTCTATGACGAATTTTTTGTTACACATAATAAAATCAATTTCACTTGTCATCCCATTTGGATGTCTCCATGTCCATTTCCTGTGTGGCTTTTTCTTGAAAAAGGAGTTCAAGATGAAAAACCCTTCTGTTGCCGTGACCGAATTTACCTACTAAAGTTTCATTCTGTTGCCGTTGTCCTATTTTTGCATTGAAATCTCCCATAATTATCTTCAAGTGCTGCTTACCTTTATTATTTAGATGACTAATTTCCTCATAAAATTCTTCAATTTCTTCTTCAGGATGACTTGTGGTGGGTGATTAAGTTTGAATAATCTGAGCCTGGTTTCTTCCCGAGAGTTGAATGACGAGTCGTGCAGCTCTTTCAGAGGAACTTTCAACTTCTACAACTTTATCCTTCAGTTTCTTGTTTATTATAAAACCAACACCACTAGTTCTGCCAGTATCAGTCCCACGATAGTAGAAGAGATGTCCACTTTTCAGTTCAATGAGATCTTCTCCTTTTCTCCTTACCTCACTTAGCCCGACAATGTCCCACTTGATCCTTTGTAGTTCCTCTTCCATATATATATATAACGCTTGTGGGACTCCAACAAATGTTGCACTGAGCGCCATGAATTCTAAAGCCAGCCCTGCTTCTTAGACTCACGTGTAATTCTTTAATTTTGAAGTGATGGATCTGCAATAAAAGATGTGGCAATGAATATTTTTTTCTTTGTTGAGTAATGGGCATCAAGTAGCATTATCCACTTTTTAAAACTGCTTCTGATGTGCAGATGTTGTTTTGTGGATGTTACTATGAATAAATAGTATTAGGTAAGTTCAATGATTTTTTTGCCTTCTTTTCCTTACATACAACTGGCAAATTCATCCTATGTGGATGATATTTAAAAACGTGTATGAAAAAACATTAACATAACTGTAGCGATGAATGCCACATAGATTATGAATGATTGATTACCCATAAATGATTACATGGATAATTGAAATTTTAGAAATTACCCAAATTATTCACTTACTCAAATATGAGGCTTTTCAAAAGCCAAATGCAGTTGTAATTATACTATTCAAATATCAAACAAAAATAGACAGTTGGCTAAGTAAGAAAAAGACTGTTATATTGAACTCAGAAATAAATACTGTTTTGCCAGCAACTAAAATATTTATCAATGAGAATTTAATCCCAGTTTACAGACATTTATTCTGGAGTGCAAGAAAATTACTGCAGCAAGAGAAAATTAAATACACATGGTTGAAAAACAGCAGTATTTTTATAAAAAAGGGTGACCATGACCCAAGGAAGAAAATTTATTTCTTGGAAGAATTATATGAACTTGGTCTGGTTCTTTGATGGAAGGTCTTATATTGTGTCTGAGAATATGGTAGGATTTTTTCTATTTGATGGAATAATCTCCACTGTGTTCATGGTGTGATGGTTTGTGGGATGTCTATAATGTACTGTAACTAATACTCAGGTATGATTTCTTAATGTAATTCGATACTGCCAGAAAAGGGAACTATACTACTATTTTTTTTTTTTTTTTTTTTAGTGTGTGTGTTTGTGTGTTTCTCTTTTTTGTATGGTGCTAATAATAAATATACATACTTTAAATCCTACATAGTGCCTATAACAGCATGATTTGCCGCCCCAGTGGCACAGTGGGCTAAGCAATGGCCTCTGATTATTCGTCCGAACGGGGTCCGGGTTCGAATCCCGGTGAGGCATGGATGTTGTGTTTGTCTTACGGCACTGGCTCTCTCCCTTCCCTGGAACCAATTACCCTAAATTAGGGACGGGCGACTGCTTATAGCCCATTGAGTTGCTCACGGTGGTCGTTAAACCTCCAATCAAGAAGAAGAACAAGATAACAGCATGATTTACACTCAATCTTCAATAGAGACATGACTCTATTTTTGTAAATGCCTCAAGAACTGGCTTTTGAGTTTCCTATTAATTTTTAATTAGAAATATCTTAGCAGAACATTACACTGTGAACATTGCATTTATTTTCCTTGAAAATGCTATGAGGGTAAGTTTCTTGAGTTTTCAATTAAATTTTGATTTGTGGTTATTTTAATAGAACACAGTAGATATGTTTTCTACTATCCTTTGTTTTTCATTTTCTTTCCTTCTCTTGTGTGTGTGTGTAAAATGCAAATTGAGATATGAGACTTACCTGAAATGTTAGAATGATTAGTGCTTGTACTAATGGTGAAGTGATTTGCATTGTGTTTATAACTTTGATATACTTTCCTGTTATTGATAAAGAAAGGAAGATCAAACTTATCTTTTTATACACTGACTGAAAAAAAATCCCAACCCCAAGAAGGGG
Source organism: Macrothele yani (assembly GCA_039090855.1). NCBI lineage: Eukaryota > Metazoa > Arthropoda > Arachnida > Araneae > Macrothelidae > Macrothele > Macrothele yani. The sequence continues at coordinate 76,549,323 of CM076993.1, read as the reverse complement.
TTGTGTTAGATAAACGGCAGTTGGTAGGCGGTGAGAGTACATCTGTAAGATGACGTCTATGCAAATTTCGCGCTCGGCGCATACGTGTGGCACTAGTAGCGCCCCTCGGAACATGTAAAGCAGGTTTGCAGTAAATACGCGCTGTAACTTTTGTGAGCGTTAGTTATCGTTGAGATTCGATGTAGGGTGTTGATGTTAGTCAAGAATGCCTTTAAGAAGACGAAGAAGCCATTATCAACAGCTCACGGAATTTGAACGAGGTCGTGTAATAGGGCTACGAGAAGATGGATTTTCTTTCCGCAATATTGCAGAACGACTTGCAGGAATGTAGCCACTGTGCATGATTGTTGGCAGCGGTGGTCAAGGGAAGGTACTGCCTCAAGAAGACCGGATTCCGGCCGGCCACGTGGCACTACTGAGAGGGAAGACCGCCGTGTACGGTGTCTGGCCGTGGCGCATCGTACCGCGTTTGCGGCAGCAGTTCGAGCTGCAGTTGCCACCACAGTGACACAACGAACTGTTACAAATCGGTTACTTGAAGGACAGCTCCGAGCCAGACGCCCTGTAGCGTGCATTCCACTTACTCCAAACCACTGCCGTTTGTGACGTCAGTTGTGTCAAGCTAGAGCTCATTGGAGGACGGAGTGGAGATCTGTTGTGTTTTCTGATGAAAGCCGGTTCTGCCTGGGTGCCAGTGATGGCCGTGTGTTGGTTAGGAGGAGGCCAGGTGAGCGCCTGCAACCAACCTGTCTGCGGCCGAGACACACTGGACCTACACCTGGAGGTATGGTCTGGGGAGCAATTTCCTATGACAGCAGGAGCACTCTCGTGGTTATCCCACGCACCCTGACGGCACAGTTGTACGTCGGTCTGGTGATTCAACCTGTTGTGCTGCCATTCTTGAACAGCATTCCAGGGGGTGTTTTCCAATAGGATAACGCTCGCCCGCATACCGTTGTTGTAACCCAACATGCTCTACAGAGTGTCGACATGTTGCCATGGCCTGCTAGATCACCAGATCTTTCACCAATTGAGCACGTATGGGACTTCAATGGACGACAACTCCAGCGTCACCCCCCAACCAGCATTAACCGTCCCTGTATTGACCGACTAAGTGCAACAGGCATGGAACTCCATCCCACAAACTGACATCCAGCACCTGTACAACACAATGCATGAACGTTTGCGTGCTTGCATTCAACATTCTGGCGGTTAGACCGGTTATTAATGTACCAGCATTTCATATTTAAAATGGCTGTTCTCGCGCTTACAATAAGCTGTGATCTTGAAACCTTAATTGATTACATATGTTACCTATACAAATGTATTGCCGCCATTTCATTCCTCTACAACTATTTTTTCGTGGTGTTGGGATTTTTTTCCGTCAGTGTAGATGTTGCAGGGAGTGGCTTTTGAACTCTCACAATTTAAGATTATAATTCCTACTAACAAACAGCATGCAAATAGACAAATTTAATGCACAGTAATTTATATACAACACAACAAATAAATAATATCATTTCTTGTAGTTCCACAAATTCATTGAAAATTATTCATATTAATGCAAGATCCTTACTAAATAAGCCTCCATCTTATCGAGGCACTAATTCAGGTTACTAACTTACAAATAGATATTTTATGTATAACAGAGACATGGTTTCTCCCTGAAAATTATAGTGTTGACTTACATACTAATCACTAAGCTGTTCTCTGATATTCAGAGTTAGCTCCACATAGAAATACAAACTACCAAATAATTTTTACTTACTGTTGCTGTATCAGACTTCTCCATTTACAGCGATCTTGATATACAACTCGGGCTTCACTGACATCCATCACATGCCGTACACAAGATCTTCTATACTTTCATACTCATAATCTTTTTTTATGCAGACTCTCCTGAATCTGATCCTCCCATGACTTCCTTGGCCTTCCTCTACCTTTCCTCCTGCCACTTGGGCTAAAAATATTTTCTTAGTAAGCATCTCATCACTCATTCTTTTAACATGGCCAAACCACCGAAGCATATTACTCTCCACCTTGCTAACAACATTTTGCTTTACATCACACAACTGCAATACATCTTCATTCCTCACACAATCAGATCGTGTCTTGCCACAAACCCCACGTAAGTAATGCATTTCTCCAGCACACAAACAACTCCTATGTTTCTTCTGCAGTACCCAGGTTTCACTGACATACATCAGAGTAGGAACAATTACTGTTTCATACACAGTCATGCGGGACTCTCTAGAGAACCCATCATTCCTGTGAAAACCTCCCAGAGCAGCTATGACTTTCAAAGAAAAATTCACTTGCCTACTGATTTCCCCATCCAACTTGTTCTCTCTGTCAAACATGCTTCCTAAATACACAAACTCACTCACCTGGTCAATCACAGTGCCATTTATACTTACATTGCATTCAGTGCTACCCATTCCTCTCTCAAACACCATAACTTTGGTTTTTCCCTTATTTATACTCAGTTTGAATTTCATCAAACTTCGTTCATCCGAGACAACATACCCTGCAACTCACTCTTGCTCTCTGCCAACAGGACAGTGTATCAGCATACAACAATCTGCACACACGGATAGCACCAAGACCTGAACTAGTATTATCTATTTTGGCATCACACATGCTCGCATCCATAAATACCACAATTGACCATAATAAAAATATAATCCAAACCAATGACTGACTGCAACCAAATAAATAAATAAACCTTCTTTCTTACTAATTGTATAAACTTCTTAATCCAATTACAGTATTCTCTTTCCTTATTGTTGGATGCAAAATTAATTATTGTTGGATGCAAAATTAACGGATCGTAATCCAGGCTCCCGAGACAAAAGTGCATTTGTCAATCTCAGCACTGCGCCAGAGAAAGCGAGACAGCCAGTGTGAGTTCTGAGAAAGAGAGGGAGATGGCTCACGCTCCTCCCACCATTCGTGCCCCTTCTTCCATGCCATTTATTCACGCACATGCTCGTTTATCACCGACTCTTTTATCAGCGTCACGAGGGAGCATACGATTACCCTTGATCTAAGAATTCTAGTACTCTTTTACGAGTGTTTTTCTCTTCGTGAGTGTGTGTGAAATTTAAGAAAAAAAAATGCATAAATGGCTTATAAAGAAAAGTGCGTCAGGCGTGGACCAGGAGCCTACGACCTGTACGGCCGACTCATTGTCACATGAGGTAAGTGAAGAAGCCGATCCTGATGGAACATCCGAAAATAAAAGACTAAAACCTAACAAGTAGTCAAAAGACACAAAAATTAAAAAAAGAAAATATGACGAGTCTTATTTGAAGCTAGGTTTTACGTGGACGGGAAGTTTAGTGGAACCTAATCCACAATGCATTGTTTGCGCTGCAATTCTTTTAAAAAATGCAAGGAAACTGTCACTTTTATGACGGCATTTGGAAACTAAGCATGGGCTTTTAAAAAACAAAGATGTGAAGTATTTTGAGTGTCTTTTAGATGACTTGCAGAGTAGAAAAAATAAAATTGTAGAGTTTTCCGGTAAAGAAGAAAACGAAAATGCCTTCAAAGCCTCTTACAAAGTTATCCTTCAAATTGCTAAATCCGGAAAAAGTCGCACAATTGGCAAAAACCTTATTCTCCCTGCTGCGGCGGAAATCTCTTCTTGTATGTTTGGCGAGGAAGAAGCAAAAATAGTTACAAAGATTCCTTTGTCAAACGACACTGTTTCCAGGAGAATTAAAGATATGGCTTTAAATACTAAAGACCAACTGGCAATGGCCATTCAAAATAGCCCGTTATTTGCTTTGCAGCTGGACGAAACTACAGATGTTGCTGGTCTAGCTCAGTTACTTGTTTTTGTGTGCGGCAAATTCCAGGATCAAATGTTTGAAGACATTTTATTTTGTAAGCCTCTTGAAACTTCAACTACGGGTGAAGACATTTTTAAAAGTGATTGATTGCTGTATTTTTTAAAGAAAACAACCTTGAATGGAAAAACTGTGTATCATTATGCACAGATGGTGCCAAGGCCATGAGTGACCATATTACCGGACTAGTAGGACATGTGAAAAAAGTTTCTCCCGAGTGCAAGTTCAGTCACTGTTGCCTCCACTGTGAAGCTTTAGTCGCTAAGTATCTGCCTGATGACTTGAAAGCAGCTCTTGACCACTGTGTTAAAATTGTTAATTTTATCAAAACTCGTCCTCATAAATCGCGCTACTTCGCAATTCTTTGCCAAGAAATGGGCAGTCTTTATGCAAAGTTGCTGCTCCACACTGAAGTATGCTTGCTTTCACGTGGCAATGTCCTTTGCCGCTTATTTGAACTGCACATGTTTTTCATAGACCATGGTTCTCATTTAGTGTCAGTACTGAATGATTTTGAATGGCTTCTATAACTAGCATATTTATCTGCTATCTTTGAAAAAATAAACGCTTGGAATTTGTCTATGCAGGGTGAAAGTGTTGATATTTTTAATGTGGAAAAGAAAGCAGAAGCAATGATTTAAAAGTTGAATCTTTGGGAAAATGCATTAAAAAACAACAAATCTGAACAGTTTGAAAGAATGGACTCATTTCTAAAAGAAAATCAAAGGAACATTTCTGAATTTTCTGCAATGCAATCTGAAATGACGCTTCATATGAGCACTCTCAGGACACGTATAAGGGAATATTTTCCACCTCCAGACAAAACTACGGACTGGATCCGTGACCCTTTCTCTTTCGCAGTAGAAAATTGTGCTCTGCCGCTTCTCCAAAAAGAACAGTTGATCGAGTTGTCATGTCATGTGATCCCTCTTTGAAAAAATCCATGCTAATAATGCTTTAGTTAACTTTTGGATTGGCATTGAAAAGGAATCTGCAGTGCTTTTTGAAGTCACTGTAATACATCTTCTTCCCTTCACTATTACTTATTTATGTGAAAGTGGTTTTTCGTCCTGACTTATTTGAAAAATAAGTATAGAAATAGACTTGATGTTGAGGACAATTTAAGACTTTATCTATCAAAGATCGCCCCAAATATTGACCAACTTTGTAGGTGCAAACAAGCGCACCCTTCTCACCAAATTTATTAGATGGGGGTAGTTTTTCACCCGTACATATTTGTTCGTTTTATTTACTCTTATACAAAACTTGAACATACAGACATAAACCCAATCTAAGATCTACGGTTCATGATTTTCAGAGTTTTGTTAAACTGGTTTTGTATTTGGTAATAGAGTTTACACTCGGAAAGCTGTTACAAGCTTTTGATTTTAGAAATAAATTTAATTTCTGTGTTTACTACTTAGCTGCACACTGTTTTCTGTGATTAGTAATCATCTTAAAACAATATCAAAATATATGATGTAGGCGTAGGCTAAGTTGATTTTCTTGTTTGTCTGAAAATTTAATTACTGAGTTTGTTATTGCTATGTATGTCAAAAAATGAAGTTTTTATAAAGATATTTCATTTTTAAAATACCTAGTCTAACCCTCTACTTGCTAAAGTAACTTTTATGTATTTGTATTTAAAAAAAAGGGGTACGCATGATTGCTGCACCATGAAAAGGGGTACGTTAGGTAAAAAGTTTGAGAAACACTGCGTCTGCCCTAAATCATGATATCATCATCATCATCATCATCCTTGTCAACCATTATCAATCCACTGCTGGACGAAGGTCTCCCCAAGTTTCCTCCACAACGGTCTGTCTTGTGCCAGTCTCTTCCATGTCACTCCCGCATACTTTCGAATTTCATCCACCCATCTCCCATGTGGTCTTCTTGTGGGTCTTTTCCTGTCCCTTGGAATCCAATCTAAAATTTTGGCTGTCCATCGATGGTCTGTTCTTCTGGCAGTATGTCCAGCCCATTGCCATTTCAGGGATTTAACTCTGATCATGATGTCTTCCACTCTTGTCATTTTTCGGATCCACGTGTTCCTCTTCTTATCTCTCCTGGTTACACCAAGCATGCACCTCTCCATGATCCTTTGAGTTGTCTGCAGCCTTTGTATGTCTCTTTTAGCTAAGGTCCACGTCTCTGCACCATACGTAAGCACTGGAAGGATGCATTGATCAAACACTTTTCTTTTAAGACATAATGGCATATTGCTCTTGAAAATTACGCTGTTTCTTCCAAAAACTCTCCAGGCAAGTTTTGCACGCCGATTAATTTCTTCACCAATGTGACCCTCACTTGATATCTGCTATCCAAGATAAACGTACGTGTCTGTTATCTCCAGCTTTTCTCCATCAATCGATAAATCTTCATTTCTTGTAAAAGCATTGAACATCACTTTTGTCTTCTGAAAGTTCATTTTTAATCCCACTTCTTTACTCTTGTCAGCAAGTTCCTGGATCATACTCTGTAGCTCTGATGGGGTAGTTGCAAAAATGACTATGTCATCAGCAAAACGAAGGTGGGTTAGATAATCTCCATTAATCTTTATCCCTTTGTTTTCCCAGTTCAGTGATTGAAAGACATTTTCCAATGTGGCATTAAAGAGCTTCGGAGATATGGTGTCACCTTGTCTCACTCCTTTTCCAATTTTTATGTGTGTTGTATTTTCAAACAGCCGAATCTTTGCACTTGCATTTTCATAGATGTTATTAATAATATTAATGTATGCATCTTCAATAGCGCAGGATTTCAGAGCCATTGCAACTGCTGATGGTTTCACCGAATCAAAGGCTTTTTCATAATCGATAAAAGCCATGCACAATGGAAGTTCATATTCCCTCGCTCTTTCAATTAGTTCTCTCAGTACGTGGATATGATCTATTGTGCTGTAGCCACTCCTGAATCCAGCTTGTTCTCTCGGTTGAGCCATGTCCAGTGTCACCTTCAAACGGTGTGAAAGAACTTTAGTGAAGATTTTATAAACTACTGATAGGTCTGTAGTTCCTGAGATCCTCAATGTCACCTTTTTTATGTAGCAGGATCATTGTAGCGTTGTTCCAATCCTCAGGAATCTTCCCTTCATTAAGGCATCGAGTGAAAATTTGTGCGAGTACTGTTTCGATTTCTCCACTTGCTTCTTGTATGATGTCTACAGTAATTCCATCTTCTCCTTGAGCTTTTCCCCGCTTCATGTTCTTGATTGCATGTGCAACTTCTTCTGGGAGGACTGGGAGAACTCTGGTACCTTTCATGATGTCTGGAGTACATGTATCATCCCTTTCATATAATTTGGAGTAGAAATCTTTCACTCTTGTCAAAATTTCGCCTCTATTTCTTGTTACAGAACCATCTTCTTTTCTCAGTGCCATAATCTGTTTTCTTCCCTTACTGTTTCACAGTTGAATTTCCTTAGACTTTAGACTTTGGTTGTTTTCAATTGCTTTCCTTACTAGTTCACAGTTGAATTTCCTTACGTCTTCAGTAATACTATTTCGTACTGTCTTGCATAGCTCTATATATTCCACTTTGGAAGTCACATCTTCTTTAGTTGTCCTCATCTCTCTTCTTTTTTGCATCAACATTTTGGTTTTTCCTGATAATTTGTTCACATGCAACTTGTTCTTAGACCCAGCTAATTTTGTTGCTGTTTCCATAAGAGCTTTGGTTACTTTTCTGTTAACTTCAGAAATATCCACTTCTTCCGATGTTAGGCCTTCTAAAGCAGAGAATCTGTTCTTCAGTTCCAATTTGAATTAGTTGTTAATATTAACAAAACTAAATTAATGATTTTCTCTAATTCACAAACTTCACATTTATACGATTTACCGATTCTGTTAAATGGTGTCAGAATTAATACTGTCTCAATGCACTCTTATCTAGGTACAACTATACACAATGACTTGATAATGGAACAAACACATTGAAAATTTAAGTACAAGATTTCTAGAAATATCGGGATGGTCAGTAGTACTTTGCCAAACTTAACACCCAAAACTTTAATCTCTCATGAAAAAAATACGGGATTACACCATGTAATACAAATTTTGAAGATGACAGTCTAATTTTTGGCGTAAATGTGACGTGGATGATAAGTCAGATAATATCCGAAAACCTGAAAATTCCATCATCCCGGAGCGGGACTCGAACCCGCATCTCCCAGATAGCGCCCGGGTATGCTAACCACTAAACTTGAGACTTGGTCGTTCTGGGTGGTGTAGTGGTTAGCATACCCGGGTGCTATCTGGGAGATGCGGGTTCGAGTCCCGCTCCGGGACGATAGAATTTTCAGGTTTTCGGATATTATCTGACCATCCTTGTCACATTTTCACCAAAAATTAGACTGTCATCTTCAAAATTTACATTAATCTCTATTATATTATACTCTAATTAAAACACATTAATTAATGCATTTTAACCTGGGGACAAACCACACAATATAATATCAATAAACTACAGGTACTGCAAAATAGATGTATAAGACTATAATAGACCTTAGAACATCAAATAATTTTCAACCAATCTCATTTATTCGGTAAAAAGTTAACCCCAATATATATAATATTTTAACGATAAAGCAATTATATGACTATAACTTGGGAAAAATAATATATAAAAATTAAAAATAGTGTACACTATGATATAATAACATTAAATATGCATACTCATTACCACAATACTAGGAATAGATCACTACTAATTCCAATGTTCCCACAAACTGAGAAACTTAAAATGAACATAAATTATAGTGGCCCAAAATTTTGGAATTCATTTCCCAAGAACTAACGTCCATTAATAATTTTAATTTATTTAAAATAAAATTAAAAGTGCATCCTATGAAATAATTAGTAAACAATAAGCAATTTCAATTGAATGAATGATGACACTTGGTAGTGGATTGTAAGCTGTATATACTGAATATGCTACATTACGATGTATAATTTTAAGAAAGAAGAAGAAAACAATCTTCGTGCAAAGTAACTATACTAATAAACTGAATGCCGTAAAAATATCAACGTTTACCACAATCAAAGGTTTATTATATATCGACTATAGTTTCGCAGATAAGCTTAGCAATAGCTCCCACAGTGGTTGAGGTAGAGTCTGATTTAATAACCATATGTGGGATGTTGGCTGCAAACGATACTTGTTCAACTATAATGAAGGCTATTGATAATGGAACATATTGATATGTGTTGGTTTTGAGCTAGTTTGTGTATATTCACATATTAACCTACCATATATATGTTGGCTTGTCTTTTTCTGTTAAGCTTCATGTTTTTTGTATTCTAGGGAGAGGAGGGCTATGTCAGGTCTTACGGCCTTTTCCTAGTTGCTGTAGTGGCAATTGAATGAATGAATAAATAAATGAAATGAAATTATCCTTCCAGAGATGACAAGAACTGTGCACACTGTACTGATGTAGCATTGCCTACTGTACTAATGATCTACCAGTTTTAATCTTGACCATAATTCCTAAACTGTAAAGTAACAGCATACTTTTGCTGCTTGGTTGATATATGCCTGTGAAATGCTACTTTTTATTTTTACATGCTGGGGAATTGAGCTAAAGTCTTGTGGATTATAGGAAGGTATGATGTGAATAAAATTCACACTTGAATACATTTTCACATGAATAAATTTTCCTTTCCCATGTGAATAAAAACTTTTAAAGTTATTCATTGTCAATGGAACTAACTGATTAGGGGAAAAAAAAAAAAAAAAAACCAGCTGGATTTCTACAATCAATAAAACATCCAGAAATAGAAACAGCTACTTACTTCCACTATAGCAGCTAAACAATATGTTAAGAAAATTAACAAAATGGTGCACAAAAAGTTTTCTTAGCAGATGGGTCATGTCAGAGACAAAGAGATTTTCAAATCGAACAGCTAAAAGAAGAAATGTAGAAGGAAACATGCCTCCTAGCAGAAGGATTTTGCATGCCGGAAAAGTTAAAAATATGCGAAAAGTATTATTTGTGGCAAAAGCTATGCTAAGGAAAAATAACTTTTCAAATGTGTCTCTCAGAAGCAGAGATAGCGAGAAAAAGGTTTTGACTTTTATGCCCCCTAGTGAGAAAGCTGTGCATTATTTATAGAGGATAATGTTCCTGTTCTTAATTGTAGCAAGTGGCATACTATAAAAAAGAAATTTCTCCATAGGGTTTTTAGAAGCAGAGCTGCAAACAGAGGTACATAAACACCACCTAGTGACAGAACTGTGAACCACAAAAAACTCCTGAAGTACAAGCCTAAAGTGTTCCACAAGGTAAATGGTATCTGGTGTTAAAAGAATTTTTAAATCAAACATTTGGAAACAGATATTGAGAAAGATAGGTTAAATATTTGTGCTCGTAGCGGCAAAATTCTGCATTATTTTGGGAAGGAAATGCACACAAAATGTTTCCATAGTTAGTAGTATCTGACTAAAAAAGAATTTTATCAATCTGGTTTTTAGTCCCACAGATATTGCTGCAAACATGCTGTAAACCAAATGTGGACTTAGGTTCACTGGTTGCACACTTGTGCATTTAGAAAAAAAAATATTATATGAGAAACATTTTAAACCGGAAATGCTCTCCAATAAAGAAGGATCTAAAGAAGGGATATGAATCCTTGCAAACCTAAAATGATTATTTTGACTGTTACCTACTGTATTGGAACTCTCAATTTTTAGACTTAAATGAGAAAGAAACTAGTTTGACCGTCAAAAATAATCATTTTAGGTTTGCAAGGAGAATTTTTAAATTAAATTTCATACAGTAGGGTTCTAAATAAAAAAATCTGTATGTTGTTTGTAAACAGCAAAGTAGAACCAGAATTCCTGATGCAATGTTTTCCTGTTTCTAAAGAGTTGATCATGTAATGAAATGCATCTCTGGCATCATATCAGAATGATTTGGATGAGACGTCACACCAGCTGCTGTGAAAAATTGGGCTTTGTTGCTGTGACAACAAAACAAAGTGGTACACACATGCATTGTGCACGTGTAGTGATGACATCACCTGCATGAAAACACGAAAAGTTAAGCATGATGTCACCAATATTGCTTTCTCGGTTGTTGACTTTCCACTGCTCCGCAACAGTAAGACAGACGTTCAGACAAAGGAAATTATATTGTTTTAGATTATATTGGGATAAATTATATGCATTTGGTATTTGACTTAGCTTGTGTATTCTAAAACTTATGTACCTTGTAGCACTCCATGAAAATTTCAGTGAACATTTTCTTTTATTTTGGTCAAACTTGTAGTAGTGCTAGTGTAAATTTCTGAATTATAAGTGTTTTCATTATTGTCATAATATAAACTGTTTAATTTGTACAAGTACAGGTGGTTAATTCTGCATTTTGTTTTGTTTGCAGAAATTTGAGTATGATTTGAAAGATTTTCTGAAACGGAGCAACATTACCAAATTTGAAACCCAAGTTAATGAGATTTGTTGTACAGTAAATGTTAGAGATGATCATGTTGAAAAAATCAAGCAGTGGTTGTATGAAACTGGATTCTAATTTGTATATATAGTTGTATACCTTTATTTTATAAAAGTTTGTTTTAAAACTTTTGTGCTACTGTTTCATTCTTTTGAGTAAGAGAATATAGTATAATAATAATAATAATAATTATAAGGTAATGTTTTTCAAAAATTTAACTTTCTTGATCAAATGTTGAAACAACTACACAGTGCATTTAAAATGGCACACATAAGCTAGTTGTCACTATATGGTAGTTCTAGTTTTTCATCAGTGACTACCATGTCCATACCCTTTTGGTGATGTGAATAGAATGTTTATTGTGCCAAACAGTGCAATAAAATGTCATTTTCCATTGGAACGGGGTTGAAGCCTATGGTATGAGGCGGGTGCCATGTTTACTCTGTATGTATGGTTCTTTCTGTAGTGTTATGGTTGGACCATGCCGAGGACTATGCTTTGGTTCCTGGTTGGAGCATGGATTTTGTGTTTGTTGTGAATATAGTTTTCTCCTGCTTGGTTATGGCTAAATAACTTTCAGTTAGACATAAGCAATTTCCAAGAATCTTATGGAAATAAGCAATTTTTTAGAATCTTATAAACATAAGCAATTTCTTACAATCTTATGGATATAAGAAAAAAATATGTCTTGCATAAGTTTGGCCACCAACTTTTCAACATTGTTTGTTTTGTGGATTGAATGTTTATTACAGATTTTCACAGCTTTTGTACTGTAATTTCTATCATATAAGTTGTGGATTATCTGTTAAAAAGTTTTAAATTTAGTCTCTGCAAATAATACATTGCTTAAAAAAAATGCTTTACTTTGATTTTTAAACAATTTATGTTGTAATTTTCAGAAGAGGTCGTATATTCGGAAAATTGCCAAAAATGAATCAACAACAGAAGAGCTTAATTAACACAGTGTGGAGATAAAGGTCCACAAATAGTTGAAAAGAATGTTTTTTTTTTTTTTTTTTTTTTTTTGTACTTTTAAGAATTTTGACAGAAAATATGGTGCAATGAATGCAGGGTTGTTTTCTCTCTCAGATAATCGCATGCTGTGGGTAGCTCAGTGTTACACATTTTTGGGTGCAGCAGGTCTAACTGTGGAATTGCACACTACAGAATCCTACTATGGTGCTGCGATGATGTTGAAAAAACTTTCGACTTGTGCTTTCTTTTTATTCACTTGAAAGTAACACGAAAAACACTTTAAGAATTAGTTTTTTAATTAGATGTTTTGTGTGTGTGTGTGTTTCTTTGAACTGCTGGGTCATCCTGTGAATCACTACTTTTCTGTAGGAGATAATGATTCAGGATCAACACATGGATTATACAGCATTTTTTTTTTTTTTTTTGAATTTCACAGTCTGGCATACTATAACTATAAGATGGGTAAAGTATGTATTTAGGATTATTTTCCAAACTCTAAAATGTTACTTGAATCTACTTAAAATATAAAAGGAGAAACAAAAATAGACTAACCTTGTGTTAAAAAATAAAGCAGAGCCGCCCCGGTGGTGCAGTAGTCTAAGCGATGGCTTCTGATCATTCGTCCGAGATGGGTTCGGATTCGAATGGCTTCTGATCATTCGTCCGAGATGGGTTCGGATTCGAATCCTGGCGAGGCATGGATGTTGTGTTTGTCTTACGGCACTGGCTCTGTCCCTTTCCTGGAACCAGTGGCCCTAAATTAGGGATGGGCGACTACATACAGTTCAATGAGTTGCTCACAGTAGTTGTTAAACCTCCAATTAAAAAAAATAATATTAATAATAATGCAGAAAAATAATAACATTTACTTACTTTGTTATGGTATTTTAGTGTTAAATACACACTGCTTTTGCCACATTATCCATGTGTCATAGAGTGTGTAACACTATATAATAGGCTTATACTACAACATTGAAACAAGTCAAACATTTTGGAACCAGTTAAAAACATTTTGGAACCAGTTAAAAACATTTTGGAACCAGTTGAAACATTTTGGAACAACTACACTAATTTGATTTAGTATTAAATGTTTTGAAAAGAAATACAAGCTTGGCAGCTTTTTCAATTCCTAAGCAGTTCCTCAGTTTTGATTGCACTAAACCAAATGTTAAAAATCCTCTCCACAAAAGCTGGTAGTGCAGTTGCTGTAAGTAGCTACTGAACAACTTCAAGGATGTCATTGTTAATAGCACTATCTCTTCCAACAGCATATATCTTCCACCAATCCAATGGACTTACTTGAATCACAACACCTGTTTCAGGCAGAAAATCATGAAATGGACCATCTTTTGCTTGAAAGTTCATCAAGACAGGTATAATCAATGTTGAATATTTCACTTTAGCAAAATGTAGAGCTTGTACTTCAGCAGTTACAAAATTAGCAACTTTATTGTACACATTCACATCAATATTTCATCTATTTTCTTCACTTACCTTCATTACAATTGGCCAGTTTTTTTATATCCCTATAAGCAGTCAGTCATTTTTTCCAACATACATTTTGCAGTAGACAAAGCGTCAATCCACCTTCTTGTTTGTATACTTTGCACTTGTAAAATGGTTATTTTCAAAATATTTTACAATCACAACAATCTGCTTTATAACGTTTAGAATATTTAAATCTTGTGCAAGAAAATTTAATAGATCAGCTGAATATCAATGTCTTGTTAGATTTAGTTTTCCATCTTTCTCTAATTGTTCACTCATACTCTTCACATTACCTGTGTTATCTGTTACTTAGCTGCACACATGACTTTTGTATTCTGCTGTACATAAATCTCCAGATGTATCTATTGTATCTATCAGATAGACTTCACCTGTACTTGATGTAACAGCTACACAGGTAATGGGTTCATTGTAAACATTAGACTAACTATCTAAGTTCATGCTGACTATCTGTCTGGGAGAATGCCTGAACACTTGCTCAAATATCCTGTCTAGTAGGTCACCCCTAATTTCTGTTTGGTTAGGAGGACTGTAGCCAGGATGCAAGGCAAGTAAGCATCTTTCTGAACTCAGGATGCTGAACAATGTGAAATGAAGAATTAGTAGCATAAATAAATTTTGTTATTTGCTCATTAAGGACATGCTTCTGAGCATTTGTAGTTTTAATGAAATATGCATTTATGATTTGCTTCTTTGAAGTGCTGCTGGTACTGTCATACTTTTCACTATCGCAGATTTTCCTCTTCACCTACTGGAAGCAATTGAGATGCTTTAGTGTATGGTATTGCCAAGGATCATGGGCGACGGAAGGTGGGGGACCCAGGGGTCCGGACTACCTCTGGAATTTCATGTTCCCCCTCACTGAGGGGGTCTACTCAGGAAACGTCCTAAAACTATGTGGTTCACATATAATTTATAGTTTTTTTGTTGTTGTTTTTTTTACGGTTTCCTGGATACCGTTACCATGCTTCGCAGTTTTCTTGAAAACTCTTCAAGTACAATTTTAAAAATTGATTTCGCACAAATATACTGCAAAGTTAATTCAACGCTCTGTTTTTCTCCTTAAAAAGATCGTTAAAGAATTCTTTAAATTTCTTTAAAGCAATAACCACGGCGGAGATTGGGTCTCTCTCCTTCCTTCTGCGCGTTCTTTTTTTTTTTTTTTTTTTTTTTTTTTAATTCCAAATCTGAATGTTTCTTATCGAAATCAGAAAACCCATTAAATACATCTGAAAAATAAATAACTGAACAAAAGTACTCGAACTGAAATTAAGCGGTGAGTATATATACTACTTGTGCACAGAGCACAGGTCATGCTTGGTGTTTTCTTACATAGAAGATAAATGACCCTGGACGAATGTGCGTGCTTCTGCTGCGAGAACAACTATTGTCGAATCCTGGTCAGGCATGGATGTTGTGTTTGTCTTATGGCACTGGCTCTCCCTTCCCTGGAACCAGTGACCCTAAATTAGGGACGGGCGACTGCTTATAGCCCATTGAGTTGCTCACGGTGGTCGTTAAACCTCCAATAAAAAAAAAAAAAAAATATTGTTGATCTAAAAGAGTAACAAAATTGCTTGCTTCTCATACTCTGTGGTGTTCTGGATGATGTTTTTGCCGAGAGTAGAAACAATCTATCGACGTTCCCTTGATGTTTGTGTTTTCATCAGTCTTCATGCATAATGCTCGTGTGTGGTAGAGAAAACTCAAGAGAGGCACTGGGCTTGATGTGAATTTAAAAGCATCAGAGTAAGAACTCAACTGGCTCCTGCCATTTCAACGTCAGACTTACCCGTTTAATCCAAGAGATATTCAAATCCTAAATGGTTGTTGCATCCCAGGTACAATTAGGTGTTCATATACTGTATAACTATAGTTTACCAGATTTTGACATTTGTTAGCTGCAGTAAACATCCGAAAAATTCAGTCGCCCTTTTTAATTCATTTACGACATTTCCCGACAGTCGGTTGATGAAAGGATTTCTGCCTGCTTCATACTTTTCGTATTTCACGGGAAGTAAGGGGGGGGGGTTCCCAATCGCCGCACCTCTTTAAGCCTTTAGCTTCCAATTGAGTCCACAACCTGCAATTTAGCAGGCAGATGCGGCAAGGCAACAAACTGGCTTTGGAATGCACTCCCTTCTGGATATCAGCTGACAGGTGATAATGTATTTTCAGTTGCGTCCAACATTTTCTAATATTTATTTTTAGTCTAGCTGTGCAGGTTGGGTACACATTTTTTTTTTAAATGAAAGATCTGCTCAGTGGCGCAACAGGGCCCAAAATATTGAAGATGCAATTAAAATAACTTCAAGAAAACGTCCCCGAAAGCATTGGGGAGCAATAAACAAAAAATCTGTTATTTTAAAATGAGTTTCCGATGATTCGTAAAATATGTATTTGAAACTACATACAAATATATTTAAAAATAAGTAGCGAATGTCAAACAACGAAGGACCAAGCGACACCTTGGGGGGGGGGGGCACACACTAAGTGCGTCACTGGGTCTGCTGGTGTTTTGAAATTTTTCCGAGAAAGGTCCATAAACCTGGCACTGATGAAGCGGACGCTGACTCTGCAAAATAGGTAAGGTTTTTTCGAAGCTAACGTATTCTCTATTCACATAGTCTACTCTCATATTTGTGCATTTTGCTTACTAGAAATGTACTGTTACTACATGTGTTTAAAGCCTGTGCAACAAAAATAAATACACAATTAAACAGAAGGAAGTACTGAAAGTTTTATGAAATAAATAATATGAAGTGGTATTGAGATTCGTTGTATGACAAATCCTTTCTGTGTAATTTCGTTAAATGTCAGAAAAAATAACTGAAGCCTGTAATCAGTGATGTAGGTCTAATGTAAAAAGTACATGAGCATTAAAGGTATTAGGTAAAAACACCCCAGGAAGAGTTCCTTTTCTACAGCAGGCTACTCCAGGTTTGAGGCGGATTCTAAACCTGCGATTTCGTGCCCCCACCTTTCTTACGGATTAGGGGGATTTATACAGTACATGACGTACCACTGAGGTGACTCAACAGTCAGAACGGCAAGTTACAGCGATAAGCCAAGATTGGTGTAGTTCAGTTGGGAGAATAACTGGCTCAGAAGCGAGGAGATTGTGGATTTGAATTCCACCACTGGCAAAAAAGGCTTATTTTCACAACCTTCTGTATTTATCAGTAATGAACAGCATTGTGTTATCTACACCGATACTAACACATACGCCCCAGATAAATTTTTTAACCTTTAATTTAATATTACTATTACACGTAAATAACTGGAGCAGTATATGACTTCATTTTGTCTTATTTAGCAGTGCCATGTAGATTTTTACTATCAAAATTTTTTTAAGAGCTCCGTTGCTGTTTTCACTTAAAATTAATTGCCAATTCTGTACTTAAACTTAGATTGCGAGTAATTAAATCTTTTACCACTGAGGAATTTTCTTTCTTGTGGTGAATTCTTCTTAAATAAACACAAAAATCGTTTAAGCGGTGTAAAAGAAATCAACATATGATATGCTACCATATATTAAATTCTATTAAAACATTAAATTTATGGCACAACTTAATGTTCTCAACTTATTACAATTTTAGAAGCTCTTTAGTCTATCCCTCAATTTTTGTGCTAAGTGCTTTTCCCTAAAAATTCGAAGTTGCTGGGGAAAATTATACTTTTTTTCTTCACTGAGCTTCATTAGGTTTCAATATGTATGTTCTATCAACACACACATGTACACGGTCGAGTCACATTTTGCCCACCAGCTAATATCCCGAGTAACCGCCGTGTGCAGCGCGGACAGCAGCTAAATGGGTTGGGGCCGCCCCTGGTGGCACAGTGGTCTAAGCGATGGCCTCTGATCATTCGTAGCCGCCCCGGTGGCGCAGTGGTCCTAGCGATGGCCTCTGATCATTCGTCCGAACGGGGTCAGGGTTCGA
Organism: Macrothele yani; assembly: GCA_039090855.1. Taxonomy (NCBI): domain Eukaryota; kingdom Metazoa; phylum Arthropoda; class Arachnida; order Araneae; family Macrothelidae; genus Macrothele; species Macrothele yani. Next base: position 76,531,600 of record CM076993.1, on the reverse strand, counting down.
ATCCCGGTGAGGCATGGATGTTAATGTGTTTGTCTTACGGCACTGGTTCTTTCCCTTCCCTGGAACCAGTGACCCTAAATTAGTGGACGGGCGACTGCTTATAGCCCATTGAGTTGCTCACGATTGGTCGTTAAACCTCCAATAAAAAAAAAAAAATAAATCATTCGTCCGAAAGGGGTCCGGGTTCGAGTCCCGGTGAGGCATGGATGTTGTTTGTCTTACGGCCCTGGCTCTCTCACTTCCCTGAATCAGTGACCCTAAATTAGGGACGGGCGACTGTTTATAGCCCATTGAGGTGCTCACGGTGGTCGTTAAGCCTCCAATAAAAAAAAAGACGTTGGGAGTGACTCAGTAAGATGCTGGAAGGTGTTCACAGGTATGTGGAGCCATGCTGACAGCTGCTGGAGGGTGCGTGGTGGAAGATCCATATAGCGAACAACACGATCGAGGTAGTCCGACAGATACTCATTTGGGTTTGAGTCTGGGAAGAGGGGGGGGAATTAGGGGGACCAAGGAAGTACTTTGAAGTCTTCATCGTGCTCTTCCAACCACACTCGAACATTTCTAGTTGTGTGACACGACGCATTGTCGTGCTGGAAGATCTCATCCGCCCAAGGAACACAATCAGCATGTATGGATGTACGTGGTCTGCAAGGATAGATTCATAACGAATTCGGTCGATAATGCATTCCAGAGGTATGAGTGGACCTAGGGAATGCCACGAAAACGTTCCCTAGACCGTAACGGGCCCCCACCATTTAGTGTTCTTCCAGCAATGGTTGAAAAGTGTTAGTTCTCCGATGTTTCTTGCCTTATACGCCAACGCCCATTCGTTCGATGAAGCAGGAAACGTGACTCATCGAAGAAGGCAATCTTTTGCCAATCAGCGGAGGTCCAATTCCCATACCGCCGTGCAAATATTAGCCTTTTCTGCCGATGCACCTTCTTTAGCATAGGTGCAGTGACCATCCGTCTGCATCGGAGCCCCACACGCAGCAGGGTTCGTTGAACTGTCGTTTTAGACACACTTTCGGTAGCCCCTGGTTCATTCGGCCAGTGAGTTGCTCCACTGCAGCGTGTCGATCGGCCCTTACGTACCTTCGAAGCAGACGTTCGCCACCCCGGTGGCGCAGTGGTCTAAGGCGTTGGCCTCTGATCATTCGTCCGTAAGGGGTCGGGTTCGAATCCCGGTCAGGTATGGATGTTGTGTTTGTCTTACGGCACTGGCTCTCTCCCTTCCCTGGAACCAGTGACCCTAAATTAGGGACAGGCGACTGCTTATAGCCCATTGAGTTGCTCACGGTGGTCGTTAAACCTCCAATCAAAAAAAAAAAAAAAAAAAAGAAGCAGACGTTCACCTCTCACATCAATGGCATCTGGTGCTCCGTAGTTTCCAGTTCGCATTTCTCCAATCACGATACACTTTAACCACAACAGCACGCGAATAGTTCAAAAACTGCGCTGTTTCAGAAATACAGCCACCCTTTGCCCGAAAGCCGATAATCATCCCTTTTTGCAAATATGATAAACCGCTCCTTTTATCAAAGACAACAACGAGTGATGTGTTTTCAGAATGCCTACAGCACACCTTATATACCCTTAAAGCCAGCTCACGACACGCCTTCTTTCATTGGCTACGCGTTGTTGACGTCAAAAGTAGGCGGTGGTCACAATAATGAGACTCGACTGTGTATATTTACATACATATATAAGTGCAGGTGTTTATCAAAATAATGAAAACACTGACTGCGACTAGAGTACACGCAATGCGCTGTACGTAAATCGCGGCGATGTCGGCTGTCACGTATCGGTGCCATAGTCGCAGGTGAAACAGCTGTTGTGGAGTAATTGTCGACAACGTCAGATCTCAGTGACCTCAAAAAAGGCATGGTCATTGGTGCGCTCCTTGCAGGGGCTTTACTAATTAGAACGGTAGAAACGGTAGTGTAACACAAGGAATTGTATCGAAGGTTATGAATCAAGGTTACGCACGTTTGGAGGCAACCCCATATCAAGAGGATATGGGGTTGCCTTCAAACGTGCAAACTGTGGACGCCATACGAAGATGTCAGAGCCGCCCCGGTGGCGCAGTGGTCTAAGCGATGGCCTCTGATCATTCGTCCGTAAGGGGTCCCGGGTTCGAATCCCGGTGAGGCATGGATGTTGTGTTTGTCTTACGGCACTGGTTCTTTCCCTTCCCTGGAACCAGTGACCCTAAATTAGGGACGGGCGACTGCTTATAGCCCATTGAGTTGCTCACGGTGGTCATTAAACCTCCAATAAAAAAAAAAAAAAATCATTCGTCCGAAAGGGGTCGGGTTCGAGTCCCGGTGAGGCATGGATGTTGTTTGTCTTACGGCCCTGGCTCTCTCACTTCCCTGGAATCAGTGACCCTAAATTAGGGACGGGCGACTGTTTATAGCCCATTGAGGTGCTCACGGTGGTCGTTAAGCCTCCAATAAAAAAAAGACGTTGGGAGTGACTCAGTAAGATGCTGGAAGGTGTTCACAGGTATGTGGAGCCATGCTGACAGCTGCTGGAGAGGTGCGTGGTGGAAGATCCATATAGCGAACAACACGATCGAGGTAGTCCGACAGATGCTCATTTGGGTTTGAGTCTGGGGAATTAGGGGGACCAAGGAAGTACTTTGAAGTCTTCATCGTGCTCTTCCAACCACACTCGAACATTTCTAGTTGTGTGACACGACGCATTGTCGTGCTGGAAGATCTCATCCGCCCCAAGGAACACAATCAGCATGTATGGATGTACGTGGTCTGCAAGGATAGATTCATAACGAATTCGGTCGATAATGCATTCCAGAGGTATGAGTGGACCTAGGGAATGCCACGAAAACGTTCCCTAGACCGTAACGGGCCCCCACCATTTAGTGTTCTTCCAGCAATGGTTGAAAAGTGTTAGTTCTCCGATGTTTCTTGCCTTATACGCCAACGCCCATTCGTTCGATGAAGCAGGAAACGTGACTCATCGAAGAAGGCAATCTTTTGCCAATCAGCGGAGGTCCAATTCCCATACCGCCGTGCAAATATTAGCCTTTTCTGCCGATGCACCTTCTTTAGCATAGGTGCAGTGACCATCCGTCTGCATCGGAGCCCCACACGCAGCAGGGGTTCGTTGAACTGTCGTTTTAGACACACTTTCGGTAGCCCCTGGTTCATTCGGCCAGTGAGTTGCTCCACTGCAGCGTGTCGATCGGCCCTTACGTACCTTCGAAGCAGACGTTCGCCACCCCGGTGGCGCAGTGGTCTAAGGCGTTGGCCTCTGATCATTCGTCCGTAAGGGGTCCGGGTTCGAATCCCGGTCCAGGTATGGATGTTGTGTTTGTCTTACGGCACTGGCTCTCTCCCTTCCCTGGAACCAGTGACCCTAAATTAGGGACGGGCGACTGCTTATAGCCCATTGAGTTGCTCACGGTGGTCGTTAAACCTCCAATCAAAAAAAAAAAAAAAAAGAAGCAGACGTTCACCTCTCACATCAATGGCATGTGGTGCTCCGTAGTTTCCAGTTCGCATTTCTCAATCACGATACACTTTAACCACAACAGCACGCGAATAGTTCAAAAACTGCGCTGTTTCAGAAATACAGCCACCCTTTGCCCGAAAGCCGATAATCATCCCTTTTTTGCAAATATGATAAACCGCTCCTTTTATCAAAGACAACAACGAGTGATGTGTTTTCAGAATGCCTACAGCACACCTTATATACCCTTAAAGCCAGCTCACGACACGCCTTCTTTCATTGGCTACGCGTTGTTGACGTCAAAAGTAGGCGGTGGTCACAATAATGAGACTCGACTGTGTATATTTACATACATATATAAGTGCAGGTGTTTATCAAAATAATGAAAACACTGACTGCGACTAGAGTACACGCAATGCGCTGTACGTAAATCGCGGCGATGTCGGCTGTCACGTATCGGTGCCATAGTCGCAGGTGAAACAGCTGTTGTGGAGTAATTGTCGACAACGTCAGATCTCAGTGACCTCAAAAAAGGCATGGTCATTGGTGCGCTCCTTGCAGGGGCTTTTACTAATTAGAACGGTAGAAACAGTAGTGTAACACAAGGAATTGTATCGAAGGTTATGAATCAAAGGTTACGCACGTTTGGAGGCAACCCCATATCAAAGAGGATATGGGGTTGCCTTCAAACGATGCAAATGTGGACGCCATACGAAGATGTCAGAGCCGCCCCGGTGGCGCAGTGGTCTAAGCGATGGCCTCTGATCATTCGTCCGTAAGGGGTCCGGGTTCGAATCCCGGTCAGGCATGGATGTTGTGTTTGTCTTACGGCACTGGCTCTCTCCCTTCCCTGGAACCAGTGACCCTAAATTAGGGACGGACGACTGCTTATAGCCCATTGAGTTGCTCACGGTGGTCGTTAAACCTCCAATCAAAAAAAAAAAAAAAAAAGATGTCAGATAGGGTAGGCGAACATTGGTACGGACTGTACAACAGAAGCACAAAACCAACTGCGAATAACAGCAGAGTTGAGCACCAATCGGAATGATCCGTTTCCGTCATAACGTTTCATCGTGCCGATATTTATGGCCGTTTTTCAATCCACAACCTCTGATTACCGACATCAATGCAACAAAACATGTAAGGTAGTGCAAAGCACATAAACACTGGGATGCTAAAGACTGGAAACGTGTCATCTGGTGTGGTGAATCGTTCTTCACATTGTTTCCCACCATTAGTAGAGTGTACGTCAGGCAAAAACCTGAAGAAGCGTTCCAACCTTGATTCCCACTGTGAAAAACGGATGTTGATCCCTGATGCCGTTGTGTGCCATATCATGGCATTTTCATAGAGGCGTTGGTTGTTCTGCAGGGTCGTGTAACATGTGCAATGTACTAATCCATTCCTGCGGAGCACCTGCACCCAATGTTGAAGGCATGGTTCCTTAACGGTCACCGCTGGTTTCAAGCAGATAATACACTCGTGCATTGTGCGTAACGTGTCAAGTTGTGGTTTGCAAAGCATAAAGATGAGGTGCAACAGCTATTCCAGACGTCAATATTATTATTGAACATTTGTGGGATTATCTGGAGCGAAATGTCAGTCCATCCCACTTTCCACCTCCAATTTCACTGACACAATTGGGATATATTTTACAAAAATAATGGTTCCTAATTCCATTATCGTATGTGTATGACTTAATTCTATCTCAAATCGAATTGGTTCTGTTCTGAAAGCCAGAGCTGGGCCTATAGCTTATAAATAAAACGTTCTCCGCAAACAGAAAGTGTTTTCATTATTTTGATAAAAAAATATGAGCTCTTCCCCATTTCATGTTCTTAACTGCATGCTCATGTTCTGCCAGTAGTCTCTCCAGTCCTGGCTCATGTTGCTCATGCCATTAAGAACACAGAACGGGGAATAACTCCAGAAGAGGATGGAATTTACATGGGTATAGTACATGAAGCCAATGGAGAAACAAACTGCACTCGCCCAAATTTTCACTAAATGCCTCAAAGAAGGAGATTCCTGATGACTGGAAGAATGCTTTTTGATCCTGACACAAAAAAATTGGGCCTTGATGACCAAAGGAACGGCAGACCCATTAGGCTCCTATCAGTTGTTCACTTCATTTTCAGGAAGGCACTGTCGCATCACTTGAAGGAAAATTGGACTTGATTTAACTAAAAGAATAAGCTGGTTTCAGAAGTAGCAGTTGCACTATTAATCTTATATACGTATTGAGAGAACTAATTGAAAGGAAGAATGAATATGAAATCCTGGCTTTTACTGATTATGAAAAGGCTTTTGCTTCTGTGAAATCATCAGTAGTTTTGATTTCTTTGAAATCCTGCGGTACTGAGGATGAATACATAACCATCATTAATAACATCTATGAAAATGCAAGCACAAAGGTTCAACTGTCTGAGGACATAACACTTATAAAATTTGAAAGAGAGTAAGACAAGTTTTTTTTTTCTTTTTGATTGGAGGTTTAACGACCACCGTGAGCAACTCAATGGGCTATAAGCAGTCGCCCGTCCCTAATTTAGGGTCACTGGTTCCAGGGAAGGGAGAGAGCCAGTGCCGTAAGACAAACACAACATCCATGCCTCACCGGGATACGAACCCGGACCCCGTTCGGACGAATGATCAGAGGCCATCGCTTAGACCACTGCGCCACCGGGGCGGCATAAGACAAGTTGACAACATATCTCTCAAACTCTTCAATGACATTTTTGCAGAATGTGTTTCGATCATTGAACCGGGAAGACAAGGGGGGGAATTAATGCAGATTATTTAACCCACCCTGGCTTTGTTGACGACACAGTCGTTTTTGGTAGTACCCCATTAGAGCTAGAGTGTATGATACAGGAACTTGGTGACAAGAGCAAAGAAGAGGTTTACAAATGAACTTAGATTTAACAAATTCATGTACAATGCTTTTACAAAAATTGAAGATTAGGAAGTTGATGGGGAAAATCTAGATGTGACTGATACCTTCATTTTGAACAACATATATCAAGCAATATCTACATAGAGAAGAAATGCGAAGATGAGTCAAAAGCTCGTTCCGTTTGCAGCTAAAAAGCTGAATGCTGCAGAATAGCTATACATGCTCACCTCATTCTGCAAAGTACAGGCTGTTGTCCTACGCTTCTTTGCCAACATTCCACCAGAGCCACATTCTCACGGCGGTACCACTCGGAAGGTTTCGAAGACACAGACTATCTGATGTGAGATTCCACATCCACCAATGAAGTGAAGTGCCTTCCTCGTAGAAAATAGTCCACGGATCGAAACAGGTGGCATTCGGATGGTTCCAAGTCAGAGCTGTATGAACGATGGGGTAGTATCCCAATCCCCAATTCCTATAGTTTCAGGCGGATCATTCTGTAGATGTGCCTTGGGGTTATTATCCACGACCTCTTTCTATTGATGGGTGCTGGGTGGCGGTGGTTGTTTCGCATAGAGATTCCGTCCAGAGCCTGGATATCGTGTACAAGTTCCCAGTGTTGAGGACCCTCACAATTCCACCAAATGTACAGCAAGACTTGTCACTCGAGGTTCCCTCTTTGTGCTACTGGCTGTGCTTCCTGGTGTGTCCTCAGCCACTGGTAGGATAACGTAGGATTATACACTTTTCATTGCCTATGGCGATACGACGCCAAAACCTATCGTCCTGTGGATATGGCAACAATCTTCAACAGAGAGCAACAACTTGTTTCGCTTTCTGGGGTGTCAATGCATGGGAATCATTCGATGGCACCGGGAAGAGAAAACCAACTTGTGCAGATGACGAATAAAAAGGATTGTGAAAGTACCACCTCAGCTGCCATTTGTCATGTATTGGTACCTGGGTTCGCTGTCACAGCTTACGCCAGGGTGTCGGTGTTTGTGATCGATTCCTGACCTCGATCTGTGTTCGAGACTGATGTCCGCAGCATTGAAACGCCGGAACCATTTTCCTGCAGTGCTGCTGTTCACTGTTTTCTCGCCTTCAAGTGCCGAAATTTATCTCGCTGCTGCCGCGTTTAACCCGTTTTTCCAATAATGGCGTAGGTGAACTCAAACAGTGCGTTTATCGACCTCCACCCTCTGCTCACTTGATAACGCAATGTGGCTCAGTGCCAAACACACGTCGTTAGCTTTTTGTGTTCGCGTCATCATTGTACGCAGTCGACAGTAGAGCGCGTTTTGTACAGAAATGCAGGCCTAACATTATGTGGTTCTCAAAATGGAACGAACTTTTGACTCGGCCAGGTAAATAGGCGTACAAAACTTAGTTGGAGAGCATTTGGAAAGAGCAGTATACTTTTCAAGAGCAGTTTACTATGATGTCTTAAAGGAAAAGTGTTTAATCAATGCATCCTTCCATTTCTTACATATGGAGCGCAGACATTAACCTTAACTGAAAAAGACATACAGAGGATGAAGACAACTCAGCAAAACGTGCAAAGGTGAATGAGTGGTGTTATCAAGAAAGATAAGAAGAGGAATACATGGATTAGAGAAAAGAAAAGTGTTGATGACGTCATGATAAAAGTGAAGACGCTCAAGTGACAATTGCCTGGGCATATTGCTAAAAAACTGGCCGTGCTTGAGCAACTGAAATATTAGTTACATATAATACCAAGGGGCACGAAAATATGCGGAACAAGACCACGTGAAAGAAGGTTGGATGAAATACGAAAGCGTGCCGGAGTGACTTGGACGAGACAGGTTCAAGACAGAAAGTTGTGGAAGGTGCTTGTGGAGAGCTTCATTCACCAGTGGATTGACAGTGGTTGTTGATGATGATATGTACGAGTATATACTCATCTACCCTAAGTTGTTTTATTTCTCTTTCGCTCACTCCTTACTTTTTTAAAATTGTTTTCGCTCTCGGAGCAGTTGCCCCCCTCCCCCGAAAATATTGGGTTCCGCCGCCCATGCCAAGGATGTGTAGCTGATCACTTTGCCACCATCAATTTGTTCCTCATCATCTGGAGAGCACATTTCAAGATGGTTTCTCACTCTTGCAACCGGTCCCATGATTTTCTTTGCTGGTAGTTTGTATTTCTTTGTGGAGCTAACCTCTGCATATCAGAGAACAGCTTAGTGATATATACACTGAAATGCCAGAAAAACTGGTACACCGGTCTAATACTTAGCAGGTTCCCCACGGAGCGCCGGTCTGCAGAAATATGACGTGGCATGGACTCCGCTAGCTTCTGGAAATATGCTGTAGGCAATGCACACCATGCTTCCTGCAGATCATTCCACAATTCAGGTGTATTCCTAGGTCTCAGATTCCTGTGTTCGATGCGCGTTGCATGGCATCCCAAATGTGTTCTATCATGTTCAGATTAGAGGACTTGGGTGGGAATGGCAACACCCCAAACTCAGATGAATGCTCCTCTAACCATAATGTGGCGTCCCGACGCTCGTGTGGAGGTGCATTGTCCTGTTAGAACAGGCCCAACCCATCAGCATGAATGCAGGACATGAACGGGTGTACCTCGTCAGAAAGGATCCGCACATAGCGTTGGCCGGTCACAGACATTTGTAGACTTAACAGGTTTCGCCCAGGTGGGCCAAACCAACCGGGTTTTTTCGGGCTGAACCCAGTTGAAAAAACCAACCAAAAAAAAAAAAAAAAAAAACACCTGGGTTTTTTCAAAATTAGATTCTAATTTTTCTTCTACAATATTCCAAATTTAATCAGCACCCAATAAAATATTTTCTTTTGCAATTAATGACAATAGGAATAATGACTAGATTCTCTTTCTTGCCTTCTCAAAGGTGGTGGTTAATCAATTTTATTATTTAACAACATAGAACAATCCTTTCAAATCAGCTGACAAAGCAATTGATCTGAAATAAGAAAATTAAAAATAATCCGAAAAATAATAAATGCATACATTACATATCACTAAGCTGTTCTCTGATATTCAGAGGTTAGCTCCACAAGGAAATACAAACTGCCAAATAATTTTTATTTACTGTTGCTGTATCAGACTTCTCCATTTACAGCGATCGTGACATACAACTCGGGCTTCACTGACATCCATCACACGCCGTACATAAGATCTTCTATACTTCATACTCATAATCTTTTTCTCATGCAGACACTCCTGAATCTGATCCTCCCATAACTTCCTTGGCCTTCCTTTACCTTTCCTTCCTACCACTTGGGCTAAAAACATTTTCTTAGTAAGCATCTCATCACTCATGGCAAACCACCGAAGCATATTAGTCTCCACCTTGCTAACAACATTTTGCTTCACATTACACAACTGCAACACATCTTTATTCCTCTCACAGTCATAATGTGTCTTGCCACAAACCACCCGTAAGTAACGCATTTCTCCAGCACGCAAACGACTTCTGTCTCTTCTGTAGTACCCAGGTTTCACTGCCATACATCAGAGTAGGAACAATTACACTTTCATATACAGCCATGCGGGACTCTCTTCAGAACCCACCATTCCTGTGAAAGCCTCCCAAAGCAGCCATGACTTTCAATGAAGAATTCACTCACCTACTAATTTCACCATCTAATTTGTTCTCTATGTCAAACATGCTTCCTAAATACAAACTCATTCACTTGGTGAATCACTGTGCCATTTAGACTTATATTACATTCAGTACTACCAGTTCCTCTCTCAAAAACCATAACTTTGGTTTTTCCCTTATTTATACTCAGGTTGAATTTCGTGCAAACTTCGTACTTCTGAGACAACATACTCTGCAACTCACTTTTGCTCTCTGCCAACAGGTCAGTGTCATCAGCATACAGCAATCTACACACACGGATATCACCAAGACATAAATCAGTATTGTCTATTTTGGCATCACGCATGCACGCATCCATAAATATATTAAACAGCCATGGTGACATTACACAACCTTGTCTGACTCCTGCACCAGTAGAAAACCATTTTGATAAAACACCATTTACTCGTACACAAGCTCTACTGCCAGCATGCATTGCTTTTACACTGTTAAGTAGATTCTCAGTAACACCATATTCATTCAATACCTTCCACAAAAGTGTCCTATTTACTCGGTCATAAGCTTTCTCTAAATCTATGAAGACAGCAAAAACTTTCTTAGCAACAGCCAGATACTTTTCAATCATCATACATAATGCAAAAATTTGGTTAGTGCAGCCTTTACCAGGCATAAAACCACTCTGAACATCCCACACTTTCTCTGATGTAAGACCCCGTACTTTTTCAATAACGACCTAACCAAACACTTTCCCTGGCACACTCAGTAGGCTAATACCACGATAGTTCTTGCAGTCAGTCTGATCACCTTTTCCCTTATACAAGGGAACAGTAATAGTATCCTTCCAATCCCGAGGGACCATTCCAAACTTCCAGCACAACTGGCAAATTTCAGTTAACCAGTCAATTACAAGGTCACCCCCATATTTCAACATCTCGGCAGTTATGCCATCAACTCCTGGAGCTTTACCATTCTGAAGAAAATTTAGAGCTTTACACACCTCTTCTCTTGAGGTTCCTCCTGTGCTTCCATCCTTCAATGTGACAACATCTGCTTCTGCCTCTGAATCACCTTTGCTTTCCTGATCTAATAAATCACAGAAGTATTCACCCCATTTTTCACTTAACTCATTGGGCTCCCATATCATTTCCCCAATCCTATTCTTTACACAGCTTGCAACTTTGTATCCCCTATTTTTCTTGATTCTCATGTAAAAATAGGGGATACAAAGTTGTAAGCTGTGTAAAGAATAGGACCGGGGAAATGATATGAGAGTCCAATGCGTTAAGTGAAAGATGGGGTGAATACTTCTGTGAGTTATTAGATCAGGAAAGCAAAGGTGATTCAGATGCAGAAGCAGATGATAAATGGTTGCATATAAATAGCTTTCCACCTATAAAGAATAACTATAGAATACACCAACATTATCTATTCATACTACAGAAAAAAAAACTAGAGAAACAATATAACATACTTAGCTTCTAACTAAATTATTATCTTTAAATAAAATTTGCCTAAGATATTATTTGTGTGTGGCATGTAAACTGCAATAGTTTTTGACTATTTACAAAAATAGCCTAAATATTAAACAATGTAACAAATAATAAAGTATTTTGCTTTGTTTTACTAGAACCTCAAAAGCAGTCTCAAATTAACATAGTTTCGTGATCCACACAATTTTCAAATATTTTCAAACCTCTGAGTTTTTCTGTTTGATCCAAAAAGGTTTAAACTGAACAAGTTTTGTGGCTTCCTCTATCCCAAGCCTATTTCGTAACTTATTCCAAACTAGTTGAAACATAGAGAAAATTCTCTCAATGGACGCAGATGATGCTGGTGCTGAATGTAGGCATACAAAAAAGTTACAAAATCCTGCAGGCAATTTTGAATTTGAATCCCTTTCAGACTTTTTTACCATGACTTGCCATAATTTTATGGAAGAAAACTTGCTGATGACACTTTCTTTCATCATTGATGTTAGGTAACAGTCTGCGTCATTAATTTTAAAAGCCATTACACCAGGTAAATACGTGGTCGTATCAGAATAATATGACCACCTACCTAATAATATAATAGGATGACAGTGGTGAGATGGCGTGGTATGAACTCATTGAGGCTCTAGAAGGTTACCCGAGGCACATGTGCCCATTCGGAATGCAGTAGAACATGGAAGTCCTGGACATGACGTGTTTGTGGGTCCGCACACCGAACTTGTTGATCTAAATAGTCCCATAAGTGCTGTAAGGTATTGAGGTCGGGCGATTTTGCCGGCCAAGGGAAAACGGAGACATTGCTGTCGTGTTCCTGGAAACACTAGTGCACCGCCTTAGCGACGTGACAGGGTGCATTGGCTGTAGATACCATCACTACCAGGGTAAACGTCCAATGTGAAGGGATGCATGTGGTCTGCAAGAACGGACAGGTAGCCATTGGCATTCAGGGACCCATTCAATGGTACCAGCGGTTCCAGGGCATACAACGAAAACATCCCCCAGACATGCACACTGCTACCGCTGGCCTGTACTTGACCGACAAGTGTGTTCGAGTGTTGTCCCTCGTGTGTCTGACGCCGTGTTCACCACTGTCTGTCACTTCTGTGGAGTAGAAACCTATATTCGTCAGTGAAGGCAACATTTTCCCCACTGTCCAATGATGGTAGTTCCATGTGAACAGCAGACATCATTGCCAATGGCCCTGTGTTAACATGGGTGCCTTGACGCAGCGTCGGCTCCTGAGACCCATGCGTAACAGGGTTTGCTCTACTGTTATCTGGGACACTTACTTGGGTACCCCAGCATTCAGTTGCATAGTCAATTGCTGCGCTGTTGCATGAAGATTGCCCTTTACAAGTTGACGGAGGTTACATTACCCTCGTGGGTTGGTGGTCTTTGGGGCTCCACAGTTATGATGTCTGGAGGTACTCGGTGTGTCGGCGGTTCAATCTTGGTACACCCATACTACAGCACCTTGCAAACAGACCCCAAAGTTTGCTGTTTCTCAGATGCTTACACCCTTGGTGCGGTAACCAATGATCTTTCTTTTTTTTACATCCATCAAATCATTACATCTGCTCATTGTGCTCATGTTACGCACTATGACTCATCTGTCCTGGCCAGCCGCTTATATCTCCATGTGGTTGATTTTGTCACGTGCGCTCTTGACACACCTGGGTGAGTACACAGTGATTCCGGGAGTGGCCATATTATTCGACTGAATAATCAGGGGGGGGGGGGTTGGATATCCACTCTTCTGCAATACTCTCCTGTTCTTGGTTATGTTTCTGACCTCTGTATTTCGGATCCATGAGGTTTGCTAAAAAATGTGGTGCAAAAATTGCTTGTTCAAACCATTTTTAAAATGTAAATGGTAAAGCTGCAGGATTTCTTCTTGCAGTAAATCCGGCTATATTTCAGCAGCAACTGAAACAGACATTGTGTCTCTTTCTGAAGTGTGTCCAGTGTGCTAGCAACAATGGATAACTACTTTTCCAGATGCATAGCTTCATGATAAATGCCCATTTTATCCAAGATTTTTTAAATAGATTGATCAAATTCCTCAGTGTGCTTTTAAGATATTTCTCTATATTTTTGATAATTGCCCACAAAAGTTTTAACACAATCAGGATGAAAGTTGCACCTTGTTTCGTTAGGTAGTTGTGGCATTAAGCCAGGCTTTTCTTTGAACCATCCGTGTGGTTGATGTAGACCTACGTTACGAAAATATTTTTGCACTGCCACTATCTGCTTTAAAACAGTCTTTGGGGAAACATCTTTTTCTAACAATTCAACAGATGTGCCGAGCATACATATGTTATCAGAGTTGGATATCTTTCATTCAAAATTCTCCACATTTTTATTTTGTTTTTGCTCTTAGTTACAACAGCACAAACAGGTTTTCCGAATTTTTCTTCACACTCCTTTATGGCCACCTCTAATTTAAAATCACAGTATTTTGCCGTTTTCTTTTCTGATCCAGTATCATCAGCATACAGCAAAAAAAAAACTCTGTTCCGGTATGGACACTAATAGCTTGGACTGGCTCATTCTTCACACTGCACCAACAATCTAATATGAGAATCAAACTGCCTAATTTTATTTTTCTGAAAGCTGAGATTCAGTTTCTTCTGCTGTAGTATCAAACAGTTTTCCACCAATGGCTTTTGCTGAGGCTGGTTGATGTCCAGGCCTCAGTGTTTCAATCATAATTTTAAACTGATCCAATTCTGCTGAATAGAATAGTATGTTAGCAGCATAAAAAAAAAGCCACTGTTTCATCAAAAGATTCCTTTTGCCTTATATGCTTTTAAGACAGAATTTACTCATTGACTGTCGCTTCTTTGTTTTTTTGCAACAGTACTCGAAAAAGCCCGAAAAAACCCCCGAAAAACCCCAAGTGGGCTGTGTTTTTTTCAAAAAAGCCCGGGTTTTTTCAAACCCTGCCCACTAGCTGGTACAATTCCATGTTGACAGGCGAGATCCATGGCTTCATGGGGTTTGCGCCACACACGAATCCTTCCATCTGCCCGATACAGTTGGAAACGCAACTCGTCAGACCAGGCTACTTGTTTCCAGTCATCAAGTGTCCAGTGGCGGTATTGCCGTGCCCAAGCGAGGCCCATAGCTCTGTGTCGTGCACCCATCAAGGGGACCCGAGTTGGGCGTCGGTTCCCAAAGACCATAACGTGCAGGGTACTTTGAACAGTCCGGAAGCTGATGCTTGTTGAGGCTCCAGCATTCAATTCCGATGATACCTGCGAGATTGTTGCACGCCTATCGCGTGAAACGATTCTTGACAGTCGACGATAGTCACGTTCACCCAATGTCTTTTTACTGCCACACTGGTATCGTCGGTTGGAGGTTTTGCCGGAATTCTTGTAGTCACGGTACACCCTTGCAATGGTCGTCATTGAAAATCCGAACTTCGTTTCTACCTTCGAAATACTACGGCCCATCTCACGAGCGCTAACTATGACACCGCGTTGAAAATCACTTAAATCGTTATTGCTTGTCATTCTCATGTCGAAAACAACTCTGACAGCTGGCAAGGATGTCTATCGCTTTATATACGCACTGGCGGACGTAACTGAGTACGCGCATAGGTGACGTTGCTATGTATTTTGCATAAGCTGGTCTGTACCAGTTTTTCTAGCACTTCAGTGTATGTATGTATGTACTTTTTACACTTTGCTTTTACTCCTCTTCCTGAAACTTTTGGCTCTTCAACAAAATAATACCAAATGACATCTTTTTCCTTCTTGCCATTTCTTTGCCTTTGCAAAATTATCTATACCAGCTCTTCTCTACAGCTGCAACGAATAAATATGGTAACTTAGTGCAGTAAGGACAAAATGAGCAAATACTACTTATGTGGAAATGCACAGCTGCCCTCTGCTCTTAACCAGTGGTAAAGGCAAGAATAAATCCCATTCCTCCACTCCCAGTGTTTCTTATCTTGCATATTTAACTCCCCCCCTTTTTTTTGCCCTGAAGGCACACTGTAGAGAGAGGATTGAGGAAGAATTTTAATAGAAGGATATATGCTTTCTTCACCCTCCTGCTCTGGGGACTGAGTAAAGTGAAGATTACAGTGAACGGGCGCATACATGCCTAAGGACATTCACCTATTATTCCATCCAGTTGCACACTTTAGGAGTTACTGTTTCCCCTAAAAATGTAGGACAATCTGAATTTAGCACTAGTATATTCTTGAAACTGAAGTTTTTGTAGAAAAATTTGATTCACCTACCTATATGACTAAAAATTATTCAGATCGTTATTTCTTAACAGCCTTTTTAATGATTTTAATCTACTTGATTTTCAATAGAAATTAATTATTTCCATTTAATTGGGAGGAACAATTAGTTAATTTAAAATTGTTACTGCTGATATGATTTAAATCAGTGATTTAAAAAAATCTCTCGATTTAAATCCAGCTGTTCTAAATAAGAAAACCCTGATTTAGGATACCATAATTTTTATAAAAGTTTTGTTTTGTAACCTATGAAAGCATTTGCCCCCTATTCTAAGATTTTAAAGCATTTCCCCCCTTATTCTAAGCATTTTGCCCCCTTAGAAATAATGTGAAAATTATATTAATAATATTAATCAGCATGCTACACTTCACTATTGAGGCCTGTGTGCTTAGCTTTTGCTTAGAGTGAACTCATAGAAGATTTGCTTAGCGTGAACTCATAGCCTACCACAGGTGTCAACTCTCAATTTGGAGTCCCACTTCGACTCTTCCATAGAGAATATCACTTTGCTCTTAAATGATATAGTAGTGTATAATTAGAAATTAAGGTAAATAATTGCAGCTGCTCTTTGTCAAAAAAACATTTTCTGGGATCAAAAACGCACTTATATGTTTCACCAAGGTAATATTCACTCCTATATAATAAAGACTGTCCAAAAGGGGCTGGGGAGGCAAAGGCTTTGGCTGGATCACTGCATTTCAGCAAAGGCTCCATCCACTGCATTTGCTGGAGCAGGGTTTGTACATTCTGGAAAGAAAGAAAAACAGATTTTGGTAAGGGGAAGTCAGGGAACCGCTTAGAAAGTTAGGGAATTGGAGGAAGGTGAGAGACCAAAAGGGAAAGCATAAATAAATCTCATAAATGAACAAAAATAATTTACATCTGTAAAAAAGTCAGTGGTGTTATCAATTGAAAATCCATGTAATCTATTAAAAGCTAACTAATCTATTTAAAAGTGATAATATAGCTTTAAAATCGATGCCATTTCTTTGTAAATTTCAAATTGTTGAGCCAATGTCACCTTATTACATATGAAGATGTTCATCATTTATTATGAAGTTTAATGAGTAGGTGCATTAAGTTTAAGTTAGGTGTTTTGAAGAAATGTTCATCAGTTCAATAAGTGATGTCTGTCGACTTTACCACAAACAAAAAATGAATGTTGCCGAAAGATGTATCGGGTTGATACATAAGTTCATGCCGTTTTATTTCACGAGTGTTTCTTAGGTCAGTAGTGACAGTGCAGATGACCAGTTGTATATCAAAATGCAGCCAGTAATATCGTGTATCTAAATCATATTGCGTTGTGTGATTGTGGCTAATGGTTTTTTGGTTTTCAGGTCCGGAAGTATGGAGTGTCAAGTAGAGAGGAATGAACATTTCCTACATCTGCTCCTCTACGTGTTTAACAAGGGATCCACAGACGCCGAGGCTACTCGACGAATTTGTGCTGTGTATGGGAAGAATGCTATTGCTCCGAGGACAGCCCGCAAATGGTTTGAGCGGTTCCAAGGTGGCAATTTTAACCTCAACGACTTTCCGCGCTCAGGTCGTCCATCTCCCTTTATGAGGATCGTTTGAAATATCTCATTCACTTGGATCTGCGTCGAACTACACGCGAATTGGACACTGAGATGGACTATGATCAGGCCACAGTGGTGAGACACCTGGAACGTATGGGAAATGTCCAGAAATTGTGGTCTTGGGTGCCTCACACGCTCACCGAGAACAACAAGAATTAGCATGTTGACATACGTGGTTCCTTGCTCACCCGTTATCGCGAATGTTCTCAGCAACACAAACTCTTTCTGTCACGTATTGTTACTGAAGATGAAAAGTGGTGTCTGTACTTGTATTTCAGGCATCGGAGGAAATGGTTAAGCCCAGACAAGACGTCCACACCACGTACAAAGCATGACTTTCATCCTGCGAAGATCATGTTGTGTGTCCAATGGGACATGGAAGACATTATTTACTGGGAAATGCTGCCGAAGAGTCGGACCATCAACGCTGCACTCTATTGTGATCAACTGCGCCGTGTGGAGAGAGCAATTCAGCAGAAACGGCCACATTGACGCCATGATGTCCTCCAACATGATAACGCACATCCTCACAGTGCAAACATGACCAAAATGGCCATTCAGGACATGAAATGTGAGATCCTTCCACATCCAGCCAATTCCCTAGATGTCGCCCCCTTCAGACTATCACCTGTTCCGATCTCTGTCGAATGCACTCCGTGGTAGAACATTCAACAATGATATTGATCTCCAGAATTTTTTTGATGATTTCTTCGCAGCAAAACCTGCATGTTTTTTCAAGAATGGCATTGCACACCTATCTAGACGTTATAGAATACCATCGTAAACAACCGCTGGGAATACATAGTTGACTGATACCGTTTTCCCTGTAGTGCGGTAAAAAAACCGGCATGAACTTATGCATCAACCCAATAGATGTTGGATTTCAGTGTAAGCGCCTTTTGTCAAAAGTTACAGTAAACAACAATATTAAGATGCAGTTTCATCTTCTGTGCTACAAGTTGGTTTTTCTATGGTCGAAAAACTTAAAGATAAATCCTTAGTTAAATACAAAATTGTTCGTGGCTTACCATCACCAGATCCAGATATTATGAAAACTTCCCTAACACTTTCTGAGACTGTTTTTTGCTTTGCTTGAAATTTTGCATGCTGCAGGGCAAATCAGTGATGATGCTGTGGAAAATTCCAAAAAAATAGTATCATAGTCTTTGTGAATGCACCAAAAGTCACTTTATAGAACACTTTAAAGTGTATAACTCCTCAGAAGGCACAAAACTCGATAAATTTTATAGCGAATTTTTGGCAGAGAAAAGAAACTATAAAAGCCTGTGGGAAGCATTTGAGTTGTGCTTCGTTTTACCTCATGATAATACAATGGTAGAAAGTGGATTTTCCGTTAATAAGTCTATTCTTGTTGAGAAAATGTATGAAGAGACTATTGTTTGTCAGCAGCATGTGGATGATGCTGTCTACAAAGCAGGTAGCATTCAAGACATTGATATCAATAGAAAAAGTGGAGGGGTGCATTGAATTGTTAGCAAAGTGTGAAGACCAAGAACACCTTTTTCTTTCTCTCCATCTCTCTCTCTCTCTCTTTTTTTTCTTTTTTTTTTTATGTTGTGGCAGAAGATGTGTGGGAACATATCTGTGATCCAAGGAATAACAATCAGTTAATGTATTTGTGACATAGTACTCTTGAAGGACTAAAACCCAAAGATCAGCTCAGAAATTTATAGTCACAATTTTCTGTGATTTCAAATGTCACCCTCATGAATATCCTGGCACATAGTGGAATAACGAACATCACCCACATTATTAATACTCTGTAAAAGCTTTGAGGGCTAATTAGAAGGAACAGGCTGTAGAAAATATCCCAAATCCATTTAAGTGCACAATGATGATTTCCATCCTCACATTACTTTTGTCACAAATCAGGTAGTTGCACCACCCCAGTGGTTGAGTGATCCGAGACGTTTGCTTCTGACAGTTCATTCGGAACGGGCGTGGGTAGTGTTTATTTAATGGCACTGGCTTTGTTCATTCTCTGGAACAAGTGATATAAATTAGGAACAGATGATTACTTATAGCCCTTAGAGTTGCGAATGGTGCTCATTAAACCCTGAAAAGAAAAAGGGGTGGGAGGCAGGTACAATTGGGCTGGTCTTTGACACTACATTCCCATTAATTTCTGAATTTGTCACTGTTTTTTATTTTTTTGATTGGAAGTTTAACTAGCACCGTGAGCAACTCATTGTACTATAAGCAGTAGCCCGTCCCTAATTTAGGGCCACTGGTTCCAGGGAAGGGAGAGAGCTAGAGCCGTAAGACAAACACAACATCCATGCCTCACCGGGATTCGAACCCGGACCCCTTTCGGACGAATGGCCAGAAGCCATCGCTTAAACCGCTGCGCCACGGCTGTCCGATTTTCATCTGTTTGGCTCAGCAGAAATTAAGTTCTGGTGATAAAGATTTAAGGGTGTTCTTTCCAATAGCGCCTGCTCACGTAGCGGTTGCGTTCGCTAGCGCTGAATTTCATTGTTTACATTCTCTGTCGATTGCGAAAAGAAAAAGACAAAGATTCCTGAAAATAAGACGAGCCGATAGATTATTAGAGTTCTTATTCCGAAGAATTTGTAAAACAGAGTTTTTGGTACTTTCCCAGAATATTCTTCCACAGACGGGCGCACGGATCATTTCTCACAGCTAAGACAGCGGAACGCTAGCACAACTCCGCGAGCATGTACCAGAAGCATCAAGTTACTGTTTTCGATGTAGCAACGGATCTGTTGTTGTTTACATTCAAACGCAAACAGCATGGGAAGTGGAAAAGTGGTTATCCTTGTATTCTGTGCTTACTTTTTTCATTTCATCATAATGACTGACGTTGCTTTCATCAAAGAAAATATTTCATGGACTACATGAAAAACATTAACTGAGATACTGAAAAAGAACTAAAAAATGAACTTACCACTATATACGTTCGGATACTGCTAAAAATTTTACTTTTGTATTTACAAGTAGTATTTGAATTCGTATTACAAAGATATAGAAAAGACAGTTTTAAAACAAAAGCATCGACGTTCATTGCCATTCGTGATTTCTTATTATTTGAAGCATTTCTTCGTAGGCATCTGTGCTCCTGGCACTACATTCCCTTCGGAATTTGAATTCCATCAATCGATCACCTAGATTGTCTTTATGTACACCTTGTTTCATTATGTCTCCAAAAACATGTCTCCAAAAACATGCTGTTTGCGTTCGATTTTTTGCTGTTTGCGTTCGCTTTAAATGTCTCCAAAAACATGCTGTTTGCGTTCGAATGTAAACAACAACAGATCCGTTACCACATCAAAAATGGTAGATTGATGCTTCTGGTACATACTCGTGGAGCTGTGCTAGCGTTTCTCTGTCTTAGCTGTAAGAAATGATCCGTGCGCCCTTTGTGGAAGAATAGCCCTTTCCCATTGTACCGACCTGCTGACCATTGTTCTTTTTTTTTTTGCGTATTGTAGCGACGTGTTACCAAAGACTACGTCACTTACCGACATGTCATGGATGAAATACGTCACCTACCGACTGAACCTGTTTCCAAGGGTTTGTTGAAAACTTTCGAACGCAGATGGTTTTTAAAATGGCGATTTCTAAGGCCAAGACGTGAAATCTTCCAACTAGTGAAAAACAAGCTGTGAGTTTTATGCAAGAAGTGGGAATTTCGCCTTTTAAAAAAATATGTGAAAAAGGCCATTCTATGAAAATGTTTTTTGGAGCAAAAGAAGTATTTTGGAAATGTTTGTCATGAGTGAAAACAGTGGGAATTCGAAAATGAGACATGGATGGAAGGAAGTCGTTTGTCATTCGTAACGTGGCCGCCCGGTGGCGCAGTGGGCTAAATATGGCTTCTGATCATTCGGCGAATTCCGTGAGGCATAGATCTTGTGTTTGTCTTACCGCACTGGATCTCTCCCTTCCCTGGAACCAGTGGCCCTAAATTAGGGACCGGGGACTGCTTATTGAGTTGCTCATGGTGATCGTTAAACATCTAATCAAACAAATTCGTAACGTGCCTACGATTCATTTACAGTTGATGTGAGGGTTTGAGCTCTACAAAGTGTTGCGAAAAACATCTGTCAATGTCAAAAAATACAACTGTTGACTGGAGCAATTATATGCGAGAGGTTATGTCGAGACTTTCGGCATGTAAAGGAAAAAAATCAGAGGTAAAGGTAAAATTGTAGAAGTCGATGAAACTTTGTTTATCAAACGTAAGAATCAAGCTGGATGTATTTTGCCCGAGCAATGGGTGGTTGGAGGAATATGCCGTGAAACAAAAGAATGCGCATCAGCAATACAAGAAATATATTACCTGGCTCAATTATATATACCGCTTGCTGGAAAGGATATAAAACACAGGATTTGTATGATGCTGGTTATACTCATCTGACCGTTAATCATAAATCACATTTCGTTGATCCGGAAACTGGAGTTCATACTCAAAATATTGAAAGACTTTGGGGTTCATGCAAATGTTGAAATAAAAAACAAAAAGGAACGCACAGAGAACATTTGGATTCATATCTCGCTGAATTCATGTGGAGAGAAACTCTTAGTACAGTTCCATTTGAAACTTTATTAAAATCAATTCCGTTGTTCATGTCTCCAAAAATTGAAATGTTGATTTAAAAATTTTTTGCATACTTTTTTGTTAGTCTTAACGTTAAACCCAATTCTGATGCTCGTGCGTTGAAAGGTTGCAATTCTAAATAAATGAAAATATTTTTCTTTTTATTAATATTTTTTTTATTTTAATAAATTAAATCATTATATTTACTGATATGCATACGGTCTATATGACGTCACAGCAAGGTAAACCTTCCTAGCAGACGTCCTGGTGATCAACTGGTGTACAAACACTGCTTGGATTTGCATTGTGGAGCGTTAAGGAAGATGGTGTCATGTGCTATTTTCGGCTGCGGTAACCGAAGTGGGAGAGATAATGGGTCCTATTATAGATTACCATCTGAGTGAACGAAGTGGGATCAAAATTATAAAAAAATTATTCAGAAGCGCCAAAATTTGTGGTTATCACGTATCAGCAGAGTTGACATTGATGATCGGAAACGAAGGAACATTAGAGTGTGTAGTTTACATTTTGTAACAGGTATGTTCAAAAATTTACTGATACGTCATCTACAAAAACTCTATGAAGATCTTTAGACTGGAATTAACCTTTCTTTATGAATGACTTGCACGGTTTCATTTGCTCGGAAGTGAAGACGTTAGTGCAAAAATGGGAAAGTACCGAATTTTTTTCAAATTTTAATGTCATAAAAAACACAGAGTGGAGCAAAAGATAAAACTTCATGTTTTCCGTGTTTTACTGCTTCCAGTGCTTCAATAAATGATTTAGTGACTTTTTTTTTGATTGGCGATTTAACGACCACCGTAAGCAACTCAATGGGCTATAAGCAGTCGCCTGTCCCTAATTTAGGGCCACTGACTCCAGGGAAGATAAAGAGCCAGTGCCGTAAGACAAACACAACATCCATGCCACGCCAGGATTCGAACCCGGACCCTTCTCGGACGAATGATCAGTAGCATCGCTTAGACTACTGCGCCACCTTTGTATAAAGCTGGTTATACCATAGTGACTTTGCATTATTTTTTTTAATTATATTTACCGAAGTAAACTTCATGTAGACTGTTGTAACATCTCAGAGTGGAAAAATCTTTATCATTTTCAAGAATCTTTGCTTTTTTTCGTAATCGACAGAGAATGTAAACAATGAAATTCAACGCTAGCGAACGCAACTGCTACGTGAGCAGGCAAGCGCAGGCGCTATTGGAAAGAACACCCAGATTTAATGATGAGATCCATCAGTCACCCTGATGACAGCTCAGAAACTTAATACTTCGTTTTATCTGAACTTGGTTCCAGTTTTTTTTATTTGAGATTTAACGACCGCCGCAAGCAACTCAATGGGCTACCTATAAGTAGTTGCCCATCCCTAATTTAGGGCCACTGGTTCCAGAGACTGGAGAGAGCCAGCGCCATACGACAAACACAACATCCATGCCTCACTGGAATCTAACCCGAACCCCTCTCGGACGAATGCTCAGAAGCCATCGCTTAGACCACTGCGTCACCGGAGCGGCGTTCCTGTTTTGGATTCAGCAGTGCCTGAAATGTTTTAGTAAATCCAATATCGGAGTCCGCGAAAGAAGGTAGTTTGGTATAGCCCAACAGTGCAGGTATGTACGTGAGTAATTTTAACCTTCTACTGAAAGGGTATTAAAGGTTATATTACCTAAGTGTTATTACTTTCAGTAATACCACTTGCTGCTGACAGTTTCAAACTGTATGCTTCACTTGATTGATGATGATGATATTGGAGGTTTAACGATCACCGTGAGCAACTCAATGGGCTATAAGCAGTCGCCCGTCCCTAATTTAGGGTCACTGGTTCCAGGGAAGGGAGAGAGCCAGTGCCGTAAGACAAACACAACATCCATGCCTCACCGGGATTCGAACCCGGACCCCTTTCGGACGAATGATCAGAGGCCATCGCTTAGACCACTGCGCCACCGGGGCGGCGTATGCTTCACTTGAAAAGGGATGAAGATTTGTCGGAAACTTCTAATTTATGCAAAATATGAAGACTTTTATAAGCTCTCAGGCCGGATCGTTGTTAGCAGGGGGCTGGAGGAGGCTCAACCCCCCCCCTTCCCTCCCACAACCGAAAGGCAAGCAAGCCCTCTCCGTCCAGGAAGGTAAACGTTGCAAAATTTTCTGAATTTTTATTTTCGGAGGTTTATAAAAATTACCCTTGTGTTTCATTATAAGCATAAATACCTTATTTATTCGTGTACTAAACGGTTTTTTTAAAAGCGAAGTTGATGTGATACAGTACGAACTGTGAATGACTGAAAAAGAGAAAACTCAGGGTCAATCTGTAGAATCAGTTGCGCCAATGACTTTCAACCGCACAGGCACAGGGCTTGTTGGTGTTAAGGGTAAGGAAATAGAGAAATGCCGTCAAGTGGGAGAGGGAGCATCAGACGCAGACTGCAATCATCCATTGCCACCTTTGATGACTGGTGGTGAAAGAGAGGAGGAAGCTGCTTTTTACTTGAAGCAACAATCACACGATCCATTCCTTTTGGGAGCTGTTTTATGTTTGTCAGATTTGTCAGAGGGCTTTGAGCAAACGCGAAGCTCATTTACTTCCCATTTACCCTTTTTGAAGTCACCGCTTTTATGCTGCGAAAGAGTGTCCGTGGGAGGAGGGGACATGGTGGGATTAGGAAGTCATCAGTTCCTGTTTACAGTGAAACCAAGCTATCAAAAATGTTTCTGGAGCCATCCATAGATGACGTCTGTACAGGATTTCTGACTGTGCCAGGAGTTTCTAGGTATGCCAGATTAAAAAAATTACTTAAGTAATTTTTAACCACATATGCCAAAGTTTATTGAAATCTGATTTGTATCATTTGTTTGCATAGTGACGAGAAGTCACCACAAAGCCCGTATTGATAACAGCGTCGCCGCCCCGGTGGCGCAGTGGTCTAAGCGATGGCCTCTGATCATCCGTCCTAACGGGGTCCGGGTTCGAATCCCGGTCGGGCATGGATGTTGTGTTTGTCTTACGGCACTGGCTCTCTCCCTTCCCTGGAACCAGTGACCCTAAATTAGGGACGGACGACTGCTTATAGCCCATTGAGTTGCTCACGGTGGTCGTTAAAAATCCAATCTAAAAATCTAAATAACAGCGTCAGCATGTCAATAGTTTCAGACTACCGTTTCCTGTTCTCATGGGAAATATATTACTACATAATTCAAATATTAAAAAAAAAGCAGTTTTCTTTCTAGGAAACTTTAGTCTAAAAAATAGGGGTAGAGAGTGAATAGAATTTGTACTTTGCATGGGAATTAGAAATAACAGCAATAAGGGCCTTGGAAAATTCAAACTTTCCGTTGCCGAAATTTTAAATTCCCAACTTCTCATGCAAAATGTTACCAATTGCATCACTGTGCCTTTGGCATTTCTGTGGCTCTTTACTTCTTAAAGGGTTGGTATGAAAGTCGTAGTTTGAATTTAAAGGAATCAGGACTGCCTTTCAAATTTCTTAACTGAAATAACTCAAAATTTCATTAAATATTCGTTCCTCCTGAAAACCATTACAACAGATTTGAGTCAATATGATATGAATCCTAAGCGTAATATCAGCTAACCAGTACTCATTGTTATCGTTGAATATCAGTTAGCCATTAATGTCAGTCTTAAGCGAAGTATTAAATTAATCAAAAAGATTACTTTTTATTATGTAGATTTAATTTTTTTCATGCTCACATTTTTTATTATTTACGGAGTTCTGCCAGCTTATTTTAAGTTATTCAAGAAAAATATGCAGGCCTACTTACAACGTTGGATCTAGAAGTAAATCACGGGGCTGGCGATAAGCTTGCCGAACTTAAAACCTACTGCAACGTTTTAAATGCGGAAGGAATTCTGATGATATTATACAGAATTGATTCTTGTAACATAGTTAACTTGGATCCGTTTTGATTAGTACCCAGGAAACTGGTACTCGGCAAACTCGAACACGGAAGACTAGTACATACACAGTTTCATCCGGTAATGTCCACATGAAAACTCCTCCACCTTTTCAAGTGACGGACCGTGGACAAAATGCGTTTCATTAGTGTTTCCCATTGTGGAGACTTTTCTGCGATCTCCATTTCTGAGTTTGCGTTTAACCCGTATTTTCTAACGCTGATGATTCTTCTGGGATGCATTTTTGATGTTATCCGACTTTTCTGTAGTAGACGAGTTTCATATAAGTACAGAAGGATGTGTGGGAGGGAAAGTTTTATATCGACTGGGGGTGGCTTTTCGGGGATACTCATTTCTAATTTTATCCGAAATTTCTGAAGTTAAGATTTCCAAGTAACAGAAGGACGGGTGTGTATGGTAATGGAGGGATTACAATTTCCTAATGTGTAAGACTTTTCTATGATACCCATTTATATTGTTATCGACTTTTCTATCCTTGATGAGTTTTTGAGTAACAGAATGAAATCAAATCTGTTTATACATGTATCAATAATAACAATGTGAATACATATACTCAGTACCTCTTATTTCCTGGAATAAACGCAATCATATATTCTAAGTAAGCAATGCTCTAATTTTATTTTGCAACCAACGAAAAGTTTTGCCTTGTTTCTTTAAAATATTTGGAAATGATATTTCAATACTGTTGTTATACAGGGTGCCCACGAAAGTTCTTTCTCATCCCCGTAACTTTCGAACGCCGACAGCTATAGCCATAAAAACGGTGTCTAGGTATAGTAAAGTGGCTATGCTAAGCTAACCAGAAGTCCCCAATTCTTGAGGACAGTCCTCGAATTTAGTTTACTGTCCCCAAAAACGCCTGATGCCTTTGGGGACGCAAATTGTCGTCAACTTTTGATGTTTGTCCTCAAGTATCCTCGAATTTACACTTCATTAGCTCGTTAGATTTCTAATGAAAAATGTTCTTAAAAGTAATTTTTTGTTGTACTAGTTTTCCTGCAGGTTTCTTCTGAAAGCAAATTATGCCTATTTTTCTTATTCTTCTTTCCGAGTTTAACGACCACCGTGAGCAACTCAGAGGACTGACTCTAAGCAATCACCGGTCTCTAATTTAGAAACATTCGTTCTAGGGAAGGGAGAGAGCACGTGCTATATGACAAACACACCACCCATGTCTCATTCGGGACTCAAACCCGTGCCAACTTGTACGAATCATCGTTAGTGAACAGCACTAGGATACTGCACCACTGGCACGGTCAAATTTCGACTGCACTTGTTTTGAGTTCCTCGAAGAACTTTGGCAAAACGAAAAATTTGCCATGCAATTACTTTGGTGTGCAGCTTGGTTTTAATTCGGCACATATACATAAGGTAAAGCATTTTACTTTTGCTAACATGTTCTCGTCATCATAGTTCTACTTTGTCAATAAAAATTACCAACATTCTACAAGATATATCCTTTTAAGACACAAATTTTCGTTGCAAATCATGCTTATTGAAGCAATGCAGTTTTGTGACAAAAATATTTGCATATTTATATCAAATACGTATGTGTCCCCAAATGAACTGCCGATTTTGGGACGCCACGCCCTTTTGTCCTCAAATCAGTGTTCCAATATCTGGTCACCTTAGGCTATGCGCTATTCGATGAGACCGCTTACAGCGCCTCTTAGCGGCAAAGTCAGGAGTTAGCGTGCCGATACGAGATACGGGAAAATAATCAACTACAAAGTTGTAGAGCAGCATCGATTTAGTACGAAAAGACACCTTGCACACATGAATGCTAAGAATAGAACGCGTACAACGTTCGTTTGTTTGTTCCCGATGTCGAACACTGTTACGTCACGACAAGAGAACGATAAATCTCGTAGTGATACGCTACAGAAAATAGGTCCATCCAGAATATCTACCCTTCATTTTGTTGTACCCTGCACGTTGTTGGCAGGAAAAACAGGAAAAAAACTCTTAGATTTGCAAAAGATACCTATCAGTGAGGTACTGCCCTGCGAACAAAGTAATAACAGGAGGAGTAAAAGTACAGTGCCACAGCAATCAGCTATGAATGGAAGCCGTTCAAAGCAGAATCGAAAGGTATACTTCCCTAATTTTCTGTATAACATAGAAAGGAATATTCGTACTTTCTATTTGGAATCAGGAAATCGTGTGCGAAAGAACGAAACATTTCTCAACATCTACTTTAAAAACAAAGACAAAACATGACCGAACTATATTCTGTAGCGTATGAGTACATGATGCTTCGCTGTACTGGCAAGATCAAATGATCATATGTAGAGGGTTTTAGGAAGGGAGTGTCTGACCCCAGGTCTTAAACAACCCTTAGAAATAGAAAGCTAGGAGATTTGGGCTAGAGTGCCCGATAGGAATGTGACACGGAAGCAAAGTAGAAAGGGGGAGGAAGACGCCCTAAATTATTACTGGGGGGCCAGTACCTGGGGTCCGATGGTTTAACGTGCCAATCCGACGCGCGGCGGATATTTAGTGGATCGGACGTTCGTACCTGCCTGGGATCGAACCTGAGGTCCTTTCCGTGGCAGTCACGAACGTTGCCCACTAGGCCACCTGCGGCTCGCTGTACTAGCAAGAACGTAAACAGCTGCACTTATAGTCATCCGCGCATGAATGACACGCCGCAACGCATCTTCCTTTCAACGGAGCTAAGCTTCGCATTGTCGCCGTACCGATGCGTTAGGCCTACCGCAGCGTCTCTTCAAAGCAACACACTTACAGGTAAATATTACGATAACATTTTTTAAATGTCATTTAAAATGTGAAATTTTTGCACCACTTGACATTAATTTCCATACTCTAAAACCTGTACGTCGTACTTTTTCCAAGTACTAACATTTTTCCGACGAAATGCTTTAGGACGCTAATCTACACATTTATTAAAAACACTATCTGATATTCCACAATAACTAAAGACTATTGGATCATTCTGCATTTCACATCGTTACCTAAGATATGAAATAACCGTTACAGAATAAAAAACAAACAAACTTACTTTCCACTTCCCTTTATATTTTTGTATTCATACATTTATTTGTTTGTTTGTGTATGTAATTTTTTTTTATTTTTTAATCCGAAAGGCAGCGAACGACGAACGTGAAATTGACAAGAAATCATATAAACTAAAGCCGCTCAGATCGTATCTCAGAAATAATAGTGACGACACATATGGGTGGGGCTTATCTTCACGTGACACATGAAGATAAGCCCCACCCATATGTGTCGTCACTGAAGCTGAAAACCGCCCTTTGATTGGCCGAGATTTCTCCAGTCCCGTATCAATGTAAGGTTTGCTTAAATGCTGCTCGGAGGAGCAGATAAATCATGAAAGAAATACGGGATTACACCACATAATACAAATTTTGAAGATGACAATCCGATTTTTGGTGTAAATGTGACAAGGATGGTAAGTCAGATAATATGCGAAAACTTGAAATTTTCATGGTCCGGGAGCGGGACTCGAAACCGCTTCTCCCAGATCTCGCCCGGTTATGCTAACCGCTACACCACCCAGAACGACCAAGTCTCAAGTTTCCGATTAATTTTGAATATAACCATCACAGGATATAGGGAGATGCGGATTTGAGTCCCGCTCCAGGACCATGAAATTTTCAAGTTTTCGGATTTTATCTGACTTACTATCCTTGTCACATTTACACTAAAAATCGGATTGTCATCTTCAAAAATGTTATTATATGGCGTAATCCCGTATTTCTTTCATGATTTATCTGCTCCTGCGGGATAGGATTCTTAACCTTCCAGATTCGTTAAACATGAATGCCAGTTGCTTCAACTAGCGAATCCTGTCATGGTTATATTCAGTGCTTTTTTCTGGAAAAAAGGTGCCGGTACTCATCATGAAGATGTTTTTACAGCAACTTCCACACTTTTAACATATCCTGCGATATACCCTCGTCTTCTCTGTATTTGCTAAGGTTGAACTGAGTGAGAGGAGGTCCAACTATCCTGATGAACATCAGTGCAGTTGTCCGTACAAGCAGAGATGACCTAAATGAAGTTACTATAAGCTTCATCTGAGAGAAAGCCCTTTCACATTCACTGGAAGATACTGCAATTGTGCTTAGAGTGTGCTTTAGATGAAATAGTATGTCCGGGACTTAACTTACTTGACGATATTCACGAAAACCGCGAACTGCTTCTCTTTCAAGCTAAAAATATATTCCTTTCGTGCTTTAAAACGATACACATTTAAAATAGAGGAAAGAATTGAAATTTTTTTTGATTTTTTGATTGGAGGTTTAACGACCACTATGAGCAACTCAATGGGCTATAAGCAGTCGCCCGTCCCTAATTTAGGGTCACTGGTTCCAGGGAAGGGAGAGAGCCAGTGCCGTAAGACAAACACAACATCCATGCCTCACCGGGATTCGAACCCGGACCCCGTTCGGACGAATGTTCAGAGGCCATCGCTTAGACCACTGCGCCACCGGGGCGGCAAAATTGAAAATCCTGGTCCGTACTACCGTATGTCATTTTCACGTTTAATCGTGTGAGACAGTTGTTATTTTAAATGTGCTTCTCTTTCATTGAAGCGGACTTTGCGTGCTAACTTTCTAATTTCAGCTACACCAAATGTCAGAAGCTTTCCAGAATTTTCTGGCCAATACTTGGAATCTAACATCTTTGCACATTCAGCCAAATCAACATCATCTCCTTAAAACAGATGCTTTCCAACAGCACCTTTCAGACTTTTATAAAAAGTAGATGAACTTATTGCAGGACTATATCTTTCCTTTGAGTGGAGCTCAATCCCTTTAAACTTCATATTCTTCTGACTTTGAAGTGACATACTGTAGTACGGACCAGGATTTTCAATTCTTTCCTCAAAAATTTGAACTGCATTCTTTATCTTCCTGTCTGCTTTGTACAACTCAATATTTTTCTCTTATAAATCTTGACTTAGTTCGCTAAGTTCTAGGAGAGCATCACGCATAAAGCTCAAATCAAGAACAAACTCTCATGACGTTAATTTTCTTAAAAGGCCCTCATAAAGACAGCGATCATCTGCTTTACTTCTTCTGCTGTCTTATTTTGCCTCCTGAAAGTGATGGACGAGGTCTCCAAAGTCTTGCCACACTGCAGAAACAGTGCGAAAGCTAGATGCAACCCTGCGGAGTGCTTAAAATTCTGCCAATTTTAAGAAGTTCAAGTTCTAGAGTCGCTGCACATTCCTGTAGTTCCCTAGCATTCTTAGGTGAAGCATGATAAGTCACACAAAGTTTGTCCATGAAACACTTAAAGCGATTCACTCCTTCCGCATTGTTCACTGTGTCACTAACAGACAATTCAAGGCGATGGCTAGCACAATGCCAGAAAATAACTCTAGGAAACTTGTCTTGCATTAGCCTCAATTGATGACCACTTTGTCTTGCATTAGCCTCAATTGATGACCACTTTGTCCTGCATTAGCCTCAATTCGTGAACACCGTACCATCTGCCGGAATATTTATAATACATTTTGCTGTCAATAAATCGCAATTTTTTAAAAACTTAAGAAAAGAGGTGCCGGTATTTCGTACCGTTGTGTACCGCTAAAAAAAGCACTGATTATATTCAAAATTAATCGGAAACTTGAGACTTGGTCATTCTGGGTGGTGTAGTGGTTAGCATACCCGGGCGGCATTTAAGCAAACCTTACATTGATACGGGACTGGGGAAATCCCGGCCAATCAGAGGGCGGTATTCAGATTCAGTGACGACACATATAGGTGGGGCTTATCTTCATGTGTCTCGTGGGGATTTCTTCTGAGATACGATCTGAGCGGCTAGTTTACGTGCTTTCATGTCATTTTCACTTTCGTCGTTCGCTGCCTTTCGTATTAAAAAATAAAAGGAATTTACATACACAAACAAACAAATAAATAAATATATATATAAATACAAAAATATAAAGAGAAGTGGAAAGTAAGATTTTTTTTTTCATTCTGTAACTATTATTTCATATCTTAGGTAACGACGAGAAATGTAGAATGATCCAACAGTCTTTAGTTATTGAGGAATACCAGGTAGTGTTTTTCACTGACATGTGTTGCATATTTCTTCTATTTATAATTGATTTGTAGTGCTCGAGGAATTATGTTAGTATACATGTGGATGATTTCCCCGGCATGTCTGTAACAAGACAGGGAAAGTTTTTTTGGAGGAAGAATAAATTCTCTGTCAAAGTCTTCCAAACACATAATTTTAATGGTTTTTGTCTGTAACAAGATAGGTAGCTCTTTAAGGAAACAGAGATGAACTTACAAAATTCCCAATTATAGTAATAAAAACACAGAATGCTAGTTTCTCTGTGAGTAAAATCTTTGAAACCCTAAGATAACCACTGGAAAGTGTACCAGTATGTTCACATGAAAAATTTGATAGTTAAATTGAAAGTTTTCCTAACATGAATGCTCCAACAGTCTCTTCTAACATTGAGGTAAATTATGTTAGTTTTTCTGTGAGTAAATTTACCGATAAATGTGTAATTTAGTGTCCTAAATTATTTCGTCGGAAAAACTTTAGTGTCTGGAAAAAGTGCTACGTACAGATTTTAGAGTATGGAAATTAATGGCAAGTGGTGCAGAAATTTAATATTTTAAATGTCATTTAAAGATTTTTATCGTAATATTTACCTGTAAGCGCGATGCTTTGAATAGACTGCGGTAAGCCTAACGCATCGGTACGGCGACAATGCGAAGCTTAGCTCCGTTGAAAGGAAGATGCGTTGCGGCGTGTCATTCAAGCGCGAATGACTACAAGTGCAGCCACGTACGTTCTTGCCAGACAGCGAAGCATCATGTACTCATACGCTACAGAATATAGTTTGGTCATGTTTTGTCATTGTTTTTAAAGTAGATGTTGAGAAATGTTTCGTTCTTTCGCACACAATTTCCTGATTCCAAATAGAACGTACGAATATTCCTTTCTATATTATACAGAAAATTGAGGAAGTTATGACGTAGAAGTCTTTTCTTACTTCTACGTTAATTTAAAACATCAACATACTAAGAAATAGTTTCTAAATGAAAGGAACCTTAACGGCCAGACGAAACATGTAAACAACAGAAGTCAAACTTACGGGAAAAGATGCTTAATTCAGGATGTAGCAAACACATCGTAGCATAGCATATTGCACTAAACTCTCCGCACACCACGCAACCCTTAACACAACGCTCTTTTCACAACGCTCCTTTCAATAATCAGTTTACAACCCAACGCTCGCAATAATCGCTCTCTTACAACGCTCTCAAGCAACAATTTAGTCGTCGTTTTTATCTCTTGTTCTTATCAATATCAGGCATACGTCACGTGCATTCAACCTCAATTGTGTTGCCAAACGTATTCATTTGAGAGAAAAGATATTATGTTAAGAGTGAAGAATAACAGAATGAACTCAAGATTTACATAGGGAAAGAAACTAAAAAGGAAAGTTAATTTAGAATATACGTCACAAAGTATAACTTTCGGTCCTGCTTTGAACGGCTTCCATTCATAGCTGATTTGATGTGGCACTGTATTTTTGTTTCTCCTGTTAATACTTTGTTCGCAGGTCAGTTTCTACCTCACTGATACGTATCTTTTGCAAATCTAAGAGGTTTTTTTCTGGTTTTTCCTGTCAACAACGTACAGGATAAAACAAAATGAAGGGTAGATATTCTGGACCTGTTTTCTGTATCGTATCACTGCAAGATTTATCGCTCTCCTGTCAACAACATATCCGCTTTCTCTTGTACTCTTCCGCCAGTCTTTTCCGTACAACAACGAACCTTCCTTTCAACGAAGCAAAGTTTGACATCGTTGCGATGCGTTAGGCCTACCGTAGCGTCTTTTCACAGCATCGCGCTTACAGGTAAATATTAGGATAAAAATCTTTAAAAGGTATTTAAAACATGAAATTTCTGCACCATTTGCCAGTAATTTCCATACTCTAAAATCTGTATGTAGG
The DNA here is from genome assembly GCA_039090855.1 of Macrothele yani. NCBI lineage: Eukaryota > Metazoa > Arthropoda > Arachnida > Araneae > Macrothelidae > Macrothele > Macrothele yani. Next base: position 76,497,784 of record CM076993.1, on the reverse strand, counting down.
GGCGAAGGTGATGCTCCATCTGCCTTACGTAATCTGAAGTCCTGCAAGGCTCTATAATCACAGTTCGTTTACCGAAGCACGCACATCACAGACAATAGGTCAAGATTCATACTACTTAGATAACCAATAATTGATCAAAAGGCGCTCTGCTCCTCCCAGCTTTAGAGGAGAAGGCCCAAATATGGGCTAGGGTCTAAATACAAGCTAGTGGCAGCACAGCGTTTGATTGGTTCGGTAACCTAGTGGAAATATTGTTAAACGGTGCCTCAGGAACATAAGACGTGTACGTGGTTAGTTGGTTGTCAGTAGACGAGAGATCGAGACGCAGTATTTGATAACGTGCCATTTTGCCTATTGCATCACAGCGGAAGTTTCGACAGGTATGTATATATTCTGTTTTAGGTACTCCGTTAACCTAAAGCTATTTCAGTATAGGCACAACATATACTGAAAAAACTCCGTTAACCTAAAGCTATTTCAGTATAGGCACAACATTAAAGATTTCTTGAGCTTGTTTTACCATAGATGGTTCACTCAATAGCAGTGTACGGTACTGGTTGCCAACTCTCAAATACTCCGTATGCAATGAGTCTAAATACGGGCTATCCGGTAGGGTCCAAATATGGGGTAGTCTATGTTTGGACCACTTATACTGTAAGATAACGTGAAACAAAACCTTACAATTATGTTCTTCTTCGTTTCAGAATTCCCAGAACGACTGCAGAATATCTTTCAAAGGGTAAAAGAAGGCAGTGGAGAGCAGAGGACATGGAGCAAGCTATTATAGCCGTTCGGGAAAATAAGATGGGGACTCTGAAAACAGCCAAGACTTTTAGTGTACCTCGTACAACACTTCAAACTTTAAATAAAAAACTAGACCTCAGTCCAGCTGAAGTAAATCGTACTAAACCAGGAAGAAAACCCTATTTGGGGGAACAAATCAAATAAGAGATGGTATCATACTTACTTCTGATGGAGCAAAAGTTCTATGGGTGTACTAGGGGTGATTTGCGATGGATGGCGTATCAGTTAGCAGTTTGAAATAATATACAAACGCATTTCAAATTTAATGAAGCTGGTAGATGTTGGATTGATCTTTTTCTGAACCGGCATAAAGCTTGTTTATCTCTTCGCAAACCTTGTGGAACATCTCTTGCGAGAGCAGTGGGCTTCAAAAAGGAAAATGTTCAGAAATTTTTCACACTTTTGAAAGAAGCGTACGACAAACACAGATTTACAGCTGACAGGATCTACAACGTCGACGAGACTGGACTTTCCATTGTTCAAAGTAAAGTCCAGTGGCGGATTTATGCTGTAGGGGGCCTGTCTTACTGAAGCTTTTGGGGGTCCCGCGTTAAGAGACACACATCCGGGTTCCGGGTATATTTACTACAATTTTTAAATGGATTACAATAATTTTACCATCACCAAATAATTCTATTATTATTTTATATTGCAACAAAGAGATACACTGGTTCATTTACTTACAAACACAGCATCATGTTTCATGGGCGGCTGCAGGAAATTTTTAAGGGGGTGGTGGTGGTCAAGTGTAATTAATTAAGGTTGGCTGATATGTAGAAAACAGTAATTCGTGAAAATGAAAGATTAATACTATTACTGCTACTTCTTACTGCACTAGAACACTACTACTACTACTACTACTATTATTATTATTATTATTATTATTAATTGATGTTGCTCTTGAAGAAAGTATATAATAGTAACAGTCATGTATTATCATGTACATTGGTAACTGTTTTCAAAATAATGAACAGTGTGGAGCAAGGCCACACCAAGCCTTTTATGTCCAGCACACGCCACCCTGAACGGAACTTGTTTGGGCGTACTACCTTACGGTTTGCTAGTTTTTTTTTTGTTTTTTTTTTATTGAAGGTTTAACGACCACCGTGAGCAACTCAATGGGCTATAAGCAGTCGCCCGTCCCTAATTTAGGGTCACTGGTTCCAGGGAAGGGAGAGAGCCAGTGCCGTAAGACAAACACAACATCCATGCCTCATCGGGATTCGAATCCGGACCCCTTTCGAACGAATGATCAGAGGCCATCGCTTAGACCACTGCGCCATCGGGGCGGCGCTAGGTTTTCCGCTTTCACGTTATCGTTTTCCAATTCAAAATTTCCAATAAAATTGGGATATTAAATTAAACGCCCCAAACTCCATCTTTCCTTGTGGTACAGTTCTGTGAGTGTAAAAAAAAGTAATAAAATAAAATAAAGGGGAAAATAATTCTACAGGGGAGGGGTCAAGTGACCCCTGTGTGTCCCCCTTGTTGGCGCCCATGTCATGTTTATAGGAAATATATCCTGGATTTAATTGCAGGAAAAGTGTCTGTGACTTCATCATAATTGACATGATTCAGCCCATTATTCTCTCTGTACAATATTGAAAAACTATTCAAGTGCTCTTCAGAAAGTGTTGATCGTAGGTAGATTTTAACACTTTTGAAAGCACTAAATGATTTTTCACGACTTGCATTATATATTGGTAAAGTAAGGAACATTTTAAGAATGATTTCCACATTTGGAAATGTCTCTTTCAAACCATCACTGTCCACAAGCAGTTTGTAGCAATCTTCCGGACGGACCGAGGATTGATCTTGTTCTATGAGATTCACAAAACGACGGAAGTGCTGCAGTCCATCACAAAACAGTTTTCCATCTATGTCATTTGAATATACCTTGGAAATATTGCTGCGATCACACTTTGTAGAATGGTCATTTTCATCAACAAAAATTCCTTTGAATAGGTCGAATATATATCCTAACTTTACTTTTCTTTGCTCCAGCTCAACTACCAGGTTGTCGCAGATAGCATTCAGTATCTCCACTCGAATCTTTTCTCTTCACTCCAGATGAACTTCATTGTCTGTACTTTCATCAGCAAAGCTCTTTCTTTTTATTCTCCTTCTGTAACTCTCATCATTGTTTGGTTGCTCCACGGATGTAGACAAAGTCGTGGCTTGCATGTCAATGCTAGAATTGTCGTTACGCACGTCATCAAAAAGTTTCAGAGACTGAAATAGATCTACTGCCATCTTCATGTTTCCACCTTCTTTCTGCAAGGATCTGCTGACTTTGTCGATTCGTTGCAACAACCGGTCCCATAAGACAGTCATGGAGGCAGTTTCATATTTGTCATAATTTTTTTGCCAATGATTTTGCCTAAAGGCTTTTTAGTTTCACACTCAGAAGTTTAATTAATGTTTTTCTAATCTCACTTTAAGCTCCTTGTAAGGATTATACAGTATCAGCTCTAGATGACCATCGAGTATCACTCAACTGTTTCACAATGTGTTGATATGGTTAAAGGTGGGATTTAAGTATTTTCCAAAGATGAGTGGAAGCCGAAAAAAACTATATACTATTTTCAAAAAAAGTATATACAGATTTTTTAATATCTTTCAAATGCTTCGCTTTTGTGAGATTTTATAGGCAAGAAACCAAAGAATCGCTCAACAGTTTTTCCATCAGCATTTACATACCTTAAAACAAAATTTTGTTCGTTGGTCCCAAGGAGGTTAGAATAAAATATCTGGAGGTGCCCTTGTTAATGACGTAATACCACTTTGCGTGAAGCCTATAACAGCGAGCAACGGCCGTCAAAGTGTGGGAAAGCTCATGGTTTTCAAGGCTATTGCCATGCATTTTGTGTTGGCCGAATCGCCTCTTTCGTCACAAATGTTTCCAATTTCACATCGTAACTTGTTGCCGATGTGTGAGAAAATGCTAAATTTATAAAATTCTTAAATATTTTGAGGCTCCTTCCAATTTTTATTTTAAATTGAAAAACACGAACATTAGTGTGAATTCTAAACAAAACATAACGTTAAAATTGTAAACTGCACTCAGGTAAGAAGTATAATTCATTCTGCCATGATATTAACACTGTTTCTGCAATCCAAAACCACGCAATTTCCAAATACAAACAGTTGAAATTATATACGTATCATGTAAACAACGGGAAATTCCCAAACCTTGCGGCTTCACGATTAACAGAAGTATTACTGTAACCTCCTTGGTTGGTCCACATGACTTACGTCAGGAGAAGAATAAGCGCTAATTGAAAAATACCGTGAATTTTTAACCTCCTCACACAAAAAACCTGCCGCCCCGGTGGCGCAGTGGTCTAAGCGATGGCCTCTGATCATTCGTCCGAACGGGGTCCGAGTTCGAATCCCGGTGAGGCATGGATGTTGTGTTTGTCTTACGGCACTGTCTCTCCCTTTCCTGGAACCAGTGACTCTAAATTAGGGACGGGCGACTGCTTATAGCCCGTCAAGTTGCTCACGGTGGTCGTTAAACCTTCAATCAAAAAAAAAAAACCTTCTCAAGTTTTTCCGCCATTACAATTAATATTTTATCATACGTTTGGTGAGACAAATACACTGGCTGACAGAGAAAATGCCACACCATGAAGGAATGCTCGAAAACAGACCAAACTGCACACACAGATAGCCAAGTATGGCCTGAGTAAATGATTTAATTGTCACATACAGACCAGGCTCTAGTGGCCGAATATACAGGACGATCAATAAGGAATGTGGACTCTACTTTGGGTGATACAGCGTTGAATCCGACGTGGCATCGAGGCAATGAGAGTGCGAATAGAGTCCTGGAGTATCATGGACCATGTGGTGTTGATCCGAGTCCACATGTCATCTTAATTTTGCGGGGCTGGGAGGGTACTCAACCAAGTCCCATAGATGCTCGATGGGCGAGATGTCCCCGGAAGCATCCAAGCATCGCACTGGCCACGGAAACATCCGCATCTGATCAGCCTGAATGATTTCGCACAACGTGTTAAGCATTCAGACTGATCCAAGCGGTATGCGACCAGGCGTTATCTTGTTGAAAAACGGCGTATGGGATGCCCTGCAGATACGGTAGTGCCACGGGCCGCAGCACCTCGCCAACATAGCGGCGTGCCGTCATGCCCGTAATGCGTACTAGCGGTGAGCGGTTGTTGGCGCTGATTGCACCCCACACCATAATTCCACGTTGCCAGGCAGTGTGGCGCTCCACAATGGCGGAAGAATCCGCCATTAACCACGTCGCCTCCAGACCCTCACACGGCGATCATCCGTGGTGACACAGAACCACGATTCGTCGCTAAACACCACACTGTTCCATTCAGCACTCCACGCAACTCTGGAGCGACACCATGCCAAACGGTGACAATGATGGCTCGCTGTTAAACCCCTTACACTCCGCAAAGTGTCGCCCGTTGTGGTCTTGGGTCCGTCACGGTATAACGTCGGATGCAACGATCGGTGCCCTCGGACGTCCGTCTCCGTGCTCCCGTCTCCTACGACGTTGAACAGATCCTTCCTGGAACCACTGTCTCCAAATGCGACCGATGGTTGTGGCATCACGTTGCGTTTCAGGACCATCCGTCGGTACGAAGGCATACGATAACACCTCTCGTGAACTCATCTGTTAGATGAAATTGCGTACGGCAGCGTCTTAACGACATTGGCACCCCTTGTTCGTTCTCCAGTCACGGTTACAGCAGAACCACTCACTTCTCGCGGCCGTGACGACGTCTCGACTGATGGTCTCACGGGCTGTTTGTCCATTTATATCCCGCGCGCTGTTCTTGCGATTGGCCTGCAAATATAATCATTTGCATAACTTGTACGTGTGCACCCACACTGAAGTTTGCATGGCGCTGCGTTCACGTCTTTGAGATGTGGAATTTTCTCTGTCAGGCAGTGTAGTTTGTTCTACCTGAACCACAGTGCTCATACTTTTCCAAATGATCTTTCAGAAACTCATCAAACTCTGCAAGATACTTCATGCAAGTTAAAAAATTACCCGTATTTACATTTTCAGAGCATTCAGTTTCTCTGTGACCTCTGAGTGGATGTCCGAGTCTTGCAAGTAGTTTCACAATGGCCACTACTCGATATAGTACTTGCCTCCAATAGCCATTCTCTTTTTCAATCTGGGTCACTAATTGAGAATCAACTCTCCCGGATAATTTACTTCTTTCAGAAAGTAATCAAACTCTGCAAGATACTTCATACAAGTTAATTTTTTTTTGATTGGAGGTTTAACGACCACCGTGAGCAACTCAATGGGCTATAAGCAGTCGCCCGTCCCTAATTTAGGGTCACTGGTTCCAGGGAAGGGAGAGAACCAGTGCCGTAATACAAACACAACATCCATGCCTCACCGGGATTCGAACCCGGACCCCGTTCGGACGAATGATCAGAGGCCATCGCTTAGACCACTGCGCCACCGGGGCGGCAACATACAAGTTAAATATTGACCATGGCTGTCGGGAAAAGTTTACAAACAGCAGCGAACAGACTCAGAGGTTTCAGAAAAAATTAAACAGTTTCTTTTTTCTTTTATTCCATTTGTCCATAACCTATAAAAGGGATTTTCATATATGTTCCTTTATGTTCCTGAAATATGTTTTCTCAGAATCAGAAAATACTTTCCTCAGATTTTTTAACTCTCCTTTATTTTCTGGCTTGTTTCTAATAAAGTAATCTATCATATTAGAGGTGGGGTTAGAACGCCATAAAGCTATGTATATCAGTAGGATCCTATGTATTCATTGAACAGGTAGGCCTACGCTTTTCCTCTTGATTTGTTGGCTTATACTCTTGGTTAATTATTTGGTCTGGCTCTGAGGGCTGACAATTAAAATCATTCGGTGGCAAATGGGATGGTTTTTTACATGAATCTAAGTAGCTGGAGTCAAGATATGAATTTATTAAACTAGCCTTACCATCGTTGTTTTCTAAACTTGAATGGTGTGGGTCCTGTGTAGGCTGCATTTGGACATTTTCTTTTGAAGTACATGAATCTGGAGGCTTTTGCTCAATTCGCTCATCAGCAGTATGACTCTACACAGATTTTTGTACGAATACTAATAAACTACCCTTTTGCTTTTGAAGACGTTCGCTTTTCTCTATTTTCTTCTTATGCTTTTCATAACCTGACTCATAACTTCGTTTCACCGTCTTCATTTACAGGAGAATCAGTCACTTACGCAATATGTAAATGAAACAGAAACAACAGCTGTAACCACAGAGAAGAGAGGTACAGAGTGTGCACTCTAGAAGATCGTAAAGGAAATTCTCCACTTTGTCCGATGGCAACAGCATAATGTTAAACTCACATAGACGTTGGCGGCCCCACGGCCTGTTAATGAGAACTAAAAGTGACGTCACAACTACGCTCCTCCCACTTGTTTACAAATGTCTCTCTCGACTTTCCTTCCCTGCGAGAGCCGCCATTTTCCTTACTTCCCGAGTTGGTTAGGTTCACTGTAGCGTGATTGACCGAGGAATTTTGCGGTAGGTGTAACGGAATTAGGCGTATATTCTTAATCGTAAGAACAGCACTTTGCAGTCGGGAATTATACTGAGAAATAAAGTACTAACTCTGACTTAAAAGAAACTAATAAATCTGTAGCAGCTTTCGTTCTCAAAATGCAGACCTTCGTCAACGCAACATACTACTGCCGGAATTTGAAAATAAACAACGGAAAAATATCAAAGCAATGGCAAATAAAAAGTAACAAACTGACATAATTGTATCACGAATCAAACATATGTAAACATCTGCCCGTTTCAAACTATATATTAAAAAAAATTAACCGTAAAATGAAATTTTTTTATCCAGAAAACCTATCTGAAGTACACGAACTTTGTATGATATTATCCACTGAACTTCGTTATTAGTTAAATTTTTGACAGTCAAAAACAACAATCACCTACCTGTATAGATTAAATGCTCTGCGAAACTAACTATAGTCGATGTAAAATAAACATTTCATTGTGAGAAACGTTGGTATTTTTATTCTATATTAACACTAAGTTTAGTAGTTATAAATTATATATAATAACCTACCTCTTTTTGATCTTGTATTCCATACCAGCAGTTCAGATGTCCTGAGGTAGTTTTTCCTCCCCTTTAGGTGTGTTGAATTATTGAACGATGTAATTAATTCCATCAGAAGTAGAAAAATGGGAGGAAACCATTGTATTCACACCTCAAAAATCTACTACAGATAGACAACTTGTGGCATCTGCTTTACTTCACGAGGTGTTTATCAGTGTTGATAGAACTCAACATTTAGCTTAACTATACTCGTTTGTTTTGTCCCCAAGAGGACTGAATCCTGTTCCTTTTCCCCTGTAACCCTAGGTAGGGGCCCTAACCAGGTACTGACAGCCGGAGCCAGCTGAGCCCGGGTTATTTTATAGAGGTTTGCTCCTCTGAAAATTCCTCCGTGCACAACACCTTTGGGATATGAAGGTTAATATAGGGCGTTCAAATGTCTTATGAACACAGAACTCTAGTTTAAGCACTTGTAACCAACATTCACTTACCACTGAGCTGCTTTTTTTTACAATTTGTTTAACAGTTTCCTCCAATAAAGTATCATTGAAACGTCTTACCATATGATTAATCATCATTCTGATATACAATGATAATAGCAAATGCTTAGCTCTTTTGTAATGAATATGGTTGACCATAAATTGCAGTGGACCGGGTGAAATGCTATCTAATGTGTCATATAATTTTTTTCCAATGTCTGGTTTATACATTATATCTTCATATGTATTATGGAAACACTGTGTCAGTAACTTCATGCTTTCAATTAATTCATCTGTTGGCCACTTTAAACCATTTGCAACATGTTCATATTCCTTGAAATAGAGCATCAATGTGTTTTTTTCCATTAATTTATCAGTTCTGATTAACAGTTTAGTGCATTCTGTGCAGTTATCCATTAACTGTACAAGCCTCCAACCCAAATAACCAGCAATATAAACAACGACATTTTCCTCAATAATATCCATGACTGCAACTGTATTTAGCTTTGCTTTAGGTTTTGCTTCAATAATGGACATAGCATAAGGATGGTCTGTGTGGCTTGTTGGTGTGAGTAAGTGCACACCAATGGCTGGACTCGTAGACATATCTACAAGAATTTCATCATCATCATTTTCACAATTTGAAGAATTGCCTGTTTTCATAATGCAGTGCACCATAATGCTTCTAATAGCCCTTTGAAATTGTGCACAATTGGGATTGAATAGAAATCCAGAACGCCGCCGAACAGATGAAAATGTATTTTCTAGGCAATCTTGGTTTAATCGATTGGTAAGTAAGAAATTTACTCCACATTTTTTAAGTTGTTGCCATAGCTGAATGAGAGCACTAAGAGTAATGGCCCACCTTTTAATGCTGGGCACTCTGATGGGCCTATTTCCAACTGGACATAATTTCCAACTATGTATCCACTTGATTTGTTCTTGCCAATATATCTCGTGTCCAGAGGTCTCTGTGACAGCACCTCCCATTTCCTTACAGCTGTACAATTTTCTGCTGTTCACACTGTCAAACAAGACATTCATTTTTCCGAGAAACACAGATGTACCGAAAGAACTCCCACTCATTTGATTAGTGACATGATAAATCTCTATCCCAGCTGCCACTGAGTGACTAAATACTTGCGCAGCCAACTTCACTTTCATCTTTTTCATATTAGCAGGATACACATGTTGATCTGACAATTTATAAGCTAGCCGATGTACACGTTTTTTTTCTAATTCATAGAACTGCACAATATCTTTCCATTGGGCAGTTACTTCTTGTATTTGTGGCATCTCAGTCTCCATTCCATCAGTTACTGTAAATTTAAAGTCATGTTTCATTAAATTGTTCCTAATGGATTTTAGTAAATGTGGTGGGTCAAACAAAGCAAATATCTTTTTGTTGTCAACTAGGAAAAATGGTTGTTTTTCAGTGACATTCAAATCTCTGAACAGGGACACATTAACTGGATGCTGGTCACAGATTATAGCTTGTGGAAGAAGCCCACATTCCTGTACTTTAGTAACACCAAGGAATATTAACCTTTTTAATTTATCTTTGTTCAGTGAATTTGACGTATGAAAAAATCCAATTGGTTGCTTCCATGTTTTACAGATGCCACGGATCATAAATACTAATGCATGAGTCGCCAAATGCTTATTTGCAGAAGAATCGACCTCCCCATAGTTTTCAAAGCCTATGATTCGATCAGTTTTGGTTGAGTATTCTAAACCTCTTTTTATGCTCATCTCATCGAACGTAAGAATACACAGTTTCTCAAGTTCAGTCATCTTTATCGTCCGCTTGGCCAAGGATGCCAGCAAGGTAGGACAGAAACCTGGTTTCATAGCAAAATTTCCTATGGAGCGCAGCAGAGTGCTGCGGTGTGGAAAAGCCAGATGCTTCCGTAGGACTTTGTAAGCGCTTGCGCTGTGATATAGTATATTCAGTGCAAAAGCTTTTTCAGAAGGACTCCAGCGTCGGCCCTTGGAGCGCATGGGAAGTCCGGTTAACTGGCTACGAATGAAACTGTATTGACTAGCTGTCACTTGATCCTTAATAGAAATGACTGCATTCCTTTTCTGCAACATCTGAAGTGAGGCACCTAGTTTTTTTCTTAATTTAGATACCGTTGTTCTTAAATTGGAAATTTTTTGTGTCTTCGGAGTTCTCTTCCTAACTTTATTTATCCCTGTTTTAGGAGTTGTGCAAACAGTATCATGATTATTTGTTTCACATTCTGCTAGTGCTGATTGGGAAGTTACAGCTGTTAGTGACATGTCAGTCATTACATCTTTTTCAGTGTCATCATTTACACTTACAGGAGTGCAAACCATTTGTACAGGATCAGCCTGCATTTTGGCAGTGATTACTGCCACTTGATTTACATCTGCTTCAAATGTAGAATTTGGATTGGAAGAAGCAACTGGAAGTCCCATGATTTCCAGAACAAGATTAGGCAAATATGGTTGTGCTCCAGGTATGAGTGTTTGCCTTAAAGTTGATGTATAACACCAATCTGCAAAATGTGCAGAACAAATACGTGCATTGCAGAATTCAGGTTCTGGGTATGCTGCCAACTCCTTGTTTCCAATTACTGTCAGCCATTTACGTAACCTGGAAACAAAATTGAACCACACACATGAAAAAAAAATATATATAAAATAATAAACAGCAAGAAATAAACATGACAATAGCCATGATTTTATCACCGCCCAATAAACAAATAAGTACATAACTCAAAATATGGCAATCAGAAAAAAAAATGTATAAAAAATACAACCAAATTTTAGTAATTTCTTTCAATTGCTTTGCAGGGACATTTTTCGCACTTTTTTTTTCTGAATTTTTGACAATCAATATGAATTGTAAAGGGAAGGGGAAATTTCCCAAAGTAGCGAAAAATAAACTGATTTTTGTTTCAAGCCTGTTGAGCTACATAGTGTGAATGCAATAAATAAGCAACGACTGGGCACCAGTAATTTTCTAGTTTCAGGTCCCCATCCCTGGGGATCCCAATTACATTTGGAAGCGTAATTTAACATTACATTTGGAAGCGTAATTTAGGGCAAGAGGTAAAATAGTTCTACAAATTCATTAAAAACAAAACAAAAAGGCCCACCCCTTTCTAAATTCTTTTAAAATATGTCTCTGGCAATGAAATACACATGCAAAATAAAAATTGGAATTCCCAATGGTGGGGACCTGAAGGTAGACCACTACCCTGGATGCCATTTTGGTGAATGGTCGACGAAGTAACCAACTACCAAATGCTGTGTATCAAGCCGCCCTAAGTGCTAATAAAGGAAGCAGAATGGTAAGTAGTTCTAATATTAAAAAATCCATTAAAAATGAAGGGACTCAGGTTTAACAGACCAACAGATATCATTACCACACACTTCCATAAAAACGATAGAACATAATTTGGTTCCCAAAAGTCCTACGAAGCGACAGAAAAACAATACCCCGAAATTGTAATTTGGAACATTGCTGCATGCCTTTGGGGCCAATAAAAAGTATCACAAGGGAGCCAAATGCTAAGAGAAGTGGCAACAGGCAAACATAATATATGACACCTACTAACTGAATTTTATTAAAAATAACTGCCAGAAAAAAAACGGAAACCACCTACCTGTAAAAACGAAGTTTTAATACATACCTGGGAGGAAGGGTAGATGAATTTGAAAAACTGCCTTCCTGAACTACCGAAATTGTTCCGGAAACTTGCATGACTGTTAAATAAAACATATCCCAACAATGAGCCGTGACAGAAAAAACAAAAACAAAAAAAAACAGAATTATTTCACCAAGCGAATATATACAAAACAAAATCGAAAAGAACATCCAGCAAAAAATCGTTATTCCAATAAAAAGCAGGAGTTGAAGGATGACATATGAAAACATCTAGCACTTACGAACTTGTCAGAAACAAGAAAGCTGTAAGCGTTGACTGATAATCGCACCATTCACAGCAGACCAAGCTGAAATGAAACTTACTAATCACAAAGCGAAAGCAAACATATCATCCTTACAACTCTCCCCTCCACTACCCCCCTCAACAACAACATGAAAACCATAGTATCAGACCGCTACCTATTTTCCAAAAAGTAAGGTAGAACACAAGGATGTCCCGACATTAAAAATCCACACACACACACACAAAATATATATATATAAACCAGCCCGACATATGGTACACAAATGTATGAACTAAATAAATATATATAATTGATTAATGATAGAACACATTGAATTTGTGTACCATAAGTTTTTTGGCCACAGAGTGAAAAAATACTTAGTACGTGTGTGAGCGCATTTTCAAGTTCAACAACCAAAAAACTAGGTAAGATTTGTAAATACTGTACCTCCTTACACTTATATCTTTGTCCCCCATTTTTAGAAAATTATTATGCAATGTATTTATTCAAGCAGTACATTTCTTCATCGCATGTGGTCAGAACTGCAAAAATGCCCTAGTAACAGCCTTTTGGAAATAGTACTTAAGCTGAATTAATGGAAAAAGCATACACATTGACTTTACATAAAACACCAATGCAGCTAGGTACCAGTATAGTTTTACTACGTAGGATTTTGGGTCTAAATTTTATTAACTACTGTATGCGTACATACATACATAGCAAGAAACATCGCAAAAATAATTAAGTGTAATTAATGATTATTCCATATCTGCTAATAACTTACCTCTCACTTTGGGAAGGAAATTTGTGCAGCTTGATGTGGGGTCTTGTCTGTCCACACACCACACATTTTGTGGTGCAAAATGCATTCTTTTTAGGTGCCATTGAGATCTAGAAACTAATTCTTTTTAGAAAATTTGAAGTATGCAAAAAATAGAAGAAAAAGGATATTTTAAAGTAGATACAATTCAGAGGAACACAATAAAAAGGAAAGAACAAAAAGAAATTCAGCCAAGGGAAAACACGAGTGGAATAAAGTGAGCACTGTTGTATAATGCAGAAACTGAAAAATACAGTTCGTTCAACCACAAAAATTTATTTACATCGATTTTAAAAGTTAAAAAATATACAAAAGTTAGCTATATATAAAAGATGAAATAATATTCCACTTAAAATAGCTTTTTACGCTATTCAGTTGCAACGAAGGATCAAATGGAATTAAGAAAAACAAAATACAGTAAGGGCTCTACTCTGATATAAATTTTACTTATATCGATTTTTAACAGTTAAAAAATAGACAAATATTTCCTACATATAAAAGATGAAATAATTATCCGCCGAAAATAACTTCTACGAAATAACGAAAAGCGTTGTTAAAATCACAGAATCACACAGTGGTAACCACAGAGTGTGGTGGTAACTTTAGTAATAACAAGCAAAGTAACCAATTTTGAATTCTGAGCGTTACAGTAGGGACGTTACATCAGAGAGCACGTGGGGTTTAGTTCCATAAAGCGCCGACGGTGCTCTGCTGTCGTTCTTTTTCCCCGCCCACCAATTTCCATAACTCTGGCTTGTGCACGCTCTGTCTCTCCATTCTCTGTGGCTGTAACCATGCCGATGTTAAGGGCACGGTTAGGTGTTAATAATAACAATATTAAGTAAGTAACGCTGCATAATCCACAAAGTGGAGACCGAATGGCAACACAGAAACACAGATTGCAGACGATATTTTAAGTTATGTTGCGACGTTACCAGTAGTCAGTATCGCCATCACGCACAAATGAAATTACTCTACAATTAGCAAAATTTTGCCCGCTTGTCCAGCAGGATAGCCAACTTTACATTTCTTAAGTAAAGAACAGACGACAAGCACTATATAAAGTTTGCACCACGACTGCTTTTCTTTGAATCCGCAAAATATTATATTCATCACATACAACATAATTTCCCCGCCTCTTTTCCCCTTTTCATTGTTTCCCACTTGCTTTACTTCTCTTTTCACAGTGAATCGGATGCCCTCCGGGACGCGTATTTCACAAGTGAATGTACGGAATTGCAATTAAGGCAATTTCCGCCACACGATTGGTTCAAAGATACTTTGGAGATTGTCAGTAGGCGGGGCCTATGAGCAGAGTCATGTGACGGAGACATGTAGGCTTTGCTGCACTCGCCGATAAGGCATTGGTCCATTTTTAAGTTCGGGTGTTTTCTTTACAAAATCGTTACCTTCAGTTGTTTTACCCGTACAGTCGGAATGCGACAGGAGTTAAATAGAGAGTGTACTTTATTGGTAGAGGAACTTTTGAGTTTTTATATCAACATGGCTTCATGGACTTGTGACTTATCTTCCGAAATACCTTTACTCTATATAGTTCTCACTGAGCCCAAAAGATGTCAGCACGTCAGCGCTCATTCCTCCTTTTGCTATGATTAGTACTGATGTGTTTTGTATAGAGAACTCATGAGTTGTTTAAAGTATTTTTTTTTTATTTTCGGGGAAAAGAGGCGGAAGAGGAAGGGGGTTAAATTGTGGAATTGAAGGCATTTTTGATTAAGTTTAAAGGGACAAAAATATGAGGAACTTCCTAAATATTAGAAACATATATATATTACAGATCACTTACTATTTTATCAGACACAATATATGGTAAACAACATTCTGGAGTATTTATTCAAACGGAACTGTCTTATTTCAACAGAACACTGTTTTGAGGTCTTACTTCGTGTCATTAGGCAGTTCTTTGCTAATACAAAATCACTATATTTGATTTTTTTGGAAGGTTAGCCCTTTTTAGTATCCTTATATACGTACTTTCACAACACCACGAATCGTAACGGGTACTAGGTTGACGTGCTGCCATCTATTGGCCGATATGGAGTATGGTATAGCTATTTATTGAAGTCGTCCTCAATTTTAATATTAAGATAGATTTCGACTTGTATACATCTGAAAAACTGCAGATATTCCTTATGATATCGTGCGCAAAATTACATTACCTTAACAGTCAATATGATCATTTGTCACAATGTTAAGTAACCTCACAGTGAATTTCTTAGGAAGCAGAACTTCCCAAGATATAATTTAACATGCATACGTCCATGACTCGCCTCATAGGCCCCGCCTACTCACAATCTCCAAAGTAGCTCTGAACCAATCGCGTGACGAAAATGGCCTTAACCGCAATTCCGTACATTCACTTGTGAAATACGCCTCCGGGACGCGGGGCCCTTCGCGATTGCGACTTGCGCGCCCCCATAAATCCTCTCCTGGTAAAGTCTCTTATGCCATCGGTAGAAAAGGGAAAACACAGATAGCAGCCTTAACGTCTGCAGAACGGGATTCTATAGTGACAGTCATTGTCTGCATGAGTGCCTCTGGACTGTTCGTCCCTCCCTTCGTTATTTTCCTCCGTACAAACATGTCCCAAGTGCAAATGAAAGAAAGTCCTCCAGGTTCGATCGGCAGAGCCCACCCACTCTTCGGGATGGGTGCAAATTATCTTTTCACCGAGTTGCTTCGTCACTTCATTGAAAACGTCGGCCCTACTTACTTATCTTAGAAGGACACTACAGTCATGTGTGAAATGTTGATCTCATCGACATGGCTAGAGCACACCATGTGACTATCATTTCACTTCCACCACATTCAACACCCAAACTCCAGCTTTTACACAAGACCTTCATGGGTCCGCTGAAAGCATTTTACAGTGAGGAAATAAGACAGTGGCTCCTACATTCCAACAGACCTGCTGCAGCATATGACATTATGAAGCTGTTAGAAAAGGTCTACCTGCGAGTCCATAGTGGAGAGATGGCAGTGAACGGATTCAGGTCAACAGGAATATTTCCATTGAACAAGAACATTTTCTCTGAAGCTGATTTCATAGCGTCTACGATAGAGGCCGAGAAGACATGTAACACCACCCCACAGACCCCAAATCATACTCTGACAGCAGCTTAGACTTCCTCTGTCTCGCAAACATTTCATGCTTGCCCTATACCTACTCAGCACGTTCTGCCTGGAACCACAATGTGTGTCATTCCTTTTGATATTGCTCCGATTTCTATCATTAAGAAGAAAGTTACCAATCGAGGTCGCAAAGCTGCGGTATCCTCTGTTATCACTGAAGAACCGTACAAAGCAGCATTGTCTCTGTCTTTGAAAACATCTGCAGCCAACAAACACAAGAAGAGGATGAAATGGAGACCTACTAATCAATATAAATGACCGGCTGCTTCAAAAGCTCCAACTGCAGGTATAGCGTCAACTAGTGGAACAGTTCCTATTAGAGGAATACGGTCTTCAAAACGAAAACGGCTGTCACCGGAATCAGAAGATGATTTTGGCCCTGTAGACAGTGACAGTGACGTTTAAATAGCTCAAGGAGACTATCCTAACAACAAGAAAGCGAGCTGCATATTTTTCGGTGGACTGTTCTCTGAAGACTCAAAGAGTGAACTATGGGCGATGTGTGTACAATGCAACATGTGACCGCACAGTGATTATGCAGGTGCCAAAAAGTATCATTACGTCTGTGACTTTTGTAAATAGACCATTAGCATCGAAGGGTAGTATTCTTTTTCGGGCAATTTGATTTTGTTTTACATATTTAAAATGACAAATACGTAAGTTCTTTTTATGTTCGAAACAGCAGATGTTTGGATTATCAAGTTCATTTTGTTATTCAAATGTATTTTGACCCATTTATTTGCATTAAAAAAAGGTTTTCTCCTCTCTATTGCTATTTTTGTACCTCTTTTTATGGATATTTGCAGGGTAGCCCATATTTGGACCCTGCTTTCAAAAGTAATCATTTTGTCTCTCATTGAAAAACCTTCATTTCCAGTACAACCGATATTCTTAAAAATTACGTCAACCCGATACCACACGGAAAACAAGTCTCCGATATATTCTAATGTGTTCAATCTAGAAAATCTTTAACGGGTATGTCTGTAGGTTCTCAAATGAAAGTGGTAGCCCCTATTCAGACCTTCTCCTCTACTATTATATTACGATCTGCTAATCAAGGGAGGGGTGGGGGTGAGTGAATGACGAAGACACAGACCTTGACAGGAATCCACCAAAGTTATTAAACTTAACAAAATTTAATCGTCATTCAAAGAAATGCTGTCCAAGCCTAGGCTGTGTATCGGAGACTTCGTTCGTCGGGAGAAATCCCTCACGCATTATTTTACACTTGCGTTTTCGTCGTAGTGAAGCTCTCCGAGGTAACACTTTATTGTTTTCCTCTAATAATCCCTGCCGGAGTCTGTCCGCAATTTCGGTACAGAATCCCCAAGCGCTTGTGAGAGCGTGGAACGGCATGTATCACAAAGACGCTAAATTCCTGTCCATCCACGAGGACATACGAAGTTTCTAGCCTCCTACCAAGCAACGTACACGTGCTCCTTTCATCAACAAAAACCACCTCTCCACTAACTCGTATCCCCACCTCTGGTCACGTGCACACCTCTGTCCTACCGCCTGAGGCGCGATGAACTATCTAGAGAGACGCAGACAACGAGCCTCCGCTGTTGTGTCCCCCTAACTTCATCTCCAACCACTCGTTCCTTCACATCCACCATTCGCTGCGGAGTAGGAAGGTCACCCAACGGTTCCTATCGCGACTTTGACTTTTTCCATGAACTAATCTCCAACGGAAAATATAGCTCGACAGCATTGTTTACACTATTGTGTTCGTACATTTCGAACTGCCTTGATTTCAATATACACGTGTACACTTTTTCAGACGGTCGGGCGCCGTGTTGGAGTCTTACCATCCGAAAAACATTGGCCTCAAGGGCCAGTAGTAATCCAAATAATTTAACTGGCACTTCGTTTTGCATATGTATATCGGAGTACCACTTCCGAGGCTCACTGAGTCTTCTATCTGTGTTTGTGGTACTTCTCACATCATCAGGGCGCTGATCCTACCCCTTAAAAGATTATTTTGAAAATTCGTCGGCCTGTGGAATAAGTTTGCCGGTGACATAAGTTATTGGGAGACTAAACTGGGCGATGTACACATACAAAAAAAAAAAGGTAAACAAATATTTACACAATTCCTCTCACTTAGACAAGGCTCATAATCTTAAACTCAAAACTACTTCAGTCCAATCAAACAAAAAAAGTGTCACTTTGAATAAAAAAATCTCTATCTGTCATTCAAATTTCCTTATCAAAATTAGGCTTTATATCGCATCCTTTTTATGTTCCACTGCAAAACTTCCTGGAACCTTAGATTTGTCACGTCCAAACCTATCTTTTCTACACATACTTGTCGTGTTTCTGCTGCAATGTGCAGAATTTCCTGGCTTTCTCTAACCTTCTCTCTTTTCCTAGTTTCTTCTTCTAACTCTATTTTTCTAATCACTTGAAGTTTTTCTTGTTCTAACTACTGAAGCCTTTCTCCTTCTAACTGATCCAACCCTTTCCTCTCCAATTTTCTAACCTTTCTCTTTCTGATTGTTCAACTCTTTCTCTTACTAACTGTCCCAAGTTTTATGTCTCTAACTGTTCTACATTAACTACTTGAAAGGGCAGGAAGGGTCTTCTCACTGCCGTTATCGACACATGGTCGCCCCTTGTGACGTAACGTTGCAACTGGCACCCCTCAGAAGCATCACAATACTCCCGCACTTTTCTGAAAAAAACTTCCTTGAGCTACCTATCAGCTCCTGCAGCTCTCAAAGCTGTTCCTGAGTTATATTGTCGATCTCTGCCGTAAGATCTTTAGATTCTCTTCTTTCTTCCTCTATCTCTCTTCCTGGCGTCTCTTTAATTTCGCCATACTCCCTGGCCTGGGCCAGTTCTAACACCGGCGTCCTCCGATGCTTCGGTACTCCCAACTGCCCGGTGGTTTGACACAATATCTATTTCTTATGGTGCAACATCCCATCGATATATGAATAACCTCCCTTTCCTTCCCTGGCGTTTTTATGCGCTCCTTCCAGTGTAGCATCTTCCTTTTGCTGGCTCCGAAACATGCTATGATCCGATGTACTCGACTAACTTTTTTGGCCTCGCCGCAGATCTCAGTTCTGTTCTGGTTTACCGCTGGCTCTCTCTACGTATCCCGTTCATCTACGGGACTGTCCTCTCCGAGTGTCTCTTCCCTTTCTCCCTGCTGCATGACCTCAGGCGCACACGTTTCCGCGGCGAGTTCTCCTTCCATCCTACTAGCCCGTGTATCAAAACTAATCCCTTTATTCTCTTCCTCTCAGTACCTAGACAACAGAGCGTGCTGTGCCCATCTTTCCCTGAGGAAACCGCATTAACTTCTTTAAGCGCCTTTTCAGCGTTGGTTACCCCTTCGGGACTGGAATCCTCCAACCTCTCCATCTTCTGTAATCTTCAGGGGTAATAATTGCTTCATCAATAAGATTCGGCACAATTGCACACGGAATCTCACTCCGACCAATTGATCCATTGCCCGTCGTATCGAGCCCTGGCTCCACTAATTTTACCTTGAGCCGCTTGATGGGGGAAAAAGCTTTTCGCCCATCAAATCCTGTCAGAGTCACCTTACCTATCTCTTCTCGTAGCTTTTGGCGAATACAATTAAACTCCGCCCCACTGGCTACCAAAATCTTTGCTTGGTGCCCTTCTTCGGTGTCAACTATCATCCTTTCGCCTACCGCGATTTCCATTACTACTGCTTCACTGTCTGCAGGGCCTAACACCCAACCGATCTTTGCACTCACTCTTCTTACACTATTTTCTTCCCTTAATTCCGCCTTTTCCCCTACATCTTTCCCCTCCTCGACAGAAACTCGACTAACTTTTTTCAGTGCGTCGCCTCTCAAATAGTAGGAATGGTTTGTAATGTCTTGGCTCAGGGGTATCTTCTGATTGGGTCTGGTACGATTTGTCCAACGACGATTGGTCCAATGCCGATTCGTCCAATACCGATTGGTCCAATGCCGATTCGTCCAATGGGACGATTGGTCCAATGCCGATTCGTCCAGTGGACGATTGGTCCAATTCCGTCCTATCTGTCCGAAGTGCTACTCGTGCTATAAAAGTCTCATCTGTTCTGATTCTATCTCCGATGTTATACGAAAGTACCGGTAGTCCAAAGAATGTAAAATAATGTTACATTTCATACGTAATATTGTGGTTACAGATTTCTTTCTTTCTTTCTTTTTTTTTTTTTTTTTTTGGAATCGCGTTTTTTTGTTATACTGTCCTTGCTGCCGTATGAAGTTACTGATGTACGAGCCGTTCAATCAACTTCCATGTTTCTCTTTTGCATGAAATAATAAAAAATACTAGTTTTCCGTTTCTGTTTGTAGAATGCAGTGATGTTCCGTCAACTGCCCAATGGAAACAACTGGTCGGGGTTTGGACAGAGGCCTTTTCAACAGTTTTTATTCCAGCGATGTCATATTCATAACGTTTACATATCAAATCAAGTTAATAATATTGCGCTTTTACTTAAACACAAAATATTAATTCATAGGCCATAGGCGTAGGCCTTTTTAACAGTTTATATTCTACCGATGTCATATTCATAATATTTACATATTAAATCAAGTTAATAATATTGAGCTTTTACTTAAGCACGAAATATTAATTCATAGACCCTAGGCCTAGGCCTTTTCAACAGTTTTTATTCCAGCGATGTCATTTTCATAACGTTTACATATTAAATCAAGTTAATAATATTGCGCTTTCACTTAAGCACGAAATATTAATTCATAGGCCTGCGGCCTAGGTGCCTTGCAAAGACCTCAGAAATGATACGATGAGTGCCTTTTATAAAGTTTTATAAAATGTTTACACATAACAAATATCTAGGTTGTAACTTAAAATCTTCTAAAAACGCCCGCTACCTAGATCCCTGTTAGATAGTTGAGAAATGATACGATAAGTGCCTTTTATTAGGTTTTATAAAATGTTTACAAATACCAAATATCTGGGTTGTAACTTAAAATCTTCTTGAAAGGTCCGCGGCCTAGGTGCCTTGTAAAGATATGGGAAATGATTCGATGAGTGCCTTTTATAAGGTTTTATAGAATGTTTACAAATACCAAATATCTAGGTTGTAACTCAAAATCTTCTAAAAAGGCCCGCGGCCTAGGTGCTTTGCAAACAGCTGAGAAATGCTCCATTAAGTGCCTTTTACCAGGTTTATGTAAAATGTTTACAATTACCAAATATACGGAAATTATCTTTCAAAAGGATATAAAGAGGAGAATAATCTAAATTATTATTCCTTTCTGGAAAATAAAAAAGTTTACCGTTGGTAAGATGATACCATTGGACGAATCGGCGTTGGACCAATCGTACCATTGGACGAATCGGCATTGGACCAATCGTCCCTTTGGACGAATCGGCATTGGACCAATCGTCGTTGGACGAATCGTCCGGGACTGCTTCTGATTACATTGATCCAGCGATGACCGGCTACTCCACAGCGAAAACACACGATGTCACGATCAAAACTCAAGCTTCCTTGCTTAGTCTGAGGCCTAACATTTCTCCCTTTACTTCTGAAACCTTGGTCTACTACGGGAAATTTTCCATTTTGGAACGGAGCATTATTTGTACCGCTATCCATCTTGCTTGCTCCACTACCCACTGTGCTAGGTTGGTTCCCTTTATAATTAGAACCTGACGAAAAATTCGTCTAAACTTTGCCTTCCCCTTTGTAAAAGGTATGTCTTGAAACTGGGTGTTAACAGACCCTTAAACCTATCACATACCAGTAGATTCATTAATTGATCAAAATCCTTTACCTCACTGTTTGCCACATAATATTGGAGCGTCCTCCCAATGCGTCCTGCTAGCTGTTGGAAACTCTCCCCTTTCTTCCGACGAATGGCCTCAAACTGCCTCAAGTAAATGTCGGGAGTCAGGTGACATTCACTCAAGATTGCTTCCTTAACGGTGTCGTAACAATCATACTGCTCCACTGTGAGGCGTCGAAATAAATGATTCACGCATTCTGCGTTAAACAAAGCTATCACTAGTCACCCCTTCATGTGCTCAGGAACTGTATGTAGAAGAAAAGCTCTTTCCAGCGTATAAAAAAAATGTAGAATCTCTTCTGGCTTACTGAGATTTTTGTCAAGGTTTTTTCAAGAACTCTCATGTAGTCGCCCAACTTAACTTGGATTTTCCTCGTGCCGACGCATCTGTCTTTTCTTGAGTTATTTCTAATTTTCTAATCTCAAAATCCCTTTCTTCCCTTTTATCTAAGAGTTGTACTTCTAGCTTTCTACTCTCCAATTCTAGCTTTCTTTGTTCTATTTCCTTTTCTGCATTTCTATCTTATAGATCCAATAGTCTTAATCTGTTTTCCAATTCCATTCTATCGCAACTCCTTTTTCCCTCCTCCAAATTAATAATTACTTCTTTGCTAGAATTTATCTCATTTTCCTCGTTATCACTATCTTCCTCCTCTTTTACCTCTGATAACTGACTCTGGTAATCATCTAATTCCTTCCCATCCAAAACCTGAGTTATCGTTATGCTCTAACAATCCACAAATGCACACAATAATAAAATACACTTCGATCGATGGTAGCCTTTGATCTCAACTTAATCTGCAGTACCTATCCTTAATGCAAAACTTTTTTTTTCTCTCTTTAAATTTATAAAACTATCGCTCCTTGCTACTTCTGCCTACATTATTTATTTTTCTGAATGCACATATACACTGCTGGCCACCCAAACTGCAACACCAAGAAGGAAGTATCCGATTGGCCTGAAATTCGCAGCATGCGTCGCCCACGAGAGGACATGCAAACGATTAGCATTGCAGGGCATATGCAAATCATGTGCACCCGGCACGCCACCGAGAAGCACTATAAGAAGGGTGCACAGAAGGCGGGGTGTAAGTAGTGGAAGTGTGTTGTGCTGCCGGACCTGTGCGTGGGAAACTTCCAGATGCCTCATCGCAGAATACGGCAGTCATTCCAGCACGTTTCGGAGTTCAACAGAGGATGAATAGTGGCTTATCGCGACAGCGGTTTATCGTACTGAGACATCGGCGCCCGTGTGGGACGACATCCAGCCACAGTGAGGCGAGTATGGATTCGGTGGGTGCAGGAGGGACGGACGGACCGACGCGAGCGATTGCCGCAGCCGCGGCACACCACCGAATGAAAGGACCGGGATGTTGTGCGGCGAGCATTGACGGCTCGCACCGCCACATCACGAACGTTAGCGCAGGAATTAGGGGGTGTTGCGCAACAACCTGTGTCAGAACGTACCATTCTACGTCGTCTGCAGGAGAGGGGACTTGTCGCACGGCGCCCATTGATCCGGTTACCATTGATGTCACACCACCTGCGAGTGCGGCGGCAGTGGGTCGTTGAACGCCGCACCTGGACTACGGAATGGCACGACATTGTCTTCTCCGACGAATCCCGCTTCTGTCTGCAACCTCACGATGGTCGGATCCGCGTGGGGCGGCACCATGGCGAGAGACTGTATAACGCCTGCGTTATGCATCGCCATACCAGTCCGTCGCCTGGCGTTATGGTTTGGGGCGCAATTGGATATGACACCCGCACCCCTCTGGTACGCATAATCGCGGTACACTCAACAGCCACCGCTACATCACCGACGTTTTGGAGCCTGTAGTCTTCCCTTACCTGCAGGACCTGTAAGCGGCCACGTTTTAATAGGACAATGTGCATCCGCACGTGGCACGCATCGTGAAACATTTCTTCACGGCCCACCAGGTGTCACTTTTGCCTGTTCTCCCGATATGTCGCCCGTCGAACACGTCTGGTCGGTGATCGGCAACCGAATGGCCCGGCAAGCACCACCCGCGGCTACACCTGATGAACTGTGGCAACGTGTGGAAGCAGCCTGGACCGACATACCCCAAGCCCACATCCAAAGCCTCCTTCGTTTGATGCCGCGTCGTGTAGCGGCCGTTATTGCCAGCCATGAGTGCCACACGAACTATTGATAGCTGCGTGTTCTGCAAGTCTCACGGGTCTGTAAGCTCAATCGTTTCATCTTTGTATCTGTTGTTATGTGTCCAGTAAATCTGGCTTTGATATATCGCGTCCTTCTTGGTGTTGCATTTTCGGTGGCCAGCAGTGTATATACTATTGGCACAATTCCTGATCTATTCTGATTCAATTTTTTTATAAATGCTTTAACACACTCCAGTTCGCTACAAATATTTTTGGCTTTTACGCCTTAGTTTCTTAGTATTCTGATGAGGCTTTTCTACCTAACCCTAACTGTTACACAGGTAAGAAAATGTCTTCTCAAAAGTGGTACTTTCCAGAGCTACTCGGGCTCCCCTGTACTTCTTCTGTTGCGGCTTGTACCGCGGCCCGCAAAAGATCGTTCTAATCAGGACCGCCCGGTCTTGAATCGGCTTCGGAAATTCTCGTGCAGCGTGATGTCTCCTTTGTCCCCAGCTCTGTCTGAACCTTGGTTATCGACTTCTCCGTCCGTCCGAACCCTGGTAACGAGATCCTCTGTCCGTATGAACCCTGGTTACGGGCTTCTGTGTCTATCCACGTATGAGATTGGTCAAAGTCCTCAATAAGCTGTAAGCCTACCGACTTTCTTTAGGTCTTCCCTACCTTCACCTCCTCCGAGATCGCCAAGAGATATCCTACCGACTGCGTCAAATTAACCTCCTTGCTGTAGGGGCGAACGTGATGCTTCACTTGCCTTACGTAATCTAATGTCCTGCAAGGCTCTATAATCGCAGTTCGTTCACTGGAGCACGCACCCCACAGACAATAGGCCAAGGTTCATATGCTACTTAGATAACCAATAATTGGTCTAACAGGCGCTCTGCTCCCTCAGCTTTACTATTATATTAAGATCAGCCAATCAAGGGAGGGAAGGTGAATGAACAACGAAGAGACAGACCTTGAAAGGAATTCAAGGTAATGCTGTCATAGTCTAGGCTGTGTATCGGAGACTTCGTTCGTGGCGAGAAATCGTTACGCATTATTTCACACGTGCGTTTTCGTCGTAGTGCAGCTCTCC
Source organism: Macrothele yani (assembly GCA_039090855.1). NCBI lineage: Eukaryota > Metazoa > Arthropoda > Arachnida > Araneae > Macrothelidae > Macrothele > Macrothele yani. Next base: position 76,472,529 of record CM076993.1, on the reverse strand, counting down.
TTGCTAACACTTTATTGTTTTCCCTAACAGTCCCTGATGGAGTCTGTCCGCAACTTCGGTACAGAATCTTCACGCGCTTGTAAGAGCGTGGAACGGCCTGTATCTCAAAGACACTAAATTTCCGTCCATCCACGAGGACATACGAAGTTTCTGGCCTCCTACCGAGCAAAGTACACGTGCTCCTTTCATCAACAAAAACCACCTCTCCACTAACTCTTCTCCGTACCTCTGCCCTGTCGCCTGAGGCGCGATGAACTATCTAGAGAGAGGCAGACAACGAGCCTCCTCTGTCCCCCCCCAACGAGCCTCCGCTTTTGCCCCCTCCCAACTTCATCTCCGACCTCTCGTTCCCTCACCCCCAGCCTTCGCTGCGGAGTAGGAAGGTCACCCAACGGCTCCTATCGCGACCATGACCTTTTCCATGAACTAATATCCAACGGACAACATAGCTCGACAGCATTGTTTACACTATTGTGTTAGTACATTCCGAACTGCCTTGATTTCAATAAACATGTGCATTTTCTCAGACGGTCGGGCGCCATGTTGGAGTCTTACCATACATCCTAAAAAAACATTAGCCTCAAGGGCCTGTAGTAGTCCAACTGATTTAACTGGCACTTCCTTTTGCATATGTATATCGTAGTACCACTCCCGAGACTCACCGATTCTTCTATCTGTGTTTGTGGTACTTCTCACATCATCAGGGCGCTGATCCTACCCCTTAAAAGATTATTTTGAAATTGCGTCGGCGTGTGGAATAAGTTTGCCGGCGACATGAGTTATTGGAAGACAAAACTGGGCGATGTACACATACCAAAAAAAAAAAAAAAAAGGTAAACAAATATTTACAAAATTCCTCTCACTTAGACAAGGCTCATAATCTTAAACTCAAAACTACATCTGTCCAATCAAACCAAAAAGTGCCACTTTGAATAAAAAAATCTTCATCTGTCATTAAATTTTCTTTATCAAAATTAGGTTTTTTATCGCACCCTTTTCATGTTCCACAGCAAAAATTGCTGGAACCTTAGATTTGTCACGTCCAAATCTATCTTTTCTACACATCCTTGTCGTGTTTATGCTGCAATGTGCAGAATTTCCTGGCTTTCTCTTTCTCAAATAGAGTTAGAGGAACAAACTTCTCCTAGTTTGTTCCTCTAACTGTATTTTTCTCATCACCTGAAGCCTTTCTTGTTCTAATTTCTGCAGCCTTTCTCTTTCTAACTGATCCAACCCTTCCCTCTCTAATTTTTCAAGCCTTTCTCTTTCTGATTGTTCAACTCTTTCTCTTACTAACTGTCCCAACTTTTCTGTCTCTAACTGTTCTACATTAACTACTTGAAAGGGCAGGACGGGTCTTCTCACGGCCGTTATCGGCCCTTGTGATGTAGCGTCGCAACTGGCACGCCTCACAAGCATCACAATACTCAAACACTTTTTCTGAAAAAAAACTTTCTTGAGCTACCTACCAGCTCCTGCAGCTATCTAAGCTGTCCATGAGTTATATTGTCGATCTCCGCCTTAAGCTCTTTAGATTATCTTCCTTCTTCCTCTATCTCTCTCACTGGCGTCTCCTTAATTTCGCCAAACTCCCTGGCCTGGACCAGTTCTAACACCAGCGTCTTCCGATGCTCCGGTACTCCCAACTGCCCTGTGGTTTGACCCAATATCTGTTTCTTATGGTGCAACATCCCATCGATATACGAATAACCTCCTTTTCCTTCACTGGCGTTTTATGCGCTCTTTCCAGTGTAGCATTATCTTTCTACTGGCTCCGAAACATGATATGTTCCAATGTACGGGTCTCGCCACAGATCTCACTTCTGTTCTGGTTTACCGCTGCCTCTCTCTCAGTATCCCGTTGTTCTACGGACCCGCTCGCTAGGCCCTCTTCTGATTGGCTGGCGGGACTGTCCTCTCTGAGTGTCTCGCCCATTTCTCCTTACTGCATGCTCTCAGGCGTACACGTCTCTGCGGTGGGTTCTTCTTCCATCCTACTACCCCGTGTATCAAAACTAATCCCTTGATTCACTTCCTCTCCGTACCTAGACAACAGAGCGTACTGGCCTCCATCTTTCCCAGCGGAAACCGCATTAACTTCTTTAGCGCCTTTTCAGCGTTGCTTGCCCCTTCGGGACTGGAATTCTCCAACCTCTCCATCTTCTCGTAATCTTCAGGGGTAATAATTGCTTCATCAATAAGATTCGGCACAATTGTACACAGAATCTCACTCTGACCAATTGATCCATTGCCCGCCTTTTCGAGCCCTGGGTCCACTAATTTTACTTGGAGCTGCTTGATGGGGAAAACACCTTTTCGCCCATCAAATATTATCAAAGTCACCTTACCTATCTCTTCTCGTAGCTCTTCTCCTAACATACCTTGGCGAATACAATTGAACTCCGCCCCGCTGACTACCAAAATCTTTGCTTGGTGCCCTTGTTCGGTGCCTACTGTCATCCTTTCCCCTACCGGGATCTCCATCAGTGTCGCACACACGGGGAGGGTCAGCCGGGTCCGGACCCCTCCCAAAAAGACCCGAGGCCTTAAAGCAAATTATTTTCTTGTAAAATACATACCTACTATGGATAAATTACAAAAAATATGTTTCGTGCATGGTTTTATAAATTTGGTATTTTCGTTATGATCAATTATTTTTTTGTCAGTCTTAATTTTAGTTTTCGTAATGATCATTATATTTATGAACGTATTATGCTCAATGATTACTGGATTTATCTGACTTCTTCAGAGAATTTTTTTAATCTGTTTGTTCATCTGTGTTGATTTATGCTAATATTCATTAAGAACGTATACATACGTACACTATATTATCAAGAGTATTCTGACGATACCAAATATTTACATAAATGCAAAGAACGGTTGCGCAGGGAGGTGCGCGCTGTGTGAGTGGGAAGGTACATATACTACATGTAAAGTTGAGATGATTTGTAGTGTTATTGGTAACTTTGAAGAGATATAAAAAAACCTTCACAACGCTGTCTTACACGATTTAAAAAGTAGGTCTCAGTTGCAATTAAAAATGAACTTTATTTACATCTAAAACCATCACAGGAAACATGCTAGTACTTTCGGACCTACACTGGGTCCATTATCGGGCAACATATTAGGGCGAACTCCTGTTTATAAGGAGATGGTTCGTCACCTAAAGTCACTGGGTGGAGGACGTAGTTTCATTTAACGCAAGCGTACTTCAGCATTCAGCATGACAAGCTGCATTCTTGAGAATGCAGCTTTAGCGTTCCTCTTTAGCCGAGCTTATACTCACTCATCGTCTGCCACGCTAAGAACCCGTGAAATTCAATATATTTTTTATTTGGCTAACCAGTTTGGCTATCCTTGCCATTACGTTTTAAAACCACTTCATAAATGCCAGCGTTGTAAACTCTCTACGCTACAAAGAAGTGGTGAAGCTAATACCTATGTAGGTTCCATTGATTACATCCCCGATATTGTACAGATCCTGAAAAAAGCGTGTGCCAAACAAATTATGGATATTGGAATTCAGACTCAAAAATTACTCTCTTTGGTCAAAAGAGAGCGTGACTAAGTCAACTCTTTACATAGACACGGAGTATACTCTATACCTTTAAAGGCTACTCTTCCTAATGTGCATGACTCCAGATATATAGGATCCACCCTTCGAAATATTTCGACTGGGATTTCTGAACATGCCTACAACGTAAGGAAAGGTTCGTGCGCTACAGCATTATCCAGACTGGTTAATCAGGGCTGCCATATACCGGATTGGAACAATGTTAAATACTTAGCAACAGCATCCCACAAAACTAATTTACTTTTTATGGAGAGTATTTTTATTAACTTGTTCTCCAACCAATGCTGTAACGATGACTCACCATGTATATTACCATCGTCATGGAGACATTTTATTTTTAATCATTGTACTTTTTATCACAATTCATAACTCATACCATCATATTAACCTGTAGTGATTTTCATTTGTGAATGTGTATGTCATGCTGAAGTGCGCTTGCGTTAAATGGGACTACGTCACCCAACCAGTGACTTTAGGTGACGAACCATCTCCTTATAAACAGGAGTTCGCCCTAATATGTTTGCCCGATGATGGACCCAGTGTGGGTCCGAAAGTACCAGCATGTTTCCTGTGATGGTTTTACATGTAAATAAAGTTCATTTTTAATTGCAACTGAGACCTACTTTTTAAATCGTGTAACGACAGCATTGTGAAGGGGATTTTTTATAATTTATTTACACGAATCCCCACGAATTTTTGAATAGAGATGCCGCGGGGACGTGGACTTTCCGAGTTCCAGCGTGGACTGGTCATAGGATGTTATTTGAGTAACGTTTTCATACGGAGCTTTTCATATAAAATAAACACACCAAAATCAATTGTAAATTATGTCGCGAAGACATGGAAGTAGGACGGTGCAACGAGAGTAAAAAAACTTTCAGAAAAGCCGCACAAACTGATGGAACGTGACAGAAAAGCCATGGTAAAAAATGTTAGGAAATCCCGTTCTTCCTCTACAGTTTCCATCTCTGCTGAAGTAGGAAATACTTGTAACGGCTCGGTTAGTACCATAACTATCCGCAGAGAGTTGCACAGTGTGGCTTATTATTCTGTAGCAGCGGCACACAAGGTCACTACTATGAATGCGAAGTGTCATTTGGAGTGGTGTGTCGTCCCTGGATTGCTGTCGACTGAAAAGCTGTTCTTTGGAGTGATTAATCAAGCTTTTAATTTATCCAATCTGGTCAACGCGTTTAGTTTTGGCGACAGCCCGTGAACCTTTTTTGTCTGACTGTGTTCTTCCAACTGTTAAGTTCGGCGGAGGTTCCATTAAGGTATGGAGTTGTTTTTCGTGGATGGGACTCGGCCCGCTAGTTATTATACCACAAACCATACACTTTGAACTGTACCTCGACGTTCAGGATAATTCTGCGCCACCAACAATGTGGCAATATTATGGAAATGACCGTCGTCTCTTCCAACATGATCCGGCTCCCTACCACACTGCACGGCGTGTGCAGGACTGGTTTCTTGAAAATGAGGTGATATTGTTAGAATGGCCAGCTTAGAGTCTTGATCGTAATCACATAGAACACCTATGGGAAGAACGGGAGTGACGGATACGAAATCGACCACAACGACTGTCTTCGCTCTCCACTCTGGCAGCAGATTTACAGGAAGAAGGGAAGGAACTAGTCCTGTCGAGACCTACCCGAAATTCGTTGATAGTATGCCTCGGCTTGTTGCCGATGTCATACAAGCAAAGGTCGACAGACTAACTACTAATTGCGGTAATAAAGCCATTTGTCCCAAAACATTTTGGTGTCCGAATACTTTTGATAATATAGTGTACATTCATATATAACATCATCATCATCATTATTGTCAACCATTATCAATCCACTGCTGGACGAAGGTCTCCCCAAGTTTCCTCCACAACGGTCTGTCTTGTGCCAGTCTCCTCCATATCACTCCAGCATACTTTCGAATTTCATCCACCCATCTCCCATGTGGTCTTCTTCTGGGTCTTTTCCTGTCCCTTGGAATCCAATCTAAAATTTCTGCTGTCCATCGATGGTCTGTCCTTCTGGCAGTATGTCCAGCCTATTGCCATTTCAGGGATTTAACTCTGATCATGATGTCTTCCACTCTTGTCATTTTTCGGATCCACGAGTTCCCTTACTTATCTCTCCTGGTTACACCAAGCATGCACCTCTCCATGCTGCTTTGAGTTGTCTGCAGCCTCTGTACGTCTCTTTTAGTTATGGTCCACGTCTCTGCACCATACGTAAGCACTGGAAGGATGCATTGATCAAACACTTTTCTTTTAAGACATAATGGCATATTGCTCTTGAAAATTATGCTGTTTCTTCCAAAAGCTCTCCAGGCAAATTTTGTACGCCGATTAATTTCTTCATCAATGTGACCCTCACTTGATATCTGCTGTCCAAGACAAACGTACGTGTCTGTTACCTCTAGCTTTTCTCCATCAATCCATAAATCTTCATTTCTTGTAAAAGCATTGAACATCACTTTTGTCTTCTGAAAGTTCATTTTTAATCCCACTTCTTTACTCTTGTCAGCAAGTTCCTGGATCATACTCTGCAGCTCTGATGGGGTAGTTGCAAAAATGACTACGTCAACAGCAAAACGAAGGTGGGTTAGATAATCTCCATTAATCTTTATCCCTTTGTTTCACCAGTTCAGTGATTGAAAGACATTTTCCAATGTGGCATTAAAGAGCTTCGGAGATATGGTGTCACCTTGTCTCACTCCCTTTCCAATTTTTATGTATGTTGTATTTTCAAACAGCCGAATCTTTGCACTTGCATTTTCATAGATGTTATTAATAATATTAATGTATGCATCTTCAATACCGCAGGATTTCAGAGTCATTGTAACTGCTGATGGTTTCACCGAATCAAAGGCTTTTTCATAATCGGTAAAAGCCATGCACAATGGAAGTTCGTATTTCCTCACTCTTTCAACGTAAGGTCAGGTGATGCGTAACATCACATCCTCTCCTTGACAAAGGTCAACCCCGCCTTCTCGTGGTGCATTCTGTTCCAACTAAAGGGGCTCTGACGACCCCCAATAGCGGTATAACTATACCATCGGGATTAAAGGAAATGCTATCCCACACTCACCAACACGCTTGGCCAGCGTGGTGAGTTATGGCCCAAACCTCTTAAAAATGACACCACAACTTAAATCTTGGCCCTCAGTCTCCGGCAGCTGGAATGTACCTGGCCAAGGCAGCGGCCAGTGCGACATGAAGGCAGAGGGTGCTAAGAATCCCCGGACGAACGGACTAGGCTGCCATCTGATGCTGACCTTGCTTGGCTACGTATAATGGATGCTCCCTATCTTCTGATTCAAGGCTTCTTGAATTGGAAGAGGAACTACAAAGGATCAAGTGGGACATCGTCGGGCTAAGTGAGGTAAAGAGAAAAGGAGAAGATCTCATTGAACTAAAAAGTGGACATCTCTTCTACTATCGTGGGACAGATACTGGCAGAACTAGTGGTGTTGGATTTATAATAAACACGAAACTGAAGGATAAAGTTGTAGAAGTTGAAAGTTCCTCTGACAGAGCTGCACGACTCGTTATCCAACTCTCGAGAAGATACAAGGTTCAGATTATTCAAACTTATGCACCCACCACAAGTCATCCTGAAGAAGAAATTAAAGAATTTTATGAGGAAATTTGTCATCTAAATAATAAAGGTAAGCAGCACTTGAAGATAATTATGGGAGATTTCAATGCAAAAATAGGGCAACGGCAACAGAATGAAACTTCAGTAGGTAAATTCGGTCACGGCAACAGAAACCAGCGTAGAAGTACTCTCGTTGAGTTTGCAGAGGCAGAAGGGTTTTTCATCTTGAACTCCTTTTTCAAGAAAAAGCCACACAGGAAATGGACATGGAGACATCCAAATGGGACGACAAGTGAAATTTATTTTATTATGTATTACAAAAAATTCGCCATAGAAGACTGCAGTGTGCTAAACAAGTTCAACACAGGTAGTGACCATAGATTAGTGAGATGTAAGATGCACCTCAACACTAAACTCGAACGTGGCAAGCTCATAAGACAAACAAAATGTATTGACATAACCAACCTTAAAAAACACCATAATACTTTCAAGTTGGAACTGAAGAACAGATTCTCTGCTTTAGAAGGCCTAACATCGGAAGAAGTGGATATTTCTTAAGTTAACAGAAAAGTAACCAAAGCTCTTATGGAAACAGCAACAAAATTAGCTGGGTCTAAGAACAAGTTGCATGTGAACAAATTATCAGGAAAAACCAAAATGTTGACGCAAAAAAGAAGAGAGATGAGGACAACTAAAGAAGATGTGACTTCCAAAGTGGAATATATAGAGCTATGCAAGACAGTTCGAAAAAGTATCATTGAAGACGTAAGGAAATTCAACTGTGAACTAGTGAGGAAAGCAATTGAAAACAACCAAAGCCTAAAGATAGCAAAGGGACATCTCAGTAAGGGAAGAAAACAGATTATGGCACTGAAAAAAGAAGATGGTTCTGTTACAAGAAATAGAGGCGAAATTTTGACAAGAGTGAGAGATTTCTACTCCAAATTATATGAAAGGGGTGATACATGTACTCCAGACATCATGAAAGGTACCAGTACCAGAGTTCTTCCAGTCCTCCCAGCAGAAGTTGCACATGCAATCAAGAACATGAAGCGGGAGAAAGCTCCAGGAGAAGATGGAATTACTGTTGACATCATACAAGAAGCAAGTGGAGAAATCGAAACAGTACTCGCCCAAATTTTCACTCGATGCCTTAATGAAGGGAAGATTCCTGAGGATTGGAACAACGCTACAATGATCCTGCTACATAAAAAGGTGACATTGAGGATCTCAGGAACTACAGACCTATCAGTCTCCTATCAGTAGTTTACAAAATCTTCACTAAAGTTCTTTCACACCGCTTGAAGGTAACACTGGACATGGCTCAACCGAGAGAACAAGCTGGATTCAGGAGTGGCTCCAGCACAATAGATCATTCATATATACACTGACGGAAAAAAATCCTAACACCAAGAAGGGGTTGTGTTTGATAAACGACAGTTGGTAGGCGGTGAGAGTACACCCGTAAGATGACGTCTATGCAAATTTCGCACACAGCGCATACGTGTGGCGCTAGTAGCGCCCCTCGGAACATGCAAAGCAGGTATGTTGTAAATACGCGCTGTAACGTTCGTGAGCGTTAGTTATCGTTGAGATTTGACGTAGTGTGTTGATGTTAGTCAAAAATGCCTTTAAGAAGACGAAGAAGCCATTATCAACAGCTCACGGAGTTTGAACGAGGTCGTGTAATAGGGCTACGAGAAATTTGATTTTCTTTCCGCAATATTGCAGAACGACTTGGCAGGAATGTAGCCACTGTGCATGATTGTTGGCAGCGGTGGTCAAGGGAAGGTACTGCCTCAAGAAGACAGGGTTCCGGCCTGCCACGTGGCACTACTGAGAGAGAAGACCGTCTTGTACGGCGTATGGCCGTGGCGCATCGTACCGCGTCTGCGGCAGCAATTCGAGCTGCAGTTGCCACCACAGTGACACAACGAACTGTTACAAATCGGTTACTTGAAGGACAGCTCCGAGCCAGACGCCCCTTAGCGTACATTCCACTTACTACAAACCACTGCCGTTTGCGACGTCAGTTGTGTCAAGCTAGAGCTCATTGGAGGTCGGAGTGGAGATCTGTTGTGTTTTCTGATGAAAGCCGGTTCTGCATGGGTGCCAGTGATGGCAGTGTGTTGGTTAGAAGGAAGCCAGGTGAGCGCCTGCAACCAACCTGTCTGCGGCCGAGACACACTGGACCTACACCTGGACTTATGGTCTGGGCAGCAATTTCCTATGACAGCAGGAGCACTCTCTTGGTTATCCCACGCACCCTGACAGCAAAGTTGTACGTCGGTCTGGTGATTCAACCTGTTGTGCTGCCATTCATGAACAGCATTCCAGGGGTGTTTTCGAACAGGATAACGCTCGCCCGTATACCGCTGTTGTCCCCCAACATGCTCTACAGAGTGTCGACATGTTGCCGTGGCCTGCTAGATAACCAGATCTTTCACCAATCGAGCACGTATGGGACATCATTGGACGACAACTCCAGCGTCACCCCCAACCAGCATTAACCGTTCCTGTATTGACCGACCAAGTGCAACAGGCATGGAACTCCATCCCACAAACTGACATCCAGCACCTGTACGGCACAATGCATGAACGTTTGCGTGCTTGCATTCAACATTCTGGCGGTTACACCGGTTATTAATGTACCAGCATTTCACGTTTAAAATGGCTCTTCTCGCGCTTACATTAAGCTGTGATCTTGAAACCTTAATCGATTAAATATGTTACCTATACAAATGTATTGCCGCCATTTCATTCCTCTACAACTATTTTTTCGTGGTGTTGGGATTTTTTTCCGTCAGTGTATATATATATATATATATAATTAACTTAGCCGTAGTCAGATTACGATTTACATGTATCTATATAAAAAATATAGCAAATTTTTCGTGCCCAATAAATTTCTTGTTGGGCCCCACCCTTGACAAAAATCTGTGTGCGTCACTGATCTCCATTACTTCTGCTTCCCTTCCTGCAGGGCCTAACATCCTACCAATTTTTGCGCTCACTCTTCTTACACTCTTTTCTTCCCTTAATTCCACCTTTTCCCCTACATCTTTCCTCTCCTCGACAGAAACTCGACTCACTTTTTTCAGTGCGTCGTCTCTCCAATAGTATGAATGGTTTCTATTGTCTTGTCTAAGGGATATCTTCTGATTACATTGATGCGGCGATGACCGGCAACTCCACAGCGAAAACACACTATGTCACGATCAAAACTCGAGCTTCCTTGCTTAGTCTGAGGCCTAACATTTCTCCCTTTACTTCTGAAACCTTGGTCTACTACGGGAAATTTCCCATTTTGGTACGGAGCGTTATTTGTACCGCTATTCATCTTGCTTGCTCCAAAATCCACCGTGCGAGGTTGGTTCCCTTTATAATTAGAACCTGACGAATAATTCGTCTTAACTTTACCTTCGCCCAAATCTAAAGCTTCCACGTGGGTTTCATACAAGTCACAGAGTTCTCCTAGCTCTTTGGCGAGAACCAACTTACCGACGAACCCCCTTTATAAAAGGTATGTCTTGAAACTGGGTGTTAACAGACCCTTAAACTTATTCAATACCAGTAGATTCATTAATTGATTAAAATCCTTTACCTCACTGTTTGCCACATAATATTGGAGCGTCCTCCCAATGCGTCCTGCTAGCTGTTGGAAACTCTCCCCTTTCTTCCGACGAATGGCCTCAAACTGCCTTAAGTAAATGTCGGGAGTCAGGTGACATTCACTCAAGATTGCTTCCTTAACGGTGTCGTAACAATCATAATGCTCCACTGTGAGGCGTCGAAATAAATGATTTACGCATTCTGCGTTAAACAAAGCTATCACTAGTCACCCCTTCATGTGCTCAGGAACTGTGTGTAGAAGAAAAGCTCTTTCCAGCGTATAAAAAATGTAGAATCTCTTCTGGCTTACTGGGATTTTTGTCAAGGTTTTTTCAAGAACTCTCATGTAGTCGCCCAACTTAACTTGGATTTTCCTCGTGCCGACGCATCTGTCTTTTCTTAATTCTAATTTTCTAATCTCAAAATCCCTTTCTTCCCTTTTATCTAAGAGATGTACTTCTAGCTTTCTACTCTCCAATTCTAGCTTTCTTTGTTCTATTTCCTTTTCTGCTTTTCTATCTTCTAGTTCTAACAGTCTTAATCTATATTCTCATTCCATTCTACCGGAACTCATGTTTCCCTCCTCCAAATTAATAATTACTTCTTTGCTAGAATTTAACCCATTTTCCCCGTTATCTCTATCTTCCACCTTTTTTCCTTCTGATTACTGACTCTGGTAATCATCTAATTCTTTCCCATCCAAAAGCTGAGTTATGGTTATGCTCTAATAATCCACGCAATACATATACACACAATAATAAAATACACTTCGATCGACGGTAGCCTTTGCTCTGTACTTAATCCATCATAACTATCCTTAATTCAAAACTTTTTTTCTTTCTTTGGATTTATAAAGCTATCACCCCTTGCTACTTCTGCCTACATTATTTATTTTTCTGAATACGCATATTCTGTATATACACTGTTGTGCAAAAATTAGGGACGAAGAGGAGAAATTAGCATAACCGCGGAACGAGCAGGCAGAACGGACCGAAAGACCACTCAGGAGATAGACTAGGGTCCGGTACGGTAGGGCATGCGCATATATGAAGCATGACGAAAGGGGAGGGGAGTGTTGGAAGGGTATAAAGCACACGGGCGGTGTATGCTCAGCAATTGTACATCGGTTTGATGTATTCTACGTCGAGGTGCTGCCACCGTGTGATATGGCCAACAGGCCATCCAGTAGACGACATCTGGATGACTTTACCCGAGGTCGCGTCATTGGGAAGTTGGAAGAAGGCCGAAGTGTGACTAGTGTGGCCGAGGAGTTCGGGATCGCTCACAACATCGTTTCACGAGCTTGGAGGGCATTTCAAACAACGGGAAAAGCTGTCCGAGAGTTTAGCAGTGGTCGTCCACGAGCAACCACGGTGGCGGACGACCGGTATATTATCCTACAGACGAGAAGAGACAGACGGTAGACAGCGGAAGAAATCGCAAGGCACATGCAACAGACAACTGGATGTCCGTTATCGCGTTTTACCGTGGCCAGGAGGCTGCACAAAGGTGGTCTATTTGCACGCGACCAGTACGGTGTGTGCCATTAATGTCTGATCATCGGAGACGGCGGTTTCTGTGGTACCAGGAACACAAGAACTGGACACATCAGCAATGGGGTCGAGTTCTCTTTACGGATGAGAGCCGATTTAGTCTGACGAGCGTTTCTGGACGTATACACATCGCAATGGATCGGTTTGGAGGTGGCGAAGTTCTCGTTTGGGGCGGTATCATGCTTGGTAGCCGTACTGACCTCCACATCTTCCAAGGAGGTTCAGTTACTGGTGTCCGCTATTGTACCGAGGTTCTCCTGCCTCACACAGACGCACATGAGGTGCGTCTGTGTTGAGGTGCTTTGGGTCCTGAGTTCCTCTTCATGGACGACAACGCTACACCTCATCGTGCAATGGCTGTCGCAGAGCTGTTGGAGAGTGAAGATATTCAACGCATGGATGGGCCCGCAAGGTCCCCGGACCTAAATGCAAGCGAACACGTGTGGGACCTTCTCGGGAGATGCTTGGCAGCACGTCACCAGCCGCCAGCAACAATTCCGCAGCTGCGATTGGCGCTACAAGAAGAATGTGCCTCGATGCCTCAACAGCTCCTTGACAACCTCGTCCTCAGCATGGAAAGACGTTGTAAATCCTGTAACGCAGTCTGGGGGATCATATCCACTACTAAAAACTGAATTTTTCTTGGCAGCCGCCTGTCACATGGACGTTTCTGTCTTCTGTCCAGTTGTGCTCGAAGCTGCCTTTTCAATAAAGTTCCTTTGTATCCTTTTGATTTCTTCTTTGGACGGTTTTGCTCACTTGTCCCATATTCTTACATCTTGGGGATCTTATGGTATGATTTGAGTCGATGTGGAGCACTTCTGCACAACGTTACATTCGAAAAACCGTCTCGTTCTTAATTTTTGCACTCCTACTCTATTCTGATTCAAATTTTAATAAATGCTTTAACACACTCCTGTTCGCAACAAATTTTTTTGGCTTCTATGCCTTAATTTCCTAGTACCCTGATGAGGCTTTCCTACCTAACCCTAACTGTTACACAAGCAGCGTCACAGGTAAGAAAATTTTGTCTCAAAAGGGGTACTTACCGGAGTTACTGGGACTTCCCTCTGCTTCTTCTGTTGCGGCCTGTACCGCAGCACGCGAAGGAGCGTCCTAAACAGGACCGCCCGGTCTTGAATCGGCTCCGGAAACCCTCGTGCGGCGTGACGTCTTCTTTGTCCTCAACTCTGATCGGACCTTGGTTACGGGCTTCTCCGTCCGTCCGAACCCTGGTAACGGACTCCTCTGTCCGTCAGAACCTGGTTACGGGCTCCTCTGTCCATCCACGTGTGATATTGGTCAAAGTCCTCAAAAAGATGTAAGCCTACCGACTTCCTTTATGTCTTCCGAACCTTCACCTCCTCCGAGCTCGCCAAGAGATATCCTACCGACAGCGTCAAATTAACCTTCTTGCTGCAGGGGCGAACTTGATACTCCACCTGCCTTATGTAATCTGAAGTCCTGCAAGGCTCTATAATCACAGTTAGTTCACTGGAGCACGCACCCCACAGACAATAGGCCAAGGTTCATATGCTACTTAGATAACCAATAATTGGTCTAACAGCCGCTCTGCTCCCTCAGCTTTACTATTATATTAAGATCTGCTAATCAAGAGAGGGAGGTGAATGAACAACGAAGAGACAGACCTTGAAAGGAACCCACCAAAATTTTCAAGCTTAACAAAATTTAATCGTCATTCAAAGAAATGCTAAAAGAAAGTCTAGGCTGTGCATCGGAGACTTCGTTCGTGGTGCGAAGTCACTCACGCATTATTTCGCATGTGCGTTTTCGTCGCAGTGCAGCTCTCCGAGCTAACACTTTATTGTTTTTCCCTAATAATCCCTGTCGGAGTCTGTCCGCAACTTTAGTACAGAATCTCCACGCGCTTGTGAGAGCCTGAAACGGCTTGTATCGCAAAGACGCTAAATTCCCGTCCATCCACGAGGACATACGAAGTTTCTAGCCTCCTACCGAGCAACGTACACGTGCTGCTTTCACCACCAAAAACCCACTCTTCATTAACTCGTCTCCCCACCTCTGGTCACGTGCTTACCTCTGCCCAATCACCTGAGGCGCGATGAACTATCTAGAGAGAGGCAGACAACGAGCCTCCGCTGTTGTCTCCCCCTCCTTTTCTTCTCCGACCATCTTGCTCCCTCACCCCCAGCCTTTGCTGCGGAGTAGGAAGGTCACCCAACGGCTCCTATCGCGACCTTGACCTTTTCCATGAACCAGTCTCCAACGGACAGCATATCTTGGCAGCATTGTTTACACTATTGGGTTCGTACATTCCGAACTGCCTTGGTTACAATAAGCATGTACATTTTTTCATTCGGTCGGGCGCCATGTTGAAGTCTTACCATACATCCGAAAAACGTTAGCCTCAAGGGCCTTTAGTAATCCGACTAATTTAACTTGCAGATGTACTGCTAGAAATGAACCTTTACTGGAAATGAAAGGAAAATAGGAAAGTTCTTTTCCTGGAAACGAGAAACACGTGCTGCTTCTTTCCTTTGTCGCTTGACTTCTAATTACAGTCTTTTTATCGTAACACGTAAAAATATGAAAATAATGTCCAATGTCCGACATTACGCTGATAATGTATTTCGCCCTTACAGGCTCCTGCACGCGAGACGAAGCATGCGGGGTTCTTATCTCGCATGGTGAGTCAGTGTCATCTGCGTTTTGTTTTTCATCACAAACACTTTCACTTGGTACTTCTTTTCACATATGTATAATCGTAGTACCACTCCCGAGACTTACTGAGTCTTCTACTTGTGTTTGTGGTACTTCTCACATCATTAGGGCGCTGAGCCCTGATTTGAAAATGCGTTGGCGTGTGGAATAAGTTTGCCGGCGACATGAGTTATTGGAAGACAAAACTGGGCGATGTACACATACCAAAAAAAAAAGGTAAACAAATATTTACACAATACCTCTCACTTAGACAAGGCTCATAATCTTAAACTCAAAACTACATCTGTCCAATCAAACCAAAAAGTGCCACTTTGAATAAAAAAATCTTCATCTGTCATTAAATTTTCTTTATCAAAATTAGGCTTTTTATCGCACAATTTTTACGTTCCACAGCAAAAATTGCTGGAACCTTAGATTTGTCACGTCCAAACCTATTTTTTCTACACATACTTGTCGTGTTTATGCTGCAATGTGCAGAATTTCCTGGCTTTCTCTTTCTCTAATAGAGTTAGAGGGACAAACTTTTCCTAGTTTGTTCCTCTAACTCTATTTTTCTCATCACCTGAAGCCTTTCTGGTTCTAATTTCTGCAGCCTTTCTCTTTCTAACTGATCCAACCCTTTTCTCTCTCTAATTTTTCAAGCCTTTCTCTTTCTGATTGTTCAACTCTTTCTCTTACTAACTGTCCCAACTTTTCTGTCTCTAACTGTTCTACAATAACTACTTGAAAGGGCAGTACGGGTCTTCTCACGGCCGTTATCGACACATGGTCCCCCATGTGATGTAACGTCGCAACTGGCACCTCTCAGAAGTATCACAATACTCCCGCACTTTTCTGAAAAAAACTTCCTTGAGCTACCTATCAGCTCCTGCAGCTCTCTAAGCTGCCCCTGAGTTATATTGTCGATCTCTGCCGTAAGATCTTTAGATTCTATTCCTTCTTCCTCTATCTCTCTCACTGGCGTCTCCTTAATTTCACCAAACTCCCTGGCCTGGGCCAGTTCTAACACCGGCGTCCTCCGATGCTCCGGTACTCCCAACTGCCCGGTGAGTAGATAGAAAAGACCGATTCTGCCGCAAGTAGCAGGTGGCGCTAGTGCGTTGGGTCGATGCTGATGTGCTGCCCCCTGGCGGTGCATTTTTGAACTTTCGATGGATTTTTGAGGGATGGCAACGACCGAGTGGGGGTATACATAGGGGATGTGTACTCTATGTGTTGCCCCCTAACGGTGCTTCTTGGTACATTCGATGGATCTTTGAGGGATGGCAACGGCCGAGTGGAGGTAGACATAGGGGGATGTCAACTCGATATGCTGCCTCCTAGCGGTGCTTCTTGAAACTTTCGATGGATTTTTTAGGGATGGCAACGACCGAGTGGGGGTAGACATAGGGGTGTTGTGTACTCGATGTGCTGCCCCTTAGCGGTGCTTCTTGGAACTTCATTATTTTTTCGGGAGATTCATTGGACTTTGTCAAATTTTTGGGAAATGTAAATTCTGAGGGGTTTTTTTGCCCGTTCCAATATTTTGTTTACTCATAATTTTTTCGCATCCTATTTATTCTCTTTAATTTATTTTAAAAACTTATATTTTTATTTTTATTTTTTTATTTTTTGGGGAGATTTATCGGACTTCGGCAAATTTTGGAGGAAGTGAAGCAGAAATGTGAATTCTGTGTTTTTTTCCCTTACAATGTTTTACACCGATGCTGCTGCCCTTTTTGGGACTTTATTAATTCGATTGATCTTTGATTTTAGTGATGGCAACGACCGAGTGGGGAAAGGCGCTGCATAGGTTTTAGATATGTTGGTGCTTATGTGTTTCTTGGAACTTTATTATTTCGATGGATCTTTGATTTTGAGGGACGGCAACGGCAGAGAGAGGTCCATTGGAATTTTTTCATTAATTCCTGTGGTTTTCAAGCGGGATTTTTTCTCCTCTTGGATGCTATTTTTCCGTGGAGGAAATTTTTTTCGTCACGAAGCTGGGGAATTTTCTTTCCAAGGGAATAGAAAAAAGGTCTAATGGTCTCAGCTGGGTTCGAACTCACGATAATTTGGTTTTAAAAAATGGTCAAATGGTTTTCCTGTACTACGTATTCACTCTATTTTTTTTTAATTACCTTTACGTTATTTCTTCATGTATTTTTATATTTTTTTGTATGTTTTGATGTAGTTTTTTCGCGTAGATGTAATGTATTTTCTGAGGAACTTTTCTTTTTCCGCCATTCAATTTTATTCCAGATAATGAGACGAAGAAATGCTTCTTTAGAAACGATTTCGTTCCTGTTCACAGTAATTATTGGACTTTGCAACATTTTGGGAAATCAAGCAGATAATGTAGGCATGTTAATTCTAAGTCTTTCGCCCTTTCCAATATTATTTTCTCGTAATTTCTTCGTGTGTGTTCAAGAACTCTACAGATCTTTCGCAGTTAAAATTCGGTTGAAACAATATTTCATTTCTTTATTTTGCATGTCATTCTAGCAGAAGTTTTCATTCCAATTTTCCATATTTAACTTAATCTATATTTAAAAATTTCGTTAAACTTCTCAATAGGTCAGTATCATTTTTCTTACTTTAACAAACTTACGACTACTTCTATTCAGACCATTTTTTTTTCATTTCTTTCGAACAAACGTTTTATTATTCCTCAAATCTTGCATGTATGTCAAATATGCATTTTTTTTTATTCTTTCCTAGTTTGCTATTCTTTTCGTTGACTGATTTAACAGAAAAGCATTCATTGTCAAGATAGCAGATTTTTTTCCGGATATAGCAGTATTTATTATCCTTTAACAAATTTTTGGGGAAACCTTTTCGTCAAGAAGCATTCTTATATTAAAATTCGTATTCATTATTTTTTCTACTCATTTTACTAACTCACCTGAAAAGCAGTTATTACCCACTTCCATAGCGAAAATAAAAAATCCTTTACTTCTTTTCCCTACAAGTCGACTCAATCCATTTCTTTTCGAAATGCTGGTCATGACATTTCAACTAAAATTTCATACTTTCATCAAAAATCATGCTCTTGAACGTGCTATTTTTTACTTTATTTCATGTATAACTAAATATTTATTGTTTACTCACCTCTTCAAAGTCAGTATGAATTCCCTAATCTCATTCCTTTTCCCAATTTTGTTCGCTTTACATCGAGATGTTTCAAAACTTCTGGTATATTTCATTCACAAAATGTCCAGTTCTCCCGAGTCTGCCCCTTCATTTCTAACTTCTGTGCCTGCTGCATTTTCCCTTTAGACGTTCAGTTTCATTGGCCCTTTCTGTCGTTTTAATTAGGTTTTCATTATCGTATCTTTTATTCATTGTCTCAGCAGAAAAAAACTTTCATTCTGGAGACTTAGGGACTAAGTCCGTATTTTCTTTAAACACCTTTTTTTAACATTTTACGAATTCGTCAGAAAAGTAGTTATTTCCAAAATCCCAGAGTGAAAATATCATGTTCCTCTATTCCAAATTATTCTTTTAAGAAAGACTTACTTCTTTCCCCTTATTTTACTTATTATATTTTTCCTTCTGTTCAGTGTTTTATGGATTCTTCAAACCTTGCTTTATTTTTTATGAAACTTCTTTTTTTCTTACTTTTTTTCTGATTCAACCTATCAATCTTTACCTATCGATTTAATTACTCTAATTTTTCCATTCGACTTTGCTTTTGAACAGAAATGTATCAAAATACTTCAGATGTATTTTAGTCTCTAAGGCCGATTATGCTCTGTTTCACATAAAGTCATTGTAGGATTCCATTTTCCAAACTTCTGCTCTGTTATAATTCATTCAAACATGAAAGAAGAGTGTTTTACGTTCTCTCCAGTGTGTGAGCTTTCCACAAGAAATTAACTTTGGAATCCCCCTTTCTGCCGGAAACTGACTATCTCCTGCGACTGTTTTCGCACTCCTACTGCTTGCTGAAAAACCTCATATGACATGAAATCATTTTGCTTTGGAGATTAAACTAAATTTTGGTTTTGAACTTTGAACGCAAACTCAAGCGCACAAAACCATAGTTTACTGAGTGAACCTAAATTGCCTAAGATGACAAAAATCTAAAACTGATGACTCAGCAACTCAATGGGACAGAGCGTTTGAACTTTACCGTTCGTTCCCCATTTAAGAGATAAGACTTCCGCCGTGAACCATTCGAAGAGAAATAAGCAGACCCTAGACCCTGATTTAGACCCTTAAAGTGCTTCAAGTCAAAATTTGCATTTCCTATGGACAATATTTTTTCTATCTTAAAAACTTCTAAAGGGTTGATTTCTGAAAAAACGCATTCTCACAAAAACGTAAAATTTTCCCAGAATTGCATGAGGAACAAAAAAACATTTTTGAAGCTTGAATGTTAAGCCTTCCAAATCCATTTCTTCCTATTCATGTTTCATCCCATAAACTTTCTCCAAATTCCTATATCTCCAAGAATTTTGTTCAGTGTTCAAGTTCCATTCCCCCAGAAATTTTCTAAAAATGTTAGTTTCTCTTTTAAAAAAATCCCCGAATAAGAATTCCTTCACTGAAACAAGAAGCTCCTATTCAAAGCATCCTCTGCCTCTTTTTACTTCCAATGATATATTTTTATGTCTAAAAAACTGTTTTTCTTTGTTGTTTTTTATATATTCATATATTTTTTTTTGTAACTTTAGAAGATGTTTTCCCAAAATCTATGTACATATTACGACAATAAAACAACTTCATGTTCAATTCACTTCACACTGTCTTAAGGAAATTCTTTCATTTTCTCATAACATAGACATATCTTTTTCTTCCCATTCTCTTCAAAGACTTGAGTTCAACTTAATAGAGTCCTTTGAGAAAAAATTTCACAGAGAAGCATAATATTTAAAAATCTCCACTCTGTTCGTTGGATTGCTTATTAAAAATTTAGTTGAAAACAAAAATGTCATTCTTTTTGAGTTTTTACTCTCTCTCTTTTTAAATGTATCATTTTCTAAAAGTTGATTTTGAGAAGGGGGTTACATTTTGGTTGATAGATTTTTGCAGATCGTTTTCGAAAAAGTTCAAAATAGATCAGGTAGAAAATGAAATGAATGAAAGAGTACAAAGTCCATTTTCGGAAAAGTTAATTCTTTCGTAGGGTTAAAAATGAAACACTTCATTTTTCTTAGAGTATGGTTTTGAGAAAACACGTTTTAGTAAAAACAGTGGAATTCCCATAGAATAACATGGGAAAACTAGCATGCATAAATAGATTATTTGGAAAGAGTAAAATTCTGCAAACGATCGATTTCAAAAAAGTTGAAAATAGATCAGGTAGAAAATGGAATGTACTAAAAACAGTTCGAGTAAGTTTATGAAAATAGAACAGGAGGAAAATTGGAAAGAAAGAAAATGCTCTTCATGGAAATTCAATAGGAGACGCTACGGCTGAAGGTCCCCCGAGTGGGTTCATAAAACAGTTCTCGTATTATCCATTCAGAGATGGGGTTTCAGAAAAGCTAATTTCTTCTTTGTCGCCTTCTTCTAGTGTTCGAAGGTGGTGAACTCCACCAAAAATGGATCCATAATATTGGAAAAACTCATTCAGGTTTACGCGGATTTTACGCCGACGCCAGTTACCTTTATACATACAAAACATATGTTCGCATAATCATTCACTCCCACATTCAAAACAGAAAAAAATTATATTGTGCTTTTTGGGCTGTATGGAGGTGTCAAGATGGAGGGGAAAACCTCCGTCTCTCGTTCAATTGCGCTAAAACCGTTGAAGGTTGGGAGCTAGCCACACTAGCTCCTTCCATGTTTGACTCTAGGTTGACCTCCTCGGGTTGCGAAACTAAGTCAACAAGCTCCGCCTCTGAAATTAAGTCCATAAGATCCGGCTCTGAAATTAATTCAATAAGCTCAGGTTCTGAAATCAGGTCAATAAGCTCCGGCTCTTAATTCAAGTCAAGTAGCTCTGGTTCCGCTTCTACATCGATGACTTCTTGTGGAGACTCTTCCACAGCCCAGGAGTTTTCCCATTGTGATGGGGTAGAAAGAGAAATGGTCCAATGTATCACATAGGAATTGTCTCTAGATTCCTGAAGGAGAGAAAAAAAAATCAAGTCGGGGACATAAACAAAACAATCTAATTTTTGAAATACCAGAAGAGTAGTTTTATTTAATGGCAGAGGAAATTCTGTCATCAGTTGAGGATTACTTAAATTCATAATCACAGTCACAGAAATATATACACAGTGCGTCAAAGAATTTTTAACACTGGGTCTGTAAAATGAAATAGAAACAAAAAATTATAATTTGTTTTGGTTTGTTATTCAAAATAAGTCCCTCCGGCTTCAATACACTTGTTACAACGATTTAATAACGATTCGAATGCCTGTTCCAGTTCACTTTGCGGAAATTGCCTCCAAAGCACGCGTCGAAGCTGTTTGTATGGTCTAAATATCATCAAAATAACACCCTTTTAACGTCATTTTAAGTTTTGGAAACAAAGAAAAATCGC
This sequence comes from Macrothele yani, assembly GCA_039090855.1. Classification (NCBI taxonomy): domain Eukaryota; kingdom Metazoa; phylum Arthropoda; class Arachnida; order Araneae; family Macrothelidae; genus Macrothele; species Macrothele yani. Next base: position 76,451,016 of record CM076993.1, on the reverse strand, counting down.
AGGGTGCTAAATCAGGCGAACACGGTGGATGATTCAACACACACACGTTATTTTTCGCCAAAAATCTACTAACAAGAAGTGAGGTGTGACTGGGTGCATTATCGTCTAACAAACACCAACTGTTTTCATCTCGATATTCTGGACGAATGCGACGAATTCTGCCCATCAAACGCCTCAAAACATTTAAATAAAACTCGCCAGTTTGTCCACTTGGGACAAATTCTTTGTGGATAATACCCTTACTATCGAAGAAAGTAATGAGCATTGTTTTGATTTTCGATGGAACTTTTCTTGTCTTTTTGGCTTGTGGCGAGTTTTTTGACTTCCATTCCGCACTTTGTCGCTTTGTTTCAGGATCATATTGAAAACACCATGTTTCATCACCAGTAACAATCGATTTTAAGAAGTTTGGACCATTTTCAGCAGCTGAAATAATGTCTCTGCAATGTGCACTTCTCATTGATTTTTGTTCATTGGTTAACGTGTGGGGAACAAATTTAGCACAGACTTTTGTTTTGCCCAAATCTTCATGCAGGATGGTTCGCATCATTTCTTTTTTTATGTTTAAAGACTCTTTCATCATTCTTAGTGACGCACATCGATTGTTCGCCACGAAATCATGCACTTTTTCAATAATCTCAGGTGTCCTAGATGAACTTGGTCTTCCGGTATGCTTATCATCTTCTAGCGTACTCTTCCTTCCAAAAACGTTTGTGCCACAGGAAAACATTTGATCTACTTAAACAAAACTCACCGTAAACTTGTTTCATCATTTGGTACGTTTCCGAGGCACTTTTACCAAGTTTTGCGTTAGATTTAATAACAGCCCTTTGTTCCATCTTAATAATTCAACATGAAAAAAATTTTACTTCTCTAATGAACGGCCGTTTCGTTTGAGTCACCTTTAACAACTGCGCAGTACTTTTGGCAGAAAGCAAGCAGATGGTCACGGTTTATAACGCATTCTCGATTACACAGGTGGATTACACAGGTGGCGCCACCGTAGGCTGAAATCTAACGCCAGTCTTAAAAATTCTTTGACGCACTGGTATATGTCCATCTCCCCTTTTCAACACATTTCATTAAGCAAACATTAAAAGGGAAATTCCTACATTGAAAATAAACGTCTTAAATTTTTATTGGAAAGGGGAGCTATCGTAAAAGCATGACGTTATGAAAAAAAAATGTTTTAAGGGAATAAACGATTCCACTAACATGTATTTTCCTTCTTTAAAATCTAACTTTAATCGTATTCAAAAGAACTCAAATGCTCTTCTTAATACGCTAACATGTTTTTAACCCTCGTCCACTATCAAAGCATTTTCATGGAATACACATTAAAAGGGGAAATTCCTACATTGGGAATAAATTTCTTAAATTATTATTGGAAAGGGGAGCTTCGTAAAAACATGACGTTATGAAAATTAAAATGTTTCAAAGGAATAAACGATTCCACTAACATGTATTTCCTTTCCTTAAAATCTAACTTTATTCTTATTCAAAAGAACTCAAATACTGTTCCTAATACGCTAACATGTTTTTTCTTTAAGGGAATCCACTCATGACTGCATGAAATTCTAACAACATCCTAATTCTTCTAACAAACACCTTGGGGGTCCTAACAATAAATAAAAAATTGCATGCAAAGAAACGAACGCTATGTGAAGACCTTTAATTAAATTTCTGGTCATCTCTCATATAAAATCTGCACTGAGAAAAAATTACCAACGTCAAATAAAAGAGGGACTGTGCAATAATTCCCTCCCTACAACATTTTTTAAACCTATCTGTATAACATAAGAACAACAAAATACCTCCCTAACATCAAATATGAAAAAATGAATTGGGGGGGCATAGATGGGGGAAAATTCCGTTGAAAACAGTAACAGCTTCATCGAACAAAAAGCTAGTAACATTTCCAAAGCGTTACCACCTAGGTTTAAAAGTAGATACATATTAACAAGCATTCCCCTAACATGTGCTAATAACATTTTCAAAAAGTTGTACATATTAACCCCATAGCATGCATGAATAAAACTCGAAACATTCTCTAACTCCAAAAATTCTCTAACACAGAAAAAAAGATTCTTATTTGAAAAAAAATCTCTTTTATAAAGGCAGTAAATTGCTATGTAACATGCAAGAAATAAAACTAAAAATATTTTTCCGTCCTCCCCACGATCGCATGTAATGTAAATGCGTAATATATTTTCAAGACATACATTTTGGAAAACACGCTATTGGAAAAATTCGCTAACTTTTAACGCTCTAAATTCAATCTTAAGTAGTAACAAAAATCTTCCCTAAGCACGTTTTAAAAACAGGACTAAAATTTTAACTCTTAAACAAGAATACTCCTTACTATAAAATAAAAACAATTCCAAAAAAAAAAAAAAAAAAAAAAGAAAGTCTGTATTACAAAAATTCAATAAAAGTCAACCAATATCAAGAAATACATGCAAAAACTGACCTCGTCAGTCATCGGACTTATTCTGAAGAAAGCAGCACCTGAAGACATCTTTTCTTCTTTTTCTTTTGCTGAACCTGATTGAAACAATACACACGTACGGAACAAAATGGGCGAATAAACTAGCTAAAGTGAATAATTAGGTCACTTTGGGAGGTACTTATTCTGAAAAGTAATGGAAATCATGTGACCTACGAAAGGGAGAGGACATTTGTTTCAGAATTTTCTAAATGGACAGCTACCGGATATATGATGTCACATGATGATACTTGCAAACAATATCCGCATAGTTCTAAAGGTTAGATTGAATGTACTATCATAGAGGTCAACACAAACAAAGCGCAGAGTGATTAAGTTCACTAACGTCTTTTAGAATTTTAAGAAATGTCGGCATACAATAAAAGAAAAAACAAGCAGCTGATTTCCGGAGATTAAATTCGCTGACGCCTTTTAGAATTTCAGAACAAACATGAATGTCGGCGAATTTAATCACCGGAAATTAGCGGCTTGGTTGTCTAATGTTGTACGCCGACATTCATGTTTGTTCTGAAATTCTAAAAGGCGTCAGCGAATTTAATCTCCGGAAATCAGCTGCTTGTTTTTCTTTTGTTGTATGCCGACATTTCTTGAAATTCTAAAAGGCGTCATCGAATTTAACCTCCGGAAATCAGCTGCTTGTTTATCTTTTGTTGTATGCCGACATTTCTTGAAATTCTAAAAGACGTTAGTAAACTTAGTCACTCAGCGGCTTGTTTGTGTCGACCTCTGGGATAGTACATCCGATCTAACCTTTAGAACTATGCAGATATTGTTTGCAAGTATCACCATGTAACATCATGCATCCGGTAGCCGCCCATCTAGAAAATTCTGAAACAAATGTGCTCTCCCTTCCGTAGGTCACATGATTTCCGTTACTTTTCAGAATAAGTACCTCCCAAAGTGACCTAATTGTTCACTTTAGCTAGTTTATTCGCCCATTTTGTTCCGTACGTGTGTATTGTTTCAACCAGGTTCAGCAAAAGAAAAAGAAGAAAAGATGTCTTCAGGTGCTGCTTTCTTCAGAATAAGTCCGATGACTGACGAGGTTAGTTTTTGCATGTATTTCTTCATTTATTGGTCGGCTTTTAATGAATTTTTGTGATAAAGACTTTTTTTAATTGTTTTTATGTTATAGTAAGGAGCATTCTTGTTTAAGAGTTAAAATTTTAGTCCTGTTTTTAAAACGTGCTTAGGGAAGATTTTTGTTACTACTTAAGATTGATTTTAGGGCGTTAAAAGTTAGCAAAATTTTCCAATAGAGTGTTTTCCAAAATGTATGTCTTGAAAATATATTACGCATTTACATTACATGCGATCGTGGGGAGGACGGAAAAAATATTTTTAGTTTTATTTCTTGCATGTTACATAGCAATTTACTGCTGTTATAAAACGGAAGTTTTTTCAAATAAGAATCTTTTTTCTGTGTTAGAGAATTTTTTCAAATAAGAACCTTTTTCTTTAGTGTTAGAGAATTTTGAGAATGTTTCGAGTTTTATTCATGCATACTATGGGGTTAATATGTACAACTTTTTGAAAATGTTATTAGCACATGTTAGGGGGAATGCTTGTTAATATGTATCTACTTTTAAACCTAGGGTGGTAACGCTTTGGAAATATTACTAGCTTTTTGTTTGATGAAAGTGTTACTGTTTTCAACGGAAAATTTTCCCCATCTATGCCCCCCCCCCCATTGATTATTTTATATTTGATGAGAGGGAGGTATTTTGTTGTTCTTGTGTTATACAGATAGGTTTAAAAAATGTTGTAGGGAGGGAATTATTGCACAGTCCCTCTTTTATTTGACGTTGGTAATTTTTTTCTCAGTGCAGATTTTATATGAGAGATGACCAGAAATTTAATTAAAGGTCTTCACATAGCGTTCGTTTCTTTGCATGCAATTTCTTATTTATTGTTAGGACCCCCTAGGTGTTTGTTAGAAGAATTAGGATGTTGTTAGAATTTCATGCAGTCATGAGTGGATTCCCTTAAAGAAAAAACATGTTAGCGTATTAGGAACAGTATTTGAGTTCTTTTGAATAAGAATAAAGTTAGATTTTAAGGAAAGGAAATACATGTTAGTGGAATCGTTTATTCCTTTGAAACATTTTAATTTTCATAACGTCATGCTTTTACGATAGCTCCTTTTTCCAATAAAAATTTAAGAAATTTATTCCCAATGTAGGAATTTCCCTTTTAATGTGTATTCCATGAAAATGCTTTGATAGTGGACAAGGGTTAAAAACATGTTAGCGTATTAGGAACAGCATTCGAGTTCTTTTGAATACGATTGTAGTTAGATTCTAAAGAAAGAAAATACATGTTAGTGGAATCGTTTATTCCCTTAAAACTTTTTTTTTTCATAACGTCATGCTTTTACGATAGCTCCCCTTTCCAATAAAAATTTAAGACGTTTATCCCAATGTAGGAATTTCCCCTTTTAATGTTTGTTTTATGAAATGTGTTGAAAAGGGGAGATATATATACTTTTGTGACTGTGATTATGAATTTAGGTCATCCTCATTTGATGACAAAATTTCCTCTGCCATTAATTAAAACTACTCTTCTGGTATTTCAGCAGTTAGATAGTTTTGTTTATGTCCTGACTTGATTTTTTCTCTCCTTCAGGAATCTAGAGACAATTCGTATGTGATACATTGGATCATGTCTCTTCCTTCCCCATCACAGTGCGAAAACTCCTGGGCTGTGGAAGAGTCTCCACAAGAAGTCATCGATGTAGAAGCGGAACCAGAGCTTATTGACTTGACTTCAGAGCCGGAACTTATTGACCTGATTTCAGAACCTGAGCTTATTGAACTAATTTCAGAGCCGGATCTTATGGACTTAATTTCAGAGGCGGAGCTTATTGACTTAGTTTCGCAACGCGAGGAGGTCAACCTAGAGTCAAACATGGAGGAGCTAGTGAGGCTAGCTCCCAACCTTCAACGGTTTTAGCGCAATTGAACGACTGACAGATGTTTTCCCCTCCGTCTTGACACCTCCTACAGTTCAAAAAGCACTATATAATTTTTTTTTCTGTTTTGAATGTGGGAGTGAATGACTATGGGAACATATGTTTCGTGTGCATGAAGGTAACTGGCGTCGGCGTAAAATCCGCGTAAACCTGAATGAGTTTTTCCAATATTATGGATCCATTTTTGGTGGAGTTCACCACCTTCGAACACTAGAAGAAGGCGACAAAGAAGAAATTAACTTTTCTGAAACCCCATCTCTGAATGGATAATACGAGAACTGTTTTATGAACCCACTCGGGGGACCTTCAGCCGTAGCGTCTCCTATTGAATTTCCATGAAGAGCATTTTCTTTCTTTCCAATTTTCCTCCTGTTCTATTTTCATAAACTTACTCGAACTGTTTTTAGTACATTCCATTTTCTACCTGATCTATTTTCAACTTTTTTGAAATCGATCGTTTGCAGAATTTTACTCGTTCCAAATAGTCTATTTATGCATGCTAGTTTTCCCATGTTATTCTATGGGAATTCCACTGTTTTTACTAAAACGTGTTTTCTCAAAACCATACTCTAAGAAAAATGAAGTGTTTCATTTTTAACCCTACGAAAGAATTAACTTTTCCGAAAATGGACTTTGTACTCTTTCATTCATTTCATTTTCTACCTGATCTATTTTGAACTTTTTCGAAAACGATCTGCAAAAATCTATCAACCAAAATGTAACCCCTTCTCAAAATCAACTTTTAGAAAATGATACATTTAAAAAGAGAGAGAGTAAAAACTCAAAAAGAATGACATTTTTGTTTTCAACTAAATTTTTAATAAGCAATCCAACGAACAGAGTGGAGATTTTTAAATATTATGCTTCTCTGTGAAATTTTTTCTCAAAGGACTCTATTAAGTTGAACTCAAGTCTTTGAAGAGAATGGGAAGAAAAAAGATATGTCTATGTTATGAGAAAATGAAAGAATTTCCTTAAGACAGTGTGAAGTGAATTGAACATGAAGTTGTTTTATTGTCGTAATATGTGCATAGATTTTGGGAAAACATCTTCTAAAGTTACAAAAAAATATATGAATATATAAAAAACAACAAAGAAAAACAGTTTTTTAGACATAAAAATATATCATTGGAAGTAAAAAGAGGCAGAGGATGCTTTGAATAGGAGCTTCTTGTTTCAGTGAAGGAATTCTTATTCGGGGATTTTTTTAAAAGAGAAACTAACATTTTCAGAAAATTTCTGGGGGAATGGAACTTGAACACTGAACAAAATTCTTGGAGATATAGGAATTTGGAGAAAGTTTATGGGATGAAACATGAATAGGAAGAAATGGATTTGGAAGGCTTAACATTCAAGCTTCAAAAATGTTTTTTTGTTCCTCATGCAATTCTGGGAAAATTTTACGTTTTTGTGAGAATGCGTTTTTTCAAAAATCAACCCTTTAGAAGTTTTTAAGATAGAAAAAATATTGTCCATAGGAAATGCAAATTTTGACTTGAAGCACTTTAAGGGTCTAAATCAGGGTCTAGGGTCTGCTTATTTCTCTTCGAATGGTTCACGGCGGAAGTCTTATCTCTTAAATGGGGAACGAACGGTAAAGTTCAAACGCTCTGTCCCATTGAGTTGCTGAGTCATCAGTTTTAGATTTTTGTCATCTTAGGCAATTTAGGTTCATTCAGTAAACTATGGTTTTGTGCGCTTGAGTTTGCGTTCAAAATTCAAAACCAAAATTTAGTTTAATCTCCAAAGCAAAATGATTTCATGTCATATGAGGTTTTTCAGCAAGCAGTAGGAGTGCGAAAACAGTCGCAGGAGATAGTCAGTTTCCGGCAGAAAGGGGGATTCCAAAGTTAATTTCTTGTGGAAAGCTCACACACTGGAGAGAACGTAAAACACTCTTCTTTCATGTTTGAATGAATTATAACAGAGCAGAAGTTTGGAAAATGGAATCCTACTTTATGTGAAACAGAGTATAATCGGCCTTAGAGACTAAAATACATCTGAAGTATTTTGATACATTTCTGTTCAAAAGCAAAGTCGAATGGAACAATTAGAGTAATTAAATCGATAGGTAACGATTGATAGGTTGAATCAGAAAAAAAGTAAGAAAAAAAGAAGTTTCATAAAAAATAAAGCAAGGTTTGAAGAATACGTAAAACACTGAACAGAAGGAAAAATATAATAAGTAAAATAAGGGGAAAGAAGTAAGTCTTTCTTAAAAGAATACTTTGGAATAGAGGAATACGATATTTTTCACTCTGGGAGTTTGAAAATAACTACTTTTCTGACGAATTAGTAAAATGTTAAAAAAAGTGTTTAGAGAAAATACGGACTTAGTCCCTATGTCTCCAGAATGAAAGTTTTTTTCTGCTGAGACAATGAATAAAAGATACGATAATGAAAACCTAATTAAAACGACAGAAAGAGTCAATGAAACTGAACGTCTAAAGGGAAAATGCAGCAGGCACAGAAGTTTGAAATGAAGGGGAAGACACGGGAGAACTGGACATTTTGTGAATGATATATACCAGAAGTTTTGAAACATCTCGATGTAAACCGAACAAAATCGGGAAAAAGAATGAGATTAGTGGACTTTATACTGACTTTGAGGAGGTGAGTAAACAATAAATATATAGTTATACATGAAATAAAGTAAAAAATAGCACGTTCAAGAGCATGATTTTTGATGAAAGTATGAAATTTTAGTTGAAATGTCATGACCAGCATTTCGAAAAGAAATGGATTGAGTCGACTTGTAGGGAAAAGAAGTAAAGGATTTTTATTTTCGCTATGGAAGTGGGTAATAACTGCTTTTCAGGTGAGTTAGTAAAATGAGTAGAAAAAATAATGAATACGAATTTTAATATAAGAATGCTTCTTGACGAAAAGGTTTCCCCAAAAATTTGTTAAAGGACAATAAATACTGCTATACCCGAAAAAAAAATTCTGCTATCTTGACAATGAATGCTCTTCTGTTAAATCAGTCAACGAAAAGAATAGCAAACTCTTAAAGAATAAAAATAATGTGTATTTGACATGCAAGCTTTGTGGAATACTAAAACGTTTGTTCGAAAGAAATGATAAAAAATGGTCTGAATAAAAGTAGTCGTAAGTTCGTTAAAGTAAGAAAAATAATACTGACATATTGAAAAATTTTACGAAATTTTTAAACATAGATTAAGTTAAATAATGTAAATTGGAATGAAAACGTTTGCTAGAATGACATGCAAAATAAAGAAATGAAATATTGTTTCAACTGAATTTTAACTGCGAAAGATCTGTAGAGTTCTTGAACACACACGAAGAAATTACGAGAAAATAATATTGGAAAGGGCGAAAAGACTTAGAATTAACATGTCTACATTTCTGCTTGATTTCCCAAAAATGTTATCAAAGTCCAATAATTACTCTGAACTAAAGAAGCATTTCCTCGTCTCATTGTCTGGAATAAAATTGAATGGCGGAAAAAGAAAAGTTCCTCAGAAAATACATTACATCTACGCAAAAAAAACTACATATAAATATACAAAAAGATATGAAAATACATGAAGGAATAACTTAAAAGTATTAAAAAAATAGAATGAATACGTAGTACAGGTAAACCATTTTTTAAAACCTAATCATCGTGAGTTCGAACCTAGTTGAGACCACTAGAGCCTTTTTCTATTCCCTTGGAAAGAAAATTCCCCAGCGTCGTGACGAAAAAAATTCCTCCGGGGAAAAACAGCATCGAAGAGGAGAAAAATTCCCGCTTGAAAACCACAGGAATAAATAAAAAAAATTCCAACGGACCTTACTCTGCTGTTGCCTCCCTCAAAAATCCATCGAAAGGATGCAGCACATCGAGTTGACATCCCGCTATGTCTACCCCTAATCGGCCATTGCCATCCCTCAAAGATCCATCGAAAGTTCCAAACAGCACCGCTAGGGGCAGCACATCGAGTACACCCCCTATGTCTACCCCCACTCGGTCGTTGCCATCCCTCAAAAATCCATCGAAAGTTTCAAAAGGCACCGCTAGGGGCAGCACATCAGCATCGACCCAACACACTTGCGCCACCTGCAGCAATCCACGCCCCCTCCTTCTGCCGCAAGCAACGCTTCTTGCTCCTTGCGGCAGAATCGGTCATTTCTATCTACTTCGGTGGTTTGACCCAATATCTGTTTCTTATGGTGCAACATCCCATCGATATACGAATAACCTCTTTTTCCTTCCCTGGCGTTTTTATGCGCTCTTTCCAGTGTAGCATCCTCATTTTTCTGGCTCCGAAACATACTAAGATCCGAAGTACTGGCCTCGCCGCAGATCTCACTTCTGTTCTGGTTTACCGCTGCCTCTCTCTCCGTATCCCGTTGCTCTACAAACCCGCTCGCTAGGCCCTCTTCCGATTAGCTGGCGGGACTGTCCTCTCTGAGTGTCTGGCCCTTTTCTCCCTGCTGCATGCTCTCAGGCGTACACGTCTATAAGGCGCGTTCTTCTTCCATCCCACTAGCCCGTGTATCAAACCTAATGCCTTGATTCTTTTCTTCTCTGTACCTAGATAACAGAACGTGCTGGACTCCATATTTCCCAGCGGAAACCGCATTAACTTCTTTAAGCACCTTTTCATCGTTGGTTGCCTCTTCGGAACTGGAATACTCTAACCTCTCCATCTTCCGTAATCTTCAGGGGTAATAATTGCTTCATCCATCAGACTCGGCACAATTGCACACAGAATCTCACTCCGACCAATTGATCCATTGCCCACCGTTTCGAGCCCTGGCTCCACTAATTTTACATGGAGCTGCTTGATGGGAAAAACACCTTTTCGCCCATCAAATCCTATCAGAGTCACCTTACCTATCTGTTCTCGTAGCTCTTCCCCTAGCATACCCTGACGAATACAATTAAACTCCGCCCCGCTGGCTAGCAAAATCTTTGCTTGGTGTCCACTATCATCCTTTTCCTTTACCGGGATTTCCATTTCTTCTGTTTCATTTCCTGCAGAGCCTAACTCCCTAACGAGCTTTTCAATCACTCTTCTTACACTCTTTTCTTCCCTCAATTCCACCTTTTTTTCAACATCTTTCCTCTCCTTGACAGAAACTCGACTCACTTTTTTCAGTGCGTTGCCTCTCCAATAGTAGGAATGGTTTATCTTGTCTTGGCTCAAGAGTATCTTCTGATTACATTGATACAGCGATGACCGGCTACTCCACAGCGAAAACACACGATGCCTTGATCAAACTCGAGCTTCCTTGCTTAGTCTGAGACCTAACATTTCCCCTTTCATTCTGAAAGCTAGGTCTACTACGGGAAATATCCCATTTTGGAACGGAGCATTTTTTGTACCGCTAATTCTTTTGCTTGCTCCACAATCCACCGTGCTAGGTTGGTTCCCTTTATAATTAGAACCTGACGAATAATCCGTCTTAAATTTGCCTTCCCCCAAATTTAAAGCTTCTACGTGGCTTTCATACAAGTCACAGAGTTCTCCTAGCTCTTCGACGAAAATCAACTTACCAACGACCCCCTTTGTAAAAGGTAGGTCTTCAAACTGGGTGTTAACAGACCCCTAAACCTATCACGTACCAGTAGATTCATTAATTGATCAAAATCCTTTACCTCACTGTTTGCCACATAATATTGGAGCGTCCTCCCAATGCGTCCTGCTAGCTGTTGGAAACTCTCCCCTTTCTTCCGACGAATGGCCTCAAACTGCCTTAAGTAAATGTCGGGAGTCAGGTGACATTCACTCAAGATTGCTTCCTTAACGGTGTCGTAACAATCATAATGCTCCACCGTGAGGCGACGAAATAAATGATTCACGCATTCTGCGTTAAACATGGCTATCACCAGTCGCTCTTTCATGTGCTCAGGAACTGTATGTAGAAGAAAAGCTCTTTCCAGCGTATCAAAATATCCAGAATCTCTTCTGGCTTACTGGCACTTTTTGGCAAGGTTTTTTCGAGAACTCTCATGTAGTCTGCCAACTCAAATTGCTTTTTTCCTGGTGCCGAAGCATTTGTCTTTTATTGCGTAAATTCTAATTTTCTAACCTCAGAATCCCTTTCTTCTCTTTTATCTATGAGATGTACTTCTAGCTTTCTACTCTCCAATTCTAGCTTTCTTTGTTCTATTTCATTTTCTGCATTTCTATCTTATAGCTCCAATAGTCTTAATCTGTTTTCCCATTCCATTCTATCGCAACTCCTTTTTCCCTCCTCCAAATTAATAATTACTTCTGTGCTAGAATTTATCTCATTTTCCCCCGTTATCACTATCTCCTCCTCTTTTCCCTCTGATCACTGCCTCTGGTAATCATCTAATTCTTTCTCATCCAAAAGCTGAGTCATGATTATGCACTAATAATATACACAATCCATATACACACAATAATAAAACACACTTTGATCGACGGTAGCCTTTGCTCTCTACTTAATCTATCATACCTATCCTTAACGCAGAACTTTTTTTCTCTTTTTGAATTTATAAGACTATCGCTCCTTGCTACTTCTGCCTATATTATTTACTTTTTCTGAATACACACACACATATATATATATATATATATATATACTTTTGGCACACTTCCTACTCTATTCTGATTCAAATTTTAGTGAATGCTTTAACACACTCCTGTTCGCTACAAATTTTGTTGGCTTCTACGGCTTAGTTTCCTAGTATCCTGATGAGGCTTTCCTGCCTAACTGTAACTATTACACAGGTAACAACACAGGTAAGAAAATTTCGTCTCAAAAGTGGTACTTACCAGAGCTAGTTGAGCTCCACTCTACTTCTTCTGTTGCGGCTTGTACCGCGGCCCGCGAAGAAGCGTCCTAAACAGGACCGCCCGGTCTTGAATCGGCTCCGGAAATCCTCGTGCGGCGTGACGTCTCCTTTGTCCACAGCTATGTCCGGACCATGGTTACGGGCTTCTCCGTCCGTCCGAACCTGGGTTACGGGATCCTCTGGCCGTCCGAACCCGGGTCACGGGCTTCTCTGTCCATCCACGTGTGAGATTGGCCAAAGTTCTCAAACAGCTGTAAGCATACCGACTTCCTTTATGTCTTCCCTACCCTCACCTCCTCCGAGCTCGCCTAGAAATATCCTACCGACTGCGCCAAATTAACCTTCTTGCTGTAGGGGCGAACGCGATTCTCCACCTGCCTTACGTAATCTAAAGTCCTGCAAGGCTCTATAATCACAGTTCGTTCACCGGAGCACGCACCCCACAGACAATAGGCCAAGGTTCATACTACTTAGATATTTAGATAACCAATAATTGATCAAACAGGCGCTCTGCTCCTTCAGCTATTACTATTACACTGAAGAGCAATTGAATTAGAGATACCTGTGTAGTAACGCGTAGCACCACCTTTCATTCTGATGACTGCAGCGATTCGTCTCGGCATGGACTCGACAAGGCACCGGAAGCGCTGGGAAGCCATACGGATCCACGACCCCTGAACAAGCTCCCACAGTTCACGAAGATTTGATGGAGGGGTCAGAGCCTCGAACACCTATCTCGATGGCATCCCAGATATGTTCGATGGGATTGAGGTCAGGTGACCTAGCTGGCCAAGGAAGTAAGGTCACGTCGGTGGAGTGTTCATCCAACCATTCGGATACAATTCGGGAGCGATGGCACGGTGCATTGCCTTCTTGCAGGACGAGGTACCCAGTGGGATCTTGAAGACGCATAAACGGGAGCAAATGGTCTTTCAGGATATCCCGGTAACGTTGACCTGTGAGGGACGATGTCACACGTATCAGGGGTCCCATTTCAGTCCACGTAAGTAGTCCCCAGACGAGAATGCCACCCTCACCAGCTTGAAGAGTACCCTGCTATCAAGAAAGATCCATCGCTTCATGTGGTTTGCGCCGTACTCGTATCCTGCCATTCGCATGTACCAACGTGAATCTCGACTCATCAGTCCAGGCAACATTTTCCCACATGTCTAGGGTCCAGTGGCGATGTTCCCGCGCCCATGCTAATCTTTGCACCCTGTGATGTGCGGTCAGCAGCGGTACCCTCGTGGGACGATGGCTTCTGTACCCCATAGCGAGGAGATGGTTCTGGATGGTGTGGCTGCTTACACGTTTTTGTGCACCAGCGTTAAATTGCCGAGTGATTTCTTGCACTGTGGCCCGTCAATCCGCTGTTAAAATGCAAGCTAGCCGACGATGACCCCGCTCATCCACACGCTGTTGTCCACGGCAGTTGGCCCTCGCAGGGATTGTTTTACCGGAATCGATGTACTCACGGTGCACCCGTGACACAGTGGCTCGTGAAAGTCCGAGTGCCTGCACGACTTCCGAGATGGAGTGACCCATTCGTCGGGCCCCGACAATTTGCCCACGATCAAATGCGCTTAGATCCTTCGTCTTACCCATACTGCGTCCGACTCTTACTGATTCCCGTCGGATCGCTGCATACGTCATGTCGTTTCCGTTTACAGGTCCGCCCACAGCGCCACATTTGCATAACGCCAGCTGTCTCTAATTCAATTGCTCTTCAGTGTATTATTAGATCTGCTAATCAAGGGAGGGAAGGTGAATGAATAACGAAGAGACAGACCTTGAAAGGAATCCACCAAAGTTTTCAAGCTTAACAAAATTTAATCGTCATTCAAAGAAATTCTGTCCGAGTCTAGGCTGTGTATCGGAGACTTCGTTCGTGGCGAGAAATCACTCGCGCATTATTTCACACATGCGTTTTCGTCGTAGTGCAGCTCTCCTTGCTAATACTTTATTGTTTTCCCCTAATAATCTCTGCCGGAGTCTGTCCGCAACTTCGGTACAGAATCTCCACGCGCTTGTGAGAGCCTGAAACGGCCTGTATCACAAAGACGCTAAATTCCCGTCCATCCACAGGGATATACGAAGTTTCTAGCCTCCTACCGAGCAACTCACACGTGCTCCTTTCACTATCAAAAACCCACTCTCCACTAAATCTTCTCCCACCTCTGGTCACGTGCTCACCTCTGCCCTATCGCCTGAGGCGCGATGAACTATCTAGAGAGAGGCAGACAACGAGCCTCCGTTGTTGTCCCCCTCCCTTTCTTCTCCGACCAGCTTGCTCCCTCACCCCCAGCCTTCGCTGTGGAGTAGGAAGGTCACCTAACGGGTCCTGTCGGGACCTTGACTTTTTCCATGAACTAATCTCCAACGGACAGCATAGCATGACAGCATTGTTTACACTATTGTGTTCGTACATTCCGAACTGCCTTGGTTACAATGAACATGTACATTTTTCAGACGGTCGGGTGCCATGTTGGAGTCGTACCATACATCTGAAAACCACTAACTTCAAGGGCCTTTATTTTGGTAAAAGCCTCAAGAACTGGTTTTGAGTTTTCTACTAATTTCTGATTAGAAATATCTTGATAGAACATTGCACTGTGAACCTTGCATTTACACTGCCGAACAATTGCTAAGGACGGATGACAATAGCAACGATAGCAACCATAAAATGGAAGGCAGGAAAATGTGGAAATTAGCATAAGTGCGGGATACAGTAAGACGTGTTGTGCGTATGCAAATTTTGGATTACCAAACTTGTTCGTGACGTCATAGCGCTGATAAGAGATATAAAGGATTTGACGCGTATTGACCGTTGTTGTTCAAACGCAAAATTGAAAGGGAAAGAATCAATTGACAAACTTGCAATTTTCAGTATGTCTTCCCGACATCACCTAGATGATTTTACGCATGGCGGTATTTTTGGCAAGATTGAAGAAGGGTAAAAAAACAGATGTTGCCAGGGAGTTCGACGTCAGCCACAGTGTTGTTTCAAGGCTTTGGAAATCATTTCAAACAAATGGAGAGTGTAGCAAACGTCACGGGGAGGTCGTGTTCGCAGTACGACACCTGCAGAAGATCGGTACATAGTGCTATCAACAAAAAGACACCGGCGCAGCACAGCTAGTGAGGTAGCAAATCAGTTTATGGCTGCTACTGGCAAGCGGATCTCCCGAAAAGCTGTCGCCAGACGTTTGCGTGAAGGAGGACTATACGCCCACCGTCCTGTTGTGTGGATCCCATTGTCCAGACGTCACCGTACCGCCTGTTTGCAATGGTGCCATCAACATCGCAATTGGACTGATAACGACGGCGCCGCAAATATGGCTGAGCAGTACAAAGGTCTCCAGGTCATACTAAAGCAAGAAGTGCCGGACTTAATATTCACGCATTGTTATGAACACGTCTTTAATCTTGTCATAACTGAATCAACAGCGAGCTGTGTGCAAGCAAGGCATTTATTTGGTCTGTTGGAGTCAGTGTGCGTTTTTATCCATGAATCTTACAAATGTACTTCAGTCTGGATTGAGACACTAGCGGCAATGACAAATGGGAGAGAGAGAAGCTGAGACGACTCCAAAATATAGGAAAGACAAGATGGTGGTCGAAAGAAAAAGCTTTGGATAATATTCTTGATAAAACACGGTATGTTGTGCTGATCAAAACTCTTCATGAGATCTCTACCAGCAAGGAATTTTAGTCAAAGGTGGCATTCGAAGCAAAATCGCTTCTGGACTCATTTTTAAAGTTTGAAACCATTCTCGTCGCATTTGTTTTCAAAGACCTTTTTTCGTCACAACTCCAGCTAGCAAGTACCTACAGACCCCGAAAATGGACTATTTTCAAGCTTAGAACTTGATAAAGAGCTTGCAGAAAACAATATTAAAGAAAGTAGAAGAATTTGAGTACGTGTTTCAGAAAGCAAGGGCGTTTGCATGAGAACTTGAGCAAGAGTTCGAAACTGAAGCTACTTTGGCAGAGGAAATTAGTGTGAAAACCGAGTTTCCTTCGCGAAGAATTTCAAAGAAAAAGAAACATTTTGATGAGTTATGCGAAGATGAGTCAGTGCTAATCACCGATCCTAAGGCAAAGTTTTGCATACAAGTTTACAAAGTTGTCATGAACACAACGACAGTAAAAATCATCGATAAATTTAACAGCAATGAAGGCCTCGTGAAAGACGCAGCATTTCTGGATCCACGAAACTCTGGAAACATAGTCGCTAAGGAAGTTTCTGAGAGTGCACTACATGCGATTGCTAAGTTGAGCAAAATCGACAGGAATAAGCTGGCAGAGGAACTCGAATCGTTTTCAGCAAATCATGAGGATCGGTCCCAAACACTTTACGAAACGTATGAACGGGACTGTGAATATGAGATCGACAAGGAGACGAATTAAGATGATGCACTTGAGGATAGTAACCAGGTCGAGAGTGTTATCAAAGAATATAAACGCTTCGCGTGAAGAAGCTCAACTCTCGTAGAGATAACGTGAAACAGGTGACAGCAGCGCCACCATGTAATGCGGCCGTAGATGCTCTGCGGGAAAGTTAACATTCAGGTGCAAAAAGCGTAGGGGACACGGGACGGGAAGCCTATTTCACGGAAAGGAAGCGAAGCTTTGATCTGCGATTGTTTCCTTCGGTCTCATTGGGTCTACTAAAGCGTTTGTTTTTGTTGTTCTTTTCTGAGTATCCCTCCTGTCCCTTCTTTTGGTGAAACAAATATATACATTAGCAATTAATATTATTTTAAAGAAATTTTAGCAGTTTTATTCTCACTTTAAGCACCATAGTAATACCAGGTTGCTTGGCATGAATTTCATATTTACAATATACCTTAAATGTCAAAAATGCTGAGGCTGGTTTTGAATTTCCATAGGATTCGTGGTACTTCGTATTAAAAATTGTTTGCATGGAATTCACAGTAGCAAAACAAGGGAATGGGTTCCCACAAAACGTAAACATTAGGTACCCAGCAAAAACAGTACAGCACTGTCCGCCAATTTCCCAGTAGTAGCCATAATAATAAAAAAAAAAAAAAAAGCAAAGATAACCGCAGTTTCCCAAATCTACATTTTTTTCTACCCTTACGAAGCTTGTAAATTAAACGCTCTGCGCTGGGGAAATTTTCTCAACAGATCGGAAAAACTCCCGGTTGTATCTGAGTAGGTTTGAACCTGTGCCGTTGGCGTGACAGCTGAGCTCTCTACCGACCGGACTAATTCGTCACGTTCGAATGTATGCTTAAAGCTGTCTGTTTGGTGTGCAGTGTGTAATCGAATGCTTCCTTCTTTCATTTTACAATATTACGAGGTATTTTTCATAAAAGTCAGTTTCATATCATTGATAAATTAATTTTTTCAACGTAACGATAGTTTTTGTTTTTTTTAACCTTAAGAGAACTTCATCATTTTCAAGGCGTGTACATACTTAGAGTCGCTTTCCAAAGTTTTGTACTGTCTTGCCGTCTTGAAAAGAGATTGTTGAATAAATATATATTTACCCGGGTTCATGTCACATTCTGTTACATTTTTAACGTTGTGTCTTTCCTTTCCGTTGTCCGAAGCTACATTTGTTTTAAAGAGTGAAAGATATTTTATTTTACTTCTCGTTATTTTTAGAAGCGAATTCCTCCCAGTCTTGTGTATTTAACCCATGGATGAGTACACCACATAGCGTTGCTTTTTTCTTTCAAATAATTAATGAATTTTGTACGCGTATAATTCTTTTTTTTTTTATTCAACAAACGTTGTTTTAGTGTTTTTCCAGGATATTTGTTTCAAGCGGTTTCAAATTTTTCTTGTTATTCATCCACTCCATTCCCATGAATAAGGAATGGAGTGGATGTATTTCATGGCTGTAATATAAACGCAGATCTAGATGAGAACAACAAAACCTTTGAACAAAACGCCAACACAAACAAGCGTTTATATTCTTTGAACACAAACACGCATGCTCAGTCCAACTCAGTCTGCTCCGGCATACTGCGGCATCAGCCTGTAATGTTGGCTTCTGTGTAATACTTTCGGCAATTCTTTGCCGCACAATGTAGTGGCGCTAGTTACGTCTCGCTGAGCCTTACCTTCTTATCAGTTAGATATTCTTTGGTGTTATGACTTGTTTATCAACGGGGCATAATTGTAGAAATTGTGTGCCTTGTGCTTGCAAGCTGTTGTATCAGCATAATTTACACATTAGTGCATGCTGCAATCTCTATGTTGCATATTGCACTTTGCTGACGGCTGCATTTACACAAGTAACGTGCGAAAGGATATGTTCTGCTTTACAGCGTATAAAGATTAGGCCTCGTGCACTGTTAGGACAAGAACTCTTAGAAGCATTCGTTATCTTGAACACTGAAACACATATTATTAATGACATTGTCGTTGTGTTTCATGATAAAGTTATAAATGAGTTTGCAGCGTCATTCAAAAATTTAACGAAGTTGTTGATTGATTAGTCAAGTTTCAATAAAAGTCACCAGGTGCGATAACACGTAGTAACGAGTTCTATATATTTTATAATTTAATCATTAAATTACAATTTTAATTTAACGATTACCTGTGTTAATATGTGAATATCAGAATATGTAAGAATTTTTTGCTGCATGCCCCGAGCCCTAATGTCATACCTTTTTTTTCATCTAACAATTAGAATTTTAAAATGCGCTAAAACGTAAGAAAACAGTATAGAAACTAAAAAAATTTCGCCTTCGGCTGCCGGGGTGGCAATAGCCGCTCCCGGCACGTTTCGTACTTTTCGTGGGCCCCGTCTCATCAATACGCCACCCGGGCCCCCTCGCATCAAATGATCATGCGTAGAGGATTTTAGGGAGTGTCTGACCCCAGGTCTTTTTTTTTTTTTTTTGATTGGAGGTTTAACGACCACCGTGAGCAACTCAGTGGGCTATACGCAGTCGCCCGTCCCTAATTTAGGGTCACTGGTTCCAGGGAAGGGAGAGAGCCAGTGCCGTAAGACAAACACAACATCCATGCCTCCCCGGGATTCGAACCCGGACCCCTTTCGGACGAATGATCAGAGGCCATCGCAGGTCTTAAACAACCCTTAGAAATAGGAAGCTACCAGATTTGGGCTAGAGTGCCCGATAGGAAAGTGACACGGAAGCAAAGAAGAAAGGGGGAGGAAGACGCCCTTATTTATTACGGCGGGGCTAGCACCCGGGGTCCGACGGCTTAACGTGCCCATCCGACGCACGGCAGATATTTAGTGGATCGAGCGTTCGTACCTTCTGGGATCGAACCTGAGGTCCGTTCCGTGGCAGCCACGAACGTTGCCCACGAGACCATCGGCGCCCCCTCGCATCAATACACCACCCGGGCCCTTTATACCCAGTCCGACCCTGGACGCCGCTTAGAGTCCCGCTCCAGGACTATAAAACTTTCAAGGTTTCGGATATTATCTGACTTACCATCCTTGTCCCATTTACACCAAAAAACGGACTGTCATCTTCAAAATTTGTATACTGATAGTTCTTACATATATGAAGTGATCAGTAAGGTAGTGAAGGTTGTTGGCGCTCCTGAGCAAGATGGAATTTGGCTCCCTTTGGAGAACAGTTATAAAAGTACCTATAAAATGAATTTTTCATTGGGAATTATTATGCATCACGTTCTGTCGAAGTTGATTTTTATTTTTTAACCGTAGCGTAGTTTTAATTTTATCAGCAAGATCTTCCAGTGATTTCGGCCCTACGAACTGCAGCCAGGATAATTGCCCAATCTCTGCACACCGTTGCAACGCCTCTGCTTTTTATTCCATGATTAAATTGTTATTCAGATTTTTAATTTAAAAGATACTTCTATTAAGAATTTCTTATGTGACTTGGGTCGGTTAAAATTGTTAAGGACATTTTTGAAAATCCTATACCTTAACTATGTAGCAAAAGGTGCTACTTAATCCCTGAGACTGCTGCGAGGGAAAATTGACCCCCTTAACTAAGTTGGATGAAAAATCATTACATAATAATTATATTTATTTTACAGATTTTGCAAGTTTTAAGGATCTTAGTTTGTTAAAAAAAATATTTTTTTTTATTATTATTTACTGTTTAGGAATTTCAGGAGCCAATAGAAATTCTCAACACGGATCATCATAAATGGAAAAACAGATATGTAATATGGCGACGAGCCTTCGTTGTTGAGACGCTAAGTGCTGTGTCTTGGCCGATTAGTGTTGTGATTTCAGCATGTCTGAAGATTTGAGCAAGTTTTTTGTAGACGAGGCGGTGAGTTTTATCTTGAAGGTTGTGAAGTAGCAACCTGTGAAGATGATTAGACTCTGAAAATGAAAATATCATTATGTAGATAGATTGAGTACTAAGCCTATGTAAATGAGTCGCGCTGTTCCTTGCTTGTTTATAAGTGTCCCAGGGCTAAGCCCGAGGCTCAGTCAGTGGACGGGAGGAAAGCCCCTCACGCTTTTCAAATTAAATGAGAGGGGTTTACATCCTAGCATCCATATTTAACGAATGCCCAGCGTAGTCGCACTGTCCATGGAACCCACTCAGGCTGCTATAGCAGGCGATAATGGCCGAGAAGATATTTGTAGGTTTTGGACAGCTGTGTACGACTATGAAGCCGCGGGTGACGACGAATTATCTCTGCGGAGAGGCGAGCAGGTGGAGGTTCTCTCCAAAGATTCCAAAATTTCTGGTGATGAGGGCTGGTGGACCGGAAAAATTGGTGATAAGGTGGGAATATTTCCCAGCAATTTTGTCACACAGCAAGATGTTAACAAGGTGAAGCCAGTGGGCAATGATGGAAGACCATTCGAAATAAAATTTGCAGATTTAGAACTTGAAGAGGTAATTGGTGTTGGAGGATTTGGGAAGGTCTACCGTGGGTTCTGGAAAAGTCAAGAAGTGGCTGTGAAAGCTGCTAGACAAGATCCTGATGAAGATATTAGTGTGACAATGGAGAATGTGCGGCAGGAAGCCAAACTCTTCTGGTTGCTAAATCACCCAAACATAGTCACTCTTAAGGGTGTATGCCTGGAGGAACCAAATTTGTGTTTAGTCATGGAATATGCCCGAGGTGGACCTTTAAACAGAGTTCTCAGTGGGAGGAAAATTCCACCTGATGTTCTTGTTGATTGGGCCATACAGATTGCAAGAGGAATGAATTATCTTCATTTTGAAGCTCCCGTTTCTCTCATTCACAGAGACCTAAAGTCAAGTAATGGTAAGTCTATGTCATTATCAGTTTATTTAGATTAATTATAAAATGTACTGCTGTGGCATAAAAAAAAAAGAATGGCTTGAGTTCACATGGGTTTAACACATTTTTTTTTACATAACTTAAGCATTTTTTCATAAATACTATGATGTACTATGACATTTTTATTTTTAAGGTTTGCATTGCTTTTGAAGAGGCAAATGTTTCGTTATGATTTCAGAATGAAGGTATACAAAAATGTAGAGATATTTTAAATCTTGGCTGGGTGAATATCATAGTACAGTAGACTACTAGAACATTTTGCTGGTGTGGCATTTACGTTTTTTTTTTTGCCGAGTTGTAATGAGGGCAGTTTTGTGTAAATAAAAAAAATGCTATTCTTGTGTCTGTATAGAAGGTAAGATGCAAATGCCCAGTAAAACTAAAAAGGTTACATCAAAATTGTGACTTATTCCTAAAAAGCTAATTGTAGTGAAAAAGACTTCTTTTTCTTTTTAGATTACATATGGATTTGTTGCATGTATGCAACTATGGTACTTTTAACCATAGCTCCTCTTTTAAAGAGACCAGCACTTTTTATTGTGCAAATGTTGAAAAGCTTGTAAGATTAAAAAAATGTTGAATTGAAACCTTGTAAAATTAATAGGTGCTGACTTGAAAGACCTAGAAAATACTTAAGCTGCCCTGGTGGCGCAGTCTTATGACCATTCGTCCCTGAAAGGTCCAGGTTCAAATCCCGGTCGGGCATAGATGTTGTGTTTGTCTTACAGCACTGGCTATCTAACTTCCCTGGAACCAGTGACCCTAAATTAGGGACGGGCGACTGCTTATAGCCCATTGAGTTGCTCACGGTGGTCATTAAACCTTCAATCAAAGAAAAAAAAAATCATAAATGAGACTGCATTTCTTAAGTTCAGTTTTCCATAAATATTTCAGTTCACTTTCATAATGGAATATCTAGACATTAAGATTTTATGCACATATTCATGCAACCATTTACTTAAGTGTTACCATTTACTATATCACTTATCTGGGCCTCATATTTGTGTCTTTTTGTATGACCTATCGATAGGTAACAAACTGGCAGGTATAAATATGTTGTGCCAGTGTATTTTTCTATAATCTTACAAAATGTTTTTAATGAATGGGTTAGAATTTTTTTTGGTTTGTAACATGCATGTTTGTAAGTAAGAGGAATCAACAGCTTCTGTTGTTTTCCAATGTGAAATAAAGTAGTTAAACCTCATTAACACAAACATCATGGGTTTGCATATGTGGTTCCAAGCATATTTAAAGGGGTTCTTTAAGAGCACAAGCAGTTTCAATTTTTGCTCAGTTTTTTAAAATGGCCAACAACATACTTTTTTTACAATGCTGAATATTCCAGACTACAGTTTTATTTAAAATACCATGTTTTACTTCGTTAATTTCTTTTTCTGAGCTTAAGGATAGCTGAAATTCAACATTCATGTGTAACACAAAGAGCACGTGTGTAAAAATCAAGAGAAAGTGGAACTCTTGCAAAACAAAAGCTAGAATAAGATTGTGCCCAAGAATTTTCTTTCTTCAATGGAGAGGAAATTAAACTTAAGCAGGTAAGAGGGGTTGACAGGGAAGAAGATTCATCCTCGGCCCCAAAGCCTCACCACCCCTAAAACTTATTGCTGAAGTAGGCTACACTTCCAGCAAAAATACTATCCCCTACAATCCTTCTTTTCATCATTTGCACAGTCAGAACAAAAGATAAGCCAGGTACCTCAGTGAGCTTCAAACTGAACCAAGCACTATAATTACATACATACATGCATATCGCTAAGCTGTTCTCTGAGGCTCAGAGGTTAGCTCCACAAAAAAATACAAACTACCAAATAATTTTTCCTTACTGTTGCTGTTTCAAACTTCTCCGTTTACATCAATCTTGACATACAATTCGGGCTTCATTGACATCCATCACACGCCATACAGAAGACCTATACTTCATTCTCATAATCTTTTTCTCATGCAGACACTCTGGAATCTGATGCTCATATAACTTCCTTGGCCTTCCTCTGCCTTTCCTTCCTGCCACCTGGGCTAAAAAGATTTTCTTAGTAAGCATCTCATCACTCATTCTTCCAACATGGCCAAACCACTGAAGCATATTAGTCTCCACCTTGCTAACGACCTTTCGCTTCACATTACACAACTGCAACATCTCTTCATTTCTCACACAATCGGACAGTGTCTTGCCACAAACCCCCTGTAAGTAACGCATTTCTCCAGCACACAAACGACTCCTATGTTTCTTCTGCAGTACCCAGGTTTCACTGCCATACATCAGAGTAGGAACAATTACACTCTTGTACACAGCCATGCGGGACTCTTTTGAGAACTCCTGTGAAAACCTCCCAAAGCAGCTCTGACTTTCAATGAATAATTCACTTTACTATAATTAACAATTAAAAAAAATAAAAAAATTGCTGGTTCAGGCTAAGAGAACGCATTTTTTTTTTTTTATGCTGATGAAATGTAAGTTTGTCTAAACTGGTATTTCATGTTAAGCATGTTCATGTTAAAAGAATAAGAAAAACGTTTAATGCATGTGAAAGTGGTAGAGGAATTAGGAAATGGTTTGCGTTAAAAGTAGTTTGCATTATTGAGGCTCATCTATATTAGTGTAACCAATATCACACTCACTGCACATGTGTAAAGAGTATGCAGTATGTTATTGCAATCCAAGTAAATACTGCATGCAGATGCAAGCTGAAGTTGTTTGCAGCCCCGGTGGCGCAGTGGTCTAAGGCGCTGGCCTCTGATCATTCGTCCGTAAGGGGTCCGGGTTCGAATCCCGGTGAGGCATGAATGTTGTGTTTGTCTTACGGCACTGGCTCTCTCCTTCCCTGGAACCAGTGACCCTAAATTAGGAACGGGCGACTGCTTATAGTCCATTGAGTTGCTCACGGTGGTCGTTAAACCCCCATCAAGCTGAAGTTGTATTATTCAACTGTACCCTTTTGGATTGAATTCTTTTTAATCTAAAAAAAATTGGGACTGTGAAAAAGTGCTGCTGTGGCAGTAGAATTATCAATGCTGTTGGCTTCTGGCTAATCATACGAGCCGGGGCCATGGGTGATGCACAAATTGTTTGTGCTTTGAAGACATCTTCATTTCTTTCCTAGAACCATTGGACTCAAAATAAAATCCTTTCAATATGAATCTGCTAAAAATGACAATGTGTGATTTAGAACTCTTTTCTGATCAGAAATTTGTATATTCTATCTTGACATTTTACAGGTCTGCTTTTCTAGTAATTTAATATTGTTAAAATTGCAGCAATGTGTTTCCGTGTTAATTTTTCAGCAGAAAATTGTTGGGGATGATTTAATAAAGTCTGTAAATTTGTAGAAATGGACTGCATCATCAAAGTTGTACAAAAATGAAATGTATCTGTGTACACAATCATTGAAAAAGAAAACTTGCTGCAAACCCACAAATCACACAATAGAATAAGAGAATTTAAAGAAAAATTAATAAAACAATAAATTATTGGAACAGTACAGATTCCCGTGAGGACAGAATAAGTGCATTACAAGTGAATGTGCAGCAATGTGTGTGAAATGAACCTTTAGGGCAAAATATTAAAATATTGAACTATGATCCTCATAAAAAAACAAGAGGCTAATTAAAGTTTTTATATCTAAAAAAAAAAAAAACAGTTCCATTAATGAACCCTTAAAAATTATAAATACTACTATTTTCAACAAGTTAATTCAAAAATAGTAGACTTACAAAATACATAAGAAGATTTTGGTAAATGTGTAGTTTAGTGTCCTAAATTATTTCATCGGAAATGTTGAAGGATTTCGAAAAAGTGAGACTTGCAGATTTTAAAGTATGTAATTTCATGGCAAATGGCGAAAAAATGTCATCTGTATAGTTGTGGGGGAGCAATGTGTGCGAAATTTGAATTTCATGGGGTTTTTGTGGTACAGCATTGCAGTTTGATTTTTCAGAAAGCTATGTACTGAAAAACAGTAATTCACATGTTGCCACTTTGGAAAATGCAACAGGTGACTGGGTAGATGGGCAGAGTAGCCATCAACACAGCCATCCTACAAAACGTGCTGTTTCTTCCTTATTTATAGTCGTGTAGTGACCATTTATATCATAAATTGAAGGTAATTACACATTCTACATCATGCAGTTAGGTAGTGTTTGAAAATACATGGGCATAGCAGCTAGTGGCAAAATAACACAATAATTGAAATAATTAAGTTAAATATATATATATCATCATCATCATCATTGTCAACCATTATCAATCCACTGCTGGACGAAGGTCTCCCCAAGTTTCCTCCACAACGGTCTGTCTTGTGCCAGTCTCCTCCATGTCACTCCCGCATACTTTCGAATTTCATCCACCCATCTTCCATGTGGTCTTCTTCTGGGTCTTTTCCTGTCCCTTGGAATCCAATCTAAAATTTCGGCTGTCCATCGATGGTCTGTTCTTCTGGCAGTATGTCCAGCCCATTGCCATTTCAGGGATTTAACTCTGATCATGATGTCTTCCACTCTTGTCATTTTTCGTATCCACGTGTTCCTCTTCTTATCTCTCCTGGTTACACCAAGCATGCACCTCTCCATGCTACTTTGAGTTGTCTGCAGTCTTTGTATGTCTCTTTTAGCTAAGGTCCACGTCTCTGCACCATACGTAAGCACTGGAAGGATGCATTGATCACACTTTTCTTTTAAGACATAATGGCTTATTGCTCTTGAAAATTATGCTGTTTCTTCCAAAAGCTCTCCAGGCAAGTTTTGTACGCCGATTAATTTCTTCACCAATGTGACCCTCACTTGATATCTGCTGTCCAAGATAAACGTACGTGTCTGTTATCTCCAGCTTTTCTCCATCAATCGATAAATCTTCATTTCTTGTAAAAGCATTGTACATCACTTTTGTCTTCTGAAAGTTCATTTTTAATCCCACTTCTTTACTCTTGTCAGCAAGTTCCTGGATCATACTCTGTAGCTCTGATGGGGTAGTTGCAAAAATGACTATGTCATCAGCAAAACGAAGGTGGGTTATATAATCTCCATTAATCTTTATCCCTTTGTTTTCCCAGTTCAGTGATTGAAAGACATTTTCCAATGTGGCATTAAAGAGCTTCGGAGATATGGTGTCACCTTGTCTCACTCCTTTTCCAATTTTTATGTGTGTTGTATTTTCAAACAGCCGAATCTTTGCACTTGCATTTTCATAGATGTTATTAATAATATTAATGTATGCATCTTCAATACCGCAGGATTTCAGAGCCATTGCAACTGCTGATGGTTTCACCGAATCAAAGGCTTTTTCATAATCGATAAAAGCCATGCACAATGGAAGCTCATATTCCCTCGCTCTTTCAATTAGTTCTCTCAGTACGTGGATATGATCTATTGTGCTGTAGCCACTCCTGAATCCAGCTTGTTCTCTCGGTTGAGCCATGTCCAGTGTCACCTTCAAGCGGTGTGAAAGAGCTTTAGTGAAGATTTTATAAACCACTGATAGGAGGCTGATAGGTCTGTAGTTCCTGAGATCCTCAATGTCACCTTTTTTATGTAGCAAGATCATTGTAGCATTGTTCCAATCCTCAGGAATTTTCCCTTCATTAAGGCATCGAGTGAAAATTTGGGCAAGTACTGTGTCGATTTCTCCACTTGCTTCTTGTATGATGTCTACAGTAATTCCATTTTCTCCTGGAGCTTTTCCCCGCTTCGTGTTCTTGATTGCATGTGCAACTTCTGCTGGAAGGACTGGAAGAACTCTGGTACTGGTACCTTTCATGATGTCTGGAGTACATGTATCATCCCTTTCATATAATTTGGAGTAGAAATCTTTCACTCTTGTCAAAATTTTGCCTCTATTTCTTGTTACAGAACCATCTTCTTTTCTCAGTGCCATAATCTGTTTTTTCCCCTTACTGAGATGTCCCTTTGCTATCTTTAGGCTTTGGTTGTTTTCAATTGCTTTCCTTACTAATTCACAGTTGAATTTCCTTACGTCTTCAGTGATACTTTTTCGTACTGTCTTGCATAGCTCTATATATTCCATTTTGGAAGTCACATCTTCTTTAGTTGTCCTCATCACTCTTCTTTTTTGCGTCAACATTTTGGTTTTTCCTGATAATTTGTTCACATGCAATTTGTTCTTAGACCCAGCTAATTTTGTTGCTGTTTCCATAAGAGCTTTGGTTACTTTTCTGTTAACTTCAGAAATATCCACTTCTTCCGATGTTAGGCCTTCTAAAGCAGAGAATCTGTTCTTCAGTTCCAACTTGAAGGTATTATGGTGTTTTTTAAGGTTTGTTATGTCAATACATTTTGTTTGTCTTATGAGCTTGCTACGTTCGAGTTTAGTGTTGAGGTGCATCTTACATCTCGCCAATCTATGGTCACTGCCTGTGTTGAACTTGTTTAGCACACTGCAGTCTTCTATGACGAATTTTTTGTTACACATAATAAAATCAATTTCACTTGTCGTCCCATTTGGATGTCTCCATGTCCATTTCCTGTGTGGCTTTTTCTTGAAAAAGGAGTTCAAGATGAAAAACCCTTCTGCCTCTGCAAACTCTACGAGAGTATTTCCACGCTGGTTTCTGTTGCCATGACCGAATTTACCTACTGAAGTTTCATTCTGTTGCCGTTGCCCTATTTTTGCATTGAAATCTCCCATAATTATCTTCAAGTGCTGCTTACCTTTATTATTTAGATCACGAATTTCCTCATAAAATTCTTTAATTTCTTCTTCAGCATGACTTGTGGTGGGTGCATAAGTTTGAATAATCTGAGCCTGGTATCTTTTCGAGAGTTGGATAACGAGTCGTGCAGCTCTGTCAGAGGAACTTTCAACTTCTACAACTTTATCCTTCAGTTTCTTGTTTATTATAAATCCAACACCACTAGTTCTGCCAGTATCTGTCCCACGATAGTAGAAGAGATGTCCACTTTTCAGTTCAATGAGATCTTCTCCTTTTCTCCTTACCTCTCTTAGCCCGACGATGTCCCACTTGATCCTTTGTAGTTCCTCTTCCAATTCAAGAAGCCTTGAATTAGAAGATAGGGAGCGTCCGTTGTACGTAGCCAAGGTCACCATCAGATGGCAGCCTAGTCCGGTCCTCCGGGGATTCTTAGCATCCTCTGCCTTCATGTCGCACTGGCCGCTGCCTTGGCCAGGTACATTCCAGCTGCCGGAGACTGAGGGCCAAGATTTAAGTTGTGGAGTCATTTTGGAGGGGTTTGGCCATACCTCACCACGCTGGCCAAGCGGGTTGGTGAGTGTGGGATAGCATTTCCTCTAATCCCGATGGTATAGTTATACCGCTATTGGCGGTCGTCAGAGCCCCTTTAGTGGGAACAGGATGTACCACGAGAAGGCGGGGTTGACATTTGTCAAGGAGAGGCTGTGATGTTACGCATCACCTGACCTTACATCCCATATATATATATATATATATATGTACTAATATATATACAAATTGTATATATTATTAATACTATGTTTTGTTACTTTATATATATGCACTGTAAGTATTTTAATATACTAGAAGTAATATTGTACTACACTATCTATCAACAAGTAATTGGACACCCCTGCAATCGACGATATCTGCGGTCCTGATACACATAATGGCCACCGGCCATTAAATATTGTGTGGTAAACAACAACACAACCAGTTGCATGCAAGATGCCACGCAGTTGGGAGCTCTCTGATTTAGAGAAAGGTGTAATCGTCGGGTATCGCAGAAATGGCCGATCCATACGTGACATATCCAGCGATTTGAAGTACCCAAAATCGACAGTGGCCTACGTGATTGGCAAGTGGAAGATGAGAGGTGACTGTCGGAATGTGCCCCGACCCGGCAGACCCACAAAACTGGGAGTTGGAGACCGACGGGTGCTGGCCAGAGAAATTCGGAAGAACCGCACCAAATCGATGGGCCACATCCGCAAGGAGTTTCAACAGGCATCCGGGAGTGTTCTTTTGATGAATACCATCCGTAAGGAAGCCCATCTGCTCTGTTATCGTGGACGTGCTGCAGCCCACAAGCCTTTGATCACCAAGTCCAATAGAGCTGCTCGGCTAACGTGGTGCAAAGAACGTTGACAGTGGACAGCTGAACAGTGGAAACAGGTTCTCTGGAGTGACGAATCAAGGTTCACCCTCTACCGTTCTAATGGCAGGATCTGGGTTTGGCGTCTGCCGGGAGAACGCCTCCTGCCGGATTGTATTGTGCCAACTGTGAAGTTCGGCGGCAGACTCAACGCCAAGACCTACTGCACCATTCTGGATGACCATGCGCTTCCTACGTTGTGGCAGTTTTACGGGGTGGACCCATGTTACTTTCAGGATGACAATGCCACCTGTCATGTTGCGAGGTCCACCATGGCTTGGAATGGTGAAAATGGGGTTAATCGAATGGACTGGCCTGCGCAGAGCCCGGACCTTAACCCTATCGAGCTCCTCTGGGACGAGTTGGAGCGTCGACTTAAGGGGTGCCCCCACCGTCCGAAATCGGTGAAGGAACTGACCTGTCTTCTCCAAGCCGAGTGGAAGAAAATACCACTAGCCGTCGTACAACGCCTGGTTGAGTGTATGCCCCGGATTGTCGCAGCTGTAATCGCCGCTCGTGGAAGCTCCTCCAACTATTGAAGCTGAATAAACTTCGTTTTCCTTTGCTATCACAGGTGTCCAATTACTTGTTGGTAGATAGTGTATAAGTATTTTTGTTTTTATAACTGAAACTGAAGGTAGTTTTTTTAGAAAAACCATACATACATATCACTAAGCTGTTCTTTGAGATTCGGAGGTTAGCTCCACAAAGAAATACAAATTACTAGATATTTTTTACTTACTGTTGCCATATCAAACTTCTCCATTTACAGCGATCGTGACATGCAAGTCTGGCTTCACTGACAACCATCACACATTGTACACAAGATCTTCTATAATTCATACTCATCTTTTTCTCATGAAGACACTCCGCAGACACTCCTGAATTTGATCTTTCCATGACTTCCTTGGTCTTCCTCTGCTTTTCCTTCCTGCCACTTGGGCTAAAAAGATTTTCTTAGTAAGCATCTTATCACTCATTCTTTCAACATGGCCAAACCACCGAAGCATATTAGTCTCCACCTTGCTAACAACATTTTGCTTCACATTACAGAACTGCAACACATCTTCATTGCTCACACAATCAAAACATGTCTTGCCACAAAGCAACTCATTTCTCCAGCACACAAATGACTCCTATGTTTCTTCTGCAGTACCCAGGTTTCACTGCCATACATCAGAGTAGGAACAATTACAGTTTCATACACAGCCATGTGGGACTCTCTAGAGAACCCATCATTCCTGTGAAAACCTCCCAAAGCAGCCATGACTTTTTAGAAAAACCAGTAACGTACATTTCCAATACAAATTTGCCTATGTTATTTTGTATGATTTTTTTTTTTTTTGAAGGACATGATTTATACGTTTATAAGCCTTTATATACACTAATTGACAAAAGTCACCGGACACCCTTTCAAAAGCAAATGAACGGATCCGCTGCATTGTTAAGATGCGCAGTACAGCAGCAAACAGTATAAAAACAAGCCTGCAGCTGACCGCGATCATATTGCACTGTGAGGTTGGGTGAAAATGTCATGGCGGGAGAGAACTGACTGAAAAAGGAAAGATTGTTGGGAGTTATATTAGTAGGTTGTCCATAAGAGAAACTGAGAGGCATTTAAACATACCCAAGTCAACTGTTTTGGATGTATTCAATAAGTGGAAGAGACATGGCGTACCTGAAGCAGCAAAACGTTCCGGCAGACCAAAGAAAATCGGTGATAGAAGACTACAAAGACTCGGGAGTCGTTACAGTTAATCGACGGAGCACTGCACAAGACCTCAGTGTGCAGGTGAGTAAAAATGCTGGAACCTCGATATTGACATGTGCATATCAAGGTTCCAGCATTTTTACTTACATGTACCATTTGCAGAGAACTTCATTCCATGGGTTACCATAGTCATGCAGCTGCTAAATAAGCCTTTCATCTCCACTCAAAATGCTACTTGTCATTTAGCATGGTGTAAAGAACATTTATTGTGGACTGTAGATCAATGGAAACGGGTCCTATGGACTGGTAAATTCAGATACACGATCTATTAGTTTGATTGGCCGTATGTGGGTATGGCGGCAGCCGGGAGAATGCTATTTACCACAGTGTACTGTTCCTACGAGCTGGCAGTGTACTCGTGTGAGGGTGTTTTTCGTGGTATAGTCCCGGCCAGAGATCGTGCTAGGATCTTTTCAAAAGAGTAAAAGTTCTCCTTCACAGTTTTGGAAGGAATATTTTTCTTCCCAAAGGAGTAATTTTAGAGAACAAACAATTATCGCATTAAATTTTTAGCAAAATAATATTTAATATACAACAACAAATTATATCTATATATAAATATGTCAACATGAATTAGCATGTAATTGAATTTCTTTTATGTAAAATAAGTTTAAATCATAATTTATCAAAATCTTACTTGAACTTGTCTTGTTTTATCCGTGTGACTGCAATAATAATAATAAAAAAAAACATTAACGAGAAACTAAAACTAAATTCAAAACAAAAAAACAAAAATAATCTTTATTTGCCTTCTATTATAATTCCAACTTTCTTTTTTTTTTTTTCAATGAAATAATAGCTTGCTCAAAATTAAATGCACATTCAACTTTTCCATTTTTTTCACAAAAATGTGGACCCAGTTCTGAAAGACGAGTGAAAAGATCCACACTTTGCTCACTAAGCTGGTTTCGATTTTGAGTTCTAATTCTACTCTGCGTTGAAAATCCTCTCCCACACAGTAGTTGGAAGAGGAATGACCAATGCTATTTGTGAGAGAATTGAAAACCCTGGGTAAATGGGCATATCATCTACTGTTGAAGACAATCAGTGTGCAGAACTGATTCATTTTCATCTTCGAATTTCTGCAATACAATGGCTGCATCTGGAAAAACTCTTCTTTTTTTTTTTTTCCTCCTCAGTAACACCCAGGTAAGCCTCAGAAGAATAGTGTTTCATCAACTTATTGAAAGAGTCTAATCAAGAAATGTTTGAGGAAAGTAAACTTGGATTTAAGACCTGATCAAAGTCAGAAAATAAATTCATATTCTGCAAGTTGAAACGTTATCTTAAGTTTTCCACTAATTTATCCAAAAATTGCACTTTTGTATTTTCAGACCCTTTTGTAGAATTTGTACAAATCGATAATTTAATGTCTCAATAGTAACCATTTTCTGTGGACTTCAGGAATTCCAACAAATGTCTACCACTACACGACTCATTTTTCATTGTCTCGAGGCAGTTTATTGTTGAAAACAGCTCATTGACAACTGTTGAAGAATCTACGTCATTGCTCTGAAAGACTACTTACACGTTCAACTATTATAAATATATCCCTTAGAAACGATAGAACAGCAACAAAGCCATATTCAGTACAGTGTTTTAACAGACCCGGTCCTTTTTCTGTTGGATTACGATTACTTGAACGGTTCTGTTCAGCAATGTTGCTTAATGCAAGTACTAATGCATCATAACTCATATGACAAGCATCGACAGGACTGCCAAGAGAAAGCTACTGAACAGCATGTATTTTCTTTAGACTAATATTAGGTTCCTGTAATAAGTCTTGCATCATTTTTTATTTTGAAGATCTTATGGTAGTTGGATTATTCCATG
The DNA here is from genome assembly GCA_039090855.1 of Macrothele yani. Lineage (NCBI taxonomy): Eukaryota > Metazoa > Arthropoda > Arachnida > Araneae > Macrothelidae > Macrothele > Macrothele yani. Next base: position 76,417,823 of record CM076993.1, on the reverse strand, counting down.
GCAAATCAACAAAAAAAATTTCAATATTCAACCTGACTATCTCAGATTTCAATGAAACCTTCAGAGAGCATTCCCCCTAATGATATAAATGAGAATATATTTTTAAAATTTTTTTTATCTCATTGGGTTTTCATGTAATTAATTTTTAAAATTTTGAAAAATAGTCATTTTTTGGCTTGCATAAACTTTTTCAATCTTGAAGTTCTCAAGTTCTGTAAAGCCTAGGAGCTGTTTGACCCCACATTTTAAAGAGAATTTCATAAGTTTTACTTTAATATGCAACTTGACTATGCTTGGTAAAAAAAAATATAAAAAAAAATTTAATTTAAAAAAATTATTTTAATTTTTAAGATAGTGGTTTTTAAAATTTTTGAAAAAAATGTTTTTTTGTAATATTATAAGCTTTAAATCCTGAAACTTTTAAGAGTGGAATCTCAATTGGATCAGGAGCTATGGCAAAAAACTTAGTTACTGTACAAGTAATAATGGATTATAATTCTCGTTTTAGTGTGTTTACATGATAATAGACACTGAGTTTTAAAATCTACATAAATAAATCATACTAATACATAGTCAAATATAAAACAAGGGAAGGATAGTCCCAGCAGGCTAAAAGTTTTACCTGGTTAAATTAATAAAAGTTTTTTTTAGTTAGCATTCAGAGTTGTAGTTATGCCAAAACAGCGACCTCTTAGTTCTTCTTTAATTTAACAAATAATTTCGGGTTTACCTTTTTGGTTTCTGAGTCTGTAAGTCAATAAACTCTTCCTGTAGCTGTTGTAGGATCAACTTTTGTTAAAACCTCACTTTTATGCACAACTAGTATGTCAGTAAATTGTGGGTATTTGAAAGATAAAGAAGGGCCATGTGGTTCCAAAAACTTATTTTTACTTAATCTCCTTCTATTCCTAACACACAACGTAACCACCACTTGTCTGACTGAGTATTGGCATGTAACAAAGCCAACAATATCGTCATCAGCTGAAACTATTTCTACAATTGATTCCTCTAAAAATGAGTAGCTTTTCACTAAAACTCTAGTCTCATTCACAGGACTGTAACTGTGAAATTGTGGAGTACCCTTTATTGTTGCGTTGCTGCTTCAAACCTACTCTTCAAGGTCTTTTCCTCTGCCTCGTATTCGTCTGTAGTGGAATACAAAAAACTGATGTTGACAATATTGTCTTTAGCCCAATCATAAAGTTGGTGAGGGGTCATAATTTGATCATTGTAGACCACTCGTAGACTGGCCAATGCTGCTAATCGTTTAACAGTTCCTGCGTCACCATTGTATGCATTTTTTCCATGTGATGATGCAAAGAAGTTCCATTCTGCCTTGATGCCAAAATATTTCTCATGATGGCAAAGATTGAGAAAGTTTGATTTGTTTTTGAACTGTGATGATGTTCCATCTGAAAAGTAATTCAGCTTTTCGGGTTTATGGATTAGCAGACTACTATTTACTCGCATGCTATCCCTAATTTGTCTGTAGGTTTAATAAATAATTATCTGTAATATACCCTAATGTAAATTGGTTACCTTATAGCCAATGTATTTTTTATTTTTTTTTATTTTTACCTTGCAAAAGTTAAAGGTAGCAATGTAGCCCTAACTGGTATTTAAAACAATACCATTGGTACCATAACTCCTGATCCCATTGAGATCCCACTCTAAAAGTTTCAGGATTTAAAGCTCATAATATTACAAAAAACAGTGTTTTTCAAAAATTTTGAAAAACACTATCTTAAAACTTTTTAATTTTTTTAATTTAATTTTTTTTTCACCAAGCATAGTCAAGTTGCATATCAAATTAAAACTTATGAAATTCTCTTTAAAATGAGGGGTCAAACAACTCTCTAGGCCTTATAGAACTTGAGAAATTCAAGATTGAAAAAAGTTTATGCAAGCCAAAAAGTGACGATTTTTCAAAATTTTAAAAATTAATTACATGAAAACCCAATGAGGAAAAAAAAAATCAAAAATATATTCTCATTTATATTCACTAGGGAGAATGATCCCTAAAGGTTTCATTGAAATCTGAAATGTTCAGGTTGAGTGACTGCTTGATTTGGCATGGAATCACCCAGATGTGTGAAAATAAACATAGTGAACTCAAAAGTTTTTGGAAGTTCTCAAAAAGTCCTATTCCATTTGATGCTTGTGATACTGCTAGTCCTAAACAATGGGCAATGCAATGGTAATATAAAAGTTTTGGCACTAAATGTTGAAGTTTTTCCCCCTAAACCATTATTCCCCCCCCCCCCCCATCATACCATCATAACCACTGCACCATCTGTAGGAAGACCAATTAATTTGGATAGTGGCACTTTTTTTTTTTTTTTCAAGAAATTTATCAATTTCTTTTAATGCTTCTGAACTGCATTCCCACTCAGTTTCAGATTTTCCCAAAAACTGGTTTGAGGTTCATTATTACTTATTAAGTACCGAACATAGATTATCAGTTTATGGTCAACATCAATATTAGTTGACTCATGAATCAAAATTGATATGAAAAGACTTACTAATTTTATTATCAAGTTCAGATTCCAATATATCAGGCGTGATATTTTAAGTAGGAGTTATTGAACTGTGGGATAAACTTATATGCTGTTCTTTGATTACTTCATTACCACATGATTTCATTAGTAACGTTAGAAGCTTGTACTTCGTCTGTGGCAGCTCTTCGTTAGCCAATGTATAAATAGTCTTGAAAACTGCTAACTCACCCTCTGAAACATTACTGCTTAAATTTTCAATGACACTGTGCGTAACCTTCGACTCTCTCTGGTTATTCACATCAAACTTGTGTTCAAGTGTATTTTCATGTCCAGCTAAAGTACTTCTTCGTAAACAGCCAGAACCATTAGTTGCCATGACTACTTTCATACTGGAATTCTGGCAGATTTTACAAAACATACGATTTAGATCCTCATTATAAGTCACCCATGGAAATTCGTGATACCACTTCGGCTAAAATTTTTCGTGTTTTACAGAATTTGACTTGCTTAGTTCAGAATCGCTTAATTTTCTTTTCTTCATGTCATTATGTTCAGAATTTAAAGGAACAAAAGCATTTGCTTCGCATTCATTTTAAAATTCATGTCTTGGCTTGCGTTGTCGTCATCTGAAGGCAGAACTTTTGGTTTAAAGAAATCCTTCATAGTCTTTACGGAACCTCTTGACAACCTTTCCATAATTAATGCAGCTGAAATGTACCTGGCCAAGGCAGCGGCCAGTGCGACATGAAGGCAGAGGGTGCTAAGAATCACCGGAGGACCGGACTAAGCTGCCATTTGATGCTGACCTTGGCTACTTACAATGGACACTCCTTATCTTCTGATTCAAGGCTTTTTGAATTGGAAGAGGAACTACAAAGGATCAAGTGGGACATCGTCGGGCTAAGTGAGGTAAGGAGAAAAGGAGATCTCATTAAACCGAAAAGTGGACATCTCTTCTACTATCATGGGACAGATACTGGCAGAACTAGTGGTGTTGGATTTATAATAAACAAGAAACTGAAGGATAAAGTTGTAGAAGTTGAAAGTTCCTCTGAAGAGCTGTACGACTCGTTATCCAACTCTCAAAAAGATACCAGGCTCAGATTATTCAAACTTGTGCACCCACCACAAGTCATCCTAAAGAAGAAATTGAATTTTATGAGGAAATTCGTCATCTAAATAATAAAGGCAAGCGACACTTGAAGATAATTATGGGAGATTTCAATGCAAAAATAGGGCAACGGCAACAGAATGAAACTTCAGTTGGTAAATTCGGTCACAGCAACAAAAATCAGCCTGGAAATACTCTCATAGAGTTTACACAGGCAGAAGGGTTTTTCATTTTGAACTCCTTTTTCAAGAAAAGGCCGCAAAGGAAATGGACATGGAGGCATCCCAATGGATGGACAAGTGAAATTGATTTTATTATGTATAACAAGAAATTTGTCATGGAAGACTGCAGTGTGCTAAACAAGTTCAACACAGGTAGTGACCATAGAATGGTAAGATGCACCTCAGTACTAAACTCGAGCGTGGCAAGCTCATAAAACAGAGTTATTGACGTGACCAACCTTAAAAATCATCATAATACCTTCAAAATAGAACTGTGGAACAGATTCTCTATTCTAGGTCTAACATCAGAAGAAGTGAACATCTCTGAAGTTAACAGAAAAGTAACCAAAGCTGTTATGGAAACAGCAACAAAATTAGCTGGGTCTAAGAACAAGTTGCATGTGAACAAATTATCAGGAAAAACCAAAATGTTGATGCAAAAAAGATGATGAGGACAAATAAAGAAGATGTGACTTTCAAAGTGGAATATATAGAGCTATGCAAGACTGTACGAAAAAGTATCACTGAAGACGTAAGGAAATTCAACTGTGAACTAGTGAGGAAAGCAATTGAAAACAACCAAAGCTGAAAGATAGCAAAGGGACATCTCAGTAAGTGAAGAAAACAGATTATGGCACTGAGAAAAGAAGATGGTTCTGTAACAAGAAATAGAGGCAAAATTTTGACAAGAGTGAAAGATTTCTACTCCAAATTATATGAAAGGGATGATACATGTACTCCAGACATCATGAAAGGTACCAGAGTTCTTCCAGTCCTCCCAGCAGAAATTGCATATGCAATCAAGAACATGAAGTGGAGAAAAGCTCCAGGAGAAGATGGAATTACTGTAGACATCATACAAGAAGCAAGTAGAGAAATTCAAACAGTACTTGTCCAAGTTTTCACTAGATTCCTTAATGAACGGATGATTCCTGAGGATTGGAACAACGCTACAATGATCCTGCTACATAAAAAAGGTGACATTGAGGATCTCGGGAACTACAGACGTATCAGCTTCCTATCAGTGGTTCATAAAATCTTCACTAAAGTTCCTTCACACCGCTTGAAGGTAACACTGGACATGGCTCAACCGAGAGAACAAGCTAGATTCAGGAGTGGCTACAGCACTATAGATCATATCCACATACTGAAAGAACTAATTGAAAGAGCGAGGGAATATGAACTTCCATTGTGCATGGCTTTTATCGATTATGAAAAGGCCTTTGATTCAGAGAAACCACCAGCAGTTACAATGGCTTTGAAATCCTGCGGTATTGAAGATGCATACATTAATATTCTTAATCACATCTATGAAAATGCATGTGCAAAGATTTGGTTGTTTGAAAATACAGCACACATAAAAATTGGAAAGGGAGTGATACAAGGTGACGCCATATCTCCCAAGCTCTTGAATGCCATATTGGAAAATGTCTTTCAATCACTGAACTGGGAATCGATTGATGGATGGAGAAAAGCTGGAGATAACAGATGCATACGTTTATCTTGGACAGCAGATATCAAGTGAGGGTCACATTGATGAAAAAATTAATCGGCGCACAAAACTTGCCTGGAGAGCTTTTGGAAGAAACAGCATAATTTTCAAGAGCAATATGCCATTATGTCTTAAAAGAAAAGTGTTTGATCAATGCATCCTTCCAGTGCTTACGTATGGTGCAGAGACATGGAACTTAACTAAAAGAGATATACAAAGACTGCAGCAACTCAAAGAAGCATGGAGAGGTGCATGCTTGGTGTAACCAGGAGATATAAGAAGAGGAACTCGTGGATCCGAAAAATGACAAGAGTGGAAGACATCATGATCAGAGTAAAATCCCTGAAATGGCAATGGGCTGGACATACTGTCAGAAGGACAGACCATCGATGGACAGCCGAAATTTTAGATTGGATTTCAAGGGAGAGGAAAAGACCCAGAAGAAGACCACATGGGAGATGGGTGGATGAAATTCTAAAGTATGTGGGAGTGACATGCAAGAGACTGGCACAAGACAGTTGTGGAAGAGGCTTGGAGAGGCTTAATACGATGAATTAACACCAATTATTAACAATGATAAATGTGCAAATGGCAATTAAACAAACGTCAAAACACGTCTCTTTTTACTTCCTCCACGCCCAAGGTTTAGCTGCACCAATACACTGGCGTCTCAATCCCGATGCGGCTGAATCGTTACCTCCATGGGTGAATCCTCCTTCCCTGTAATGCGCATGCCCATTGGTTGAGCAGCTCTGAAGTGCTACTCTTTGTTTCTTTTTTTTTTTTGATTGGAGGTTTAACGACCACCGTGAGCAACTCGATGGGCTATAAGCAGTCGCCCGTCCCTAATCTAGGGTCACTGGTTCCAGGGAAGGGAGAGAGCCAGTGCCGTAAGACAAACACAACATCTATGTCTCACCGGGATTCGAACCCGGACCCCTTTCGGACGAATGATCAGAGACCATCGCCTTAGACCACTGGGGCAGCATCCTACTCTTTGCCCTGAAGGTTCTTCCGAATGATTGCTGAAAGCCGATTCCTAGCTGACTAGCTCGGCAATGGGAACCAAATAGTGATTTTTCATAAACTGTGACATAAAAGTTGACTTATTTCTTGATTTAAAAAAAAAAAAAAAAAAAAAAAAAAAGGCAAAATCCCGGTGTAATCGCAGATTACAAAAGGAAATTTCATATTGAAAAACTGCGTCAAAATACGCGTCTAAATTTTAAAGCATATTTGGCATTTTTAAGGTGTGAAATACGTGTGTAGAGGAGTTATCGCCATCTCTGGTCCTGGCCCATTGGTTATCATGGACAGGCCTGTTAACCAGCGCGTCTACCTCGATATTCTAGACAATTGTGCCCTACCAACTCTGTGGCAATACTATGGAACCCAACCTTGTTGGTACCAGCAGGATAACGCATTGAGCCATGAAGTAAGGACTGTTACGGCGTGGTCTGACGATAATTCCATATCGTGCGTGGCTAGCACAGACTCCTGATCTTAATCTCATAGGGCACCTATGAGATGAATTAGAGTGCTGCATAAGAAGTTTGGAGCCATGGCCTACTACTAAGCATTAGTTAGCGGTAGCATTATATACTGAATGGAAGCGCATGTCAATAAATGCTGTTGCATTTCTCTTTTAGGTGTCTGGTGACTTTTGTCAGCATAGTGTATATACATTTGTAAGCCTTTGTATTTTATCTGCACTATGCCAAAAAACCCAATGCCATCATGTCCAATGTATCCTGATTTTAAAAGCCTTCAGTCAAAGGTAATGCCGATCATAATGATGTTAACAGCTAAGGCATTAGGAAATAGAAACACAGTCACTAATGAAGATGGAAATGGAACAGGTGAAAAAATAAAGAATGCATCTGAATCCCTACTTGTTCTGCAAACAATGCTCACACCAGAAAAGCTTTGCCCCTTACCAGAATACATTCATCGAAAATAGTGGAATTGATATTGCATGGATTCCAAGTGATTTGTATGGATCTGCAACATCAAGTATATTCTGAGTGGGAAGCATGTACGGAGAGGGATAGAGGTGCACATGATTGCTCTTCAGGCTCTATTCAGATTTTATATATATGTTTTTACTGTGTAGAATTCACATATTACAGCCTTTCTGCATGACGCAGTGAATAACTTGGAAAACACCTTTCTTAAAAAGGAGACAGGTGCTGTTATTGTCACACATAAGCGTGAATTTTTAAACATCCATAAAATGTTTGCAGAAATGAACTTTTTTTTATGCAACTTTGGAAACTATTCCCAGTGCCAGAACAGTGCTGATTTACATGAAAATTGTGTTGGACTTATCTTCGTTTGTTCAAGCAGTAAGAACAGGAAATTGGGAACTCCATCTCTTGACACCAGAGATCATGCTAGGATTTTTTCAAAAGAGTAAAAATACTCCTTCACAATTTTTGAAGGAGTATTTTTCTTTTCAAAATAGTAGTTTTAGAGAACGAACAATTGTCGCATTAAATTTTTAGCTAAATAATATTTTATATTAAAACAACTAATTATATCTATATATAAATATGTAAACATGAATTAACATGTAATTGATTTTCTTTTATGTAAAATAAGTCATAATTTATCAAAATCTTACCTACTCGTCTTGTTTTATCCACGAGGCTGCAAAAATTTTGTTTTGCTTTCGAAAGACTGTACCAAAACTTGTGTGTGTGTTGCTTCACAGATTCAGATTCTACACACTCAGACTTCAAAAAGAGTTCCATTGTGGAGGAAGGAAATCTACAGTCTATCTCAATCACAAAAGATAAAATAAACCTTCATTGGACATTGTGATGTGCAAGTTTAGTATTGCAAAGGTCAACTAATTTATTATTTTTTAACATGTTTTCCTTCAGCTCTGAAAAAAAAAATATCTTCTTGAATACTATGTATGAAATGTTTACAGTTAACATAACTGAAAGTTGGTTGATTCAACCATTCTTCTGATATGAGGAATGTCCAGTTTTTCTCCCTTTGCAACTATTTATAGAGAGAAAATTACATTTAACAATAATTCAGGACAGTGGAAACATCACGAAAAAAAAAAAAAAAATTACGATTACGAAAAAATCTTCGCTTCTTCCAACTTCCGTTTTCGGAAATTTCCCCTCCGTTTTCAAGCTGAAACACAATCGGTTATCAAACAAAGTTATATTTTGCAAAAAAAATGAGCAAAGGAAATATTGCGATTACAGAATAAATCTGCAGTTCGTTTAACTTCCGTTTTTCGAAAGTTTTGAAAGAAGAAATTCCGTCCCCAGCCGGGAACCCCTTTCCACCGCCACAACGCACGCACACACACCCCACCCCCAAAAAAATTATCTTCAGTTTTGATGACAACAAAGAGTTACTCTTCGAATCCGCAAAAGAAACCCGTGCCTAAAGTAGGACATTTTTGCTCCGTCGAACTTCCGTTATCAGAAACTATTGTCTACACTTTCAAGCTGAAATACAAACATTTATGCAATAAATTGATATTTAATAACAATACTGGACAGAGGAAACTTCGCGAGAAAAAGAAATTACGTTTGCAGGAAAAATTTCACTCCGTTCGGCTTTCGTTAGTTCTGAAAACGGAATACCGTTCCCCAGGTGGAAAACCAGCCCCTCCCCCTCCCACACCAATCCTCCGAAAATAAAACATTTTTTTTTTCGTCGTTCGGGTATAACCGAAATGTGGAATTCCGCAATCCGAAGAAGAATCTAGTGTCTGATTCGTAACAGTCTGCGATATGCAAAATGAACTGCTCATACGGGTCTAATATTGCGATTACAGAATAAATCTGCAGTTTGTCTAACTTCCGTTTCTCGAAAGTTAATATATTTTCGGACCCAAGATTTTATATTTATTTACATATTTTCTTAAAATTTCGTAAGGCAGGAGAATCCCGCCCTGAAATGGCAATTAAATGAACTTCAAAACACGTCGCTTTTCACTTCCTCCACGCCAAGGTTTAACGGCACCACGCTGCACCGAAACACTAGCGTCTCGATCCCAACGCGGCTGAAATGCGCATGCCCATTGGTTGAGCTGCTCTTTCCCACACTGCCTGAAAGTTCTTCTGAATGATTGCCGAAAGCCGATCCCTAGCTGAACAGCTCGGCAATGGGAACCAAATCATGATTTTTTCATAAACTGTGACATAAAAGTTAAGATATAATTTCTTGATATATATATATAAAAAAAAAAAAGTAATTTTTCTGACAACATTGCGGTGTAATCACCGATTATAAAAAGAAATTTCATATGGAAAAACAATGCGTAAAAATACGCATTTCTAAATTTTAAAGCATATTCGGCATTTTTAAGGCGTGAAATACGCGTGTAGAGGCATTATCGCGGCGATCTCTGCTTGACACACTTGTGAAGTACTTCTTTGCCCGTGATAAACATCACTGCCGCCCCGGTGGCGCAGTGGTCTAAGGCGCTGGCCTCTGATCATTCGTCCGTAAGGGCTCCGGGTTCGAATCCCGGTCAGGCATGGATGTTGTGTTTGTCTTATGGTATACTGGCTCTCTCCCTTCCCTGGAACCAGTGACCCTAAATTAGGGACGGGCGACTGCTTATAGCCCATTGAGTTGCTCACGGTGGTCGTTAAACCTCCAATAAAAAAAAAAAAAAAAAAAAAAAAGGTAAACATCACTATGCCCATTTGATTCCATTACACGGGGCAGAAATGCAGAGCTTACCGGTTTCAAGTCTGCACATATTCAGCGAAGTTACACAAGGTAATTGGGTCATTAATCAAAACATGGTACCCTTTTGTGCTATAGGGCCTGACCATGCCTTGGAACACGTTAACCGAAGCATGCAGGTCACGGTGGTTTAGTAGGTCTCACAAGGATTCCATCTGCCCGTACACAATTTTTTCTTATTGCCCCAGCAATGGCTGCTTTAGCTGCAGAATGTAAAGCGATGGCAGGTGTTGGCTCCACACAAAGAAGTAGCCATCATCATCATCGTAGCTTGAAAAATACTTTGTCCGAGATGTCCGGGGCACGTAAATTATTGGCCTGGGCAAGCAAAAATGAGATCTAGTTGCCCGGTCGGGCAACTAGATTTAAAGAAAAAAATAAAAGTTTCGAATGGAGAATTTTCTATTCTAGAAAAAAAGACTGTCTTCACATGTTTTTCATTTTACTGTAAATCACCAGAAGTTGTTGTTACGGAATAAGTGCCAAGGCCAGGAGAATAGTGCTTCTTCAGTTACATTATGCTCTAGGTCCAGAAATTGCGGGCAATTTGTAGTTTTGTTCCAGATGTCGTTAACAGTTAATGACAGGATGCATGCTTTGGACAAAACTAGTCTCCAGTGACAAAATGTGTACTCTGCCACGAAACAGGAGGACGCAGACTGATGGGCAAAACAGCTGTGCTTTATGGGGAGGGAGCACCTTTGGGAGGGAGTGACAACGGAATATTTATTGCACAGCCCCAGGTGGGGTTGGGTCTCTAACTTGCACGAGTGATTCAAAATTGTTGTTAAAAACTACTTAAACTGCTATACAGTTAACAATGATTTTTTTTTTGTAAAACACAGGACATAATTAAAAATTCTTAAACATGACATAATAAAAAAAAAAATATCTCAAATGCCATAGATTACCTTTCTTAAAACATTTTGAATACTGGTGATGCAAAAGATATACGTACAAAAAGTTTATCATAATTTTTAACTTAAAAATATGTGGCTTCTGTTTTGTTATCTTAAAAGATAAATTTTTCTGGGCATGTAGATTTTACTTCTGGGCAAGTTAATATTTTCTGCAGTATGCCCAGCTGGGCATGTAACTTTTCAGATATTTTTCAAGCTTTGCATCATGAAGACACTGACTTTTACTAAACTTCAAGAGCTAAATGTTGCTTGACTTGTTAATACTCTTCAACAACAAGGAAGTGTGTTCACAGAAGCAATGCAAGATTTATTGAACTGTGTTACAAATGCATAACAGCATAAAAATGACGTTTGTTGCATAAACGTTTCAGGGCAGGCGGCAGCATATGAAGTTTGTAGAAACTGGAATAAAAACTTATGGTCTGCTATGAAGATGTTAAAACTGAACATGTGGAGTAATGGAAAAACTGTAGCTGTAACACTGAAATCCAAAATATTGGAACTAAAGGAGGGTTGTGCTTTATTCATAAGATTGTTTCTAATTCCCAAGTCTACACCAACTGTCTATTTCAAAGAGGCTATCAGGAATTACGAGCTTTCTGTGGTTTCTCGCTTGCTCTTTACACCAGAAGGTTGTCTTGTCTTAACCAAAAACAAGAGTTCACTTCTTGCAATTCTTGAGACTTTGGTGGAAGACCAACTACACATGGATACAGAAGAAACACACCAGGAGAACATGAAGGTTGAAATCTTTGCTTTGATGGCATGGCACTTTTACAGCGCTTAGATAAACCACCTTCAATCCGTACATGTACAGAGCTGGCTGATCGTTTCCTGGACCGACTTCGGACCAAGTACAGCTCTTACACCAAAATACAAATTGTATTTGATAAATATGACCTACTAATGTCACTTAAAAATGAAATACGTTCAAAGAGGCTAACTAGCGGAGAGGCAGTAGCATATATAAAATCGCAGATAGTACTATGATCAAGAATGTGTGGAAAATGCTGCTATCACATACACAAACAAAGTCAGAATTAACAGTATCTATCAAAGATTATTAACAGGTTTTCTCATCTACATCTCTCTGTGGTTTTGGGGACTGAAGTGGCAGCAACTAACTATTATGTGCAGTATCTAGCTAGTAAACATGAAGAGGTTGATATAAAAATACTTCATGCTGCTGATGCAACCAATAGAGGAGCAACGACGATTCATATTCATTCACCAGATAGAGATGTTGTGGTACTCTCACTTGGGCGGTATCCCATGCTATGTCCAGACTCGGCATGTATTGTTGGTGGTGGTCAGAAGAAAAAACTCATTCCTTTGAAGCTTATACAGGATTCTTTAGGACCAGACAGGATGAGTGCTTTGCCTTGTTTTCATGCCTTCACTGGCTGCGACATTACTGGTTGTTTTGTCGGAAAAGGCAAATTTACATGTTGGGAGACTTTTCAGCATTGTAATTCAGATATTGTACAAGCATTTGCTGACCTAGGTTTTGAAACAATTCCATCTGATACTGTAATGGATGCATTAGGACTCTTCAAGTGTATGCTATATATGCCGAACAGGATGCGCTTTCACCGAATAGCAACTAGCAAATTGCTAGTGTAAAATCAAATTTGCTAGTGGAAAAAAAAAAAAAAAATGGCATTAGCAAGTATTGCTAGTGAGGTATTTTTTGGTAAAGTCTGATAGGGGTTAAAATTCAGGGCGGGATTCCCACCAAAAAATTTAAGCTCCAGCCGAAATAAAGTTGCTAGGTGGGAGTCTCCCGCCTTACGAAATTTTAAGAAAAAATATACAAAAAATATAAAATCTTGGGTTCGTTTTTGGACCACTCGCAAAATTTGCGCGTTAAAAATGTATCCTTTGTAAAAATACGTGCTTTAGAAACAGACCTTTCAGAGTTCAGAAAATTGCAATCGAATACATCGTTCATGTCGAGGACATAATCAGTTTATGGACACGTGAATAGACTTCCATGCGTGGCTGCATGAGCAGTTTATTTTGCATATCGCAGACTGTTACGAACCAGGCATAAGATTGTTCTTTGGATTTGAGGAATTCACTTTTTTCGTCGCATTTCGGTTATACTTGAGATAGATGAGAAAAACAAAGAACTGAAGATACTGTTTTATTTTCAGAGGGTTAGTAGTGGGGCTGGCATTTTCCGTCTGGGAAACGGTATTCCGTTTTTCAGAACTTCCGAAAAACAAAAGTTAAACGGAGTGAAAAATTTTCCCGCAATCATAATTTCTTTTTCTCACGAAATTTCCTCTGCCCAGTATTGTTATTAAATATCAGTTTATTGCATAAATGTTTGTATTTCAGCTTGAGAGTGTAGACAACAATTTTCGATAACAGAAGTTCGACAGAGCAAAAATTTTCTTGTAAACTTTAGTCACGAGTGTCTTCCGCGGATTTCAGGAACTCTGACTTTGTTGTCATCATTTGTGTTGTTCCCCAGAACGATGCAAAACTGAAGATAATTGGGGAGGGGGGTGTTCCGGCTTGGTACGGAATTTCGTCTTTCAAAACTTTCGAAAACGGAAGTTAGACGAACTGCAGATTTAATCTGTAATCATAATTTTTCCCCTCGCGATATTCCTTGTGCTCAGTGCTATTGTAAAATGTGATTTTGTTTGATAACTGATAGTTTTTCAGCTTGAAAACGGAGGGAACATTTCCAAAAACAGAAGTCCCTTAGAGCGAAGATTTTTTCGTAATCGTAATTTTTCTTTCGTGTTGTTTCCACAGTCCTGAATCATTGTTCCCTCTATAAATAGTTGCAAAGGGAAAAACGGGACATTCCTCATATCAGAAGAATGGTTGAATCAACCAAGTCTCAATTATGTGAACTGTAAACTTCTCATACATAGTATTCAAGAACATTTTTTTTTTTTCAGAGCTGAAGGGAAATGTGTGCAAAAATAATAAATTACTTGACCCTTGTAAAACTTAACTTGCACATCAAATGTCCAGTGAAGGTTTATTTTATCTTTTGTGACTGAGATACACTGTAGATTTCCTTCCTCCACAATGGAACTCTTTTTGAAGTTTGAGTGTGTAGAATCTGAATCTTTGAAGCAACACACACACACACACAGTTTTTCAAAAAGCCTGGCTCACCAGTTTTAATGAAGATGCAGTTATGGAGTATTCACTATTGAAACATAGCTGTAAAAAATGGATAGTATATGTGCAGGCCCATAGCCAGATAAGCAAGTTAAGAGGTGCAGCTGATGATTGAGATTGGGTGAAGAATGTTAAGTGGTCGGGCTAAAGAGGTCGGGCACTATACTGTTGTGTAGGTCGCTAGGCGGGAGAAAGGAAATGCAGTTCAGGCGCCGCCCTGCCTGGCTACGGCCCTGTATATATGCCAATGTCCGAAGTTTTCTAAGAGTTTTACATGCAACCATCTGCTCTTCTGCAAGTAAGTCTTGTGTTACATTTAACAAATGTACCATGTGAACGTGGCTTTAGCACACACAAAACAAAATTCAGTCAAAATTCAGAGACTCGCTGAGCAACATAAATCTTAATGTATATTTCCAGGGTTCTCGCCAGAGTTTTAGAATCGGGGGTGAAAATGTCCCCCAGGCTTTTTTCTGGGGGTGATTTTGAAAAATCAGGGGTGAATTTTAAACAATCGTAAACTTAGAGAAAAATACCACATTTATGGGGGACGAACAAACAAAAATAATATAAATATTTTATACATATCATCTAATTTTGTTATTAAATATTTCAGCAGCTTTGTGAAATGGGAAGCTTTCTATTTTCTAGTATTACTTTGCTGCTGATATTCGAATCAAATTTTTTAAAGTTTATTCTTTCAGTCTGTTGCGAAATTTATCTTTTCAATTTTGTGTGCTAAAAGAACGTTCTACTGATGCAGAACTTATTGGCACAACCAAAGCAATTTCATACACTGTGCTTGGATACACATCTTTATACCTGCAGATGAAAAGTTCTGCAACATCTGCAAATTTAAAACTAGTACAGCTATTTTTTAGCAGAATAAATATATGGATATTCACTCAACAGGCATTTCAAATCTTCAAAATCTTTGAAGTGGTCTAACAACTTCAAAACAAATTTGCATGACACCAATGAGGATATTTACTTCTCATCCCAAAAGCGTTTGTGCGAATTGGCTCCTTTCACAACAATGAATAATAAAATAAACATAGGGGCCTTTTACAACGTTGAAAACAAAAAATTACTTTAACACTGTATGAGCCGTTGCTTTTAGCCTAAAAATTAAGACAGGATAAAAAAAAAAAAAAAAATTCTTAGTATCAATACAAGCGTGAGCCAAATTTTAGAAAAGAGTTCTTCAGATGAGAAAAAACAGACCATTTATATATTGATAAAATAATGAATGGCATTAACTTACCTTTTGCAAATAACGCTGGTTTTGATGACGCCTTGCAAAATGAACAAAACATCAAAATTGTTTTATTTTCGTCGGTTTCGACTTCAAGCCAGTCGTACATTTTGCGCCATTTCTCTTGAAAGTTAAGATTTTTTCAGATTTAGTTGGAGGTACAGCAGGAACAGCCTCACTACATTTCTCAGGCAATATTTCACTGTTTAAAATCGTAGCACTGGATGCCGAACTTGCAGAATCGTCAGTAGAACGCTTCCTCTTTCTAATGAGAAACTTTTCCATTGTGTTATAGTAAGAACAAATATCGGAGCTGCCAACTTTTCAAAATAAAAAACCGGGACATCAACGCGCGTTCAGCAGCGCGTATTTACACTTTATAAATAATAAAATTATATATTATAGGTTTCTCTATTTTTTTATTAGTTAATTATTTAATACAAATAAAGAAATATTTACAAAAAAAATTAGTATTTAAGTATAAAAGATTAACAAACCTTGTTAATGAGTTTCATTTTTAGAGAGAGAGACACTATTTTTTTCAGAGTCACCAATTTTTCTCCCCACCATAACAGGAGTCGTATCACATAAGGCAAGACAGTTCATCCACAGAATACCAAGATACTGAAATTCTTCAGACACAAGTTTGGCAATATTTTCACCTGTTGAATGGTTTCTAGGCATGGCAAAGAGAGCAGCATGCATCTCACTCGCTTACAATGATTATCAAAGTATGTTACCACAATTGCCCCCCCCCCCCCAAAAAAAATTCCTAAATCAAGAAGATTGATGCAAAAATCAAGATTTACTATAAAATCAAGAAGATTTGAGACAGTACCACTGTTAATTTATGATTATCTATTGTTAGGGGAGAGCGGTAATGTATGGGATGTGCTAGCAGTATGTTTGATGATACTTGTATTCAATTATTTTTCTGTATCAGTCACTCAGAGATGGAGTTCAGAAATTGTGATGATTTTCAAGGTTTTGAATTTTTTTTTTAAATTGAATGATGCAATTTTAGAAATAACTTTATTTCATTTAAGCAATGACAAGACAGTGACTTTTTTTTTTAATGCCCTTGGATGACAATTTTATCCATCATGAATGCACGATAGCGCTATTTTAGATAAAGGATTAATAGTGTAACTTTGAGAATATTAATACTTTTGAACACCATGCATCAATTTTTACAATTTTTTTTTTTTTTTTTTTTGATTGGAGGTTTAACGACCACCGTTAGCAACTCAATGGGCTATAAGCAGTCGCCTGTCCCTAATTTAGGGTCACTGGTTCCAGGGAAGGGAGAGAGCCAGTGCCGTAAGACAAACACAACATCCATGCCTGACCGGGATTCGAACCCAGACCCCTTACGGACGAATGATCAGAGGCCAGCGCCTTAGACCACTGCGCCACCGAGGCGGCATTACAAATTTTCAGCTTCTTCACTTTCGTTTTCAGGAGAAAGAATTACGATTATGGAAAAAATCTTTATTCCCACCCCCACCCTCTCTTTGTCAAGCTGAAATGTAAACCTTATTTTGGGAGGTGGGGGAATATTTAAGAATACAGGATACATGTTCAGAACATCGTGGGGGGGGGGGAGATACAATTACGGGAGAAATCTTTGCTACAGCCAATTTTTGTTTTCGAAAAGTTTCCCTTCATTTTCAAGTTGAAATACAAATATTTATAAAATAAAATGATATTTAACAACAATACTAGGCAGAGGAAACATCGCGTGAAAAATAAAATTACGATTATGAGAGAAATCTTCACTGCGTCTAACTTCTGTTTTCGAAAGTTTCCAGCGAAAAACATTCTCCTTCGCTACTAATTGCCCCGAAATTTCTGTTCAGTTATGCATCGATCTCAAGGAAAACTCCAATTATGACGGAAAAGGAGAAATTTCTCAAAGCTGTTGCATGCTCATGCCTGAAGATTACAGGGAACAACATCGCAGGAAAAAGAAAAATTACAATTATGGAAATCTTTTTTAGTTTACTTCCGTTTTTAAAAGACGAAATACCGTCCCGATGCGTATTTTTATGCGTTGGTAAAATTTCGATGCGTAAACTCACTTTTTGATGCGTACTAGATGCGTAATTATGCATTTTGGCGAACTCTGCATAGCGCAGAATTAAAAAAAAAAAATTAGCACTTTGGTGCAATTAGCGCAGCTATTGCAACACTGAGGGAGAGCAAGTTTGGAAGGATTGGCGGGAGGTGGGGTGTGCGATCGCTCTCAGCTAGAAACTTGAGATAACATAAGGTTCAATCGCTATGCGATCATAATAAAACAAAAGCAGGAGTTTACACTAAGCAACAATAACAACGATATCAATTTTCATCAGTAAAAATAAAATTAACGAGCCATTTTAGCGAAAATCCGGAAGAAACTATTTTCCGACTGTAAAACTACCCAAAACTCCATAAAACTTTCGGGAAATCCGGAATACTTGGCAGGTATATGCGGACGTCATTGCTCCGATATCGGCTTTTCCGAATTATTATGTAATGTCACTTTGCTGTTCTTCGCCCGATATCGGCTTTGCCAATGCATCCAATATCCTTTGGCCGTTCTTCACCCCATATCCGTCTGATATTGGCTTTGCCGATGTATCCAACATCTGAATTTCAAAGGCGCTTACTTAAAAACGGGACCAATTAATAGTTTTCGCCTTTGTGTGAAGAACTATAAATATATTCGCAAAATGCAATCGCAGTTTAAACTGTGATTTTAACAAAACAAGAACACAAAAATTCAGAACTTTTACGAAATACATCGAAATCCGCAATTTTCTAACCTGTCCGTAATTTGGTAATCATGTGGCCGAAACCGTAATGGTTGGCACCCTTAGCAGCGCGTGGGCTTTCGTCTCGTTGCACTCTACGCGGATACAATAAATAAATAATCATATGTAGAGGATTTTAGGAAGGGAGTGTCTGACCCCAGGTCTTAAACAACCCTTAGAAATAGGAAGCTAGGAGATTTGGGCTAGATTGCCCGATAGGAAAGTGACACGGAAGCGAAGTAGAAAGGGGGAGGAAGACGCCCTTATTTATTACCAGGGGGCCAGTACCCGGGGTCCGACGGCTTAACGTGCCCATCCGACGCACGGCTTAACGTGCCCATCCGACGCACGGCGGATATTTAGTGGATAGAGCGTTCGTACCTGCTTGGGATCGAACCTGAGATCCTTTCCGGGGCAGTCACGAACGTTGCTCACTAGGCCACCCGCGGCCTTCTACGCGGATTATCCCATAATCCGTTTATATACACGACCGGAAGGGAAATACTGGGATTGTACCATGAAATCGGCACATGGGACTGAACAATAGGATTGTGCTGTGGCGATGCCGTTTCAGATCGGCACACGTGATCTGAAACTGCATCGCCTTTGTAGATTTTCCATGCTTATAGCTCACGATTGAAATCTTTCTGCACGCACCCATTTCACGCGTCACTTTATTTTTCTTGCGCGAATTCCAATTTCTTTGCGCGTAACACGCGTCTGCGCACGCTATCGGGAACCCTGATTTCTAAAATTGGGCCAGATAAACCCTCCAGGGTGTCTACCAGGTCACGAAAGTCACCGAAAGGTTACGAAATGAGAAAACGGTCACGGAAGTCAAGGAAAGGTCACGGAATTGAGGTAGGTCACTGTCATTTTTTCCCCCTATTTGTGCCTTACCCAGAAAAAATCAAATTTCAGCTTTGAGCTAAAAAGGAGAAGTATTTGCCAATGATGATGTTATTTCCTTCCTTCAGACAAGTTCTGAAGGGATGCACCATGATACTGTTCATCCCTTCAGTGTTCATAGACTCTTGGCACTTTGCCAACCGCGGTTCTCTCAACTGTGGGCTGACAGTAAAGGTCTTTTTGTCGAAAGTAACCAATAACCTGCTTGTTTGCTTCGCAGAAAAATTCGTCGCGGGTCATTTGGTCTGGGCGATGTACCGGTATAACACGAAAAACAGGTTTAAGTTTTTACATCAAGGCTCCAATTTTTTAGCTAACAGTACTAAGATACGTCGTCTTTCGCGATATCGCGATGCGATGTATCTTGAAGTACGATGTTGATGAAATCACACGATTGCGGAATGATGGGAATCCATCACGAAGCAAACACTATGTTTAAACCGGTTCTTATCGGGCCGCTGCGTATCGATGGTGCCATAAATCTGCGAATTCGCACGTACTGCTATCTGCCTGCAGGAATAATGTTCGAACAGGTTTTGATCAGTACGATTCCAAAACTGCAAATCGTTCCAAGTCTTAATAAATGTTTCTGCATGTTTGTATGCCGCGACTGCAATCTCCGAGATCTCGAGAATTTACCGCAGTCTGGGAAGTAGTTGGCAGGTAATTAGCATGTCTTTTGTAAAAAAAGATTGTGCATACAAATCGGTTAGTCCATCCGTCCATCCGTGGACATCATGTCTCTGCAACTATTAGTCCGATTTGAAATTTTTTTTTTTGCATTGGGAAGCATAAAATGTGAGAATGAAGATCCTGGCGTTAAGAGTTTTTCGGATATGCAACTTCACTGCTAGAGGGCGTAAATGCAGATGATATCGAATTTATAATGCATTTTATTGCATATATTTGCTTCTAAATATCCGATTGAAAAAATTCTTTCTTCCTTCGGATGTCATTTATAACGAAGACTGTATTAGGCAAAGTTTCTTTTTCAAGTAATGCATAGATTTTCTTGCGTTTACCCTGATATCTCTGCTTCTAAAACTCTGATTTGAAAAATTCTTTCTGCATCGGATACTGCTCCCGATGAGAAATGTTTTCCATGTAATTTCAAAATTTTGATAAAGTATGGTTTGGCCACCAGGAGGCGTAAGTGTTTATTTCTGCTTCTGATGTATTTGCAGCAAAATCCGAGCTTCTGAAAAAGTAGACTGATATAATTCTTTCGGAAGCCACCAATACAGCTCACCTCGGAAAACGTTTTGAGAACACCTCCTGCTTAAAATAGCGCATACTCCCCACCCCCCAGGTGGCGTAGATGTATATCTTATTTTTGTTGATATCTCTGCTTCCAAAAGTACGATTTGAAAAATTCTTTCTTTGTTGGAGAGCGTTTCTGGTGCAAATTTTTTTCTCATAGTTTCAAGTAATTCATAGATTTTTCACTAGGTGAAGAAAAGGTAACTGGAGTTTCCCCAATATCTCTGCTTCTAAAGCTTCAATTTGAAAAATTCTTTCTTCATTGGATACCGCTCCTGATGAGAAATGTTTTGCATATAATTTAAATTTTGATAAAGTATGGTTTGGCCACCAGGGGGCGTAAGCGTTTATTTCTGCTTCTGATGTATTTGCAGCAAAATCCGAGCTTCTGAAAAAGTAAACTGAAAAATTTCTTTCTTAGACTATCGCTCACCTCGGAAAATGTTTTGAGAACCCTGCTGCTTAAAATAGCTCATAGTTTTCTCGCCACTGGGCATATATCTTATTTTTGTCAATATCCCTGCTTCTAAGCATCTGATTTGAAGTTTTCTTTTGGGGGGAATGTTTCTGCTGTGAAATGTTTCTCATATAATTTCAAATTTTTCTTAATGCACCTGTCTGCCACTAGAGGGCGTTAGCTCACATTTCCGTTTGCAGCAATATCTGTGGGACTAAAAACCCAATATAAAAGATTCTTTCTCGGTCAGATATTACTAACTATGAAACTCTGTGTATTTTCTTCCCAAAATAATGCCCAATTTTGCCGCTTAGGGGTGCCAATGTTCAATCTGTTTTTCTTAATATCTCTGCTTCTAAATGTACGATTTAAGAAATTCTTTCAGCACTGGATACCATTTACCTTGTGGAACACTTTAGGTTAGTATTTGAGAAGTTTTATAGTTGACAGTGATTCCACTAGGTGGTGTTTGTGTACTTCAGCTTGCAGCTGTATCTCTGCTTCTAAAAATCCTATTGAGAAATTTCTTATTTTTACTGTATGCCATTCTCCACAGTAGAGGTGTGGTGCATTATTCTCTTTAAACAATGCACAGAATTCCTGCTAGGGTGCATAAAGGTCAGTACCTTTTTCTCACTGTCTCTTTTTCCGGGAGCCATATTTGAAAAGTTCTTTTCGTTAGCATATTTTTTTCTATGAATATTTTTTTACTTTCCCATTAGGCGTTGAGTTATATCAGGTTTCTTTCTTTGTTTCTCTCTTTTAACTGTTCGATTTGAAAATCTGTCTCCGACACCTTCCTTCTGCTGTGAGAAACTTTTTATGCACAGTTTAATTTTCATTACGTACTTTTTAGCTGCTGGTGGAAGTAAGTAGCTGTTTCTATTTCTGTATGTTTTATTGATTGAAGAAATCTGATTGATATTTTTCTAACCAGTTGCATTGGTTTTGAATAACTTTGATAAATTTAATTCACATCAGAAAAGATTCAAGACGTGCTCATTACAACCCAAAATTCAGTGTCATCTTTCTTGTTTTTCTTTTTTGTTCACGTTTTAGCAAAACAGTATGAAAAGATCTATAGGCATTTAAAATTGCGTCTGTATAATTTTCTGAATATCATTCAGTGCACTTTCACTCCTTCGGAGAATTATTTCATTTTTTTCAACATTTTCAAAAATATTGAATCGGGCCTAGGCTAGGTAGGAAAAAAAAAAAGCCTAACTGCAGATTTCGGTGTACTTCCCAATGGAATTGTGCCATAAAAATTGGTATAAATGCACTGCACGTTAAGTAAACACACAAAAATTTTTCACTTTCAAAATTTTTAGTCAGGCCTAGGCTAGGCACAAGAAAAGGAAAGGCCTGACTGCAGATTTTGATACTTTCCGACGGAATTTCACCATGAAAATAGTTATAAATAGGTATAATATACATGTTGAGTAGACAGGCATAATAGTTATAATAAGCATGCTGAGTAGACAGACACAAAAATATCGCACTTTCAAAACTTTTAATAGGCCTAATGGCCTAGGCTAGGCACATAAAAATAAAAAGAATAAAAATAAAGGCCTAACCATAGGTTTGGGTACTTCCTGATGGAACTTCACCCCAAAAATCTTTACAAATGTACTATGCGTAAAGTAGATGGACAGAATAACATTATATTAAAAAAATAATAATTAGGCCACATATTTAACATATATTCAAAATAATAAAACTACACTGGTGTGCAAAAATTAAGGACTTAGAGGAGAAATTAGCATAACAGCTGAGCAAGCAGGCAGAACGGACCGAAAGACCACTCAGGAGATAGACTAGGGTCCGGTACGGTAGGGCATGCGCATATATGCAGCATGACGGGGGTGGGGGGTCAAAGAGTATAAAGCACACTGGCGGTGTACGCTGAGCAATTCGGTGAAAGCTATTGTGCGGTGTACATATGTACATCGGTTTGAACAACGTCGAGTTGCTGCCTTCGTGTGATATGGCCAACAGGCAGTCCAGTAGACAACATCTGGATGACTTGACCCGAGGTAGCTTCATTGGGAAGTTGGAAGAAGGTCGAAGTGTGACTAGTGTGGCCGAGGAGTTCGGGATTGCTCACAGCATCGTTTCACGAGCTTGGAGAGCATTTTAAACGACAGGAACAGCTGTCCTGAGAGTTTAGCAGTGGTCGTCCACAAGCAACCACGGCAGCGGACGACCGGTATATTGTCTTACAGGTGAGAAGAGACAGACGGCAGACAGCAGGGGAAATCGCAAGGCACATGTAACAGACAACTGGACGTCCGTTATCGCGTTTTACCATGCCCAGGAGGCTGCACAGAGGTGGTCTATTTGCACGACGACTAGTACGGTGTGTGTCATTAATGCTTGCTCATCGGAGATGGTGGTTTCTGTGGTGCCAGGAACACAAGAACTGGACACATCAGCAATGAGGTCGAGTTCTCTTTACGGATGAGAGC
This sequence comes from Macrothele yani, assembly GCA_039090855.1. NCBI lineage: Eukaryota > Metazoa > Arthropoda > Arachnida > Araneae > Macrothelidae > Macrothele > Macrothele yani. The sequence continues at coordinate 76,394,565 of CM076993.1, read as the reverse complement.
GATTTAGTCTGACGAGCGATTCTGGACGTATACACATCTGGAGAGAGCAGGGAACACACAATCACACCTTCAACATCATCAAAAGGGACCGGTTTGGAGGTGGCGGAGTTCTCGTTTTGGGCGGTATCATGCTTGGTAGCCGTACTGACCTCCACATCTTCCAAGGAGGTTCAGTCACTGGTGTCCGCTGTTGTACCGAGGTTCTCCTGCCTCACGTGCGTCTGTTTCGAGGTGCTGTGGGTCCCGAGTTCCTCTTCATGGACGACAACGCTACACCTCATCATACAGTGGCTGTCGCAAAGCTGTTGGAGAGTGAAGATATTCAACGCATGGATTGACCCGCAAGGTCCCGGACCTAAGTCCAATCGAACACGTGTGGGACCTTCTCGGGAGATGCTTGGCAGCACGTCACCAGCCGCCAGCAACGATTCTGCAGCTGCGATCGGCGTGACAAGAGGAATGGGTTTGCGATGCCTCAACAGCTCCTTGACAACCTCGTCCTCAGCATGGACAGACATTGTAAATCTTACAACGCAGTCAGGGGTGATCATATTCCCTACTAAAGACTGTATTTTTCTTGGCGGCCGCCTGTCACATGGACGTTTCTGTCTACTGTCCAGTTGTGCTCAAAGCTACCTTTTCAATAAAGTGCCTTTGTATTCTTTGGATTCCTTGTTTGGACGGTTTTGCTCACTTGTCCCATATTCTTACAACTTGGGGATCTTATGGTATGATTTAAGTCGATATGGAGCACTTCTGCACGGCGTTACATTCGAAAAACCGTCTCATCCTTAATTTTTGCATGCCAGTGTAAATGCTGCATCAAAATGTAAAGAAGCGCTAAGAAAACAGAAATGTCAGCAAGCAGAAAAAGAAAAGAAAATCAGATGTGCTGTGGGAAGAATGAAAAAACGGAAAGAAAGAAAAAGTTATTTCCCTACTAAAGACTGTATTTTTTCTTGGCGGCCGCCTGTCACATGGACGTTTCTGTCTACTGTCCAGTTGTGCTCAAAGCTACCTTTTCAATAAAGTGCCTTTGTATTCTTTGGATTCCTTGTTTGGACGGTTTTGCTCACTTGTCCCATATTCTTACAACTTGGGGATCTTATGGTATGATTTAAGTCGATATGGAGCACTTCTGCACGGCGTTACATTCGAAAAACCGTCTCATCCTTAATTTTTGCATGCCAGTGTAAATGCTGCATCAAAATGTAAAGAAGCGCTAAGAAAACAGAAATGTCAGCAAGCAGAAAAAGAAAAGAAAATCAGATGTGCTGTGGGAAGAATGAAAAACGGAAAGAAAGAAAAAGTTATTGGAACAGGCTGAAAAAAGTAAATGTAATAGAAACAGAAATTAAAGCAACATGCACATACAAACAAACTGCAGAGTTAAACTATGTCATACATTGCATTTGGATTGTTAAAGCCCTTCATTAGTGCCCTGAGGCTAAATGTTATCCACTGAGGAAGTGTTTGATTTAGATACCTTTTTTAGTTTTATGTATGCACAGTAATACTGAGCCTTACATGTCTACTTAATGCATTTTCGCTATAACGTATGTGCAACATTTTTACCGGTTCCCGACATAACTTATTAACATCACGCTGAAAATTTCCACCAATTGGAAGCTGCATACTTTGAAGTCTGGAAATATTTGTTTATGGTACACTTGTTTCTGGCTTCTCTGATCGGGGAATTCACATTGATATTGCTTTTTTTATTGATTTACTTTGGACATTCTTGTAAAAATGTTTTTCAGTAAAAGAAAAAGTGATGCTAAAAGTGAAATATTGGTAAAATGCCACAGAAATCCATAAAATTACAAGAAAAAGTGGACACAATAAATATGAGGCTGGTGAATTAATTACTAAATTTTCAAACTATGAAATGCTCCTAGCCACCCCACATATTCAACAGACCATACTCTTATGTAATTATTTTTTTTTTTTGCTACGTAACAAACACACCCTAAGTTCAACCTATGGAACAAGGAGCTATTGCCACTTTTGAATCGTATTATTTATCACATCGTGATCTGAAGACATCTTATTTTAGTAACTGGTAGTAAGGACAAGGCAACTGTTCAACAGTTTAGTCGTGATTATAATATTTTATATGCAGTATTACAGGAACTTCGACAGTGCATGAAAAATGATGACACAGTAATGCATGGTTGGACTTTAACATAAACTTTTTGTCCACAATTTGTGACTGATTTGGAAGGATTTGAACCAAGTGTTAGATTAATAATATTGTTCAAGAAATTCTCTAGCTACCTAAAAAAAGCTTGATTTGGAAACTGATGATGTGAAAGAATTGTTAGCCTCACGCAGTAAAAGACTTAGCACTGCAGGCTTGATTGAACTGAAAACATGGTCAGGGAAAGTGGCTCATAAGACTCAGTTGAATAAATTACTAAAGAAAATGTTCACTAACAAACATTCTCGTTAAATAGAACAGCTTATAAATAAAATTGATAAGTGTGTTCCTGATATTGAGTGCAGTTCTTCAGTTGTGCATATGTTCAGATACTTTGTGCAAGAGTGTGAAGCTTGTCTTGAATAGCATTTATTTGCTGAGTAAATAATGTTATCAAAAATTGAAATAAACTGCTATTAATTTTAATTGTTGATAAGTCTAAACCTTTGTAACGTACTTCCTATACTCTCTTAACGTACTTTTGGGTAATGTGCAGGTTTTCTGGTTACAAGTAATTCTTTATAGTGCAATATTTTGAGTTTTTCACTAAATGTTAGCTTATTGGTAAAAAAAATTGCTATTTATTTTAACTTTTTAGAAATCATTTTATATACTCAATTTACTCTTTAAATTTTTTTAATTTCATAATCAGATTTTATATTTAAAATTGTCAGACTTCTACACTGTCGACAAAAAGAATAATCGAAAAAACTTAACATTAGGGTTAAGAAATGTCCCGTAAAAGTCAAGGAAAGGTAAAAAAATTGAGTCTCCTGAAAATGGTAGACATCCTGCCCTCAGAAATAAAACAGCAGCTGATTAAAGCTTGCTAACTGTGGCAAGGAATAAAAGTGAGGCATATATATATACTTCAGGAGCAATTTTATGATATCAACATACTTCAAAACAAATAACTCTAGTTTTGTAAAATAAATCATGGTCATTTGTATTAGACTGAATGTAGTAATTTTTTTGATCTAATTCACCTGTTTCTTTTATGAACTAAGTATAGCTTATATTGTTTAAAAAATTACTACTGTTTTCCCAGAGTCTTTTAATATTATTAAGTCACATATTCGAAACTCCCTATCAGAGCTGAGTTCGAGCTCAATTTTAAGAGCCCAAGCCTGTTCGAGCCCGAAGTATGTCAGCCCGCGAGCCCGGATTTTATATTGCAAAATAGAGCCCGGGCCTAAATGAGCCCGAAAACTATGGTTAACCTGTTTAGGCATTAAAAAAAAAAAGTCTTCTCTTCCAGACTTTCACTCTTTCCTATCCGTTCAATTAACCAATGTTTTTCTCAACTGCAGAGTGGGAAAGGGATGTCTATCTATTTCTATAGTTTCTTTGACCATTCATTTCTTCTTGAAATGTTTCTGGGAGGTATCAGGAAAAATCAGCAGGCACAACAATCTATGTTGTATGTTGCTCAATAGAATTAGCAGGGAGCTGCCCCTTTGAGGTAGGGAGAAAAATTTCATCAGCTTGCTATCTATTGTTTATAGTTCTTATAGAAACTTTTCCTTCACAAAAATCCTGTAATTCATAGTCTATGGAATTTTATTACCCAAGCCCGGAATGGATATCCCTGCCGAATTCCTACTCCCCATCTAGAGCCAGTTGCCGAAGAATTATCTTTAACAACTCGGAAGTGTAAAAAAGTCTTGTGTGCTAAATCAAACAAAATCACATTAAAGGAAAAGAAGAAAATTCTTCTCTCTCTCGGAGCTCAAGCCCGAACTCCAGTAAGTATTATGCAGCTCGATTACACCCGAAAATTCGGTATCATATTTCTTGCTTCCTTTTGCTTTTGTAATGAACTTAGACACTGAGTTTTAACACCCTTTCTAGAGACAATGATAAATTTAGAATTATTTTCCAGAGTAGTGTTGATTGTTGTAAGATTTTAAGGTTCCCTCTGTCTCATAGTTTACCGCTCATAAAATGGCCGCCGCAGCATCTTACTTGCTCTGGAAAAGAATTCTAAATTTATTGTTATTTCTCCAGAAAGGGTGTTAAAACTCAGTTGCTAAAGGGATTACAAAAGCAAAAAGAAAACAACTGCAAAAAAAGCACAACTATTACCTTTGTTTCGGTGTAGCCTTGGAGGATGTCGCAGCAGTGCTGTGGGGGCAGGCTCGCTGCAGACTTCCTTCACATCTTTGTGCAGGCAGGTAAATTTAACGGTAAATTTTTAAAAATGCATTGTAGAGCTGAAACGTGTTCACCATTTTCTGTCAGATTCATACTTTTACATATGTATAATTTTTTCACAAAATTTTTAGCTGAATAGTTTAGGACCTTAACTACAACTTTACCATTTTTTAAAATTGAACCAACCAAAAATCATTGTCAATTCGCAAAGTTTCTGCAGTATTTCCTATTTTCATTTCTATTAAAACAACGATGCCCTGTCGCCAAAATTTACTTTCGATATTTTATTCCAATAATCTCCATAGCTTTCGTTCCTTCCAGTCATCGGATAGCTAACAGAGAATCCCCCCACCTTTAACTGATCTATTTTTTAGAAGCCAAAACGGAGGTAGAAATAAAGCATTCGCTGAGTGATGTAGAAGGATTTCATTACCCTTGAAACAATAAGGGCGAATGAGTGAGAGAGGGCAGAGAAACTTCCTACCTGCACAAGGGGGAAAGAAAGTTGATTCAGCTGGAGTTGTATATAAATCTGAATTGGAATGTCCGTGAAGTATATTCATATAGTATGAGGATTTATAAAAATTCTTGTTAGAAACTGTCACTAAACTTGTCTAAGATTGTATTTATTTTAAGAAAAGGTAAGTCAAAATATTTGTACATTAAAATTTCTGTGTAACTTCATTACCCTTGAAACAATGTTAGAAAATATGTTACTAGGTGATAGTTTCATTTGCTAGTCATGCAGATGTTTTGCTAGCAAACTATTTGGTCACTAGCAAAATTTGCTAGTGAGCATAAAAGATGAAATCTTGCCCTGATGCCGAACAATGTGAAAACTACTGTTGATGTCCGTTTGGGTCCATTTCAAAAGAAGATTGCAGAAACAGAAAAATAGCCACCTACACAGTCTGTGCTTCAACTTGCAATTATGCGGCACATTATCAATCCATGGTGTGAAACAATATTGTTCCAAATCCGGGAATTCCACCTCCACAGGATTATGAGTGGGAGATTCACAGAAATAGGTTTGTGCCCCAAGTGACTTCAATGCCGCCAGCTTCTCAAACTATTCTGGAACTAGTAAAGTACTTGTGTAAGAAGAGTAGATACACATCACATCTTTGCAAATGTACACATAATGGTTTTCCATGCACTGACCTGTACAACTGCATGAATACAGATGATGATAACCTAATAGTGCTTACCTAAACCAAACAATAGAAGCCGGAGACATAAGCTCAGACAATGATAGTGAATGATTTACATGCTTATTTAATTTATAAATTTCTCTTGGAGACAATAATAATATTGTATTAAATTTGTCTTAATTTGATTAATAATAATAATAATACAAATTGTTTCACCTTTCACAGGGTGTCCACATTCTGGAAAGTCAGGGAAATGAAAATTGGTCAGGGAAAGTCAGGGAAATGCCTGAAATGCTGGTAAAAGTAAGGGAAAATCAGTGATATTTAAAAAAAGGCAGGGAAATTTCAATCATAGTTAGACTAGAACTAGTTTTAACCCAGCGTCTGGGAGTGATGCCCTCATCACCCAACACACTTGCACTTGGTGTTGCAGACAGTCACTAGCTTCCCCTTCCTACTAATGTAACCTTGTATTTCCTACCTATTTTTGTAAGTTGTGTTACATTACTTGTTAACATTTCTCTTTTTGTTTTAGGTCAAAGGAGTAGAAGAAAATTTGTGATATAAGTTATATCTTGTTAAAAGACAATCAAGACTGCAGCAATGTCAAAGCGTTGTGTTTAATGAACAATGGTTGGACGAACAACTAAATCCTGAGTTTTCTGGTTAGATAGCTGCTGTGAACGGCAACAATGAATCAACATTTTGTAAAGTGTGCTCTAAAACTTTCAAGCTTAGCAACATGGGGCGTCGGGCAGTCTCCAGCCATGGAAATAGCCCTAATCATTTGAAAAACATCCGTGCTAAAATGTCTCAGCCCAGTCTTGCTTCTTTCACTTCTCTGTGAAAAAGAACTCTCTTTGTAATAACGAACTCTTGCCATCAACAAGCTCAGGAAATGTGGAATCAGTACTTCTAGAAAATATTAAGTGTAATACTTATGTTGTGAAAGATGATGTGAAGCCCAGTGGCCTTAATGCTTATGTAGTGAAAGATGATGTAACAAAGTCGGAAATAAAATGGGCCATGGAAGTGTTGTCCAAGCGAATGTCTCTGAACTCTTGTACACAGTTTAACAAAACATTTCAGTTAATGTTTCCTGACAGTGCAATAACTTCAAAATTTACTTTAGGCAAAAGCAAAGCATCTTATGTGATAAACCATGGATTGGCACCACATTTCAAAGAGTGTTTAATGGACGATCTGAAGCAGTGCACTGACTTTGTAATTTGTTTTGATGAATTACTAAACAAAATTGCTCAGTGTGGGCAAATGGATCAGTTTGTTCATTATTGGGACGTCAATCTGCAAAAAGTTTCCACTAGATACTTAAGTAGTGTGTTTTTAGGACGGGCAACAGCTAATGACCTTTTAGAGAAATTAATTAAAGGTGCGCCTCTTCCCTTGGATAACATGCTACAAGTGTCAATGGATGGACCTAAAGTTAATCTCAGCTTTCTTCAAAAGCTGAAAGATAAACTTAGAACTGAAAATCCAGATGGTAAATTATTAGTTGACATTGGAGTATGTGGTCTTCACGTGGTCAATGGAGCTATGAAAACTGGACTTGAAGCAGTGAAATGGAATATACATCACTTTCTGTGTAACTTGTACTACCTTTTAAAAGATAGTCCTGCTCGCCGTGCAAATTATACTATGATTAGTGGATGTAAAAATTTCCCTTTGAAATTTTGCACTGTAAGGTGGTTGGAAAACATTGATTGTTTGACTAGGGCATTGCTTGTCTATGATCATGTCAAGAAATATGTTAAAAAATCATTGGTTTCCAGCAAACAGCACATGTTTCTTGCAGAATTCATGGAAAGTCCACTCTTGAAATGCAAATTGGCTGCATTTAGAACTATAGCTTCAGAGTGTGAATCTTTTTTGAGAAGGTTCCAGAGCCCAAAGCCTTTAATTCATTTCCTACACACTGATTTGCTGGATCTGATGAAAAATTCGATGGCACGAAGCTTGAAGCCTGACAAATTAAGTGAAACTGATAGTGTCTCAAAACTGTTAACTTTAGATGTATCAAAAAGTGAAAATCTTCTCTCAGTTGAGAAAGTTGATATTGGATTTAGTGCTAAAAAGCTGTATTAAAAGAAGTGAAGTGCTCAGAAAGGGAGAAATTAGAGTTTAAGCTTGAATTTAAGAAACTTGTGACCAGTATGATTGAAAAACTTCATGAGAAAAGCCCACTAAAATTTAAGTTTGTTCGTGGGGTAACTTGTTTGGACCCAAATATTATAGTGCAGCAGCCGAGTCTAAGCAAGAAGAGAGTGGAAATTGTGCTCGAAGTTTTACTTAGTGCAAACAAGATTTCAGATGACTGTGCTGAAAAATCTAATAAACAGTACGCTTCATTGTGTGTAGAAACTCAATCTGCTTTAAAGTCTCAGTTTGATGAATTTTTAGGCAGTCATGATGATTCCATTGGATTAGACAAATTTTACAGTGCTCTACTTGACAACCAAAAACAATTCAGTGAACTTTGGGATGTAATAAAAATTTGTCTCATTATTATGTCTCGTGGAAATGCTTCAGTGGAAGGTGGATTTTCTGTCAGTAAGTCTCTTCTTGTGGAAAATCTCTGGAAGAATCCCTGATTTGTCAGAGAACAGCTTTTGATTGATGCCATTAAAAATGTGGGAGGAGTAGAACACATTGCCATCAATAGAAAGCTTCTTCTTTCTGTAAGAGACTCCAGACGAAGATATCAGGGTTATCTTGAGAAAAAAAGTGTTCTTCAAAACGAAGAAGAAAGAAAACTGAAGGAAAGAAAGAAAATTGATCATGAAATAAAGGAATTGAAGGAAAAAAGACAGAGTACGGAAGGAACTAAAGTTGGAAGAAGCAGCATTGCAGGCTAAGATTTCAGATTGGGAAAAGAAGAAAAGTGGTGTGTAATATAAGAACAGTGACTGTGTTCCTACTGTAATATTTTTATAGTAACTGTTCTGAATATTGTGTATGGGTTTGTTTTGAGTGTTTCTTCAATAAATGTAAAACCGTGAAAAAAAGAGAACTTAAAATTAAAAAGGTGCGAGTTGGACGGCTATGAAAAAGGTGGAGGCAGATTTAAAAATAAATAAGTAATAATAATTCATAATTAAATGAATCAGTTAACTATACGTCAAACGGAAACACTTTTAAATAATGTTTCTCAATTATCCAATTGAATTTTATTTATTATCATGGCACATATATTGAAAAACTCAAATAAACCTATTTGTGTAAGGTCAGGGATTTCTTATATATTTGGTCGTGGAAATCAGGTTTGATAACTCTGTGGACACCCTGGACAAGCTAATTTGTTGAAAGTTATAACAAATTACATACCTTTTAGTATTGTCACCATCCCTTCCATGTTAACAACTTCAACAATCCCTTGCAAGGTAGTTTTGAAGTGCCATGGTTGCTGCGTCCATCTCTTCGTTGCGAAGGTAGTAAGTGCGGCCAGTGGGACATATGGGTTCCACCGTGGTCATGATTTGGCAGACAGGCACTTCAAGTTAATCTTCAAAGTCCTGTGGGTACGTAAAGGATGGAGCAGAACCTTCAGGGTGTATAAACTTCACTTCCACCATCTCAGTTGTCTCGTTTTTGTTTAAAACTACAGCAAGCCACCATTTCTTGTCGTACTCGCATGCTACATATCCTTTAACTTCTGATAGTGAGAGCTTATGATTCAAATCTCCTGGCAATGAAAACTTGTGTGATTGTTCACTCTTTGAAAATACCTTTGTCAGTATTGCTTTATCTGACACAGCGAGAAAACTGTGGAACTTTTGGGTGCCTAGTTATTGGTTTTGAAACCAGAAATCGCTCTTCAAGCACTTTTTCTTCTTCTAAGTGTTGTTTGTTATTAAAAAAAAAAGAACTCAATGGAGTCAGTGCTGGCCTGACTCCATGCAAACAGCTATGATGGTGTCATAATTATCGCACGTTGTACTTGCAAAATAGTTACTCATTTAACTCTACTCTCCATCATTGGCTACTATGTACTAAAAAATTTACTAGCCACTACGAAATATCTGGTCGCCATTTGGTGCCTGGATATTTCGTAGTGGCCATTTAGCAACTGGATATTTCGTAGTGGCTAATAAATAAATAAATAAATAAAATTCTTGCTGCTCCGCTAACAAAGTTAAGTTGCGAAAGACAGTTGTTTGTTTACGTATATACTTAAACATCGCATAAGAAACTATGAAAGAGTAGAAAACTATTGTTGTGAAATAATTTTAAGAAAAAAAGAATGCAGGCCCACATACTGTAAGTAATTTTCGAGGGCTAAACACCCTCAAGTTTTTCTGGGAGCGGCTAACTGTAGGCTACTGTCAGAAGAGCAGTCGCTGTTTTGTTATAGTTGCTAAAATTGGCTTCTCAGTTTTTTGTAATAGTAAAATATTCACTCAGGAGAGTTTTGTCCTCTGCGAACGGGGGAGAGGGTGCAATATATGCTCTTGACCTCGCTGCTGGGTTCATAGGGCTGGTCGCTACCCAAACTCTGCATACCTCCTCTCCAAAGCGTAATGACAATTGTCTAATCTACTAAATAAATAACAATTAACACATACACGTGCACGCTTATTCATAAAATGTAAGTTGAGTATATTTGCTGTTCAATCAGCTGATTTTAGGAGTAGAATAAATATACAACTTACGCACTTATAGGTGTACAGATTTTTATCTATTTAAAACATATTCAAAGATTTCATTTTTAGGGGGGGGAGGAATTGTGTTCTTAGTGGTTTTCACCTGGGCCACGATAAACCATGTACTGCCCATGTTCTCCGTCCCCTTAGAAGATAATGCTAGGCTGATGGGTGACCAGCGGAGTTTTGAACACCCCCTCCCCCATCATGTGGTGGCGAGGAGTCTCAAAGCTAAGTAGCTTTCAAAAATGTTTCAACTTAGTTGGCTGGTAACATGAGTCGAACCTGTCGCCACCCACTCCACTGGTTCGTAAGATGCCTGCGGCCACAGCATACACGCTAACCATGGAATAAATTCTACCGTACATGTATCTGGCAAATTTTTATATTTAATTTCTTTTTGTATTATCAACCGCAACTGAAAATTATGAAAAGCTTTGAAGTTTCCGACTACCCTGCTCATATGAATACGGTGATAATTCCTTTCGAGAGAATTCGGGCCAGATGTAAACCACCTCTCCCACTGTGGGTTTCGGCCCTGCTTTCAACAGGAACAAAGTTAAGGTGTTTCCTGTTTGCTAAAGTACGTAAAACAAATGCAAGTACAAATGAACGAAGTCACACAATGTAAAAAAAAAAAAAAATATCAGAACAAGATATCTTTTTCAATTCTGCTGCAATGACTTGCTAAAGTTAGGAAAAACAACCGTTTTCTAGAGAGCTTGTTTGACAGTGCAAGATTTGAAACCCTCTATCTCAAAGGGAAAAATTTTTTTTTTTGCAGAAAGAAAAAAAAAAATGGGTCTTTTTATTTTAGTCAAGGAACACCCCAGTTTTTTAGAGAAATTTGAGACCATGATGGTACGACCCTGCCTGAGTTGAAATGGAACCCATCAAATGATTTAAAAAATTACTCTACACATCTCATTTTTCCCATCATTTTTGTAAATTTGGAGTCTGGGGTTAAGGGGCCCGGCTCCCCCACACAAAAATTTCCGTAAAATGTGCAGTTTTCAATTTAGAACCACCAAATTTAGTATACTATTATCTATGGTCTCTAACTTGAATCGTAGATTGGATATTGGAGTGCTAAATTGTGTTACAGTTCTTAAAAGTAAAAAATAGAAGTTTTTACTTAAAATTTTGTATGGTGGCCCCTTGACTCTGGGCCCCGACCCCTTCCAAAAACTGTCTGCAGTCTAACCCAGAGTACCATGAGATAATATACCAAATTTGGTGGTTCTAAATTGAAAACTAGATTTTACTGAAATTTCGTGTCTGGGGGCCCCTTGATCCTGGGCTCTGACCCCTTCCAAAAACCATCTGCGGTCTAAGTTAGGGTACCATGAGATAGTATACCAAATTTGGTAGTTCTAAATTATAGAAAACTGTAGAGCTATGGATAATAACTGACATTTATAATTTATTATGCTCCCAAGACATAGAGAAATGTCACTCCTTCAGTTAGCCAATGGAGTACATGCACTGCCGAAAGAGACATACCGTATATACTCGCGTATAAGTCGAGAAATTTGGGACAAAATGAGAGCTTCAAAGTAATGGGGTCGACTTATACGCGGGGTCTAAAAAAAGTCGAAAGTCCAAAAGTTCTTCCCGTGAGGCAAAAGGCAATTCATCCCAAAAGAAATAAAAATGCCGATGCGGTATTAATTACGAAATCGCAACCCTCCGAAAGAAAGAAAGAAAAAAAAAAACCACTGATGTGGTAGAATTATTAAATTGCGACCCTCCTAATTTCTCCGCGCTTTGAAAAGTCTCCTCTCTCCTGGCTTTGCGTATCCACAGCACAGTCACAGCCGCACGTAGAAAGCTCCGCTCTTCCGACTACCAGTTGATTGCGCTGACCTTCGACGTAACGGAGCCATGCGACAGCCAGTGTTAGGTGTTGCTTGTTCTTAATCGCATGTGTTTCGCTTCTCCTATTATGGGTGACACGGACTGTGTAAAGAAACGGATGTCCTATAACGCAGGATTCAAGTTGAAAGTGATTTCTTTTGCAGAAAATACTAACAACTGTACTGCTTCACGTCAATTTGGCATTAACGAAAAGCTGATTCGAGATTGGAGTAAAAAAAAAAAAACGGACTTGGTAAAAATCGCAAAAGGCGCTGCACCGTGGAACGACATCTTTCCCAGAGCTGGAAAGTGTCTTGAATGATTGGATTGTGGGCTGTAGACAAAATGGTTACATTGTAATGCGAACTGGTATACGTTTGCGAGCAATGAAGCTCACAAAAGATGAAAAATTTGCAGCCGCAAATAACACTTTTCGTGCCTCACCAGGTTGGTGCACAAGGTTTATGAACCGCTATGGGTTGTGTCTACGCCAGCGCACCAAAATTGCACTAAAGTTACCTCGTGACCTCGAAGCAAAGATAATGGAATTTCAAAAGTATGTAATTCAAAAGAGAAAAGAGACTGCTTTTGAACTTTCCCAAATAGGGAACATGGATGAAACCGCCATGTGTTTCGACCTTCCTGGAAATAAGACTGTGAACCAAAAGGGCGAAAAAAATATCTTGATCAAAACGACTGGCCACGAAAAATCCAGTTTCACGGTTGTTCTTTCCTGTTTGGTCGACGGCAGTAAGCTACCTCCGGTAATTATTTTCAAACGCAAAACTCTGCCGAAAAGCGTTGTCTTTCCGTCTGGTGTGCTCGTTCGTGCCCATGAAAAAGGATGGATGAACGAATCCGGAACAATTGACTGGTTAAAGAATGTGTGGAACAAAAGGCCAGGGGCACTTTTAAGGAAACCTTCTCTTTTGGTGTGGGATATGTTTGTTGCACACCATTGTGCAGAAGTGAAAAAAACTGCAGAAAATTCAAAAACAACTCTTGCTGTCATCCCAGGTGGGTTGACATCTGTTCTTCAACCACTAGATGTCTGCCTTAATAAGCCTTTCAAGGACAATGTGCGGAGGTATTGGGCAGATTGTATAAGTTCCGATTTGCCCACTGAAGCCAAGGGCGGAAATCTAAAGAAGCCGGATATCGTTTTGATTGCGCGATGGTCAAGGATGCTTGGGATGCGATACCTGCGGAAATGGTCGTGAAATCATTCAAGAAATGTTGCATTAGTAACAAACTTAATGGCACACAGGATGATGAGATTTTTATGAGTGATGATGACAGTGATTCTGATGACACAGGCATAGATGGGAATACTGATGTTTATGATGACGCGCCAATGACAGAGAAAGACTTTTTTTTAACTGTTTGGCGAGTCGGACTCGGAATCAGATTTTGAAGGGTTCCGATGAAGTTTTTGGGTATGCAAATTAAATTTAGTATTATATATATATAATTTTTTTCGTTTTCAAAGATTTTTGAATAAATTCATTGAAATTTTTTTTTTCTCATTCCGGGATCGACTTATACGCAAGTTTCCGATTTCTTACGATTTTTTCCTCTGAAAGTGGGGGGGGGGGGGTAGACTTATACGCGAGTATATACGGTAATTGATTTCACACTAAAGAAGTAAGAACATTATGATTTGAGATTTTTTATATTCAATTCTATATATTTGTTTTTCATTGAAATGTGCATGTTGAGTGGGTGGTGTGTGTATTCTTTTAAAAATCTGCCTTTGTATTCAGTGACTTATCCTTCTCTAAATGTTAAGGCGTGCAGTAAGAGTCAGATGGTTATGGGTGGGATTTTATTAGCGGTGAGGAAACAAGTTCGAACGAAAAGGAATCTTTTGAAAGGAGCTGCATTTTGCACATCAATTGGCATATATGGACTAAAAATACAAAATTAATATCGGGTTATCCCATGTCAATTCAACACGGAAAAATAGCATTTTCAACCTGACCCCCTTTAGATTTTTATGAAACTTTGTAGATATGTTGACATACACAAGAAATGAATGTGTGCGATTTTTTAGCTCAATAACTTTTAAATTTCTTGAGATAGGTCATAAAGTTGAGAAATTTGCCAAATTTCAGTGTTTTGCATGTCATAAAAGTATTCATAACTCAATTTCTTTTCATCACAGGGTGATGAAGTTTGGTTCTTTTTAAAACCTCTTTGTACTGGCTTTAAAATGATAATTACTTAATGCATAATTTTAAAATTTTAATTTCAAGATCTTTGAGGGTGGCAATTGAAGGGCATCCTAAGTTGCATGGAATTTCTAAAATTATATGCTCTGTAAACTTACCATATGACTAAAATGTGCATGTTCCACTGATCAATAGAGAAGCTTTATAATCTAGCCAACTAGCAGCATAAAAAGGAACTGATATGCATTATGTTTAGTGCTGGGTTACTCTTGTTTATAAACCATTTTATGCAATATTTATATAACAATATGAAAACTTTCATATTAACATCTTAGCAGTTCAGCTTTAAATAAGGGTACATGTTATTTGTTGAAAAGAGTTGACATAATGCATTTGAATTTGGCACTGATATCTAATTTTAAGATCTTAAAAAAATATCATCTTGTTCAGCAATGACAATTTTATTGTAACTATTGAAGAAAACTATTTTTACGTAAAAACCAAAATCAAAGTTTGCATCAAGTGCATCACACAAAAATGTTTTCTGTGTGATGCTTTACATTAGCTTGCAGTGAGACTCTCACATCAGAATGGGAAACAATTGCATTCTGGTGTAAATGTCATAATCAGCATAAGCTTTCTCTGTCATTTTAATTATGTTGTAAAAATTAAAATATCTTGCATTTGAAATGTTTTTTGAGTTTTTTTCAGTTTCATGTGAGATTTTATAAATTCATCCAGCTGCTGTATTTTTTACCCACTTTTTGTAATATGTTGGCAAGTTTAAAGTATCTTCCTCGAAGGAATATACATGCATATATGATGAAGAGTCATAAAGATAATGAAAACATTTTTTACTTCATCCTTGCCTTCAAAGATATTCAAGGCACAGCCATTCCTCAAGTGTTCTGCACAGAGACACATTACAAAGACAGATGATATATCTGCGAGTACTATCTCACATTTGGGTGATTCCATGCCAAATCAACCAGTCACTCAATCTGATCATTGCAGGTTTCAATGAAACCTTCAGGGATCATTCTCACTAGTGATATAAATGAGAATGTATTTTTAATTTTTTTTTATCTCATTGGGTTTTTATGTAATTAATTTTTAAAATTTTTAAAAATCGTCATTTTTTGGGCTTACATCAACTTTTTCAATCTTGATTTTCTCATGTTCTTTAAGGCCTAGAGAGCTGTTTGACTCCTCATTTTAAAGATAATTTCATATGTTTTAATTTGATATGCAACTTGGCTATGTTTTGGTGAAAAAAATTAATTAAAAAAAATAGTGTTTTTTAAAAATTTTGAAAAAATGTTTGTAATATTATAAGCTTTAAATCCTGAAACATTTAGAGTGGGATCTCAATGGGATCAGGAGTTATGGTTCCAATGGTATTGTTTTAAATACCAGTTAGGGCTACATTGCTACCTTTTAACTTATTTGTAAGGCAAAATAAAAATAAAATACATTGGCTATAAGGTAACCAATTTACATTAGGGTCTATTACAGATAATGATTTACTAAACCCTGCAACGGTAGCCCTAGTCAAAGAATTCTATCAAAGTGATAAGGTTAGGCATCAAACGTCTGGTAAAAAAGACTGTTTCAGTAAAAAAAGATGGCAAACGTGTACATGTTCAAGAGTATTTAATTTTAAGTACATTAAAAGAATCATATGCACTATTTAAGAAGCGTTACCCTGATCAGCGAATTGGAATTTCTAAATTTTGTGAGCTTCGTCCCAAGCATTGTGTTCTTCCTGGGTCCAGTGGGACACATTCTGTGTGTGTTTGCACAATACATCAGAATGCCAAATTAATGATGGCTCAGTGTAAAATACCGGAATTGAGAAATGGCGAACTCCCGATTAAAACATACAAAGATGAAACCAGCAATATAATTTGCAAAACGCCAACATCTAAATGTTACTTCACCAATTGTGTTAATTGCCAGGGATGATTTGAAGGCTCGGTTTGAAGAAGCTTTTGAGCTTACTAGCATTGAAAATGTCAGTTTGAAACAATGGATGCAAATTGATAACAAGTGTGTCCTGGAAACTATTATAAAACCGACAGAAGAGTTTTGGGATTCTTTGTTTCAGAGTTTGCCAAAACTTTTAAGACACTCTTTCATTGCTACTCAACAGTCTTCCTATTTGCGACACTAGAAAGAAAATCTACCTAAAAACCAATGCATTGTACTTTGTTATTTTGCTGAAAATTAGGCATTTGTGCTTCAAGATTCCGCACAAGGCTTTCATTGGAACAATGCTCAAGCAACAATACATCCGTTTGTTATATACTACGTTGATGAGAAAACCAAAAAGTTGGTGCACTTGAGCATAGTTATTCTTTCTGATTGTATGGTGCATGATACAGTTGCTGTTCATGTGTTTCAATGCCTCATGATTGACTTTCTTAAACAGAATCTGCCCCATAAACCCAAAAAGCTGAATTACTTTTCAGATGGAGCATCATCACAGTACAAAAACAAATCAAACTTTCTTAATCTCTTCCATCATGAGAAAGATTTTGGCATCAAGGCGGAATGGAACTTCTTTGCATCATCACATGGAAAAAATTGCATGTGATGGTGTCAGAGGAACTGTTAAACGATTAGCGGCATTGGCCAGTCTAGGAATGATCTACAATGATCAAATTATGACCCCTCACCAACTTTATGATTGGGCTAAAGACAATATTGTCAACATCAGTTTTTTGTATTCCACTACAGACGAATACGAGGCAGAGGAAAATACCTTGAAGAGTAGGTTTGAAGCAGCAACAACAATAAGGGGTACTCAACAATTTCAGTTACAGTCCTGTGAATGAGACTAGAGTTTTAGTGAAAAGCTACTCTCTGATGATGATCTGGACATTAATGACATTGTTGGCTTTGTTACATGCTAATACTCAGACAAGTGGTGGTTAGGTTGAGTGTTAGGAATAGGAGATGAAGTAAGAATAAGTTTTTTGGAACCACATGGCCCTTCTCCATCTTTCAAATACCCACAATTTACTGACATACTAGTTGTGCATAAAAGTGAGGTTTTAACAAAAGTTGATCCTACAACAGCTACAGGAAGAGTTTATCGACTTACAGACTCAGAAACCAACAAGTTAGTAAAATCATGCAATGCATTGATTATGATATGCTTTCCAACATACCAGAAATTATTACTCAAGTTATGTGGATAATGGCTGTGGAATAAATCTCACTCCTGTGTCCTGACCTTTGACCCCATCTCGATGATATTCAACAGAACCGGTTCACTGTACCTCCGGAACAACATGATAAAGTTTTGTCACAATCCAAGCATTTTAGGTAAGTTATGATGCACAAGGGCAATGGAATGGATCCCACTCCAGTGTCCTGACCTTTGACCCCATTTTGCCCATTTTCAATAGGGTTCGTCCCCAGTGGCTCCCTACCACATACTAAAATTTCATCGAAATCGAACCATTTTTACGTAAGTTATGACGCATAAGGGCAATGGAATATATCCCGCTCTTATGCCCTGCCTGACCTTCGACCCCATTTCGCCTATTTCCAATAGGGTTCATGCCCAGGTGGTTCCCTACCACATACTAAAATTTCATCAAAATCGAACCATATTTATGCATGTTATGATGCATAAAATAAAGGCAATGGAATGGATCCTGCTTTTATGTCTTGACCTTTGACCCCATTTCGCCCATTTTCAATAGGGCTCGTGCCCAGGTGGTTCCCTACCACATACTAAAATTTCATCGAAAGCGAACTGTTTTTACGCAAGTTATGACACATAAAAGCAATGGAATGGATTCCGCTGCTATGTCCTGACCTTTGATCCTGCTTCGCCCATTTTCAATTAGGTAGGGGACCCAGGTGGTCCCCTACCACATACTAAAATTTCGTCGAAATCGAACCATTTTCACGTGAGTTATTATGCAGACGGACGGACAAAGCTGGAGCATATACGCTTCTTCAACCTATGGTTGGAAAGTGTAAAAAAGGCAAACAAGAAATTATTTGTTAACTTAAAGAACTAAGAGGTCGCTATTTTGGCATAACTACAACTCCGAGTGCTAACTAAAAAAACTTTTATTAATTTTACCAGGTAAAACTTTTAGCCTGTTGGGACTATCCTTCCCTTGTTTTATGTTTGACTATGCATTAGTATGATGTATTATGTAGATTTTAAAACTCAGTGTCTGTTATCATGTAAACACACTAAAACGAGAATTATAATCCATTATTACTTGTACAGTAACTTAATTTTTTTGCCATAGCTCCTGATCCCATTGAGATCCCACTCAAAAAGTTTCAGGATTTAAAGCTTATAATATTACAAAAAACATAGTGTTTTTCAAAATTTTTAAAAAACACTATCTTAAAAATTATTTTATTATTATTTTTACCAAGCTTAGTCAAGTTGCATATCAAATTAAAACATGAAATTCTCTTTAAAATGAGGGGTCAAACAACTCTCTAGGCCTTATAGAACTTGAAATTCAAGATTGAAAAAGTATGTAAACACAATGTAAAACCCGACTATTTCGTCACTTTGGTAAAACGATCATACTACTTCAAAGGAGAGACTTTTACCTGGTTTT
This sequence comes from Macrothele yani, assembly GCA_039090855.1. Lineage (NCBI taxonomy): Eukaryota > Metazoa > Arthropoda > Arachnida > Araneae > Macrothelidae > Macrothele > Macrothele yani. Next base: position 76,375,773 of record CM076993.1, on the reverse strand, counting down.
CTATTAAGGCTTTCCAAAATTCCTTTCTCTTTCAGAATTTTTTTTTATTGTCTTACCATATAATTAGGAGCATTGAACTCTTGCATGCTTTTCCTAACACTTTATGACTCTGGTAAGCAAGTCAAAATCATCAACTGTTTATCTCTAGTGCAGTTAGAAAAATTACTTTTAAGATTGTCCATAAAGAGTCGTGAAGTATTTCATCCTCGTCATCAGATGACTCTTGAATATTTGTAAAAAGCTTCCGTTTCATAGCAGAACTGATTTTTTGAATTTTGGTTGAAGCCATAACATTTAGATTTTAGCTTTTTCTTATTGACAGGTGATTCACCCAATTCATGGAGCGAAGTATTCAGTGTCTCAATTACTTCTGACGTAGGTGCAAAATTTTCATCCATTTTCTTATCAGCGCAGGTTTCATTTGCTTCTTGACTAATTTTTTAAGTTTTCGGCTGCTTTCTGTAAGAATCACAAATTTTAGTCTCTTTTGATAAGTCATCAAAATTTTCCAACATCCAGTCTGTCACATTTCTTAGCTTTTTTTTATCCCTTATTCTATGGTCACTTTTTTAAAATGGATTGAAACATTGTATTACTGCATATCTTGTACTTTCCATTGTTGATTATTTGTGCATAAAATGTAAAATTCAAATAGTAAAATAACTGCCTCCCATTACCGGTTCTTATTTTTCCTAAAAAATTCCTGCAACAGCTTCAATTTATAAAAGTCTAGTTTCAAAACTGAAGAGGATATACATACTTTATTCAATTTAAAGTTTTCAAACACATATCACTTTCACTGCATGAAACACAGGGTCACCATCAAAACCTAAAGCAGACTGAGAAACACATCTGATCACCATCAAAACCTAAAGCAGACTGAGGTCTGCAAGGTAGGAATGCAAGTTGCTGCTTGTTGGGTCTTGTTACCAATGATCTAAACAACAGAATCAGTTTTTCAAATCAGAACATGCAGAGTTTTGTCCAAAACAAAATGTAGCCTACAGTACAACTGCACAGTCTTATATTCTTTTATATTGTATTGGGAATTATTACAAATTCTGAATAATGAAATTAATAAAATTTTTAAACCCATGTAGTCTCAGATTTTAAACAAATCAATTAAAATGAAAACATTGTTTAAATAAATGGTTTTAAATAACAATACTATATCTATTGTTATTAATGAAACTTTTTGAAGATTTAGCCCAAATTTATTTTCAATTTAAATGTTTTTTTAATTTTTTTTTCATTAAACTCTTGTGTTAGGCTAAATTTGAATATAGCTTTTTAAGTACACCCATTATCATCCCAAGTTACAACTCACACAATCAAATACCAAACATATAAAGATTGTTTTAAAAAAATTCGAATTTTTTGGAGTGTCGCATTTTGAAAAATTCAAAATTTTAATTTGAATTTTAAAATTTGAATTATTTTTAATCTTAACCCCTATGGTGTTGTACATCAACTAAAAGAGCATAAAAAATATTACAAAAAGATACCTTTCCCATCTCTCAATCTTAATTAGGGGAGCTGCAATCACAATTTAAAAACATATTTATAAATCTTCCGATTTTTGGGTGTTTTTGGACATTTTATATAGCTGTATTTTCAAAACCAGGTGGATATATGACTATGAAATTTGGTATTTTTCTTAATCTATATAGAGGCCACCTATGTACCTAATTTCATTAAAATCTGAGATAGTAAAGTCAAGTCGCTGTGTTGAGTTGATACAGACCCAGCCAAGTGCTGATTGACATAAATGACCAATTTGATCTCTCCTGCCATTGTGTCTCCTTGGACAGAACCAAAAGCTGGCTTGCATATAGTGTCAGGGAGAAAAGATGCAGAACTTGTGTCTGTTTGACTTTCCCATTACATTTTTGTATCTTTGCAGTTTTGCCTTTGCTATTCAGCAGGTACAAGAGGGGTTGCAACTGTAGTTTTTATTCACTGTATATTTCTGCAAGATTTTGATCTTGAATGATAAATTTAGAATTTATCAATGGAATTGTGATTTTTGGATATTCCCATTTTCTAATAGCAAAAGATATGGAGTTAAATTGAAAAATAAAATAAAAATAAACTGGATTTTTTTATCAAGCCGTGAAGTTGAATGTGCATACACAGTGGTTATGCATGGCACACAAAGTTGCATGGAAGAAAAGAAGGAAGGGAAACTATACAGTGCTCTGATTACGAAGCACTTTGCAACTTATCAAAAGCCACCTTCATGGAATAACTTGCTTCAGTCTGAAAGGCAGGAGGTTCTCCCATATGGGCAGAAAGACAGATGGGGGAGAAAAGCAGAGCAGAAATGGTTCTTCAACTTCCAGTTGGAAAGCATTATAAAAGACCCTATTCTGGGGTCACTACTTGGGCAAAAAAGTGCTGCTGTCTTAACCCAAATATTTTTATTCAGATCTCTGTTTCCTACAGTTCAAAATTTACATAAACTGAAGTATGGCTTGCAATTTTGATATTCAAGTTTTGTGTAGTAAATATCTGAATTTCAAAAAATCCAAAAGCTGCCATAGCCAATCCTAGATATTTTGAAATCATGTTCAGTTCTTCTTAAACTCGCAAATTCCAAAACAAATGAAAAATAAAAAATTACTGGCCACCTGGGCTAGTAACATAAATAGTTCACTGGCCTGATAGAACTTTTACTGGCCAATGGCCATTGGACCATCAAGTAACTTGAGCGCTGTTCGTTGGTGTTTTTTTATGCCGTCAGATTTTGGCAAAGTTGAAATCATATAATCCATTTTATTAAGAGCTGAACTGCAGGCTTACTCTGTGCTCTGAGTTTGAAATTCACAGTTTGTATAGCAGAATAGATAATGTTTATTCTTCCTGACTTTATGATTATAATTTCAACTGTCATGCTGAAAGAACTTTCAGCCTGAGAACCATGAATATATGATATAAAAGCTTTCACTATTTTAAATCGTAACAAAAATAATAATAATAATAATAAAAATAAAAAAAAATAAAACTGTTACAGGAGAAATCTTCTTTCCATCAAACTTCTGTTTTCAGAAATTTTCTCTCCATTCTCAAGCTGAAATACAAATATATTTGACAGAAGTACCTCGCGAGAAAAAAAAAATGTGATATGAGAGAAATCTTCACTCCATGTAACTTCCATTTTTAAAAGTTTTAAAAGATGGAATCCCAAACCCAAGTGGAACCTCCCGGTCCCCTCCAACCAGTCCCCAAAATATTTTCAGTTTTTTTCTTCTTTGCATCAATCTTTAGAATGACCTGAAAGATGACAGCAAAAGTGGAATTCTATGAATCTGTGGTAGAATCTTGTGCCAATAACCTCTGACCTCAAGATTTGACCTGTCGCTTTAAAGAGAATATCTGAGTAACGCCTTCTTTGTGTGTGTGTGTGTGTGTGTGTGTGTGTGTGTGTGTGTGTGTGTGTGTGTGTGTGTGCGCGTGCATGCATGCGTGCGTTGAATTGTAACATTTGAAACACAAGGAAAAGATAAAATGTAAACGAACTGCACTTTTTCTGCTTTTTAACAGTTTGGGATGGATGGATATATAGGAACATAACAATAGAAACTTGGCTGGCATCACTTTTTGCATCTGCTAACAACCCAGTGTAAATGTGGTAGAAAACTGTACAGCAAGCAATAGTGAAAATTCTGTATGTTTTTTGGTATGTCTGATACCGGTACTACTCTTGGCAATGCTTGTCAAGTTAATATTTATGTGTAGGTGGTTATGCCTGTTAAAAGTAAGTCCCCCCACCAGCCAAGAGATTCCTAAATACAAAACTGACAAAAAAATTTCAAATGTCTCCTTCCCCTTGGAATCTAACCCATCTTTATCGGAATGTATTTACCACCTTGCTATTGTGTTTTTTCACAAAATCTTTTTTTTACCCTGTAATTTTGTATGTGCTTTGAAAAAGTTAGAAGTTGTGTGTTAGTTTTTGTTGCCAGGGTTTTGGTTCCACTACCACACACAGGCGTAGTGTTGGGTGGCAAGGGGGAAGAGGGCACATTCCCCTCCAACTTTAAATTACGAAAAAATAATAACTATTTATTTGCCTTTTAAATGATGTTATAAAGTGTGACATACAATCAAGGGAACAACTCTACACAGTAGCAAGCATTGCTATGACTGTTTTCTAGCAGTCATTCCATACACAATAGCAATATAGTCATCTGATAGTTTTCATCATCTGGTGACTGCGTGAGGTGCTTTGAAAGGCGTGTTTTTTTTTACATCCTCATGAGTGTGAAACAACCAAGCCTGGTACACCTTGTAGTTTTGGATATATTAAGCATGTAAAAACCTAAGTTTTGGCAACTGAAAAGGAGCATTTTCGGAGAAACTATTTCCGAGAGTGCTCCTCCCCCAATTTTTGGTCATGCTACACCTATGCTACCGCATGTCAGAATAAGAACAATTATGCTTTCATACGCAGCCATTTGGGACCTTTTTGAGACTTATCAGTCCTGTGAAAAAATTTTTTAAAAGTGGTATGACTTTCAAAGCTGAATTCACTCATTTATTTCACCATCTAATCTATTTTCTTTTACATGCTTCCTAAATACTCAAACTCATAAACCTCAAAATATGAATTGTATGTAGATATATCACAAAATTTTAATCTTGTTGCAGAGGTAAGGATGCATGCTTTTAACCTTAGGAATTATTACTCTATTTTAAATGTTGCTATACTTACTAAAATAGGTGAAATAACCATGTCCAAAGAACAGATTTTTTTTTTTATTGTACTGCATATATTTTTAATAGAATTAAAAACAAACAGTATTTTAGAAGAGAGGATTTTTTCTTTGGCTGTCCTTTGCAGGCTGAGGGCAGTGGGGTGGGTGTGCTACTTCTAAAAATCACAAAATACGTCTTTAAAATCATGTGAAGTATTTTTACTACCTGTCCAAAAACTTACTGCAACTGCTGCATGTATCAGTAAAAAGAGTTGTAACATTTAAAAGAATTTGTAAGAAGAGAGGACTTTATTCTCAGAAAACTTAGTATCTTGCCAAAGGTATGTTGAACTCTTCATTATTAGCAGTAATTAAAAAGTAATGCATAGCAAAAAAGTTCATGCCCTGTTTTAAACAACCAAAATTTTGTGATATTTACAGAGAAATTTCCAAAAAATTGCCTTCTTTTAAAAGGAAGACATCAGCTGACTCTTTTTCATAGCCCTCTTCCCCATAGGAAAACATAAGTTTACCCCCCCCTCCAATTTTCATGCTACACCAATGCTCAAAGCCATTCAGACTAATATTGTATTTGGTACCTACAATTCCTTACTCACAAGCCATTTCTGTTTTGTTTTTTTCCCCGTACTTATATTCAGTTTGAATTTCATACACACTTCGTTCATCTTGGACAACATAGTCTGCAACTCACTTTTGCTTGCAGACACAGCAGGACTGTGTCATTAGCATACATCAACCTGGTATACATGAAAATTCCTAAATCGTAATAAACAAATACTCTCTGTTTTGGGACCATTCATGCATGCATCAATAAACATATTTAACAGCCATAGCAACATTACACAACCTTGTCTGACTCCTGCACTGATAAAAAATCAATTCAATAAAACACTGTTTACATGTGCACATGCTCTACTGCCAGTGTACATCATTTTACACCCTCAAGTAAATTCCCAGCTGAACCATAATTTTTCAAGATTTTTAGAAAAAGCATCCTGTTTATTCTGTCCTAAATCTTCTACAAATGCAACAAAAGTTTTCTCACCAACAAACAAATGGTGTTCAATCAACATATGCAATGCAAAAATTTGGTTAGTACAGATCTTATGTAGCATAAAGTCACTTTGTGCATTTTAGACCTTCTCTGCTATCAGTTTCTGTACTGTATCAATAATTTCTACTGGAAGGACAGGAGTTATTTGGACACAACATTCTAGTAAAGAAAAAAAAATCAACTCCTTGTTGGTTTTATACTGGAGTTGTTTCAGTGAATTTTCTTCACCCCATGCAGCTCATTGGCTATTTTGGGGTCTTGCAAAACATCAGGATTCATCTCCAGTTATCATTTAAAAAAAATCTGTTTGCCATCTCAAACAAATTCTGACACAGCAACTCACTTCTCCTCCATCAATGCATGCAGTAGAAGGCGTGAGCAGTTTTTCTTTTTTGAAATCTTTGACAACAATCGAATACACAATGTCCTTACTGATAAGAAGCTAGTTTGCTATCATTCAGAGGACACAGGTGATGTTTTTCCATTAACAGCTGCAGAACTTTGTTGACGCTGGAGTCTGTATGAGACTGAGGAAAGGCCCACCCCATCCACACATCTTCTTTGAACAGTTTCTTGCCCTTCACAAAATTGCCCATACCAATGAAAAATGTTAGATTGTGATAGTGCTTCATCTCCATAAGCTGCATACATCATTGCAACTGTTGCAGTTGTGCCTTTGTCCAGCTTTAAAACAAAATTCAATTGCCAATCTTTACTCAATATTTGAACCCATGACAAAGGTGATTTTTATGACCAACTTTTAAGCGCGACTTTTCAGTAGGAACTGCTTCGTGCACCCTCTGCTGAAACTTAACACTGAGCCAGTTCAGCTTTGATAGTGAATAATTCAAACAATGGCCAATGGGGTGATTCTAACAGTATCATGTGTACAAAATCAGTCCTAAAAATTTTCAGACACCTTGTGTAGCTTTATAAATCTCTTCTAGTGATATCTCTGCTGTGCATTTTTCTCTCTAGGTGGCATCATCTGTTTCTACCCCTAATTCATAATTACTTGGAAATTCTAATAACTCATAGCAGTATTCACCCTATCTTTCACTTAATTCTTTAGACTCTCAGGTAATTTCTCCATTCCTATTTCTAGCACAGTTAAAAAAAAAAAAAAAAAAGAAAAAAAAACTTTTGTCCCCCCCTTTTTTTTTTAGTCTTTACACTTCTGGAAAAGTTTACTTTCTTTCCAAAAAGCCAATTCTTCCTAATCCATCTTATTGTTTGTACAGTTTCCTGTGCTCTGATGTTCCTTCCAGTTTAGTTGTTTCACACTTTTTATGGTAATATTTGTCAGTAACTTCTTGCCTTGCAACATCCCCAGAAATGCTTCTTTTTTTCTTTTTCCCATTTTTGTGGCTCCTTTTAATCTCACTGTTCCACCATGAATTCATTACCCTTTAAACACTACAAGAAAGAAAGTGCAAGAAAAAGAAAATGTGAAATCATTTGCTTGCGTCATCAAACTGAATTCAAATTGAAGAGTGTAAATCTGATTTTAACCAGAGCTTGGGTTAAAACTCTTGTTACTGTAATGTAACATCTGCTGCCAGTCTAGATAAGATACAGATCAACCTGGTGAAGTTCCCTTTTTATAAATAAATAAAATTGCTGTTGATGGTCGTGGAACACTTCCCACTAGAGTTTTACTAGATTTTAAATTTAATCCAGACTAATTTTCAAAATGAGTACCACTTCTTTCTCCATTGATGTTTACTTCTGCTGCTTACCACAAAAGTAAATATTGATGAAGGTCTTACGAAGAAGTAGTACTCTCAATAAAGACTAGTCTGAAATAAATTTTAAAAATTTCTAGTAAAAACCCATTGAAACATGTTTATATGTTTGAAACAATAGTGATATAGGGTCCTTAATTAGTGAAATAGTTGTGTGGATGAGACTTAAGTTACTACAGAAAACTTCTTCAGTTATGTGTGTCTGTCTACAAATAGCACAAAGGCCATTTGTGGTCATGGAACTCTTAATACAAGGCAGAAGTCAGCAACTAGCACATTCCATTCTGTAAGAATGCAACCACGCAGTCAGCTATGTGTCAGCCGATCCCATGTGATATTTATGAATAATGGTTAGGTAGCATGCAAAGAAATAAAGATAGTTCTCAGAAATGTAGGGCTTAAGCAGTTGCAGATGTACTAGCTGTGTGTCTTGAATTACAGATCAAATATTAAGTCTTGATCAAACCTAGCTTTTTAGTAAAAAACAAGAGTGGTTAGATTTCAATTCTGTTTAGATTTGTAATGGCACCAACTCCAATCTCCCCAATCTTTCTGTGTCAGTCTGTTCTGGTCCAAGAAAGTTCTATGCTTTATTTTTGGTTAGCTCTTCATTCACTAAATAATTTTAGAAGTCTTTGCAAGTATCTTTTATTTTCTTACATGTTTTCTTGAAGCTACTGAGTAACTGCAGTATGTGATCTATAGTGGTAAAAGTATTTAATTTGCATTTGTGGAAAAAAAAGTGAGTTATTTTTGGCTGAAGGGTAGAACCACTTAGATTTTCTCATGAGAACCATTACTGCAATCTCAGTTAACCTTTTTATACATGAAACGTGTGACAGCAATTAGTTGGTATCTGATGTGCTAAAATCTTCTGAAGAGAAGATATGCTGTCTGTGTTTCAGAAACTATTTTCTAAAGACAGCATTAGTGTGATAAAGTATGACATTTGTGATATATATATATTACTGATACCTTATCTGGGCATTGTGCGTTTATCTTTGTGGAGAAACCTGTGACTACTGTTTGATCAAAATGAATTCCTAATGTGCTCTTGGTACCAGCATTTTTCTTTTGATATCTGCTCATAAAATCTTTGCTTTATCAGTTGCAGTGTGTTGCAAAACTATACCTTTGCCAGCATTCATTATGATAAAGTTAGTAAGGAAAATGTTAACACTATACTGCACAAGAGCTTTAAAAGATTTTTTTTATTTGTATTCTATGTTCATTTTCTTTCCCCCTTCCCCCAAAATTTGGACCAATTTTATCTCATCCTTGTACATGCAATGGTTTCCTCTTCTTTTTTTTTTTTTTTTTTTTTTTTTGTCTGTCTGTCAGCTGGATCCAGACGAACAGTATTAGGACCCTGTTGCATCCTTCACATGCAGAGTAGCAGAATGTAGAAGTATGCGCATATGCTGTATGTGGATAATTTCCAAATTATTAGCAGGTTTTGCAGATAGTTTTTGCTTATAGATTAAAAAAATAAAAATGCTATTTACCATAGTTAAAACACTTAAGACTTTACTCAGATTAATAAACTCAATTCTATTTTAACTTGAACTTTCAATTAGTTTTCACTCACATCTTCAGAGTTCTTTTGTTTTACAAACATTTCTGGCCTCTAGATTTTATCAAGGCCTGTTCTCAACATATAGGAACTGTATCAAAAGTTTTGTTTACAAATAAAGAATTTAAATTTTATTGCCAGGTTTCTCTTTTAGTTGCCAGTTATTAAATTAAAACCATTTCTTTATGTATTTTGTAAGTTTAGTATTTTTGAATTAAGTTGTTGAAAATGCTATTTATAATTTTTGAAGGTTCATCAATGGAACTATTTTTCGGGATATAAAAACCTTTAATTAGTCTTGTTTTTATGAGGTTCATAGTTCAACATTTTAATATTTTGCCATAAAAGTCTATTTCACACACATTGCTGCATATTCAATTGCAATGTACTTATTTTGTCCTCATTGGAATCTGTGATGTTCTAATAACTGTTTATTGTTTTATTAATTCTTCTTTAAATTATCTTATTCTATTGTTATCATGGTTCGCTCATCACAGGTTTGCGGCAAGTTTTCTGTTTCAATGGTTGTGTATGCAGATACATTTTATTTTTATAAAACTGTTCACATATATAGTTCAATTTTCCCCACCCCCGCACGAGGATAACTGGTTTTCCAGTTATTTGGGGAGCGGCGCCCCCACGGCCCGAGCTGACCTTGTGACTGGTCAACATCTGATGTCATGCCAACGCTTGTTTTTTTTTTTTTTTTTTTCGGTGCTGTTGGAGTTTGCAGGGACGGCTGTTCATCCAGCTGTTGGGGAGTCGCGGCCCCACGATCCCGAGCTGGTCTTGTGTCTCGCTTTTTCGTTTTTATTTATTTTCTGCACTGGCCAGTTGCCCATGTTGTAATCTCTACCTAATCGCTACCATGCTATGTACTAACACCCCGGTCTTGTGGTTTTGTTACCCTCCACTACTAACTGTTTATATTAACCGCTCAGTTCGTAGGTTGCTGAGATTCCGTTTAGGTTCCACTCCAGGGTTTGTCTTCCTTGGATTACTTTTTTCCTTTTAGCTGGTTTGGGTGCTAGACCTACCTGCATGTTTGCCGCGTGCGGAGACCCATGAGGCGGAAATGGGATGTCTGGCGGCTGAGGTCGCAGGAGACCGGAGAAGTGCCTCCTGTGTACCAACACTCCTCTTCGACCCCGGCTTCGCTGTAAACGGGAGGCTAGAGACTAACCCACCTCTAGTCAGAAGTCTTGTACCAAGTCGTGTACAGGGTTTTAGCGGCTTTTTGGTCATATAGCACGGCAGGGTAAGCCCGGGGGCTGTGGGATCATGCCAAAGGCGTTGGCATGACGGTACCCGGAGGCCGAAGTGTCTGCCGAGTGCGTGTGATCAGAGCCAACGGACTATATCTGCAGCGTATAAGCTCCAGAACTGTGTCCAGCGTCATTTTCTTGGCTTGCAGACCTCCAGTTCTCCCTTGTAGGGCTCGGTGGTGGGTGGAGTAGTCTGCAGACGAATCCTCCTCCTTTTTTCCTTGGGTAAAAACAAAAACAAAAACTCTAAATTCAAGTCACCTGAGAAAATGATAGTTGACAACGACTCTCCTTCGTCTTCTCAACCTACCAAGTCCCATAACCTTAAACGGTCTTTAGATCATGACCTGGACCAAGAACGTGGAACCTCTTCTTCGGCAGCTGCTGTACCAGTCGCTCCGAAGCGCCGTCTCCCCTCGATTGCTGTGAATACGCATGCTACACACTTAGTTGTAGAATCTATCGATCCGAATGAGAGACTGTCCACCAGATCTCCCTTTTTCATTTCTAAAGCTTTGGACTCTGCGGTTGGCTCCTTGAAGTCTGTGAGGAAGCTTCGCTCTGGGGACCTGCTTGTCCAAACTTGCAGTGTTTCTCAGAGTAACACTCTTCTGCACCTCACTAGTCTTCAAGGCATTCCTGTCAAAGTGACACCTCACCCGTTTCTTAACACCTCTCGGGGTGTTATTTCGGAGTTTGATCTCTTGCCATGCAGTGAGGATGAATTGGTGAGTGAACTTGCAGATCAGGGTGTTATTGCTGCACGTCGTACGATGTTCCGGCGCGATGGTACTTTGATTAAGTCTAAAAATGTAATCTTGACTTTTAACTCCCCGAAAGTTCCGACCGAAATCAAGGCTGGCTACTTGGTCTGTGGAGTTCGCCCATACATTCCCAGTCCTCTGCGCTGTTTCAGGTGCCAGAGGTACGGGCATTCACAACGTTCATGTCATAGTTCCGCTCGTTGCGCAAATTGTGGCTCCAGTGAACATGACGGGGAAGGTTGCACTTCTGCTGCCTGCTGTGTTAAATATGGTGAGGCCCATGCAGCTTACTCCCGCAACTGTATGAAATGGAAGGACGAGATGGCGATCCAGCGCCTCAAGACCCTGGAAGGCCTCTCGTACCCTGCTGCCAAGGCCAAGTTGGGTATTCCCAACAACCGACAGCGTACTTTTGCCGCAGTAGTTCAGTCTCTGCCACAACCTGTGCAGCCCTTTGTTCCGCGCCCTGTAGCTCTCGCCGCACTTGCCAAGAGATCTACAGCTGAACAAGCGACACAGGTGGATTTCACCGAGCTCCAGCTTATTCGACCAGCTGACTCTGCACCTTCTCTTTTGAAGACGACCGACTCTTCCAGTTCCCAGCAGAAAGCCTGCACGTGTGGAAGACCCGGGCCTAAATCCGCAAAGGTGTGCAGTGTCCATCCAACTGTCGCGGTCCAACTGACCAACATTGCAACTGTCTCAGACTCAGCGAGGTCCCCACCCTCAACCAACATTATAGAGGAACATAAGGGGGAGGAGAGTGACAGTTCGTCCCTCTCCTGTGACTCATCTTATGTGTAGTTGTGTTCGTTTTCGTGATGTGTTTTATCACTCTCATTCCTCAGTTTTACTTAATCAGCTAGTTTCTAACCATTGTACCATGTTTTTAATACTGTTTGTTTCATTGTCTTTTTTGGCCCATCCATCATTCTCATGGTTCGGTTTTACTTGATCAGCCAGATTTTGGGATTTATGCCACGTTTTTGAATACTGTTTGTTTATCTTGTGTCTGGCGCTCTTTGGCCAAACATGGCCCTTGCGCCATAAAAATCAACCAACCAACCAATTTTCCCACTTTCAGACCTGAAAACTAAAAATTTGCGTTACTGTGAACTTACTTTATATAATTAACTAAAAACTGTTGAGAATTTAGTTGGGTATCCTAGATCTTGAAAAAAAAAAAAATTACTGTACAATTTAGGACAATTTCTGCTTGTAGCATTCAGTATAAAAAGTTTTGAACTGGCATTATGAAAAAGAGATGGTATTAAATAGAAAAATTCTATTCATTTTAAAATTTTATAATTCATCTGTAACATTGAAGTTCAAAGGGGATTGCAGAATAGAATAATAGCTATATACTATATTCACTACTGTTTCACACATTATATACGTTCTGTGCGTTGTGTGCACGTTTGCAGCAAAATCATCCTGGCATTTATATATCATATGAATAGGAATAATATTATAAGTTTTAATTATTATATTATCAAGGACTCACCTTGTATCGGCATTCCAGCTTAGTAAGCTTCCTCTTGTATCTTGAAAAATATGTTTATCTAGCGTGTCATTAGCCACGTAGAATCATCGTATTAAAAATAGGCCTAATTGAAATTTGCGACCAGGGTTTAAATTCAAATAAAACACTACTATGGATATCATACAAAGAGAGTGTGAAAGAATTATATACAATGTAATTAAGAAACATGTGTGTCTAGCGTGTCATTAGCCACGTAGAATCACCATATTGCCAATAGGAAATTAACATATCTTTCAAAATGAGTGCTTCTGTTGGAGAGAATTACCTGCCCCCTTAGCTGTGTCTCTGTGTATATGCATGCATATGTACTACATCAGTATGAAGGCAATATGTGGTATCTGTAATTTGTTCCTGTTAATTTACAAATTTAATGTTGATACTGTTGAGAGCAGAAAACTGAAAAGTTTCAAACTTAGTGGCTGCTTGCGTACTAGTTCTGGTAAATCTGCAAAACATGTTTACATAATTTTCAGTGCTGGTAGAAACTTTTTTAATTTCATTAAAAATAGTAAATATTAATGTTAACAAGTGCTATTTTATTGAAGTATTTGTGGTTCATAGTGGATTTCTAAGTGCACAGTGGAAAGTGTATTTTTGCCACCCCAGCGGTTGAGTTGTCAGTGGCATAAGTTTCTGGCTAGTCATCTGAATGGGGCCAGGTTGAGTCCTGAATGAGTCATGAATGGTGTATTTGTCATATGACTCTTTCCTTTTCCTAGAACCAGTGGCCCTGAATTAGGGACAGGCAACTGTATGTATGGCACTTAGAGTTGCTCATGATAGTTGTAAAGCCATGAAACAAACAAAAGTGTTCTCCTAATTTTGCGTAAGCTGAAATTAAGTGTGTCATGAGCTATGTAAATTTCTGAGTATTGATTTAAATCAGACTTGAAAGAATAGAATGTATAAAAAATCTTCACTTAACATGCCCTTTCATTATGCATTTTGGGAGTAATTTTGTTTTTATCATTTTTCTTATTAAGTGAACCATCTTTGCCATTGCTGAGAGTTCTTTGCTGTGCTACATCATCTGTCACTTTTATAGAGAAGTTTTTGAAATCGTTCTTCATCAAGGGTCTTTTTAAAGTAGCAGCCAGTGACTGCAGTTCATCTAGCCTATCTGTAGAAAAAAGTGATTACCCACTGTTCATACCATTGCAGTCTCTGTTCATCCCACATTGACAATCCACCTCAAAAAAATTGACTTAACCACAACTCCATTTTTCCTTTTGATGGCAAGCAGCAACTTCAAGAAATATGTGATTTTATGAGTTTTTTTTATTAATTTTTATATGCAAGATTTTGAATTATATCAGACAACTTATTGCGAGCAAAATTCATGCACACATAAAAAATTTTCAAACACATGTGTGCCACGAAGGTAAACAAGTTTATTGGTTACAATTCTGTTAACAGTGCCATTTTCTTAGAACTCTGCCAATTAAAAGAAATATACATACAGTAAAACCTCGAAAATCCAGCATCCAGAAAACCGGCAACTTCAGAAATCCAGCACTTTTCTAATTTCATTTTCATGAGAACATCCGATGTTTCGCCAATAACCATGAAAATCTCCCGACGTACCGTCTCAACAACACTTCGTGAGATCATCCGATCTCAGCGTGTGAATTGCCGATAGCTGCTTATGTGTAACATCGGGAGGTTTCTCAAATTCGTCATCTCATTGGGACTTGCTGAAGTGACGCGACCAATGAGGCGACGAATCAGTGTGTACATTTGAAATGCGTGTCGAACATGTGAAGATGATCTGTGCTTGGTGGTGACAGTATGTGGATTCGATCGTGTAATGGCATCTACGTCAGCCTTCATGATGCATCGCGGTAATCGCCTTCGTGCTGTATCATAGTTTTGTCAGTCGAAAAACCGTAACATCGATGTAAAATTCATATCGGGTTTTCGCGATGTATCAATAGCACTTGCTTTAGCTTTTTTTTTTTTTTCGAGTTTTTGCCTAACCATTCGCAAAATTTAGTTTTTTTTTGACAGTTTTATAATAAATAGTACAAAATGATAATCGCCAATATTTCCGCCAAAACGTTTTTTTCCATCGCCAAAACTATTTTTTTTCGCAAATTGCATAGAATGTGATCGGCAGCGTGAGCCTTGCATAAATATAGCGTAGACGGGCAAATTTTATTTTAATGACCTGTTACGTGTAAGTATGTGCTTTATGTAACGCCCATTATGCAATTTTTGGATAGCTTCAAAAATCCGGAATTTTCATAAATCCGGCACTCATCCGGTCCACCCCGATGCCCGATTTTAGAGCTTTCACTGTATATGGCTTCAAATACTGCGTTTCACTTTACTCCCACCAAAAATAATAATAAAAAAATCCCTCCAAAATCTAGACAGTGTTTTACATATTATGGAAGTGGTTCTTCCAGATCACTTCTACAATACGTAAAACATCACTTCATCAGAAACAGTACTCATAGATGCCAACTAGTACGGATTTTCCGTAATTTTACAGATTTTTGGTTGCTGTTACGGAAGTACGAAAACACCGCTGAAATAACGAAAAATCGCCATTTGATTTTTTTTTTTGTCATTTTCGTGATCGGTGCAAAAGTGAAGAAATTTTCGGGATATTAGTTGGGGGGGGGGGTCGTATTCCGTCTGGGGACATTGTTTTGTCTTTTTAAACCTTCGGAAACGGAAGTTAAACAAAGTGCAGATTTTTCCCGTAATCGTATTTTTTTCTCTCTCGCGATGTTGCTTCTGTTCAGTACTGTTAAATATAATTTCATTGCATAATTTCAGC
The DNA here is from genome assembly GCA_039090855.1 of Macrothele yani. NCBI lineage: Eukaryota > Metazoa > Arthropoda > Arachnida > Araneae > Macrothelidae > Macrothele > Macrothele yani. The sequence goes on along the minus strand of CM076993.1, from coordinate 76,360,326 downwards.
TTGAAATTGTAGGCAACGATTTCCGAAAACTGAAGTTAGGCCGCCCGGAAATTTCCCCATAATCTTCGGCGACGAGATTCTCACGCTGGTTCGAGGAATTCCCGTCTTTTTTTGTTATCATTTGGACCATGTACAAAATCGATGCATAACTGAACTTAAATTTTGGGAAGATTGGTGGCGGCGGCGGGGAAGGGGGGTCGTTTTCTCCGTCGGAGGATGGAATTTCATCCTTCGAAAACGGAAAGTAGATGGAGGTAAGATTTATCTGGTAATCATAATTTTTTTTTCTCGCAATGTTTCTTCTACCCAGTATTGTTAGATATAATTTTATTCCATAAATATTTGTATTTCAGCTTGAAAATGTTGGAAAAATTTCCAAAAACTGAAGGCTTGAAAAATCATTGTTTCAAGCCATGTTTCCCGATTCAGTGATCGCAAAAAAATATTCGTGTGGAAGAACCAAGGCTACTGCACTAATTCAGCACATGGCCAGTGTTTCTACAAGTAACATCGTATCTGAAGTTAAAAAAAAATCCTTTTTCTCTATCTACGGACGGAAATAATGATGCTCAAGGAAATAAACTGTATCCCATTACAATAACATATTTTGACGAAAAAATAGGGAAAAATTCAATTTTTTTGTTATCATTGGTTGAATCAAGTAATAATACAGGTGAAGGAATTTTAAACGTTTTGAACAATGAGTTTGTTAAAAAAATATCTCATGGAGCAACTGTGTGTCATTTTCCTGTGACAATGCTAACACTATCATAGGTCAAGTAAAAGGTGTTGTTTCTCACATAAAGAAGGTTCAGCCTGCAATCATAGTTCATACCATTTAGTAAATTTAGCTGCACAGAAATCTGCTACTCAACTGAAAGGATTTAATGTTGAGCAGTTTCTGATACAGTTGTACTTTTTTTTTTTTTGGAGAAAAGTTCAAAGAGGAAACACAATCTGAAACTGAGTCAAGCTGTTTGTGGTACTAAACCACACAAAATTCTAAAGCATGTCAATACTCGCTGGTTATCACTTTTGGAATCCATTGACAGAATTTTAGAACAGTGAGAGGCTCTAGATTTATTGCAGTGACAATGAAGAAGCTAATTCACAACCTTGCAAGTATGATTGGAAATCCTTCATCTAAACTTTCTTTTTTATCTGCTACTCTTCCTTTGTTTACATCTGTTAACGTGTTCTTGCAGCAGGAAGCTCCGCTTGTGCATGTATTAAAAAGAAAACTTCATAGTCTGTTATCTGAATTGCGTGTACGATTTATCAAGCCATCGGCATTTGATGTGACAGCAACATCTCTTGCAGATGGAAATTTTGAAAGAAGGAGAAATCAAAAAGAAAACTGTGATCTCGTAATTGGGTCAAAAGCGAGATCTTATATAGGCACAACTGCAGATCTGAGTGAAGACACAGTGGCTACTTTTTATTCTGAAGTAAGGGAATTTTAGAAGGCAGGCTGCAATTACATTTTAAGAAAATTTCCACTTAATGATGAATTTCTGAGTCATGCTGAAATTGCAGATGTAGCATTAAGGCAAAGTGTTTCTTTCGCATCAGTCCAATATATGTGTTCCCTGTTTCCAGTTTTGAAACCAGAAGAATTTGACAAGGTGGAATCTGAATTTGCTCACTACCAGTTTGAAAATTTTAACTGTGCTGTTACTACTGGGAGAATGGATGAAGTGTGGCACAGAATTTCTTTACTGAAAAATGAAAGTGGCCAGTTAGAGTATGAATCATTAAGCAAAATTATGAAAATGATTTTAATAGTCCCTCATAGCAATGCAAGTACAGAAAGAATTTTCAGTATTGTGAAAAAAAAAACATGAATGATTCAGACCTAATTTAAGTAGTCATGTGCTGTCTTCTTTATTAGTAGAAAAAATAAACGGCATGACACACAGTGAACTATGCTATCAGAAGAAGTTTTCGCAAATTGAACTAAGGAAGGCCCAAATGGCAACTACAGCCAGTTTATCATAATTTGGCAACATTCCAAGGAATAATTTTTCTTCATGTCTGGAGATAATTTATTATATTTTTCTGGTAGACAGTACTTTAAATTTTCCCACTAGCAAATTATTTTTTATTGTATTATTATTATTATTATTATTATTATTATTTTGTTAATAGTTCTGACATTAAAATTTGTTGCAGTGTTAAATACCCAAATTTGCCGCTGTAGACTGGATTACTGAAAATTACTGAAAAATGAACATGTTTGTTACTGAAAACTACTTTTAGAGGTTGGCATCTATGAGTACTTAACAAGAAAGATGACACCGAATTTTTGGGTGTAATAAGCACGTCTTTTGAATCTGTTCTGATGCAAATTAAATTTATCAAAGCTATTCAAAGTCAATGGAACCAGTATGGAAAACAATAGTATCTGATGGAAGAAAGAAGTTTTTCAATCGGGTTTTTAATCCCTCATATTGCTGTAAACGGAATTGTGAGCTTACGCCCTTTGGTTGCAGACTTGTGCTTTAAGAAAAAAATGAATTTATATGAGAAACATTTCGCACCGGAAACTGGTGACAGTATAATAACATAGAAGTAATGTTTCAAATTGGACTCTTAAAAACAGAGATATCGACAAAAATAATATGTGACTTTACGTCCCCTGGTGGTAAAACCATACATTATTTTAGGAAGAAAGTATTCTCAAAAGGTTTTTCCATAGGAGCACTATCGGTCCAAGAAAAAAAGAAAAAATTAGTCTAGTTTTTAGGATTCCAGATTTTGCTACAAATACATCAGAAGCAGAAATTAACACTTATGCTCCCTGGTGGCCAAGCCATTCTTTACCAAACATTAGAAATCATGTGAAAAATATTTTCCATCAGGTCTTGTATGCGATACAGGAAGAATTTTTCAAATCTGAGTTTTAGAACAGAAATAACGCAGAAAACGCAATATACCCTTGTGCCCCCTAGCGGAAAGTCTATGATTTACTTGAAAATTTTGAATTTATAGGAAAACATTTAGCATGGGAAACACTATCCAACAAAGAAGGAATTTTTCAAATCAGACTCTTAGAAGTAGAGATATTGACAAAAATAAGATATACATCTACGCCCCTGGCATAGAAGCCATGCATTATTTCAAGAAAAAAATGTTCCTAAAAGGTTAGTAGACATGAGTAGTATTGGTGGACAAACCACTTTTTTTTCAATCAAGATTTTAGAAGCTCATATTTTGCTGCAAATACATCAGAAGCAGAAATTAAGTCTTACCCCACCTGGTGGCCAAACCATTTTTTTTCAAAAATTAGGAATTATGTGCAGAGGGTTTCCCATCTGGAGCTGTATCCGGTGCAGAAAGAATTTTTCAAATCGGAGATTTAGAAGCAGAGATATAGGGGGAAAGCAATTTACCATTACGCCCTAGCGGAAAGTATATGAATTAATTCAAAATTTTGAAATTATATGAAAAATATGTCGCACTGGAAACACTATCCAACAAAGAAGGAATTTTTCAAATCAGACTCCTAGAAGTAGAGATATTGACAAAAATAAGATATACATCTACGCCCTGTCGTAAAAACCATGCATTATTTTAAAAAGAAAATGTTTCTAAAAGGTTTGTCAACATGGGTACTATCTGTCTACAAATGACGAATTTTTTCAATCAAGAATTTAGAAGCTCATATTTTGCTGCAAATACATCAGAAGTGGAAATTAAGAGTTATGCCCCCTGGTGGCAAAACCATTTTTTTACAGAAATTAGAAATTATGTGCAAACGATTTCACGTCAGGAGCTGTATCTGGTGCAGAAAGAATTTTTCAAATCGGGGATTTAGAAACAGAGATATAGGGGGAAACACAATTTACCTCTACGCCCCCTAGGAGAAAGTCTATGAATTACTTGAAAATTTTGAAATAAAAGAAAAACATCTCGCGCTGGAAACACTATCCAACAAAGAAGGAATTTTTCAAATCTGACTCCTAGAAGTAGAGACATTGACAAAAATAGGATATACATCTACGCCCCCCCCTGGCGGAGAAACTGTGGAATATTTTAAGAAAAAAATATTCCGAAAACGTTTATCGATGTGAATGGCATCAGTCCACAAAAGAATTTTTTTCAATCGATATTTTAGAAGCTCAGATTTTATGGCAAATACATCAGAAGCAAAAATTAACACTTATGCACCCTGATGGCTAAAGTATTTTTTACCAAAAATTTGAAATTATATGCAAAAGATTTTCCATCAGGAGATGTATCCGCTGAAGAAAAAAATTTCAAATCGGAGTTTTAGAAGAAGAGTTATCAGGAAAAATGTAATTTACTTTTACGCTCCCTAGCGGAAAATCTGAGTAATTTGAAAAAGTAACTATATCTAATATACTCTTAGACATAAATGGAATCGAAAGATAAAATAATTTTTTCCATCGGATGTTTAGAAGCAAATATGTGGAATAAAACGTATTTTTGAATTCGACATCATCTTCATTTACGCCCCCTAGCGGCGAAATTGCACATCGTAAAAAAAAAAAAAAAAAAAAAAAAACTTGTACAAAATCTAGCGGATAGTGCTTACCTTGGCATTCCTTTCTAGCGACGAGAACATTTCATGCACGTGTTTTCCGGTCTTATGTTGATGTTATTGTCCTAAAGTCCGTTGTATGCGATGACTGGCTTTACTTCTCACACTTTTCGCTGGGTATACTTAAAAGTGTGAGAAGTAAAGCCAGTCATCGCATACAACGGACTTTAGGACAATAACATCAACAAAAGACCGGAAAACACGTGCATGAAATGTTCCCGTCGCTAGAAAGGAATGCCAAGGTAAGCATTATCCGCTAGTTTTTGTACAAGTTAATTTGAAAAATCGCACGTAAAAGAGAATAGTACAATAATTAGAGCTATATAATAGTCAGAATTAGAACTACTAAGTGGAATTGAAAAAAAAAAAAAACCAATGAAATAAAGGATCATCATTCGCATATTTCAAGCTTCCCAATGCAAAAATAATTTTTCAAATCAGACTAATAGTTGCAGAGATATTGTGGGTACAGACGGACAAACCGGCAACATAAGCACAATCTTTTTTTACAAAAGATGTGCTAAAAAAGACAAGTGTGTAGATAACAAAGACAAGTGATAACCAACCATGACCAATGAAAATGGGAGGTATGTAGCTAATGGGAATATAATAGTCAAATCCTGAGAAAATTTGCTTTTAAGTGATTCAGTTTAATATACAGGGGTTGGACAGAATAATGTGAACACCACGCTCAGAGACGTGACTTGTAATGCAGCTGTGTATGTCTCAATACACATAGGTATCCACCACTTTTTGGTTGTAATAGCTTTGTTTCGAAACACAAGGTCTTGTTTAAGTGCATTTAAAGTGTCATGTTGCAAAATTTCTTTCAGGGTGGCGACAAAATGAGTGACCTAACAGACTTTGAAAGAGGGCTAATAGTTGGTGGCCAGCTAGTTGTGCCTCCATGACAACAGTCCCAGGGTAGTGGGGGTATTGAGAGCTACTGTGCCAAGCATCATGACAGCATACTGTGCTCATGGCAAAACCTCGTCTAAGAGGGGCTGGAAAACAGCCCTGACTGATACAGACAGATGAGCATTAAAGAGGACTGTTACCCATAATAAGACCACAGTGCCCCAAATTAGTATGGAGCTCAATCTGTATCTCCAGACCCCAGTATCGATGAAAACAGTGCACAGGGAAGTGCATGAACAAGATATTCATGGCAGAGCTACTATTGCAAAACCTCTGGTGACCCGGGTGAATGCAGAACGTCGATGGTAGTGGTGCAGGAGCATACAATGAATCTGTTGAACGTTTGTAACAGTATTTATGCTAAGACTGGGTATAATTCAAATTCTTTGAAACCTAGGCCTGTAGGTGTTTTTTGTGAATACAAAATTGTTACTCCATTGCATGTAACACAAATGTACACGTAATTAAAATGGATTACCCTAGTTTTATACCAATATGAAGTATTGAAAAACACTTAACGCCAAAGTTAATCATATCATGCAAATTTTATTTTTTTAGAGAACTAAGGCCAGTAGTCTCTTTGAAATGCCTCACGATCACACACATAAGACATGTAATGGTCATGTGACAATATCTAATGATCTTTTCCGATTTATACGAAAACTTAGAAAATTAGTAAGCAAATAAAGTAACAATTAAGAATTGTCTCACAAAAAGAGTAAAATTTCTGAAATTATTTATTCTTGAATATAATAAACACACTTAACACAATGTTTTACACATTGTAAGTCTTTTCTTTTTAACTCTGTTATAAAAGCAAATGACATCTAGGTCTGTTTTTTTGTTTCCGAACACAATTCCTAATTGTTGCTTTTCATTTGTTTACTTATGTTCTGTATTTTCAAACACTTTTAGCTGTGTGTGTGTGTGTGTGTGTGTGTGTGTGTGTGTGTGTGTGTGTGTGTGTGTGTGTGTGTGAAGGATGAACCCTTTTAACTCTTTATATTCTGAAGGATACATACACCTTTTGGCTACATTATAAATAGTTATGTGCAAACCAGTGTAATATAATACCTTATTGATATAAAAATTTTCTTTACTGAATTGATATTTCAGTCACATTCTCTTGTTAATATACATGTATAGGAACCATTGCTATGGCAGTGACAAAGGATTCCTCTGGAATAGCTGCTTTCTTGTCACCCAGTTTCTATAAACTAAAGTAAAAATGATTTCTTGGATATTTTACCTATGTAGTGAAAAAAAAAAATACCAAAAACTGCTTTTCTTTTTAATTCGTCATTCAAAGCTTCCATAAAAAAATCCTGGCTATTTCTTTAACTAGTTTCATATGAATTTTCTGCAAAAATTTTGAAAAAACCTCCTGCTGAGGCTAGAGCCCTCTTAGCCTTGAGCATCCCACATGTGCTGTGGGGGTTATCAGTACGCCCATGCTTCAGTGTCATTAATGTGCCAGTATTACAAAAGTAACATTCTGAATCTCTCTAGAGCTTTATTTTCAGGTATTTGTGCTAACGTTTTGGCAAATACAACACTTCTTGGGAGAAAAAAGTCATATTAATATTTCAAGAAAAAATTGCCATGCTGTGTGCATAAATATTGCTTCTCCTTCTTAGCATTGCTAACATTCCTTCCTTGATAGCACACATCCTAAACATGTTAAAAAAGTATGGGAGAACTTTTTGTGCAGTTTTGTAAATGTAAATATCTGAATGATATCCATTTGATTGGACAGATGGAGTCTGTGTAGAACTTTTTATAAGATTAAGTAATAAAGCATGATTGACTTTTCAGTGAGCTGCTGCAAAAAACTGTACATATTTACTTTTAAAGAATCAGTGTAGTTTTTCTTAAATGAAGTAAATGTTTAACAAAGTCAGCTGGCATTTCAGTTGATTGTTTTCATCCTTATGGGGCTCAATATGACCTTGTAATTGATTCATCAATGTGTGTGTGTGTGTGTGTGTGTGTGTGTGCTCAATAGCCAAATTTATCTCTTATGCCAAAGACCTCCAATAAACATGTACAACAACAAGTTTACATCTTCACATTTAATGCCAGCACCTCTCAGGTCAGGAATCTAGCTGAACTGGACATAAAATTCTCTCTCTCTCATGATGAGTTTAGTCCCGCAAAGGTAAGGCACCTTTGAGGGTTTCTGGCAAATTAATGCAATTGGCTTGCCATTCCTCTGCTGCATGTGGGTAAGGGGTAAAGTGCATCTGGGGTCAACTTCACAGGGAACCAACCATCTATGCATTCGTGTCCCCAAGTCCAGGGAGTCAGCAGAAAACTCCGGAAAAAACGGCTGTCAGGACCGGGATTCGAACATCCGACAGAATCGTCCGCCTCCCACTCTGCATACAGCATGTTAACAAACTGGGCCATGCCAGTGGTGGACATAATTAGCTTTTGCATATAATTTGCTTATATCACTACGTGAATACTTAGTTACAAATGACCAAATGTCACTTGTAATTCTTAATTTGTTATTTTTAAAATTTCATCCAGTTATTAAAGATGTCTATAAAGGTTATGAAATCCCATCTTATCCCACATGTTTCTATTTAAGTAATGTTTTGAGTTGTCTGGTTTTTATCAGTGTTGCATTTCTGTAACTGACATTTTTTGTGTGATGTCTGATTGTATGTTCCTTTATGTTATTTGTTAAATTGTTAAAATTATCCTTTCATATATATGTTATTTTTTAACACTTTGACCTTATGTTTCTTTTTAACTGTCCATTTTATGTTTGTTTTTATAACTGTATGAGGTAATTTTATACTGTTATTGCTGTTTCATACTATGTACATCTGTTTGGATGTGTAGTATTTTTTTTCAAGAGAAGGATGTTATTGACTGAGTGCCTCTCTGCAAACATTTTTTCTTATTGAAAATTTTTAGATGAAATAAGATATTGCAAAACTTCAGTACTTTTTTTTTTTTTTTTTCAATTCGTACAGTTCTTTTAAGTGAGCCTATAGAAAATGGGGATTTAAGGAACAAGACATTAAAAATAACAGATTTTGGTTTGGCAAGAGAAGTATATAAAACAACAAGAATGTCTGCTGCAGGTACTTATGCATGGATGGCACCAGAAGTTATTAAATCTTCTACATTCTCAAAATCTAGTGATATTTGGAGGTAAGTTTTTTTTGCAACACATTAAATTATTCTTGAAATTGCCATATATTAGTCAAATTTCTTTGGAATCTGAAGTTAAATGTGATTTTATTCTTTTTTATTTTAAATAGTTACCAAATGCAAATAATTTAAATATAAAATCAAAGCCTTTTTTTGGAAGTGGTATTAAAAGAAATAATATGTAACATTTTAAACTTTAATGTTACAATTAGAAATATGTGCAGTAACAAATTAACAGAAAAAAATTAACTTACAGAGATTGAAAAGCCAAACACTTGTGCTATAAGTGGACTTCTCAACTTGTTTCTTCACTTATTCTTGCGTGAAATGCATTAAACATTTTCTAAGAATTTGAAATTGACTTTGGATTTTGTGAAATAGAGTTTATCCATCTCTTTCAATGTTCCCTAAATCAGCAATTCATGTACTCTTTACTAAAGTCAAACCATTGTATTTCTGTTCTTTAGCAATTGCAGCAAAATTTTCAGATGGCTCTGAGTGTGCAGGCAAAAATTCTTCTTTTACGCTTTCCGTCAAATATTTCTTTTTTATACTAATCGAAAATATTTTCAGACAATGCTTACCATAAGGTAAGCATTGTCTTCATACAGTACTGAAAATATTTTCGATTAGTATAAAAAGGAAGAGGATATGTAATCATAATGATCCAAATATTTTATCCAATCATTGGAAAGATTTAATTCAACAAGGAACTAAACAGTTAAAAAATTGACATAGGAGACGAAGAAATAACAAGACATTAAGAAAAGATATAAGAAATAACATTTCCTAAGCTCAACAAAGAATTTTACAACAGATTGGCCAACAGATGATGCCAGCAGGAATGACTTATCACAGACAGCTTCCAACGAGTAGTGAAATATCGGAGTGCTCGCACTCCAAGGGCGATGGTTGAATCAGGAACATCTTTGAAGATATCACCAGGCTCTATGAAGATGCCCAGAGTGTAGGGCGAAAAATTTAGAGCAATTTTATGAAGAGTCCCAGTTGGTGTTTTTTCCAGTTTTCAAGCCCCTCTCTCACTAGTTTGTGTATTCTGTGTAATTTGCTGTGCTAACAAGTGATGCAATAACATGTTGGAATATTGAGATAACATGATGCTTACAGAGGAAGTTGCATGTATTGAAAAAATTTCAGTCATCCCGTCTAACAGTATCTTGTGCCGGAATTGTTTTTGAACTATTTGGATGTTTCCAAACGTCCGTGCTATTCGTGCCAACTAAATACACCAAAAATAACTGATTGCTGTCTAGACACAGTACCAAACAATGGAGATAATTGCAGATTAAAAGATGAACTTTTATTTACAACTTAAAACCATATATACATGCAAGATCTTTCAGACCCACTATGGGTCTGAAAGATCTTGCATGTATATATGGTTTTAAGACTTTGTAAATAATAATAAATAAAAAGTTCATCTTTTTAATCTGCATGTATCTCCATTGTTTGGTACTGTGTCTAGACAGCAATCAGTTATTTTTGGTGTACTTGAATGTTCATTGTTTTTTTTTTTTTTTTTTAAGTTTTTAGTCTTTTATCAAGAGTTTTGTAAATATTTAGAATAATTGTGCAATAATGTCATTATTAAAGACATTACAACGAAGACTGCAATAGTTGAACACTGTTTTTTAAAAAGGCAAGGGCAGACGCAGGGACCAAAAGCAACATGATGGAAATGTGATGTTTTTCAGAAGCGACCGTAAAACGTAAGCATTGTCTGAAAATATTTTCGTTTAGTACTGAAATAAGGCACATGATAAATGGATAATGAAACTGTTGTTAGGCCAATGAATTAGGCCTAGATAGTAACTTCATTCTAAGTTAGTATTTCTTTTTTGCTCTTGAAACAGCGTGTATCACACCAAACGCTTTTCACATGTGAAGCAGATGTTTCTGATGCTCTACATTTGAGCTATTTCTACTTGTTGGATGATATTCAGTTTTTACAGTTGGATTTTGATATCATTCACAGAAATATTACTTTTTTTCTTTAATTTGGTTTGTTTAGGTGACTTCTATCATTAGAACTGGAAATCTGTATTATTATTCAATGAATCTCCATCCTGATCTGAAGCAGTCTCACAAAAGAAAATGGTCTTTCGTCAATTCAGTTTTTTTTTTTAATTCTTCAAACATTTCTTCAGCATTGCCAATTCCTCTTCAATGAAGTAAACTGAAAGATTAGTATCTACTTACACAACAAATTCAGATGATAAAATAGCATTCCTCAAAAATGTTTGCTGAAGTTTCTCCTTAAGGTTGATCTATTTTGGCCCTGAATGAACCTACTGTTGGTGCTAATCAGGGTTTTCTGTTAATGCAGTGACCAATTGGAAACTGCACATTCATTCAGCACATCTACATTTCACCTTTCACCATGTGGTACATGAATGATAACTACAATACAATCCCCCATTTTTACCCTCTCGTCACACACACACACCAATGCATGGAGGATCACACTTTCGACCAGCACAAACCCTGTGGCTTCAGGCAGCTGCCAAGCCCCCCCAACCTTATCTTACCGGGTGCTGCTGAGTTTGTGTTCTACTGAAAAGAAATAGTACGGCCTCCCCTCCCACAAGCACCCAAATGCATATCTGCAATGCAGATCTGGAGGATTGTGTTTCTTACAAGAAGGAAATAGTAAAAGTGCAGTTATTCAGTTATTATAATCTTCTAAATTACATTTTTAAACATTTAGACAGGTGTTCTAGACTTCTTTCTCAAAAATGAAAATAATGTCTCTACCTGATTAGTAGTGCTTACTGGTGCCTTTTTTTTTCACTAGCAAAATTCTACATTTCTAGCAACTTGCTACTGATTGAATTTGCACACTGATGGTCATAATTTTTGTAGATGAAAATGTCAACTTTGCACTTTTTTTTTGTCATTTCATATGTGCACACCAATATGATCAAGCATGGGACGGGGATGGGGGTAGAGGCAGATTTTTGCAACACACTAGCTCTCATTTCTTTTGGTCTATTGTAAGATTTCCTACCTCTTGATTATTTATGGCTAATATGAATTTCATCTTCAGTCTATTATACCACAAACTGTAACATCTGTCTAGATATCTTGTGGCATACCTGTCCACATCATCACAATATATTCTTATCAGCTTTTTCTTCTACAACATACATATGTGTATACACATGTGCATTTTTGGTACTTGATACTGAATCCAGCAATTTCTGATATTCCTTTTACTGTTTGTTCTCATGTTGTCAATTCCTAACTTCTTGACAAACCCTGTATTTTGTGCTAGGTTCTCACTGTCATCAAAGAAGACGGGTCTAAAAACCACATTGTATGCAGTGAATTTTGTTTTTTCGTCAACCACATTCTTATAGTTAAACTAGTTTTATGAAGCTGACAAGAGTTCACCTGCTTGCTGATTCCAATCCCTTATCAATCTTTCTTGTTTCCTCATTAATCACAATCACAGTCAAATAATTAAAATGCTATCTACTATAATATTTTCTTCTCTGATACATAATTAATAACTTTGTAAGGTATGATTTTTAATCAGTGATTTACATTTAATCTTCTTTCTAATATTTGTATTTATCTGTAGATTTTTGCATATCTACTTAGCTAATTTAATTTATACTGAAACCTGTGTGTGTTGCTGCTAGTAATGAGCAGTTATCAGCCAGCATGCGGTAAGTTGCCAATACTGAGATCATCTACTTTGCTCTGGTATTAAGGTGCTTTTGTTTTGTCATGTACTTCAAAAACAATGATGGAGGAAGCATATCTTTCTCTTACCCCAAAGTTAATGTCAGACTTCTTACCAGAATTTCTGATGATTCTGACTGTTGCAAGACTGCAAAGGCATCCATCCAACCTGCTGTACTTTTCACTCCATTACTTTTAACACAGAGAACACTTTCTCCTTGGCATCTGGCCAAAAGTCTTTTCAGGGTCAATTAAAAAATAAAATCCCAATTAACTGCATGAAATTTTCTAGACCCTGCAAATACATTAACCTAGTAATTTGTAGTCCTCTTGAAGCTACACTGTCCCTCACTTAACATATTCTGCCACCTTTTGTAGAGAAAACAATTAAGGAGACTTCCCATAGTAAATGCAATTGCTCCTGTTTCCTTCCTTGTTAATTGGCACAAAGAATGACTTCTGCCAATCCTACTACCAGATGATACATATCATTTCATGAAGCTTTAAAAGTAGTTTAAGATGATTTCATCATAAACTGCAGTTTGGCCTCAGGTAGTTCACTTTGCAGATCACCAAGCATTGCTGAATAAATCTTGGGTAGAACACACAAACACAAGAAAAACTACTTTATGGACTTATGTTTGTGAAGGAATTGCTAAGGGAATTGTTTCAAAATAACATATGGAATGGGCATAAATATGATGTTGTGCAATGTAAATTATATTATGTTTTAATGTGTAATACACGTGAGAAGCAAAGCCGCCAATTAGTACAGATTTTACGCATTACTTTTTTTTTTTTTTTTTTTTTAATTGATATGGCAGGATAGACGTGTCCGTGAAATTGAGGAAAATCATTTAATGTTTCTGTGCAGAGAAGAAAGATTCGTCAACATATAGCTATAAGCTATAATAAGGATTTTATTTTGGAGTAAAATTGTTATAAACAAGGTATTTAGTTTGTTTTGTAGGCATTTCAAGTTTTCCATCAAAAAAAATGCCTATTTTAGAGGTAGCAAGTGTAACTTTAGTAAACAAATCTACACAAACTCCGTTTACTGGTGTGAAAGTATAATTAAAGAATAAATACAAGGGAAAATTGTATCTCCCGAGCTTTCGCTCTCCAACCGGGAGGCTTTCTCAAGGGTTGCAGACGTTACTAACAAGTCCGGCGAGTATAATAAACAGATTTCGAAACACTGATGGTCAGGAACGTCGTATTTTGAAAATTTGATGCTCGAGGCACGAGGCGATACACTGGTTTCTTTCATGCGGGGAATCATCTCGGTATATTCCTCCACGCGGACGGAATATCAACAGATTGGGTATCGCTGCATGCGTAGGGATGCGTGGAGATTTCAATACTCTCTCTGATCAGCGTACCTTTGTAGCCAGTATACGGCGCAATTATCTTTACTTTATCCCATAACGGGACTGCGTTTTTTTGTGCTACTTCTTTAGACAAGGCTGTTAAGGTCTTTCCCAATCTGATGTCTCTCATGTGCTCTTTAGTCCTTACAGCAATCGACCTTTTCGTTATGGGATAAAGTAAAGACAATTGCGCCGTATACTGGCTACAAAGGTACGCTGATCAGAGAGAGTATTGAAATCTCCACGCATCCCTACGCATGAAACGATACCCAATCTGTTGATATTCCGTCCGCGTGGAGGAATATACTGAGATGATTCCCCGCATGAAAGAAACCAGTGTATCGCCTCGTGCCTCGAGCATCAAATTTTCAAAATACGACGTTCCTGACCATCAGTGTTTCGAAATCTGTTTATTATACTCGCCGGACTTGTTAGTAACGTCTGCAACCCTTGAGAAAGCCTCCCGGTTGGAGAGCGAAAGCTCGGGAGATACAATTTTCCCTTGTATTTATTCTTTAATTATACTTTCACACCAGTAAACGGAGTTTGTGTAGATTTGTTTGCTATATTATTTAGGTGTGAATCCCGTTCAACAAGTAACTTTAGTATTGGCCACGATTGACAACTAGTGCTGGAGTTCATGAACACATTTTTTGCACTCTTTTTTTTTTTTTTTGTTTTCAGTTTACTTAATCTCGATCAGATTTACTATTTTCTTTCAATTTGTGGAGTGGCGAAATAAAATTTTCAGCTTCTGTTTCTTTCCCCACTTTGAGGGGTGATGGTTTCAGTTTGTTTGTTTTTTAATTTTTCTCAGGTAGTTTAATTTTCAGTAGATTTGCTATTTTCCTCCGATTTTTGAGTGCAGAAATGAATTTTCACAAATTTATTTTTAATATATTTTTCTCCATTTCTCTGTATCACAGCACTATGGGTGCTCATGGATATAATTTTATAATTTCTTGTTTGTTTGTTTTTTGGTTTTTTTTTTTCAAGATAGGTTTAGCTTGGTTTTAGATTTGCTAATTTCTTTCAGTTTTGGAGTGCAGAACCTAAAGCCTAATGTAATTTTAATGCTTTTTACTTCATATACCTTATTTTCATACTTTGGCAGTCTGTGCAAAGGGTGCCACTAGTGCTGTTCACAGAATTCAAATTTTGGGTTATCTGGATATTTTAGTATTCAAAAACCGGATTTTTAGCATTCGAATAGTTCGAACTCCGGATTTTCGGATATCCGGACTTGAATACCGAATATTCAGACATCTGAACAACATAGATCAATCTGGCAACGGATATCCGGATTTCGAACTTCGGAAGTGCTGTTCAGGAATTTCGAATTTCCGGATATTTTACTATCCGAAAACCGGATTTCAGCATTCGAATAGTTCGAACTCCGGATATTCGGATTTCGGATATCCGGACTTAGAATACCGAATATTCAGACATCTGAACAACATAGATCTATCTGGCAATGATAGACTGCATGCCTCATGTTGTTGAAACCTTAATGCAGCAGTTTGTGAACGTGCGTTTTTTGCTGTACGATGTCTGTTTGATTAGACAAAGTGATCTTTCGTAACATTGATATTGTACTAATTGAAGGGATAATAAATAAAATTGAAGTGTTTTATTCTGTAACAAACTTGAATAAACATAGTAATCTTCTTTTGGATTGCACCGAGTTATTACACTGTTCTACAAACATTTTTCGCGCAGAAGAACGACAGCGCTTCAGCTCAGTTGTACTCGTCAGAAGTGAGAATATTGTACTCGTCAAAAACGAGAAAGGTCGACTAGAAAGTGCAACAAGAATAGGCTAAAGTTCAATCACTGACTAGATACAGCTCTTTGAATGAATATTTGGGTAACGGAGAACACAAAGTAGTATAAAGGTAAAACATTGCACTTGCATGGTGAAACAAAAACAAAGCTTGCATGTTGCGTGAAAAGAGTGTCTGACCTCTGAAAGAGCTTCTCACCACTTCTCTCACCCCCACGTACAAAGTGAACCATGCCAGTGAATGAACACCTAGCTTCTTGGTTTATGCAGGGCCAGATTTAGGCTCCATGCCGCCACAAGCACTTGGAATTTTAATGCCCCCTCCCCATCATATACGACCCAAGTCACCTAAATAAGTTTACAAAACAGTGAATTGTCTCTTCTTAGGTTAAAAAATTCAAAACATAGACATTATAAAACTCTTTTCCCTAAGACAAAAAAGTATGAATAGAAATCCAATGTATTTATTACAATAGAAAGTTGAATTTCACAATAACATGCCAAGCATATTTTTTTTTTTTTTTCACATTCGAAAGGGGAAAACTTTTCTGGTTAAGAAGACTCAAACAAAACTTTACAAAGAACGAACAAAAGAAATGATGGCTGGTTATTATTGCTGAACCGGGTAAACCAGGTATCTCCCACTCACTAGCACTTATAGTGTTTGTGATTGCTTCACTAGGTCACTGGGGCAGTAAAGAAAGAAAAGATGGAAAGAGATATCCGTATTTAGAAATTCGGAATTTGTGCAGCAATCCGGATTTATGATATTTCGGATATTTTGAAATCCGAAATCTGGATTTCAAAATATCCGGTTTTTGACAGCACTAGTTGCCACCCGCAGAGTGCTTACAGGGTGCATAGTCAGATCCATTATTTTGACAAAAACAACCCATTTTTGGCATGTATGATTTTTTGCCTTTTTGATGGACGTGTTTTGTCGTGTGTTGGAGATCTCCATAATTAAGGTGCTCTCTGTCACTGGAAAGTGCAATTTGGTTGGCCTTACAAGTGAGGAGTTGCTGTGCAAAAGCTCTTTTATTTCTAAAATGTTCTCTACTCAAACACCTTCATACTCTCTAAAACAGTTGGTTGGAACAATGAACCAGACCAGCTAACATGAAGTAAATGAATAAATAAATGAATTAAAAAATAAATGAAATAAATAAATAGCTTAGTAAATAATGAATTCTACCTGAAGTATTCATTCATCTATAGAACTGCGGTTGGCCAAACAAGAGGAGTTCAATCTGTGGCGATAATTTAGTCTCATATTGCATGGAATATTTCTCAGTGGAAAGGTTATTTTTTTCTTATGAATATTGTTCATTGCATTATGACAGACAATGAGATTTTTGTACTGAACAAGTTTTGACACTTAGCACTAGTTTCTGAAAATTGCTGGAAAAGTCACTTTTGTTACTGATATTCACACTTCCTACAAAGAAATGTGATATAAAAAATTTATATTTGAAATGGAGAAGGCTGCAAAAAAAAATGATCATTTATGCCAAGATTTAAAGACAGAGAGAGAGAAAAAATGTGGAAATAAGAATTAGACCAAGTGAGCTTCTAGAAGTACTTGAAAGAGTTGGACATAACTAGATTTTTGCCAATTTTATGAAACTATTTTTATTGTGCAACAATAATTCCATTATAGACTGCTTCACTAGAAAGGCTTTCTTTTTTGAGAATGAATCTTCTGTGATAAAGACTAAAATGAGAGAAGCTTTTGATAGGCATCTGTGCATAACAATAAATGCACCAGATTGTATCTCAGATCAAACATGTGAGGCAGTGATTGACATTTGTAAAGCTACTGACAATTAGTACCATAAATTTGTAATAATAAGGGCTGGATCAATTTTTTTTTCTCACTTTTTAAATTTTTTAGTTTCTTTCTGCTTTAAAAGCACATTTGCTATTTTTCTTTGAAGACAGCTTCTATTTTACTTATTAAAATGTATATAATTTAAAACATAAGCATATACTGTGATTTTTTTTTTCAAATCAAAAATATTTGTATGTAAGGGTAACACAACAATACTGATATATTGATTTGGCTATATTTTAAGATTCAAATGCTGTTTGTTTTTTAAATTTTAAAAACATAACATTTTTCACAAAATTGTCAAATTTTTTCCCATAATTTTTTTTCACAAAAATAAGACCCAGTAAAAAGGAAAACAAACAAAACAAAACTGGGCAGATTCCTGAATGTAGCATTCTCCAGCATCAAACAAAAGTCAAATTTTTTTCCTGTGAAGTTACACACTTTCCACTGCCAAACATGTGATTCTTCCGCTAATTAGCAGAATTCCATGAATTCACTTCTTAGAAAAAATGGAAATCCGCTAAACTTGTCATTTGCAATCTCAGGCTTTTAACAGAAGTTTGTGATTGTTGATATGTTAGGAAAAAAATTGGGGCAAAAGAGAGAGAAATATTCGTTGGGTAGGTGGCGATATTTCAGTCGTAAGGGGTAAACTTTCTGCTGCTGCGTGGCTGACTGGCAGCTCCGGGCTGACACTTCTGCTGCTGCTCAGCCAACGAGATAGCCGCGGATGACGTCACTTCAAACGTCTCGGTTTGCTCGAAACAGTTTTTTTTTTTTTAGGGGAACACTACTGTTTCAGCTCACCTCTGTCCTTTCCATTGCTATTTGTTTTATTTATTTGTTGTGGGACAAAATCAGTTGAGAGATAGGGCGGAGCCCTGAGCCATCGTATGCAAAGAAAAGTTCTGTTCCCATGTGATTGGACATTTACGTTACGAACCTTTTCTCTCACTGGTGGGCAAAGTGTCATAGGCGTTCAGAGATGCCAACCATTGAGAATTTTCCCCCGGGATTACGGAATTATAGGTGATTAAAAAAAAAAAAAACGGAAATTCAGATTTTCGCTGATATTAAGAATGCATTACTGGTTTTTAGAATAATTCCGTAATTTTCCGGGATTATGGATAACTAACGAAAAATTGTGGAAATTTAGATTTTCGCTGTTATTAAGAATGTTTTACTGGTTTTGTAATTAATCAATGTAAAAGCCTCTGAACAAAGTTCGTGACGCAGCTGCTCATTTCTTTTTTTCCGAGGAGGAGGAATTTGTTTTGCTTATTTGAAAACTAAGTGGAAAGAAAGCACTGCACCGGGCAGTTATTACGTCGGCGCGAAGTCTCTGAACAAAGTTCGTGACACAGCTCTTTGTTTCCTTTTTTTTTTTTTTTACGATGAGGAATTTGTTTTGCTTGTTTCAAAGCTAAATGGAAAGAAACCAAGGCGCCAGGCCCGGGATTACGTTGGCCGGAATTCTCTGAACAAAGTTCGTAACATGGCTCTTTGTTTCTTTCCTATTTTTTTTTTCTTCCGAGGAGGAGGAGGAATGTGTTTTGCTTGTTTAAAAGCTAAGTGAAAGAAAGAATGCACGCCGCCGGGCTGAGATCAGGGCCCCTAGGCACAGCAAAATACGAGTCCCCCCCCCCCCCCATCCACATTCTGCCGCCCGGTGGCACAGTGGTCTATGACCATTCTTCCTAGAAGGGTCCGGGTTTGAATCCCGGTGAGGCATAGATGTTGTGTTTGTCTTACGGCACTGGCTCTCTCCCCTCCCTGGAACTAGTGACCCTAAATTTAGGGACAGGCGTCTGCTTATATATAGCCCATCGAGTTGCTCATGGTGGTCGTTAACCTTCAATCAAAAAAAGAAAGAGAAAAAAAAATCCACATTCTTGAAAGAGTAAGTACATTTGTCACTACTAAATATTATCAATTAATTTAAAAGTTGATTTAATAAATGGGATACAGTGCGGGAGGGGGGGTAGGAAATGATATATACTTTTATTAAATCTTAATGCTAGCAAGTAAATTCCCACTTAAAAATGTAGACTGTAAGTAAAACACTTTAATAGTTCAGTATTCCTATTTTTGCATTTAATTTTACTTGCTTAAACACTTAGCAATTAATTTACTTTTGCACACCATGGTGTTCTTATGCTCCTTGAAAACCTTAAAAAGTCCTTGAATAAAAAAGTTCATTTTCAAGTCCGTGAAAGTACTTGAAAAAGTTTAAGACTCCGTAAATAGTACTTGAAAAAAATGTTTTGTTTGTTAAGTAGTGATATGAAAGAGCATGCATAAAATAATTGTTTGCACTAAAAAGTTGTATAGAAGATGTCTGGCAGTTCCAATAAAAACACCAAACTGATGAAATAGCGCAGAACTTGCGTTCAACCCAGGGAGTGTATGGACAGCTGGTACCTTGGCTATGATGTCACTACAGAGTAAAATATCAGCCATGGGAGTAAAATAAGTGGAATGATTCATTCACAAATTGTGATGGGCTTCTGTTTACTAGGGTTACGGATGCTTTGTTGCCGGAGGGTAGAACTTCCAGGAATTGCTTGTGCTTCATGCATGGATCTTTGATTCTCCTGACTGCATCAAAGTCATGCATCAAAATTAAAAGTTTAAAGCAAACAAATAAGTGTTATACGAGCAAATGAATACGAAAATAGTGTACCCTTTCAAAATATTTCGCAAGATAAAATGATTTCGAAAAATACCAAAATAGAGGGGCAATTCAAAGTTAATAAAATAAACGAACTGTGGGGGCAAGGGGTAATGGCAGGTTACTGAAGGTGTGCCAGCCCCAGCTAAGATTAATGGTCTGAACTTAATAAAATGCCTACCTACGGACTAACGGACAGCACACACATATGATAATTCGGGTTTAAAAAGTCCTTGAAAAGTGCTTGAATTTATTTTGCTTGGAAGAGTACGAACCATGCACACTTTTGCTTGCTTAAACACACACACACACATAATTAAATTAGCAATAATAATTTTGATTTTTTGTGTTTGTCACATTCGTTTTATTTATGTGTATCTCGGAACAGCTTTTGGTGTTTTCAGTTATTTGGATGCTTAGACATCACATGCCTGACTACTCATATGTTTAGGAAAACTTGCATTTTCCGACTATTTTGGCACTTAGTTTCCACATAGTTCACTAACAATGTGTTTAAGGATATCTTTACCAAGAAAGAGATTAGCTGGAAAACTAAACTTGCTGTGTACAATGCACTCAATGCAATAATCTGAGAAGATGTGCATAGAAATAATTAGCATTGCAGGCATAGGATAGATTTTCCCTTGGCCGTGCTTAACCAAAATGTGGATCAATTAAATCAAATTATTCATTTGCTGATTTTGTGGAACACTTATCAAGTTGGCTTCCACTTATTTACAGCTCCCTGTTTGATCAACATGGAATCCAGTGAATGCATAATCAGAACCCAAAGGAAAAGAGGAATGCCTCATCCTTCTTAATCCATGAGTAAACTCTGTGTTTGAGATCTGTAAAGTGATGTTTTCATTGACATATTACTGGTATAATTTCTTCTGACATTTTACAGTGGTATCACAAGGAAAATTTCAGTGCACACAGCCTGCCACTAATGGTGAGAATGCACTGTAACAGCAGATGACCCTTTCATGTACTGCTCATCTCTGCTGAAACCTGACAAATTTTTCAGTTAGCATGGGAGCACCAAAACTGTTCCAATGAATAACATTTTCAATTAATAAATGACAATGGATGGGCCAAAATGTCGCCAACAGCACGAAGCGATGAATCCCAGCTGTCCAGAGTTACTGTATAAACTAGTGGAGAAGAGATAATTGCCTGGGGTCTGTTTTCAAGACTGGCATTGGGTTTCTTAACCTTTTCCCTGCCAATGTTCCCAATGTTTCCTATTTCGCATGCACTTTTCAATTAAAATTCTAAACAATTAGAAGAAAGTAAATTAAGTAATGAAATTCTTCTTTAAATTGCTCAATATCCTTTGTTTTTTAGCTAATTTTATTTTGTCCTCCACTCAAAAAATAAAAACCTGGAAATTTCCCCAAACTCCTGTTGATCTTATATATATTTGTGAATGTTGTGAACACTTTACTTTATCAATAAAAAAACAAATTTTTTTTTATTCATTGGAGATGGTTGAGTTTATGTTGTCATTACATCAATTCTTACGTTTCTTAATTCATTTGCGAGAGTCTGTATGCCTTTTTTTCTCAATGTTCCCAAATGGGAACATCGGCAGGTAGCCTGAAGTGTTTGCCTTCAAAAAATTAAAGTTGCTCTCTAAATCGCTCTTTTTTTGCTGAATTTTATTGAAAGTATTATTCAACAGCCTTACACAACAATATGTTTATGTTTGACAGTGCATGTGATTGATTCACAATTCTTTTTAGCTCCTTCCTAAAAATCCTTGTAACTGAACTTTGACACTTGGAGTGACGCCATAAAATCTGTAATGGGTTGACAGGATGATTATGTAAACACTAGTACCGGCAATGCCGTCATTACAGTTACATCAAATTACTGTTTATATGAAACCCATCGGAATCACCAAACGAATTTCAAGGGCCAAGAAAAATAAGATTGATATCGTATAACATTACCGTATTCAAAGATATAATGAAGGTATAGGGAGTACTGATCTCTTCAATTGACTTCTTGGCAGTTTTCATCCTAAACTATGCAGCAAAGTGACGGTGAAACTGGTTTGCTAATATACCGAACATGTTCTTTGTCACAAGCTGGATCTTGTATTGTGAAGTTCATGAAAATGTGCTCTGACATTTGGACTTCAGAAGGGGAAAATCACCATGAATCTTCACCAAAAAGAATGCCTGCCAACTAGCTCTGCACCCAGAAGCCAGACTCCACATGCCTTTCAAACATATGACAACCACTATCTTGTACCCTCTTCAGAAGGATGCTTTATAATTTGCCAGAAAAATACCAAAATCAAGTGTATTGAATGTGAAAAAAAGGCATCAGCATTGTTTTCCAACTTAACATGGCACTAAACTATGCTACACTAAGGAACAAAATAAATGGCATGTATTATTTTAAATACACTATAGATAAAAGTATTCTGACACCTCCACATATGCAAATAAATGTGCATTTGCAGAGCTAAATGCTCGTACACTAGGTATGTTTGGGTGTACGAAAAGCGAAGCACACTTGTCGGGCTGTACTGGAAGCAACTATGCCGTGCGGAGCTGAGCTAGTGGACTTGGAAAGGGGCAGGGTGATTGGATGTCTCCTGAGTAAGAATTCATTGCATAGCATTGCCGTTCCGGATTCCCTAAATCCACTGTCGCTGATGTTCATCAGTGGAAAGCAGATGGTGCAATACTACAGTGAAGCTGTGGTGCTTGGGGACCACACAAACTGAGTGATCATGCCGTACGAAGTTTACTGCAAAATGTGAAGTCACACATATCCTCTGTCACAGACCTGACAAGTGACATTGAATAAACCACTGGAACATCTATTTGCACCAGAAAAGTCCATCAGGACTGCATACTGAAGTGATACCATGGTAGGTCAGCTGCACACAAATCCTACGTCACTCCAGGTAATATCAGACTGTGACTACAGTGGTACTTTGCTCACCATTTGTGGACAATAGAAGAGTGGAAGAGGGTCGTGTAGATGGGCAACCCGCTCTGCTCACTCTTTTGTTTGGATAGAAGTATTTGGGCATGGTGTTTGCCCAAGGAACACTGTCAGGTGAACTGCATTATTCCTACACTCAAGTTTGGAGGGAGATCTGTGATGGTGTGGGAATATTTGTGCTGGCAAGGAACTCAATCCTTTGTTTGTGGTGCTCTTCAGCCTAATGGCTGCCAGGCACTAAGACATTCTGAACAATTCTGCACTACCTGTACTGTGACACACAGGTGTGGCTGTTTTAGCAGAATCAAGCATCTTTCCACACCTGTTCAGGTCCGGGTCGAGGAGCAGGACATCTAGGTGTTAGATTGGCTGACCCAAAGTCTCTACATAAATTCCGGATAGAACATCTGTGGAACGAGCTAGAATGCAGAATCCAATCTTGGCAAGTAAGACCTTGCTCTAGGTTAAGTGTATAGTATAGCTAATCAGTAATTAGTATAATAAGAAAGTAAAAGTGCAAAAAAATTATGATAAAAACTAAATTTAGAACTTTTTAATCTTTAATAATATACACTATCTACCAACAAGTAATTGGACACCTGTGATAGCAAAGGAAAACAAAGTTTATTCACCTTCAATAGTTGGTGGAGCCTCCACGAGCAGCGATTACAGCTGCGACCCTCCGGGGCATACTCTCAACCAGGCGTTGTACGACGGCTAGCGGTATTTTCTTCCACTCGGCTTGGAGAGACAGGTCAGTTCCTTCACCGATTTTGGACGGTGGGGCACCCCTTAAGTCGACTCTCCAATTTGTCCCAGAGGTGCTCGATAGGGTTAAGGTCCGGGCTCTGTGCCGGCCAGTCCATTCGATTAACCTTATTGTCACCATACCAAGCCATGGTGGACCTTGCAACATGACAGGTGGCACTGTCATCCTGAAAGTAACGTGGGTCCACCCCGTAAAACTGCCACAACGTAGGAAGCGTATGGTCATCCAAAATGGTGCAGTAGGTCTCGGCGTTGAGTCTACCAGGAATTGCGACCAAGGGTCCCGTGCCATACCAGGAGAAACACCCCCATAGCATAATTCCACCGCCGCTGAACTTCACAGTTGGCTCAATACATTCCGGCAGGAGGCATTCTCCAGGCAGACTCCAGACCCTGCCATCCGAACGGTAGAGGGTGAACCTTGATTTGTCGCTCCAGAGAACCTGTTTCCACTGTTCAACGGTCCACTGTCGACGTTCTTTGCACCACGTTAGCTGAGCAACACTATTGGACTTGGTGATCAAAGGCTTGTGGGTGGCAGCACGTCCATGATAACCGAGCAGATGGGCTTCCTTACGGATGGTATTCTTCGAAAGAACACTCCCGGATGCCTGTTGAAACTCCTCGTGGATGTGGTCCGTCGATTTGGTGCGGTTCTTCCGAATTTCTCTGGCCAGCACCCGTCGGTCTCCAACTCCCAGTTTCGTGGGTCTGCCGGGTCGGGCCACATTCCGACAGTCACCTTTCATCTTCCACTTGCCAATCACGTAGGCCACTGTTGATTTTGGGTACTTCAACTTGCTGGATATGTCACGTATGGATCGGCGATTTCTGTGATACCCGACGATTACACCTTTCTCGAAATCAGAGATCTCCGAACTGCGTGGCATCTTGCATGCGACTGGTTGCGTTGTTGTTTCCCACCCAATATTTAACGGCGACTGCCGTGACCTGTATCAGGACCACAGATATCGTCTATTGCAGGGGTGTCCAATTATTTGTTGGTTGATAGTGTATATCAGTGGCCCTTTACTGTACTGAATAATAAGAAAAAAAGTTTCTATAAAATTGTAACAAAATTATTAACACCACACACCAATGCTCCCAAATGAGAACAATAATAAAAAAAAAATTAGAAAATATCAAAGTGCATATGTTACATACAGGTATAATAAATTGCGTAATAAATATTAAACTCGCAGTGAACACCGTGTGGCATTTAAACAGTTAATAACCTCTGGAATAATATTTGGATGCCACGAAGTATCTTTGCATCATTGTGGACTAACTAGGCACACCTGTACATGTGCGTTGCGTTTCCTGGTAGTGAAGGCTACTTCCAGCAGGGTAATGCACTATGCCATAAGGCTTGAATTGTTGCACAGTAGCTCCAGGAGCATGACAGTGACTCCAGATTCTAAAATGGCACCCACAGTCCCCAGATCTTAACCCAGTTGAAAACCTGTGGGATGAGACTGAGAGAGCCATTTGTAACCGACCCCTTCCAGCAAATTCACAGATGCCATCACATCTGTTAGGCTGTATGTACTTGTAGAACAATATGAGGACCTTGTTGAATCAAGGCTGTTTTGAAGGCAAAGGATAACCCAACATGTTATTAGATAGACGTTCTTAATAACTTCCTGCTTTAGTGTATACTTGTAATTAAAAGTACAAACCACTCACAAACTAATTAAATTTCATCTCCTTCAAGATATCTCCTTCTGGCTAATGCGTCCCAGCATTTCTGTCACATTAAAACATTTGGAACAGTGCTCAGTTTCTGTGTCGCATTCTCAATATTGTTTCATAAACTCTTAAGTCTTTGTTCCTTAAGATTTTTTTTTTTTTTTTCAATTTGTAAAATAAAAAGTTTCAGGGGGCCAAATGAGGTGAATAAGGTGATGTTTAATCGCCACCTTTTCCCCACTGATGTTTAATCAGGAACTTGTGATTTAACATCAAAGAAAACATTTAACACATCAAAGAAAACATTCAACATCACCTTCACATTTGATTTTATTTTGCCAGGTCTTTTGGGGTTGAAGAGAGTTTTCTTTTTTTTTTTTTTTTTTTTTTTTTTTGGTCTTCCATTCAGATGATTGGGATTTTGTTTCAGGGTCATAGACATATTATTTTCTGTAATGAAGTGTGGGTCTGTTGCTGCTCTTAGGCTTTAAAAGTTCTGACATACTGTGATACAGTGCATTGTTTTGATCATATGTGCAAAACCTAGGCACAAACTTTGCTGTCACTTTACTCATTCCAGTTTCACCAGACACCTCCTTAACAGTCAATCATCTGTCACTCCATTCACATGAGTGATGGAATTGTCAGTTCTTAAAGTTGATAGGGAACTAGAGGTCATCTTTAATCAATTTTGGACCTTCTTTTAAACTATTCGGAAGCTTTTGAATGGCATAGATCTTCTTCTCCAAAAGCTGTTTCCAACATTTGAAATGTTTCTGAAGTAGTTTTTCCAAGTTTTAGACAAAACTTGATACATGCTCACTTCTCAGTCATGTCTGGCAGAGTAAAATCCATCAAACCACTAAACCACAACATTTAGCAGAGTAATAGAGAATGAAAGTTGTTGTACACCTGAAACTGTGCATGACCTTGAGTATCCTTATTGCCACCATATCTGTAAATCAAACTCCAGTGTTGCACGCTCACCACAATGATTACAGACGTAGTCCTGTGCCTTTTGAGTACACCCCATACATTCTGAGCATTGCAGAAATATATAAGTGGCTGTGCAGATATCTAAGTAATATACTTGCCATACAGGCTAAACACATACATGCCCTCCTACTATCTTGCCATCTGTTATATTGTCTTCTGGAAATGATTGCATATGTTTCAAGTATATACACTTATCCTTTCCACCCCCCTTTTTCATATGTTATCATAATTTTTATAACATATCAAGACTACTTTAGATTCGAAACGTTAGGTGGATAAGAACTGTTGTGCCAACATATTGATTTCCAGGTTGTAGTTAGCATTTTATCTTTTGCTGTATATTCACCATTCTACACATGAATAGTCAGATCTTTGACCAGTCATATGTGGCTGTCCTGATGGTGGCTGACTGGTCAAAGGCTCAGGTTTCTGAGTAGTCTTCCATTCTAGGCTCTAAAACCATTGCTCCTAAATTAGACTGATGACTGTGTATAGCCCTCAGAGTTTCTGATAGTAGTTGTTAAACCAAACATACACAAAAATGCCATGTAAGACACTCTCCAGCTTATGCAGTTAGATTATTAATTCCTCCTCTCCAGTACAAAGTTCTCACTACAATACCTTTAGAGTAGGAACAGTTGCACTTTTTACACCATTTCTTGTGTTTTTGTGGCATACTTTTTGATGTTTTCATTTCTATTTTAAATTGGGTTGCCTGGTTCTCTTAGGCCCATCTAGGCTCTTGTGCTAGTAAATGCCAACCAACCGACAGTTGATTGTACTTTTATTGCCAGGCCATAGTACTTTTATTTACATGCACATGGAACTTAGTAGGCAAGTTTCACCGTTGATATATTGCTTACAGGTAGTGTGCTTTCTAATGGGAGAAATGGGATGACTCCTTCAGAGGATAGCACATTTTGATATCAGTGCTTTCTAATGGGGGAAATGGGATGACTCCCTCAGAGGATAGCACATTTTGATATCAAGTTTCCAATGATGAGCAAAGATCATGATCATATGTAGAGGATTTTAGGAAGGGAGTGTCTGACCCAAGGTCTTAAACAACCCTTAGAAATAGAAAGCTAGCAGATTTGGGCTAGAGTGCCCGATAGGAAAGTGACACGGAAGCGAAGTAGAAAGGAGGAAGACACCCTTATTTATTACCGAGGGGCCAGTACCCGGGGTCCGACTGCTTAACGTGCCCATCCGACGTACAGCGGATATTTAGTGGATCGAGCGTTTGTACCTGCCTGGGATCAAACCTGAGGTCCTTTCCGCGGCAGTCACTAACGTTGCCCACTAGGCCACCTGTGGCCCTCCAATGATGAGCTATTGCTAAGACACCTTTTATCAGAATCCTGTGTTGAGATGATGAATCTTCATATCATTGGTGACAAACTGTTGCTGAGACATACTTAGGAAAACTATTTCAAAATATGCTAAAAGGTGTTGTCAAGGAAAGCCACAGTTTGTAAACTAAGAACTATTTCAATCAAAAATAGCTGGGTGTAACTTCTTGTTGCACTTCGAGCAGTTTAATGGATGTTATGCCATACTGGATCTAGAACCTTGGGTGATATAATTAGAGAGTATCGTTCATGCCAAATAGAAACTAATTTTTAATATGCTAAGCACTTTAGTATTCCACAAAACATTTATTTTTGGCATATGAATGACATCGTAGCCATAAACTTCTTGGTGAATTCTAGAAAAAATATTAATTGCATTGGAGCAGGAATTAAATTTACATTTCTCAGTTTCTGTCTTGAGTGTGCTAGCCATGCATCACCTAAAGCAATTCATTTCCAAGTAGGAGAAGTATTTAAAGCTGAATCATGAAATTAGTGTGCTAGTGAAGATGTTTCACCTTAGTGGCCACCCATTAGCTGAAAGTAGTACCATATTTTCCAATTGTAATGGTGCAGCGTTCAACTCTGTTTTGCACACATTCAGTGCTGAAATACGCTGTTTAACTTGGTGTGGCTTATAAATGTTTTCAGTAACATTACAGATTTTAGCCGTTGCTCATGATATTAAAACAGATTATTTCGTGAATTGTTTATGACAGATAATGAGCTAGAAAGGATTTGGTGGGATTCCTCTTCATTGATTATTTACATGCGAGTCAGCTGGTGGCATAAATGAAGTCTTGAAACCTGCATGATTGTACGTGAATAGGTAATTTGGAGAACTGCATAGATTCAACCTGGCTTTTCATTTTGTGCACAAGTGGTTTACAATTTACTGTTTGAATGTCTTTATCAAACAAGTCATTATTTAGAATTAATGAATTCTGTTTTACGCTTTTTTTTTTTCTTTTAGTGAGTTTTTGTCTATCTCATGCCAGAAAGTGTAAAATGTGGATTTCTTTTTGGCCTTGTGTGGAGTTCAGTTGGTGAGCCCTCAACAGAGGAAACTACAAAATTGTAGATATTTCCACCATCACAAGTAAAAAGCTCCTCACATGTGAAATTAGAATGGTGTTTCCTCTCTTTCTAAACACATAAACCACTGTAGATGTCAACCACAAACCAAACAAAATTCACCTAAAAATTAAAGATTTATATAGATGATTTTAAGAAGGGAGTATCTGACCCCAGGTCTTAAACATCCCTTAGAAGTAGGAAGCTAGGAGATTTGGACTAGAATGCCCGACAGGAAAGTCGCAGGTAACCGAAGTAGAAAGAGACAAGAAGATGCCCTTACTTATAACTAGGGTGCCAGTACCTGGGTTCCTACAGCTTAACATGCCCATCTGATGCACAGCAGATATTTAGTGGTTTGAGTGTTCATACCTGCCTGGGATTGATCCTGAGACTTTTCCGTGGCAGTCATTGACCACTAGGCCATTTGTGGCACCATGATGTTCACCTCCTGCTGTGCGGGGTTTGTAACAAATGCCCCCAGTCTTTCATACTCCCCTCTCTTGTAAACAGAGGTCTTTTACTCATTAGAAGGAAGAGTGACACAAGCAGGGTGGGAAATTAGAAAAATTTGGCATGCACAAAATCACGCCTGTAACTAAAATTCTTGGCACAAATCTAACCGTACCATGTGCAGAATCTGTTTTGTAAATGAAAAGCATTAACATCTGTTTTGCATGCTCAGGTGCATTTAAAAGATATTGTGAATTAAATAATTAAATATGGTGTATTATCCTCTTATACGTTTGAAATTTGACTTTTGCGAATGAAAAGTTTTATGTATGAGATGGTGGGGATAATTTATGAATTTTTAAACCACATTTTATCAAAACTCACAGTAAACTGCAGTTTAAAAGTCTTATTTTATCAGCAAAATGTTCTTTATTTCCTTCATCAGATGTATAATAAATACCATGAACTAAATTGAAATTTGCTGTATTTTCATAATTTAGGTATTGAGGTCCACTATATTCAACTTGCACTTAAAATAAACTGCATGCATGAATTCAAATATTTCTCAAATTCCACAGATTTTTTTGTTTAAAAAAAAAATGGAGGGAAACATCTTTAGCCATATACTGAATTTTTTTCTGTGCTACATGAGTCATGGTGAGTCTGTATGGCAAAAATTACAACCCCTACAGCAGTTAAGATTCCTGCTAATAGGAAATGTCATAAGTCTAGCCAGGTGTCCCGTTTTCCTCAACAGACAGGCCTTTGACCTTCCACCCTCAAGGTGAAGTGGCGCAGCACAGGCTTGCAAGCTACTTAACAGATTCTTCACTACCACCCTCTCATGCTTATTTGCCTGCACTGCATTTAAAAAGAAAAAGAGTGAAACAGTTGCTTTTTATTTGATGTGCAGCTCTAGGAATGGAACGGTCATACAATCGACAAGGCGTTTCAAAATTTTTATTTTGTCTCTTTTTCAGTAATGCACTATTCCGCAAAAGCTTGTGTTAAGTTTAGGAAAAGGGGTATAGCAGTTTTCTCTTATCTTTGGCTCCTCTTCCCCCAAAGTCTTTTTATCACCTCTTTTGAGTTCCTACAATGAAATTCAAAGCTACTTCACATTTCCATTTCTCCCTTGTGTGCTTCATTCGGGATGAAGACCGGAGAGAACACATGCTATCCCCACCCATCTGGGCAAGTGCACAGCAAACAAAATACCCTTTTCTCATGCTCTTTTGAATTGTCCTTGCATGCTCCCTTCCCACCCCCAACCCATGACCCATCTTTTGTGATATCACAGCATTCTTATTTGCTCAATTATTTCAGTTTTGTAGTAGTTTTTTTCTTAACTTCACCAGGGAAAACGTAATATCAAAATAATTTCTAAAAACAAAACAAAAAACAAAAACATAACGTAAACTTGTGCAGTCACGAATTTGCACTCGTGTGTAAAATACTTGTCGCAGAACGAAAAATTACTGTTTCATTTTGCACCTTGTACCCACTAATTTCCCACCCTGGACATAAGTACAGATATGAAATTGTGGTGACCAATGCAATTTAGCGCATAACTTTCTGTGCATCATGCAGGGTGCTTTGACCTCCAGTGTCATTTGATGTGGTTATTCAAAGTGTTTTAAAAATAAATGATCAGTTTTCCTCACACCTCCCTTTATTTCATCATTTATTTTCATTGAAAGTCATAAAATGTACTCTACTACTATGTCGGTGAAAAAGAGGGATCGGAGTGGTTGTCAAATAAAATTCCTTTGTGGTATGTTTACCCGTGGCTTTAAGCTGGGTGTGGCATTATTTCTGAAACAGACTAGTGAGTGAGATAAATGGAACCATGGCATTATACTTGGTGCTGTATTTTTCTCAGAACATACAGCAGTACTTAAGCTATATGGAAATGTTTTATGACTTCCATTGTGGGAAAGAAGGTGTGAGATTGATTTCTGTTTCAGTATTATATAAGTTTCAAATGTTCTTTGCAGACTGAATTTTGTGTGCCAGAAATAATGCCCATTATGCATCATTTATAAATTCATAGTGACATTCAAAAATTGTTTAATTGTGAATAAGTATTAATGTTAGAATTTAAGGATCTCTTTATTAAAAAAATCTTTTGGTGTGTGTGTGTGTGTGTGTGTGTGTGTGTGTGTGTGTGTGTGTGTGTGTGTGTGTGTGTGTGTGATGTAGTAGAAATAGGTTAAAGATGGTGTGTTGCCATGTATGTGGAAGAAAAGTTTCCATTACACATTCTATCCCGTTATGAAGTGCATTGTGAAAAATAGTCATGTCTTCACATCACAAATATTACATTGGAGAGGAATTCTCTATTCAATACCATGGGAACAGTTTTATCTTTTATTAAAGTATGTACTTTCTCCTTTTTGAAGTAAGAATGTGGGAAGTTTTCATATATTCAGAGGGTTCTGTTCATTACAACTAATTTAATTACTTTTTATTAAAAATGCCTCATGTTTAGTATAAATGACATGATCCATAGTAACTGTTTTTTTTTTTTTTTTGTGGTTAATTTCAAATAGCATGATAGCATTTTGGTGCAATTGTGACGTTATTTAACAGGTACTATTTCATTGTTATTACTACAGAAATGTTTCACACACACACACACACACACACACACACACACACACACACACACACACTATTTTGTCAGTTTGTTTCACTGTTAAGCTTTTTCTTTTGATAATGGGTTTTGCTGTCTGTCTGTAGTTAAATATCAACTTATAATGACTGATATATATATATTTTTAATTTCAGTTATGGAGTTCTTCTGTGGGAATTGTTGACTGGTGAAACTCCATACAAAGGCATTGATGCTCTAGCTGTTGCTTATGGAGTTGCAGTTAACAAACTAACTTTACCAATACCATCTACATGCCCAGCTCCATTTTCAAGCCTTATGGAAGGTAAGGTGCCTAGTGATTCTTTATTGACACTTCTTCTATGTCACTAGATTGTCTCTGGAATCTTTCATGTGAATATAACATTTAGTATTCATGGAATTTGTTTTGGAAAAATGAATATTGAATGTATTCATTTTGGATTCACTAAAAGAAAATGCAGTGTTGTTTGCTGGGGTTTTTGCTCTCTTTGAGATTTAAAGCAGTAGTAGATATTTTGATTGTGGTGGTGTTGAAAATGATGGAGAAAATTGTCAACACCATAAAAGTACAAATATTAATTTTGTCAATAGTGTAGCATAACAGATTATACATAAATTGTTTGTAGTATACTGTAGCTTGGTATATAGTAACATACTATGTGCCTATGAATATATCTGTTCTTTTATGTATTTAGCGCATCATTATTTGGGTCAACCGCTATTTTGTACAGGAAGAACTTATTACATAAACTTTCAAAAACATTAAGAAGTTAGTTTACCTGATTTCCTGTCGGGTTGTTTTCATGTTTCTGATAGGTTGTTAAAGATTATTCTTCATTGGTGTTGGTCCTCTGCTATACTTTGCAACAATTAAAAATTTAAAAGATCTATTTCCAAGAACATTGTTGTAAAAGGCTATTATCATTGAAAGAACAACCTTCCTCTGTTTTTTTAATGATAATGGCCTTTTACTAAATTTATATTTATTCTTTTACAATGATGTTCTTGGGCATAGATCTTTAAAAATTTTAATTGTTACAAAGGATGACAGAGGACCAATATCAATGAAGAACAACCTGTCAGAAACGTGAAAACAACCTGACAGCAAACAGCAGGAAATCGGGTAAACCAACTTTTTAATGTTTCTGAAAGTTTATGTAATAAGTTCTTCCTGTATGTATTAGTGGTTGACCCAAATAATTATGCGCTGAATAATTACATACATGAACAGGTATTCGTAGGCATATAATATAGTATGTTACTATATACCAAACTATGTTTTTAGATGGGTGTTTGCTTGTTGAACAAATGTTCAGATCCAAATCTTACTGAACATACAGAGTGATCACTGAATTAGGAGCACCCCTATCAAAAGTGGATGTGACCCATTGACCACATGATTTCCGAGAGGGCATGATTAGTCAACTGACGTAGCATGTATAAGGCATGAGTGGAGCATTAAGTAGTGAAATTCGAAGCATGATGAGTAAAGGGAAGGATTCATCAGACTTTGAGAAAGGACAGATTGTGGGAGCTCGGAGAGCAGGTGCCTTGATTTCCCAAAAAGGCTGAACTGGTGGGTTGTTCACAAGCCACCATAGTTAAAGTATATCAGGACTGGCATGAAAATGGTCAGACACTGACCTGGAGGCAAAACTGCACGGGACAGCAAAAGGTTGATATGAGAGGTGAGCACGGGGTCCAACAACTTGTACAGGCCAGCAGATCAGCATTATACAACAGTTTACTACCCAATACAACAGAGGTCAACCTGGAACAGGATTTGTCATGACCATGCATGCATTGCACGCTCACACTTATAGGCTATAACAGCAGATGGCCCAGACAACATCCTCTCCTAACCATGGTTCATCAGCACAAAAGACTGCCCTGGTGCAAAGATCATGCAAGTTGGACTTTGGATGAGTAAAAAAAAGTGTGCTGGGCTGATGAGTCACGCTTTTTACTCCCCTCCGTGGATGGTCATGTACGTATTTGGTGCAAACAACATAAGACACTTGATCTATCGTGCATGGTCTCCACAGTGCAAGCTGGTACGGGTGGTTGTATGGTGTGGGGCATGTTTTCCTGGCAGAAACTTGGGACCCCTGGAGCATGTGGAGCAACATATGACTGGTGCCCACTATCACGAATGGTTTGCTGACTGTACATCCAGCAGTGTTGCACTTTTACCTGAATGGTGACAGTGTCTTCCAAGGTGACAATGTTGTGCCGGAATGGTTTAAGGAACACGGTTCAGACTTCCAGCATATTGATTGGCCTCCAAACTCCCCTGATATCAATCCCATAGAGCACTTATGGAATAGCATATCAGGCATCTGGATGCATCATCACCTTCATATCTGCATTGAAGGCCGCATTATGCACAGCCTGGTTGGCCATACCTCCTAACGACTTCCGGCATCTTATTGAATCGATACTACGTCAAATAGCTGCTGTACTGAGGGCGAAAGGAGGACCTACGAAGTGTTACATTGGTAGTTGTAATTCAGTGATCACTCAGAATGTATTTTAAGGTTCCAGATTATTAAGATAATAATGTTTGCCTTGTCCTAAGACTAGAGGAACGTATTTAAACATCTTAAATGAAATACTAGATGTTCCCATTAAATACAGTTTTATATTTTTTATAATTAAATAAAACTTAAATCACAGACAGCATTATTTTTATGTTTTTATCATAATACAAAACCATCAAAAGTTGGTTTGGGTAAGAGAATACTAAAGAGGGCATTTCATAAGATTCTAAAGAAAATATTGGTTTTATCAAATTATGGAATGGAAATCAGCAAAAGAGAGTCAGAACATAAATTGAAAAAGATGTCTTGTGGCAGGAATGTGGCAGGAATGTGGCAGGAGTCACTAATAATAGCATGCTGTAACCGGAAACTTAGCTGTGTGCAAACATTTTAACTGAACTGGTGTCTGTGTTGGGTTAAAGTTCTGTTCTTATAATAGTGATGTATGAAATAGGTAATAGTGTAGTACTTTACATTATTATCTATCTCCATGTTATAATTTTAGTAGTAATTATATTTTGAGTTGGTGAAAAAAGAAGGAACACATTTTTTTTTATTTCATTCCAGTGCTGTCTTTTAAAGATGTAGGCCTTATGAATGTGTGTGTGTGTGTGTGAACATACATTGAAATGAGTACTCTGTCAGTTCATATCTTCAAAGAAGTGCTGGCAAGGAATATTTTGCAATCTGATGCTTCCTGTTAGTGTAACTGACCTATTTCTCATCCATGTATGAATGTAGGTCACATATAATCAGTGCTTCCAAATACGTCTTAGATATCAATATGAAACAAATTCCCCTGAAGAAATAATTTTTCATACAAAAGTCATTATTGGCTGATACGTGCTGTACTTTCACTGTTTCCCATCTTAACCATCTCTTTAGGAAACTTTTAAAATTGCATCACCCTGGAGCAGGAATTGAACCAGCATCTTTCAATTTCTGTTCAACTGGTACAACTTTGAAAGGTTATTCAGACTCCTGTGAGCTACAGTTGCTCGGAACTTAATTGTCCTGGGTGGTGTAATGGTAGTATGCTGAAACAGAAATCAGGAAATGGAAGTTCTACTCCTGTTCCAGGACGATGCGATTGGAAGTTTTCTAAAAAGATGGCTGTATTAGAAACAGTGGAAAATACAGCACGTTATATGCTGATAATGAAATCTAATAGACTGGATGTAATTTCCAAATAAGCTAGCATTTAGTGAAAGAATTTGGGAAAACATTTAGAACATGGTGGGATTTTACATGAATTAGACAAAAAGTAAAGAACCTACATCATTAGGGAGGAAACTATGAAAAATGTCAAGTCAAAAGATTTGTTTTGGTGACAGAATAAATTGAAATAAATACAGAGAGACAAATACTTCGTAATATAAATAGTCTTTATCTGCTGTGTGGATCCAGGTGAAAAAATAAGTTCCAATAAATTTTGTGAAGTGTATCTGAAAGAATGTGTAACTGTCAGTCAAGAGCCATTCATGTAGGTTACATCAATGTTTACCACCAAAACATGAAGCTGCTGCTGCAGAACATAAATTTACATATCCTATTTCAAGACCTACACTTCAAACTTGTCTGTAGCCTTCAGTTTTGTGCTTCTCTCATAAGTAAGCTAATTGACCAGAAGTAGTCTTAATTTCACAACTTACTAATGTAGTTAGAAGTTTGGGGACCATGGATTTAAAACTGGACAAATACTGTTCCACCTTAAGGAGATTGATTAAATCCATTTATGAAGTTTGTGAGATGTTAGCCATAAACTAATTGTTTTAACGATTTCATTTCATAGCTAAGGCTCAAAGCCTGTACCTATAAAATATGTGAAAACTAGTTTGGAAGATGATTCTTGCTTAATTTTAGCTGGCTTTGCTGAGAGTTACAGTGCTACTCAAGACTGCCACTGGTAACATTCAAGCTTAGGTGCATACATTTGTGATATGTTGTAAAAGCGAAAATTAACTCCAACCCATGTCTTATTTATATTATCAGTGAGTGATAAAGAAAAAAAAAACTATTATTCAGTGTGTTTTTTAAGAGTTTTATCTGATTTGAAACAGTTTATTTTAGCGATGGCAGTGCTGTACAATATAAAAGGACGGTAAAAATGATTCAACTTATGTTATCAGAGGGAAGATATATTTTGGAGTTTAATGACCACCATGAAGTATCACTGGTTTAAGCACATAGAATGCACCAAAGTTAGAAGGACAAACACAACTTCCATTTCTTTGCTTAAGGATTGGAATCTGGACACAGTAGTGCAAAGAAGTTAAAAGCTCTTACTGTACCCCCTTGACCACATGGAGATTACTGCTGAACGGATTTTCCCGCCTCCAACCATAGTGAGAATATTCGCGTAGGTAACTGTGGAATAAACAAGTGATTAGCAGTAATACCCTAATTAGTATCTTAAATAATTTCTCAGAATTTTTGACAAAAACATTACATTTTTTGAAGGGCATAAATTTTATGTAGAATAATGTCCAAATTATAATGGTAAAATGTTTTTGCAAGATTTTTTCCATAACATTTAGCTGCATTGTCACTGAATTCTGAGATGAACATTGCAGCTTGGGAAAAGTTTACCTGACCTCTTCAGCACACATTTTAAGCTTAGTTGCCCAGGAAGGGGTGGTTACTATCAATTTGGCATCCATGTTAAGCATAGCTAGTCACAATGATGTGACAGACAGATCAACAACTGACATGTGTGCGTGTGTAATCCTGTGCAGATAGTGCCATCACTACTTTTGCGGTCAAAAGCCTCGATCCCTGATTAATTTGTAAGTTTAATATTGATGAACAAATGCCAATGAAGCCTGCCCTTGTTGCTGTGTGATGCTTGGTGCAGACTTCACTGATGTTCTGCTGACAGATAATTGTTTTGGCATGCATTTGGGCATGCAGCTAGGTACTCAGCAGTATATAGAAAGCCAATGAACAGCTTAAAAAGCTGTCAGTCTTAGATCAATAACTTTTAGTTTGACTTAACATCATAGCAGATAATATACTGAAATGATTAAAAACATGAAGGGTGTAGTGTTTTACCACAACAATGCAATGCATTATCAGATATAGCGGAACATGCATACATATCGTTAAGCTGTTCTCTGAAATTCAGAGGCTAGCTCCTCAAAGAAAGACCATCTGCCGAGTAAACATTTAACTGATGAACTGGAATTTACTTACTGTTGGCGTATCAAACATCTCCATTTACAGCAATCTTAGCACACAGCTCGAGCTTCATTAACATCCATCACATGTTGCACACAAGACCTTTTGTATTTCATACTCAATATTTCTCAAGAGACATTCCTGAGTTTGGTTCTCCCATGATTTCCTTGGCCTTCCTCTACCTTTCTTTCCTGCCACTTGGGCTGAAAAAATTATCTTAGTCAGCACCTCATCACTCATTCTTCCAACATGGCCAAACCACCTAAGAATATTAGTCTCCACCGTACTAACAGCATTTTGCCTCACATTACACATCTGCAACACATCTTACGAAGAGTTTTACCACAAACTCTTCGTAAGTAACGCATCTCCCCAGCACACAAACTACTGTTATGTCTTTTCTGCAGTACCCAGGTTTCACTGCTGTACATCAGAGTAGGAACAATTACACTCTCATGTGCAGCCATTCAAGACTTTCTTGAGAACCCATCATTCCTGTGAAATCTTCCTAAGGCAGCTGTGACTTTCAATGAAGAATTTACTCTCCTACTAATTTCACTATCTAATTTGTTCTCTCTGTCATACATGCTTCTTAAATATACAAACTCATTCACCTGGTCAATCTCTGTGCCATTAAGACTTATCTTGCATTCATTACTAACAGTTCCTTGCTCAAAAACCATAACTTTGGTTTTTTCCTTATTTATACTCAGTTCGAATTTCACTCAAACTTCATACATCCGGGACAACACTCTCTGCAACTCACTTTTGCTCTCTGTCAACAGTACTGTGCCATCAGCATAGAGCAATCTGAACTCATGATATTACCAAGACATAAACCAGTATTATCCATTTTGGCATCATGCATCCATAAATACATATATTAAACAACCAGGGTGATATTACATAACCTTGTCTCTATCCACAGATAGAAAACCATTTCGATAAAACACCATTCACTTGTACACATGCTCTGCTGCCAGGTAACATGATGGCTTTCACACTATTAAGTAGATTTCCAGTAATACCATATTTATTCAGTACCTTCCACAGAAGTGCTCTATTTGCTTTGTCATAAGCTTTCTCTAAATCTATGAAGGTCACAAACACTTTTTTATCAACAGACAGATACTTTTCAATCATCATGCGTAATGAAAATTTTTTATTAGTGCAGCCTTACCAGGCATAAAACCACTCTGTACATCCCAATATACTGAAATTATCTTTCAAAGGAATTGTTCTTAAAATAGTATAACTATATACTAAAAATCTGAAAACTTCTTAGCGTAGAATAAATAATCAAAATTTCCAAGCTTTCGCACATCAACCAGATTTCCAAGCTTTCGCACATCAACCAGATGGCTTTCTCAAGGAAAATAGACAGCTAACTGCAAACAGGATAATAGAACGTTTCAACACTTTAAATGCGGTGACTTGACTAGACAATAAATGATTAGGAGCAAACGTGATATTTCGAAGAAACGAGGTCACGTTGGTTGGGCACGCGGTACTATGGTAGAAATCTCAGCATTATTTGAAGAATTGATTCCAAATACGTGGTAACTCCAGAGAGACGCTATCGTTGCAAGCCTCGCAGTGGTCAAGATTTCCAAGGTTTCGCGAATGGCAGTAGATTTGGGTGTGGAGTATGAAACTAATTTCTTTACATCACTCCATATAGGATCTGCGGACTTGAACTTGACTTCTCTTATCTGATAGGGCAGTGATTATTTTTCCATCTCTTGTATCTCTTTTATGTTCGCTGATTCTAATTCCAAACGAACGTTTGGTCATTCCGATGTAGTATCGCCTGGAGCCCTCCGGATATTTTAGTGGGATGGCATAAATACCTGCCTCATTGAGAAGAGGGGGCTTGTCAATATTTCTCTTAAGCATCGTGTATAAAGATGCCGGAGACCTTATGCCGACACCGAAGTTCATCCTTCTGAGCGCGTTTTTGAGTTGATAGGAAATATTTGGTAT
The DNA here is from genome assembly GCA_039090855.1 of Macrothele yani. Lineage (NCBI taxonomy): Eukaryota > Metazoa > Arthropoda > Arachnida > Araneae > Macrothelidae > Macrothele > Macrothele yani. The sequence goes on along the minus strand of CM076993.1, from coordinate 76,320,682 downwards.
GTAGGGAAATAAAGCCCAGGTAGCGAAGTTGCGGCATAGAAATATTATTAGCACTGCTGGTTCTGGCTTTCTCGATAAAGTTATGCATCTGGTTCGAAGTATATCCTACCTCAGGGGCCAATTCGACGATTTATACACAATGCTTAAGAGAAATATTGACAAGCCCCTCTTCTCAATGAGGCAGGTATTTATGCCATCCCACTAAAATATCCGGACGGCTCCAGGCAATACTACATCGGAATGACCAAGCGTTCGTTTGGAATTAGAATCAGCGAACATAAAAGAGATGCAAGAGACGGAAAAATAACCACTTGCCCTATCAAGAGAAGTAAAGTTCAAGTCTGCCGATCCTATATGGAGTGATGTAAAGAAATTAGCTTCATACTCCACACCAAATCTACTGCCATTCGCGAAACCTTGGAAATCTTGACCAGCTGCGAGGCTTGCAACGATAGTGTCTCTCTGGAGTTACCGCGTATTTAGAATCAATTCTTCAAATAATGCTGATATTTCTACCATAGTACCGCGTGCCCAACCAACGTGACCTCGTTTCTTCGAAATATCACATTTGCTCCTAATCATTTATTGTCTAGTCAAGTCACCGCGTTTAAAGTGTTGAAACGTTCTATTATCCTGTTTGCAGTTAGCTGTCTACCTTCCTTGAGAAAGCCATCTGGTTGATGTGCGAAAGCTTGGAAATTTTTATTATTTATTCTACGCTAAGGAGTTTTCGGATTTTTAGTATATAGTTATACTATTTTGAGTTTAATTTGGTGTACAGTTCCTACTTTTTGAATTTTTTTGGAATTGTTCTTACTTGACTAACAAAACTATTGCAGGAAATAGATACACTAGTGGAATTTTTCTATTTCATGTTTTTTTTACTCTCTTAATATGCTTGCTGCTCTCTTATGCCTCTCCTTCGTGGTTGTGTGATCCAAATGTTCTGTTGTGATGCCCACTTTTGTCTTCCGTGGCCTGCTAGATCACCAGATCTTTCTCCAATCGAGCGCGTATGGGACATCATTGGACGACAACTCCAGCGTCACCCCCAACCAGCATTAACTGTCCCTGTATTGACCGACCAAGTGCAACAGGCGTGGAACTCATCCCACAAACTGACATCCAGCACCTGTACGACACAATGCATGAACGTTTGCATGCTTGCATTCAACATTCTGGCGGTTACATCGGTTATTAATGTACCAGCATTTCACATTTAAAATGGCTCTTCTCGCGCTTACATTAAGCTGTGATCTTGAAACCTTAATCGATTGCATATGTTACCTATACAAATGTATTGCCGCCATTTCATTCCTCTACAACTATTTTTTCGTGGTGTTGGGATTTTTTTTCCGTCAGTGTATTTTAAGTTAGTTCTTGAGACTTTTTGATAAATTGTTGTACTCATTATTGCTACTTTTTAGTGGGTTTCGCTTCCCTTCTTTACATTAGACCAAATCAATGAACATGAGTTTGTCACATCATTTATGATACTGTACTTTTGCTGAAATAATTTGACTTCTTAAAATATAGTTGTCTTAATTTTACTTGTAGCCTGTTGGCACCCTGATCCTCACCAGCGGCCAAATTTCATCGATATTTTACGAGAATTAGAAGACATTTCACATTCGCCATTTATGAATACTCCACAAGAATCATTCCATACCTTACAAGAAGACTGGAAGCATGAAATAGCAGAAATGTTCCATGAACTACGTTGTAAAGAGAAGGTATGTATTGCAGCTGTGGGTTAAATAAGAGTAAATTGAAACAAATTAATTGTTAATGAGAGGAAGAAAATTATCCTCTTTCGTGTGAAGGGAAATTATTGCAAATTGCATTCCAGTTGGAAAAGTAATGCAGAGGATGCCCATTATTTCAATTGGTGGATAATGAAAAATATTCTCGTGTAGCAAAATTTGGATATTGACCTAATTTGTTCACAATGAATTAATGAGTAATAAATTTTGAATATTGACCTGGCTGATTTGAAAGATTTTTAGATCACTAGTTGTACTGTTGCAGCATAAGAAAAATTTGAAGTTTCAGCTTTTTTTTTTCAGATCGTTTTTTTAGTTATATTCACTTAAAAATGCCAGAATAATCAAAAATTTCTTGTAGTACAATTTTAAAATAGCTGTAACCAGGGCGTGCAAAACCGGCCATCCTCGGTGGGTTTTTTCATTGTGGACGATTAATTTCTTTCAAACTTTCAGTATGATTGTGATTTGTACAGTTTTATTTCAACTTTTTTTTTACCAATTTAAAATTTGTGCATGCCAAGTGCCACAGTTTTATGAAGTAACGCATTTTCTTAAGTTATTAGCCAGTCTTTGTTTTGGCAAAATAGTTCCGCGGTGACTAATTTATGTACTAAGACAATGTCCTGCTTTCTCATTCCCTCTTATAAAGTTTTTCCATGTGAATTTTACGCCTGAAGAGGGGGGGGGGGTTAAGGATAGTGACTTTGCAGGGTTTTTTTTTATCTTCCTTTTTCTCCTGTCAGTCTCTATTCCCCCAGTCATCCCTTGTTTAGTTTCATTGGTTAATATTGGAGTTACCTGTTATTAACCAATGCAACTAACCAATGGTTGCTTCTCCTGTGACCCTAACTTCTCGCACATGTGATGCCTGCCGTAATATCATTGACTTCCTTCCTGTGCATTACTGTTCTCCACATATTTCCTGGTGTCCTTGACCTTGATTGCACCTAAAGCTTCCGCAGGTGCACTATTCTATTCTATATCTCGTCTTTCATCATTTTTCAATTGAAAATTCTGGATTCTGCATAACAAAATCAAATGGCAGCAAAACATCCTTAAATTTTTTGGTAATAGGAACAATGGTAATAAAAAGGCAAATACTGTAGACAAAGACAATGATGGTCCGTCAGATGATACCACCAAAACGTATTTCAGAAAATAATGAAAATTGTCATCAAACTTGCGACAGACAAAAGAGAAGACTTACATTTCTGGAAACCTGAAAACAAGAATTTCCATGGGTAGAGTTCTGTGAAGAAAAAAAAAAATATTGTAATGGTGCCTAGAAGTCCCTAACTTTCAGCCAATAAAAAAAGACCTTTGTTGAATGGAAGTGGTGGAACTGTGCAAGGTTTTTGTAAAGAAACTCTGCGAACTCGCGATGTCGGCAAGTGTCATAAAAAGTGCAAAGAATTTGTTATTGCTAAAGCAAATCCCACAAAAACGACGATGACTGTAGCTGTCAGAAAACTGAACGCTGCAAATTTTAAGAAAATGAAACATTTGTTTAATACAGTTTACTATATTGTAAAAGAAACTTGGCTTTTACAAAATTTCAAAGCTATGTAAACTTCAAATTAAAAACACTGTAGACCTAAGAAACAATTATCTCAATGAACATGCATGCAAAAATTTTGAAGTCTCTATTACTTACACATTGAAGAATGAGTTAATTACTGAAATTAGTGAAACAAATTTCATAACAGTTACAGCAGGTGGATCTACAGATTAAAGTGCTCTCAAGCAAGAAGCTGTTTATGTGAGATGCATCCAAAATGGTGCATCAGTTACAAAATTGGTAGGATTTGTTCCAGTAGATAATGCTAACAGTGATGGAATACACAAGTGTATTTTAAAAGGTCTATTGGATATTGGCATTTCTGAACCAATTCTAGAAAAAAAAAAAAAACTGGTTGGATTAAATTTAGATGGAGCTGCAATAAATATGGGAATTTACAGTGGAGTTCAAGCAAATGAGGAAAGTAAAGTATCCACACCTAATAGTGGTGCACTGCATAATCCACATGTTAGAGCTAGGAGTGCTTGATACAAAGAAAAATTAACCCTGTATGGTTACATTTAAGCTCACAATTAAACAGGTATTCAGCTTTTACCACTGGTCTCCAAACAAGTTAAGAGAATTTACAAAGGTTGCTGAAATGCTGGAACTAAAATTACAGAAATGTGGAGGAGTACAAAATATAAGATGAGTTGCTAGGCAAGCTAGAGCACTAAAATCCTTGGTTTTGAACTTTGATGCCATTTTATTGTATTTAGAAGACATTGCTCAACATGTCAAAAAAGAATCTGCAACTGCAAAAAGTTTGTTAAAGACTATGAGGTCAGATAAATAAATAAAAAAAAAAACCCTATTGTTTGTTTCAGATTTTTTTTATCTATTATTGGCATTTTGTCCAAGATGTTTCAGGCTGAAAATCTGTTATTAATATTTGAAGCTACCAGCAAACTTGAACTTAACACTTTTGCAGTTAGTTGAATTAAAATCTCAACCGAGATTGGTCCAAAGGGAACATAAAAATTAGATAGATGACTGTGATAAGGATATCAGTCCCATTTTTATAGCCGATTTTATTGACAGTACTGTTGAATTTTTGAACACTTGATTTAAACAGCTGCAAGAACCTCCTGTGTCTTCCTTTTGTGTGTTTGATTTTACAGAGTGGCCATCAGAAAAACATTTAATATCCTTTGGCAACCAAAACATACAGCTGTTACTTGAACATTTTAGTTGTGTTTTTTTTTACAGGAGTGGATAAAGGAACAATTTGTGAAGAACGGGTGGCATTAAAGCTTAAGATATATATCATCCTTAAACACCAAAAAACATCAGCCCTGCAAGTTACGAAGACCTAATGCAACAAAATGATCCACAATATAGCAGTATACTTCACATGGTGGAAATAATGTTTTCTCTTTCTGGGAGTACTGCAACTGTTAAAAGGGGCTTTTCAGCAATGAACATTCAAAAGAACATGTTACGTACTGGCTTTCAGCAGGAAGCCTTAAATGCTCTAATGACCATCCACCTAAATGGGGAAACCCCTCTCGGAGTTTAGCGTATAAGCCTCTATAAATCATTGGCTTGACGAAGGGCCTGGCAAACGCCATATATAATCTACATGACTAAATAATTAATCTAAATGACGTAAATTGATAATGTCAAAAGGTATAATACCTTTTCAATGTGCTGTGAAAGCAAAAATGTATTTATTTTCTGTATTACATAAAAAAAGATATATTTTTCAGCAAAGTGACAATATTTAAATTCTATGTAGTTATGCTATTTATACGAGTCTGATGGGTTACTTGCAAAGGACTGTCTTCCTTTGTATGTACCTGTCTGTACATTTTTAGGCAAACCGTCCTCAAGGTCTAGTAAAATTTCTGAGATTTTTCGTGCCCTGGCTGTAGCATACATACAGTCTGGCAACTATGAAAACTGGGTTTACAACAGAGATTTAAAGTTATACACAAAAAGTATATACATACAATGTATATATATCTCATCATTATCAGCCATTATCAATCCACTGCTGGATGAAGGTATCACTAAGGTTCTTCCACAACGCTCTGTCTTGAGCCAGTCTCCTCCTTGTCATTCCCGCATGCCTTTGAATTTCATCTACCCATCTGCCATGTGGTCTTCTTCTGGGTCTTTTCCTGTCCCTTGGAATCCGGTCTAAAATTTTGGTTGTCCATCGGTGGTCCATCCTTCTGGCAATATGTTCAGCCCATTGCCATTTCAGGAATTTTACTCTGATCATGATGCCTTCTACTCTTGTCATTTTCCTTATCCACAAGTTCCTGTTCTTATCTTTCCTGGTTGCACCAAGCATGCATCTCTCCAGGCTTCTCCTGTGGCAACCACCTGTAGAGATTGTTTGTCCTCTGTCTTTTCTTAACTTACAAGAGAGCCGCTGGGAGGAAATGACAATGTTACTGCCTTTGCCCTTCATGCAGCTTTTTATGCTCCCAATTTAAGAAGAAAGTTCATGGTATGTGTTGACCACAAATTGCTTCCAGAAATTCTGTTTGATATTGGGAGAATTTCTAGTTAGTAACCGAAACATTAATGAAGATGATGTATGACTACCTTTGTCAGAATGGTTGAAACAAAATTGAATTATAAATTTTGACCATGTAAATCACATTGACAATTTTTTTGTTTATGTTGATTTGGTTACTTAGGGAATTCCAACTGAAAATGATATAAGAGACTAATGAAAAGGTAGTGATGGAGACAACGTTGTACTCATTGAAGACACAATTCATGTGAATTCTTTTACAACAACACTTCAGATGTTGTTTTTAATGCACTAACCACAATAAAAGGAAAGTTGAATTATCGAAATCTAAGATTTCAAACTGAAGTAATGAAACAGGCCACAACTACGAATTGTCTTTGTACAAAGAGTGATTAATGATGCAATTGTGATTACTAATTTTTTATTATGATTATTTAATTTTGCTGTACAATGCATACATGTTTTTCCTTTCATGTATGTAATGAGCAAAATTACCCAGTCCCATGGTGCTTGTTATATCAGAATTTCACTGTATATTATACAAGGTGTTTCTGAAATGTTTGGCTAGGCGTAAGGAACTTGTTCTACCGCTGACTGATAAAAAGATTGTGTGAACATAGGACTAGAACCATTTTCATGCAAATTTATGCATAATAAAGACACCCTGCAGCCACTTCACATGCAAACAGGATCATAACAATGTGGAACCAATGGGATTGGTGTAAGTGCCAGAGGGATCAATCCCATTAGCTCGACTTAATCCCCTTCCTTCCCAGTGGCAAATTCAGAAAACTTAGCTCACCAAAATACTTTTGCCTGCTCAATGTACAGCCTAAATTCACCCATTGACCCCACATTTTTTGTGACCAATTTAATGTAGCAAACAAATAATGCCCTCCAAGAATGCAGTTGACTTTTTTAAGCTGTGTATCATAGTTTTGGAGTTCAGTAAGCTCAAATTCACTGTTAGGAGTGTTGATATAGAGCTGATGGAATCACCCCTGATACTTACACCAATTCCATTCTTGTTATGAACTGTATTTAGCAATGAAGTAGCTGGTGTACGAATATCTCTGCAAGAATGCATTTCCTATGTTTAGGTATGTACCCTGTATATCTCTGAGAAAGTTTTTTCTGATTTTTTTTATGACTGTTGTTTCATCAAAATTAGCTGTAGAAGTATTTTGTAAACACTGTATATACACCGAAGAGCAATTGAATTGGAGATACCTGTCTAGTAATGTGTAGCACCACCTTTCGCCCTGATGACGGCGGCGATTCGTCTCGGCATGGACTCTACAAGACACCAGAAGCGTTGGGAAGCCATACGGATCCACGATCCCTGAACAAGCTCCCACAATTCACGAAGATTTGATGAAGGGGGGGGGGGTTAGAGCTTCGAACATCTCTCTCGATGGCATCCCAGATGTGCTCGATGGGATTGAGGTCAGGTGACCTAGCTGGCCTACCGAGTCTGAACTACAGACACTGATCAACTCCATTACAGAAAAATTTCCTTCCATTAATCTCACTATATCTAAGGAAGTAAACCACCAAATTGATTTCCTGGATGTATCTATCTGCAAAAACGCTGATCTCTCCATTACTCGTTCCGTCTATCGTAAACCTTCTGCGGCCACTAACATCGTTCCCTACAAATTTTTCACCCTGCATCTCTACAAGCTTGCAGCATTGAAGTCCTACATCTACAGGGCTCATATCATTTGCAACAACCAACTATCTCTTCAAGAAGAACTCTCCAAAATTTCTACAATAGCCCTCTCTCATGGTTTCCCTGCTCTTACAGTCAACTCCCTCATAAAGAAATTTGAAAACCATTTGAAAATTGAATGCCTCCTTCCTCAAAAGAAAGAAAACCTGAAATTCTGTGGTTCTGTTCCTTACCATTCTTCCTATGCTTATAAGTTACAGATTCTTTTTAGAAGTTTTGGTTACCATCTTGCCATTAAATCTACCCCAAACATCTTGAAACTTCTACAAAGGATTAGGGACAAAGTTGAAAGCCTGAACCTCCCAGGAGTTTACTGCATTCCTATCTCTTCTTCTACTGGGGATAACTTATACATTGGAAGCACATATACAGGAGCATTAACCATAGAATTTTAGAACATAAAAAGATGTTTCGAAAGCCAATCCTAATACTGCCTTGTCTATTTTGACAATGGCAGACACATCTGCAGTTCCCCACTGGAACGAAGCAAAACGAATTGCTTCTTTTGACAATCGTTTTGCCCTCCGTTACCGTGAAAGCCTGGAAGTTATTTTCAACTCAATGACTTGCAATTCCGAATCTCCTCTCTACATTCCGAGATCTGGAGATCAATTCTAAGTTTTGGCAACAAAAATAGGAAAAATTCAAATGTAGAATCTGGCAACAATCTTAGTCCTCCATTGGCGTGATGAAGACCTAAGATAAGGTCGAAAGCTTCAACTTACGAACTTTTTTGTAAAAGTTTTCGTTTAACGTAACTAGCGTGATCAAGTTACCTTTATTTGTTAATATTGTTACGTGTTTTGCCCATCATCATCATTATATAATATGCCCTAAAGTTTATAATACAGAAATAAATAGATAATAAGAGTTTAAGAATGTTACTCACATTGTGACGAAATCCTGTTCATTATGTTTCAAATGGTAGACATCTTTTTTTTTTTCACATGAACATTGATTCAGTCAAATCTTCATATTAGTTATATTTTATATATTGAAGTTGAGGCTTGTAATTCAGTTAAATCTTCATATTGAAGGGTTGAGTTCAATCTTGTTATTATTCTATATTTTGTTTTCAAATGGTAAGGTAAAAGCAGTAAATGAGTATCACTCTTTTTAAGTCGTCATTTAAGAGATGATATTTAAGAACATTAAAACAACTAAATATTCAGAACCTTATGTTGAAGGGGAGTCGATCTGGTAAGAAATATCCAGTATTGACGAAAGTTCAATCCTCGTTTCCCGTAGCACCAAATTCCCAAACTAGTTTCAACTACCATTTCGTAGTCTTCTTCAGTGGGCAAAAATGATGTATTTCTCATCATTCATGTTGTTCCTGGCCATATATCTCAAATCCACTGGCAGAGTCAAAAGTTCCACGTCGGCAGAACCTCCGCACATTCGGAATTTGGTTTGACTGCACATCTCACGTCGTGCATGTTTCTAATTGGAGCACCCAAATTTGTTCCCGATTCTAATTCCTCCGGTGTCGCCATCTTCTGTATGTCGATAGACTTGCAATTTATCTTGTTTCTGTACTTTTTATTTTTATTCTGTTTTTTCTTTTTTTCTTTTTGTATAAGATATCTCCAAGCATATGGAAGATCCATTGGGTCGTTATAATTGCAATTTGTCTCTCTAGTTTTTTCTATGATCACCGCTTCCGATGTTAAAATTTGAGCCTTTGTTTTATGTGATGTTATTAATTTTGCTTCCGGCCAATCTGGGACTTCCTCATTTTCAATGCAATGTTGAATTAAAGATGATTTGTTCTCTTTTTTGTTCTAGTTAGATATATGCTCTGGTCCCAAATCTTCTTTTAGTACTTCCTATGTATATTTTATTGTTTTCTTCAATTTCCTTGGTCTCTGTAGAGTTTTTTTGTTGGTATACAGTATAGTCCTGCTTTATGAAGTATTTATCTTTTTTCGCTTCCTGTTGTCAATATGGTTTCATTATTGATAACTGTGTCTCTGCTTGTATCTTTTTTTTTTTGCACATTCCTTCTTTAAAATATTCGTTAGTGGAGGAATGTAAGAAAATTTACTTGCAAATTTCATTTCTGTCTTAGGTTTAATGTTGTTGTTATTAACAGATTTTTTCATATTTTCAAGTATTTCTTCAATTATCTTTTTCTGTATCCAAACTTCTTAGATGTTTCGGTTATCCAGTTAAATTCTATAATTTCTTTAGTTTTATTACTTGAGTGGGTTAAAACTCTTCTAACATAGAATTTTCCTTACATTCCTCCACTAACAAATATTTTAAAGAAGGAATGCGCGAAAGAAAAAATGATACTGGCGGAGACAGTTGTCGATAACGAAACGATATTGACAACAGGAAGCGAAAAAAGATCAATACTCGATAAAGCAGGAGTATACTGTATACCAACAAAAAAACTGTACGGAGACTAAGGGAATTGAAGAAAAGAATAAAATATACATAGGAAGCACTAAAAGAAGATTTGGTACCAGATTGGGAGAGCATATATCTAACTGGAACAAAAAAGAGAACAAAACATCTTCAATTCAACATTGCATTGAAAATGAGGCAGTCCCAGTTTGGCCGGAAGCAAAATTAATAACATCACATAAAACAAAGCCTCAAATTTTAACATCGGAAGCGGTGATGATAGAAAAAACTAGAGAGACAAATTGTAATTATAACGACCCGATGGATCTTCCATATGCTTGGAGATACCTTATAGAAAAAGAAAAAGAAAAAGTACAGAAACAAGATAAATTGTAAGTCTATCGACATACAGAAGATGGCGACACCGGAGGAATTAGAATCGGGAACAAATTCGGACGCTCCAATAAGAAACGCGCACAACGTGAGATGCGCAGTCAAACCAAAATCCGAATGCGCGGAGGTTCTGCCGACGTGGAACTTTTTACTCTGCCAGTGAATTTTAGATAGATGGGCAAGGAACAACATGAATGACGAGAAATACATCGTTTTTGCCCTCTGAAGAAGACTGCAAAATGGTAATTGAAACTAGTATGGGAATTTGGTGCTACGGGAAATGAGGATCGAACTTTTGTCAATACAGGATATTTCTTACCAGATCGACTCCCCTTCAACATAAGGTTCTGAATATTTAGTTGTTTTAATGTTCTTATATATCATCTTTTTAAATGACAACTCAAAAAGAGCGATACTCATTGACTGCTTTTACCTTACCATTTGAAAACAAAATATAGAATAATAACAAGGTTAAACATCAAGCCTGAACTCAACTCTTCAATACGAAGATTTAACTGAATCACAAGCCTGAACTTAACCCTTGAATATGAAGATTTGACTGAATCAATGTTCATGTGAAAAAGATATGTCTACCATTTAAAACATAATGAACAGGAGGATTTCATCACAATAGGACTACAAAGGACCCTGCAATATCCTGGAATGCTCCATGACCAAATGTGAGTAACATTCTTAAACTCTTATTATCTATTTATTTCTATATTATAAAGTTTAGGGCATATTATATAATTATAACACTTCGTCAAAAAAAGACATTTCCTGAAAGCATTTCAACAACAACGTGAGAAACAGTAAATAATGCAACAACTGAATAGTTGACACTTATGTATGATATGAATTATAACCACGTAAAAAATTCAACACATTGAGATGTTTGAAGAATTGATAGAATTGATAGAATGGTGGTAGCCTTTAGTAAGAAAGTGATATTTGAAGTGTTTGATGTTGAGAATTTTAATATAAAAAAGTTAACTATTTATTTCCTTTGTTAACACCATGCCATCTACATTGCCATGGGATAATTATGCACACTGAAGTCTTGTTTGATGTTGTGAAGGTGGAGCTCTTCAATATTGTTTTTTCCCCCTGCCTTACAGGAATTACGCTGTCGTGAAGAAGAGCTAACGAAAGCTCTGCTTCAACAGAAAATTCAGGAAGAATTTTTGAAGAAACGAGAACAGGAATTAGCTGAGAGAGAAATTGATCTTCTTGAACGAGAACTCAACATCATGATTCTTCAGCAGCAGCAAGGTCGACCAACTCCTAAAAAGAGAAAAGGAAAGTTCAAAAAAAGTCGTTTGAAGCTTCTGAAATATGGTGGTCAGATCAGCATGCCATCAGGTATTACTGTTGTCAGTACATTAGTTCCAAACATTTATGAGTTCCAAGCCGTAGTATGAATTTCATATGATTTCTTTTCTGGTAGGTAGTACATGTAGAAGCAGTATTATTAGTATGTATGTATCCAGTTTATAATCTGAAAACATAACTGTATTTGTTAAACACTATGATTTTAGAATGCTTTGCAGCAGAAAATGTGACACTTCAGAAGTGTTCCAGAAACCTTAAAATTTTGATAACTTTCCAACATAATAAACTTAAAAATTGTAGGTGTAATGTGAAATTTTCTTTTTTAATTCATCGCATTTGTAACTTTCTTTTTTTACTTTGTATTTTCAGTTTCTAATCTCTCAAAGATTATCTAATTTCCTTGTGTTTTTTGTGCTGCCATGCAACTTTTCTTGCATGCAAAATTTTTAGCTTCATTGTTAGCAATATTTCAATATCATGATTAGAAACATTATTTGTGGTAGAATAAATTATCAACGTTTATTCTATCTCAAGAACACGAAGTGTGTAGTCTTAAATTATACATTATTTGTGGATTGTTTTGTTGTGCAGTACATAGTTAGGAATGTATGTAATTCTTTGTATACATACAGTCCAGAATATTTATATATTTGTATCTAGTAGTCAGAATTTCTCCTTGATTTCAAACTAATGAAGAAACGGTGAATTAACTTTGTGTTCAAATTCGGTTGACATTAAATGTCTGTAAATACTGTTTCACACGTTATACAAGTTCCGCTATCGGGAGTTTGCAAAAGGACATTAACGTAGTATTGGCAATTGAAATCAAGTATAATAATAATAAGTATCTATACTTACAATATTTATAGTGGCTGTAGGTGCTTCATATGTGCGTCATCCAAGAATGTGAATTCTTTCAATTGTGAAGTTAAAATTCATGATACTGTAAAATCTGCGCCAGATAAAATTAAACAAGATGAATTTTCTACAATGCAAAAAAATTCTTTAACATCGATGAAATAAGAAACTGAATTAAAACCTTGTTGAATTTTTAAAAACGAACTACAATCCTGAAGAGGAGACTATCTTGACCGCGAAGCATCCTGATACATAATGAAAACCAAAGATGAATTATACTTTTGCCAAAACCTCAAAAAATAAACAATCTTGAAAAAGAAAAATACAAACATACAAATCTCCCGAATGCGAAGCACCAAACTAGTTTCTGCTACAATTTATAGCCATCATCAGTGGTAGGTGCACGGACAATAGGATCGCCGCACTCACTCGCTCAGGTATGCAGCCTAACCCCAATGTATGTTCAGCCCTGTCGTGTAGATATTTGCGCATCATGATTTAGGTTCAACTGCACATATCAATGGTGTCGCCATCTGTTGTCAAACAAAAATATACTAGTAGCTTTTACGTAGAAATATTCAACTGTATTTTTTAAGTAATATTTGATGTCACATGTTTTTTGTTAATATTTTTCCTCTTGAAATGTTTCCTCTCCTGTTCAATAAGGTACCTCCATGCAAAGTGAAGCTCCACTGGACTATTAACGTTACAGTTGTATCTCTTGGTTTTCTCAATGACTACAGCCTCGGAGGTTAGAATCTGGGCATGTGATCTATGTGATGTTAGAATTTTTGTGTTAGTCCAATCAGGAGTTACATGATTTTTGATACAATGTTGTATTAATGAAGTTTTTTCATCTTTTCTTGTCCAGTTCGTAATATGTTCATTTAATCTAGTCAAAAATCTTCTACGCGTACTTCCGATATATACTTTGTCTTTTTGGTTATCATCCGTAACTGTTGGAATGACATAAACTCCAGATTTATTTAGAATTGATCTATTATTAGTAGTAGTAAGTATGCTTCCATTGTCAATAACTGTTTCTGCGATGTTAATATTGTTGTTGTAACATTCTTTTTTAAAATAGTACTAATAGGAGGTAAGTATGGAAATTTTCCATAATATTGCTGTATTTCTTTTTTAATGTTATTATCGAAACGATGTATATTGGCCGTAATGTTGTTATATAAAGATTTGACTAATCCTTTACTATATCCAAATTCTTCTGCAGTTTTTTCAATCCATTTTATCTCTTTGATCTCCAATTCTTTATTGGATGAGTGTGTTATTGCTCTTTTAATATAAAGCGGAATGCTGCAGTCTTATATTTCCAAGGGTGTGTAGAATCTCTTGGGATAATTGCCTGTACATATGATGGCTTCCGGTATACAGAATATTCTATAATTCCGTTATCCTTTTGTATAGATATATCCAAGAAGTTTAGCTGGCCATTAACCTCAATTTCTTTACTAACCTGTATAGATTGATAACAATTGTTAAATTTAGCAATGAAATTATCCATTTCAAGATTGGAGTGCTGCCAAAACAGTAAAATATCATCTACATATCGGAGATATACATATGGTAAGTATATATTAGAATGATCTAATATACAGTTTTCAATATCTTGCAGAACGACTTCGGCCAGTAGCCCTGAAATTGGGGATCCCATAGGGGCGCCATACTGCTGTTTATAAATTATCCCATTAAATGTGAAATAATTATTATTTGCTACAAAAGATAATGCAGATACAATACTGTTTCTGACTTTATCAGTAAGATTTTCTTCATCCAATCTGGAATTAATTAAGTCAATAGCGACATCTGTTGGAGTATTGGGATATAAAGAGATGACATCTAAACTGGCCATTGTGAAATTGGAGGTTTTAATTGTTTTTAACTTGTTGGTAACTTCTGTAGCATTAGTAATACTGGCTACATGGCTATTGTAGAATGGTTTGATGTAGTTAAATAGTGCTCTCTCTAAGTTAATAGTAGGAGATAAATTCTTATTAACAATAGGCCTAATAGGTTCGCCAGTCTTATGTGTTTTTATTTTACCAAAAATATTTGGTGTACAAGCACCTACTGGTGGTATACATTTGCTTTTAATAATTGTAGGTAAGTCACTGTGATTTTTTATATTAGCTAAGTTCCTAATTATACTGTCAACTGGGTCCTTATTGACTATGATGGCATTCAACTTATTGATTGCTTCTGTCATCTTGTTATTATATTCATCTGTATTTAAGATGACAATCTGCTTAGATTTGTCCGCCATAATACACTTTATAGCAGGGTTATTTCTCAACTCCATTAGGGCTTCGCGCTCATATGTGATTCTTGTATTTTCATTGGTGTTATACATGTTGTTGATAGCACGGACCATTTTAAATCTTGTAGGATTTTTATTTACCTTAGGCAATCTTTGGATGACGTTCTCAATTTGCGGAATGAGGTATTCCGTTTTTGGCACTTTTTGTCGATACACAAATCTTATACCTCTTTCTAGTGCTTTCATTTGCAGATTTGATAGTTCTAAACTAGATTCATTAATATAAAGATTTTGATTATTAATCTCTATTCTATGGTTTTTCTGGTGCTTGTCATTTATTAGATTTTCAATTTTTCGAAAGTGTTTTAGTTTACACTTTTCTTGCTGTCTGTCCAAAATTGCATATAGTTTTATAAACTCAATCTTGATCTTGTTGTCCTTGTCTTCATACTGTATACACTGATTGTACAGTTCGTAGTTTTTCACACTTAGTTTATCGATATCTTTGCGTTTACTGCGAATTATAGCTCTTAATCTCTTCAGCTCGCATGTTTCAATGATATTACGATCTTTGTAGTTGATAGGGTTAACCCTAATTTGAAGAAATTTAGGCGTAATATCATTATTCTTACAAGTAGTTAGGAAGTTCAGATGTTCAATTTCCTTGCAAAGTTTAATTCTATTCTTTTTAAAAATACAAATATCTTGCGCAATATACCTTGATAACATATTACTAAGGGCTAGAACAAGACAAAGGGGAAAAAACCTATGCACTAAGCTTATATATATTGTATCTCCAGTTATATATGACATATATCGTTGTTCAATTTTCGCTAAGTTGCGATGAACATACTTTTTACGTGGCTACGATATTCAAATTCGGTTGACATTAAATGTCTGTAAATACTGTTTCACACGTTATACAAGTTCCGCTATCGGGAGTTTGCAAAAGGACATTAACGTAGTATTGGCAATTGAAATCAAGTATAATAATAATAAGTATCTATACTTACAATATTTATAGTGGCTGTAGGTACTTATTATTATTATACTTGATTTCAATTGCCAATACTACGTTAATGTCCTTTTGCAAACTCCCGATAGCGGAACTTGTATAACGTGTGAAACAGTATTTACAGACATTTAATGTCAACCGAATTTGAATATCGTAGCCACGTAAAAAGTATGTTCATCGCAACTTAGCGAAAATTGAACAACGATATATGTCATATATAACTGGAGATACAATATATATAAGCTTAGTGCAGAGGTTTTTTTCCCCTTTGTCTTGTTCTAGCCCTTAGTAATATGTTATCAAGGTATATTGCGCAAGATATTTGTATTTTTAAAAAGAATAGAATTAAACTTTGCAAGGAAATTGAACATCTGAACTTCCTAACTACTTGTAAGAATAATGATATTACGCCTAAATTTCTTCAAATTAGGGTTAACCCTATCAACTACAAAGATCGTAATATCATTGAAACATGCGAGCTGAAGAGATTAAGAGCTATAATTCGCAGTAAACGCAAAGATATCGATAAACTAAGTGTGAAAAACTACGAACTGTACAATCAGTGTATACAGTATGAAGACAAGGACAACAAGATCAAGATTGAGTTTATAAAACTATATGCAATTTTGGACAGACAGCAAGAAAAGTGTAAACTAAAACACTTTCGAAAAATTGAAAATCTAATAAATGACAAGCACCAGAAAAACCATAGAATAGAGATTAATAATCAAAATCTTTATATTAATGAATCTAGTTTAGAACTATCAAATCTGCAAATGAAAGCACTAGAAAGAGGTATAAGATTTGCGTATCGACAAAAAGTGCCAAAAACGGAATACCTCATTCCGCAAATTGAGAACGTCATCCAAAGATTGCCTAAGGTAAATAAAAATCCTACAAGATTTAAAATGGTCCGTGCTATCAACAACATGTATAACACCAATGAAAATACAAGAATCACATATGAGCGCGAAGCCCTAATGGAGTTGAGAAATAACCCTGCTATAAAGTGTATTATGGCGGACAAATCTAAGCAGATTGTCATCTTAAATACAGATGAATATAATAACAAGATGACAGAAGCAATCAATAAGTTGAATGCCATCATAGTCAATAAGGACCCAGTTGACAGTATAATTAGGAACTTAGCTAATATAAAAAATCACAGTGACTTACCTACAATTATTAAAAGCAAATGTATACCACCAGTAGGTGCTTGTACACCAAATATTTTTGGTAAAATAAAAACACATAAGACTGGCAAACCTATTAGGCCTATTGTTAATAAGAATTTATCTCCTACTATTAACTTAGAGAGAGCACTATTTAACTACATCAAACCATTCTACAATAGCCATGTAGCCAGTATTACTAATGCTACAGAAGTTACCAACAAGTTAAAAACAATTAAAACCTCCAATTTCACAATGGCCAGTTTAGATGTCATCTCTTTATATCCCAATACTCCAACAGATGTCGCTATTGACTTAATTAATTCCAGATTGGATGAAGAAAATCTTACTGACAAAGTCAGAAACAGTATTGTATCTGCATTATCTTTTGTAGCAAATAATAATTATTTCACATTTAATGGGATAATTTATAAACAGCAGTATGGCGCCCCTATGGGGTCCCCAATTTCAGGGCTACTGGCCGAAGTCGTTCTGCAAGATATTGAAAACTGTATATTAGATCATTCTAATATATACTTACCATATGTATATCTCCGATATGTAGATGATATTTTACTGTTTTGGCAGCACTCCAATCTTGAAATGGATAATTTCATTGCTAAATTTAACAATTGTTATCAATCTATACAGGTTAGTAAAGAAATTGAGGTTAATGGCCAGCTAAACTTCTTGGATATATCTATACAAAAGGATAACGGAATTATAGAATATTCTGTATACCGGAAGCCATCATATGTACAGGCAATTATCCCAAGAGATTCTACACACCCTTGGAAATATAAGACTGCAGCATTCCGCTTTTATATTAAAAGAGCAATAACACACTCATCCAATAAAGAATTGGAGATCAAAGAGATAAAATGGATTGAAAAAACTGCAGAAGAATTTGGATATAGTAAAGGATTAGTCAAATCTTTATATAACAACATTACGGCCAATATACATCGTTTCGATAATAACATTAAAAAAGAAATACAGCAATATTATGGAAAATTTCCATACTTACCTCCTATTAGTACTATTTTAAAAAAGAATGTTACAACAACAATATTAACATCGCAGAAACAGTTATTGACAATGGAAGCATACTTACTACTACTAATAATAGATCAATTCTAAATAAATCTGGAGTTTATGTCATTCCAACAGTTACGGATGATAACCAAAAAGACAAAGTATATATCGGAAGTACGCGTAGAAGATTTTTGACTAGATTAAATGAACATATTACAAACTGGACAAGAAAAGATGAAAAACTTCATTAATACAACATTGTATCAAAAATCATGTAACTCCTGATTGGACTAACACAAAAATTCTAACATCACATAGATCACATGCCCAGATTCTAACCTCCGAGGCTGTAGTCATTGAGAAAACCAAGAGATACAACTGTAACGTTAATAGTCCAGTGGAGCTTCACTTTGCATGGAGGTACCTTATTGAACAGGAGAGGAAACATTTCAAGAGGAAAAATATTAACAAAAAACATGTGACATCAAATATTACTTAAAAAAATACAGTTGAATATTTCTACGTAAAAGCTACTAGTATATTTTTGTTTGACAACAGATGGCGACACCATTGATATGTGCAGTTGAACCTAAATCATGATGCGCAAATATCTACACGACAGGGCTGAACATACATTGGGGTTAGGCTGCATACCTGAGCGAGTGAGTGCGGCGATCCTATTGTCCGTGCACCTACCACTGATGATGGCTATAAATTGTAGCAGAAACTAGTTTGGTGCTTCGCATTCGGGAGATTTGTATGTTTGTATTTTTCTTTTTCAAGATTGTTTATTTTTTGAGGTTTTGGCAAAAGTATAATTCATCTTTGGTTTTCATTATGTATCAGGATGCTTCGCGGTCAAGATAGTCTCCTCTTCAGGATTGTAGTTCGTTTTTAAAAATTCAACAAGGTTTTAATTCAGTTTCTTATTTCATCGATGTTAAAGAATTTTTTTGCATTGTAGAAAATTCATCTTGTTTAATTTTATCTGGCGCAGATTTTACAGTATCATGAATTTTAACTTCACAATTGAAAGAATTCACATTCTTGGATGACGCACATATGAAGCACCTACAGCCACTATAAATATTGTAAGTATAGATACTTATTATTATTATACTTGATTTCAATTGCCAATACTACGTTAATGTCCTTTTGCAAACTCCCGATAGCGGAACTTGTATAACGTGTGAAACAGTATTTACAGACATTTAATGTCAACCGAATTTGAATATCGTAGCCACGTAAAAAGTATGTTCATCGCAACTTAGCGAAAATTGAACAACGATATATGTCATATATAACTTTGTGTTCATTCACCTATTTAGTAATTTCATTTGGGCTTTGTTTCTTTGTCCCCAAGACATGAGGCAAATTCGTCAAATATTTTTAGTTCCCCATGAGACAAACTGGATGCAGTTACCCCTCCTGATTTGATTAGATAAGGTAACTGCATCTTGATTCCCGATTTGATGAGTTTATAATGGCTAACATGTAAGCAATTAAAAATGATATATCCAGTCTTAGCATAAGTACTGTTACAAACGTTCAACAGATGGCGTGCAACTGGTGCGCAATGTCACTGCCCTCCAACACAGCAAATGTTCTGGTTTTCGTGTGGTATTGTCTCTTCCCGTTCTTAACAGATCAACCGCAGTGGCGCCATCTATCAGATGACCCAACAGTATTTTTTTCTAGTAATTAATGACTTCATGGCTTCCTCTTATTACTTTCAGTATTATAAATATTTAACGGGAATTATCGAGGATAAATTTATTAAGGTACATTACATTAGTATTTTTTTTTTTTTTTTTCGATTTTTCGATACGAAAAAATAAAGAGTACTTGAAGAATACTGTTGGGTTTAAAAAGAATATTTAAACCCAACAGTATTATTTTTGATATGAAAAGAAAAGAAAAAGAATACTGTTGGGTCATCCGATAGATGTTGCCACTGCGGTTGATCTGTGAAGAACAGGAAGAGACGTTACTGCACGAAAACCAGAACATTCGCTGCATTGGAGGACGGTGACAGCAGATCGAAGTTGCGACCACTCCTTGATAATGGCCTTGGCTGAAAGTGCTTGGAAAGAACTGTTGTTGCTGTGTGGGGAGGGGTCTGATATGATTAAGGATCGTGGTATATTTTATGGTCAGGTTTGTTTGTTTGATAACTAAGGGTTTTCATTTGTAAATAATTATGGATTGGAGTCTTTTTTTAACTTTGAAGTTCTAGGAACTGTGTAATATAGACTTTTTTAAATTGGATTGTTTTTTAATTAGATATGAGTTTCTTAGAGAGTAAATGTTTGTGTAATTGTGGTTGACACATTTGAGTTGGCATATAGTTATTGGGTTGGGGGGTGGGTGTCAGAGTTTTCACGAGTTTTAAAGGAAGTGTACTTGAGCCTCGAACCATGCAGTGGCAAATAAAATTAAGTGTTGGAAATGTATACATGAAGAAACCTCCTGAATGAGATATTTGAGGGGAAAAGGTGAGCAACCTCAGAATTTAGTTTATTTAGCTGCAGCGTTATGCACACAATCGCCACAGACAGATCCTTTTATCTGATGAAAAAATGTTCACTATTGAAGAGCCTTTCAACTGCCAAAATGACAGGGTGTATGCGTCAACCTCACGAGAAGCTCAGGAGAAAGTTCCAAGGATCATGAGGGCCCATCATCCTGCTTCTGTCATGATTGGGGGGGTCTCCTATGGGGGTACCACGAAGCTCCATTTCTGTGAGAAAGGAGTGAAAACATCCGCCAAAGTCTACCAGGACAGGATTTTGGAGCCAGTGGTCAAAAATGTGAGTCACACCACCCTCTTCCAAAACCGACAGTGGAGCTTTCAGCAGGATTCTGCACCTGCCCACAAAGCCAAGTCAACCCAGGAGTGGCTTCAGGTGAATTTGCCAGACTTCGTTTCTCCAGCTGATTGGCCTTCAAGCAGCCCAGACCTCAACCCATTGGACTACAAGTTGTGGGCCACACTGGAGGACATGGCCCGCAAAAAGAGACACCCCAGTATTGACAATCTCAAATGCTCTTTCATTCGGACAGTAGCAGCTTTCCCTGTGGAGACCCTGCATAAATCTATTGATGAGTGGCCACAGATACTGAAGGACTGTGTGAAGGCAAAAGGATACCATTTTGAAAAGTGATTGGTGCCATGTATATACAAGTGTACTACTTATGTCATATCACAAGCATATTAAAATATATTTAAATTTCTTTTGTTATTTCATTGAATATTTTGTAACAGTATTTATGGTAAGACTAGGTTTACAGCAAAGCAATGATTATGTTTTTTCAGGGACCAAAATGAAAAACATATAAGCAAAACTTCAAATTCTAACAATATTCTTATAGAAAATACAAACCTACATTTTAAAGATACAGTATTTAACATAAAAAGTAAATGTCTCATGCTCATACCTCTAATGGAACATTATTCCTTAATTTAATCACCATTCTTTTTCACTCAAACAGTTTCTGTAATAGCAATATGCTGTATTGTATTTTTATCAATACCTAATCTAACTCGGATTAAGAGCAGGCCCTTGAGCATTATTTTTCA
Organism: Macrothele yani; assembly: GCA_039090855.1. NCBI lineage: Eukaryota > Metazoa > Arthropoda > Arachnida > Araneae > Macrothelidae > Macrothele > Macrothele yani. Next base: position 76,299,126 of record CM076993.1, on the reverse strand, counting down.
ATTAGAGTTTTAAAGTACCTTGCCAGTTGGACCTGAGATAAATTTTTTGAACATAATGCAAAATGTTCAATGTACACTCGGGGATCGTGCTGCCGATCACATACTTCGCAATTTGTGAAAAAAAAAATCGTTTTGGTGAAAATATTGGCAATTACCATTTTTAATTATTACCTTTTTGTATTACTATTTTGCCACTTAATTGTAAAGAATATATAACCTGTTGTTTTTTGTACTATTATAACAATATGCTTTTATGTTTTTTATTTTTCCAATGGAAAGTGAAAAAAATGGGGGGGGGGAAACATTTGGGGAAAAAAATTGAATTTGGCAAACTACTTAATAGTGTAAAAGCCATGTATGCTGGCAGTAGAGCTTGTGTACGAGTGAATGGTGTTTTATCAAAATGGTTCTCTGTTGGTGCAGGAGTCAGACAAGGTTGTGTAATGTCACCATGGCTGTTTAATATATTTATGGATGCGTGCATGAGTGATGCCAAAATAGATAATACTGGTTTATGTCTTGGTGATATCTGTATGTGCAGATTTCTGTATGCTGATGATCACACTGTCCTGTTGGCAGAGAGCAAAAGTGAGTTGCAGCGTATGTTGTCCCGGATGTACAAAGTTTGCATGAAATTCAGACTGAGTATAAATAAGGGAAAGACCAAAGTTATGGTTTTTGAGACTGAATGTAATGTAAGTCTAAATGGCACTGTGATTAACCAGGTGAGTGAGGTTGTGCATTTAGGAAGCATGTTTGACAGAGAGAACAAATTGGATGGTGAAATTAGTTGGTGAGTGAATTCTTCATTGAAAGTCATGGTTGCTCTGGGAGATTTTCATAGGAATGATGGGTTCTCAAAAGAGTCCCGCATGACTGTGTATGAAAGTGTAATTGTTCCTACTCTGATGTATGGTAGTGAAACCTGGGTACTACAGAAGAAACATAGAAGTCGTTTGTGTGCTGGAGAAATGCGTTACTGTGAGGAATGAAGAGGTGTTGCAGTTGTGTGATGTGAAGCAAAATGTTGTTAGCAAGGTGGAGACTAATATGCTTTGGTGGTTTGACTGTGTTGAAAGAATGAGTGATGAGATGCTTACTAAGAATATCTTTTTAGCCCAAGTGGCAGGAAGGAAAGGCAGAGGAAGACCAAGGAAGTCATGGGAAGATCAAATTCAGGAGTGTCTGCATGAGAAAAAGTTTGAGTATGAAGTATAGAAGATCTTGTGTACTGCATGTGATGGATGTCAGTGAAGCCTGAATTGTATGTCAAGGTCACTGTAAATGAAGAAGTTTGATACAGGAACAGTTAGTTAAAAATATTTGGTAGTTTGTATTTCTTTTTGGAGCTAATCTCAGAGAACAGCTTAATGATATGTATGTATGTAAAAACTTTTGAAAAGCCAGAGCAACCACTGTACATTGTAGTGAGAGCATTTTTAGTACTCTTATTTATATCATTACTAATGAGAAATGTTTTCATAACATCATAGGCATCAAGAGCTTGTGCAAAGTTTGGTGTTGGCAGAGTGAAAATACTTTCCTTGCCATCCCTGTCACTGCTATTCTCACCATCTTTCATTTCAATCAGTTTTCAAAAGTGATGATGTTGAAAGTTGGGAATCACAGCTGGCATAATCCTCAAAAGTTCCTGGGCTTAAATCCACCAAACTTCAACTGGTGTTATCATGGGTTCTGAATTTTCCAGTTGCAAGGTACCTTCATTTGAATGGAATCCAGCCTGGACAAAACATTTTTTTTTTTTTTACCAACTGCAGTAAAACTTTTTTCTAAGCCATGGTAACAAAGTCCATAGCTTTCAAAACATCTATTTTCATTTTTTACCAATTCACCCCTTTTTTTTTTTACAAGATATTCAGTGGCAAATTGGAACAAACTTGTGCAATAATAATTCTGCATATTTTTGCCCTAAATCCTGGAGCTGTAATTTTATAGTACGGTTTGCCGGGAAAATCTTTGACAACATTTTGTAGAAAATCTGTGTGTTTGGTTGTTAAGCTGGACAATGACCAAATGAACAATAAATGTCATACTTCTGCTTAGACGTGTGTGTGTGTGTGTGTGTGTGTGTGTGTAATCCCTTGAAGTACTCAATTTAAAATTTCAGTTGCCATCCAAGCTTTCTTTTTGTTGGCAGTATATCGTGTATGGAGCGTTTTGACATTTTTAAAGCATCAAGGGTTTTTTGATTGGCCAATTACGTATGATTGCAGCTTTCCTGTTTTTCTGACCCATCTGAGTTGGAATGGAACACAAAACTATTGATTGCCCTTTGCTTCTCCATGAAAGGGAACACCTTTCACTGCAAGGGTCTTTGATGCAGCAAATTAAAAAACAAACCAGCCTGTTCTGCATTAAATGTTTTGTGGTTCACATCCATGGATTAAATCTGGAGCATATTTTCTTTCCAATCATCTACAGTTCCAGAATTTACCTCTCCAGATTCTCCACTCACGTTTTTTTAGAGATGCCATGCTGTTGCTTGAATTTGTGATCCACCAAGTTGAAAATAATGCCATCAATATTCAATTTCTGCAAAATTTATTAAGTTTCTTCTGTAGGCTGCTAAAATTTGTAGATTGACTATGGTTAAAATATTGCAAAAGCAATTCTTCTACATCAGCAAATTATGCACTTTCCACTCAGTTTTTCCTTTGAGGGACTGCATGCCATTGCATTTTCCCTCAATTTCTGTCCCCTGGTAAATAAGAGTAGTTAGCATGGAAACAGGTATATCAGGTGTTTTAGCAAGTTCCACACCTTCGTTAAATGCAGATTGCCATCCTCTTGCTTTAAAATTTCCATTTTATCATTAAGCAACAGAGCTTTTCTTTTATGAGATGTCATATTGAATTGAAAGAAGAGAAGGGAAACTCCAAGACAAGCAGCATAACAGAATGTAGGCTAAAAGAGCTAATTTTTCAGTAGAAAAAGTTTGGTTATGCGAAGGTGTCCAAACTGAAGTGAAAGTGTCATTTCCTATGGATAGGTCCACTTTTGCCCAATGGGAGAATGGTTTACAAAAACAACCACTGCCCCACACCATGACAACATTGTGGTGTATGGGAGTGAGATGGAAGTGAGCATTGGACACATGTCCTCTATTCCTGTGGCAGCAATTAATGGAAAAGAAGAAAGGAAAGTTTACAGTAAAAAGGCAGGTGGTTCTCGATGCTCTCCAAAGGCCCAAAAAGGAAAATTTTCCCTTTTTGCTGCAAAACTGAAATGCATAAGCGAAATTTATTGACGAATAATGTATAACTGAAATAAATTAATACTAGCGCATTAGAGCGATTCCTTTTTGTCGAACTTCCAATTTTTTACCGGGGCACCCCCTGAAAAGTTTCTACGTAATAAAATATTGTGCCATGCAAAATTTTATTAAAATGTATTACCATTTAGAGGTGGCGACCAGCGGTCGAATATATCACATTTTGCGAATAACAAGTTAGTAAAATCATGCAATGCATTGATTATGATACGCTTTTCGACATACCGGAAATCATTACTCAAGTTATGAGGATAATTGCTGTAGAACAAATCTCGCTCAAGTGTGACCTTTGACCCCATTTTGATGATATTCAACAGAACCGGTAAAGTATATTTCCGTAACAACGTTGATAAAGTTTTGTCTCAATCGAAGCATTTTTACGTAAGTTATAACGCATAAGGGCGATGGAATGGATCCCGATCCTACGTCCTGACCTTTGACTCCATTTCGTCCATTTTCAATAGGATTCGTCCCCAGGTGGTCCCCTACCACATACTAAAATTTCATCGAAATGGAACCATATTTACGCAAGTTATGATGCATAAGGGCAATGCAATGCATCCCGCTCCTATGTCCTGACCTTTGACCCCACTTAACTCATTTTCAATAGGGTTCGTCCCCAGTGGTCCCCTACCCACATACTAAAATTTCGTTGAAGCTGAACTATATTTACGCAAGTTATGAGGCATAAGGGCAATGGAATGGATCCCGCTCCTATGTCGTGACCTTTGACCCCATTTCGTCCATTTTCAATAGGGTTCGTCCCTAGGTGGTTCCCTACCACATACTAAAATCTCATCGAAATCGAACCATTTTTACGCTAGTTATCGTGTGGACAGACGGACAAAGCTGGAGCATATACGCTTCTTCAACCTACGGTTGGAAAGCGTAAACAAACTATAAAATGAGTCAAATCCGTAGGTCTACTGAAAAAGAGTAGCCCTACAATTGTGATGTCATGGGCAAATCATGTGACCTTGTTGCAGGCCTGGTGAGGTATAAAGATGGCCTTGGCACAACTCACTTTTTGTTGAAGACTATCACCGATCATCGGCGGTTGACATCTCTCCTTGAAAACTGCAAGGTTGAGTTTTTCACTTTCACCCTGCCGACAAAAAAACTGCTCCGCATTGTCATTAAAGGACTGGGATTGGGTGTCCCAGTCGATAACATCAGGGAACAGTTGCAGGATTCCTTTGCCGTCACAAAGGTGTGTTGACTTCAAAACAGCCGCAAACAGGACCTTCCACCTGTCATGGTTCAGCTCGTTAACACTGAACAGAGCAGGAACATCTTCTGGTTGGTATCTCGCCTTGGGGTTTCAATCTCGGTTGAACCCTACCGAACTAAGGGCAGGATACAGCAGTGCCTCAACTGCCAAGGCTTTGGTCATGCCATGTCCAACTGCAGACAGAAGCCAAAATGTGTTGTACACTGTGGCAAGGATCATTGCAGCAGGGAGTGCACGGCTGACAAGAAGACACAGCGTTTCTGTGTCAACTGCAGTGGTGAACATGGGGCTAACTGGCGTGGTTGCCCCATTTACAAGCAGCTTGCCAACAAACTGCCAAAAAACAACAGGCAGAAGCCAAAGCAGAAGAATATGCTAACAAAATGTAGGGCCCCTACTAAACCTACTGCTGTTTACCCCAAACCGGTAAAGGAGAGAGTCCCCCAGCTGCTTCCATGCCTTCCACGCCTTCCACCTCTGCTACAAGCTCCAAGAGGAGGAAAAGGAAAGGCAAAAAGAACAAAAACAAGACTGCTGGTCAACCAGCAAATGTTACGCCTGCCCCTCAGGCGATAACAGAAGTGGCTACCCACCCTGCCACTACTGAGGTCACGGATCAAAAGCTGCTCTCAGAGCTTGTAGAGCGCATTGATCCCGTTGTCCTCAAACGGGTTCTGGTTGCCTGTCTGGTGGCTTAAGCCTGAGCTCCTGTGCCTAGTAGCGCATTATGGACAGTCTCAACATAATGTTTTGGAATGCGAATGGCATCAGGAATAAACTTGCTGAACTTGCAAGCTTCCTGAAAGATCATGACATCGGCGTTGCTCTTATCTGCGAGTCCAAACTCACACCTAGGATCAAGCGAGTCAGTGTTGCGAATTACCAGGTGTTCCGGCAGGACAGAGATCCGGCCCTCTACAGGCAAGCAGCAGGAGGTAATGTCATTTTAGTCAGAAATGGTTTAAGTGCATCCATCGCACCCTTCAAGGATCTCAAGGATGTTGAGGCACTTGCTATTAAGCTAAAAACAAGCTCAGGCTTGATTAAATTAGCTTCCATTTATAACAGTCCAGGGAAGGTACCTTCTGATGATCTTAACATCCTCTTTGGGGACCCCATTCCCACTGTAGTGGCTGGTGACTGGAATGCTAAACATCCTGACTGGTTTTGTGGTTCAACTAATAGTGCTGGGGTGGCACTATCACAATACATTGACAAGCTGGATCTTACAGTTGCAAGTCCGGTCCATTGTACTTGCACCCCGTCACGCGGGGTTGGTGATGTCATTGATTTTTCTGTCCTCCAGTTCGTGAGGCACTTTCATCAGGTCTCTGTGGTTTCTGGACTTGACTCTGATCAAGACCCAGTCCTACTGAGATTAAACGGAGTCGCAGCCACCCGGCAAATGATGATGTATACTGATTTGAAGTTGTTCTAGGAAATTATTGCTCAGGTTGATCTGCCTACAGTGGACACTAGTACTCGCTCGAACGTTGATGGTGCGGTGGAGGAACTCACTCGTTGCGTACAGGCAATCTTGGATCAATGCAGGAAGCCCTCAGCTCCTGCCAGATACCCTTATGCACTTCCTCCATGCATTGTCCTGATGATCCGGGAGAAGAACAAGTTCCAGAGGATCTGACGACGACAGGGTTCACTATAACTCGTGTCGCGATCTCGTCAGGGCAGAAATTCGTGCGTTCAGGGAACTCCAATGGAACAAGTACCTTCTCAACACGGGTCCACCTCGTCAGGATGATGTGTGGACCATCCTTCGGAAACTCCGGTGTACTAAGACTGTCATACCGCCCATTCTCGGTCCACAGGGTTTGGTGTACGGTGATGACGAGAAGGCTGCGGTCCTTGCTGGTGCCCTGGAGGAGCAGTTCTCACCTCATGACATCCAAAATCCTAGTCGCACGGATAGGGTCATGGAGGCTTTAGCTACATACGATCTTGATGATACAGACGAGGTCATCTCGCCTGTTAGTTACTTCGAGGTAACTCGACACATCAGAAAGCTAAAGGTGAAGAAAGCTCCTGGAAGAGATGGAGTTTCGGCAAGAGCTGTTCAACTGCTTCCTGAGAGCTGGATTCTGGTACTGGTGGAGATTTTCAACGAGTCTCTCCGGCTGAAGTATTTCCTTAGGGACTGGAAAAAAGCAGTGGTAGTGGTGTTGCCCAAACCTGGAACCAATCGCACCTTACCTGTGAACTACCGTCCAATATCTCTCTTGCCCGTCATGGGTAAGCTCCTTGAGAGGGTCATCCTCTCTCGGCTTCTTGAGTTCTGTGAAGCAAATGGTGCGATTCCTGACGAACAGGGTGGTTTCCGGGCAAAGCATGCTACGTCCCACCAGTTGATCAGACTTACGAAATTCGTTTCTGAAGGACGAGATAAGAGTAAGCAGGGATCGCATTCCTCCTAAAATTCCTAAAATTCCTAATATTTTGTGACCCTCCTTAAATTCCTAAAATTATACCTAAAATTTGCTATTCATCCTAAAATTTTCGTAAGCTTATTTATTAAAAACACAACCGTTATTAACGCCAATAAATTTACCATTACGCAGGGTGCGCACGCGTGCTTGAAAACCTGGAAAGTCCTGGAAAATCATGATTACGTTTTCAAGGCCTGGAATATCCTGGAAAAATGGTGTTTTTTTAATGCCGTCTTAAAAAGCCTTGAAATTTGAAATTAGTGCTTAAAAAATGCCCTTTTAGGAAATCGTGTTACTGTTACCCCTTCATTTTTTAAAGTTCCTTTTCTCTGTTCTCAAAGAAACCACCGGCAGCGGTTTCCGATGTGCACCAAATCCTAATTTGGCTGGGGGGAAAAAAAGAAAAAAAAAAGGCACTACTTCCAGTGCAATAAAATTGGATGATTACTAGTAGGTCGAAGGGGAGCTTGATGTCCGTCCGACAATTGAGAACAGAAGGGGAAAGAAGAGGCATTTAACATTTGCAGGGGGTCGCGTATGTACCAAGTCCATACGCGACCCCCTGCAAATGCTATTATGTACCATACTCCTCACTGGCATCCACCAGTGAGGAGTATGCCTGAACAACACATTCATCTTCTTCTTGTTTATGTGCATGCCACCCTCCCTCCCCTCAAGAGACTTCCACTACTTATGATAAAAAATAAGAAAACTATCTTTGCGAATTTTTCACGAAAGTGGCTGAAATTTTTACATTCACTGTAATTGGATTACAGAAGCTCACTTCCAAAATTTCAGTTGAATCGGTTTAAAACTTTAAAAGTTAGCATTGGTAATTTTTATTATGGACAAGTATGTGTGCCTCTTTGGACAGAGTGAGCCTCCAGCAGAAAGGGTGTTACCATAGCAATGGTTGATTGACAGCTGGGAGCGCTGATCTGAAGCCCTTGGTTGGGAAGAAAGCAAACACCTGTTTATCACTTCCACAGCACAAAAGGACTAGGAGAATATTTTCAGAAATCCATTTTTCTGAATTTTGAAAATAACACAGTAAAATTTTTACAGTAGTTAAGATACATCACAATAAAGTTCTAGTGCAAATTTCGCCAAATTCCGTTAGGAACTTTAGCAGATGCAAAAAAAAAAAAAAAAAAAAACGTTGCATGTGGTGGAAGCAGAAAAAGATAGGCTAATCAGGAAAAGGTTAAAACAATAATATGAAAAAAGTAATTCAGTGAACAATTGTACATAGTTCTTGGTTTTCAATTACCTTTTTAGGATATTATAGTTTAATGTGAAACCTGAAAACTTTACTGTGAAAATCGTGAATTGCTTCTGGTTCAACAGCATATTAATGTTCAAAGTGAAACTTGAATGTGGTAAATATACTTGAATATGATAATAACACGTGAAAAGATAAGAACTGAACATTAGAAGTAAATCATACTTAAACTTTAGACATTAGACGTTATGCAAAAAATTTGGGTGTGAACTTCGACCATATATACTAATGGACTGCGCATTGGCAATAGTTGCATCAAAGCCGCCATGGCTCAAACATTGGGCACGTCATCATCAGACTCCAAATTTCGTGTACAAATGCTGTTATGATTACTAATTTACGCTGCAGAACTTCAGTGTTTTCGGTGTATTATGTGAATGCACCTCATATATAATGAAAACTCTTCAGGTAAGTTTACTTATGAGCTATATACATGCATGATCGTGTTGTTTACATTTTGTGATTTATAATGTGATGAACATTTGCGAAGAATTTGGAACATGCATTCCATTTTTTTTTTCTTAAGTTACTATATTTTTATATCAATAGCTGCAAGTTTCTGGTTAAGTAATTGAACTTTATTGACTTAGGTATTTAATTCGTTTCTTACCCATGAAAAATCATAGAACTTTCTTTACTATATCGGTCAGAGCAACTATAAGCACAGCAGGTGTAACCCATCTTTTTGACTGTTGTCATGTGATTTTATGTTGGAGCCAGAAATTTTGATGTCATGCGCAGTCTATCAGTATATATGGTTCAAGGGTGTGAAGCAAACTCTTTACAATGTATAAAAAGTTGTTTTACTAGATGTATACAAATATACATCTAGTTTTTATTGAAATACACTCCTAAAATTTTCCTAAAATTTTTCTAAAAATTCCTAAAATTCCTAAAATTCTTACCTAAAATTTTCCAGAAGTATGCTATGATCCCTGAGTAAGTATTCCACTGCTGTCTTCCTGGACATCAGCAAGGCTTTTGACCGCATTTGGCATGATGGTCTCCTGCACAAGTTGCAGAAGCTTCGATGCCCTCGCCCACTTGTTGAGCTGATTGGCTCGTACTTCAACAGCCGCAGGTTTACTGTTAAGATTAACGGTGAGCTTTCTTCGGAAAAGAAGATTCGGGCTGGCGTTCCTCAGGGTTTGGTTCTTGGACCAACGCTGTTCTCCATTTATCTGCATGATTTACCCAAACCCAAACAAGGGCAGGTCATGCTGCATGATGTACGCAGATGATACAGCTGTTGTCATCAGGTCCCTGAACAAAAGCAGAGCAGTGAAGCTTCTCCAGGACTTTTTCTCTCTCAGCTGGAAACCTACTACACTGACTGGCGGATCAAGATCAATCCGTCTAAGAGCAGTGCGCTGATGTTTTGGATCTCTCCAAGGAGTACCGAAACTCATTATGTTTCAAGAGACAATTCCCTGGGCTACCTCCACTAAGTACCTAGGGCTCCAGCTAGATTGTCGACTTCCGTGGGTGGCGAACACCAGCTACCGCACGAATAAAGCTAGACAATGCCTTGGACAGCTAGCTCCACTACTCTGCCAGAGAAGCTTCCTTACAACATTGCACAAAGTACTGCTGTACAAGACGGTCGTCAGGCCGGTGCTTACCTACGTCTCCTCCATTTGGGTCAGTATTAGTAGGAAACAGCGAGAGAGAATCGAGAAGGTGCAAAGCCGAGCACTTCGAATGATCACTGGGGCTCCCCCTTGGACCTCACTTCGGAACCTGGGGAACAGACTGGGAATCGAGAAGGTACAGGAGTTTTCCATCAGACTCGCCAGAAAGTTCTTCAAGAAAGCAGAAACCCATCCGAATGGACTTCTTAGGGGCGCGGTTCATTACAATCCCAGCGAAATCCTTAGGTATCCCAGAACTAAGGCGGCGATCGTTGACCCCTCTTTGACAGAGAGAGTAAGTATGTGAACACTGGTGGGTGTTTGACAGACCACCACACCCTTCTTTTTCAGATTGGCATCGAGATGGTGAAAATGGATTCTGCTTGGTCATTTGAAATTGGTATCGTTGAGTTTCAGTCACACCTTGGTGCGTCGAGCGGCTGGTTGGTGTTGTGGTTCTCTGTGATGTTGTGCGGTGCTTCGTTCCCTTTTCCCCTTTCCAGACAGAGTTGTGTCACGGATCACCCTCTCCTTTCACTACATTTTTCTGTTTGTCTTTCCTATTGAGTTCACTTACTCAGATCTCCTAGCTTCTCATTTCTAAGGGCAGTTTTAGACCTGGGGTCAGACACTCCCTTCCTAAAACTTCTTCAAATATCATATCATATATCACTTTTTGTTCGAGCCGCGGGTGGCCTAGTGAGCAACGTTCCTGACTGCCGTGGAAAGGACCTCAGGTCCGATCCCTGGCAGGTACGAACACTCGATCCACTAAATATCCACCGTGCATCGGGTGGGCCCCCGGTAATCGACGAAACCCAGGTATTGGCCCCCGGTAATCGACGGAACCTGGGTACTGGCCTCCCGGTAATCGACGGAACCCGGGTACTGGCCCACGAAAGCGAAGTAGAAAGGGGGTCTTCCATGTCACTTTTCTATCGGACACTCTAGCCCAAATCTCCTAGCCTTCCTATTTCTAAGGGTTGTTTAAGACCTGGGGTCAGACACTCCCTTCCTAAAATCCTCTACATATGAGCATATGATCACTTTTTGTTCTAGAAGAAAATAGAAGTAAAGTGTAACATGCACACAACTCATGATGTAGTGAGGCAGATGGTCGCGAGAGTGTGATGTCATAAAACTTTAATAGGATCCACACACAACGTGTGACGTAATGAGGCAGATGGCGTGACCGCGGGGCGACATCTGAATCGCGAAAGTGTGACATCATAAGTCTAAGCATGGGAAACATTAATAGGACAACGCTGTGACACTAAAAACGTGGTAACTCGGAGTGGTTATTTAACCCACTAAATGAATTTTCCCAAAGTCGATCAAGCTAAATCGATTTCTAGTACCAGAAAATGGTAGGTTAACGACTTTCATCAAAATCCTTAGAGCCGTTTTCAAAATAAAATTTACATACATACAAGAATTGCTGCTTTAAGGTGGACGTCAAGTTATTTTGCTTCCTATACTTCCAATGGAAAAACTTCTGTACACATTTTCTTCACAATTAATGCGTTCCCAAGGATGAAAATTTGAACATTGATTGAAATAGCTTCTTTTTATAACTTGGAATACTTAATATTTTCTAAAACATAACCATAATTATGCAATCCAACATTTGTCTAGTGACGTCATCAAAGTACAGGTCGTGCCATCTTTTTTCTGGTTTCAACACCACCAAAGGAAACGTTATTGTTTTTTAATATAATTATGGTTATGTTTTAGAAAATGTTACGTATTCCAAGTTATAATATGAAGTTATTTTAATTGATGTTCAAATTTCCATCCTTGGGAACACACTAATTGTGAAAAAATGTGTAAAAAAGTTTTTCCATTGGAAGTGTAGGAAGCAAAATTACTTGACGTCCACCTTAATAGTATGGGATAAGGGCGATGGAATGGATCCTATGTCCTGACCTTTGACCCCATTTCGTCCATTTTCAATAGGGTTCGTCCCCAGGTAGTCCCTACCACATACTAAAATTTTATCGAAATCGAACCATATTTACTTAAGTTATTACATAAAGGGCAATGGAATGCATCCCGCTCCTATGTCGTGACCTTTGACCCCACTTCACCCATTTTCAATAGGGTTTGTCCCCAGGCGGTCCCCTACCACATACTAATATTTCGTTGAAATTGAACCATATATACGCAAGTTATGAGGCATAAGGGCAATGGAATGGATCCCGCTCCTATGTCGTGACCTTTAACCCCATTTGTCCCATTTTCAATAGGGTTCATCCCCAGGTGGTCCCCTACCACATACTAAAATTCCATCAAAATCGAACCCTTTTTACGTGAGTTATCGTGCCGACAGACGGACAGAAAAAGCTGGAGCATATAATCTTCTTCAACCTATGGTTGGAAAGCGTAAATAACCTCTATACTAAAATGCTTATTACGTTATTAAAATATAATAAAACTCCATCTAAAATCATTTATTTACATGCCACATCTTCTGTCGCGTTAAAATTCTGCAGCAGTACCTTATGAACAAAAACATGCAGTGTTCTGATGTCATAATGTGGCAGTGCGCCGGAGTGACATTGAGATGTATAGGTGCACCGAACCGGAGTTAGTTAGCAAACGAGCTGAAGTGTTGTTCAGTTGTTCTGCATTATTTCAAAGAATTTGTGCTTATGATTTTTTATGTAAATGTGATCGGATCGTGATGGCAAAAGTTAAAACGAGAAAAGATACCAGTGTGGTTGGTTATACAGTTAGCTGAGAAAATTCCTATAAGTAAACTACCCTCGAAACGCGAAGTTGCTGCAGATTTCTTTCATCATCATCTAATTTGAAAGAAAACTGTTCACAAGTGTGCCACAGAAGTTACTGAAACTGATTTTTCCATCTTGAAAAAGGTTAGAATGCCAACACGTCTTAAGAAACACGTCATTGCAGAAGTGGAGAAAATATTCAAAGAATGGAAAATGTTGATAAAGAGCAAAAAAAGAAAAAGTGCACGTTGAAAAGAGAGGAGCTTTTAAAGAAAGCCTGAATGGCCTTTTCAACATAGCTCATGCTGATGCATTAACAATGATTAAAATTCCTGAAGGCAGGAAATTTCTATTGGCGCAGCGGAAAGAAACGCGTCGCGGAAGAATAGCAGGAATTGACAAAAGAATCTGTTGCTTCAGCTCGAGCCAAGAAGTTTGAGGAATGGAAGGAAAAATATGATAAAGCCAATCAACCTGCTGATGATGTCTTCCTTTCATCATCTTCTGGTTCCGAAACTGAAGATACTACAGATTCGGTTACATTCCGTAGCCTCTACAAACTAGGACCTAGTTGAAAAAGACTGAAGAAGATAAATAAAGTGGGTTCTCCCAAACTAGCATCTACGCTTGATAGGACAATGGTGAGCGATTGGAAGGCTACTGCTATACTTGTGTCAGCAACCGGTTCTTTTGGGGTTGATCCAGCCGAATTTAACATAAGTTTTAGCTCTATTCGGCGGGCTAGAAGTAGTCAGAGGAAAAACACAGCTAAACATATCACCAAAAATTTCTCTCCAACAGTACCACTTACAGTACACTGGGATGGCAAGCTCTTGCCAGATATGACCAGAGCAGACTTAGTTGACAGACTGCCCGTTTTAGTCACGGGAAAAGACCTAGAGCAGCTGCTTGGGGTGTCGAAAATTTCTTCTGATACTGGTCAGTCAACAGCAACTGCAGTCTACGAAACACCAGAGCAGTGGGGATTAACCGGAAACGTAAAAGCTATGTGCTTCAACACAACAGTTTCAAGCAGACTTTCTGGCAATGAAATTTTGGGGACTAAAAAAAGAATATAGCTATAAGTATTTTTTGAATAGCCAACTTTGTAATTGTAAACTTCTTAAAATTAAACAACTTAACATTTTTCTTTGGTGAGCCCCTCCTCCAAAGAAGAAAAGAAAGATAGAGAAACCCTAACATCTGAATTTCACAACACCTGTATGATGGGTTGTAAAATTGTGGTTTCATGGGCATCCAATTTGCTTCCTGTTCTGGGGAGAGAAAAAAAGTGGATTTTCCCCCAATCTTCCTGATTTGTACACAAGTTGAAAAGCACACAACAGAAATAACAATCTTCTCCATATGTGAAATTAGATATGTCTCTCTCTTTCCAAATGCATAAACCATTCTGCTGGTGTCACCATAGGCTAAACAAATCAATTTTTCCCCCAACTGTCAGTTAGCTACTCCAGTTTGGCAAGATTGATAACAAATGTCCCGCTGTGAAACACTCAGATTTTCATCCCCCCCCCCCATGATGTGAAGCTTTTTAACCCATTAAGAGGAATTGTTTTGCAGTTAAAGCAGGGAAACAAAGATTTCTATTTAGTGTTATCGCTTCCTACATGTCTACCATGCTTTCATTTCCGATGATATGATGTGGGACCACCAAAATATTTCGTTACAATGAAATTTTGTAGAAACTGAATTTAAAATTCACTAAAAAAATCAATCTGTGTGTGCATTGTTTTTGAAAATGTCAAACCAAAAATTCTGATCTAAGAAATTTTATTACAAAAAATGATAGAAATATACAGTAGTGGCCAAAATTGTGGAAACCTTTTCGAAAAAGTGTATTTTTTAGGTTTGATGGCTCATAACACCGCTTCTGTTTGGAATAATACCATAAAATTATATATCAACGAAAAGATAATTTCATCAAGAACGTAATGCAACAAACTTTATTCAATTATCTGTATTCTATGAAAAGTTATAGCCAAATAATCAGAGAAAGGAAGCACAACTTGCTTAGTTTGATATGAAGTAGCTTTCCTTCATTTGAATGTACCCAATGAGCATGAGTATTTAGAGAGCCAATATGGTGTCATCTTGTTTTGGCAATGAGCCAATCAGGTCACAATAGGATTCAGCTATTGATGTCATGTATTGGAGCTGAGAGGACATTTGTCAGTGTGTTATGTGATTGCTATCAAGTTGAGTTTTTTTTGTTTTATGTTCTTTCATTTAGCAAGCTTGTAAAACGTAATGAAATGAAAGAAATGGCTCTAAGAGTTGACTGGTCACACATAAAACAATGTAAAATAGTACTATTAAGTGAACAAGGCTTCAGTTATGAAGAAATTAGAAGAAAAATTGGTGGAAACTTAACCAAAGGTGGCATTTCTAAATTTTTGAAGAGGTATAAGGAGACTTACTCAGTACAAAACCAGACTGGAAAAGCCAGGAAAAGGTGTTCAACAGAAAGTGATGATAGAAGAATTAAGAGACTGTGCCTAGGTGACAGAAGAAAATCATCTGTATGTATACAAGGTGAAAGGACTGTTCGGCGCAGACTGCAGGAATTTGGTCTAAAAGCTAGAATTCCACACACACACACACACACACACACACACACACACACACACACACACACACACACACACACACACAAACAAACATTTTTATCTCTCAAACAAAGGTTGAAAAGATTAAACTGGGCTAAAACCCATGTTAACTGGACAGCGGAACAACGAGACAGTGTTATTTGGAGTGATGAGACCAAAATCTCCCTGTTTGGTAGTGATGGCATAAAATACGTAAGGAGAAGAATCTGAAAAGATTTGCATCCTGATTGCATTACATGTATTGTGAAACACCCAGTTAGTGTTATGATCTGGGGTTGTATGACATCAAAAGGTGTGGGCAGAATTTGCATGATTAATGGGAATATAAGGTCAGGTGATGCGTAACATCACAGCCTCTCCTTGACAAATGTCAACCCCGCCTTCTCGTGGTGCATCCTGTTCCTACTAAAGGGGCTCTGACGACCGCCAATAGCGGTATAACTATACCATCGGGATTAGAGGAAATTCTATCCCACACTCACCAACCCGCTTGGCCAGCGTGGTGAGTTATGGCCAAACCCCTCCAAAATGACTCCACAACTTAAATCTTGGCCCTCAGTCTCCGGCAGCTGGAATGTACCTGGCCAAGGCAGCGGCCAGTGCGACATGAAGGCAGAGGGTGCTAAGAATCCCCGGAGGACCGGACTAGGCTGCCATCTGATGCTGACCTTGGCAACGTACAATGGACGCTCCCTATCTTCTGATTCAAGGCTTCTTGAATTGGAAGAGGAACTACGAAGGATCAAGTGGGACATCGTGGGGCTAAGTGAGGTAAGGAGAAAAGGAGAAGATCTCATTGAACTGAAAAGTGGACATCTCTTCTACTATCGTGGGACAGATACTGGCAGAACTAGTGGTGTTGGATTTATAATAAACAAGAAACTGAAGGATAAAGTTGTAGAAGTTGAAAGTTCCTCTGACAGAGCTGCACGGCTTGTTATCCAACTCTCGAAAAGATACCAGGCTCAGATTATTCAAACTTATACACCCACCACAAGTCACCCTGAAGAAGAAATTGAAGAATTTTATGAGGAAATTTGTCATCTAAATAATAAAGGTAAGCAGCACTTGAAAATAATTATGGGAGATTTAAATGCAAAAATAGGGCAACAGAATGAAACTTCAGTGGGTAAATTCGGTCACGGCAACAGAAACCAGCGTGGAAATACTCTCGTTGAGTTTGCAGAGGCAGAAGGGTTTTTCATCTTGAACTCCTTCTTCAAGAAAAAGCCACACAGGAAATGGACATGGAGACATCCAAATGGGACGACAAGTGAAATTGATTTTATTATGTGTAACAAAAAATTCGTCATAGAAGACTGCAGTGTGCTAAACAAGTTTAACACAGGTAGTGACCATAGATTGGTGAGATGTAAGATGCACCTCAACACTAAACTTGAACATGGCAAGCTCATAAGACAAACAAAATCTATTGACATAACCAACCTTAAAAAACACCATAATACCTTCAAGTTGGAACTGAAGAACAGGTTCTCTGCTTTAGAAGGCCTAACATCGGAAGAAGTGGACATCTCTGAAGTTAACAGAAAAGTAACCAAAGCTCTTATGGAAACAGCAACAAAATTAGCTGGGTCTAAGAACAAGTTGCGTGTAAATAAATTATCAGGAAAAACGAAAATGTTGATGCAAAAAAGAAGAGAGATGAGGACAACTAAAGAAGATGTGACTTCCAAAGTGGAATATATAGAGCTATGCAAGACAGTACGAAAAAGTATCACTGAAGACGTAAGGAAATTCAACTGTGAACTAGTGAGGAAAGCAATTGAAAACAACCAAAGCCTAAAGATAGCAAAGGGACATCTCAGTAAGGGAAGAAAACAGATTATGGCACTGAGAAAAGATCGTTCTGTAACAAGAAATAGAGGCGAAATTTTGACACGAGTGAAAGATTTCTACTCCAAATTATATGAAAGGGATGATACATGCACTCCAGACATCATGAAAGATACCAGTACCAGAGTTCCTCCAGTCCTTCCAGTAGAAGTTGCACATGCAATCAAGAAAATGATGCGGGGAAAAGCTCCAGGAGAAGATAGAATTACTGTAGACATCATACAAGAAGCAAGTGGAGAAATCGAAACAGTACTCGCCCAAATTTTCACTCGATGCCTTAATGAAGGAAAGATTCCTGAGGATTGGAACACCGCTACAATGATCCTGCTACATAAGAAAGGTGACATTGAGGATCTCGGGAACTACAGACCTATCAGCCTCCTATCAGTAGTTTATAAAATCTTCACTAAAGTTCTTTCACACCGCTTGAAGGTAACACTGGACATGGCTCAACCGAGAGAACAAGCTGGATTCAGGAGTGGCTACAGCACAATAGATCATATCCATGTGCTGAGAGAACTAATTGAAAGAGCGAGGGAATATGAACTTCCATTGTGCATGGCTTTTATCGATTATGAAAAAGCCTTTGATTCGGTGAAACCATCAGCAGTTACAATGGCTCTGAAAACCTGCGGTATTGAAGATGCATACATTAATATTATTAATAACATCTATGAAAATGCAAGGCAAAGATTAGGCTGTTTGAAAATACAACACACATAAAATTTGGAAAGGGAGTGAGACAAGGTGACACCATATCTCCGAAGCTCTTTAATGCCACATTGGAGGGTGTTTTTCAGTCACTGAGCTGGGAAAACAAGGGGATAAAGATTAATGGAGATTATCTAACCCACCTTCGTTTTGCTGATGACGTAGTCATTTTTGCAACTAGCCCATCAGAGCTGCAGAGTATGATCCAGGAACTTGCTGACAAGAGTAAAGAAGTGGGATTAAAAATGAACTTTCAGAAGACAAAAGTGATGTTCAATGCTTTTACAAGAAATGAAGATTTATCGATTGATGGAGAAAAGCTGGAGATAACAGACACGTACGTTTATCTTGGACAGCAGATATCAAGTGAGGGTCACATTGATGAGGAAATTAATCGGCGTACAAAACTTGCCTGGAGAGCTTTTGGAAGAAACAGCATAATTTTCAAGAGCAATATGCCATTATGTCTTAAAAGAAAAGTGTTTGATCAATGCATCCTTCCAGTGCTTACGTATGGTGCAGAGACGTGGACCTTAACTAAAAGAGACATACGAAGGCTGCAGACAACTCAAAGCAGCATGGAGAGGTGCATGCTTGGTGTAACCAGGAAAGATAAGGAGAGGAACTCGTGAATCCGAAAAATGACAAGAGTGGAAGACATCATGATCAGAGTTAAATCCCTGAAATGGCAATGGGCTGGACATACTGCCAGAAGGACAGATCATCGATGGACAGCCGAAATTTTAGATTGGATTCCAAGGGACAGGAAAAGACCCAGAAGAAGACCACATGGGAGATGGGTGGATGAAATTCGTAAATATGCGGAAGTGACATGGAGGAGACTGGCACAAGATAGACCGTTGTGGAGGAAACTTGGGGAGACCTTCGTCCAGCAGTGGATTGATAATGGTTGACAATGATGATGATGATGAAATGGCCAGAAATACATGAATTAAATACTTGAGCCCAAACTAAAGCCTTCTGCACTTGATCTTTTCCAAGATAATGAAGCATTTATATTTCAACAGGATTCAGCTCCATGTCCTGTTGCTGCTGTGTGCAAAAAGTGGTTTCAAGGTAATCATATTCCACTGCTGGAATGGCCTAGGAATAGGCCAGAGCTTAACCCCATCGGAAATTTGTGGAGCCGACTAAAGAAACTTGTTAGTCAGAAGCAACCCAGCAATAAAACCCAATTAATAGAAGCAATAATTCAATCTTGGTTTCACATTATAACAGCTGGAAAACTAAAAAACTTGGTTCACTCCATGAGAACGCATTGTAAGGCCGTAATTAATGCTGAAGGTTACCCAACTAAGTATTAACTGACATGGTGAGAATTTTTGTATATCTCATTTTTTCTATGTGCTTCACTTTACTTTTCTTCTTTATAACTGCTGTTCTAATACAAAATCCTTTATAAAAGTTATTGCATTACATTCTTGATGAAATTATCTTTCCATTGATGTATAATTTTATGGTATTACTCCAAAAAAAGGGGTGTTATGAGCCATCAAACCTCAAATATACACTATTTCCAAAAGGTTTCCACAATTTTGGCCACTACTGTACTTAATAAAATTGTAAAGCAAACCTTTCCATGTCACTTTTATTTGCACACCCTTTTTGTTTGTAGAAAATTGATTTTTTTAGCAAGACAAGTTGTCTGCAAATATTAAAAATTGTTCTGCAAAACCATATTTCTGGAAAAATAGCATCTTTTTTTTTTTTTTAACACTTTCCATAATCTAGTTCTTTTGGTAATCATCACTAATATTCTTGCCATTGTCATTTACCTGAGTTATCATCAAATAGATTTTCAAAATATTATCCATTTTGTTTCAAGTATCCTTCAATTGGAGGAGCTGCCCAGTTTTGTTAATTAAGCCTGGTCTACAGAGTCTTTGCGCCATTTCTTAGAGATTCAACAAGGCTTCAAACATTTTGTAGAGCCATTTCAGTTCTTTTTTTACATAATTTCCTAAATCAACAGATATTTCCTTTTTTACATCCAAATAAATTGCTTTGTCTTTAGACAAGCCCTTGTATTCATATTCCCCCTTGGTGACCAGTAACAAATGAGTTATACGTGTTGTCAGGGTTTTGTTCTCTCCGACAGCTTTGCTAACTCCTGCAGTCTACCAAAGGGTTCTGCCTAATTAGTTCTTACATAATGCCACTCCTCATGCTATTCTATGTGCTGCCTTTTGTACTATGATTAGGCAGATCCCTAGCAGAAATAACTGGTTTTGGAATTGTGTTGACTAAATTTTTTTATAAGCTTTGTATAAAAGTCATTGTATATGCCAGTTTTTGAAGTACTTGCTATTGTAGTTGAAACCAATAAATTTCACATCCAAGTGCACTTGAAGCATTTTTTCACTTTCAGGTATTCTCCAAACAGCAGCTTTACATTACCTATTTCTAAATTCTAATATTTACATCAATTGTATTTATGATGTAATATACGAAAGTGCTGCAGTTTTCAGGAGATTCTTTTAATTGCAGAAAAATATTATCTGACCTGCTAGAATTATTAACTTCTGAATTATTAATATTTTTTTCTTTCTTAAGCTGTGGGCTGGCTGAAAAAGCTTGAGAACCACTGGCTATGGTTTGCATGTGCTGTAACAATTTATAGCTCAGCAGTGAAACTTGTTCCACACCAAAGTTATTAATCATTGCATAAATGCACAGCATCATTTTAAGAAGTTGATTTATGCTGTCTTGTGGCCATAACTCCTGAATAAGTATGTCTGCTAGTGGAATAATTGACTGGGATGGAGGGGTATATAATGACCACCATGAGCAACTCTGAAGTCTATGAACAGTTTTCCATCTGTAATTTAGGGCCGCTGGTTCTAGGAAAGGGAGAGAGCCAGCTCCATTTGCCAAACACACCACCCATGCCTTGTAGCTGGGACTGAAACCCAGGTCCATCTCAGACAGATGGTCAGGAGCCAGTGAATATGACTATTGGCCACAAGGGGTTGTTGGGAAATTTACAAAGTATCTGCATATCATTTGTGGATCTCAGAACACATGTTAAAAGTGTCCTTCTTGGATACATAAGCATAGCTGCCAAGTGTCCCGGTTTACCTGGATTCAGTCTGATTTTGAAAATATTTTCCGGAAATCCAATTTTTTTACAAAAAAATCTGGTTTTGTGGTGTTTTTTTCCCCTTTTATTTATTTATTATGCATGGCATCCCCCCCCTTCATTAATGACATCAGCCATAATTTTTTTCCAGCATCAATGCTTGCTGTGGGAGTCGATAATGAATGGAGACAAATGTTTTTTTGTTGATCCATGGCACTTCAGGCGCCAAGGTAGTGAGCCTCTCGATGGTAGCAAGACAGTCAGTGCCTTGGAAAGTTGAAGTACTGGGTTATGACATCACATTCATGGCTCTTGTGCGAAGCCTTATGGGAGTGGGAGGCTGTTTATTTGTTTGCTAACGCTCAAGTTGAACTCCAATTCTCGTACTTTGTTCGATCTTGGAAACTAAACAAGTTGCGTTGCAAGTTATTATTTTAGTTTACAGTCCCAGAATGGGGCCTGAACATTGGGACCAAAGATTTTTGAAGAAATACTCCAAAAAATTTGACTTTGTAAAACCATCACATAAGGGTGAGTTTCATGCATATTGCACTTTGTGTAACACTGATTGCTCTGTTTCTCACACTGGTCATGGGATCATTGTCACTCATGTTGGAACTAACATGCATATAAAAAGTCATGATAGCACAAAATGTGTGTGCAACTTGGATCGTTTTGTTTCAGTGCCAAAAGATTTTCAAACGATTCGTGCAGAAGTTCTGTTTACTGGATTTTTGTTGGAGCACAACATACCACTAGTGGCAGCTGATCAGGTTTCCCAATTGTTGTCAGCTATGTTTCCTAACTCCCAAGAAGTAAAAAGATATGCATATAGCAGAACAAAAACTTTGCATATTGTTCAAGAAAAGGCAGAATATCATTAAAAAAATGTCCTCTGTGCTTAATAAAAGTGGACCATTTTCTGTCGCAACTGACAGCAGTAATGATGCTAACGATCAACTTTATCAAATTGTGGTGTAACATACTTTGATAATGATGTAAGCAAGTGAGATGCATGCTGCTCTCTTTGCCATGCCTGGAAACCAGTTCAGCAGATGAAAATATTGACAAACTTGTATCCAGAGAATTTCAGCGTCATGATATTTTGGGGATGAACTGTCTTGCCTTATCCTGTGATAACTCCTGTTATAGTGGGGAGAGAAATATGGTATAGTGGCATTTCTGAAAAAAGAACAGCCTAATATTGTTGTGTTTAAAATCTGTTTAGGGCTGCCAGTGGCAACTAAATAGGCGACTAGTGCTACTATTTTTTATGACGGGCGACTGTGGCTACTATTTCTTACAAAAAAAAAAAAAAAAACAGCCAAAAGCAACTATTTTCAGAAAAACCAAGAACTATTTTAATTGTAAGGATACTACTTAAAAAAACAACAACGTAATTTATGTTGCAATATCGATGTGCTCGTATAGCATCAGCTTTAATATTGATACACATAAATATAAACTTTGATATCGATATGTATATGTTGAATCATTGCGATATGTCTTGTTCAGTTTATTGCTTTCTGCTTTATTGCAAATATCATGGAGGAAAGTCAATGGCAAGTATAGACTAGACCCACATGAAATCAAGATTTTCTGCCGAAAAAGTGTCCCATTTTTCTGTTTGGAATATGGCAGAGTATGCCAGTGCCAGGAGCAAGCACATATCTTGTCTTCACCATATTAAAGACTGTTGTTTTCTGTGCTTACTGAAGTTTATTTGCAGTTAAATGTATTAATTTCAAGTCGAAAATTTCGTACCTAGAATTTCGTGAATGATATATTCATTGAAATAAATTTGCACGATTGTTTTTACAGCTTTATTTTCCAAATGACACGGAAAATTCATGTTTTTTGCCAAAAGACATTTAAACTCACTTTACATTATCTACAAACTGTTTAATATAAATTAGGAATTGTTCATAACAAAAAAATTAAGTGGTAATCGAAAAAACACCTGGTGAGACATTTGTGTGTATCTGTTAAGAATAACGAGACTACTTTTTGTCATTTGAGTAGGTCGTTCCTCTAATCACATGTGGGTCTAGGTATAGATGTACTTGTATGTATAATAATTTATTCCAAACAGCAAAATTAGGACTGATCATTTTTGGGGAGACATATTGTATCAAAAGACATTTAGAGACTGGAATTATCCATCTTTGGCTAAAGTTCTGAAAGCATGCCTTGCTTTATCACATGGCAACTTCGATGTAGAGAGAGGCTCTTTTGTAGCGCAAAGAGTTCTTTCATATGAGAAGGCATCTATGTCTGAGGAGATGTTGAATGAGAGACTAACAATTTGAGATGCATTAAAAATGTATAACAACCAAGTTGCAAAGATAGTAATAACCAAAGAACTAATAAAATTAGCACTTAATGTATATAGGTCATGTAGCAACCATTTGGAAGAGGAAGGAGCAGAGATTAAAGGAACAGCAACTGAAAGCAGAGAAAGAAAGTGCTGAGAGATTGAAACAAGGATTGCTAAATAAAGGATTTGAAGAGCAGAAAGCAAACTATAGAAAACATGGAAAACAAGATAAAAGTTCTTGTTCAAGAAAAAAGAGAAGTACAAGAATCATCAGACTTGGTGCTTAAAGAAGCCAATGAGAGACAAATGCAAGCATTAAAAAAAAAAAAAAAGACATGCCTGCGATATGAGTTGTACATGGCATTCTAGAAGGAGCAGAGAAACTTCGACAAAAGGAAAGAAAACATGAACTTTAAGCATTAAAAATTAAATAGGGTAGATAAAAGAAAATCCTTCCTAATTGATGCATTTATGCAGAAACCCTTAAAAAAAGGAATAAATCTAAGGTTAATGAGGAAGCTTTTTTGTTAAGCCTACCCTTATATGCACTGATGACAGTGGTATAAATTAAACTATAAACTTTAAAGAGTACCCTCCCCCAAAAAATTGCCAAATGATAAAAAACTGTTTGTTTATACATATTGGGGGGGGGGGGTTGTCATATAAGTTTTTGATATCACATGACAGTAATTTTGAAGTGTTATGAAACAATCATTTCAAAAAATTTGAGCTTTGGTTTTATTATTCTCATCAGTGGGTATAAGGATAATCTTAGTTTTACTGTTATTAGAGCTTTGAAAATCGATCATGGTTAACATCTAGGGATTTGAACTGTCTGCTGTTATAAAAGTAACCCAAATCAGAAGAAAGTAAAGTTTTTTGTTTTCTTTTTTCTATAATTATGAGTTGGAGAATAATTTTTCATGATAAAGTAATTTCTTTATATTTGTCTCAAAATCATCAAGGGCACTGTGAAAAATGACTGTAACATTATCAAGGCAGGTGTATATCAATGTAATGCTTCATATCAATTATAACTGACCTACACAGACTTGAGTTTGAATCGTAAGACTTAGTTTCATAAGTCCATGCCCTAATGAAATGAAGACATCTCAGTCAGGTTTTTCACGTTTACCTTTCAAAATATGGGAATCAAAATAAAATGTACCCTTTTACAACATAATTCAAAATCATGTTAAGCACCACCATTATTATTATTATTTATGAGTTAAAGAGTTTCCATTATTGAAGAGGGAGATTACACTATACCCATTCCATTCCTGATGATAATAAACTGCAAGTTTTCATTTTTTTAGTTCTGGGCTTCGTGTTTTTGTTCCATACAAAACACATTCACAGCGTTTATTTATTGTCATAGCTGTACAAAAGACAAGTTTAAAATATTTCCAAATGTTCATCTATTCGAATGAGATTCTTGATATACCATATATCAGATAACTAAGGTTATTATGTGTACAGAACAAAACAAGTGATCATCATAACACTGAATGGCCACAACTAGGCCTTTGAAAGAAGAAATACAGAACAATTTTTTCAACACAGTGTATGAAGCCCATCCCACTTGGAAAATCTTAATTTATTTTACCAACCACAAATGCAGAAGAAAGCTCTTTGTACTGGCTTGATACAGATGAGAGCATCTGACCTCCTGAATTATGACAAAGAAGGAAGTGTTTTGTAATTCCAAAGTTTGCATCAGGTTAGTTTATGTAAGTAGTTTTTGATATATAATTGAATATTTCTTTTGAGTGGGGGGGTGTAATTTCCATAACCTTTATTGTTCTGAGTGTCTTGAGTAGCATTATGTTGAAACTTAAGATGCCCTTTTTGTATTGTATGGATGTGTGTGTATGTGTGTGTGTGTGTGTGTGTGTGTGTGTGTGTGTGTACGTACAAAAGAGCAAAGCCGAAAACAAAAGAAATACTTTAGAATTTAAAACGAAAGACGCAAAATAACCTGAAGATCAAAACGCGCAACGCAGCAGTTATGAAAATTCAGAATTCACATTCTATTAAGAGACTGAAGCAAAAAATTTTTTTGACTCTCACCAAGTACAACATAGAAAAGGTTATTTATTGACCGGTGTGAGTAAAAAGAGGAAAATAAAACAACTGAATGTAGAAAGTGTCGAGAATACTGAGCCTTGGCTTTATCAAGGACCAGCAAAAACTCTGCATTTTCTCACTTCCACAAAGACCTATTTGGAAATGGGTTTCTGCAAAGTCATAGATGCAAGTAATAAGCCCACCTAAAAAATTTAAAAAAATATATATTTTAAAGAATATATATAAATGTTATGACCTCCGCAGAGTTGCATGACCAAGCTTTAGTTAACAATTTAGCTAGCATCCATAACTTTCCTGGCCCAACCCATGCTCTTCATCTGTTACTATTAAACAGAAAGAAGATTATAGAAGACTCAAGTTGTAAGAGTGACATAATAAATCAGAAATAATGTTCAGCAATAACAAATTACCAAGTTTGCCTGAGAGAGAATTTTAACCTGAATAGCAATACTAAAGTATTACAAATTCTTAACATTGCAATAAAAAAGGAGATATTAATTTTTTTAAAAACACAGATTCTTGAAAGAAGACTGGATTATAAAAACCCACTACTCCACAACTTCTGACAACACAAAAACGAGAATATAATAAAGACAATAATTAATTAAAGAAACGCATTGTGAAGGTTATATGACATGAACAATTAGTTGCAATATGTACAGAGTATTTCAGAAGTGCTTTAAGTGCATAATTAAGTAGTTATTAAGAACTTAACTACATTGAAAACACAGCGCAAATTACAAGAACAATGAAACGGCCTGCTGTTATGGCCTTAGTTCCCTAAAAAACGCGCAAAGTTACCCAGATAAGAAAGAGTTAAAATCCGCAAAAAAAGTTAATAGACTTGCCAGTGCCTAAAAGCTGAAAGCAAAAAAAGAAAAAAAGTACATATATATAATCCCCCCCCCCCCCCACCAAAATGTGAACATGTTCTAACTTTGTCACCGTGGTTTGAAATAAATAAAGAAAGAAATTAACAATTTATTTATTTATTTATTTTTTTGGTGTGAAGCACTTACATTCTAAATCTCATACACTTTTTTGGGTAACTATTTTAATCATTAACATAAGTTGTTAAGGCTACTATTTAGGCTACTATTTTTACCATTAGTGGCTACTAAAGCAACTATTTTCTTGGGTGTGATAGGCTGGCAGCCCTGTCTGTTAAATTTGGCTGCCGAAAAGGGATCTGTAACATTACCTTTTCAAATTGATGAATTTTTGATTGACATTATTTTCCAGAGAAAAGTGTAAAGAGAAAAAATGAACTTAAAAATTTCAAGCTCTTTGTAATGTGGAATCACAAATTTTTTTTAAATATTGCTGTACTAGAGGTTATCCCTTGGTAAATGCTTAGACCAGGTTTTACAGCAATGAAGATGTCTTTGTTATATTTAAAAGAATGCAACAGCAATAGAGATAGAGAAGGACCAAAACTTTCCTCACGTTTAATTAGCTTCACAATTCTGAAGGTTAAAAGTCCTATATATTTGACATCCCGACAACCTTCCATTTCTGGTGTAAAAAGAGGAGCCTCACACAATCTACATTCCCCTTCTTGTAAAAAGAAATCAACTGAGTCTCACAGTACAACACCTGTGGTCTTGGGAGAAAAAAAAACAAAAAAGAAACAGTCCATATGGTTGAACAAAAGCGGAATACGAGTGTTCTTTATTGCAAGCACTGTTAAAGATATATTTATAAACAAGTCTTTGCAGTGACATGAATGTATTTTTTATTTAAGCTCTGCACTATGCCATGCACATTCTTTGTTCATTAAAAATGTGTTCAGTATCTTTGATTAATATAACTTACTGTTACAATGTGAAGAGCCTAGAATTCACAAGTTGAAAGCTGATCTTGAAAATTTTTTTAGTGAATTGCTGATCCAATTTATAAGACCTGGTTCAGTTGCAAATGCCCAGTCTGTTAAATATAGAATATTTTGATTGGGATAATCAAAAAGATGGTGCTGATCTGACCATAGGGAGTGAAACTACTGAAATATTAGTACCATAATTTTCGTCGTATAATCCGCTGATTATCTGCTAAAAAAGTTTAAAATATAGGTTCTGCGGATTAAACACCGATGCGGATAATATGCCGACATAAAAAAAAAACAAATTTGGGACCCTCCGATTTAAAAAAAATCTGCAGCATAATTGTGCAGGGGAGGGAGTATAATTGGAAGAGGAACTCCCTCGGAAGAATTTTCCTTAGTTCAGGAGTTTGTATGGAGCAGGGAGGTCGGGGAGAAGGGGGGAGGAATGTCATAACGAAATATCGGGAAAGTTGTGGGGAGGGACACCAGGGGACGGCTCTAACTGTCGTTCAGTCTCTGTTTTGGCAAAAAGCCAAAGTATGTATAGCGCTTGCTGCACAAACCTATGCGTTCCTCCTTTCGGATCTCATGTGCGCTGCCTTGTGTTTAGTTCATCTTTCGCCGTTTTGACCAATGCCGTTGCTGCTATTTTCCTTCATTGCTATTCATGATGCCTTTGAAAAGGAAAGATTTCAGTTACACTGCCGAATTTAAACTTAAAGTGGTGGACAGAATTGAGGATATGGTTGTGTCACTGCGTGATAGTTTTGAGGTCAGAACACAATTGTGCAGTAACATGTGCTGTAGCCTCTGTGCCGTGGTCTAAAACGTAAACAAATCCATCGGTAAATTCCGTGGGAGAATTCATGTAAGTTTTTTTTTTTTTTCCCCTACATATAAGCCAATCCCCCAACTCTGAAAGCAGGAATTCCTCCAAAAACTTTAGACTTGTACGCGAGTACATACGGTATGGGATGTAAGGTCAGGTGATCCAGTGTGGTGAGTTATGGCCAAACCCCTCCAAAATGACTCCACAACTTAAATCTTGGCCCTCAGTCTCCGGCAGCTGGAATGTATCTGGCCAAGGCAGCGGCCAGTGCGACATGAAGGCAGAGGGTGCTAAGAATCCCCGGAGGACCGGACTAGGCTGCCATCTAATGCTGACCTTGGCTACGTATAATGGACGCTCCCTATCTTCTGATTCAAGGCTTCTTGAATTGGAAGAGGAACTACAAAGGATCACGTGGGACATTGTCGGGCTAAGTGAGGTAAGGAGAAAAGGAGAAGATCTCATCGAACTGAAAAGTGGACATCTCTTCTACTATCGTGGGACTGATACTGGCAGAACTAGTGGTGTTGGATTTATAATAAACAAGAAACTGAAGGATAAAGTTGTAGAAGTTGAAAGTTCCTCTGACAGAGCTGCACGACTTGTTATCCAACTCTCGAGAAGATACCAGGCTCAAATTATTCAAACTTATGCACCCACCACAAGTCATCCTGAAGAAGAAATTGAAGAATTTTATGAGGAAATTCGTCCTCTAAATAATAAAGGTAAGCAGCACTTGAAAATAATTATGGGAGATTTCAATGCAAAAATAGGGCAACGGCAACAGAATGAAATTTCAGTAGGTAAATTCGGTCACAGCAACAGAAACCAGCGTGGGAATACTCTTGTAGAGTTTGCAGAGGCAGAAGGGTTTTTCATCTTGAACTCCTTTTTCAAGAAAAAGCCACACAGGAAATGGACATGGAGACATCCAAATGGGACGACAAGTGAAATTGATTTTATTATGTGTAATAAAAAATTCGTCATAGAAGACTGCAGTGTGCTAAACAAGTTCAACACAGGTAGTGACCATAGATTGGTGAGATGTAAGATGCACCTCAACACTAAACTCGAATGTAGCAAGCTCATAAGACAAACAAAATGTATTGACATAACCAACCTTAAAAAACACCATAATACCTTCAAGTTGGAACTGAAGAACAGATTCTCTGCTTTAAAAGGCCTAACATCGGAAGAAGTGGATATTTCTAAAGTTAACAGAAAAGTAACCAAAGCTCTTATGGAAACAGCAACAAAATTAGCTGGGTCTGAGAACAAGTTGCATGTGAACAAATTATCAGGAAAAACCAAAATGTTGATGCAAAAAAGAAGAGTGATGAGGACAACTAAAGAAGATGTGACTTCCAAAGTGGAATATATAGAGCTATGCAAGACAGTACGAAAAAGTATCACTGAAGACGCAAGGAAATTCAACTGTGAACTAGTAAAGAAAGCAATTGAAAACAACCAAAGCCTAAAGATAACAAAGGGACATCTCAGTAAGGGAAGAAAACAGATTATGGCACTGAGAAAAGATGGTTCTGTAACAAGAAATAGAGGCAGAAATTTTGACAAGAGTGAAAGATTTCTACTCCAAATTATATGAAAGGGATTATACATGTACTCCAGATATCATGAAAAGGTACCAGAGTTCTTCCAGTCCTCCCAGCAGAAGTTGCACATGCAATCAAGAACATGAAATGGGGAAAAGCTCCAGGAGAAGATGGAATTACTGTAGACATCATACAAGAAGCAAGTGGAGAAATCGAAACAGTACTCGCTCAAATTTTCACTCTATGCCTTAATGAAGGGAAGATTCCTGAGGATTGGAACAACGCTACAATGATCTTGCTACATAAAAAAGGTGGCATTGAGGATCTCAGGAACTACAGACCTATCTGCCTCCTATCAGTAGTTTATAAAATCTTCACTAAAGTTCTTTCACACCGCATGAAGGTGACACTGGACATGGCTCAACCGAGAGAACAAGCTGGATTCAGGAGTGGCTGCAGCACAATAGATCATATCCACGTACTGAGAGAACTAATTGAAAGAGCGAGGGAATATGAACTTCCATTATGCATGGCTTTTATCGATTATGAAAAGGCCTTTGATTCGGTGAAACCATCAGCAATTACAATGGCTCTGAAATCCTGCGGTATTGAAGATGCGTACAATTAATATTATTAATAACATCTATGAAAATGCAAGTGCAAAGATTCGGCTGTTTGAAAATACAACACACATAAAAATTGGGAAAGGAGTGAGACAAGGTGACATCATATCTCCGAAGCTCTTTAATGCCACATTGGAAAATGTCTTTCAATCACTGAACTGGGAAAACAAGGGGATAAAGATTAATGGAGATTATCTAACCCACCTTCGTTTTGCTGATGACATAGTCAGCAACTACCCCATCAGAGCTGCAGAGTATGATCCAGGAACTTGCTGACAAGAGTAGAGAAGTGGGATTAAAAATGAACTTTCAGAAGACAAAAGTGATGTTCAATGCTTTTACAAGAAATAAAGATTTATCGATTGATGGAGAAAAGCTGGAGATAACAGACACGTACGTTTATCTTGGACAGCAGATATCAAGTGAGGGTCACATTGATGAGGAAATTAATCGGCGTACAAAACTTGCCTGGAGAGCTTTTGGAAGAAACAGCATAATTTTCAACAGTAATATATCATTATGTCTTAAAAGAAAAGTGTTTGATCAATGCATCCTTCCAGTGCTTACGTATGGTGCAGAGACGTGGACCTTAACTAAAAGAGACATACGAAGGCTGCAGACAACTCAAAGCAGCATGGAGAGGTGCATGCTTGGTGTAACCAGGAAAGATAAGGAGAGGAACTCGTGGATCCGAAAAATGACAAGAGTGGAAGACATCATGATCAGAGTTAAATCCCTGAAATGGCAATGGGCTGGACATACTGCAAGAAGGACAGACCATCGATGGACAGCCGAAATTTTAGATTGGATTCCAAGGGACAGGAAAAGACCCAGAAGAAGACCACATGGAAGATGAGTGGATGAAATTCGAAAGTATGCGGGAGTGACATGGAGGAGACTGGCACAAGACAGACCGTTGTGGAGGAAACTTGGGGAGACCTTCGTCCAGCAGTGGATTGATAATGGTTGACAATGATGATGATGACATACAGTATTTCTATGACTTGTCCTGTATCAGCCTTTCATGATTGGCAAAGTGTAATGCAATACTCTGGAGCTGCATTGGCATGATCTATGGATGCCACACCTTTATCTGTCTGCAGATAAAAATATAAAACAGTAACCTTTAAAAATGAACTTCTTCATTTAATAAAATAGTTTTTTTTTCTCTTACTTCTTCGGACTCGTGGGTCATTATGTGACCGATTTTTCTGTCGGAAATTCCACTTCCAGATTGATGTGCGGATTATACGGTGATTTTTTTTTTTTTTCCTGAATGTCACAGTCAGCGGATTATATGAAGGGATTTTTTTTTAATG
This sequence comes from Macrothele yani, assembly GCA_039090855.1. Classification (NCBI taxonomy): domain Eukaryota; kingdom Metazoa; phylum Arthropoda; class Arachnida; order Araneae; family Macrothelidae; genus Macrothele; species Macrothele yani. The sequence goes on along the minus strand of CM076993.1, from coordinate 76,267,674 downwards.
TGAGTTTCATGGTCTGCAGATTATACGCAGGTGCAGATAATACAACGAAAATTACGGTACATTGGCATCAAATGAAAAAGAAAAATTTTACGTCCTGGTTGGAAATTCTTTATCAAACTGTGTGACTGTGCTATCTTCATTTGCGCTATGATCAGAGGTGTTACAGCATGCTGAAGTTGCGTATATTTCTAAACAGGAAGAGTAGGTTTTCTTCAGTCAAATTTTTTACCAGAGCGACTCCTAAGTCCATAGCATTTCGTGGTACAGATGGAGAAGCTCCCCAAACAGGTGGGACATGTGCAGTTAGGTGGAATGTGTCCCACACCTGATTGGATGACGTTCGCTGCTGCTCAGACAGGCAGGCACGCGCCAGGCCGAACACGTGTGTGATGCTCATGTGAGACTAGAATATCAAAGGAGAAACTTGTTGTTTGTGTGCTCCTACACCATTATTGGAAAAAAGGGTTGAATGCAATAGCTGCCACGAAGAAAATTTGTAATGTAGAAGTTGAGGGGACAGTGCACCCTGCAACAGCAAGAAAATGGTTTTAACGCATACGGTCCGGAGGCACATAGCTCGTTAAAAAATCAAGGTCTGGGAGACTAGTCACCACCAACACCGAAGCCCTGCATCTGGCTGTTGAACAGCACCCAAGAATTAGCAGAGGAGGTCCATGCATTGCAAACCACCATCGTTTCTCGCCTACATCCGCTCGGTTTTCACTCCAGATGTCCACAAATGGTTGCCCATGAATTGAACCCACCACAAGCTGAGGAGTGTGTCACTCTGTGTCGAGAATTCTGCAAAATCCATGTGACGACCGGTTTTGGCGGAGAATCGTAAGTAATGATAAGTGGGTCTTCCTACGTTATCCTGATACTCGAAACCAATGGCTGCGGCCAGGGGATGAGGCTCAAGCAGTGGTTCAAAAGAAGGCATTTTGAAGTGAAGACAATGTTGTGTGTATGGTGGAATTTCGATGGTCTTGTCCACTGGGAGCAAGGTGAGGCCGTCAGTGGGAACCTCAGAGGTGCCAACTATTACGGATTGTCCGTAATTATTACGGTTTCGACTGTCAGATTACGGAATTACGGACAGGATGGGAGAATTACGGATTTCAGTGTGTTTTGGAGAATCTCACTTTTTGGAACCTTTTTTGTTAACCCTTTTAGTGCGATGCTGCCGATTCGTCGGCCTTCGATTTTAATCCGCGGATTTTCTGAATCAAACTGCAGATATCGGTGTCAATGATCATATCATTTATCAGTCATATCGTTTTGAAATGGAATGTCCATGAATCATATCGTCAAACAGCGATATTATCGAAAGAATCGTAATATGCCGTAAGAGTCGTATCGTGAAATAGTTTGCGCTTGCTATCAGGCTTCCTACGCGCTTCCTCCGTGTGACGGGAGAAAGGCTACTTTAGCCAAAAATTTTCCTACTGCAGTTGAGGCAGGGCTGTTCACTTGGTCTTGTTGGTGAATTTTAAAACGTCGTGCTATCACAAATAACTTTTTCGAGCCCTGTTCGAAGTGCAATAACGCGCAACTCGTCGCAACGCATGGTCCCGCAATGGCGGATGTTTATATATATATTTTTTTTTTTTTACGGACTTTCGCCGCGCAGGAGAATGAAATGCGGTGTTTTATTACTAGAAGCTCTTCACATTATTCATTTCTTTTTCCAAAACAAACGGACACAATCGCAAAACTCCATGAATTACGAATCCCCTCATTTTCCAAACTAGTGTTAACAGAGGATGACTTTATTGACAGCTTGTTCCTCAGACTAGCAGGCGTGCTTGCTTTTCCCTACTGCGTGAAATATTTTTGTAAGGTTATTTGAAATAGCTTGTTGTAGTGACAGTGAAAGTTTGCCAAGTGATGGTGTTGATTTTGATTCATCTGAGAGTGATATTGGCCTAGCAACATCACACCAGAAAACAGAAAACTAGCCACTGTGCCACACACACCATATCTTCTTCAGAAGGTGAAGAACTTGATAGTGAATCTTCAGATCATGAAAGTTCTGAAAGTGAATGGGAGGATGTAATAGAGGGAAGTGATGAACAACCTCAGCATCCTTTTGATTGTCATGAAATGCAGGGCCCAAACATGCTCCTGCAATTGATGTGGCACCTATTGCATATTTTTACTAGTTTTTTGCCAATTTCAACCTTGGAATTGTAGTTTCTGAAACAAATAAATATGCAAAGAGGTTTCTCCAGGAACATCCAAATCTTTCTCCCAAATCTTGAGCTAGGAAATAGAAAATGTTACAAATGCTGAAATAAAGGTTTCCTTGCGTGCCTTCTAATATAAGAGTAATCATTAGCCCATGTAGTTTTCAGTGTAGCCCATGTAGGATGAGATGATTGCGAAGGCATATCCAGTCAAAACAAACACAAGGATTGTGTAAAATTAAAGACTCAGTCAAAGCCTTTGGATATTTTTTTTTTTTTTTTGCAAAAAAGAATGAAAATAGCATAATAAATGCTGAATTGCTGTTTACTACAGTTGTGGAGCATAACCTACCTATGGCAAGCTGTGATCATGCTGGCCTATTCTTTCATGCTATGTTCCCAGACTCTGATATTGATGAAGCTAGATATCCTAGAGCAGGTGTGGCATATAATGAAATATCTAAGAAGAAGGATTCATCTGGCCTTCCCAAGTATTCTGCATTACCTAAACCAATGTTGGCAATATTTACTATCCCTCACAGCAATTCCTCAACAGAGAGAATATTTATTAGAGTAAGGAAAAACCTCACATACTTTTGCCCAACAATGAGCACCAAAACATTAAGTGCCCTTCTTGTACAGAAAAGTAAAGCATTTTCCTCAGGTGAGCCGTGTTATAAAAAGAAGTTTTCTGAAAAAGAATATACCATTGCAAAACAAGCAACAAGGGAGTCTTTATGTCAGCAATGACATGAGATAAGTATAATATTTATAATTTAATTTCATAATTTTTGGTCAGGATAGTGTAAACATATAAAAAGTTATTACACATTTCATGCATTAATTTCTCATGAAATACCCTTTCCGTGCGCTAACGATGAGGCTTTGTATGGTGATTACTGATAGGCTCCTCAGAAGGTTGGCACCTCATACAAGTATTACAGGTTACACAGTAATACTATAATATTGTCCTTAACTTTGAAAAAATGGTGTGTTACATTACTGAAAAAATTACTGAAAGTTTGTGTTCGATTATTGAAACATTACTGAAAAATCCCCTATTGATTACTGATACGTTCTGCTAGAGGTTGGCACCTCTGGAACCTGTGTGCCGACAGTTACAACACATGTATGGCTGCGCTACCCCGCAATAATGAACCAAAAGAAGGTCCTTCTACAATTCGACAATGCCCCATGTCATAGGTCACGGATTGTCTGCCAGAAAATTCAGGATTTGGATGGCGTCAAAATCCCACTACACCCAACCTGTAACCCGGATCTTCCCCCTTCGGATTTTCACTTGTTTCTTTCCGTGGCACACTTTTTGGCTGGCAGACAGTTCCATTCCTTGGAGGCTGTGATAGATAGCATCACTGTTTTTCGCGTCCAAGCCAGCCACCTGGTATCGCAATGGCATTGCATCTTTGGCTGAACATTGGCTAAGGACTGTAGACTCTGATGGACTGTATCTTGTTGAATAGCCATATGTGGTCAACATGTGGTACCAAACTGAACATTGTACCCCAAAAAGCTACAAACTTCTGACTCACTCTGGTATTGACATGTTTCCATGGTTACTGTTGAAAGAGTAGAGGGAAAAACTTTCTCTGCTGTGGATGAGCAGGAGACTGAGTTTCTGCTTCTGCTTTATCAGCATTCAAGCTTGCCGAGGAATGTAAATGATATCAACAGAGCTGATGAGCAGTGGTGTATTCTTGGCGAGGTAAAAGGACCATGGGAACAGCTGTTACATCATCGACTGAGTAGAGTTATGTTGGGTGTGTGCTGGTTTTACCACATAGCAATGCACCCTGTGAGCATGTTTTTAGTACATTGTGGTGAAATAAAACTGACTTACGTAGTCTAATGAAACATTGTACCCCCTTACAAGCCATTTCAGTGTCAAAATAATATGAGTGGTTCATGTTTTCCTTAGAAGTATAATGATAAATTCCTAAGAAAGGCCAATATGCAACAACCACAGCACTCTCTAAAAATGAAACTCATTAACAAGGTTTGTTAATCTTATTTTATATTTAAATACTGTATTTTGTAAATATTTCTTTATTTGTATTAAGAAATTAACTAGTAAAAAATAAAGAAACCTGTATATAATATATAATTTCATTATTTATAAACTGGAAATACGTGTGCCGCTGAACGTGCGTCGATGTCCCTTTTTTTAAAGTTGGCAACTCTGTATAAGGAAAGTGACTGTCATGTTGTACGACTATCTGATATCACATTTTTTTTTACAGAAGTGCTGGAGACAGTGTCTTCTCTTTTAATGTTATTCACAGTGTTCATGATGATAATCACTTCCTTGTTGCCTGAGGACATTTATAAACACAATCACCTCTGCTTCCCCTTTTGCAAGAAATTTGAAATGATTAAGTCTGGCAATTGTAGTAGCTAAAATACCATTGCTAATGTTTGACAATGTTCAGCAACTACAAATTACTGGAGCTCACCTATGTATCTTCTGTTCAGAAAGATCTCATTAATCCCTACAATGATATCTGAAGACTGGTGATTCCTTACTTGGCTCTGTTTCTCAGTTAGAATGATTGTTGCTACAGGGAGACATTGGATGCTTCAACTGGCAGAAATCTGATGTTTGTTTTGATCCATTACTTCCATTGTTTGGAAATTTGTCGTGAGTTATCTAATGATATCCTGTTAAGATGGAAATTGGGAGATGTGATTTTGATTCCTGTTTCACTGCAAAGCAATTTTAAAGTTTTCTGAGTAGATGTCTACATTGTCGCGTTAAATATAGCACTTCTACGTCGAAAAAGGATAAGATTGTAGTGCTGTTTGCTGATCACAAGTTCATATCTGAATCTTGATAGACATGCATTTTGGAGTGCTAATCAAAAGACTAGATAAAACAACATGATCACCTTACTTATTTAAAATAGAAGGCTGTTAATTTTACGTTAGCTTAAAAAATGTCTGGGTATTTTTCTTTTAATCAGTGTTACTGATGAACTTTGTATGAATTGATGTTATTTATTTAGATGTGTGGTTTGTGTTTATGCATTGTCGAATGGTACAAATGTTGATATTGTTTACTAGACTTCAGGCACAACATCACTGTACAGCCTTCCCCTACAATCCGGCCAGATATAGTAGGATTACGTTTACCCTCTAGTCCTGAAAGCCCCCAGCTTCACCTAATCTACCTCGCCTTAGGGCCTATGCATGTAAGTACCCAAAAATAATGCAAAATATTTTGAACTGGCTGTACATATAAAATTTTACTCTCAGTATCTGGTTGATTTCACTATGAAAATGTTGCAAAATTTCTCCATTTTTCGCTGCACTATAAGATGTTGCACACTTTATCATCCTGATTTTTGGTAGGATTTTAATGGGACTATGAAATTTTTGGTATTTTCTGGCTGATAAAGGAAAGCTGGTGGAAATCCAATAATATGAGTGCTTTTTTTTTTTTTCCTGTTGCTTATTGCTTTGCATGCCAGAAACAAATTGTTTCTTGTTAAGCCTGTAATAAGGCTTATGGCATTCTGTCCTATGAAAGGATAATTCAGAATAGGTTGCTATAACTCCTATCGACACCTGTCTCAACTGCTTGACGTGTTATTGCCTTTGTTATGTCTCGTGAGCTTCCCTTGCTTTCGTTGTGGTTTGGGTCTCTTTTACATTAATGAAGCTTCTGTGCCTGACCACAATCTTCATGCATTTAGTTTGCCTGTGTGTTGTTTGCCTCTCAGGTCATCTTTGTGTCTTGAATTTTGTGGTAATTTTTTGTGCCACAGAATTAGATACCTATGATCAGTTTGTTGCTTCTTGTTGGCCAGGGTCAGTTTTTAGTGAGCCTCTAATTTTCTTTGTCAACTGAACCATTCTTCCCCCATTTTCATGCTGAGTTTCACTCGTTTCATTTCAGTGCTCATCCTGGCTTTTAAAAATGTGTCAAAATCAGGTTATTGAATTTGCCCATTTTTATGTAGTTGTTCCCAACAGTATTAATATTAGTATTTGTTCCCAACAACTACTAATATGTACAGTTTTATTTTTATTTATTTTTTGTATGCTTTATTTAATGAACACTTGACTTTTTGCACTCCATGTTGTTTGGATTCAAGTAACTCAACGAATTAATTTTTTGTGTGTGGAAGATTAGTAATAATTAAAATCGGGGTTCTCAACCTTTTTCTCCATGCTGCAGCAGATATGAATACATTTGCAAATGTGTTAGAGCACTGAAGCATTATTGTTAGCACATTTCCTGGATGCATGAACTTTGTGCATGTCCCATGCTTAGTTTTAGATCACAATCCTTGTTAAGTAAGATTAATATATTTTCCAAATTACTTTTCCATATGGAGAAATGAGATTTATCACTAGCAATAAATATTCCACTAGCAACATATTAGAATGGGAAACAAAATATAAAATTATCCTTGTACACTAGATGCTGTGTTTGAGTGTGATAGTTTTAATAAATGAATTTTATTTAAAGATTAATTCCTGATAAATTTACTCATTTTTAAAGATACGACTGTTCTTTCCTCAGTACTCACTGTTAGAATGTGGTTGATGTTATTGGTTTTGTATGCAGTTGGATATACTTTATGTGAAATCTAGGAAAGTCCCTTTTGGTGACTAGAAAACCTTGTGGACATTGTACCTACTCTCTTCATGATGACAAAAAACAGGAAAACTTTGAAAATTTTCAACTAAAAACAAAACATGGAGTAAATATTAGAAGAAAAAAAAATCTAGTGGCTAATTTGCATATTCATTGCTGTTCACATTGGCATCTTATTTAGGCAAAGCATTGGTCATCTTAGTCTTAATGGCATTTGTACTGTGTTAGTGATGTTGTGAAGGGCTGTGTATGTGTCTAGACTAAACCTGTTGGGGGAAAAAGAAGCCATTGCAGAATGTTTTAAATCTTAGATATAATGATGGCATGAATGTTATAATGCTTCCTATATATATATATATACACATACTGTTGAAATCCCTAACTTGAAGACATAGGTGAGGTGATTATGTGATAAAAGAATGTGAGTTATTCTAATTAATACTTTCCTTTAACCCAAGAAGTGTGAAATATAGCAAATCAGTTTTATAATCATATACAATTGAGGGAAGGAGTGTGGTTATGGCAATATTTTCAAAGATTAAAAATTCATGAAACAAAATAAATTTCAATATGGTTTTAGAGTACTGTGGTAATTTTAATTTGGCTCATCTGGCCACTGTTCTGCTGATGCATATGACAATCTTGATGGTTTTCTGCCATTATTTTAAAGCATCATCCACAATGTAATAATTTGCATCGCAGCAATAAAAGTATAAGCCATGTGTGTGTGTGTGTGTGTGTGTGTGTGTGTGTGTGTGTGTGTGTGTGTGTGTGTGTACACATGTACTGTACATAGATGTGATCAACTGGAAAAACCTCGCATCCAATGTCCCATACTTAGTTTTAGACCACAATTCTTGTTAAGTAAGATTAATATATTTTCCAAGTTTCCTGGAAAAGAGCTGTTTCACCTGTACTTGAAATTTCTAGAACATTCTTTCTCTGTTTTTCTCGAATTCTTATGATCATATATTTCATAAAATTTGATAGCTTCTTGCAGCATGTTTGCTGAGAATTGTTGATCAGAAGAGACTTTTGTGCCATTTATGTGACAAGTTTTCTGGGCTGTTCTTTATTTTGTGCTGCACCTTAATGTTTTTGCTTTTTTGTTCTTTTGTATGTTTCCTCTATGTTTTATATGTCCTTGTGTGTGTGTCCAGGTGCTTTTTAATTTAGTCACTCAATTTCTTATTTAAGCATTCTGGTTTTGCTTTAAAGTGTTTGTGTTGTCTGCTGAATTTATTGCAAGTTAGGTGGTTCACGTTTTGTCATATATATTGTCTGTTAGCTGGTCTTAAGCAACTTTCAATACTTAAACTATAACAACCAGTCTGCTATTACAGTTATTATTATTCTGTCTGCCAGTAATGTTCTTTTTACAAGATGTGTGAAATGCTGAAGATCCATCCTGTTTGTCATTGGTTTTATTCTTCTCATCTCCATTCATTTTAACTTAATGTTTATGTTGTTGTGCCTGTTAATAACCCTGTAACTTTGCATCAAATTTGAAGTGCCTGATTATGTATTTTCCCCTCCTCCTGTTTTTTTTTTTATTTGAAGTTCTGTAAGATTATTTAGTTTTACTACACATTTTATGAAACCAAATCTTGCTCTGTATGTGGTGCAATCTTCTAATACTCTGTCAGGCCAGTTTATTGTGAACATCTAACTCTTTTTGTGTGTTATGTGTCTACTCCAGTAACAACCACAGCCAAATTCTATGTATGGCAGTCATTCCTAATACCTTCTGGACACATTTGGCTTACTTTAGTTCACCAAAGAAACATTTAGTTTATTCAGTAAAGTTGGCAAGGATGAGTGTACACGAATGGCATGCTTTGTGCCATTTAAAAGATTTTTTTATTGTACTGAGTTCTAACCAGTGATCAAGCCAAGGAAAAGGTTGGAAATCTTCATGTTTCTTGTACTTGTTGCTTCTTATTGAAGAGGGAGAATTGTAATTTAACAGCTGGTTTACTCTGCTAGGAATAAAATGTTATATCACATAATGCCTTTGGTGTTGGAGCATACATTCTTTTGAAAGGTGATACACATACATACACAAAAAGGGGACTGGGAAAGAAAAGGACAGCCATATTACATATCCCTAGTCCCTTAAACAGAAAGAGCTATGTGTAGTGTGCATCTGTGGTATTGGCAGCAGTGTTTCGGTATGGCTGGGTGTTCATAGTAAATTGGCCAAGCAGTGTACAATGCACAAAATTTCATGTTACTGTGTTCAGTATGACAGCTTCCAATTGATTCAAAATATTAAACATATTGAAGTGGAGAAGTGTACTATTTTGGTGAGGCTGTTACTAAATAACACCCAGATGTATTTTCGTAAGAATAGACAAAATTAATTGTGCAGTTGAAAAACTCTTTCTTTAAAAGTATTATTCGTAGTTGTCAGTTACATTAACTGTTAATCAGTGTGTATTGATTTATTTAAACATGGTTGAAATGTAAATTTGTGCCATTGAAATCCATGCTATAACTCTTTTCATGTTTTATTATTTTTTTGGATGACTTTAGGAAAAGACCACAAAAAGAGAATGGGCCATCCATGACTTGTAAATTGATTTTTTATCACTTATTTTTACATTTAAGCCATGTTTTAATGAATTAATAGATCTTAATACATTGAAAAGAAATATAATTTTCATCTCTCCACTCGTATATCACTGTTTTCTGTGGAATAATTGATATAGGTTACATGTATTTCTACTATTAGTTTCTCCATCAAGCGTTCTGTGAAGTTGCAGTGTGATGTGCAACTAAAAGCTCTTGATTTGCTTGTTGCCAAGCACTTCTTGTAAATCCGTTTTGAGTTCATATCTTTCATTTGGATGCCGGTCAAAACGCCAACAATCAAAATGCCGACAGGTCGAAACGCCGACAGTTCAAAACACCGACACTTCAAAACACCGACAATCATAACACCGACATTTCAAAACACCGACAATTATATGCACTCTAAGCCGGCGAGTAAATCCGTTTTGAGTTCATATCTTTCATTTGGATGCCGGTCAAAACGCCGACAATCAAAATGCCGACAGGTCGAAATGCCGACAGTTCAAAACACCGACACTTCAAAACACCGACAATCATAACACCGACATTTCAAAACACCGACAATTATATGCACTCTAAGCCGGCGAGTAGAGGAACTTTATTCCGAGCGATTGCAAAATCACAGTGGGTGGTAGGGGGGGTGACAAAACACCCAACGAATAGATGTGCTTCCCCTAGCGGTGAACGATGCAACTTTATTCATTTCTATTCCGACCGACGGCAACATATTTTTATTCCGAGATATGGCAACATCTGAGTGGATGGGTGGGAATTGGGATGCATAGAAGTTGGATATGTCTATGCTTATGTTCTGCCCCTAGCGGTGAACAATAGAACTGCATAAAGTTTTATTTCGACATCTGACAACATATTTTAATTCCGAGCAATGGCAACATCTGAGTGGATGGGTAGGAAGGGGATGCATAGGCGTTGGATATGTGTATGTTCATTTCCCCCAGCGGTGAACGATAGAACTTTATTGATTTCTATTCCGACCGACGGCAACATGTTTATATTCCGAGCGATGGCAACATCTGAGTGGATGGGTGGGCAAGGGGATGCAAAGGTGTTGGATATGTGGATGCTTATGTGCTGCCCCAAGCGGTGGACGATGGAACTTTTTTGAAGTCTATTCCGACCAATGGCAATTATTTTTATTCCGAGCAATGGTGGGAAGGGGAATGCATAGGTGTTGGATATGTCGATGATTATGTGCAGCCCCTAGCGGTGAACAATAGAACTGCATAATTTTTATTCGGTCAGATGGCAACATATTTTAATTCCGAGCGATGGCCACATCGTCGTAGATGGGTAGGAAGGGGGATGTATAGGTGTTGGATATGTGGATGTTTGTGTGCTGCCCCTACCGGTGAACGATGGAACTTTATTGATTTCTATGCCGACCGACGACACCTTTTTTATTCTGAGCAATAGCCACATCTGAGTGGACGGGCGGGAAGGGGGATGCATATGTGTCGGATATGTCGATTCTTATGTGCTGCCCCTAGCGGTCAACGATGGAACTGCATAATTTTTTTTTTTTCCGACTGATGGCAACATCTGAGTAGATAGGTGGAAAGTGGGATGTTTAGGTGTTGGATATGTGGATGTTCATGTGCTGCACCTAGCGGTGAACAATGGAACTGTATTAATATCTATTCCGAGCGACGGTAACATATTTTGATTGCGAGCGATGGCAACATCTGAGTGGATGGGTGGGAAAGGGGATGCATAGGTGTTGTATATGTGGATGTTCATGTGCTGCCACTAGCGGTGAACGATGAAACTTCATTGATTTCTATTCCGACCGACGGCAACATATTTTTATTCCGTGCAATAGCAACATCTGAGTGGATGGGTGGGAAGGGGAAGGTATAGGTGTTGGATATGTGGATGCTTCTGTGCTGCTCTTGCGGAGAATGATGGAACTTTATTGATTTCTATTCCGACCGATGACAACATATTTTTATTCCGAGCAATGGCAACATCTGAGTAGATGGGTCGGAAAGGGGATGTATAGGTGTTGGATATGTCGATGCTTATGTGCTTCCCTTAGCGGTCAAAGATGGTACTGCATACATTTTTATTCCAACCGATGGCAACATATTTTTATTCCGAGCAATGGCAACATCTGAGTAGAAGGATTGGAAGGGGAATGCATACGTGTTGGATATGTCGATGATTATGTGCAGCCCCTAGCGGTGAACAATAGAACTGCATAAATTTTTATTCCGAGGGACGGTAACATATTTTTATTCGGAGCGATGGCAACATCTGAGTGGATGGGTGGGGAAAAGGATGCAAAGGTGTTGGATATGTGGATGCTTATGTGCTGTCCCTAGCGGTGAACAATAGAACTGCATAAATTTTTATTCCGACCTCTGGCAACATATTTTTATTCTGAGCAATAGAAACATCTGAGTGGATGGGTGGGAAAGTGGTGCATAGGTGTTGGATATGTTGATGCTTATGTGCTCCCGCTAGAGGTGAACGATAGTACTTTATTATTTGTATTCCAAGAGATGGCAACATCAGAATGGATGCACAAATGGATGGGTGATAGAAGGGTATGACAACAACGAAACGATGCTTATGTGTTGCACCCTAGCGTTGAACTCTGTCATTTGAAGAGGCAACTTCTTCGCTGCGCCGTTCCTTCGACGTCGGATATTTTCTATCGCCGAATTTCTAATTCAGATTGCCCTCTGTTGATTTTCTTGTAGCCGTTGTCTTCTTACGATCTTCGAAAAGGAAGGAAGTGCTTCTGAAATGAACAACAATGCTGCTTCTTTTGCTACCAATTTAGCTGTATCCACTTCTCATGGTATATCTCAGGAAAATCTAACCGAACATCACGTTGCATTGGAAAGAAATGAGGTGGCAAAAGTGAGTGATTTCACAGTGGTCTAAGCGATGACCTCTGATCATTCGTCCGAAAGGGGTCCGGGTTCGAACCCCGGTGAGGCATGGATGTTGTGTTTGTTTTACGGCACTGTCTCTCTCCCTTCGCTGGAACCAGTGACCCTAAATTATTGACGGGCAACTGCTTATAGCCCATTGAGTTGCTCACGGTGGTCGTTAAACCTCCAATAAAAAAAAAAAAAAAAAACAAGAAAGATGACATCGAATTTTCGGGTGTAATAAAGCACGTCTTTTGAATCCGTTTTGAGGCAAATTAAATTTACCAAAACTATTCAAAGTCAATGGAACCGGTATGGAAAACAATAGTATCTGATGGAAGAAAGAAGTTTTTCAATCGGGTTTTTAATCCTTCAGATATTGCTGTAAACGAAATCGTGAGCTTACGCCCTCTGTTCGCAGACTTATACGTTAAGAAAAATATGAATTTATACGAGAAACATTTTGCACCGGTAGCGCTCTCTAACACAGAAAGAATTTTTCAAATCGGACTCTTGGAAACAGAGATATAAAAAAAAAAAAAAAATAAGATCTGACTTTACGCTCTCTGGTGGTAAAACCATGCATTATTTTCGGAAGAAAGTATTTTAAAAAGGTGTTTCGATATGATCGGTATCAGTCAAAGAAAAAAAAATTTTTAGTGGAGTTTTCAGGAGCCCAGGTTTTGATGCAAATACATCAGAAGCAGAAATGAATGCTTATGCCCCCTGGTGGCCAAAACATTCTTTACCAAACATTAGAAATTATATGAAAAATAGTTTCCATCCGGTGTTGTATGGGATACAGGAAGAATTTTTCAAATCGGAGTTCTAGAAGTGTATGTAGATGAAATGGAGGTAATCAGGGGCAAATGCCTAGACTACATGCAAACATAACTATGGCTGATCCTGTACTTTGGGATAGAATACTAGATTGTTTCCTGGCAGGTGACAGCAAACAATAAATTTATATTACAAATTATAACTATTACTTCCACAAATTAAATGACAATAAACTGACTTTTTTTTATCAATATATGGGTAATGGTACTTGCCATGGAAACATGATTTTTGTCACATAAAAAGAAATAGCTGGTTCCTAAGATATTGAAATATTTGAGACACAATGCCCTTGAAAATTGTACAGTTTCTTCCATAAGCATCGTTTTGTTGTTATCATTCCCTTCTATCACCCACCCATTTGTGCATCCACTCCAATGTTGCCATCTCCCCGGAATAAAAATAATAAAGTTCCATCGTTCAACACTAGGGCAGCACATAAGCATCGACACATCCAACACCTATGCAACCCCCTTCCCACGCATCCACTCAGATCTTGCCATCGGTAGGAACAAACATTAATGCAGTTCCGTCGTTCACCGCTAGAGGCAGCAGATAAGCATCGACATGTCCAACGTCTATGCATCGCCCTTCCCACTCATCCACTCCGATGTTGCCATCGCTCGGAATAAAATCGCCCTTCCCACTCATCCACTCAATCTTGCCATCGGTCGGAACAAACATTAATGCAGTTCCATCGTTCACCGCTAGAGGCAGCAGATAAGCATCGACATGTCCAACGTCTATGCATCGCCCTTCCCACTCGTCCACTCCGATGTTGCCATCGCTTGGAATAAAAATATGTTGCCTTCGCTTGAAATAAAATTTCATAAAGTCCGTCGTTCACCACTTGGTACAGCACATAAGCACCGTGTGGTTGTTGTCATCCCCTTCTATCACCCACACATTTGTGCATCCACTCCGATGTTGCCTTTCTCGGAATAAAAATAATAAAGTTCCGTCGTTCACCTCTAGGGGCAGCACATAAGAATCGACATGTCCAACACCTATGCATCCCCCTTCCTACCCATGCACTCAGATGTTGCCATCACTCGGAATAACAATTTATAAAGTTCCGTCGTTCACCGCTAGGGGCAGAACATAAGCCTCGTTTGGTTGTTGTCATCCCCTTCTATCGCCCACCTATTTGTGCATCCACTCCGATGTTGCGATCTCTCGGAATAAAAATAATAAAGTTCCATCGTTCACCGCTAGGGCCAGCACATAGGCATCGACATATCCAACACCGCATCCCCCTTCCCAATCATCCACTCAGATGTTGCCTTCGCTCGGAATTAAAATGTTTCCATCGGTCGGAATAAAAATTTGTGCAGTTGCATCGTTCACCACTAGGGGCAGCACATAAGCATCGTTTCGTTGTTGTTATCCCCTTCAATCACCCAGCCATTTGTGCATCCACTCCCATGTTGACACCTCTCGTAATAAAAATAATAAAGTTCCATCGTTCACCGCTAGAGGCAGCACATAAGCATCGACATATCCAACACCTATGCATCCCCCTTCAAACTCATCCACTCCGATGTTGCCATCGCTCGGTCTAAAAATATGTTGCCATCGGTCAGAATAAAAATGTATGAAGTTCCGTCGTTTACCGCTAGGGGTAACCACATCCATCGATTGGGTGTTGCCATCCCCTTTCCCACCCACTCTGTTGTTGCATCGCTCGGAATAAAGTTCTTCTACTCGCCGGACAATTATATTAATCCATATAATTGTCGGTGTTATGTTTGTCTCGGTTATGATTTGTCGGTGTTATGATTGTCGGTGTTATGATTGTCGGTTTTATGACTGTCGGTTTTATGATTGTCAGTATTATGATTGTCGGTGTTTTGAACTGTCGGTGTTATGATTTGTCGGTGTTTCGGCCTATCGGCGTTTTGAACTGTCGGTATTTTTATTTGTCGGTAATGTGATTGTCAGTGTTTTGTACTAGAATCCTTTCATTTAGTTGTATTTTTAGTCTAGGATTTTCTTTAAAACAAGTGTAAATTAGCAAACAATTTATTTGTTCTACAAGCAGTTTCCTCTTCGTCTGTTCTGATTCTCAGAGTAACTGCATGTTCTGGAGCAGAACATGGTTTATTTGAGTAAAACATCAGTTTGGCTTTGTAATTTTTATTGCACTGAAGAATCTTATTCCCACTTTTTTCATCTGTTCAGGGTAGCTTAAACAATTAAACCCAATCCAACTATTTACTTCACTTCTGAAGGAAGGCAGATCTGAATAAAAAGCATCGTGAAAGGAGGGTTTCCTACCTTAAAAACTTCAGATTCATTGGGCCAAAACCTGAAAACTCACACAAGGTGCAAAAGAATTGTCAGAAATTATGAGCATCTCTTCTGAGAAAGCCTGAGACTTAATTTATAATTATCAAAGATATTTTAAAGTGTGACATAAATATATTTTTTTAATTTATGGATTATATGGATGACGTGGAACTGGATCATATTCCGTGATACCCAGTGCAAAATCATTTTTCAATGTGACTTTGTATCAACAGAGGTGCCATGCTAAATGCAGTGTATTGGGAAGGTATGCGACTGAGTGAAAAGTTGCATGAGAAAAGCCCGAAAATGTGTAGGAAATCTTAATGATAGTTGCAGCTGTCTGATGGAAAAATAATTATTCTGATCTGATAGACGAGGTGAATATGTGGGTCCAAATCACGAAATGGGCTGAAATTGGTTGCATTTCTTTTTCTTTTGCTATGACAATGGCACTAGGTGTTTTTTCACCTCATATATATTGCTCACTTAGAATTAAAGTAGGTTCATCTTAATTTTAAAGGTAAGAACATTTTTAAATTAAAACCGGCATATCATTCACGTGATGTCGTAAATTCTAAATCCTCCCACCCATTGTTTGTATGGTAATTATGGAAATCATGATAAAAGATGTTGAGGATAAAACTTTCAAATTGCACCTTCACTTTATGAATTTTTGTCTCAAATGATATTCTGATTTGCTCATTTTTTACTCTGTGTGTACAGGTAAGATATTAAATTTCACTTAGAATTTACTATTTTTTAGAATTCTTGATAATCTCTATTTTGCAAGCATCTCCATAATTACTTGATTGTTAGCTGAATGACACTTGAATGATAACGTATGTCTACTGTTACAAAAAAAGAATAGCAGCACACATGCAATTAAAATTTTCTTATATACAGGCAGGACTCGGTTTACGTTGGGGTTTGGTTCCTGAGATTTCTGGTGTTAATTGAAGAAAAAATATAATCGAAATATATGTTGTTCCAAGATTTTCTGTAATCAACACAAAGTACTTAAAAAACGTTTTATTTTATGAAATTGACATATTGAAAATTAGGTAAAATAATGTTTAAGAAAAAGAAAGAAAATTTTCTGCTTTAAAAATGATAGAATTATATAGGTTTCTTTCTGATAAGTTCTAGCATGGCTATAGAACTGTCTCAATTCCTCTCTTAATGGTTGAGCTCCGCTTCCAGTTGGAGTCATTCCTATACCTATCCCGCATCTGTTGTTAATGACAGCAATAGCCTCTTGCATTCATTTCACTCGTTTCTTGAACCATCCTGATCAGCATTGTACAGTTAGCTTAACTTTCTTCTGTCTTCTTTGGACAGTTGTTCAGCTAGCTCTTCCAGCTAGTATAGGGACCAGTGGTGTCTAAACAATAGGATGCTGACAGTCACTCCTAACCTTTCAGCATCCTGTTGTCTAGACATTAGTGCACGTTTGTCAGTTCACTTGTAATTCTTAGTCCATGGTTAAAGTAATTTGCTTTTTCTCATCACATTTTATAATCCATTTTTTATTTAATTATTTAATTTTAGGCCGTAGTTTAATAATTTAGTATTAGTTTTATTACAGTGTCAATATCATCTAGGAAGTCAGGCAGAGTCATGGCTCATCATCCCTTTCAGTCTCGTCACCTGTCCCCCTTTCTCCCAAGCAAATGGAAGGCTAATTGTGATAGGGATTTTGACACGGTTCTTAACACTTAGGCTTGTGCATGGTCTTTGCCATCTGAAAGACTTGGCTTAAGTATATCTGGACCAAGTAGCTAACTGGTTTTGTTGTCCACCTTCTTTGTACTTTACAGAGTTTTTTAAATCCACAGCTCAAGGACCCTGGTTGATATTCTTGCCCAGTTCCACACATTTTCCTTGAACTTCAGTGTGTGTAGTGGTCTCTTTGCAGGATGAAACATGTGACAGTAATAGAATAATGGCCATGGTCCTTCATGGGGTTCCATTCAGTAGCCATCTACAGAGGGTGAGTCAAAAGTTTTGCGATATTTGGATCACTTTATGTTTATACATATCTTTACGATGAAAGCTGACTAGCATTCAAAGTGTAGGTCATCGTGTTGCACAGTCTTCAGCCATCTGTCTGCCAGTTATTCGATTCCGTGGCGGTTTCAGGTCCCTGGAGGTGAAGAACTCCTTCACCCCAGCTGCCACCTCCTCCTGGTTGAAGTGCCTCCCGCGAATGAAGTAGGCCATGGACCGGAACAAGTAATAATCCAATGGGGGCAAGGTCTGGACTAAGTGCTGGGTGTGGCATCAGTTCGATGCCCTCAAGTTCCTGGAGTTTTGTCCAAGTCGTTCGCGCAGTATGAAGCCGAGCTTTGCCCTGCTGTAGGAGAGCCCTCTTTCTGTTCACCAGTGCCAGGTACTTCTCCTCCAAAATGGCATACATCCATTCCAGCTGTTCAGAGTACAGTTGGCGTTGATGGTCTGACTGTCTGGGACAAATTTGTAATTCATTATCCACTTGAAATTCCGCCAGATACAGAGCATCACCTTGTGCTCGAAGCGCCCACATTTGGCAACAGGTTCAGGAAGCCGGCCTGGACTCAACCACTGCCGTTGTACGTTAGGATTACGGAAATAGACCCACTTTTCATCGCACATAACAATTCTCTTGATGAAATGTACATCTCGTGCATTTTCTAGGAGTTTCGTGCATGCTTCCACTCACGGTTTGCTTCAGCTGGCGTCAGTTCGTGGGGGACAATGCGGCAGCCCTTGTAGACCTTGCTAAGGTCCTGAAGGTGATGAACGATGGTGGTCTGTGATATGCCCAGCTATCACAGACCACCTTCTACGGCCTGCCACATGGCATCAAAATCCACTGCGGCCTACCTGACCTTGGCTGATCATCAAGGTTTCTGTCACCTGAGGGAAATTTCTTGAACCATCTGGTTGCTGTGCTGTGGTCCGTGGAACCTTCCCCTTTCGCATAACAAATGTTTCGTGTTGCTTGAGCAGTGTTATGGCCAAGTTCAAACTCGTAAAGCAAAAGTTCCCTAATCAGCCGGTTGTGGCTGTTCATCTTTTAGGCATCCCATCCACAGACAGAACGACTACATGCAATGCTGTTCACAGCAACGACTACCACTTTATATCCCTTTTGACTGACTGTAGTGTGCAACTTGAACTAGTTTAAACACACAACATACCTGCCGTAGCACATGCGTTTATCAAATATTGTAGAACTTCAAACTCTTTCTCTCTAACTTTTTAGCCTTGACACCCAGTATAACATACAGGTCACATCATTAAAATGGATCAGTATTCCATATGTAGGGAGTTATTGCTGCAACTCAGAATCGTAGAAGCACAAATGCAGCGTTGAGAAAATTTGGCAGCAGCATGTAACTGAAATAAACTATGTGAAGAAAATAAATGGAGGAAACATGCTCGAGTTACGTAACAGTTACATTTTTTATGGAAGATTATCTTTAACTCTTCGTCAGTCAAAGTTTGGATGGAAACTGACTAGGTTGTTGCCAAATATTCATCATTCAGTTCATGTAAGTAGTTGCCAGATTCATGAACATTGTGTTTATTTTTAAAGAATACAGATTTCCAGGTCATGGTTGATATATATGGATATTCCAAATTGCAGTTATTGGAAGAAAGATAAATTTCCAGGCTTTCGTGGTAGCGATGAGCAAAGAAACCAGAAAATGGCGCAATTTGCTCTGAATCCTTCAGAGTTTGGCTGAAGTGTTTTCTAAAAGAGAAGCAGGCTAAGGCAGTATTAAAGTTCCCCATTTTTACTTCTTTTTGGTGTTCTTTCAATCTATTTATTGATGCTTTGATAAGAAGCATCAAAAAGTTAGGCGTTTCCATGTTAAATATAACTTATACATAACTTAATCATATTTCCTCTATTTTCTTCATATCACAAATGCAAGACTTTAATAACTGTAGCTCAATGATTTAACCCCCCCCCGCACAATGTTTCCAGAAATGAAACTTTAAGAAAAAAGGCATTGTTTTAAGATTCTCTGTAGATTACGAAAAATGTCAAATATAATATGGAAATAGAACATCTCTGTGAAATAATGTTCTACATGTGTGTAAAGTTTACTTTTGTGATTTCAACATTGTGATATTTGTTTGACCTGTTTTAGATGTCTTAAGCATCTGGTCATGTGACAGAATTTGCACAGCCCCTGGGATATCAAAAACACATTCTTACGTTACACACCGACGTACAAATTATACCCCAGTACACACGACACACACACACTAAATCACATATTCGGCCTACTCATCCGAAAACTGAGACTATGAAGCAAAGTATAAATTACATTGGCCCAATGTAATTTATACTTTGCTCATTATCAACTTAACTAACTTGTTTAAATAATTTTAATCTTTTTTTAAAAAAAACTAAAAAACTTCATAATGAATTGCAGCTCCTCAAATTAATGGTTACAGTGGATGGAAACTATTACTAATACTATGACTTGTATCATCATCATCATCATCATTGTCAACCATTATCAATCCACTGCTGGACGAAGGTCTCCCCAAGTTTCCTCCACAACGGTCTGTCTTGTGCCAGTCTCCTCCATGTCACTCCCGCATACTTTCGAATTTCATCCACCCATCTTCCATGTGGTCTTCTTCTGGGTCTTTTCCTGTCCCTTGGAATCCAATCTAAAATTTCGGCTGTCCATCGATGGTCTGTCCTTCTGGCAGTATGTCCAGCCCATTGCCATTTCAGGGATTTAACTCTGATCATGATGTCTTCCACTCTTGTCATTTTTCGGATCCACGTGTTCCTCTTCTTATCTCTCCTGGTTACACCAAGTATGCACCTCTCCATGCTGCTTTGAGTTGTCTGCAGCCTTTGTATGTCTCTTTTAGCTAAGGTCCACGTCTCTGCACCGTACGTAAGTACTGGAAGGATGCATTGATCAAACACTTTTCTTTTAAGACATAATGGCATATTGCTCTTGAAAATCATGCTGTTTCTTCCAAAAGCTCTCCAGGCAAGTTTTGTACGCCGATTAATTTCTTCATCAATGTGACCCTCACTTGATATCTGCTGTCCAAGATAAACGTACGTGTCTGTTATCTCCAGCTTTTCTCCATCAATCGATAAATCTTCATTTCTTGTAAAAGCATTGTACATCACTTTTGTCTTCTGAAAGTTCATTTTTAATCCCACTTCTTTACTCTTGTCAGCAAGTTCCTGGATCATACTCTGTAGCTCTGATGGGGTAGTTGCAAAAATGACTATGTTATCAGCAAAACGAAGGTGGGTTAGATAATCTCCATTAATCTTTATCCCTTTGTTTTCCCAGTTCAGTGATTGAAAGACATTTTCCAATGTGGCATTAAAGAGCTTCGGAGATATGGTGTCACCTTGTCTCACTCCTTTTCCAATTTTTATGTGTTGTATTTTCAAACAGCCGAATCTTTGCACTTGCATTTTCATAGATGTTATTAATAATATTAATGTATGCATCTTCAATACCGCAGGATTTCAGAGCCATTGCAACTGCTGATGGTTTCACCGAATCAAAGGCTTTTTCATAATCGATAAAAGCCATGCACAATGGAAGTTCATATTCCCTCGCTCTTTCAATTAGTTCTCTCAGTATGTGGATATGATCTATTGTGCTGTAGCCACTCCTGAATCCAGCTTGTTCTCTCGGTTGAGCCATGTCCAGTGTCACCTTCAAGCGGTGTGAAAGAACTTTAGTGAAGATTTTATAAACCACTGATAGGAGGCTGATAGGTCTGTAGTTCCTGAGATCCTCAATGTCACCTTTTTTATGCAGCAAGATCACTGTAGCGTTGTTCCAATCCTCAGGAATTTTCCCTTCATTAAGGCATCGAGTGAAAATTTGGGCGAGTACTGTTTCGATTTCTCCACTTGCTTCTTGTATGATGTCTACAGTAATTCCATCTTCTCCTGGAGCTTTTCCCCACTTCATGTTCTTGATTGCATGTGCAACTTCTGCTGGGAGGACTGGAAGAACTCTGGTACTGGTACCTTTCATGATGTCTGGAGTACATGTATCATCCCTTTCATATAATTTGGAGTAGAAATCTTTCACTCTTGTCAAAATTTCGCCTCTATTTCTTGTTACAGAACCATCTTCTTTTCTCAGTGCCATAATCTGTTTTTTTCCCTTACTGAGATGTCCCTTTGCTATCTTTAGGCTTTGGTTGTTTTCAATTGCTTTCCTCACTAGTTCACAGTTGAATTTCCTTACATCTTCAGTGATACTTTTTCGTACTGTCTTGCATAGCTCTATATATTCCACTTTTGAAGTCATATCTTCTTTAGTTGTCCTCATCACTCTTCTTTTTTGCATCAACATTTTGGTTTTTCCTGATAATTTGTTCACATGCAATTTGTTCTTAGACCCAGCTAATTTTGTTGCTGTTTCCATAAGAGCTTTGGTTACTTTTCTGTTAACTTCAGAAATATCCACTTCTTCCGATGTTAGGCCTTCTAAAGCAGAGAACCTGTTCTTCAATTCCAATTTGAAGGTATTATGGTGTTTTTAAAGGTTGGTTATGTCGATACATTTTGTTTGTTTTATGAGCTTGCTACGTTCGAGTTTAGTGTTGAGGTGCATCTTACATCTCACCAATCTATGGTCACTGCCTGTGTTGAACTTGTTTAGCACACTGCAGTCTTCTATGACGAATTCTTTGTTACACATAATAAAATCAATTTCACTTGTCGTCCCATTTGGATGTCTCCATGTCCATTTCCTGTGTGGCTTTTTCTTGAAAAAGGAGTTCAAGATGAAAAACCCTTCTGCCTCTGCAAACTCTACGAGAGTATTTCCACGCTGGTTTCTGTTGCCGTGACCGAATTTACCTACTGAAGTTTCATTCTGTTGCCGTTGCCCTATTTTTGCATTGAAATCTCCCATAATTATCTTCAAGTGCTGCTTACCTTTATTATTTAGATCACGAATTTCCTCATTAAATTCTTCAATTTCTTCTTCAGCACGTCTTGTGGTGGGTGCATAAGTTTGAATAATCTGAGCCTGGTATCTTCTCAAGAGTTGGATAACGAGTCGTGCAGCTCTGTCAGAGGAACTTTCAACTTCTACAACTTTATCCTTCAGTTTCTTGTTTATTATAAATCCAACACCACTAGTTCTGCCAGTATCTGTCCCACGATAGTAGAAGAGATGTCCACTTTTCAGTTCAATGAGATCTTCTCCTTTTCTTCTTACCTCACTTAGCCCGACGATGTCCCAATTGATCCTTTGTAGTTCCTCTTCCAATTCAAGAAGCCTTGAATCAGAAGATAGGGAGCGTCTGTTATATGTAGCCAAGGTCAGCATCAGATGGCAGCCTAGTCCGGTCCTCTGGGGATTCTTAGCACCCTCTGCCTTCATGTCGCACTGGCCGCTGCCTTGGCCAGGTACATTCCAGCTGCCGGAGACTGAGGGCCAAGATTTAAGTTGTGGAGTCATTTTGGAGGGGTTTGGCCATAACTCACCACGCTGGCAAAGCGGGTTGGTGAGTGTGGGATAGCATTTCCTTTAATCCCGATGGTATAGTTATACCGCTATTGGCGGTCGTCAGAGCCCCTTTAGTGGGAACAGGATGTACCACGAGAAGGCTGGGTTGACATTTGTCAAGGAGAGGCTGTGATGTTACGCATCACCTGACCTTACATATCGTAATGTAAATTGTTTTTTCAATGGTATCTGTAATGTTTATTATCTTTTCATATATCATTACCTTTTTTTTTTTTTTAGTTGTTACTACGAAACTTTTGTTTGTAACTACAACTACAGACCTCAATGCAAAACTAGCCTAGGGAGCATAGGACCTTGTCAGGTCTGGCTGGCCTTTTCCCCCTGCTTTCTTGCTGTGCATTGTTTCAATAGATATTTATGTAACACCAGTTCTTAGCTCAGCAAAATAAATGAATTGAATTGAAGCAAATCTCGTCAGTCAAAGCAAATCTCGAACGGAAATTGGGAGATATGCAGGTTTGATTCCCGCTTCAGGGCAATGTAATTTTCAGGTTTTCTGACCTGATTAATGTTACGGGAGAAACAGTAAAATACATGCAAATCAGGGATGTCTGATAGCTGTGTTAATAATTCAGATATATTTCCATGTATTATGCAAAGAATATTTCTTCCACACTGTTTACCTGAAGTCCTGAAATGTTATTTCCGTTTCTTCCAGACCTTGGAAAATCTTGAATTTTTTGTATTTTTGTGAAAAATCTTGGACTGGTACTGAAATTCTTTCCTGCAGTGAACAATTTCAAGAAAAAGGTTAAAAAATTAGGATTTGGTGGTTAGTGATTGGAAAAGTATGCAAATATTTTAAATGTTCGGCCAACCACCAGTGATGCACAAACATGTATCCTGTTCTTGACAAATGTGACCCCGCCTTCTTGCGGTTCATTCTGTTCTCACTAAAGGGGCTCTGACGGCCGACAAATAGTGGCATAACTATACTATCGGGATTAGAGGAAATGCTGTGTGGCTCTGACAGCCGACAAATATTGGCCATTGTGGTGAGTTATGCTCCCCCTCTCCCCCTGCCACCAGATTTCACAAAAATCTTGGCCCTCAGTTTTCGGCAGTCACATGGGAGATGGGTGGATGAAATTCAAAGACTTGCGGGAGTGACATGGAGGAGACTGGGGCAAGATAGGCTGTTTGTGAGAGAAACTTTGGAAGACCTTCATCCATCAGTGGATTGATAATAATGGTTGTTGTTGTTGTTGATGATGATGATTGTATCTTTCTGATCATGTTCCTTGTTTTTAATTAATACCTTCAGTAACAGTGAAAAAAAAATCTTCATATTTTTTAATTGTTTCCTAATGAACTGCATGCTTCTTTGTTTCTCATTCATTCAGTAGAAAAGCAAGCATTTTTGCCCCATTCTCTTTTCTTA
Source organism: Macrothele yani (assembly GCA_039090855.1). Classification (NCBI taxonomy): domain Eukaryota; kingdom Metazoa; phylum Arthropoda; class Arachnida; order Araneae; family Macrothelidae; genus Macrothele; species Macrothele yani. Next base: position 76,243,357 of record CM076993.1, on the reverse strand, counting down.
AATGAAATTAAATTTCAAAACCAGTACTTAATCAGTCATAGTGGAATCTACATCATTTCCGTGACCCATAAACTGTTTCACTGCTGAGTGAGCAACACAGTACCAATTTTATCACATTTAATTTTGCTTTAAATACATTTTTACCCATTTTTTTATTACTTCTCCTTAAATCAGAGGACAGGGCAAGTGTTTTTCCTTTTGCTTAAAGTGAAATTAAAATTCAAAAATGCTACTGCTCGTGCATTTTGCAGAAAGAAAAAAAAACTTTACAGGAAACAAAAAACAGTGACAGGGATGAGTTGAAGATTTTGTTCTTTAGTTTTTTTAAAACAAAAGGGAAAGGGCACACTCTTTTTGTTTCTTACAAGAAGTAATGGAAAACCATGAATTTTCTGCAAAATTAAAGTTTAAAAAGTAATAATGGCACTCCTAACTCTACTGTGAAAACAACTGTACAGGTCATTGAAATGGTGTGACAAGGTGCAAGGACTAGGTGAATAATGATTTTAAGTTTTTTTGCTGTAATAAAAAATAAAAATGCTTGCTCCATTGATTGTATGAAAAGAAAGTTCTGTACAGAATAAAAAAGCTTCATTTCACAAGGAAACTTTCCTAAAAAATATGGTCAATTTTGTGCACTGTTACCATTTTTTTTTACAGTTATTCAATTTTGAAGAAACATTCTTTGTTATTTTGGGATTATAAAGACTTCCATAAGTAACTTCTAACCTGTGTTGGCTCCAGCTATGTTTACTGAAAGATTCTCATTGGAACATACATTGATTTTTGAGGAAAACTATAAAAAAAATGTTTTAAAGATATTGGCACCGCTTAATATTTTCCACTGGAAAGCTAAATTTGAGCAAAAATTCACTTTATAAATTTACTGTTTTGTTGCCCCAAATTTGTTAGAGTTACAATTTTATTTACGGCTGAAAAATGCCAAAAACTACATATTTTTGCAGTTCTTACATACATGTATATCACTAAGCTGTTCTCTGATATTCAGGGGTTAGCTCCTGACAGAAAGAACTCACTTTTGCTGTATCAGGCATCTCCAATTGCAGTGATCTCGGCACACAGCTGGAACTTCATTGAAATCCATCACATGCCACACACAAGACCTTTTGTACTTCATACTCATTATCTTTTTCTCATAGACATTCCTGAATCTGTTCCTCCCATGATTTCCTTGGCTTTCCTCTACCTTTCTTTCCAGCCACTTGGGCTGAATAAATTCCATTAGTAAGCATCTCATCACTCATTCTTTCAGCATGGCCAAATGACCTAAGAATCTTAGTCTCCACCTTACTAACAACATTTGCCTCACACTACACACCTGCAACACATCTTCAATCCCCACATTATCAGAGCGTGTCTTACCACAAATCCCCCAGTAAGTAACGCATCTCCCCAAGACACAAATGACTTGTATGTCTTTTCTGCAGAACCCAGGCTTCACTGCCATACATCAGAGTAGGAACAGTTACACTTTCATATTCAGCCATTCAGGACTTTCTTGATAACCCATCATTCCTGTGAAATACTCCTAAAGCAGCTATGATTTTTAATGAAGAGTTCACTCTCCCACTAATTTCACCATCTGATTTGTTCTCTCTGTCAAACATGCTTCCCAAATATACAAACTCGTTTACCTGATCAATAATGGTACCATTTAGACTTATCTTGCATTCAGTACTAACAGTTCTTCACTCAGAAAACCATAACTTTGGTTTTTCTCTTATTTATACTCAGTTTGAAATTCATACAAACTCTGTACATCTGGACCAGCATACACTGCAACTCGCTTTTGCTGTCTGCCAACAGGACTGTGTCATCAGCATATAGCAATCTACACACATGAACATTAACAAGACAAACCAGTATTGTCCGCTTTAGTATCACGCATGCATGCATCCATAAATATATTAAACACCCAGGGTGACATTACACAGCCTTGTCTGACTCCAATAGAAAACCATTTTGATAAAACACCATTTACACATGCACTACTGCCAGCATACATGGCTTTCACACTATTGAGTAGATTCCCAGTGATACCATATTTATTCAGCACCTTCCACAGAAGAATCCTATTTTCTTGATCATAAGCTTTCTCTTGAGTCGATGAAGGCAGCAAAAACTTTCTTACCAATAGACAGTTACTTTTCAATCATCAAACGTAATGTGAAAATTTGGTTAGTGCAGCCCTTACCAGGCATAAAGCCACTCTGCACTTCCTTCACTTTCTTTGATGTAAGATCCCATACTTTATCAGTAACAATCTTTCCAAATACTTTTCCTGGCACACTCAGCAAACTGATACCATGAAAGTTCTTGCATTCAATCTGGTCACCCTTTCCCTTATACAAGGAAACATTTATAGCATCCCTCCAATCCCGAGGGGGCCATTCTTAACTCCCAGCACAACTGGCAAATTTTGGTTAACCAGTCAATTACAGAGTCACCACCCTATTTTAGCACCTCAGCAGTTATGCCATCCACTCCTAGAGCCTTACCATTCTGAAGACATTTTAGAGCTTTACACGCCTCTTCTCGAGATCCCTCCTGTACTTCCATCTCTCACTGTGACATCTGCTTCTGCCTCAGAATCACCTTTTGCTTTCATGCTCTAATAACTCACAGAAGTATTCACCCCATCTTTCACTTAACTCATTGTGCTCCCATATCATTTTTAGAATCCCCCACCCCCTATTTTTTCTGTCTTATGTACTTCCAGAAAGATTTTCGATCTTTCCAAAAAGCTGATTCATTTCTGTCGGTTACTTCCTTCTGGGTGCAACTATTTTTTTGACGATGAGTATTAACGCAGTCATAGTATAATGAAAGAGAAAATAATTCTGAAGATGAAAGGCTGAGCATAATTCCTTTTCTTTCCTATCTTTTGCCTTATTCTGGCAAACCAGCTTGGCTGCTTCACGCTTCTTACAGCAATATTCATCCTCGGAAACCCTACCTTGCAACATCCCCAAATATGCTACCTTCTTTCCCTTAACTGCTTCTTTAATCTCACTGTTCCACCAAGCATCACCTCTGTTACCTACCATTGCAGTACCACAGACATCTTCAGCAGCAGTGACAATGCAGTTCTTAAAATATGCCCTCTTCTTTTCTACATCCCTCCCACAAGACTTCAACTCATTCAGTCATTTTCTGAGTAATTCAGAGTAATGCTGATGTTCTTCATGGAGCCTTTTAACCTTTATTCTCTTCATCACAGACGTCTTGCTATTCGTCTTTCTCCAGCCAACATTCAGTTTCACTCATGATGCTAACAAGTAATGATCAGAGCCAACATCTGCACCTCTCATCACACAAGTGTCAACAACTGAGTGTTTCAGACATTGATTGTAAACAACAAAATCTATTGCACACTTTTGTCCCAGAATACGATTTTCCCAGGTGTGTGTGTGTGTGTGTGTGTGTGTGTGGATATACTTGTGGTTGAAAAATGTGTTGGATACCCACAATCCATTTTCAATGCAAAGTTCAATTAACCTTTCACCGTTATCATTCACACCACGATCATTAAAGTTATCCAGAACATTATCAGAAATCCCATTCTGAACACCTACTCTAGCATTAAAATCTTCTGCTATTATAACTTTCTCTTTAGCACCAAACTGGCTCAAAACAGCCTTAAGCTCATTCCAAAATCTTCCTTCTTATCAGAAGGTTCTGAGTCAAAAGGAGCATACACTACAAGAATTACTATTCTCTGAAGTTTCACTTTGAGACGTATCTAAAAAATTCTCTCTCTAATGCAGCTGTAATGGATCAAATTGTTCATCTTTTCACTTAAAATCACTCTTACATTACTAGCCTGTCCTCTCATATTATCCATCACTCCAGACTACACACTCTCCATTCCATTTATCTCTTCAATCCCAATTTTTCTTTTTAGTTTTGAAAGCTGTTGTAGTTTTTAGTACTGAAAAATTCTAAAAACTATTGATTTTTGTGGTGTTTACTACTGAGAATTTCCGATTAGGGTTGGAATCTCTGGGAGTGAGATAAAATGGCTTCATTTCATGACCTGTCACAATATCATCTTTTGGATTCTCTATAGAATGCTATTTAGTGGATGGAAAAAATTAGGAATGATGGCAAATAATGATGGAAGGTGAAGAAGTGGTTTTGATGGATGACCGAGATTTTCCTCCATCAAGGATTGCTAGGCCCATGTCTACAAGTGGTGGGAAACTGTATGTCAGAATAGAGGCTGTTTAAAAAAAAAATCTGTAACTATGTTCCATATAAGTATACATAAAGCTTATTTCTGGTGAAAATAAACCATCTGTTTTATTGACATAACAAATTAAATGTTTCTGCAGAGCTTTCACATGTCAATGGATGGCTTTTAACAGGGCTCTGCTGTCAGCCTTAAAAAAGACTGGCTTCGAAAAGCTTGGCAAAAATGTTTTAACTCCCTTTGCCAATAAAACTGATAATTTCTGTAGTTTGTTTTCGTATACTTGGTGTATCAGCCGTTCTGTTATTTCATTGTTTCTGATGTTTGAGTGCGGGCAGCTAATCTTCTTGAGTGTTAATTCCATTGTACCTATAAATGAAAGTTTAAACAAAGATTATGCAACTTGTAATTATAAAATTACCTAACATTTAGTGATGAAAACATGGTTAATTATATGAAAATTTTAATAGTGCAACTGCTCAACTTTCAGTTGTGTTAGCCATTTTTGGCTAAACTGTAAGTGGATTGCAGATAATAGGCTGTCTGCGGAAGTAATTCCCACAAACTCTGATTTTTGGTAGAGGCATTCTGTAGGTCAACCTTACAACACACAAGAAAGTCCTGGTCAATCTGAGTTGAGCTTTCGTCGCCATCTTAGAAAAATGGCGGCCGAAATTAGATTTCCCACATTTTATGGGAAAACTATGCATCGTAATGCTAAAAATGCAAATAAAAATTATTTGAATGTGAATTGGCAACATGTCCTCATGAAATTTACATTTCGTCTTATACTGTTTCTATGTTGTTCTGCTTTCAGGAGTTTAGCAGTACTGATGACTGATCGGGTGGAGTGAAGTACAATTAATAAAGTAAAAGAAGCCCACAGGTGCGATTACACAGTGTAGAAAGACAGGACATTGTTTGCGCTTGTATTTGTTAAACAGGATACTAGAAGCCACTATCTCAGTTAACATCATGGGTATTACTGAGAAATGTTTTGTTTGCGAAACCGATCTATTGGCAGGACAATGTATAACTGTTAAAAAGGGAATCGTAACCCTTAGAAATTCCAGTGTGAATAGAAGAGATGGAAAGCATCTGCAATTATGTGTTGAGAGTGTACAAGTTCATGTAAAGTGCCGGAAAGATTATACTAGATTAGACTCCATCAAAGCTGCTCAGAAGAAGGTGAAGGTTGGCCCAGTTGTATCACCATTAAAATCAAAATTAAGATCAGCAGTGAAGTGACAAAATTCAATTTTTGCACCTCTTAATTATTTTAGGGAGAATAGTTTGTAGTGAAGCAGATAATGAAAAGAAAAACCATTTACCTGACGACAGAAAATAAGTCTTGTTTCTACTTTACCATTTTTAACTACTGCAATGAAACAAGTAAGTGAAAGAAGTGATGAACAGAGCAAAGAAGTACGACTTCATGTAATGGGAATATCCGATTTTGTGGCCGAAAAAGCGAGATATCGTCAGGATTGCTCAACAAGTTTTTCTTAATTCAAACAACCAAGTGGGAAAGGTAAAGAACGTTCTGAAAATGTACACCAAGCCTCTACTTTTGAGCAACTCTGTTTACATATCGAAAATTTGATGACTGTCAATTCACACACTCTGAATTGTCAACAGTTGGCTACTAGAGATGATATTTGTTGGAATTAGAAATCATATTCCACCCATGCAATGGAAAGTAATGTGTCCATCAAAGTCTGCATTGTCATATACGAATTGGGAAAACACACCTGACTGGTTAGGAGTACCCTGATTCAGTACGGTTCATGCTTCATACATCTTCACATCGTGGTGAGACGAGCAGCAGCCAAGATGATATGGAACATCTTCAAAATGGCAGGAACCATATTTCCTGTGAAAATATACACCTAGACCCAGTTAAATCGGTGAATGTAGAAACCACAAGAGTCCAAAAAATTTCAAAAATAACTTTATTGCAGAAATGGGCTTGTTTAGGGTTAACCTAGGGTTGACACGTAAGGTGTGAAGAACCACATAAGTCCATGGCTTCATGTAGTATACAAGTATATAGGGCCATGAAAAAAAGTGTCGGGTGCAGAAACCACATTAGTTGCTGACTTATGTGGTTGTGGCATCTGTGGGTAAACTGCTTTGGTGTAAAAAACCTAAAAACATCACAAGTCAAATGTTTTTGTACCATGTGAAGGAAGCTCACAAGGGTGCAAATGAGGTTTGCAGTTTTTTTGGCAAAATACCAAAAGGAGTTTGTTCCTCCAGCAGTGAAAAATCTGTACCTTTTTTCTGATGGTTGTATGGGACAGAATTGAAATCACACAATGATTAGATTTTGCCTTGCTTTGACTGATTTGAGGCGTTTTGAGAAAATTATTCATCATTTCCCGATTCGAGGTCATTCCTTTCTCCCTAACAATTTGGGGCAATCAAGAAAAAAAAAAAAAAAAAACCACACACGCGCTCGTGTGTACTTACCACAGGAGTACAGAAATCTGGTTGAACAAGCCAGCAGCAAATTTCATGCAACTTCATTGAACTCTTTAGTCCGGGTACTGGCCCCCGGTAATAAATAAGGGCGTCTTCCTCCCCCTTTCTACTTCGCTTCTGTGCGACTTTCCTATCGGGCACTCTAGCCCAAATCTCCTAGCTTCCTATTTCTAAGGGTTGTTTAAGACCTGGGGTCAGACACTCCCTTCCTAAAATCCTCTAGATATGATGATGATGAACTCTTTAGACGTTACAAATTTTGATGGGTGGTGGAAACAGTTATACAAAAAAAATCCTATTGCTGTGGAATCGCATGGGAAGGCAGTCCCTCAACAGCTAAAGGTGAAAATTGCGCCAACATGGTACATGGAATTTCGTTCCAATTCGCAGAAGAAAGGAATCGTGACTGTTTACAACTTTATTGATTGTTATTTATTAAGAAATATGTTTAACCTAAGAAAACCTAGTCAACCACAACGTGAACCCATCAGCTTGCCTACTACTCATCAGAAAAGTTACAACACATCCGGAAATTTTCCTATAAATAAGAAAAAAATGGAAAACATCATAAAAATGAATGAGTACATATCACAGGAATATCTTGCTTTTTATGAAGACCTATTCTCGTGGCCTGTCACATAAGTTGATTTTGACACTGCTGTTGAGAATGAACTTTTTTGCAAAAAAACAACTTTCTACTTACTGTAACATATTTTACGTATGTCAGCTCTGTTTTTGAAGTTTTTTTTTTTTTGAAAAATTTTCAATTTCAAAATGAGGTTAATTGAGTTTTATTAATTTTTCAATAAAAATATGATTAGTTTTAATACAAAAAAATGTTTGGGCTTCACTGTCCTGGAGTCATTATTCATTGAGTGTAGAAACAACATGAGGTCAATCTGGTTTTTGAATATGTACACAAATGCGTGCAATGGGAATCAACAAAACATTATCACATTATGTTTCTGCAGTGTAGCTTCAAGGATTGAGTGCAAGAAGCCCCATAAAATCAGGTTTTTAAACTACTTATACAGTTTTATTGCTGTCCTGCAAACTTAAAAAAAATAGGACTCTTGTGGTTTCTGCACTCACCGATTCAACTGAATGGGTGAAATAAAACTTCTTGGTGTAACAGCTGACATAATTGCATGAGCAATGGAAACACATTTCCTTTCTGCAACCTTCGAAGTCGTTGTTTTCTTTTCCAGTCGTCAACTGCTTCAAAAACAGTTGTAAAGAGACAGGAATAACATTAACTACATCTTCCATAAAATCAACAGTACTAGGGTAGGTGTTTGTTTCTAGAACTTTGGATTTTTATATCTCTTCTAATTATGTCTGCAGCTGCCATAATTATCCTCAGCCTTTCATCTTCAGAATTATTTTCTTTTTCATTATACTATGACTGCGTTAATACTCATCATCAAAAAAATAGTTGCACCCAGGAGGAAGTAACCGACAGAAATGAAACTTGGTGGGTAGGTTTGACATCGTGAGACATGCAAATGATTCAAGTATTGCGCTCAGCAGCGCGTGTTGTGCCAGCAAGGAGGGGTCGCAGCGCTATGCCTGACCGGATATATAAAGTAGTCCCGCTGTGCATGCTGTTGTGTTGGCTGCATCCTTTGCAAGTGAAGTATGCCTCAAAGAAACGTTTGGAAGTAATTCGAGCAGTTGGAGGAGTTTGAGAGGGGTCGCATCGTTGGGCTCTGAGAAAAGGGTTGGTCTTATCGCCATATTGCGGGCCATACCGGATGTGCGGATATCGCCATGGCACGCTGTTGGCGGCGGTGGATAAAACAAGGCACGCAGCAGCAAGAGGAAGGATCTGGGAGACCTAGACAAACCACGGAGAGAGAGAGAGAGTGAGTGAGTGAGTGAGTGAGTGAGAACCAACCGACCGACAGGTTGTCTGACATATGCGAAGTAACCCCACAGCCACGAATGCGGATATTTTGCCAGCAGTGGTGCCCTCCATTCATCGTCCGATTACTGCTAGCACCATTGGCAGACGGATGCATGACGTAGGACTACACACACGCAGACAGTTATGACGACTGCCCTTAAAACCGCTGCAACATTGCCAAAGACTGCAATGGTGTCATGGAGCCATTCAAAAATGCAGCGGGTGATTTTCAGTGACGAGCGCTGCTTTTGTCTTGGAGGAGACAACCGCCGAATCCGTGTGTGGAGGCACTGTGGTCAGCTCTTAGATGAATGGTTTGTTGTGGAGCTTCACACATCCAGAAGGCCTGGTGTCATTGTATGGGGTGCAAATGCCTATGATGTCAAAGCACTGTTGGTGTTCATTACAGGTACTTTGACAGCCCAGTGTTACGTTAATGAGGTCCTGCAACCAGTGGCCTTACCTTTTCTGGAACACTCGCTCCAGTGTGATTTTCCATCTGGACAATGCTTGTCCGCATACTGCTGCTGTCCCGAGAGCTTGCCTTCAAGGCATTGACACTCTGCCATGGCCATCCACATTGCCAGACATATCACCGATTGAAAATGTGTGGGATGTTATTGGACGCGCTATCCACACTCCACCGCTACCACACAATCTGCAAACTGTGTAAGAAGATTCAAGCTGCATGGGATGGCTTATAGCAGGACACCATTAGGAACCTGTACAACTCCATGCAGAGATGTCTGGCAAGCTGTGTGAGCAAACATGGCTGCCCTACGCCATACTGAGAGACACTACTTATTGGAGTGTAACTCAGTAAATATTGCCTATATCTGTCTCAATGTTTAATCATTTATTGTTCCTGGTAATCTTTACCTTCTTTTTAAATAGCGTTGCAATCCAACACTTCCTTCGGGGTACAACTATTTTTTTGACAATGAGTGTATTTTATGGCCTGCTCCACGGAAACACACGACAGAAGGTTTAAAACGTGTTCCACTTGTTATGATTATCTGGTTGCCATATTTTGCCTCTAATTTAATTTTCAACCACTTATCATTGAGGGAATATTGCCCCATTAAATTTGACAATTCAGAGAGTGTGAATTGACAGCCATCGAATTTTCGATATGTAAACAGAGTTGTTTAAACGTCAAGGCTTGATGTACGTCTTCAGGACGTTGTCTACCTTTCCCACTTGATTGTTTGAATTTAAAAAACTCGTTGAGCAGTCATGATGATATCTCGCTTCTTCGGCCACAAATTCGGATATTCCTGTTACACGAAGTCGTACTTCTTTGCTCTGTTCATCTCTTCTTTCACTTACTTGTTTCATTACGGCAGTTGGAAATGGTAAAGTAGAAACAAGACTTATTTTCTGTCATCAGGGAAATAGTTTATCTTCTCATCTGCTTCATTACAAACTTCACCGCAAAATAATCAAGAGGTGCAAAAATTGAATATTGTCACTTCACTGCTGATCTTAATTTTGATTTTAATGGTGATACAACTGGGCCAACCTCCACCTTCTTCTGAGCAGCTTTGATGGAGTCTAATCTAGTATAATCTTTTCGACACTTTACATGAACTTGTACACTCTCAACACATAATTGCAGATGCTTTCCATCTCTTCTATTCACACTGGAATTTCTAAGGGTTACAATTCCCTTTTTAACAGTTACACATTGTCCTGCCGATAGATCGGTTTCACAAACAAAACATTTTTCAGTAATACCCATGATGTTAACTGAAATAGTGGCTTCTAGTATCCTGTTTAACAAATACAAGCACAAACAATGTCCTGTTTTTGTACACTGTAATCGCACCTGTGGGCTTCTTTCACTTTATTTATTTGTACTTCACTCCACCCGATCCGTCGTACTGCTAAATTTCTGAAAGCAGAACAACATAGAACAGTGTAAGAAATGCAAACTTAATGATGACATGTTGCCAATTCACATTCAAATAATTTTTATTTGTTTTATTTGCAATTTTAGCATTACAATGCATAGTTTTCCCATAAAATGCGGAAATCTAATTTTGACCGCAAGTTTTCCAAGATGGCAACGAAAGCTCACCTCGGATCGACCAGGACTTTCTTGTGTGTTGGAAGGTTGACTTACAGAATGTGTGTACCAGAAATCAGCTTTGTGGGAATTACTTCCGTTGAAAAAGCTATTTTGACTGTAGTAAATGTATTTTAATGATGTTCATATTACATTGATTTCTAACTGGATTTACAAGTTAGAATGTAGTTTTAAAAAATTGCATTACAAGCTGTTGTAGGGGAAAGAAAACTGCTTTCTGCTGATAGTTGAATTGCCAGGTGAAAATCAGTTAACAAGTGGAGTTAAATGTTTTCCAAGATGGTTTCATCAGAAATTATAGAGCCTATAAGTTAGCTTATGAATTTTATTTTTAATGTTCATGTTGAATTTTATAATAAAATAAATTTTCCTACCTCCCCTCCCCCCATTACACACACACAAATCCTCCCAAATGAAAGAAGTTTAAATAAAATTTGCTCTAAGAGAGACACTAGAACATGGCTATCTGCACCAGAAATAGAAGTAATAGAGTGTGAGCTGAGGAAGTCTCAAAAAATAAATAAAAATAAATGGCCCTGACAAAATGCAGGCAAACGTGGGGGGGGGGGACTTCCACGTGAAATCGTCAGATTTTCAATTAATTTTCCAACCCATCTCCAATTCTTATGATTTTTTTTTAATGGGTAGCTACTCCCAACTTATAAAACCTCTGAAAGGTTTCAATTTTTTATTTCCGATAAGTTAGAAGATATAATTTTTTGAATTTTGGTGTATGGCGGACATATTGTGCATAAAACCTCAAATATCTCCGTTATTTAGAATAAAAAGAAATACATAAATCATCATTCTTTCTTAATTTTTACCAAGGAATCCATTGGTGCAACGCAGGCATTTCTATCTGCTTTAGTTTTTGAGTTATGAGCAATGAGAGAGCCTTTCTTCAATGCTTAAAAAGGCAATGTAGTACAGCACTTAGAAAGCTGCCGTTATTATTCTTTGCAAAGAAAGGTGTAATCTATCAAATGAAGAAAAAAAACCTTGGGCTTTTGTCTGAGTGCCGAGAAAAGAATTTTTAAACATGGTGCATGGCCAGTGCATTGCCAGGTGACAGCGCAATCGGCGGCGTGGCCACGGCTGTGCGGAGACTTTGTACCGGAAGAAGAACGGCATTCCTCCCGCACGCAAGAAGCGATCCCACCCATCACCTCCATCGTGTGGATGCATGTATTGTTGAACTCACGTTTTGAAGGAAAGGAATTCTTTATTTTAAAAAAGCATGATTAGTTCATGAACGTTGTTTATATTTCGATGTCTCACAACGCTGTGATCAACTTCCATGTCAGTTTTTGATTATATTTAATCAAATCAGACAAGAGGAAGTTGAGCTTCCGTGGAACGCATTTTTTTTTTTTTTTTTTTACGATAACGAATTTGGCGCTTATCATAAAATTTAACATCTACAGGTTTTACAGTGTTCGCGAGATTTTCCTGCGTTTTGTGTCATCATCTGAATCATTTCTTTAAATCGATGCAAAACCAAAATTACGGGGGGGGTGCTGCCAATGCTTTCGCTCTAGACGAGAGATCGTGGTGAAATTTCTTTGGCTAATTTTGGGAATCGTCTTGTATTTTTTTTATTCTGGCGTATGTATGTATATATACATAGATAAAAAGTTCCGTCTTGCTTAGTTTTCAGATTTAAGATGCCTGCGATGAAATGAAGCCTCTCTCCTTTTTAGATGTTGTTTGTAGAGGGTTACTGCAAATGACCTGACGCTCCAGACCTTTTGCGCACTTTGTCTGATCAACATCCCGCAAATTTATTGCTCCTCGTAAAGATATCCTTAAGTATAAACTTGCCGTCCCGGTGGCTCAGTGGTCTAAGTGACGACTTGTGAATATGATCATTCGTCTAAATTGGGTCCGGATTCGAATCCCGGTGAGGCATGGATGTTGTGTTTGTCTTACGGAGCTGGCTCTTTCCGTTCCCTGGAACCAGTGGCCCCAAATTAGGGATGGGCGACTGCTTATAGCCCACTGAGTTGCTCACGGTGGTCGTTAAACCTCCAATAAAAAAAAATGTATAAACTTGCCATTCGCCGCAGGATAAAAAATGATGTTGACAAAAAAGTGTTAGCAAGATTTTATATGCGCACGCAAAATCTCCGATTATTTTCTGTGAAGGTAATGTACTTCTTTTTCTGTAGCGTGGAAACTAAATATGACCAGCGAGAAAATTTAATGTTCATGTCACCGATGTAAACCAATCTGAATCAGTTCTAAACTTTTGTCTTTTTGAAGTTTATGAATTGTAACCTTTTAAACAAAAAAGAAAAATGGCATTCCACATGGCTGTTAGTTTTTGTACTTATGGGAGGGAAGAGGGGGGGGGGTAATCTGAACGAATTTCTAAGAGAGCAGCAGAAACACCCGTTTTTGAATTATAGTTGAAAACAATCGGAGAGATTCCTTGTCAGGTTACATACTGTACTTCATAAATAGCCTTATGAAAGAGAGAGAGAGAAAGACCTAAGTAAGCTAAAATTGCGAATAGTAACTTGCCATAGAGATTCGTATCCATGGTTCCCATACTACGTACACTTGAAAACTTTTTTTAACTAGGGATAACATTATCAGCGTCGAGTAAAGTGCACATGAACGGAATTTTTGCCAAAATTTCTGTTAAACACTTCAAAGTGTGTGCCTCCTCTCCCATCACGTTTAGCCCCTTCCTTAATGGCCCACCCAGTTCTGAGCAGCTAGCGTCGCCACTGCCCTGCGTCTGTTAACTTATTTGCCATTATGATATGACGTTTTCTGTTCGCCACAGATGTAGAACTGTTTATTTTTCTTAGAGACGATTTACTCTTTTTATCCGTGCTATGACCGACACGCTTGCTTCTAGGTTTTTTTTTTTTTTTTTTTTTTTTGAAAGCCCTAGACCTTGAATCCCTCAGATCATAATTTACGACCTCTGGCAAACAGAGAACGAATTTCTAAGAGAGCACAGCAAGTGGAAAAGCTCCGTAGTGTATTTTCTCAGATCTCTTTTATTCTCTTGAGATTTGAAAGTTACTGCCTATTTTTTCAGCGTCTTTGTGCATTGTTATTGTGGCGTAATGCGTTAAACTAAAACAAACAAACAAACAAAACAAAAAAACTAATTTTTAATTCAAGAGACAGTTAAAGTAACTTGTCAATATGAGGATGATAACTGCGTTGCTACTGATAAAGAGAAACAGAAGCTCATAAAACAGAGCGGACAAATTACGATCACTAAATAGTAACAGGAGTTCCATACTTGTTTTTCATAAATTCGTAATCAATAATTGCGATACATTGGTTATTACATTAACGAAAACGTACTCATACGTTCGAGGTCTGCTAATATTTCTCATTATTTCTAAATTTATTGGCATGATTAATAAAAAAATAATAATAGCGGAAATAAATCCAATTGCTACCACTCTGACACCGGGATGTGATTATAGGAGGCATAAAATTTTTCGTTCAGTGTAACCGTCAAACTGTATTTTCCTATTTTGGGGCTACACCACGAACAGTTTAACTGTGTTTTTCTTATTTTAGGGTGCTGTGGTGCGTTTTGTTTCATATGAGCTTTTGAGAGTTTCGTGAGCTCCCACCTGACGCGCAATCTTTAAATAAGCAACTGAAATAAAAAATAAATAAATAGAAGACAGGCAAGATGACAACTGCAAGATATACTTGTTCATTTAAATACCAGATCTACCAGAAAATAATCTATAACATTTTTCTAACCCGAAGCTGAGCCTTGCTAATGTCATCATCTGTGATCGTCAAGTATCTGACGTTAACTAAAACACAGTATATATCTCCTCTACCTTGCAAGAATAGGCACCGAGCTATATATTCCCCGATTACTTTATTTCTTAAGCTGTCATTCCTTGATCATTTTCTCTTACGGCAGGCGTGGACAACTAGACAATTTATTAATTCCTGAAATAGAACTATTTCATGTCTAAAAATTCTGTCGGATATTGCATGAGCTGTAGAAATCATTAATCAATATTTCAAAAACTATTTTCAACGTCAATTGCATAATTTATAAGCGTCAGTACTGTATATCGTTAAGCTATACGGGGAGAAAAAAATTATATTAGTTCTTCTCGTCTTTGATTGGTAAGAACACCAATATATTTCCGACGTCTGTTGCATAATTTTTATGCATTATTTGTGTGTAACCTTTTTCACGGTATAATGGTAAGCTGTACGGAGAAAATGGTTTTTATTAGTTTTCCTCGTCGTCAAATGGCTAAGAATCTGACGATTTGGCGTGTGAAATGACCCTTTAGTAATATTTTACAGTTGTATTATTTGAAATGCCTTTAAACATAACATTAATTCACTATCCTTCCTCCTTCAAGCATCACATCAAATTATCGTGCGATCTGACCAACGCGTGCAATAGTATCTTGATCTCCAGCCCGTCCGATCCACTCCTGCTGCCGTTGGCTGGCTGCCAACGCTATTCGCTGCGCGCTGTTTCACAGTGGCAAAATACGAGCCGTGCACCATATTTAAAAATTCTTTTCGCAGTGCGCACGCGAAAGCCCAAGGTTTTTTTTTCTTCATTTGTTAGACTAAACTTTTCTTTAAAAACGAAAAACAATTGCGATCTTCTAAGTGCTGTACTACATTGCTTTTTTAAGTTTTGAAAAAAGGCTCTCCCGTTGCACGTAACTCAAAAACTAAAGAAGATAGAAATCCGTGCAATGCACCAATCGATTCCTTGGGGGTAAATTACGAAGGAGTGGTGATTTTAGTACTTTTTTTATCCAAACAATGGAGATATTTGTGTTTTTACGCGCTTAAGGCCCGCCATGCACCAGAATTCGAAAATTGATATCTTCTAATCTACAGGAAATAAAAAAATGAAACTTTCAGAATTTTCATACCTTGGGGTGATCTATTCATGAAAAAAAAAACGTAAGAATCGGAGATGGTGTGGTGGATAGCATCTGACGATTTGGCGTGGAATGACCCTAAAGCATAATAAAAAAAAACTGGAAAAGCACCAAGGACAGGCCACTAGACTATGAGATGGCTAGTGTCACCATTTGCTTTGTGAGAGAAGCTTCTTTAATGCAGGAAAAGTGTCAATCAATCTCTTCCTCATCTGAAGAGGAAGATGACCTCTTCCTAGGCCTCCTAGGATAGTCCCTTTAAGGGCATCCTTTGTAATTTTGTGTGCCATTAAGAAAAAAATTTGGAAAAAGAGGGTGTGAATATGATGTCAAAAATAAATTAGGAATGCCTACCATATTCTTGAAATTGCAAGCCTTACTGTAATGATATGGAGCAGAAGGAATGGGATATTTTGCATAGTAGAGAGTAGCCCATTTTTATTGCATTCTTGTAGTATTCAGGGGAGGGGGCAACTGGTTTTTGTTGAAGCATCACTATGCAGAGAGGAAACTCCCTTAGAAAAAGGAAATTCTTTTTTAAATTTGAACGTGTTCTGAAGTGGAATTGGGAATATTACAAATTATGTTGCTTTGCAAATATTAGGTGTACAAATAAGTTTTAAAGCATTTTTTGTGTGATGTATAACCACTAATTTACATGTTCGACATTCCCTCGCGTTGTCATGTGACCGTAACTGGTCCAGAGTATAAAATGTGACACAGAAGTTTGCCCAACAGTCAAACGCACTTGCACATCGGTAGGTGAAAGATGGCAAGCGATACTGCATTTATTCGACATTGCATTCGTTAAGAATTTCATCAAGGAAAAAGAACTGCAAAAGCATGTGCATCGATCTGTTCTGTTCTGGGGGAGAATATTGTATCAAAAAGCATGTGTGAGTTTGGTTTAGATGGTTTTAAGCAGGTGATTTTGATATTAGCGATTGAGAACATAGCGGCACCCCACAGAAGGTTGCACATGAGAAACTGCAAGCATTGCTGAATGAAGATTCATCGCAAATGGAAAAAGAACTAACTGACCAACTGGGGGTAACTTAACAAACCATTTCCAATCATTTACGTGCAATGGGAAAGATTCAGAAGGAAGGAAAATGGGTGCCACATGACCTGAGTCAGAGGAACAATGATGAGTGTGTCATGAAGTGTTTGAATCTGTTGAATAAACAACACAAAGTCTTTCCTGTGGAAAATCGTTACGGGTGATGAAAAGTGGATATGATATGACAATCCCAAATGCAAAAAACATTGGGTAGACCGCAGTGTAGCAACGACTTCAACACCGAAACGCAATATTCATTCCAAGAAAGTTCTGCAGTGCATCTGGTGGGATATGAAGGGTGTGCTCCATTATGAACTATTGGAACAGGGTCAAACTGTTACTGCTGATCGCTACAAGCAACAATTGCTACAATTGAACCAGGAAATCTGTCTGAAACGTCCGTTCACAGGCAAAGGATTGCGTCCTGTGAAATTACTGCATGACAACGCTAGGCCGCATGTCGCAAAATCGGTCAAGGAGACTTTATTGATGCTTGTCTGGGAGGTTTTGGTGCACCTGGCATATAGTCCTGACATAGCCTCTTCAGACTATCATGTGTTCCAATCGATGCAACATAATTTGTCTGCTGTACAGTTCCGGACATGTGACGAAGTGCAAAACTGGGTTGACGACTTTATCGGGTCACATGACGAAGTATTCTTCATGGCTGCAATGCGTCAGCTGCGCGACTGATGGCAGAAGGTGATGGATAATGATGACACATAATTTGATTCATAAAGGCATTGTTGTTTTCTCCCAAATTACATGTTGCGTTGTCTTAAAACGCTTTAAAACTTATTTGTACACCTCATAACTGGTTTAAAGCAACATATCTAATTTTGGACAGAAAGCAAAAAAAAAAAAAAAAAAGTACAATAATGCTAGTTGCAGCAGTAGATTTGTGTTAATTTGATTATAAGATCAAATGATTATTATTGCATTAGAAAAAAATATTGAAAGTGTGGATACTGTCTTGTTGCCTTTTGACTGCAAATCTTTAGTAGGGACCCGTCTTCAGTAACTTAGAAAACTTTTTTATGTATGATAATGACGTGGCTATTCCTAGACTTAATGAATTGTATTTATCTCAAATTATGTGTTTTTACTAAGGAATAAAAAAGAATATTTGCTGTCAAATTTTCGGGTAGTACCCCTATCCTTCCTCAAGACTACAGCTTTAGTCACTGTAGCTGTTAGTCCTGAGGAAGGGTCGGGGTACTACCCAAAAATTTAACAGTAGATATTCTTCTTATTCCTTAGTTAAACCCCATAATTTGAGATAATTGTAGTTCACTATGTGTGATGTTTGTGATTTCTGGGAATAGTTTGATAAATTGAGTGAATGCGAGGTTATCTGAAGATAAAGCTGTATCATTACAGCAAACAAGTTTTGTAGGTAAGCAGAGTTGTGGGTGGGATGGAATTAAATGTATGTTTTAATCAAGTGCATCATTTTATGTTGTAATTGGCAAAGAACCTTTTTACTTTTACATTAAAAAAAAAGGCTGCTTTGAATAAATTGTTCTTTATTTTTAATCCTGGATTTAAAAAAGAAACTTTTGTTCTGTTTTCTTAAATCCGTTTCTTTTAAGAAGAAAGTTCCTGTTCTTAAAAGAAACCGGATTTAAGAACAGGAACTTTTGTTTGATGTAATGTTAATTCAAAGCTAATTTGATTGTTTTTAAGGAATGAAATTTAATGAAATCTCTGGATTTAATGAGAGAGAGAGAATAGCTAAGATCACTTTTAACAAGCAAGTTAACAAAATTTAATGAAATTCCATTTAATGAGGCAGAAAAAAACAATGCACACTGTCCTGGAATGGAGGTGGTGGCATACAGGGCAAAATTACAGCAGCACAGTAGAATCTTGGTGTGTTAGTGGAAGAATGTCAATGTAAAAGCAATGGGAAGGATGTTAATCAAATGTTCAACAGGTGAGTTGTGCAAGAGGATCTCCACCATCAACTCCAAGGGGCTATGCTTTTTGGGGTAGCATATCAGCAGAGTTGGAAACAGGTGCCCCAGCCCTAGGAAGAAGAAGGGTTGGGTTCATGCACATTCATTGAGTGGATTTTGAGGTGATGGTTGCAAAGAAGAATAGGGTAGTAATGGAAATGGAGATATGGCCCAACAGGAAACAAGAGATAATAATTTTCACCTTCCAAGTAAGCATTGTATCGAGAACATCAGTGTTGCTTGTGTTTCGTGTGTCGTTAAACAGCAGCGGTGAATCTGACATAGTCCTAAAGTAGGTTATCCATAAATGACAAGGTAGTTATCACTAGAGAGCTAGAAAATTGTGAAAAAAAAAAAAATATGCCATGTGTTATCATATATATTGATATATAATATATATGTATAATGTATATGCATGTTGCCTCATATGCTTATTTTTACATGGAATTTTTCCACCCCAAAACGGATTTAGCAAGTGCCTGTATTTAACGAGGATTTCCATCAGTCCCGAGCTCATTACAAGCGGGTTCTAACATTTTTTTTTTTTTTTTTGTAGCTCTGTTGTAAAAAATTTGATGCTGTGTAATCTAAGATTTAGAGGGACAGCAAGTTTTTGTTTCTTAAAGATATTTCCAGGCCTAAATGGTTGTATCATGTATTTATCATTTTTTTAATATAGAATAAGATGGCTTACAATATAGCAGTTCCCCTTTAACAACAGTAACAACAAAAAAATTAAGTAAATCAAATCTAGGATGTAAGGTAAGTTAAATGGTGCAAGAAATAGAACAAAAAACGTTTTCATGATAAACATCTCTACAATGCAGTACTATTTCTACTTATTTAGTTTATCACCTGTTTCTTTGTTTCTCTCTTTTTTTTTCTCCTATTTTTGCTTGAGTTTTTTAATTTTTGGTTTTTCGTAATGTATTTATTTATTAGTTTGCATGAGTTTTAGTAAGCTCTGTTTTTGCCAGTACCTGTCGACGGAGTTAAAGGGAAAACATGGGGTCCCAGCACTGTTCACCAGAAAGAAAGAGGCCACTCAAGGAGGCTACTCATTGATGGGAACAAAAGGTGGTCAAAAAGTGCGCCAAATCTAGAAAAATCCCAACGAGGGGTTTATCCGTGTGGGGTGTCAAACTTCGGAGCTCTGCAAGAATGTGGTAATTATTTAATCATTTTTCTGTGCTTATAATGTTTATTTTACTTTACTTTTGTTTGTATTTGGTTTGCATCTGCATCTTTATCTTGTGAATCCTTATTTTTGTTTTATGCATGAACTTCTGACCCCAATCCTCTTCTTGTGAGGATTAAAATATACTTTTAATGCAATAATATGGTTGCTTTGACAAAATTTTATTAGATTTTGTATTTTAACCCATGGGAGAATCAGGGTTTATATTGTGCTGCAGTGTCATTTTATGTTTTTATTTTATCTGTTAAATGTAAAGGCTATTTTTATTATGATTTTTTTTATTTTACTAATGTTTTTATTTCCTAACCAGTGAATGATCATGCAGAATATCTCAAAAAGTTGTTCTGTTATTTTGTAGCTGTTATTGTAATAATAATAATAATATTTAATGATTTTAGTTCTTACTTTTTGTGCTGAGGTACAATATTTGAATCATAATTATATTTTTTCAGGTTTAACAGAAATTTGGATTGTCTTAAATCAATAATTTATAAATAATTTATTTATAAATTATTTATTTATAATAATTTATAATCATTAATTATCTTTTGTCAGCATTTGTTTCACTTATCATGGAGAATTAATTAGTCTGTTGTTTTTGTGTCATGTACCATTATTTATTGATATACAAATGGTGGATGTCATTTTGAATGGGCAGAACTTCTGATTATTCGCACCTTTTTTTGGGTCAGCCATGACTTAGGTAAATTGTTAACACAAACTTCCACACACATGAATGGAAGTCTGATGTGCCTCTACTAGTAAAAGATCTACACGTGCCTGTGAGTTATAGAAATTTCACAACAAGATATATGTGTTTGACTTTGTGTTGATTTCTGTGGACAGTCTCTGCAATAAGTTATGCAAAAACTGTTGTCTGATGCATCAAAACTCTTAGGTGTTATGGAACTTCCACTATATTTGTTATTAAGAACATGGCTTCGACTTGTTGAGTAGTCATTGTATATGAGCCAGACATGTTGTATCATGAAATTGCAGGCATTCCTGAACTATGAATTAAGCCTATCTTTCCTGGAAGTGTTTTTTTTTTTTGTACTGTTAGAATTAGATATCAGAAGTACTGTCTTGCAATTTTTTAGTAGTGAAGTGTGCTGTAATATTAATTTTTTTTTTTTTTTTTTCACATATGTGGGACCAAGTTATTTTGCTATCATTTGATTTGTGGAACTCACTCTCAGTACAGTAGCAGTTTCATAGGCAAGTTCACCATTTCCATGGCATGGCTAATGATGGCTTTTCTTTTAAGAGTGATTAAATAGCCCTAAGCCTGCCTGAAAACAGTATTAATATACTTATATGGCCCTTTAGTGGAAAGTGCTTTTAATTTAATAGGTGATAGTTTCACTGAATCATCTACATCTTTGAACACTGGAAGCTTTAAAGTATTGCCTACCTTCTATCAACTCTACTTCCTTTGAAGCATTTGGCAGAAATGAACCCCTAAAGAAGGCTTTCTCTGGAAACGTGCAGAGTTGGGTATTCTATAAGAATTCACTGGAACAAGAATTCCAGAGCTCCAACAAGTAGTATGAATAGCCATGTAACACAAACTGTTCAACATATGATAAAAGTGATGAAACTGAAAATATTTTAAATATCTATTGTCTGTAAATAAGGCAGAAACAAAATCTGAAGTGACTGATTTTTAGAGCTGAGATTTCAGAGGTTTCAAAAGTGTGAATTACAATCTCTAAAATAGCAAAGTATACACTTCAGCCATTATTATTATTATTATTTATTTTTTATTATTTTTTTTTAATTCTGATCCACCCACTTGGATGTTCAGGAAAGTTAGCATGTATGTTTACCTAACAATCCTCAGCTTTTTGTCCCCCATAACCTCCACGATACAGTACTCAAAAGTTAGGCCTAACAATTGTTAAATTTGCCCATTTCAAGCTTCCATGTGTGTGAGACTTGGCAGCAATTAAATAAATGTGTTGAATATGTTGACATTTTCTGTTCTGAACATTAAAAATGATCAATTTTTCAAACAAAAAAAATAACAATTGGAAATTAATATTTATATGTACTATATACTTACCAGCTGCACTATTCAGAGCAGCACAGCATGAAAGTGAAGGTATAAGTGAGATAGTGATTTAATACCATGATAAGAATCTGTTTCAAAGGACCAAACACTGGAGGAAATAAATATTGGCATAAGCAGTATTAGTTGTTCTCCTTGGAAATTACATTCTGGAAACAAATTCAATCAACTGTTAAGCATAAATTAGACCATATACTGACTGGAACAGGATTTCTCAAGCTCTGAAAGCGACAATGTCCAGGCCAGTGTAACACAGTAAAAGGCCAAATATTTAGAAATACTTGTGTCTTTGATGAAAGAGAAACTTTCCACACTGAACAGGCAAAGAAAAATTCAAATGTTAACAATGGTACCTCCATCTTGGTCCTGATAAATTTGCTAAAACATTTCAGGTTTCAGAATATCTAGTATGGCAATAAAAAAAATTGATTAGGGAAAGTGGCATTATGTCCATACCAGAAGCAGGAAAAGGGAAGAAATTAAGCAATGAAATATTGCAATTAACTCAGGCTTTTTATGAAGATGACATTTTTTTTGACAGATGCCAGGAAAGAGGAGAAATCAGCATGTGCAGAAAAAAACAATTTTATGCAATTTGAAAGAACTGTATAGTACATTTAAAAATCAATGTCCTCATACAGAGGTTGGGTTTTCAAAGTTTTGCAGTCTGAGACCAAAATTGTGTGTTTTAGCCAGTGCTGCTGGTTGCCAGTTCTCATTCTGTGTGTGTGTGTGTGTGTGTGTGTGTGTGTGTGTTTGTGTGTGTGTGTGCGTGTGTGCGCACGCATGCACACACAATACATCAGAATGTCAGATTGCTACTCAGTGCTGCACAGCTGAGGGAATCATGTAAAACTTCAACGGATTACATAGTTTGTGATTTGAAATATCATAACTTCATGCTGAGACACTGAAAATTGCCTGTCTACAGACAATTTGACTGATTTTTTAAAAACTAATTTTGTGGACTATGAGAAAGATGATATCATAGAATAGCCTATAGTCAGTGGGTACCTAATGTCAGAACAGAACTAATAAAACAAAGTTCAACAATGAATGATTTTATATATACAAATGCTGGTGCTAAAAGTGGAGAAACTTATCCCACATTCATTTACTGCAAAGGAACAGTCAAAGTTTCTAAAGGAACTAAAAGAGAAGCTTGTGTCTGACACTACAAGTATTCTCATGGATTTCAGTGAGAACTATTCATTTCTTATACAAGATGAAGCACAAGGATATCAATGGTCATCTCAGGCATGCACGGTTCATCCAGCTATTATTTACACCAGAATCAAAATACAGTTGCTTGAAATCTCCAGTCACTGTTTGTTTTCTGGTGATCGTGAACATTATGTTTGCATGGTGTACAGAATCCTGCAAGAAATGTTACAGTATATTAAGAATAAACATACAGTTGTTTAAGTTCACTATTTTACAGATGGGTGTGCTGTTCTATACAAAAATCCCAAAGAACTTTCTAAATTTATGTAAGCATTAAAATGATTTTGCTGCAACTGCATCATGGTCGCTTTTTGCAAACAGCCATGGCAAGTCACCTTGTGATGGCATTGGTGGTACAGTGAAACGAATTGTAAGCAGAGTAAGCCAGCAATTGCCTAGCAGGTCAAATCACAAAAGCAGTAGATATTTATAATTTTTGTGTAGAAAACATAGTTTCACTTCATATCAGATTCTGAAGTTGAAATTCAGTGAAATAATGTACAGGAACGTTTTTTGAAAATAAAAGTTGTACCAGATACCAGAGGCTTCCACCACTTTTGTCCACTTTCATTAAACAACACAATAATGATGACACAGATAAGTTCAGATGAAAATTAGTTTGATATTTGATGTCAGAAATGGCAATGATTCCAAAAATTTGTTACAGGTTTACACACAGTGTTATGTAGCATGCACCTATGACAATAACTGGTTTTTGGTATGGTTACGAGCATTGAAAAGGAAGAAGGTCTGCAAAAATTAAATTTATGCATCCACATAGTGCTGCTGCATCATTTTACTGGCCAAATCACGATGATATTTGCCAAGTGCCTCTTCAGCATGTACTGCTGTGTACGTGCAACCCCCAATGACAACAAGTATGGGAAGAACATATTAATTACTTTTCTGTAGTAGAGATGAAATTAGTTCAGTCCAAGTGGTCCTTAGCACAAGGAAATTAACTGTACAAAAACTATTTTGATTACAAAGCATTTCCCACTAATATTAATGGTAATAATTGTTACTTTTACGTATAGATAAATATTAATTTCTGATTCTGTTATTTTTTTAATCATTTGTAAAATGATTGCTCTTAATATTCAGAACAGAAAATGCCGACATATTCAATACATTTATTCAGTTGATGCTAAGTCTTACACACACACAGAGAAGCTTGAAATGGATGAATTTGCTGATGAAACAGTTGTTAGGCCTAACTTTTGAGTACTGTATCTTGGGGGTTATGGGGGCAGAAAGCTGAGACTTAGGATTGTTAGGTAAACATACATGCTAGCTTTCCTGAACATCCAAGTGGGTGGATCAGAATTTAAAAATAATAATAATAATAATAAAATATGGCTGAAGTGTCGGAGGAAACTCCCACATGCATTTCAAATAATTTTACATATCTGTGAAAGTGTGCTGATACCCACCATTTTTTTTTTCCTGAATAAGTTAATGATGTGTTAAGGATCAGTATAAAAGAACAATCAGCTCCTTTATGCTAGAGCAATTCTCTACAGAGCTTGATATAAAATTGCTAAATTTTATCATGGTACATTTTCACTTTACCATTAGGTGGCACTTATTTATCTAGCATTTCTGGTAAAACTGAAATGGTTTTGAGGTCTATGAACCCTTTTCCATGTACTAAAGTTTTGTCCTCCAAAATTCACTAGAGTAGCAGTTACAGCAAGTTTTGTAAAAAGTGGCATGTTGCTGCATTGCTACTGAAGCAAGTGCTCAGCTAAATTTTGGAATACTGTATGTTAAAAACTATGGGGTGAAAAAAGCTAAAACAAGATTTTTCCATAACTTTATTAGGTATACCTACCAGCTGAGTTTTGTTCAAATCCGAGTCGGTGGGTGACATTTTGCAAACAAAATTTCGATGATTTGATGTGGAATAATGACCCAGTGAAGAATTCTCCCATAATCGTAATTTTATTTTTCATGCGATGTTCCCTCTGCCTAGTATTGTTGCTAAATATCATTTTATTTCATAAATATTTGTATTTCAACTTAAAAATGGAAGGAAATATAAAATCTAGAGGCTGGAAATGTCTGTAAAAACAAAAGAACTCAGAAAATGTGAAAAATAATTGAAAGTTCTTCAAGTTAAAATAGAATTAAGTATCAGGGCTTGAAAAATACCATGCCTGAGATGCCCGGGGCATGTAAATTATTGGCCTGAACAAGTAAAAATGAAATCTAGTTGCCCAACTGGTCAACTAGATTGGGGGAGGGTGGAGGAGTTTGAAATGGAGAATTTTCTACTCTAGGGAAAAGATGGTCATCGCGTGTTTTTTATTTTACTGCAAATCACCAGAAGTTGTATTATGAGTGGATGCTGATAAGTTCTCGGCCTCACCAAGAAGGAAATGGGCTAGAGCCATGAAACTTACAGACTATCCCACATATTCACCCCGAAGTTCAACACATTTTGCACAATGTTTCTGGGAGTTTTTTTAACCCTTCCAAAAACATTTTCTGAATTCTGATCACTCAAATACTGCTCTGCTGCTGTTATAACCTCTGAATCATTGGAAAAAGGCTTCCCCTTCAAACTTTTTTAAGGTTTGGGAACAGGAAATAATCCAATGGAGCAAGGTCTGGTGAGTAGGTTGGATAGTCAATGCATTTAAACCCCAGATCCCTCAAAACATCCATTGTCTTGTGAGCCGGTGCATTGTCTTGCAAAAAGAGAAACTTTTCCGCAGTTTTCCTTCACCGCCTCTTTTAATTTGCACAGCAAGTTGGAATGGTATTCAGCATTTATTGTTTGGCCCTTCAGAAGATAGCCAATCAGTAAAACTCCTTCCAAATTTAAAAAAAAAAAAAAGAAAAAAAAAACATTGCCACAACCTTTCCTGCAGACCTTTTGAGTCTTGAATTTCTTTGGCCGTGTGGAACCTGAGTGACCTCACTGCAGGGACTGTTGTTTCATCTCTGGGTTGTAGTGATGTAACCACGTTTCATCAACAGGGACAAGTTGCTGCAAAAAATTATCACCAGATTGCTCATAATGCTGCAAAACAGATTTGGAAGTGTTCACTCCTTTTCGTTTCTTATCGGCATTCATACATTCGAGCATCCACTTTGCTGACATCTGCATATCCAGGTGTTCATGAATTATAAACCCAACATGTTTCCTGGATATCTCCAGTGTCTCAGCTGTTGTGTTTAGCTGAGATTCGCCGATCTGACAAAATCAAGTCATGAACACGATCAACAGTTTCGGGTGTTGTCACTGTTGTCACTGTTGAAGGCCTCCCAGATCTTACTGCATCTTCAGTCTGTCTCCATGCTAAAAGTTGGCACACCATTTCTTCACAGTGGAATATGAAGGGCATTTGTCACTTAATGTTTGCATCATACATTCATAGATTTCCTTTGCAGTTTTCTTCCGCAGGAACAGAAATTTCATGACAGCCCGGAGTTCCACATTCGAAAATTCAACACTTTGCATTGACAAGATTCAGTTCAAGACGTCAAACACCTGAAAAAAAAAAAAACTATTGGTCTGAAAACTGGCACTTTACAATACGAAAGAACACTCTTTCGAGCTGCAGTGACAAAATAATTCTACAATTACAGGAAGTGGGTTAGGCCGAGGACTTTTTAGTATCCCCTCATATTGTTACGCTGTGAGTGCCAAGGCCAGGAGAATAGCGCTTCTTTAGTTATATTACGCTCAAAGTCCAGAAATTAGGGTCATACATAGTTTTGCTCCAGATGTCGTTTACAGTTAATGACAGGAATGCATGTCTCAGATGAAACTAGCCTCTGGTGTTTAGTGACAAAGTGCATAAACTACAATAAAACAGGAGGGCACAGACTGATAGGCAAAAAGCCGTGCTTTATGCAGAGGGAGTGACAACGGAATATTTATTGCTTGGCCCCAGATGGGGTTGGGTCTCTGATATAACTTGCATGAGTGAAAGAGGGGAGAGTGTAAACTTCCGCCCATGAACTAACAGTGGTACTACTGAAGCAAAGGCTAAGTTTCATTTAAGAACGAGCCTGCGCAATGCATTCCACTTAGCCGAGAGAGGAGCGAAAATTACTGACGCTGACACTTAGTTTATCTGAGAGAAACGGTAGTTTGTGTTAGCTGTGAGTATAAGTTGTATTTAGTAATGGATATCCGATGGGATTTTTTTTTTTTTTTTTTTTTTTGGAAAAAATCCAGCAAGGAGAGTATATCTCGTAGTAAGCAATTATGTTAAATTCCCGATCTGTCAGCGGAAGTTACAAATTTGGCTTCCACATTGTTGAGTGACGTAATTTCAGAATAGAAATCTTCATAGTTAACAAAACGGAAATTTATGCAAGCGGTCTATGATATAAAGTGTACGGGGGAGAAAACGCTGTCGTACAGTTCAGGAATCTTGGATAAAACATTTAATTGGCTAAAATCAAATGACAAGACTATTATGTGGTGCATTATTTTCTAAAACCACCCTAAAATTGCCTATACCACCAGCAATTTTTTCAAGGAATGTGGGGTGTCAGGTGATAATGTGCGTTTAATTAAGTGCACACAACAGTAGCCGAAGACATAAGGATTGCCTCGTAGCTGTAAGAAAAAAAAAAACCTAATGCAACACCTATAGCAAAATGCATGCAGAATTTGACTGAGTATCAGTTAAAAAATATGAATGTTCTTTTTAACACAGTGTGCACTACTGTGCTAAAGAAGAATTAGCATTTTCAAAATTTCCAACATTATGTCTGCTGCAAGAAAAAAATGAACTTTCAATTGGCAAAAATTATGAAAATAATAAACACATTCAAACATTTGCAAATCATATTGCAGAGGTGGGGGAAAAAATATCTGAGAGAGGACATTTCTAATGCCCATTTTTTCTCTGTCTTAGCAGATGGGTCCACAGATGTGACTGTCAAAGAAGAAGAAATTATTTATGTGTGATATATAAATGAAGGCATTCCAGTAACTAAATTGATAGCATTAGTTGAAGTTCAAAATGCAAAGGCAGGGGGGATTTTCAAATGAGGGCTTGAGCAAAATTGGGGAATCATTTGCCAGTAACAAATTAGTATGCCTTAATCTAGTTGGTACAGCTGTAAACATAGGCTACAAAAAGGGAGTAGAGGCATTAGTTAAAAGAAATATACCCCATATTTGTGTGCTACATTGTGTTGCCCACATTGTGGAACTTGCTGTGTTAGACTTTCTAAAGCAGTTCCCTTATTTAAAGGCAAATTTGACGACACTGTGAAAGGAATTTTAAAATTCTACCAGTGTTCATCAACATTAAGAAGTCAATTAAAAGAAATTGCTAGTTACCTAGAAACTGTCTGTAGAGTTGGGAACAGTTCAACAAATAAGGTGGTTGGCAAGTCATGATAGAGCTTGCGATGGTCCAACCTGCAACTATCTCTTTGCCCAACCCAAGCTAGCTCAAAACCCTGCAGGAAGGACTGTCTTAAGAGTTGACATTCTTAAATTAAGTTAAGTAAATAGCGACAGTGCACAGAATTTACAACACAAGTAAAATTTAACTGTTTAATGTTTAATGTACTATAGTTCCAAATCATTAGTTGCACAAACTTTTGTTGAAGATCAAGAATGTTTTTACCTTGAAGAGCTCTGTTATACAGAAGAATATTTACAACTTCAAAGCAGTCACAATTAGCACCTAACAGTTCTTCAATACCATACAAACTGGAACTTATGGCAACATCCAAACGTCAATCTGACAGACCGATACACACGGTCATTCACATCACTTGTACTGACTTGACATAGACACTTCTCTGCTGTACTGATATCCACCAGCAGGTATAAAGGGCAGCCACAGGAACACCAGACCAGAGTCCATCTGCTGCCGTCGACTAGGGCAAACTGAATTCCACGTCATTCACCTTATCAACATGGCTTTGGCATAGACGCACCTCCGCTGTGCTGACCTCAACCGGCAGGTAGAAGAATCATCCACAAGAACACCAGGCCATAGTCCATCTAATGTTGTCAATGAAGGTGGACCAAGTTCCACACTCAGCTGCATGACTCACATCAAATCGTTGATTTCATCCACAGACATCCTGAACCATCTCCCTAGGAAAAATTATAGATAACAAATGGCTCTCATAGTAACATTCAGTAGTGCGCTTTGAATCTCGCTTCTCTGTTCCTTTATCCCATTCGAGAACAAAGAGCTCAAGGCTACACATTCCCAAATTATGCAGATACCCACTGAACAAAGAGTCCAGGTACTCACATTCCAGAACTATGCAAATGCCCATGACAGGACGTTGACGAAAGAAGAACAACTCCGAGGAAGCATCTCGAGGCCTTTAGATTCCCTCCTATGCTCCTATCAAATACCCGTAACGTGACACGCTCTAAGAGCCATAGAAAAAAAACTGGGCCATTATTATAATTCATTTGGTAGACATTTCAAGTGGTAAATCGGACCAATCATTGAAAGCAAAAGGATATGTAAAGGAATTGAAATCCTTTAAATTTCTAAAACATTTGTCAGATGCTTGATATCTTAGAAATCCTTGTTCCTCTGCCCAAAGAATTCCAAAATAAAGATAATCTTATTGTAAATCTTGCACCCTCTGTCAAGAAATGTTTGTTGCAACTCCATGAGTTGGCTCAAGCAAATGGAAACTGGTATTCGAAGTTCAAGACGCTATGTGAGGAAGGCAAACACAAAGGGGTGAAATTACATGGCACAGCTAACCTGAATGATCCAGAACTAGCAGAACTAGTTCAACATTTGAACATTAACTGCCAGATGCAAAGTTAATGTTGCAATAAAAAAATTATCAGATATTTCAATGTTTGCAGGACAAGCCAGTTTCACTGTTTGATGTACAGGATGATTCAAATTAAAGTATCCCTATTTGGAACGGTGTGGAGAGAGAACCCATAGACTTAATGGCCCCTAATCTGGAGGGTATACATGTCAGACCATGGGAAAATTATTGGGGGGGGGGGATTGTAGTTCCAAAAATGGCCAATAGGTGATACAAGAGTGGGTAGATAAGGAATATAAAACACGACACTACCAATAATCAACAGCAGACAAAGTGATATCATGTGCCTTTATTAATGCACTCCATATGCACGCAAACTCTCCATCACACAGAGCTGTGTTTCACAACACCAACGAAACACATGCATCAGATGGGTCTGGTTCATTTGCCCAACGTTTACTTCACTGAAGGGTCATTTGACCGAAAATGACTACACTGAAAAGATTGTTTCACAGAAAGATCACTTGATCGAAAGGTACATTTCACCGAAGGGTCACTTGATCGAAAAGTTCATTTCACCGAAAGGTCTCTTTACCTAACAGTTTATTTCATCGAAAGGTCATTTCACCGAAGGGTCAGTTTATCAAAAACTTTGGATTTCATTACAGGATCTGTTGAAGCATGGTGCAAGTTTGGCAGACAGACCACCAAAACGTTAGATCACACTCAAATTGCACTTTTGATTTCTCTGTGTCACAGAAAACGCAAAGATTTAGTTTTAAAGCAAAACTAATTAACTTTTAAGTCCCTAGGCCTCGGCTTAGGTCTTTTTAGCAAATTTTAGTCGCATTCATAAGGTTAACATAAAAGTCATGTTCAGTGCTCATGTTCATAAGGTTTACATAAAAAGTAAAATTAATAATTTTGCACATTTTTTCAAGCGAAAAGATTCAATTTTAGGTCCCTAGGCCTCGGCTTAGGCCTTTTTAGCAAATTTTAAACGTGTGTGCTCATATTCATAAGGTTTACATAAAAAGGCCTACGCTGAGGCCTAGGGACCTAAAATTGATTTTTTGTATCTTGGTAAATGTGGAACATTATTCACTTGACTTAATATGTAAACCTTATGAGTATGACGTGGGGTTATTAAAATTTGCTAAAAAGGCCTAAACTGAGGCCTAAGGCCTTAAAATTAATTCTTTGTGTCTGAGTAAATGTACGAAATTATTAACTTTGCCTGTTATAATAACCCATATGAATATGAGCACTGTAGCTTCAAATTTACTAAAAGGGCCCAAGTCTAGGCCCAAGGCCTTAAAATCAACGTTTCGAGTCTGGGTAAAAATTCAACATTATTAATTTGGTTTGCTATGTAAACCTTACGAATATGAACAAGAAGAATTAAAATTTGCTAAAAAATTCCTAGATCTAGGTGTATAAGGCCTTAAAATTAATGTTTTAGGCATGAGCAAAGGTGCAACATGTTTTGCTTTACATTTTATGTAATGCTTATGAATACGAGTAGGGTTAAAATCTGTTAAAATGGCCTGTACCTAGGCCTACGGCCAAATAATTAATCTTTTGTGGTTGAGTAAAACTGGAACAGTACTTACTTGATTTGATATGTAACCCATTATGAATATGAGCTCGGGGGATTAAAATTTGACAAAAAGGCACAGATGTAGGCCTTGAAATTAATCTTAAATTTCAAAAAACCCACTCATGAGGAGGTGTTTCATATAAATTAAAAGTGTATTTTTTATACCATCCAACAATGTTTAGGTGGCCAGTTTTTCAAAAACCCGCACCACACTCCAACAGATCTCCAACAACAAAATTCTAAGTTTTTGATAAACTGACCATTCAGTGAAATAATCTTTTGATATAATAAACTTTTAGGTAAAGTAATCCTTCGGTGAAATGAACTTTTCGGTCAAGTGACCCTTCGGTGAAATGTACCTTTCGATCAAGTGAACGATACCCGCATCAAACACAGGCTTCACATCAGAACATAACAGCAAACCAAGTCGTCGGAGCTGCCATACAATGGTGTCACAGGCAGTGTTCAATGTGTCCACCGTGCTGCAGGGCCAACAAGTGATACCGTGTCACAACATGCTCCATAGCAGCACATAACTGATCACTACAAATGATGCGTGCGTGCAAGGTGATATGGCTCTTCAAATCTGCCAGGTTGCCAGGGTTTCCTTGATAAACTTTGTGTTTCAAGTAGCCCCAAAGCCAAAGTCGCAAGGGCTAAGATCCAGTGACCGCGGAGGCCATCTTGTAGGAAACGCATGACTGATAACTCGATCCTCGGAAAACTGATTTTGGCAGCAACTGTTGAATGGCTCAGCCAATGTGTGGGAGCGCCCCATCTTGTTGGAACGTTGTTGTATCAAGGCATTCGCATTGCTAGATTTCGGGTATGATGACGCCCTGCAACATATCCCGATGATGCGCTGCTGTCACGGAACAGGTCTTTGGACTCTGCAGACTGAGTTCCTCAAAGAAAAATGGACCAACCAAAATGTTGGCGGTAAAACCTATCCATACAGTCACATACGGTGAATGCAAGGGCTCTGGTAGACTCCATGACGATTCTGTGTTACCCAAATGCGGCAGTTTTGTGTGTAGATGGTTCCGCACAGGTGAAAGTGAGCTTTGTCAGTCCATAAGATGTCCTACGGCTAATTTCGGTCGATCTCCATGCGTGCCAAGAACGTCAAAGCGAACATTTCATGCACATTGTCATTGGCAGGTTTTATCTCTTGTAAGCACTGGATCTTATACGAATAGGCTTCCAGTGTTTTCTGCAAACACTGCCATACCGTTGTGCAAGACACATGCACTTGTCTTGCTATGGCGTGAGCACTACACATTCCTGCAGCATTCTGACTGGAGTACTCAACGACAGCGGTTGCAACAACTTCAACCACCTGCGATATCCGTGGTTTTCATCCTCATCCCGCTCAAACTGCAAGGCTTCCTGTCTCCTCGGACCGATGCACCATTCGTTGCAGAGCACAGGGTGTCAGTGGACCCGTACGCAATGCTTTTTGTCCCCTGTACACGCAAAGCGCTTTAGAAGCATTTTTGCCATTGAGGTAAAACAACTTTAACAGCAATGCACGTTCCGGCAAAGAGAGAACCATCGCATTTGTTGACTAATGCTCAGACACGGTTACCACGCCTTTTATACGAGGCCCTTGTGCGCACGTCTTATGCGAATGTTCTCCAGTACAGCTCGCAGCGCCACATGTTCACATATCGGCCTTATTTGGAACTACAATCCACCCCCACCCCCCATCATGTTCCCATGGTTTGATATGTATACCCTCCTGATTTGGGGCAGTTACGCCGAGGGGTTCTCTCTCCACATTGTTCCAAACAGTGATACTTTAATTTGAATCATCCTGTATTTAACTTCACATTTTGGCCTATTGAAAGTACTCAGCTTTCTGTGTACGGAACAAATAAAATAAATGAAACTTGCAAGTATTATGCTGCTCTTTTTAGTGAAAAAGAAATTGAATGCATAAAAAAAGAATGGCTTCAACTGAAAATGACTGTGAACCATTTAAGAAAAGGTAGTATTGATGTAGCTCAAATTTATGGCCATCTACTGAGAAATCCACCAAATAAATTGGCTAATATACTTCATGTAGGGGAACTAATGTTTGCATTTTCTCCAAGCACACCAGCATGTGAAAGAGGGTTCTCTGCAATAAACAGATTGAAAACAACAGTGCAGAATTCTCTTAGCATCAAATCTGTCAATGCATTATTACATATATCACTTGATGCACCTCCTCTGGAAAAATTTGATCCATTTGCAGAAATCAATAATTGGCTGAGCACTACAAAAGGAAAACGTCATATTTAAAGTTTTTTTAGTTTTTTACGTATTTTGTAAATATTCTTTTAAGCAGATAAATGTTTAAACAATTTTTTTTTTACCTGTATGATGATGTCAGAACTTACAATTAAGTAGTTAAAATTTAGTGTACTTCATTATGAAATCACCACATGAACTTTTCATCATTTGTTTCTAAACAACAATTCTTGAGATATTTTATGATGTAAAATCATTTCTGTTTGCACAAGAGAAAAAGGTAAATATTTTTTTATATTCAAAATTGTTAAAGTACTTAAACTGCCATATATATTTAACTATGATTATTTAATTTTTCTGTGAAACACAGGATGTATATTAAAAATTCTTGAACATGGCATCATTACTAAATTTCTCAAGTACCATCTATTACCTTCTTTAAAACTTGAGATATACATTTTTGTGCATTTTGAATACAGACACTTTAAAATGGCAATGCAAATGATGTATAAAAAGTTTATCATAATTTTTAACTTTAAAAAAATGAGGCTTCTGTTTTGTTATCTTAGAAGATAAATCTTTCTGGGCACGTAGACTTTACTTCTTGGGCAAGTAAATATTTTCTGCACATGCCCAGCTGGTCATGTAACTTATCAGATATTTTTCAAGACCTGAGTATATTTGTTAACCTGAGTAAAGCCTTGAGTAAGTGTTTTGATTGCTGTAAATAGCATTTTTATTTTTTATTTTCTTTAATCTACAAGCAAAAACTATCTGATCTGCGTATAGTGTACGTCTACATTCTGCTACTCTTCCCTTAACATTGAAGTATTAATTTCATTAAATTTTATCTTGATGTGTCACAATGAAAGCTTATCTTTTGTGCTTCTTTGGCAAATGTAAGAAAACACTTGCGGAAAGCTAATTCTTTGAGGTTAATAAGCAGTCGTGACTGCTTGATTGACCTCAAAGACTACAGAATTTAATCAAGCAGTCATGACTGCTTGATTAAATTCTGATTTGTAGTACACATGTAAATTAAAGAAATCTGATGTTTTTTGTTATTCTTTTGTGGGAAAATGAAATATTTAATTATTTATCTTATTTTTCTTGAGTTAGAGAGAGACATGTAGAGTGTTCAGGGTTATATATTACTACATTTGGCTTCCACTATACTCATTTTTCATGCAAAGTTATCATTTCCTGCATACCCCATTTTATTCTTACTATTTATAGTTGTTTGGCATAAGTTTTTGTTCTATAAATTATATCCTACTTCTGTATGAACTTTCACATTCTTTCAGCTTGATATGAACTTGCATATTCTTCCAGGCTCTGAAGAATGGCAGCAAGAAAGCTTAGGTTCCCCTCGTCACTATGCTCTTTATAATGGTGCTGGTGGCAGTGGAGAAAGCCTGAAAAGGTCGTCCCATCGAATCCTTGATTTAGTTTTCTACAACCTAGGTGCCATGTTAGCGAGCATTGCAGCTGGCTTTGATGTCAGGTTAGCCACCCAGTCATCTGTTCATCCTAAGTTAACACCAACATGGACAGAAGAGGAAGAAGACGAAAGGAGGTGGTGGTATAGAGAGCCAGGTAAGTGTTATTCCACACCTTATCAAAAAGAAAATTTCATGGTTAGAGGCTATTAATGTATTAAGGTATAAAACATTGATTCAGGCTACTTAATATTATGTAAAAGATGTGTATATCACAAAATAGCTCCATTTATCAGATTCCTTTTTGGGATCAAAAACTCTTCAAGAAATCTGAATGTAGAAACTTTGTCAAGAGACAGTTTTCTTTCTCAAGGCCCATTTTTCTGGGCTAAAGTCCTTTTCATCCTACAATTGCTTTCAGAATATTGTAAGCTTCTTTAGATGTCAGTCAGCTATAAAAATGTGTTGTTATTAAATCAGTAATCACTACTTCTTAAAATGTCTTGTACAATATTCTAGAGGATAATGCTTACCTTGGCATTCCTTGCTAGTGATGAAAAACATTTCACACACGTGTTTTCCGGTCTTTGTTGATGTTGTTGTCCTAATGTCCGTTGTGTGAGATGTATAACTTTACTTCACACACTTTTCACTGGGTATACTCAGTGGATCTTCGCTTTAGGATTCAAACATATCAACTTTTACCATTCTTTATACTCGAAATTTTCGCCCAGTGTCTGGGCTGGGCATCCTCAGGAGCGTGGCGACTTTTCCATGTTCATGGTTAACTTCGCGCTAATGGAGTCCGATACTCCTCGTTGCCATTCGTCAGATATACTTTCTTGGATACATTTCGTTATCAAGCCAGGCTAGCGCCATCTATGTTTCATCAGTATTTTTAAATTTCTTTTCATATCCCGGTTTTCTTGTCTTTTTTGTCAGTTTTTCTTTTGTTGTTCTTTTTCTTGTCTTATTAGTTCTTTCCACAAACTAGATAATCTGCTAGGGTCATTCTGGTTACATACCCTTGTTTTATTTTTATAGATTAAGATTGCTTCTTCCCTCATCATTTGCCTTTCAGATTTTTTATTCCTTTTTAGCATTTTAATTTCATCGAATTTTGGGAAAGTCTGGTTTTCAATGCAGAATTTCACTAAAGCAGTTTTTGCTTCTTTTTTTTTTTTTTTGCCACAGTTAGATATGTGTTGTTTAAGTCTTTTTTTAACCTGTTTTTCGTACTTCCAATGTGCTATATTGGGGGTATGTGTGCTATTGGAATTTCGTAGGATCCTGATTCTTCTAGTATTTTTTCTTCTGTTTTTTTTTTTTTTTTTTTTTTTTTTTGGGTTAACAGTCATGTTTTTCAAGGTGTTCACTGAGCTTCCTAGTTGTAAGTCATATTTAGCACATTGCCTATTAATTTCTTTATTAACTCCTTCCAAGTATGGGAAAGCACCAATGTATTTCAACTTTTTAACTCCTTCCAAGTATGGGAAAGCACCAATGTATATTGATTTTTTATTCCTCATCTTCCTTTGGTTGTGCACTTCTTGGCCTTCATTTCTCTTAGTCATATGCTTTTTACTCTCATGTATCCATTTTTTAATTAGCTTACTTGGGTAACCATACTCTTGTGATATTTTCAAGATAAACTCTAGCTCTTGATTTTTTAGCCTGTTGTTAGACGTGTGTGTGTACACTCTCCATATCAAGTTTACTAAGCTGTTTTTTTTTTTATGTATCACTTTTTTTATGTATTCTTAAAATGATTGAGGCTGTTGACCCTTCCCCTAGTTAGCATTAAAGGGAAACTGGATCTATCATCTCCTTTAAGGACATTTCAGCAATACCAAATTTGAGTTAATATAAAATGTATTGCTCCTTTGTCAATCTAGTAGGAGGTGTGCAGTATTGTAAAAGCATTGAAATATCTTAAATTCCTACTGTCACAACTCAGTCACTGCTGAGTATAAAAACTTTAAAACACGCTTAAGTGACTCAAGAAAATTTAATTAAAAGGAAGCTTTGAACTGGTAATTTCAGTCTTTGTCAGCCTTGTTGACAGACAGATGGAAACGATGGCAATGGTAGTGGTTGCCAGATCCGTTATCAGTTGAAGCTTCTTTTTAATTAAATTTTCTTATGTAACTTAAGCATGTTTTAAAGTTTTTTATACTTAGTATTAACTCTTACATGTTTTATGTCCATTTTATCATGTTATCAGTGACTGCTTTCCCAATGATATGGAAATCTCTGTCGGTAACAGACTGAAACTTGTACACTGACATGAAGTCTGACAACGATAGTTGTGTAGTCAAGAGTAAAGGAATAGTTGATGCAATGAAACCATTTCTATATCGTAATGTTAAATTATGTGAATCAGTGTTTGTCTTTACTGCCTTCTATATTACATATCAGAACACATAGTCTCCTACAGCTACTCATTAGTCAATTGTTATTATCTTTTTAGCATAGTGAGAGCATATGCATCACATACATTTTTATCCCCCTTTTTTTCATCAGAAAGTGTTCAGATATATATTTAGAAGTGGAAAAAGCATAAAATAATGCTAATTCTGAAATTTAATGATGCCATGGTTCGTATGCTCCTTAAAAAGTCCTTTAAAAAAAAAAAGGTTAATTTTCAAGTCCTTGAAAAAGTTTGACTGTAAATAGTACTCGAAAAAAAAATTTGTTTTTTAAGTAATGATGTGAAAGAGCATATCATCATAATCATTGTCAACCATTATCAATCCACTGCTGGACGAAGGTCTCCCCAAGTTTCTTCCACAATGGTCTGTCTTGTGCCCGTCTCCTCCATGTTACTCCCGCATACTTTCGAATTTCATCCACCCATCTCACATGTGGTCTTCTGGGTCTTATCCTGTCCCTTGGAATCCAGTCTAAAATTTCGGCTGTCCATCGATGGTCTGTCCTTCTGGCAGTATGTCCAGCCCATTGCCATTTCAGGGATTTTACTCTGATCAATGATGTCTTCCACTCTTGTCATTTTTTCTGATCCACGAGTTCCTCTTATCTCTCCTGATTACACCAAGCGTGCATCTCTCCATTTTTCTTTGAGTTGTCTGTTGTCTTTGTATGTCTCTTTTAGTTAAAGTCCACGTCTCTGCACCATACGTAATCACTGGGAGGATGCATTGATCAAACACTTTTCTTTTAAGACATTATATAAGGCATGTATAAAAAATAATTGTTTACGCTAAAAAGTTGTATAGGAGACTTCGGTGTAGTTCCGATGAGAACACCAAGCTGATCAAATAGCTCAGAACTTGCGTTTAACTCTGGGGGACACGTGGACAGCTTGTAAACCTTTTTGCTATGACATCACTACAGAGTAAATAGTGATGGTCTTCTGTGTTGACTGGGATTAGGGATGCATTCTTGCTAGAGGGTAAATACAAGAATAGTACCCTTTCAAAATATTCCACAAAATAAAATAATCTACTAAAAAAAAAAAAAAAACCACCAAAACAGAGGGTTGATTCAATGTTAATAAAATAAACCAACTGGAGTGCAGGGATTCTCCCCTGTTGATTATTGGTTATTTTATATTGAAGGTGTGCCCATCACAGCTAAGTTTAATGGTTTGAACTTGCTAAAATACCTACCTGCTGATCAACCGACAGCACATACATATGATAATTTGGTTTTAAAAAGTCCTTAAAAACTGCTTGAATTTATTTTGCTTGTTAGAGTACGAACCTTGGATGCTAATTCGTTGATATTAGTGTGTTTGTAAAACATCTCTAGTTTTTTGGTGCAAGGACTCAGCATTGACTAAAACTTCAATAAAATCTTTTGCATTGCTTCTGTGTCCTTTTAACACACACACATATTCATTCATTTGCAAAAGTTTAAGACCACCTGTCAATTTATTGAAAATTAAGATTTTCAAAGAATTAATTACTAGATGACACCACATATGAATACTTTACATTCTTTAGAACACAAAAAGACCAAAACATACCTGCTAGGTTTTACGATTTACCCGTAAAATTTACAGAAATGAGACTTGTTTTACGGGCAAAATGAACGATGATCAGAACATATATTCTGTGTTCTTAAATATCCCCCCCCCCTCCCGGCCCCAACAACCACCAAAAAAAAAAAAAAAAAAAAAAGTTTTTGCATTTTAGTTTGATAAACGGAGGGGGAAGGGGGGTCCGAAAACGGAAGTGACTAAGCTGAAAAATTTGTAAAAATTGATTCATGGTGTTCAAAAATATTTATATTTTAAAAGTTACACTATTCATCTTTTATCTAAAATAGTGAAAGCTGTCATGCATTCATGATAGATAAAATTGTCATCCAAGGGCATTAAAAAAAATGCAATAAAGAAATGGGAAGGGAAACAAAGATATCAGCAAATGAAAATTTTAGTTTGGTATTGAAACACCACAGGTTTGCAAGGCTAACATTGAGCAAAATTAAGATTTTACTTTATGGTTTTTTAAATTATTATTTTAAACACAGATAATACTAGTTTAGTTATTGTGGCATATGCAGAGATTTTTACTGCATATTTATTAATATAATTATGTTCTGTTTTGTGGTAAATGGTGTTCGCGCAAAAGTTTTACTGATGCACATTTTCCAAAGTTGGCAAGTATGCATGTCTGCATGGGATATGATCCTATTGAATTTGAGCGTCAAAGGGTGGAACGTCCTTTCCTTTAGATGCAAACTTCCATAAAAATAAATTTTAATATCTTTGTAGATCATAATGATAGCACAGTAATGAGAAATCATCTATAGATCCTATTTTAATCGATATAAATGTGCCGATAAAGTCAAACATCTGTAGTCATATCAATTAAAAGTTTGATACTTGATTTGGGTAACATATCGTTTTTTAATTGATAATTTAGGTACATTTAATCAATATGTACAACAAGTAATTTAATTTAATATATCGATTAAAATTTTCACCGAACATATCGATTAATTTTTTTTACTGATTGACTTTAAATGTCTTCGCACCACCACATATACTGTATCGCATCAATCAAAGCTTGGGAATTTGATGGCTGTTTTCTGCTACCTTGTCTTTTAAAATGGTCCACAAATTTTCAGTGGGGTTAAGGTCAGGACTATTACCAGGCCAGTCAAGCACAGTTATGTTTTTCCTCTGCAGGTAGTCATTCTGTGACATGAAGCACCATCATGCATAAAGATTGTGCATCTGTGCACTTGCATATGAGTTAACAGCTTCTCATGTAATGTTTCCACATAAAAAGGACCAGTCATGGTAGTAGTGCCTGTCAGCAAAAAGGACAATGAAGCAGTACCGGATGCTCACAAAGCACCCCATGTCATCTGACTAGGCGGATGTCTCACGGTGCTAATGGTGTATTTTTTATCAAACCCTTTGCCTTTTGGTCATCAAACATATGCTTCAAGTGATTCACATTGACACACAGTTGATTCATCGGAAAAAGAACTTGGATCCAATTTTCAGCAGTCCACGATTGATGACTCTGCACACTGGAGTCTTCTTTTTCATGACAGAGGTTAATCTAGGTTTATGTGCAGTTTTATAAGACTTTAGTCCAAAATCTTTTCTAAGATATTGGAAAACAGTGTTGATGCTAGTATCAGACCCTTTTGAATGTAGAAAGGCCTTGTTTTTCTGGCATGAACTCCTTGGAGAATGCATAACTATTCACCTTATGGTATTGTCATCACGTGGGGTTGTTTTCCTTGGAAGTCCACTTCTCTTTTGTTTGCTAAATTCACCTGTATCTTGACATTTCGTGATCGTATCATGAACAGCTGTCTTGCTCACATTCATCTTTCTGCTTATGTCACGTTTTGAGTATCCTTCATGATATAAAGTCACTATTTGTGCCTTCTGAGTAACACTTAATGACGCTTTTTTGCTATATAGAAAATACGTTCAAGACCTCAGCACAAAAACCAGAAGCAAGCTGACTCCCATGTGCTTCCCCTGACTCTATCAACAACTGCCGCTGTAGGATGATGCAACGCTGACAGGAAGTTGAGCAATACAGACAGTAGCTGATGCAATCAGCAGAAATCTCCTTATACTAATTAGTCTTAAAACTTTTTGCAAATGATTGTACATACATACATGCATACATTTTTTTTTTTCAAGATAGGTGATGCAGGATGCTTCAGTGGCATTTTTAAAAATCACTTTGATAATTCATTCAATGGATAGAGAGTAAAATCAAAAACGGAAGACCAGGCACAAACCATCTATAATTTGAGTGCTTTAATAAATTTTATTGATTACAATATGTTGAATTAATGAGTAATCACTGATATATTGTAGGGCGATTTTACCTACCAATGTGCCCATTACTGTTTCGGGTGGAAAAAGATTCGAATTATTAGGTTTTTCAGCAAACATCGAGGTTTCCACCAATACTATCAATGTTTTGGGGATGAGTAATGACCAGTGCCCAACCTCATAGTTTCTCAGTGGTGTGCCCATCCCTAGTTTACACCCCATTGCACATGTGTGATGCTGCTATCCTGTACCGGGTGCTCACGTGATCGAAATTCTTCCTTCTCCAGAGCTGGATTGCTTAGACACAGCCTTTGCTCTCGGAACTGTTTTGATCATCCGAAAGTTCGGACAAAGTGATGTAATTAGCCTTCCTACGTTCACATGATATGGGCCCACGACAACATCTTGTTCAAACATCAAAATGACGTAAAACACTAAATAATATATATTTTTTTAAGTTAGGTGCACTGCATGCTACTTGCAGAAAAAAAACTGGATGCACAATTTAATTTTTCACATGCATAGTGCACCTGTCCACCTGGGTATTCCAAGCCCTGCTCTACTGCCAGCACACATGGCTTTCACACTATTAAGTAGATTCTCAGTAATACCATATTTATTCAGTACCTTCCGTAGAAGTATCCTACTTACTCTGTCATAAGCTTTCTCTAAATCTACGAAGGCAGCAAAAACCTGCTTACCAATAGACAGACACATACTTTTAATCATCATGCATAATGCAAAAATTTAGTTATTGCAGCCCTTAACAGGCAATAAAGCCACTTTGTAATCTCACTTTCTCTGGTGTAAGACCTTGTCCCTTATCAGTAGTGACCTTTCCAAACACTTTCCCTGGCACACTCAGCAAGCTGATACCACAATAGCTCTTGCATTCAGTCTGATCACCTTTTCTGTTTTATAAAGGAGCAATGATAGCATTCCTCCAATCCTGAGGGACCATTTATAACTCCCAGCACAATTGTCAAATTTCAGTTAACTAGTCAATTGCAAAGTCGCCATCATGAGATCCCTACTGTGCTTCCATCTCTCATTATGACATCATCTGCTTCAGTCTCAGAATCGCCTTCATTTTCATCATCTAATAACTCACAAAAGTATTCACCCCATCTTTCACTTAACTCATTAGGCTCCCATATCATGTCTCTGATCCTATTCTTCGCACAACTTAGAATTTTATTTCCCCTATTTTTCATATGTCTTGTGTACTCCCAAAAAGTTTTTCTTTGTCATTTAGCATATCAAAATCATAAGTAACTGTGTAGCAAAAGTGCATTCTGAACAAGATTTTGCAGAATGTTGGAGATTAAAAAAGCACGACTTGTATGGTGAGAGAAACAGTATGTAACCAATTAAATTTCACTATTCACACCATTATCAGACTTCTTAAAAAACATCGTAAAACCATTTCCTACTTGCATACTGATATTGGTGATCATGCATATTTTTGTTGCACAGTGCACTCTCCCATAAATTGATTTGCAGCAAATTTTCTCTGTCACTTTTCATCCACTACAAAGGTACAAACAAGCTCTTCTGTTTCTGAAATATTGTTTCTAGATAACTAATGGTGCACTTTATACTTACAGTTCAGCATGCTCTAATTTTAACCCCTTGTTATGTGTAGTGTGATCACTATCTAGTCAGCCTTCATCTGCTATGTGACACACATGTCCAGAACACATCCACATATTCTTATAATTTTTCTTTTACGGGTAAAAATATCTTGCTCACTCCTAATATACTGTATGCATTACTAATTGTGCTCTGAATCTAGCTGGTCTTTTGTGTGTTAATATTCCTCTTCTTACTCTTGCACCAGGAACTCATAACCCC
The DNA here is from genome assembly GCA_039090855.1 of Macrothele yani. Classification (NCBI taxonomy): domain Eukaryota; kingdom Metazoa; phylum Arthropoda; class Arachnida; order Araneae; family Macrothelidae; genus Macrothele; species Macrothele yani. The sequence goes on along the minus strand of CM076993.1, from coordinate 76,200,113 downwards.
TTAGCAATCTTTATTTTGCACCCAACCTGTGCTGTGATGAAAGAAAGTTAGTCTAAATATGGCTTTGTGTACAGCCAGTTATGTTCTTTGACCAATTTCTTTTATAGGGAACATAGTTTTATGCAGCTGATGGGAGATTGTACCTTATGTGCTGATTACATTTTCTTTTCAAGCTTCCAGTCTCTTGAGTAGCATATACAAAGACTTAAAATATGTTGCCTCTTCTCTTGGTTAACATAGTTTGATGGTTTAAAAATTTTTTAAAATGCTTGCTAAATTGAGGAAATGTGTTCGTTAAGTTGGGAAACACTAAGCATTCATTTCAATGTGTTTCCGTCCCGGACCATAAAAAATGTACATAAAATTGCAGTCCATTAAATAAGGGTTTGACTGTATTTGCATAATTCCCCCCATCCTGGAATTTAAGTTGAAATATATGAATGCGTAAAATTTCTTACTGAGGTCATGGAAATAAATCCATTTGTGCTGCACATGTAAGATAGTTTGCAGTTGGGCAACTAAATCATATAACAATGTAATAAATTTGGTAAAAGCAGCTTTACATTCTTGAACCATGCGCACAGTTGAAAAATTAAAATCTTATTACCTTTTGAAATTTTGGTTTAAAATTTTTCTCCAGTGCAATGCACACACACACACACACTGTTAGATGGAGAAGGGGGGGGGAGTGTATACTTTTATAATTTTTGACTGTTAAATGGATTCTTAGATTCTAATTTTGTAGTGTGTTCAATGTACTTGTAGTGTATTCAATGTATGTGATCCATATTTACCTCTTTACTTTTAATTTCTTTATTGCTTATTCAACTTTGCCTATTTTCCTACCATTAATCAATATTTTCTTATTTCTTCATTTTGTGGAATATTTGCAGTAGCTAATTATTTTAACTTTTAGCATACTTGAAATTTCAACAGCAGAAGTGACCCTGGTCCAGTTAGTAGTTTATACTCAGCCGTCTTCATTTAAAGAAAAACAAAACATCAGGATAGCAAAACAAAAACTGAATTGCTTTGCATTTCAGAATTCGTATTTATTTATTTTTTTTAAACTGAAAAATTCACATTCTTAAAAAGTGATTTAAACTTTTAATAAATGCCTGATTTTATAATCGCATATGCTGGTTTGTGCATCATAGTTGGAAAACCATAATATTTTTTTTTTTTTGCTGAAAGTAGGGTTTCTGAAATTGATAAGCATAATTAAATAACTTTCAGAAACAACCAAGTCTAGTACAAAATCAATGTTTACAAGTAATTTACATTTCCAGCTTCTACTGAAATGAGCTATTGTTGAATTTAGTTGATAATGTTGACCTCAGGACCTACCAAATGGGTGTGCTACATGGCTAAAATTTATGCAGTTCTCACATGATGCCATATGGTACTGCCCACTGATTTCTATTAATGTTAAATTGAACATACAATGCTATTGAGATCAGTGCAATAGGTATGGACACCAAGTGCAGCTGGAATGTGATTTGGACACTGAAAGATCAGTAGAACTCAGCTTGCTGGTATGTATCCTACCTACTATTCGACCATCCTCTCTACAACCACATAAAGTGTCCTATTAGGGTGAGCAGGTTGAGAACTAGCCTCTGAACAATATGGACATATGTCTTCATAATTCATAGTACAAAAAGATGATGGGGAAGGAGAGGAATGTGCGATTGGTGTACCAGCAAACTGAGTATTTGTGATTCTGCAAGCTATTATACCACATAAAATTCTGTGGACTGTTAAACCTGCGGTCTCAGTACAAATGCACAAATATAACAATATATATGGAATAAAATAACATAAAAACCACATAACATTAAAAAAAGATAAATCGGAAAACAACACTCTTAAGTTTCTTTAAACAAAATGAAAGTACGAATGCAATAACAGAACTGGTGATTTCTGACAAGGACATTGAAAAGACTGGTCCATCTTGTGAAAGAAATGCTGTCTGTTTCAAATGAAAAATGTGCTTCTAAACACTTCCTATCAGGTATGAACAGTGACTGGTTTCAAACATTTGATTGGTTGGTGGTGAAAGATAATGAAATTATGTGTTCCACATGCATAAAATATGGGAAGTTACAACCCACAAACAAGAAAGTGGTTATACTGTACAAAAGGCTTCGAAGAGAAAGTTAAAAGAAAGAAATTGACAATGAATAAAGCAAGTTATATACTGAGTCCTGTTCAGATATAAATCAAAAACTGTTCAGATATAAGTGCTTGAGAAAACTGGGTTGGGACAAATTGAACAATCATTTTCAGTTTTGAATAACTTGCAGAGAGATGTTTTTGTGGAAACTTTAAGATCTAGGTATTGGTTCGCAAAAAAATGAACTACCATGCACTACATTGTATGAAAAATTGCACGAGCATTGTGAGTCTTGTACGTTCTTAAACCATCTTGATATTGGAAAAAATATACATTACACTTCAGAAAGAATAATGCAAGAATTGCTTAACATTTTAACTGCAGAACTTAGATGTGAAATACTAAAATATGTGCATCCAGCAGATTATTTTGGTGCCCTATGTGATGAAATGAGACATCTCAGTGTTGAAGCAGCAGCTTATTATATACATTAAATGCATTTTCCAGCTTAAAAAAGAGATTAGAGTTAGTTTTATATCAGCTTTTGATATCATTAATGGCAAAGCTGAAACTATAACTAACAAAACTATTGAAGCACTTGGCAGTATAGGGTTAAAATCTTCTAACTTCGTAAGCCCGGAATCTGATAGAGTAACTGTTGTGATTTGGTTGCACAAAGGAGTAGCAAATATACTAAAAGATGAAACAGATGGACTCATAGTCAACTGCCATTGTGTGAACCACCACCTGGCTCTTACTAATTCCAAACAGATGCTGAAGTGCCCCACTTAGTAGAATTTAACTGTATCTTAAGACAACTGTTTTTCTTTTTCCAAACTTCCTTCTTTTGGATGGCTAGTTTAACTGAAATCCAAAACATACTGAACAGTCCTCAAATTCAAATTAAACTTTAAATGGCTAGTGACACTAGGTAGCTCTCTGTTGATTTACTGGACAGTCTTTAAGTGAATCCTTGGTTGAGCATCATTGCTGCACTTGGAAAAGAGGGCGCTGAATGAAATGACATCACAGCTGAGGATTTAAGCAAGTATACGAGAACATATAATTTCATAACTTCACTTATAATACTTTCAGATGTGCTACCTCATTTGGCTAAATTGTCTAAAGTTTGGCAAAGGGAAGATCGTAATTTAACAGAAATAGACCTGATCTTTGCCATGAAACTGTGCATTATGGAAATAAGTCACCCCTGAATCATTTTAAAAATCGACATCTTGTGAGTGGATGGTCTGACCTTCATATTAATTGTTCAGATACTAATGCTATCACCTTTAAGACTATAATCTATGATAAATACATAGGCACAGTTATTAAACATGTAGAAGCAAGATTTCCAGATATGCTAATCATTTCCTGTTTTTTAAGGGTTTTTGTTCTAGAGAGCCATTATCAAAATGAGGGTTCTGAGATTCTTTTTTAACATTATTTAAAAACTGGACATCTTAACTGGACATTAACTATGAAAATTGAACTAGAATGGGCAGTTGCATCAAATTTGTTTAAAGAATAGTCATACAAAAATGTAGAATTGAAACAAATAATGCTTAAATTTTCAACACCTGAGCTCAAAGAATCTTTTTCAAATTTAACAAAACCAGTTGCTATTGGACTGGCTATACTTCGTAAGCACAGCAGAATGTAAAAGAGGATTTTCAACTCTAAAACGAATTAAAGCCTGTTTAAGGAGTTACATGAAGCATAGCATACTAAATAAACTTATGTGGATTTCACTCGACAGATCAGATCCAACAGACTTTTATTATGAAAAAGCTGAAGGCAACTAAACATCTAAAGAAGAGAATAATTAATGTATGCAATGTTAGTCGTGGGTTAAAATGTAACATATAAGGATTTCAACATTTTCATTATTATTTTTTAATAGAATTCTAATAATTTTTTTCTTTTTAATTTGTTATTAAAACATTCTACCTTTTTAAATGAAAATTACCTACCTTAATTGCTAAATTTTGTGTTTATGTAGATGTACTGAAATTTTCATTTTTCAGTTCAAAAATATAAAATTGGCCAATTTAAATGGTTTCTACATTTGATGAACAAATTATCATTAAATCAATGTGTTTTAATTTATATAATTAAATTTTGCTCAAAATTGCTTACGTCACATTTATAAATGACAAAAAATTTTACAGTATTGCAAAGTATTAACTTTCCCCCAACCAGCTACTTCATAATGCCACCTGGCTGGAAACATTTTCTGGGAAGAACACTGGTTGACATTAATCTTGTTTGTGGCTTTTAAGCTCAATTTCAGTTCAAATGAAAGTTCAGGTTTACTTATTTAGAAAAGCAATTGCAAATTTTGAATTTACTCCATTAAATACCAAAACTTTCATCCATCTGCTAGGTGAATATATCACCCATTATTCTGATTTCAAATAATGGATGATACCTGAAATCCAAGTCTTGTTATTATAGTTGCATTTTTTTTTACCAGGAAATAACTATTTGCTATGAATCACCCATATTTCTATGTACAAAGGGGGTAGGATCATAGCAGTTCGCCTTCATAATTCCTACCCCCCATACTAGGTAGGGCAAGATACTAAGTAGTGCAGTGGAATCTTTGTGATCACTCTTTTCTCAAGAATAGTCATATGGTAATATTGCAGTGGAAGAGATTTTTACTAAAATGAAACCTTTTACAGCTATTCCCTCAGGATGAAAGGGAACTTAAAATGTTCTTTTATTGGTGTATGTATTATCCACATGCTGAGATTAAAAAATGAGTCCTTTTCAAACTACTATGAAGATTTTTCATTCTCCATTTACTGCACTAGTGGGTGAAAAGCAAATATTTTATTATTCAAGTTATGATTGATAACCAGAAATTGAGGGAGAAGCAGATTTTCAAATAACTGAACCTCAGAGGGATGTGACTATGTTACACTTGACAGTGAAGTTCCAAAGTTGTTTATGAAATATGCTCAAATTATGACTATACTTAAAATGACATTGCAGATGTTCTGTGGTCTAGTTCTATGTTAAGTGTATCAAGATCAAAATACTTAAAATCACTTGTAGGGTACTTCATCAGCCTTGAACATTTTATCTTGTAGATATGTCAATGATAGGAAATAAAGTTCCTTACGTGTTATATGTAAACTAAAGCACGCTAACTGAATAAAGGAAAAGTGTGCTTAGTTAGAATTTGTGTTAATAAAAGTTATGGAGTTGAATATAATATCTGTAAAGTATTAAAATTGCAAGAATGTGAAAGATTGGATATTTTAACTGTTCCTTGAAGCTAAGTAATTTTTTAGTGTGGCTGTAGTTTAATGAAAAAGTAAGAAAAAAAAATCCAGTAAAATTTTGGACACTGCTAAATTTAAGACTGTTACTGTTTCTTCTGTAACTTTACAGTGGTAAATAAGCAATAATTAATTGTAGCAACTGAATTAATGTGGCACTTAAATGTAGAATTTATTGAGATCAGTTCCATTTGTGCACATTTCTAAATTTGTGTAGCAGAATGCTAATGATCTAGAAGGGTTTTTTTTTGTCTTCTTTTATCTATATTTGTGTTGATATTTTAGAAGTGTAATTGTGTACATGTGTATAATTTTTTTATTATTATTTAGATATTTATATTTTTAATTATTTATATAAAGCATTGACTGTATTGCATGTAACCCAAGCACAGTACAATAACTTCATTGCAGTACTGTAATTTGTGGTTCCCTCTGTCATCTCCTTGTCATTACCAGGAAACCTACCTGGTTTAGTACTACCACTACCTATTGTCTCCTTCTGGGTTGGCAGGTGTTTAAAACCTTTACATTCATTCTCAGGGATCCAGATTGTTGATTCTGTGGTTGTATCCACTGGGTTGCTGTCTCTTCTGTGTAATATTCTTCAGAATAACCAGGAGAACAAGTGCATGTAAGAGACATCAACCATCTGCATATGACTGTAAAGTCTACAATTTAGGATCCCTGAAAATGAAAAGGTGTCAGAATGTATGGGAATTTGTAAGCAGTGGGATCTTGTTTATGTAAGTTGATATGCATAGCATGTTTTGTGCAAAAAGCAAGCATATATATATATATATATATATATATATATATATATATATATATTTGTACATTTGTACTTTTACAGAAAAACCATGGTATCTGTATAATAACTCCATGTATGGTAATGTATATAAAAATATTTAAGAAAAGGACACCTATACCATTTGATTATACATCAGAAAGTAAATGTATTGTTTTTTCATGTCAACATTTTGTGTCTGAAGCTGGTTTTTTTCCCCCTTTTTCCTGTGTGTAGGTTCTCCATTGTGTCTTGGCTCGGAATACGAGTTTTCTTCAGTATCAGGGTATCCTCATAATACTTACCATGGACAAACCAGGCATTATAGACCTGGTCTAAACTTTGAGTTTGGTGTTCCTCTGCACTTCACGGACTCTCCTCAACACAATCCAAGTATCAGTTCCGGAGGATCCCTATACACCCCATGCTCAAAGCCCTTGTCGCAAGTCATCTAGTGCCAGCAATGAAAGTGAACATGCAGCTACAAGTTCCAGTTCAGGTATTGGTCCCTCGCCTCTGGGTATTTCGTCTGTTTTAGAACGAATGTCCTATCTTGACTATGCCCGGCAAGAAGGCTATCACACACCTCCACCACATTATCCTGATCATTCCAGACAGCCGGAGGTATCCTACCACTACTATCAGGAATACAGGGGTGCTGGTGTTGAATCTGTGTGCTATGTTGAAAAAGTGTATACCGACCAGGCTAGGCCTGACGTTTACCACGTTGAGCGACTGTATCCTGAAATTTGCCATCAGGAGGGTTACCATGCTTATGATAACCCTAGTTCTGCTGTATCCTCTGCAAATACTTCTACTTTAAGTTTAACGCAACCACGAACTCCTCAGCGCATCATTTATACCCATCGGCGTACTTCTTCGAATGTGTCGAACAATTCCACTAATTCATCAAATGTTAATCCGTCATTTCATATGGAAGATAACGAACATGAACAAGAAGGTCTCTCGATGTCTCTGCCTCCTCCGCCATTGGCTTCAGGGTACCATTCCCCGTATGTTGCCGTCATCACTTCGCTTCCAAATACTCCAAGGAGAAAAAATAGCCAGGAGCTTACACTCAATCACACTATTGTTGATATTCCAGGCAGCTGTCGTTCTTCAGTGATTTCAAAGTTGAAATCTAGTTTGGACAGGACATCGTCCCCCACAAAGGGGTGTATTCATTCCCTGAACACGGGGGTACACCTACTAATGTTACTCCCCCTGACAGTGTAAAAAGTTTGGCTAGCGAAGAAAGTGCCAGTGTGTCTCGTGTTCGTTTTAGCATCGATGAAAACCACAAGTCTTCTGTGGGTGTGAACACTGTCAATAAAGCTGCAGGAACAGATGATCTCAAGACGCTGTTAGACATTCCAGCAGAGGGCCAGTCTCAAGATGGAACCATTCCACTTACTGCCATGATGAAACTTAGAAAGCTGGAAGGAGAATACCTCTCATAGCGGTGTTAATACATATACATATGTACACATATATTTTGCCTCCTTTTTTAAGTATACACATCTGTACTTGGTATTTTAACCAAGGATAAGCTTATACACTTGTCTTCATGAGATCATCCCACCTTGTCTTATTTATGTACAAAAACAAACAAATTGTAGATCATTTGAATCTCAAATGAAATGATTTAGCTAGTTTATTTGATTACTTGGGTATATTTATTGTGGCTCTTAAAGCATCTAAAAATGTATATTAAGAAATCAACATAATGCAGTAATTTCAAAAACAGGGAATTGATTTGAATGCACACTGAGAAAGAAATTGCATTATTTATTGTTTATTTATTGCAAATGTAAAAGTGATGAATAACAAATTCACCCATGTGCAAATTGACTGAGTAACATGTAGGTTATAATGTACTTATTAAAAAATGTTAGTTCTTAGGTTTGATGAAAACTTCAACTTGAAATTTATATGAAAAAACTAGCTAAATGCATGCTATTATAGCATGCATTTTTTTTTTCAAAGTAATTAAATAGTGATTTTGGAGGATGTAATAGCATGTGCAACATATAAAGTTTATAGTGGAAAATATAAATTGAATGCATTTTTTTTTTCAAAGTAATTGAATAGTGATTTTGGAGGATGTAATAGTATGTGCAGCATATAAAGTTTATAGTGGAAAATATAAAATTGAATGCATTTTTGTTGTGCAGATTTAAAAAAAAAAAAAAAAAAAAAGGCTGGTGTAATTGTTTACAGAAATGTTTTTTCTCTTTCCCTCTAATCAATGCCTGTCTTACAAAGCAGAAAAAGAAGAGTTCTCTAACTCACTCTATGTGTTGTACCAATAAGAGTAGCTTATATTGAATCCAGAGGTGCCAACCTGTAGCAGAACCTATCAGTAATCAATAGGGTGTTTCTCAGTAATGTTTCAGTAATGGAGCACAAACTTTCAGTAATATTTTCAGAAATGAAACACACCATTTTTTTCAAAGTTAAGGACAATATTATAGTATTACTGTGTAACCTGTAATACTTGTATGAGGTGCCTATCAGTATTCACCATACGAATCCTCATCGTTAACCCGCGGAAAGGTTATTTCATGAAAAATTAATGCCTGAAATTTGTAATAACCTTATGTTACACTATCCTGACAAAAAAATTATGAAATTAAATTATCAATATTGTACTTACCTCATGTCACAGAGGTGCCAACCTTCTGTTGTGCCTATCAGTAATCACCATACGAAGCCTCATCGTTTACACGTGGGAAGGGTGTTTCATGAGAAATTAACGTGTGAAATGTGTAACAACCTTATAAAATCAAATACCTTATAACATGACCCTTCTATTTTAATGGTTAATATTTTTTAATACCTCAGGTGGGAATAAATATCAGCTAGATATCGAGCCGATATTGGTTATGATGGCTGAATGTTGGTTAATATCGGACACATACCTGCCAACCAAAATTTTCCTAAATCAAAAAGATTGCTTGCAAAAATCAAGATTTTCCCTAAAATTAAGAAGATTTGCAACGGTACCAGAACTGTTAATTGCCTGCCAACCAAAATTTTCCTAAATCAAAAAGATTGCTTGCAAAAATCAAGATTTTCCCTAAAATTAAGAAGATTTGAAACAGTACCAGAACTGTTAATTAACAATAACTGTTATTAAGGGAGAGTGGTTATGGGAAGTGCTAGCAGTATGTTTGATGATACAGAAAAATAATTGAAAACAAGTATCAGTCACTCATAAATGAAGTCCAGAAATTCCGAAATTGTGATGATTTTCAAGGTTTTGATTTTTTTTTTAAATTGAATGACGCAATTTTAGAAATAACTTGATTTTATTTAGGCAATGACAAGACAGGACCTTCCATTTATTATTATTATTATTTTTTATGCCCTTGGATGACAATTTTATCTATCATGAATGCATGACAGCATTGTTTTAGATAAAGGATGAATAATGTAACTTTGAGAATATGAATACTTTTGAACACAAATTTTCAGCTTCGACACTTTCGTTTACAACCCCCCCCACCCCCCCATCCCATCCTCTTTATCAAGCTGAAATGCAAACCTTTTGGGGAGGGTGGGGGGATATTTAAGAATGCAGGATACATGTTCAGAACATCGTTGGGAAAAAAAAATACAGTTACGGGAGAAATCTTTTCTAAGTCCGATTTTCGTTTTCGAACATTATCCCTCCATTTACAAGTTGAAATACAAATATTTATTAAATAAAATGATATCTAACAACAATACTAGGAAGAGGAAACATCGCGATGAAAAATAAAATTATGATTACGGGAGAAATCTTCACTGCGTCTAACTTCCATTTTCGAAAGTTTTGAAAGACGAAACTTCCATTTTCGAGTTTCAGGCGAAAAACATTCTCCACCACTACCAATTGCCCCGAAATTTCTGTTCAGTTATGCATTGATCTCGAGGATAACTCAAATTATAACAGAAAAGGAGAAATTCCTCAAAGCCGTTGCACGCTCATGCCTGAAGATTACAGGGAAATTCTTGGGCCGTCGAATTTCTATTTTCGGAAGTTTTCCCTCCACTTTTACACTGAAGTACAAATATTTTTGGAATAAAGTGATGTATAACAACAATACTGGACAGAGGCAACATCGCAGGGAAACGAAATTATTATTACGGAAATTTTTTTTTATTTCATTTATTTCTGTTTTTGAAAGACAAAATACCGTCCCGATGCATATTTCTAGGCGTTGGTAAAATTTTTCGATGCATATTTTTACTCGTTGACGTGTATTCTGCGCATTTCCAGATGCATACATATTTTTATGCGTTGGTAAAATTACGATGCGTAAACACTTTTTACTAGACGCATAATTACACATTTCGGCAAACTCTGCACGGCGCAGAATTAATAACGTACTTCAGCGCAATTAGTGCAGCTACTTCAACACTGATAGAGATGGAGTTTGGAAAGATTGGCTGGAGGGGGGGGTGCGATTTATAAATAAATATTGCTCACTGCTAGAAACATGAGATAACATAAAGTTCAATCGCTATGAGATCATAAAAAAAAAAAAAAAAAAAAAAAAGCAGGAGTTTACATTAAGCGACAATAACGATATTGATTTCCATCAATAAAAAACCCAACTTCACGAGCCATTTTGGCGAAAATCTGGAAGAAACTTCCTTCCAACCGTAAAACCATCCCAAAATCCGTTCCGGGAAATCCGGAATATTTGGCAGGTATGCGGACGTCATTGCGCTGATAACAGCTTTTCCGACATATTGCACAATATCGCCTTGCCGTTCTTCACCCGATATCCGTCCGATATTGGCTTTACCGATGTATCCAATATCTGAATTTCAATGGTGCTTACTTAGAAACACCGCCAATTAAACGTTTTCGCATTTGTGCGAAAAGAACTATAAATGTATTCGCAAAATGCGATTGCAGTTTAAACCGTGATTTTAACAAAAAAGGACACCAAATTCAGAACTTTTACGAAATACACTGAAATCCGTAATTCCGTAATCAGGCAGCCGAAACCATAATAATTACGGAAAATCCGTAATGGTTGGCACCTGTGTATCATATGTTTTTCTTTTTTCCCTTTCTCTCGTGGATGTATGAGAAAAGTAATTTGTTTGTTTCCCAATCTAAGCTAGAAAGGTTCAGTGTGTGTTTTCAAAAATTAATTCCACAATTCTGCATTTACAAACTAATTTCTTATGAGCCTCAAAAATATCATTCCACATACTTTGAATTTTGTGTATTTCAGAAGCAAGTCTCTGCCATGCATATACTGACATAGAGTACTCTTATTAGTCACAAGAACTTTATTTTCCACTAGCCCTTTAAAACGTGCACTGCTCATTAGAGCTTGTGTATTTTTCATGTGTTTGTACATTGGGAGGAAGGTTAGGATGTAAGTATTTTAGCACGTTGTTATGCACATATGATTTACAGTGTGAAAGAAAAAATAAAATAAAACCACAAATATACATGTTTCTTAAAACTACTCTAAAAAATTAAACTGTGTATTGTCACACAAAGATGATCATGATATGCACTGTTGACAGGTAGGTACTGACGTGTTGAATCATAAATGAAGTGTGCTGCTTATCCATTGAGTCTTTGAGATTAAACTTTTCAAGTGGTATTCTGCTTAAGATAAGCATTTTGGAAAATCATAAATGCTATACTGCTAAGTTAAAATGCTGTTGGAATAGTTATTTTTTAAATCTACCTTTCTTAAAATTTCTGAGAATCATTTTGCTCAAAAAAGTCACACTGAATCATATTTGGACACCATCAATTCATTATCATTCTCCATGTGCTGGTAGTAATTCAAGAACTACTTCAGGGAATATGGATGAAAATAGCATTCTATTGTGTAACCACTACAGTTGTACATTGCACAAAAATAAGAAATGCATACTACATTTTAAGTAATGCTTGAGAGAAACTGTTCAATTGTCATTACTGAAAGTCATGCAGTGTTCTTTCCAACAAGTTACAAGTTATGCAGTGTTCTTTCCAACAAGTTACAAGTTATGTAGTGTTCTTTCCAACAAGTTATGCAGTGTTCTTTCCAACAAGTTATGCAGTGTTCTTTCCAACAAGTCATGCAAGCAATTACTTAACTTGAAAAAAGCAGACTGTTTAACACACACACACACACACACCTAGCTATATACACTATATTGACAAAAGTCACTGGACACCCCTTCAAAAGCAAATTAACGAATCTGCTGTGTTGTTAAGATGCGCATTACAGCTGCAAACAGTATAAAAACAAGCTTGCAGCTAACCACTATCATATCACACTGCAAGGTTGAGTGAAAATGTTGTGGCGAGAGAAAACTGACTTTGAGAAAGGAAAGATTGTTGGGTGTTATATTAGTAGGTTGTCCATAAGAGAAACCCAGAGGCATTTAAACATACCCAAGTCAACTGTTTTGGATGTACTGAATAAATGAAAGACACATGACGTGCCTGAAGCAGCAAAACGTACCGGCAGACCAAAGAAAATCAGTGATCGAGGACGTCGAAGCCTCAGGAGAGTAGTTACAGCTAATCCACGGAGTACTACTACTGCACAAGACCTCAGTGTACAGGTGAGTAAAAATTGCTGGAACCTTGGTGTGTACACATACCATTTGCAGAGAACTTCATTCCATGGATTACCGTGGTCATGCGGCTGCTCATAAGCCTTTCATCTCCACTCGGAATGCTACTTGTCATTTAGCATGGTGTAAAGAACATTTATCGTGGACCGTAGATCAATGGAAGCGGGTCCTATGGACTGATGAATCCAGATACGCGATCCATCAATCTGATGGCTGTGTGTGGGTATGGCAGCAGCCAGGGGAGCTCTATTTGCTACAGTGTACTATTTCTATGGTCAAGTTTGGAGCTGGCAGTGTACTCGTATGGAGGTATTTTTCGTTGTATGGCCCCAGTCCATTGGTTATTGTGGATAAACCTGTTAACCAGCACGTCTATCTTGATATTGTGGACAATTATGCCCTACCAACTCTGTGGCAATACTGTGGAACTGAGCATTGTTGGTACCAGCAGGATAATGCACTGAGCCAATAAAGCAAGGACTGTTGCAGCGTGGTTTGATGATAATTCCATATCGTGTGTGGACTGGCCAGCACAGAGCCCTGATCTTTATCCCATAGAGCACCTATGGGATGAATTAGAGCGTCGCATAAGAAGTTTGGAACCAAGGCCTACTACTAAGCAACAGTTAGCAGCAGCATTATGTACTGACTGGAAGCGCATACCTATCGCTGTGTTCCAAAACCTTGTCGAAGGCCAGTGCATGCATTAAGGCCAAAGGTGGACTGACACTGTACTAACGTATGTCAATGTCCTCAATAAATGCTATGTTTATCTCTTCTAGGTGTCCAGTGACTTTTGGCAATATATCAATATAGTGCATATATAGTGGGCAAAAAAGTATTTGCACACCTACATTACTTCACATAAATAAACGTGGAAAGCAGTTGGGACAAAATATTTTTAACAATTGGATTAATTTTACAATTCACACACCCGCACACACACACACACAAGTTGTTCTTTTTTCTACTAATCACAAGAAATATGTATAACAAATAAAAATCTTATGCTTTTGTGCCAAAAAAGTATCTGCACATTAGTAAAGATAAACAAATACAAACTTTTGAAATTAAAAAATGTAACTAGTACTTAGTATGCTTGCCTTTTGCTTCGATTACAGCTTGTGATCGCCTGGGCATTGATTCTACAAATTTTCTAGTTTTTTCTACACTGATTTTCAACTATTATTTGCTGAATGCCTGCCTAAGTTCTGTTTGGGGGAAATTTTCCTTTTCCTCACTTGCAAATGCGACGAATTATCAATAGGGTTGAGGTCTGGTGATTGTGGGGGCGTTTTCAGTTTATTTTTTACTTTATAAAGCAACCACGACCTTGTTACGTTGGCTGTATGTTTAAGATCGTTTTCCTGTTAAAAATAGAATGAATCCGCAATTCTCAATTTTGATGAACTGGACAATATAATACCTTGCAATGCATCAATATATTGTCTAACATCAAATAAAAGTAACTTGATCACGCTAGTTACGTTACATGAAAAAAACTTTTACAAGAAAGTTCGTAAGTTGGGAGCTTTCGACCTTATCTTACGTCTTCATCATGCCAATGGAGGACTAAGATTGTTGCCAGATTCTACATTTGAATTGTTTTCTATTTTTGTTGCCAAAACTTAGAATTGATCTACAGATCATCGGAATGTAGAGAGTTTCGGAATTGCAAGTCATTGAGTTCAAAATAATTTCCAGGCTTTCACGGTAACGGAGGGCAAAACGATTGTCAAAAGAAGCAATTCGTTTTGCTTCGTTCCAGCACGGAACTGCATATGTGTCTTTATTTGTTATTATTGTTACGTGTTTTGCCCATCATCGTCATTGTCTAACATTCATATTACCTTAAATAATGCCCGTATTGCCAACTCCATTAAAAGCTATGCATCCCCAACTCATCACATGACCACCACCATGTTTTACAGTTGGTCTTAAATTTTTGTTTCAAGGGAGCTGTTTGGCTTTTGACATACATTTCTTTCCATCCAAACCAAAAATATTAAACTTGCTTTTGTGGGAAAAATGTTGCATTTTGCCCAAACTCTGCTGGTTTGCTGACATAAGCTTTGGCAAACTAGTCTTTTCTGCCTATTTGATTCCCTTATATAATTTTTTTTTTCTGGGTGTCCTGCTTCGAATATGTGCATCATAAAGAATATTACGAATAGCTTGATTGTTTCCACACTATTCATCAACATAGTTGTTTTGTTTTCAACAAAATTGTGTATAGGCAACAATCTGGTCTCCCCATGGGCTCACCTCTTTCCCCTCTGCTTGCTGAAATCTACATGCAACATATTGAAGTTTCCATAATTCCTCTACACCCTTTTCAACCTTCCCTATGGTTAAGATATGTAGACGACGTTTTCATTAGCTGGCCACATTCCGAGTCTGAGCTACAGATACTGATCAACTCCATTACAGAAAAATTTCCTTCCATTAAGCTCACTATATCTAAGGAAGTAAATCACAAAATTGATTTCCTGGATGTATCTATCTGCAGAAACGCTGATCTCTCCATTACTCGTTCCGTCTATCGAAAACCTTCTGCAGCCACTAACATCATTCCCTACAAATCTTGCACCCTGCATCTCTACAAGCTTGCAGCATTGAAGTCCTACATCCACAGGGCTCATATCATTTGCAACAGCCAACTCTCTCTTCTAGAAGAACTCTTAAAAATTTCTACAATAGCCCTCTCTCATGGTTTCCCTGCTGTTACAGTCAACTCCCTCATAAAGAAATATGAAAACCATTCGAAAATCGAATGCCTCCTTCCTCACAAGAAAGAAGACCTGAAATTCTGTGGTTCTGTTCCTTACCATCCTTCCTATGCTTATAAGTTACAGATTCTTTTTAGAAGTTTTGGTTACCATCTTGCCATTAAATCTACCCAAACATCTTGAAACTTCTACAAAGGGATAGGGACAAAGTTGAAAGCCTGAACCTCCCAGGAGTTTACTGCATTCCTATCTCTTCTTCTACTGGGGATAACTTATACATTGGAAGCACATACAGGAGCATAAGCCATAGAATTTTAGAACATAGAAAAGATGTTTCGAAAGGCAATCCCAACACTGCCTTGTCTATTTTGACAATGGAAGACACATCTGCAGTTCCCCACTGGAACGAAGCAAAACGAATTGCTTCGTTTGACAATCGTTTTGCCCTCCGTTACCGTGAAAGCATAGAAATTATTTTCAACTCAATGACTTGCAACTCCGAATCTCCTCTCTACATTCCGTTAATCTGGAGATCAATTCTAAGTTTTGGCAACAAAAATAGGAAAAATTCAAATGTAGAATCTGGCAACAATCTTAGTCCTCCATTGGTGTGATGAAGACCTAAGATAAGGTCGAAAGCTTCCAACTTACGAACTTTTTGTAAAAGTTTTAGTTAACGTAACTAGCGTGATCAAGTCACCTTTCTTTGATAGCTTGAGAACTTACTATGGTCCTCGATGTTAAAGCGACATCAGTAGCCAATTCTCGAGCACCTACAGAGGTTGTTTTTTTATGCTTCCCTAATGGTGTCCCTCTGCTGCTTTGCATTTAGCTTCTTCGGAGAACCAGATTGCAATTTATTCTCTGCACTACCACTCTTTTTCTTTTTTATTACGTACCGAACATTAAAAAAGTTCAGCTTTACCTTCTTACCAATTTTGCAAAAACTTAAATCCCAGTTGTGAAGAATTATAATCCTCTCCCACATTGGAAAAGAAAATTTGCACTTTTTTGGAGCCGTGACAGCAGAAATTAACTAAATTGCTGCTCCAAAAATCTTATAACGTGTTTTTTAAACAGTGCGAGACTTCAGTTTGTTGTCAATTTGCATAATGTAATGTTCAACTGCTTTAAAACAGAGCATTGTTATGTGTACAGATACTTCTTTGGTATGAAAAATTAAGATTTTAATTTGTTATATTTGTGATTAGTAAAAACAAGAAACCTGTGTGTGTGTGTGTGTGTGTGTGTGTGTGTGTGTGTGTGTGTGTGTGTTTTGTAAAAGTAATCCAATGGTCAAAAATATTTCATCTCAGTTGCTTTCCACATTTATTTATGCAAAATAATGTAGATGTACAAATACTTTTTTTGCCCACTATACATGTAAAAGAAAAAAAAGAAAGAACACATCCATGCTTTATAGTGAAGAGTGTTTGCCCATCACTGTATGCTGACATATATAGTGCAAGACACATAAAACTAATTTCATGTAAAATTCATTCAAAGATGCATGACTTTTGAAATAATGTATGGTGATGAAATACTACAAATAAAGTAACTGCGTCTGAAGGCAGATTTAATAGTTCTAAAATTCTAAGTCATGTGAAAAAAGTGTGAAAGCTCAAATATTATTTGAGTTATCTGTCCCATGGTAATTCATCAACATTTGGTTACTCATCTCATAGGTAACATGAGTTATCCATCCCATAGTAATTCACAAACATCTAGTTACCCACCCTTGTAAAAAACTCCCCCAAATTTGCTTATCCATCCCTGATGCAATTTTGTAAAATTTAAATATTGGGCTTATGGTTTTGATGAGTTAATTGATTGACCCTTTATCCATAATATAGTAGGTTTCTGGTATAAGCCTTCTGTTGATTTGAGGTTCATAATACAAAATTTGTATTTGATCCCACAGTGGCTTACATTTGTTCTAATATGATAGTGTGTGATCATGCTTTTGATGAATAGTGAATAGAATAATAACGTTTCACACAATAAAATGTTTATTATACATCGACTATAGTTTCGCAGAGCGTTTGGCTCTACTTCCTCAGGACGAATGGAGCGTAAACACTCAAATCATTGTGACATCGTCAGAATTCTGACGGTCACGGGCTTTGGCGAGTTGTTTCCACGCGCTTGAAAGAAATGGAGTCGACGTCATGTCGTTGACAAGCTGTGACAAGTTCCGGTATATGTGGAAAGCTTCTAATATATTAAGCTTGATAGTAGAGTCTGTTTTATCAATAAAAATAGCGTTTCCAAACAAAAATTTATGGTTATTTTCGTGACAATGTTGAGCTATAGAAGACTTCTTTAGTTCATAATTCCGTATATAGGTTTTGTGTTCCTTCACACGGAAACTTAAAGCCCTGCGGGTCTGTCCTATATATGAAAGTCCACATTCACAAGGTATCTGATAAATTCCCCAGGAGTTTAAGTCTTCAATGTAGTCTTTTGATCCATAAAAAATCATCTTGTTTATGTGTTTGAAAATAACTTTGAAATTAAAACAAAGGATTTTTGGAATTTTGAAGCAAATCTGAGGAGCAAACGGAATAACTGCCCAATTCTTTCGCATTGGGAGGTCTATAGGCATGAGCGTGCAGACAGGCTTTGTTTTCCTAAATTTTTGGACAGCTTTGTCTATAACGGAAGGGCTGTATCCTCTGAGTGCTGCAATTCGTTTAAGAAAATCAAGTTCTTTCTGTAAGAAATCCTCAGTTGAGCTGATATGTATTGCACGATATACGTATGTGAAGAAGCCAGAGATCTTTTGTTTCCATGGATGATTTGATTTTGCATGAGGGGGTAAGGAAACAGCAAATGGTTTTTGATAAACTGTTGTACTAAAGGATCCTTGAGAGCGTGACACAAGGACATCAAGAAATGGTAAGCAGCCATTATTTTCAGTCTCATATGTGAACTGTACATGAGGATCAATTGAATTGATAAGTTCAACTAATTTAGGTATTTCCGAGTTCATGCCATTCCAGAGAACAAAAGTATCATCTACGTATCGAATCCACAGGTCAAATGTAACAAGCTGAAATAGTTGGTCTTCAAAGTGGCACAGACTTTGCATAAAATAGGTGACAGTGGGCTACCCATTGCAAGGCCTTCTGTCTGTTGGAAAAATCTTCCACAAAAAAGTAAACTGTTTTGTCTTATACAAATTTCCACTAGTCTCAAAATTTCTTCTATTTCCAGTTGGCTGAAATGATGTTCTTTGAGACTTGCTTTCAATGCTTGGAGAGCTCCATTCACTGGGATACTTGTGAACATGAATTTCACATTGAAGGATAACATGAACTGATCGTTGAATGCATGTCGCTTTAGCTGATTGACAAAATCAATGGAATAATAAGCAGAGCCAAACGCTCTGCGAAATTATAGTCGATGTATAATAAACATTTTATTGTGGGAAACATTATTATTCTATCTTAACACCGCAAGCTTTGTAGTCATAAATTATATGAATAATGAATAGGTTGCTGGGAATTTGCTGAGAAATGTCATTCATGGTGACACTTTTTATAATACATCTGTTTTTTGTTTTTTAATAAATTGTTTTCATGGCAATTTTTGCTTCTAATGAACAGATAAAAATGTATTTAAGGGTCAGTCAGTATAAAAATTGCAGTTCAGCAATACAGTTGACTAAACAAATATGAAAACACTTAAGTTTTTCTGCACAAGAATTTGTTCTGCTGCTCCAAGATTTTCTCATACATTATTATAAAGTTTTTGATTATTGTAAAAGCAAGTTAGCATTGTTTTTTTAGCATATTGGTTATAAGAAAATTCATCTTTTTAAAAAGCATGCAATGATGTGGAAATTACATGATGAGTCATATGAGTTGTTACGGTTGGTGATGAAGAAAACTGTGTGCTTTACAAATCAGATTTCAACGTTGTAATCATTTTGGTTGTCTGAATTTCATGCTAAAGCGAGTAAAATTTTATGCCCAGAATAATTACTGAAATTCAGCTAGAATATGATCTATGATTTTCCTATTTGTGCATATCAGGTCCTGAACTCAGGTTGTTGTTGTTCTGTGCTCTTTTATGTGTATGGAACACTTAAACATCATTTATCAGGAATGCTTGTTCAGCCAATTTAAACAATTCCATCCATTCATAAATGTTACAGTCAGATGAACAGTTGTTACTACTGTACTGTTCTAACATTTTTTAATTTAGTGTGCCTTCAGTCCTGACTATAAAAACATTAATGGCAGTCTGTTGCTTATCTTGGGTGCAGTTGCATAGTGGGACAACCATGTAAAACAAAGCCATACCATGAAGCCCAACACTGAAAATCAACAATAAAATAGCTGCCTGAGTTGTGGCCAAGCAATGCAAATAAAATTCATCTGCAAACATTGTACTGAAACAGTAAAAAGTTGCTGTTATTCATTGTCCCAACATAAATTTGTGTCCTTTTTACTGAAATTATTTTTATAAATGTAGTTAAGCAAAACAATAATTACAATGAAGTTTGCAATGATGCATTTGTTTCATCCCATACCAGTATTTTGCCATAAGGTCAACTGTAACTGTACTTCAAACTTATAACCTTTTTTTCAATTGAAATGCACATAAGTTTTTACTCCCCAAAATCACTATTACTCTTTTGTTTAATTATACCTTTTATTTTTGCATGCATTAGTTCTTATATTTCTAGATCAGGATCCTGCCAGATGTGTTTGTATGACAATGAAGTAATTTGGAAGTGTAGTGTACAATTTAAGAATTGTTTTTATGTAATCTTTAAAATTTCAATGCCCAAAGCATTCAGTCCTTACTTTCAGAAGTGAATGAGGGGTGCTATTAACAGGAACTCAGTTCTTATTTCTTCATTCATCATTATCTTCGAAAAGTGTGCATTACAACTGTCGTAACTGGCTAATCTGTACGAGAGTCTCCCAATACGGCACAACTTGAAATGTTGTTTGCATCTGATTTTTCAATGACATTGACTGATTGATCTGGTTTATTCATTGACATTAAGTTGAACTTCAAAATTTTTGTCAAATTTCATATAATGCCAATGAGCCAAATTTCTTCATTTTGTGCTTAACATTGCTTGTCATATGAGTGACATATGCATCCACCATATTTAGTTTGTTTATGCTTGATGCTCATGAAGAATAGAAATTTCAGAATTTAATTCCTAGTTTATTTATTCTGTAGTCCCCCCCTCCCCCTCTACCTATGAATTGTGTGTTTGTGTAGTGATTTGCTCTGATTGAATTATTTTGGTAACACGTTTTTTATTTTACATTAGACCAGAGTTGCTATGGCTACTATAGTTGTTGGATATTAATTGTTGGTTCTCATAGTTCTGCTGTGTCTGCTTTGATGGTTGCATTAAGTGAGCATGGTCTATTTGCATCTGACATGCAGATGCGTTAACTAATGAAAAGTTATTGAAAGCTGTTATATAATGGATTGATATAATACTTTGTGTTCAGCATAGCCTAAGAATTTTAGCTTTACCTTTGTGCATGGGAGGTTCCTCAAACTGTTGGTGCTGCAGATTTTTGTGCCCTTCCGTTGCCACCTGACTTGGTATCACATTCATCCTATATATGTAGATTGACTCATGAAGACTGTTTATGTTAAAACTGTGCCTTTGAAAGTAGACAGCTCTGTTATTAGCGATGTCCTTATGTTTTGTGGAAATGTTATGAAACTGAAAACAATAATATCCCTTCTGAAGTTTTTGTTCATGAAGTCTGGGACTCGTGTCATGATGCTAAGTACAAAGAAAGAAGTGCCCATATTTTGTTGTGTGTGTGAATAGGAAGTTTTCAAGTTATGGGGATGTGAGAAAGCTGAATGCAAGAATTCCATGGTACTTCTAGCATTCAGTTTTATATATAGGAATTGTAATACAATGTCTCCAATCATATGGAATAACCTCCTAATTTCCAACATATTTGACACATTTGGGATCACCATTGCAAAAATAACATTGTTGCTGCTTACTTTAGTATTTGTGGTTGTGTGCTTAAAGAGACAACTGTGTCCTGCTCAAATGTTATGTGGGAATGCTGTGGTGTTTATTGCCATGCATCAGCTGTTTCTACTTCACAGTCCTTTTACTCACAAAAGTAATGGCTTCATCTGCCATTTTCCTCATTAAATTGTACACCACCATTTTGTGTTCAGCACAGTGGTACACCCAGGAATTCCTATTGGGGGGGGGGGGTATATATATATGTGTGTATATGCCAATGGTTCAGCAGAATAAATGCAACACCAATTGGTTTCCCAACTCGTTTATTCCTGCTTCTTAAAAATTTTGAAAGGCCTTTCATAATTAAATAAACGTTTTCTGTTAATATTACAACTTTCAGCTATTTAAATTTAGGGCAAACTGCTTTTCTGCTGCTTCATATCTTAAAAATAGAATGCAGAACTGGTCACAAGGCAATGTGTTTCTGCCCCTCTGTGATCTGTTTTCCATAAAATGGGAGAGGCATTCCTTTATTCATATCAAATCATTTCAGATTTTAAGTTCATCTGAACAAAACATGGCAGGAATACGCAAGTGATTGTTGTACAGCTTTGCATTTTATTCAGAAACTTTGTGTTTTGTTTCGGATCAAAATTAGTTTTTTTTTTTTTTTTTTTACTATAATCTGGCGATTTTTGTGTTCTTTATTGACCACTCTGTATACATTTTGTAGCTATTGTTGTTATAAATGTTTCTCTGAAGGTCTTGATCTCTTAACATTTATAATTTAGTTATTAAGTACTGAGTCATTGAAATCATTCCTATTCTAAGTCCTGTGCAAAATGTTAGCTGACATATTACTATTTTGGGCAAGGTATTTTTCCAAAGGAAGAATGCAGCCTTGTATGAAGTTGACTAATTCAACAATGTGATTTACAACATCACAGGTATTGTAAAAACTTGAGGCACTATAAGCATCTTCCTAATGTATTTTAATTCAACATTATATTTTAAACAGGGCTTTGCTGATTTCTTGGTGTAAAAAAGAATCAGCAAAATTGAACTTAATCAGTTGCTGCTATATGGCTTTAAATTTATTTGCCTTGTCCTTTTCTGACTATAAACTCACCCAGTAGATGGTAGATATACTACCCCACCCCTGTAATGTAATAGCTGTTTTAAATGGAATAGACATAACAGCCAAATTTAGCTTGATAATGCAATCAACATTCTTGAATAGGAAAAATGAAATCATCCATGCTAATCAAGTGTGTCTCATGCTTTCACAGATTGGGCTTCCTGTTTTGACACCCCTCGGTCTCTTTCAAGAGTGGGACTCATTAAATTGGTTAATTTGTGAATTTTTTAGTTGACTACTTCAGTTTCATGATATGACAAATTATTTTTTAGTACAATCATTGATGTACTTTATTTTAAAACTTAGCTGATAGGAGTGTTTTGTAAAATGAAATTGACAATTCTGTGCATAATGTTTGCAATTTTTGTCAAATATTGTATGGAATATGCAAAATTGAATTTTAATGTGGTGTGGTAAATGAAATTTCTTATTTATTTAATGTTCAACTGTATTACAAAAATGTTTAGCTTTATTAATATTAGTGTAACTGGCATTAAAAGGAACATTTTTTTTTTTTTTTTTTCTTCATGTCACTAAATATTAAAGCATAATATGCAAGGTTCTCCCTGGTGTCATATGTATATGTTTAGTGTAACTATATGCGTTATTTATTTTGTACTTGGTTACTAGTATTAACTTTTACATATTGTGGTTTTGTACCTATGTTTGGATGGTCTTAAGTTAATATTCTGTGATACAAGCTGTAAAATATGCAGAAATATAAGATTCCAAAAATGGAAATTGCATGGCTTGGTGTCATACATGTTATGAAGGCAGTAAATGAAAAATACATGAGTTTATGAAATTCATACACAACCTATCTTATTTTCTTGAATGAAATTTATTTTTATTTTTTCCCTAGCAAGAGCTGTGTAATGAACAAAGGCAGAAGGGCAAAACTGTATTTTGTGAATGCCTCCTTGTAATAATTGATTTTTGTTTTCATTCATCCTGAATTTCCACATTAAGTAAATCCTTGCAGAGTGGGTTTTTTTGTTTGTAGTCATAACTTATCTTTATATAAAAATTGAAAAATTTGTGTTGCGTTAGTAAAAAATATGAAAAAAAAAAAAAAATTGTGTGACCAGTGTATGATTAAGAGCAACACTTACTGGCCAAGCATTTTATACTCAGTTTATCAGTTTGCAGTGCCTGGTTCATAAAGTTGCCCTTTTGAACTGGTAAATGCATTTTGATTAGAGTCTTGGTAACTATGTACCTAGCTAAATTTTGTCTCCAATTTTGAAAGGAAGAGTTCAGTGACACACCCAGGATTTCTTTATGCGGGTGGCCCAAAATATTGAAGGTGCAAATAAAAATACCCCAGAGAAAACATTTCCTGAAATATTGAGAAGCGAATAGAATCTCTCTGTCATATTAAAATAAGTTTCCAATCTCTCTATTCTAAAAAAAAGTAGCTGCCGCTGTTTTAGAAATTTCACGACACTCTTGCTTTCATAGCTCGCAATGCAAAACGTATTGAACACAAAAATATGAAATGTACATCGTTTGTAGAGAATTGTTTGGAGAACACGCTGAAATAAACTGTTTCTCGATTCTAGCGAAACTTCAAGAGCTATTGTATTTCAAAGTTAAGGTAAGCAAAAAAGTGCTATCAGGTCGCATTCCGAACACACTAACAGCAACAGAACCACAAAACTTTGTAGGCATGTAGTGCCATCACCATATTTTTGCACCTCGTCGCCCTTTTTTTAATTTCAATTTAGTTTACGATAAATTTAATTTCTAAATTTCACAAAATTCTCTATTTCACGATGGGATCCATTTAAAAAAACGGATATATGGCAAACTATAAATTAATACGCATTGTAATTTTTACAGCATAAACTCACAACTATCGCCGCTTTTTTACAAGAAAAAAATTTAAGAAAAAGTCATTTTCTGATTTGTAAGCATTTTTTAAAGACTCAAAGGAAAGAAACGAACAGCTTGTCTGTCTTCACGATAACCACAGAGGAACGTTCTGGTCTCGTGACCTGCTGCCATGGAGACGCAGAGAATTTGTTATGCATATGTTTTGTTGGTAAAGCTATCTCGGTTGTTTAAGGTGGACGTCAAGTAATTTTGCTTCCTATATTTCCAATGGAAAAACCTCTGTACACATTTTCTTCACAATTAATGCGTTTCCAAGGATGAAAATTTGAACATCGATTAAAATAGCTTCATTTTATAACTTGGAATACTTAATATTTTCTGAAACATAACCATAATAATGCAATCCAACATTTGTTTGTCTACTGACGTCATCAAAGAACAGGTCGCGTCATCCTTTTTTCTGGACAATTAATGCGTTCCCAAGGATGAAAATTTGAACATCGATTAAAATAGCTTCATTTTATAACTTGGAATACTTAATATTTTCTAAAACATAACCATATTTATGTAATCCAACATTTGTTTGTCTACTGACGTCATCAAAGTACAGGTTGCGCCATCTTTTTTCTGGTTCCAACACCACCAAAGGAAAAATTATTGATTTTTTATCTAATTATGGTTATGTTTTAGAAAATATAAGTATTCCAAGTTATAATATGACGTTATTTTAATCGATGTTCAAATTTTCATCCTTGGGAACACAATAATTGTGAAGGAAATGTGTACAAAAGTTTTTCCATTGGAAGTGTAGGAAGCAAAATTACTTGACGTCCACCTTAACAGTTTAGCATAATGGTTTACGGAAATGCTTTTTGGACCGCTTTTGTTTTTCTTGGTAAATTTAGTAAGTGCCATAAGTTCAAACGACAAAAGTCCGACCTTCAAAACTTAACGACAGTAGAAAAAACTCTGAAATTTTGAAATAATAAGTCTTATTTGCTTAGACATGCAATAAAAATTGAAATGTATATGAATTTTCCAGTTTTTCTTTCATGTTATATACTTGGAGATCGGCCTGCAGGGCCCGAGTGCTACTCTGTAAACGAACATAGCGAGCCTAGAGGCGCTGCCCCCTACTGATTTATAAAATATGTATTTAAAAACATGTACAAATATATTTAAAAATAAGCAGTCAACAACAAAAAATGAAAGACCAAGTGACACCTCATTGGGAAGGACCTGATCTCCTGGGCCACCCCTGCTGAATTTGCCACAGAATGAGAGTTCATATAAATATTTCACTAGAATGTTTTTCTGCAAATCTTATAAGACAATTAAGTTCAGTGGTACCACAGGAAAGATTTGTGCACAATATATTTCTCAAAAAATTTGTTCGCAACATATTTTCCCCATCAATTGTTAGTTTTCGTATTCAATTTAAAAAAAAAGCAGGCATGCCTTTGAGCATGTGACATAGCATTAGTGTCAGGTTAGTAATTTGGTTTTGTGCACATTTAGGGATACTTACTGTATGCAGTCATGCCTTTTTCTTTTCTGATCTAGTAAAACTAATTAACAAGTTATAAATGATCAAATTGGCTTTCCCTACTTAAAAATTTGCATAGATCAGCTTTAAAGTGATCTATCATTCTTATTCTTAATTTTGATCTCAGAATGTTTTTAAGATAAACCATTTCAAGTCTGTTTTTCTTTCCTTTCTGTGACATCTAAATGTTGTTTGACATAGAAGTCTGGAAATGATGAGCGCATTGTTTTCTGACTGCCTGTACTTGAATTTTCAATTTGCTGAGGAAGTAGTGCCCATCATGTTATATTATCATTAATATTTATTAATGCAGTGATATTGCAAGCCATCTTTAAATATTCAGAAAACACCATCTAATCAGGCTTGAAATCTGTTATAATTAGTTCTTTGGTGATTTAAAGAGCACTGTAAACATTTAGAGATAGTGCCAACACTGGCACTATCTCTAAATGTTTACAGATTCTTAGTCACGTAATAAAATCAAACATGACAGTTCTGGTCACTTAAACATTGCACTAAGCATAAGTTTTTAGTTCCACAAATACATTTTTGATCAGAATGAATGGCAATTTTTTCAATTCTATTTTCTCTCATTTCAGCTTTGTATAAGTATAGGAAGGAGTACATTTCTGGATTTCTGAGTCGTTACTGTTGAATGTCCCCATAGTAACAACAATCGCAAAGATTCTAGATGATTTGCTGTCTCAAGTACCTTTAAAACTTGAAAAATGTTAAGGTAGACATATAAATATTTCACTAGAATGTTTAAGCTCAATTCCTATTTATTGTTACTTTGTAACATTGCTAAAACTTCATTCTGAAGAAACTTAAATCACTGGTATTTGGTGCAAGTATGCAGTCACACATATCCATTTAAAATTAGAAGGGGGGGGGGTCATTTTTACAACAGTTAAAACTGTCCTTTATATTTTAAGAGTATAATTTCCATAGCTTTTTAAAATCTGCCTCGATGAAGGAAAGGTGGCATGCCCTTTGTTTTGCATGTACATGTTGACACTCTGTCATGCAATTTTTTTCCAATTCCAAGGTGGGAGAGATGTGAGTTAGAAAGAAGGCAAAAACTGTTAAAGTAATTATTCCTTTAAGAATTTTTTCTTACTAACATGCTACATTCCTGAGATTTTATACAGAATGAGCAGTAGTAGTATTGACACCTGTACCATAGCCATTTGTTTGTACTAACCAAGTTGTTTAAATAGTGTAATAGTCACTGGTTTCAGAATATGATTTGTGTAAGCATATTTTAAAGTCAGCGAACTGGTTTTTGCTACAACAGGCTACATTGCATCTTGAATCAGTTTTTCATATTTCTATGTAATTCTTGTAAATAACATCATTCATATGAAATTTGTTGTAATATTTATTAATTTCAGGTATAAAGATGCTTCTCGAATAACGTGTACATGCTGGAAGATTCAAAATAGATATTTTTGCTTCAAGTTATTTTAGGATAATGAATTTGATCTTCTATTTTAAGGTGACAAATAAAGAATTTGACAATGTTATCACCAAACTTTAATGGCATGCAAAGTTTTATAATTGCACTTTAGTCTTTGCTCACTTTCTATCAATCATGTGGTTAATATTATAATTATAATAGAATTCATCACACTAGACAAATAGTTCATGTTTAGAAATTTAATTATATTGTTAATGTGCATGGAACATTTACTTGCCCTTAGAATGGAATAAAAGAAAAAGTGTGTAGTTATATTACTGACATCCTACATGTCAGATCATTCATAAATTATTGAAATTTATGTATTATAGGTTTTCTATAAAATGAGTCTCTTTTTATACTGAATTCTTGAATTGTAAAGTTAAAGTGATATGTTAAACTTTTAATGTCCTGGTTGTAAAACTATGCATGGCTTTGATTTGGGATAAACTTCTGAGTTTTCTTTGTACCCGTTTTTCATTTGGATAGTAACACCGCAGCAGAATTCTGAAAAGTGTCTGTGAGCCATACTACAAAAGTGTTGTCATAATAAAATTGTCAGATTAATTCATGTACAGAAGAAATTTGGGGCAACAACATTCATATTCGATTCATTCAGTAAAATACTTTATGGAAAAGGTGGTCCAACCCTGAATTTAAAAAATTCCAAATTCTGATTGGCAGATTTGCATTTTGCTGTATTAGTTCATTGTGACTGTTGCCTTCTTCTGAAATTATATATAACACCGTTTTGAATTTATTCAAAAAATATTGCAGTAGTAGTTTTGAGTGCTCATTTTTCTGATATGGAAAGTTTCCACAGTAGGTATTTTATTAAATTGAGCTGTAAAATCTAAAACTAAATATCTGAATGTGTGCATTCCTATAATCCTGTGCCATCCACAAGTGTGCTGTTGCATTTCCCAACAGCCATAGATGCTTTTTAATTCTTATATTTAATGTTAGTATGTTTGTCTTATACAGTGTTTGGATGCAACTGAAATGCTTTCATTGTTTCACTAAATTGAGATTTTTTTTTTGTGCGTGTATGTGTGTTTGTGAATAATTGTTTAAAGCTGTGAAAAATACAAATAGAGCCTTAAATGATGTACACAAAACATCAATAAAAGACAAGCCATAACTCTCACCATTTATAATGTTAAAAGAGTATTGCTTACCTTGGTGTAGCAACAGCTACTATACTGAGCAAACAACTAAAAAGTCAAAAAGTGGTGAGAACAATTAAAATTTGCAATTTGAGAAGGTTTGTAGGCAGTGTTACCTCCTCAACCAAGAAATTCCTCTTGGCAGAGGCTATTCATGTTTGCGACATATCTCTGAAATTATCAATGATCACTACTAAAAAAAAAAAAAAAAAACTATGTTAGGACAGAAGTGGATAAGAAAAAGAAGAGTGGAAAAAGAGGCAAGCAATTCTACCTCAAAAACTTTTCTTGATTGTGGGTTTTGAGCCCTGTCATAATCTGCAATTCACTGAAGAAATTTTTGCAGTAAAAACAAGAAATGAGCCCACAAAACTTATTTCAAATCCTAGTTTTGATAAGGTGAAAGGAGCTAGAAGCATTATTCAGATATGAATCTGTATGTGGGTTATAAAAGTATTTTATTTCAGTACTTACCATTTCTCAAATGAAGTCCAAGTTCAATTGTTAGAATAACTAAAACTTGTGGTGCCTTCAACACAAATCAGGAAATGAAGATATTTTGCGCTTATGTGCTGTTCCTGTTAGGACCTTCCCTCCCATCCACAGTTTGTGATTCGTTATTAAGGCCAAAGAGTCACCTTGAATTCAGTTGTTTTAATGCAAATTTTGTGCAGTTTTCTGGTAGTACTTAAAGAGAAAGTTTCACATCGAAGCAATATTTTTTCTTGCCGTATAACTCACAAGATCTGATACCCATGGCAGAATTTTTGCTACAGCTATGATTTTGTGCTTATCATGGAGCATCAACCTCTCCTATAATCTTAAGGTCACTGTTTCAGTTCTTTCATCTGGTTGCTGGTCCAAGCTTTGCCCCCCCCCCTTTTTTTTTATTCCTGTCCAGCACTAATTGGGGGGGGAGTTGCTTTTTAAAGTAGACCTAAATTGTAAAAGTTTTCTTATGTTGATGCTCTGAGAAGTATTAGGTCTTCAAGTTTTCTTTAGTACTCATTTACTTTTTCCACTGTAAATAAAAAAATATGCATTGTTCTTCATCATAATAGGATATGTGGAATTTAAATCTAAGTTCCTTGAGTATTTCAAATGGGAGAATTTCAGAATTTAAATCTCAGTTCCTTGAGTATTTCAAATGGGAGAATTTCTTTTGGTGATAAGTAAAAAAATTAACTTCTATGAAATTTCATGTAAATTATTTGGATAAATTATCTGAAATGCACCATTCTTCAGTTGCATCATTTACAGATGTGTAGATTTACCTTGTTTTTACTGTAAAAGTAATTTGCAAATCTTAGTTATTTTGGGAGACTAAAGCAGCTAAGAAGAATTTAGGTGGTAATGCATTGCCATTTGTTTGCACCAGTCAAGTAATTACTGTTATTTCTGGTCTTTGGTTCTACATAATCAAGTTTCTCAGTCTTTAATTCCCTTTTATTTTTTAAGAATTTTCTGATAGTCTTAAAAAATACATAGTTAATAACTAAAAAGTCATTGCACCACTTGTATTATGCTCAATAAATAAAAAGACAGCCATAGGAATACTAAGCAAAATTTGTTACTTCATAATGGCTTCTAGTATCACATATATTGTTTAGGCATGTATTTGCACTGAATCTCATTTCTTCATCCTCATGTTAATAATTGGTGTGATTGTTTTTATCTTTGTAATTGTATAAATTTTGTCAGTTTTACTTAATTGCAATCAATTTTATGTGGGTAATTTAAAAAAAAAAAAGAATTATCAGTTAAAATTACTTAATTTATATAAGAATATTTTATTCCCATGATATATAACATGAGGCTGGAGAAATGAAGAATGATATATGTGATATAAGAAGCAATTGTGATGTAAGTAATGTAACTTTTGCTTAGTATTTTCAAGATTGTTTAGCCTATGGCTTGTCATTTTATTTGTGACATTGAACCTCTCTGCAACAACTTTTAACTTTTCTTATATTAAGAAAATAACCCCTTTATTTTACTTACTTTTCTCAAAATTTCTTGGTCAATTTTGGAACAGCAAACTGAAGTTTTATCCGTGGTATATCTAAAGTTGTTTATAAGTATAATTGTTCATGAAGTGGCATAGCAGCAGCATCATCTTTACAACTAAGCATTTTCATGCCATGTTTATCCCAATACAAAATCTATACAGAGTGCAGCACCAGGTAACAGAGAAAAAAATAATAATAATAATAGTGTGTTCTGAATCTTATCAGAAATGCAGGTAGCGTGTAATCACTGCAGATTTTCAAAGTGCTGAGATACAATAAACTGACCAGTTGTTTTGGTTCAGTATTGGTGATGGAAAATAATAAATCTGAATTTGTGTTGAGTTATTATTGAAATAACATAATTGGCCAATGTAAATATTTCCAGGCTAAAAACAAAACTGATGAAAATATAAAAGGTGCATACCTTTTCTGTTACTTTATGGAGCCAAAAAAAAAAAAAAGAAATAAATAAATAAAAAATAGTCAAATGCATAAATCACAGCTAAAGTGCCATTGAAGATGTTTCCATTTTTATATGTTCATTATTTTCTGTGTGCCAGTAAGCAAACTTTGCTCTTGTTACTGTGATTTCCCGTTGTCTGATTTTGCCACATGAATAAGGTTATTTCTGGTTTGTTTTTTTACAACCTCATTTTGTCACCTTACAAATCTTTCATGAACATGCCTCTTAAATGTTTTCTTAATTTCCTCGATAAGTGGTGTTTGATCTTCCTGCAGTGAACAGTATTAAAGTTACATTATTCAGATGCTGCACTTGCCATTAATTGTGTGCTTACATAATATTGATGGAAATGTGTGCTTAACAAGCATTGCAACCATGTAATGAAAAAAAGTTTTTTTTTTTTCTTATTTCAATGATATAAAACAATTTTTCATTTTTGGAAAATGTAATTTAAAATAGCGGTTGTATGTACAATTGTAAATTTAATGTTTTGCTGCTTTACGTTCCGGTGTGGTATAATTTAACAGATATGTGAATGTAGAAAAGTTGCCTTGATAATTGTCTTGTTAATAGTACTCAAAGAAAGCAGAAAAAAATAGCTAGTGGCTGATACTGGGAGTCAAAATCACATTGTGGTAGGAGAAAGCTGTTGCAGTTTTATGAAATCAGTCTTATTACAAAATTTTGTTGCTAAAAAAAAAAAAATCAAGTGAGATTTTTCTATCTAAATTTTTTCTTTTTTATTGTAATTTTATTTCTATTAACACTGTTACATTTTAAATTATTATTCATGGGCTGTCTAGAAAGGCTAAAAATGAAGATAAGAAATATAGATGTAATTTCAGTCCTATCAGCTGTGCATTATGTACTTTGGTGCGTCCTGCCATTCATGGTTTTCCAGAAAGATATTCCTTAAATGTTGTGCTTGTTCTGGTTACCTTGCTCATCTCTCATTAGCCTCTTACTTATCTATGTGCTGAATCCCAGCTAAATATTCTGTCATTAAAAATTGTTGATATTTAGTTGAGAATCATACTTTATAAAGTATGTTTTCTGGTTTGTTTTGTATTGTAGCAAAAGAGTTTATCTGCATTTTGTTTTTGGAAGTTTTCTAAAGCCTTTTACTGTCTTTTTATGTAAATCTTACCACCTTGTATTTTTGTAATAGTGAGATTTTGAAATTGCCGTTTCTTTACCTACGTCATACAAAGTCTGCCTGAGCCAGTGTCCCTCTATTTATTTGCCCCTCTTATGTTAAAGCATACATTCCAAGAAATTCTAAAGATCCTTTTGTCTTTGCTGCTGTACTAGAGTTAGTTTCTAAAGATATGCTGTATATCAGGAAATAGTATGCACTTGTGCCATAAAATTGATTCGATCTCAAGCGATTGCTTTGTTAAGCTGTCTTGATTTTATGTGAGAATGTCATGAGCAGTTACTTTTATTATACTCTCAACAACAGTGTACAAAAATGGAAGTTCCTGATCCTTGACAGATTGTGCCAGCCTTTTCAAGGTTGGGTTTATCCATTTATGTATAGTCTTGCCCACATACACCCTACCCTCTCTTGGGTTGCTTCATTCTATGAGATATTAATTTCATCAGTCGTTCATTTTCTTCTTTCATTAACAAACATGTTGAGAGAAAACTGGTTTACACTTTTTAGAGCTGTTTAATCATGTAAAATATGTAAATATTTCTGAAATTGCAAATTTTCTTTTCCCTTTATATTTTAATTTTAAAAGCACGGGGAACAACTTGATTATCCAGTTGAGTAGAAACATGAAAAATTTCAGAAAAAAAGAGGGGGGGGGAGAAATTAAGGTTTCAATGAAATTCTAGGTTGTCAAAAATTTCAAAGATTCAGATTAATTAAAATAAAACTTACAGGATCATGAAGACTGAGTGACAGTCATATGCAGAGTCTTCTAGATGCATGAACATATGCATGCATGGCCGTAAGTAAATGCAGGAGAAATTTGCATAGCTGTAAGTAAATGCAGGAGAAATTTGATGCTGTATGACAGTGCCATTAAGGAAAATAATACAATGCATGTAGGAGCTGCAAAATATAAAATAAAATAAATGTTGTTCTTTCAGGGTTGTAAGGGATACTATTGTTATATCAAGTGTCATAAACTGAAATGGCATTATGAGTTCATGTTGTACAAGTATAGTGTGCAATCCATCACCGAAAGTTAATTCTAGTGGGGGGGGGGGATAAAAATAATGCACAATTTTTATTTACAGAAATAAATTTTGTGGCTGTGCACAGGCTTCTACTTCATTTGAGATCACTGTCTGTTTTTTACATTGCTTAACACATCTTCATTCCTACAGTATTTATTTCTAATATTGTGTTGTCTGTCCAGATTACTGCTAGTTTATGTGAATGTGGATGATCAGCCCACATTGCTGTCAGCGTTGGTCTTGTTGTTTTCAGTTTCAATGTTCATAAAAGGATGTTCATTTTTAAGAAGCTGCTTTAACTTAGCTGACATGATACTGAAAATAAAATACACATAAGTACATAAAATAGAAAGCCTGTAAATACAGTTCAGTTTTGTGCTAGATACATTTTTTCATTCTGTGTTCTACAATATGATAAATGCGTTCAGTGTTTTCGTGTTCATATGATTTGACAAACCAAACCATGAAGTCACATGCTTGAGTGTGCCTACATTATCCCCACTTCATACTTCATGAAAGCTTGAAGTTAATATTACTATTGTTCAATGTTCCAAATTTGAAGCTTTTTCAGTGTACCACTTCACACATCCAGGAAGCTGTGCCCGCAAGCTACCCAATTTTTTAGGGTTGTCCACTGTGCTTTACAATTTGCTCAGAAACCTTAATTTACCTGTTTGTCTTGGCTGTTCCGCAGGACGGAAACATGATTTACTGATTTCTGTTGCATTTGAATGAAAGAAAAGTGCCAAAAGTTCAAATCTTTGTTTTTGTACTTATCCTCAAGAGATTACAGCTCACAATTTAGTCAACAACAGCTTACACAGTATTTGTGAGCAAACACACTTTTTTTTTTTTATCTACTGTTCAGTGTTTTCATATGTTATTTTTGTGCATGAACCTTATATGCAGTAGAGCTTCATTAATTTGCCATCTGTAGATTTGAAATGCCATTTCATTCATCCTAATTATGAGGTTCTGTGTTCTATTATTTCAAAATCTATTGATTTGAAAGGATATCTAACTCATCCCAGTTATGAGGTTGTTCTATTTTGAAATCTGTTTATTTGAAAGGATAACTAACTCAGCCAATTATATGGTTCTTTATTCCTTTACTTGTGCTTGATTTGAAATGCAGTTGATTTTCAATTTGAATTGAAAATAAACCAATGTAAGTGTTAAATGGTTTAATTATAAAATTATTGAGCTTGAAGTGTCGGTGAGTAACAAATATTACCGAGTTTGTTGTTATTACTTTGATTATACAGGGTGATTCGTAAAGAAGTATACAGTTTCAACTCATTGTAAAACAAGAACAATGTAAGATATTTTATGTTACCTGTAATAGAATTGTAGGGAATGTCAAGTTTTTTTTTTTTTAGAGACTGACGGATGTTCTATGTGTGCACCCTTAGTCACATGACACGCATCGAGCCGGTAATCCATTTCCCCCAAACGTGAGGTAAGATATCTGAATCAAGTGCAGTGATAGTGGCTGTGATACGCTGTTTCAGCTCTGCTAGATTTCTTTCTTTCTCAAAATTCTCCAGGCAGTGGGCTGTGAAATCTGCACTTCACGACTCACCCTCTGCGGTGATTTTCCCGGGCTTTATTGAATGGCGGTGCAAACACTATCGACGACTTCTGACACATGCGGTCGTCCAGGACTTTCAAGTTTGCACCTACAACCAGCAGTTTCAAATTTTTTATGCCAATCGTAGATAGATTTTCTGGTTGGAGGTTCTTTTCCGAATCGTGATCGAAAATGCTGTTGCACAACAGTTAGATTCTGTTTTGCTCAATTCAAGAACACAATGCCTTCTCCACTGCAGACGCTGCCATTTTGACTGACTAGTCACGTGACATGCACGCTATTGCTTACGTCACTTCCCTCAGTAGCGGGACACAAACTTTATGAGTACTTCTACCTAACGGTTCGCAGTTGTGGCCCGTGTCTTCAACTGTTACTGTTTTACAGCATCTGGAAACTGTATACTTCTTTATGAATCACCCTGTGTGTGTGTATATATATATATATATATATATATATATATATATATATATATATATATATATATATATATAGCTTCTGTTATGAAGGTGCAATGAGTCCTTGATAGCTATGGTCTTGTCCTCTTGGTCAGCAGCAGGAAAAACTTGTCAAGGAAGCTTTATATGTGAAGGGTAAAAATAACACAAGACATTCATGTATAGTTGTGCTTGCTAATGTTGTTCAGTGGTTAGGTGGCCTATATTGCAGGCTACATGCATCTAAACCCAGGGTTTCTGGGTTTGAATGTAACTGAATTTCAGGTTTCTGTCTTTGCATACAGCTGCATTAAAGGTTTCTGAGTTTGCATGCTGCTGAATTTGAAACCTGGTGTAAGGCACTGGCTGTCATTTTTATTCTTGGTATTGTGGGTATTGTTTCTACTATTATATTAGTGAGCCAAATTTGGATGGGCAACTCCTTCTAGCCTTAGATTTTGATGCTCATGGGTGTCATTAAACTCTGAAAAGGGTGAAGGGTTAGTAGCGTGAAAATTCAGGACGTTGTTGGGTTTTCATGTTCTCCTTGTATATTCTGTCTACGGTAGTGGAGGGAAAGGGTAACATGTTAGGAAAACAATAGTCAATAAGTAGCAAGTAACTTGAGGAAGCCAAGAAAAGGGGGAAAATAAAATAGGAATTGTCCAATGAATATCCACTCCCTTTCTAACCTTGCTGATAGATTTAATGAACCAAGTATCCATCATAATAAGCAAGCATTTTTTACTTAATTCAGATTATCCTTTGTTTTATTTAAAGCTTGTTTTCTGTGCCCAAGTACTTCGAATATATAATGTTTTACTGTAATTTGATTTCTGTCATGATTTAGGAAACTGTGTGTATGGAGATGGACGGCTTGTGAATGCATTCTTCCAATATCGAATTTGTCTTTCATTGTGTTGAACTTTTTTTTTTTTTTACATGTTACTGTCATCCATTTTTTCTTAAACGCTACTTGTTTGGAAGAAAGTCAGGTTGCAGGTTTATTTACTCATAACACCCAAAATTTTATTTTAAAATATTAAAACAAACCAGATTTCAAATGTCAGCTCATTTTTTTCATTCTTGAAGTCATGTTTTTTTTTCAAGTTATGTCTTGGAAGTAGGTTTGTGAAAACGTGTAGTATTTTAAATTATAATTGTTTGTTTGTAATTCCTGAGTCAAGGACATATTTGGCCAAAGAGCACTGTGACATAATGCATATACACAAAAGATTGGCTCAGGCCAAACTATGTAGTTGTTGGTGCACAGATACACTAAGTCATAAATCGCAGCTGTGATGGAAAAAAACCTTAAGGACGTAACTTTTGTGAACTTAGTTAACATGTTATAAACTTTATATATAACCTTGCAAAATTTGGTGGTCCAACCTTTATAAAGCCTATGATCATATTATTAAAAAAAAAAAAAAAGGTGAAAGAACAGTAGCAGACTAGTTATGTCTTCCAGCCACTTTGCTTGATATAATTGTTAATATCATTCCCTGTTATTTCGTGAGTTATTTTATGTGCCGAAAAAGATGTAAATAGAAGTCAAGATTTTGTTTATAAGTGTATTGTTAATTTGTCAAGGAAGTATTGCAGACCATCTGATTGTAACTCATTTTGTAATGTTTTGTATATTTACTTGGCATGTGGTACATTTTTTGAAGAAAAAAATGTTTGAGAGCTAAGCACCATCTTATAGCAATAACATTCCTTTGACAAAAGCAGCTTGAAGCTTGGCAAGTGATTGGGGTATGTGAATTTATTTAAGAGCAAATGGAGTTGTTTTGTCCTGTGAGCCATTGTTTGTCCTGTCAGTGGTGTGTTGTATGTTTTGTCATGATCTGAAAAGCTGATTTCTTTTTTGTTTTGTTCTGTTGAACATGTAATTTAGAAAACAAATACATTCCATATATATAAATATATACATAGATTTGTGATTTTTTTACAATATCAAACTTTTATTGTAATTTAATATTTAAAATAACATTTCATTACCTATCATCTGTGATGATATTTTGACAAGAGGCTTTTGGAACCTCCAGCTTCATTGTACTTAAAACTGCTTGTGCTTTGCACGAACCACTATATCTCTGTACATATTGGCATGCATTTGTATATTTTGACTCTAACTATGCACTTCAACCTGTTGGAACATTGCACAAGCCATGTGAAGAAATTGCAGCTTTAATTGCTGTTAGAGTGAACTAAGCAGTTATTGCACGAGAGAAAGACTGATGTGAATTATAGAAAAGATTTCTGTGCTTATTGCTGTAAATAATCGTCTCACAACTAAAATCATGGACAATAATATGCTTTCACACTAGAAGCCTGCATTATTTTTCAACAAGAGTAGAGGGGTATTTGAAAGGTTACTAAAAATAAAATTTCTGTTAGTAGTTGCATTGTCAGCTGCTAAGTTCTCTTTGCATTGTGGTGTGAGATTAAAGGTTTTATTTCTGTCACATGGTGGTGGTTTTTTACAGTTAACTATTTTTCCCTCCATTTGTTATAAATTTTTGTAACTATTGGAAATTCTACAAAGTACATAACATAAAAGTTATAGTTATCCATGGTTTAAAAAGCCAGTTTTCAAAACTTATCTGGTGTGCAAATGTTTATACATATAAAACATACAGATTATACACCTGTGTTTTATTCACAATCAGTAATGTGGAATATTATTAGAGGCTAATAAAATGCTGTTACATGACTTAAATGTCATTCAGAAAAAAAAAATTAGAATTCAGATGACATGGAAATTAGCATTGTGTCAAAGGTGTTTATCTTGTTTATTTTAATAATTTATGTATAAGTGTTTAAAACACTAGAGTGGAAAGTTGGGAAAGCATTGATGTTTTTGGCAAGCAATGTACACACACGTAGATCCACAAAGATTGCTCAAACAAAGATTACACCAATGGCCCAGTTTTGGCTAACACTCAAAGCTTGTATGCGAATAATTAGTGGTTTTCTCAAAACTTAAGACAGTCTGGGGGTAAAATTTGTGTTCCCTGATGCCCCATGCAGGAAGGATTTTTCTATCATGCTTGAGTTACAAGAGTTAAAGGGCTAAATCAAATTGTACTTTTGTACCATTCACTGCAAATTGGGTAACATCAAAGAAAACATCTTTGTGATGTTCGATTAGCTGATGAGTTTTTCCAGTGCCACTTATGCAAAAGGAATTACACGTATACCACATATATACAGGAAATATTTCCATAAAGAAAAGCTGAAAACATCTTAGTAAATTGATATGGTATAAACAATTTTCAGGAAAAATATTGTTTCAAATGAGCATTTTAGAAGCAAGATATAGTGTAGTAAATTGATATGGTATAAACAATTTTCAGGAAAAATATTTTTTCAAATGAGCATTTTAGAAGCATGATATAGTTCCTAGACCACATGTGCTACCATTTAGTGGAAAATGAGTTCCTGTGGAAAATCACAAAGCATATGGTTAATGGTGATTTGGTTACATATGGTTTACATTAAAAGAATTCTTCCTGTCTCTGATTATTGACCTAAAAATTTAATATTCACCAAATAGCAAGGAAATTTTGATAGTTGTTACATCAATCTAGTGCAAAAAAATATGTTTTTGAACTTCAAATTTTGAAAGCTCGGGTGTCAAATATGAATGCATTGATGTTATTTCTTCTAGTAGGAAAGTATCACATGTTAAGCCAGAATGTAAGAGAACAACATTTGTCTTTGTTACATCTAGCTAGTGTTTAAAGAGTGTTCATATTTGGCTAGTAAAAAAAATTATCAAACTTAAATAGCAAAATTAATGATCTCCAGTAAAAAAAACCTCAGAACCTGGAAAATTTTTATTTGTAATAATGGCTATAAATATAGAAAAAAAAAAAAAATCCAACCAGGCTTTCAGAAGTAGAGATATTGCACAAAATGCAAAATTATTTGACACAACCTCAA
This sequence comes from Macrothele yani, assembly GCA_039090855.1. Classification (NCBI taxonomy): domain Eukaryota; kingdom Metazoa; phylum Arthropoda; class Arachnida; order Araneae; family Macrothelidae; genus Macrothele; species Macrothele yani. Next base: position 76,160,855 of record CM076993.1, on the reverse strand, counting down.
AGAATGAACATTTGTACCATCTTGCAGAAAACTTGCACTGTACAAAGTGGAAATTGCAATGTTTTGCTTATTGTTCCAGTTATCCAATGTAATTTTTTTCTGACTAAAAACAGCAAAAAGACGTAAGTGCATCTGCACAGTTTTTCTGCAGTGCCATGAAACTGCCAACAGCATAACTCATTGCCCTAGTTAATGAATGTAACAGGAAAGGGCTTACATTTGGTGCATGAAAGGGCTTACATTTGGTGCATACCCTTTCAGTGCTAGACTGAAAAGGTATGCACTGCATACTCAAGAAATTTTGAAAAAAGTAGAGAGTATGCGCCGCGTTCTTTCAAGAAATCAAAAGGCAAAAAACAGTATTAATCGAATCGTGCAGAAATTCCACATTTCGATACGCTTTAAAGAAATATAAAAGAAAATCCCCGTTCTCCTATTAAGCAAATATTTACGGCTGTTTTTCCATGCCTAATGTTAATGCTGTGTTTTTAAACAATCGTCACCTTCTGGCGTCAAAACCCGTGTGAATTTTGTCTTGCAGCCCGACGCCAACGGTAGCTTTAGCATATCGTCCAACGAAAACCTAAAAAGAACCTTTTAAATCATTATATAAACCAGTGTTGCCAAATGTGGCTACTTTTTGCCGACTGGGCTACTTTTTAGTCTCTTTGCTGCTTTTATCTTTTATAGTGGCATCTTAACGGGTGGGCCAACTGAGCCTGGGTCTATGGCCCCCAGATTAATGGCAAAGTTTGATTTTTTGGGGAAGGGGGGGGGTCATTTTTTTTTTTTTTTTTTTCAAAGCTTAGAGGTTAAAAATTAAGCAGTACATAGCATAGCGCAGACAGTCAGGATTGGTTAAAATTCATTAACTGAAAGAAAGAATTAAGTCGCTTCGTTTTAAGCATTTCTGATGTTGCAAGAAATCATATCTCGCACTGTATCAATACTCAAGTGTGCAGCCTTTCAATGAACAAGTCCTACGATCAAACATTATTTGAAGACTACAAACGTTAATTCTCATTCAATTTCGGAGATTTATTCGTCGATTAAAAAAGGTTTGCATTCAACTTTTCCAAATACGGAAATAGATATGAGCATGTTCCTTTCGATGTTGATCATTTACTACACTGGTGTTGAACGATCTGTCTCCGAATTCATATTGATTAAATCATCGTTTCCAAATTCCATGACAGAATCAAGACTTAACGTATTTGCCGTGGCTACTTTTATCATTATTTTCCATCAAAAATGAGCTACGCAAGAATTGGACTTTTCCGATGTGTTTAAAGAAATCATCATTGTCAACCATTATCAATCCACTGCTGGACGAAGGTCTCTCCAAGTTTCTTCCACAATGGTCTGTCTTGTGCCAGTCTCCTCCGTGTCACTCCCGTATACTTTCGAATTTCATCCACCCATCTTCCATGTGGTCTTCTGGGTCTTTTCCTGTCCCTTGGAATCCAATCTAAAATTTCGGCTGTCCATCGATGGTCTGTCCTTCTGGCAGTATGTCCAGCCCATTGCCATTTCAGGGATTTAACTCTGATCATGATGTCTTCCACTCTTGTCATTTTTCGGATCCACAAGTTCCTCTTCTTATCTCTCCTGGTTACACCAAGCATGCACCTCTCCGTGCTGCTTTGAGTTGTCTGCAGCCTTTGTATGTCTCTTTTAGTTAAGGTCCACGTCTCTGCACCATACGTAAGCACTGGAAGGATGCATTGATCAAACACTTTTCTTTTAAGACATAATGGCATATTGCTCTTGAAAATTATGCTCTTTCTTCCAAAAGCTATCCAGGCAAGTTTTATACGACGATTAATTTCTTCATCAATGTGACCCTCACTTGATATCTGCTGTCCAAGATAAACGTATGTGTCTGTTATCTCCAGCTTTTCTCCATCAATCGATAAATCTTCATTTCTTGTAAAAGCATTGAACATCACTTTTGTCTTCTGAAAGTTCATTTTTAATCCCACTTCTCTACTCTTGTCAGCAAGTTCCTGGATCATACTCTGAAGCTCTGATGGGGTAATTGCAAAAATGACTGTCATCAGCAAAATGAAGGTGGGTTAGATAATCTCCATTGATCTTTATCCCTTTGTTTTCCCAGTTAAGTGATTGAAAGACACTTTCCAATGTGGCATTAAAGAGCTTCGGGGATATGGTGTCACCTTGTCTCACTCCTTTTCCAATTTTTATGTGTGTTGTATTTTCAAACAGCCGAATCTTTGCACTTGCATTTTCATAGATGTTATTAATAATATTAATGTATGCATCTTCAATACCGCAGGATTTCAGAGCCATTGTAACTGCTGATGGTTTCACTGAATCAAAGGCTTTTTCATAATCGATAAAAGTCGTGCACAATGGAAGTTCATATTCCCTTGCTCTTTCAATTAGTTCTCTCAGTACGTGGATATGATCTATTGTGCTGTAGCCACTCCTGAATCCATCTTGTTCTCTCAGTTGAGCCATGTCCAGTGTCACCTTCAAGCGGTGTGAAAGAACTTTAGTGGATTTTATAAACCACTGATAGGAGGCTGATAGGTCTGTAGTTCCTGAGATCCTCAAAGTCACCTTTTTTATGTAGCAAGATCATTGTAATGTTGTTCCAATGCTCAGGAATCTTCCCTTCATTAAGGCATAGAGTGAAAATTTGGGCGAGTACTGTTTCGATTTCTCCACTTGCTTCTTGTATGATGTCTACAGTAATTCCATCTTCTCCTGGAGCTTTTCCCCACTTCATGTTCTTGATTGCATGTGCAACTTCTGCTGGGAGGACTGGAAGAACTCTGGTACTGGTACCTTTCATGATGTCTGGAGTACATGTATCATCCCTTTCATATAATTTGGAGTAGAAATCTTTCACTCTTGTCAAAATTTCGCCTCTATTTCTTGTTACAGAACCATCTTCTTTTCTCAGTGCCATAATCTGTTTTCTTCCCTTACTGAGATGTCCCTTTGCTATCTTTAGGCTTTGGTTGTTTTCAATTGCTTTCCTTACGAGTTCACAGTTGAATTTCCTTACGTCTTCAGTGATTCTTTTTCGTACTGTCGTGCATAGCTCTATATATTCCACTTTGGAAGTCACATCTTCTTTAGTTGTCCTCATCTCTCTTCTTTTTTGCATCAACATTTTGGTTTTTCCTGATAATTTGTTCACATGCAACTTGTTCTTAGACCCAGCTAATTTTGTTGCTGTTTCCATAAGAGCTTTGGTTACTTTTCTGTTAACTTCAGAAATATCTACTTCTTCCGATGTTAGGCCTTCTAAAGCAGAGAATCTGTTCTTCAGTTCCAACTTGAAGGTATTTGTTACTGACCCATGGCGGATATTAGAAATTTCTTCAAGAAATTCATTGAAATACACACCTTTTTAGCAAGTTATAGAATAAAACATTCAGGTAAAATAGAATAAAAACATGCATAATAAATACAGCCCAAACACAAGGCCAGGTAGGAAGAATTCAGCGGTGAGGGACAGAAAACAGAGATATTACATAGTGGGCATATCCAATACCGAAGAGGATACTGAGTAATCACTGGGTCTCCAAAACTGACACCAACGTAAACACAGGAAGCAGAACAGCGGAGCCGGTAGAGGGGAGGGGAGGGGGAACAGGAAGAGACCAACTCAGCCTCTGGAACATTCTGCAAGAAACTGAGCAGCAGAGATCAGGTCTGAGGACATAAAAGTAAGCCTATTATTGCAGACGAGAAATTTAGAATTTGTCCGGGTATAAGTTCGAAGCTCTTGCAAAATGTATGACACCTGGGAAGCAACGTCGGCTGGACGGTTTGTACATTGAGTGAGATAAGGAGCATAGTCAAACCACTCATCGCGGGCAAGTGCAAAAAGAAGAAAAAGTTGCTGGTAAGATAAAGGCGCGGCTATGTCAACAGTTTGACAAAACTGTTGGAACAACGCCTGTAAGGCAGCCTCCGCAAGTTCAATTGGATCATCAGTGATCCCACACCCTCTCGGAGATGCAGGAGGAGAGCGAGTTCGGGATGAGGACCTGGAACGATGAACACGCGGGCGACCACGCTTAGCCGTGCCCTCTGAGTGTTTAAACGTGCTTCGCTTATTGCCACAGGAGCGAGAATCACTCCTGGAGACAACGCTGAGAAGCCGGAGGAATAGCACCAGATGAGGCAACTGGAGCGACAGCATCAAACGTAACAGGAAATTTCATAGCCGAAGAATCATCAGTCGGAGCAGCCGATGAAAGCACTGGGTCAGATGCAACATTCCCGTCATCCAGGTCCGATGGATCTGAAGGAACCGAAGTGTGAGACACTTGAAGCGGAGGGAATTGTTCCACAGAAGAAATCGTAGGAGTCGAAGAAGTAGCATCGTGATCCGACAGAGATGTCAACGGAGAAGCGTCCCAACCCAAAGGCGCAGTCGTCTGTCTAGCTAGCGATGGCGGAGTAGAAGCAAGAGCAGGTCACACCGCTTTGTGATGTCCAGACACCGTACAAATATTCACAGTAATGAGAAGTGATGCGACGGATTTGACCATCACACTTTACAGTTAATTTCGTAGGGCAACGAGCAATATGGTCAGGGGAGGCGAAGACCATCTGGGCTGTTCGTCGGACGCTCAGGATTGAGCGATCCGCCGTATCTCGTGGTGCTGCAGAAAAAGTGCTAATGCGGCCGACAGTGAAGAGGGTTGTGTATATCATTGTGTCCGTCACCTCTGAAGGAACGGGGTAATACTAGCTGATGACTTTACCTGCACCGTCAAAGTGCTGACTTCGCAGGGAAATGCGGAACTCTCTCGAATAGTTTGGGATTGATAGGATCCCTGACGGCGTTCCGACAGCTTGCCTGTCTGTCACCGGAAACCACAGTCTTCCACTCGGACAGATTCGGTCTAGTGACCTGTGGGGATCTGCCTCCCCCACGGGACCGGTACCTTACACCCTTCTGTCACAACCCGTGTGTGCGACGTGCTATGGGCAGTTGGGGCAAGCAACTTTCTCAAGAAAATCCCATCTCGTGGCCGGGAGATCGCCCGCCAACGCGAGTTTGTTTGGGACAGATGTCCTTAGGAATCTTGAGTAAATACAACCACATGCACATTTCACTATGAGGGTCTCATGCACCCCTCTCACAATATTCAAACACTAAGAAATTTTAAAACACATCACAAAAACAACATTTTCTACAGCGCTAGGGCCAGTGCTGTGGTGATTACCCTGGGCCAGGGTCCTCAAAAACACCTTGGTCAATAGACCCAAAAGCTCAATACCGAGAGCGACGTACCTCCGAGGGTACTTCCATCTGTCAACCACAGTTGACCCGACTCTTCCTTTGCTCATGTTCCCTAATAAGACTAGGGCATGTCTGAAACTGGAGTGTGAGACGTCCAGTGTCAGTCGGAACTTGGCATTCGCAGCGGTGCAGTTGCTGCATTTCGGTGCGGCTGCACACTGGTGGTGCTGGTGCCCAACTTCACAATTGCCGCACCTTGCATCTGTCTCGGGGCAGTTGCCTCGGAAATGGCCGAAGCCATTACACCAAAAGCACCTGACCTCCCTCAAAAATTCCTTTAGACGGAGCACTGACCAACCCAAGTTCAGTGTCTTCCGCCTCACCAAGTGCTTGAAGGCCTTGGGATCCACGTCTGCCACCCAGTGGACCCTACCTCCCTTGCCCTTGATGGGAAAACAGGCTTTGAACCCGTTCTCGAGCTCTGGGTTCTGCCCGCAAACCGCCTGCTCGAACTCTTTCCCTGAGAGATCCCCGTCGACCCCATACACTATCAACCGGGGGTTTCTCTTTCGTGGGGAGTGTGCAATCCTTGGTCAGCGGGATTGCTTCTCAACTCCTGGGCAAGGCGGTCAAGCTCCCGGGATGAGAACATTCCACCGCGACCCCTCCTTTCCTTATGCTCCGAAAGCTCTTGACCCCTATCTGCAGTTTAGTTGGATTTACTGCAGTTTTCAGGGTCTTCTTCGTGTCCTCTGAGGACGCACTCTCAACTGTCGGGTAGACTAAAAGCACGTGTCTCCTGTCTCCCGACTTTGCCTTCTTTTTAATCTCAATCGGGGCGGGCGAAGGCCCTTTCGCCTTGCTAGCCACTTCGGCGTAGGAAACCACTTTCGCGTCGGCTTCGCAGCCCGGCTCCTCCCGCACGGACAGCCTGCCTTTGACATAGGCTACCCGTGCTGCTTGCTCGTAACAAGCCTTCTTAATACTGCTCAGGGCAGCTTTCACTTTTTCTCTCCCTGAGGAAGTGACCCGCGAGTCTAAGAGAGCGGACTCAACTTCCCAGGTGAGGTTGAAAATAAGGCACACAAACGCCTCAGGTGTAAGCACCGGGGGTGTCTTGGGATGTGTACTTCCCACCAGAGAAACCTCTGGTCAACCCGCGGACGACCCCACAGGAGCCCGAGAGGGTTCGGGCTGGGGTGGTGTTTAGCCCTTCCTTGCCATGGGCGGAACTGGCAAGGGGGTGCTTACACCGCTAGCTGACAGACTGCTCAGTCGAGGCTCCCTTCGTGGGTGTAGCGGCTTTAGAGCCCTTCGCTGGGGGAAGCGTTTTTGACGGTTTCCCCCTGGCGTTGGGCTCTACCTTCCGGCTGTTCTCGGAAGAGGGGCTAACCCCTTTAGCACTGCCGACAGGGCTTGGTAGTGCTTCTGCCGCTACCTTCTGCGTCCGGGTTGTCCCGGACGATTTGGGGACTGACCCCTTAGATTTCACTCTACCCTTCTGGGTAGCTGACATCTCTGTGAGGGAGATGAAAAACAAAATTTTCTTCTAAGTACTGAGTGGGTACCCAGAGGTTCTCCCACTCTAGTCAAACCTTAGAAGCCGGGCTTTGGGCGGACGAGGAATCGAAGGGTTCCTTCGTCCGCGGGACCAGAACGGCGACGACGTACCCGAAACTGATACCAGAGTTTCAATGCGGGCTGAACGGAACTTCGCCCTCACAAGGGCGTTTTTACTAAGTCCTGTCACTGCACTAATTTCTGGGGAACATAAGGAGCCCCGTTTCTTAAAAGAAAAATCGCGAGATCGGGATGTAACCGCGTCTCGCGGTTGAAATCTTCAGTTCTGCTTTACAGTGCAGTATTGCTCAACCAAGTCTCACACTAAGAACTCTCACCCGGTCGGTATCAGAGTGACCGGTCAAGGAACGGGATAAGACTAAACAGCGACAGTGCGCTGTGAAACAGGTTCAGGAAAAAACTGATTTCGAATCATCAGTCCGGTTTGAAGAACAGAAAGAGCAAAGGCAGCCTCCGTGAAGTACACGATCACGAACTGTAGACGACGTGATATATGTAAGATCACAGAGGAAGAGAACATTCGTTTTACGGCAGTGGCATAAATCTTTAGAGGTGTGTTTGGCAAGGCTTCAAAACTGATCTCTTGCGCGAGAATCGAGGAAAAGAGGCCCCCGCAGAAGAATCCAGCGGGAGATCAAGGGTAATCTCATCGTCGTCACGTCGTAGAAAAGGTTGTAGAGACACAGCATCCGCATACACGGGGGTCAGTGATGCGCGGGAAGGCCGCCCCGGTGGCGCAGTGGTCTAAGGCGTTGACCTCTGATCATTCGTCCGTAAGGGGTCCGGGTTCGAATCCCGCTCAGGCATGGATGTTGTGTTTGTCTTACGGCACTGGCTCTCTCCCTTCCCTGGAGCCAGTGACCCTAAATTAGGGACGGGCGACTGCTTATAGCCCATTGAGTTGCTCACGGTGGTCGTTAAACCTCCAATCAAAAAAAAAAAAAAAAAAAAAAAAAGATGCGCGGGAAGCTACAGCAGCAGTGACCGCAGAATAAGACGAGGACTGCTGTTGAGAAGCTGAGTGTATAGGATGAACACTTTCAGAAGTATCCATGACGTCATCGTTCTTCACAAGTGGCGAACTATCACACGAGCAGGCAGTCTGAGGAACACCAGAAGCACAGCGTGATGACGCACTGGAGGAAGGTGGCTGAGCGACGTCACCGGTTGAGAGACTAACATCGGAAGTGAGGAAAGCAGACTCATTATCCCCACCAGATGACGCCATTACTAATGGCGGCACCCAGTAGTTCCTCTGGCCAGTTCGACCAGAGAATGAAGAAAATAACGTGCTCACGGGCTTGTAAGTAGAACTGAATGAAGCACGATAACTTTAAACGCACAGGAACACAAAAAATAGAACTCAAAAATCACTTTGAGCACGAAAATTCGGAGCTAAGAGCGAGACGCTCGTGATGTCGTAGCTGTTAGAAAACAGTGTTCCATCATGGTCTCCCAGAAAAATTTGTTATAAAGAACATAATCGCGCTGACTACAGACGGAGCTAGTGTGATGGTAAGAAAGTAGGGGTCGTGACTAAATTTCTGTAAAAAATTCCTGAATTATTCTGCTGGCACTGCATGTCGCATCGTTTATAACTTTCAGTGAACGATGTTAGAAAGTCGTTAGATGTGTGAATCGTTTTATGTCTTTTATAGATAAACTGTATTCCTTTTACTCAGCATCGCCAAAAAAAACACGCTGGCATTCAATGAAATATCCGTCGAACTTTGTGTGAAATTCGGCAGAATTGGACGAGTACTTGGAATCAGGTGAAATTGTGTAGCTTTCGTACAGTTAAGGCTGTTTGGACATCCTACATAACATTGCACAGTCATTTTTCAAAAATTGCTAGTCCGGAGTGCTTGGGGTTAGAAAAGAAGCTTGTGTGAACATCCGAGTTCTTACAAGACCTGGCGCTTTTGTATGATGTGCTTTACGAGCTCTCCATTTTGTTCGAAATTCTACAGCCGCGGGAAATAACAATTGCGAAAGTCAATCAAGAAACACAACGAACGATACGTATTATAAAATCCTTCAAGGAAACCAGTTGTGAGAAAACTAATGATGCTGTTGTTTCAATAGAAAACGGAAATTTCTACAACATGAAAATTGTGAAATCCAAAGGTGGTATTAACGAACATCAATTTCTGCAAGCTGTAGTTGATCGTATGACAGAGAAACGTGTAGCTAGCAAGGAACCCTTGGTATAAAGGATTCGAACGTTATAGAAAACTTTCTTTCAAGTGATTCTTCCACATGCGGTAACATTGGAGAAGCGGGGGTAAACGTGTAGCCCGAAGGTTTGACTTTTGTTAAACTGATTGCATTTTACAATTCCAGTTAAAAAATTGGAAGTTGTCGCTCATGAAACTTATTCGATCAATTCCGTGTTCCACTGCGGAATGCAGGCGAGGTTTTAGTGCTACGAATACCATTGTAACAGATTTACGAAGCAGTTTGATCATACAACACGTGTCGAATTTGCTTTTCATTCGTGTAAACGGACCAGACGTTATACATTTTAACACGGTACCATACACAAAGTTATGGTTCAAAAGCCACCTAAATGCTACTGATGAGTGATGTGGAGGTATCATTAAATCAGAGCCAAAAAAACCGGGCTTTGTTTTTTCAAAAACTGTTTAAATGAATTTCCTTTTTTGTTTTTTATTATCAAAAGTGTGTTTTGTATGTTTTTTGTAAAACGAGTACATAATTATTAAAATAATTCTACCTAGATAAAACGTTTTTAATGAAAAATTTAAAACTTTTATCTAGCTAGAATTATTTTGTTGCCCTTGATACAAGAAGTGACTAAGGAATGTACGTTTCGTTTTTGCGAGGAAACAAAAGTGTTACATATATTATATAGTATTATTAAACATATTAATATTTAAAAAGTTAGGAAAAATTCATATTCTGTCAAGCTGTTGTGAAAAAATCAACTTCAGGGCGCCCCCCCCCCCCTTGTAACACCCACCAGATGCTCCGCCCTTGGAACCCAATATGCACCGCATATTCTCAGTAATTTTCTTCAGTCTATCTCTGAGTGGCAGATTCGTTCGTATTATTTACGCTAAATATACGGAACCGTATAAAATCAGAGGTAAATGCAAATTATATACACGAATGATTTTCTTTTTTTGAAACAATGAATCAATTTTTCAAACAGAAATATCTGTCTCAAATTGCAGTAATTCACTCATATAGTTCTTTCGTATTTGCATACCAATTTAAAACTTGACTCGTAAGGTAATTTTCTGGTTGATAAATAATTCAGAATTACTTTGATTTTAACGCAAAGACATGTTGAACTTTAATCAACATTATCTACAAATGTTGATTAAAGTTCAAATGGCACAGATTCCATCTTGGACAGGTAAGTACCGATTTTGAAATTCAATTTTACTTTAAAAAGGAAAGGAGGAAAACATGTTTGCTCTACTGGTAAGGTTGAAGAAGACACTGTTAGAAATATGAAAACATGCATTTCATTAGAAAAAAATTATTACAAAATATGAAATCGCCCTTTTCCATTATTACCGAATACAGTTTCCGCCGGCGGACGGATGAAGACGTCTAAAAAATAGCGAAAAAACGTTTCTCGTTCGCCGCAGCGAAACAACTAGGGCTATGGATTTTCTGTAGTCCCGCAGTGACTACAGAAAATCTGTAGCACTTGGAGTGTCTGTGATAGTAGTAAACATATAACAGCCAAAAAAACTAAAAATTATTGATAAAACAAAAACCGATTCTAGACGCTGGGTTTGAAAACGGGACATCTGGCAGCTATGATATATACAGGGCTCACAACGGGTTCTGACCTTAAAAATAGTTATGCCGCCTCAGTGGTCTAAGAGATGGCTTCTGATCATTCGTCCGAAAGGAGTGCGGGTTCGAATCCCGTAAAGCATGGATGCAGTGTTTGTCTTTTGGCACTGGCTCTCTCCATTCCCTTGAACCAGTGGGCCTAAATTAGGGACGGGCGACTGCTTATAGCCCATTGAGTTGCTCACGGTTGTCGTTAAACCTCCAATAAAAAAAAATAGTTGAAATGTTGTAGTGATCGAAAACTCCTGGATTTCCACAAATTTATGTTTATGTACGAATTCATTTCTTTTACGCAGTCGAACTGTGATATATACACGGTCGTATCAGAATAATATGACCTTTCCCGGAATCATAGTGTCCCCGCCCAGGCGCGTCACAGAGTGCACGTGACAAGGTCGACCACACGGAGATATAAACGACCGGCCAGTACAGGTGAGCAATAGTGTGTCACGTGAGCACAATGGGCAGAGGTAGTGATTTGACGAACGATCAAAAAGGAATGATCATCGGCTACCGTGCTAAGGGTGGAAGCATCTCAGAAACAGCAAACTTTGTGGACTGTTTGTGAGGTGCTGTAGTAAGGGTGTACCAAGAATGGACCGCTGGCACACCAAGTATCTCCCGACGTCATAACAGTGGAGCCCCAAAGGCCATCTACCATAGAGCAGAACTTCGATTGGTAAAGGGCAATCAACGAGTAACAGTGCAGCGATTAACCAAGCAAATGAACGTTAGGGTAGCCAGGTACGTATCCCCGATAACGGTTGAACGAACTCTGTTACGCATGGATCTCCCACGTCAACGCTGCATCAAGGCACCCATGTTAAACCAGGTCCATCGGCATCACCGCTTGCAGTTCGTATGGGATTACCGTCATTGGACAGTGGAGGAATGGGAAAAAGTTTCTTTTTCCGACGAATCGAGGTTTCTACGCCACAGAAGTGACGGGCGGTGGCGAATACGACGTCGCACACACGAGAACCAACACCCAGACACGCTTGTCGGTCAAGTACAGACCAGCGGTGGCAGTGTGCATATCCGGGGATGTTTTCCTGGTATGACCTTGGACCGCTGGTGCCACTGGGTGTGTCCCTGAACACCAATGGCTACCTGTCCATCCTCACTGACAACATGCATCCCTTCATGTTGGACGTTTACTCTGGTCGTGACGGTGTCTACTAACAAGCCAATGCGTCCTGCCACGTAGCTAAGGGGTGCGTGACTGGCTTCAGGAACACGTTAGTATGTCTCCATTCTTCCTTGGCCTGGAAAAAATAAGATGGCCGCCCCGGTGGCGCAGTGGTCTAAGCGATAGCCTCTGATCATTCGCCCGAACGGGGTCCTGGTTCGAATTCCGGTGAGTCATGGATTTTGTTTGTCTTACGGCACTGGCTCTCTCCCTTCCCTGGAACCAGTGACCTTAAATTAGGGACGGGCGACTGCTTATAGCCCATTGAGTTGCTCACGGTGGTCGTTAAACCTCCAATAAAAAAAAATAAGATGAAGGAATGTACCAACTTTTTTCCTGTTTGCTTTATTTCATTCTATTTGCCTTGATATATATATATGTCTGATATTATTGCTCAGTACTTCTGTTGAACTTCTGTACTTCTGTTGAACTTCCTTAAAATAATAGAGAACTTAGAAGAAAATTCCATACCACATCGGACGTCTCCTGGTACAAGGTCCGCGTACAGCCTCTTGGCACATGGGACTGTTACGAAAAATGGGTTACTGTTCCAGGAGTTGGCTTCTGAGGAGAGGGGAGCCAGTCTTCGTTTACATTAAGTTCTCCATTAGGAATTTCTGTTCGAATTCAAAGTAAAAAACATGAAAATTAAAAAAAATTATTGTTGGTAATTCTAGTTTATACGTATGATATGAAGTTCAGTAAGTGTTCAGACGGACGATGTATGGCATGCAAAGGGATGCACCCTTCACACATTAACTTACAGAATTTAGTACATCCTAAGTTCTGCAAAACTAAGAATGTAATTACGTAATAATGTGCAAAGAAAGTGACAAGAAGTACGTGGGACAGACTGCGAACCAGCTAAATATTAGGCTGAATGGACTTAGGTCCGATATTCGGCGTTTGAAAAATGCAAAGGACATAGAATTGCAGCACTATCAAAAATATGACTTTTGTTATACATATGTAAAAATACCTGCAATAGAAGAGGTGTTATAAAAAATATTAGAGCTGGAAAACCTATTTATACTACACTGTCAATCCATCTACCCATATGGATTAAACGAAATCTTCAACGGTAAAAGGCACTATATGATTAGTGAGACAGCGGAAGCTGTTACCTATCATCTATTTAGGCTAAAACCCTTCAGTGAAGTATCGCTAAGATCAAGAGGATATTGGGGTAATGGTAGTCGCCCATTGTTGACTTTCTGTAATTGCTCGATCAACTAGATAACTGTATAAATAACCTAGTTAAGAATTTCAAGAAAGCTATTTTTTCAATTAATATCAGAAAGGCTAAAGCTCTATGGAAAGTACATTGTACTTATGGATATCAAAACCTAATACAAGATCTTTTAAAATTCAGATTGGGCTCAAATTTTGGTATTAAGACAAAAAACCATTTTATAAATTATTGTGTAATTCAGTTCCTGGACAAAATATATGATCAAGTTAACTTCAACAAAATCTTCTCGGAGTGTCAGGAACAACTGTCATTGGAGGAAAGAAGAGCACACTATTGGGTTCAGGAAACACAATAAGGTATATTTCTTACCTTTCGATGTGACGCCAGGTTTTAGGCTCGTTTAATCCATAGTGAGTAGAAGATCATATCCAAACCCCAAAAAAAAACCCTGCTAGGAGAGCTTCATCACAACCTTTTATTACAATAACAAAGCACAGCACATTGACAACGAACAACCATCAATAACGAGCAAAGCATTCAGGGACCCTCGCAAGAGTATCTCCTCCTCATCATCCAGTTCACTTGAGTTGAGTTCAAAATACAAAATGACATCATTCGCGACATTTTTTTGGAGGTTTAACGACCACCGTGAGCAACTCAATGGGCTATAAGCAGTCGCCCGTCCCTAATTTAGGGTCACTGGTTCTAGGGAAGGGAGAGAGTCAGTGCCGTAAGACAAACACAACATCCATGCCTCACCGGGATTCAAACCCGGACCCCGTTCGGACGAATGATGAGAGTCCATCGCTTAAACCACTGCGCCACCGGGGCGGCCATTCGCGACATTCTCCCTCCTTGAGTTCTCACTAATACGAACTCAAACTCTTGTAGCTAAATGTCTATCAGGTTATAAGTTCAGTTTTTCTCTCGGCTTCACTACACGTCCACCTCTGGTAGAAACTATAGGTTGATTACTGGAAACTGTTGAAACCTGTGGTGGCAAAGCAGCATAGCCCTCCGGATCATCTACAGATTGACTTTGTGCATACCTTCTTGATTCCGGAACAGTTTTCCTCAACAAGGAAGCATCTGGTCCCGACACCTCCAGCTGGTAAAGTCGCTGTACAGGTCGTAGTTGCACTCCAGAAGCTCTTTTAACATTCACAACTCGGATAGTTCCATCCTTTCCGGGGAAGACCTCAACGACTCTTGCTGGCAGCCACTGCAACCGTTTCAAATTGCCACAACCGATGATCACAATGTCTCCAACTGAAACGAACCTTGGAGTTTTAATAAATTTAGACTTCTGTCTTAGATGACCGAGATATTCAGATCGAAAACTCAAGTCCTGGCGAATTTTCTGCAGATATAAGTACCTTTTACGCACGTCGACGACATCTATATGGTCTACATCAGGCACACCAACGTCTCTAATACCCTGTAAGGACATAGACGACGTGTGGGGGATCAAATCGCTTCACCATATTCAGAAAGATATGTCAAAGGACGAGAATTAATCAAACTTTCTGTATCACAAAGCACTGTGTTCAATTCTTCGTATCCAAGAGAAGACTGGCCGAGAACTCTACGTAGGACCTGTTTCATCATACCAATTAGTCTCTCCCACCATCCTCCAACAGCATAGGGCAGAAGAAGAAATGAATTAACAAGTTATATTTTTCAAGGTGGCTTCAGACTGTAATTTTCCCAAATCAATTTTCTTCAAAACGCCACTAGCCCTGCTGAGATTACTACCAATATGTGAATAGATGGTAGAGGGTCGGCCCATTCGAGCGACAAAATGCATGAGTGCTTGCAAAAGAACTCCAGTCGTCAGGGAAGTTGCCAGTTTGAGATGTACAGCTCTAAAGACAGCGCAAGTAAACAGCTCAATTCACGCTTTTTGACCTACTTTCTGGGTCAAAGGCCCGGCCGAATCCGCCCACACAACTTTGAAAACGGCAGCCTCTATGACTCGATCTTCAGGCAAGGCGGGAGATTGCACCTCTGAAGTGGATGCGGTAAACCTTCGACAACGGACACATTTGTGGATAATCTGTGATCGTTTTTCTACTTTTCAATATCCAGTATTTTTCTCTTAGATTATTCATTAAAAGTTGTGTTCCAGCATGTCCAAGCTTTTCATTCACTTATCTGCCATACGGAGGGAGATCGCTTTCCAGAGCTTAGAAAACACTTTTTATTGAAGAGTTAGACTTCTCGAAGGTAGAGAACCTTTTAAAGGTTAGTTTTATCCAGAAATTAGTGATTTCTGGTAATAGTGATGAAATTAGTGATTTCTGGTAAGGCAAAGAATTTTGTTTTATTTGTTAAAATGCTGTTGACGTGCAGTACTTGCATTTATTGGGTCAGGTGTTTCACTCGTTGATTCCAAGTTTTCAAGTTGAATTTAAGAGGTGTTGGCAGTGTTTTTGCGTAGTTTTATTGCTACTGATTATTTTCTTATAGAACACCTTTTATTAGAGTTTGTCTCTTAGTCAAAAATTTTCTGAAATCAACGCCTCGGTACCCTGTCGGCACGTGGGGTTTTCACCTTCATGAACTTCTATTCAGAAGTTTTGTGGTTGATCTAGGTGCCCTAGATTGAAACTTTTTATAGAGCTAAAAGTTAATTTGTTAGCCAATCTGACTTTTAATAAGAATGAAATCTCTTTGGCTGCTGGATTTTGTCGGAGAGCTCGAGCACCTGACCTCTGACTCATTTTTTCGAGTTTTTGGCTTTCCACTTAGTATTTTCACTTTTAAGGTAATTTGGTTATCGGTGTTGTAATTTGGTTATCAGTTTTATTCAGGGAATTTCACTTTACTAGTTTGTTCTATATGATATTTCCTACCCAAACCACCGTTGATTTTATTTTTAGTACACCTGGATTTTTATCTGGAGATGAAGCACATTTTCGCGGGAAAAATGCAAATAATGGCTAAAATTATTGTCTAAACAAATTTGTTTTTAGTGTCAAGGTCTGTTCACAGACCGGGATTATGCAGCTAAATTTATTTACAGATAAATAATTCAGGGCGCAAATTCCAGCAACAGTTTTGTGTTTTTTCACCACAATTTTGCGTGACAAACCAGATTTTGCTCTATATTTTTCTGTATTGGAAGAGCAGAGCTTAGAAAAACACTTCTTATTGAAGAGTTAAACTCTTCAAAA
Organism: Macrothele yani; assembly: GCA_039090855.1. Classification (NCBI taxonomy): domain Eukaryota; kingdom Metazoa; phylum Arthropoda; class Arachnida; order Araneae; family Macrothelidae; genus Macrothele; species Macrothele yani. The sequence goes on along the minus strand of CM076993.1, from coordinate 76,144,653 downwards.
GGCAGAGAATCTTTCAAGAGTCAGTTTTATTCAGAAATCAGTGATTTCAGGAAAGGCAGAGAACCTATTTTTTTTACACAGGGCTCTGAACCTGTGAGGGCTGAGAACCTTATATTAAGGCAATGTACCTATTTTTTCACTAAATTACTAATTACTCACTAAATAGTGATCTCATTTAATTAGCATGTAAAAGAGTATTCATGATGAGAAATTGTTATATGCTTTGAGACCTGTACATGCCTTGAAATGTTCTGCGGGAAAGGCGCTTCGACCAAACACGAAGTAATGGAAAATATTTACTATTTGCATTTTCGGAAAACTTTTGGCGTCGCCTTCAAAGATACTTGTAATCAGCACATAGGGATCTTTTTTTCAATCACTTTAATTTTTTCCAAATACCGTATTTTGAACTCGGAAGTTGAACTTTCAAAGTTAGATGCCATCATTTCAACGGGGACTAGTTGTCCTTCACTTACGTTTTTTAGTAAACCTGGATTTCATGCTCGTTGCCATGCTGAAAGTCGCGTGTCTGCTACATCCTCATTACAGGTTGCAAAGAACGGACTTTGTCATCGTCAGTGTTCGAAGTGGGCCGTAATGGCATACCGGTAGTTAACAAAAATGAAAGAGAGCCTACCGGCAGTTAAAAAACATTATTTACCATTCCGGTATGTAATAAATTATAAACCCGTCACAAACTACGTAAAAATATTAGGATGAAAGCACAAATCTTAACGCAAAAATCGACAAATGACATTTTTAACGGATAAAATTGATAAATGCTTATCAGCTGGGACTGAAAAGACGTAGGAAGCAGAAGCATGGTGTCAGAATTCTTGTTAATGCGAAAAGGGGAAGGGTGAAGAAGTGAAACAGTACATCTCTCAGGAAAAACACTTCATTTAGTTTTTCATTTGCGGAGAAGGGAAGCATACAAGGCTTATTCGGCATGACGATAACCTCAGGCGTAGGCAAGGAGGGTATCTCAACAGAGGGACTTCCCGAAATCCTGACTTTTTAGAAATTTTCTAAGCCCCAGTGAAAACCCCATTTTCGGTACAGGACAGGAGTCTGTGGATTGCTCACCGTTATGGGTGGGGCCTCGCGTGGAGTGATATAAAAGTGTAAAAAGGGGATTAAATTGCTAATCTTATTTTCTCTCTCCGTAACAACAGTTCTCTCTTCTCTCTAGTCCATTCTTAAATGTGCAGGAAAGTTGAAAGGAAAGCTAGAGGCATAATTAAACCACAAGCAACTGAAATAATAACTATATTTTGATGAAACAGAACACAGCTTGTTTATAACGACATATAAGGCAAAGCACGGTGTATGATAGTCAGGTGATACGACTTTGCAAATAAAAATCGCCCGTTAATGTCACTTGTCACTAGATGGCGCGACGAACGTGTGGGCCGATGATTTGATACAACCTATGCTTTCTTATGGGAGGAAGCGGCAGAAACATTCGTATTTTACGAATGCTATTTTGCTTGGAATTAAAAAAACAATAACCTGGAACGTTCCGCAAGCATACACTTTTGCGCCTGTCACATGGAATTCGTCAAATAAGCGTTATATGTATATATATTGGCAACAGAGTGAGTACTCTAACGTGAAGATTTCTGAGCAGATGGTGCTGAGTTTTTTACTGAGCCAATAGAGAATAGACCCTTTATCGTAAAAAAAATTGTACTTCTTGTAAAATGAGATGGTGCTGTACATTAGGAGTAGCAATTTTAACATGGAATATCAGTTTTTGCGTAAGTCATTGGAGCATCGTTAACGGAAACTGCTGATTTTGAAAACTTACCGAAATTTTCGCAAAAAATAATTTTGATTAATCTTCTGCTCCAGAAATCATTCACTATTGATGTTTTCATTTAGTAATAAACAATATATTTTGCACATTTGTTTTATTTTTGTATCTAACCATACTAATGAATAAGGCGCTCCCTCGCTCTGTGTTGGCGATAACGGTAGAGAAAGTGCATCGTGGCAAAATGGCTGCTTTTTCTCGGCGGAGAACTCCCCGACCTGCGTGCATATAGTACGATGAACATATTTGATATGAAGGGATAAAATTTCTGATCCTACATTTAAACAACGGTCAATGCTCTTAACGTAAATTTTTTCCATATCGTAAGATGTGGAAAAATGTATCACATCCTAATGCTCGCCGCCATTTTTCCAAATCTGTTGGTGTTACATATTAAGCCTTTATAAGAGACACGAACTTACTTTTAAGCAGTAACGAACTCCATTCGAGAACATAAACTTTTATTTCATAATAACAATCATTCGTCCGCCTCATAACAACTCCTCCATTACCTCAACATCCCTAGTAATTCTTTATTATGTTACAGTTGGGTCAATAAAGGTTGACCCAAGTTTTTTATATGCTGCATAACCTGTCCGATAACCTATAGTGCAGTACAAAACACTTTCGCCCATACCTAAAACAGAACTGAACAGATTCCCGTCCGACATTTAGCTGCACTATAAATTTATTTCCCGTTAAGTAAAAACAGAGTTGACGTACTTTGCCTTCTGTATAGAAACTTCTAATTTTCTGAAACTCCATACAATATAATTACACAAAGTTAGAAATAAAAAATACTCAAGATAAATACTGATTTTGCACTGATGAAATCATAAACACCATATAATCCTACGATGGTTAGCGTGAACGATCAGCCCACAACTCCTGATTAGCAGTCCGTTTTTCAAACTGTTGACAGCATGAGGAGTCGTATCACCTGTCTTATCCTACATCGTGGGCAAAGGAAGAAGAGCACACTGTTGCCATACGGTTAGACACAAACTAGTTGTAGAAACTATAAAATCAAGTGAACTCAACTCAACACTCCTCCTCGTTTACACAACTTTACATTTTTCTCTGAGTAATGCATGTCGTCTACTGGTAGATAATGGTTTGGTCAATAGATCTGATATCATTAAATCAGTAGGACAATATTTACAGTCAATGAACTGTTTAACGACACAATCTTTAACAAAATGATACGTTGTGCCTATCTATATGCTTGGTGCGATTAGAGAACTTATCACCTTTTATTAAACACAGACATCTTTGATTATCCTTGTAGATTGTTGTGCCACTTTTCACATCTTGATGCAAATCTTTCAACAGTCGCCGCAACCAAAGTGCCTCCTGACATGCTTCTGATAAGGCGATGTATTCAGCTTCTGTAGAGGATAGTGAAACACGTGTTTGCTTTCTACAACACCAGCTGATGATACCTCCATTTAAGAAAAACACATATCCGCTGTTGGACTTTCTAGTCTTACGGTCTTCAGCAAAATTGACATCAGCATAGCCAATAAGCCTAGCATTTTTTTGAGATGTAATATTACTGAGCTTAAGTTTCTTGTCTGCCGTAGACTTGAGATATTTTATAACTCGTTTTAACTGAGTCCAATCTTCCTGACTTGGAGTTGAAACCTTTTGTGCCAAAATGCTGACACTTGCAGAAATATCTGGTCTTGTATTTACACACACACACACACACACACACACACACACACACACACACACACACACACACACACACACACACACACATATATATATATATAATAAACATCCAATTAGTTTCTGATATTTGTTGTTGTCCTTTAACAGCTCTGTAGAATCTGACTTTTCCCAATTAAGCTTTTAAGCTTTTCGGAAAGATAGGTTGCCGCGTGTATACTGTGATCATGACCAGTGCTGGAGAAACTACTTTTGAAAAGTTGTTAGCTACAACTACAGTTGCAATTTCAAAAAAGTAGTTCACTACAAATAAAACTACTTTTCCTAAAAATTAGTTTCGCTACAACTACTTTTTAAAAGTAGTTTAAAAAACTGAATAATAACACAAATGAATGTACACTGGCGGAAAGTGAAAAAAGAACACCAAGAAGGATTTGGCGGACGATCATGAAATTTACATATGTTAATGGGGTCGAGTTTACGTAGGTGTGGTGTTAATTTCGGGACCAACCGGTGAGCGCTTACGCCACAGCACGGCATAATATGCAAAATATCGTCGGTGGTATTTAAGGAGTACGGCGAAGTGAATGTAATCAGTCGTCGGCGCACGGACACGTGCGAAGACCTTGGAGAAACTGCAATGCCTGGACATGGAAGACGTGTACGATTTCAGCAGTTATCGGACTTTGAGCGAGGTCGTCTAGTCGGACTCCGCGAGGTCGGGTGGTCGTATCGTCGTATTGCGGAGCGAATTGAACGGGAAGTATCGGTGGTGGTACGATGGTGGCGTAGATGGTCAGAGGAACATTCCCACACGAGAAGACGTGGAACCGGGAGTCACAGACGGACTGATGAGCGGACCGATCGACGCATAAGAAGAGCGGCGTTGTCAAGCAGAACATCCACTGCGAGGCAAATCCGAGCTGCCGTTGCACCTGAGGTGACTGTGCGAACAATCCGCAACCGTCTACTGGATGCAGGACTACGTGCACGTGTGCCTCTGGCATGTGTACCTCTGACTCCAGCCCACCGTCAAGAACGGCTGCAGTGGTGTCGCCAACGTCTGCACCGGAGAACGCAATGGCGATCTTTCGTGTTCAGCAATGAAAGCAGATTCTGCTTGGGAGCCTCCGATGGCCGTATGCGTGTTCGCAGACGCACAGGGGAGCGTCTCCACCCTTCTTGCATCCGCCAGCGACACACAGGGCCAACACCTGGTCTCCTGGTGTGGGGAGCGATCAGCTATCGCTCCCGTACACAACTAGTGTTTGTACCGGGTACGTTAAACAGCACCTCCTACACAACAACATCATTCAGCCCGTTGTTGTGCCATTTGTAAGGTCGGTCCATCGTGGTGTTTTCCAGCAAGATAACGCACGCCCACACACGGCACATGCAACGCAACATGCACTTCAATGTGTGAGACAACTACCATGGCATGCACGGTCACCGGATTTGTCCCCCATTGAGCACGTGTAGGATTTTATAGGACAACGACTTATCCGGTCTCTACGGCCAGCCACGACCATCCCCGATTTACGCGTCTAGGTTGAGGATGCTTGGAACTCAATACCCCAAACTTACATCCAACATCTGTACGACAGACTCCATGCCAGAATTGCACAATGTGACGCAGTTCATGGCGGTTCAACCTCGTACTAACCATGTCACAGGGAAATGTTATTTTTCAGTTTACCAGCAAATACAGCTGTATTTTGCCATAATGTTTTGATCACGTTATCCTCTGTATTTCGTTATTATGCTGTATAAATTTTGTTGGTATCATACGTCTCCTTCTTTGTGTTCTTTTTCACTTTCCGCCAGTGTATTTACGAATCAGATGAATTTTCAGATGCTGGTCGTAGTAAAGAAGTAGAGCTATCGCAGTGTGACTAAAGGTATTTGTATAAAATACGTAGATTTTTATTAATATGAAATTAAAAATTTGCATTTTTATTTAAATAAAGACAATCATAGTGTATCTTCAGTGTGTTCTGATACATGCCTGTTCCAGTCCGAATTAATATAAGAATTCCGATGCTCATATTCAGCAGTTTTAATAACTTCGGTTTAGTTTTATCACTGCCAAGACAGGCCATGCCAGTAAAAATTTATACGACGTGTAGTACTTACACTCATACAATGACGTAATGTATGCACAGAAATATTAGCGAAATGAGAAGATATACTACAATATATGAGTCCCTTTAATTTCTGTAGCAATTGTATTTTGAAACGTTTATCGATGAAGAATAATATCATGAGAACATCAGAAGCGTTACAAAACAGACGCGCCACTGATGCACCACTGCTGACTTTTTCTGATGTAAATTAGTTGGAGTTAAGGGCCTTTAGGCCTTAGACTGAGTTTTGTGAGCCTGTAAGCTTTTCAGTGACTTATTTATATTAAGTGATGGGGTTAAAAAATTTAAATAACTTTTAGACCGAAATATTGAACATACGTATCATGTAATTTTTTACAATTTGATCATAAATTACGAGTATTTCTCCTGAACGGAATTTTGTGAAATAAAGGAAATCAATAGCTTTTTTGAACGCAAATTTGTGTTATAAGTGAATTCAGTTTTGGGCGCCTTACTGAGACGTAAGAAAAATTGTCGATGCAATGAGCATGTTATTTGCGTAAAAAAAGAAGAAAAGAAAGTAGTTAGAGAAAGATGGACGATAGAGGAAACTCGAAAAATCTTCGAGACTGGTGCTACTGAATGAAAAAAAAAAAAAAAAACTTTTGAACCTGATACCAGAAACGGATAGAAATATATAGAATACAGTCCTTTTTTTTCTTTACGCTGCTTAAAGAAAGAGGTATGAAAAGTTGAAAAACTGAAAAATATTTCGTGCATTGTCAGCTGCCCGCTGAAAATGCATTTTTTTCAGTCGCTCTTTAAAAGTGGAAATATCGTGGTAAATAGAGATGCACATTTACCTTGCAAGCAAGAAAACTTTTGAAAAATAGTATGGATCATCACTCTTATGTGTCAGTTCAAAAGAAGAGGGGAAAAAAGGGAAAAAAGATTTGGGGCTGATGCATTTGTATTGTGCCTGTACCCGAACAAATGGATAGCCGGAAGGAAAAGATCATACTTGTTGTACGTCATCTATCCACGTGGGAAATGGGTGGATGAAATTCGAAAGAATGACAGAGTAGCACAAAAGAAAATGTTTCAAAGCAGAAAGTTCTGCAGGGTACTTGGGAAGACGGGAAGAACTTCCCCCAGCAGTGGATTGGAAATGGACAATGGTTGATGCTGATTTCATATATACTGTATAATGCATACTTTTATTGCATTAACCTTTTTTTCTTTTTATAATGTTACTTAAAACTGTACTTTGAATTAAATGAATTTTTTAAGTCTAAAGTTGGGCTTTATACTGATAAAGTGTTCATGAATAAAACATGCGGAGCACAAACATTTGGATGACACTACTTTCAGTATGAGTAAGTCTATTGAATGATAGCTATATTGAAAAGTGCTAATGCAAATAGTTTCATGTTTCTAGTAGGTCGTGCTGTGAAATTAATAACATTAATTGTAGTAAGTGATGCATCAATGTGTAGCGCAGAGGCGTAACTAGGCGTTTCTGCGTCCGGGGCAAGCTACAAATTTTGCGCTCCCCTTTCCACCGAAGTTGTTAAGACAAAAAATGCTTTAGCGCTTGGTGCTTGAAATATTATAACCATGCTAGTTGTATAAGTTTATAGGGGCAGCAACACTGGTCCTGAGTGCTGATTACGCACAGATCTACGTTATTTAGTAGCCAGACGCATATGCAATTACAATTTTTCAAAATAACTAACACTGGCCGCGTGGAGTGGCTTCTGACGTTTTGCTTCATACTGAAATTTGTGCTATCTTTTTTTTTATCACATGCTCTTGTGGCTAACTGATAACTAACAATTGTGAAAACACAAATTTGTCCGTGACGGGGATCGAACTCCGCCCCCTTACTCCGGAGGAAGTTGCTCTCCCAACTAAGCTACGCGGACGGAATTTATCGCTGCAGATTTGTCCTCCTTACACGTGCTTTATCTCTGTAGTACGTCACATCCTCTCCCTCTTCTTTTTTTCTTTCTTTTTGAAGCGAAGTAGGGGGAAAACGAGAGTTAAAGAACAATAGGCCCTCTAGAGGGCCTATTGTTCTTTAACTCTCGTTTCCCCTACTCGTTTTCCGCCAGATGACCAGGCATTTCCAGAACACTGGTTTGAGCAGAATGTTTTTGTGATGCTGCTGCTGATGATGAAACAATGGGTGTCGAGCCACGTGTTTGCTTTTTTCCGACATGTTGGCTTTTTGTGTGACGTAATTCCGACATGTTGGCTTTGTGTGACTTATATATGAGGGGGGGGACGATGATTGACTACCTTCATTCATTTTTCTCGGTTACAAATATTTAGGAAATTATTTTTTTAGAGGGAGAGAGATCTATGTTTGGAACTGCAATGCTGGCAACACTCGACTACAGGTATTGTGCGTGTTCATGCCTGTACCGACTCATGTTCCATGTTTTACACCCATCCGTTGCTGACGAGTACAGGATAACAGTCTGAGGCTAGTCACCTGATCTATTTCTTTTATTTGATTGGTCGCTTTCCTTTCGAACATGAGTAACACTGGGGAACGCTTCATTTCAGCATTCGTCTCCGACCGATTCAGAGCTCTCTGGCATTCACTGAATTCCTGTTTTGTTCAAGATTTTGTTATCATGGCGGCTGCAAAATCTAGTGGTAGTTCTTCGATGATGTTGCATATGGATTATTTACCAGAAAATTGTTTCAATCTAGGAGAAAATATATTCGTTTACGTATCTTCATATGCTCATCAAGTCTGCGTGCATATAAGAGAATTTAATTGCTACGGTAAGCAATGGTATCCAAGCAAATCTGGTATTTGTATGTCTTTATTTCAATGGGTGGAAATGATGGATGAGAAAGAATCACTATCACGTCATCTAGCCTATGGAATATCAGCTCCTAATTTTTCATTCACGGGGTTTCTACGGGTAAAAGTTACCCCACAAACTCATGAAATCAGTATCAGTAAAGAAATTTATAGTTGGAAGACTGCGAAAATGTATAAATCGAATATTCTTCTCTCTGAAAATCTGTGGGGAGAATTGGTTAATATTTCTTCCAGTGTATTACATCAGGTGGTAATAGAATTTTACCGAAATATCTCTTTTCAAAGTATTTTCAAGCAGGAGATGCAATCAAATGGACAAATCCTAACTAGCAAGTTCACAACTCCAGATCAAAGTGAAATGCTGATTAATGAACTGAAAAACCTTCTTAAAAATGCAGTAGTTGAATATTTGAACGAAACGGCTAGATCCAAGTCTTTAGGATTATCTGAAGTGTATTGTGAGGACGAATATTTCTGCATAGCCCTTTTAGGAATAGAGTTTAGTAAAATCGTGGAAAAATATTTGGAATCTCTAGAAAGAAGAAACTTAATGTCGTGCGTAACGGATGCTTTTCTACAAGCAATAGATCAACAAAACATTTTTGGTATTATCAAGGCTGAAATTTGTAAAAGTGACTTTGAATAAGAAATCATATGTAAACCAAACACCTACAAAGAAGATAAAAAAAACCAAAGGCCCTTTTCAGGGCCACCCACTTTTATCAAAAAGGATTATCATAATTGTGCATTTTTCCCAATTTCAACTCATTTCTGAGCTTGCTCTGTGTGGGTGAAAGTTGTTACCTTTACTGCCTCAAAAATGGATCAACAACAAAGAGATTTTGAAATAGAACAGGTAAGTGATTTTCTATACCACTGTTTTTAGGTAAATGGTTAATATATATGTATTCATTTTGCTAGGCTGTAACACTAATTCTGATAAAATGTTAAATTCGCCTTTAGAAGTTCTGCGTAGAATGATCTCATTGTTTCTGAGTGCTTTCCTCAGGGGCTGCTATAGGAGGGTTGACATTTCTTTGTCTTGGTGTGTATGTGTGTGTGTGTGTTTCAGGGTTACCTGCACTCACTTGTTACAAGGTCAGGTCTATGACATTAACAAACACGTTCTTCACCCCGTAGGTATGTCAAGGTTACCTCTGGGGATGCTCGGGGAGGGGGAACATTCCTTTTCCCTAGTGTGTGTGTGTGTGTTACTAGACTCCAAAGTCCCCCCTCCAACCCCAACCCCTTAAGTTGGGGAAGTTAACAAACGCGTCTTCACCCTGTGGGCATACTCTGGGGTTGCTCTAGGCGATTAACATTCCTTTACCCCAGTGTGTGTGTGTAAGGGTTACTAGACTCCAAGGTGCCCCACTGAAGTGGGGGGTGGGGGTGGGGGATGTGATTGGTTAGGTGGAGTCACATGTTTTAAGGGTGAATACTTATACTTTCAACGATTTATTTCCCATTGTCACTCATTCCCGAGCTTGCTCTGTGGTGGTGCACAGTGTTCCTGAAAGTTGTTATTTTAATGCTTCAAAAATGGACCAAGAACAAAGAGATTATGAAATAGAACAAGTAAGTGATTTTCTATATCAACTATATATTTTCCGCAGTCATTTTTAGGATGTAAAACTAATTCTAATGAAATGTTAAATTTGCCTGTAGAAGTTTTACGTAGAATGTTCACAATATTTCTTCTCACGAACCACGTGTCTAAACCTGAGTGTTGTTCAATTGAGCGGTTTCGCTTAATTTTACGCAGTCATTTTGTTAGGATGTAGAAAACTATTTCTAATTAAATGTTAAATTTGCGTTTAGAAGATTTACGTAGAATGTTCACAGTGTTTCTTCTCACGAACCACGTGTCTAAACCTGAGTGTTGTTCAATTCAGCGGTTTCGCTTAATTTTACACAGTCATTTTGTTAGGATGTAAAACTAATTCTAATGAAATGTTAAATTTGCCTTTAGAAGTTTTACGTTGAATGTTCACAGTATTTCTTCTCATGTGTCTAAACCTGAGATTTATTCAATTGAGCGGTTTCGCTTATACAATTGAAGTTATTTAAAGTAATTTTTTAAACATTAGGCGGCCTATTAAATGGTTTAATTTAGGATTCTTTCTTTCTTTCCCAGTTGTTCGGTTCATGGTGGGAAGAAGACAGTAATCTGCTTTTGGGAAATCTTAATTTTTTCGAGGAATTTGGTGTTTTCCCAAACACCCAAGATCTTACGGAATCCTTTACCCCAGATGATCCAGTTTCAAATCACCAAGTGGGAAATATTAACTCCGGTGTAGATTCTGTTGCTGCCACCAGTAATCAGCCCCAAGTATCCATGTCGAAACCTCATGCTACGTGTTTAGAATGCACCAAAACATTTTCAAAAGTGTCTCATCTAAATAGGCATATGTTGTGCCACACAGGAGAGAAACCTTTTCCCTGTGAAATTTGTGGAAGGGATTTTAGGCAAAAATCGCACTTACAACAACATATGCGCACTAGGCACTCTGCTGCACAAGGGGTACCTCTACAGTTTGGGTCAGGAGAGAAACGAAAGAATTCCATGAGGTCTATCTCCCCAAACAAAGGGAAGTATCTCAGACCTTCAGTTTCCACAGGTGATGATGATGCAGTAGGTGAACCAAGTGGGGAAAATGGAAATTTCCCGTCTAATGTAGCTATGGGGAATCCCAAACCCACAACTTCCAACAGTGGTAATGCACCCCCTGAAATTAGTAGGGAAGATGGGGATAACCCCTGCAATGCGGCAATGAACGTGTTTTTTGAACATAAGTTCTTTCCGACTTCTGAAACCGAAGCTGATCTTAACATTTTTCTACAAAGCCTTCGAAGTGATATTCACAGCACGTTGGAACAACAGATTTCATCAATGGGGGCCATTAAATGGTATCTAATATGTAAAGTTCAGTTTGTCAGATCTGTCTCAGACCATGAACAGGAATATGCGAATAGCTTTTTTCGCTCAAAATGTGTAATAAATTTGCTCCGTGATTCGCTCAATCTTCATCTGAATGAGGCTTATGTGAAAATTAAATCTTCGTGTGAAGATTTTGAAAATCAAGGCAGTGACTGGAAACTGGATAAAATCCTTCACATAGAACTTAAAATTGCACGTTACATGCCATTGTCTGCTTCCTCTTACTTTCCGCTACCTCCTGCGCTTGCTCAGAAACACGCGGTAATAAATGTGCAAAATAATGATTCCAAGTGTTTCCTATGGAGCGTTCTAGCCCAACTGCATCCGGTTGAAAAAATCCGCAGCGTGTAACGAATTACACATCTTTTGAAGCAGAACTTAACTTGGATGGGGTCAGCTTCCCAACACCCTTGTCGCAGATCACAAAGTTTGAAAGGAATAATAATATGTCTGTAAATGTTTTCGGCTATACAGATGAAGTTTTCCCCCTGGTAATAACGAGCAACAAGTGCGAAAACCACGTTAATCTTCTGCTTCTCTCTAATGCAGAGAAACAACATTATTGTTTAATTAAAAGCATGAGTCGTCTGTTAGGTAATTTAACAAATCACAATGGTCAGACGTTCTATTGTGATCGATGTCTGCATCGATTCATGAGTAAAGAACTCTTAGAAGATCATATTAGTTACTGCAATGCTCATAAAGTTCAAAAAATAAATATGCCCACCGAAAAAGACAAAATTTTGAAGTTTGAGAAATATCAGTATCAATTGCCGATACCCTTTATAATTTATGCAGACTTTGAGTCTATTTTAGTAAAAGTACCTTCTTGTGATTCAATTCGTGCAACATCAAATACGGATATTGTATCAAAACACGTACCATGTGGTTATTGCTATGTAATCATTGGTCCTAATGGATGTAGTGTAAAGCCCCCGAAAATTTATAGAGGTGAAGACACCGTGGATCATTTTCTTTCTTCACTATTAGTAGAAGAAGAAGATATTTCGAAACGTTTGAAAGAAGTGGCACCCCTAAACTTAACTGCAGAAGAAGAGATCTCATTTGCACAGCAAACTACCTGCGGCATATGTGAAAAAAAACATTAAATCATCTGACAATAAAGTGCGGGATCATTGCCATGTGAGTGGAAAATTTAGATTTGCTGCACATTCAGAGTGCAATTTGAACTTCAAAATATCGTCAAAAATTCCTGTCAGTCTCCATAATCTTCAAGGGTATGATGCACACCTTATAATGCAGGGTCTTGGAAAAATCAAGAACAAGAGAATTGAGTGCATTGGTCAAACCATAGAGAAATATATTTCTTTTTCTGTGGGTAAACTTCACTTTCTGGATTCACTAAAATTTCTGAATGCTTCACTTTCAAACCTTGTGGATATTATACCACCTGAGAAATTTAAAATTACCGATGAGAATAGCCCCAGGGGAAAAGTTCTTCTTCTTAAGAAAGGAATCTACCCGTACGAGTATATGGATGATTTTTCCAAATTTAATGAAGCCACTCTACCTCCTCCTGAGGCCTTTTACAACACCTTAAACGGAGAAGCTGTATCAGACAACGATTACCAACATGCACAAGTTGTTTGGGACACATTTGAAATTGCCTCTATGGGTCAATACCATGACTTATACCTTCGCACAGATGTATTATTGCTCGCAGACGTGTTTCAGAATTTCAGAGATATTTGTATGAATTACTACAAAATTGATCCTTGTCATACATATACAGGACCGGGGTTAGCATGGTTGGCAAGTCTGCGAATGACACGAGTGGAACTAGAATTGATAACTGACCCAAATATTCATCTCTTCCTGGAAAGTGGTATACGTGGAGGTGTAAGCATGATAAGTAAAAGATATGCCATGGCTAACAACCCTTATTTAAACCATTACGACCCAGAGAAACCAAACACTTATATCATGTACTTCGATTGCAATCATTTATACGGATTTTCAATGATGGAATATTTACCTCATAGTAATTTTGAATGGGGTGATGAATCTAATTTTGATGAAAAAAAAATTTGTAATTGGATGATAATGCTGACACCGCTCATATTTTTGAAGTAGATTTGGAATATCCAGACTGCCTTCATGGAGATCATAACTGCTATCCACTCGCTCCTGAACAATTCCGCATAACACATCAGATAATGTCTCCATACGTTCAACAAATTTCTGAAGATTTGAATATCTGCTTGACACGTGGAGTGGTGAAATTAACTCCCAACTTGTGCAGTAAAAAGAAATATGTCATTCACCAGAAAAATCTGAAGTTCTATTTATCTCACGGCTTGAAACTTAAGCAAATTTATAAAGTTTTGAAATTTACCCAGAAACCATGGTTAAAACCCTATATTGAGTTTAACACCGAGTGCAGAAAGAAAGCTTCCAATAGCTTTGAAAAAAACTTTTTTAAGCTGATGAACAATGCTGTATTCGGAAAAACCATGGAGAATATGAGAAAACATTCCAATATACAACTTATTCAACATGAAAAAAGAGCAAAAAAGTTAATAGCCTCCCCCGCTTTTCACGGTTTTAAGATTTTCAATCGAGATTTAGTTGGGGTAGAAATGAAGAAAACATCGTTGCTACTGAATCGACCTATGTATGCTGGATTTGCCCTCCTAGAACTTTCTAAAGTGCTAATGTATGACTTTCATTACAATTATATGAAAAAAAATATGGGGAAAGAGCACAGATGCTGTTTACTGACACTGATTCCCTTTGTTATCAAGTTGAGACACCTGACATATATGTGGACATGTCCTCTAACATCGAACTGTTTGACACATCAGAATATCCTTCTGAACATTTTCTGTACAGTGATGTGAACAAGAAAACTGTTGGAAAATTCAAAGATGAACTTAATGGCATTCCGATTAAAGAATTTGTTGGACTTCGTCCAAAAATGTATAGTATTCTGAGTTTGAATGACGAAAAGAAAACAGCGAAAGGCGTAGCGAAAGCCATTATTAAAAATAAATTGAAACATAACGACTACAAAACATGTCTCTTTCATAAAATAGTAACAAGAGAGTGCATGATGCGAATAGCCAGTGAAAAGCATGAACTTCAAACTGTGTGTGTTAGAAAGATCGCATTGTCACCCGTGGACGATAAGCGGTACATATTAGAAAATGGTATTGAAACTTTGGCTTACGGACATTGCGATATCAACAATTGCATTTGAAAGTCTGTGTGTGTGTGTGTGTCAAACGTTGTGTATCGGCATCAGTGTTTACAGAAAAATGAAATGAAAAAAAAAGGACAGTGGAGTAGGCCTACGCGGGAAACCACTTAAAAAAAAGCGCATCGAGATTCCTACCTCCTGGGTGATGTGGAAACGGGGTCAAAATGAATAAAAAAAATACTTTTACATTAATTCTTCAATTTTACACTTAAGCATTTCAGAGCAAAAAAATCTACTCAATAAAATATTACAACTGCCTTTTTTTTAATTTCATGTTTTAATAAGGTAACCATCGTCGAGGTGTAAGTTTTACAAGTTTGTTTCGCTTTGATTTCACAGATAAGACGTTTTTTAACATTGATTTTCCTTCTTGTGTGGGTTCTTTGATCATGTTTTTATTTTTAATATACTTAGTTGGTAAATTAATGTCCTTTAATGCTTTGATAAACTCTCGAGGTATTTGCTGTTTAGAAACTTTACTTGAAAACATAGCGTCTATGAGATCGACAATATTTGAATTCTTCACAATCTGACCGTTATAAATTAGTTCGGCTTTTGGACTCCAATCAATAATGTAAGAATTCCTTTTAAACTCATGCAGCACATTTCGTGCATAGCGTTTCAAATTAGGAGATACGGACTGTATGATAAGATCTTCCACAGGGTCTTTTTCTTTCTTCACAAGTTCATCTTTCGTTGGTTCGATGTTTGTTTCTTCAGTTCTCGATGGGGTTTCATGAGATGTTACTGGAGGATTAAAGCTGGATACATGAATCCGTTTATTCAAGACTTGGTTGTATAATTTCACTTTCACTTCATCGGACTCTTTGCTTAGTAGAATTTTTTTCATTTCTCGATCTAATTCCGTTAGCATTTCATCTGTTGGTACATGACGGGAAATCCGTTCTTCTGGAACAAGAACCATTTTCTTGGCGAATTCCATTATTTCGTAAGCAGAGTCGTTAACACACTGAGAGCAGCAGGAATTAACACACCTAAAAATCCACTTCTTTGAATAATAAGTTTTCTCTTTTTATACAGAGGTGTCTTTTTTTGAGATAAAGCTCGCAAGGTATGCTTATGCCGATGCAATTTTTGTTTTTGAGTCGGTGAAAGCGGAACATTTCCTTTTAACGTATTTAGACAAACTTCGCATATAGCTTTAATTCCCTTAGTAGAACATTTTGACAGCAGATCTGTCAGTACTTTTTTTGGACAATGTTTGATCATGCCTAAGAGCTGAACCTGCTGCTTAGACAATACCATGATGAAAACTGACGAACTACACGACTTTGCTTCTTCTTTTTATCAAAAATGAGGAATTCATCGTGGTTGGTAAATTATTTGAATATCCCCTGGAAGTACACTGGTACGCAATCTTAATTCTTCCTTTGTTTCAGGTTTTAGATCGATCATTAAATAGCTGTAGGGAGATTTCGTGGCGTCCATGTATACTTCTTGGAAAAATTTCAGCTTACTGGGGTACAACTGTCTCCCTAAATGAGTGATTTGATTCACATCTCTTCGGGATTTAAACAGAAACAGGTAATGAGCCTTCAGTGAAATTTCTCGCATTTCTTTGCCTTTATGGAAAATGTTTTGAGTAATGAATACCACGGACACATTATAATGATGACTCCCTCTCGTGAACAAGTGAGTTAATTTTTTATCACTCCCACATTCAGTCGTCTATGATAATCAGCGTTCTACCTTTCACACACTCTCGAAAATTAGATGGAACCCCTTCAATAAATGTTACATTAAACATTTCGTCATACAGTGTTTGGGGAACTCCGTAGAACCAAACCACGTGTTCGGGAGATGGTGTAATAATTTCTTTTTGATGTTGCAGAAGTCGTTTCACAAACTGTGTTTTCCCACATCCTGTAGGACCCGCTATCAGAGCTGTGAAGGGATGTTGTAGTTTGGGTATTTCCATGTTGTCAACTGAATACCCGAATGAGGTTACATTGCAATTTAAACACAAGACACATGAAATAGAGTTCAATCAATCAATTTTTATTTAAATTCTAAATTTTGTTACAATTCCAAATTTCTTTCGAACAAAATGATAAACACGCACATCGTTTGTTTCAGATTTCCATCGAAAATGGTTGACAATGGAATACAAGCTTTTTCCGCGACATTTAGAATAGAGGTAAAATACGCAAAATTGACCACATACGGCCGTAAATGAACTTTGAAGGGGTACGTTGTTAAAATTCACATAGTCAAACTTGGAAGCGAATCGTGCAATAGGTCCTTGAAAATGTTCTGGGGGATGTCCAAAGGAATCAAAAAATTCCATTGTTCTCGGATTTGGCATGCACACGGCCAACCAATGTTTCCCGGAATTCCAATACTTATCAGTGTTCACAATAAGACTAGCTGGGAACTTGTAAATTCGCTTGGGGAGTCGGTCACAGGCAAACACTCCGACGAAGGAACGACGCGTCACATGATCTTGCTTTAGGATCTTCGTTATTTGCACACTGTTCATTTTTAATTGGAGAAATCACAAAGAATGTTTCTGGACTTGGAAATTTCGATGATGTTCTGTAACTCAGCGTAGATCAGCACGGAAATGGTTTTTGACAAAGCTCTTCCAAAGTTGATTTCCACTCTTAGATTTCCTTGCTGGATCAGATTCATATGCCCTCCGTCACACAGATCGGGGCTAAGATTGAATGCGTAGAGCTTGTATCCTTGGGAAAATTCTTCTCGGTTAATGAAAATTCCTCTGTCTTGACCAAGTTTATCGGTTCCTTGAAATAGACTATGGCAAGAACGAATCGTATTCCCCGTTTCAAAATTGGGTTCTAGAGGTTTATGGGGAACGGGTTGTCCGTCGACGTACACAGCAATAAAGGTAGTGTCGTAATGCTTGAATTCGAAGGGGTTTGATTTATATGTGCCATTAAAGGCGTCGTTATATACACATCCAATAACCAGTCTTTTTGGCATTTGACCGAGGAATACGTTATCTTGCACGAAGGACATACTTCCTTGAGAAACGGAATAAACTTTGCATAAAACACGATCTATGGGATACCTGGCAGGAGATTTTTCCAAAGCTTTAGCATGACCTATGGCAACTCCTGGGTTGACTTTCACCTTTCTTACAAAAAATGATGCATGCTCAATGAGAACTCGATAATTGGGTGTCCCGGATGACGATACGAGGCAGAAATCAGGCTTGCTTCGAATCAATTTGATTTTCACATCCACTAAATTGAGCAACAATCTGTTTTGAAAAAATAAATCACAGTGTAGGGTTCCAATCATGTCCAAAGTCTTACTGTCTTTTACGAGTTCATAACGCTGATGTAATCCCTTGTTCGTTGCAGCATTCATGGGGTTAATTTCATGCAGATGTCCAGCCGTATCCTTGTAAAAACATTCACATGCTAAATAGGTTTTCTTTGCTTCTTCTCCATAATTCAGTAGAGTTTCAATATACGCTCTGTAGGGATACGTATTGCTTGATGACGAAATCACTCCTTCGTTTAAACTGATATCGACTTGTGAAAATAGAGAATGAAGAAAACAGTTAATAGGACCCACAGGCTCTTTGTCGGACAGGATGGAGTTGTCGGATTTTACAATTTTGATTTTCACATAAAGTTGACTGGAAGATAAGTCCATGTATTCTTCTCCACTCCTAGAAATATTGAATTCTAGAGGTCCTCCATCTCGAATGTTTGCTAAGGGGTGATATTCAATCCATTGTCCTTTTTCAATGCTTGTTTGTGTGGGTGGTAAAGCAAATAAATCCAGTTCTGACTTTAAACATACAGAAGAATGACTGTGAATTAGAGCCATAGTTTTAGGGATAAAAAATATCGTGTGTTGTCCTCTTGGCTTTCTTTGAACGAATGATGCATTTCTTCGTCTTTTGTTTCCTTTTACCGCTTCCTCCCAGCATTTTCTTCACTTTGTTGGCTGCTTTGTCGGTGAGTATTTTCCCTGCTTCTTTAGCTCGTTGTTTGGCTGCTGTCTTCACGTCTTTACCTTGGATGACATCATTGACAAGATCCGCACCCGTTTTTAAGACTTGTTTTCCAAGCGTTTTAGCACCTTGTTTGAATAAAGGAACTGCTGCCCTAAATAACGAACGAAAGAGTCCTCCGACCCCATAACCTTTTTGCAGCGGTACCCCCTGGTAGTAGGCTAATCCTTTTCCAGTTTGGCGGGTGTAATAATCTTCGAAGGATTTCATACAACAGTGGTACGTGGTACGGTTCGTACATGATTACAGGTGCTTGAGACGAAAATGAAGTTTTACGATTGATCTCCCACGTTCAAATGGTACTAACTGGCCTGTGTGATTTCTTATAACGATTTCGATGGTTTGGAAATTTTTCCTTGCAAGAGGCAAATAATGGGGTCGGTCAAACAATGTGCTTACCATATCCCCGTCTTCTCCACTCACTTTAACGATCCGAAGGAGGGGAGCAACCATGTCTCCCACCGCAATATCGCTGTACACATACAACAGAGAAAACCGACCGTTCAGATCTGCTGTAAATTCACCATATACAGAGACAGCTCCACTCACAGCGGAGAGTTGCATGGGTTGGTATCCTAAGATTTCTGCAATCCCTGGGGGGAAACCAGGCGAGTACCACTAAGAAGAATTGATTTGACCTTTTGGGTCGCTTTATTATAATTCAAAAATTTTTTATTGGCAAAGTGATTGCTCATGGCTTTAACAATGTCTACTATAGACTCGTAATGACCTGGAGAGATTTTTCCCGTCTTAAGCTGACCGGTTCCTAAATCGTATTTGAAATCGCTGGAATCTTTGGTAATATTATACCACGAATGGGGGTAGATGAGTTCAACGAGCCCCACTTTCCAGTCCCCATTCAATTCAATTGGTGAAGGAAGGCGCGTTATAAAATGGGATATTTTATTGTCAGGAAAGTAGCCGAGAGAGCTATCGCTGGGTAACGTCAGATAGAAACTCATCTTGAAGAGTGACGCTTCACCGACAGAAAAGGTGGGCTTTTATAGGGGAGTTAAGTCCTCTGCAGGGATCCAGGCATTGAATTTATTCGGATATCCTTCAAACTTCGCAAAGTATTCCATTTTCCCTTTTCTTTTGCGTTTCTTCAAAATGTTTTCCGCAGCAAATGTCTCTGAGCGATTCACTTTTTGTAGCTCTTCAGCGTAAAATGTTCCCTCCAGTTCCTCGTTCAATAGATCTTTCACTTTGTATACAGGAGGGGATCTCGGAACAAGGTCGCTTACGATAAATACTTCATCTGTCTAATTGGATTCGTACCCTATTTCAAATGTCGGTTTGAGTTTACTAATACGTACGTAATCACCCACTTGCAATTTGTAGGTCGGTTTTTCCCTCTTGAGATCACCGTGCAAATTGTTCCAGACCTGATTTTCATTGGTTTCGTTCACGTCCACCGGTTTCGTTTTAATACTCCGATGGAAAGAATGATTATAACTATGAACTAAATCGTCGAGCACGTCTATGAATTTGAAGGTATTTTTACTTGTAAAGTAACGCCACATTCTAGTTTTTAACGTCCGATTAAATCTTTCTACAACACTCGCTTTAGTCTCATTGTTTGTGGTAAAGAAATGCACCCCTCGCTGTTTCAAAAACTTCTTGTTCTTAAATTCTGTACCTTTATCAGTTTGCAGTTTTAGAGGCTTTCTGTGTTCAAATATCGTGGAAAAGGCTTTCACGATATGCGAGCTAGACTTTTGCTTCAAGGGGATTACCCACGCATATTTTGAAAATACGTCAATACATGTTAGCAAGTAGCGAAATCCATCATTATGACGGCTCAGACTATTCATATCAGCTAAGTCTGCTTGCCACTGTTGGTCTCTTTTATGTACTATGACTCTATTTCTCAGGAAATGACGTCTTACTGGTTTGTGCAGCGTATACGCTTTCTCCCCCTTCAACCATTCTTCGACATCTTTTTTCTTTATTTTTTCTTTTTTGACAGCATGGAATAAGGCATTCACACCAGCCAAACTTCCTTCTCGACTGGGACTTAGATACGTTCGTTTCATTAAACTCTCCATTACAACAGTCAAATTTAAGACTCTCCACCGTAATAGAAAAATTCATGTTGAACCTTCCCGTGTAGATCTCAAATGAAATCATGTTCTCTTTCACTCTTTCTTTAAATACCTGCGAAACTCTGAGGTTAAGACACATGGGTCATGAGAAGAAACACTGTACACATTTCATGCAAAACTTCTAAAGGTAGATTTAACATTTTATTAGAATATATTTTTATTTGTTAAGTAACGCAACATTCTAGTTTTAAACGTCCGATTAAATTTATCCTAGTCACACAAAGTCACACAAAGCCAACATGTCGGAATTACGTCACACAAAAAGCCAACATGTCGGAAAAAAGCAAACACGTGGCTCGACATCCATTGTTTCATCATCAGCAGCAGCATCACAAAAACATTCTGCTCAAACCAGTGTTCTGGAAATGCCTGGTCCTCTGGCGGAAAACGAGCAGGGGGAAACGAGAGTTAAAGAACAATAGGCCCTCTAGAGGGCCGGAAGGGGCGTTGCCAAAAGGATTAGCCGAGGGTAGGGGAACTCCCGGCCCTCGGCTAATCCTTTGGCCACGCCTTCCGGCCCTTGACCCTCGGCCCTCTAGAGGGCCTATTGTTCTTTAACTCTCGTTTTCCCCCTACTAAGCAAACAACGAATTTTCACGAATTCTAGACGATGTGTGGAACAAATGTCACACATTTTTAGAAGAACCGAACGGCCAGTACATTCATTCTTACGCTCGAGCGCCGATGTGAAAGCACAAATTTATCCGTGGCGAGATCGAACTGGCGCCCTCTCACTCTGGAGTAAGTTGCTCTCCAAACTAAGCTAGCTACACGTACAGAATGTGTCGTTCCAGATTTGTCGTCCTAACACGTACTTTTTACTTCTGTAGTACGTCACACAATCATTAAACATAGCCCACTGGAAACAAGAGGCCCTGAAACGAACGGCTGCCACGGAGGTCATGTGACCAACTTAGTCCCAGCTGTTAATCTCACTACCGTGGGTGCGTCGTCTCAGCTATCAGTAATGTGCTGATGGGCCGACAGAATAGCGGGAGAATTTCTATGAAACGTGAGTTCGAAGATTGTGTTGCAATATGTATAAAATGTGCTAGAATTTAGTTCACAAATTACTTTGAAAGTTTTGCACAAAATGAAAAAAATGCTAATGTTTCAACGAAACTGACAAAGTATTTGCGAAGTTTTCGCTTAGAATTCCAGCTGATGGGAATTTTGAAATTTTCCGCACAATATAAATGAAATCAGCTGTTGCTTTGTTGACAAATTACTTAAAAAGTTGAGGCACGAAATGCGAATATTTTAATGTTTTTGATGACATATGTCTGCATCGATTCCAAAATGGCGGCTTGCTTACAATTTTTGTTTCGCTCGTGTTGAACTCTGCCTGTTGATTTTTTGCGGAACTTTTTTCAAGTTCCTTCTATTTTTATTAAAGGATTTTGCTCCGCCGCCATTGCCGAAGTTCCTACGTCAGTATTTTTGGTTTCGGCTTATACCTGTGATGTTAACATTACCGGTGTGCGGTGTTAGTGTGTTCCGTATTCATGGATTACTCAAGGAAGAAAACTGAAGTACTTTTTGTATTTCTTTCGCTAAACGTGAACATATTTTCAGAGTTTTTTTATTGTCGTTATTTTTTGGAAAGGCGGACTTTTGTCGTTTGAACTTATAGCACATAGTAAATCTACCACTAAGGAAAACAAAAGCAGTGCTAAAGACGTTTCCGTAAGGTGTATACTTCTTACCGAAATGCTAAACCGTTAAACAACTGAGATAGCTTCACCAACAAAACATATGAGTAATAAATCCTTTTTTCAATGTATATAAAAATAACTAAACTTTGCACGTCATATTACTTAAGACAGAAAAGTAATCTTATTTGTATATCATTAACAGAAGGAACCAGCAGGTAGAAGTAAATAATCCTTAAAAAAAACCGCTCTAACATTTAATTGTTGCAGTGGTAAATAAATGTTATATGTTATTATGAGTGTTAATTTGTTTTTCTTTGGAAAGGAAATCACAATAATAAATCAAAATAATAAAATATAAACAACTTCATAGCAACATACTAATGGACTTCACCTGCAGTTCAGAGCATGGAGGTTGAGACCTTCTTGGCCACATGACAAAATCGTTTCCGGGCCTCTTCTTTCCACTGGGCTATGATCATTAAAGGTTGTGCAATAGATTTTCAGAATAGGATAGTTTTTCACCGGAACAGAGGAAGAACTCGGCGAAGTTTTTGTAGCCCTCACTGCCATTTTCATTGTAGTTCAACAACCTATAACACTTAAATATTTTTTATTGTAGTATGATACAGTAAATAGGGTATTATCGAACTAGATGTCATTTCTTAACCCAGACGAACGGCATTTTACCCTCTTGAATGTAGGAAATGGGTGGCAAAACTCAACAGAAGGGTTTCGTACATTTCCCTAACTTACAGAACCTTTTGTATTTTACAGCCCTAAATGGGCTCCAAAATACAAAAGGTGATGAGATTCCCAACTGCTTTGGAGTTCGGATCTTTGGCATCACATTAAATGCAGCTTGTTGTAGACCAGTAATGATTTAATAGCTCCCAGAACATCTTCAGCAATGTGAACGACATCATTATCTTACAACATACAAACAACCGCGCTTCATTTCTGAATGTGAAAAAATTACATCCCCTGCTCATGTAGACGAAGCAATTTGAATTTTAGGCCGCAAAGTTAGCGAAACTGGCAAAAGATATTATAAGCAAATTCTGACAATGGACAAACGACAAAGTATGGGGGTGAAAGGTGTACTAGAAACTTGTGCAAAAGTTTCGATTCGGATTTTAATCAGATTGGCAGTGATTTTTCCGCCCACTCTTGAGCTGCTCCCTTGGCAGCTCAAGAGTGTGCGCCCTAGTTACGCCTCTGGTATAGTGTATGCTGTAATTCGTTGTAAATTAGGAACACATGGGTTCTATTAGTAGTGATATAGCCGGAAGGAAAAAAAGTCCTTAAAAACATGTCTGAATGCTAAGACATGTTTTTAAGGACTCTGAGTAAATTACTGAACAAAGAAATTAAAAAGAAAAGCTCATGCATGCATGAAAATAAATAAATATATAATCTGTACATACACAAACACAGCTCATACGACTAGAAAGAAAAATTGTGAAGCAATGACTTGGAAATGAGGTTTTAAAGTTCCATGTCATGATTTTGAAGCCGAAAGGCTTTTTGCCTACTTTACCAGAAACGTGCAATACAAGTTCTTGTTGTTTTTCCGCTTTTTAATTCACAACAATTATTGGAAACTGCCCAAAAAGTTATGTTTCAGCATTCATTCTTAGCTAAAGCATCGTGATGTACAGTATATAACTAGGAGATAAGCTCAAAGATGGTAAGCCAAAAAGACTGCGCCAACTTTTAAAACTGAGATGCAAATGGAACATTTACGCATTCTCTGGAAGAATGGCCTTACAACAGGGTCGAACATTCATGTTGATAGCATACTGAGGGTTCCCTGTTTTATGACTGTTCCTACCCCTCGGAGATGTCTCTTAGCCTTAATCCCCTTTTATGCTCCACCTACGATCGTGACCTATGACCTGGCATTT
The DNA here is from genome assembly GCA_039090855.1 of Macrothele yani. Classification (NCBI taxonomy): domain Eukaryota; kingdom Metazoa; phylum Arthropoda; class Arachnida; order Araneae; family Macrothelidae; genus Macrothele; species Macrothele yani. The sequence continues at coordinate 76,120,406 of CM076993.1, read as the reverse complement.
TAAAGGTCACGCATCCTGTTGGACAACATTTGTTCTTTCGAAGATCAAGCTGAATTCGTCAAACGATTCCCTCAGTCAGTAAAAATTATTTCTCGCAAAAGTAGTGAAAAAATGTAGCGCGAAATTTCGTTACAACTACTTGATTTTTGTAACACGTAACAAAAAAAAACTTTTTTATTTTTATAGTTACGTTACACTACAATAAAAGTAGAGCCCTACTGTAACGTCGCTAATAGTAGCGCGCTACTTCCCAGCACTGATCATGACGTATGCTTTCCAATTTCCCTCGCTCACGTACATTACGAAAAACATGCCGTTGTTTGGGTGGTCTCCCTCGAACGTTACTCATAACAGTGCTAGAAATTTCTAAATAAATAAAATCTGTATTTAAAGTTTGCCCTGTGCATAACGCAGTAAGCCACTCACTAGCTGTACGGAGATCTGCCGTGCACTCAGCAAAGCATAAGTCGAAGCTACCAAACTAAAACTCTTTTTTTTTCATTTAAACCTGAATGAAAAATAAACTGAATATTGACTAAACCACATCCTTACACTAACGTACATCTTGTTACAGCATTGACGCACACAATTCACATCGCAGACATACTGCGCAATAATTTCGTTAGCCTCGGCAATAATCGAGGCTGACGAAAAAGACATAGTCACGTGCACAACTTAGTGCTGTGGCCAAGTCAATGGGTTGAACAGCCATTGCGTCGTTGGTTAACAGTTATTTGTATTGAATGAGTGAGTGTTCCTTTTATTATCACTTGGATATACGTATAGTTTCGTGAGGTAGGTATTTTTATATTTCTAAGATAAGGTTAATTCTTAGTAAACGTTTTATTTAGTTTTAGCAATAAGTTAGCGATAATTATAGGTTTAATGAGCATAGGCGCCGACTTCGTGGGTTCGAGACACTTCTTGAACCCCCAATGTTTTTGTTGTGGGTTCATCGAACCCGTAATATTTTTGCGCGTTTTCCGTGGGAAAAATACACGTACGTATATATGCATAAATTTTATTTTTCGTTATCAGTTCTTCAAGTTTTTTATTATCATTCCCCGTTTACTATATATAGAAAGTGTGTATAGAAATTTACCCCTCAGACTGTTTATTGTGCCCCAAAAAAGAATTAGTGTTTGTTCGTGCTCATCAAATTTGACGCGACAAACAATACCTCAAGTACCGTTGTTTAAGAGCATTTAAAACTGCCTCCTTTATGAAAAGAAAATTCTTCGGTTTATCTGGGTTCTCACAAAATACAAAAGTCTAGCTCTACATTTGGAGACGGGAACCTATTCGAGGTCATAGTGATAAAGGCGGAAATATGTTGTACAGTCAATTGACCCATCTTATCTTCGTACAGTCAGGGACCAAGGAAGTTAGAAGAGAGAGGAGATGGAATCAGCAGCCGTTGGTGAAGCCAAATCTGGTCATCTGGTTTCTTGCGCCCTGCGGGTGGGGAGGGTCGGACCCATCGTTGTACTTGATCGAGCCTTAATGCAGCTTTAGTGACGTCACAGTAGGGGTCCGACGTTCTCAGCTCCCATGGATCTTGCTTTCGTTCAGAGTGGACGATGTGTCGCGTTTAACGTGGGTTCTTCATTTGTTTACATCATGTAGATTCATTTGCAAAAAACTTAGCGAATCACTTTCTGTGCGATGAAAGTTGATATTGCAATATGAATAAAATGCGCTAATATTTAACTCACGAATTACTTAGAAAGTTGTCGCGAAAAGTAAACGAAATGCTAATGTTTAGATGAAAGTGACAAATTATTTGAGTTTTCACTTTATTTGAGTTTTTTATTTGAGACAAATTATTTGAGTTTTCACTAACCGACGGGAACTTTGAAATTTTCCGCACAAAATGAATGAAATGTGCTGTTGTTGTATTTGCAAATTATTTAAAAATACTTAAGTCGTGGCATGAAATACGAATATTTAGACGAAATTAATGATTTATTTTTTTAAGTTTTCGTACGAAGGGAAAGAAAAGTTAATATTTCGACGAGCCTGACAAATTACTTCGGTCTTACGCAAAAACGAAATGCAATTACTTAATTACTTTTTTAAGTTGTAGCATAAAGTAAAAGAAAAGTTAATATTTCAATGAACCTAACAACTGTCAAGGTTTCTTCACATTCAGTCAGCAGTTAATGCAACACATAATCCTTATATGAAAAATTTGTTGGCAAAAAAATCTCATTGCTGAGATTTCTGTCCAGAGCAAGTTAACAGGTGAAGCGGTACTTTTTTTTTTTTTTTTTGAGAATATTATGTGCAATTTAATTATTAAGGCTTGTTAGCAGCATGACAAAATTAACTGCTATAGTTTCTAAGAATAAATAAGTTATCATGCACAAGGTCAGATTATGCCAACATAAAGCTGGGCAGGGCATGCCCAGAATTTATTTTTTTTGGAGGGAGAAGGATGAGGGGGTCCGATATTTTTCATACAACTAAATGTGTTATGAGTGCATTTTTAAAATGTATGCAACATCTGTGCAAAAATATTCAAATAAATATTACTGAAAATTATTATTAATATTCTTATTACCTGTATTCTTATCACCACATAATGGTTGACTACTTATATTTTGCAATTTATCTATGCAAGCAACAAGTTGGGAAAAGTGATTGGAATCCTGACAAGACCGATTTGTGTGCGAGAAATCGATTTTCCAAAGCACTAATTAAACTAATATACATGTCTAAAAATGGTACATGAATTGAAATCCTCTAACATTGTTCTGGGTTTCGTTACAGCGTTGGTTTTGTTTTAATGTGATTCTTGGTATTTTAATGAAAAGTCCTTGCTTTTCAGCATGCTTTAAAGTAATTTGAAATAAGTCGTGGTTGCCTCATCACCGCAGAAACTTTCGGTATACTCATGTATTGGTTTTTCATGCAATGGAACATTCTGGTCCTTGGCTCCTTGCCCCTTCCTCGTCTTAATGGAGAAAACACGCTCAGTTGCTGTCATGAGATATAAAAACAATTTCAAATACTAACAAAAAATCGCCTTTTGAAATCGTGTTTTTAAAATATCGAAAGGTTCCAAATTTTGGGTTGTTTTAACACCCAACCTCTCCCGTCCCCCCTTGGGCACAACACTGAAGCTGGGGTAGATGATGAATTTCGCTTTTTCCGAAAACATTTGTTGAGTTCCTAAAAGTTATTTTATTTCTCCTTATTTTTAATGAAATATTAAAGGGTTATCTTATTTAGAATGTCATAAAAAATCATTTTCATAACATGATTGCCCATTCACAAAACTTCCTGTACCTAAAAGTTATTTTACTAACACTTATTTTTGACGAAGCATTATAAGGGGTTGTCTTTTTTAGGAAGTAATGTTATAAAAAATGAAAGCATTTGTATCACAGTGATTACTGCAACACAATCTTTAACCATTATATATTTTTTATTGTTCACAAGGTATAGGACTTTGTAAAATGTTTTGAGTCGACAAGTCCATTTTAGAGACTTCATCGCGGCTGTTGCAATTTTCTTGGGAAATCAGTAGCTCAGATTTAACTGGTATGACGAAAAACGGCGGTAACATAAGGTAGGTATTTTGATATCACTAACATCCGAAGTATTGAAACATAAAACGAGGTCAATTGTATTGTCATTAATAAGTTTTACAGACACGTTTGAAACTTTGCTGATAGATTAGAAAAGTGAGGTGAAATTCTGGGAGATAAATCAAGTAGTGCTTTCAAAGCCTTGTTTTTAATTTGTCTTTTAAATGTAGCTAAAGGCTAGCTGTGTTTCACCTGCAGTCTGTGCATATTATATCCCAATTTATATTTGTCTGTAATTTTCTGTATTTTTACGAAGAGCCTTATTTTATTTTGGTATGTGAGTTGGTTTGTATTTTTCCAACACTTGTGTATTTGGTCTACATTGAGGGTGCAGTGTATAATATTTTTCACTATTTTGTAAATTTAAACTTAATTTTTGGTCATGATTGTCTTAGTATGAGAGGAAGTTTGTTTAGCATAATGTCTCTAGTTTAATTCTTGTACTTTGGAATTGCAATTCTTAAGTTTCTCCTTGAGTGTCCAAATGCGTTGCAGTACGTAGGCTATAAATAATTGTAAGTACTTTATTTTATTGTAGGTATAAAATACGTATGGTGAAACAAATTTTTGAGGAAATGCAAATTAGCTATGAAAAGAGCCTTCCGATTCAGTTTGTTTGGCTCCGACACTGTGCTGTGCTCTTCTGCCTGTTTATTTTGGTACATAACATTAACTGAAATTTCTAAAAGGTATAAATTCTTTTCCTGTTTCAATTCATAGGTGGTTGCAAAAAGTTATTAACGAAACAAATACACACTTCATGTATTCATTTCGTTATTTTCATAGGCTTCGAACACAATTCATGTATTCTAAATCATACGATAATATATATATATATATCATCATCATCATCATCATTGTCAACCATTATCAATCCACTGCTGGACGAAGGTCTCCCCAAGTTTCCTCAAACAACGGTCTGTCTTGTGCCAGTCTCCTCCATGTCACTCCCGCATACTTTCGAATTTCATCCACCCATCTTCCATGTGGTCTTCTTCTGGGTCTTTTCCTGTCCCTTGGAATCCAATCTAAAATTTCGGCTATCCATCGATGGTCTGTCCTTCTGGCAGTATGTCCAGCTCATTGCCATTTCAGGAATTTAACTCTGATCATGATGTCTTCCACTCTTGTCATTTTTCGGATCCACGAGTTCCTCTTCTTATCTCTCCTGGTTACACCAAGCATGTACCTTTCCATGCTGCTTTGAGTTGTCTGCAGCCTTTGTATGTCTCTTTTAGTTAAGGTCCATGTGTCTGCACCATACGTAAGCACTGGAAGGATGCATTGATCAAACACTTTTCTTTTAAGACATAATGGCATATTGCTCTTGAAAATTATGCTGTTTCTTCCAAAAGCTCTAAAGGCAAGTTTTGTACGACGATTAATTTCTTCATCAATGTGACCCTCACTTGATATCTGCTGTCCAAGATAAACGTACGTGTCTGTTATCTCCATCTTTTCTCCATCAATCGATAAATCTTCATTTCTTGTAAAAGCAATGAACATCACTTTTGTCTTCCGAAAGTTCACTTTTAATCCCACTTCTTTACTCTTGTCAGCAAGTTCCTGGATCATACTCTGCAGCTCTGATGGGGTAGTTGCAAAAATGACTACGTCATCAGCAAAACGAAGGTGGGTTAGATAATCTCCATTAATCTTTATCCCTTTGTTTTCCCAGTTCAGTGATTGAAAGACATTTTCCAATGTGGCATTAAAGAGCTTCGGGATGTCACCTTGTCTCACTCCTTTTCCAATTTTTATGTGTGTTGTATTTTCAAACAGCCGAATCTTTGCACTTGCATTTTCATAGATGTTATTAATAATATTAATGTATGCATCTTCAATACCGCAGGATTTTAGAGCCATTGTAACTGCTGATGGTTTCACCGAAACAAAGGCTTTTTCATAATCGATAAAAGCCCTGCACAATGGAAGCTCATATTCCCTCGCTCTTTCAGTTAGTTCTCTCAGTACGTGGATATGATCTATTGTGCTGTAGCCACTCCTGAATCCAGCTTGTTCTCTCGGTTGAGCCATGTCCAGTGTCACCTTCAAGCGGTGTGAAAGAACTTTAGTGAAGATTTTATAAACCACTGATAGGAGGCTGATAGGTCTGTAGGTCCTGAGATCCTCAATGTCACCTTTTTTATGTAGCAAGATCATTGTAACGTTGTTCCAATGCTCAGGAATCTTCCCTTCATTAAGGCATAGAGTGAAAATTTGGGCGAGTACTGTTTCGATTTCTCCACTTGCTTCTTGTATGATGTCTACAGTAATTCCATCTTCTCCTGCAGCTTTTCCCCACTTCATGTTCTTGATTGCATGAGCAACTCCTGCTGGGAGGACTGGAAGAACTCTGGTACTGGTACCTTTCATGATGTCCGGAGTACACGTATCATCCCTTTCATATAATTTGGAGTAGAAATCTTTTACTCTTGTCAAAATTTCGCCTCTATTTCTTGTTACAGAACCATCTTCTTTTCGCAGTGACATAATGTGTTTTCTTCCCTTACTGAGATGTCCCTTTACTCTCTTTAGGCTTTGGTTGTTTTCAATTGCTTTCCTTACCAGTTCACAGTTGAATTTCCTTACGTCTTCAGTGATACTTTTTCGTACTGTCTTGCATAGCTCTATATATTCCACTTTGGTAGTCACATTTTCTTTAGTTGTCCTCATCTCTCTTCTTTTTGCATCAACATTTCGGTTTTTCCTGATAATTTGTTCACATGCAACTTGTTCTTAGACCCAGCTAATTTTGTTGCTGTTTCCATAAGAGCTTTGGTTACTTTTCTGTTAACTTCAGAAATATCCACTTCTTCCGATGTTAGGCCTTCTAAAGCAGAGAATCTGTTCTTCAGTTCCAACTTGAAAGCATTATGGTGATTTTTAAGGTTGGTTATGTCAATACATCTTGTCTGTTTTATGAGCTTGCCACGTTCGAGTTTAGTGTTGAGGTGAATCTTACATCTCACCAATCTATCGTCACTACCTGTGTTGAACTTGTTTAGCACACTGCAGTCTTTTATGACGAATTTTTTGTTACACATAATAAAATCAATTTCACTTGTCGTCCCATTTAGATGTCTCCATGTCCATTTCCTGTGTGGCTTTTTCTTGAAAAAGGAGTTCAAGATGAAAAACCCTTCTGCCTCTGCAAATTCTACGAGAGTATTTCCACGCTGGTTTCTGTTGCCGCGACCGAATTTACCTACTGAAGTTTCATTCTGTTGCCGTTGCACTATTTTTGCATTGAAATCTCCCATAATTATCTTTAAGTGCTGCTTACATTTATTACTTAGATGACGAATTTCCTCATAAAATTCTTCAATTTCTTCTTCAGGATGACTTATGGTGGGTGCATAAGTTTGAATAATCTGAGCCTGGTATCTTCTCGAGAGTTGGATAACGAGTCGTGCAGCTCTGTCAGAGGAACTTTCAACTTCTACAACTTTATCTTTCAGTTTCTTGTTTATTATAAATCCAACACCACTAGTTCTGCCAGTATCAGTCTCACGATTGTAGAAGAGATGTCTACTTTTCAGTTCAATGAGATCTTCTCCTTTTCTCCTTACCTCACTTAGCCCGACGATGTCCCACTTGATCATTTGTAGTTCCTCTTCCAATTCAAGAAGCCTTGAATCAGAAGATAGGGAGCGTCCATTATACGTAGCCAAGGTCAGCATCAGATGGCAGCCTAGTCCGGTCCTCCGGTGATTCTTAGCACCCTCTGCCTTCATGCTGCACTGGCCGCTGCCTTGGCCAGGTACATTCCAGCTGCCGGAGACTGAGGGCCAAGATTTAAGTTGTGGAGTCATTTTGGAGGGGTTTGGCCATAACTCACCACGCTGGCCAAGCGGGTTGGTGAGTGTGGGATAGCATTTCCTCTAATCCCGATGAGGCCGCCCCGGTGGCGCAGTGGTCTAAGCGATGGCCTCTGATCATTCGTCCGTAAGGGGTCCGGGTTCGAATCCCGGTGAGGTATGGATGTTGTGTTTGTCTTACGGCACTGGCTCTTTCCCTTCCCTGGAACCAGTGACCCAAATTAGGGACGGACGACTGCTTATAGCCCATTGAGTTGCTCCCGGTGGTCGTTAAACCTCCAATCAAAAAAAATCCCGATGGTATAGTTATACCGCTATTGGCGGTCGTCAGAGCCCCTTTAGTGGGAACAGGATGTACCACGAGAAGGCGGGGTGTACATTTGTCAAGGAGAGGCTGTGATGTTACGAATCACCTGACCTTACATCCCATATATATAAATATATATATATATATACAGTGGTCACAAAAGTTAGGGATTATTATGGTTTCAAAGGGGAAACATGGTGATATGCAAATTTGTGAGTACTGGAGATAAGTTATCAGCATAAATTAGCATCATGACAACACAGCACATGGTGTGCGAGCTCCGACAACAGTAGCCTCCAAGGAGTGGAAAATTGGAATTCACAATCAAATAATCAACTAGCAAATACAAAAATTGGTCTCTTACATTTACAAATTACAAATACAAATTGTTCTCTTCCTTTGGGAACTAACAGCAACAAAATTCAAAACCTGTAGAACCAAAAGTAAACTTTGGGCCATATCATAGCCAAAAATGGAATTTTTTTCTGCAATAGTAAGCGCTAGTCTTAAATAAAATCTTGGTGCTCTAGAACATTAACGAACAGTGATCTGGATGATAAATAGCATATATCAATGTAGCATAAAAGGAAAAACCCCAACACCGTCAGCGAAATAGTTACAAAAGTACGTTTATTGAGTGAAAAGTTGAAATAATTGAGGCCAAGTGAAGGAAAACAAATAATGTAATCGCTTAATGAAGAAACAGAAATGATCCTGTAGCTTAACAAATGGTGAATGGGGTGACAAATTCCATAGAAAATACTACGAAGATAAAAAACTCAAACACTCAAATATAAGCTGATACAAAAACAGTAAAACACTTCACAAAAACAAACCCAATGGCAAAGATTCGTCGGTCGGTTGGGAATAGGTATGGAATATCAAACACTTTTCCAAAGTTATACCTGCTTAACCTTAAATAAGTATCAAGTAAAACAATAAAGATGTTTAAAACAAAATTGCGTGAGCACTAACATATCTCTCAATGGTCTAATAAAGCCCACCCAGGCTTGTCCTGTGGATATTGAAAAGGGAATAGCTATGTTTATATTCGAAAATGTAACAAATTATTTAATCCTCCTAGTTTAAAATGCAGTTGATATATAAACCTGTTAAGAAACGAATACATGAATGTGTTCACGTGTTAAGATTCTACACGTGTTAAAATTCTCCACGTGTAACGAAACGAATGCATGGCATGAATTGTGTTCAAAGCCTATGAATTAAAACAGGAAAATAACTTACCTTTTATGAACTTTCGATTAATCACGAATTCAATGTACGTTTATCGAAGGTAATCGCTGATATAATCCTCTTTTCTCTGTGTAAAACTTCTTCAAATACAACGTTCTCGCATACGAGAAACACTGTGAGCTGTGACCTGTCAAATCCGGGCCGACCGGCTTATTGTTATGACCCCTACTTTGACGTCACTCCCGACACCAGCGCCACACATTAAGGCTCGATAAAGTATAACGATGGCTCCGGGAGGGTTCAGTGACGTAACGTCACTTACTGAAGACCTGTGCTGGAGCACAGGTTGATAGCGGCCGTCTCTTACTCTCTACAGCAAGTCCCCGAAGGTCAACAAGGCTCACACAGCTTTTGCAAGGCCGTAATTGGTTAATACGTGATATGCACTTCCGCTCGACGAAGCATAATTTTGTTGAATATTTTTAGAAAATACTAAACAGTATTTCTGTAACTTTTTGTAAATTTTTAGTTATGTGCATGTATATTTCGGTCTCATTTTACCCCGATTGTACATGCTGCACAAGTGCCTTTAAAGCCTCTTCAAAGTCAACGATTTCCCCAATAGAAAAGTACAGAAGTAGCCCAAGTTGGGCATACTGAGAATACACAGCTGATACGAAGTGGAGTCCACGGAAAACGCAAGGCGTGCGGCTGATGCCATGTCCTCTCCTTTCTAATCTCCAATTTTAACTCAGAAATCGTTTGAAGAAAAAAATTGTTGGCATTTTTAAAATTGGTAAAAAAAATACCTTAAAATACATTTTACACGTTTTTCTTTCTTTTATAAGAAAATTGAGTTGGAAATTCACACAGTATTTGTGTATTGTATATAATAATGTCGCTCATATAAAAGAAAAATAAATGAAATAAATAATTATCTAGAGAAAAAAAAATTCTGTAATTAACTATAGTTTGCTTCATTTTAGCATTTCAGGCGTCTTATTGTGCCAGATAATCTGACTGAATAAAATTTAAATTAGACTTAAACACTTTGAAAATTGCATGGCAATTCGATTAAAAATTTTCGGAACCACCAATAATTTTTCAAGTCAGCGCCCAAGGTATATAGATTGAGAGAGGTAGGCCCGTCCGCAAGTCAACTGGTATTGGCTGACCTCCACGGCGCACCCGTGACGTCAACGGTGCGCTGGCTCGGAGCAGGACTGGTCCGACTGACCTGAGAGAAGTTTCTGTAAAAACGCATTCACAGCACCACGCAGTTTACCACCAAGGTATATAGTTTATCACTACACCAGTGTTTACCCCTAAAAATTTACATTTCTTCTGAGTGATTAAAGCAAATTGTATAAATGAAATAAAAAGGAAATGTAGTAAATAAAAATAAAAATATGAAATAAATAGGGGATGTAGTAAATAACGCGCAGAAGATATCGCGACTCGTTCGCAAAATAATAAAAAAATAATAATAATAACCAGTTTCATTCTGTTGATAGCTAGCCAAAGTTTTTTATTTTTTTTGCCATGTCTATTTAGTAAATAATCAAATGGCGGCAACAACTAACTACTCATCGCTTTTTTTAGTTAATGCTTATTTTTACTTAATTAACTTTGGACACTAACACTAGTGTAATGAAAGTAAAATTGTAATGAAAATAAAACTTGTTTAAAGTTTCCGAAAAGTTTGAGTAGTAAACAATATAAATGGAATCGTACCTTGAATAAGAATTCTTGTTTTTCCTCATGTACTTTGCTTCTCATCCACTAAAGCTGCACTTTTCATCCACTGTTTGGCCGTTTTCTTTGTTTTATTTGCCACTTGCGTTTTTTAGGTCTGATTTAAGAACTTCACTCGGATGAAAATTCGAAGCCTTGAATAAAACTTTAAAGCTTTCTTGTCAACATGAGGATACAATTTTTTTAATTCTTCGAATAAACATTTAACTATTTCGTTTTGTTTTTTAATTTGACTCCGTGAATTCTCGTAAAGTGCTCCTCAAAACGTTTGATTAGTTCAAACCACTGATTAGATGGCTCTGTAAGTCCTCCTCTGTTCACTGCTTGTAACCATGACGATATATCTTTCTCTTCAGTTGCTTCTTTAGCCAGTAAGGGTAATTTAACGCGAAAGGATATGCATCCTGCTATGTATTTCAAAGCATCTTCCTATTTTTCCCCCAGTGCCACATCCTGAATGCATTCGTTACTTGTTTGACCATTCATGTTTGCAAATCCCAAGTCAGTAGTTTCGGGAAATTCTGTGGCGACGCTTTGTTTCAAGTCAGGTTGCAAACCTTTCAAACAAAGAGTTGTCATGAAAGTTCCGTCGCTCTTTTTTACGTTTGAGTGTGGAGAAGGCCCAATGAGTTTGCCACTCAGTAGCAAAATGCACAATCTATACTTAAATTCACTGGGCAAAGGATGATCATATGCATGTCCCATACCTCTGATTTGTGAAAATAAATTTTCCAGGCAATCTTGGTTTAATCTAGTGGTGAGGAGGAAACGAATGCCTACAACACTTTCAGTTATATGCTCATAAAGGCTGATTAAAGATGTTATGGAAACAATAAAATCTTGCTGAAATGGCAAAAGATGTTTTTTTTTCGCACACTCGCATTTGCGTTATCGAATCTTTCATGCTTTCCAAAATGTTTTTCTGTTCCTGTATATTAGTACCATAAGGTCGCCTTAGACGAAAACCGTCCGACGAACAACGAGAATTTAGTACGTCAAATGAGTCATTCACAAGTTGAACGAAGTTTGCTACTTCTGTTTCATTCGGGAAAATGTACCTAATCGCTGCGGCAATGTGATGCGAAAATAGTTGGGCGGCAAGTGAAACGTTCATTCGTTCAGCACCTCTAACATTGACATGAGTAATACTGAATTTAGGGCACAGTTTCAGTTCTCCCTTTTCTTTCTCAAGGAGAGTTTGGAAAATATTTTTATTGATGACAGTTCCCGTTTTAAGCTTTATCCCACAGTCGAGTAAGTGGTTTCTTAACAGCTTTAGAAGATGAGGCACATCAGCAAATACAAATATAGCCCTTGCATTATCCACTGGGTTCGGAAAAGAAGTTTTGTATAAGTTGATGCCAAGTGTTTTCCACAGTGACTGGTTATCGCCACCCAAATCCGATGTCATGGCTACAATCTGGAATCCAATGTTTTCGATTTCTGTAATGATGTGAAATAAGATATCTTTCGTCATTCTGCAATCAAAATCATAAAAAAACAGGTTGTTTCCATGGATATGTCAAGCCCTTTATCATGACAACTTGAAAAGATTTATGAGGACCCATGACCGTATTTTCAGTATGATCGTACACCATCTTTCCATCAATACTCATTTCATCCATTAATAAAACGCAAAATCTTCAAATCGAGTTAGATTTTTGGCATTCTCAGCCATTATTCGGAGGACCTCCCAGAGAAATCCTGGAGCAAACTTAACGTGAGACACCCATTTTTTAAAAGTACTTATACTAGGCAACGGAATATGCATTTGGCTCCGAATGAAAGAATATGAACGCTTTGATAAGCCGCGCAGAGTCAGAGCCCTAACTATATCTTCTGGTGCCCAGTTAGTTCTTTTTCTCGTTAAAAGTGTTCGCCCTTTGGTTTCAGAAAAAACTCCCCGTAACAGGGCATTTACTTCATTTGAAATCTTTTCTTTTCTTCTGCTGTGTTATTTTTCTTGGGTTTTATCTTTTGTAATTTAGAAATTCTAGAAGACATCGTACGAATCTTCATATATAAATGTTGTGCCCTATTTTGCCAAAAAAAACACTGTTTCCTTAAACTGCCATTGAGTGAGGTCATTTACTCGGGCATTCAGTTCAGCAATTTCCTGGTTTTTCATTTCAATATCCTCTATTGATAAAAATGGCAGATGATTACTATTATCTACTTCAGGACGCACATCTTCTGTAGGTGAACATAACTTTAGTCTTTTTGTAGGAATATTCTCAGTAACTTCTACCACATAACGTTTTAGTTCTCTGTTGTGAAGCCTCTTCATTCGTTTCTTGCATTCGGGTACAAGCGGCGAAGTCATTTTGCAAATACTTACATGAGGTACAACACCTTTCTTCAATCGTTTCGTACTATTAACTCCCAATAACTCACTTTACAGATCTCTTATAAAGTCTTCATCCGCGAAATGCGATGAACATATTCTTGCATTTTCAACATTGAAAACATCTTCACGACGACACGCGTTCAACCAAACCTTTCTTTGAAGCACATCTTTCGGAAAACGATGATAGGTAACACCCGAAGCAGTTTTTTCGTCGTTTTTACAACTTCCAACGGCGCAGCCTGACATGGCTTTTAGAAAACGTTTATTTTGTTATCCAAGCAAACACGTACTTATACTATACGTAAGATACAATGTAATTAAATATATTTTAACTACACGTTAAGATAACTATTTACAAAGATATGCAAAGAAAATTTAAGCAAAACCACATGCAATATGTGTGTGTTAGCAAATAATCAACACGGTAACAAGCCAACGAGCAACGAGTATGACTAAACACAATGAAACACAAACGGCGATCTTTTACCTTGTACCGACCGGACAAGGTAAAAGATCAATCTATATACCTTGTACCGACCGGACTAATTTGCCACCCTCGAGCATATGCTTACAGCTGTTTGTTTGGTATGCAATGTGTAATCTAATGCTTCCCTCTTTCATTTTACAATATTGCGAGGTATTTTTCATAAAAGTCCGTTTCATATAATTGATAAATTAATTTTTTCAACGTAACGATAGTTTTTTTTTACCTTAAGGGAACTTCACTCATTTTCAAGGCGTGTACATACTTAGAGTCGCTTTCCAAAGTTTTGTACTGTCCTTGCCGTCTTGAAAAGAGATTGTTGAATAAATATATATTTACCCGGGTTCATGTCACATTCTGTTTCATTTTTAACGTTGTGTCTTTCCTTTCCGTTGTCCGAAACTACATTTGTTTTAAAGAGTAAAAGATATTTTATTTTACTTCTCGTTATTTTTAGAAGCAAATTCCTCCCAGTCTTGTGTATTCAACCCATGGATGAGTACACCACATAGCGTTGCTTTTTTTTCTTTCAAATAATTAATAAATTTTGTACGCGTATAATTTTCTTTTTTTTTTTTTCAACAAACGTTGTTTTAATGGTTTTCCAGAATATTTGTTTCAAGCGGTTTAAAATTTTTTCTTGTTATTCATCCACTCCATTCCATGAATTGTTATTCATGGGAATGGAGTGGGTGTATTTCATGGCTGTAATCTAGTATTTCACGGCTTAATCTGATATCTTCGTCTACGTAAAATTCCGTTAGGAAATTAATTCGCCTCTCCACATATGGATTTTTTCTCAACATCAACTAAAATAACACGATGGCGATAGCGTCGTCTTCAACTAACTGGTACCATGAGAGACACAGCAAGTGTTGCTTCTGCGCATGCGCAATCCCGTTGCTTCCACCTGCTGTTGGGGGTTGCATTGGTTGCCAGCAACGGGCCACTAGTGGCACTTGCTTGGAGGCCCACAATTCACGGCGATGCTGCAGGGCCATCAATGGCTCGCCAACTGATAGCGCTGCCACCAACGGACCTGGCCGTGAGCGGCAGATTTCAGCCAGCAGTGACCCATCACTGCCAGCTGGTGGCCAGCAGTTTCCCAGCACTTGTGTTTTTGCTGGGGTGTGGCTCTTCCCTCTTCTGTCTCTCATTCCTTGTAGGAATGCGTGACAGCAGCATTCCTACAAGGAATGAGAGACAGACGAATTGATTTTTATTTTCATATACACAGATAGCCGCATATGTTAATACATATGTTAATGGGGCCAAGTTTACGTAGGTGTGTTGTTAATTTCGGGACCAACCGATTAGCGCTTACGCCACAGCACGGCATAATATGCAAATTATCGTCGGTGGTATTTAAGGAGTACGGCAAAGTGAATGTAATCAGTCGTCGGCGTACGGACACGTGCGAAGACCCTGAAGAAGCTGCAATGCCTGGGCATGGAAGACGTGTAGGATTTCAGCAGTTATCGGACTTTGAGCGAGGTCGTCTAGTCGGACTCCGCGAGGCCGGGTGGTCGTATCGTCGTATTGCGGAACGAATTGGACGGGAAGTATCGGTGTTGGTACGATGGTGGCGTAGATGGTCAGAGGAACATTCCCGCACGAGAAGACGTAGAAGTGGGAGTCACAGACGGACTGATGAGAGGACCTATCAACGCATAAGAAGAGCGGCGTTGTCAAGCAGAACATCCACTGCGACGCAAATCCGAGCTGCCGTTGCACCTGAGGTGACTGTGCGAACAATCCGCAAACGTCTACTGGATGCAGGACTACGTGCACGTGTGCCTCTGGCATGTGTACCTCTGACTCCAGCCCACCGTCAGGAACGGCTGCAGTGGTGTCGCCAACGTCTGCACCGGAGAACGCAATGGCGATCTGTCGTGTTCAGCGATGAAAGCAGATTCTGCTTGGGAGCCTCCGATGGCCGTATGCGTGTTCGCAGACGCACAGGGGAGCGTCTCCACCCTTCTTGCATCCGCCAGCGATACACAGGGCCTACACCTGGTCTCCTGGTGTGGGAAGCGATCAGCTATCGCTCCCGTACACAACTAGTGTTTGTACCGGGTACGTTAAACAGCACCTCCTACACAACAACATAATTCAGCCCGTTGTTGTGCCATTTGTAAGGTCGGTCCATCGTGGTGTTTTCCAGCAAGATAACGCACGCCCACACACGGCACGTGCAACGCAACATGCACTTCAGGGTGTGAGACAACTTCCATGGCCTGCACGTTCACCGGATTTGTCCCCCATTGAGCACGTGTGGGATTTTATTTTATGGGACAACGACTTATCCGGTCTCCACGGCCAGCCACGACCTTCCTCGATTTACGCGTCCAGGTTAAGGATGCTTGGAACTCAATACCCCAAACTTACATCCAACATCTGTACGACAAACTCCATGCCAGAATTGTACAGTGTGACGCAGCTCATGGCGGTTCAACCTCGTACTAACCATGTTACACGGAAATGTTATTTTTCAGTTTACCAGCAAATACAGCTGTATTTTGCCATAATGTTTTGATCACGTTATCCTCTGTATTCCGTTATTATGCTGCATAAATTTCGTTGGTATCAGACGTCTTCTTCTTGGAGTTCTTTTTTCACTTTCCGCCAGTGTATATTCAGAAATACATTCAATTAATTCATTTTGAATAGTTTTTTATCCTTTCGTATTGATTTTCAATTTTTAAAGAACTTCTTCATATCAACAATGAAAGTAATTCAATGAAATTTCCACGATTCGAGCCCATGCTTTCGTCATGGCCATGGAATGCTAGTTCTTGTTTGCTCAAATACAATATAGACTAATATTGCATCAATCACTGTCTTCAGGAAAAGTCTATTTAAAGGAACGTTTTCGTTAAAATGCGTTTTCAAAAGCCTAGCATTCTTTCTCAGGGCATCGGCAATGGTGTTTTGAATTTTTTCAAAATTCCTTAACAGTAACCCGCGTTTCAGGTGTTCGCTAGAATCACGATGTTTATGAAGTGACCGTGTTACGCTTAATAAATCTGAGAATCCATCTTTATTCCACGCCGAATGTTTATTACAAAAAAGTAAGCAGGGCCAAAAAAAAAAAAATTAACACAGAAGGTCTGCAAATCCATTTACATTCAGTAAACCAACAATTTTTAAAATTAATATTGTTAGATTTACCGCTCTTCTTGATTTCTTTCTTGGCAACAATTGTCAGTGAAACCTTCGGTCGTCCTCGAAGCAAAATGTCTCTTTTATCTTCATCTTTCCACCGATTAAATGGAGTTTGCAATAAATTACAAACAATGTCGGCCACAGGATGCATACTAAAAACTATCACTCAGTTAAATTGTGCACAAAGCTTTCAACAAATAATCACAAAGCCCGTAAGAACAAATTCCTTTCGGAAAAGAATGCACCAGAGCACCACAAGGAAAAAGCCCTAGTAGATTGCATGGTACCCTGGTAGTCCGCCCGCTCCACCATGATCTCTCACGACTTTGCGCTCAAAAACTGAGAGATGCAGAGGTAAGGCGCCTGAAGCTGAAACACTTCACTTGAGCGAGCAGATTAGGGAGGGTGACGTCACGGTTACCATGACAACTCGGCCGAAAACTGCAGACTTCCAAGCATTCTCATTTCGGCTCTTCACTTGCACTGTTTTGCGTATAAGGATTTGTTTTTCGTATTGAGCGCGCCATGTGAATCAATATCTATTCAAAATTTTGAGTATTTAGGAAATGAATAAAGGCAAAAAAGAATATATTTAAAAAAAATACTGAATGAAACTTTATTTTGAGTAAAACTTCACCTACTTCACCTGAAAAGCCGCCACTGAGTGTTTGGCAAATGAGTCACTATTGATGGTCGTCTCTTTTGACAGAAATTCTGTGTAAACAACACATTCACAGTCAAAGAAAACAGTCGCCAAACCTCTCCCGCAGACAGTGACAGTTGAACTTTTCACGTCTTCCTTGTTGGAGAGGTGACATGCTTTCATTCCATGGACGATCGTTTGAAACAGTAAATATGCGATTTCAGATTGTTTATACACTGCTGGCCACCCAAAATGCAACACCAAGAAGGACACGAGACAGCAAAGCCAGATTTACTGGACACATAACAACAGATACAAAGATGAAACGATTGAGCTTACAGGCTCGTGCGACTTGCAGATCACGCAGACAACAATAGTTCGTGTGGCTTCAATGGCTGGTAATAACGGCCGCTACACCCCGCGGCATCGAACGAAAGAGGCTTTGGATGTGGGCTTGGGGTATGTCGGTCCAGGCTGCTTCCGCACGTTGCCACAGTTTATCAGGCGTAGCCGTGGGTGATGCTTGCCGGGCCACTCGGTGGCCGATCAGCGACCAGACGTGCTCGATGGGAGACATATCGGGAGAACAACAGGCGGGCCACGGCAGCAGTTACACCTGGTGGGCCGTGAAGAAATGTTGCACGATGCGTGCCACGTGCGGGAGCGCATTGTCCTGTTGAAACGTGGCCGCTTGCAGGTCCTGCAGGTAAGGAAGGACTACAGGCTCCAAAACGTCGGAGATGTAGCAGTTGCTGTTGAGTGTACCGGCGATGCGTACCAGAGGGGTGCGGGTGTCATATCCAATTGCGCCCCAAACCATAACTCCAGGCGACGGACCGGTATGGCGATGCATAATGCAGGCGTCATACAGTCTCTCGCCGTGGTGCCACCACACGCGGATCCGACCATCGTGGTTTTGAAGGCAGAAGCGGAATTCGTCGCAGAAGACAATGTCGTGGCATTCCGAAATCCAGGTGCGGCGTTCAACAGCTCACTGCCGCCGCACTTGCTGGTAGTGTAACGTCAATGGTAATCGGAGCAATGGCCGCCGTGCGACAAGTCCCCGCTTCTGCAGACGACGTCGAACGGTACGTGCTGACACAGGTTGTTGCGCAACACGCCCTAATTCCTGTGCTAACGTTCGTGATGTGGCGGTGCGAGCCGTCAATGCCCGCCGCACAAAATGCCGGTCCTCTCGTTCGGTGGTGTGTCGCGATTGCGGAAATCGCTCATGTCGGTCCGTCCGTCCCTCCTGCAGCCACCAAATCCATACTCGATTCACTGTGGCTGGATGTCGTCCCACACGGGCGCCGATGTATTGGTACGATAAACCGCTGTCGCGATAAGCCACTATTCGTACTCTGTCGAACTCCGAAACGTGCTGGAATGACTGCCGTATTCTGCGACGAGGCATCAGGAAGCTTCCCACGCACAGGTCCGGCAGCACAACACACTTCCACCCTTCTTATAGTGCTTCTCGACGGCGTACCGGGCGCACATGATTTGCATATACCCTGCAATGCAAATCGTTTGCATGTCCTCTTGCGCGCGACGCATGCTGCGAATTTCAGGCCAATCGAATGCTTCCTTCTTGGCGCTGCATTTTGGGTGGCCAGCAGTGTAGATATATTTCCCACGTATAATGACAAGAAATATTTCTTCCGCAATGTTTACCTGAATAACTAGGAATTTGCTAAGCATCGACCTGACACTAAATAGCTGAGCTAAGATGAAGCAGGGCTTGCTTTGACTGGCAAAAATCTGAGATAATTCAGATTGAATCACTCGGATGTTTGGGACTTCCTTATCCTGGATGGTGTAACGGTAGCATGCTCAAATGGAAATCGAGAGATGCAGGTTCGCTTCCTGCTCCACGGCGATGAATTTTTCAAATTTTCTGGTATGAAAGAGTTAGTCAGTAGCACTAAATCTGCAATTTCAGATTGCTTATTTGCTCATAATGCAATTAAATTTCTGTGAATGGTGAGCAAGAATTATATCTGCTTACTGTTATAGTTTGAATTAAATTCTAGTATGGAAATAGTTTTTTCGATTTTTGGCTTACCTAACACTGCTCAATTATAGTAATTGTAAATTTACAAATACAAATGAAAGGAAAATTTAATACTGACAAAAATGAATAATTTTATAAAAAAAAGTTCTTGCATTAATTTTTCACAAAACAAAACATTTTTTGTGACAGTGTCCTTCATTCGACTTTTTTTAAGTTACCAAGAAAATAACTTGTGCCAGAATGTGTTGTCACATAATTTTAAAGTATTGAAATATATAAATATATACAGATCTGTATATATTTAAGGATTCAAAATTTATTTTTTTAGCTTCCCCCAAGTAGAAATAAGTAAAATAAGCTCTAATGCACGGACAGATGATTTGTATTAAAAGGGATCCAAAGCATTTTTTAAAGAAGGAATTATTTCCAAATTATGTACCTCCTTAAATAAAATACATGCAATAATATCCAAAAATTTATTTTTTCCAGAGCAAGAAAAAAATATATCTTTTTTTAATTTAGTAAGGAACGTTTTAGCCAGAGATATGTATATGAGGGAACACTTTTTCTTCGACATCAATATGATTTCGCTTAACGTTTTCCGTTTACTATAAATATTCTGTACGCTATTTATGAAACGAATTTGCTTTTCAGTGTTGCTAGAAAATTACGAAGGCAAAAAAGAAAAAAATGAACTACACGGACAACGAAGAAAATATAGTTAATTTCATTAAAACGAGCAACAAAACTGTCGAATATATGTCTCTTGATACGACTTTGCTAAAGGAACGGCTAAGTGCGAAAATCCACACTACACGGAAAACGAAAAAAATAAATAATTCAGTAGTGTTAAACGATTAAGTTCAGTAAAACTCCCATTTTAATAATGTTCCTTTTAAACGTTTACTTCTCTAATAGTTTTAAATTAATATGCAATGATTAGATGTGCCACCTTATATTCGGTGCGTGTTGGAAAAAATAGCTCTCTACTCGGTCATCGTTTGCTCTCGGCAGCCCAAGCAGAGGCAACAGCACCAAGTTGGTCACGTGATCTTACATATTCCCTTCCGCACCGAAGCCTGTCTTTTTCGTCAGCCTCGGCAATAATTTACTGACGTCAGAACGGTACCTAGGCAACGCTGGCTATAGCAAACAAAATAAAACAGCGAGCGCAGCGCCACCTGTAACTTAGTTAAATTTGAGGCGAGCCTCCATTCAAATGTCGTGGAACTCCGATAAGCATATAGTTCTTACATAGATATTTATTCATTTAAACCTGAATGTAAAATAAACACTTGAATATAAACAAAATCACACTAATTTACATCTGGTTAGAGCATTGGTACACACACACACTCTACATCGCCGATATGCTTTTTACCAAGACTGTGCAATAGCGATGGCTTCTGATCATTCGTACGGAAGGGGTCCGGGTTCGAATCCCCGGTGAGGCATGGATGTTGTGTTTGTCTTACGGCACTGGCTCTCTCCCTTCCCTGGAACCAGTGGCCCTAAATTAGGGACCGGCGACTGCTCATGGTGGTCGTTAAACCTCCAATAAAAAAACAAATAGCTTACTGATGACGTCATAACGGTATCAGTGCCGTCTGCCCGCGTTTTTTTTTAAAATGACAAACAGGCAAACATAAACAGGAGACAGAAATTTCACAGCAAGTACAAATCATACACGGTTGGCAGCATGCCAAATGATCAATTTACACAGATATAGACAGTGTTGATCATGTAACACATTGTGAACAAGTACACATCAAACATGAATTTTACAGTATGCTAAATGACCAATGTACACAGATAACCAGTGTTGGAAAAGTAACACATTGAGAGACAGTGCCGAAAGACAAACATCCATGCCTCATAGGGATTTGAACCCGGACCCAACTAGGGCGAATGGTCATAAGCTAGCGCCTTAGACCACTGCGCCACAGGGGCGGTACCCCCGTTGGGATGACGAAGTCAGAAAGTAGTTGTAAGCTTTGTGACACGTACAGCAATCAGCTGATTAAATATTTTTTTAATTGGAGGTTTAACGACCACCGTGAGCAACTCAATGGGCTATAAGCAGTCGCATGTCCCTAATGTGGGGTTACTGGTTCTAGGGAAGGCAAAGAACCAGTGCCACAAGACAAACACAACATCCATGCCTCACTCGGACGATTGGCCATAAGACAGCGCTTAGACCACTGCGCCACAGGGGCGGCACCCAGCGTTTTTTTTTATTGGAGGTTTAACGACCACCGTGAGCAGCTCAATGGGCTATAAGCAGTCGCCCGTCCCTAATTTAGGGTCACTGGCTCCAGGGAAGGGAGAGAGCTAGTGGCGTAAGACAAACACAACATTCATGCCTGACCGGGATTCGAACCCGGACCCCTTACGGACGAATGATCAGAGGCCAGCGCCTTAGACCACTGCGCCACCCAGCGTTGGGATGACGAAGTCAGAATAGTTGTAAGTTTTGTGACATGTATCAGCCGATTAAATTTAGAAGAAAATTTTTGTCCACCCAGCCCAATTCTTGGGATCAAGATATTTACAAGCCATTTAACAAGTTCGTACGACGTGCTGATGTCCTGCAATTTTATGGGACACTGCCACACTACGGAATTACATGATATACGTACTACTACGTTCAAAAAGCTCCGGAACTTTCTGAATATTTGCCAAATATCAGTGAATTACGTCATTCCCCGCTGAGCAAGCGAAGAGCATTATGTGACCGACCAGCCAGAACCGGTTTGATCCAGATCCAACACGTACAGCGTATGTGCGTAATTCGCGATTACAGGCATTCGAGGCACTCCGTCGCGAGGATAACGATGTCGAATTTTGAACAGTGTTCAAGTGCAAAATTTTGTGTTCTGCTCGGAAAATCTTTCGCTGGGACTTTTCAAATGACTAAGTCAGCATACAGTGAAAGTGCAATTAATCGAACTAGAGTTTATGAGTGGCATCGACGATTCGAAAACGGGCGACAGAATATCGAGGATGATGGGAGGTCAGAACGACCTTCAACATCTACAACGGATAAACAAATAGCCATTGTCAAAGAAATTGTGAAAAATGACCGTCGAAAAACTGTTGCAGCGATTACAGAAGTTGCCGGCATCTCAGTTGGAAGTTGCAATGCTATTTTAAGAGAAACTGGGCATGCACATGGGCGCCTGCAGAAAATTTTTTCAAAGGGGGTCAAGTGTAATTAATTAAGGTTTGGCTAATATGTAGAAAACAGTAATTCGTGAAAATGAAAGATTAATACTATTACTACTACTTACTTACTACACTAGAACACTACTACTACTATTATTATTATTATTATTAATTGATGATGCTCTTGAAGGAAGTGTATGTTAGTAATAGTCATGTATTATCATGTACATTGGTAACTGTTTTCAAAACAATGAACAGTGTCGAGCAGGGCCGCGCCATGCCTTTTAAGTTCTTTTTTTTTTTTTTGATTGGAGGTTTAACGACCACCGTGAGCAACTGAATGGGCTATAAGCAGTCGCCCGTCCCTAATTTAGGGTCACTGGTTCCAGGGAAGGGAGAGAGCCAGTGCCGTAAGACAAACACAACATCCATGCCTGACCGGGATTCGAACCCGGACCCCTTACGGACGAATGATCAGAGGCCAGCGCCTTAGACCACTGCGCCACCGGGCGGCCCCTTTTAAGTTCAGCACACATCACATTGAGCGGAACTTGTTTGGGCGTACTACCTTACGGTTTGCTAGGTTTTCCGTTTTCATGTTATCGTTTTCCAATAAAATTGGAATATTAAACTAAACGCCCCAAACTCCATCTTTCCTTGTGGTCCAGTTCTGTGAGTGTAAAAAGAAAAAGGATAATAAAAAATAAATAAAAGGGAAACAAATTCTACAGGGGTCAAGTGACCCCCTGTCGGTGCCCATGGGTATGCATCACGTGTGCCAACACATTGTTCCCAAAAATCTGACGCTAGAAAAAATGGATGAGCGCATGCAAGTTTGCTGGGATAACATCGATGCAGTGGATTCAGATCCCGATCTCTTGATCACTGGCGACGAGACTTGGTGCTTTCTGTACGACCCCCAATCCAACCGACAGTGAAAAGTGTGGAAATTACCGTCGTCACCACGACCAAAAAAGTTCAAGGCTGACCGCTCCAAAGGAAAGGTCTTGCTAACAGTTTTCTTCGATTGCAAGGGGGTCGTACACATGGAATTCTTTCAACATGGTCGTAGTCACTAAAGAAGAGTACGTCAACGTCTCCGAGAGTCAGTGAGACGCAAGCGACCTGATCTTTGGAAGCAACTCGTGGGTGCTCCATCACGACAATGGTGTCCGATTACCTGTCCAAACATCACATTCCAGTTCTTCCACAACCAGCTCATTCCCCTGATCTCTCCCCCCCCCACGCGTGACTTTTTCCTAGGATGAAGACTTTGCTTAAGAGGGACCTCAAGATAAATTCTATCTTATATCTGTAATGTAAATTCTTTTGTACACATTTTCTCGAAGACTATTACTTTGTAGTGTTTGAAATTTTAAGCACAAATAAAAACGACCCATAGCTAATATGTGATACGGTTATTATTCCAAAAAATTTGTTAGAATTTTTTTAAATTCCATTTATCGGACTCGAAAGTATTCGAATTTGGTGCTAGATGGCGCGATAAGTTAGCTTAGCAGTGTTTCTGTCTGAAAGAAATGACATCTCTCATTTCTCTTTGATTTTTCTAATTATCTGAGACAAATAGAAATCAATGAATAGATCCACAAATGAGATTGGAATCTTTTCTTCCATAAATCACCTTAAATCCTATTGTACATTCATTTTTGTAGGAGAAAGTGTGTACATTAGCAGAGAACCCCTGAATTTGAGCTATAGAAACTCCACCTAATTAGGAAGCTCCACCTACTTGCAAAGCCCCACCCCAAATAACCTCATTGGTTAAAACGTTACAGCGCGTATCTTGTCTTTTCGCTCTCGCTGTTTCCTGACTTCATTCAGTTCGCTCAAAAATTTTTCAAAATCCTTGACAAGTTGTGGTTTAAGTAAGTTATTTTTTAAATGAAAAGTTCTGATCATAACGCCCTGGTCAAATTATTAATACTTTCCCATCATGTCACAAAATAACAGAAGAAGAGCAAGGCATCCTGCCCACAGCAAGGCATCAAGAGCCCAGCGATTACGACGTTCTAGAGAGCAACAAAATGCCCTGGACATCAATCAGCAGGACGCTGTAAAGTAAGTATTTTATATATCAATATCCTTATGTGTATTTTCGAAGTATGTGTTGTTCTTTTTTGTGTAACCCATGTAACTGCAACATGTGGGATTATTACCAGCCCGAGTACGTAAGAGCAAGATAATCTTCCCCTTTCCCTACCAAAAGGGACGGGGAGGCTGCGAACTACTAATACTGTACGATACACTGTTGTAAAGGTTGCGAAGGGCCAGAAATGCGAGATTGACATTTTATCTGCCCCCCGGTGGCGCAGTGGTCTAAGGCACTGGACTCTGATCATTCGTCCGTAAGGGGTCCGGGTTCGAATCCCGGTCAGGCATGGATGTTGTGTTTGTCTTACGGCACTGGCTCTCTCCCTTCCCTGGAACCAGTGACCCTAAATTAGGGACGGGCGACTGCTTATAGCCCGTTGAGTTGCTCACGGTGGTCGTTAAACCTCCAATCAATCAATCTGCCCCCCCCCTTTTTATTTTTTGTTATACGCCTATTGCCTGTTTTAGGATAGCTGCAATTACTTAGGCCGAATTGCAAGTGCCTAGGAAAATTTATGTTACTTCGGACCACATTGTTCGATCCGCTATTCCTACACATAAATTTGAGAAAAAAATTTGAAGAGGTTTTTTATCTTTTGTACATCACTCTAGGTACGTTAAAAACTGTTTCGCGTATTTTCGTCATAGGGTCAAAGCAAACATTCTGGAAACTCAAAATTTTTTTTTTTTTTTGCCATTCAGTTTGTACTCGTATGTCGATCATAGATAGGGAGCTATCTATATACATTCACGTATATTCAGATCTATTTAACAGAAAAGTAACCAAAGCTCTAATGGAAACAGCAACAAAATTAGCTGGGTCTAAGAACAAGTTGCATGTGAACAAATTATCAGGAAAAACCAAAATGTTGATGCAAAAAGAAGAGAGATGAGGACAACTAAAGAAGATGTGACTTCCAAAGTGGAATATATAGAGCTATGCAAGACAACACGAAAAAGTATCACTGAAGACGTAAGGAAATTCAACTGTGAGCTAGTGAGGAAAGCAATTGAAAACAACCAAAGCCTGAAGATAGCAAAGGGACATCTCAGTAAGGGAAGAAAACAGATTATGGCTCTGAGAAAAGAAGATGGTTCTATAACAAGAAATAGAGGCGAAATTTTGACAAGAGTGAAAGATTTCTACTCCAAATTATATGAAAGGGATGATACATGTACTCCAGACATCAAGAAAGGTACCAGAGTTCTTCCAGTCCTCCCAGCAGAAGTTGCTCATGCAATCAAGAACATGAAGCGGGGGAAAGCTCCAGGAGAAGATGGAATTACTATAGACATCATACAAGAAGCAAGCGGAGAAATTGAAACAGTACTCGCCCAAATTTTCACTCGATGCCTTAATGAAGGGAAGATTCCTGAGGATTGGAACAATGCTACAATGATCCTGCTACATAAAAAAGGTGACATTGAGGATCTCAGGAACTACAGACCTATCAGCCTCCTATCAGTGGTTTATAAAATCTTCACTAAAGTTCTTTCACACCGCTTGAAGGTGACACTGGACATGGCTCAACCGAGAGAACAAGCTGGATTCAGGAGTGGCTACAGCACAATAGATCATATCCACGTACTGAGAGAACTAATTGAAAGAGCGAGGGAATATGAACTTCCATTGTGCATGGCTTTTATCGATTATGAAAAAGCCTTTGATTCGGTGAAACCATCAGCAGTTACCACGGCTCTGAAATCCTGCGGTATTGAAGATGCATACATTAATATTATTAATAACATCTATGAAAATGCAAGTGCAAAGATTCGGCTGTTTGAAAATACAACACACATAAAAATTGGAAAGGGAGTGAGACAAGGTGACACCATATCTCCGAAGCTCTTTAATGCCACATTGGAAAATGTCTTTCAATCACTGAACTGGGAAAACAAAGGGATAAAGATTAATGGAGATTATCTAACCCACCTTCGTTTTGCTGATGACGTAGTCATTTTTGCAACTACCCCATCAGAGCTGCAGAGTATGATCCAGGAACTTGCTAACAAGAGTAAAGAAGTGGGATTAAAAATGAACTTTCAGAAGACAAAAGTGATGTTCAATGCTTTTACAAGAAATGAAGATTTATCGATTGATGGAGAAAAACTGGAGATAACAGATACGTATGTTTATCTTGGACAGCAGATATCAAGTGAGGGTCACATTGATGAAGAAATTAATCGGCGTACAAAACTTGCCTGGAGAGCTTTTGGAAGAAACAGCATAATTTTCAAGAGCAATATGCCATTATGTCTTAAAAGAAAAGTGTTTGATCAATGCATCCTTCCAGTGCTTACGTATGGTGCAGAGACGTGGACCTTAACTAAAAGAGACATACAAAGGCTACAGACAACTCAAAGAGGCATGGAGAGGTGCATGCTTGGTATAACCAGGAGAGATAAGAAGAGGAACTCGTGGATCCGAAAAATGACGAGAGTGGAAGACATCATGATCAGAGTTAAATCCCTGAAATGGCAATGGGCTGGACATACTGCCAGAAGGACAGACCATAGATGGACAGCCGAAATTTTAGATTGGATTCCAAGGGACAGGAAAAGACCCAGAAAAAGACCACATGGGAGATGGGTGGATGAAATTCGTAAATATGCGGGAGTGACATGGAGGAGACTGGCACAAGACAGACCGTTGTGGAGGAAACTTGGGGAGACCTTCGTCCAGCAGTGGATTGATAATGGTTGACAATGATGATGATGATGATGATATTCAGATCAATTGTGACTCAGCGTTTTCCAGTTTTTAGACGTTCTTTACTTAGCAGTGGCGGATCCAGCCTCGGGCGATCGCCTACTCCCCCGTTTCTTAAAAATAAATAGATCTGAATTGTTTTCTTTTTTACAAATATGCAGGTAAAATATTTTATTTTCTGGATAAAAATCAACTGAAACAAAAGTTTATTAACAAAATATTAAAAAAGGAAACGAACGGAATTGCGTTCCACAAATACAAAAATATATATACTACAAACGTGTACATTATCATCATCATCATCATCATCATTGTCAACCATTATCAATCCACTGCTGAACGAAGGTCTCCCCAAGTTTCCTCCACAACGGTCTGTCTTGTGCCAGTCTCTTCCATGTCACTCCCGCATACTTTCGAATTTCATCCACCCATCTTCCATGTGGTCTTCTTCTGGGTCTTTTCCTGTCCCTTGGAATCCAATCTAAAATTTCGGCTGTCCATCGATGGTCTGTTCTTCTGGCAGTATGTCCAGCCCATTGCCATTTCAGGGATTTAACTCTGATCATGATGTCCTCCACTCTTGTCATTTTTCGGATCCACGTGTTCCTCTTCTTATCTCTCCTGGTTACACCAAGCATGCACCTCTCGATGCTGCTTTGAGTTGTCTGCAGCCTTTGTATGTCTCTTTTAGCTAAGGTCCACGTCTCTGCACCATACGTAAGCACTGGAAGGATGCATTGATCAAACACTTTTCTTTTAAGACATAATGGCATATTGCTCTTGAAAATTATGCTGTTTCTTCCAAAAACTCTCCAGGCAAGTTTTGTACGCCGATTAATTTCTTCACCAATGTGACCCTCACTTGATATCTGCTGTCCAAGATAAACGTACGTGTCTGTTATCTCCAGCTTTTCTCCATCAATCGATAAATTTTCATTTCTTGTAAAAGCATTGTACATCACTTTTGTCTTCTGAAAGTTCATTTTTAATCCCACTTCTTTACTCTTGTCAGCAAGTTCCTGGATCATACTCTGTAGCTCTGATGGGGTAGTTGCAAAAATGCCTATGTCATCAGCAAAACGAAGGTGGGTTAGATAATCTCCATTAATCTTTATCCCTTTGTTTTCCCAGTTCAGTGATTGAAAGACATTTTCCAATGTGGCATTAAAGAGCTTCGGAGATATGGTGTCACCTTGTCTCACTCCTTTTCCAATTTTTATGTGTGTTGTATTTTCAAATAGCCGAATCTTTGCACTTGCATTTTTATAGATGTTATTAATAATATTAATGTATGCATCTTCAATACCGCAGGATTTCAGAGCCATTGCAACTGCTGATGGTTTCACCGAATCAAAAGCTTTTTCATAATCGATAAAAGCCATGCACAATGGAAGTTCATATTCCCTTGCTCTTTCAGTTAGTTCTCTCAGTACGTGGATATGATCTATTGTGCTGTAGCCACTCCTGAATCCAGCTTGTTCTCTCGGTTGAGCCATGTCCAGTGTCACCTTCAAGCGGTGTGAAAGAACTTTAGTGAAGATTTTATAAACCACTGATAGGAGGCTGATAGGTCTGTAGTTCCTGAGATCCTCAATGTCACCTTTTTTATGTAGCAAGATCATTGTAGCGTTGTTCCAATCCTCAGGAATTTTCCCTTCATTAAGGCATCGAGTGAAAATTTGGGCGAGTACTGTTTCGATTTCTCCACTTGCTTCTTGTATGATGCCTACAGTAATTCCATCTTCTCCTGGAGCTTTTCTTCGCTTCACGTTCTTGATTGCATGTGCAATTTCTGCTGAAAGGACTGGAAGAACTCTGGTACTGGTACCTTTCATGATGTCTGGAGTACATGTATCATCCCTTTCATATAATTTGGAGTAGAAATCTTTCACTCTTGTCAAAATTTCGCCTCTATTTCTTGTTACAGAACCATCTTCTTTTCTCAGTGCCATAATCTGTTTTTTTCCCTTACTGAGATGCCCCTTTGCTATCTTTCAGCTTTGGTTGTTTTCAATTGCTTTCCTAACTAGCTCACAGTTGAATTTCCTTACGTCTTCAGTGATACTTTTTCGTACTGTCTTGCATAGCTCTATATATTCCACTTTGGAAGTCACATCTTCTTTAGTTGCCCTCATCACTCTTCTTTTTTGCATCAACATTTTGGTTTTTCCTGATAATTTGTTCACATGCAATTTGTTCTTAGACCCAGCTAATTTTGTTGCTGTTTCCATAAGAGCTTTGGTTACTTTTCTGTTAACTTCAGAAATATCCACTTCTTCCGATGTTAGGCCTTCTAAAGCAGTACGTATACATATGTATATCATCATCATCGTCAACCATTGTCAATCCACTGCTGGACGATGGTCTCCCCAAGTTTCTTCCACAACGGTCTGTCTTGTGCCAGTCTCTTCCATGTTACTCCCGCATACTTTCGAATTTCGTCCACCCATCTCACATGTGGTCTTCTTCTGGGACTTTTCCTGTCCCTTGGAATCCAGTCTAAAATTTCGGCTGTCAATCGATGGTCTGTCTATCTGGCAATGTGTCCAGTCCATTGCCATTTGAAGGATTTTACTCTGATCATGATGTCTCCCCCTTTGTCATTTTTTTGATCCACAAGTTCCTCTTCTTATCTCTCTTGGTTACATCAAGCATGCATCTCTCAATGCTACTTGGAGTTATCTGTAGTCTTTGTATGTCTTAAAAGGCTTTTCTTGAAGGCACAAGCTCCATAAAATGAGACAGCAGAGCCACGTGGCTCAAAACGCGAAGCATGCAACCAGAGCAAAACTTCAAGGAAGCAAGGCCAAAAAATAAAATACAAAGCCAAAAGGCTTATATATATATATATATTAATTTAGCTTTCGTTTTTTATAGATTAAATCATCCTCACCCCTGTTCCATTGTTCCTAATATGTCTTTGTTACTTAGTAATTGAAACAGGGCGGCGTATGAAGGTGTTTTGTCGTTTATCTGTCTGTCCGTTCATTTGTCTGGTACTATCCTTAGATGCCAGCCGTTTCTCATAGCTGTTCCCTTATGGTGAGAGCACAGCTGAGGATATAACTGACAGAAAATTCATAAATTAACGTGAACCATGGAAAAACCACCTCGCGACCTCCAGTAAGACAAAACATGGGTATTGTCCAAGGGTGCAGTCGAGATCTGGCTGCGCCAGTTTACTTTTTACCTAACCGACTTTTTAAAATTTATTATTCAATAGTCGCCCATCGAAATCCCCCCAATGGACCACCATCGGAAACGTAATCGATGCAGTTTTCTGCAAGTAATCTGTCAGAAAGTCGGGAAATAAATCCGCCGGTGTTTTAACTTTTGACCCCATTTCGACCATTTTTCAACAGAGTTCGTGCTCAGGTTGTTCCAAACAACATGCTAAAATTTAATCGATATCGTACGATATTTACGTGTTACCGTGCAGACGGACGGCTGGCGGAAAACTGCCACATGTTTTTCGTTAAGGGGCCGGGCACAAATTGCTGTTCCTCCGAGGAACACTTTGAATGTGTCGCCGTTTTTCAAGTTTCCGAATTATGTGTGGCAATTTTCCAAGGTACCTAACGACGGCAAGGAGCTATTTTGTTTGTCTGAATTTTCACATACTTGGGGCAACTGGCCACAAAAGTTCAACGGAGGGGGAGGGGTTTAAAGATTGCCGTTTCTTGGCGTATATTGTGAATTGAATTGGGAACTCTACACAGATTTCAAGAAAATGTTCTATGTAAGCCAAGCGAGAACTGTACTTCAATTTCAAGAAATAAATTGCCGTGACTTAGTTCACTTCTTAAAACTACAGTGTTCGACAAATCATGCTGTGTTGAGAAAAGGACAACAAGGTGAGATTTTTTAATAACGCTGCACTTTTACCTTAGGCACTAAATATTTGCATAACATGTCAAATTTCTCTAGTATTTCTCTTTTACTTAATTAATTCATAGGCCCAACACCTAGGCCTTTTTAACAGCTTTTTATCCGCCCCCTTCATATTCATAATGTTCACGTATCAAATAAAGTTAATAGCATTGCGTTTTTACTTAGGCACTAAATGTTAATTCATAGACCCTAGGCCTAGGCCATTTTTGCAGTTTTTATTCAACCGTTGTCATATTTATAAAGTTTACATATCAAGTCAGGTTAATAGTATTGCGCTTTTACTTAGGCACTAAATATTCACAACGTTTACACATCAAATCAAGTTAATAACATTGCACTTTTACTTAGGCACGAAATATTAATTCACAGGCCCTAGGCCTAGGGCCTATTAATTAATGTTGCGTGCCTAAGTAAAAGCGCAATATTATGAACTTTATTTGATGTGTAAACGTTGTGAATATGACATTGGTAGAATAAAAACAGTTAAAAAGGTCTAGGCCTAGCGCATATATCTTTAATATTTAGTGCCTGAGTAAAAGCGCAATGCTATTGACTTGATTTGATACGTAAACGTTATGAATATGAAGTCGGCGGATTTTTTTTTGTTTTTTGTTTTTTTTGATTGGAGGTTTAACGACCACCATGAGCAACTCAATGGGCTATAAGCAGTCGCCCGTCCCTAATTTAGGGTCACTGGTTCCAGGGAAGGGAGAGAACCAGTGCCGTAAGACAAACACAACATCCATGCCTCACCGGGATTCGAACCCGGACCCCGTTCGGACGAATGATCAGAGGCCATCGCTTAGACCACTGCGCCACCGGGGCGGCAGTCGGCGGATTAAAAGCATTTAAAAAGGCGAAGGTGTAAGGCCTATGAATTAATTAAGTAAAAGAAAAATATTACAAGCTTGACATGTGATGTACATATTTAGTGCCTAAGTAAAAGTGCAGCGTTATTAAAAAATCCCACCTTATCGTCCTTTTTTGAGCACAGCATGAGTCATGCTGTAATTCTCGCTTGGCTTACATAGAACGTTTTCTCGAAATTTGTTTGGAGTTCCCTATTTATTCTCATTATAGGCCAAGAAACGGCAATCTTTATAGCCCCCCCCGTTGAACTTTGTTGTGGCCAGTTGCCCTAAACTCGTCTGAACCGGCATGAAAATTCAGACAAACAAAAGAGCTCCTTCCCCTCGTTAGACACCTTGGAAAACTGCCACCCATTCAAAGTGTTTCTGGAAGGAACAGCAATTTGTGCCCGGATGAAAAACATGTGGCAGTTTTCCAAGTTGCTGAAAGACGTGTGGCGGTTTTCAGTGAACTCAGACAGACAAGCAAACGAACGGACAGCCAGACAACGCTGAAGCGCCATACGCTTTTTCAACCTAGGGTTGGGAAGCGTGGAAAAACTGCATTGGGCCCTGTACAATACTTTAAAAATACATTTAAAATTGGAAAACTGCAAAAAAATATTGTCGTTTATATTTCCACGGAAATTTAATTATTGTCAGTTATATTTCTGCTAATACCTCCGAAATTACAGCTGTCTGTCTCTCTGTCTCTTCGGGCCCTATGGAGTACGGTAACATACAGACCATAATTTTTATGTAGGTATATTGCGTGACTTTCAAGGGATAATTTTGCAAAATTTTAGTCGGAGAATTTTGGGGAAGGGTGTAGTGTACTTGCCTCCCCTCAACGGGACACCCTTGAAGTCGCTTCCTGTGTTTCTAACAATAAAGAGCATTGCAAAAGTTTTTTGAAAATTCAAATTGCGGCTGACCCACTGTTCCAAGTAACTCACTCTTTCCCGTAATTTGCCAGTGCTACAGTGCCAGACGGGATGTAGGAGACTGCCAGGGTACTGTTCTTTGAGTACTGTGTTGTACCAATATATGTCCATCCCCTCCCACCCCTGGTCTACTTTTTTTTTCAGGACTGCACCACTGGTATAATCGATTTAGAGGTGGCAGGTTTTAGTGGTAGTAAAAGTTAATAATTTGTTAAAAGTCCACAAAAAAAAACAAAAGGAAACTCAAAGTAAAATAGGAAACTAACATTTAGTAAGAAAACTGAGGTATTCAAGATCTTATTTCCGACCCGTATTTCCCTGCCTCTTCGACTTGGGAACTGAAAGGAATACGAAGGGGTGGGAGACGAACTTGGGGTTGTTTACATTGCTCATTGCAGCCCGATAAAAGTTTCCTGACAGTCCAAGAAAGGAACATCGCTTCGGACGGGGAACATTTGTAGGACATTCACCAAAGATACCCCATCTCCCTTGACAATGAATACAATAGTACGGGGAAGCGCTGTTAATCCTTCCAGACCGACCTCAGTGAAGATGATGACCCTTGGGCACTCAGTTTTTCTGTGTCCAAATCCTTTGTTTAGAAGTTGCAGGCACATCGTAAAATGGGGGCCACTGCTTCCAGGGAAGGGAGAGAACAAGTTTCGTAAGAGAATGTACAGCAACTGCATTTCGTTCGCAGATCATACCAAAGTGTAGGATTTTTCCCAGTGGCACAAAACGGAAACAGTCTTTAGCTGTTTACAAAGCAATAGGCCACGCTCTTTTCTGGAAGATTTGAATTATAAAACTAATACGACGGACTCAATGAAACAACATTGGGGCGTTCCTAAGGAACTTAGGCGGTTTTTTAGGGGGGGGGGGGTCATATTGATTGCACCATTTACTGTTTATTACCCTTCAATTCGAAACCCTCAATTCAATATTTTTTCTGGACTCGGCATTTTCCAATAGTGAGGAGAATGTAACAGTTCGAAAAAAAAAATCCTTGTGGTGTGATATAAATTTCAGCACTATTCCAGAAATTAGTAACAAATAAATAAAACAGTTATGCATGACATGATTATGCGAAATTCTCAAGAATACTTGTATATGAATGCAAAGAAAGTTTAAACTTTTCATTTTTTCGAATTTACAAATTGAAACATTGTAAATATTTGCAATGGAATAAAAACAAAACCTTTTGCTTTTAAATTATCATTGTCACTACATTTACGTCTGATATTACGATGAAGTTTGGACTTTCCAGCACATTACAAATTTTATTCAATATTTCTAAAGATTCAATATCCGAGTTTTTGAAATTTAGATGTGGTTTTCAGTTGCCAGTATGCACCATGTTAAGAATTATTCCACAAATGTAGCATTTACTTAATTACTTATTTATTTATTGCAGGTCAGACGTGCTGAACTCTGGTGAAGATAGTGATACACCGATTACCCCTGCTTTTCTACTGAAATCGCAGCTTACTGTTGTATCATCAGCCATACTGCCATCATCAATACTCACACAAAAAGCTGTAATGCATCAATAAAGTGAAATATCAGTAGAAAGTGCTGCTATGTCAACTCCTGAAATAAGTGTAGTTTTCGAAGAAAATTATAAAGGGAATTCTTTGCCACCAAGCATTTTGTTATTAGCAGGCTCGACTTCTGAAAATGCACAAATACAATTGTAACTTTGGAAGAAACTTAGTTTTACATAAAGTTACACAAATGGGTCTTGTGGTGGCTTTACATTATGTGTGCAGTAAGAAGATTTGTGGCACAGTGAGTATAATTAAGACAGACAGAGAAAAAGGATGTGTCAGTCAACTGGCTGTGTTAGGTGCCCTTTCTGCCGGAAGTGGTTATGACCAAGAGGATGAAAAGATGAGCACTATGGATATTAAATACATGGCACGTCCCACTTTCTCTAAATGTGAAGAAACCACGGGTAAAATAATTGAAGCATGCATGCAAGAAATCATTGAATCTTCAAATGCGGAAGAGAAAAGGCTGGCAGAAAAGAGAAATGATAAAGATGATGAAGGATTTCATTGTGTAACGGCCATCGTTGATCACGGAGGATGGTGCAAAAGAAGTTATGGCCATGGCTATAATGCCTCCAGTGGTGTTGCTGCATAATTATAGGAATGGAGACCCAAAAAATAATATTCATTGGAATTAGAAGCAAAGTTTGCCTAATATGTAGAGCCAATTCCTTCCAAAGATCATTTGTGTTGGAGGAATTGGAATGGACCTTCTACTGCCATGGAAACTGGAAACCTGCAGAGTGTTCACAAGATACGTTGCATTCGTTTGATTGGAGACGATGATGCTAACACAATGAGCCAAATTCAGGAAAGAATTTCGTACGAAGGAAGAGTAATAAAAATCGAATGTGCAAATCATGCTGTTTGCAGATATGGTACAGATCTGGAACGTCTACAGAAAGCCAGTTCTAGGTTCTCAGGTGCGAAAGGCATGAAGGCACGAAGAAGTTTAAAGGAAAATATGCCTCGTCTTGTAAAGGGAGCTCGAACTGCAATAAAAATCATTCTAAAGAAAATAACAGCCAAATTACCCAGACTGCCATTGACGAGTTAGCAAATGAGCTCAGAAATGGACCAAACCATGTTTTTGGAAATCATGATTGCTACGGAAGTTTTTGCGAAAGAAAAACTACCATTCCTGATGTACAGACATATGACATCATGAAATCCATTGCCATGTTTTCAGCCATACAAGAAGAAATTGGAAGAACATTAACATCATGCTGCAGTACATTGATATGGAATGCCACAAATAACCCAGCAGAGAATTTCATGTCTCAGTTCTGTAATGTTACCAGTAGGAAGTGAGTAGATCACTCCAAAGCAGGGAGAATAAACAGACGTGCGAACATTGCATCAATGTCTTATTAGACACCCAACCAAGGCATATTGACCCAAGGAGTACAAGTGTAACAATTCCTATTAAAACACACACACATGCGAGCACGTACGCGCTGCTCACATTTTTTATTTTTTATTTGGAGGTTTTAGGAGAACTAGAATATACACTGGCGGAAAGTGAAAAAAACACACCAAGAACGAATTGGCGGACGATCATGAAATTTACATATGTTAATGGGGTCGAGCTTACGTAGGTGTGATGTTAATTTCGGTACCAACCGGTGAGCGCTTACGCCACAGCACGGGATAATATGCAAATTATCGTCGGTGGTATTTAAAGAGTACGGCGAAGTGAATGTAATCTGTCGTCGCGTACGGACACGTGTGAAGACCCTGAAGAAGCTGCAATGCCTGGACATGGAAGATGTGTACGATTTCAGCAGTTATCGGACTTTGAGCGAGGTCGTCTAGTCGGACTCCGCGAGGCCGGGTGGTCGTATCGTCGTATTGCGGAGCGAATTGGACGGGAAGTATCGGTGGTGGTACGATGGTCCGAGGAACATTCCCACACGAGAAGACGTGGAACCGGGAGTCACAGACGGACCGTGCACGTGTGCCTCTGGCATGTGTACCTCTGACTCCAGCCCACCGTCAGGAACAGCTGCAGTGGTGTCGCCAACGTCTGCACTGGAGAACGCAATGGCGATCTGTCGTGTTCAGCGATGAAAGCAGATTCTGCTTGGGAGCCTCCGATGGAACTCTCTCCGATTTGGAGCAGAGTTTTAGGTATACAGCAAGCGCGCCCGTCATGAGCAACATAACCAATTTGAGCTCGTGAGCACTCGAGCTCCTGTTTGACATATTTAAATTGCATTTATGCTCTGATTCTATCTATTTATTTTTCCGCTGTCTGACGAAGCTTCCCGTTGGAAGCGAAAGCTTGCAAAATAAATGAAGTTTTTACGCCTAATAACGGATCTTTGAGTTTTTGTTTACATTTACTACACTGTTTGCATATTTGTGATGTGGAAGGGAGCTGAATCTTGCTGAAAAAGAAATGGTGCATTGTTGGGAAAGAGATCCCTGATGGAAGGTAGCAGATTTGGTTCCTGGATGGTGCCGATGTATTTTCTTGCGTTCAGCGTGCCATCAATTTCATGAAGGCTACCAACATCATCCACTGCCGTACAGTACAGTTTCGCCCCGATTTTACATCATGCTAATCTAATATATTTGCCGACTGTGATTTTTGAAGGAGAGAGGGGGCGTGAGACTCCCGCCCCTTCAGACTAGCCCTGCATGATGTAGAAACACATCACGAGACTTATGTGGTTTGACTTTTTATCTCTGAGATTGTGAGTAGGTCAAATAAAAAGGTTAGCGTCCGCATATACGGATGCTAACCTTGTACGTATGTAGTCAGCATTGGGAGTCGGGAGTGTTCATCGATTAGTATTTTGTGTATCTTACTTTATTTTAATTTCTGTAAGAGGATTGTACGAATGTATTTTTAGAAATAAATATTTCTTTTTTTCTAATATTAATGGTCTCAGATTTCTTTTGAGTCATTCTTTTGAGTTATTTCGTTCGTATTATTTCAATTTTCCTTTTTCAAAAAGTTCAATACGTGAATAAATAAGATGAACGTTTTATGCTTATAATGAAATGCATCTACGGCACCTATTGAGATGGAATTTAACACCCGGAAGTTCATCAAAAACTGATGGGCAGATTTAATTTTGGTTGGAATTGAGGAACCCGCGCTGTACATTATCCATTTGCTTTCAATTCTTTTATATCATTCAAAATCTATAAGCCCTATTGCCATGGAGTTAATATTGTGAACTTTATCGAAAAGAGATGGGCTGATTTGAATTTTGTTGAAATCTGGAAACCGGCGGTTGTGTCAAATGGCATACGACCGTGCTGACACTGAAAAGAAAAGACGTATGCATATACAAGTAGGCAGGACGAATTGGGTCTAACTTCTCCTGGCTATACTTCAGAAAAAGACGTATCCGGAAGTGATGAGCAGCTCGTAAGTATACCGAATTTCGCACGAAGGTAGGTATCACTCAGTTCGGATCTTGACCAACTTTGAACACAGCTTCTAAAGGAAGAGACTGTGTCTAAAAACAGATTTACGCTCGAAGACCAAGAAATTTTATCACTCTCGACAATGATATTGCAATTGCGGAACTTATCGGCGACGATCATCGGATAACAATTTGCAAACTCTAACAGGAGATTGGAAGCTGTACATGGGGTGTTGAAAAAACATTATAGCATTGTGTTATTCAATATTTTAGGATGTAATTGTTGGTTTATTCCTTCATAATATTTCGCAATTTGTACTTTTATGCAGCTTTCAAAAATGCGTTGGATGTACCTCTGCTTCCTGGAATGAGTTCGGCCACAAAGAAAATTAAAAAAACAAAACAAAAAAGCAATCTTGTTTCTGACATATAATATTTTGTAAGCACTTTGTTATCACGCAGGCATTTGGTTGTAATTTGGAATTAAAATTAAATCAGAGTTTTTAATAAGTGCTATATGTATTTTAATTTTGAAATTTTAAGATAAATGGAGCAACAACTATTTGGATTTTTTTTTTACCCATGTTTTTGATTCAAGGAGCCAGAAAGTTTACCAAGTTTCTAATTTTCACCTCTTCCTTTTCACCAGTTTCCTTTAAAAATATTAGGATTTAGTATTTTGAAGATAGCGACATATTGGTTCCTGGTTCACATTTGTGAGTGCCCGTTGTCTTCATGTTGCAGAAACCGCTTTGCTCTCCGTCCTGATCATCTCAATGTTCACCCTGCTGTCTGATATGTTATTTGTAATCTATCCACACTGACTGACTGGTTCACTGTAAATTACTATATATTGTAAATAGTGCCACACGTCCTTCAGTAACTTGGAAAACTGCCATACAAGTCTTGTACAATTTTTTTATTGTAGGTTTAACGACCACCATGAGCAACTCAATGGGCTATAAGCAGTCGCCCGTCGCTAATTTAGGGTCGCTGGTTCCAGGGAAGGGAGAGAGCCAGTGCCGTAAGACAAACACAACATCCATGCCTGACCGGGATTCGAACCCGGACCCCGTTCGGACGAATGATCAGAGGCCATCGCTTAGACCACTGCGGCGCAAATTGCTTTCCCACCGAGTACGACTTGCATGTGTGACAGTTTTCTAAGTTTCCGAATTACTCGTGGTAGTTTTCCAAGGTTCCCAAAGACGGGAAAGAGTTCTTTTGTTTGCCTACATTTTCAGGCTGGTTTATACAAACTACCATGGCCTCAGGTCTTTATAATAAAATTTAGGTTATGATTTATTTGATGTATATGAAAAACCAACGAAGAGAATACAGCATTAGCCCTTCGGTAAGTAGGCGGCTACTTTGATAGATTTTATGTTGCGGTTTTAATATACGCTTACGGAGAGGGGAGGGGCGCGGTCGAACACGAACTCTTTCTAAGTACCTTGAACTCGTCCATGATCCACTAGGGAGTAGGGGCGGACCACAGTCCACCGCAATGGGATGCGGACAACTGGTCACACGGAAACTAACTGGCCACAAATTGTTGGAGGAAGACCGCCACACACTTTTCAGCAACTTAGAAAACTGCCACACAGGAAAATTGCCACACGATTTTCATTAAGGGGCCGGGCACACATTGCTATTCCTCCGAGGAACACTTTGAATGTGTGGCAGTTTTCCAAGTTTCTGAATTATGTGTGGCAGTTTCCCAAGGTGCCTAACGATGGGAAGCAGCTCTTTTGTTTGTCTGAATTTTCATGTCGGTTCATACTTAGGGCAACTGGCCACAGAAGTTCGACGGGGGTGGGGGTATAAAGATTGGCGTTTCCTGTCCTATATTGAGAAAACGTTCTATGTAAGCCAAGCAAAAATTGTTTTACTCAGGAAAGACCAATAAGGTGGGAATTTTTTAATAACGCTGCACTTTTACTTAGACACACTTACATAATATTTACATAAGATGTCAAATTTGTAATATTTTTTCTTTTACTTAATTAATTCATAGGCCCTACACCTCGGTCTTTTTAACAGCTTTTAATCAGCCGACTTTATATTCATAACGCTTACGTATCAAATCAAATCAATAGCATTGCTCTTTTACTTAGGCACTACATAGTCATAGGCCACAGGCCTTTTTAAGTTTTTATTCTACCAGTGTCATATTCGCAACGTTTACACATCAAATCAAGTTAATAATATTGCGCTTTTATTTAGGCACGAAATTTTTATTCACAGGTCCTAAGGCTAGTCTTACGCCCTTTTACCAGTTTTTATTTTACCAATGCCATATTCACAACATTTACACAGAAAATCAAATTAATAATATTGGGCGTTTTCTTAGGCACGAAATATTAATTCATATGCCCTAGGCCGTTTTTAATAGTTTCTACTTCATCGTTGTCATATTCACAACGTTTACACAACAAATAAATGTAATAATATTGCACTTTTACATAGATAGAAAATATTAATTCATAGGCCCTAGGCTTAGGCCTTTTTGACAGTTTCTGTTCTACCAATGCC
Source organism: Macrothele yani (assembly GCA_039090855.1). NCBI lineage: Eukaryota > Metazoa > Arthropoda > Arachnida > Araneae > Macrothelidae > Macrothele > Macrothele yani. The sequence continues at coordinate 76,079,948 of CM076993.1, read as the reverse complement.
ATATTCCCAACGTTCACACAGCAAATCAAGTTAATAATATTGGGCGTTTTCTTAGGCACGAAATATTAATTCATATGCCCTGGGCCTAGGCCTTTTTAGTAGTTTTTACTTTATCAATGCCATATTCACAACATTTACACAACAAATAAATGTAATAACATTGCGCTTTTACTTAGGCACGAAATATTAATTCATTGGCCCTAGGCCTAGGTCTTGTTAATAGTTTTTACTCTATCAATGCCATATACACACCGTTTACACAAAAAAAAAAAAAATATGTAATAATATTGCTCTTTTACTTAGGCACGAAATATTCGTTCATAGGCCCTAGGTCTGGGCCTATGAATTTATATTTCGTGCCCAAGCAAAAGCGTAATATTATTAAATTGATTTGTTGTGTAAACGTTGTGAATATGGCATTAATAGAGTAAAAACTGTTAAAAAGGCCTTTTTTTTTTTTTGGATTGGAGGTTTAACGACCACCGTGAGCAACTCAATGGGCTATAAGCAGTCGCCCGTCCCTAATTTAGGGTCACTGGTTCCAGGGAAGGGAGAGAGCCAGTGCCGTAAGACAAACACAACATCCATGCCTGACCGGGATTCGAACCCGGACCCCTTACGGGCGAATGATCAGAGGTCAGCGCCTTAGACCACTGCGCCACCGGGGCGGCTTTAAAAAGGCCTAGGGCCTATGAATTAATATTTCGTACCTGAGTAAACGCCCAATATTATTAACATGATTCGCTGAGTAAACGTTGTGAACATGGCATGGTAAAATAAAAACTGGTAAAAGGGCCTAAGACCTAGTGCCTGTGAAAAGCGTGTGGCAGTTTACAGTGAACCGCCACAAATGCCTGAAAATTCAGACAAACAAAAGAACTTCTTTGCGTCGTTGGGAACCTAAAAAAACTGCCACACATTGAAGTGTTTCGCGGTGGAAAAGCAATTTGTGTACTACTCCTCAGTTAAAAAACATAGGGCAATTTTCCTGTGTTGCTGAAGGATGTATGGCACATTTTCATGTGGCATGATATACATCTGGAAAATCCTGGGTTCAGAAAAGTGTCCACTGGATAACTGGCCAAAGGAGACTGGAAATATTGCAGTTTGAGACCTATAAATTTATTCTGATGCATGGGTATAGTGTTGCTATATGAAAGAGCGGTAACTAGGAAACACAACAACTAGATTAGCAGAACAGTAATTAAATAACTAAGATTAATCACACGAAAAATCGGTAATAAGCATTAGATAATAACTAATGAACTCCAGATTTAATACCGCGAGTACATTTACTGTTTTGCTTGGAAAATATTTTTCTCTACTGAGTTGCAATTAGACATAATAATGAACCTAAACGGAGGGGGGGGCGCAGTTAATAATTAAATAATAAAAATACAATGTGAAATTAAGAAATTTAATAATAATCTATAAAACTTGTGCACTTGGGAGTTAATAAGGTAGTGTTGGTCACTTAAATAAATCACTAATATTATTTTGGTGTAGGTTCTCTATGTAGTAATAGAAAATATCCCTTTGTGGACTACTTGTTTTATTCCGTCCGTTGGTCTTGAAGCACTAATTAAAAGGGCCTTTGCCTTGGACCCTACAATTATGTTTTCGTGCCTTTGAAAACGTGAGACAATTTTCATTGCTGGGTGTGTAAACCTTACGAATGTGAAAACAGTGGTATAAAAATTTCCAAAAAGAGCTAAGCCTAAGGCCTTAGATTAGATTTCATTTCTCTTTGTTAGTTATATGCACTTATGAATATAAAAAAAATGGGATACAATTATCTAGTACAGCCCAAATGGCCAAGATTTGTGCATAGCCACAATGAGAAATAAACAGATAAATAAACAGAGACAGCGAAAAAGAAGAAAGAGAAAAAAACTCGGTTGAGATTATTTCTGTTAAAAAAATGTCAATTTCAGTGGGTGACGATCGAATAAATAAATTTCAAAAAGCCGCAAGGCCTCAAAAAAAAAAAAAAAAAAAAAAATCGTGGCCTGGTGGGACAGCTGGATAGTCACGACAATTTGTACCTCAAATGAAAGCGCAATTTTCCCCAAAAGTGGATACCACCAGTTTTCTGTGGACACTTTTCCTAAACTCAGAAAATACACCTAATCATGCAACAATGAAATGTAAAAAAATTGTATATTGTCATTAGGTAATTGACAAAAACAGGGCCAAATCAAAATTCTCCCGTGAATCGAAAGACCGCCCCCTCTCCGAACACTGCGATGACGCCGATGATTCGCTGATCCAAATTCAATAGGTGTGGCTATCGTGTCTTTGACAGTTACCCAAAGTGTAAAAGCAACACCTACAGAGTGATTTTTGCGCCATCTATCGCAGCAGATGAAGCCTAAAATCATGTTTAGGTCCCCCTTAAGGGGTGACGCTTCTCAAGTTCCGAAGAAGTGCAACAAGCTGTGACGGAGGGGGAGGATGTGGCAAAAGAGGGCTTGCAATCTGCATTTAAATCTTTGTATGAGCGCTGGCAAAAATGCATAAGCTGCACAGGGTAACTACTTTGAAGGAAACACCGCATAAACAGGTATTATCTGTACTCATTCTTTTTTAATATAAAAAGTTCGGGAACTTTTTGAACGTTGTAATATACACACGAGTTAAAATCACACACAAAATGTTGTTTAAAACGTGTGTATTCTCTGTATTTTTTTTCTTAGTAAATATGTTATTTGCCACAATAATATCTTACTAAGATCTTGCGATTTTCCCCAACCAAATCATGGCCTGTTGAAGCATTAATTGCAACTGATTATAACTCACTGTCAAAAAATGGCATTCTTATAATGGGAAAATATCAGTTTAATACTATGACTAAGTGACATACATATATTGAGTGATAAATGCACTTATTTATAACATTTATCAAAGAAAACATAGTGGACTTCATCACATTGAAGAATTTGAATGGATCATGCACTTTTATTTCGCCCATGATCCACACATATAAGGAACATTATATGTATTACTACTTTTGGAAAAACTAGAAAATGAATGAACAGTGACAATGAAAAACAAATGATTTAATTTTTATTTATGCCATTCTCAGAATGTATACAAATGCAGACGTTTTACATCACAGCATAATACATACAAATATTTACAAATTATTTTATACATTTTTTTACTACTAATATGGCTTTCCATGACTGAGAAAAAACAAACAACAAAAAACATTTTAGTATGATTCCAGTAATTTACACATATGCATTTTATCTGAAGGAGCTGAAACTTCTTTTGTGTGTAATACCAAGATTCACATAAAATTTTATACATGTTTTTTTACCCGACATAACCACAATATTATGTTACAAAACATTGACAAATATCAGTACTTGGCTTCACATATACTTTTATGTTACAATTGTACCCCTCTTTTCTTTTGAGAACAATATGAATGATTTAGTTTAGTTCAACTAACCCAGCATCCAAATCTAAAAACAAAACATAACAATAAAAAAAAACCCCACGCTTTTATTACAAAACAGTTTCTATATTGCAAGTTTAAATTTTTTAATAATTACTCAAAGAAATGCCATTTCAGGATTAGCAACTCATCTAATAACTGTTTCACTGATAAACAGCACTGAAGAAGTTTTCAAACTCTCAATATGAAGATAAATCAAATGAAAACACGCTGAAATTAATAAAGCAAAATAATCAACTCACATGTTCTTTGTATATGCTATTGAGCCTCGGTATTTCTTTTCATACAATAAATACCCTTAACAACAGATGAAATCAAGTGCTTTCTGAACATTATCTGAAAAGCCATTATAATCAGAATACTGTGAGCAGTGCGACGAAAGCATTTAAATATTTCACTGAAACCAAATCACCACTCTGCAGCAGTGATCCAGGATGGAGAAAAAAAAAAAAAAAAAAACGTAGGAAGGAGTAAGATCTTGGTTAACCCGCAGATAAACAGATTTTTTTCTTCTTAAATATGACACTACTAGTTTTATAATTTCATTATATTTAGCAGGGAGGTTACACTTATGGAGGAACAAAACCCAATTAAGTTTTAACTTAACATAATGTACAGCCCCTGTAATTTAGCACTTTTTGAAATTTCTCTGCAATTTAGGGTATACTGAAATATTTATTGGAACAGGAGAAAGTTACATCCAGGTTTCACAACTCTTTATCACTTTTCTGAAGACTATTATAACCAATAAAGTAAACTGAAACACATTAAAATAATAAAAATGCCTCTTTTATTAAAACCCAAAACAGCAGAGGCAGACATCACTTGAAATAGTTTATTCAATATGCCAAAAGAAAAAAAAAAGTGAGCCTACAGCTGATTTCTAGGGTACAAATTAAAATGTGCTGTAATGCTAATCAGATGCAGATTCTAAGATGCAGTACATTTTCACTAAACAATAAAAGCCTAAAAAACTCTATCAGTTACAAAAAACAAATAAAAATTTCAGATTTGCTATAAAATAATTCCTGGTAAAATAAGCTAACAGTAGTTTTGCAGAACTACATTTTAAATGAATATGATTGTTATTTGAATAGCTTCTTCTTTTATAGTCACAAGACTATATTTTGCTGGAAATATAAATTTTACAATTACAGCTTTTATACGAAATAACTGTACACGATTAAAATACCAAAGTGCAACAAAAATTCAAAATACACCTTTCTAAGAAAAGGCTGAGTAAAATCCTAAAGTTCACAATTTATTAACTAATCAAGAAATAATTAATAACTAGGGATAATAACAAGTGAACAATTCAGATTTTAAAATGTACACACTTTAAAAAAAGCATTCAACACTGTTTAAACTAGTAAATTACATAATTAAAATCAAGATTTTTTTTTTTTTGATTGGAGGTTTAATGACCACTGTGGGCAACTCAATGGGCTATAAGCAGTCGCCCGTCCCTAATTTAGGGTCACGGGTTCCAGGGAAGGGAGAGAACCAGTGCCGTAAGACAAACACAATATCCATGCCTTACCGGGATTTGAAACCGGACTCCTTTCGGACGAATGATCAGAGGCCATCGCTTAGACCACTGCGCCACCAGGGCGGCTAAACTCAAGAATGAACACTAGCCAATCACCATATACACTTGTGTATAAGCAAAACAAAAAGTTTTCAGAAAGAGGGAATCAGCTTATATGAAAATCAATTTAAATATAAAATGTAACAGAAATGAAAGTTAAAGGGCAGATTGGAAAATGAGCTACCTCTAAAGTAGGTGCTTGGTGCCAAACAGTAAGGTTCAAATTTTACCACTGATGTAACATGCTATGCAATGTTGTGAATCAGTTTTTTTTTTTACTTTATTAATTACTTTACTTTTGGGAAGAGAAAAATGAATCAGTCCCCTAAGTGCTTCCAGAGTACATATTTTTTGTGACTGCAATGTGGTGCCATTGTTATGTTCTGAAAGTATGTAAATTAAAAGTGGTGATTATATATCCAGAACAACAACAACAACAACAAAAAATGTTGCCACTTATTATTTCTGTGTGAGTGAGAATCAGGTTTGGGATAGGAAAAAATAAAAATCACCACTGTAATATAAACCAAAATCTAAAAAGGCTGCAATAGGAGGATCAGCTTTCTTTCTGTATCTAGGAAAGTCCCTAAATGTTTGGGTGCTAGAATGTTCACAAAATAGACACACATGCATTTGTCTACAAGCTCTGCATTTAGCAACTACTAGCGTAAAGCCCGTTGAGATAAGAATACAACGGGTTCTGGAAATCACTTATTGCAATTCAAGCGTTTATTAACGATGTTGGAAAATATCTTTGTACACAATATTTTTTGTAATCTGGGAGTAGTTTTCCTTGTTCTGGGACACGACTACTTTAACTGTGACATCATCAAAACGTCAAACTCTAGACAATACAACATAAAGTTCTCCATGGATAAGCACTAGTTCAGGAAGGTAGATAGCTACTTTCTTCAGTGTTTGACCTTGAGACTTACTAATGGTCATAGCAAAGGCAAGTTTTACAGGAAACTGTCATCGTCTTAATGTAAATGGGAGGTCTATAACAGTAGGTGCGAGGTCAATTCGCGGAATAAAAACAATTTTACCATATGCTGAGCCTGTGAGCACTTCTGCAATGATCAAATTGGGTTTTAGTTCTTTAATTCCATTGCATAAAGCAATGCCTTGTTGTGCATTGAGGTTTCTCAGGAGCATGCTAAAGCTCTAATCTCCAACATGAGTCTATGAAGTGGCATTCCTGATGGAGTTTGCTCATTTAAAAACTCTATAAGATAATACTGTTCAGTATTTTCTTTGCAATCAGCATCAATTGAATCAGAGCTTAAGTATGTGCTTGCCTCTCTAAGAGATCATGAACATTCTCATTTAATTTGTCAACATCAGAGTTTTTGGGACACAGAATGGCTTTGTTTGCAAATATTTTAAAATCAGACATTTTTAAGTTCTCATGTGTGCAAATTCTTCCCAAAGATGGGTTTTATATTTTTCAAACAATTCTTGTGCATTGGGTGGTGAAAGAAAGATAAGAATTTATGCAAATATATCTTGTAGTTGTCGAGGCATGCTGCAAACTGATGCTTCATCTAAGGTTTTCTCCCATATTTCATCATTCTTAAACCTTTCTGCAATGCAACATCTTGGTAGGTATCATATGGAATTCCATTGACTGTTCTTAAATCTGTAAAGCTTTTTGCTCCAGACACATAAAGTAGCAGAAGTCTACTTCAATATTTTTCTGGATCAGAGCCAAGGTTGACTAAACACATTCTTCCAATCACATTATCTCCACCATATTTTTGTTGGACCCATTGTTTTTATTTTTGATTGAACACATGTGTTGGCATACCGCTACATGAAACGCATTGCACATCTACATTGCCCTCATTTAGTTTGAACCATGCTGTCAGCATTGTATCTCTCTGAGCATTATGAACTGCATTTCGATCATTGTATAAACGCTCTGTATTAAAAGTAATGTTCTGTTCTTCAGGAAGGTGAACAGGTAATCTAACTATTGTATGAGATTGCTGATGCATATCATAACCAAGTATTCGCCACATTGCCTCGGGTGAGCTAACATATCGGGAATCAACATGACTTTTTACTTCGTTGTATTTAGTATTGTGCTCTGTTATATGCACATTTGCAGTCATGACCTTTGTATACATACTTGAAAAGGTATTTCACGCTTTTCACAGTAGCGCACACCTCGACATTAATGTGGCAATTGCACTTTAACAAAAGATACAGATTATAAGGGACAATCCAGCTGTTATCAATAATTTTACCACGTACAGTTGTGGTTGCACCATTCTTTTTATGGCGATATAAAGGATACCCGCCTTTGGTAGCTACTGTTTCATTTTGGAAAGATTTTGGAAATTGCTTGGTACATTTGCCATCTTCCATACAGGGTGAATTGTGATTAATTCTCCACACGGGCCATGGGCCATGAACCATGTGTTTTGTAACAGTTGCATGTAAAACTGGTAAATGCTCTTTATCTGGTAGTTCTGCTGATATAATTTGGTCAGTTCTCTAAGGCAATGTTGGTTTGTCCTCTTCTTTCAAAATCAAGAGCATATGAGCATGGGGAAGCCCTCTTTTTTGGAATTCGATTACATGAACTTTAACCATCGGAACTTCAAAAATATGCCTTTTGATTATATCATCCATTAATTTTTTCAACTTCAAATGGAAGACTCTTGCAACTAAATCTGGACGGTTTTCAACAGATTGGCCGTTCAAGTTTTCAGTAATTTCTTCCCATTTCGTGTTGCTAGTCATAGTAAGGAAAAGATCAAGCTTGACATACTTTCTGACTATCGCCATTGCATCCTGACAATTTTGCATCATATTTTGTTGACTACCTTGAAATGAAGATGGGAAAATAAGAGCTTTTACAGGAAGAAACTCATCATCTCCAGCATTCTGAATTTGGTCTATCGGACCTTTATACTTTTCGACACTTAACCGAGACTGATTTTGTCATATGTAATTTAGTGTATTGGCTTCCATTTTTACATACGCATCAACATTGTATTGTTGTGTAAGCTTTCCTTCGCTTAATAATGGATTAAATTCGTCACGGATTAAAAGACAATGTTGATAGTATTGCATTTGTGTAACCCTTGATTGTGGCTCTGTACATTGGTTAAAAACACTTAGCAATGACATTGGTCTATGTTACAATGGAATGCCAGTTGACCTTGTGACATAATGCATCTCTGACGTCATGTGAGAATGATTTGGATCAGATGATGTCACACCAGCAGCTGTGTTCTTTGTTGCTATGACAACAAAACAAAGTGATACACGTGTGAACTGTGCGCGTGTAGGTCATGACGTCACGTGCACGAAAACACGAAAGGCTAATCGTGACGTCACAAACATTTGTTTCTCGGTTGTTGCTATGACGACTTAAAAAGTGATCCAGGTCGTCGGCAACTTAGCCTTTTATATATAAGGATAATAGCATTCGTGACATTAGCTAGTTTGTGCATGAAATTTATGGATAGCTTCAGACTTTCTCAGCAGGGTGAACAAAATCTCAGCCAAACACACTGATTTGTTTCAAAAGCACATTATAGTAGGGAAATAAAAAAAATAAATAAATAAAAAATAAATAAATAAATAAACAGTTGGATTGGAAATATAGATAATTTTTTTTTAATCTTCCATTGTTAGTAAAATTGGGGAAGCAGCATTCTAATTAAAACAACACGACATGAAAAAACATGTTTTTCAGCAATGTCGTCATGTTTGGTAGAATGGGAATCAAGCTTTTTCCTATTATTACATTTGAAGATAAATCCATTCCAAAATACACGACATCTCCATTGGGAATCATATCTGTGCTTGCCCGATGGATGAAAATGGATGCTGTTTCCCCAATTCTACTATATATATATATATATATAAATAATTTTATTTCTCATTAAAAAAATTTGGAATGCTGAAAAAAAAAAGAGACAATGGAATTTGGAATCTAAAAATTAGATGAAAATTTTAGTTTTCAAATTCCCCATTTCTATAAACATAAATTTAGTTCTGATTAAATTTCATTAAGCCCTTCACAAATATGTCAGGAACTGTCAAATGGTCAAAATTAGTTCAGTATGTTTCTGTACATATGTAGTTCTTTTCTAATGATTAGAAACACATATTAATTTTTTGAGGCATGTTTTAAATACGCTATATGTCTTTCATGACATAAAAAATATGAAATGGAAAGCCAAAAATGTAATGTTTTGTGCTGTTTTGCCTTGAAATTCGAATTTCTGGGCAAAACAAACTACCTATGTTTCAAATTTGCTCATGTGATACTCACACATCACTGTAGCATACAATGAATGATACTTGAAAATTTTTTCTCTACCATGTAAATTGCTACCTTTTGTAGAATTTTGGCAAATTTCTTATAAAAAAATAATAATATTTTATCTTTTGTTACTTATTTCTTTGTACACAAGATAGCATTAGCAAAATTTTGGAGGCAATACCACTGCAACCAAAATTTTTTTTTTTTTTTAAAAGCACACATACATACAACAGTAAGTAATAACTAAATTACATTAAAAATTATATTGTTCCTTCTGTTTAACATTTGTAAAAATGTTCAGCAGACTCAAAAGAATGAAATTTACTTATAACTGATATGTAAACTTTTTCAAAAAAAAAAATATATCTTTTCCTCAAATCTGCAAACTTTTCCCCATTAACTTTTATGCTGGAAAACTTAAGATTTCAGAAAAGTGCATTATTACTAAAGGCAATGTGCAAATGAAACAGATTTTGCAACAGCAGTCAAGCAACATAATGGCAGTTAGGCAAGGTGACATCTGCATTACACTACATGTCAGTATAGATCTGGCAGTGAGCATGTAAACATGGAAGTTCCTCTTTCTGATTGCACTACTGCTGAACAGTGTGCAGCAATAAGGTTTCTTAGCAAAGAATGGGTAAAGCGTGTTAAAATGCACAGAAGAATGGCAGCACTATATGGTAATAATAAGCTATGGGCCAGAGAAAAGTTGCCAAATAGGTGGAAAGGTTTAAATCTAAGAGAACAAGTTTGACTGATGAAGAATTCTTGATATCCTCATATCATGATGAGTGCACTCATCAATTTTGTGAACTCCAGACCATGTCAAATATATGAACTCTAACTCAAGGACACTGATGAATTATCGTGTCTACTGTGGCTGATATGTTAAACATAAGTTATAGCTCTGCCTATGATAACTTAGGATACCAGATAGTGTGTGCCAGGTAGGTTCGGAAACAGCCTATTGATTTTTTTGTTTGTGGATTTAACGACAACTGTGAGTAACTCGATGGGCAATAAGCAGTCGCCCATCCCTAATTTAGGGTCACTGATTCTAGGGAAGGGAGAGCCAATGCCATAAGACAAACACAACATCCACGCCTCACAGGGATTCGAACCCAGACCCATCTCGGATGAATAGTCAGGAGCCAGCGCTTAGACCACTCCACCACCGTGGGCCAGCCTACTGATCAACATAAACAAAGCAAATACCAGGGTGAGCAATAAGTTTGTAGCATTACTCAGTACAGATAGAGAAGCTCCGCCAAACAGGTGGGACATGAACAGTAAGGTGGAATGTGTCCTATGCCCGATTGGGTGACGTGCTCCGCTGCTTAGACAGGTAGGCATGCCCCGGGCCCAACACGTGTGTGATGCTCATACGAGACGAGAATGTCGGAGGAGAAACTTGTTGTTCGTGTGCTCCTACGACATTATTGGAAAAAAGGGTTGAATGTGATAGCTGCCACGAAGGAAATTTGTAATGTAGAAGGCGAGGGGACAATGCACCCTGCAACAGCAAGAAAATAAATGGTTCCAACACTTTTGGTCCAGAGACACAGAGCTCATTGACAAAGCGAGGTGTGGGAGACCGGGCATCACCAACATTGAAGCCCTGTGTCTAGCTGTTGAAAGCACCCAGGAACCAGCACCTGACGATTAGCAGAGGAGGTTCATGCATCGCAAACCACCATCGTTGGTCACCTACACTAGCTTGGTTTTAAATCCAGACATCCGCGAATGGTTCCATATGAGCTGAGCCCAAAGCAAGCTGAGGAACTTGTCACTCTGTGTCGAGAATTGCTGCAAAATCCATGTGACAACCGGTTTTTGACAGAGAATTGTAACGAATGATGACAAGTGGGTCTTTCTACGTTAACTTGATACCGGAAACCAATGGCTGCGGCCAGGGGATGAGGCTCAAGCAGTGGTTCAAAGAAGGCATTTTGAAGTGAAGACAATGTTGTGTGTATGGTGGAATTTCGAGGGTCCTTTACACTGGAAGCTTGTGCCACATGTCCAGGCCGTCAATGGGAACCTGTATGCCGACCAGCTGCAACACATATACGATGTTCTATGCCAGCACTACCACGCAATGGTGAATCATAAGGAGATCCTCCTGCAATTTGAGAATGCCCCATCATCTCGTAGGTCATGGATTGTCCGCCAAAAAATTCAGGATTTTGATGACGTCGAAATCCTACCACACCTAGAATATAGCCCGGATCTTGCCCCCTTCGGATTTTCACCTGTTTCGCGTCATGGTGCACTTCTTGCCCGGCAGACAGTTCCATTTCTTGGAGGCTGTGAAAGATAGCATCACTGAGTTTTTGTATCCAAGCCAGCCACCTGGTATTGTAACTGCATTGCATCTTTGGCTGAACGTTGACGGACCACAGACTTTCATGGACTGTATTTTGCCAAAAAGCCATGTGGTCAACATGTGGTACTGAACTGAACATTGTACCCCAAAATGCTAAGAACTTATCACTCATCGTGGTAGAAATTTCCACCCACTTTTTGCAGTGCCACAAAGAAAATGTAAGTTTATTGGAAAAGATTGTCACTGGATGGGAAACCTGGGTGCCCAATTTTGACTATGAAAACAAGAGCACTTTTTGACAGAGTATGGAGTAAAAAAACCCTTCATCCCCAACAGAAGTTCAAAGGTGTTCCCTATGACAAAATAATTTTGCTAACTTTTATTAAGAGGTATGTGCAGGCCTAATTTAGAAGTTTATCAGGAACATGTGCAAACTGTTAGCATTGCAACATACATATTTGGCAATACTTAAAGACAAGCTGAATCCTGTAATTCACAACAAATGAAGAGGATTGTTATCAAAAACTTTTTTTTTTTTTTTTTGCGCCGTGACAATTCTCACTCTACATGTTTCATGTTGCCATGGCAACAACTGATGCTTATACCACATGTTTCATTCCATGGCTGATGAAGGTAGAAGTCACTACCGAAATGTCACACCACTTATAATTTTTAATGTAACTTATACGTGATATGAGGATATCAAGACTTCTTCTAATGGTTTTAATCTCTTTGGTAAGATTAAAGAACCATTACATGATCAGTGGTTTGGTAGTCATGAAGAGGTGAAAAAAAAATATACATGGCTTTAAGGACAGATAAAAGTCTCTGATGCAATCAAAAAGCTTGCAGAGCATGACAAAAGATCTGTGGAACTGCAGGGTGACTATAATGAAAAATGTTAATCATGTTTCACTTAGCTTTTGCTAAATAAAACAAAATTGCCCTTGTAATAACAGCAGGCCTAGATATATAACCTCCACCTCCGAACAATTTTGCCTATGAAATATACCTTTTTTTATTCCAAACTGTTAACAGTTTGAATGCTTATATTAAAAAATAAGTGACAAAGTATCCCAAAAGCTATGAAAATTGTCTCAATAAGTCTTTGATGCATTCAGCCTTCAGTTATAAAGCTTAATTTCTTTATGTTATTCTTGTGAATATACCTCATATATATAGCTCTAATAGTCAAAGAACACAGTAATGTAAGACACATATGATCATAATATATTTTTAAGTAGAGGTGTATAATAAATGAAAAAAAATACTGTAGAAGTTTCAGATTATCTCCTTTCATGATGAGCTCAGTCCTCATTTAAGGCACAGGTTAAGCACTACTTAAGAAATGAAATGCCATTAGGTAATAAATTTTTTTTGCTTTTTAATTGCATCATGAATCAAGGCATAATAATAACTTTTAAAAACAGCATAAAAATGTTATTTACTGAAATGCTTATCCTTTTAAATCTTGTATACCCAATTCATCACACAATAATAATAAAAAAAAATCTCTTTCACTTTTCAAACAATAGTTTGGTTCAAGTGCCTGATATAATTATTTTTCAGTATTTTCACTTGACCTGAAAAAGAAAGGGAAAATGCAGGCTACTTATTTTTGAACATTTGTCAAACACTCCTATATACAACTGGACTGTTCTTATCTGACCTAAAATGAGAAATATTAGAATATGCTGAAAAGGCAAACAGAAAATAGTACAACAGCTAGTCGCACATCAAAATACGATTTGCTTAAGCAAGCATTTTTCAACCAGTGGTACGCGAGGTGTTGTCTAGTGGCACGCGTGGGTGAGAAAATAGAAAGGTGGGTACGATTTTAAAACATGAATAGAGTTTAAAAATTATACTGGAAACACATTCTCTCTCTCTATAAGGATAAATAACTGTTTCAAAACGTATGTATTAAGACTATTATCCTAATGTTGTATCCCAGTGTGCTTTCTTAAATTGCTTTGGAAAATACCACGAGCATCATGTCCTTTGCCGCCAAACTGTCCATATGCCTGCCATCTTATGGCAGCTGTGCAAACTATGAGACTCTTGGAAATTCTGGAACATTCAACTGGTTTGTTGATCCTCCTCTTGTGGTATTTAAGTACGTTCCTCTTTCTGTCAGTCAGTCAGTTTTCTGTTGTTCTTCAGAGCAATGTACTGAAGTTGTGTCGTGCAATAGATAAATGGTTATCATGTATTCCTGCTAAAAGACCAAGAACAGACAATGCTAGTCAGTATCTAACACACTTGGGAAATGCAATTTCATGACAAAACAGTTTTCATGGCCATAAGTCTTCTGTGTGCGTGCATGTACATATGTATTGACATATATCCCTAGGAAGGCAATGGAATATGCACATACACATGCATATTAAAGATGGGGGACACTCTATTCCTCTTTTCTATGGAGAAAGTGCCCCCTCCTGCCCTTTTGCTGGTAACAAAAATCTGACTCATCATATATTGTGCTAAATGATTTCATTACACACCTTTTAACATTTTTACTTGAAAAATGTCATGATTCTATATATGAAGTATAATTTAAACTGCTAAATTGACCACAAAATTTTGTAAACATTTTGCACATATATTTCTATGCTGAAACGTTTTTAGCTTTTAACAGTTCTTTTTTTTTTTTTTGTGGAGGAGAGCACAAGCGCCCTTTTTTTAACATTTGGATCATTATACGGAAATCACATCTACATCTTTTTTGGTTGGTGCATGGAGAATTATCTAAAATCATCGCCAGAAAGTGAACAATTAGTAAAAAAAAGAAAAAAATTATGACCACAAAGCAAAATTTGCGACTTTTTCTTGATCCTTTTCTGAATTCGTGTCTTTCATGACTAGTAGACACCTTTGCTAGTGAAACATCCAAGACATGATTCCATGCAAGCAATAGCAAGAGGGGCAGACAAGGTGTGGCTTAGCTGCTCCACACAAAGACATATGCCTACCAGTGCTGAGACTGCGCCAGAGAGCGCAGGCCCAGGCACCGAGAGAGGGAGATTTTTTTTTTTTTTTTTAAATGTGATTTTGTACGATTTAGTACACCAAACTTTTTTTACACTTTCTGGTTGTTAAATAGAATTCTTCAGCAACTGGGTCTGGATGTTGAGTGGAAACTCGGCAGGGTTATTCATTCCGGGTTTGGGTAACAAATACCATAGGCCACGAATTACTGAATTTCTAGAAAGGAAAAGTTTTTTTTATGAACTATGGATAACAAATAGCAAGCTGATGAAATTTTGCTCCTTACCTTAACCAGGCAGCTCCCTGTTAATTCTATTGAGCAATGTACGGCATAGATTCTTGTGCCTCCTGATTTTTCCCGATGCCCGGTCTCCAGAAACATTTCAGGAAGAAATGAATGGTCCAAGAAACTATAGAAATAGATAGACATTCCTTCCCCAATCTGCAGTTGAGAAAGACATCGGTTGATTGCATGGGGAAGAAAGAGTGCTGTAAGTCTGGAAGAGAAGCTTTTTTTAATGCATAAACAGGTTAATACTAGTTTTCAGGCTCCGGCTCAAACTCAGCTCTGACGCCTACCCCAAGGTCAAGTGAACAGAATGACGTAGTCAAGTGGATGTGTGAACCCATATATTTATCATTTGTATTTACCTATAAGGGTGAGAAAAGTGAGCCTACTCACCTGTGCATAAATTTGTTTTGAAACATTGTCCAATCGCTGCATGAAACCATCTCTCCTCCAGTGTCACTTCAAAACAAAACATGACAGTTCACAAAACAAGAGTGTGGAATTATTTTGGCAGAAAGTGAATTAATGGTCAATTAGGGGAAAATATTGAAATGTTATTCAAAGCTAATCTAAAAATAGCACAGACAGGAAAATTGTGCACCACTGGGGAAAAATTAGCTTTGTCAGCTGCAAAGGATTTTGTTTCCTCAGTCCTGGGAGAATCAGCTGCTAAACAGCTTGATGCAATATCTCTGTCTGATAATACTGTGTCACAAAGAATAAGTTCCATGGCAGACAATGTTAAGGAGCAGGCGACTGAAAAATTGAAGCGTAGTAAGTGCTTTGCTCTCCAGTTTGAGGAGTTGACTAATGTAGCATACTCTGTCCACCTTATGAGTTTTGTTAGATTTGAAGATGAAGATATTATTCATGAAGAATTTTTATTGTGAACCACTGATGGCTCATACAACTTCTGCAGACATCTTGATAATTGATGGTCTCAAATACTGATGAGCTGGATTGGGGTAAATGTGTGGGGGTTTGCACCGATGAAGCACATTCTATGACAGGAAAACACAATGGATTGGTAAAAAATAAATAAATAATGGAAGTTGCTCCTCAAGCTTACTTTACTCACTGCAGCATACACAGAAAACAAATGGTGACCAAAAATCTGTCACCAACCCAGAAGATCATTCTGAATGAGGTGGTTAAAATGGTAAATTTTATAAAATACCAAGGTCTTAGGATGAGATTATTTTCAATACAATGCAGCTTCTCTAATTCGAATGTTTTTAATTAAAATTCTTTGTTAATTTGAATTTTTCATTTGGTCCCTTGAATTTTCTACATAAATAATGTAACCCCCTCCCTTTAATTCGAACTTTTTTTTTTTTTTTTTTTGGCTTAATTAAAAGAAAACCCCATTTTCGAAATTTCATATTTTCAAAAAATTTTTTTTCCCACTCTAGGTTAACCTGACAACTCCTGTCAAGCAGCTGGTGACGTGTGGCAGAAAGGGGAACCAACCCGGTGCAAAGGTCACAACATTCTGCTGTAGGCTGTAACCATAGCTGTTTAGTTCATTTGCATTTACGCGAGGTGAACAATATAACTTGCAGCTCCAGTTATTTTAATGTCTGTTTGTGTTTATGAGTAGTGCTGTAACCTGCTGTATCCAAGTTTTTCATCATGTCTTTGTGTAAACTAACCCGTGGCGAGTACAAAACTTTGACTTTAGCTCAAAAGGTGGAAATGATTCATGAAATAAGAAAAAGGATTAAAAAAAAAAAGGCTCACATTGCAAAGGACTTTGGCATTCCTCCTAATACATTATCCACCTATCTAAAAAATAAGGATAACATTTTGAATACTCTTGGGACTCAGCATTACTCTTGGGACTCAGCATAGTGGCGGAGAAAGAAAAACCGTGAGAGGATCTGACAATCCTGATGTTGATGAGAGTGTGTTAAAGTAGTTTAAGCAGGGATGTGGCAAAAACATTCCACTAAGTAGCACCCTGATTAGAGCTAAAGCTGAATTATTTGCCACTAAATTGGGGAAAAATGACTTTAAGGCCAGTACTGGCTAGCTAGATGGATTTAAGGAAAAAAACAAAACATTTCTTTTAAATCTATTTGTGGGGAAAGTGCAGATGTTAACCTAGAAGCAGCTATGAGTGAAAGGGAGAACCGTTAGAAATGATTGGAAACACAGCCCCTAAAGATATTCTCAATGTCGACGAAACGGGTTTATTTTTCAAATGTACCCCAGAGAAAACATTAGCCTTCAAAGGTGAACATTGCAGTGGTGGAAAACATAGCAAGGAACAAGTAACGATTTTAGTCGGAGCTAATATGGATGGATCGGAGAAACTTCCTTTATTAATGATTGACTATTCAGCTAAACCTAAGTTGCTTCAAAAATGTAAAAACTAAGCCAGTTGAATATGAAGCAAAAATAAAAAAGCGTGGATGACGAGTGATGTCTTTGAAAAATGGCTTCTAAAAATAGATAAAAAATCTTAGAAAGAAACAGAATGATCTTGTTGTTTATTGACAACTGTATAATAGCACATAACACTCTTTCTGTCGAACATGACTTCAGTAGTTCAACCCATGGATCAGGGTGTGATTGAAAACTTTAAGCACTTCTACTGACGCCATGTAGTCCAGACAATCCTATCAGGTATCGAGACACAAGATCACTTCAAAATCGACCTTCTACAAGCTGGTCGTATGATCGCAGTGTATGGCAACAAGTTAAACCTGAAACTATAGCCAACTATTTCCAAAAAGCAAGCTTCCAGCACCCCGATGATGAGTCTCAACTACATCAAGATAATGGTGGCGAGGAGATCATACCCACTGTGGAGTACTGGGAAGACGTAGACTGTGATGTACAGTATGAGGTTTTTGTGAGCGTTGATGGCAATTCAGCTATTTCTGGTGAACTCGCAGATTATGAGATCTTGGCTGATGTTATGAATAAGAAGACTTGCTGTGCATCTTCAGATGAACTACTGGAATGGCCAGAACTTCCTGAAGAGCATCTTCTAAATTCAGTAGAGGCCTTGGTTTACCTCCAACAGGAAGTTTGTTGAGGGGAAGCAGAATGTAAGTGACTCTCTATTTCATTCACCTGATAAACTTGAGGAATTTACTCTTACCCATAACATAAATTCTAAGAAGCAGGCCAAAATTTCACATTTTTTTTTACAAAAAAAATATGTAAATTTACCGTACTGTACTTTTTTTTGTATCTTATGAATAAATATGTTGTTTTTTACAATACTTGAAGTGATTTTTGAATGTGCCCATATTCAAACTTGCCTAATTCGAATTTGTCAATAATTAAAATTATTTTTGTGGTTCCTTCAAGCTTTGAATTATCCAAGTTACAATGTATCATGTGATGAAATGGGGAGTGACTACAAAAAGTTACTTTTCCAAACAGAAGTATGATGACTTTTGAGGGGAAACATGTTGTTTAGGATTTTTGAACTGTGGGATAAAGTGTCTATTTTTCTTGCTGATTTCAAAGGCAAGTGTGGACTTAGGGATAGATTTTGTGATGAATTGTGGTTGTAGAGTTGCATACTTCGCGGATATTTTCAGCTTACTGAATAAACTCAACAAAATCTTGCAAGGAAACACAACATCACTCCCTTTCTTGTTCACAACAAAGTGAACACTATGAACACAAACTTCAGTTTGTGGATAGAGAAGCTGAAAAAGGTGACGTACCTTTCTTTCCACTCCTTCAAGGTTTCCTTCAGGAGAATGAGCTCCAACTTGATCTTGATGTGATGGGGGACATAAGGAACCACTGCCAAAATTTGGTTCCTAACATTACTGCTTACTTCTCAGAAAATTTGCCATCTGGACTCTCAAGACTGGATCAAGAGATCCATTTTCTGATCGAGACGCTTTGCCAGAAGTGTTGACAAATGGAGAAAAAGAATAGTTCACTGAAATTTAATGTGATACTGGACTGAAAAACCTCTTTTTGAAACTTCTTCTTTTTGGTTTTTTGGATTAAAGCATGATGTGGCTACCCGAAGAGAGCCATCAAATTCTGGTAACCTTTTCAACATATTTGTGTGAACAAGGATTTTCTGTGCTTGTTTTTGTCAAAAACAAATGCCACAACAGACTGCATGTGGACACTGACCCGAGGCTAAAACTGAGCAAAACTCAGCCTGATATCAAGAAACTGGTTACAATGATGTAAGGCTCAAGTATCTTAATAATATTTTTGTCACTTCCATTCTATTAACATTTTAAAAATACAATATGTATAACTTACTTAGTCATTAAGCATGAATATATTATTTTTCACAATATGATCCAGTCTTTAAAAAATATTATTTTCCCTTGATAGCCTTTGGAATTTTAGGTATGGCTGGTACTTAAAATAATTAGAACGTGAAAAGTGGTACATAAGAAGAAAAAGGTTGAAAAACACTAGCTTAAAAAATACAAAGTAAACTTTAAGACCAGAATTTACACTTTTCACCTTAATGTTTCAATACTATGTATAATGTACAGTGAAAACACTATGTTAAAATCATATTATTTGCATCTTTAAAGGCATTAAATACCAACAAAGTGCTCATATTTACGTGCAAGTCATTAATGACATATCAATCAAAAGAGCTAAACACTTACCTAAAAAGCTCTTGGCTACTTTCTTGTTATACACTTCATGCACGTCAATTAGAACATCCTGTTATGTAGCTGGCCTTCAAAGAAAACTTCTTGCTTATAAGGCGCTGTTTTATATTCATTCTTCTGATCATGAAACATCGTATTTTTATTCACAGGACAAAAAACGCCGACTTCTGTCTGCCGTCTGAGATGTAACATAGCTCGTCATCACTAGGTGTATACTCACTATTAAGTGAGTGTTGTCAACTTTCATTACGCCTGTTTTTTATCTTATTCCTCTTTCATTCCCCCATATGCAACATGGCCTTAAAATTCACAATTCAAAAAATGGTACTCACTTTGAAAACACATTCACCCACCCAATAAATACTCACGTACAGCACTCTCAACAATTTACACTCCCCATACAACCACTCTAACGTACACTATGTACAACACATTCATACACTCAATTAAAACCACTATGTACATAATTACACTATTTACATTCCACGGCAGACAAACTGTTGTCAACTGTGACCAATGTAGTGTTCCATCTGCCTCATATACCGCAAACCCCTAGCGCTTTCAATAGTATCCCTGTCATCTTCAGGAGGTCGATGTGTCTCTCTGCCAACCACAGCTCAAATGAGCAAAGTCGTTGAGGTTCCAGCTTCAGTTGCAAACTCTGCATCTTTGTGCCTCTGGCGCCATCTATTGTCAAGTCAACAGCACTGACAATAGATGGCGCCAGAGGCACAAAGATGCAGAGTTTGCAACTGAAGCTGGAACCTCAACGACTTTGCTCATTTGAGCTGTGGTTGGCAGAGAGACACATCGACCTCCTGAAGATGACAGGGATACTATTGAAAGCGCTAGGGTATTGTGTATGACAGGCTGAATGAGGTTGGCATTTGCTGTAGGGTTTGTGCAGTATATGAGGCAGATGGAACACTACATTGGTCACAGTTGACAACAGTTTGTCTGCCGTGGAATGTAAATAGTGTAATTATGTACATAGTGGTTTTAATTGAGTGTATGAATGTGTTGTACATAGTGTACGTTAGAGTGGTTGTATGGGGAGTGTAAATTGTTGAGAGTGCTGTACGTGAGTATTTATTGGGTGGGTGAATGTGTTTTCAAAGTGAGTACCATTTTTTGAATTGTGAATTTTTAAGGCCATGTTGCATATGGGGGAATGAAAGAGGAATAAGATAAAAAACCCAGGCGTAATGAAAGTTGACAACACTCACTTAATAGTGAGTATACACCTAGTGATGACGAGCTATGTTACATCTCAGACGGCAGACAGAAGTCGGCGTTTTTTGTCCTGTGAATAAAAATACGATGTTTCATGATCAGAAGAATGAATATAAAACAGCGCCTTATAAAGCAAGAAGTTTTCTTTGAAGGCCAGCTACATAACAGGATGTTCTAATTGACGTGCATGAAGTGTATAGCAAGAAAGTAGCCAAGAGCTTTAAGGTAAGTGTTTGGCTCTTTTGATTGAAATATCACTGTTAAAAGATAGGATAACATTTAATTAATGTATGCCAGGAATTTGAATCTTGTATGAAATGAGGTAAACACACAGTTCCATAAAATTATAGCAAAAAAAATTCAGCACTTCAGTGCTATGAGTGACTAGAATAAAAGCTTCAGGTAATGAAAAAAGTAGCTTCCAACACCTCAGGAAGTAACATATGGAGGAAATAACAGAATGTGACACAAATAATATGTGATGTGCATTAATAAATTTTATCTTTCCTAACATGATACGCAATACATTCATTTTTTACAAAATACATACAATATTGCCAAATAAGAACTTTAGTCATATACACAGAATAATAATTAAAAAAACTCCACTCTATGGCTTAACAATTTGCAATATTAACATACTGTTTCACGTGCTCTATTAAAACCTTTACTGAACACGAATGATCATACTTTTGAATGGTCAAGCAACATACATATATATGTGTGGAGTATGGATAGACCATGGGTCTCAACCATGTCTTCTTACTTTGGCATGGTGGCCAGACTGCAATACACTCTGAACTTTTAAGATCATAAATGCAATTATGTAAAGCACAACTGCATGCTTTTTAGACCTTATTGATTTGCGGTTAGTATAATATACTTTGAATCTGAACTGTGTTTTCCTGCTGACCCTTGTAATGTGCCTGCAGCTGAGTTGCAAGTACTTGCTGAGTTCATAATGTACTTTCACTACTCTGCCTTTATTTTACCTTTCCACTAAACTTTAACATGTAGCTGTTTCTGATTTCTTTTTTTTTAAACCAATGTTGTTTGGCCTTTTCTGTCTAATTTTCAAGAATTCTTACTCTTCATCAGTCTGCTATTATGTAACTAGGATGGTTACAATTAACCACTTGGGTCCATTCAGTAGTGACTGACTCATGATTAGTGATGACGACATCTGAATTCCTTTTCTGTTTCAAGTCCTTCTTTTACTGTCTTGCTGATGATCAAGACCTTTAAGTAGATTCCATTCCATTTTGTGACCAGTAACTCTTATATATCTGTCTAATCCAGTTTTATTAGTCATGTTTTAACTGCAAATTTATGTTCTGACATGTGAGAATTCAGTTGATGACTCCTAGTAAAAAAACAACAACACTCAAACAAATTTTGGAAATTATTATTAGAATTTAACGAGACACAAAAATGGATTCTACAACTAGAATTACCATGAAAGATCTGCTTTGCTGCTTAACTACATTCTTTTGGAAGTCCTGCTTCAACCATTGCTAACTGCACTGTTATTTTTAAGTGTTCCAACCCAGCAGGATATCTTCAGTTTTTTGGTGAAAAGCCTTGGCACACCCATGATTGCTCCCACGCTTCTTCCATCTTCTGGGATTCCTTGGGATGTCACATCCTCCTGTGACTATCTGTACCTCATCAAGGTGAAAACTAGTCATGGAATAAACCCTCATTTTCATATTTGTTTGTTTTGCTTATGCTGTTCTTTCCTTAGAGTGAGTTGCTCCTTTCCCTATTAATTCATTTACCTGGGTGCTCCCAAAAAAGTGATTAATAAACAGCATATAAGATTGGGTATTTTTTCTCAAGAAGGAAGAAGAGATGAGAGAAAATTTTCCAAATAAGATAACACCTTCAAATTTAATTAAAACCTGATAAAAATATATTTCATTTTTCACCTATGTTTTATTACGTACTAAACTTTAGGAATAGTCAGATTGGTAAGATCTTTCAGCTGCAGCATCAGCCTTGTTCACACTAAAAGCAAGCACTCAGTTGGTTGACATTGTTTCTTTAGCTGTTGCCAGTAGAGATTTCCAAATTATCGGAATATTGAAGGGTGCGTGCGATTTGCAAGAGTTTTTATCGAAGATAATTTCAATGCTTTCTCTGTAGCGTAATGAAAATTTGTTTGAGAAGGGTGCAATCCTTTTGGTACAATCCCAGTTTGGAGAGGCAGAGGTATCACTATACTGGGATTGTACCAAAAGGATTGCACCCTTCTCAAACAAATTTTCATTACGCTACAGAGAAAGCATTGAAATTCTCTTCGATAAAAACTCTTGCAAATCGCACGCACCCTTCAATATTCCGATAATTTGGAAATCTCTACTGGCAACAGCTAAAGAAACAATGTCAACCAACTGAGTGCTTGCTTTTAGTGTGAACAAGGCTGATGCTGCAGCCGAAAGATCTTACAAATCTGACTACTCTTAAAGTTTAGTACATAATAAAAAAATAATGAAATTTTCTGCATTATTGGTTTCTTCATGTTATGTGAAATGGCCTTTCTACCCATATTTCATGTTAATGACAGTCTTCCCACAGAACCGTCCTTTATGAAGGATAATGGCAGCCAACTTGATTACTCCCAGTCATGAACAGCCATAAATTTATTGTTTAATAAGATAGCAGAAAAACTTAATCGAGAAAAACACTCCACTTTTGAAGTGTAACCTGCATCAAGGAGTTTACCTTCATTAAAAAAATACCTGAAACTACCCCCCCCCCAAAAAAAACCAACCCAACAGTATCATACACATTCTTATTAATTAAGAAATTTAACATTCCAGAACCTAATCGCAGTTACACAGGAAACTTCTGGATCAACCTTCCAATGAAATGAACCAAACCTTCAACCAACTTCAACAACAGATTGACAAGAACTTGAATTGCCTGAAAAGAACAAAGAAGCAAAAAATGAGGTGGGGAACACATTTAGATGCTTTTAAACTCTTAAACCTACATGCATTTGCTGTTTAAAAAACCTGATGATTTTGGGCTCACTACTGAAAGTACGAAAGCTACAGCAACTCAACAACAGCAAACAATCAACACGTCTGTCCCCATAAAAACTTAAGTGAGAATGCTGCATAATGCTTTAGTTAGAAAAAAAGTACTTGATGCATTTACAAAAGATTATGAGATAACTGATCAGCTGAAACTAGTGAAATTCCTTGGCTATCTAGTTCTTGTTGAACCTTTCCTAGTCTTTAAAATAAGATGAAACTTGGAATCTTCAAAACAACATTACATACCCTAGGTGGAAAAAAGTCTCCGGACACTCCCTTCTACAACAAAAATGAAACACTTCAATAGATCATGTGAACAAGATTTCCTTTAAAATTGTGAATAAGTTTCTCAGATGTTGTATATCATCTACTCGTGAGACATGGCCACGCGTGTCGAACTGACTTCCAACGACTAGGGTGCCTTATCAGCAACCTGTCTGTGTGTGAAATTGCAACATTCACGATCAATTGTTCAAGATGTTATTAGTAAATGGAAACATGAGGGACTTAAAACTACCAAGAAATGTTCAGGAAGGCCAAGTAAATTAGTGAAAAGGGACAAGTGAACTCTGAAAAGTGTCGTCTGTGGGTAACATCATTTTTCTGCACAAATCATCACCAAAGAATTTCAGGATTCAACAGAGGTGAGTGTGTGCACTAAGACAGTTTGTAAGAAATTGCCCAAATTAAATTTCCAAGGCCGAGCTGCTGCATACAAGCCATTAACAACTCGTACAAATGCAAGTAAATAACTTGCTTGGTGCAAAGCACATCGTTTATGGACCTTAGACCAGTGGAAATGAGTGTTATGGAGTAACAAATTGCGCTAAACTGTTTTTAAATCGGATGGTCATAGCTGGGTGTGATGTATGTCAAGTAAACAGTATTTGCCAGAAAGTGTCATCCCAACTGTCAAATTTTGGTGGTGGCAGTGACATGGTCTGGGTATGTTTCTCGTAGTATGGACTCAAACCGTTGGTCGCTAAGGATGGAACACGAATGGTACAAAATATCTGGATGTTCTAGACAATGCCACACTGCCTAAAATTTTACCAGTTTTACAGAGATGGGCTATTCTTGTTTCAGCAAGACAACGCACTGTGCCATTAAGCATGCTCCATTTCGACATGGTTTGAGGATATGGGTGTACAGAATTTGGAGTGGCTAGATCAAAGCCCCGACCTCAATCCTATACAGGCCTTTTGGGATGAACTTCAATGTCAGACTCTTGCTCGAACGACATGTCCAACTTCTGTGCCTGAACTGATCGCTGCTTTGTGGGAGGAATGGAACAATATACCTGCGACTACTTACCAGAATCTCATTGAAAGTGTGCCAAGGAGAAAGCACAACGTAATTGTGGCCAAAGGTGGGCCAACTGCTTATTGATTTTGCTACAAATGCGGCATTCAATAAAAAGCACTGGCACCCATAAACTTTTTTCCACATAGTGTACTCTCCAACAAATGCAAAGATTTGGGAAAAACTGAAGTAAAAAGAAATATTCAGGATTTTTTAATTATTTCTGAAATGCAATCATAGTTACTCACAAATGAGAACTGTGATGCTGCGACAGGATATAAAAATTAAAGGTACTGTACACTGTGGGTGTGAACTAAATGCAAATACTACATACTTAAACAACATTAAAGATTTGTGCTTGAAAATATTAGAATACGATAGATAACATTGGTCATCGTGACAGCTATACAAGGTAAAAGTTTTTTTTTTTTATAGGTTGATTATTTCAGCACCTTGACAAAATGCATAATTAAACTAAACAATGTAATCTTGTGGGAAAATCACGTATCAGAAAGAATAGAAAATGCACGGACTGTCTTTATCATGGCTACCGCAATATGATGTGAAATTTTTTGAATCTGACATATAACTGCTGAAATATTGCATCACAGAAACTAGATGGATGAAGAAGGTGATACTATAAGATTGCCAGTTTTTGACATATATATGCATATGTGACAATAAATGTTTAAGGGGGCAAAAATAGGTACACAAACGTACACACACACATAATAATAATAATAATAATTTCAGAAAGGACACGGACAGGAGGAAGGGAATCTGGTATTCTCTTTAGCTAATAACTTATAGTTTGCAGAATGAGTAATCCACACAAAGGGAAAATGCCTCTTATTAAAAACAGAGAGAAAGAGATGGGTATGAACTTGCACATGCACACACAAAAGCCAAAATTTTAGTTGTAGGATAAAGTCAAAATTTATGCAAAATAAGAACCCTTCATACAACCTCATGGGGTGCATTGCCAATCACATTCTTTGCAATTTGCAAAAAAAAAAAAAACATTTTGGTGATGGATAAAAAGTTTTGGCGAAGATATTGGTGATTACCCTTATATATTTTTTAATGACGTATGAGCAAAAGCAACTGTAAAAAATCTATAACCTATTGTCTTTGTACTACACAATGCTTAGTTGAAAAGAATCTATAACTTATTGTTTACACCACTTTGTTTTTATCGTTTTTGTATTTCAAATGGAGAGTGAATAAAAAATGGCGACCTCAGATTACCTTTGGAAAAAAAAAAAAAAAATTGAATTTGGCAAAAACTTCAAAAAAGCCTGAGCAACCCCTGCTGTTATCTTTGGATCCAATACAAAAGCTATGAATTAGGAAACTACAAAGTTAAACTTGAAAAAATAGTTTTTAAAAAACACTCAAATAATTTTAAACGTTTTACAGAATATAGTTTAAAATTACTCAACAACACAAGACAATATTAATAACTAACACAGCAGACTAATCTGGAAATTTTTAAATCTGCCTGAAAGAAAAGCTCTCTAAATCCAGATATAAAAGAGAGGCTATTTCCATTACATCTTGTCGAAATTAATGGCTTGGCCACCGGTCTAAATGATGACATCATTTGTCTGAGATGAGTCAGGGTTCGAATCCCGGTGAAGCAGGGATGTGGTGTTTGTCTTATGGCACTGGCTCTAAATTAAGGACGGGAGACTGCTTATACCCTATTGAATTGCTCATGGTGGTCTTAAACCTAAAAAAAAAAAAAAAAGGCTTGTTTTAGGGTGTGTCTTAGTTTTAAAGTCCTGCTCAAGAACAAATATTTGTTGTAAGACGAGACATACCTGTATAGCTCCATGAGAGAAATTGTATCGCTAATAAGAGCTTCCGGTGTAATTTTAAACAATGCTCAATGTGAGTACATGAAATCATGCATACTGGAGTAGCTTTTTATTTTTTTTTACCACACACGATTTAGTTTAATCTGGCCAATAATATTTTCAATAATTTTCACTCTGCAAACTTCAAGATGGAGGATGTCAGTTATAAGATCAAGCACACAAGATATATGAGATGGACACAACTGAATTTTATCAGACTGTGTCTAAAAGCCCCCCACCCCCATAAACACACACAATTTTAAGCTCTTTGATTAAATGACTAACACAGACAAAATATGGATATTTCAGGAGCATAATACCACACCGTAAAATTATTGTTAAATACTAAAAACAATGGATTTCAGGAAATGTGGTATTATGAAGAATATCTCTCTTGCAGCAAGCAGAAGCCTAAATCCACATGGTATGGATGATAAATTCCAAGAGTAAAATCATGACCATCAGAGCATAACATGCACAAAGGTGTCACTGCCCATAATTTCATTACAGTATATCCACATTTTGCTTCACGTTTAATCTTTACAAACATTAAGCCTAGAATTACTCATAAAATGAGTTGGTTGGTAGTACACCTAATGACTGAAGGATGCACTCAAGTATTTCTATTGGAAAAAAATGTTTAAGTTATATATAAAAAAGAAATTATGAAAATTTGGACTTTCGATAGCAATTTCTACCTTTTTACGCCATAGGATGGATGATGATGGCATGAGGTGTTCAGATGTTACCCGATTTTAAAACAAATTTGATGAGATAAGCCTGTATACAAGTATTTTAAGGGAAAGGCAAATTTTTACACTTTTGCAATACCTAAGAGATGTACCCAGTTTCCCTCCACAAGGATTCTTTAGACCAAAAAGTTGCACAGTTCCTGGAAAACACTAATTGCATACAGCTAAAATATACTTTAGAAAAACTATGTAAAGCTGTAAATAGGCTTGCCAAAAAATCTTCTTTGCAAACCTTTCTAGGGGATATCTTCTTTCCAGCACATTACTTTACCCGCAGAATTTTCATGCAGATAAAGTTACATAAAGATGAACATTCTATTCATCTACTTTACTTACCAAAAATATCTTCTGGTTTGCAGTTAACCTACAACAGTTACACCAATCGGTCAAATGCTGTAATTTTTCAAAAAAAAAAAAAAAAAAAAAAAAAAAAATTCTGTTATGTCAGACAAGGACTTTGTCCAAAAAAAAAAAAAAAAAAAAAAAAAAAAAATCCCTTCATACATTGGTGCTCAAGATACTATGTACCCTTCTGTTGTTGAATCGTTGTTTCCTTCAGTGCTATTCTTTGATGCATATAAATTCCTGGTCAAGAAACTCGTGGAACATCAAGATGTACTGATACAAGACTGTTTTGAAACCCTACAAAATTACTGTTGTTTTGTGTGCAATGGTATTTACTACCAACAAAAACAAGGCTTCCAATGGGCTCTCTCTTCCCTCTCACTTGCTGAAATTTATATACAAAATTTGGAAAAATTGATAGTCACACCAGAAAAAATCATTAATTAACACTTTTGTCATCTATTTCTTCTAAATTTCCAGATGTAAAGTTCACTTCTAACAAACAAGTTAATAATGATATACACTTTCTTGATATAAACAAACTCTTGACTATTTACTTGGCCTCTGTCTACAGGATATCTGTTTTTTTTGCTTTTTTAATAATAACATCCATGACCTTCCTACCTTTGAGAAATAAAAATTTGCAGCCTTCAAATCTTACACACAGAGCTAATCTTATTTTCCTTACAAGAATATACTAATATCTTACAAAAATTGGTAAACCACATAACTTTCCGACCTCCCTGATTCAGTTTAAGAAATATGAATCATGAAAATATGTCCCCATTTACATCTTGAACTTCCAATTTGTTGGCTCTGTTCTTTTCAATCAATCCTTTTCTTATACCCTTTGCACAATCTTCAAATCTGATGGTCACTAGGTTGTACTTAAACCTCCTGGACGACTTATTAATCTTATTCTAACAGACACAGAGATCCAAACAAACCCCTTGACTTACCAGGATTTCATTTCATCTCGATCAACACCTCACCAAGCATTGCCTACTGCACTGAAAGAACAAAATGTATTATAATCAGTGCTTGGTAGAACACATTTTTAAAGTTAAGATAGGCAGTCCATCAGCTTTACTTTCATTATTAACCACCAGTTATACTTCTGCTGATCCTGACTGGAAAAAAACCCCACAAAATACTTTGTTCATCAACAAAAAATCTCTAAGGCATTGTGAAAGAACTGGAATTTGCCTTTCCTATAGTACCTGTAAATGTTAGCAGACTCAACTAATCAAATTCCCATTATTTAGAAATCCATTTTAAAATCGGACAACACCTGATTATCCACATGCTGACATCTAATGTCATCTTTGTTAATTCCATGGCTGAAAAAGGTAAAAGTTGCTACCAAAGAACAAAATTTTTATCATCTATTTTTTTTACATAACTTAAGCATTATTTTCATTAGGTACATCTAAGCTTTATTCAATAGTACATTTAATTACATATGCACAACTATATAACTAATAATCCAGCATAAATTATCTTATGAAAGAAATACGGGATTACACCAGGCAATACAAATTTTGAAGATGTCAATCCGATTTTTGGTGTAAATGCGACAAGGATGGTAAGTCAGTATTATCTGAATAATTGAAAATTTCGTCACCCTGGAGCGGGAATCGAACCTGCATCTCCCAGATAGTGCCCGGGCATATCGCTATATAACTGCTAACATATCGCTATATACCCAACTGCGTCTCCCAGATAGTTAGTGCCTGGGTATGCCCAGGCACTATCTGGAAGATGCAGGTTCGATTCCCTCTCCAGGGCGACGAAATTTTCAAGTTTTCAGATATTATCTGACTTACCATCCTTGTCACATTTACACCAAAAATCGGATTGACATCTTCAAAATTTGTAATAAATTATTTTACTTGCACAGAGCATGACAACATGCAAAAATGTTTCTGTTTACTTCTATTTGACAAAATAGCTTTAAAAACGGTCATTCACAAATGAGGTACAAAAATTAGACAGCAATATAAAACATTTGTTATGGAATATTTTAAAATTTCTAACCATGGAAATGCTTTTTATAATTCATTCCCCCAAATTTTGAAAATTAAGTTTAAAAACACTTCTACAATTACAAAAAATATGAAGCGCATATTTACATGCCTTCTGTATATACAACAGATGAACAACAAGACACTAACATAATTCCTTCCACTTTTTTCCCTTAGCAAAATGCATGAAATGTTTTTGTCTACGGATTTATAATAAAACACATTTCGCTGAAAATAATGCTTAACTGAAGAGCCAACTTTAATACCAGTACCAAAAACACAAACTGAGAACAATTCAGAAAACGAAAAAACAACAACAAAAAACTGTATGACAGTGAGACTTTATGCTTAAGTGAAACAATGCTACATTAGTTACAATTCTACTATACTTGCACTGCAGGGGGCATAATGAAGCTGGTACGAAAAGGAAATTGGCATCTAATTTAATGATTATAGCACTTAAGGCACTTCCACTCAGTATCCCTCCCTTTAAACCATTAAAATGTTATCACAATAAGCAATTAATGCACAAACGTATCTGCCAATTACAGGCAATAAAACTGCCACACAAGAATTAGATATGTGGCTGAACATGTAGCTTATATCTGAAAACCATAAAAAATTACATTATTTGCAATAACATTCTCACCCAAAATTAACTAAGCATTGGTTATTAAAGAAATTATAAAAACAGTATATGTTGTTGATAGAATAATTTTCATAAAAAAAAATGTGCATATTCTACATAAAATTCCAAAGTAAGACATCCACCAGTACAGACAAATTATTTACTTTAGCTTTACTCCGAGACAAATATTCACAAAATTTATTCAAAATGAAACGTCTGGTCTCATCTCTGATTATTGAAAAAGAAATCAAATATGCTACGGAAGAAATACCAGCTAGTTAAAAGATCATGTTTCTGACCACTACTAAAATATATGCACGGAGTTTCAATATTTTATCTTTTGAGCCAATATCCACATTTTCTGAATAAACAAGCTCTTTTGTCTTTATATATATATATATTTGTGACAAGTATACTTTACTAGTATCTAACGTTTACTTAAGATTATTTTCAATGAAATACTTTGTTTTGCGTTTTGCAGATATTTATAATACTGGGTAAGCTTTTGTCTACTACTGCACATAATGCAACTCAATTCAATTTTACAGAGATGCATTTACTGATTCAACAAATCACATGATTTTCCTTACAACTAACTCTTTAGACCTTTAGAAGGGAAAATTAAAAAGTCTTTGCCTGCATTTTTTGTTAATTTAACACATATTACAGTGTTATGAACATTTTACAATATACAACTGAAATATTTTTTTTTGTGTGTTTTTAAGTTTTTCTTTCTTTGTGGTGATGGTACTACACCTTTAACACATCTCACTCTGCCCATGCAGTATTCCTCCTCTCTCTTTCCAAGCCAGAGAAACAACTAAAAGCCATCTTCCTAGAAAATCATTAAACAGCAAGTGCAGTTACATCACTTACCAGAAAAAATTACTATACCTACAGTAAAAATTTATCTTCCCTTCGTATATGCTGAAATAGTCAAAGATATATAAGGGGAGGCTGGAGCTGGCCCTGACTTTGACTAAATCACATATAATTACTGCTCATGATTTCATACATGATTGACTTTCATTCTGCATAATTCCCAATGCTTCAGTTATATCATACCAAGTTATTCTTTTGAATCTTAATCTGGACACGAATTGGAGACGTTTGAAAAGATTTCATTAAATACTTTTCTGATGTGTGGAAGACTTCATTCTTCTTTTACAATTTAAATCCTCCCTCCCCCTTTTAAGGCTAGGGGTGCACAAAGCTTCCAAACTAAATGAGTGAATAACCTACATAAATGAAGAAAGAAGCCTGATCAGGCCATTCCGTAAGCATATATGAGAGCACATTAACACACAAAATAAAACACATATGAAACAATACATTTATCTGAAAAATTTGTATTAAACAGTTTCTTTTTTTATTTCATTTTACATGTTTTTTAAAATGCACTGTAGCAGCACACTTCATAAAAATGAACACACATGATGTGATGGTGATAAAAAAGTTATGATACATTAATGGGTGACAATGATTTTGTCATGATAATTCCATGTTGTGCCACAAATACTTCTACTTTAAAAATGACTTTTTTTTTCACACCAAACACAATTTTCTTTTCGAGTTATGAAAAATAATTTTTCTATACACTGGCACGAGAGCTGAAATCACATTTTTAACATTAATTTTTCAAATAACACTTTTTAAAGAACTGAACTTGTAAAATGATGATACTCAAAATAAAAATTATGGTTTACATATAAATGAGCTCTACTAATGTGTAAAATATATTAATATATTTTGGGGCAACGCCTCACATTTCTAGACGAGTCAGTCTAAGGCTTTAGTTCTCTTTTACAACTTACACATACATGATTCAGCTACTTTCAGTTTCTGAACAAATATATACCATATATACTTGCATATAAGCCGATCCCCTACTTCAAGGGCTAAAAATTTGCAAAAAACCTTGACCACATACGTATAAGACAATGTTAAATTTCAAGAGTTGGGAAAATATATTTATTGAAATTAATTACACAAATTTCTGATATCTTCTGTGATGTATGAATCACTCTATCGGAGTTTCCAAATAACTACAGAAACTTTCATTGCATTACTTATGCAGCATGTTTTGAGAGACTTTATAACCATTTCTCACGAAATGGCATACCATAATTCTTACAGCCAAGAAGTAACAAGGCCATGTTGGCCTTTTTTTCAAGTTCTCATCTTTCATAAAGCACTGTGCCTTTTGCTCTTTAATAATGAGATGGCTTTCGCCAGCGTGGAGCAGAAGACATGCACGCTCATGCTTGCCGCGAAGAGTCCAGAGAGGAGAAAAAGATACCTGATTTGGCTATGGCCCACGGCAACAGCTAAATGATTTACACAGTGTCTGACTAACTGCCTGACCAGTTTGAAAGACATATTAGCGACACCTATTCCCGTAGAAATCCTACTCTGGGTGGAAAAGTATTTCATAACTTTTATTATTTATATTTTTTGGAAGTACTTTGGAAGAACATGTGGAAAGCCACGATCTAAAACATAAACAAATCCGTCAGTAAATTCAGCAGGAGAATTCACGGATTTTACTGACCAGCTTATAAAGCCGACCCCACAATTTTGAAAGCAGGATTTCTTCCAAAAATTTTCAGCTTACAAGTAAGTATATACAGTAATTTATCTTTTCTTTCATTGCTCCAGGGTGTAATAATCATGCAGCATACTTGATAATTACACCATTTAGACACCTGGATACACATTTTTGCATAAAATCATAACTGACCAATGTATAGCACATTTTTGAATTATGGAAAGATGGGAATAAATCAATGCAGGAATGAAGTCAGAATAAAAGAACATGCACATCATGTTGTGATAAAAAAAAGATAGTGCTAAATTGTTAACTAACATGATTGAAAATGGAAATGGGCCTGACTTTCTGCACATGATTTCGACAAATAGCCTATCAAATTGATTCAATGGTTGCCAATTAAATCGATAATAAACTGAGCACCCTAAACCATTTCAGATTTTAGAATCCTTGCTATTCCCAATTTGCACTTTGACAAGTCATTTGGGAAGATAAGTGTTACTTTTTGCTTAAAATGTGCAGTAATGAATTAAAATTGAGAATAATGAATATGGGTTAATCTATGTCTGAAGTGAAATTGACAACAAAATGCAAACATTTTTGATGATAAGAAACCACTTTCCTTGCACTCAATAACAATGAGAAGAAATCACTTTCTTTGTGGTCAATAACAATGATAATAAAGAA
Source organism: Macrothele yani (assembly GCA_039090855.1). Lineage (NCBI taxonomy): Eukaryota > Metazoa > Arthropoda > Arachnida > Araneae > Macrothelidae > Macrothele > Macrothele yani. The sequence continues at coordinate 76,045,974 of CM076993.1, read as the reverse complement.
ACACTGCAGCCAAGAAGTAAATGCACTGCTTACACGAGATCTGCATCCAATCCCTAGGTAGAGACTAGCATTAAAGGGAAGCTTACAACCTGGGAAGCTTAAGACATGATATATGAAATGCAACTGACTTTGTTAGTAAAGTAATTAAAAAAAAAACAACCTATCTGCAGTTTTGCTAAATGAATGATTATTTTTCATTGCTTGAATTGATAAAAGTGCAAGCTCTGGAGAACCAAGCAATGAACACTTCAAAACAGAACCTGATAGAACAGGAAACAAAAAAAGCAGAAAATTTGTGTTATACCACACTTAAATATTTATATACACAAATGACACCTAGTTCTAAACTTCTATAAAATAAGAACTCAAATAATACACAAAAATGATCCAACACTAAAAATCGATTATTTTCAGCTATTTATTTGGCTCTTCCAATTAAATCCCCCTTTGAAGACCAATTCTGTACTAAAAAGAAAGTATGCCAACCATTTTACGTAGATGCAGAACTTATAAAAACTAACAGTCACTGAGAGTTTTTGAAGCATACAACATAGCAGTCCTGCCTCCACCACTGTAAATGGATATCACTTTCTGGTTATGTGATGAAAGTAACTGACATCACATTTTCCAAACATCACAGAAACCACAAAACTGTGGCATAATAGAAACTATTTTTAAATTCCATTTCTTTCAAATATTTATACATACAAAAATGACAGGAATGTCAGAGTGAATTATGTTACATGATAAAATACGCAAAGTTGGCAGATATGGTTTCACCAAAAATGGACGTAGGAATAGATGACATTCAGGAACATGAATTTTGTACTTCAGAATCTTTTTCCTTTCATTTTTTTAAACAGGTCTTGATTCCTTCTCTTGTTCCCAGTGAACAGATTCTTCAAGGCAGTAGGCGTTCGCATAGGTGAAAAAAAGCCTGTGAATGATGACTCTCCATTTTTCCCACTTTTCTTAGAAACCTGAAAAAAAAAAAAAAAAAAAAAAGTATAATAATTTTGAAGAAGATGGCATACTAAAATATGAGCACCTTGCAAGAGCACATAATTAAAAAAAAAGGCAGAACACACATGGGAGACCTTTTAATATCTTTTTCTAGCAAACTAAAATTGCACAAGACTTATTTCCTGTAAATGGTTTTTGATATCTAATGGCCCATTTCATTTCAAATCAGGCTGAGGCCTGTTAGGTGACCCTCGGGAATTTTCCTGGGAAAAAATATATTTGAAAGCCCTAGTCATATATGGTAACAGAAAAAAAAATTATGTGCAAATTATAAAATTACATTTTTAAAATGGTGTGCTGCAGTGAAGCCTTTGGAACAGAAGTAAATTTCTGATTTTTGGAATTACTAACTCTTCAAATTTTAAAGCTACAGCTTATATTTTTTCCTATAGGAAGCATAATGTGGGAGCTTTTAATATGCACACTTACTTTTAATATAGCTGTGCTTCATGTTTATGTACAAAAATAGCAAAATACAAAAACATTCAAAAACTACAATTAATACACGTGACCTTGAAAATTCATGTACAGATGGTTCTTCTCTTTGTTCATGTTTGTTAAAAAATGCTTTGCCTACATTTCAGTTTTACTTATGCAATGATAAACATCCAAATACTGAAAAAATGAAAGATTTAAGAAAAAGTGCCAAATTTCAAAATTGATATTAAAAAAAAAAGCCATTTTTTAAAATCTGAAAATTTGGTAGAAATTAGTCATAATGTTAGTATAAGATAAAGCAATAAAAAAAAGTAGTACTTCAGTTGTAAATTTTTTATAAACAGCTTAATAACCACAACTGTCAATTATAACAATACATGAAAAAAAAATCACAGTTGATTGAAAAGTTTATTTTATGTTAATTCTTAATTCAAAATCTTATTGATGAAATAAAAGAAAAATAACTATCTAAGAAAAGTTGTCCCATGGAAAATTTACTTTCTGAAGTATGAAAGTGGATGCTGAAAAGATTACCCATGATTACACTCATAAACTTCAGAGATCTGGCATTTCAAAAAATAAAATAATAATTTTCTTTTGATTCTGCCAAGAACTGTTATACTGCAAAATGAAATTCAGACACATCATTGGAAAAATATAATCCAGGGGTTAATACCAGCCCATGTACCATATTACAAAGGAAATTTTTTTTGTAGTTTTTTAGTTTCTAATGAAATGGTACCCGATTCTGTCCATGGTGTGCTTTCCATCAGTAAAACCGAAGAGTAAATAAAATCCAATGATCAGATTTGATTTAGGCAAATAGCTCACATATTTCTAATGGAGCTGCTGGACTTATTATTAAAAGCAGATATCTGCTCAGTCAGTTAAAAAAAGTTGGCAATAAAAGGAAGTGGTTATTCAATGCAAGTAGCCATGGGAAAAGACACTGTAATGGTGAAGAGTGTCTTGTGAAGCACTAGGAAACCAGCACTATATTTTAAATCTAGAAGTAATTGACAACAGCAATTCTTTTGTGAGCACTGTCAGTAAGAATTTATACAATATAGTTTTCCTGTGACATTCTCTCCTACAGATTTGAAAGAAACTGGGAATATTGGAAGCACATAAAACCATGTCTAGGAAGTACACATTCCTCAAAAACATTTGAAAATTACATTGTTGTGGAACGGGACAATGTAATTTTCAAAGTTTTTAAAGAAATGTCTGCTTGCATGATTAATTTGGCACCCATCTATCTGCCTGTAACATCTATTTGACTATCACTTTGTCTAGGAATAAGGTCTTCCCGTGTGTAGATTGCCGATACAACAAAAATAAAAAGGACAGTAAACCATGAACTGGTAGAAGTTTAATTGAATCTTGCCCACAAACTAAGAATGAAGTAGCAAATAGTAGCTTAGCAAGACATTTTGTGGCACGTATTTATGAACAAAATAGGTTAATTGGGCAAATAATAAAAGTTTCATATGAAAACAAACATATAACACTTAAATTAGTGAATCATCATGGCCCATCTAATAGCTCTAGATGATCTTTACATGATGACATATTTGTGATGTACCAAAAGACAAAATGTTTTCAATGATACCCTTACCATTTCCAGTTGTTAGCTCTGGAAGATTATGTCACTAATGCTTAAGAACAATTTTGTAAAAACTCCTTTTCTGGGGAAATCATGGAAGTATTGATAAAGTGATCTATGCAGTTCCTTAATTTTGAGTGTTTCATATAATTTTTCTATGCTTATATTATTTATCATCATCCACTATCAACTCACTGCTGGATGTAAGTCTTCCCAAGTCTTTTCTAAACTTCTATCTCGAGCCAGTCAATCCAGAATGCTTTCGAATTTCATCCACCCATCTCCAATGTGGTCTTCCGGGTCATTTCTTGTCCCTTGGTATTCAGTCTAATGTTTCAGTTGTCCAATGGTGATCAGTTCTAGTAATATGTCCAGCCCATTGCCACTTGGAGGTCTGAACTTTCATCATGATGTCATCAACTCTTGCCTTTTTCCTAATGCAGGCATTCCTCTTCCTATCTTTCTTGGTTACATCAAGCATGTATCACTCTCCATATAAATAGCTTGTCCCAAAACGACTGAGAACATTTTTATAAAAAAATGTGCAATACTGTGTTCGACCTTGGCACGAGTCTTGAAAAAATGGTAATCGTTGTAGTAACCATAGCAACCGGCCACACCTGTTTATCACACAAACGTTATTGGCGTTGCACAGTTTAATAAGCATTGTTTCGCAAACACCCCTGACAAGCATTTTCAATCTGTGATTTTTCAAAAAAATGGGTGTGAAAGAGGAACAAAGGTGCACCATTAAATTTTGCTGTCGACTTAAAAAGTCTGTCGGAGAGACTTTCCGTCTTATGCAAGAGACTTATAAAGATGAATGTCTAGGAAAATCAGTAATTTACAGGTGGCATACAGAATTTACGGATGGTTGCGAGTTGGTGTCTTTAATTGTGCATGGAGGAAGACCTTCAACGAGTGCTACAGAGGTAAACATCAAAACAATAGGTGTTATTATACGGAAAGACAGACACCTATCAATTAGAGATATTGAAGATATGGTTCACATTTCAAAATCATCAATCCACAGAATTTTAACCGAGCATTTGGATATGAAATGAGTTTGTTCAACTTGAGTTCCCCATTTGTTTTCATGTGCGGCTCAATGTAAGGCCGCACATGGCCAGTTCTGTCGTTTCTTATTTGGAGAAAATGAATATTAAGTTCATGCTCCGACCTGCATATAGTCCAGACTTGTCACCATGAGACTTCTGGTTGTTCCCCATTTTAGAAAAGACATTATGTGGATGACAATTTGAGACTGATCAATAACTTATTACACCTGCGTAGGGGTGCTTCAACAACATCTCAGAAGAATAATTCCACAAGACATTCAAAAAGTGGGAGGAATGTTTGGGACACCTGTACAGGGTGTCTACAAATGATTGGAGCGGTTTCACGATTTTATTGTAGATATATTATTTGACATATGATCATGAAACTTTACAATTGCATATAACAATGCACAAAGTTCTTTTTGGGTGTATTACAGGTGCTCGATATGCACCCCTTGAGTGATTCTGCAAACATCAACTAATGGACAGTATTTTGAAAAAGATGACCACTTTCTTGATAATTAAGGTATGCTTATTTTTTTTAAAAAACATTCTCAGTTGTTTTGGGACAACCCTTGTATTACATTACAGTTTTCCTGAGCTACTGTCCTTAGCTTTTCAATGAGAAAATTTTTCATATGAAATGTACCACGTTAGGCTGAGTATAAAAATATTACAACTGAAATACTACCTTTTTTATAGCGTTATCTTATACTAACATATAAGGACTAATATCTACCAAATTTTCAGATTTTTAAAACTGGTCTTTTTTAAATATTAATTTTTAAAATTTGACACTTTTTCTTAAATCCTTCATTTTTTCAATGTTTGGATGTTTATCATTGCAAAACTAAACTTGAAATACAGACAAAGTGTTTCTTTAACAATCATGAGCAAAGATAGGAACCACGGCAGGGTTCCCACTCAAACAGGGAAAAAAAGTTCCCTGACTTTTCCAGGTCTGATTTCACTGTACGCATACATGCTTTGCCACATTTTTCATTTACATTTTCAATTCAAAAACTTTTGTGTAAATTATATTTTGTTAAATATCTGTATTTCTGTATTATGTAAATATTACATCAAGTACATGTAATACTAAAATATGCATCTGGACTTCATATCTCAGTAAAAACCCAAAATTTTTCATACACAATGTGGGAGGGGGAGAAGTCTCAGAACCACACGTATGGTATGAGCACTACAAGAGGCTTTTCTATTCTTGAGCATGCACTAAGTTATACACATGTTTGTCTTTTCACAAAGAGAAATGCAATTTCTTGATTTTATTTTTATGAAAGCATTCAAGATTCAAGAGGGGGGGGGGCACTAACCTGTCAATTAAAAAAAAAACACCTTTATGATAGCAATCAGATAGTACCCACTGTTTTTATATAACATTAAAACTGTCAGCTTAGGAAATTTTAATGGGAGATGGATTTGCCACCAAGGGATGCTCTGCATATAACAATACCATGCAGCTACGACATTCTGATCTGTCTCTAACCTTCCCGTCTATTCTCATGTGGTTTCTGAACCTTTAGATAAATGGCTTACTGGAACCATCATCTCTAGGCCAAACAACCACAGCACAATTTCGAGAAGTTATTAACCACAATGTATCATATTTTAAAATTTTTACTCAAGATTAAGTTCTTATATGAAATTAACAAATATTAATATCTGACATTTCCATGGTTACATTTTATATTTTTTATGTAATTATTTCATAGAAAAAACTTCAAAAATACATTGAAAAAGTACATAACACTTACTGAAATCAATGGAGCACCTTGTTATGTTTAACTCAGGTCACAGGTAATTGAACAGCGGCATAAAAATATTAATTAGAAGCTACTTTTTGGCTTAAAATAACACTTTTCACTCTACTACACTTATTCTCCAGCTGTATCCAAAAATTCTTGTACACAAATGATTTGGAGTGTACTGTTAACTCCATCAAACAGCAACGGACATTAGAAATTTGTACATCTCAATGCTTGCATTGGGATGGTTTGAATCTAAGAAAATGCACTGAAACAAATATATTTACAAATATTTATTAGACTGTACATGAGTTTTCAAGATGAAACAAATGCATAATTTTCTAAAAAAAAAAAAAAAAAAAATACCCTTATAAAAAATTGAATTTTTTGAATGTTTAAAATTTTTTTCTCCATAAACATGAGGCACAGCCACATTAAAAGTAATTGTACATACTAAAGCCCCCACATCATGCTTTTCATGGATGATAGAAAATCTAAGCTGTAGCTTTAAAATGTCAAGAGTTATTAAATCCTAAAAATCAGAAATTTACTGCTACTAAGGAACGCAAAAGACTGTGTAATGGTCAACAGAAGAGTTCATTCATTGGGTTATGTTGTTGAAAGCACTGCTTTTTTTGCAGCACACCATTCAAAAAATGTCATAATTTGCATACAAATTTCTTTTCAGAAATAAAGTGATATTTTCTGTTATCATATGACTAGGAATTCCAAATATTTTTCCACAAAAATTCCTGAGGGTCACCTGACACACTTTTTGCAAAATTACCTGATTTGAAATGGAGCTGTGGGCTAATCCCCCACACTGATGTACTTACCTGATTAAAAAGACAAAAAGAAATATTAAGAATGACTCAAGTGTGGGATATGGTGGACCTACCACACTTGAGAAGGACGGTCCACCACGGAATCGACCTGGACTTTCTAAACGGCATATGAGAAAGAGATCTCGGCTGAGTGAATGTAAGATTGATGTATGGAATACTAGAGGTATAAATGGCAAGATCAGTGAGGTGATTGAGGAGATGAATAAGTATAGACTGGATGTGCTGTGTGTAAGTGAAACCAAAAAGAAGGAAATTGGGGTAGAAGAAGTAAATGGCACGGTGAGTGTGTGGTCTGGAGTATTGGATAATATGAGAGGACAGGCTGGTGTAGGTGTGATTTTAAGTGAAAAGATGAAGAACAACTTGATTCACTATAGTTGCATAAGTGAGAGAATTTTCTGGATTCGTTTGAAAGTGAAAATTCAGAATTGTAATTGTTGTAGTGTATGCTTCTTGTGACTCGGAACCTTCTGATAAGAAAGAAGATTTCTGGAATGAGCTAAAAGTTGTTTTGAGCCAGTTTGGTGCTAAAGAAAAAGTTATAATAGCAGGGGATTTCAATGCTAGAGTAGGTGTGCAGAATGCAATTTCTGACAATGTTCTGGGTAAGTTTAATGATCCTTATGTGAATGATAATAGTGAAAGATTAATTGAACTCTGCATTGAGAATGGTTTGTGTGTATCTAATACATTTTTCAACCACAAGTATATCCACACATATACTTGGGAAAATCGTATTCTTGGTCAAAAGAGTGTGATAGATTTTGTTGTCTACGATCAGCGTTTGAAACACTTAGTTGTTGACACCCGTGTGATGAGAGGTGCAGATGTTGGTTCTGATAATTATTTGGTAGTGTCACGAGTGAAACTTAATGTTGGTTGGAGGAAAAGGAATAGGAAGAGACCCAGGATAGAAAGAATAAAGGTTGATAGGCTCCTTGAAGATCATCAGCGGTATTCTGACTTACTCAGAGAACGACTGAAGGATCTGAAGTCTGGTGAGAGGGATGTAGAAAAGAAGTGGGAATGTTTTAAGAACTGTGTTGTCACTGCTGCTAAAGAGGTCTGTGGCACCAGAATTGTGGGTAACAATAGAGGTGATGCTTGGTGAAATAGTGAGATTGAAGAGGCAGTAAAGAGAAAGAAGGAAGCCTATTTGGGGATGTTGCACGGTAGAGTCTCTGCGGATGAATATCGCTGTAAGAAGCGCGAAGCTGCTAAGCTGGTTCGCCACAGTAAGGCAAAAGATAGGAAGGAGAAAGTGGAAAGGCATGAACTGGCTTTTTGGAAAGATAGAAAGTCCTTCTGGAAGTACATGAGACTCAGGAAAAATAGGGGAAACAAAGTTGTAAGTTGTGTGAAGAATGAGATAGGAGAAATGATATGGGAGCCCAATGAGTTAAGTGACAGATGGGGTGAATACTTCTGTGAGTTATTAGATCAGGAAAGCAAAGATGATTCTGAGACAGGTGCAGATGATGTCACAATGAGGGATGAAAGCACAGGAGGGATCTCAAGAGAAGAAGTGTGTAAAGCTGTAAAATCTCTTCAGAATGGTAAGGCTCCAGGAGTTGATGGTATAACTGCAGAGATGTTGAAATATGGTGGTGACTCTATAATTGACTGGTTAACTGAAATTTGCCAGTTGTGCTGGTATTTAGGAATGGTCCCTCGGGATTGGAAGGATGCTATTATTGTTCCCTTGTATAAGGGAAAAGGTGATCAGACTGAATGCAAAAACTATCGTGGTATTAGCCTACTGAGTGTGCCAGGGAAAGTGTTTGGTAAGGTTGTTATTGAAAAGGTACGGGGTCTTACATCATTGAAAGTGATGGAAGTTCAAAGTGGTTTTATGCCTGGTAAAGGCTGCACTAACCAGATTTTTGCATTACGCACGATGATTGAAAAGTATCTGGCTGTTGGAAAGAAAGTTTTTACTGCCTTCATAGATTTAGAGAAAGCTTACGACCGAGTGAATAGGACACTTTTGTGGAAGGTATTAAATGAATATGGTGTTACTGGGAATCTACTTAATAGTGTAAAAGCCATGTATGCTGGTAGTAGAGCTTGTGTACGAGTGAATGGTGTTTTATCAAAATGGTTTTCCATTGGTGCAGGAGTTAGACAAAGTTGTGTAATGTCACCATGGCTGTTTAATATATTTATGGACGCATGCATGCATGATGCCAAAATAGATAATAGTGGTTTATGTCTTGGTGTTATCCGTGTGTGCAGATTGCTGTATGCTGATGACACTGTCCTGTTGGCAGAGAGCAAAAGTGAATTGCAGAGTATGTTGACTCGGATGCACGAAGTTTGCATGAAATTCAAACTGAGTATAAATAAGGGAAAAAACAAAGTTATGGTGTTTGAGAGAGGAACTGGTAGCACTGAATGTAATGTAAGTATAAATGGCACTGTGATTGACCAGGTGAGTGAGTTTGTGTATTTAGGAAGTATGTTTGACAGAGAGAACAAGTTGGATTGTGAAATCAGTAGGCGAGTGAATTCTTCTTTGAAAGTCATAGCTGCTATGGGAGGTTTTCACAGGAATGATGGGTTCTCTAGAGAGTCCCACATGGCTGTGTATGAAACTGTAATTGTTCCTACTCTAATGTATGGCAGTGAAACCTGGGTACTGCAGAAGAAACATAGGAGTCGTTTGTGTGCTGGAGAAATGTGTTACTTACGTGGGGTTTGTGGCAAGACATGATCTGATTGTGTGAGGAATGAAGATGTATTACAGTTGTGTGATGTAAAGCAAAATGTTGTTAGCAAGGTGGAGACCAATATGCTTCGGTGGTTTGGCCATGTTGAAAGAATGAGTGATGAAATGCTTACTAAGAAAATCTTTTCAACCCAAGTGGCAGGAAGGAAAGGCACAGGAAGACATGGGTGGATCAGATTCAGGAGTACCTGCATGAGAAAAGGATTATGGGTATGAAATATAAAAGATCTTGTGTGCGGCGTGTAATGGATATCAGTGAACCACGAGTTGTGTGTCGAGATCGATGTAATAAATAGATAGATTAGGTAGGTAGGTAGGTAGGTAGGTAGGTAGGTATGAAATGGAATGGAATATAATTTCTTGATCAACTGCACAAAAGCATCTTCATTATTATTATTATTTAAAGAAAATGTAAAAATCATTTCCTCTCTTCATAAGCAATAGCAAACGCATTTGGTTTACTGAAGTCTTAGAAATAATATATGTCACAAAGTTCTGAGACCCCTAGTCTATGATAGCCAGACATAACATAAACTGGGACAACAGTAAAAAGCTATTTGACCATTTTTATTAAGTACATAAAAGAAAGCATTTCTGTATAAGTATTGTTACAATCCCAATTTCATACACATTTCCACTAAGCAAATGTTTCCAACTTTCTGCTAATGGGGATCTACATTAAAGTGGGATGGCAACATGGACACATGTCACTACAAATAACTATAAACACTGTCAAGGACATGTAAGTGCGCAGACAAAAAGAATAAAGTCTGAGGAACGCAAAAGACTATGTAATGGTCAACAGAAGAGTTCATTCATTGGGTTATGTTGTTGAAAGCACTGCTTTTTCTTTTTTAGCAGTTAAATTTTTGACAGAAATGAAACACAACTGCAGAATCAGGCCGATAACGCCTAACTTTCATTTGCGTGCGTGTACACACACATACAGCAAGAGAAAGCAAATAGATGACAGCTTTGCATTCATTGGCCAAATCCTGAAAATATTTTTGTGTTCAATATCTACCAGAATCACTTCTAAAGCTGCATCTATGAGTAAAGCTTTTCAATTATTTTTTCCTTTGCACGGTGCCCAGTTTTTGCCCGAGAGGTATACATTTGCGTATTAGATTCAATTCCTGTTCCTAGAAGTACAATCTGGAAAATTCTTTTTCTGTTCAGCAGCTGTAATCATCATGCCCAACATACCTCCACACATTTTCTAGAAGCAGAGTTTTCCTGCTACATGGCACAAATTTACACTTTTACTCTGGTGATATCTCCATTTTGAACTGTAAAATTTGAAGAGTTATTTTAAAAGTGCCTAGTTGTAATTACAAACAGCATTATTCATGAACTTTCTAATTTTGTAGATGTACAATGTTTCCACTATGTGGCATAACAGTGAGTGTGTCTTGTATCGAGCAGTTGTGAGTGGTAATCATAACCTAAATTTTCCAGATATTTTCCTGTTTTCTTGATGCAAAATATTTACATGATGAGATGCAAATACAGGCTTTTGTTTAAATGATATCTTTGCTTTAAATTAACAGATTGGATTTTTTTTTCTTTGTAACTGGTTATCTACAACTATGGTAAACATTATTCACATATTTTTGCTATCTCCCAGAAGCATTATGTTATCATAAGTGGTATAACAGCATGTTATTATTATTATGTTCGATCACCAAAATTTTCTGCTCAGTGGCATTTACATGCATTTAAGATTATTTGTTTATTTACTTCTCATAAGAAATCAGGAACAAGACCAAGTTTCCTTTCTTTTTCAAAGTTGGAGGCTGGTGGGTTGCACAGAAGGTTGAAAATCAGACTTCTCTTGCAGGTCACTTGTTTGTTTGTGAAATAGGGTCTTCCATGAAATGCATCCTTGATTTCCCTCTTTCAGGTTTTCTTCCCATCATCCTTTCAATCAGGTTAATGCACCAGTCTGAATGTTTGAGTAGGTGACCTATCATTCTATTATTTTTTCTTCTGTATATTGCTTGTAGAACATGCCTTTCTTCTCCAACTTTTTTGGCACTTCCTCATTTGTCAATCTTTTTGTTCAAGCAACTTTCATTATTCAGCACTACCACATCTCAAATAATCCAAGTTTCACTTTCTCAGACTTTTGAAATGCACACAGGTTCTTGTTCCATAAAGAGCTACACTTCAAGTAAAGATCTTGAAAATTTCTTTTATGTTTTTAAGAGATATGTTTGTATGTTTAACAAGCCTTTTTTTTTTCTAATGAAAGCTCCCTTCACCTCTGCTATTCTTGATTTCATGTCATTTTCACTATTTGATGTAATACAGCTGCCTACGTAAGTGAATTCTTCTACTTGTGTTACTCTAATTCCTTCTAGTAGTCTAAGAGCTAGCTCATGTCCCATATGCACTTCTATGTCCTCCAAGTTTTATTGCTGGATCTTATAACACACCTATAGGAGTGTTTAAAAAGTTGGTCACATGGTTCAGATCATGGTCATTTGGCCACTATATTGGAAAATGGCCACCATAAAACAATGAATTTTAGTTTATGTGTATCTTCGCACCCAGTCGTCTGATTTTATTTATACAAAGCTCATTTGACTCCTTTTTAGAAGACACAAAAATTTAGTTATTACACATTTATTGATAAAACCAGTATTTTAGATGAAGTATATTTCAATAATAAGAGACAAAATTAGTTTTCTGAGTAAAACTGCTATAAAAATGAGGGAAATAGCAAAACTCTTGGTATGTAAGTGAAAACAAATGTTTATTTATTACTGGAAGAAGACACAGAAGACAAAGTGGAAGAGGTTAAAACTTTAAAAGAGTGCATCAAGGCAAAAGACATTACAAGAACACAAACCCAAGTTGAAACTCTTAAACAACACATGCTAAAAGTTATAGAAGAGATAGAAAAATTTGCTGAAGAACAAGGTAGAAAGATGAGACTTTTCGTTATTGGTACCAGTTCCTACAAAACATATTTCCTGAGCTGAAAGATCTCACACGAGCAAAGAGAGAAGGGAATTGGGATCTGAATGTCAGTTCCCTAATGCAGGCAATTCCTCTCTTTGCATTCAATAAGACAAACTACTGTAGATGGGCAACAGTTTTCTTGGAGGATTGTATACATCTTTTGCAGAACTTTCCTGAGGTTTATGTAGATTTCCAAGCTGGATACTTTGTTGTGAAAAATGCACAGCAGAAATTCAGTTGCGTATAGATCAAACATTGGAGCAAAATTACAACAAGCCAACAAAATACCACAAAGGAATCATCGGAGCAACAAGAAAAAAGGAAGCAGTACTACTCCACGATCTGATCAAGCACGAGAAAGTCCGGATAACACAGGTTTTACGTGATTTCTGTGGCCTTGTTTATGAAGATGAATATTCTTTGCATCGTGAATTTTCAAAAACCACTACTACTGATGAGCAGTGTATTAGAAGAATTGTAACTGTAACCTTCATGGAGAAACAAGGTAATCCGTTCATCACTACAAGTTTTAACAGATGCAAAGAGCTACGAAATATAATTACTAGACAGAAAATCAATCGTCAAACAAACAATGATCTTTTAAACTGCATACAAATTGGAGAAAAGGTTCACAATCAGTTCAGAAGTGAAAGATTTGAAGAAAAGCCACTAGGTCTACTGCAACCTATAAAGAGACTAAAAAACTGCAAACACATTGCAACCTGATGAAGTGAATGTGGAAAAAGAAACTGCCCATGCTTTGCGGTTAATTGACATAGCTAGGTGCCGAGGATATGATATAAAGTACCTTTTGAGTTATGAACTAACATCTACATATCTCTTTCTGACCAGAAATGGATTTTTGTCAAAACCTGACACGTCACAGCTGGTTCATCAACTGGAATCGAAGTTACAAACTGCACCAGTTCCTGAAGTTCCTAAATCCCTTGGCAAAGCAACTCTTGTAGACTTCATGGCATTTGCAAGGAATATAACAATTAAATCTATGAAGCTGAAGACATATGGAAAGTACACAGACAAACTATGGAAAGTTATATGCCAAGCTTGTCACAACAGTGAATGTATAGATATTATTTTTGACATTTACAAGGGAAAAAATGTGAAAGGTTTGAAAGATCCACATGCTCAAAGAAACAACTGATAGAATATGGAGCACCAAATGATAGTACACTGCTTTCTGTAGATACTGATGCGTACTGGGCTTCACCTAAAAATAAAGAATTGTTCTAGTCATACTTTATTGATTGTATATCCCAGAAAGAAGATTCTGGTAAAAGCTCCTTTACCATTTATATGGGTGGAGTTCTGAAGGATAATCAGCCAAGGTGCTTTAATTTAATTAAGGAATGGAATAATTGAAGAAGTCCCGAGTTTGGCATATGATTACGAAGAAGCTGATGACAGGATCCTGTACCATATTTCTCACATCACGACGACTTCAAAATTGATCGAGGTGGTTATGTGTTCTACTGATACTGATGTTTCTGTTAATGCACTCTTTCATTTTTAAGAAACGTGGAACAATTTTGGGCTTGAAAAACTTTTGGTTGCCTTTGGGGTGGGGAAAACATTCAATCTTTTACCGGGATACACACATTGTCGTAGTGTCATAGCCTGTTAGAGAATGAATAGCTAGTAAAGTTGTCAAAATATTGAGTGACACTCTGTTTTCATTAGCAAGGGAATGAAATGGAATGTACCGGAATGTTTTCCCCACCCTGAAAGCAACCGAAAGTTTTTCAAGCACAAATTTTTTCCATATTTCTTGATAATGAAAGAGTGTATTAACAAAAACATTAGTATCAGTAGAACAAATAACCACCTCGCTCAATTTTCAAGTCGTCATGATGTGAGAAATATATCCCGGGAAGAAGATTCTGATAAAAGCTCCTTTACCATTTATATGGGTGGAGTTCTGAAGGATAATCAGCCAAGGTGCTTTAATTTAATTAAGGAATGGAAAAATTGAAAAAGTCCCGAGTTTGGCATGTGATCACGAAGAAGCTGATGACAGGATCTTGTACCATATTTCTCACATCACGACGACTTGAAAATTGAGTGAGGTGGTTTTTTGTTCTACTGATACTGATGTTTTTGTTAATGCACTCTTTCATTATCAAGAAACATAGAAAAATTTTGGGCTTGAAAAACTTTCGGTTGCCTTTGGGGTGGGGAAAACATTCTGGTACATTCCACTTCATTCCCTTTGCTAATGAAAACAGAGTGTCACTCAATATTTTGACAACTTTACCAGCTATTCATTCTCTAAGAGGCAGTGACACTACCAGCAAAGTCAGTACAAAGTTAGCAGCTTTGAAAATGGCAGAAGCTTGTGCTGAAAACCTGTTATTCAATTTTGGAAAGGAGCCACTGAATGAGGACATGGAAAAAAAGCAGAAGAGTATTTAGTACGTGCACTTGGATCAAGCTTACATACAATGTATGAATTGCGTTTCTATCAGTATCATCACAAAAGAGTACAAAACCTTCAAGATTTGGCTCCTACATCAACATCTATACACCTTCACATAAAAAGAAGCTACATGCAATGCTATAAATGGATTCATGCTTTACAAATTTCTGTAGAGCTCAATCCATTGGATTACGGTTACAAAAAAAGGGAGAAAATTTAATTCCACACGTGACAGAGGATCAATCGGAACCTGAAGATTTCCCTAAGCCCTGCAATTGTGAGAAGTGCTTCAGAGAATGTGTGTGTTCCTGCAGAAGATTGAAAATAATGTGTTGTGACTTTTGCAAATGCAAAGAAAGTTCTTTAGACAACTTTAAAAATCCCTATATGTAATCCAGTTGAAATGTTGAAAATGAAAATGCATACAATTTTTTTCGGTACCATATTATACTTTGCTTTCTAACTCCATTGTACCAAGTTTAAAATTCAGCCAGTAATAAATAAACATTTGTTATTGCTTATATACCAAGAGTTTTGCTATTTCCCTCATTTTTATAGCAGTTTTACTCAGAAAATCGTAATCTTGTGTCTTATTATTGAAATACGCTTCATCTAAAACAAAGATCGTATCAATAAATGTGTAATAACCAGATTTGTGTGCCTTCTAAAAAGGAGTCAAATGAGCTTTGTATAAATAAAATCGGAGGACTGGGAGCCGAGATACGCATAAAGTAAAATTCATTGTTATGGCAGCCAAACGACCATGAAATAGAAATTGTGAACAACTTTTTTAAACACTCCTATAGGTGTGTTATGAGATCCAGCAATAAAACTTAGGGGACACAGAAGTGCATACGGGACATGAGCTAGTCCCTATGCTACAGAGATATATTTTATCTCTTGTTTTCCATGCTTTCTGCATTTCATTACTTATGTTTTTTATCATCACTGAACTTCAATTTGCATTGACTCATTAAAAGTTTTTTTTTTTTTTAAATTTTCTCTAAAGATTCCTGTATCCAGTAGATTTTTCTCATTCACTGCCATTAGAACTATGCCATCAGCAAAACTTATCATACTGTGGAGCTTTCCATTCACCTTTATTCTGTCTATTACTTTCAGATAATTTCTTCATAGCCTCTTCTCTTTCTCACCCCCCCCCCCAACACACACACGCACGAAGATGTGATAAAATTATCCAGATTGGATCTATTAAAAAAAAAAAAAGACTTACAGATTTGAAACTTAATCGCCTTCGAAGTAGTTCTTTTTAAAGTCACATACTTAGCCCAGTGCTGTTTCCACTGCTCGAAGCATTTTCTGAAGTCATCTTCTGAAATAGTGAACAACTGCTTCATCACATTGTGCTGTATCTTCTCAATATATTGAAATCTTTTACCTTTCCAGCAGCATTTGATTTTTGGAAAGAGAAAAAAGTCATAGGGCATGAGGTCTGGCAAATAGGGTGGCTGTTGGACATGTGCAATGCAGTGCTTAGCAAGAAACTGCTGCATAAGTTGTGATGCATGGGCAGGCACATCATCATGGTAGAGCTCCCACTTGCCACTCTCATGCAATGCCAGCCTTTTGTGTCCCTCAAATGTCGTAAAACTTGACAGTAGTACTCCTTGTTGACTGTCTGGCCTGATGGAGTGTATTCATGATGCACAATTCCTTCATGACTGGAGAAAAAAAAAAAAAAAAACAGTCAGCATTGTCTTGACATTGCTGTTTGCTCTGTTGTGCTTTTTTGGGTCTGGGAGAGTTTGGGTTCTTCCATTGTGAAGACTGGGCCTTAGATTCAGGGTCATACCCATAAACCCATGATTCATCACCAGTTATGCACTCAAGCTGGTCACTAGCAGCTGAAACACGGGCCTGTTTTTGCTCAACTGACAGCAGTTTTGGCACAAGTTTGGCTGAGATGCATCTTATACCCAAATCGTCCATAAGAATTGACAGAACTGAAACTAATGTTGAAACCTTCAGATAACTCATGATTAGTGATTCAGCAATTTTCGAGTACAGCTCTGTGCACAAGTTGAACAGTATTTTCATTTTTGCTGGTTGGGGACCCCAAAGGCCATTCATCACTCGCAACACTTTCACAACCATGTTAATGTTTACCCTTGTAAACTTGTAAACAACTCATACAATCCTCCCCCATAGACTTCTTGCAACTTAAAGCATGTGTCTTTGCAAGTTTTGCAAAGTTTTTGACAAAATCTGATGCAAATTCGTCGATAAATTTTTTCTGACATGACAAATGCGATGAACAGCTTTACACACATAAGAACAACGTACTACTGTATAAAAATAGGACAAGCCGGGGAGATGTGTCTCACAACATATGTGTAGTATGTTCCAAGGTCAACTTGTGCTAAAACACTTCCTGCTGCATTGTGCAATTCTAAAATTACACAACCAGTCTGGATATTTTTTTATCATACCTTCAGTGGAACCCACCTATAATGAGCCTGTACTTAGTAAGATCCCAGATTTAACAAGCAAAAGATGAACTTTTGTTTGATATAATGTTAATTTAAAGCTAATTTGATTGTTTTTATCAAAAAAGAATTCAGCAAAATCTCTGGATTTAATAAGGAAGAGAAAAGCTAAGATGATTACCTTTAACAAGCAAAGTAACAAAATTTAATGAAAGTCCATATTTTAACGAGGCAGAGAAAATCTGCTGTGCATTCTCTTGGAACAGAAGAATAGGACACAATTGTAACCTTGTGGAATATTGGATGAAATTGCAACAGTGAAAGGAAGAACTTTGTCAGAAACGCAATGGGGAGGGATTGCTTTAAATGCTGAACAAGCGAGTTGTGTGAGAGACTTTCCCCATCACCTACTCCAAGGGGAGTATAGTGTCAGTAAAGTTGAAGACAGGAAACCTACTTCTAGTCAAAAAGAAGATTGGAGGGGTTCATGCATATGCATTAAGTAGATTTCTGGGTGACAATTGCAGAGAAGGATAAAAGAGTAATGAAAGTCCTATTCAGCCAAATTAAGGGAATTCAAATATAAGACAAAACAAAGAATATATTATGTTTAAAAAATGTTTTCACATGATGTTTGCTTCAGGATTTGCTGCTAATATGTATTCATGTAAGTGCTTATGTTATTTTAATTTGCACTATTGAAGTTAATCAATTAAATCTTTTAAATATACCCAATTGTCATGAATATATAACATAAAAATACAGGCATATTATCATGAATGCATAATCTTACATGGTGGGGTTTTTCAGGCAAAACAGGATTAGGTGAGGATTTTTGTCAATCAAAAGCTGAACGTTATAAGCAGGTTATACTGTATTAAATAGCAGTGGTGATTACCTGCATCACTGTATTACACAATTTCATTTCTTTCTCATGTCTTCTAATAAGTGTTGTTTGTTATTACAAGGGGCATTCAAAAATTTATTCTTCTGATCTACTTCTATGAATATGCAATACTTCCAATGTAGAAAAAAACAAACAAAAGAAAAACTAAGGGTGGTGATAAAATACCTGTCTTGAAAAGGCATGCCCCAGCAGGAGGTTCATGATGATGATATGGTGCAAACATTAGGGGGAGGATGGGGGAAAGGCACCCCACAGAGAATTTTATTGTGGCATGGAATCTTCCAATGATGCAGATTGTTTCAGATGACCCTCCACATCCACCTCAGAGGGATACATTAATCATATATATGACCTTGTGATGCAACATACACAAATGACTGGTGTACAGCCAAGTCAGCAGTTATTTCAATTGGCAGTGTCAGTTCATGCATTATGAATTCTTTGAAGACCAAAAAGGTCAATGCACAATTGGTTCCACAAATGTAGGTAGACATTGGTGATTGCGAGGTCAAATAAAAAATCCTGAAAACAGCAAGACAACAGTAATGTGTATGCTGCATTCACTCAGGGTACAAACTAATTATTTTGGACTACACGTGTTACTTATAAAACCGTTTTCCATAAATATTCTGTGGAGAAATAAATTGCTATGACATAAGTAAAGCAATCATGAATTTAAAATCTAACAGTTAAAAAACAATTTTTGTTTACATTTTCCTTTAACACAAAATAAAATCTAAAAACAACTAACCTGTTTTACAAAAGTATAGGTTGATGAATTCTAAAAGTTCATCCTTTTTTAAGAAAACACATCAATTTTGCCTGTTTTTCTCCTCCTACATCAGCATAATCAGACTTTCTTTTACACCTTTCATTTTTACTAAGTTCTGGAATGTACAAATTTTTTAATGTCACAATGGTCTTTTTTTTTTTTTTTTTTTGTAGTCCCACAGTTTTTAACAGTGCTACTAGATATTTCAATATTACTTTGCATATCCTTCTTGTAATTGTCCCAACTATTTACCATATTTTGGACTAGTTTTTCATTTAATGACTCAGTCAATCCCTGGTGCCATATTTTTTACATGATGTTGTTGAGGATGCTAAGAGATCATCCTTAACTGTCTCACAGCATCTAGGGAGTCTACATATAAGTCTTATTTTCAGTTATGATGTTACTTATAAAGCTGAAGGCACCTTCAATAACAGCACCACGGAAACAACTTAAACATGCTTTAACCATTTTCTATCATCAACTTTTGGAGCATACACTTTTGCCCAGTACTCATCCAGAGAATAAAGCTTTTTATTTTCATTGCTTGTGATATCAACAGTAGAAAATGACATTTCTTTTCCTATTCAGGAACTAGTTTGATACACTGGTGGAAAGTGAAAAAAGAACACCAAGAAGGAATTGGCGGACGATCATGAAATTTACATATGTTAATAAGGTCGAGTGTATGTAGGTGTGATGTTAATTTCGAGACCAACCGGTGAGCGCTTACGCCACAGCACGGCATAATATGCAAATTATTGTCGGTGGTATTTAAGGAGTACGGCGAAGTGAATGTAATCAGTCGTCGGCGCACGGACACGTGCGAAGACTCTGAAGAAGCTGCAATGCCTAGCCATGGAAGACGTGTATGATTTCAGCAGTTATTGGACTTTGAGCGAGGTCGTCTAGCCAGACTCTGCGAGGCCGGGTGGTCGTATGTCGTAATGCGGAGCGAATTGGACGGGAAGTATCGGTGGTGGTAGGATGGTGGCGTAGATGGTCCGAGGAACATTCCCACACGAGAAGACGTGGAACCGGGAGTCACAGACGGACTGATGAGCGGACCAATCGACGCATAAGAAGAGCGGCGTTGTCAAGCAGAACATCCACTACGACGCAAACCCGAGCTGCCGTTGCACCTGAGGTGACTGTGCGAACAATCCGCAACCGTCTACTGGATGCAGGACTACGTGCACGTGTGCCTCTGACTCCAGCCCACCGTCAGGAACAGCTGCAGTGGTGTCACCAATGTCTGCACTGGAGAACGCTATGGCGATCTGTCGTGTTGAGCGATGAAAGCAGATTCTGCTTGGGAGCCTCCGATGGTCGTATGCGTGTTCGCAGACGCCCAGGGGAGTGTCTCCACCCTTCCTGCATCCGCCAGCGACACACAGGGCCTACACCTGGTCTCCTGGTGTGGGGAGCGATCAGCTATCACTCCCGTACACAACTAGTGTTTGTACCGGGTACGTTGAACAGCACCTCCTACATCAACAATTTCATCATTCAGCCCGTTGTTGTGCCATTTGTAAGGTCGGTCCAACGTGGTGTTTCCCAGCAAGATAACGCACGCCCATACACGGCACGTGCAACGCAACATGCACTTCAGGGGGTGAGACAACTTCTATGGCCTGCACGTTCACCAGATTTGTCCCCCATTGAGCACGTGTGGGATTTTATGGGACAACGACTTATCCGGTCTCCACGGCCGGCCACGACCATCCCCGATTTACGCGTCCAGGTTGAGGATGCTTGGAACTCAATACCCCAAACTTACATCCAACATCTGTAGGACAGACTCCATGACAGAATTGCACAGTGTGACGCAGTTCATGGCGATTCAACCTCGTACTAACCATGCTACACGGAAATGTTATTTTTCAGTTTGCCATAATGTTTTGATCACGTTATCCTCTGTATTCCATTATTATGCTGTATAAATTTTGTTGGTATCAGACATCTCCTTCTTGGTGTTCTTTTTTCACTTTCCGCCAGTGTATATCCGAATTTCACGGTCTACAGCTTGTGTTTCAAAGTCACTTAAAACATAAGAAAGGGCCAATCCATAATGAAGTGGTCCAATGCTTGTTGCTTGACCATTTTTAAAAAAATTTATATTTTGCATGCTGTTGACTTTATATGCTGACAGTTCAAAACCACGATTGTTTTATTTTTATTCACATTGCTTTCAACATGGTGGCCTTTTTTGTATCTTGGCGTATGGCATTTTTGGCATATGTAAGGGTTAGCGGTAACTTCATTATCTCGGCTGTGGTAAGTCCTAGGACAAAATTTCAGATATTGTTATGTTAAGCACATTGTAAGGTACTATTTTGTCATCAATTATACTATGCTTCTAAAAATATTCCTTCACCATAAATTTTTTATTCAAAGTTTTGTATCAAAATCGCTAAAAATGTCATTTTTGGGGTGGTTATTAAGAGGAAGGCAATTTATTTAAGATTACATTTTTTTTGGAAGTACATATAATACAAATAGTCTCAGTTAAAAATTATTTGAAACTTGAAAGTAGCATACTGTTTTTTCTACACGGCAGTAAAAATGTACTTTTTCAAAAAAATGCCAATTTTAGAGTTTAATATCTCTGGTGGGAAGTTATTTAAAAATCTGAAATTTACACACATTAAATATACTCTATCATAAGCAACATTAAGTAAAATTTTGAGTTTGAGATTCAAGTGGTTTAAGAGATACAGCCTTGCAAAAGTCGTAAAGCATTTGTAATGATGATGATGATGATTATAGGTTTTCATTTTAAAATTATTCCTAGGGCTTGATGGGAGTCAGCAGCATAAAAACAAAAGAAAAGTATTATTTCCAGGAAGTTTTGAGAGTACTATGGCATGATTGTACAGTTACAGCATGGGGGAAAGTTTTCCTTCATTTTTTTTAATGCATCAAAATTGCAGGTATTCCAGTTTAAAAGAAGAAAACACATTTACAACTAGCGCATGGCTATGTCCGCATCACACTCCCACCTTCTCTTTTGCCTTATTCTGATGCCTTGGGCTTGAGCATTCCGGGCGATCGCTAACTGCTAGTTCGGAAGCTTGTGTTGGACCCCCTCTATTGAAAATTAAAATGCGAAAACTTTTAAAATTAAGTCTGAATTTTTTCTTAAGGTAGAAGGATACAGATTTCTTAATAAAAAAGAAAACTAGGTGTAACTTTAAAAGATATTGGTGGATTTGGGCAAAATTCGGGGAATCTGTTTTTCTTAGCCTATCATTCATTGTGTCTTAAAAATTCGCATAATTTTCTAAAATTTTCTCGAAAATTTAAGCAAATTATGTGAAAAGAATATTTTAAAGAACTGCAACCTATAGCTGCTTGTCCCTGGTAAATCAATGTGTCCTACCTGTTACAAAAATAATTTTTACAATTAGAAAATGTCGAAAAAGAGGATGAAGAGTTTATTGCTTCTACTGAGCATTTACCAAATGTAGACTGCTTGTGCTCTATTAGGGATTTCACCACCATCTAAAATAAAAAAATTAACCTCCGAAAGAAGATTGCAGGCCTTAAAAGCAAAGACAGAGAAAATTTCAAATTCATTGAAAATAAATTTGAGATTTCCTTTGATATCGTAATAGAAGAGCCTGAAGAAAATGTGGATGCAGTAGACGAGTTTGAGGAATTAATAACAAAACTGAAGGAGAAGTGTGCTGTAACAGACAAAGGAGAGAGGGTAAAAATAATTAGCTTACTACCTAGTTCTTGGACTCAAAAAAGAATAAATACCGAGTTTAGCGTATCCGATTGTCTAGTAAAACTGACAAGAGATCTAGTTAAAGATCAAGGTATTCTACCAGAGCTAGGAAGGAAGTTGGGTTCTGGCATTCAACACCAGATACATTAGCTATTGTCCATGAATTTTATGAAAGTGATGAGCATAGCCTACTCTGCACAGGCAAAAATGACTCTCTTCATAAAAGGAAATAATATTAAAATTAAGAAGCAGAAGTGACTTATTCTTTGCAATTTGGATGAACTGTTTGTGGAGTTCAAAGCAAAAAATCCAAATTGGAAGATCAAAATTTATAGAACTCATACCGTTTGTGTTTGTTTGTACCATCAAAATGTTAAGCTGATGATTGGTGGGGCAAAACTTAGCATTAATTACAAAAACCTTCTTGACATGCTTGTTTGTGACATAAATAGTTACAACTGTATGATGGGCAAATGTGTTAAATGTCTCGGAAGGGAAGCCCTCCAAGATTTGATGCAAGAATTTGAAAATACTGATACCATGCCAGACAATACAGTCTTTAAACAGTGGACCACTACAGATCAGGCTGAAATGACCACTGTTGTTCAACCAATAAAATAATTTTTTTCCGTCCCTCACTGAAAAGCTTGTTTTACTTAAGACTCACCATTTTACAGCAAAAGCACAAACTCAGTTCCTGAAAGAAAAGTAGAACTCAATGAAACTGAATGTATTATTCTTGCAGACATTGCAGAAAACTACTTTTGTAGTTCAAGATGAGATCTAAAGCTACCACACTGGGTAAACCAACAAGCAACTGTTCATCCATTTGTGTGGTATTACAAACAAAAAGGCAAATTTCTCAGCCAATGCATTTGTGTGATTAGTAATAACTTGGACCACAACATGGTTGCAGTGCACATGTTCCAAACACACTTGCTGACACACATTAAGCAAATTGTCCCCAGTGTTAACAAAATAATTGACTTTTTGGATGGAACATCAGGCCAATATAAATACAAGGATTTTATTAACCTATGCCACCACAAGAAAGATTTTGGTCTTGATGCTGAATGGAATTTCTTTGCGTCATTACATAAAAAGAATGTGTATGATGGTGTTGGTGTAACAACAAAGCGAGAGGTGACTAAGGCGAGTCTACAAAGGCCTCTGAATAATTAATTACCTTACTACCCCTGAACATATGTATGACATTTGCAAGAAAAATATAAAAGGGATCACATGCATTTAAGTTAAAGATGAAGAAATACTTACTCAAGAAGAAGAATTGATAAAGAGATTTGACAACTGCCAGTGACTTCCAGGGACACGGACATTTCATCGCTTTGTTTCAAATTTGGAAAGTAGTATGAGATGCTATTTAACATCTAATTCAAAAGAATATGAGGATCTTCCCATAATGAAAGCTGTCTCACTAACTCTTAACAAACAATGACACCATCACCTGTGTGTACGAGGAACAGAGGTGGCTGGGAGTAATTGTGGACATCAATTTAGAGAACAAAGATATATTTTTGAAGTTCTATCACCCAGCTGGACCTAGAACTTCATTCAAAATGTCATGTGAGGACAAAGTATGGGTACCACTGACAAATGTACTAAGAAGCCTCTTAAAACACCCACAGGAACTGCACATTCATATAATACATATATCAGCATCGCTATGTGAAGAAATTTCATTGTTATTAAACAAGCATACAAAATAAAATAAGATGAGTATTTTATGGCTTCACTTGTTCTAAATTGCTAACTATATAAGCATTGTGACTCCATCTGAACTATGCATTTAACACCAATGTACCCATTTTTTAATTTTAATTAAGGCTGTTAAACAATTAAAATTCATCACTGTATTATTTATCAATTGTGATCATGCCTGTTTGCATTCCAAAGCTTAATTTACACCATAAATACTAACAAATATGTATGAAGACAAGTAATAAGTATGATTTATTCAATACATTTTACGACTTTTGCAAGGCGGCTGTATCTCATAAACCTCTTGAATTTCAAACTCAAAATTTTACTTACAGTTACTTATAATAGAGTACCTTTAATGTGTGTAAATTTCAGATTTTTAAATAACTGCCCACCAGAGATATTAAGCTCTAAAATTGGCAATTTTTTTGAAAAAGTACATTTTTACTGCCATGTAGAAAAAAGTATGCTACTCTCAAGTTTCAAATAATTTTTAACTGAGACTATTTGTACATATGTACTTCCAAAAAAATGTTTAAATCTTAAATAAATTGCCTTCCCCCTTAATAACCACCCCAAAAATGACATTTTTAGCAATTTTGATACAAAACTTTGAATAAAAAATTTATGGTGAAGGAATATTTTTAGAAGCATAGTATAATTGACGACAAAATAGTACCTTACAATGTGCTTAACATAACAATATCTGAAATTTTGTCCTAGGACTTACCACAGCCGAGATAATGAAGTTACCGCTAACCCTTACATATGCCAAAAATGCCATACGCCAAGATACAAAAATGGCCACCATGTTGAAAGCAATGTGAATAAAAATAAAGCAATAGTGGTTTTGAACTGTCAACATATAAGGTCAACAGCATGCAAAATATAATTTTTTTTTAAAAAATGGTCAAGCAACAAATAATGTTTTTTATTTTGGACCACTTGATATGGATTGACCCGAAAGTGAACGGGGAAGATTGGAAAGGACACATGAAGTTGTTGTCTTACCCCGAAGTTTAGGGTCAAGTCCGGTGAAATGGATAAAAAGAGTATTGCTAAAGGCAATTTTTTTTAACAAGTACTCTCCACTATACGTATAAGCTTTCCTCAAAGTTTTTTGAAATCTAAGATTACGGAATCAGTCTCCTTTTGTTTGGCAATTACCACTTGTACATCTGTTCCCACATACAACAACTTGTATGACAATTGAGAATTAGTATCTCCATACACAGGGTGCCCACTCTTTTTCAGGGAAAAAATTCAAGGACATTCAAGGATCTTCAGGAAAAAAATTCAAGGATGAATTTTTCAATGTCCTAAACCGCAATGAATATATATATAATATATCAAGAATTATGTGTGTTGTATTATGATACTCATTATCTTCATAAAACATCTATATGCATCGCATCAATTCTTTCTGTATTTTCAAAACTCCCAATTTCTCAAACACAAAATTATAACAATAAAACACTTAATATCTATTTTAGAATTATGTACAGGTATGTATAACACATTAAGTCACTTTTGTATGATTTTTAGATTTATGCTAATACCAAATTGTCATCTAATTATTTATATCATACTTTATAATATAACATTTAGCTTTTTACCATTAATAAAAAATATTTAAATTTAATGAATTGAAAAAAAAAATACAAAAGATTTTAATAACATATTAGTTTACTTTCATATTGAAATTTCAACACAGCAAAATTAGAAAACTTTCATGTTATTCAGAAATAAAATCCTTCCTTCACTTTCACATTAAGAAGCCTTCATATTCACAAGTCTCAACATAATTGATGGATTTTGAATACATGTCATTTTTCAAATACTTCTGTGGGGTAACCAGTTTTGTACACATTGAATTAAATACCAAGAATGAAAACAGATACTTTAAACATTTTGGAATTCTGGAAACACAGGCATGAGGTGAGGATACTGAATGATCTTTTCTTTAGTGGGTAATATTTTTGGACAATATGTAGTAGTCGTATTTTATCACTAAATGTGAGAAACGACACACAATACCAGCATTTAAATTTTTCTTTTACTTTCAGTTTATCTTCAAGTTTTTACGATAGACAGTTTTAGTTATTAGTCAGTAGGCATGCACTAGAAAACAAATTATGAATTCGAAATCCATTGAATTAAGTTTCCACCACAGAGAAATTAAAAGATCCTATGGGATCTGTTGACGTTTTCCGATCTCTAAATTAATGGGCCAATATTTTTGGATCGGAAAACCTGTCACCAGATCCACGCACTCTCAATGAGAGTGATAATTTTTGTCATGAGATGATCTCAAATCCCTTTGGCAAGGAGGAAGTTAGAAAAAAAAAAAAAGATTTAAGAGTCAAGAAAAATCAAGTAAATTCTTTTCATTTATTTTCTTTTCTTTCTGATTTTTCTGTGAAGTGTTGATCTGTGTGTATTTAGTTAAATTTATGTGAATAGGTCTAGGTAAGTTAGCCTTCTGATGTCTGTTTCTAGTTAAGGGATGTGTAACTAGCTGGGAAGTAGATTTAAGGAAGTTTGACATCATGCTATATTGCTGGTTTTTTTGTTGTTGTTTTTTCATGCAATGTTTTTTTTTTCTTCCTTCCATTGCATTTTTTAGTGCACTGTTTACTTTCAGGGAAGAGATATTAGTAAAGTTTATTTTAGTGCAGTATATGATGTAGTGTATATGAATTGATTTGCCTTAGTTTCTTAAGTGTATAGTGCAGTTTATATATGTATAGTGTTAGATGTATCAGTTTAAAATTATCGGCGACGCCGCGGCGTTCGGAGTTATTGATCGTCGGGATAAAAAGAAAAATCGTAAGGTTGTAGTTCCGTATTTACCGTCGTTATCGCGATTTCTTTTATTGTATTATTCTGTAAGCTTTAATAATTGAAAAGTAATTTGTAAACATATAGTGTACGAGGTATTTTATCGTATTGTAGTTGTATCTAATGAGAAAAAACGCGTGTTTATGCCATGTCAGTAGCGTGTAATTAAAATCATTGTTGGGCGTATCGGGCTTAATTTAGTAACCTTTCGTAATTAAAATCTTGCCTAGTATTAATATTTAGTTGGTTTTAGTATGAATCTTACTTGGTATTAACTAGTGATAGTATAATTCAGCGACTGATAGAAAAGCGGGTCGGCGATCGCTCCGTGGCGAAGTGACTTTCATAAATTAATTGCGCGTGCGCTATCGTCAAGGATATTTAATAGTCATTTAGTAAAAGAATAAAATTGTGGCTTAATGCATCAGGGCAAAATAACACATCGTTGCGTTACGCTATTTTTTCGTAATTCCGATCGTCGTACCTGTAGCTAGAGAGAATTCGATTTTTATGCGTTACGAAGTTTATTGTAACGATGTTCGTTAATGTTAGTTAATTTGTTTAATGAATTTTTGTAAAGGTGGTTCTCTAAAAGTCTTTGTTCAGAAAGAAAGAACGAAAATGGCTACAGTTTCTGGTGTCGCTTTTCTAAAAGCGATAAATTCGTAGAATGGCATCTGTGAGGACGTTTTCCCAGCTTTACCAGTGCAGAAAGTCCGATTTATTTATGCTCTTGCTTACTTCGAAAAGGCATTTTTCGCTTGGCACAGGAACAAGTCGGGATTTGGGCGGAATTCTGCGAGGTTCACTGCAGCGCCCGTTTTCGTGGGTCAAAGTTCAAGCCTGACTCTGAGAAGATGTGAGCGAGCGATTTCTGGGATGACTTAACTTCGGGTCAATTGCCTTCCGCCATTTCGGGCGCGTGCGCAAGGGATTCGGCGAGGAGCGGAGAATTTTTGCGTGCTGCTACACACTTCGATTACCAGACTTCGTAAGGGAGAGTCCCACAATAAAAAAAAAATATAAAAAAATCGAGTAAAGGAGGGGAGTCCGCACGCCGAACCTGCCGTAACCTTCCAGCACCGGGAACGTGCGGCCGCGGTGGCCCAAGAACGGTAGGAACGATCCTTTTCTTTTCAAATTCTTTTCATGGCTCAAAGTTTACTCTGCTGCCGAGATGGCGCGAAAAAGTGCTTGACATCGTCCCGAGGCAATAGCGGGCATTACGCCTCGTAACCCGCTCGGTAACATCGCTGCCGCCTGTCGCCGTGTGAGAGAAAGTCTCCTCAAAGGCCGGCATCGGGAGAAAGTCTCCTCAAAGGCCGGCATTGGGAGTAAGTAAGAAAAAAGAATAAAAAAGGAAGGAGAAGAGGGAAAATCCTACCATGTCACCATAAGCGCATCAGGCCCCGTTTCCACGGCGTGCCGACTCTCGTAGCAACAGCACAAACACCAATTCCAATTCGGCATCAAAAGGAAAATTTAAAGAGGAGGAAAAACGAAGAGAAAAAAAAAAAAGAAAAAAATGAGGACCACCTAAAATTGAAAGAAAAAAAAAAAAACTTTGTGTCTTGATCAGAAATGGAATGATGTAAAAGGTTAAAATTCAGGGGTGAGAAAAAAAAATGGGGGAAGGTGAAATTAAAATGGGAGGAAAATAGGGAAATGCAAAATGTATGTTTGGAATTAATGGTCTGGCCAGAACCAACAAATGTAATATAATGTCATTGTGGTTTTTTTTTTTTTGTAAAAATGTCTAGTTAATGCCAGTGACCAAAGAAATGGATTGAAATATATTAATTTTGGTTTTCTGTTAGAACAGGTTTTTTCGTTAGCCCAAATGAGAGGAAAGTGACTTGACATTTTTGTTTGTTTGGTTTTTCTGTACTGTAAAGTAAGGAAAAGATTTTTCCAGGTAACTGATCAAAATCAGTGTGTTGTGAAAAAAATAAAATGTCACTCTTAACCATCTAAATCTAAATTGTAAAGAGCATTTAGCTCAAGGTTCAACAGGTATCAGATATGCACATCGAGCATTAAGCTCTTAACACTCTTTGAGTGAATGATCACATTCTTTGATGATTTTTGTAAGGCAGGCTGGTAACCAAATTGTGCCACTTACCTCCTTCATCCTCTAAACCACACAGGTTAAAACTACTTGGTTTGCAGACCAGGGTTTCTGAGAGGATTATTTAAGACTGTTAACATACTCGGGACTCTAAAATTCATAGCTAAATTATTTTTTTATTCGGCCTAGCCACCTAAAATTTCCTTGTACTGAGTTGTTTGCCAACATGTGCCTGGGAGCACAAAATAAATTTATAGTTAACCTGGAACATATGTTTAATCAAATTATTTTGTGTCGTATGTGAATTTCTCTTGTCGGTGGTGGTGGAATCACCTTCCATTTACTGGGAGTTTTTAAGGATCGTACCTGGGGTGTTAATCGTTGATGAAAAAAATTCTTAATTGGGGTCCCTAGATTGATCACCGGCCATTTTCTTCCTTTTAAAAATAAAATTGTGTAATATTTGCATTTTTTCAGAAGTAAGCTCATCATCATAATATAATAATATTTTTAACAACCAAACCACAACGTATCAAACTGGTTCCCGTGACCAGGATTCCACCCACTGTACCAGAGAGATTCACATTTATAATTTGCTATTTCTGATATTAGGTAATGCTGTGTGAAAATTGTAAAAAGATCAAATTCCTCTAGCAACAGTTAAAGGATAAGGTTTTGACATAGAACATAGTTAATTGGGAGAATTTTCCTCATGTTAGGCATTCATTTTCGAAATTTTAGTCAGTATCAAGTGCTTGCAATCATAATTTTTTTTTGAAGTGTGAATTGGCATTTGAATTTTAGTGTGTTGCATTTATGTATTGTGCTTTTGTTTACATTGGTGGGAAATATTGAGGTAATTATTTTCAATTAAGAAAAAGAGTAAGATATAACTTTAGGCTCAGGTAGAAAATAATTATAGCTCACTAATCTTGGGTAAAAGTAATCATTGATATTAAATCATTACAGTAACAGCAAGCATAGTATAATAACCTTATTTAAATTGTGTAGTGTACTGCATAGTTGAGTCTATAATGACTATTTTAAGCAAATGGGTATGTAACTTTCAGTTAGTGATGATAGCCTTTAAAACTAATGCTAGATTTTTTGTTTGGTTATTTGCTGATTTCTTTAAGTGCAATAATTTAAAATGGGTGATAGTGAGAATGTGTTGATGAGACAAAATTATGCAGGGAATTAGGTAGGATTAGTGAAGTGTTTTCTTTTCTCGTAATTTGAATTTTGGAATTTATGGTGGATTCTAAAGAGTTGCTTCTCTTGGTTTCAAGATGCCTTCAAGGGAATTTATTGCTGCGTGCTGGGAAGCACAGAGGTTGTTAAGTGAAGTTAACGAGTGTATAGATGAGATAGCGCAACGTAGAAAGCAGCAGCATTATCATACGCATAATTCCTTGTCTCCCAGGTATCAGAGTAGAGAAAATGATCAGGCATTATGTTATCAGAGTTCTAGAACAGAGCATTCTTCTTGCGATTCTTTTGGGAATTTCTCGAGTAGGAAGAGTTCACAGGGACAAGAAGTGAGAAATTCTAGGTTTTATGGAACCAGAACTAGTTCTTACGGGGAAGATGCTGAAAGCATCTTAACTGAGCAGCCGAGAACAAAACAGAATATGCAAAGAGGCAGGAAACGAGAGGAGCAGGGAAGGAGTTGGTTCGAGGAAATCCTGCATAAAATGGAAGAGGAGAGATTGATGAAAGAAAAAGAAGAAAAACTCGAGAGGGACAGAATTGAAGCACACAAGGAATTAGAAAGGTCTCTACGAAGAGGCAGGAAACAAGAGGACCAGGAATGGAGTTGGTATGAGGAAAACTTGTGGAAGATGGACGAGGAGAGATTAATGAAAGAAAGAGAAGAGAAACTAGAGAGGGATAGAATTGAAACACTTAAGGAATGGGAAAGGTATGAGTACCAAAAGACATTAAAGAAGCCAGAATTGGCTAGGCAGAAGGAACTAGAGGAGAAGTTCGAAAAGGAAAGGCTGAAAGTTCTCAAAGAGTGGGAGCAGCGGGAAAATGAAAAAAGATTAAGAAGAAGGAAAGAAAGACTGGAAAGGGGAATGATGATGAAAAAGTTAGAAAAAGAAAGGCTAGAACAGGAACAACTTCAGAAGTTAGAAAGAGAAAGACTTCAGAGGTTAGAAAAACAAAGACTTCAACAGTTAGAAAGAGAAAGACTTCAGAAGTTAGAAAGAGAAAGACTTAAGAGGTTAGAAAAACAAAGGCTTCAGAAGTTAGAAAGAGAAAGACTTCAGAGGTTAGAAAAACAAAGACTTCAGCAGTTAGAAAGAGAAAGACTTAAGAGGTTAGAAAAACAAAGGCTTCAGAAGTTAGAAAGAGAAAGACTTCAGAGGTTAGAAAAACAAAGACTTCAGCGGTTAGAAAGAGAAAGACTTCAGAAGTTGGAAAGGGACTGGCTGGATCAGTTAAAAAGGGAAAGGCTTCAGATGAAGGAAAGGGTGAAATTAGAGGAAGAAGTAAACAAAAGAGAAGAGATTAGAATGGAACAGGAAAATGTAGAACAGGAAGTGCTGCAACTCCAAGCTGAAGCAATACAGCAGGTTGAAATAAAGGAAGGAGCACAGATTGAAATTGGGGTGGATGATAAAATTCCATGTTCTGAAGCACAAGTCAGTAATCAGTTGGTGGAGATGGGGGTGTTAGAAATAGAAGATACAGGGTCTGCCATAATTATTGACACAGAGGCTGTCACAACAAAGACTTTGGAAGTTATGCAAAGTCAAGTTGAGGAAGATGAGAATGTGCATGCTTTTTCAGGGTGTGTGAGTGTAGAGAAAAATGCAGTAGTTGAGTCACTGGAAGTTGGTGGAAATGTAAAATATTGTGTAAGAAAGGAGGTTCTTGAATTCAGTGAGGAAGAGATCTTAAATGAGCAAAGTGATAGCGGATCAGTAGAAGTGGCTGTGACAAAAGATGCACTCAGGGAAGTGGAATCCACATTCCATAAACAAACAGCAGGTATCATAGATTGTTCTGAAACCCTCATCTCTGAAAATTGCATTCAGACAAATGCTAGTCAGGAAAAAATGGAGCAGAGTAAAAATGTTGAAGTGATGATAAACAGTCTGTTCTTCCTGATTCTCATTCCAGTTGCATTAATACTCGTGACATTGCATAGGAGTTCTTCTCTGCAAAATAAGCATAGGCTTTGTCTGCGAGAGAAATGTGGAGACCAGGTGTCAGTTCTTAAGCTGAGTGCTAAGAAAAATGAGACCACATTTGTCATTTACCTTTACGGGTGGGATATAACCACTCTAACATTCCTACAGTTTCTACTGTGGAATGTAAAAGGGGTGCGTCATAAAAGAATTTTAAGTGTAACATTTGATTGAATGATAAAAATTTCTTTTATCACTCTGAGGCCCCTTGGTAATGAATGGAACGGGAAACTGATAATGAATTCTGGATGTATAATAACAAAGAGGCATAGCATTTCATGCTTGGTTGTGTATAAATAGTGTATTTTTTTCCCTAAGGCAATATGCTCTCACGTCGCTTATTTCATTTTGAAAGGGAATTTTATTTTGCATTCGCTGTTTTTCTTTTCATCAGTGTGCAGGCTTCTCATTTCAGCTAGTATGTAAAGATGACGAGTACTAGTAAGAAAATTATGAAAGGGCATAAATTGGTATTTTGAAGATTTTTGTGCATGAATCAGGACTGAAATGTGAGTATAGCTTTGATTGGACGTGTGTCGTCATTATGAATATACGAAGTGGAGAAAGGAATAATTTTTTTCATTGTTACTTCCTTTGAGAAAACATTTTCATTGCAACGATAGGATTTCTATGAGGATTGTCTGATTTATTGTCTGGTGTGAGATCAGGATGGTGAACAAGTGGATAGGATTTTTGTTGACAATTGGTGTGTTTACTATTTGGTGTTTTATGGGAATATCATACAATATCATGCCCAAGTTTTTTGAGTGTCAAGAGGAAATAGAAGAAATGAGACCTCATTTATCTTCATGTGTTATAGACGTGTCATGGAAACATGATAATTTCAGAAAAAGGACAGGAATGGTTTTTTTTAAGTAATCACAGAGTTCTTTTTCTGAGTCATACCTACGAAAAAAAATTTGGTTTGTTTTTCTCTCATGTTGGACATTCAGGGAGTGGGGTATGAAGGTGCATATCAAGTGTAGGTTAGTTTGTGATATGCCTCGAGATGGTATTGAGGTGAGAGATGTTTCTGGGGAAAGTGAATCCAGGAATAATGCGAGTCAGTGAATCAGATGAGAATTTCGTGAGATTTGTACGTGAAATGATTATGCAACATGAGGATGGTATTTAGAGAATAACTAGATGATGTTTTTTTTTTCTCTCTCTGTTGTGGTTGGTAGCATGTAGTATTGCACAATGGTATTCTGGAAGTGGCCAGAGCAAAGTGAGTCCTGCATAAGTACTCCAGAAGTGAGAATGGTGTGACATTTTACCAGGTATTATGTTGAGTGAAGCATGTTCAGTGCATGGGAAGAGAAAACTGATGCAGAAGTTTTCTAAGCCTACAGCCCTTACGGAAAAACAGGATTTGCAAATTCTATCCTATGTTGATAGTTTCCCTTTTTTTTACTGGTCTGTTTCTGTGAGATAAGCCTTGCATAGTGTTGAAAAAAAAATTATCTGTGTATTTTTTTATGGTGTTTGTGGAATTATGTAATCCATGTTCAGTATTGCATAGCATTAGAAGTTTTGTTGGTGTAGCTTTCCATTTGCGTCACGTGTAGGTTTCTTTTGTATCTCTGGTGTGAGTGTGAATACATCTTGTTCTTGCCTTTGGACTTTTAGTTCTTGGAATGAAAGAAAAGAAAAATTGTTTTTTTTTTCTTTTCGCTTCGGAGGAGGATGTGATGATCTGTTGACGTTTTTCCGATCTCTAAATTAATGGGCCAATATTTTTGGATCGGAAAACCCGTCACCAGATCCACGCACTCTCAATGAGAGTGATAATTTTTGTCATGAGATGATCTCCAATCCCTTTGGCAAGGAGGAAGTTAGAAAAAAAAAAAAAAAGATTTAAGAGTCAAGAAAAATCAAGTAAATTCTTTTCATTTATTTTCTTTTCTTTCTGATTTTTCTGTGAAGTGTTGATCTGTGTGTATTTAGTTAAATTTATGTGAATAGGTCTAGGTAAGTTAGCCTTCTGATGTCTGTTTCTAGTTAAGGGATGTGTAACTAGCTGGGAAGTAGATTTAAGGAAGTTTGACATCATGCTATATTGCTGGTTTTTTTGTTGTTGTTCTTTCATGCAATGTTTTTTTTTTCTTCCTTCCATTGCATTTTTTAGTGCACTGTTTACTTTCAGGGAAGAGATATTAGTGAAGTTTATTTTAGTGCAGTATATGATGTAGTGTATATGAATTGATTTGCCTTAGTTTCTTAAGTGTATAGTGCAGTTTATATATGTATAGTGTTAGATGTATCAGTTTAAAATTATCGGCGATGCCGCGGCATTCGGCGTTATTGATCGTCGGGATAAAAAGAAAAATCGTAAGGTTGTAGTTCCGTATTTACCGTCGTTATCGCGATTTCTTTTATTGTATTATTCTGTAAGCTTTAATAATTGAAAAGTAATTTGTAAACATATAGTGTACGAGGTATTTTATCGTATTGTAGTTGTATCTAATGAGAAAAAACGCGTGTTTATGCCATGTCAGTAGCGTGTAATTAAATTCATTGTTGGGTGTATCGGGCTTAATTTAGTAACCTTTCGTAATTAAAATCTTGCCCAGTATTAATATTTAGTTGGTTTTAGTATGAATCTTACTTGGTATTAACTAGTAATAGTATAATTCAGCGACTGATAGAAAAAGCGGGTCGGCGATCGCTCCGTAACGAAGTGACTTTCCTAAGTTAATTGCGCGTGCGCTATCGTCAATGATATTTAATAGTCATTTAGTAAAAGAATAAAATTGTGGCTTAATGCATCAGGACAAAATAAGAAATCGTTGCTTTACGCGATTTTTTCGTAATTCCGATCGTCGTACCTGTAGCTAGAGAGAATTCGATTTTTATGCGTTACGAAGTTAATTGTAACGATGTTCGTTAATGTTAGTTAATTTGTTTAATGAATTTTTGTAAAGGTGGTTCTCTAAAAGTCTTTGTTCAGAAAGAAAGAACAAAAATGGCTACAGTTTCTGGTGTCGCTTTTCTAAAAGCGATAAATTCGTAGAATGGCATCTGTGAGGACGTTTTCCCAGCTTTACCAGTGCAGAAAGTCCGATTTATTTATGCTCTTGTTTACTTCGAAAAGGCATTTTTCGCTTGGCACAGGAACACGTCGGGATTTGGGCGGAATTCTGCGAGGTTCACTGCAGCGCCCGTTTTCGTGGGTCAAAGTTCAAGCCTGACTCCGAGAAGATGCGAGCGAGCGATTTCTGGGAATTGCGTCTTTCTCTCCGCCTTCTGACTTAACTTCGGGCCAATTGCCTTCCGCCATTTCGGGCGCGTGCGCAAGGGATTCGGCGAGGAGCGGAGAATTTTTGCGTGCTGCTACACACTTCGATACCAGACTTCGTAAGGGAGAGTCCCACAATAAAAAAAAAATAAAAAAATCGAGTAAAGGAGGGGAGTCCGCACGACGGACGTCCGGATGCCGAACCTGCCGTAACCTTCCAGCACCGGGAACGTGCGGCCGCGGTGGCCCAAGAACGGTAGGAACGATCCTTTTCTTTTCAAATTCTTTTCATGGCTCAAAGTTTACTCTGCTGCCGAGATGGCGCGAAAAAGTGCTTGACATCGTCCCGAGGCAATAGCGGGCATTACGCCTCGTAACCCGCTCGGTAACATCGCTGCCGCCTGTCGCCGTGTGAGAGAAAGTCTCCTCAAAGGCCGGCATCGGGAGTAAGTAAGAAAAAAGAATAAAAGAAAGGAAGGAGAAGAGGGAAAATCCTACCATGTCACCATAAGCGCATCAGGCCCCGTTTCCACGGCGTGCCGGCTCTCGTAGCAACAGCACAAACACCAATTCCAATTCGGCATCAAAAGGAAAATTTAAAGAGGAAAAACGAAGAAAAAAAAAAAGAAAAAAATGAGGACCACCTAAAATTGAAAGAAAAAAAACAAACTTTGTGTCTTGATCAGAAATGGAATGATGTAAAAGGTTAAAATTCAGGGGTGAGAAAAAAAATGGGGGGAAGGTGAAATTAAAATGGGAGGAAAATAGGGAAATGCAAAATGTATGTTTGGAATTAATGGTCTGGCCAGAACCAACAAATGTAATATAATGTCATTGTGGTTTTTTTTTTTTTGTAAAAATGTCTAGTTAATGCCAGTGACCAAAGAAATGGATTGAAATATATTAATTTTGGTTTTCTGTTAGAACAGGTTTTTTTCGTTAGCCCAAATGAGAGGAAAGTGACTTGACATTTTTGTTTGTTTGGTTTTTCTGTACTGTAAAGTAAGGAAAAGATTCTGTAAAGTAAGGAAAAGATTTTTCCAGGTAACTGATCAAAATCAGTGTGTTGTGAAAAAAAAAATAAAATGTCACTCTTAACCATCTAAATCTAAATTGTAAAGAGCATTTAGCTCAAGGTTCAACAGGTATCAGATATGCACATCGAGCATTAAGCTCTTAACACTCTTTGAGTGAATGATCACATTCTTTGATGATTTTTGTAAGGCAGGCTGGTAACCAAATTGTGCCACTTACCTCCTTCATCCTCTAAACCACACAGGTGAAAACTACTTGGTTTGCAGACCAGGGTTTCTGAGAGGATTATTTAAGACTGTTAACATACTCGGGACTCTAAAATTCATAGCTAAATTATTTTTTTATTCGGCCTAGCCACCTAAAATTTCCTTGTACTGAGTTGTTTGCCAACATGTGCCTGGGAGCACAAAATAAATTTATAGTTAACCTGGAACATATGTTTAATCAAATTATTTTGTGTCGTATGTGAATTTCTCTTGTCGGTGGTGGTGGAATCACCTTCCATTTACTGGGAGTTTTTAAGGATCGTACCTGGGGTGTTAGTCGTTGATGAAAAAAAATTCTTAATTGGGGTCCCTAGATTGATCACCGGCCATTTTCTTCCTTTTAAAAATAAAATTGTGTAATATTTGCATTTTTTCAGAAGTAAGCTCATCATCGTAATAGAATAATATCTTAACAACCAAACCACGTCGTATCAATGGGTTTATCATTAAAATGGTTTTAAACACCTTACATATGACATAGTACGAAAGCAAGACCATGGTGTATTTCTGTTATTATAAGAAAACTGAACCAAAGAAATTAACATCAGTATTTGTAAATTGGTAGCCAATTATTAAAAAAAAAATCTTAGCAACAATGCATCTCCAAATTTTGCAAAAAGTTCTTTACTGAATGACAAACTTTCTTCAGGTGAAAATATTTAACAAATGAAAATACTGTAATTAATTTTTAAATAATTAGAATTTTTTCTACTCAAATGTCAGTACTTTTAACACAACATTAAATTTATCATTGTTAAAATATAATTAACAAGTATATTAAAAAATATTAAGCAAATGGGTGAATAATTTATTTACAATTATTCACTAAATCCATTTTTTTCTTGAGTTCAGAATCTATTTCTTTTATCAATGATTGTTTGTCTTGAGCTGTCTTTCTAAAGCTATTTGATTTAACAATGCAGTTAAAATTATGAGTATCTTCTGCTTTTGTTGCCAAGTCATCAGCTGATTTTAATAAATCTAATACTTCATTTTCTACACATGTTTTTTTTTATTTCATACTTTCTATTTCATCCAGTATTTGGTTTCTGTTTTGGGCTACACCAGAATTAGCCTTGTCCCAAGCTTTTTCTTCTAAATTTATTACATATCTTTGCCTAGCACATCTGACATTACTCAGAAGCAATTTTGAAAACTCAACCTTTTCCATGCCACCAATGTTACTTAGATGGTCATATATTATTCTTTGTGAAACAATAGAGTTTTCTTTCATATTGTCAATTATTAGTTCCTTATTAATGGAGAATCCTCTCTCCACTGATGCCTGTCCATGCGAGAGCAACAGCAGCTTTTCAGTTACTTCCCACAACAGATCATAGTTTTTACTTGAGGATAAATGTTCATAAAATAACACCTCTATTCTCAATTCCTCATAATTGTTATCAAAAAGTTTAAAATCTGAAGTTACTGCTGCAACACTACTTATAAAATCCTTTAACTGCAGCAAAATAGTGTCAACAACACCAGGTTTCAGATGATTTGCATCCACGAGAATTTCTAGAATAATCTTGAAACTTTTTAAGCAAGATTCCTTCTCAGCACTCATTAATTTAGGATCTAAACAGCTCATGTGCCACACAAGAGCATACTGCAGCGGGCATTTAGTGAGCAATTTTTTGACAAGGTTTTGCAAAATTGATCTGCATTTTATATGAAATTCCATTATGTGCTTTTCACGGATCTAATCTTGACCTACTTAACTCCCCGTCAGATCGCAGTGCACCCTTTCTCCCAGTGACAAAGCTGCTGTGAAGTTTACTCTTTTTGACTGCCAATGTCAATGGGGGATTGCAGAAAAAAAGTGAAAAATAACAAAAGGAAAAAGATTGGAAATTCCGATCGAAATTTTTCGGCTGTGGGATTTTAAAATTCAAGGACATTCCAGGCCTTGAATATTTTTTGAAATTCAAGGACTTTCCAGCTTTTCAAGGACGCGTGGGCACCCTGCTCATACATCTAACTTCAATAATTCTTTGTAAGATGTAGAGGTTCACAGAATTTCTGGTTTCATAAAAAGCATAAAAAATTATGAAACTAAATTAAACAGTGATATGCAGCAGATGTCAGCATTGCCCTTTTATTTTCAAATAAGTTTATATATTTGTTAAATTCAGGTAAAACTGAAGTGAATATATCCATCTGCAACAACGTTTTCATTTGGCATGTAAAGAGTCCATTCACTATTTGAACTTTGCACATGCTTGTTTTTTTTGTTAGCTTTTGTGACTTTACAGTTGTATACAAATTATTATCTAAGCTTTTCTTTGAGTAGTACTAAGATTATTTGTTTTTGTAAATACCTTTAATATCTGATTGGTACAGCTCTTTATCTCCTTCAGGAATCCAGAAAAAATAAAGAACTGTAAGGGCATCGCAAAGTATTTTTATTCTGTCCAAAACTGTCAGAAGGTATATCCATTAAGGTCTGGCCTTCTTAGAGGTTTCAAACATTCAACACCAACACAGAACATACTTAAAAAACAAAACAAAAAACCTCTCTTTTGCTATTACTTTTCATGTCATAGTATGTCATCAAAAACAGCGAGGTACCTTTTCTTCACACAGCCTAGTTTCAACACCCCTTTTTCCCCACGCATGACATTGCAGGAATCCATCAACATGCTTATAAGATTTTGCCATTGGATTTCTTTTTCTTTAATTACTTTAATAATGGTAGAACAAATGGATAAAGCAGTAGTA
Source organism: Macrothele yani (assembly GCA_039090855.1). NCBI lineage: Eukaryota > Metazoa > Arthropoda > Arachnida > Araneae > Macrothelidae > Macrothele > Macrothele yani. The sequence continues at coordinate 76,006,165 of CM076993.1, read as the reverse complement.
TTTTCAAGTTTTACTGACTGGAGATGTATGACAACATGATCCTGTTTTTTTTTACAAGAGTGCTGAACTACATACATATCACACTAAGCTGTTCTCTGAAATTCAGAGGTTAGCTCCACAAAGAAATACAAACTACCAGATCATTTTTCCTTACTGTTGCTGTATCAAACTTCTCCATTTACAGAGATCTTGACATAGAACTTGGGTTTCACTGACATCCATCATACACTGTACACAAGATCTTCTATACTTCATACTCATAATCTTTTTCTTATGCATACACTCTTGAATCTGATCCTCCCATGACTTCCTTGGCCTTCCTCTGCCTTTATTTTCAGCCACTTGAGCAAAAAAAAAAAAAAAAAAAATCTTGATAAATATCTCATCACTCATTCTTTCAACATAGCCAAACCACCAAAGCATGTTAGTCTCCACCTTGCTAACAACATTTTGCTTCACATTACACAACTTCAACACATCTTCATTCCTCACACAATCAGAATATGTCTTGTCACAAACCTGCCGTAAGTAATGTATTTCTCCAGCACACAAATGACTCCTATGTTTCTTCTGTAGTAACCATGTTTCACTGACATGCATCAGAGTAGGAACAATTACACTTTCAAACACAGTCATGTGGGACTTTCTTGAGAACTCATCACCAGTGAAAACCTCCCAAAGTAGCCATGACTTTCAATGAAGAATTCACTAGCCTACTCATTTCATTAATTTGCTCTCTGTCAAACATGCTTCTTAAATACACAAACTCATTCACCTGGTCATTCACTGTGCCATTTAGACTCATAAAATCACATTCAATACGAACAGTTCAACAGTAATTAATTTCGTGCATCAGAGATCCTAGTTACATTTATTTTACCGTCTATACACGATGAAAATTTTGAATCTAAAAATATTCAAATCATTCCTCATAAACTGCAGGGATTTGGACGTAATACCGAAGTTCCTTCAACTGCGTTGTCATCCTATATCAAAGCGGGACTCTGGGATTTTGAAGAAAGCAGAAACCAAAAGGCTTGGCACACAAATACGCAGTAAACGCTGTTTTATCTATTACCTGCAGCAAAGGACTTACGCAGCATACTTGGAGCTTGCTGACCAGGCACACCCTATAATTTTGGACCGAACGCTCATCACCTACGAGTCCACAATGAACACCCTTGCTGAGCGTATAACAGCCAGACATATTAAAAAACTGAGAATGCTGGTGGCAAAGAAAATAGATTCAAAAGCTTATGACACAACGACGGTGAAAACCACAAATGATGAATTACCTTTCGTCAATTATAGTAATGTAATATTAAATGATACACAACAGAAAGCGCTAAAACGTGGACCGAAATTTGCTTACCCAACCCAATCCATCAATAAATTCCGAAACATTCCACAAATTGAAAATATCATCGTCCAGCTCCCAGAGGATGAACGTAACTACGTTCGGCATAATATAGCTAGGGCCATCAAAGATCTTGACACGCAGCATCTTTCTTCAGAGCAACACCATTACAGGAATGAAATTCGTGAACTGAAATTACTACATGATAATAAAGCCTTAGCTATTACTACAGCAGACAAAGCTCAAAAAATAGTCATCATGAACAAAAACGATTACGTAGCAAAAATGCTTGAAGCGATCCATAAAATCCCGCACACTATTCAAAATTCAGATCCAACAGCAGCTACCTTATCTGCAGTAGCTCAATTAAAGAATCATAGCTCTCTACCAAGTTCAATAAAGAATGCCATGTATACAGTCACTGGACCAAGAGTACCTGAGTTATTTGGCAAGCTTAAAATACATAAAGATGGACACCCTCTCAGACCACTCGTTTCTGCGCACTCCAACCCAACAAGACATCTAGAGAAGGCGTTAACGCAATTCCTATCCCCTCTAATCAGAGGTTCACAGTACTCAATCTCCAGCACTAACCAAGCCTTGGACTACATCAAATCATACAGATCTGGCAACCTACCTTTCCTAATGGTGTCATTAGACGTCATCTCCTTATACCCGAACGTTCCAGTCACAGTGGTGCACTCTATTATTGAATCACGACTCAAAAATATGACAAACATTTCGGCACAAGAAACCCAATCAGTGCTCAATGCCCTTAGACTGATCCAAAAGCGCACGTATTTCCGATACGAAGGTATCACATATCGCCAAACAGAAGGAGCTCCAATGGGTTCCCCTTTATCATGTATCCTAGCCGAAATACTGATGCAAGAGCTGGAAAATGTTGTCTTGCTATCGGCACCACACAAACCAAGCTTATATATTAGGTACATCGATGATATTTTAATTTTCTGGACACATGGACGAGACCTGTTAACACAGTTTGTTGATGCATTTTCTTCACAATATCCATCCATCAGTTTCACTACTGAGTATGAACAGGACCATAAGCTGCCGTATCTAGATTTTATGTTACAAAGTAATCAAGATACTCATAACATAACGTACTCTGTGTACCAAAAACCAACCTCCCAAACGATTATCATCCCAAGTAATTCAGCTCACTCCATGAGCCATAAGCTGTCCAGTTTTCAATTTTTGGTTAAAAGGGCGTTCTCACATTCATCAAGCATAGATGCATGCAATAAAGAATTGGATCACATATTAAATATAGCCATAAAAAATGGATACTCTAAAGAAACCATCTACCGTATAGTCAACAAACTACAACACTCCTCCAGCACAACCTTAATCCGAACCACATTATCAAACAGGTTTGTCGGTACAGTGGACTATATACCCGGCATAACAACAAGGCTTCTCAATGCTTGTAAAAGGAACCACATAAAATTTGGTGAACGCACCAAAAACATCTTTTCGATAGTCAAAAATGATAGAGACCCCATTGCAATACAACATCGACATGGCGTTCACCTTATACCAATGAAGCCGAATGATGAGCATGAAGAAACAGCATATATAGGATCTACACTGCGAACCTTGCACACAAGACTCTCTGAACATAAGTATGCCGTTAAAATTCACTCTGAAGAATCTGCGTTATATAGAACAGTAAACAAAGGAACGCACACCCCGGTATGGAATGAATCTAAAATATTGGCAACAACTAACACTAGAAGATCCCTTCTGCTTATGGAAAGTCTGTTTATTTACGAATATGATAACAAGTGTTGCAACGAGGACCAACCCATCACGATCCCGACTCCATGGACAACATTATTTCGGCGAAGTCAAACCCAATAATAATACTCGCTAAGACTTTCTTTTGACTTGTTAATGTACGAGCCAATAATACTTGCAGTTGTATGATACTCAGTAACAACTCACGCGCTATTGACATCACGCGAATGTTTATAAAATACGTTACCCGTTTTTTGAACTGCTGTAATATAAACATAAAGTTTCTAATTTTTGTTGATCAGTTAATACCTGAAGATGAAACGCTTGGCGTTTTGAAAGATCTAGTAGTGTGTGAATGATCAAATAAAGATATTTATCTGGTTGCAGGTGGTTTTAAGATCTTTTTCGGATTTGAATATTTAGATTCAAAATTTTCATCGTGTATAGACGGTAAAATAAATGTAACTAGGATCTCTGATGCACGAAATTAATTACTGTTGAATTATGCCGCTGACTTTTATATATCCTGCCTGATTGGTCGTTGTCACACACCATCAACAAACAATGGAACGGATAACTAAGCAGTTCTTCAAATGGAAACGTAAACTGATTACTGAGAACATACATTTGGCATTCCTCATAAACTGCAGGGATTTGGACGTAATACCGAAGTTCCTTCAACTGCGTTGTCATCCTATATCAAAGCGGGACTCTGGGATTTTGAAGAAAGCAGAAACCAAAAGGCTCGGCACACAAATACGCAGTAAACGCTGTTTTATCTATTACCTGCAGCAAAGGACTTACGCAGCATACTTGGAGCTTTCTGACCAGGCACACCCTATAATTTTGGACCGAACGCTCATCACCTACGAGTCCACAATGAACACCCTTGCTGAGCGTATAACAGCCAGACATATTAAAAAACTGAGAATGCTGGTGGCAAAGAAAATAGATTCAAAAGCTTATGACACAACGACGGTGAAAACCACAAATGATGAATTACCTTTCGTCAATTATAGTAATGTAATATTAAATGATACACAACAGAAAGCGCTAAAACGTGGACCGAAATTTGCTTACCCAACCCAATCCATCAATAAATTCCGAAACATTCCACAAATTGAAAATATCATCGTCCAGCTCCCAGAGGATGAACGTAACTATGTTTGGCATAATATAGCTAGGGCCATCAAAGATCTTGACACGCAGCATCTTTCTTCAGAGTAACACCATTACAGGAATGAAATTCGTGAACTGAAATTACTACATGATAATAAAGCCTTAGCTATTACTACAGCAGACAAAGCTCAAAAAATAGTCATCATGAACAAAAACGATTACGTAGCAAAAATGCTTGAAGCGATCCATAAAATCCCGCACACTATTCAAAATTCAGATCCAACAGCAGCTACCTTATCTGCAGTAGCTCAATTAAAGAATCATAGCTCTCTACCAAGTTCAATAAAGAATGCCATGTATACAGTCACTGGACCAAGAGTACCTGAGTTATTTGGCAAGCTTAAAATACATAAAGATGGACACCCTCTCCGACCACTCGTTTCTGCGCACTCCAACCCAACAAGACATCTAGAGAAGGCGTTAACGCAATTCCTATCCCTTCTAATCAGAGGTTCACAGTACTCAATCTCCAGCACTAACCAAGCCTTGGACTACATCAAATCATACAGATCTGGCAACCTACCTTTCCTAATGGTGTCATTAGACGTCATCTCCTTATACCCGAACGTTCCAGTCACAGTGGTGCACTCTATTATTGAATCACGACTCAAAAATATGACAAACATTTCGGCACAAGAAACCCAATCAGTGCTCAAAGAAACCCAATCAGTGCTCAATGCCCTTAGACTGATCCAAAAGCGCACGTATTTCCGATACGAAGGTATCACATATCGCCAAACAGAAGGAGCTCCAATGGGTTCCCCTTTATCATGTATCCTAGCCGAAATACTGATGCAAGAGCTGGAAAATGTTGTCTTGCTATCGGCACCACACAAACCAAGCTTATATATTAGGTACATCGATGATATTTTAATTTTCTGGACACATGGACGAGACCTGTTAACACAGTTTGTTGATGCTTTTTCTTCACAATATCCATCCATCAGTTTCACTACTGAGTATGAACAGGACCATAAGCTGCCGTATCTAGATTTTATGTTACAAAGTAATCAAGATACTCATAACATAACGTACTCTGTGTACCAAAAACCAACCTCCCAAACGATTATCATCCCAAGTAATTCAGCTCACTCCATGAGCCATAAGCTGTCCAGTTTTCAATTTTTGGTTAAAAGGGCGTTCTCACATTCATCAAGCATAGATGCATGCAATAAAGAATTGGATCACATATTAAATATAGCCATAAAAAATGGATACTCTAAAGAAACCATCTACCGTATAGTCAACAAACTACAACACTCCTCCAGCACAACCTTAATCCGAACCACATTATCAAACAGGTTTGTCGGTACAGTGGACTATATACCCGGCATAACAACAAGGCTTCTCAATGCTTGTAAAAGGAACCACATAAAATTTGGTGAACGCACCAAAAACATCTTTTCGATAGTCAAAAATGATAGAGACCCCATTGCAATACAACATCGACATGGCGTTTACCTTATACCAATGAAGCCGAATGATGAGCATGAAGAAACAGCATATATAGGATCTACACTGCGAACCTTGCACACAAGACTCTCTGAACATAAGTATGCAGTTAAAATTCACTCTGAAGAATCTGCGTTATCTAGAACAGTAAACAAAGGAACACACACCCCGGTATGGAATGAATCTAAAATATTGGCAACAACTAACACTAGAAGATCCCTTCTGCTTATGGAAAGTCTGTTTTTACGAATATGATAACAAGTGTTGCAACGAGGACCAACCCATCACGATCCCGACTCCATGGACAACATTATTTCGGCGAAGTCAAACCCAATAATAATACTCGCTAAGACTTTCTTTTGACTTGTTAATGTACGAGCCAATAACACTTGCAGTTGTATGATACTCAGTAACAACTCACGCGCTATTGACATCACGCGAATGTTTATAAAATACGTTACCCGTTTTTTGAACTGCTGTAATATAAACATAAAGTTTCTAATTTTTGTTGATCAGTTAATACCTGAAGATGAAACGCTTGGCGTTTTGAAAGATCTAGTAGTGTGTGAATGATCAAATAAAGATATTTATCTGGTTGCAGGTGGTTTTAAGATCCTTTTTCGGATTTGAATATTTAGATTCAAAATTTTCATCGTGTATAGACGGTAAAATAAATGTAACTAGGACGAACAGTTCCTCTCTCAAAAACTATAACTTTGTTTTTTCTCTTATTTATACTCAGTTTGAATTTCATGCAAACTTTGTACATACAAGACAACATACTCTGCAACTCACTTTTGCTCTCTGCCAACAGGACAGTGTCATCAGCATACAGCAGTCCGCACACACGGATATCAACAAGACATAAACCAGTATTATCTATTTTGACACACTGAACTAGCATCGCTAAAATGCTTTCATTTGCTGTATTCGTACTTTCATCTAAGTTTAGTGAAAATGAAGTTGAGTTCAACAGACACACAAGATCATTCTTTAGGGTTTTATTAAAACCAAATTTAAGTTTGTAAGATGCAGTAGTTTTATTCATTGAAGTTGATTTCAATGCAACAGGGTCATGACTTAAGTCTTGTGCTAATTCAATTAGTTTTGGTGCCAAACTAAAGGATAAAGAATTTTCAACCAAAAATGAAAAAACAAGTACTTCTTTGCGTGCTTTTCTGGTGGTGAAATCGGCCTATCTTTATCGTTTTGCATCTACAAAACGTTGAACAGACAATGTGCCTTTTATGGCTTTTGCATTTTTAACATGACTCTGAGTTTTAGTATGTGATTTTAGTGCTTTGAATGCTCAAAGCTGTACTTTAGAACGGAATTGCAGAACACACGGTAAGTTTCACACTGTGAATACATTTTTTGCACCACAAACTTAATTTTCTGCCATTTGCGTGCTGCAGCTATTCCCAGCGAAATCATTTCTGACAGGATTCTCCAGTTCACAAATATCGGAACTAATAGTCAAACTTCATGATGCATATACACTTTGTATATGAAATCAAAAAATCAAGCAGGGGAAATAAAGATAAGCCTAAAACTGCATTATAAGGACTCAACACACATTCATAGAACTGTACGTATTGACTACCACTGAGTGTTGACTGTACCCCTAAGAGTGTGCTAGTGGCACAGTGGTCTAAGCGATGGCTTTTGATCATTCATTCAAAAGGGTCCAGGTTCGAATCCCAGTGAGGCATGGATGTTGTGTTTGTCTTACGGCACTGGCTCTCTTCCTTCCCTGGAACCAGTGGCCCTACATTAGGGATGGGCGACTGCTTATAGCCCATTGAGTTGCTCACGGTGGTCGTTAAAACCTCTATTAAAAAAAAAAAAGTGTGCCCAAGCATGACCTTTGCAAGACGAAGGTCACAGCCCGAATGAGAGAGAGAGAGAGACATGGAGATGCCCAGATCATCTGCGATCTGTTCAACTGCATAACAACCTGATAAGAGAGTACAGCAGAAACGAATTGCCTCAGCTCTTTCATTGAGTTAGCGCCCTCAGGGTGGTCTTACTGAAACATCTGTTCCTCAGTACTCGCTCTGTATTACTGTCCCTCACACCTGATGAACAAATATTTGTGTCAATAAGCGCATCATTATTTCAAGATTACAAGATCAAAATTTTGGATTTTTTTTTTTTTTTTGCTTTTGCAAACTGCTTTATCCTGTAAAAACTATAAAATTCTTTACTTTAAATTAAAAGTCTAAGAATAATTTAAAAAGATACAAAATAAACGGACTTATTTTCTCCGGAATTTCCAAGTTTAATTGGCAAAAAAATCTGGAATTCTGGACTACAATCACCCCTGGGTAGATGAGCAAAAGGAATGCCACGAGTGAACGTGCCTCACCAAGAACATGCTTCACGAGGATCCAATAAATTTCTGGTCATGGATGGTTACAGTGGAGGAAACATGAATTCATAATTTTCACCCACAGATTTAAAAAAAAAGAAAAAAAAAAAAAAAAAAAAAGAAGTGAAATCTAACGTAGAAGCACAAATCTTTACCTTTCAAGAAGCTCTGTGTCGCTCTGCCAGCTGGCAAGGCAATGGCATCAATTTTTTGGGATGAAAGAAAGGTGTCATCATGATTTGCTACCAGGAAAAATCACCACTATCTCTTTCTCACTGGTGCATACCATGTCAGCCTCGTAAGCCATCAAGTAAATGGGGCAAGGAAAACTGCAAAGAGGTGTTTTTCCTTCTTTAAGACAATAAATACATTAAGTCACAACTCCCAGATTGCAAAAACTGCCATTCAGACAGCATGACTTGAGTTGTTTCAGCACCCACCCTATTCTCCAGACCTTGACGTTAGTAACTTTTGTCACCCAAGCTGAAGGAAAACATCCGAGGGAAGCAATATACCTTTGACTTTGCGGTGGCCACAGCTGTGGGTACATGGCTAGAAGACCAAGACTTTTCTTCTACCAGGATCAAGGAACTAGATCATCAGTGGAAGAATTGCATTGCAGTGGCTGTGGACTATGAAAAAAAACAACAAAGCTTTTTGTGTATGTGCTTGAATATGAACCTTTTGAATGATCCTCGTATCATATTTGCAGTTTCTGTTCAGCTGTGGGCTGATTCCCCACACTGATGTTCTTACCTGACTAAAACGACAAAAACAAATATTAAAAATGACTCAAGTGTGGGATATAGTGGAACTACCACACTTGAGAAGGACGGTCCAGCAAGGAATCGAACTGGACTTTCTAAACGGCGTATGAGAAAGAGATCTCGGCTGAGTGAGTGCAAGACTGGTGCATGGAATACTAGAGGTACAAATGGCAAGATGAACGAGGTGATTGAAGAGATGAATAAGGATAGACTGGATGTGCTGTGTGTAAGTGAAACCAAAAGAGGGAAGTGAATGAAACAGTGAGTGTGCAGTCTGGAGTATTGGATAATGTGAGAGGACAGGCTGGTGTAAGTGTGATTTTAAGTGAAAAGATGAAAAACAACTTGATTCACCATAGCTGCATAAGTGAGAGAATTCTTTGGATTCGTTTGAAAGTGAAACTTCAAAGAATAGTAATTGTTGTAGTGTATGCTCCTTGTGACTCGGAATCTTTTGATAGGAAGGAGATTTCTGGAATGAGCTAAAAGCTGTTCTGAGCCAGTTTGGTGCTAAAGAGAAAGTTATAATAGCAGGGGATTTTAATGCTAGAGTAGGTATGCAGAATGCGATTTCTGACAATGTTCTGGGTAAGTTTAATGATATTTGTGTGAATGTTAATGGTGAAAGATTAACTGAACTGTGCATTGAGAATGGTTTGTGTGTATCTAATGCGTTTTTCAACCACAAGTATATCCACACATATACTTGTGAAAATCGTACTCTTGGTCAAAAGAGTGCGATAGATTTTGTTGTCTATGATCAGCGTCTGAAACACTTCTTGACATTTGTGTGATGAGAGGTGCAGATGTTGGTTCTGATCATTACTTGGTAGTGTCACGAGTAAAACTTAATGTTGGTTGGAGGAAAAGGAATAGGAAGAAGCCCAGGATGGAAAGAATAAAGGTTGAAAGGCTCCCTGAATATCAGCATCATTATTCTGACTTACTCGGATAACGACTGAAGGAGCTGAAGTCATGTGAGAGGGATGCAGAAAAGAAGTGGGAATGTTTTAAGAACTGTGTTGTCACTGCTGCTGAAGAGGTCTGTGGCACCACCACAATAACGGGTTACAATACAGGTGATGCTTGGGGGAATAGTGAGACTGAAAAGGCAGTAAAGAGAAAGAAGGAAGCCCATTTGGGGATGCTGCAGGGTAAAGTTTCTGTGGATGAATATAGCTGTAAGAAGCGTGAAGCTGGTTCGCCAGAGTAAGGAAAAAGATAGGAAGCAGAAGGTGGAAAGGCATGAATTGGCTTTTTGGAAAGATAGGAAGACTTTCTAGAAGTACAGAAGAATCAAGAAATATTGAGGAAACAAAGTTGAAAGCTGTGTAAAGAATAGAATAGGGGAAATGATATGGGAGCCTAATGAGTTAAGTGAAAGACGGGGTGAATACTTCTGTGAGTTATTAGATCGGGAAAGCAAAGGTGATTCAGAGGCAGGAGGGATCTCAAGAGAAGAGGTGTATAAAGCTCTCAAATCTCTTCAGATTGGTAAGGCTCCAGGAGTTGATGGCATAACTGCTGAGATGTTGAAATATGGTGGTGACTGTAATTGACTGGTTAACTGAAATTTGCCAGTTGTGCTGGAAGTTAGGAATGCTCCCTCAGGACTGGAAGGACGCTATCATTGTTCCCTTGTATAAGGGAAGAGGTGATCAGACTGACTGCAAGAACTATGTGGTATTAGCCTACTGAGTGTGCCAGCGTAAGTGTTCGGTAAGGTCGTTATTGGAAAAGTACGGGGTCTTACATCAGAGAAAGTGTGGGATGTTCAGAGTGGTTTTATGCCTGGTAAATTTAAGCTGCACTAACCAAATTTTTGCATGATGCATAATCATTGAAAAGTATCTGGCTGTTGCTAAGAAAGTTTTTGCTGCCTTCACAGATTTAGAGAAAGCTTATGACCGAGTAAATAGGACACTTTTGTGGAAGGTATTGAATGAATATGGTGTTACTGGGAATCTACTTAGCAGTGTAAAAGCCATGTATGCTGGCAGTAGAGCTTGAGTACGAGTAAATGGTGTTTTATCACAATGGTTTTCTATTGGTGCGGGAGTCAGGCAAGGTTGTGTAATGTCACCATGGCTGTTTAATATATTTATGGATGTGTGCATGCATGATGCCAAAATAGATAATACTGATTTATGTCTTGGTGATATCCGTGTGTGCAGATTGCTGTATGCTGATGACACTGTCCTGTTGGCAGAGAGCACAAGTGAGTTGCAGAGTATGTTGTCTTGTATGTACAAAGTTTGCATGAAATTCAAACTGAGTATAAATAAGGGAAAAACCAAAGTTATAGTTTTTGAGAGAGGAACTTGTAGTACTGAATGTAATATATGTCTAAATGGCACAGTTATTGACCAGGTGAGTGAGTTTGTGTATTTAGGAAGCATGTTTGACAGAGAGAACAAGTTGGATGGTGAAATTAGTATACAAGTGAATTCTCCATTGAAAGTCATGGCTGCTTTGGAAGGTTTTCACAGGAATGATGGGTTCTCAAGAGTCTCCCACATGGCTGTATATGAAAGTGTAATTGTTCCTATTCTGATGCATGGCAGTGAAACCTGGGTACTACAGAAGAAACATAGAAGTCATTTATGTGCTGGAGAAATGCGTTACTTACAGGGGGTTTGTGGCAAGACACGTTCTGATTGTGTGAGGAATGAAGATGTGTTGCAGTTGTGTAATGTGAAGCAAAATGTTGTTAGTAAGGTGGAGACTAATATGCTTCAGTGGTTTGGCCATGTTGAAAGAATGAGTGATTATATGCTTACTAAGAAAATATTTTTAGCCCAAATGGCAGGAAGGAAAGGCAGAGGAAGCCCAAGGAAGTCATGGGGGGATCTGATTCAGGAGTGTCTGTATGATAAAAAGATTATGAGTATGAAGTATAGAAGATCTTGTGTACGGCGTGTGATGGATGTGAGTGAAGCCCGAGTTGTATGTCCAGATCGCTGTAAATGGAGAAGTTTGATACGGCAGCAGTAAGTAAAAATTATTTGGTAGTTTGCATTTCTTTGTGGAGCTAACCTCTGAATATCAGAGAACAGCTATTGCCACAGTATTTGTCATTTTCTTGTAGGACTTCCGTCCACAGTGAGTAGAGTTTAGGTGCCAGCCACCTACAGCGAGATCGCCTTTTGGGCAGGACACAGAAACGGAAGGAATGAGAGCAAGTCTAGCGACTTTGACAGAACAGTTTGTAGTGAGATTAGAGTACAGTAGATGGCGCCACCGTACAAGTACGATGTTGCACACAGAGGGGTGAGAGAATTTCAGGGTGGCATAGGAAAGGATACCCATTTAACCAGTGGGTCCAGCCTGGGAGCCGTCACTTAACGTGCTCGTACGATGCCCGGCGGATATTCAGCGATTGTTACTAAATCACACCATTTCTGAAAGATCAGCCCAGGTTCGATCCTGAGGACCTTGCATTGATAGTCTGACTCGTTAACCACTAGGCCATTTAGTGATGTATGTATGTATGTATGTATGTATGTATGTATGTATGTATGTATGTATGTATGTATGTATGTATGTATGTATGCATGCATGCATGCATGCATGCCTGCTTTCATATTTTTTTAAGTACTCTTAATGCTATGTTATATTCTACATTAGCAAGTGCTTTTTCATTACCAATGGAGGCAATAAATACAGGTTTGTTTGTTCATCACACTCTTTTGATGATCATTATTGTTTTACACGTTCCTCTATTTCTTTTGAAGTTTACCTACACGCCATCTACACAATGCTCCATTTTCAGAAGAAACATACTCTTAGACAAAAATTCAATCCACTCATTAAAATCATCTGCAAATCATGAAAGCCAAGTATGAAATCTAAAGGTATCCAATGACTAAAGTTTCATAGCTAACAAACACCCAGGTTGTTTCCCAGAGCATACCTGAATTGTTCACCCAATGTTTTCCATAAAAGCTGTCTGACTCTGGCTGTGAACATTATTCTGGCTATGTGATTAGGTGTGTTCAGTTCATTTGCCGCTATCATACCTAACCGCCGCACCAGGCATGAAAAGTGGTCATCCCAGAAAAAGGCTGAATTATTCCCACATAAGAATATGCAAAAATAATGAACCTTTCAGCATTTATTAACTATCCTAAGCACCATATATGCATATATAAAAGCCATAAAATTGTCAAACGTTTTTTTAGGAATGAATAAGAATTTTATTTTAGCCAATGTGCTTACACCAAACCAATAACGTCAATTCCATATTTATACTGATCTAATTCGTTTTATTGCAATTATTGCATTTTTGCATCAATCTCAAGAACTCCTTAGATGACTTCCAAAAAAGCTGAATTCCTCCTTTTGATAGAACTTTTTCACCCCTGCATCACATCTGCGAGGAGACACACTGTGAGAAGCTGGCTGGTTGTGTCAACGAATTGACCAGCATCTGAGCTATAACGATGCAGCAGCCAGCGTGTATGTGAGGGTATGCACACCTGCTGAGGAGGTTCTCATCGATTCGTATGGACAACTGAGCCAGATGATTGCCAAATAGTCTGACAAACCTGTACAGCTTCGACAACTTTTTCCGTACACCATCTAGTGGAATATAGCAGCCTCTACGTAGCATCTTGCATCATTACACACCATTGTGAGACGACTTGCAGAGGCGGGACTCTGTTCTCGTTGCTTCTTCCAATGTCTTCAGTTAAGCATCCTACATTGGCAGCTTTGCCTGTCATACCCTGGAATTATGGTCAGCCTCTGAATGGCATCACATTGTCTTTAGTGATGAATCCTGCTTTAGCCTTGGAGTGGATGACTACCACATTTACATATGGAGGAGAACTGGACAGTGCTTACATCCAGAATCACTTGCGGAGCAGCACACTACTGCCACTAGTGGTGTTACAGTGTGGGGACTCCTTTGTATGCTGATGTCCCTAGTCATGGTAACAGGGACACTAACAGCACAGACACAACAACATTCAAGAGATCCTGCAACCCATCACCATCCCTTTTATGTCACATCTGCCAACTGTCATTTATCCAGGATAATGCCTGGTCACACATGGCTCACCTCTTCTGGGAGTGTCTCCATAGTGTTGCAACCCTCCCTTTGCCACCCAGGTCTCCAGATATTCCTCTTATTCAGCATGTCTGGGATATCAGCTCTAGGCATTGTGGAACATTGGGGATTTTGTGCAGCAATTACGGGACACTTGACACAATCTGTCATGGGACAACATCAGTTTTGTTTGACTCCATGCCATGTCACATATCACTGTGCATTGCAGCCAGAGTCAGCTTTATGAGATACAAATGTAACAGTTATGCTCCAACTCTTCTGAAATAAAGAACTTTACTGCTGTGATATTATAATAACTTCTTTATCTCTTTCTCCACAATGCACATGCTAAGTTTCATTATGATGAGGCACTTGCTTTGAGGCGCCTCTATTCGTTTTGTCCAAGATTGTACATACTCCATATCTTCCCATCTTTTCAAAAAGTTATGTTCATTATATCCAAGAATATATATTTTTGTCCCGATTTTGAGCTGTTAGACACGGATACTTTAGTTGGCTGTCCAATTGCTAACTCCCAACTGGACACTATTTACGTTACTTTGGTTACCACTTACACTACTTCAGTAAGCTTTAACAACATTTACTTATTATGTGAAAAACAAAAACAAAACCAAAGGCCAGCCATCTGTAATATGAAAAACTCATGATCTGAAACACAAGCAGATCACCTGCACTATTTTGACTAAGTGATGAACTAGCATTGATTTCTGCTGCTCATATATAAGCCACTTCTACTACATATAATTTTATCCTGAATACCAGCTAATGTATGAAAATACACTGACGGAAAAAAAAAAATCCCAACACCAAGAAGGGGTTGTGTTCGATAAACGACAGTTGGTAGGCGGCGAGAGTACATCTGTAAGATGACGTCTATGCAAATTTCGCGCTCGGCGCATATGTGTGTCGCTAGTAGCGCCTCGGAACATGCAAAGCAGGTTTGCTGTAAATACGCACTGTAACATTCGTGAGCGTTAGTTATCGTTGAGATTCGACGTAGTGTGTTGATGTTAGTCAAGAATGCCTTTAAGAAGACGAAGAAGCCATTATCAACAGCTCACGGAGTTTGAACGAGGGCATGTAATAGGGCTACGAGAAGGTGGATTTTCTTTCTGCAATATTGCAGAACGACTTGGCAGGAATGTAGCCACTGTGCATGATTGTTGGCAGCGGTGGTCAAGGGAAGGTACTGCCTCAAGAAGACCGGGTTCCGGCCGGCCACGTGGCACTACTGAGAAGGAAGACCGCCGTGCCACATCGTACCGCGTCTGCGGCAGCAATTCCAGCTGCAGTTGCCACCACAGTGACACAACGAACTGTTACAAATCAGTTACTTAAAGGACAGCTCCGAGCCAGACGCCTTGTAGCGTGCATTCCACTTACTCCAAACCACTGCCGTTTGCGACGTCAGTGGTGTCAAGCTAGAGCTCATTGGAGGACGGAGTGGAGATCTGTTGTGTTTTCTGATGAAAGCCGGTTCTGCCTGGGTGCCAGTGATGGCAGTGTGTTGGTTAGAAGGAGGCCAGGTGAGCGCCTGCAACCAACCTGTCTGCGGCCGAGACACATTGGACCTACACCTGGAGTTATGGTCTGGGCAGCAATTTCCTATGACAGCAGGAGCACTCTCGTGGTTATCCCACGTACCCTGACGGCACAGTTGTACGTCGGTCTGGTGATTCAACCTGTTGTGCTGCCATTCACGAACAGCATTCCAGGGGTGTTTTCCAACAGCATAATGCTCGCTCGCATACCGCTGTTGTAACCCAACATGCTCTACAGAGTGTCGACATGTTGCCGTGGCCTGCTAGATCACCAGATCTTTCTCCAATCGAGCACGTATGTGACATCATTGGACGACAACTCCAGCGTCACTTCCAACCAGCATTAGCCGTCCCTGTATTGACCGACCAAGTGCAACAGGCATGGAACTCCATCCCACAAACTGACATGCAGCACCTGTACGACACAATGCATGAACGTTTGCGTGCTTGCATTCAACATTCTGGCGGTTACACCGGTTATTAATGGACCAGCATTTCACATTTAAAATGGCTCTTCTCGCGCTTACATTAAGCTGTGATCTTGAAACCTAAATCGATTAAATATGTTACCTATACAAATGTACTGCCGCCATTTCATTCCTCTACAACTATTTTTTCGTGGTGTTGGGATTTTTTTCCCCGTCAGTGTATAATTACCATACAATGCACGTAAAACTTACAAATACACATTGAGACAGAATTAACAAATTTTAAAACTCAATATTATGAAACTAGAAAAAAGTAGCCCACCTTTTTCCCCCTTTCTGCTTCTTCTGAGCTTGAGCGCTTTCTTTTTGGAGAAGCTATTTTGTTGGCATTTCGGGGTCTTTCTACAAGCACATTTTTCTTTGACTTTTCTGCAAAAGCATGCCCATGCTTAAGATTTTGCTCTGAGAAATCAGTCCCAAGACGAGTTTGAGTTTCAACTGGATAAGAAGTTCGCATGTGAGGAAGACAAAGGGTATTTCTTCTCTGAAGTTCACTCAAGCGTTTTGTGCTAGTAGTGGGCATATCATGTGGCCCAGATTTCAGGTCAGCCAAGCTGCTGTAGTTTAAAAAATCCTCCTCTTCAGCCAATGGCAAAAACAGATTACTTGCACCTTAAAAAAAAAAAAAAAAAACTTAATAAGAGATTCGAAATTTTCTCAAAAGATTCATAGATTTAACATGTTCACTTGGCAAAAATAAATGCTTTTGGTGGCTGACTGCAAAGTTTTGCAACCCAATTATCAGCTATACCGGAAGTTAGTATATTTCATAGCTGCTTTCACAGCTGTGAGATATACTAGAACTATAATTTCTGACATGGTTCAGAACATTCTCACTCAGAGAACAGCATAAAGAAACCCAAAAAGTATGAAAGAAATTTTCAAGATACTTGAAAACACGAAAAACTTTATATAAACTAGATTATTCACAGCAAACCGATTGTGTTACTGTATTGCCTTGTAGTTTACTAGTCACCGTGTAATATTTCTCAAAAACAGATGTTAAACAACATTACTTCAGTGAGATTTTAGATTTCCACAATATGTTTGATGTTCCCATACTCCTTACAGGACCACCGATTCCCGTAATGACTACAGAGAATAAGAATGTCTGTAATTGCAGTAAAGAGGATACATATTAACACAAAAAATTATAATTATTAACATTACATAAAATACTGAACGTTTTTTCAAAACACTGGATTTCCAGAAACATCACATAATCTGATTACCGTATATACTCACGTACAAGTCGACCCCCACTTTCAGAGGAAAAAATCGTAAGAAATCGGAAACTCGCGTATAAGTCGATCCCGGAATGAGAAAAAAAAAAAATTTCAATGAATTTATTCAAAAACATTTGAAAACGAAAAAAAATATATATATATAATACTAAATTTAATTTGCATACCCAAAAACTTCGTCGGAACCCTTCAAAATCCGATTCCGAGTCAGACTCGCCAAACAGTTCAAAAAAGTCTTTCTCCGTCATCGGCGCGTCATCATAAACATCAGTATTCCCATCTATGCCTGTGTCATCAGAATCACTGTCATCATCACTCATAAAAATCTCATCATCCTCTGTGCCATCAAGTTTGTTACTAATGCAACATTTCTTGAATGATTTCACGACCGTTTCCGCAGGTATCGCATCCCAAGCATCCTTGACCCATCGCACAATCAAAACGATATCCGGCTTCTTTAGATTTCCGCCCTTGGTTTCGGTCGACAAATCGCAACTTATCCAATCTGCCCAATACCTCCGCACATTGTCCTTGAAGGGCTTATTAAGGCAGACATCTAGTGGTTGAAGAACAGATGTCAACCCACCTGGGATGACAGCAAGAGTTGTTTTTTGAATTTTCTGCAGTTTTTTCACTTCTGCACAACGGTGTGCAACAAACATATCCCACACCAAAAGAGAAGGTTTCCTCAAAAGTGCACCTGGCCTTTTGTTCCACACATTCTTTAACCAGTTAATTGTTCCGGATTCGTTCATCCATCCTTTTTCATGGGCACGAACGAGCACACCAGACGGAAAGACAACGCTTTTCGACAGAGTTTTGCGTTTGAAAATAATTACCGGAGATAGCTTACTGTCGTCGTCCAAACAGGAAAGAACAACCGTGAAACTGGATTTTTCGTGGCCAGTCGTTTTGATCAAGATATTTTTTTCGCCCTTTTGGTTCACCGTCTTGTTTCCAGGAAGGTCGAAACACATGGCGGTTTCATCCATGTTCCCTATTTGGAAAAGTTCAAAAGCAGTCTCTTTTCTCTTTTGAATTACCGTAATTTTCGGACTAAGAGCCGCAGGTGAGAATTTTTGCAATCTTGGAAGCAAAAGCTGCCGTAAGGGCCGCACCTGTGAAGTCGGGGTGCTGCTCAGAAAGCTAAATCATCTTCCTTATTTTCATGAATTAACTCACGCCCAACGTGATTATATGTATACTTCAAAGGCTAATTCTGCAACTCAGTGTTGATCTGCTTTACACACTTATTTTTTCATACTGGCAAACATTTTTATTTATACATTTTTTATTAATCATGCTAATGATGTTATTTGTTTGCCTTTATTAAATGCTCAGAACCATTTATATAATCAATATAAATCACAGTTAATCTTAAGACTCTCGTTAGAATATCGCATTGCTCGTAAAACCGCACAATTGTCTAAATTCCATTCAATGTGGATGTCTGTACAGGATGGTTCTCTGTTCACTGCAATAGAATCCGTCTTAGAAGTAATTAACTTATAAATTATCGCTTGTTATGCTTTCGATTAATGTTTTCTTTAATAATATGTTCCTTCCATGTTATGCTTTTTTTCTCATGTAGAGACGTTTACTTTTACCAGCTGCTTCGCACGTGTTCGCTGATCTGCCGCTAACACTTCGAAACGGCGGTGCGCTTTCTCTCTTTCAAGTGGTTTGACCTACTTTCATTTACTGCGCACTGAGCTGTTACCGCTGGGCGCGCTATCCACAGAAGCCTCGGATGTCACGCTACTCGTCTGTGTGCTAATGTCCCCATTCCGCCCCCATGCAAAGGGCGTTTGAGTCAGGCATTCCTGTTCTCCCCCTTTCCCTCCTAAACCAACATCAGGACAGCGGAGTTATTGTCTAACGTATGAGTAGAAAGGGGGGGGACATGATCACAGTCAAGTTCGTGAACAAAAAAGACGTGGTTTGAAAAAATTTACTAAGCATCAGCATGAAAAAGGGGGGGAGGGAGGGGGAGAAAGTCTTATCGAAAACAAATTTGGCATAAGGGCCGCTCACCCGAAAAATTTCACTTTTAGTAACGTAAGAGCCGCGGCTCTTAGCCCAAAAATTACGGTACATACTTTTGAAATTCCATTATCTTTGCTTCGAGGTCACGAGGTAACTTTTGTGCAATTTTGGTGCGCTGGCGTAGACACAACCCATAGCGGTTCATGAACCTTGTGCACCAACCTGGTGAGGCACGAAAAGTGTTATTTGCGGCTGCAAACTTTTCATCTTTTGCGAGCTTCATTGCTCGCAAACGTATACCAGTTCGTGTTACAATGTAACCATTTTGTCTGCAGCCCACAATCCAATCATTCAAGACACTTTCCAGCTCTGGGAAAGATGTCGTTCCATGGCGCAGCGCCTTTTGCGATTTTGGGATTTTCACCGTTTTTCGTTAATGCCAAATTGACGTGAAGCAGCACAGTTGTTAGTATTTTCTGCAAAAGAAACCACTTTCAACTTGAATCCTGCATTATAGGACATCCGTTTCTGTACACAATCCGTGTCACCCATAATTGGAGAAGTGAGACACGTGCGATTAAGAACAAAAAACATCTAACACTGGCTGTCACATGGCTCCGTTACGTCAAAGGTCAGCGCAATCAACTGGTAGTCGGAAGGGCGGAGCTTTCTATGCGCGGCTGTGACTGCGCTGTGGATACGCAAAGCCAGGAGAGAGGAGACTTTTTCAAAGCACGGAGAAATTCGGAGGGTTGCGATTTCGTAATTCTACCACATCGGTGTTCTTTCTTTCTTTCGGAGGGTTGCAATTTCGTAATTAATACCGCATCGGCATTTTTATTTTTTTTGGGATGGATTACCTTTTGCCTCACGGGAAGAACTTTTGGACTTACGATTTTTTTTTAGATCCTGCATATAAGTCGACCCCATTACTTTGAAACTCTCATTTTGTCCCAAATTTCTTGACTTATATGCGAGTATATACAGTAAATCAAGACACTTGACTTGGCAGTTCTATGCAAAAGTACAGCACTAGAAAATTCCTGAACTATAAAACATTGTGTGTGTGTGTGTGTGTGTGTGGGGGGGGGGGGGGGGTAAAGAAAATGCATAAAATTCCGGCACATATTAACAGAATTTTGGGACATTTCCAAGGCAAAATGAAATACCTGGGCTCTTCCAGGATTTCCCAGACAACTACAAACCATGTAAACCTCTTTTTGGTGAAAATATTCTTACACAACTGATATGAGCCTTTTCCTGCTTTGCCAGTTCTTCTGTTTAGCTACTTAAGGCTCATCAATGATCCCTCCCGCTCCAATATTTAAAATCTGCTACATATTCTAAACTCTATCCCTGTTGTACTACAAGATTAATCATTTTGGGAGTTCAAGTAACAACCATTGGTTTATCAACACTAACAAGCCTTTCAAATTTTCACTTCTCCAGCTCAGCAGACTGAGAGATTATTCTGTAAATAATTTACACTCTTAGAAATTAGCAAAAAGCCATCAGCATACAGCAAGCGGCAGATGTGCAAGAACTACCTACTTCAACACCTGAAGCTAAGTTACTTTTCAGAAACTATTGTATTACATTAGTATAGACATTAGTTGCATATTTAAGTATAGAAAATCATTTTAACAGCTTTAATGGATTACATGGAAGCTCCAAATAGAGGAGCATGGCTTGCAGGGAACAACAGCGAACAAAAAGTTCAACATATCATTGACTTCAGCTGAAGGGAAGTCGAATGTGTCTTGCTATTTGGTTTTTAACAGTTCTATATGTGTTTTTAGTCAAATCAACAATCTACTTCCAAATACACACTCACTGGCAGAACATAAAATCTTCCTTCTTCCCCTATACTGAAGAAACATGCTTAGAGCACAGAGACAGAAGAGAAATACCAATAGGACAGCACATAGAGTACAAAAGCAATTAAAAATTATTGGAAATGCTCTGAGGGTACAACAAAATATATCTTTCTTTTTCTTCAATTGTCTATTTGCAAAAAGTTACTTTCTTTAAAAAAAGTTTATCCATATACATCACAAATAAAAATAGGGATAATTTATGTCTCTGTCTCACTGCCGAGTTAATTTTAAACTATTTTCCACTATTTCCTGCCAACCTGACTGGTACAAAACTCTTGGTGCATATACTTTCTGATTCATTTCAATAACCTGCCTTTTCACTTCATAACTTTTTTAACACACTGAAAAATTTGTTACTATATAATCAGTCAGAATCCCTTTAAAAATTAATGAACATCATACATACTGTATATCATTATCAACCATTATGAATCCACTGCTGAATGAAGGTCTCCCCAAGTTTCCACCACAACTGTCTGTCTTGAGCCACTCTCCTCCATGTTACTGGCATGTTTTCAAATTTCATCCATCAATTTTCCATGTAGTCTTCTTCTGGGTCTTGTTCTGTCCCTTGGTATCCAGTCTAAAATTTCAGCTGTCCATCGGTGGTCCGTTGTTCTGGCAACATGTCTAGCCCATTGCCATTTCAGGGATTTTACTCTGATTGATGTCTTCCACTGTTGACATTTTCCTTATCCATGAGTTCTTCACCTTATCTTTCCTGGTTATACCAAACATGCCAGGCTTCTTTCAGTTGCCTGCAGCCTCTGTATGTCTTTTTTAAGTTAAGGTCTATGTCTCTGCTCTATACATAAGAACTGGAAGGATCCATTGATTAAACACTTTTCTTTTAAGGCATAGTGGCATATTGCTCTTGAAAATTGCACTGTTTCCCCCCAAACCTCTCCATCCAAGTTTTATAAGCCAATTAATTTCCTACATACTGTATATACAAGCATATAAGCAGACCGTTTTTGAAAGAAATCCTGCTTTCAAAGTGTGTGTGAGAGAGATCTGCTTACACAGGTCAGTAAAAAATAGTACTGGATTTCTAAAGCATAATATGAATTCTCTTGCTGAACTTGCAGGTGGGTTTGTTTGTGTTTTAGACTGCAGCTCTCTGTGTGTCACTATGCCATAATGTTGACCTTCTGTCAGTTATACCTGCAGCTGTGCCCCCCCCATTGTGAAGAAAGGCACAGCTATGGATAATAACTGGAGGGTATGATTGTTCTGCTCTCAAGACATCAGCCAATGGTGTGCTGCAGGACAGGAGGCATTGGTTTCACACCAAAGTAAGAAGAAAAGTATGATTACAGAGATTTTTTGCATTGCATTTCTATGTCTTTTACTTGTAACATACATACATACATATCACTAAGCCATTTTCTGAGATGTATCACTAAGCTGTCCTTGGGGTGCTCCATGGACAACAAGGGTCTCTGTGAACCTTGGAGAGGTACCAGCAAGTTTTGTGTGACATTGGCAAAAAGACCCCAAATCACTAGGTTTTGTTCCAAAATTCTTAGGTTGAATAACCAACCGGAACCATCAGCTGTGGGCTAATCCTCCACACTAATGTACTTACCCGATTAAAAAAAAGAAAAAGATACCAAAGTTACAACAATAAACAAAAGATTATTTATGTGGGAGTAAAAACAGTCACACTTCCATACATACTTGCAATTTATTAATAACATGCTTTCTTTTTTCTAATGAGAGCAATTTCTGAAATACATTTTTTAGGTATAAAAGGCAAATATCATACCTGTTACCTTACCAGGAGTGGCATCCAAATGGGAAAGAAAAGTGTCACTGTTTGTACTGAGAAATGATGCAGTGCTTGAGGAAGTACTCATTCTGAAAAGAAAAGGAATGCATCAGATTTAAGACCAAAAGTTCATATTTTTAACAATTTAAGAACTTTAGCACTTCGTGTCACAGGAATGAACACAACATCTATCTTATTGGAGATTTGAACCCATGTCCTGGTTCCCAACTTTTCTTTAGTTCACAGCATAAATATTGCAGTTTCTGGCATTAGGGGGAACTCATCAGTTTTGGGAACATTACGTTACCAACCTCTCTTCAGTTAGCAGCACAGTTCCCTTGCAGCAGACACACTGTTCTTGAGCCGTGGAACAGTTGGCTCTGTCATGTCCACATGCAGAAGATGATGGAAAGACTATTTATTGAAAATGCCCACAGACCTGGTAGTTGAAGCATCTGAAAGGATTTAGGAAAAAAGAGTGGACCTCACAGTTAAAATAGCAGGCTTTGATGGATAACAGCAGATTATGGCCATTGAAAGTCAGAATTTCCTAGAATTAATGAACTATCCATTATGCTAGAATCAATTTCTTAGGTAGTGTCTTGTCTAGTGGGCATATGGACTTAGACCTAGTAGACCTTACTTTACTTGTTCGACTGTGGTTTTAGGGAGGGGGAGGTTGCAACACCTCAGCTCCCTGTGTAAGTTTTGAATTTTATGTTGTCACAGCTGATTTCATGGTGGGTGGCATGGATGAGGATTTGGTAGAAGCAAGTTCATGTGAACCTTCAAGTGTTGAATACTGAGCAGTGGTTTTAGCTCTCAACACAGCATGACAAGCATCACAGATGTCTTGGGAAGAGAATTCACTGTTTTACACAGGGTTCTTTCCAGTCTGTGGGGTAACAGATTAGTGTGCCACAATAAGAGTACTGGGTACTAGTTGAGGAATTCAGGGTAGGAAACATCATCTAAAATTTTAACTTTTGGGATTTCCTTCTTCTCCTTCTACTCTGGGCAGTCCTTATAAGTTTGCCACATGCAGATTTGCCAACTTTCAAAAACCGAAATCAGCAAAAATTTTCACTGAAAGTTTCATCAATATGTTCGACTGACGCATGATTTTCTCGAGCATATTGATTAACTAAATCGAACTTATCAATCGAGGCCCCTTTATTATGCAAATGATTTGTCAATTTTAATCGACTTCATATGCTATATAATTATAATAGTCGCCACTATTTTCACACTTACAGCAATTAAAATGCAACTGACACATAATTATTTCATTAGTATGCTATCATTAGGCAGCATACACAGATGAAAATTTTATTTGTAACTGGAAAATGTTCTGTTGGCAGAGAGCAAAAGTGAGTTGCAGAGTATGTCGCCCCAGATGTACAAAGTTTGGATGAAATTCAAACTGAGTATAAATAAGGGAAAAACCAAAGTTATGGTTTTTGAGTGAGGAACTGTTAGAACTGAATGTAATATAAGTCTAAATGGCACAGTGATTGACCAGATGAATGAGTTTGTGTATTTCGGAAACATGTTTGATAGGGAAAACAAATTGGATGGTGAAATTAGTAGGCAAGTGAATTCTTCATTGAAAGTCATATCTGTTTTGGGAGGTTTTCACAGGAATGATGGGTTCTCAAGAGAGTCCCACATGGCTGTGTATGAAAGTGTAGTTGTTCCTACTCTGATGTATGGCAGTGAAACATGGATATCACAGAAGAAACATAGGAGTCTTTTGTGTGCTGGAGAAACGCATTACTTACAGCGGGTTTGTGGCAAGACACATTCTGATTGTGTGTGGAATGAAGATGTTTTGCAGTTGTGTGATGTGAAGGAAAATGTTGTTAGGAAGGTGGAGACTAATATACTTCGGTGGTTTGGCCATGTTCAAAGAATGAGTGATAATAAATACAGACATTTGACGTGGAACAGGAACATCAAACAGAAGTCACCGCTCTTTCCACGTTTATAGGTGAGTCAAGGAAAAATTCTCATTGGTTGCCACCGGGAATCGAACCCAGGGTCTTCCAGTTACGTGCCGGATATGCTTCCACTGCACCACAGCGGCCTGGAATTCCTACAGACTCACATACACTAACTGACAAGCTACTTGGCAGGTTGCTTCTTGGAGCCCAGCACAATGCTGGGAATTCACCAAAGATGGTAAGCAGCAACTGAACAAATATTTAGAAGGCGAATGAATAATAAATACAGACATTTGACGTGGACCAGGAACATCAAACAGAAGTCATTGCTTTTTCCACGTTTATAAGTGAGTCACGGAAAAATTCTCATTGGCAGCCACCGGGAATCGAACCCAGGGTCTTCCAGTTACGCGCCAGATGTGCTTCCACTGCACCACAGCGGCCTCGAATTCCTTCAGACTCACATACACTAACTGACAAGCTACTTGGCAGGTTGCTTCTTGGAGCCCAGCACAACGCTGTGGATTCACCAAAGATGGTAAGCAGCAACTGAACAAATAATTAAAAGGCGAATGAATAATAAATACAGACATTTGACGTGGACCAGGAACATCAAACATAAGTCATCGCTCTTTCCACGTTTATAAGTGAGCCACGGAAAAATTCTCATCGGCCGCCACCGGGAATCAAACTCAGGGTCTTCCAGTTACGCGCTGCATATGCTTCCACTACACTGATATGTTGTTGTTTTCTCCAGGCAGATTTTCGGAAGGTTAGGGCCCGACTTTCCTTGAATTTCGCCTGTAGAAACCATCAAATATCTACGCATTCTTATTCCAAGAATGTACTTTCACATACTTACCTTTTTTTTTGGTTTCTTTTAAATTCCTCCTCGTTTTATTATTTTTTTTTTGTAGGTATACACGGATGAACAAACACCCATGAAAAAAAAAGGGGGTCAAGAATAAGTCAAGTTAATTAAAAAATGCATATTCTTCATTTCAGCCAATGAGAGATCACCAACGCATAGCTTTGGCTGAGGTGAAGTAGACGAAGTTGGTCTGCGAGCATTCATTACGACTCTGTTGTTGGGTGCAGAAGCATTACGACTGATTTTTCTGTAAGGTGCAGACACTTTGGGTCTGCGTCCTGTTGTCTTAAAGGGGCACTTTCCTTCTTTGCCTGGCCTCCCCCAAAGCTGAAAATGGGTATCCACCTTCTCAAATCATCGCTCTCCAACTCCTACAAAGCGTGCATGCTCTAAAGTTTCTTCGTAGGGCAAAAAGAAGCACTGCCTTGCCTCTCTATACTAAGAACCGAAGTGACCCAAGATGGCGTTCATCAAGCCGAGAGTCCAACACCCTTACGCAACCTGCAGCATGAAGACAGCCGAATAAAAAAACAAACCCCTCTCAACTGATACCTGAGGCAGCCTCCAGCCACAACTTGACTCCATGATGACCATCAGCCATAGAGATTCCCAGCATTCCTAGCCTATAGTACAGGCATCTTTCCTCCACAGCAGAAAAAAATGAGACTATAGTGGCTTTCATACAGGTGACACATTTTTGGCCATGTTTTAAGATGACCCACCTACCTCCACCACAGACCCTGAAGCAGAGTCGGCCAAAATGTGTAATTACACGTCTAGTACGCATCGAAATTTTACCAACGGGTAAAAATATGCATCAGGAATTTTTCTCGACACGTAAAAATACGCATCCAAAAACGCGTACAATGCACATCAACGGGAAAAATACGCATCGAAGAATTTTAATACGCGTAAAAATACTCATCGAGACGGTATTTCGTCTTTCAAAAACGAAATAAAGATTTTTCCGTAATCTTAATTATATTTTCCTGCGATGTTGCATCTGTCCAGTATTTATTTCATTTTATTCCATAAATATTTGTATTTCAGTTTGAAAATGGAAGAAATATTTCTGAAAACGGAAATTCGACTACGTAAAAATTCTTCTGTACTGTAATCTTCATGCATGAGAGTGGGGTCAGGGAATTTCTCAAAATTATGACAGATAAAGAAAAATTCTCTTCGAGGAATTTCTCTTTATCCATCATAATTTTGGTTACCCTCGAAATCGATGCATAACTGAACAGAAATTTTGGGGCAAGTGGTAGTGGTGAAGGATACTTTCCGCCTGAAACTTTCGAAAACGGAAATTTCGTCTTTCACAACTTTCGAAAACGGAAGTTAGAAGCAGTGAAGATTTCTCCCGTAATCGTAATTTTATTTTTCACGCGATGTTTCCTCTGCCTAGTATTGTTGTTAAATATCATTTTATTTCATAAATATTTGTATGCCACCTTGAAAATGGAGGGAAAATGTCCGAAAACGGAAATCGGACGTAGCAAAGATTTCTCCCGTAACTATAACCCCCCCCAACGATGTTCCGAACATGTGTCCTGTGTTCTTAAATATTCCCCCCAAAAAGGTTTGCATTTCAGCTTGATAAAGGCGGGAGGTCTGAAAACGAAAGAAACAAAGCTGGAAATTTTGTATGAATCGATGCATGGTGTTGAAAAGTATTCATACTCTCAGTTACACTATTTATCTTTTATCTAAAATAGTGAAAGCTATCATGCATTGATTGTCCTCAGACTGAAAGTTATTTCAGCATGATGGATAACATTGGCATCCAAGGGCATAAAAAAAAAAAAAAAAAAAAAAAAAAAAAAAAAAAAGCACCAATAAAGAAATGGGAAGGGAAACAAAGATATCAGCAAAATGAAAATTTAAGCACTGGATGCTGTGCAGCTACAGAAAAAACAATGTGGCTGTGGAACTTGCTGAGAAGTTTATTAGATATTTTTAGATCTCTATAAGAATCTCAAAATTGCAATGTATTTCCACTTCTTGAACACATTGCTGTTGCACGTGGTCATTACAAAACATGAAACATTTAATGTTATAGTTTTAAAACACGAATATTATATTTATTACTAAAACAAAAAGGAAAATGGATACGAATTCTAAATACTTCGACTGGTAGTGAAATATTTTCAATATGAAAAAAATTTGAATTGATTTTTCATAATCGCCCACCATTTTCGTAAGTTTTTTTTTTTATTTCATCTGTTAATCTTTTTAAAATACTCCCCACTTTTAAAAATTACTCCCTAAATTTTTCCAAAGGAGTAAAAATACTCCTTTAAAAATTTTTTTTTGGCAAACTCTGCCCTGAAGGCAAGGTAAAGAAAAATTCCCTTTTCATTTTGCCGCCGATAGAAAAATGCAAATAGCATGGAACCTTCCAGGAGTTTTAAAAGAAATAAAATTAGTTTAAATTAAAGATATTTAAGATGGTATAAAGTATATTGGGATAATAGAGTTTATAATTCATTGTGCAGAGGGCTAGGGAAGCAGTCAATTTTTCTTTATCTCATTTTGGTGAGTTTTAATGTCAATATTAAGGCTGAAGCCATAAAAATTGAAGAAAGAATATCTTTTGAAAAACACAATACCTGCCAAATTAAGTAAAAGAAAATTATATCCATTCATATTGATTAAAAGTAAAAAATTAGATTTGTAGTGAATAAAAGGAATATATATAAATTAAAAAAAAAAGTTAAAAACAAAAATGGTAGCAAGCAGGTAAAAGCAAACAAAACAAAAATTCAATGTGAATAGCTAAAAAGGCTAGCAGTGCACTGTGGTTTGTTTTTGAGCCTGAAAACTAATAATTAAGCATTAGTGTGTAAACATTGTGTATGTGCATATTATATGTGTGTTAGTAAAGAAAAGAAAATGTTTGAAAACTGACAGTTTTGATTAAGGTCTGTGTTCTAAACTTATATGAAATGTTTTTTTTAAAATTGAAATAGCAAAATTTACACCATTTTATTTACTTTGTTGAATTCAGTGTTGAAATATTACTGTGTGCTCATTCTGCTAACAATAGCACCGAATGTCAGAACAAGCTAAATTTGTATCCAAGGCATAAACCTTTGGAGTCGTTTTCATTTTACCCAAATCAAAATTCATTTCAGACTCTAATACCTTTCAGAAATTTTTGGAAAACTGTGAGAAAATTACGCCTATGATTAGCCGGTGTTGTTGAACAAGCAAAATTAAGCTATTTGCATAAATCATCTTGTTTTTCCAATAAATGCAGCAGAAGTCGGCTTTTCAAACTTACACACATGAGTCAGTACATGTTTTGTCTTAAATTGCATGTTTTTTGACACTGCCGGGTGAACAAAATCACCCCTGCAACTGGTAGGGCTTTCCATAGGAAACGCTCACTGGGTAAGTATTTTGTCGGTCAATTTTGCCAGTGTATTTTCACTATTTTGATCATCTGCCAAATTTAAGAGTTTATTTCGAATATTATTTTTTGCCTTAGATTTTTTCTGGTGTGCCTAAAAGCATACAAATTTTGGATCAATTTCACAAAATTGTGTTTTTTTTATCCAAAGAGTTTTTCAACCAAAGAACATAAATAGTTGAACTACATTTTCATTTTCAAACAAAATATACCCAACCTTAATTATATCAAATGAATGACCAAACATTATTCATATCAAATGGTTTTCCATGACCAGGAATTTGCCACTTGGCAATGACAAAGAAATGCAATAACTGACTCATATAATCTACAAATTTTTGAGCAGCTTTTGTAAAGGGAATTTTGAAGACGAGAGAAGGCAGTAGTGAAAATTTTGGTTGTTTGCAATAAGTATTTCTTACACTTTGGGTATGCTAAACAAAAAAGGATATTTTTTTAGGTGTTACAATATACAGATATCCCCAGCTCAATTTTCAGTGCATATTTAATATAACTTTTGATATTTTACCATTATTTTGAAACTTAGCATTATTTGAATAAGAGTAAACATAGTGTATTAGTAGTGCCATTTAGTAGTAGAATTTTAGTGTAGGTGCACAGTTGTATTTGTGTGTGTTGCATTTTAGTATAGTGTAGTGAATTTTTTTTTGAGTTGCAATCATGGGCAAACAGAGAGGTTCAGCTTCACCTGAAACAAGCAGAAGAAATTTTAATCTGAGTAAGATCTGAGATCTTAATGAACACCATTCCCACATTTTCGGGTAGTTCAGAAGGAGTGCCAGTTAGAAAATTTCTGAATTCTGTAGAATATACAGCTGAAATAGCTAAATATTCAGGGGAAGAGAAGCTATTTGTCACCGAATACAAATGTGAAGCTAAGAAATTGTGGAGAAATTTAGTACCCAGGGTTAGACAATTGACATATGCTATTAGTAAAGCAATGTTTATTGGCCAAGTTCTCTTCTTCAAATTCAGTGCCCATGATAATAAATGAGTTTACCGCTTGTAAACGAAACTTAGGAGACATAGTGCGTCGGTTTGATTCCAGGTTGCAGGAAGACAACAGTCAGTGTAAAGAAAGTTATTATGGGCCTGTCACACATGCAAAAGGAAGGAAATATGTCAAGGAGGTGACAGAAAATTTCTCTCAGCAGACAAATGGAGGTAGAGATAGATTCCCTGTTAGAGAAAGGTTAGATGAAAAGGTGTTGAGAGAAAGAGAAGAGAAATTAGAAAGAGACAGAATAGAAAGCTTTAAGGAATTAGAAAGAATAGTGAGAAAGCGAGAAGCTAAGGGGAGACAAGAGCGTTTAGAAAGAGCATGGCTAGAACAAGAAAGGTTGGAGAAAAAGATGTTGAGAGAAAGAGAAAAGAAATTAGAGAGGGATAGGATAGAAAGCCTTAAGGAATTAGAAATAATAGTGAAGGAAAGACAAGCAAAGAAAAGCGAAGAGCGCTTAGAAACAGCAAGGTTGGAACTGTAGAGGCTTCAGCAGTTAGAGAAAGAGAGGCTTCAACAGAGAGAAAGAGAGGCTTCAACAATTAGAGAAAGAGAGGCTTCAGCAGTTAGAGAAAGAGAGGCTTCAACAATTAGAAAGAGAAAGGATTCAGAAGTTGGAAAGAGAAAGGCTTTTGAGCAGTTGGAAAAAAAGAGACTCCAGGAGTTAGAACGGAAAAGGCTTGAGATGGTGAGAAAGATTGAACTGGAGGAAGAAACTAGGGAAAGAGAAAAGATAAGAGAAAGCCAGGAAATTCTGCACATTGCAGCAGAAGCAGAGCAAGAGTGAAAAGAGGATAGAAACTCAGGTAACACATGAAATAGAGAGAGAAATTCCTTACTGTGACACACGAGTAAACAATCAGGTTGTGTAAGTGGCGATAGAAGTTGAGGTTGCAGAATCTGCCATGTGTGAGGATCTTGATGTCACCAACATGATTTCGGAAGACTTACCGAGTCAAACAAAAAGGGACAGAATTGTGGATTTAGTTGAGTGTATGAGTGAAGAGGGATATAAGGTCAGGTGATGCGTAACATCACAGCCTCTCCTTGACAAATGTCAACCCCGCCTTCTCGTGGTACATCCTGTTCCCACTAAAGGGGCTCTGACGACCGCCAATAGCAGTATAACTATACCACCAGGATTAGAGGAAATGCTATCCCACACTCACCAACCCGCTTGGCCAGCATGGTGAGTTATGGCCAAACCCCTCCAAAATGACTCCACAACTTAAATCTTGGCCCTCAGTCTCCGGCAGCTGGAATGTACCTGGCCAAGGCAGCGGCCAGTGCGACATGAAGGCAGAGGGTGCTAAGAATCCCCGGAGGACCGGACTAGGCTGCCATCTGATGCTGACCTTGGCTACGTATAATGGACGCTCTCTATCTCCTGATTCAAGGCTTCTTGAATTGGAAGAGGAACTACAAAGGATCAAGTGGGACATCGTCGGGCTAAGTGAGGTAAGGAGAAAAGGAGAAGATCTCATTGAACTGAAAAGTGGACATCTCTTCTACTATCGTGGGACAGATACTGGCAGAACTAGTGGTGTTGGATTTATAATAAACAAGAAACTGAAGGATAAAGTTGTAGAAGTTGAAAGTTCCTCTGACAGAGCTGCACGACTCGTTATCCAACTCTCGAGAAGATATCAGGCTCAGATTATTCAAACTTATGCACCCACCACAAGTCATGCTGAAGAAGAAATTGAAGAATTTTATGAGGTAATTCGTGATCTAAATAATAAAGGTAAGCAGCACTTGAAGATAATTATGGGAGATTTCAATGCAAAAATAGGGCAACGGCAACAGAATGAAACTTCAGTAGGTAAATTCGGTCACGGCAACAGAAACCAGCGTGGAAATACTCTCGTAGAGTTTGCAGAGGCAGAAGGGTTTTTCATCTTGAACTCTTTTTTCAAGAAAAAGCCACACAGGAAATGGACAGGGAGACATCCAAATGGGACAAGTGAAATTGATTTTATTATGTGTAACAAAAAATTCGTCATAGAAGACTGCGGTGTGCTAAACAAGTTCAACACAGGCAGTGACCATAGATTGGTGAGATGTAAGATGCACCTCAACACTAAACTCGAACGTAGCAAGCTCATAAGACAAACAAAATGTATTGACATAACCAACCTTAAAAAACACCATAATACCTTCAAATTGGAACTGAAGAACAGATTCTCTGCTTTAGAAGGCCTAACATCGGAAGAAGTGGATATTTCTGAAGTTAACAGAAAAGTAACCAAAGCTCTTATGGAAACAGCAACAAAATTAGCTGGGTCTAAGAACAAATCGCATGTGAACAAATTATCAGGAAAAACCAAAATGTTGATGCAAAAAAGAAGAGAGATGAGGACAACTAAAGAAGATGTGACTTCCAAAGTGGAATATATAGAGCTATGCAAGACAGTACGGAAAAGTATCACTGAAGACGTAAGAAAATTCAACTGTGAACTAGTAAGGAAAGCAATTGAAAACAACCAAAGCCTAAAGATAGCAAATGGACATCTCAGTAAGGGAAAAAAACAGATTATGGCACTGAGAAAAGAAGATGGTTCTGTAACAAGAAATAGAGGCAAAATTTTGACAAGAGTGAAAGATTTCTACTCCAAATTATATGAAAGGGATGATACATGTACTCCAGGTATCATGAAAGGTACCAGAGTTCTTCCAGTCCTTCCAGCAGAAGTTGCACATGCAATCCAGAACATGAAGCGGGGAAAAAGCTCCAGGAGAAGATGGAATTACTGTAGACATCATACAAGAAGCAAGTGGAGAAATCGAAACAGTACTCGCCCAAATTTTCACTCGATGCCTTAATGAAGGGAAAATTCCTGAGGATTGGAACAACGCTACAATGATCTTGCTACATAAAAAAGGTGACATTGAGGATCTCAGGAACTACAGACCTATCAGCCTCCTATCAGTGGTTTATAAAATCTTCACTAAAGTTCTTTCACAACGCTTGAAGGTAACACTGGACATGGCTCAACTGAGAGAACAAGCTGGATTCAGGAGTGGCTACAGCACAATAGATCATATCCACGTACTTAGAGAACTAATTGAAAGAGCGAGGAAATATGAACTTCCATTGTGCATGGCTTTTATCGATTGGGAAAAAGCCTTTGATTCGGTTAAACCCATCAGCAGTTACAATGGCTCTGAAATCCCGCGGTATTGAAGATGCATACTTTAATATTATTAATAACATCTATGAAAATGCAAGTGCAAAGATTCAGCTGTTTGAAAATACAACACGCATAAAAATTGGAAAGCGAGTGAGACAAGGTGACAGCATATCTCCGAAGCTCTTTAATGCCACAATGGAAAATGTCTTTCAATCACTGAACTGGGAAAACAAAGGGATAAAGATTAATTTAGATTATATAACCCACCTACGTTTTGCTGATGATGTACTCATTTTTGCAACTACCCCATCATAGCTGCCGAGTATGATCCAGGAACTTGCTGACAAGAGTAAAGAAGTGGGATTAAAAATGAACTTTCAGAGGACAAAAGTGATGTTCAATGCTTTTACAAGAAATGAAGATTTATCGATTGATGGAGAAAAGCTGGAGATAACAGACACGTACGTTTATCTTGGACAGCAGATATCAAGTGAGGGTCACATTGGTGAAGAAATTAATCGGCGTACAAAACTTGCCTGGAGAGCTTTTGGAAGAAACAGCATAATTTTCAAGAGCAATATGCCATTATGTCTTAAAAGAAAAGTGTTTGATCAATGCATCCTTCCAGTGCTTACGTATGGTGCAGAGACGTGGACCTTAGCTAAAAGAGACATACAAAGGCTGCAGACAACTCAAAGCAGCATGGAGAGGTGCATGCTTGGTGTAACCAGGAGAGATAAGAAGAGGAACACGTGGATCCGAAAAATGACAAGAGTGGAAGACATCATGATCAGAGTTAAATCCCTGAAATGGCAATGGGCTGGACATACTGCCAGAAGAACAGACCATCGATGGACAGCCGAAATTTTAGATTGCATTCCAAGGGACAGGAAAAGACCCAGAAGAAGACCACATGGAAGATGGGTGGATGAAATTCGAAAGTATGCGGGAGTGACATGGAGGAGACTGGCACAAGACAGACCGTTGTGGAGGAAACTTGGGGAGACCTTCGTCCAGCAGTGGATTGATAATGGTTGACAATGATGATGATGATGATGAGTGAAGAATTTATTTCAAGGATTGAGTCACTTGCAGAAGTTGATAATTGTGAGGAATTATGTGTAGTCGAGGAAGTTAGTGAACTCATTTGTGATGAGATTTCAAGTGAGCAGTGTGACAAATTTTGTGAGGGGATGGAAGAGGAATTCACTCAGCAAATTGATTTTTCAGAGGAAAATAAGCAGATGGTAGAGGTTGTGGCTGATACAGAAATTGCCGTCAGTGAAAACACCATTGTTGAAAGTGTAGATGAAGTTCGGGATTTGAAACAGAGGTGTGTCAAATGGGTCAACAATCGAATCTATTTCATTTGTATGCTTCTCACTCATGTTTTGTTGACTGCAAATTCCTTGTTCAGCCTACAAGAGAAATACAGAGGACATACCTCAAACCTTGAGCCAAGTGCCAAGGGAGACAATTCAACATTTGTTGCATAGTGCACAAATATACCAGAGAAAGAGGATTCGGATATGACTAATCTAAGGTTCCAGCAATTTTTGCTCTGGAACGTGAAAAGGGTGCAGTACAAATATTCTTGGGGGGAAAAAAAAATGAACATTTTGATGACTGATAGAATTTTTTTTTTCTTTCATTCTGAGTGGCCCTTTTTGATTATGATTGGTCTGGAAATGGATATGAGTTTAAGACAGTGTAAATATTTGTTTACCATTTTGTGTGTGTATGTGTATTGTGTGTGATGTCATAATTTGAGTTACTTTGTTTTCTTGAGACCTTACGTTGATGTGTTTTAGTTATGTGAGTTTTATTTTGTTGTAACAATTCAAAGGTCTTCAGAGATTTTTTTTCCTTTCGGGAAAAACTACGAGCAGCAAAGGAAAGTAGATTTATATGAAAATTCTTTTTTTGTGTTCATTTGGGATTTTGTAATTATATTTTTGATTTTAATGCTTAAGCAAGGTGATACACAGTACAGTTGAGTAGCATGGGATGTTGAGTATGGGTTCGGTTCGGTAGCTCAATGAATAGCAATTAATGTGAAGGTGTTGAATGTACTCCAGGAAGTGTGAATGGTTCCATAAAGAATGATTGAGTGAAGTTTCGCATTTCAAGAAGGAAATAATTAATGTTGATGCTTATTTTGATTTCGAAGGGTTATTTTCTTCAGTTGTATTTTTGTTCAGATTTTTCAATTTACTTATTTAGTGTGTTTCAGTGCATTTTTGTAGTTTAGTAGTAGTGAAGCAAATGACATGCCAGTATTTTGGAATGCAATGGAGTGAATTTATGGAACGTTCATTTAAGCAAAGCAGCAAATTTAGGCTGAACTTCGTTTTTTTCTTGCTCGTTGAACTGAATCAGTAAATATATGCTTATTGCGCTAATATTCCGTCAGTTAAGTATCATCTTGTGATTTTCCACATCATCGAAGTTAGTTGATATCTTGTATTTTATCAGTTTGCTTATTTTTGGTATCGTTCTTGTGGTTTTGTGTTGTTTCGTGCAGTGTGTGTTGTGTGTCTGTTTATTTTCCTGCATGGCTTGGCTCATAGCCCGTGCCATGTTGTAACTTACATTGTTGTATTTCCGGTTCGGAGCGATCGTTGCAGAGGGGTTTCTCTGGCGCTGTGATTGGTCGGCGAGTTTGTGTTGACATCGCATGGCGTTTTGTTGTCATCGTGTGCTCCTGAGCGCACGTGCGTTTGTCATGATTTTATCATCGTCACGGTTTTTCAGTCTTCATTCAGGATGGAATGTATTGATATGTTGTTGTTTTCTTCAGGCAGATTTTCGGAAGGTTAGAACCCAACTTTTCTTGAATTTCGCCTGTTGAAACCATCAAATATCTACGCATTCTTATTCCAAGAATGTACTTTCACATACTTACCTTTTTATTTTGGTTCCTTTTAAATTCCTTCTCATTTTTTTTTTTTGTAGGTATACACGGATGAACAAACACCCATGGAGAAAAAAAAAAAGAAAAAAAGGGGGGGGGGGGGGGTCAAGAATAAGTCAAGTTAATTAAAAAAATGCATATTCTTCATTCGTTTATTCTTGTCACAATTCAAGGCTTGTGATTACCTTCGCTTTTCATCATTTCGCTTCATGCCTTTTTCTTTTTTTTTATTCTTGTGGAAATACAACGTGTGATATGTCGTTATGAATTCAAATTTGTCTCCGTGACAATTGAGTAAATTTTGTGGTTGGTGTAAGTGCATTTAATGTTTATAGTAACGATTATTGTAGTGCGGTAGAATAATAATAGTGCTTGGGTAATTGTAGAAAATGTTTTTTTTGTACTAATGCTTTAATGTATCGTATTAATGTTTTTGTAGCTTAGTGATTATTTGCATTCAATATTTTAACAAATGAGAAAATTAATATTGCCGTAGGAATGATCACAATGTATTTAAATTTTTGCATATCCTGTAAGTATCAGAGTGGCCGGGATATCTGTACGCTTGGAAACAAAACTATTGTTTCTTCTGCATCTTAACTTCTTGTGTACGCTGTAAAATACAATAAGGGAAAGAAGGAGTTCGTTTTGCAGCTCTCTCTCGTTTTTCTTCAATATTTCCCTGCTAGGAAATCAAAGTTATAATTGTGTATGAGTATGATATGTAATACTGTATTTATCTAGTGATTTCAGAGTGTACTTCTTATTTTAAAGTGTGCTAGTTAACATTGAGAAAGTCATGAATTCTTTTCCGCCATTTTTTTTTCTCGTTGTTCCTTTGGGTCGCCAGGAAATAAGCGTTTCGTGGAAATTTGTTAGTAACCTTCTTTAACCTTTGCCCTTCTTTAGTTCAACTTCAGGGATCCCCAGAATTTGCCAGGGGTCAGCCAGCTTAACCCTGACACATCCGCTGTCAAAACCGGGCGAAGCATCCCCCCCCTTATGTTGTTGCTAGGGCAGACCCACCTGGGTGTCTGCTTTTTGCATTGTCCAGTGGAGAAGAATGTTCTCGTGCTTTCTTTCGCCCCCCCCTCTGTTTGCGTCTCTCCTCTTAGGCGAGGAAAACTTTTCAGCCAATGAGAGATCGCCAACGCACAGCTTTTGCTGAGGTGAAGTAGACGAAGTTGGTCTGCGAGCATTCATTACGACTCTGCTGCTGGGTGCAGAAGCATTACAACTGATTTTTTTGCAAGGTGCAGACGCTTTGGGTCTGCGTCCTGTTGTCTGAAAGGAACACTTTCCTTTTTTACCTGGTCTCCCCCAAAGCTGAAAATGGGTGTCCACCTTCTCAAATCATTGCTCGCCAACTCCTACAAAGCGTGCATGCTCTGAAGTTTCTTTGTAGGGCAAAAAGAAGCATTGCCTTGCCTCTCTATACTAAGAACCGAAGGGACCCAAGATGGCATTTATCAAGCCGAGAGTCCAACACCCTTATGCAACTTGCAGCATGAAGACAGCCGAATAAAAATACAAACCCTTCTCAACTGATGCCTGAGGCAGCCTCCAGCCACAACTTGACTCCATGATGACCATCAGCCATAGAGATTCCCAGCATTCTTGGCCTATATAGTACAGGCATCTTTCCTTCTCAGCAGAAAAAGATGAGACCATTGTGGCCTTCATACAGGTGACACAGTTTTGGCCATGTTTTAAGATGACCTTCCTATCTCCACCACACACCCTGAAGGCAAGGTAAAGAAAAATTCCCTTTCCATTTTGCCAGTGATAGAAAAATACAAATAGGTGGAACCTTCCAGGAGTTTTAAAAGAAATAAATAGTTTAAATTAAAGATATTTAAGATGGTATAAAGTATATTGTGATAATAGAGTTTATAATTCATTGTGCAGAAGGCTAGGGAAACAGTCAATTTTTCATTATCTCATTTTGGTGAGTTTTAATGTCAATATTAAGGCTGAGGCCATAAAAATTTGAAGAAAGAATATCTTTTGAAAAACACAATACCTGCCAAATTAAGTAAAAGAAAATTATATCCATTTATATTGCTTAAAAGTGAAAAATTAGATTTGTAGTGAATAAAAGGAACATATATAAATTTTAAAAAAGGTTAAAAACAAAAATGATAGCAAGCAGGTAAAAGCAAACAAAACAAAAATTCAATGTGAATAGCTAAAAAGGCTAGCAGTGCACTGTGGTTTGTTTTTGAGCCTGAAAACTAATAATAATTAAGTATTAGTGTGTAAACATTGTGTATGTGCATATTATATGTGTTAGTAAAGAAAAGAAAAATGTTTGAAAACTGACAGTTTTGATTAAGGTTAGCTGTGTTCTAAATTTATATGAAACGTTTTTTTAAATTGAAATAGCAAAATTTACACCATGTTATTTACTTTGTTAAATTCAGTGTCAGAATATTACTGTGTGCTCATTCTGCTAACGATAGCATCGAATGTCAGAACAAGCTAAATTTGTATCCAAGGCATAAACATTTGGAGTCGTTTTCATTTTACCCAAATCAAAATTCATTTAGGACTCTAATACCTTTTAGAAATTTTTGGGAAACTGTGAGAAAATTACGTCTATGATTAGCCGGTGTTGTTAGCTCTCATCATATTTGCATAAATCATCTTGTTTTTCCAATAAGTGCAGCCGAAGTTCTTTGACACTGCCAGGTGAACAAAATCACCCCTGCAACTGGTAGGGCTTTCCATAGCAAGCGCTCACTGGGTAAGTATTTTGTCTATCTTTTTCGCCAGTGTACTTTCACTATTTTGATCATGTGCCAAATTTAAAAGTTTATTTCGAATATTATTTTTTGCCTTAGATTTTTCTGGTGTGCCTAAAAGCTTACAAATTTTGGATCAATTTCACAAAATTGTGTTTTTTTTTATCCAAAGAGTTTTTCAACCAAAGAACATAAATAGTTGAACTACATTTTCATTTTCAAACAAAATATACCCAACCTTAATTATATCAAATGAATGACCAAACTTTATTCATATCAGCACCACAGTGGCCTCGAATTCCTCCAGACTCACATACACTAACTGACAAGCTACTTGGCAGGTTGCTTCTTGAGCCCCGCACAATGCTGGGGATTCACCAAAGATAGTAAGCAGCAACTGAACAAATAATCAGAAGGCGAATGAATAATAAATACAGACATTTGATGTGGACCAGGAACATCAAACAGAAGTAATCGCCTTTTCCACGTTTATAAGTGAGTCACGGAAAATTGGTGTAGTGGAAGCATATTCAGGGTGCAGTGAAAGCATATCCGGCGCGTAACTGGAAGACTGGATTCGATTCCTGGTGACGGCCAATGAGAAATTTTCCGTGACTCACTTATAAACGTGGAAAGAGCAATGACTTCTGTTTGATGATCCTGGTCCCGTCAAATGTCTGTATTTATTATTCACTTGCCTTCTAATTATTTATTCAGTTGCGGCTTACCATCTTTGGTGAATCCCCCAGCATTGTCTCCAGAAGAAACCTGCCAAGTAGGCTTGTCAGTTAGTGTATGTGAGTCCGGAGGAATTCGAGGCTACCTGTGGTGCAGTGGAAGCATGTCCGGCGCTAACTGGAAGACCCTGGGGTTGATTCCGGTGGCGGCCAATGAAAATTTTCTGTGACTCACTTATAAATGTGGAAAGAGCGATGACATCTGTTTAATGAGTGACGAGATAATTATTCAAAAATTTTTTTTTAGCCCAAGTGGCAGGAAGGACAAGGAAGTCATGGGAGGATCAGATTCAGAAGTGTCTGCATGAGAAAAAGATGATGAGTATGAAGTACAGAAGGTCTTGTGTACGTTGTGTGATAGATGTCATTGAAGCTCGAGTTGTGTGTCAAGATCACTGTAAATGGAGAAGTTTGATATGGCAACAGTAAGTAAATAATCAGTTAAAAATTTATCTAGTAGTTGTATATCTTTGTAGAGCTAACCTCTGAATCTCAGAGAACAGCTTAGTGATATGTATGCATGCAAAAATATTGTGCTATATATTGCAGTAAACTTTTACTTTAACTTAACTGATGT
The DNA here is from genome assembly GCA_039090855.1 of Macrothele yani. Lineage (NCBI taxonomy): Eukaryota > Metazoa > Arthropoda > Arachnida > Araneae > Macrothelidae > Macrothele > Macrothele yani. The sequence continues at coordinate 75,965,947 of CM076993.1, read as the reverse complement.
TTCCACCTTAAGTTTTTGTGTGCCACATGTTAGAATACCTTAAAAAAAAAAAAAAACCCTGCAAATTTCAAATCTTATTGATGGATATTTTTTATTCTCTCTGTTCCTTCCCCTTTAGTAGTTAGATATCACCAATTCTTATCCTACAGTGTTTTTTACTTGCTTGGCTATGAGCAGAGAGGGTTGGAAGATGTAGAAGTGGGTGAAAAATGGAATCAAGTAAATCAGAAGGAACAGGCACTGTGGACCATGGAACAACTTATTTCCCTTGAAATTGCACTAATCTTGGACCCCCCCAACCCCCCAAAAACCCAGGAAGTCTGTAAAATATGTCATACATAAAATAACCATAAAACTTGGCAGGTATGCACATGGTTTTCCTTGCAGCTGCTTACATGTTGTTCTTGAGGAGTGGAACAATTATCCCTACCTTATCCAGATGCACTGCAGCATCCACAAGTAGGAGCATGATGGCAAGACTGTTAGGAATGTCCAAACAAAGAAGTGGCAGTTAACACATCCAAGGGGATTCGGGATATAAGAGTGGACCTTCACAGTTCAAGCAGTTGGCCTTGATGGATGGCGGTAGGCTATTGAACATCATGTTACTATAACTCATGAGCTTCTTATTATGTCAGAGTTTGATAACGCACACTGCAATTAAACCTTGAGTGCTCCATTCACGTCAAACCCTATCCTCAGTAATGTTGATGAGGTTGCTCAGATAAGATATCATGAGAAGAAAGAAGTGTGCTTTCTCCTTAACCGGTTCTCCAGCCAAGAAAGAGACATTAAGGAGCAACTGTCTGTGCCTCAAACGGTTATACGTCAATTCGCCGCGTGCGTCAATTCGTCGCAGACAAATTAGTCGACTACGTCAATTCGTTGCGTTTACAAATTTTGGTTACATACAAAACGAATGCAGGAAAAGGTACGATTTCGAATGTCTTCCTCCCTGATCAAAGTTATAAAGTTTGGACACTCAGACAGGATAGGAATATTACGCTTTTTCCTTGGCACTAAAAATATTAGACGGTACATGGTTTTGGAACGGGGCAGGGCCTGGTTGGTCAGAGCCCCCATATACAAAATTTTCGTAAAATCTACAGTTTTTAATTCAGAACCACCAAATCAGGTAATCTATCTCATGGTACCCTAACTTAGACGGTTGTCGGTTTTGGAACGGGTTAAGGCCCGGGGGTCAGAGCCCCCACCTCCCACATACATACAAAATTTTCGTGAAATCTAGTTTTCATTTCAGAACCATCAAATTTGGTATCATGAAACTCTAACTTAGACGCTAGACGGTTTTGGAAGGGTTGGAGCCCGGGAAGTCAGAGCCCCCACTCATAAAAATTTCTTAAAATCTACAGTTTTTATTTTAGAACCACCAAATTTGTTATACTATCTCATGGTACTCTAACTTAGTCAGTAGACTGTTTTTGGAACGGGTCAAGGCCCGGGGGTCAGAGCCCCCACACACAAAAATTTCTTAAAAACTACAGTTTTCAATTCAGAACCACCAAATCTGGTATACTATCTCATGGTACTCTAACTTAGACGGTAGACCATTTTTGGAATGGGTCAAGGCCCAGGGATCAGAGCCCCCCCCCATAATTTTTTTTGTAAAATCTACATTTCAAAATTGCCTTTATTCTTCAGTAAAATAACATTTCTATGTACATGACAATGGAATTCTGCCAATAAATACAGCGGTATATACATCAGCTGGAAAGTTCCAGTGAAACGTAAAACAAAATATTGTTAAAATCATAAAAAATATTTCGCCACGTAGGGCGAAGGAGAGGCAGACAATAAAGCACGAGCGATACAAACGAAAATGTTTACCTACAGTATTGTAGACAGGGCAAGACATGATTCTATACTATGCACAAATTCCAATTAGGCATTACTACCATACTAAAGATTAAACATTAGGTACTAATTCACAGAAATGCAACAGTGATGCTACATTCAAAATTTACAACATATGTACAGAAGTATTCAGTGACAAGGGGAAATAACGCTAAATGTACTCAGAAGGGCATCTTGTTGCATTAAATTATACACACAATGACTAATATTTTAAAAAAATATTCAACATAATGAAGGGGACATTGCGTGGGCAGTAAACTGTGCAGAAGGAAGAATTATATACAACAACATAAAACCCAACATTATCGAAGAGAACATGGGAAACATATTGAGCTATCTTCAATGGCACATTAAAACAGAAAAATCACAAATAGCGAAGCACCAAAATTAATACGTAAAAACATGATTTGTTACAGTGAACGTGGGCGACAACAAAAATCCCACTTATAGGTTGAGATGTAACTGCAAATTGTGGATATGGAACCACCCAGCCGATCGGGCCCAAGTGGATTGAAAAACGCTATCGGTGTTTGTTGAGGCAGCACGAGAGTGCTCCATTTGGAGCGAGTGGTTAACCGTGCTAGGAAGCGTCTCCGAATGATAGCACTTGCCTCCTGAGGAGGTGGAATAAGAGCGGGGAAGCGTTGTTGAAGATGGAAAGCATAGACAGTGAACTTCACAAGAAGAAAAATATAACGGCACACAGGAGGCAAGTGAGTAGGTGGATGCTTTGTTTGGAGTAGCCAAGCATATGCAAGAAATGGTAACGATCGAGCACAAATTCGATCAGCAAGACGAAATGCTGTGTTTAGGACTGGCAGGAGAACGGGGCAGAATAGGTATTGATGTTGGACGTCGCTGACTTCAGGGCAAAAGGAGCACTGCGGAGAGGTGAGAAGGGTCATGCGAAACAGTACTGATGGGGCGGGGAGACGAAGGTGAAGAAATTGCCAATGGACATTGAGTTCAAGAGGGGAGGAAAGGGCAGAGGTAGATGCTGTCCAGATGGCGGGGAGAAGAGAAGGAGGAGCAGAATGAACAGAAAGTGGAAGTGCGGGAGGGGAAAGAAGAAGCCAATAAAAAGAAGAGGAGGAGAGAGAAGTAACTAGAACCGGGAGCTACGAATGAGGAGAAAGAACGGTAGGGAAAGAGGAGCAGAGGGGACCGAGAAGAGACCATCAGGTGAAGCGAGGAGTGGAAAGAGGCTCCAAGCGCTGTGCGAAGAAGAAGATATTCGTTAGCAAGAGTAATGGTTGGAGATAGAAACAGGGAAGAAGAGGTCTCCAGGTTAGATCAGAAGTTACGAGAGAACGGACAGTTATCACACCAGAGCGGATCCAATGAGGAAAGTAAAAGTAAGGGGAGGTTAGGAGGGTGAATAAGAGAAGAGAAGAAGAGGTTCATCTAGGAGATCAAGAGTTGAAGAAGGAAATGAACGGAGAAGAGGAGCGAACGAAAGAGAAGAAAGGCCCTCTCGCAGGACAGGAGGGAGGTGGGACGGGAGAAGAGAGTATGCATCCATCTTCAGAAACAGTAGGAAGGTGAAAGATGGGTCACGGAAAGAAGCTAGAACATTCAAGGTAGTGGTAAGGGACGGAACAGTTGAAGTGGCAAGGCGAATGAAATGAATAATGCGATGAGTTTTATAAAGGAAAGCTGGATGCCACCCAAAGAGGCTGGCAGATGAAGCGTGGCAGGTTTAACCCAGTGATGTGAAGACCAGATAAGCGGTTGCAGAGAGGAGGGGGGGGTTACAGCCCCCTACAGAATTGCCGTAAAGATATAGTTTTCAATTTAGAACTACCAAATTTGGTATATTATCTCATAGCGCTCTAACTTAGACGGTAGACGGTTTTTGGAACGGGTCAGGGGCCCGGTTGGTCAGAGCCCCCACACTACATTTCAAAATTGCCTTTATTCTTCTGTAAAATAACATTTCTATGTACATGACAATGGAATTCTGCCAATAAATACAGCGGTATATACATCAGCTGGAAAGTTCCAGTGAAACGTAAAACAAAATATTGTTAAAATCATAAAAAAACTTATTTCGCCACGTAGGGCGAAGGAGAGCAGACAATAAAGCACGAGCGATACAAACGAAAATGTTTACCTACAGTATTGTAGACAGGGCAAGACATGATTCTATACTATGCACAAATTCCAATTAAGCATTACTACCATACTAAAGATTAAACATTAGGTACTAATTCACAGAAATGCAACAGTGATGCTACATTCAAAATTTACAACATATATACAGAAGTATTCAGTGACAAGGGGAAATAACGCTAAATGTACTCAGAAGGGCATCTTGTTACATTAAATTATACACACAGTGACTAAAATTTTAAAAAAAATATTCAACAAAATGAAGGGGACATTGCGTGGGCAGTAAACTGTGCAGAAGGATGAATTATATACAACAACATAAAACCCAACATTATCGAAGAGAACATGGGAAACATGGTGAGCTATCTTCAATGGCACATTAAAACAGAAAAATCACAAATAGCGAAGCACCAAAATTAATACGTAAAAACATGATTTGTTACAGTGAACGTGGGCGACAACAAAAATCCCACTTATAGGTTGAGATGTAACTGCAAATTGTGGATATGGAACCACCCAGCCGATTGGGCCCAAGTGGATTGAAAAACGCTATCAGTGTTTGTTGAGGCAGCACGAGTGCTCCATTTGGAGGCGAGTGGTTAACCGTGCTAGGAAGCGTCTCCGAATGATAGCACTTGCCTCCTGAGGAGGTGGAATAAGAGCAGGGAAGCGTTGTTGAAGATGGAAAGCATAGACAGTGAACTTCACAAGAAGAAAAATGTAACGGCACACAGGAGGCAAGTGAGTAGGTGGATGCTTTGTTTGGAGTAGCCAAGCATATGCAAGAAATGGTAACGATCGAGCACAAATTCGATCAGCAAGACGAAATGCTGTGTTTAGGACTGGCAGGAGAACGGGGCAGAATAGGTATTGATGTTGGACGTCGCTGACTTCAGGGCAAAAGGAGCACTGCGGAGAGGTGAGAAGGGTCATGCGAAACAGTACTGATGGGGCGGGGAGACGAAGGTGAAGAAATTGCCAATGGACATTGAGTTCAAGAGGGAGGAAAGGGCAGAGGTAGATGCTGTCCAGATGGCGGGGAGAAGAGAAGGAGGAGCAGAATGAACAGAAAGTGGAAGTGCGGGAGGGGAAAGAAGAAGCCAATAAAGAGAAGAGGAGGAGAGAAAGTAACTAGAACCGGGGAGCTACGAATGAGGAGAAAGAACGGTAGGGAAAGAGGAGCAGAGGGGACCGAGAAGAGACCATCAGGTGAAGCGAGGAGTGGAAAGAGGCTCCAAAGCGCTGTGCGAAGAAGAAGATATTCGTTAGCAAGAGTAATGGTTGGAGATAGAAACAGGGAAGAAAGAGGTCTCCAGGTTAGATCAGAAGTTACGAGAGAACGGACAGTTATCACACCAGAGCGGATCCAATGAGGAAAGTAAAAGTAAGGGAGGTTAGGAGGGTGAATAAGAGAAGAGAAGAAGAGAGGTTCATCTAGGAGATCAAGAGTTGAAGAAGGAAATGAACGGAGAAGAGGAAGCGAACGAAAGAGAGAAAGGCCCTCCGCAGGACAGGAGGGAATTGGGACGGGAGAAGAGAGTATGCATCCATCTTCAGAAACAGTAGGAAGGTGAAAGATGGGTCACGGGAAGAAGCTAGAACATTCAAGGTAGTGGTAAGGGACGGAACAGTTGAAGTGGCAAGGCGAATGAAATGAATAATGCGATGTGTTTTATAAAGGAAAGCTGGATCAGGAAGCTGGATGCCACCCAAAGAGGCTGGCAGATGAAGCGTGGCAGGTTTAACCCAGTGATGTGAAGACCAGATGACGGAAGTTGAGAGGCGAGTGATGGTCATCATTTGTGACACGGGCACAACCGTCGACATCCAAGAGTATTCGCATAGAGAGATAAGTTGACGGCGACGAACAACGGCTGCTCGTTGACGGAACGATGTGAAAGGGCGGGCCTTACTCCAGTAGGCAGCAGTCCGTTGTATCCGGGAAGAAGAGCAGTCCAGGTGGCAGATGCAGAAGCCAAGGGCAATCCGACATACGCACCGAGGATCTTCTGTGTAGTGGCTGTCCACTGCGCACTCCAAGGAGCATCGGTGCGGGCAGCCCATGCCCGCACCATAAGCCAGTACTTTTAGTGGCATTCAGCGCTGCTCCAGATAATGCAACATACTGTTGATATACAGAATACAGGCGATCAAATTGAGATTCATCCCGGACGCAAAAGGTCACATCATCAGCATAGGCGGTGAAAATTATTCGATGATGACGAGTACTAGCCACTGTCGGCGGTAGGACATCCAGGAGTGATCTTCGGGCTGCTAACAGGAAAGGCTCAAAAGCGAGAGCGAATAGCGCTGGCCGGAGAGCGGACAACCTTGCCGGATGCCTCGCTTAAACGGAATTGGAGCGGTTAGAAATGTGGCCGCTCGAACATGGAAACTGGCGCCCTGATAAAGGGCCAAGAGTGCGGAAGAAAAGGTAGGAGGAAAGCCAAATTGTGAAAGGACAGCAGAGAGATAAAAATGAGAAACGTTATCAAAAGCGGACTTTTGATCCAGATTGAGAAAGGCAAGAGGTTCAGAAAAAGAAGCGAGCGAGGAAGTGAAGATGAAGGAGAAGAGAAACGTTAGTGGAAATAGTCCGACCAGGCACAGTGTATGTCTGGTCAGGAGAAATAACGAAAGAGAGAACAGAATTAAGACGACGGGATAAGAGTTTTGTATAGAACTTATAGTCAGTGTTTAGGATGGAGATAGGGCGCCAGTTTCCAAGATCAAGAGGTCACCCTTCTTAGGAAGGAGGATGATGTTTGCCAAAGTAAAGTCGGGCGGTAACGCAGGAGAGGAAAAAGCAGACGAGAAACACGCAGACAGAAAAGGCAGAAGGCACGGTAGAAAAGCACGATAAAAAGGACAGAGGAAGGCCGTCAGGTCCAGGAGCGGCATGAGGATTGAGAGTAGCGAACGCCTCGCGAGTTCGCGAAGAGAAAAGGAGAGAAAGAAGTGGATAAAGTAGAGGGGACCTGAGGAAGAGAGGAGAGAGAAGAGGAGAAGCTAATGAGGATGAAGACTGCAATTACCGCACTGTACTTGGCGATGAAATACTGTCTGGTGAAAGTGCATAGCTTCGATGGGTTCGAAGTGATGGAACCATCCTGGAGGCGAAGATGACGCAAAGATGTAGCAGAACGATGTTGAGATTCCAAGGCGGTTAAGTAATCGTGAGAATCAGCTGTAGGGGAGAGATGCAAGAAATGCATCCTGCAGGATGCATCGGATGCGCGAGGAAGAAGCAAGCGTGGAGATCTGCCAGATAGCCGGTATTGCGGATCATCAAGAGAGCATCGACAATAGAGCACGTAGATTCGCAATTTTCATATCGCTCTCATTCCGAGAGGCATGGGAGTAGCGCCGTACAAAAAGGACCAAGTCATGTTTGACACTGAGCCACAGTTGCATCGCGTCGGACGTAGTATCAAGAAGGAGCTGACGACTTCGGAGGAACTCACGCACAGCAACACAAAATTGTTGATCATCCAGGAGCGAGTCCGGAAAAGTCCATACTCGTTGAGTCCTTGAAGGTGAAGGCGAAACACACACCGACAGACTGACAATACTGTGGTCTGAAGCGGCGGAAGGATGATGGGCAGCAGCTGCGATCGGCGGGAGAAGAGCAGTCGAAACATAAAATTTATCCAACCGTGCTGCCGTAGTGCTGCCATGGATGGAAGAGCGCCAGGTAAAGAGATTTCCGACGGGTGTAGATGCCGGAACGCATCAACCAATTGAAAATCATCAACTAGCTGGGAAATCTGTAATACACGTTGTCTGCGGTATTCTCCAACGGTTGAATTGCGGTCAAGGGCCGGCAACAACGTACAATTGAAATCTCCGCCGATGAGAATATATTCAGACGGTGGGATGCATGACAGCTCTGTACGGACTGTGGAGAGAAGATCAGGTAGCAGACGTTCATCACAGGGGACATATATGTTAAAAACATGATAGGTCACGTTTTCAATGCAAAAGACAACGACCTGGAGGTTGTCCACATGTAAGGCACGAATCACTGGCGTCGAAATCAGAGGGAGTAGGCGGTGATGGATCCCAAGTGCAAGGCCACCATTCCGTCCAACTCGATAAGCATGGTGAAAATCGTGGGCCAAGCCCGCCAACGAGAGAACAAAGTGGTAGCAGAGCAATTGGTCTCTTGGAGCAAGAAGAAGATCTGCGTGTAGAGGCGCCAAGTCCTCATACACTAGAGCATTTCTAGGAGAAGCAGAGAACCCTCTGCAGTTAAGTGTGATCACCTTGAATCGGTAGGTCCTCCCCAGGTCGACACGCACGTGCGCTGGAATCTGTTATTTTCTTCGCTTGCTTCTTCATTCTGTCAACACTAAATTTGAGATCGGGATAGGAAAGCACAAGATTTCGATACACAGATATCACACTAGAAACTTGGGTTAGAACAGTAGGAAGATCAAGCAAATGACGTGCAACAAACTGATTAAAGAATCCAGGATGTTTATGAGAGCATAATACTTCATATATTTTATGAAGAGAAAGCGGACCTACCGGTATATCCGCCTTCGCTTCAGCTAGGTATCGGAGAAAAGAATCTAGGGAAAGCACTGGGGGTGGAGTCTTAGAACCTGGAATCACAGCAGGGTGTCGACTTGTTCGTGGCGAAGTACGACGTTGAGAGGAGGAGCGGGAAGATGAGTCAACAGAACGACCTCTTGCAGCACCGGTGCGAGAGGAGCGGAGTCTGCGGAGCACTCCAGGACTCCCGTAGAGCAGGCTTGCTGGTAGTTGTAGGGTCAGAGTGATTGCCAGAAGAGTCACTAGCAGTAGGGCAGTCCATGTCAGTAACTGTACTTGGAGTGTCTTCATCCGATGGAGGATGAAGGTCAGCAGTCAGGTCAGCTGGAGCTGCAAGGAACGTGGGCGGAGCTGTCGGTACCAGATGAGGAAAGTCCTCTGTCAACAATTGTGGGGGCAGGACCCCGTGGAGGAAGGCCCGATGGCAGAGCAGGTTGATGAAGTTCTGAAGACACCTCCGTAGAAACGGTAGGGGTGGACGACACAGGGCTGTCACAGTGACTTTTGGTCCCGAAGACTGAGGTACAGCAGGGCGGCGGAAGCACTCACTACGTTGATGGCCATACGCCTTACAAGTCTGACAATGAAAGGAGGTTAAAACGTCGATGCGTCGGACTTGATCTCCGCATTTTACAGTGAAGAGAGTAGGAAAAGACTTGATATGTTCATCCGAAGAGAATACTACTCGCGCAACTCGTCGGGCACTTTCAATCGAACGATCATCCTCGTCCTTTGGAGCAGCGGAGTGTGTGGTAATGTTACCCACAACACGACCGGATTGCATAAGAAAAGCACAAAGCATAGCATCTGTGACTTCAGGATGTACTGGGTACATCGAGACCGTTACTGGTCTCTGGGCGACAGGCTCAGGAAATAATTGGTGATCACCAACAACCAGCCCAGTCTGTAAGACAGAGGTAGCATCTGCCGCATGAAAAAATAAACAATGACACTCGGCCCTCTGCGCGACATATGACGTATCGCTGACGGAGAGAACTTTTGTTTTAGAGCAGTTGAGTACATTTTGAGTGGTGTGTCGCAGCGCCTCAAAGCACACACCCAACTCAGTAGCCGTGGTGAAAGAAGTACCTGCTGGAGAATCCACTGGAATTTCGAGCACAACCTCATTACCAGAGCGACGGACATGAGGTTTTAAAGCTGCGGCTTCGCTCGCATGGAATTAGACTTGGGCTGAAGCCTTTGGGAAGTTACCGCTGAAGAATAGGAACGCAGGAGCAGTAGAAGTGGAGGTTGAAGGCAGAGGAGCACCGCCATCCATTGAAGGCAGAGGAGCATCGCCATCCATTGAAGGCAGAGGAGCACCGTCATCCATAGTGTCCATGACGTCATCTGTCACTATATGAGAAGCAGCTGGGGCAAGAGCTGTAATAGTGACGTCAGGGGAGGAAAACGATACGCCGCCAACGGCTGACGTCGACCCGGTGGGCAACGTGACAACGCCACCGCTGGGCAAAGTGCCGTGATCACCGGAAGTGATGTCAGGGTTGACAACACCACCGGATGACACCATTTAATGGCGCCGAGATAACTAGGCTTCTACCAGCTCGGTAGGAATTTTAAACACGACGATAAGAAATGAAAAAAGGCACTCACCACTTCGGGAGATGTCCGAAACGAATCACCAAACCTTTATAGTGGAGGTAAGCACAAACCTAGTAATCCTAGTAGCCTAAATACCTGAAATACAAACAAAACTCACGGAGCACAATCTACAGTTTTCAATTCAGAACCATTAAGTATGGTATCATGAAACTCTAACTTAGACACTAGACACTTTTTGGAAGGGGTTAGAGCCCGGGGGTGAAAGCCCCTCACCTCATGAAAATTTCGTAAAATCAACAGTTTTCAATTTAGAACCACCAAATCTGGTATACTATCTCATGGTACTCTAACTTAGACGCTAGACGGCTTTTGAAAGGGGTTGGAGCCCGGAGGTCAGAGCCCCCCCCTAAAAAAATCGTAAAATCTACAGTTTTCAATTTAGAACCACCAAATTTGGTATACTATCTCGTGGTACTCTAACTTAGACGGTAGACCATTTTTGGATCGGGTCAAGGCCCCGGGGGTCAGAGCCCCCGCCCCATAATTTTTTTTCGTAAAATCTACAGTTTTCACTTCAGAACCCTCAAATATGGTATCATGAAACTCTAACTTAGACGCTAGACGGTTTTTGGAAGAGGTTGGAGCCCGGGGTGAGAGCCCCCCTGCTCATAAAAATTTCGTAATATCTACAGTTTTCAATTTAGAACTATCAAATTTCAAATTTGGTATACTATCTCATGGTATTCTAACTTCGACGGTAGACTGCTTTTGGAACGGGTCAAGGCCCGGGGGTCAGAGCCCCACACATAAAAAATTTTCTTAAAAACTACAGTTTTCAATTCAGAACCACCAGATCTGGTATACTATCTCATGGTACTCTAACTTAGGCGCTAGACGATTTTTTGAAGGGGTTGCAGCCCAGGGGATAACAGCCCCTTTCATAAAAAAATCGTAAAATCTAGTTTTCAATTTAGAACCACCAAATTTGGTATACTATCTTATGGTACTCTAACTTAGACGATCGACGGTTTTGGAACGAGCCAAGGCCCGGGGGTCAGAGCCTCCCCCACCCCCCCACATAGAACATTTTCTTAAAAACTACAGTTTTCAATTCAGAACCACCAAATCTGGTATCATGAAACTCTAACCCAAACACTAGACGGTTTTTGGAAGGGGTTAGAACCGGGGTGAGAGCCCCCCTCCTCATAATAAAATTGTAAAATCTACAGTTTTCAATTTAGAACAATCAAATTTGGTATACTATCTCATGGTTATCTAACTTAGACAGGTGACGGTTTTTGGAAGGGGTCGGGGCCCGGGTCAAGGGAGCCCCATACAAAATTTTCGTAAAAAGTTCCGTTTTTACTCTTAAGAATACCCTATGTACGTTCTAAGGTGCTCTTTGGCCCTATGAGGGCCTTGCACCATAAACCATCAACCAACCAACCTATGGTCTAAGTTACAGACTGTAGATAACAATAAAATGCAAAAATATGTGTTTAATGGTGTATTAAAAACACAAATCAATATAGTTTAGCTTTCACTACCAACGAACAGCTTATCATGAAGAAATATAATGTAATGTAAATAGAGAGTTCCAGATATTCAAAATTCAAAACGGTAAGAAAAGATAATCAATGCCAATGTGAAGTCGAAAGCAATCGACATCACATAGGTACATTGCATTTCTGTGTCGCGGGATTCACAGAAGCACACGCCAGATGTACGGCAGTTCTATTGGTGTCTCCTAGAAGGTAAGTATTCCCATTCCTTTTTCTTTCTTTTTTGTTTCACAAAATAAAATTAACTAAATCAAAAACTTTAAAATAAGTTTACTGGAAAATTGCAGGAATATCTTTTTCATTCATTAACTTTCACCCGCTGAACTTGGTGATTCCACAAATAGTAATATGTACCTGGCAAATAACTGGTATCTCTGCTAGTACAAATTATATTAATGATTTCTTTGCGTCCAGTTCAATCTAGTATGTCCATAAGGGCATTTAGGGCTGTATGAAAAATACATTTCAATGTGTACCGCAACGGCGGCGGAGTGATCTAGGGGCTGGCTTCTGACCACTTGTCAAGAAGGATCCTGGTTCAAATCCCGGTGAGTCATGGACGTTGTGATTGACTTCTGGCACTGGCTGTCCCCCTTCCCAGAAACCAGTGGCCCAAAATTGAGAACGTCCAACTGCTTATAGCCCACTGAATTGATCACGGTGGTCCTTAAACCCCAATTAAAAAAAAAAAAAAAAAAAAGATTGCGACGTATCCATTGCTATTTGTTATGGAATCGAACAAAAAGTATGTTTTTGATATCAACATGTCCACTTCCATGTAAGATGGCCATAAAATGTTAGGGGACCGTACAAAATTGCACTTTTGTTTTCACCTTGTCAGCGCTTCGGTATATGGTTGAAGTATACGTATATATAGTTGGGCCATTTCAGCACGTAGTTTGGTTTATATAGAATATAAAGATAATGTTACATTTTTACTCAGCTACAACACATTAATCTCAAAGGCTATTTCTTGAAATCTTTAATCCGCCATGCTCATATTCACAACGTTAACATAACATGTCAAGTTATTAATGTTGCAGTTTTACTCTGTCACAAAACTTTAGTTACAAGACCTTAGGCATAACCTTTTTTTAGGAATTTTTAGTCCAACGTATTCATAAGGTTTTGTTAACGTGCCAAGGTTATGGTACTGCGTTTTGACTGAGGCACAAAAATTAATAAACAGGCCTTAAGCCTTTTTATCAGTTTTCAATCAACCGTGCTCATATACATAAAATTTTCAGAGAATGTCAAGTTTATTGTGTTGCGCATTTACTTGAGTACAAAACTATAAACAGCCATTAACTTTCACCCGCTGAACTTGGCGATTCCTCAATTCATCCATTAACAAGTCTTTTAAGTGATTGTACGCTATGGTCATAGTGATAATGTTTGATGACAAGTCAGGTTAATGATGTTGCACTTATTAAAGACTTAAAAAGGTGTAGAGGGTAATAATTATTATTTGAAGCCTAAGTAAAAGCTCATTTTAAACTTGACTTGTCATGAAATCCTTATGAATATGGCCATTTATTTTATTTTGTACATTTTACATAGCGTGTGCATTTTTTTAATGTTTTGGCATTTGTTTTATTTTGTGTTGTACTTGTTACATAGCGTTTCGCATTTTTGTAATGCTTGTGACTAGTGATTGCATTTTGAATTTTTATTTGTTTCACATTTTGGATTATTTTTGACATTTTATGTTTTTGACATGCTATTTTGAAAATTTTGCCTTTTTTAATTTTGCGTTGTGTTTTACATTTTTGCATCTTAGGCGGAATTACATTCTTGAAAAATTCAAAATACAAGTTAGCAAAAGGTATAATTCAATTAATGAAAAATACCAGCACATTTTAGTAAAGGGTAGAATTATAAGAAATTCCTCTTAAAAAGTCCAGCAAGTTAGCATTGTCTCTGTGCACCAAAGAAGTTAGAATTCCTTTTTACCTTGCCAGCGTTTCTCTTCTGGGGGGATTTGTTGGAATCTGTGCTATCACTCTTTCGATTTTAGCCATAGTTGTTCTCTGCTATGTGCTCTTTCGCATTCGCAATTTCACTGATTATTTTGTACAGTCACCGTTTTTTCTCTCCCAGAATTGTATTCCAGCGTCTGTCCAGTCCTTCAAGTTTGTTTTGTGTTCTGGGAAAGCCAAAACAATTGTTTTCACTTACTGACCAAATTGTTGGTGGGAAAAGCGGAGGGCTTCTGCTTCCACGAAATTGTCCAAGAACATAATTTTCCTCAAACCACTGAACTACAGAATCTGCACATTCTAGTAAAATTGATTTCACTTCTTCAAAAGCAGCTGGAATTTCATCAGATGAAAAAAATGCCAGTGCTTGAAAATGTCTGACTTTGAGAGCAAACTCACTGTTTTCCCTACATTCCGAGGCTATGCCAGAGGATGGATATTCCTCAGCACATTTTTTCCGAGATGAAACCAACAACATTTGTGTGTGCTGCTTCCAAATTCCTTTTTAGCAGCATTATAACGGTAGCTATTTCAAAATCTATTATTATGCGTATATTGTGGTGCAAGCTGAATATCATAGTCTGATGCATAGTCTTGTAAATCCTGCAAAAATACTGTATAATAGTATTATATTCTTTATACTTGCTGGAAAGTAACCCATATACTAGTGGGACAAGTCTGTTCTGGATTCGTTTCAACTATAGCATGAATGGTATATAATTGCCTAAAAGGGTTGGACAAGTTTCAAATGTCCCATCCATAATCCAGAGGGGTGCTTCTTTAAGCTTTCGTAAATTATTCTCTGTTAAAAATAAAATAATTCTTTGATCTCCAAATGTGCTATCTCTGCCAAGAAATTTTGCAGCATCTCCACCTGTAAATTTATTGGGGCATCGATCCCTTCTGAAGTCGTAGGCTCAGCAGGCATGTCTTCTCTTCGTATTCGTTTTACAACTTGCCTTAGTGCATCCATATTAGGCATGTAAGCTGCATTTACTGTAGCCATTGATGTTGTCACGGTTTGAATAATTTCTGCAGGGGCTTCGTCCGTATTTCTTGCTCGTTCTTTTACTTGCGCTCTTGCAACAGCAACATCACTTTTCTCCGGTCTTGGAGCATGATTATGTGGTTTCTCATTGCGCATCCTGTGTTCATCTCCAATAAGAATAGTACTAGCAAAGCCAGTACAATTTCCATAATTTCTTTCAATACAGTGACAATACCGTAAATCACCCCGCACTCTGTTATGACAAAATAAATACCCTTTACATTTCAGCAAATCATTTTCTTTTTGTGAGTTAACTATTTATGTTGCATTATTCATCTGCATAGTGCCTTTGGAAAACAATGCACTTTCTCTTTCCAAAATATTTAGAATGATATATTTCCACTATTATCACTTGACAACGCACAACAATGGTTTCAACAAGCACGTTCCCCGTTCGTCAGTCAACTACGAACTGATGAGCAACCATTCAATAAAACACCCAGAATACAGACCATCACGTGAAGCTTGTTCCTCCAGTTAAGGTTTAAGTGAAGTTCAAGATTTTTGTACCTGCGATCACAAGAAGTGGTTAAGTTTAAGGATCGGCATCTTATTTTTTGTTTTTCCAAAACGCAGAGGTACATGTATTTTACAGAAGGGACGCTCCAAACGGGATATCAACAGATGCGAAGAACCCGGGTGCCAGGTTCCGGAGGCGGCAGCAGGCGCGGACTGGGCAGCTGTACTCTGGGCCGGTGGCGTCATGCTAATTCTCAAAAATAAATTCAAATTTTTTCTTTGCTGCACCATGCGTATGAAAGAAAATTGTTATACTGAAAAGACAATTTGTTTACCCCGTAACGTATTAAACAAAACCTACGTCCCTACGTGCCAAATGGTCTGTAAGCCAAACACAGTTTTTCATGCAACACCTTCCCCCGACTTTCTAAGTTCAGATCTGTCTCGTTCGACTTATTTCCTGTAACGCCCCTATCTTTCGCTAATTGCAGTTAATTGCCGTGAAATTGGTGTTTTACGTTGGGGTGTATTGCCGTGTGTCCTGAAGACTATACTGAAAGCGGTGAACCCTAGGGAAAACGCATTCCATCAAAAGCAACAGAAATCCAATGTCAGAGCAAAACTTTGTTCGTTAGCATTACATCCAAGCAATTTAGGCGAAGTTAGGAAGTGTGTTTTTCTACTACGACACCAGAAGATTGTCGTGAATTCTCAGGCAATTACGATACAGATGTGTCCTCAAGACTTCTCTTTCAAGACGTCCAAAGGCTGGCACTAGGGGATGGGGAAGGATACAGTGCGGATGATCTTTTTGTTGCAGTTAGAAATTCCTAAGCTCATTCTTCCTTAAAACTTTGCCTGGTTACCAGTAAGTACTGTCTCATGCCTCAACCATTGCACAGATTTGCTGTTTTTGTTCTCATTCTTTGAGTTAACAGCGGGAAAATATCTGAACTGCGTTGTTTCAGTTGGAAATATATTTTTTTACTTCAGCAACAGGGCTTCACGTATAATTGCAAAGTATTTCGATAGAATAAACATACCTTACATAAAGAGTTTGCATGAGAAAATAGATTAATAATAAGGAAAATATTCTAAAACCAAGAAAAGAAATTGCGGAGCCGAAAAAGCTAGGTAGAGGAAACAAAAGGCTCTAAGAAACAGTTCATATTTAAAGAAACCTGTAGTCGCTTAATGAGTAAGTGGTATAAATCAATGCAAAATCATGTGCTGTATTTGAAAAAAAAATTATAAGCAAGTAGGCATCGCGACTGTCTGCAGTTTCCCCTTTTCATCCTGTCGACATTACAACCACCACAGAAAAGAAAATAACAAAAACATAACAAAAACACCCATACAAAGTAAAATGCCCAAAACATAGAAACAAGTAACCACACAAAATGAAATGCCCAAAACATTAAAAAAACTGCAACCACACAAAATAAAATACCCAAAACATGGTAAGAAATTCTGTTAAAAGCACAATGAAGGTAAACGATAGGAGAAATATATGTTTTTAAAACTTAATACAAGTGTCAAAACTGAAATAAAAAGAAAGAAAAAAGAAATATTCCAAATTTCATTGTTACTTTAGATATTTTGACCTGTTGACATTTTGTAAACTGCACTTGCACTCGGTCAAAAATTTTTACTTACAATGACTCTTTAGTAACTTTTAATAGCTGTGGTCATATTTATAAGGTTTGCATAACAAATCAAGTTAATTATGTTGCGCTTTCACTTAGGCACCAAATACTAATTATTGGCCGCTAGGCCTAGGCCTTTTAAATAATTTTTGATAAGTGTAACACTCTTAAATTGATTTGTTATGCAAACCTCATATGATCACAGCATTATAAAAATCACTAAAAATGCATATGCCTAGGTCTCAGGCGTATCTATTAATGCTTTGTGCTCGAGTAACATTTCAACAGAATTCACTTTATTTTCTATGAAAACTATATAAATATCAGCTCGGAAGACTGAAAACTATCAAACAGCCCTAGGCCTAGGGTCTGCTTAATAGCTTCAACCTCAGTAAAGCACATTGCTAAAATCTTGGACTTCTATGCAAACCTTATGAAAATTAGCACGGCAGACTGAAAATTACTAAACAGACCCAGTCCCAGGGCTTTCTAATTATTGTTTTGTACCTGACTGAAAGTGTAACATTATCTTTAGTTCTTACTAGCAGGGGTACCCGGTATTTCCCAGGTAAATATTACTATTTGTAAAATCACCAAGTTCAGCGGGTGAAAGTTAATGAATGAAAAAGCTATTTCCGTAGAATTTCCAGGAAACTTATTTTAAATCTTTTGATTTAGTTAATTTAATTATACGAAGCAAAAAAGAATTTACATTATTTACATTACATTGTATTTCTGCCTGATAAGGCACCCGTTGGTGGTGAAAGCTAACGTTTATTAATTTGTGTTTTTAATACACCATTAACGGATATTTTTTCACTTTATTGTTATCTACGGCCTCTAACCGTGGGGTAATGGAGTGCTGTATTGGGATGCAGTTCTTAAGAGTAAAAAATGTAATTTTTACCAAAATTTTGAATGGGCCCCTTCACACCGGGCACCGACCCTTTCCGTCTGCGGTTTAAGTTAGAATACAATGAGGTAGTGTACCAAATTTGGTCGTTCTAAATTGGAAACTGTAGATTTTACAAAAATAGGTATGGTGGGCACTGACCCCTGGCTCCAACCGTTTCCCCAAACCGTCTACCGTCTAAGTTAGAGTACCATGATATAGTATACCAAATTTGGTGGTTCTAAATTGAAAACTAGATTTTACGATATTTTGTGGGGGGGGGGGGTCAGAACCCCGCGTTCCAACCCTTTCCCAAAACCGTCTACAGTCTAAGTTAGAATACCGTGAGATAGTATACCGAATTTGATGGTTCTGAATTGAAAACTGTAGGTTTACGGAAATTGTGCTCCGTGAGTTTTGTTTGAATATCAAGTATTTCGGCTACTAGGATAACTGAGTTTGTGCTTACCTCCACTATAAAGGTGTTTGGTGATTCGTTTCGGACATCTCCCAAAGTGGTGAGTGCCTTTTTTTTGTTTCTTATCGTCGTGTTTACAATTCCTACCGAGCTGGTAGAAGCCTAGTTATCTCGGCGCCATTAAAATGGCATCATCCGGTGGTGTTGTCAGCCCTGACATCACTTCCGGTGATCACGGCACTTTGCCCAGCGGTGGCGTTGTCACGTTGCCCTCCGGGCCGACGTCAACCGTTGGCGGCGTATCGTTTTCCTTCCCTGACGTCACTATTACAGCTCTTGCCCCAGCTGCTTCTCATATAGTGACAGATGACGTCATGGACACTACGGATGACGGTGCTCCTCTGCCTTCATTGGATGGTGGCGCTCCTCTTCCTTCAACCTCCACTTCTAATGCTCTTCGCTCCTATTCTTCAGCGGTAACTTCCCAAAGGCTTCAGCCCAAGTCTAATTCCATGCGAGCCGAAGCCGCAGCTTTAAAACCTCATGTCCGTCGCTCTGGTAATGAGGTTGTGCTCGAAATTCCAGTGGATTCTCCAGCAGGTACTTCTTTCACCACGGCTACTGAGTTGGGTGTATGCTTTGAGGCGCTGCCGGATACACCACTCAAAATGTACTCAACTGCTCTAAAACAAAAGTTCTCTCCGTCAGCGATACGTCATATGTCGCGCAGAGGGCCGAGTGTCATTGTTTATTTCTTTCATGCGGCAGATGCTACCTCTGTCTTACAGACTGGGCTGATTGTTGGTGATCACCAATTATTTCCTGAGCCTGTCGCCCAAAGACCAGTAACGGTCTCGATGTACCCAGTACATCCTGAAGTCACAGATGCTATGCTTTGTGCTTTTCTTATGCAATCCGGTCATGTTGTGGGTAACATTACCACACACTCCGCTGCTCCAAAGGATGAGGATGATCATTCGATTGAAAGTGCCCGACGAGCTGCACGAGTAGTATTCTCTTCGGATGAACATATCAAGACTTTTCCTACTCTCTTCTCTGTAAAATGCGGAGACCAGACCTGACGCATCGACGTTTTAACCTCCTTTCATTGTCAGACTTGTAAGGCGTATGGCCATCAACGAAGTGAGTGCTTTTGCCGCCCTGCTGTACCTCAGTCTTCGGGACCAAAAGTCACTCGTGACAGCCCTGTGTCGTCCACCCCTACCGCTTCTAAGGATGTGTTTTCAGAACTTCATCAACCCGCTCTACCATCGGGCCCTCCTCCATGGGGTCCTGCCCCACAATTGTTGACAGAGGACTTTCCTCATCTGGTGCCGACTGCTCCACCCACGTTCCTTGCTGCTCCAGCTGACCTGACTGCTGACCTTCATCCTCCGTCGGATGAAGACACTCCAA
Organism: Macrothele yani; assembly: GCA_039090855.1. Lineage (NCBI taxonomy): Eukaryota > Metazoa > Arthropoda > Arachnida > Araneae > Macrothelidae > Macrothele > Macrothele yani. The sequence goes on along the minus strand of CM076993.1, from coordinate 75,946,420 downwards.
GTACAGTTACTGACATGGACTGCCCTACTGCTAGTGACTCTTCTGGCAATGACTCTGACCCTACAACTACCAGCAAGCCTGCTCGACGGGAGTCCTGGAGTGCTCCGCAGACTCCGCTTCCTCCTCGCACCGGTGCTGCAAGAGGTCGTTCTGTTGACTCATCTTCCCGCTCCTCCTCTCAACGTCGTACTTCGCCATGAACAAGTCGACATCCTGCTGTGATTCCAGGTTGTTCTAAGTCTTCACCACCAGTGCTTTCCCTAGATTCTTTTCTCCGATACCTAGCTGAAGCGAAGGCGGATATACTGGTAGGTCCGCTTTCTTTTCATAAAATATATGAAGTATTATGCTCTCATAAACATCCTAGATTTTTTAATGAGTTTGTTGCACGTCATATGCTTGATCTTCCTACTGTTCTAACCCAAGTTTCTAGTGTGACATCTGTGTTTTGAAATCTTGTGCTTTCCTATCCCGATCTCAAATTTAGTGTTGACAGAATGAAGAAGCAAGCGAAGAAAATAACAGATTCCAGCGCATGTGCGTGTCGACCTGGGAAGGACCTACCGATTCAAGGTGGTCACACTTAACTGCAGAGGGTTCTCTGCTTCTCCTAGAAATGCTCTAGTGTATGAGGACTTGGCGCCTCTACACGCAGATCTTCTCTTGCTCCAAGAGACCAATTGCTCTGCTACCACTTTGTTCTCTTGTTGGCGGGCTTGGCCCTACGATTTTCACCATGCTTAGAGTTGGACAGAATGGTGGCCTTGCACTTGGGATCCATCACCGCCTGCTCCCTCTGATTTCAACGCCAGTGATTCATGCATTACATGTGGACAACCTCCAGGTTGTTGTCTTTTGCATTGAAAACGTGACCTATCATGTTTTTAACATATATGTCCCCTGTGATGAGTGTCTGTTACCTGATCTTTTCTCCACACTCCGTACAGAGCTGTCATGCATCCCACCATCTGAATATATTCTCATCGGCGGAGATTTCAATTGTACGTTGTTGCCGGCCCTTGACCGCAATTCAACCGTTGGCGAATACCGCAGGCAACATGTATTACAGATTTCTCAGCTAGTTGATGATGCGTTCTGGCATCTACACCCGTCGGAAATCTCTTTTACCTGGCGCTCTTCCATCCATGGCAACACGGCTGGATAAATGTTATGTTTCAACTGCTCTTCTCCCGTCGATCGCAGCTGCTGCCCATCATCCTTCCGCCGTTTCAGACCACAGTATTGTCAGTCTGTCGGTGTGTGTTTCGCCTTCACCTTCAAGGACTGAACGAGTATGGACTTTTCCGGACTCGCTCCTGGATGATCAACAATTTTGTGTTGCAGTACGTGAGTTCTTCCGAAGTCTTCAGCCCCTTCTTGATACTACGTCATACGTGATGCAACTGTGGCTCAGTGTCAAACATGACTTGGTCCTTTTTGTACGGCGCTACTGCCATGCCTCTCGGAATGAGTGCGATATGAAAATTGCGAATCTACGTGCTCTATTGTCGATGCTCTCTCTTGATGATACGCAATACCCCGGCTATCTGGCAGATCTCCACGCTTTGCTTCTTTCTCGCGCATCCTATGCAGCCTGCAGGATGCATTTCCTGCATCTCTCCCCTACAGCTGATTCTCACGATTACTTAACCGCCTTGGAATCTCAAATCATTCTGCTACATCTTTGCGTCATCTTCGCCTCCAGGATGGTTCCATCACTTCAAACCCATCGAAAGCTATGCACTTTCACCACCAAGTACAATGCGGTAACGCAGTCTTCATCCTCATTAGCTTCTCCTCTTCTCTCCTCTCTTCCTCAGGTCCCCTCTACTTTATCTACTTCTTTACTCTCCCCTTTCTCTCTTCGCGAACTCTGTGAGGCGTTCGCTACTCTCAATCCTCATGCCGCTCCTGGACCTGACGGCCTTCCTCTGTCCTTTTATAGTGCTTTTCTACCGTGCCTTCTGCCTTTTCTGTCTGCGTGTTTCTCGTCTGCTTTTTCCTCTCCTGCGTTACCGCCCGACTCTACTTTGGCACACGTCATCCTCCTTCCTAAGAAGGGTGACCTCTTGGATTTTGGAAACTGGCGCCCTATCTCTATCCTAAACACTGACTATAAGTTCTATACAAAATTCTTATCCCGTCGCCTTAATTCTGTTCTCTCTTTCGTTATTTCTCCCGACCAGACATACACTGTGCCTGGTCGGACTATTTCCACTAACGTTTCTCTTCTCCTTCATCTTCACTTCCTCGCTCGCTCTTTTTCTGAACCTCTTGCCTTTCTCAATCTGGATCAAAAGTCCGCTTTTGATAACATTTCTCACTTTTATCTCTCTGCTGTCCTTTCACGATTTGGCTTTTCTCCTGCCTTTTTCTTCCGCTCTCTTGGCCCTTTATCAGGGCGCCAGTTTCCATGTTCGAACGGCCACATTTCTAACCGCTCCAATTCCATTTAAGCGAGGCATCCGGCAAGGATGTCCACTCTCTGGCCAGCTATTCGCTCTCGCTTTCGAGCCTTTCCTGTTAGCAGCCCGAAGATCTCTCCTGGATATCCTACCGCCAACAGTGGCTAGTACTCGCCATCATCGGATAATTTTCACCGCCTATGCTGATGATGTGACCTTTGCGTCCGGGATGAATCTCAATTTGATTGTCTATATTCTGTATATCATCAGTATGTCGCTATCTCTGGAGCTGCACTGAATGCCACTCAAAGTACTGGCTTATGGTGTGGGGCATGGGCTGCACGCATCGATGCTCCTTGGGGTGCGCAGTGGACGTCCACGACACAGAAGATCCTTGGTGCGTATGTCGGATTGCCCTTGGCTTCTGCATCCGCCACCTGGACTGCTCTTCTTCCCCGGATACGAGCTGCTGCCTACTGGAGTAAGGCTCGCCCTTTTACATCGTTCCGTCAACGAGCAGCCGTTGTTCGTCGACAACTTATCTCCCTATGCGAATACTCTTGGATGTCGACGGTTGTGCCCATGTCACAAATGATGACCATCACTCGCCTCTCAACTTCCGTCATCTGGTCTTCACATCACTGGGTTAAACTTGCCACGCTTCATCTACCAGCCTCATTAGGTGGCATCCAGCTTCCTGATCCAGCTGTCCTTTATAAAACACATTGCATTATTCATTTCATTCGCCTTGCCACTTTAACTGTTCCGTCCCTTACCACTACCTTGAATGTTCTAGCTTCTTCCCGTGACACATCTTTCACCTTCTTACTGTTTCTGAAGATGGATGCATACTCTCTTCTCCCGTCCGACTTCCCTCCTGTCCTGCGAGAGGGCCTTTCTCTCTTTCGTTCGCTTCCTCTTCTCCATTCATTTCCTTCTTCAACTCTTGATCTCCTAGATGAACCTCTCTTTTTCTCTTCTCTTATTCACCCTCCTAACTTCCCTTACTTTTACTTTCCTCATTGGATCCGCTCTGGTGTGATAACTGTCCGTTCTCTCGTAACTTCTGATCTAACCTGGAGACCTCTTTCTCCAATGTTTCTATCTACAACCATTATTCTTGCTAACGAATATCTTTTCCTTCGCACAGCGCTTTGGAGCCTCTTTCCACTCCTCGCTTCCCCTGATGGTCTCTTCTCGGTCCCCTCCGCTCCTCTTTCTCTACCGTTCTTTCTCCTAATTTGTAGCTCCCGGTTCTAGTTACTTCTATATCCTCCTCTTCTCTTTATTGGCTTCTTCTTTCTAATCCCACACTTCCACTTTCTGTTCAGTCTGCTCCTCCTTCTCTTCTCCCTGTCATCTGGATAGCCTCTACCTCTCCCCTTTCCTCCCCTCTTGAACTCAATGTCCATTGGCAATTTCTTCACCTTCGTCTCCCCTCCCCATCAGTACTATTTCGCATGACCCTTCTCACCTCTTTACAGTGCTCCTTTTGCCCTGAAGTCAGCGACGTCCAACATCAATACCTATTCTGCCCCGTACTCCTGCCAGTCCTAAACACAGCATTTCGTTTTGCTGATTGAATTTGTGCTCGATCGTTACCATTTCTTGCATATGCTTGGCTACTCCAAACTAAGCATCCACCTACTCACTTGCCTCCTGTGTGCCGTTACATTTTTCTTCTTGTGAAGTTCACTGTATATGCTTTCCATCTTCAACAACGCCTCCCTGCTCTTACTCCACCTCTTCAGGAGGCAAGTACTATCATTCGGAGACACTTCGTAGCACGGTTAACCACTCGTCTCCGAATGGAGCACTCTCGTGCTGCCTCAACAAACACCGATAACGTTTTTCAATCCACCTGGGCCCAATCGGCTGGGTGGTTCCATATCCACAATTTGCAGCTACATCTCAACTTATAGGTGGGATTTTTTGTCGCCCACGTTCACTGTCACAACTCATGATTTTACGTATTAATTTTGGTGGTATGAGGCTCCTAGGTGGAGTCTCCTTTTCACCCACATGGTTTGCTATTTGTGATTATTCTGTTTAATGTGCTTATTGGAGATAGCTCACTATGTTTCCCATGTTCTCTTCGATAATGTTGTATTTTATTATGTTGTATATAATTCTTTCTTCTGCACAGTTTACTGCACACACAATGTCCCCTTCATTATGTTGAATATATTTTGGAATTTTATTGCTCCTGTGTGTATAATTTAATGTAAGAAGATGCTTTTCTGAGTACATTTAGCGATTCTCCCCCTTGTCACTGAATACTTCTGAACATATGATGTAAATTTTGAGTGCAGCATCACTGTTACATTTCTGTTTCATGAGAAGCTGCCCTTCTGGGTATGTTTTGCGGCTTTCTTCCTTGTCACTGTATTGTTCTGTACATATCATATGACACTTATGCATTGCATTACTGTTCGATTTCTGTTTTTTTTTGTAAAGTTGCCCTCCCGAGTCCGTTTAGCGTATTTCTCTCTTGTCACTGCAGAATTTTGTACATATGATAAGTATTTGTGCTTAATTGTTTCTACCATTACTGTCATATTTCTAAATACTGTTGCACCTGTTAGTTCCTTCTCACCCATGGTCTTTTATGTGAATTAGTACCTTGTGCATATTTAACCTTGAGTATGGCAGTAATGCTTAATTGGAATTTGTGAATAGTATAGAATCATGTCTTTTCTTGTCTACAATACTGTAGTATACATTTTCATTTGCATCACTCGTGCTTTATTGTCTGCCTCTCCTTCGCGGCGAAATAATTTTATGATTTTAACAATATTTTGTTTTACGTTTCACTGGAACTTTCCAGTTGATGTATATACCACTGTATTTATTGGCAGAATTCTACTATCATGTACATAGAAATGCTATTTTTAATGAAGAATAAAGACAATTTTGAAATGTAGATTTTACGAAAATTTCGGAGGGGGGGGGGGCTCTAACCCTCCGGGCCCCAACCCGTTCCGAAAACCGTCTACCATGATATAATATACCAAATTTGGTGGTTCTAAATTGAAAACTAGATTTTACGAAATTTTGTAGGGGGGGGGGCTCTGAACCCCGGGCTCTGACCCCTTTCCCAAAACCGTCTACAGTCTAAGTTAGAATACCATGAGATAGTATAACAAATTTGGTGGTTCTAAATTGAAAACTGTAGATTCTACGATAATTTTTACGGGGAAGGGGGGGGGGAGGAGTTCTGACCTCCCGGGCCCCGATCCGTTCCAACAATGGTCTTCCGCTAAGTTAGAGTTTCATGACACCAAATTTGGTGGTTCTAGATTGAAAACTAGATTTTATGGCAATTTTGTATGGGGAGGGCTCTGACCCCCAGGCTCCAACCGCTTCCAAAAACCGTCTACAGTCTAAGTTAGAATACCACGAGATAGTATACCAGATTTGGTGGTTCTGAATTGAAAACTGTAGATTTTATGAAAATTTTGTATATGGGGGCTCTGACCAACCGGGCCCTGCCCCGTTCCAAAAACTGTCTACCGTCTAATATTTTTAGTGCCAAAGAAAAAGCGTAATATTCCTACCCTGTCCGAGTGTCCAAACTTTATAACTTTGATCAGGGAGGAAGACGTTCGAAATCGTACCTTTTCTTGCATTCGTTTTGTATGTAACCAAAATTTGTAAATGCGACGAATTGACGTGACACCGCCTCAAACATGTTGTTTCTGCCAAAAGATCACTGAACTACAACTTTTCAAGCTCTCTAGGGCACCAATATATCCATTGGAAGTGTTGTTAACCTAAAATGGGGAATTCATGCTGAATTGGTTTCATTGTCTTTTGTACAAGTAATAAGGAATTGGGGTGACAAAGATGCTTCTCCTGAGATTTTCTTAGTGCAAGAGCCAGGCTCCCCAACATTAGGGCGTTTTATCTGAGTAGACCAAGAAACACCATTGGAATCCACGAAGAAAATGAAAAAGTTCATCTGTGAATCGTCCCCCAAACCACAAAGCTTTATAATGGAGAGGAGTAGGGTCTCCAAGCCCCTGAGGATGCAGCTCATGGCTCTAAGGACAACTTGCCAATATAATCTGTTGATAGGGCAGAAGATGTGTGTTCACCATGTACTCCTGACTTTCCAGTGTGTCAGTAACACTCCTTTGCAATGGCCATACTATCTCCTTGCTCACTCAGTTGTAACAAAAATTAAAAGCCTGGATTCCACTTGGTCACAGACTTCATTCACTAGGAGTGGGTTAGTTTCTAGCTGCCCATTTAGGGTGAAACAGGAGACAAAGAGGTGTGTTGGCACCTTATAAACTTCTACTGTCATTCACAATATTAAAATAAATAGATTGTTTTGTGAATCACTTATCGCAGACACTGAGCTATAAATAAGTCTCAAAACCTGCATAATTATATATGAATAGGTAATTTGGAAAACAGCAAGAATTCAATTTGACCTTTCATTTTGTGTGCAAGTGGTTTATGATTTACTGCTTGAAAATCTTTATTTAGGATTAATAAATTAAGTTTTAGCAGCTGTTTTCATCTAGTCAGTTTTTTCTTATCTTGCACTAAGGAAGTTCTTTTTGGCCTTGCGTGTAGTATAGTTAGTGAGCTTGCAACAGAGAAAACCACAAAGCTGTATGCGCTTCCATTACGACATGTGAAACGAGTGGTTTCTTTCCCTTTTTTAACACATAAACCACTGTAGTTGCCGACTACAAGCTAAATCACATTCACCTTCTGTAGGGTGGGAGCTGATAAAAAAAAGTCTTGCTATGAAATACTTATGCTCTTTTACACCCTTTCCTATTCTGTAAATGGAAGATCTTTTACCAATCAGGAGGAAGAGTTAGACAACTACAGCAAAAGACTGTATTTAGTGTATAACTTTGTGTGCGCCTCGAACACTTTCACTTCCAATATTATTTAATGTGAGTTGCACAAGCAATTTGAAGTGTATTAAAGGCACACTTTGAATTGTCTGCAACTCCTTGCATCACACTATTTATCTTCAATGAAAAAACATGCAATGTACTCTGCTACTTTACTGGCAGAGATTGGACGAGGGACTAAGAATGATAGTCAAATAAAAATTCCTTTGTGGCATGCTTACCAGCAGCTTTAAACTGGGTGCAGCATTATTCTAAAAAAAAAAAAAAAAAAAAAAAATATAGTATTCTGATAAAGAAAGAGATTAAAGGGATCAGCCAAGGAGGCAGTCAGAGAAACTGGATCAGATGGAATTCCAACTCAGGAGGAGACAGGTATAGAAATATGATAGGTTAAAGGAGCAAACAAGAACTGAATTAGTGAAAAAAATATATGACAGACAGACTTTCAGGAGATAGAGGAAACTTGCAATGTCCAGAATGATGTATGGGAGAACAAAATAGAGGAAAATGACACAGTAAGTGCTGGCAAAAGATGAGCTGAAGTTAAAAATGAAATCTGGGAGAGAATTGTGAACTACAAGAAACTTATATTTACTCAACAATACAAAACCATGATTAGTGTGGTGATCTAGCACCCTACAAAAACAAGGAACAATAAATTATAATGGCTAAAGTGAACCGATATATCCAACTATAGGGATGATAGCAACTGATGACACTGGGATGAGTTGTTATCTTTTGATCTTGCCTACTAAGCCAAAAAAATATTTGTAATATTTTAATTTGTCAGATGAGACTAAAATTTTTTAGCTTAGACACAATAAGATTGATTTTAGTGTTACAGTTGGAGCTTAACAAAAATTCTAAAAATAAACATGCATGAAAAAAGTGGTTGGGATACAATAATTTATGAAATTGGAAGCATGGAATGTCAAACACAATGACCAAGTTTCAGATGCAAAAGCATACATTAAAATAAGAGAAACAGAAACATTAAGATTGAAGACCCAGAATTTGCTAGCATTAATTTAGGACAGGAAATGGGAAATTAAATTAAGAAGAAGGTAGTGTAGAACACGCTAAGTTACGTATAAAAGTAACTTAGCATGTTCTACACTACCTTCTTCTTAATTTGTTTGTTAGTTACGTGCATTGCCTACCACTCATTTAGGGAAATTAAATAACACTAGTGTAAATAAGCAAAAAAATCCAGAATGTTTCTCAACTGTACAAAGATAAAAAAAATAAAGGCAGAAATTCAAGCACTTTTCAGGCCTGGATTGATTGAATTCCTGCACTAATTCAAAACCTTTTTACCATCAATAATTTGGCCACAGAGCTGACTAACACACACATTTTCGTAGTGCTGTTTCTGTGAAGTTATGTAAAAAATTATTTCATTTGTTTTCACACAGATATACACACAATATTAGTAAGCTATTAAAGGAAAAAGTACACACACTATCTATTCTAAACATTAAATAAAGATTATAAAATATTACCTCTTTTTGGCAAGTGGCTTCCTCCATCCACAAGGAGAAGACAACTGTTCTTCAGCTAAAACACAAATGTACATATGTATAACATACAAACTCTGTTGGAGGTATTTTAAAAATCAAAATTACAAAGTGTATGACATTATCAACTTAAATCTAGAGATATGTGAATTAATTCTTTGCAAATTTTTGACAACTGATGTCACATTTTCCTTTTTACTTTTCCAACTGCTGCCCTAACCTAACTTTATTTTGCCCTAATATATTAAGCTGTCCTCATTGTAGGTTTAGTTTTGTTTCTTTGCTGTGATGAGCTGAATTTAGTCAAGCAATTAGAAACTTGCAAGAATTAGAAACATATATCCACAGCTTAGATTTTAGTCATTGAAGAAGTCAATAAAGTATTTCTCAATTGTAACCTTATAAAATGGCTTGCATAATTTTTTGCTTGCATTGTGAATATGGTGACATGAATCTCCATCAACGTCAAGCAAGTGGGGAGATTTTCTCTGCCGAATTCTTGTTTTTAACCCTGTTTTTGAGCCTCTCATGACACATTCTTTCCACTTAGCTTTCAAACAAGCAAAACAAATTCCTTCTTAGAAAGAAAGAATTAAAAAACAAACAAACAAAAAAAAAAACGGAAAGCTGCGTCACGAACTTTTTAGAGGCTTCGGGCCGATGTAATACTGGCCCAAAGCCGTGCTTTTTCCCCCACTTAGCTTTCAAACATGCAAAACACATTCTTCCTTAGAAAGAAAAAAAGGAAAGAAACAGAGTTGCGTCATGAACTTTGTTCAGCGGCTTCGGGCCGACGTTATACTAGCAGGGCGCCGGGCTTTCTTTCCACTAAGTTTTCAAACAAGCAGAACACATTCCTCCTCCTTAGAAAAAAACCAAAAAGGTTCGTCACGAACATGGTTCAGAGGCATCGGGCAGAAGCAATTCCGGGCAACAGCGAAAGCACGTCCGAACCAACGTAATTCCGGATCACGGCAAAAGAAGCCCGCCAGGCCTACATAATCCCGCGGCGCGGTGCCATTCTTCCTTTCCACTTAGCTTTCAAACAAAAGCAAAACAAATTCCTTCTCTTCGGGGGGGGGGGGTAGAACGAATTTAAGAAAAGAAAGCTCCGTCACGAACTTTATTTAGATGCTTCAGGTCGACGTAATCCCGGGCCACGGCGAAAGAAGCACGACGGGCATTTTGTTTTTTTTGTTCACACTTTGAAACAAGCAAAACAAATTCCACCACCTGAGAAAAATAAAAAAAAAAGACAAAGGGCTGTGTTACGAACTTTGTTCAGAGGCTTTTACGTCGATTATTTACAAAATCAGTAAAACTTTCTTAATAACAGCGAAAATCTGAAAATCCATAATTTTTTTGTTAGTCACCCGTAATCCCGGGGAAATCCGTAATAATTACGGAGATTCCGTATTTTTTGGCATCCTCCGTAGGAAGAGGATTCACGAGAGCTTCGATTCTCGAACGATCTCAGAAAAGCGGGAACGCATTCGGGTACATTTGCAAATTACAAGAGAGAGTTTCTGGCGATGACGTCACGGATAGAATCAAGCGGATAGTTTGGCCCTGATAGAATGCAGAGTGGCGATTTCCCGCAAGACACGGAAAGGGCTGCAGTAGTTTCCCTAACGCACGAAGTAGGCGGAGCTTCCACCCTTTGCGCTGCGATGCTCAAGTGACTGACAACCCATCCATTGTTGACAGCATTAAACGAATTGAGCTCCTGACTCCACCCTCCAACATTTCTTCTTGCCCCCCGCCTCTGCTCCAAAAACAACGCTTTCAGCTAGAAAACGCTTAGTTCTTTTACTCCACATAAAAGCGGAATCGCGGAATTCCACTTTTTTTAATTTTTCTATAGAACGACGACCCCCCCCCTAAAAAATCCTGAAAAATTTCTCTTCATTTTTGCAATGACCTCGAGAATGACCAAAATGATGCCGAAAAGCGGAATTCCGCGAATTCGAGGAAGAATCTCATGTATGATAAATACTTGATAATGAGAATGTGGGGTTATTTTTCCCTACATCAAAATTTTATTGAGAAACTAATTAAATCTAATCAGCAAACATTTTTTTTATATTGTTAATTATTAGAAAAAAAAATTACGATTACGGGAGAAATCCTCAATCCACCTAATTCCGTTTTCGGAAATTTTGAGAGGCGGTTTGTCGGTTGGTTGTTGAATTTTTATGGCGCAACGGCCATGTGCGGCCAAAGAGCGCCAAACACAAGACAATCAAACAAAGAGTGTTAAAAACATGGTATAATGTTTAAAATCAGGCTGATTCAGTTAAAGTGAAAAATGAGAATGACGGGAGGGGTAAAAACTAGAAACGTTTAAAAAAGTAAAAGACAGAGACAGTATCGTAGTGGTCATCCAGGATCCACTGCAGCGTAGCGGCATTCTCGGTCAACAAATGAGAATGAAAGAAGTGAAAACGTACATCACAAAAACTAACACAACTACACAGAAGATGAGTGACAGTGAGCTGGCAATTGCACATCTCACACATTGACGCAGTGTCGCCACACAGCAAAAAGCCGTGAGTGAAACGACAATGCCCAATGAGGAGATGCGCAAGCACAACTTCCTCCCTACAGTTCCAATGAAATGAGGACTTCCAAATTCCAAGAATAGATTTAATACGATGCAGTTTATTTTCCATCGCTTGGTCCCACAAACTCTGCCAAGTTCACTTGATATGATCGTGAATAGGAAAACGGAAATCCCAGTGAAACAACGGCAAGGGTGTGACGACCAAAGAGGAAGCAGATCTAGCAGCCACACCAGCACACTCGTTACCCGAGATTCCAACATGCCCAGGAATCCAGCAAAAGTGAACCTGAAAACCGGCCTTGAGCAAACAACGAAGCAATCATCTCACGTCTAAGAGAAAAGGATGGTCACGGCAATCCGCAGATGACAAAGACTGCTAGCAGGGTTCCCACTCAAAAGTAATAATAAAAAAAAAATTCCCTGACTTTTCCAGGTTCTCCAGGTGGTTTTTAAAGTTTTCCAGAGTGGCATGTTGCAAAGAATTGTTACATTTCATTCCATTCCATTCCATTCATTTTTCTCACCAAAGCACACACTTGTAAATTCTTTACGTAATTTGTCTTTATAAAATTACCTGCTTTTCGTTAATAACAACTAACTGTGCACATTATTTTCTGTACCAAAGTTCCGTGAACTTTTGTGAATACTACCCACACGGAATTTGTAAATACATTCCCATAGAAACAGGTCATATGTAAGAAAAAATCTGTCAGTTGAATAGTTTCAGTTTTTCTATAAGACAGTGCAGCTAAGCTTAATGATGGAATGGCTCTGTTCAAAGAAACATGTTTCAAGAGAACCAAAAGACAAAGGACTTTGATCCATCATTTGGTTTGTTCTCTTGTGAAGTGTTTCTTCAAGCAGGAGCCATTGTGCCTAATTGTTCCATGTTATAACAACTGCCTGCAGAAATTGAACAAATATGCTTAATAACTGGAAATTTAAAAAATTCAATTTTGCATCTTTTTTTACAGAATAAAGGAAATACTTAATATAACTGAAAGTAAGAGCTACCAAATTTTAGGCAGACAGTAATTGCAAGCAAAAGTTTGAAATCTCAAAAAAATAAGTTTTTTTGGCAAAATAAAGTATCCATTGATTTTTACAAAAAAAGGGGGGGGGTAATTTTCCCTGAGTTTTCCCTGGTTTTTGGAACCATTTTCAAATTCCCTGAGAATTCCAGGTTGAGTGGGAAACCTGTGCAAGGCACTTAAGGAATCTATATAGACCATAGCACGATGATGAGAACTCACTCGACTGAAGATGGAGAAGGGCGAGATACACAGTATGCATCTCTGCTGAAAACACCGTGGCCTCAGCTGGGATCCGTGCAACAGAAACATCATCTACACAGACGGCAGCGGATCCGACAACATCACCCATCTTAGATCTGTCGGTGAAAACTGGAACATAATCATAATTGAAGGAACGGTGCTCAGCGAAGAGCTGCTGGTACATAGAAGCAGGGGTTGAGGACTTATCAAGAGAAATAAAGCTGAGATCAGTGACGACCTCAAAAAGCTGCCATGGCGAGACCCCAACGACCCTGGTCTCTCCCGCAAGTGACAAGTTGAGTTCTCAAAGACCCTGGTCTCTCCCACAAGTGACAAGTCGAGCCCTGCATCACGAGCTATGGCCGCCATATGAAGACTGAAGGCTGGAATGCACGAGGGCCGGTTCTCAAATAAACGAGCATGCTGGGGATGGAAAACTGCATCGAACAAAGGATGGTTTGGAAGAGATCGAAGTTTCAAGTAAAATTGAAGAGACAGCTGCAGACGGTGTAATTCAAGTGATGGTATGTTCGCGTCAGCGTCAAGGCAGGGAATCAGAGATGTTCGAAATGACGCAGCGCTTGATGGTGAATAGTATCCAATGGCCGGAGAACGGAAAGATGCGCAGAGCCATACACGATACAACCATTATCCAGTTTCGACCGTATAAGGGCCGTAACAGTAGCCGTAAATGCGAAACAAAGACATCCTGTCTGCAACCCACGAGACTCTCGAAAGGATCTTAAGAATGGAAAGAGCCTTCAGACAGGAAATCCTGAGCCGCCGAACCTGCGCACGGAATGTAAGCGCACAGTCGACGGTCAGTCCAAGGAACTTGGTCTCCGGCAAAACTGGTATGGCTGTTCATTCCAAATAAAGCTCTGGGTCTGGATGGAGGCCATGCCTCCGGCAGAAATGAACACACTCTGTCTTGTCAGGAGAAAGAACGAAACCATTGCTGTGCACCGCTTTAACAATCTGGTTAATTGCAGACTGCAACTGCATTTCAATAAAATTCATGCTCGATGACGAACAGAAGATCTGCAAGTCATCGGCATAAACAGTAGCCGAAACCGCAGGAGGAAGATTTGTGAGAAGACAATTAATGCAGAGGATGAACAATGTGACAGATAAAATGCAACCTTGAAAAACACCTTGTTCTTGATGGAACGGTGCCGAGAGTGTCGTACCCAAAACACCCGATTGTGAAGAAAATTTACAATGAATGTCGGAAGATTTCCTTGCAACCTGCATGTGTGAAGATCACCGATAATACCGTGCCACCATGCTCGATCATAGGCTTTCTCAATATAAAAGAAAACAGAAACCAGGTTCTACCCACACACGAACGCCTCGCGCACAGATGACTCAAGGTGCAGGAGATAATTGTGAGGTGAACGATGACGGCGAAAGCCGCTTTGTGATGGTGAATGTACATGATTTTGTTCTAAAATATGAATTAACCATCCGCTCCAGAACTTTACGCAGACTAGTGAAAGCAATTGGACGATAACTAGAGGGAGACTTAGGATCCTTGCCAGGCTAGGGAAAAGGCAGAACAAAAGCTTTTCGCCAAGATTCTGGGAAACTGTGCTCCAACCAAATGCGATTGCAGAGGACTAAAAGATTCTCGAGAGATGACGGAGTATGTCGTAGTGGATGCCATCGGGACTGACAGATGTCGCACCGGACCGATGCAGAACAACAAAGTTCAACAATGCTGAAAGGGGAGTTATAACCAGTGTTGTGAAAAGGTGAACACGAGATCTTCTGGCATTTGGCTTGTGACTTAATCCTATGAAATGAGGAAGGATAAGCCACATCACTAGACACAGATGCAAAAGCCTCACCCAAACAATCCAAAATCTTCCTGGCTTCAGCATATGTGCAGCCGTTACTCTTGAGAATGGAAATCTGGTGAGAGCTGTAGTTACCCTGGATCGTACGAATCTTGTCCCACACACTTTCGAACTGGCATGTGAAGTGAGAGATGAAACATACTGAATCCAAGACTCCCTCTTGCTACGTCAACTCACCAACCGAGCATAGGATTTTGCTCGTTTAAATGCAACAAGATTGGTATTGGTTAAATAATGCCGAAATGTAGACCAGGCCTTATGTTGAGCTCTCCTAGCAGCTGCGCATTCAGGGGTCCACCAAGGTTCCGGAACTTTTGGGAGAGTAGTAGATGTCTTTGGAACTGAAATATCAGCCACCTGAATGATACACGTAGTGACATCCAAAACAGCTGCGTCGATTCACTCTTGGGTCATCATGGCAGAAGATATCACTGCGGACGATGTGAAGACTTCCCATCTGGCATGCTCCATCCTCCATCGAGGAGGGCGGGACGCAGAAGATGGCATGTTGGCATAATGCGAGATCACAATTGAAAAATGGTTGCTCCCGTGGAGGTCATTAAACACAGTCTACGACCAATCGGCAATAATTGATGGTGATCCCAAGCTCAAATTGATCGCACTGAAAGATCTTGTGGGCTTGTGGAAGTAAGTGTCAGCACCGGTATTAAAAAGGAACAAAGAAATCGAGGACAGAAGAGACTCGATTCGACTGCCTCTTGTGCTGATGCTGACACTACCCCACAACGGATGATGGATATTGAAGTCCCCCAGTAAAAGGACGGGTGAAGGCAGCTGATCAACTAAACTTTCCAGTGCAGACAGTAAGAGACACAGGGACAGATATACGAACCGCCACGGCCTGCAAAGTTGTGGATACTGCAACGGAAGACACCAGAACACTGTGAGGGACAAGACTAGCAACTCCTCCCACAGGCGATGTCTCCTGATACATTATCTGTCTGATACGCACTGTAGCCTCGAACCGAAAGCAGGTCTGATGGTTTAAGTTTTGTCTCCTGTAGACGAAGACATACCGGAGAGTACAACGAAAGCAGATGTTTCACGTCATTAAATCTCATCCGAAAACCTTGGCAGTTCCACTGAAGGATTGAAGCCATCGTAAGAAGTGAGATGAGAAAGGAAATAAAATGAACTATACTGACTGCCCAAACAAGGTCAGCGTCCATTTCCTCTGACGAGTGGTACCCCAGATGTGGGGGTGTGTGACCAGGGACCAAGATTGGAGAATGCTTTGTCCCAAGTGTCTTAACTGGATGCGCTCGGCGTTGAGTAGTTGGCTGAGAATTTGGAGAAGAAATGCTCTTCTTCTCCTTGGCTTTGGTGCTCTTGCCAGAAGAAGTGGCCTGCGTAACTGTGTTGGCGGTGGTGTTAGTCCGCTTCGGCGAAGTGGTGGGTGCCACTTTCAGACCCCTAGCTCAAGACTGGAGCACCTCACGCCCAGCTGTGATGATATCATTCAGCTTGTAGGGACATTTAGGAGGGGATCTGACTGTCGGTTTGAATGGCAACTGTAGATTTGGCAACCACCACTGATGCATATGATCGCCGAGCAGATGAAACAGGAACCACCTTCCCAGAGATGCCAACCTGAGAGAAGGGTCATCAGTACAAAAATCCGAAGTTTTCAGTAGTTTTCAGTACAATTGCTTCAACTTTCAGTAAGATTTTCAGTACAACAAAAATATTTATTTTAAAATTCCATAAGTGATTAATTGGCCTTAAGAATTAATTTAGTTGCTTTTTTAGCTCTGTTCACTTCTTCTTTTGTAAACTTTTTCTCATAGCAAAGTTCAGATTTTGCAATGTCTATGGTCTTCTCAACCATCAACGCACTTAATGTTCCTGTTGACAAGTTGGGTCAAAAATTAGTGGCATTTTTCCGCACCAGAGAGAAAACTCTCTCACTTGCAGCATTACTATGAGGAACAACTAACACATTTTTCATCAATTTACTTAAATTTTCGTATTTTGTCTTCCTATTATCGTCTTTCATTATAGAAATTTTATGCCACACTTTGTCCATTCTACTATCTAATTTATCAAAATCAAAAGTTTCATTTTGATAGTTGGCAAATTCTACTTCTAACTTATCCATTTCATCAGTGGAGAAATTAAAGATGGATGATAAAAATTGTATTGATGAAAAAGTTACTTCTTTTTGCAAACTGATATCAGCAACTACAGCATGTGATAAAAACTCATTATCTAAGGGAAATTTTTTTATGATATAACAACATGCAGCAGCATAAAATTCTTTCACACAATGGTAAAATGATCCAATATCATCTTTGCTCAAAGCAGAAAATTTTTTAATGTATGCACAAGTTTTTGCTCCTATCACCAAATCATTATCAGCTTTCTGGTTTTTAACCTTGTCATATTTTATATGTTTGACATTTTTGGTAGTGTCAAAGCATGAGGTTTGATAAACCTTGAAATTAAACTCATTAATAAATTGTTCACCTTACCTCTAAGCTTAAATATCAATGGTTTTTCATGCTGCAATTCTTGATTAACAGCAGTAAAAACTGGAAGTGTTGATGACAGGAACAAACAGTTCAACTTGGATAATGGGTTCCTTATTGAAGACTGCAAGTTTTTAAACTGTCCATGATCTTCATCAGCATCAAAAATTTTTTCAAGAGCTTCCCATTGTTCTAAAATTCTATTAACACTTTCAAGAAGTGGTAGCCATCGGGTACTTATGTACTTCAATATCTTGTGTGGTTTTGAATTGCATATTGCTTGGCTTATTTTTAATGCATTTTTTTTCTTGAGCTTTTATCTAAGTAGAAAAATAACTGAACTACAAATTGCTCTACATCAAAATTTTTAAGCTTTAAAGAAGCTTTTTGCAGCCAAATGGATAAGATGACAAGTGCAAGGGGCTATGATGATAGAAGGTTGAATCTCTTTTATTAGAGTTGCAACACCTTTTATACTGCCCACCATCGTACTTGCATTGTCGCATGAAAATGCTACACAGTTTTTTCAAGATACATTGTTTTTTTCAGTTCACTATCAATGGCAGTGAAAATTCCTTTAGCTGTGTTGTCTGATGTTTCTATCAATGAAAGCACAACTGTTTTATTGCAGCCATTTATCGCATCGAAGTATGTTAAAACAAGAGGATAATATTTTTTATCATTTGTATCATTAGTTCCGTCAGTTGCTAAAGAAAATGCTTGCTCTTTAATAAAAGACAATTTTTTCTTTGGTTAAATCAGTTAAACAATGGATGAGTGCTGATGTTTTTGTTCTAGCACACGCATAATTTTTTGCAACTTCTGAATCCGGAAACATCCTACGAAACAGATTTTTGGCATGGTTGGCAGCTGCGATAGGCAAGTTGTGTTCAATGATGAACGACGTAAATAAGAGCTCTGCTTCAGTAGAATCATTAGTTTTCACAGAAAAAAAATTCTCCAAAGACTGGAATTTCAACTTCACATAATCTTTATGCTTCTTGCTCTCCGCACGACGCCTACAATCATCGCGGCCACCATGTGCTACGCTAAAATTGCAGCCGCATGTCTTACAAAACACGTGATTCGGCGAAACTTTAGATGCTTCATAAAAAGTTCATTCTTTACTATATATCTTGCGATACACTCGACAATAAGTTTTAACTGACTTTGCTCTTTTTGTTGTCACAGCTGTTTCACTGCTACATTTCATTTTGTTTTAATCTAAATTAAAACATTTCATTGCACTAAAATTTTCATGAGCACAAAGCCACATGTAATCAACGTAAACAGTTCGCAAAAGGTGCTGGGCAGCTGAGTTCCTGCTCAGTTTTTGCGCACGGCACTCTCAAATACAAGCGTCTCGGAGCAACCAGTTTCCCCGAGGGACTTCTGTCTGCTCCTCGAGAACGTGGTTGTGCCGTGACGTTTGCCCCTCGAATGGCTGTTCAGGGGAATCATGTGACGATCAGTGATTACAGCCTCGGTTAACAGAGGCAGAGCTTCCGTTAGTAGCGGACGAAGGCAGGGATGCCAACCTCTTACAGCATTCATGTGTAGTCCAAGCCATGAAAATGCGTAGTTTTGAGCTTTCATGTGTAGACACAAGAAATATTACAAAAAAGTACTTTAAGAGTTTTAAATTTACTACAGACTAGACAGTTATAAAAATAACCAGAAAAAAAATCAATATTGAGAACTGTATGTGCAGATTTGAGATTTTGATTTAAACAATTAGCGACTTATACACAAATGAATAACATCAGCATTTTATTTTCACATGTAATCAACGTAAACAGTTCGCCAAAGGTGCTTGGGCAGCTGAGTTCCTGCTCAGTTTTTGCACACGGCACTCTCAAATACAAGCGTCTCGGCGCAACCAGTTTCCCCGAGGGACTTCTGCTTGCTCCTCGAGAACGTGGTTGTGCCGTGACGTTTGCCCCTCGAATGGCTGTTCGGGGAATCATGTGATGATCAGTGATTACAGCCTCGGTTAACAGAGGCAGAGCTTCCGTTAGTAGCGGACAAAGGCAGGGATGCCAACCTCTTACAGCATTCATGTGTAGTCCAAGCCATGAAAATGCCTAGTTTTGAGCTTTCATGTGTAGACACAAGAAATATTACAAAAAGTACTTTAAGAGTTTTAAATTTACTACAGACTAGACAGTTATAAAAATAACCAGAAAAAAAAAAATCAATATTGAGAACTGTAAGTGCAGATTTGAGATTTTGATTTAAACAATTAGTGACTTATATATACACAAATGAATAACATCAGCATTTTATTTTCATGAAAGAGAAGAGCAGCTTAAAAAGGACCAACAGGCACGTGCCATTTGTCACTCCCATCCGAGACCCAAGGGGAGCATTGCGTGGGCCAGACTCCCATAATCTATTATGTGGGTTTCGGTAACGTCTTCCCTTTCATTCACGGCAACCTGCTGAGTTACTCCTTCCCTAACTAAGAATAAAAATGCAAAAGAAAAAAAAAATCCAAATTTTCACTTAATAGAGCTGCATTTTTGACGGATGCCATAACTTGGTCTTATAAGATTACCCTGCAAATTTTGCTTGAATCCATTGAAAACTTTTAAAATTACGCACTTTTCTTTTTAATAAAAAAGAAAAGTGCGTAATTTTAAAAGTTAAGACATTCAGACATTCAGAGAAAGAAAGATCAACTTCACGGGAAAGCGCAGATGACCGAGAACTATGAGCTTGCAACATTAATTTCTCCCCCCCCCCTTTACTCTGAGCCCATTTGCCACCTGCTGTTGTTGTATTGCGTCTTTGCTTAACTGAGGATTAAAATGTGAAAAATTAATTTTCCGAATTTTCATTTTAAAAAGCTCATTTTTTTTATAGATGTCCTAACTTGGTCAAACATAGTTACCCTGAAAATTTTGCCTAAATCCGGTGAAAACTTTTTAAATTACATACACACACAAAAAAAAAATTGGACACTTTGAGAAAGAGGGATTAATAAGAAAATTGCATTTCTAACTCAAAAAGTTTTTAAGTTATCGAAGTGAAATTTTCAGGGTCACTTTGTTTTAATAAATGACGGCATCTGTAAACAGTTCAGTACATTTAACTGAAAATTCGGGAAAAAGATAATCTGCAATTTTGTTTCTCAGTATGTAAAAACATCACACTACTTGCACTGGGCGTGGATCCCTCACTTCAGTACTTATCTTGAGTCATTCACCTACTGCGGACATTGCAATGTGCTTTCAACAGCTTAAGCTGGCCGAGTGACGCAACTCAAACAAAACCTTTACAAAGAATGCCCGCATGTAAAGCGCGATTTCCTTCTTTCTTTCCTTCTGGCCTTTTTTGTTTTTTCCGGATTTTAACAGTTTCAGAAAAAAATGATTGTGCCAACCCTTGAATTTTTTAAAAATACAGAGCAATTATGAAATAAAATGCAGTAAACATTTTTTTTTATTTTATCATATCTACACCAAGATTAGTCATTTTGTCCGAGGTAGGGAGTGGGGTTGTGACATCGCCGAGGATCAGCGTGGAACCTCCAGCCTCTGCGGCGAAGCAGCGGAAGCGCCACCTATCGGCAGTTGCTTTGTTGTAGCAGACGACGCAGGCCAGATACCGAAGTATAGCTGGCAAAACATTGATGGAGATTCTGCATTGCGCTTTTTGACTATTCTTATATGCAAAATGTTATTGAGTTGTCTGAATACACTAAAGCACTTGGGTCCATGACAAACGCTAAGGGGGTCCCCCGCAAATAACACAAAAATTATGCTAAATAAAGTCAGTGTGTGGGGGGGAGGGTGGTAATGCGGCGTCATAGCAACAAACGCGTAGTATTAGGCATGTGATGTGTAGTGCATAGTAAAGCTAAAGAAATGCCTAGTTTCTACGCCAAATACGTAGGGATTTGCATCCCTGCAAAGGCTATAAGGACTATCTATAACGTGCGGTTTCCCCCCCCCCCAAAAAAGGTAAAATATACAAAATTGTGTTCAGGAATCTTGCTGGGCTTTTCCGTAGTTTTTCGGGTGCCTTCCGTAAAACCGTAAGACGAATTGAAAATCCGTACAACTTACGGAAAATTTGTACAAATTGGCATCTCTGCCTTCCTTCTGGCCTCAGGATAGGAAATATTCTCCACCGTTTTCAGCCTTTGTATTTCATTCTCCTCCCTCCATTTGGGACAATCTTTGGCTGACGTTGAGTGTGAACCCTTACAATTCACACAAAACTTGACCTCGGCCACTTATTCTGGTAAATGATGGACCTGTGGCACCACAGCATCCACACCTAGGAATGCTTTTGCACGACTGCTGAGAATGGCTGTATGACCGGCACCTAAAACATCTCGAAGATTTAGGGATGTACGGACGCACCTCAAGGTGAAGATACCCTGCCTTGATGGATGTAGGCAGGAAAGGGCTGTCAAATGTTAAAATGATGTTGTGGGATGGGACAGACTGCCCATTCCGCTTGAAAAGAATATGCTGCACACCCGTAACGTGTTGGCTCCTCAGTTCTTCAAGAAGTTCATCCTCGGTACATTCAATGAGGTCCCGAGAGGAGACAACACCTCGAGATGTATTTAGGTATCCATGTGGTGTTATTTTGACCAGTCTCAAGCAGTATGGTAGTGTTAGGAAGTGTGGAACTGTAGGCCACAGTGGACATCTCTACTAAAAGATCTCCAGACTGGAGTTTCTTTACGTTCTTAGGAGAGCTTGCAATGGATTGAAGTGCTTTGTTGATCCAAAATGGAATTTTGGCACTCAAAGGCTTTGAAGGGTCCAACGAGTGCACAAAAAGAAACGAGCATTCGAAGAATCAGGGACATGCTTTTTGGCGGAAGGAGCTGAGCCTTCCTCAGTACCTCTTTTGATTTTAGGTTCGTGGGAAACTTTATTTTCATCCATGAAGAAAAAGAAAGAATTTGTCTGCAGTCTTCCCTGCCCACTACCGAGCCCAACAGGGGAGAGCTGGAGGTCCGAAAGCCCAAACGGACGCAGGACACGGCTCTAGGGTTCAGCGGCGGATGTAGCAAGTTGATAGGGTAGACGTGAGCTCGGCGAGCACCGCAACTTTCCTGTGTCTTGGTAACACCCCTTTGGAATGTCCACACTATCCCCAGACTCACCCTGTCATATGTAACAACAAGCCGTTAGAGGTCTGGACTCCACTCGGCCACAGATCTCATTGACTAGGAATGGGTTAGTTCCTAGCCGCCCGTTTAGGGTGAAGCAGGGTGCAAAGAGGAGTGTTGGTAACTGGCGACAACAACACCCCAGCCTCCAGCATCCCCTTTTCACCTTACGGGTCACCACACACTGCAAACGTGCAGGTAGGTCTAGCTAACCAGCTCGGAAAAACAAAGCGAACATAAAATGGAGAAGAGAAGAAAGAGAAACTAAAATCCGGAGTTGGCACATAATCACAACCTCAGCAACCTACAACTGAGGCGGGTGTGTGTCAAGAGAACAATGAAAAACATAAAAGTTGGAAAATATCATACCGTACATGTCGGCTCGGGCCGTGGGGTCGCTACTCCCCATCAGCTGGATGAACATCTGGCCCTGTGGTGATATTAGCGTTTCATACGAAATGACAAGATCCACAAATTACTGCCACTCCACAAATTACTGGAAAACCAGTTATCCCCGTGCGGGTATTTGAGAGGCGGAAAACTTGCATATTAAGAGGTCTGCAAGATGGTTTAATCGGGTTTTGGGGATGTCGTTTTTGTCTGCAGGACCAAAATACATCTGCGATGTGCATCGGCCAGTAACGCGATTCTGCTACACGGATTAGTAGAAAATGAATCTGCGACGCACGTCGGCCATCGCCGCGATTCTGCTACGGGGATAAGTACAAAACAAACCTGCGATGTACGTCGCCGCTATTCTGCTACCGGGACGAGTACAAAATAATAAACCTATGGTGTACGTCACTGCGATTCTGCTACGGGGATGAGTACAAAATAAACCTGCGATGTACGTCGTCGAGATTCTTCTACGGGGATGAGAACAAAATAATTCTGTGATGTACATCGTCCTTCACGAGAAAAAAAAAATGACGATTACGGAAGAAATCCTCACTATACTTAACTTCCGTTTCGTAAATTTTGAAAGGCGGAAAACTTGCACCTATGATAGGGAGTCTGCAAGATGGTTTAATAGGGTTTTGGGGATTTCGTTTTTGTCTGCAGGAGCAAATTAATCTGCGATGTCTGTCGCCGCGATTCTGCTACAAGGCTTCTGTCTGAAAAGGGAAAAATTAGGGAAAACATGAATATTAAAAAAAAAATATCGTATTTTTGGCTGCAAAATTGTATTAGTGCACTGCAGCATGATTTATTGTACTAAATATGATAAAAAAAGTTACAGAAATTGAAATGCCTTGCATGGTCACAAGGCATCAATGTTTGCACTAGTACAGGGGGTATGTTGAAGCACCACGCTCAATCAAAACGTGCCACACTCGTTTTAATGATGATCCGCATGCCTTGCTTACCACTGAGGTGGTCAGGCATGGATTGGCAAGGGCATATCCCAAGACATTCTCTGGACACACACGAATACCTGATCCTCTAAGCCTGCCAGATCGAGGATGTGGTGCTATGCTGCTAATCTCTCTAAGGCGTGTTGGAAATAGTTTCACAGTTGGATCTGGACCGGACGGAAAATGGTGGGCATACCGCCTTGCAGCTTCTCGGGCATTAAAATTACACTTGTCATAAAGTTGCTATCAATTCCCATATCCCATTCTGCATGTGCAGCCTTTTATCTCACAGATGGGTGTTATGTCACTATAATGATTTGCATATGCTCGTGAATCATTTGCCACCATTCCACAGTGATGTGGCGTGGTTGTGCATCTAGCAACCGATTAAGTACGACTGGTATTTATTGCCTTCTGTATATGCATTTCATGTGTTCCTGGTGTTGATTCCTACTCATTAGACAATGCTCTGCAACTTTATAATTGCCCATTTTTGTCTATCTCCCTTTGTTGCAGAGTCTGTTATCCTAACTTCTTCAATTCTTTGCTAGGGATGTAACAATCACTGTTATTTGATCTGGTTTGGTTACTTTTCTATAGATAGACCTAACATGTACACTCAGGGACCTTTCTTAACAAAGTTATTGTAGTGCTTAATGACTTACCCAGGAATCCTGTATATAATAACCTGGCATGTTTTGCTTCATTTCTTCAGCACTTTTACAGTCATGTTTTGTTAAACTAAGCGTGGGGTATGATAAATAAAAAATAATAATAATAAGGGACATTTAGTGAAATATCTGCCTTAAAAATATTTCCAATTTATTGGCATATTTTCACTGTATTCCATGTAATCACTTCCTTCAAAAACCTTGAAAATTTTCATCGTTCTGGAGCGGGAATCGAACCCGCACCTACCGATTTCCGGTTGAGCATGTTAGTCATTACACTACCC
Source organism: Macrothele yani (assembly GCA_039090855.1). NCBI lineage: Eukaryota > Metazoa > Arthropoda > Arachnida > Araneae > Macrothelidae > Macrothele > Macrothele yani. Next base: position 75,921,992 of record CM076993.1, on the reverse strand, counting down.
AGGACAAGGAAATTCCAAGCAACTGAAAATAGATATCTGAGAACCTTCATATTTGCAAAGGCCGTGAGAGACTACGATGGTGCAGAAATAGCTTTGTCTAGCGCAAATCTGAAGGGTTTCAGATATCTATTTTCAGTTGCTTGGAATTTCCTTGTCCTGGGTAGTGTAATGGCTAACATGCTCGACCTTGTCCGGAAATCGGGAGGTGCAGGTTTGATTCCCGCTCTAGGACGATGAAAATTTCCAAGTTTTCTGAAGGAAGTGGTTACATGGAACACAGTGAAAATATGCCAATAATAGCATTACTGTGACTATCATATATTTATGAAGAATTATTTCTTTGGGGAAATTTGTTTCCCAATTGTATATTTCCAATTTTTTTTTTTTTTGATCACTGGTTTCTTAATCTGATAAATGACAGTATGACTGCATTGATCAAAGGAAGAAAAACTGCTGTACTTTCCTCACATATCTATGGTTGCATATGATCTGCAGACCACAAAATGGGGAAGGGGTTCTTCTTCATATTACCATCAGACTGAAATTCAGGGGGAAAAGAAAAAACCTGTCCCAACTGTCACTTTTTAAGTGCTTCTGTGTTAATTTCAAGTGAACCAAGAGCAAAAATCATGAGATTTTTCAGCACTACTGCACCCATGAATACGTGTGACACTAAGCTTTTGGCAACATGTGATTATCAGCAAGAACAAATAATATTACCTTTGCTACATCATATTTTCTGTCAAAAAGCATGTAAGTTAAATAAAACAACAACTTTCCAACTGTTTGCAGACCACTATCTTTGTATTGCATTACATTTTTCTGTTGTTAATACATTTTTGCTAATTTCCAAATACACCTCTTCTGATAAGATGCAAATAAAAAAAAATAAATAAAAAATTGAAGTGCTGGAAAAAAGTTTTTTTTTTTTTTTTTTAAGTGGTGTATTATCAACATAACCTAAATATATAACTTTTCTTACAGATTACAGTAGTTACCCGTAGGGCAGCGACCTTACCTAATGATAATTAACACAGCAATCAGACATCTTTTTCTTTGTTAATTATCATGGCATATTTTCTATGTATTATGAGAAGAATATTTCTTCCACACTATATACCTTACCTAATGAGTTATCACTGAAGCTATGAGTCAATATTACCAAATTCAACCTTGTACTTGGAGGACAATTCTAAATAAGTTTAAGGGTGGAGGAGGGGGGGGGGGGGGTAGAATTTTTCAGATTTTCATCTTGGCTAACTTTTAGATTATACCTCGCTGTGCTTTTGCAGCTTCAACTAACAGTATCCGACGTCTTACGGGCAATTCTCAGACTGCTCTTATAATGTCTATGGCTCCCGATAGTTTTCTGACTCTCTCTGTCAGTTACATTCTCAGCTAGATAGTAACTGGCATCTAATGCAGCATGATAATTTTTCTTATGGGAAATTGTTTTGTGATTTGTCAAAGTGTGATACAGCAGAGATTAAGCACTTTGGCGATATTGATGCTGTTGACATCTTACGAAATAGCCACTCATCCCATCAGCCAATGGTGGACATGCACCAGAGGAGCTGGTGACGAAACATCATTGTGCAGACAATGGCATTCATTGGTTCAGATGGTCATCCTTGCCACATGGTGCAGCTAATTGGCATTCTGTAGTATACAAGCTATTCACATGACTAGAGGTTTTTAATTGTTTTTCTTTAATACGATAAAACAATTCAAAATTTTTGGATTCTGATTTTCACGGATTTCTCCAACTTTTCTCAGAAAACAACAAAAATTTCCAAATATCCAAAGCCTTGAAACAAAATTTTTTAAATTCAAGGCTTTGCCCCACCTCTTGTAGTTCTCTGTCAAGCCACAAAAACTGGGAGCAATGTCTTTAGCAGTGTGAGGGAAGGGAGTGCAATACTCATTTTATATTTCTAGCCACATTAGAGGCAACTCATCTGTAAGTGCAACGGCACTAACTTTTCAAAAACTGTAAAACACATTTTTTCTAATTTTAATATTCAAAAAACAGTATTTTTTCACTGTGTAATGCTTTTAATACTACTGACCTTGGCATTGTCTTACTCTCCAATTAGCAACTGTAGAACCAGATGTTTCTCGAGCTCTGGAGGGCACCCAGTATAAATAGGTAAGGAGAACAGTATTTTGTTACAGGTGGGCATCCAGCTGTAAAACCTGCAGCACAGGCACAGATCAAAACCTGATCACAGTGTAAAGTAAGAACGAGGGCTGCATGATTACTGTTAGTGCCCATGCATGTATTGCGTGGAATGACAGCAAACATGCTAACTCAGCACAACATGTATATACATTTGTTCCTGAATCACAATCTGCTTGTGCTACTAAATGAATGTTTAATAAATCAGTTGTATTATTTTTTGTTCTGATGAAGGAGCAATGAGAAAAGAAAGTACATATTATTTATGGTACATTACTTTTGTCACCAAGTGAAAAACAAACTGATGTAAAAAAACATGGCCATGCATTTTTGGACTTAAAAACAGCTGAAGCATTGATGAGCACAAAAAATATGCGCAAAAGAAAATTTATTGAACAAATTCATTCTAGCAGAGACTCCAACCCTGATTGGAAATTTTCAGTAGTAAACAATAAAAAAATCCGTAGTTTTCAGCATTTTTCGTTAGTAATGAATACAATTGTATTACACAACTATAAAAACAAATTGCCATAACAGCAAAATGACAGTGTAAATTCATAAAAAACGAATTTTTGCTCAAAAAATTGTCCATAAATTGAAGACATTTTGTGAGAAACACTAAATGGCTCCAATATTTTTTTATTTTGTAAACCTAAAAAATCAATGTATGTTCCAATGAGGACCTTATAAAGTAAACAAAGGAAGTGTCTACACAGACTGGAAGTTGTTCATGATAGTCTTCAACCCCCCCCCCCCCCCCAGGTTTCCAGTAATCAACAAAAAAAAAAAATTAAAAATGTTCATTGCAAAAAAGAATTTACTCCAGGACTTGACACAAAAATACCAAAAATTAAGGACTTTCCAAGCTCTGGAAAGGGAACTAAAATTTCAGGACGTTTCCAGGATTCCATGGGCCATGATAACTACTTTATGAGGGAAAGAAAACGCAGAATTAAAAAAAAATGTGATTAAACATTTCATCAAAATTTCTTTTATTTCAAATTAAAAAAATCAAACTAAAGATTGTGGAATCAATTTACTGTCCTTCAGGAAATAAAAAGAATTCAATTATGTAAAAATAATCATATCTGCATCAAATTACAAGGGGTGGGCACCAAAGTCACATGCTGAAGATGATTATCTGCTGAAAATTATAATCACCATGCCTATAAAAACAGCAAGGCTGGAATGGAAAACTCTTTTCAAAAGATAACAAATATTTTGACACAGATCTGTGCCTGGAATAGAGTACACGGAAGTGCTTAATTCATAAAGAAACTACAATAAAAAGGTGATTTGAGACAATTGTCCCTTACAAAGAGAGGGAAATGGACTGAACTTACAAATATTCACCAAGTATGGGCATTTTCTTGTTATAGATTTACTTATTATTTATTTACCTTTAAACGTACGTATGGTAAACTTATTTTTAGCATCCCTTATGCATAGCGTTATCACAAACCAAACTCACAAGCTGCTACAGTGCCCCACTAATGATTTTGTCAAATCATTCATTGCTACATCTTAATTAAATTTTCTTAAGTGTTTACATTTTTTCAAACAATTATGATCTTCAACTGTTTAAATTGAAAACACAAACAATACATTTGGAGAGTTCCACATTGTAAAATGCAAAAAAAAAAAAAAAAAAATAAATAAATAAATAAAAAAAAATAATTGGTCACTGTAACATGGCCTGTATGTTTTGTCTTTTATGATCAGTTCTCTGCTAGAACGAAGTGATTACAATACTTCGCTAAGAAGTTTCAACTTGACAAGTAAATTGCAGTGAGCAAGTTAAATGCAGGTATGTATGACAAAATGCTAAGGCCACAGAGAATCAGCATTTTTCTGTGAACAATTTTTTTGGTAAGATGTATCTGGTGAGAAAGGAAGGGGGCCATTGCAAATTTTACCATAAAATTTGCAAAATCCTGGTAAGAGGTATAATGCTCTTCAGGTAGTTGGAAATGTAGCAAGACTGGAGTAAAACAGATTCTGTTGGTGTGACAAAATGATAATTTTTCCGAGTTAGTAGAAACCACAAAGGTAGCCACTATGTTTTGTCAATGCTAAATATATAGGGTGGACAGAAACTAGCTGCCACTGAAAATATATAATGTATAACTTAATAATGAATGCAGCAATTAAAATAAAACAAATTATACTGAATTGATAGAAATCTTAATTTTTTTGGCAACCCGGTTTGGTTGTTGCAATCTGAAATAGATGGCACTAGTGCAGTCAGAAATCCAAAATGGCAGACTTTACTGGCAGTGAACATGCAACATTTGTTTTATGGTATAATGAATCATTCCGTAACTACAAGTACAGGAGACTTTTAAGCAAAAATACCAAAAGAAACCTCTGCACATTCTTCCATTACTGAATGGCATTCATGCTTCACATCAACAGGATGCACAGTACATTGCCAAACAAGTCAAGATAGGCCAGCTCTTTCCAAAAGCTATAGTGGAATGTGTGCACAGAGATGGCAACATCTTATGGAAGTCATCAGTAGTCTGCATGTGCGGCGCCCGTAATTTCTATGTAGTGAAGTCAAGTCCCTACAATAACATTTGCCAGAGTACTCTACTACAGTTTTAGCAACATTTTAATCTGGATGCGGGACAATACTTGGATAAATTTTACAACACAACTAAACATCCTTAAAATGGAGGAGGGATGAACAAATACACAAAAATATTTACCATTTCAACTCACCTTTTAATAAATATGTTATAACACACACACACACTTATATAGTCATAGTGTGCTGTGTAACATAAAAAATAATAAAATATACATTATCTAAGGTATTTTACCTGATATTGTCAAAGTATTTCGCACGTTGTTTGCTCTGTGAGGCATGTGCTCCTGGCCCGAGAGGTCCCTTCTTACGGACCTTTGGTTAGCTATAAAAAATTTTTTTTTTTGGCAGAAATAAACCAGTTAGGCCACTGTTTCTACAAGAGGGTACAGCGCGTGTATGTGGTTTTTGGAGTTGCATGTCGGGAATCGATGGGAAGGTTAGCTGCTTGTATGTGTTAGGTGATTTTTGTTTCTAATGTGTCTCCATCTATTGGATGAGTTGGTAGGTATCAGTCGTAAGTATAATTCTATTGTGTCTGTATGTGTTAGGTGATTTGTTTCTAATTTGTCGCATCTATAGGATGAGTTGGTGGTATCAGTCGTAAGTACAATTCTTTTGTGCAGATATTTTTGGGCTATTATTGTTTGTTCGTAGAAACAGGTGTATTTTTATTTTATTTTTTATTTATTTATTGGTGTGATTTTTTGTAATGTTCTTTTTTTTTTTTGTCTTTTTTTATGAATTTTTCTTTTTTTATAAGTGATTTCCAGGCTGTGTCTAGTGTGGTGGGGGTCTTGTAAGTTGCATATTATCTTTTTTTTGTTCAATTATAACACTTTCAGAAATCCTTAATTCTTTTTTGTTTGTGTGGGTGGTTAGTAATTTAATTTATTTTCAAAATCAGGGTATTGTTTATGTTAAACACAGTGTTGGATAAGTGCAGTTTTTTCTTCTTTTTTGTTCCAGTTTTTTTATACATTGATGTAGTCTTTCCATTAATCTATTTTTTTGTGCTGCCAATGTATGAAATGTGGTCTTCAGAGTTCTGTGAAACAACAGGAATTTCATATATGCCTGCTGATTGTAGTATATTATTGTTACTTTTTTTTTCTTTATAATTAAGTCACCAATATTCTGAACTGAATGTCCAAATATAATGTTGTATTGCTTCATATTTTATATATATATATTTGGACATTCAGTTCAGAATATTGGTGACTTAATTATAAAGAAAAAAAGTAACAATAATATACTACAATCAGCAGGCGTATATGAAATTCCTATTGTTTCACAGAGCTCTGAAGACCACATTTCATACATTGGCAGCACAAAAAATAGATTAATGAAAAGACTACATCAACATATAAAAAACTGGAACAAAAAGAAGAAAAACTGCACTTACTTATTCAACACTGTGTTAAACATAAACAATACCCTGATTTTGAAAATATTAAATTACTAACCACCCACACAAACGAAAAGAATTAAGGATTTTTGAAAGCGTTATAATTGAACAAAAAAAAAAAAAAAAAAAAGATAAAATATGCAACTTACAAGATCCCACCACACTAGACACAGCCTGGAAATCACTTATAAAAAAAGAAAAAATTCATAAAAAAAGACAAAAAAAAAAAAAACATTACAAAAAATCACACCAATAAATAAATAAAAAATAAAATAAAAATACACCTGTTTCTACAAACAAACAATAATAGCCCAAAAATGTCTACACAAAAGAATTGTACTTATGACTGATACCTACCAACTCATCCAATAGATGGCAACACATTAGAAACGAATCACCTAACACATACAGATACAATAGAATTATACTTACGACTGATACCTACCAACTCATCCAATAGATGGCGACACATTAGAAACAAAAATCACATAACACATACTGGCGCAGTGGTCTAAGGCACTGGCCTCTGATCATTCGCCCGTAAGGGGTCTGGGTTCGAATCCCGGTGAGGCATGGATGTTGTGTTTGTCTTACGGCACTGGCTCTCTCCCTTCCCTGGAACCAGTGACCCTAAATTAGGGACGGGCGACTACTTATAGCCCATTGAGTTGCTCACGGTGGTCGTTAAAAAAAAAAAAAAAAAAAAAAAACCATAACACATACAAGCAACTAACCTTCCCATCGATTGCCGACATGCAACTCCAAAACCCACATACACGCAAGGAACCCTCGTGTAGAAACAGTGGCCAGAAGATGGCGGTTGTGCACTGCTGAAAGCGCTCGCCGTAACAACGAACCCCTTGTGAGACGTCTCCTGACCCGATGAGTATAACTCTTTCTACTAAAATCTTTTAATTAATAGTAAATTTCAAACGTTTGATTGTGTGAATGAATGAATGTGGAACTGAAAATATATAACCTAACTGTTTTATTTCTGCAAATTTTTTTTTAATAGCTAACCAAAGGTCCATAAGAAGGGACCTCTCGGGCCAGGAGCATTTGCCTCACAGAGCAAACAACATGCAAAATACTTTGACAATATCAGGTAAAATACCTTAGATATTATGTATATTTTAAACAAAAGCACATTTATAACATAAGACAACCCATAAGGTTGCCTCATGAATTGCAATTTTCGTAATAAAAAATAATAATTACAAAATGAGAAAAATAGCACTCTGCCCTAATTATCTGCATATCATCATTTTATACAAGATATGAAGAAATACTTTTCACACTTTTCTGCCCGTTCCCAAAAATATTCCTCGTGTTTTTTAAAGTGAACATGCTGATGGCAATTGTCTTTTCCTCTGTGTGCGATTGAAAAATCCACACCACACAGGTAATAAAACCATGGTTTACGGATACCAGAGACGATTTTAGACACGGAAATTCTTGCGAATAACTCTCCTTGAATTTTTGAGAACTTTTTTACTTTTTAGATCCCAAGAATATTAGTAGAGGCACCTGGCCGTTTATCTGATGCCATTGCAAGTGAATTGGAACAAGAAAAACATGATGGGAGCACAGACCAATGATGCAGAAAACAATTAACTTTGAAAGCAGGAAACCGCATGCAGCTACTGGTGTTCTGGTGGGGTGTTTTCATTGGCAGATTGCCAAATACAGAGGAAGAGATTTTCTCTTGCTCTGGAGCATGGAAACAGCCAACTTCTGAACCGTCCAATGCACACGATTCCTGCCATGCCTACCCCAAAAACCTCCTGACCTTTCATTCGGGACATCCCCCCTCCCCACACACACTCTCTCTACAAATTCTGGAACTGGGAAAAATATTCAATGTAATTGGCTTCCTATACTGCAAAAATAAAACTTAGATGTATTGAAAAAAAAAAAAAAAAAAAAAAGGCAAAAATTCAGTTTTCTTTAAACAAGTGAATACAAATATCTGTAGTTTTTTTTAAAGCAAATAAAGGGCAAAAATTTCCATAGTTTTTTTCAGCATTACCGTAATTAGAAACTATGGATAATCAGTAGCAGTTGGCATCTCTGTGTGCACAGGAAACATACCTAAGAAGACTGTATAAATTGAAAAGGTCAACAAACATGGAACTTCAGGTATCAAAACACAACTGTATGGTGTATTTTGTGAAAATGACAGATCTTGAAGTCATACACATGACATATACTTCGTGCACTGCCATACGGTTATCAGAAGTGCCAGCATGAATTCTGTAGCAACATGAGTGAATGGATTCAGATGGAAGAGAATTTTCTCATGCGAGTTGTCTTTAGTGTGACGAGGTTACATTTCACATCAGCAGCAAGGTAATTATGAATAACATGTGCATATGGGGAGTGGAAAACTCACATTGTCTTGTGCAACACAAACACAACAGGCCCAAAGTGAACGTGTCCTGTGTCAAGAGTAAGAAGAGTTGTGGATCATTTCTTTTTGCAGAAAAAGCAGTCTCTGGTATTATTTACTTGGACACAAAGCAGTAGTTCCTTGTGACTCAGCTGGAGGAGGATTCCAGCTCGTATGGCCTAGGTATCATTTTTCAGCAAGATGGAGCAGTATCTCACTTACTTTTAGAAATGAGGGTTCCTCCATGTTTGGATGGGTCAAGCAGGACCAGTTAGGTAGCCACCAAGACCAACAGATTTGAAGCCACTTGGTTTTTCTTATGGGGATTTATTAACGATCAAGTGTATCTCCCTCCCACACACTAAGTACCACTAAAGAACTTGAAGAAAACATTGTAGCAACTGCTCCTACTGCAAATTAAAATATGCTTTCCTGGGTACGGGATGAGATTTCTTATTGGTGGGACATCTGTCACGTAACATGTAGCATACACATTTGTGAAATTGTGACTTGAAAAAAAAAAAAAAAAAATCAGGCTTGTACCTATTATACACTATCATTTGTTTTATGTTGTTTCCTTCATTTCTAAGTTATGATTTTTTAAAAATCAGCAGCTAATTTTGCCCTTCCCCCTTCCAGTATATAGGATCAGTATTAAAAAAAAAAACTCTTCAGTTTAGTGTGATCTTTGATTTTTTTGCATTCCTGTTATATTTGGAATTATATGATAGGGTGGAAATATAGGCACACAGAAACATAAAACCATGTTTCATACCTGCCAAAGCAAAGAATTTTGCACTAGGTGAGCATGTTGGTGTTGCGCTCAAGGATAATCGTCTGGCCACAGGATTGTAGACATCCAGATTACACTTGCTCCTGATTTCATTTAATTCTGATCGAGCTTGTCGTGTCTCATTTTCAAGGCATGAAACCTGAAAATTTAAAAGTGATATCAATATGTTTAAGGCTACTAAGATTAACTGGACAGATTTTAATCCACTTAAGAATAAAAATCTTAAAAGCAAACCTTCATTTTCTTTTTTTTTATTTGAACTCATATGACATATAATTAAGTACTTATACATACATATGAACAAAACAAAATTACTTTGCAAAGTGAAACAAGGTTCTTCTTAGTTAAAGGAAAATAGATATATTTCTTGCACTTGTGAAAATGGAGAAAAACATTTCTTTATCTTTTCAAATGTAATGTGAAGTAAAAAGCACACTACATCTTAAAATTACATAATGACAATATAGTTTAAACATTCTTGAAGGATCTGTAACATGAAATATAGCCAAAACCTGAAAAGAAAACAAAATTTGAAAAGCATGAACATTTTGATATTAATACAAAGCATTTTAATGTAAACTTACAACTTACTGGAAATAAACACGATAAAAAGAATTCTAAAAATATTTTTATTGCTTTGTTTATAACTCCATTTTAGTGTACTTCCAACTTTATCCTTTCACTTCATGCAACACTTAAAAAGTACTACAAATTATTTTTACCGCATTATAACACTGAAGAGCAACTGAATTAGAGATACCTGTCTAGTAACGTGTAGCACCTTTCGCCCTGATGACGGCGGATTTTCGTCTCGGCATAGACTCGACAAGATACCGGAAGCGTTGGGAAGCCATAGGGATCCACGACCCCTGAACAAGCTCCCACAGTTCACGAAGATTTGATGGAGGGGGGTCAGAGCCTCCAACATCTCTCTTGATGGCATCCCAGATGTGCTCGGTGGGATTGAGGTCAGGTGACCTAGCTGGCCAAGGAAGCGAAATCACGTCAGTGGAGTGTTCATCCAACCATTCGGATACAATTCGGGAGCGATGGCACGGTGCATTGTCTTGTTGCAGGATGAGGTACCCAGTGGGATGTTGAAGACGCACAAACGGGAGCAACTGGTCATCCAGGATGTCCCGGTAATGATGACCTGTGAGAGACGATGTCACACGTAACAGGGGTACTATTTCAGTCCACGTAAACAGTCCCCAGACAAGAATGCCACCGCCATCAGCTTGAAGAGTACCCTGCTGGCAAGAAGGATCCATTGCTTCATGTGGTTTGCACCGTACTCGTATCCTGCCATCCGCATGTACCTACGTGAATCTCGACTTATCAGTTCAGGCAACATTTTCCCATATGTCTAGGGTCCAGTGGCGATGTTCCCGCGCCCATGCTAATCTTTGCACCCTGTGATGTGCGGACAGCAGCGGTACTCTCGTGGGACGATGGCTTCTGTATCCCATAGCAAGGAGATGGTTCTGGATGGTGTGGCTGCTTACACATTTTTGTGCACCAGTGTTAAATTGCCGAGTGATTTCTTGCACAGTGGCCCATCTTTCCGCTGTTACAATGCGAGCTAGCCGACGATGACCCCGCTCATCCACAAGCTGTTGTCCACGGCAGTTGGCTCTTGCAGGGATGGCTTTACCGGATTCGATGTACTCACAGTGCACCCGTGACACAGTGGCTTGTGAAAATTCCAGTGCCTACACGACTTCCCAGATGGAGTGACCCATTCGTCGGGACCCGACAGTTTGCCCACGATCAAATGCGCTTAGATCCTTCGTCTTACCCATACTGCATCCGACTCTTACCGATTCCTGTCGCATCACTCCTTATATTGTTGGATCGCTGCATACGTCATGTCGTTTCCGTTTACAGGGTTACCCACTGCGCCAGCCGTCTCTAATTAAATTGCTCTTCAGTGTATATGCAAATGGAAACGAATTAATAACCAAGAATTGGAAAATACTTCTGATGTATGGCAAATGCCAATATTTCTTGTAGTGATAATTTGATGTAAATAAGAGAAAAGCTACAATGAGTTAGTTGTGAGATTGTAGCACTGTTGTGCATATGTTTCCAGAAATGCCTTCAACAACAAAGCAATGGACAGTGACCGAGCACCACTGCACTAATTGTTTTTGTTTATCTGAGCAAAAACTACAACAGAAATGGTTGTAATAATTATAGAAGCAAACAAAGACGGATGTTTAGGTGAAATGACAATTTTCCAACAGCAAACAGCATGAAGAATTCAATGGTGGACTTTCAGAAGGCTTCACTGAAACCCTTTGATTTCCAACTGATTTACAACAATCTATAATAAGTGTTGCGTATCGTCCACCTCAGGGTAAACTTGATTCTTTTCTTAATTTTTTTCTTATTTTTTGGATGATATTAATTCTTGGGGGTAGACTATTCTTTTGAAAATTTTAATACTGATATTTATACTGATAATAAAACTACTTGTTAACAAGGACATAATTTCTGCATATTGGCCAAGCAATAGAAGAAAGTTTCTACACTTTTCTCATGGGTAGTAGACATTACACTACATGTACTACAACAATTGTATGTGACGTGAAAGCCAGTATTTTTAGGAAATTCATCGTTCATATTTTAAATTCTGTTTCTTCTACACAACATTGGGTGAAAACCAGTGTGGGTCCAATCCCACTGGACATAATTATTAGGTTGTTTCAGAACAGAACTAAATCAACACTTTTACCAAGCATGGTCAAAGTGATGGCAATTCATCGTACTGAAAAAAAAACAAAAAAACAAAAAAAAAAAAAAAAACAAAGGCAAATTGACATTGTGCAGAAATTAGATACATTAATATTTACATTAAAATGAAACTTTTAAAGAAGACTTATTTATCATCATTGTAATCGTAATTGTTGAAGTGTATGCTCCATGAGACTCTGAACCTTCCAATAAGAAGGAAGATTTCTGGAATGAGCTAAAAGCTGTTTTGAGACAGTTTGGTGTTAAAGAAAAAGTTATAATAGCAGGGATTTCAATGCTAGAGTACGTGTGCAGAATGCAATTTCTGACAATGTTCTGGGTAAGTTTAATGATCCTTGTGTGGATAATTGTGGAAGATTAATTGAACTCTGCACTGAGAATAGTTTGTGTGTCTCTAATACATTTTTCAACCACAAGTATATCCACACATATACTTGGGAAAATTGTACTCTTGGTCAAAAGAGTGTGATAGATTTTGTTGTCTACAATCAGCATCTGAAACACTTAGTTGTTGACACCCGTGTGATGAGAGGTGCAGATGTTGGTTCTGATCATTACTTGGTAGTGTCATGAGTGAAACTGAATGTTGTTTGGAGGAAAAGGAATAGGAAGAGGCCCAGGATAGAAAGAATAAAGGTTGATAGGCTCCTTGAAGATCATCAGCGGTATTCTGACTTACTCAGAGAACGACTAAAGGATCTGAAATCTTGTGAGAGAGATGTAGAAAAGAAGTGGGAATGTTTTCAGAACTGTGTTGTCACTGCTGCTAAAGAGGTCTGTGGCACCACAATAGTGGGTAACAATAGAGGTGATGCTTGGTGGAATAGTGAGATTGAAGAGGCAGTAAAGAGAAAGAAGGAAGCCTATTTGGGGATGTTGCAAGGTAGAGTCTCTGTGGATGAATATCGCTCAAAGAAGCATGAAGTTGCTAAGCTGGTTCGCCAGAGTAAGGCAAAAGATAGGAAGGAGAAAGTGGAAAGGCATGAACTGGCTTTTGGAAAGATAGGAAGTCTTTCTGGAAATACATGAGACTCAGGAAAAATAGGGGAAACAAAGTTGTAAGTCGTGTGAAGAATGAGATTGGGGAAATGATATGGGAGCCCAATGAGTTAAGGGAAAGATGGGGTGAATATTTGTGTGAGTTATTAGATCAGGAAAGCAAAGATGATTCTGAGACAGATGCAGATGATGTCACAGTGAGGGATGGAAGCACAGGAGGGATCTCAAGAGAAGTGTGTAAAGCTCTGAAATCTTTTCATAATGGTAAGGCTCCGGTAATTGATGGCATAACTGCCGAGATGTTGAAATATGGTGGTGACTGTAATTGACTGGTTAACTGAAATTTGCCAGTTGTGCTGGGAGTTAGGAATGGTCCCTCGAGATTGGAAGGATGCTATTACTGTTCCCTTGTATAAGGGAAAAGATGATCAGACTGAATGCAAGAACTATCGTTTTATTAGCCTACTAAGTGTGCCAGGGAAAGTGTTTGGTAAGGTTGTTATTGAAAAAGTACAGGGTCTTACATTAGAGAAAGTGTGGGATGTTCAGAGTGGTTTTATGCCCAGTAAAGGCTGCACTAACCAAATTTTTGAAGTACGCGTGATGATTGAAAAGTATCTGGCTGTTGGTAAGAAAGTTTTTGCTGCCTTCATAGATTTAGAGAAAGCTTACGACCGAGTAGATAGGACACTTTAGTGGAAGATTTTGAATGAATATGGTGTTACTGGGAATCTACTTAATAGTGTAAAAGCCATGTATGCTGACAGTAGAGCTTGTGTACAAGTGATTGGTGTTTTATCCAAATGGTTTTCTATTAGTGCTTGAGTTAGACAAGGTTGTGTAATGTTACCATGGCTGTTTAATATATTTATGGAAGTGTGCATGTGTGATGCCAAAATATATGATAGTGGTTTATGTCTTGGTGATATCCGTGTGTGCAGATTGCTGTATGCTGATGACACTGTCCTGTTGGCAGAGAACAAAAGTGATTTGCAGAGTATTTTGTCTCGGATGTACGAAGTTTGCATGAAATTCAAACTGAGTATAAATAAGGGAAAAACTAGAGTTATGGTGTTTGAGAGAGGAACTGGTAGCACTGAATGTAATGTAAGTCTAAATGGCACAGGTGAGTGAGCTTGTGTATTTAGGAAGCGTGTTTGAGAGAGAACAAATTGGATGGTGAAATTACTAAGCGAGTGAATTCTTCATTGAAAGTCATAGCCGCTCTGGGAGGTTTTCACAGGAATGATGGGTTCTCAAGAGTCCTGCATAGCTGTGTATGAAAGTGTAATTGTTCCTACTATGATGTATGGTAGTGAAACCTGGGTACTACAGAAAAAACATAGAAGTAGTTTGTGTGCTGGAGAAATGCATTACTTATGGGGGAGCTGTGGCAAGACACTGTCTGATTGTGTGAGGAATGAAGATGTGTTGCAGTTGTGTGATGTGAAGCAAAATGTTGTTAGCAATGTGGAGACCAATATGCTTTGGTGGTTTGGCCATGTTGAAAAAATGAGTGATGAGATGCTTACTAAGAAAATCTTTTTAGCCCAAGTGGCAGGAAGGAAAGGCAGAGGAAGGCCAAGGAAGAGATGGGTGGATCAGATTCAGGAGTGTCTGCATGAAAAAAGATTATGAGTATGAAGTATAAAAGATCTTGTGTACGGCGGTTAATGGATATCAGTGAAGCCTGTTGTAAATGGAGAAGCTTGATACGACAACAGTAAGTAAAAATATCTGGTAGTTTGTATTTGTTTTTGGAGCTAACCTCTGAATCTCAGAGAACAGCTTAGTGATATGTATGTATGTATGTTATTATATGACCTTGTGTCTTTTTAATCAGGAAAGTACATCGGGGGGTTTACCTCACAGCTCTAGTTGGTCATTCATCTTAAGGATTCCAGAACAAAACCCAGTGAGTTGGGGTCTTTTGGCCAATGTCACACAGAACTAGCAGGTACCTCAACACTAATTTATACTGAAGCTTAAAATTGTGTCAGTTTCCAAGAATCACAGAAGCCCTTGTTGCTACTGTGTGTGCCATTGTTGCCCAGAGGAGTGCCCCATTGAGGCCAACCCATCTCTCACCAAGATCCTCCACCAGAGTATGTTGTCCCGGATGTACGAAGTTTGCATGAAATTCAAACTGAGTATAAATAAGGGAAAAACCAAAGTTATGGTTTTTGAGCGAGGAACTGTTCGTTCTAAATGCAAGATAAGTCTTAATGGCATAGATTGGACAGGTGAATGAGTCTGTATATTTAGGAAGTATGCTTGACAGAGAGAACAAATTAGATGGTGAAATTAGTAGGCGAGTGAATTCTTCCTTGAAAGTCATAGCTGCTTTAGGAGATTTATCAGGAGTGTTCAACATTTTGCAGGTTTCTCACTCATAAAATTTTTATGTGAGATTCTTTAGCTCATACCTTTCCTATATATGCAGATTGATTAATGCTGACATAAGAGTACTGATTCTGCAATTCTATTGTATATTATTAATTGAAAAAAAGCAGATCAAGATTATGCAACATTAATGAGCCTAGCAACTTAAACAAACAATGGAAGGCCTTAATAAAAATTGAACAACAGCTAAGAGGGAAAAAAAGAAAAGAGAGCAGCAATGACAATAGATGGCGCCAGAGACACAAAGATGCAGAGATTGCGACTGAAGCCCTAACCTCAATAGCTCTGCTCACTTGAGCTGTGGTGGGCAGGTGAGACACATCTGCCTCCTGATGATGACAGTAGCCTGTTGAAAGTGCTAGAGGATTGTGTATGATGAGCTGAATGAGGTTGGCACTTGCAGTAGGGTTAGCACCGAGTTTGAAACGGATAGAGCACTTTTTTAGTCACAGTTGACAAAGGTTTAACTGCCTGAGAATGTAAATAGTGTAATTATGTACATAGTGTTTTTAATTGAATGTATGAATGAGTGGTATGGTGTGTATGTTTGTGAGGTTTTTATGGAGATGACGAGCTATGGTTACGTCTCATATGGCAGAGGGAAACCTGCATTTTTTGTCCAGTAAATAACAAAAAAAAAAAAAAAAAAAAAAGAAGAGGAAAATACGATGTTTCATGCCCAGAAGAATGAATCTCATAGGCAAGGAGTCTTTCAACCTTTGAAGGCCAACAACATTACATGATGATAATTGACGTGCTTGAAGTGTTAAAGGAAAACTGTGACCATGATCTTTCGGGTAAGCGATTGGTTATTTTAATAATATATCAATACAGTACTGATTTTTAATATTTAATTTTGCTGAAAAACTTGTGTTTACCCATTCCTTAGTCGCCACGTCGTGAGTGGCGACAGCTAATTTTAATCTTTAGCGCAGGCCAGAGTTTTTCATGAGGAACTCTCAATTCAAGCATTTTGTGATTATTCAGTGGGTTGGTTCAATAAATTTTAGAAGCTGACCACGAAAGTGCAGAGATTTTTGTGGAAGAATTTGCAGATATGATTTGTAATGAAAAGTTATTGCCAGAACAGGTCTATAATGCGGACGAAACTTCCCTATTTTGGAGATACATCCAGAGGAAAACATTTGTTACAGTAGAAGAGACTGCACCCTCCGGTGTAAAGGACTCAACAAAAGAATGACTCACAGTTCTCGCATGTGCCAACGCAGCTGGAACTTACAAATGCAAATTGCTGATGCATTAGAGGTGTTAAAAGTTTTTCCTGCGATTTACAAGGCAAATAACCAGGCCTGGATCACAAGAGAATTTTGCACGGATTGGTTCCAAAACAGTTTTGTACCTGAAGCCAGGGTGCATTGTAAGTCTGTTGGTTTGACAGATGACTGCAAAATTTTACTAACTTTGGATAACTGCCCAGTGCATCCTGATGCAAAGCTTCTCATGAAGGATAACGTATGCATTGCCTACTTGCCACCTAACTGCACCTCACTTCTTCAGTCGATGGATCAGAGCATATTGTGCTCATTAAAATGCCGCTACAAATCAGCTTTTATTCGAAAGTTATTGAATGCATGCAATAACGGAACTCTTATAAAGCAGTTTCAAAAAGAATTCAACGTTAAAGATGCCATTTTGAATATTGCGAGTTCCTGGGATTCAGTATCTCAAGACACTGCGATGAATGCCTGGCACAATCTTCGGCCAAACGATTGTCGTGTGAAGGCTGTAGAAGAATGTGTGAACACCAACAACGATGCTCTAGTTGCTTTGAAACTCACTGATGGCGAGATAATCATGAAGAGGACAATGGTCATGAATCATGATCAGGACAATGTATTGGATACAAGTGATGAAAGTAACAAGGACAAAAAAAATTTCCATTGAAAGGTGTATACATCTTACTGAAGAATGGAACAAAAGAAATTCTTCACAGAACAGCACATCATGTCTGTTTATAAAATAAGTTTGGCTAACAGAACAGTCAAAACATATGTAGCAATGAAAATTAAAAGATATGTTTGTAAGTTTCACTCATGAAAGATACAATACATAATCATTCTAGAAACATAAGTAAAAAAAATGACTACATACATATTTCTTAATTTAGGTTCTTTTTCTTTTAGTGTTTTTTTTTTTTTTCAGATTTTTTTCTTATAACTTGTTTGCAGTTTCATGAGTTCATCCTTGTTGTACAATGTGCAATCGGAAGCAGGGCGGGGTCTGCCACATATTTATGTGAATGATACAGCTTTTTATCGGAGAAATAAATAATGGAGGCGGCGACTTGGAGGAATTTTTTTTTTTTTAATGGTTCTAAAATGAAACTGGACTGCTGCTGGTTCGGACCTGTCCAGATAATTGGTTTCTGTAAATAAAAATTGGAAAGGCAGAATAACTATGCCACAAGATTCCTGAGCAATGACTAATTTCTGAGGAAGGGGTGCCCTGGATTGGAGGATAAAGATATCAAATGTCATAATGGAGACAGCACTTTGTGGGGGACGGATTACTGCTGGGAAGGAAGGAAGTACTGGCTAAATTGATCCTCTCTGTTGAACCACATGCTATTATGTATTTCCTTGGGCAATACTTGATATTGCTCCTATAACCACCCCATTCCCACAGCATTCTTCTACCACAATGAAAATATTTGTTTGGTTACCACAATATGACCATGAAACTGCCAGAAACAGTTCATTTTCTACTCTGTGATATAAAATTGAAACAACAATTATCAAATGAATTGAAAAAAAAAATAAAAATGCTCCTAATTTTTTTTAGAAAAACCAGATTTTCACAATAAATTGGGATTTTTTCAGGAAAAACAGTAGGGTTGGCAGCTATGATAGTAGTGTGTGCATAACGTGATAAATTTTCTTTATGCATGTGAAAATTAAAATTACCGACTTTATTTTTTAACGATTTAACCTGACTTAAAAAACAACAACTGATTTACGGATTTGTGATGTCTTTTTTAGCACGTCTTTTGTAAAAAAAGATCATGCTTCTGTTATCGGTTTGTCCGTCCGTCCATCTGTACCCACGATATCTCTGCAACTATTAGTCCGATTTGAAAAATTCTTTTTGCAGTGAAAAGCTTGAAATATGCAAATGATGATCCTTCATTTTTTTTTTTTTACGATGTACAATTTCGCCGGTAGAGGGCGTAAATGCAGATGATGTCGAATTTAAAAATACGTTTTATTCCACATATTTGCTTCTAAGCACCCGATTGAAAAAAAAAAAAATTGTCTTTCGATTTCATTTATGTCAAAGAGTATTTTAGATATAGTTACTTTTTCAAATTACGCATAGATTTTCCGCTAGGGGGCGTAAAAGTAAATTACATTTTTTCCGATAACTCTTCTTCTAAAACTCTGATTTGAAATTTTTTTCTTCAGCGGATACATCTCTCCTGATGAAAAATCTTTTGCATATAATTTCAAATTTTTAGTAAAGAATGCTTTGGCCACCAGGGGGTGTAAGTGTTAATTTTTGCTTCTGATGTATTTGCCATAAAATCGGAGCTTCTAAAATATCGATTGAAAAAATTCTTTCGTGGACTGATACCACTCACATCGATAAACCTTTTCAGAATATTTTCTTCTTGAAATATTCAGCAGCTTCTCCGCCAGGGGGCGTAGAAGTACATCTTATTTTTGTCAATATCTCTTCTTCTAGGAGTCCGATTTGAAAAATTGCTTCTTTAGTGTTTTCTGTGTGACATGTTTTTCATATAATTTCAAAATTTTTCAAGTAATTCATAGACTTTCCGCTAGGGGGCGTAGCGGTAAATTGTGTTTCCCCCTATATCTCTGCTTCTAAATCTCCGATTTGAAAAATTCTTTCTGCCCCGCATACAGCTTCTGATGGGAAATCGTTTGCACATTTTTCTAATTTTTGTAAGAAATGGTTTGGCCACCAGGGCGTAAGTCTTAATTTCCGCTTCTTTTGTATTTGCAGCAAAATATGGAGCTTCTAAAATCTCGATTGAAAAAAAAAAAAGTCGTTTGTTGACCGATACTACTCATGTCAACAAACCTTTCAGGAAAATTTTCTTCTTGAAAAAATGCATGGTTTCTACGCCAGGGCGTAGATGTATATCTTATTTTGTCAATATCTCTACTTCTAAGATACGATTTGAAAAATTCTTTCTTTGTTGGATAGTGTTTCCGATGCGAAATGTTTTCCTATAAATTCAAAATTTTCAAGTAAATCATAGACTTTCCGCTAGGGGGCATAAAAGTAAATTGCGTTTTCTGCGTTATTTCTGCTCCTAAAGCTCTGATTTGAAAAATTCTTCCTGTATCGCATATAAGACCTGATGGAAAATATTTTTCACATAATTTCTAATGTTTGGTAAAGAATGGTTTAGCCACCAGGGGTCATAAGTGTTAATTTCTGCTTCTGAAGTATTTGTTGCAAAATCTGTGCTCCTGAAAACTCGACTAATTGTTTTTCTTCGACTGATACCGCTTATATGGATAAACCTTTTGAGAATACTTTCTTCCTAAAATAATGCATGGTTTTCCCACCAGGGGACATAAAGTCACATCTTATGTTTGTAGATATCTCTGTTTCTATGAGTTCGTAAGCTTACGATTCTGTTTCAGCAATATCTGAGGGATTAAAAACCCGATTGAAAATCTTCTTTCTTTCGTCAGATCTATTGTTTTCCATACCGGTACGTAATTCCATTTGTTTGCACCATGCATTGCAAGCTCATTGCAATGCATGGTGAGATATATATACACCACTTTTAAAGGCTATTTCTAAACCAAAAAACTTGTTGAAGGAGCAAATTGCCTAACAGGTTGCCAAGCCTATCATTTGTCAATTTGCTGGTATGAAAAGTGTCACCATCTACCACTGTCACCCATGTGTGAAAGCATTTTCCAGAAGTTTATCTACTTTTCCATTCCTCACTCACAGGCTCTCCTTGCTATAACAATCAACAGCAGAATCATTTTTTCACCCTTTTAAAGTAAAATAACAGTTCAAAATTGGTACTATCTACCATAAAAAAACAACCTATAGTGGACTACAGAATGGACAGAACAAGTACTGATTTTGAACTTTACATTTATTATCACTAAAAAATGCTCTTTTGACTGATGCAGGAAGGAAGGAGTTAAAGAAATGGAAATCATGCATATCATTAAGAAAATTTATGAGAAAAGTATGATGTCACTCTTTTACATTACTATATACATACATACATACATTTTGTCTGCTACAAAAATGAAAAACAAACAAACAAACAAACATACCTGCTGTCTATATTTATGTACTTGTTGCTGTAAGTGATTTACTTCTCTAGTTAGTGTATCTACCAGCTGCTGTGAATCTTCTAATTCCTGTTTTACTAACTTCAGTTGTTTTTGCTCTTCAGCAAGGGCTTGTTTGTATCTCTGAGAAACACTGTGATAACCAATATGCTTCTGTTTGCAACTATAGCAAATGAAAATCAGTATTTATGGAAGATGAGCAAAAACAGTATGAGCCAACAAATTATGTACTTAGTAGAAAAATAAAATCAAGTGTTATATACTAATAAATTTACATGGTTGTTGAACTTATGTATTATAATAAAACCAATTTCTACATTACCTATTTCTTTTACAACACATTTTGGCAGAGGGATAAATTACGACATTCAACAAAAATATTCTTAAAACCCATCTTTATGGCTGTCATGAAATACAAAGATAAAATATTTCTTCACAATGAATGAGCCTGTGAGCTTTAACAAACATGTTCAGGGTCAGAATTAGAAATAAATCTTCTAATGGCCCTGCGGACCACCAGAATTTGCAAATCGCTGGTCCATTAAAATGCCCACTGGTCTGTAAAAAAAGTAATAAATTTTTTTTAAAGACATTTACAATATATGTAGAAAATAACGTATAAATGCCAATAAAATTATCTCCCAATATATATATATATATTTTTTTTTGCAGCCTGAAAAGAAAACCATACAGCTAGGTAAAAGAAACAGAAATTCATTTTTTAACTTGTGAAAAATTAGAAAAAAGAACAAAAAACAAACAAACAAACTTACTGGCCATCCGTGCCAGTAAAATCAATAGTTCAGTGGTCTGACGGAAGTTTTACTGGCCAATGGCCAGCAGACCACTGGGTACTTCGAACAATGATGTTTTTCACTGGGTACTTCGAACAATGATGTTTACAAGTCTTCTCTTGTGTGTGTGTGTGTGTTTACACAAACTTGGTTGTGTTAAAAATAAAGAAATTAAGTTTAACAACTTCAAATTGTCAGTATTATCTCTTCAGCCTTATTCCCCAGAAGACGATTACTTCTTAAGTATTTCTGATAGTAAAAATATCCTAAACTTGTCCATTGTTAGTTTGCCAGGGCATCCACACACAAATAAGTATCTTCCTTGTCAACATGTGAGAGCAAAGCTTCCTTGTACTTAGCTCATTATGACAAGTACTTATTTTTACATCCTCAGTTGTCAATGAGGCTTTTCCTTTAATATTGTGAAAAACAGCACCTTTTTGGATCTTGTGGAAGAGAATACCAGTATTTTGTTCTGTATGTATTTTAACTATTTTCTTTACATATTTTTTTCAAATTGATTAATATTTCCCAAGGATATGAGAGTAAGTGAATAAATACTGCTGATAATAATATTATCCATTTTTTTAAATCAGTACAACTGCTGCAATTATGACTTCTTTTTCTGCATTATGTTGGCAAAAGTGCATTATGTTTTCAAGTCCAATTTGCTATTGGTTTTAAGGTAGTAGTAGAATGCTATATTTTCTTTTTGTTCCAGTTGTTCATATGCTGCATCAGTTAATTAGCAAGCTATTTTTCGTACTTCCTGAGGATGATTTTTATTTTCCAAGAATGCTGTAAACACCTGTCATGGGAGAGGGGTTGGGATTTAGTCCTACATTTTGTCCATTGTCACAAACCTTGCCTGCATATCTGCCAGATAATTTTGAAATTAGCACAGTCACGAGACTTGACTGCATTTCTCAGAGATGCCAACTACTACGGAATATGGAAAACTGTGATTTTTCTACGGAAAATTAACAGAAGTTATTAATTTTTATTTTACTTGTTCCTCTTCCCAACACAACGGTGCCCACTTGACGATCCATCATTCGTCTTGCTTGCGATGCTGCCTGCACCACCAGTTCTGCCTCTCGAAGCTGCTCGGATCTTAGCGCGAGCGACCGGCACTCGATGAATGTAGCCTTGCGCTGAGTCATTCTAAGTGAAAACCCTCCTTCCTCAGCATGCAACACTCTGGGGACGTTAAGCGTAGTTTGCTTTGGTGGACGTGGGCAGAGTTCGGCCTGAGGCTTTCTCAGTGCAGCGACAAGCTTTTGAAAATTGTTTGGTACAGAACGTGAGTGCCATTTCCTGGCATCGGAGATTTTTTTTAAAGCGTGCATCCGTCATTTATGTCATTAATTAATATTTTGAAGTTTTTTCTTGCATTGCAGAAAAGTTTGTTTGGATTTTGTTCTTATGCGCAGAGTTTACCAAAATGCGTAATTACACATCTAGTATGCACCGAAAAGTGTGTTTACGCATCGAAATTTTACCAACGCGTAAAAATATGCACCGGGAAGAAATACACATCGAGAACGCGTAAAGTACGCATCAACACATAAAAACTTGCACCATGAAACGCGTAAAAACACGCATCGAAGAATTTTACTAACACGTAAAAATACGCATTGGCACAGCAATTTGCTTTTCAAAAACAGAAGCGAACGAAATAAAGATTTTTTCTGTAATCGTAATTTTGTTTTCTGGCGATGTTGCCTCTGTCCAGTATTGTTGTTATACATTATTTTATTCCATAAATCTTTGTATTTCACTTTGAAAATGAAGGGAAAATTTCTGAAAATGGAAATTCGACGGCGCAAAAATTCCTGTGTAATTATCAGGCAAGAGAGTGCCACAGCTTCAAGTAATTTCTGCTTTTTTGTCGGAATTTGGGTTATCCTCGAGATTGATGCATAACTGAACAGAAATTTTGGGGCAATTGGTAGTGGTGAAGGATGCTTTCCGCCTGAAACTTTCAAAAATGGAAATTTCGTCTTTCAAAATTTTCGGAAGCAGTGAAGATTTCTCCTGTAATAATAATTTTATTTTTAACGTGATGCTTTCTCTGTCTAGTATTGTCGTTAAATTTCATTTTATTTCAAAAATATTTGTATTTCACCTTGAAAATGGAAGGGAAATGTCCGAAAACGGAAATTGGACGCAGCAAAGGTTTTCCCCGTAACAGTAATTTATTTTTCCAATGATGTTCTGAACATGCATCCTGTGTTCTTAAATATTCCCCCAAAAAAGGTTTGCATTTCAGCTTGATAAAGGAGGGAGAGAGTCTGAAAACGAAAGTGATGAAGCTGAAAAATTTGTAAGAATTGATGCATGATATTCAAAAGTATTCATATTCTCCAAGTTACACTATCTTTTATCTAAAATAGTGAAAGCTATCATGCATTCATGGTCCTCAAACTGAAAGTTCTTTCAGCATGATGGATAAAATTGTCATCCAAGGGATTTGTGAAGCCTACTGTCATAGCTGATGTTGAGCTTAATTTTTCAAATAACAGTTTTTCAAAAAGAAAAATCAGAAAGGACACAACCGGCAATTGGAGTAAAAACAATGTATTTAAGCGAAATCATTTTAAACGAAAATGAACTTTCTAAGTTCTATACATCTGTTGGAAAATTTTACATTGAAGAATGTTCTTATATTCAAGAAAAGATACTGATCTATGATGAATTCTTAAAACATGCAGAAGTAGCAGATCCTTCACTTAGAGCCAGAACATAATTTACTTCTGTATTATTATACATAGTCAAGTGCTTTCGATTTATAATAACTGAAAATGAACTTGATATAATGGAAACGGAATTGTTTGTTATCAAGCAGACAAATTAGAGACCATAGCAGAAACAGATAGAATAGATGCCACTTGGTCAGAAATCTCAAAATTAAGAGGCTGTAATGGAGCTGCTAAGTATAATATTCTTTCGAAAGTAATGTTTGCAATACTTGTAGTTCCACACTCGAATGCTGCGAGTGAGAGAGGTTTTAGTTTAGTGCAAAAAAATCAAGCCTGTTTCCAACCTAATTTAGGTTTAGAAATTGTAGAAGCATTTCTTATTGCAAAAATGAATATGTTCTCCTCTGGGCAAGTGTGTTGTGAAAAAATATTTTCTGCTGAGGAACTCAAATCTGCAAAATAATGTACAGCCAAATCACTAAAGAAAGCTGTTCAATCAATTTTTTGTTGTGTAAAAACAACGTGTCAGTCATGGTGTATATTATTTTCCATGTGCAAAAATTTGGAATATTTTAAAACAGATTTTCATGTATATAAATGAATAAGTAAGTGAAAAATACTAAGTAAATTAAATGAGTAATACCGCGTTTTCCTCGGTTAAAATTATTCTTTTTGGTATGACTACTGAAAAATTGCCAGAACTACTGAAAATTTGTATGAGTACTACTGAAAATATCTGAAACAGGTTGGCATCTCTGATTTCTGATCAGTTATCAACAGCTTTGGGATTTACCTTGCAGACAACTTTCACACAGCCATGATTAAGCTGTGCATACATTTATGCTGAAGATGTGGCAAATTGTCACTTGCCTTGCACATCACCAGCAGGGTTGCTAGATAAAAAATTTGATTTAAAGCCAAGAAATACTAGAAAAAAAAACCAAACAAATTTAAGCATATTTTTCATACTCACATCACATGAAAAGCTCTAGATCAGGCTGATTACTGCTATCCTCACTGGCACAAATGGAACCTACAGCTCACATAGTCAGATGTAAAGTCTTTTAGCATTTTTGCAGATGGAGTGAAGTCCTTACAACATCTGCTTGAAAGCAATAGTTCTACCCTGATTCTCACAATAACATGAAAAAAATTCAGTAGCATTTTGTTTCTTGCTTTTGTTTTAACTGAGGTTACAAGAGAGAATATCTTCTCAACTATAGCATAACTAACTGGGGTTATTAGCAGGGTTCGTACACTTTTGGGGGAAAAAAATTCAAGGACTTTCCAGGCCTTTTCCAGGACATATACAAAAAAATTCCAGGATGATTATTACGCTTTACAGTATCATGTTCAAATTATTTTTTTAAAGGTAATTTCAGTTTTAAGTAATAAAAATGATGAAAGATGCAAATGGATGAAGTGCTTTATGCAAATTGATCAAGTTTATCAAGCACAAGACCATAAAGAATAAATTCTGTTCTTATGCCCTGACCTTTGAATTCAAGTTGGATCATTTTCTACAAGGGTAGGTTTCTCCTCCCTGATAACATACCAAAACTTTGTTGCAATCAAACAGATTTTATGCGAGTTAACATTCCTAAGCTTGGAGAACAAATACTGCTCTTATGTCTTGGCCTTTAAATTTAATTTCGACCTTTTTCAAGAGGGTAGGTTTCCAGGTTGTACCCAACAGCATACTAAAATTTCGCCGAAATTCAACCGCTTTCATGTGAATTATCCTACAGACAAACCCAAAGCATAAACGTTTCTGCAACCATAGTTCAAAAGTGTTAGGAATTTCGAAAATAAATGCATAACGAACAGCGCGAAAACTAGCTCATAAATAGAATATTTGAAACTACATTATGCACTCTCAATTATTAGGGATGGTAGAGGGGAAGGGAATAGAATAGAACTGTCCAAAATTAGCATGTTTTCGTTGCGCTAGGGCGCTTAAGCACGGCTGAATTCTTTCAGATACCCCCAATGTTCAAATGATTGAAATGTGCTGATGTTCATGGAATGAAATGGTTGATCAGCTATAATGACCGCATAAAAGTTCGGGGGGGGGGGGGCTTTTTTTTTTTTTTTTTTTTTTAGTTTATGCAACATTTTACATTACTCCAGTATTTATCTTGTCATCATCAACAATCGCAATGCAACTACCACTTACGATCGCGAATATCAGCAACCTAAAATCTGCCATATCACTAGGTGATATAACTCACAGTATCCTGTAACAGTGTATTGTAATTAAAAAAAAAAAAGGATGTGGAAAAAAGAAACTTTCAGAAATTAAGATCATCAAGTCATGCGTTTCAAAAATCCGTTTTCCTTTATAACGTTTAAAAACATGTTTTTGCTTTTTTACCTGTAGTGTAAATAAAAAAACTATGTTGATTTTTTTATGGAATCAGACGTCCGTATGTCTGATTGTCTTCATCTGAGTTCACACGTTAGCTACTGTGTACAAGTAGACCTATTTTTTCAGCTCAAAAATATGTAGTTTTGTATATATTCACAGTATAAGTCATTCCTTATTCCCACAGAACTGAATTCAGCATATGCAAAATGAAGAACATCAAGACCCGCCCAACACTATATTTCTGATTGTCTGCTGTTTATATTCAAGAAATGCAAACATGGATCAATGGTGAATGCAGCAACTATGATTTTTATTTATTAACAAGAAAAAAAAAGCCGTGAAAGCTGTAAAGCTGAAACGGATATTTCTCTCAACCCCCCACCCCCCATGCACAAAAACATTCCGATTAAGATCAAACAGCAGGAGGACGCGTCCACACACACAACCTTTGGAATGACCTGATAGAATGGCTTCTTTTCATTTGGCACATCGCCATAAATCACCACCTGCAGCTCACTGAACTGTCAAGTTGCACCCTTCCTCCTTCACTTTAACTATAATAGAAATTGTAAAAAAAAAAATGCTCCCCAATTTTCGACAAAATTAAATTACCAAATTTACGTCATGATGTTGCAATTTACTAAAATACGTTTGTTTATCTGCTGAATATTGCTTAAATCCATTGAAAACTTTTTAATTATAGATGATTTTTTTATTAAAACAGTAACTCAGACGTCTGAATAAAAACATATGTTTGTAATTCAAATAGAGTCCATATCATCACAGAAAAAAAATTTAAGGATCACTCTGTTTAAATAAACCATGGCATCTAAAAAAAATAATTCACTTGCTTTTCCCGTAATTTATAATTACTGTTTCTTTTTTTCAATCCGATTATGCAACGGATTTTTTTTTTTTTTTTGCATCTGCTAAAGTTCCTAACGGAATTTGGCGAAATTTGCACTAGAACTTTATTGTGATGTATCTTAACTACTGTAAAAATTTTACTGTGTTATTTTCAAAATTCGGAAAAATGGATTTCTGAAAATATTCTCCTAGTCCTTTTGAGCTGTGGAAGTGCTAAACAGGTGTTTGCTTTCTTCCCAACCAAGGGCTTCAGATCAGCGCTCCCAGCTGTCAATCAACCGTTGCTATGGTAACACCCTTTCTGCTGGAGGCACACTCTGTCCAAAGAGGCACACATACTTGTCCATAATAAAAATTACCAATGCTAACTTTTAAAGTTTTTAACCGATTCAATTGGAATTTTGGAAGCGAGCTTCTGTAATCCAATTACAGTGAATGTAAAAATTTCAGCCACTTTCGTGAAAAATTCGCAAAGATAGTTTTCTTATTTTTTATCATAAGTAGCGGAAGTCTCTTGAGGGGAGGGAGGGTGGCATGCACATAAACAAGAAGAAGATGAATGTGTTGTTCAGGCATACTCCTCACTGGTGGATGCCAGCTGACTTGGTACATACGCGACCCCCTGCAAATGCTAAATGCCTCTTCTTTCCCCTTCCGTTCTCAGTTGTCGGACGGACATCAAGCTCCCCTTCGACCTACTAGTAATCATCCAATTTTAGTGCACTGGAAGTAGTGCCTTTTTTTTCTTTTTTTTTCCCCCAGCCAAATTAGGATTTGGTGCATGTCGGTGTCGGAAACCGCTGCCGGTGGTTTCTTTGAGAACAGAGAAAAGAAACTTTAAAAAATGAAGGGGTAACACTAACACGATTTCCTAAAAGGGCATTTTTTTTAAGCACTAATTTCAAATTTCAAGGCTTTTCAAGACAGCATTAAAAAAACACCGTTTTTCCAGGATATTCCAGGCCTTGAAAACGTAATCATGATTTTCCAGGACTTTCCAGGTTTTCAAGCACGCGTGCGCACCCTGTATTAGACAAGTAAGGGAAAAAGTGGCGAGCTCTTTAAATGCCTGATGTTGAAGTATACCAATCCAAAACTGTTCACTGTCTGTAGGGAGTCAATCTTTCTTAAATGGAGCTTCTTCTTTCCAATCGACAAAAATAATTTTTCTGTATCGTTTAATAGTGCTGTTGTTGTTTTCTGCAAAGTCCATAAGGGTAACTCTGAAATCACGGTCATTGAAACTTGATTTAAAATGATGCTTAGAATTCAATTTTGATAGATTTTGAAATATATCTCTTGCCGAGGGAAGTCCATATGTAACTTGATTGAGAGCTTTTTCTAGCATACATATACATCTTTCTTTGACATTTTTTATTTCTAGATGAGCCTCAGTACTGTTGTTCTTCTGTAGGAACATACTACTTTCTGAATCAAAACTTCTATTATATATGGGAATTTCTACTACGGAATTTTGATTTTAATTGAAAATTTTTGGAGAAGAGTTTTTTCCAAAAATTTGCAATAAAAATAAAATTTTCTTAGTAGAAATTCCCATAATAGAAGTTTTTATTAAGTAACTGAATTAAGAAACTAGGAAGCCAATTTTCAACATGCGCTTTATACTACTACATTCTGTTAAAAATTTGATAACAAAATCAACTTGATGAACATTTTTTTCTGCCTATTGACATAATACAGTCTGACTTGAAGACCTTTTTGGTGTAAGAATAATTCTTAGTACAATTAATGAGGATCAGCTTTGGTTTGCTGAAAACGGCGGTTCAGTCTTTCAAATTCCTGTACAACAGGTGTCGCAAACAGAAAGAACAAGTATGTTTTGTAGTCTAATATTACTCCCTTTAACAATTCTTGCTTTGAATTTAGTTCTTTGAATGAAGCTCATGTTGAAAATTGGCTTCTGAGTTTCTTAATTTAACTTCTAATAAGGGTTTTTCTTCTCGGAAATATTTTATTTTAATCGCAAATTTAGTCGATTTTTCTAAAATGCCTGAAGAAGGAAAAGAGTTTTCTCTGAAAGTTTGTGATTAAAATAAAATATTTCCTAAAAGAAAAACCCACATTAGAAGCTTAATTAAACAGAGGTCACACTGCCGATCACATTCTTTGGAATTTGGAAGGGAAAAAACAAAATAAAATGTTTTGGTGATGGGAAAAAAGAAAAAAGTAAAAAAAAAAAAAATGTTTTGGTGATGGGAAAAAAGAAAAAGGTAAAAAAAAAAAATTGTTTTGGTGATGGGAAAAAAGTTTTGGCAATTACCTTTTTATATTATTATAACACTTTGGCAGGGAATTTTTTTTAATTTGGCGTATAGGTTGGCAAAAACTTTAAAAAAGCCCAAGCAACTGCTGATTAAGTATTTGAATTTAGTGTCAAACTTTGATTGGGCTAATTCAACACTACTGAAATAAGCCTTTAGCTCTTCCCAATTCATCAGAATATTAAATATAACCCGAAACTTCGAGTTAACTGTCCATAAATTTTAAACTGCGTAGATTCCGATTTCTGGCCTGTCTGTCGTTCGTTAAGGCATTGCCATTTAGGAGCAAAAATAACTTTTTTACAGGAAAATTGCTTTAAAAGAGGATGGTATGTAATTTTCAAGCAAATAATGTAAAAAGCCAGGAAAGGGCCAAACAAGCCAAACTAATTCTCTGACGCCAACTAAACTGATAAAAAAAATAATAATAATTCGGGAATTTGGCGTCAAAAAAGACAATATGGCAACCCTTATCACCAGCTCATGAATGAATGCCACCAAATTTTGGAGTGCTGTACATGGCAGTGCTTCGATAGTATGGGCTACAAAGCTCTCCCTATTGCACTTAAATCCTACTGCCTACTTCAAAGAACAGAAGAGGACATAATACCCTGGTGCCACAATATAATCATGGACAGCTTTTTTCAGGCTTTGAATGAACATATGCATTGGATTATCTTCATTCATCCAATTTAACAATTTGATCTTGCTGATGTTAGGCTTGCATGTGGATACTTGACCACGAAAACCTATATCCTTCAGCTCTAAACAAACTGTTATAGTGTTGGCATTACAATCGAGGACAAGCGATTTTATCACACCACCAACTTCAGCACTAGGTGGCCTCTGCTCTGCCATTCTGTGTGGCCTACCAAGTTGCTATTGCACTATTGTTGCTCCTAGGTGTTTCCACCTAACAATGTCAGTTGTTTAGATTGGGGCAGCTGCGGAAAGGCAAAAATTTCCTGAACAGATTTGTTACTAAGAGGGCACACTATGATCATGCCGCACTGAAAGCCATTGAGCTCTGCCATGCAACCCACTGTACTGTTCATGCTTGTCTATGATGTCTGCCAGGACATGCGAGTCTTTTTATACTTGTATGGGCCCAGTGGCATAGCCAGAAATTCCTTAGGGGGGGGGTCCTGTGGGTTTGGTTCAGTGATGAAAGCCCATAAATACATATACACTGAGTGGCCACTTTATTATGACCACCTGACAGTTTTAAGCAAATGAGCTATGGCTGCACGCTGTTGCCGCCAGACGGTGAGGCTAGTCTAAAAAGGGAAAGCTTAGTGCTTGCGACAGTAGTGGAAGTGATTTTTGGGTGACGAGATGGGTAAAAAATGTGATTTGACGGACTTTCAACGTGGGATGGTTGTAGGAGCTCGGAGCCATGAAGCGAGTATCACCGAAACTGCCGCATTTGTGAAATGTTCCAGAGCAGCTGTTAAAGTGTTTAAAGACTGGACCGTCAGCTAAAACACTGGGTCTCTACGTGCAACGAGTGGTTGTCATCGACCAGTGACTGCTCGGGCGGAACGGAGAGTGTCCAGAATGGTAACAGACAACAGTAGGGCAACAGTGCAGCAAATTACAGACCTTCTTAATTAAGGATCCCCTCAAATGATCTCTGCACGCACTGTTCGCCGTACACTACGTTGGATGGGATATGGCAGCCAAAGGCCTGTTCGAACACCTTTGCTGTCTGCAGTTAACAAGAGAAAACGTCTCCAGTTTGCACAGGAGCACAAGGATTGGACAGTCGATAATTGGAAACAAATTATGTGGTCCGATGAATCATGTTTTCAGTGGCACCATGCCGATGGCCGAGTGAGAATTTGGCGGAATCAGCACGAAAGCATGGACCCCAAATGCATTGCTACAACCCTTCAAGCTGGAGGAGGCAACGTTATGGTTTGGGGAATGCTTTCCTGGCATGCTTTGGTCCCTTTAATTCATGCTGATCAACGTCTGACTGGCACATCATATCTAAACATCATTGCAGACCAAGTGCATCCTGTCATGTTGATGGTTTATCATAATGGCAATGGCTACTTTCAATAAGATAATGCTTCCTGCCAGAGTGCTGGTATTGTACAGGATTGGTTTCAGGAACATGCCGGTGAGTTTACTTTGCTTAGGTGGCCCCCACGATATCCAGATCTCAATCCCATTGAGAATCTGTGGGATGAAGTTGAAAGAGCCATCAGACAGCTGGATCCAAAACCCTGCAATCTCACACTCCTGGAAAGTGCTATTCATCAAGCATGGCCTCAGATTCCACAAACTACGTATCAACATCTGGAGTCCATGCCACGAAGAATCGACGCAGTGTTAAAGGCAACAGGTGGCCCAACGAAGTACTGAGAGGGTGGTCATAATAAAGTGGCCACTCAGTGTATATCGCTGTAAATTCATACTAAATCTCCCCTCAAGTAAGGGGGGGGAGTCCGGACCCGAGGACCACCCACTTGGCTACGCCTATGTATGGGCCATGGCTATGGCGTATAGGGGCAAATACACTACTCAAAAAGGGGTGCCTGTGTACTTTTGATCATGCAATGTATGTATGGCCAAATGTAACTACACATTTATAACAGACAGATGCCTGACAAAGTATAACTTGCAATGCTACACAAGACAATTGCATAGATGCCAACTTCTGGAAGTTCATTTCAGTAATAAACATGTGTTTTTTCAGTAATTTTCAGTAATCCAGCTCATAGCAGCAAATTGGGATATCTAATATGGCAACAAATTCCAGTCTGTCACAACAAATATTACACACACACACACACAAAATAAAAAAAAAACAACAACAACAACAACAAAAAAACAAAAACAACAATAAATACATCAAACAATAATTTGTTAGCGGCAGAATTAAAAATACTGTTTAAAAGAAAAATACTTTCAAAAAACTTTTAGACTTTCTTCTCTCCCTCTCTTAATGCCCTCAGATTTTGGCATAGCTGGAATCCACTGTTTCTCGTATATAACCCAGACTTGCCAATCTTAAGAGGAGAAAAATCCTGCAAATTTCTATGAAAATCCTGCAAGCATACTTTCGTATGTTTGAAATATCAATGGACATAATTTTGAAGCACTAATGGTTAAGGCACATAAAAAATTAAAAAAAATATTGTTAAAAAATATTTGAAAAATTTCTGTTACGCATTTATCTCGAGGACACCCAAATTATGACGAAAAAGGAGAAATTCTTCGAAGCCGTCGAATTTCTGATTTCGGAAATTTTTCTTCCATTTTTAAACTGAAATAAAAATATTTATGGAATAAAATGATATATAACAACAATACTGGACAGAAGCAACATCACAGGAAAAAGAAATTACGATTACGGAAAAAATCTTTATTTCGTTTACTTCCGTTTCTGAAAGACGAAGTACCGTCCCGATGCGTATTTTTACGAATTGGCAAAATTATTGTATGCGTAGTTTTACGCGCGGAGAAAAAAATTCCCAATGCATATTTTTACGCGGTGGTAAAACTTCGATGCGTACTAAACGCGTAATTACGCATTTTGGCAAACTTTGGTTGGCACATCACTTGAGCACTCCCGTGGAGAGAGAGAGGGAGTACTGCACGATGTCACGAAGCGAGCGAGTCAAAGATGACATCATCGCATGACACAGCGCTCGCAAGGTCCGGTGGAAAATCCAAGTGGATGGTTGCAGGCGGTTGAAATATTTTGATTGAGCAATCGAAATATTAAAAAAATCTGTAAAAAAATACCTCTATCCGTAAATCAGTAAATTTTACGGATAATCTGTAAAAGTTGGCAAGTATGCAAAGTCCATTTTTGAAGATTTCCCCATTTCAGCAACAACACACAATATTTTTGTTCTGTCACATGCATATTTTTTTTTGCAATGTTACTATCTGGGAACATTTTCTTAAAAAGCACACTTGCGTGGTCAGCACAGCTTAAAGGTAAGTTACGTTACACGAGGAATGAAGTAAACAAGCATTCAGCCCGGATAATGGCATCGGAAGAGGAACTATCTCGGGCAAAATTTATTGTTTTGTTATTTTCTACGCACTTAGAATTGTCCATGTGTTTTTGCATACGAATGTTATTAACGATATCTCCTTTGCCCTTGTGGACAACGGAAAAATCACATCTACAAATAGAGCAAAAGGCAAATTGTTGGCCCTTCCTTGATTCAATTATACACGGATAATATGTCGTATAACACTTCTTAAAAACCGACTGATATTTTCTACCAGCCATCGCGTGATTAAACATGTGCACGAAAAGTTCTCAGAAATTCCTGTTAAGAGAGGCGAAGTACATCAAACAAACAAAAACGCGCTACCGATACTGCTGACAGACGAGAAATCTGCATCAATACATATGGCCAACGCCAAGCCTGTTCCGTGCCAGCAGCGCCAGAGATCATTAGCGGACAGAAGAGTAAACATCGCTGATAACTACTGACTCAGAGGGGAAAGGTCACTTCTCTGCTAATGAACCGATGCCTCGGAGAACTTCGAACTTTTCTCCTTGTTACTTTTTAATTTATGCTATGAAAATCACGATGGAATCCGGCAATATTAATTTATAATCCGGAATTCTGGGAAATCCGGCATTGCCGGCCTAATAACCCATTTTACTGAAGAAGTGAACTGTAGACTTACCCTGTGTTTTTTAGTTTGTAGTTCACAGTTTGTACAGCCACATAGGTTTCAACATTCATTCTCCCTGACTTTAATATTATTATTTCATCCATCATGTTGAAAGAACTTTCAGCCTGAGGACCCAGGTGAAAAATAACTGAAATTTTTGGGGAGGAATTTTGCTCTTCAAATTTAGCATTGCGGAGCAATTGAGTAATTATGCGGAGCACATTTGAGACTTATTTTTTATTTGATTTAAGTGGCTGATAATTTATTATCAAATAAAACTATTACTAGCACTTTTCAATATCTATCTATCAAAAATACTCTAATCAGTAATGAAAAGTGAAATTTAAAAATATTTTAGTAGATTTGTAAAAAGTACAAATTTTCTTTCTATGGATATATGATGAAATGTTACCTGGCCACACATTGCAGCAGCTACTTACTGTCACTTGACAGTGAGAATATCTCCAGAACTTGTGGTAGCTTCAGGTTCTACGTCTGTTCTCTTTCTTTTTCCGCAAGACTTCACACTTGTGCGTTGGGGCTTCTTTCCAAAAATACCTCCACTGTTTGTTCAGGGTGAAACTCGCATAGTTCTGGTCCTTCCAGCGTTATTCGCAATAGATGGTTCAAAGCATCAGAATTCATCCGATTACGGAAATCTGTCGAGTCTTTTCATTGCAGAAAAGGCTCTTTCGACCTTAGCATTGGATACGGGCAATAATCTCATTATATTGATCACATGGTTTAGATTTGGGAATTCATTTGCATACTTTTCTTTCAAACATTTCCATAACTGTTGCTTCGACAGGTGTTGCAGATTTCTTAACCAAAAGGTTTTGAAATAATCCCGGTTCTCTTGAATTTTATCGTTGTCAATGTTGTTGACAATCAACAACTCATTGAATTGTTCAGTTAATACAGTAATTTGATCATCACCAAAATTTGCAAGAGTAGATTTGTCTGTTGGCCAAAGCTTAGGTTCTATCAGCTTGGCAGCTTTAAAAACCTGATTTTCGTGCAAGTCACCAAGCAGGTATGCACATACTGATGAATATGAGTGAAAAGATATTCACAATTTTCATAGAATACATATACTGTCAAATTACAGCTCAGTTCAATGCCACGAAATTCTTACAGTTTAAACTGAATCAAAATCACTGGAATCACAAACTGATATGTTTGCTAAGTCTTGTAAAATTTTGGACAGGTCGTCCGAAAACTTTCTTTTCTTCATAATTTCGATAGAATAATAGAATTTTTCTAATGCATTCAAAGTACAAGGTACATCCACATAATCCAACTGGAGAGACAGAGATAATTTTGACAAATAATATAAAATGTTGCAAAGCAACAGCAGCCAAGTTACAAATTTGATGGGCTTAATTTTTCTCAAAATGCCTGCAATCCTGGCCTTTTCTCCTTTGCTTGATGGATCTGCAACCATATTTTCTAGTTGTTGTACAATAACAAAATAATTTTTAATCAGTGTGTCAGTGGCTCTTTGCATACGTGAAACCCATCGGGTGCCATGGACTCGCAAAGCTGGTGTATCTGATACATCTTCATCGAGTATTGTTGAGAGCTTACGAAAGCCCAATTTACTTGGCACATTTTTTCATAAAAATTATGAATGTCTTCCATCAACTTATGCACCTCATGGAAATATGTTGACAGCATAAAATCTTTTAGAGCTAGCTCTAAGTGATGACTTAAACAGTGCACTGACACTAAACAAGGCCAGTTTTTCTTCAAAAGAGCTGCAACACCCTTTTTCTGTCCAACGTTAACATTTGCTCCGTCAGCTAAAAATCCAGTTAATTAATTTTAAAAATTGACTATTCCAAATTCAGCAATGGACTCTATAGTTGCATTTTTGATACTATTAGCATCAGCATTTTTCAGTTCTTTTAATGCCAGGAATGGTAATTTGGTATCTCCTACTTCATTGACATACATGCTACAAATAATTTCATTTTCAGATACACTAACATCTGTACTGCTATCAATAAATAAAGTAAAATAGTCTGTCTTTCTTAAGTCATTGCGCAAATCAGTTTTGAAAACATTAGTAATGCACTCCGTGAACTGAGCGCACATCACGGACGAATGGTAAGTTTGTCATACACCACCACCATAGTGTTTCTCTAACTCAGTAATTTTAGGAAATTTCGAAAATGGAATTTCCTCTTTGGCAGCCATATATGCTATATCAATTAATTTTCCAATTCGAGCTTTAGATGCATTGGAAGCAACAATCATTGACTTACCAATAGATGTTCTTTGATAAAAATCAGTGAGCGATTTTCCTTTATGTTCTGCCTTGGAGACACTAGCATGGTGAATTTCTGATCTGGTGTGCTTTACCACATTGTCCTTTTTAATAATGAATCAAGAAACTCCATCAATAAAAGAAGAATTGAAGTTTCGAAAATTTTTTATGCTGTCAACATTCTTCTGACAAAGTTCACAATTGGCAGACCGGATGGAGATGTTATCGGCGTCAACATAAAAGCGTAACCTTTTGGATCTAATTCCTCCATCCACCTTTTCATGGTTGATATTTTCACTTTGGTAGCCATGATTTCAAATAACAAAGAGTAAAACAACAAAACTCACATCCCATAAAATCAAGTGGCGGCCAAGTTGAAACTAAAACAAAAACAGCGATAAGAACATATGTCTTTAAATGACTCATAGTTCAGACAGGCGGGAGCGTGCAACCAATCACAAGATGTTTTGTGGTCGGACGATGACCACCTCATCACTGCACAGCTAGAGCTACATGAGAAAGCTTTTCCCAGCTGAAAGCAAACACGAACTATTCGTTAAGTTATGAATACGTGAATTTTTTTTTTTTTTTCACGCGTAAGCAAAATCGTATTTTCGATTAACAACGAGTTGCCCCACGGATTAAACATTTTAATGGAAATTTCATTTTTAAACTTTGAATCGTTGCTTTGCGATTCAAATATCAGTTTGCATCACAAACTTCCATTTTTTTCATCGCAAAATGCGATTTCGGAAAACTTCTGTTTTCGGAAAATTTTCATCTGTTTTCAATCTGAATTACATAAAATTATAAAATAAAATGATATTTAACAACAATAGAGGGAAGAAAAACTTTGTGAAAAACAGAATTCACAAATTACGCTCATCTAACTTCCGGCTTCACATTTTGCTCCATCTGACTTCCGGTTTTGGAGATCATTGCTTATATTTTCAAGCTGAAATACACACATTTATACAAAAAATAATATTTAACAACAATACTGGACAGTGGCAACATCGCGAGTAAAATAAAAATGTGATTACAGTAGAAATCTTTACTCCATCTAACTTCCATTTCAGGAAGTTTTGAAAGACGGAATTTCATCCCCTGATGGCAAATGATCCTCAACTAATACCCCCTCAAATTCTATTCAGTATAGCATCGATCTCGAGAATAACCCAAATGAGGACGAAAATGCAGAGTCCCGGGATTCTGTGGAAGAAGCAGAAAAATCAAAAGAAGATTTTCTGTAATTTCATCATGCCCATATTTTCATAATTTCAACCCAAAATTCATATTATTATGAAAAATCTGTACTAATTGGAATATATGCAATTGTTTGTGCCACTAATAGGATGTTTGCAGATCACTGATCATAGCAGTAACACTATTTATTTTGAATGATCTAACATATTAGACAAGTTTCTGCTATTAGCAGTCTCAATATAAAAACCACTAGGCAATTGTACCTACTGTATAAATAAGAAAAAATTCTACAAGCTGAGCATTCCCTCACAGAACTTGAATTTTGCAGTTCATACTTTATTAACAAGTGCACCACAGCACACCAACACATTTGCCTTCCTCATGCACATCAACAATCAGTTACCATTGAGTAGAAACTGTGTAACCCATACTTACTTATTACACTGCCGGACAATTGCTAAGGACGGATGACAATAGCAACGATAGCAACCATAAAATGGAAAGCAGGAAAATGTGGAAATTAGCATAAGTGCAGGATACAGTAAGACGTGTTGTGCGTATGCAAATTTTGGATTGCCGAACTTGTTCGTGACGTCATAGCGCTGATAAGAGATATAAAGGATTTGACGCGTATTGACAGTTGTTGTTCAAACGCAAAGTTGAAAGGGAAAGAATCAATTGACGAACTTGCAATTTTCACTATGTCTTCCCGACATCACCTAGATGATTTTGCGCATGGCCGTATTATTGGCAAGATTGAAGAAGGGCGAAAAATAACAGACGTTGCCAGGGAGTTCGACGTCAGCCACAGTGTTGTTTCAAGGCTTTGGAAATCATTTCAAACAAATGGAGAGTGTAGCAAACGCCATGGGGGAGGTCATGTTCGCAGTACAACACCTGCAGAAGATCGGTACACAGTGCTATCAACAAAAAGACACCGGCGCAGCACAGCTAGTGAGGTAGCAAATCAGTTTATGGCTGCTACTGGCAAGCGGATCTCCCGAAAAACTGTCGCCAGACGTTTGCATGAAGGAGGACTATACGCCCGCCGTCCTGTTGTGTGCATCCCATTGTCCAGACGTCACCGTACCGCCCGTTTGCAATGGTGCCATCAACATCGCAATTGGACTGATAACGACTGGTCTGCTGTCCTCTTCTCAGATGAGAGTAGATACAGTCTATCGTCTGATTGTCGACGACAACTGATCTGGCGTGATAGTGGTACTGC
Organism: Macrothele yani; assembly: GCA_039090855.1. Classification (NCBI taxonomy): domain Eukaryota; kingdom Metazoa; phylum Arthropoda; class Arachnida; order Araneae; family Macrothelidae; genus Macrothele; species Macrothele yani. Next base: position 75,882,799 of record CM076993.1, on the reverse strand, counting down.
ATATTGTCCAGCAAACATACAGGAAAGGGACCGATATCCGACATGTAGTGTCATGGTATGGGCTGGCATCATGATCAATGGCCGTACGTCCCTCTATGTGCTTCCAACTGGGACTATGACTAGCCAACGATACATTAATGATGTTCTGCTACCTCATGTTCGCATGTTCCGTGGTGCTGTTGGTGATAGATTCATTTTCATGGACGACAACGCAACATGTCATCGAACAGTTGCTGTCCAGGAGTGTCTTGAGAGCGAGGATATTCAATGCCTCGTATGGCCAGCACGTTCTCCAGATCTGAATCCCATTGAAAATGTGTGGGATGCTTTGGGGAGGAGTCTTGCTGGTCGCCAATGCCCTCCAATAAACAAGGACACCCTCATCCGTGCACTGACAGAGGAATGGGATAAATTACCCCAACAGCTGCTTGATAATGTTGTGCAAAGCATGACACGATGTGTGGAATCTTGCATCGCCCTCCATGGTGGCCATATCCCGTATTGACATCTTATGCCGGAACGCCTGCGGACGGTAATTGCATTTTTTTCATGTTTACGTATTCTGCACAAAATGGCCTGTTTGTCCCTTGAACACGTTCCAAAGCCTTCTGGATTTCAGAGCACAATAAATTGTCTTTCTTGTAATGTCTTGGCATTCTGGCATTATTTTATTTCACTTGGCATCCAACCACACTTACTTTTTTATGTGCTATATAGCCGTTTATGATCCGTCTTCAGCAATTGTCCAGCAGTGTATTATATGTAGGTATTTCTGCAGTGTCTAAATGCACTGTGAAACCACTTTGCATCAGTATGTTTTGAAGACCATTTTAGTAGGTAAATTTGAAATTAAAATTTTCAAACCCAGAACACTATGTTTTTGAAAGGAAGTTAGTGTGAACAGGGACACAATTAAAGCTTATACTACATTATATTTTTCAATACTTTCAGCATTTTTTTCTCTTTAGTTGGACCTTTAATTTCAGCACCCACCTCCACCCAACTAATTTTACTCCGGGCTAGGACGGCACAGTACTTTAATTAGAATAATCACAAAATGCGTACATCACTATATTATGAATCAAAACATCTCAAAAGAACTGAATTACCTAAGGATTTGTTTCTCAAATTCACCATTTTCTTTTTTTCAGTTTAGATACAGTCTTTTTCAGGGCCTCCACGATTTGATCTGTTTTCTTCTTCTCTTCCAAAGATTTCTGAACTGCAGCAGAACTCTTTTGCTCAGATTCTATTAGTGTTTGCTCAATTTCTTTCATCCCCAAAATAATCTTCTTTTGTTGCTAGTTTAATAAAACAAAATTTATTACAGCAAAAACATAAGTAAGACAAAATATGTGTGCATACACTATAAAGTGCTTCTTAACATATGAATAATCAAATATTTATACTAGGCTTCAATAGTTCAATTTTTGAAAGAAAGACAAATATTTAAGGTCTAAGTATTCAGTGCATTTTCTCTTACACTCTGAATTCTTTGTGTATAACATTAGACTAGCTACACGTGAAAAACGGAAAATTTCTGGTAACCAAAAACTTTGAGACATTTGTTTTCCATTGAATAATCCTGGATGAAAATCCTTTGGTATTGACAAACTTTTAAGTGCTCACACATACGTGATGATGAGGTGTGTGTGTGTGTGTGTGTGTGTGTGTGTGTGAGAGAGATAGATAGAGAGAGAGAGAGAGAGAGAGAGAGAGAGAGAGATATAATGGTTTTCCAGATAATTCAATTTTATTTCATCTAAAATAAGCTAGTCTTTTACATCATACAAGGTGTGATCAAAAGTATCCAGGCTGGATTTCTCACTATTCTAAAAAAAAGTAACTGCCACCACTGTTTTAGAAATTTATTGACACTCTTGCTTTCCTATCTCGCAGTGCAAAACGTACTGAACACGAAAATATGAAATTTACATCGTTTGTAGAGAATTGTTTGAGGAACACGCTGAAATACATCGTTTTTCGATTCTGGTGATACTTCAAGAGTTATTGTATTTCAAAATTAAGGTAAGCAAAAAAAAAAAAATGCTATCAGGTCATGTTCCGGAAACACTAACAGCAACAGAACCACGAAACTTTGTAGGCATGTAGTGCCATGGCTGAATTTTCGCACCTTGTCGCCTTTTTTTTGAATTTCGATTTCGTTTATGAGAAATTAAAATTTTAAATTTCACAAAATTCTCTATATAGCGATGGGATCCATTAAAAACCCCAGATATATGGCAAACTATAAATCATAACGCATTGCAATTTCTACAGCATAAACTTACAACTATCATACCTTTTTTACAAAAAAATTTTTTTAAAGAAAAAGTCATTTTCTGATTTTTAAGTACTTTTTAAAGACGCAAAGGAAAGAAACGAATGGCTTATCTGTCTTCAAGATAACCACAGAGGAACGTTCTGGTCCCGTGACCTGTTGCCATGGTGACGCAGAGAATTTGTTATGCATATGTTTTGTTGGTAAAACTATCTCAGTTGTTTAACGGTTAACGGAAATGCTTTTTGGACTGCTTTTGTTTTCCTTAGTGGTAAATTTAGTAAGTGCTATAAGTTCAAACGACAAAAGTCCGCCATTCCAAAAAATGACAACAGTAAAAAAACTCTGAAACTTCGGAATGGCGGCGGAGCAAAGTCCTTCAATAAAATAGAAGGAAATTGAAAAAAGTTCTGCAAAAACTCAAAAGGGAGTTCACCAGGAACAAAACAAAAACTGTAAACAAAACGCCATCTTGGAATCGATACAGCGCAAAAAGTATTGAACAATTGGGAGAATATTTTCATTTCGTTGTGATACACTTGAAGATCGGTCTGCAGGGCCCGAGCATAGCGAGCCTAGAGGCGCAGCCCCTAGTATAAAAAAAAGTTCAAGACTTACATATTTGAAACTTAATCGCCTTCGAAGTAGTCCCTTTCTGAAGCCACACGCTCAGCCCAGCATTGTTTCCACTGATCAAAGCATTGTTTGAAGTCATCTTCTGAAATAACAAATGACTGCTTCATCATATTCTGTTGTATCGCCTCAATATCTTGAAATCTTTTCCCTTTCAAGTGGTATTTGATTTTTGGAAAGAGAAAAGTCACAGGTAGTGAGATCTGGCAAACAGGGTAGCTGTTGAATACGTGCAATGTGGTGCTTAGCAAGAAACTGCTGCACAAGTTGTGTTGCATGGGCAGGCGCATTTTGTGACAAACATAGTCTCTCAAAAGCTGCAAAACTCGACAGTAGTTCTCCTTGTAGGTTGTCTGACCTGATGGGGTGTATTCATGATGCACGATTCCCTCACGATTGAAAACAAAACAAAATAACAACAACAACAACAACAACAAAAAACAACAGTCAGCATCTTCTTGACACTGCTGCAGCTCTATCATGTATTTTTGAATCTGGGGTCTTCCACTGTGAAGACTGGGCCTTAGTTTTGGGGTAATACCCATTAACCCACAATTCATCACCAGTTATGATAACTTTTAAAAAGTTTTTGTCATTTTCGACACATTCAAGCAGGTCACTAGCAGCTGAAACACGGGCCTGTTTTTATTCAGCTGAGAGCAATTTTGGAACAAATTTAACTGAGATACATCTTATACCCATATTGTTCAAAAGTATCAACTGAACTGAAACTAATGTTGAAATCTTCAGATAACTCCAGAATAGTGATTTGGTGATTTTCCCACACAGCTGTGAGCACAAGTTCAACACTGTTTTCAGTTTTCCTGGTTGTATGCCTCCAAGGCTCTTCATTACTTTTAACACTTTCATGACCATCTTCTAAACATTTATACCACCCATAAACTTGTGTACGGCTCATACAATCCTCTGTATAGACTTTCTGTAACTTAAAGTAAAAAAAAAAAAAGTCACAGCAGGTTTTTGACAAAATCTGATGCAAATGCTTTGATAAATTTTTTTCTGGTATGACAAATGTGATGAACAGCTTCACATAGGTAAGAACAAAGCATTACTGTAAAAAAACTGGACAAGAAGGGGAGGTGTGACTCACGGCACATGTATATAGGCTGCAAGGTCAACCTGTGCCAAACAGTTTCTTGCTGTGTCACTTGATTTCAAACTTATGCAACCAGTCTGCATACTTTTTGATCACACCAAATAATCCCCTCCCTCTTGAAATGTTAATAAAATAAATCTTATTTTGCTCTAGTTTTCACTAAATTGCAATTATTTTTTGTTTCACACAACACAATGTCATACCAAACAACTTATATTTCCATGTTACAATACACTTTTTTTGATTATTTTTGTGTGAACCAAACTTGTTATCAAGTAATTAAAACTGATCAGACAGCCAAATGAACTTTCAACATCATTCTGTATAAACTTTAATTTTAAATGCATTATTTTTTTAATAAGTTTTGTAACTATTTTTTTAACTGTATCAATTCAAGATCTGTTTGAAATTCATACATAAATAACCACTATAATCAAACATGGAAGAATAGCATGCTCAATCACAGGAAAAGAATTTAATTTACAAATATCTAATGAGCATTACTTTCCCTTTTGCATGCAGACGTGCCAAACTTCAAAATCTAAAAATCAGGAGATTTTTTCCAGCTCATAAAATCATGAGTGCTATTTTTTATCAACATTTTTCAGATGCAGGAACAATTTTCCAGAAGTAGTATTATTGGTACATAGCATTTTTAATGTTTAAAAAGTTATTCTAAATGCAGACTGTATGCTTATATGCAAAATAAAAAGCATAATGAAAATAGTTGTCAACCAGATACAATTAATAACATTAATAATTAAAATTATTAATACAAGATATGTACTTAATTTTTGATACATTATTTAATCATAATTAATCTTTATCCTTATTTAGTGAACATACACAGTAGCCAATTTAGCTCTCTTTAACAAAGATCTACAAAAGTTTCGTTCAAAGCATTTTTATTTCATTCTGGACTCAACTGTCAGCAGTTTTTCTAGTGTTGGAATGGAGAGAGACAGAGGTATCTGTCAAAACAAATGTGGAAGTGTCAAGCTTTCTTCTTGGTTGGAGGCTTAACGACCACAGTGAGCACCTCAGTGGGCTATAAGCAGTCGCCCATCCCTAATTTAGGGCCACTGGTTTCAGGGAAGGGAGAGAGCCAGTGCCATAAGACAAATACAACATCATACTTGCCAACTTTGAAAAATGTGCATCAGTAAAAATGTTGCACGAACGCCATTTACCACAAAACAAATCATAATTATATTAATAAATATGCAGTAAAAATATCTGCATATGCCACAATAACTAAACTAGTATTATCTGTGCTTAAAATAATAATTTAAAAAACCATAAAATCAAATCTTAATTTTGTTCAATGTTTAGCCTTGCAAACCTGTGGTGTTTCAATACTAAACTAAAATTTTCATTTGCTGATATCTTTGTTTCTCTTCCCATTTCTTTATTATCGTTTTTTTAATGCCCTTGGATGACAATTTTATCCATCATGAAAGCATGACAGCTTTCACTATTTTAGACAAGAGATGAACAGTGTAACTTTGAAAATATAAATACGTTTGAACACCATGGATCAATTTTTACACAGCTTCGTCACTTTCGTTTTCTGACACCCCTTTCTCCCACCCCCGTTTATCAAACTGAATTGCAAAACTTTGTGTGTGTGTGTGCATGGGGAGGGGCATTTCAGAATACAGGATACAGTTCTGATCATCGTTGGGGGAAAAAATTACAGTTACGGGGGAAATCTCTGCTACGTCCGATTTCCGTTTTCAGACATTTCCCCTCCATTTTCAAGTTGAAATACAAATATTTCTGAAATAAAATTATATTTAACAACAATACTAGGCAGAGGAAACATCACGTGAAAAATAAAATTACGATTATGGGAGAAATCTTCACTGCGTTTAACTACCGTTTCCGAAAGTTTTGAAAGACGAAACTTCCTCTTTTGAAAGTTTAGAAAGTTTCAGGTGGAAAACATCTTCCACCACCACTAGTTGCTCCAAAATTTCTATTCAGTTAAGCATCGATTTCGTGGATAACCGAAATTATGACGGAAAAGGAGAAATTCCTCGAAGCCGTCGCTCTCTCATGCCTAAAAAGTTAACAGCGAAATTTTTTCGCCCTCGAATTTTCGTTTTCGAAAATTTCCCCTCCATTTTCAAACTGAAATACAAATATTTACGGAATAAAATGATATATAACAACAATACTGGACAGAGGCAACATCACAGGAAAAAGAAATTACGATCACGGAAAAAATCTTGATTACTGCCTCTGAAAGACGAAATGCCGTCCCGATGCGTATTTTTACGAATTAGGAAAATTCTTTGACGAGTAGTTTTACGCTCAGAGAAAAATTCCAGATGCATATTTTTACACGCCGAGAAAAACTCTCAATGCATATTTTTACGCGCCGAGAAAAATTCCAGATGCATATTTTTACGCGTTGGTAAAATTTTGATGCGCACTAGACGCGTAATTAATTACTCATTTTGGAAAACTCTAGTCGGCACGTCATTTGAGCACTTCCGTTATAGTGCCAGGGATCATAGCATACTTCTGGAAAATTTTAGGTAGGAATTTTAGGAATTTTTGGAAAAATTTTAGGAAAATTTTAGGAGTGTATTTCAACAAAAACTAGATGTATATTTGTATACATCTAGTAAAACAACTTCGTATACATTGTAAAGAGTTTGCTTCACACCCTTCAACCATATATACTGATAGACTGCGCATGACATCAAAATTTCTGGCTCCAACATAAAATCACATGACATCAGTCAAAAAGATGGGTTACACCTGCTGTGCTTATGGTTGCTCTGAGCGATATAGTAAAGGAAGTTCTATGATTTTTCATGGGTAAGAAACGAATAAAATACCTAAGTCAATAAAGTTCAATTACTTAACCAGAAACTTGCAGATATTGATATAAAATATAGTAACTTAAGAAAAAAAAAATGGAATGCATGTTCCAAATTCTTCGCAAATGTTCATCACATTATAAATCACGAAATGTAAACAACCCGATCATGCATGTATATAGCTCATAAGTAAACTTACCTGAAGAGTTTTCATTATATATGAGGAGCATTCACATAATACACCGAAAACACTGAAGTTTTGCAGCGTAAATTAGTAATCATAACAGCATTTTTACACGAAATTTGGAGTCTGATAATGACGTGCCCAATGTTGGAGCCATGGATGGCGGCTTTGATGCAGCTATTGCCAATGTTCAGTCCATTAGTATATATGGTCGAAGTTCACACCCAAATTTTTTGCATAACGTCTAATGTCTTAAGTTTAAGTATGATTTACTTCTAATGTTCAGTTCTTATCTTTTCACGTGTTATTATCATATTAAAGTATATTTACCACATTCAAGTTTCACTTTGAACATTAATATGCTGTTGAACCAGAAGCAATTCACGATTTTCACAGTAAAGTTTTCACAGGTTTCACATTAAATTATAATATCCTAAAAAGGTAATTAAAACCCAAGAACTATGTACAATTGTTCACTGAATTACTTTTTTCATATTATTGTTTCAACCTTTTCCTGATAAGCCTATCTTTTTCTGCTTCCACCACAACTAATTTACTTCCAGTTTTCTTTATTTCAGCTGAACCTTGTATGATCAAGTTAGAGGCAACTGCTATTTCAACAGTATTTTGTTTTTCTACAGCTTTTCTCATTCTTTCTGTTCCCTCTTGAATTACTGCAAGGGAGGCTTCTTTATCTTTTTTAAGCCTATTTATTTCTGCATCATTTTCTTTTATTTTGTCATCAAACTCAGCTTTTCTTTTTTTCTCTAGCTGCTTTTCCTTATTTTCCCTCTCTTTCTGCTTCCTTTCTTTTACCTTTTTTTATTCTTCTTCCTTCAGCTTATCAACATACTCTTTATAAAATTTATGTGAATCACGAACACTATTTAACAAATTTCTTGTTATGGGAACTTTACTTACACATCCATAGTGTTTAATGGCCCCTTTAACTATTCTTAATGATGTTATAGTTGAGTCTTTTAAGTTAGCCTTGTCCTTCCTTAACAGAGCAGTGTTAACCGAAAATCCCCTTTCTGCATCAGCATTACCATGAGGTAAAATTAAAATTGACTTGATGAGTTTAGCAAGATTTGAGTATTTTTCTTTTCCGCTAGAGTCTTTAATACTAAATATATTACGCCAGTAATGATCAATCCCCACTGGAATATGCCCTTCCTCTGAAAATTTCACTAGTTCATCTAGAGTTGGCTTATCAGAATTTAAAAGTTTTCACTCTTCTCTTACTCTATCAATTTGTTCCTCAGAAAGATGCAAAACACTTGAAATTCTGGTTATTTCCGAAAGTCCTTCAGTGACTGAAAGTTGAGTTGACTCTTTCTTTGGTTCTTTTACCTTTAAAACTTCTATGTCTCTTAGCTTTTGATTGCAGAATGGCAAATTTGACTTTAAATATTTTGTGGTTGCAATTAGTGATGATCTTACATCTCAGAGAAATAATTTCTGCCTGGTCTCCTGAACATTCCTGAGGAAATTTTTTGTCTTCATACCAACTTCTAACTCCCCTAGTTTTTTCCATGAATTTTTGTTTTCAAAATCTACATTCTTTAGGTCTTCTCCAAATTTCCCTGCAATAACATCATCTTGGATAAACTGAGCCATAACATTCCTCATTAAAGTATTTAAATCAGAATATAACTGGTGTATTTTTGGTTCTTCACTCTGATAACATAATGAAAACTTTTCAAAATTTTGGTGTGAAAATGAAATTAATGCTAAATAGCAAAGAGTTAGCTCATTTTTCAGGAAACAGTGAATTCTTTTATACCTTGCTGAATTGCGTAGTTGTTTTTCAAATATTTTTTGAGATGGCAAGAAGTTTAAAAAATATTCTGTAATATTTAGCCATTGATCCAAGAGCCTCTGGACTACAGAACCAGCGGTTAACCATCTGTTGCTGACATGACGCAAAAGAAATTTGGCTGTAACCAATGTTATATCCTCGACAGATTTATAATCCTCTCGTCTTGCAGCACTACTCTTTAAAAAGTAATGCATATCAGTAGCAAATTCGTCAAAATCTATATTTAAGCTTGTCAAAAAAATTTTAAATGCATTACTAACAACACGCAGGTTGCAAAAACCTAGTTCCAAAGATTTCTGGCCTGTTTCTTGTTTTACAACTTCATTGAATTTGCGTAAAAAGCACTTATTTACATTTGGGCTGTCCATGGATACACAAATAATTCTGTTCAACGAAATATTGAATGACGATAACACATCAAGAATTTATTTTAGCAAAATATCTGCTGTTGCATGACCCAGAAAAACGCTTGTTAGGTATCGGCAAGAAACTGAATTTATTTCTGAAGACCAGTACCTGAGATACACATCCAACTGCCGTTTCACTTGCGCATTTGTAGTTTCGTCAAATGCAATAGTAACCTTTCCTGGGCTACTAGATGCAATGTCTTTTTTCAAATCCTCTTCAAAATATTTTGACAATCCATGTGATATCACATTAGCAACTTTTTTTCTTTAAGTTGCATTTTGGCTGCAATAGCAGAATCAGGAAACATTTCTTTGAAAAGTTCAACTGTTTCAGTGCATGAAACAAAAGACATATTGTCCTTAGCAACTTTCACGGCCCATAATGCTTCGGCTTTAGCCAACTGTAAATCATGACTCAGTACTTCACTAATATTTGTTTTGGGCTGAAGATCCCATCCTCCAAAGGCTTTCAGGATGGACTTACTTTGAAATTTACTTTGAAATTTCTGCAAATGTTTTTTTCCTTTATGATGCGCTTTTACTTGTGAAAAGCCACTATTAGAAATACTGAAAATTTCTGAACACAATATACACTTAGCAGAAAATATTGTTTCAGTTGCAGAACACCATTCTTTCAACTTCACTCCGTCCAATTCTTTGGCGAGCCACGCATCTTGAAATTTCGTTTTGGATTTAGGCATCTTAAACACTTGTATTACTAACCAAAAAATGAAAGGGAAGTACAAAAACACGTTCCAATATTGCAAAACCAGACAACTTCCCGAAGTTTGGCTGCGAGGATGTCAGAAGATAGAAAAAAAAAAAAAAAAAAAAAAAAGCAAGTCACCACTAGAGAACACCATAAAAGACGCAAAACCAGAAACTATCATACGCATCTCACGCAAGTTCAGTCAAAGCGAGTCGGAGCCGAGATATATTGCGTATCAAAGGTCGCTGTCGCCGACGCACGATCGAAGGTTAATGATCACGTGCTCTACTGCCTGCCACGATAACACTCAGCTACCATCCCATCGTCATTACCGGAGGTTACGGAAGGAGACCACATGTTTCCTCTTTGCTTCCACCCACCTGCGGTTTACAATAACAAAACATCAGCAGAAAGAGGAGGTTCCACGAGGCATGTTTAAAAATAAAGTATGATCTTCTGCGTGCCACTGAGTTAGTCTGCAAAGCGCAAAGCAGGGGTGAAAATGACCCCTCCCCTTTTCCCTTAGATCTCTTGTTACTCTCGAAAACTGTCCGAAGGCACAAAAGTGGAGCGCCCGCCCCGAAGCAAGTGCATCTCGATGGCGTCATTTTCCCTCCCTTCAGCAGCACACCATATAGGCTGTGTTTCTACAATAACAGGTCTTCTTACCTTACCGTAATGGTAAATTTATTGGCGTTAATAACGGTTATATTTTTAATAAATAAGCTTACAAAAATTTTAGGAAGAATAGCAAATTTTAGTTATAATTTTAGGAATTTAAGGAGGGTCACAAAATTTTAGGAATTTTAGGAGAAATGCGATCCCTGCAGTGCCTATCTAAGTGGATGGTTGCAGCGTATCGAAATATTTCGATTGAGCAATCGAAATATTAAAATATCCTTAAAAAAAGACTTCTATCTGTAAATAAGTAAAATTAAGCAGAAATCCGTAAAAGTTGGCAAGCATGCAACATCCATGCCACCTGCGATTCGAACCCAGACCCATCTCGGACAATTTGTCGGTAGCTGGCGCTCAGTTTCACAACTTTATTATGCAGCAACGACAATAACAGCTAATATGTAAAGAAGAAACAAATTGCCAAAGATATGACATAAAATAAAACAAGATTTCACAAGCGGCTCGAAATCTTTTTCTTCTGCGACGATCATTTCGACCATTGTAACGGCTAATTATCGGCGAAAATTGGGAGAATTTGACATTTCCCCGGAGGGCAGGAGGAATGGCTGAAAATCCGGAGTCTCACGCCTATATCCGGAGAGTTGGCACGTCTGTGCATGGCACTCAAGAACATATATATCTAGAGCAAGAATAAATCATTTCTACCTTCAATCATTACTAGTTTGAGGACAAGATGAACTCTTCGTCGGGAGAGGGGGGGGGGGAATTCAATGACTATTCAAGGGAAAGTTTTTTTTTTCAAGAGCACTATCAGCAACATTTATTTGGCTTAAAATAATGAATTTCCAAGTGAGTTACTGGCTTTGGCAAGTTAAGCCATAAGTTATTTTATTAGAGTGTTTGTCCAGAAAGAGTTCTTATTAATAACTGAATGCAGACAAACTTCTTGTATTTATCACGAACGTGCTATAGGAACAAGCAAAAGAAACTTGCAAACAAAAAAGTTAACTGAACTTTGTTATAACACACAAGTGTTGTGAGATATTATATCATCATCATCATATATGTCAACCATTATCAATCCACTGCTGGACGAAGGTCTCCCCAAGTTTCCTCCACAACGGTCTGTCTTGTGCCAGTCTCCTCCATGTCACTCCTGCATACTTTCGAATTTCATCCACCCATCTCCCATGTGGTCTTCTTCTGGGTCTTTTCCTGTCCCTTGGAATCCAATCTAAAATTTCGGCTGTCCATCGATGATCTGTCCTTCTGGCAGTATGTCCAGCCATTGCCATTTCAGGGATTTAACTCTGATCATGATGTCTTCCACTCTTGTCATTTTCGGATCCACGAGTTCCTCTTCTTATCTCTCCTGGTTACACCAAGCATGCACCTCTCCATGCTTCTTTGAGTTGTCTGCAGCCTTTGTATGTCTCTTTTAGTTAAGGTCCACGTCTCCGCACCATACGTAAGCACTGGAAGGATGCATTGATCAAACACTTTTCTTTTAAGACATAATGGCATATTGCTCTCTTGAAAATTATGCTGTTTCTTCCAAAAGCTCTCCAGGCAAGTTTTGTACGCCGATTAATTTCTTCATCAATGTGACCCTCACTTGATATCTGCTGTCCAAGATAAACGCATGTCTGTTATCTCCAGCTTTTCTCCATCAATCGATAAATCTTCATTTCTTGTAAAAGCATTGAACATCACTTTTGTCTTCTGAAAGTTCATTTTTAATCCCACTTCTTTACTCTTGTCAGCAAGTTCCTGGATCATACTCTGCAGCTCTGATGGGGTAGTTGCAAAAATGACTACGTCATCAGCAAAACGAGGTGGGTTAGATAATCTCCATTAATCTTTATCCCCTTGTTTTCCCAGCTCAGTGACTGAAAAACACCCTCCAATGTGGCATTAAAGAGTTTCGGAGATATGGTGTCACCTTGTCTCACTCCCTTCCCAATTTTTACGTGTGTTGTATTTTCAAACAGCCTAATCTTTGCACTTGCATTTTCATAGATGTTATTAATAATATTAATGTATGCATCTTCAATACCGCAGGTTTTCAGAGCCATTGTAACTGCTGATGGTTTCACCGAATCAAAGGCTTTTTCATAATCGATAAAGCCATGCACAATGGAAGTTCATATTCCCTCGCTCTTTCAATTAGTTCTCTCAGCACGTGGATATGATCTATTGTGCTGTAGCCACTCCTGAATCCAGCTTGTTCTCTCGGTTGAGCCATGTCCAGTGTTACCTTCAAGCGGTGTGAAAGAACTTTAGTGAAGATTTTATAAACTACTGATAGGAGGCTGATAGGTCTGTAGTTTCGAGATCCTCAATGTCACCTTTCTTATGTAGCAGGATCATTGTAGCGGTGTTCCAATCCTCAGAATCTTTCCTTCATTAAGGCATCGAGTGAAAATTTGGGCGAGTACTGTTTCGATTTCTCCACTTGCTTCTTGTATGATGTCTACAGTAATTCCATCTTCTCCTGGAGCTTTTCCTCGCTTCATGTTCTGATTGCATGTGCAACTTCTGCTGGAAGGACTGGAGGAACTCTGGTACTGGTATCTTTCATGATGTCTGGAGTGCATATATCATCCCTTTCATATAATTTGGAGTAGAAATCTTTCACTCTAGTCAAAATTTCGCCTCTATTTCTTGTTACAGAACCATCTTCTTTTTCTCAGTGCCATAATCTGTTTTCTTCCCTTACTGAGATGTCCCTTTGCTATCTTTAGGCTTTGGTTGTTTTCAATTGCTTTCCTCACTAGTTCACAGTTGAATCTCCTTACTCTTCAGTGATACTTTTTCTTACTGTCTTGCATAGCTCTATATATTCCACTTTGGAAGTCACATCTTCTTTAGTTGTCCTCATCTCTCTTCTTTTTTTTGCATCAACATTTTGGTTTTTCCTGATAATTTGTTCACATGCAACTTGTTCTTAGACCCAGCTAATTTTGTTGCTGTTTCCATAAGAGCTTTGGTTACTTTTCTGTTAACTTCAGAGATGTCCACTTCTTCCGATGTTAGGCCTTCTAAAGCAGAGAACCTGTTCTTCAGTTCTAATTTGAAGGTATTATGGTGTTTTTTAAGGTTGGTTATGTCAATAGATTTTGTTTGTCCTATGAGCTTGCCACGTTCAAGTTTAGTGTTGAGGTGCATCTTACATCTCACCAATCTATGGTCACTACCTGTGTTGAACTTGTTTAGCACACTGCAGTCTTCTATGACGAATTTTTTGTTACACATAATAAAATCAATTTCACTTGTCGTCCCATTTGGATGTCTCCATGTCCATTTCCTGTGTGGCTTTTTCTTGAAAAAGGAGTTCAAGATGAAAAACCCTTCTGCCTCTGCAAACTCAACGAGAGTATTTCCACGCAGGTTTCTGTTGCCATGACCGAATTTACCTACTGAAGTTTCATTCTGTTGCCGTTGCCCTATTTTTGCATTGAAATCTCCCATAATTATCTTCAAATGCTGCTTACCTTTATTATTTAGATGACAAATTTCCTCATAAAATTCTTCAATTTCTTCTTCAGGATGACTTGTGGTGGGTGCATAAGTTTGAATAATCTGAGCCTGGTATCTTTTCGAGAGTTGGATAACAAGTCGTGCAGCTCTGTCAGAGGAACTTTCAATTTCTACAACTTTGTCCTTCAGTTTTCTTGTTTATTATAAATCCAACACCACTAGTTCTGCCAGTATCTGTCCCACGATAGTAGAAGAGATGTCCACTTTTCAGTTCGATGAGATCTTCCCTTTTCTCCTTACCTCACACTTAGCCCCACGATGTCCCACTTGATCCTTTGTAGTTCCTCTTCCAATTCAAGAAGCCTTGACTCAGAAGATAGGGAGCGTCCATTGTAAGTAGCCAAGGTCAGCATCAGATGGCAGCCTAGTCCGGTCCTCCGGGGATTCTTAGCACCCTCTGCCTTCATGTCGCACACAGCCGCTGCCTTGGCCAGGTACATTCCAGCTGCCGGAGACTGAGGGCCAAGATTTAAGTTGTGGAATCATTTTGGAGGGGTTTGGCCATAACTCACCACGCTGGCCAAGCGGGTTGGTGAGTGTGGGATAGCATTTCCTCTGATCCCGATGGTATAGTTATACCGCTATGGGCGGTCGTCAGAGCCCCTTTAGTGGGAACAGGATGCACCACGAGAATACGTACCATCACAGCCTCTCCTTGACAAATGCCGACCCCGCCTTCTCGTGGTGCATCCTGTTCCCACTAAAGGGGCTCTGACGACCGCCAATAGCGGTATACCTATACCATCGGGATTAGAGGAAATGCCATCCCACACTCACCAACCCGCTTGGCCAGCATGGTGAGTTATGGCCAAACCCCTCCAAAATGACTCCATAACTTAAACCTTGGCCCTCAGTCTCCGGCAGCTGGAATGTACCTGGCCAAGGCAGCAGCCAGTGCGACATAAAGGCAGAGGGTGCTAAGAATCCCCGGAGGACCGGACTAGGCTGCCATCTGATGCTGACCTTGGCTACGTATAATGGACACTCTCTATCTTCTGATTCAAGGCTTCTTGAATTAGAAGAGGAACTACAAAGGATCAAGTGGGACATCATCGGGCTAAGTGAGGTAAGGAGAAAAGGAAAAGATCTCATTGAACTGAAAAGTGGACATCTCTTCTACTATCGTGGGACAGATACTGGCAGAACTAGTGGTGTTGGATTTATAATAAACAAGAAACTGAAGGATAAAGTTGTAGAAGTTGAAAGTTCCTCTGACAGAGCTGCACGACTCGTTATCCAACTCTAGAGAAGATACAAGGCTCAGATTATTCAAACTTATGCACCCACCACAAGTCATTCTGAAGAAGAAATTGAAGAATTTTATAAGGAAATTCGTCATCTAAATAATAAAGGTAAGCAGCACTTGAAGATAATTATAGGAGATTTCAATGCAAAAATAGGGCAACAGCAACAGAATGAAACTTCAGTAGGTAAATTTGGTCACGGCAACAGAAACCAGCGTGCAAATACTCTCGTTGAGTTTGCAGAGGCACAAGGGTTTTTCATCTTGAACTCCTTTTTCAAGAAAAAGCCACACAGGAAATGGACATGGAGACATCCAAACGGGACGACAAGTGAAATTGATTTTATTATGTGTAACAAAAAATTTGTCATAGAAGACTGCAGTGTGCTAAACAAGTTCAACACAGGTAGTGACCATAGATTGGTGAGATGTAAGATGCACCTCAACACTAAACTTGAACGTGGCAAGCTCATAAGACAAACAAAATGTATTGACATAACCAACCTTAAAAAACACCATAATACCTTCAAGTTGGAACTGAAGAACAGATTCTCTGCTTTAGAAGGCCTAACATCGGAAGAAGTGGATATTTCGGAAGTTAACAGAAAAGTAACCAAAGGCCTTATCTTATGGAAACAGAAACAAAATTAGCTGGGTCTAAGAACAAGTTACATGTGAACAAATTATCAGGAAAAACCAAAATGTTGATGCAAAAAAGAAGAGAGATGAGGGCAACTAAAGAAGATGTGACTTCCAAAGTGGAATATATTGAGCTATGCAAGACAGTACGAAAAAGTATCACTGAAGAGGTAAGGAAATTCAACTGTGAAATAGTGAGGAAAGCAATTGAAAACAACCAAAGCCTAAAGATAGCAAAGGGACATCTCAGTAAGGGAAGAAAACAGATTATGGCACTGAGAAAAAAAGATGGTTCTGTAACAAGGAATAGAGGCAAAATTTTGACAAGAGTGAAAGATTTTTACTCCAAATTATATGAAAGGGATGATACATGTACACCAGACATCATGAAAGGTACCAGTACTAGAGTTCTTCCAGTCCTCCCAGCAGAAGTTGCACATGCAATCAAGAACATGAAGCGGGGAAAAGCTCCAGGAGAAGATGGAATTACTGTAGACATCATACAAGAAGCAAGTGGAGAAATCGAAACAGTACTCGCCCAAATTTTCACTCGATGCCTTAATGAAGGGAAGATTCCTGAGGATTGGAACAACGCTACAATGATCCTGCTACATAAAAAAGGTGACTTTGGGGATCTCAGGAACTACAGACCTATCAGCCTCCTATCAGTGGTTTATAAAATCTTCACTAAAGTTCTTTCACACCGCTTGAAGGTAACACTGGACATGGCTCAACCGAGAAAACAAGCTGGATTCAGGAGTGGCTACAGCACAATAGATCATATCCACGTACTTAGAGAACTAATTGAAAGAGCGAGGAAATATGAACTTCCATTGTGCATGGCTTTTATCGATTGGGAAAAAGCCTTTGATTAGGTGAAACCCATCAGCAGTTACAATGGCTCTGAAATGCCGCGGTATTGAAGATGCATACATTAATATTATTAATAACATCTATGAAAATGCAAGTGCAAAGATTCAGCTGTTTGAAAATACAACACGCATAAAAATTGGAAAGCGAGTGAGACAAAGTGACAGCATATCTCCGAAGCTCTTTAATGCCACAATGGAAAATGTCTTTCAATCACTGAACTGGGAAAACAAAGGGATAAAGATTAATTTAGATTATATAACCCACCTACGTTTTGCTGATGATGTACTCATTTTTGCAACTACCCCATCATAGCTGCCGAGTATGATCCAGGAACTTGCTGACAAGAGTAAAGAAGTTGGATTAAAAATGAACTTTCAGAAGACAAAAGTGATGTTCAATGCTTTTACAAGAAATGAAGATTTATCGATTGATGGAGAAAAGCTGGAGATAAGAGGCATGTACGTTTATCTTGGACAGCAGATATCAAGTGAGGGTCACATTGATGAAGAAATTAATCGGTGTACAAAACTTGCCTGGAGAGCTTTTGGAAGAAACAGCATACTTTTCAAGAGCAATATGCCATTATGTCTTAAAAGAAAAGTGTTTGATCAATGCATCCTTCCAGTGCTTACGTATGGTGCAGAGACGTGGACCTTAACTAAAAGAGATATACAAAGGCTGCAGACAACTCAAAGAACATGGAGAGATGCATGCTTGGTGGAACCAGGAGAGATAAGAAGAGGAACTCGTGGATCCGAAAAATGACAAGAGTGGAAGACATCATGATCATAGTTAAATCCCTGAAACGGCAATGGGCTGGACATATTGCCAGAAGGACAGACCATCGATGGACAGCCGAAATTTTAGATTGGATTCCAAGGGACAGGAAAAGACCCAGAAGAAGACCACGTGGGAGATGGGTAGATGAAATTCGAAAGTATGCGGGAGTGACATGGAGGAGACTGGCACAAAACAGACTGTTGTGGAGGAAACTTGGGGAGACTTTCGTCCAGCAGTGGATTGATAATGGTTGATGATGATGATATATATATATACGAGGTCTGTCCCCAAAATAATGAGAATAATTACAAAACAAATGCGTTTCATCAAAATACATACCTTTAGGCCCGATCACCTTCAAAGTAAGTACCGTGGGACTGAACACACTTATTCCAACGACGCTGCCATTCGTGGCAGCAGTGTTGGAAGTCTTCATGTGAGAGGCTCTGACTGACTGGATGTTTCAAACAGTACTAAAACGGTGTTCTTTCAGGTGCGTTTTGATTTTTGTGAACAAAAAAAAAATAAGTTTCATGGTGCCAAGCCAGTGCTGGGGGGGGGGGGATGCTTTTCTATGCCAGAAACTCCCTCACAGCCAATGATATGCGTGACTCGGTGCACTGTCATGATGGAGGATACACGTTTTCACAATGCCACGATGTGCTCGCAAAACCCTGTTCCTCAAATGCTCTAGGACTTGCAAGTAAAAAGGCTGATAGACTGGCTGTACTGGTGGTACAAATTCTTTGTGCACCACTACTTGACAGTAAAAAAAAAAAAAAAAAAAAAAAAAAAAAAAGATAAGCATTGATTTCACTTTGGATTTGCTCATGCGAGGTTTCTTCAGTCAAGGTGCAGAGGGAGTGTGCCATTATGAACTCTGCCTTTTTGTTTTGGGATCATACTCAAACATCCATGTTTCATCCAAAGTAATCACTCTACGCAAAAGTCAGGCTCAGTTGTAACACGATCCAACAGTTCTTGGGAAATGAACAGACGATTCTCCTTCTGCTCATCGGACAAGTTTTTTGGGACACATGTTGCGCAAATCCTCCTCATGTTGAGATTTTCCGTAATGATTCGATGAACCACTGTTTTTGGTACTCTGACATCATCAGCAATTAGTCACACATTTAAACGTTGGTCCTGTACCACAGCAGCCTTGATAATGGCCACATTGTCATTGGTTATCGACGTTGAAGGTTGCCCTGAGCGCTGCTCATCCTCAACGGCTTCCCCCTTCCATACTTGAAGGCCTTGTGCCACCTGAAAACTTGGGATGATGACAAAGCTGAATCCCCAAACGCAGTCTTCAGCATCTCTAAGGTTTCTGCGGCTGTTTTTCCCAGTCTTACGCAGCTCGACGCTCCTTTGCATTTTCGCCCATAACGAGTGAAAAACAAGGGTGCACTTTTCTAACGTTCCAACGCTTTAAAAGGCTCGTCCTCAATTGAAGATGGTCTAGCCGTTCATCTGAGATACTCACACAACAACCTGCGGTGCCACCTGCCTCCAAATGTCTTCGTGGCGAGCGTCAACGAATCATTCTCATTATTTTTGGGATGGACTACGTACATATATATATATAAACATATCCAGGAGGGGGTGGGGAGGCGTGTCAGTATGCAAGTCTGTTCAAAGATGTTTTTTATGTATTGCATAACAATATACACAGTATGAAGTATACAAGATCTTGTGTAAGGCGTGTAATGGATATCAGTGAAGCACGAGTTGTATGTCAAGATCGCTGTAAATGGCGAAGTTTGATACGACAACAATAAGTAAAATATCTGGAAGTTTGTATTTCTTTTTGGAGCTAACCTCTGAATCTCAGAGAATAGCTTAGTGATATGTATGTATGTGAGTCACATTAACTGTGACCACCAGCTAATATCCTGAGTAACCGCTGTGTGCAGCGCGGACAGCAGTTAGACGGGCTGGGAATGACTCAATGAGGTGCTGAAAGGTGTTCACAGGTATGTGGAGCCATGCTGACTGCAGTGCATCTAACAGATGCTGGAGTGTGTGTGGTATAGGATCCATAAAGCGAACAACATGATCGAGGTGGTCGCACACATGCTGAATTGGGTTTAAGTCTGGGAATTAGGGGGCCATATATTGGGATGTAAGGTCAGGTGATGCGTAACATCACAGCCTCTCCCTGACAAATGTCAACCCATCCTTCTCGTGGTGCATCCTGTTCTCACTAAAGGGGCTCTGACGACCGCAAATAGCGATATAACTATACCATCGGGATTAGAAGAAATGCTATCCCACACTCACCAACCTGCTTGGCCAGCGTGGTGAGTTATGGTCAAACCCCTCCAAAATGACTCCACAACTTAAACCTTGGCCCTCAGTCTCCGGCAGCTGGAATGTACCTGGCCAAGGCAGCAGCCAGTGCAACATGAAGGCAGAGGGTGCTAAGAATCCCCGGAGGACCGGACTAGGCTGCCATCTGATGCTGACCTTAGCTACGTATAATGGATACTCTCTATCTTCTGATTCAAGGCTTCTTGAATTAGAAGAGGAACTACAAAGGATCAAGTGGGACATCATCGGGCTAAGTGAGGTAAGGAGAAAAGGAAAAGATCTCATTGAACTGAAAAGTGGACATCTCTTCTACTATCGTGGGACAGATACTGGCAGAACTAGTGGTGTTGGATTTACAATAAACAAGAAATTGAAGGATAAAGTTGTAGAAGTTGAAAGTTCCTCTGACAGAGCTGCACGACTCATTATCCAACTCTCGAGTAGATACCAGGCTCAGATTATTCAAACTTATTCACGCACCACAAGTCATCCTGAAGAAGAAATTGAAGAATTTTATAAGGAAATTCGTCATCTAAATAATAAAGGTAAGCAGCATTTGAAGATAATTATGGGAGATTTCAATGCAAAAATAGGGCAACGGCAACAGAATGAAATTTCAGTAGGTAAATTCGGTCACGGCAATAGAAACCAGCGTGGAAATACTCTCGTTGAGTTTGCAGAGGCAGAAGGGTTTTTCATCATGAACTCCTTTTTCAAGAAAAAGCCACACAGGAAATGGACATGGAGACATCCAAACGGGACGACAAGTGAAATTGATTTTATTATGTGTAACAAAAAATTTGTCATAGAAGACTGCAGTGTGCTAAACAAGTTCAACACAGATAGTGACCATAGATTGGTGAGATGTAAGATGCACCTCAACAGTAAACTCGAACGTGGCAAGCTCATAAGACAAACAAAATATATTGACATAACCAACCTTAAAAAACACCATAATACCTTCAAGTTGGAACTGAAGAACAGATTCTCTGCTTTAGAAGGCCTAACATCGGAAGAAGTGGATATTTCTGAAGTTAACAGAAAAGTAACCAAAGCTCTTATGGAAACAGCAACAAAATTAGCTGGGTCTAAGAACAAGTTGCATGTGAACAAATTATCAGGAAAAACCAAAATGTTGATGCAAAAAAGAAGAGAGATCAGGGCAACTAAAGAAGATGTGACTTCTAAAGTGGAATATATTGAGCTATGCAAGACAGTATGAAAAAGTATCACTGAAGAGGTAAGGAAATTCAACTGTGAACTAGTAAGGAAAGCAATTGATAACAACCAAAGCCTAAAGATAGCAAAGGGACATCTCAGTAAGGGAAGAAAACAGATTATGGCACTGAGAAAAGAAGATGGTTCTGTAACAAGAAATAGAGGCGAAATTTTGACAAGAGTGAAAGATTTCTACTCCAAATTATATGAAAGGGATGATGCATGTACTCCAGACATCATGAAAGGTACCAAAAACGTGTACCAGAGTTCTTCCAGTCCTCCCAGCAGAAGTTGCACATGCAATCAAGAACATGAAGCGGGGAAAAGCTCCAGGAGAAGATGGAATTACTGTAGACATCATACAAGAAGCAAATGGAGAAATAGAAACAGTACTCGCCCAAATTTTCACTCGATGCCTTAATGAAGGGAAGATTCCTGAGGATTGGAACAACGCTACAATGATCCTGCTATATAAAAAAGGTGACATTGAGGATCTCAGGAACTACAGACCTATCAGCCTCCTATCAGTGGTTTATAAAATCTTTACTAAAGTTCTTTCACACCGTTTGAAGGTAACACAGGACATGGCTCAACCGAGAGAACAAGCTGGATTCAGGAGTGGCTACAGCACAATAGATCATATCCACGTACTGAGAGAACTAATTGAAAGAGCGAGGGAATATGAACTTCCATTGTGCATGGCTTTTATCGATTATGAAAAAGCCTTTGATTCGGTGAAACCATCAGCAGTTACAATGGCTCGGAAATCCTGCGGTATTGAAGATGCATACATTAATATTATTAATAACATCTATGAAAATGCAAGTGCAAAGATTCGGCTGTTTGAAAATACAACACGCATAAAAATTGGAAAGCGAGTGAGACAAGGTGACAGCATATCTCTGAAGCTCTTTAATGCCACATTGGAAAATGTCTTTCAATCACTGAACTGGGAAAACAAAGGGATAAAGATTAATGGAGATTATATAACCCACCTACGTTCTGCTGTGTACTGTCGGCAACTGGACAATTTGAATGAATCCATCATCCAGAAACTTCCAGACCTCGTTCATCGTAAAGGTGTTGTGTTCCATCATGACAACGTGAGACCACACACAAGTTTGATCACCCGCCAAAAATTATTGGAGCTTGGGTGGGATGTGTTGCCACACCCAGCATACTTGCCTGACTTTGCGCTGTCAGACTTCCCACTTGTTTCACTCTCTTCAACAGCCCTTGCGTGGTATAATGTTCAATTCAGATGAGGCTGTAAATCAGCACCTTGTACAGTTTTTCGCCACGAAAGACAGGCCCTTCTACGAACGAGGCATTTTGCAGCTCACTGAAAGATGGCAAAAGGTTATCTAACAAAATGGGCATTATAGCATTGATTGATCTTTGTTCTTTCTATCAATAAATGACCTTTGCAAACAATGGCTAAAATATGTCATGACTTTTCCGACAACCCAATAGTATAACAATAAACACGTCTAGTCACATTATTGTGACCACCAGCTAATATCTAGAGTAACCGCCGTGTGCAGCGCGGACAGCAGACAGACGGGCTGGGAGTGACTCAGTAAGATGCTGAAAAGTATTCACAAGTATGTGGAGCCATGCTGACAACAGTGCATCTGACAGCTGCTGGAGGATGCGTGGTGGAGGATTCAAACAGTGAACAACATGATTGAGGTGGTCCCACACATGCTCAACTGGGTTTAAGTCTGGGGATAGAGGGCCAGGGAAGTACTTTGAAGTCTTAATAGTGCTCTTCCAACCACTCTCAGACATTTCTAGGTGTGTGACACATTGCACTGTCGTGCTGGAAGATCCCATCCGCTCCAGGGAAGACAATCAGCATGTATGGGTGTAACCGTGTAAGTGGTCTGCAAGGATGGATTCATAACGAATTCTATCCAAAGTGCCTTCCACAGGTATGAGTGGACCCAGAGAATGCCACAAAAACATTACTCAGACCATAACGCTGCCCACACCAGCTTCTGTTCTTCCAGCAATGGTTGAAGAGTGTTTGTTCTTCGATGTTTCTCGCCTTATACATCAATGTCCATCCGTTCGATGAAGCAGAAAACATGACTCATCGGAGAAGGCAATCCTTTGCCAATCAGTGGAGATCCAATTCCAATACTGCTGTGCATATGTAAGCCTTTTCTGCCAATGCACCTTCGTTAGCATAGGTGCAGTGACCATCCATCTACATCGAAACCCCACACGCAGCAGGGTTTGCTGAACTGTTGTTTTAGACACGCTTCCGGTAGCCTCCTGGTTCATTCGGCCAGTGAGTTGCTCCATTGTAGCGTGCCGATCGGCCCTCACGCATCTTCGCAGTCGACTTTCAGCTCTCACATCAATGGCACGCGGTGCTCCACAGTTTCTACATCACTTATTCGCAATGGTGCCATTTCTCCAATCACGAGACACTTTAACCATAGCAACATACGAACAGTTCACAAACTGCGCTGTTTCAAAAATACTGTCATCTTTGGCCCATCCATTTTTGCTTATCTGATAAATCGCTCCTTTTATCCACGACAGCAATGAGTGATATATTTTCAGAATGCCTACACCACAACTTATATACCCTCCAAGTCAGCTCGTGACACGTGCTTTCTTTCATTGGAAACGCGCTGTTGACGTCAAAAGTAGGAGATGGTCACAATAATGTGACTCGACTGTGTATAATACAGAATCAGTTATATCATTTCTGCAGTGACCTGAAGAATTAGAAACACAATATCAATAACAATGCACGGTAAGCACATCTACACAGAATTTTGGAGACAGTCTGAAAAGTCTGAAAATTGACAAACCTGTGCGCCTTTGGAAAAATGTTGCTTTGAAGATTTGGCTAAAACCTTTTTGCAAATCATTGGGAATGTGACATTACCTTAAATGCATATTTTGCATGTAATCACGTCCCATTTTAAACAGCCAACAGGTAAAATACAGCAAGAAACGGTGATTTAAGCAAAAACTTATATTGCAGAATTCACACTTCTACCTGAAAGCTATGAAATCATTACTGTAAATGAAGAAGAAGAAAAAAGAAAAAGAAAAAAAGACGGTAAATGGTGAGGAAGAACACTGGAATTATGAATATGATTATTCTCAAAAATCAAGGACTTTTCATGGATCTAGAAGTTTTTCAATGACTTTCAAGGCCTTGAAAATGGTCCATTAATTTTCAAGGACTTCAAGGAGTGTACACACTATGGAGGAATGAGGTTTTGGTGACAATCAATAGCAAATGTTTTAGATGATAACAATCAACTCTGAGTCACATTGCAATCAAAACAGAAGCATGCACACTGCACAGGTTAAAATAAGAAAAATCTGGTAGGTTGGTAGTTTTTTCTGGCACAACTACCTCAATGGGCCAGAGAATGATAAGCATCACAGTTAACAATGAAAGACAGAAACAAAAAGTAACATTGCATGACAAAAAAACATGCACAGGACATAATACATGAACAGTACATCAAATGGTGCATATGTCTGACACAAAAATGACAGACTACACAAATTTGAGAAACACTTCTACAATGTAAAAAGAAAAGAACAGAAGACACATCACAAGGCTGTGGAAAACAGAACCCAGGGTTTCTGGGTTGTCTTGTACAGTAGGTAAAAAAGACAATAAGAACATTCACAATAAAACTAATAACACACACAAAACATCCAGCCCAGTCAAGGGTGAATTACATGTCTCACATGTAGGGCCAGTGTCACCACATAGCCAGTAGGAATGAGTAAATTAACGATGCTCAACACAGGAGACATACAAGTGAGAGCTTGAAGACCAAAGTCCAAGTACTGGCTTAATACTTTGGAGTTTGTTTCTTACCTGTTGGTCTCACAAAAACTGCCAAGTACACCTAACATGTTACTGAACAGCAGAATGTAAGTCCTGGTGGTACAGAGATAAGGCTGCAGCCACAAATACTATGAAATGGACCAGGTAGCAGCACGAGTTCTCCTGGATCCCAACATGGCTGAATTAGCAGAAATAGGCATGTAGTTTAGTGGCAGTTAATTGGATTTAGCATAAGGTTGGGGGCAGAGGGTATGAAAGGCATAGATGCAAAACCTGATGACTCACAACATCCAGGGGCTACAAAATAGACTGTCACACTAAGCTGACCTGTGTACCACACAGTCATAGTCCAGTATTGACAGAATGACAGACTGGTAGATCAGGAACAGCAACCCTGTATGCCCCCAGGACATGCCTGAGAGAACCTTCATTTGTCAAAGCATTTGTGCACAGAATTTTAAGACATTGTACATGACTATGGAAGGTAAGTACATGGTCAACACAAAAACTCAAGAATCCTGTCTCCAGCAAAATCTGATACAGCTGTAGAACCCAAATGAAACTCGGGCTCAGGACAGAAGCCCCATGTGCAACACGTACGACATCCGCATTTATTTTACAGCACATGTAATCTTTTTTCTGATCGATCTAAGCACACCGGGCAAAAAGTTAGTCATCCCTAACAGAAATGGCAGTAGGAAGTTACCGGTTGCACAGAGGGCACTATGATAGCATTGTTGGGAGATAAATAGCACTGCCGTGGTCTACAGGATCATTTCTGTCTTGTGAGTGGTGAAAAGCAACGTGTGAGTTGAATTTAATCGGCAATATGGGTCGTAAGACAGATGTTACTGAGTGGCAAAAAGGAGCCATCGTGTTAGACCATGCCCACAGACACAAAATGAATGAAGTCGCCCAATTTGTTGGTGTGTTGAAGTGTACTGTCCAGCGAGTCTATAAACAGTGGTGTGTTCGCAATCAACTGAAAATTGGTGACATAACTGTGGCCTGAAAACGATTCTCATCAAAAGGCACCACCGCCATGTTTCACGCATAGGAACTGCAAATCCGTTTCAAAATTAAACCAGGCAACAATTGCTCCAAACAGTCAATGACAGTCAACTCCAACCAATTTCTGAAAAGTCATTGCGACGAGAACTGTATGCGATGGACATCTGGAGCAGAGTACCACAGAAGAGGCTTCTTTTAACAGCAAGTCACAAAGTTGCACATTATCAATGGGCCCAGAGGTACCAAAACTTTACTGTGGAGGATTGGAAATGAGTAATTTGGTCTGATGAGTCTTGTTTTTGTTTGTACTCCAACAATGAGAGGCAGCAAGTGCATCACAGGCCCAATGAAGCCTTTAATCCTGATTGTCGAAGGTGTTCAAGCTGGAGGGGTTCTGTGATGTTTTGGGGATGTTTTTCGTACCACGAAATGAGCCCTCTTGTTGTAGTGACGATGAATTTGAACCAACATGCGTACCTAAACATTCTGAATGACAAAGTGTTGTCCTTTGCCCTACATCTCCAGGAGCAGCATCACATTACCACTCCTCTTTTCCAAGACGATAACTGTCGTGTGCACAGGGCTAAAACTGTATCTGAGTGGCACGATGAACAATCCGCAACACTGTTTCACCTCAACTGGCCTGCCAAATCCCCAGATTTAAATCTGATGGAAAATCTGTGAGATCATTTGGAACAGAAGGTGAAATGCTGGAATAGACACCCACGTACTCGGGCAGAACTTCGGGACCAACTGACGCATGGGTGGCTGCAAATCGATGTCCAATATTTCTACAACCTCGTGCAGTCTTTACCACACCAGATTCAGGCTGTTATCAAGGCAAGAGATGCTGTCACTTGTTGTTATATAAGTTCTGACAGGGGTGACTAATTTTTTTGTCTGGTGTGCTTACGTAATTCAAAATAACACTGCTTTTGGTTTTGCCACACTTTTTAAGGACTTTTAAGCACCCAGTAAAAGAATTTCAAGAATCTTATCAACTGCATAAGCAACAATGACATGTGCACAAATATACTTTTGCACACCATTCAACTATGCAAATTGAAGTAAACTGATGAAGTTTGCAATATTTTTCCATCTAATTTAATCCTACTTCAAAAACTTCTCCAAAATCCAGTCAAGAATTCCACAGATCTATGGTACAATAAAAGTTCACAAAGAAGGCCATCCAGTAAGACCTATTATAGACACTAGAAATTCGCCACTCTCCAACATTAATTATTATTTACTTGATCACCTCAGAGATATTTTCCCTTCTCCTCCCTACCTACTAAAAAATTCCATGCAGCTAAAAGGAAAACTGGACAACTTGCCAGAATTAATTCATCCAGTAATGGCAAGCCTGGATATAGTCTCTATGTATACCAACATTAACCTGGACCTCCTACTGGAATTCATTGCAGATGACCTTGCGGAAAAAATAGTCTTCCATAATCACAATAGAGAAATACTACTTGGCATATATGAACTGCTCCTATTTTCCTTCAAGAATAATTTCTTCCAGTTTGGAAAGAAATATTACAGGCAAACTTCAGGACTTGCCATGGGTTCTCCACTAGCACCTCTGCTAGCAAATTATTATATAAGTAAACTAGAGGCAAAAATCCTTATACAACCCTCCTTGTTTGCTCTCTATGTAAGGTACATGGATGATGTCCTAATTATAGTAGATACTGTGGAACAATCTCTACCCTCTCAGATTCTGGAAGAATTTGACTTACTAGAGAATACCTTGCAGTACACCCTGGAACAGGAAAAAGACCATAGCATCAATTACCTAGATTTAACCTTGACCTCAAGAGAGGGGAAAATATTCACTCAGCTTTTAGAAAACCCACCAACAAAGGGAAGATGTTAGACTTCTGCTCATTCCACCCTGATTATATTAAATCGAATATGGCGAGACAATTTTTGGAAAAAATTGAAATCCTGGTCTCTTCAGCTACTCAAAAAGATCTTCACAAAGAAGAATTAAAGGACATATTGGCAGAAAACAATTACCCCTCCCCATATGTTGAGAAAATATTTAAACAAGTGCCAAAAAAAGAAGCAGGAAAAAACCAACTTCAAATTCACCAGCAAAATTACGTACCACAAGGGACTTTTCGAGAAACTGAAAAGGATCGGAGCAAAATATAATATCAGGCTAGCTCCAGATCTTAATAAAAAAATAAAGAAATTCCTGCCAGCTTTAAAGCAGAAAGAATTGGACATCCAATTGCAGGAAGGAGTAATTTACTGCATCGACTGTAACTGCGGACTCAGCTATATAGGAGAAACAGGGAGAAGTATTAAGGTCCGAATGAAAGAACACCAAGCAGCTATTAGGAACATTGGGAACAAAACAGGGCTAGACAGACATATACAAGCAAGTGGACACTCCATAAATTGGGACTCAGTGAAAATAATCGCCCACCAGTCAAACTTAGTAAACAGGAAACTAGAAGAAGGGATCGAAATAGCAAGAAGAAGAAGTACCACAATTAACGATAATTGCGGATGGACTCTTCCAATTGAGTGGCAGCAACTACTCCAGTGACATAGTCCTGATGACGAACTAGGCTTTAGTTCGAAAATTTGACAACCAACTTTGATGAAAAATAACCTCTATAAGACCCGTAAAAAAGTTATTCCACAATCTAATTTAAGTTTGTGAATGTAATAAACTAGAATTTATGTGATTTAGAAGACAGTTCTACTCATCAAATTAGTTTTTTTAAACTGAGGGAATAGTCACACATGAAATAAAGTGTATGGAAATTGTAAAACAGTAGTTAAAGCAATGAGTTTGAATTTTGCACATAATCATCTCAAGGTTTAAATTGCAAAACCAAAGCCAAAATTGCATGTTCAATACTTCAATTTTGCACTTAATTTTCTCATGGTATAACTGAATAATCAATATTTACATATACAAAAAGGGAAATATCAGTACCAACAGATGGTAATGGGGCTTGTTGGGTGGAATCTGCTGGCTATGTTTAATTTAGCCCATGGTTTTTCATTTTTTCAGCAAATTACTTGTCTCATGCTGCCCTGTGCTGTCCAACGGGATTTCAGCTAGTATCACATGATGCAGTGATAGAAAGTTGCAAAACCATTTTTCGAGCAGCAAAATACATTTTTGGAGCAGGTAAAATACCTTTTTGGAGCAGCAAAATGCATGCATTTTTGGAGCAGGTAAAATATATTTTTAGAGCAGGTAAAATACATTTTTTGGAGCAGGTAAAATAAATTTTTGGAGCAGCAAAATGTGTTTTTGGAGCAGGTGAAACACATTTTTGAAGCAACAAAATGCATTTTTGGAGCAGATAAAATACATTTTTGGTGTAAGAAAACATTTTTTTGAGCAGGTAAAATATTAGTAGATAGAACAAACTTTTAAGCAGAAAGCTCAAATTTAAAACATCTTGCATTGTAATACAGCACACACATATGCAAACATTTTAGTTTTCAAATAGATCAAAAAATGTGTAACCATAGCAGGATTCTATTATTAATAATTTATTTTACAAAAAATATCTAATTTTTCGCTGCTTTTCTCAATATATTTAATTGCTCACTTCTATTCTTTTCTAATTTTTTAAGATAATTAGCAATGTTTTGTTTTGCTTCTTTTAATAGTATCTGTCCACTTTCTATTGCACTTATGTCTTTTGTTTATGCCACATTCAATGTTCATCTCAGCATTGTTTAACATTTTATGAGAGAATCCAACTGCTACAAATGCTCAGCTTCTTTCCCATTTCAAATCACCTTGTGAGCATTCAATTTCTTCTTTTTTTTGCTTGTTTTGCTGCATTTTTTCAGCACTAATCTGCTCTTGATATTTTTTCCAGGATTCTTTATAAGCTGTCAGAAGTTTTTTGGTTACATTAATTTTACTCACATCTCCATTTAATTTTTTGACATGATCTTTGTGCTTCTTGCTCTCTGCATGACGCCTACAATTATCGTGGCCGCCTTGCGACAGGCTAAAATAGCAGCCACAAGGCTTATAAAACGTGATTCAGCAAAACTTTAGATGCTTCATTAAAAGGCCATTCTTTACTATACATACTGCGATACACTTGACGATAAGTTTTATCTGACTTCGTTTTTTTTGTCGTCATAGCTGTTTCACTGCTACGTTTCGTTTCGTTTCGTTTTAATCTAAATTAACCCTTACCACTCAAAAACTTTTCACCCATACTCACACAGAACTCGCATTTTTTTTTTTTCTGCAGTAGAGGCCACAACTTAGCAGTGAAAGCTCAGCTTTAGCTCGCCAGCCACGACATGAGCTATAGAGGCATCATCAGCGTGGCGGCTGACACCCGACCTATTCGGCAAAAAGAAATGTTTAGCGAGCGTCGACATGCAAGCTATAGAGGCCTCATCGGAATGGAGGGTGGCCCATTCCATCTCAATTCAGGCAGAGCATGTCAGTTGACCCCCTTAGATTTGTTCCAAAAAATTACAGTAGCTACTCTTACTACAGATATAAGATATTCCAAATGGATTTGCTCCAAAAAAATTTATATCACTTGCTGCGCCATTTTGAAATTTGGTGAAAAACGCGTTTTTTGAAAGGAATGTCAAAAACGGCATATTTTAAAAATGTTATTGCGTTTAAACTATTTGGGCGATTCAGTTCATTTTTGTTTTGTTTTGTAGCTAATGAATTGATTTTTAACTTGACATACTTTAAATATGCATGTTATAATTATTAGTAATTAAAAAAATCCACTTTTTAGGTACAAAATTTTGTTTTTTCTGACATTTAACTATTTTTTTTCTTACACTAAGAAAAGAGAAAAGTTTTTTTAAATAAATAAAGATGGCAATGTGTAGTCCACCAATGGTAGTTTTACAGCAAATTTTATTTATTGCCTAACATATATACAGTCTATACAATTCAACTTCAAAATATGCAAAAGTACGAAAATGCACTATTTTCAAGTAGCAATAACTCAAAAACCCCATTTTTTAAAAATCTTAAAACTTGACCTTATGTTGTCCTATTAGTACACTGCCGGGCAATTGCTAAGGACGGATGACATTAGCAACGATAGCAACCATAAAATGGAAGGCAGGAAAATGTGGAAATTAGCATAAGTGCGGGATACAGAAAGACGTGTTGTGCGTATGCAAATTTTGGATTGCCGAACTTGTTCGTGACGTCATAGCGCTGATAAGAGATATAAAGGATTTGACGCGTATTGACCGTTGTTGTTCAAACGCAAAGTTGAAAGGGAAAGAATCAGTTGACGAACTTACAATTTTCAGTATGTCTTCCCGACATCACCTAGATGATTTTACGCGTGGCCGTATTATTGGCAAGATTGAAGAAGGGCGAAAAATAACAGATGTTGCCAGGGAGTTCGATGCCAGCCACAGTGTTGTTTCAAGGCTTTGGAAATCATTTCAAACAAATGGAGAGTGTAGCAAACGTCACGGGGGAGGTCGTGTTCGCAGTACGAAACCTGCAGAAGATCGGTACATAGTGCTATCAACAAAAAGACACCGGCGCAGCACAGCTAGTGAGGTAGCAAATCAGTTTATGGCTGCTACTGGCAAGCGGATCTCCCGAAAAGCTGTCGCCAGACGTTTGCACGAAGGAGGACTATACGCCCGCCGTCCTGTTGTGTGCATCCCATTGTCCAGACGTCACCGTAACGCCCGTTTGCAATGGTGCCATCAACATCGCAATTGGACTGATAACGACTGGTCTGCTGTCCTCTTCTCAGATGAGAGTAGATACAGTCTATCGTCTGATTGTCGACGACAACTGATCTGGCGTGATAGTGGTACTGCATATTGTCCAGCAAACATACAGGAAAGGGACCGATATCTGACATGTAGTGTCATGGTATGGGCTGGCATCATGATCAATGGCCGTACGTCCCTCTATGTGCTTCCAACTGGGACTATGACTGGCCAAGGATACATTAATGATGTTCTGCTACCTCATGTTCGCATGTTCCGTGGTGCTGTCGGTGATAGATTCATTTTCATGGACGACAACGCAAGTTGTCATCGAACAGTCGCTGTCCAAGAGTGTCTTGAGAGCGAGGATATTCAACGCCTCGTATGGCCAGCACGTTCTCCAGATCTGAATCCCATTGAAAATGTGTGGAATGCTTTGGGGAGGAGTCTTGCTGGTCGCCAATGCCCTCCAATAAACAAGGAGACCCTTATCCGTGCACTGACAGAGGAATGGGATAAATTACCCCAACAGCTGCTTGATAATGTTGTGCAAAGCATGACACGACGTGTGGAATCTTACATCTTTTCCATGGTGGCCATATCCCGTATTGACATCTTACGCCGGATCGCCTGCGGACGGTAATTGCATTTTTTTCACGTTTACGTATTCTGCACAAAATGGCCTGTTTGTCCCTTGAACACGTTCCAAAGCCTTCTGGATTTCAGAGCACAATAAATTGTCTTTCTTGTAATGTCCTGGCATTCTGACATTATTTTATTTCACTTGGCATCCAACCACACTTACTTTTTTAAGCGCTATGTAGCCATTTATTATCCGTCCTTAGCAATTGTCCAGCAGTGTATATTATCAATTGGTGGGGGCAGAATTGTGTGTTTTTGCCTCATAAATTTTGAACGTTTTTTTGAAAATGACAGTTCTCCAGCATTTGCAGGTCGCAGAAAAACACTACAAAGTTTTGTTTTAAATTAGCTCTGAAAGTTAAAATATAGGCTAGTAGACTAATTATAATACTTAAAGTAAAAATATTTAAAATATTAATCTAGTAAATAAAAAATATAAAATAATTTTAATTATTATATAATAAATTCTGTAATAAAGTTACAGTTGTTAAATGAACTGACCTAGTCTTAATGCTTAAACAACAAATAAGCTTGTTCTACACCTGTGCAATGCTGAATCAACAGGATCATACATGCACATGCATGAACAGTGTTTGCTCACTGCACAGCTAATCAACTGTCTCACTAGCTCCTCCCCCTCCATGGCCACACCCACCTGTGCTATAACTACTGTGCAGTCTGTTCTTTTGTTTGGAAGAGTAACACTTGATATGTGTTTGTGATTTCTCAGATATGTTTTTTACATTTTTGCTGAATAGTCCTATTTAATAATGTCAGATTATAATAGTTCTGAACGAATTAAGTGTGTGGACTATATTAGAAGACACAAAAAAAAACTGTATACAAAAGTAAGAGTGTGAGGTTATGTGGTGTTGGTGATTTAGCTGATTCAATTCAAAGGATTGTAGGTAGGTCTGTTATTGTAAAAAGTAATGACAGTTTGTGTAGTAATTGTGTTGTTTTTTATAAAAAAAAATTTGGGGAACTTACAAATGAACCTAAACAAGAAATTTCATCTGATGAACCTTTTATTGCAAGTGAGGAGATTGTAAATGCTGTCAACAAAAGTATTAACATTCTTGATGTAAATATGTCGCCATTGAAATCCCCTTCACAAGTTAGGCCTGAGAGGAGGCAAAGTTATGTAAAAAGAAAAAAGTTGAAATTAGAGGAAGTACTAGTAACTGCATCTGTGAAGAAATTAGAAGAAGTGTATAGTGTCAATGATGACATTTCAAGTGAACCTTCCGCTGAAAAACCTGACTGTTATACTTGCAATCAGTGGTTTTTTAACATTAACACAGCTCTTCAAAATTCTAAATACAATGAAAAAGTGCAATTGTTGACACTGTTACCACATACTTTTACTAAAAACGCAACTGGAGGCAAAGTTACCTTCAGTAGCAAAGTACATCATAGATAAGTCACGTAGTGTTAAAAAGTTACCTTCAGTAGCAAAGTACATCATAGATAAGTCACGTAGTGTTAAAAAAGAAAAAGGAATTTATGCTAAACCTGATCCCTACAGTGGACATCCATTGTCTGCAGATACTAAGGCAATTGCTTTGTCATACTACTTAGATGACAGCAAAGACTGCACAAGAGAGAGTCCAAACAAAAAAGATGTTATATGTGTTAAAGATGGTAATGGTGAGAAAGTTAAAAAGGCAAAAAGATTTATGACAAGATCAATCAAAGAGACATACAGTATATTGAAAAAGGAAAACAAAGGAATAACAATTGGACTTTTAAAATTTTATTCACTATGTCCAAAGTGGGTGAAAATTCAACCTATACAAGCAGTTTGTACTTGCATTTACTGTAGTAATCTTACACTAATAAGCATAGCTCTCCAAAATGTAACTAATGAAAAGTATACTGAAGAGGCTCTTTTACTTAAGTGTTTGTGTAACAAAACAGACAATGAAGATTGTTGGCTCCAAATGTGTGGTGACTGTCTCGGTACAGATGCAATGACAGCTGATACTCTTGGCTTGTTGAATGAAGAAGAAGTTACATATGCTATTTGGGAACGTAATGACCTTATAAAGAAAACTGTACCTACTGGAAGGTTCCTCGAAGATGCTAGACATTGGATTAATAAAGCAATTCCTCATAATTATATGCGAAAAATCCAGAGAGAAGGAATAGCCAAAGCTAAAATCTCTGCGAAAGGGAGTTCTGTGTGTGTTTTACATTTTGATTTTGCAGAGAACTGGTCAGTTATATTGCCTGATGAGATACAAAGCTATCACTGGCAAAATGTACAAATCTCATTGTTTACATGTGTTGCACAAATTGGTCAAGTGAAAGAAAGTTTTGCAGTAGTGTCCGATGATATAACCCATGACACAGCTCATGCTCTCTGTGCCATAGGTCTTATAAAACATGACATTTCAAAATCGTATCCATTAGAAACTAAGACCTCAGTAGTTTACGTTTCAGATGGAGCTGCCACACATTTCAAAAATCGATATCAACTTCATGAGTTGTCTAAGGGTAATCCAACTATAGAAAGAAAGTGGATATTTTCAGCTACTGGGCATGGTAAGAGTGCATGCGATGGTATAGGTGGCATATGCAAGCACTATGCTACAAGATTTAATCTACAAAAAGAATCTGTGGAAGCCATAAGAGATGCAGCTTCATTTGTTTGTACAATTTCAAATCTTATACGTAATACGAAAATACTATACCTCAAAAGTGAAGTTGTTCAAAAATCAGGTCTTGTAAAGAAAAAGAATGGATCACTGTAAAACCTGTTGTAGGATTACAATCTCAGCATTATTGGTTGGTGCAAAATAATGAAGCTTATATGGCAAGAACAATTAAACATAATGTGCAGAAAGTAGAAATAACAAGCCAAGTAAAAAACAGGTACTCTTTGAGTGATTTCATAGTAGGTCAATTTGTTGGGTGTGTATATAATGATTATTGGTGGATGGGACAGATAAAGAGCATATCTCTAGAGCTCGAAGACATTACTGTGTCGTTTATGCATCCCCATGGCCCAGCTAAAGGGTTCCAATGGCCAGAGAAATGTGGAAAGAGAGAGAGGATGTATGTGCAGTGCCATCAAACAATGTAGTGCTAAAGGTGAAGGAACCCACTCCCAGCGGACAATCCGCTCGACTCCACATTTTCGATACCAAGGAGCTGAACCAGATCCAACAGATCTGCAGTGTCTGAACTTTATGTAAACTTACTCTGTAATTATTTTAGTATAATGTTTATAGATCTCAGCTAACATGGAGTTGTTTACGATTATTTGTTTTAGTGTTACAGAAATCAGAAAATTGTAAAAAGACAAACAGTTCAATGAGTTCTCTGTTTTCCACATTTTCTATGTTTTTCTTTTTGTTCTTTTTTCATTATTTTTTTCTAAATGAGTAACTTAAGTTTACTTATAAAAGTGTTCAGTGAAGCTTAAAAATCAGGGTGGCTTTAAAATTTCATTGTAAAGAACAATTGTATACATTTTTGTATCGTTTCTATTTGCGACCCGCAAATGCTGGAGAAGTGTCATTTAAAAAAAACAAACGTTCAAAATTTATGAGGCAAAAACACACAATTCTGCCCCCACCAATTGATAATATACTAATAGGACAACATAAGGTCAAGTTTTAAGATTTAAAAAAAATGGGGTTTTTGAGTTATTGCTACTTGAAATAGTGCATTTTCGTACTTTTGCATATTTTGAAGTTGAATTGTATAGACTGTATATATGTTAGGCAATAAATAAAATTTGCTGTAAAACTACCATTGGTGGACTACACATTGCCATCTTTATTTATTTAAAAAAACCTTTCTCAGTGTAAGAAAAAAAATCGTTAAATATCAGAAAAACCAAAATTTTGTACCTAAAAAGTGGATTTTTTTAATTACTAATAATTATAACATGCATATTTAAAGTATGTCAAGTTAAAAATCAATTTATTAGCTACAAAACAAAACAAAAATGAACTGAATCGCCCAAATATTTTAAACGCAATAACATTTTTAAAATATGCCGTTTTTGACATTCCTTTCAAAAAACGCGTTTTTCACCAAATTTCAAAATGGCGCAGCAAGTGATATAAATTTTTTTGGAGCAAACCCCTTCGGAATATCTTATATCTGTAGTAGGAGTAGCTACTGTAATTTTTTGGAACAAATCTAAGGGGGTCAACTGACACATGTTGGTATTCTCTGCCTGAATTGAGATGGAATTGGCGGGGTGCCACCCGACACGTGTGATATTTGGCGAAAAAGAAATGTCTTGCAAGCCAGGACCTACGAGCTACAGAGGCGTAATGAGCACAGAGGATGACACGCAAGCTATTCGGTGAAAAAGAAATGTCTCGCGAGTGCCAACATGCGAGCTATAGAGGCATCATTGGCATGGAGGGTGACACCCAACATATTCGGCAAAAAAGAAATGTCTCACAAGCCCCGACATACGAGCTACAAAGGCGTCATAGACGTGGCGGATGACACCTGACCTATTCGGCGAAAAAGAAATTCCTCGCGAGAGCCGACATCCGAGCTATAGAAGCGTCATAGGCGTGGCAGATAACACTCGACACGCGAGCTATTCGGTGAAAACGAAATTCCTCGCGAACGCTGACATGCAAGCCATAGGGGCGTCATTGGCATGGCGGGTGACACCGGAGCTATTAGGTGAAAACGAAATTCCTCACAAGCGCCGACATGCGAGCCATAGAGGTGTCATCGGCATTTCGGGTGACACCCGACACGCAGATGACGTTTCTTTTTCTTTATCCGGTGAAAAAGAAATGTTTCGCGAGCCCCGACATGCGAGCTATAGGGGTGTCATCGGCGTGGCGAGTGACACCCGACCTATTCGACGAAATAGAAATGTCTCGCGAGCACCGACCCATGAGCTATAGAGTCGTAATGAGCGAGTCGGATGACACCCGACACGCAAGCTATTCGGCGAAAAATAAATGTCTCGCGAGCACCAACATGCGAGATATAGAGGCAACATTGGCGTGGCGAGTGACACCCGACTTATTCGACGAAAAAGAAATGTCTCGCGACCACCGACACGCGAGCTATAAAGGCGTCATCGGAGTGGCGGGTGAGCTATTCGGCGATTTTGTAATGTCGGGTATCACCCGACAGTCGAGTGGAAAGGGTTAAAACGTTTGCACCGAAATTTTCACAAGCACAAAGCCACGTGCAATATATGTAAAGAGTTGTCAAAAGGCGCTGAGCTGAGTTCCCTCTCGACTTTTGCGCACAGTACTCTCAAACGGCTGTATGGGGAATCACGTGACAAACTCCGCCTCCGTTGGTGGGGGAAGTCAGAACATCGAAGGCGCATAAGGGACTATCTGTAAAGTGTGTTTTTTCGACAAAAAGACGGTAAAAAAAAAATAGAAATTGCATGCAGGGATCTTGCGAGGGCTTTTCCGTAGTTTTTTCGGGTGACTTCCGTAAAAACGTAGGATGGCGTGAAAATCCATAAAAGTTGGCATATCTGAATACCTATGAATCCTTTAGAAACAGAACCATTGTATCCTGCCACGGGAGAGCCATTTTCAGTCGTCCTCCGCGTCGATGAAATAGCTAATGACTGACCTTATTGTATTTACGTAATCGCGCACCTCGCCCGGAATGAAATAACTGCGCTATCTCAAAGAGCAGGAAATGACATATAAACAATCTCAATTGCACAGCACTCCGAAAGACCATCTAACTATTAGTAAGCAATCTTCATCAGGATTTCAAAACGTACAGCATCGTTTCTCCTACATACCACGTGATTACAACAAAACTCCTCCTCCACAAGCAAAACCAATTTAATTTCTTACATCACGATAAATCGTTGTTTTTTCGTCACTTTTGCCGAAAAAACAACGAATTAGAAGGTAGGTGAAAAACATTCAGAAATTTTGGGATTGGCGGTGCGGTACGTGTTGATTAAGCGTCGTTTTCACCAAATTACGCGTAGACCTTAAAAAGCGTCATTCAATTCGACGTTTATAACGGAATTTTTGCCGTGAAAACATTTTTTCGCTCGGCAATTTTTGCTGTGGATAACCGTTTCGGCGCAGTTGGGCGCAAATATTAAATTTTTTCGTAATTTGTAGCAGTTTGGCGCAAGATAATGAAATTGGTGCAGTTCGCCGCAAACTTTCCATCACTGCATGATGTAATCATAAACACAGCCAACCTGCACCAGAAGTCCCATGCACTACATCATAACTTTTAGATTTCATGCAGTCAGTTAGAAAAATAAGTACTTTTGCCATTTTCAGCAAAAATATAAGGACTTTTAAGGACCCTGGGAACCCTGCAGCACTTACTCTAAGAGACAACCATATTTTCTTCATAGAAGTATATAACACATGAAGTGAATAATAAAATAAAATATAAATATACACTACATTTGAAACATATTTTACCTGAATCTTAGTGGATAACTTTTTACATTCTGTATTTAACCTATCTATTTCTTCTTTGTCGATTTTCTTCTCTTTATTGAGGCTAACAATTTCAGAGTTTAACTTATGCCTGATAGCGTCAGTTTCCTTCAAAGTATTCACTATTTTTTTCAAACTTTCCTCTTTCTCCTTAATCATTACCTCTAACAGTTGATACTTTTTGGTATTTTCTTTAATCAGTTTCTCTTTCTGTAGAACACACTGATTAAGGTTATGCACTTCTGTCGAAATCTTTGCCTCAGATGACAACTGTATATTTTTTACTTCCTCCATATTCATCTTATGTGATTCGTTTTGTTCACCTAGGAACATTTCCAGTTCTTGGATCTTTCTCTGGAGTTTGCAGATGTCTTGATCTCGTTTTTCAACACACAGCGAATAATCTGATTCTGCAATTTCTTTTTGTTTAAGTAAATTATCATTCCTTCTTTCACTGTCCTCCAACTTTTCCATCATTTCTTGTTTTGAGGTGTCTAAGAGTTCTATTTTTTTTTGCAAATCATCTCTTTCACAATTAAGTTTTGCTAGTGACACCTGCAAGCTTTGAATAGTGTCGTCCTTAATAGAACAAGACCCTAAATGTTTTAAATAGTTTTGCTTTGTGCTTTCATACAGTGTTTGGCATTCTTTTAATTGGCTTGATAATGTTTCTATTGTGGTGCTACATTTCTTGTTGAAGCATTTATGCTCACTTCTGGGCGAATTCTGCACCTTAGCATGTTCTTCAGATGATTCTTTCTCAAGTTCCACTTTGTTTTGGGACTGGAAAATCCCACTGTCCCCTTCTGACCTGCTTACAATGGTTTCACTCTCCTTACTTTCAGCTAAGTTCTTTGAAACTGCTTCAAGTTCATTCACTTTGTTTTTGATGGCATTCCTTAAATCTTTATTTTCCTTCATGATCTTTTTCATTTCATTCTCCTTTTCCTATATAAGAAGGGAAAATGGTGACAATTAAAATCAGTTAGTACGCTGTTCATTAGAAAAAAAAAAAAAATGTAACATAACATTTGCTATGTTACCTGTGTTAAAATCATAATATCTATCATGATCACTTCTATTGGGTTGTAGGAAAAGTCATGACATATTTTGGCACCCAATGGCGGTTGGGTGGTTTTGGAAGTACTAGAGACATGCACAGCTCTGTTATTGCTATGGCATTCGACAGGTGCCAGTTCTAGCTGCAGTCTAAAAGGAACAGTGAGCGATTTGCGGAGATACGACATCGAGTTGAAGATGAAAGACCAAACTGTGCATTTTCGCCATATTTTACTGTTTTACTTCCGTAAAGGGAAGAACGCGCGTCAAGCTTGTGAAAAGTTGCGTAAAGTGTACGGTGATAATGCTCTACAAGAACGTCAGTGCCAGCGATGGTTCGCAAAATTCCGTGCTGGTGATTTTGATCTCAACGATGCTCTACTCAATCTGGGAGGCCAACCGAGGTTGATGACGACTAAATCAAGGCATTGATCGAGTCAAACCCACGTTACACGACACGAGAGATTACAGACACATTGCACATCCATCATTCAAGCGTTCACGACCACCTGAAGAAGCTGGGACATGTAAGCAAGCTCGATGTGTGGGTTCCTCGTGAACACAAAGTGGATTGTGTACAACAATGTGCTGCGCAAACAGTCTTGGTCCCGACGTGCTGCTTCGCCTCAAATGACATCCAAAGCAGACATTTTAAAGGTCAGCAGAAGGTTCTGGTCTCAGTGTGGTGGGATATTATAGGTGTCGTGTTTTTCGAGCTCCTACCACGGAACCAAACAATCAATTCGAATGTGTACTGTCGGCAATTGGACAGTTTGAACGAATCCATCATGCAAAAACGTCCAGAGCTTGTTCATCGTAAAGGTAATGTGTTCCATCACGACAACGCGAGACCACACACAAAGTTTGATCACCCGCCAAAAATTATTGGAGCTTGCGTGGGTAAGTGTTGCCACACCCAGCATACTCGCCTGACCTTACACCGTCAGACTTCCACTTGTTTCGCTCTCTTCAACAGTCCTTGCGTGGTATAACGTTCAATTCAGATGAGGCTGTAAATCAGCACCTTGTACAGTTTTTCGCCACGAAAGACAGGTCCTTCTATGAACGAGGCATTTTGCAGCTCACTGAAAGATGGCAAAAGGTTATCTAACAAAACAGGCATTATATCATTGATTGATCTTTGTTCTTTCTATCAATAAATGACCTTTGCAAAACATGGCTAAAATACGCCATGACTTTTCCGACAACCCAATAGTTTCTGTTCATACTATTGACAATAAATTTTTTCTTAAAAGAAGAAGTTTGATCAAACCATGAATATAATTCTTTTAGCCTCTGCTAAAAATGAACATAATGTGCAAATAAGGGATAGATATCTATATAATAGTGGTGGTGGTAGAACGAATTTAAGAAAAGAAAGCTGCGTCACAAACTTTATTTAGATGCTTCAGGTCGACGTAATCCCGGGCCACAGTGAAAGAAGCACGATGGGCATTTTTTTTTTGTTCACACTTTGAAACAATCAAAACAAATTCCACAACACCTGAGAAAAAAAAAAAAAAGACAAAGGGCTGTGTTACGAACTTTGTTCAGAGGCTTTTACGTCGATTATTTACAAAATCAGTAAAACTTTCTTAATAACAGCGAAAATCTGAATATCCATAATTTTTTTTGTTAGTCACCCGTAATCCCGGGAAATCCGTAATAATTACGGAGATTCCGTATTTTTTGGCATCCTCCGTAGGAAGAGGATT
The DNA here is from genome assembly GCA_039090855.1 of Macrothele yani. Taxonomy (NCBI): domain Eukaryota; kingdom Metazoa; phylum Arthropoda; class Arachnida; order Araneae; family Macrothelidae; genus Macrothele; species Macrothele yani. The sequence continues at coordinate 75,841,174 of CM076993.1, read as the reverse complement.
CACGAGATCTTCGATTCTCGAACGATCTCAGAAAAGCGGGAACGCATTCGGGTACATTTGCAAATTACAAGAGTTTCTGGAGATGACATCACGGATAGAATGCAGAGTGGCGATTTCCCGCAAGACACGGAAAGGGCTGCGGGAGTTTTCCTAATGCACAAAGTAGGCGGAGCTTCCACCCTTTGCGCTGCGATGCTCAAGTGACTGACATCCCATCCATTGTTGACAGCAGTAAACGAATTGAGCGCCTGACTCCACCCTCCAACATTTCTTCTTGCCTCCCGCGTCTGCTCCAAAAACAACGCTTTCAGCTACAAAGCGCTTAGTTCTTTTACTCCACAAAAAGAGGAATCGCGGAATTCCGCTTTTTTTTAAATTTTTTCTACAGAACAACGACCCCCCCCTAAAAATCCTGAAAAATTTCTCTTCATTTTTGCAATGACCTCGAGAATGACCAAAATGATGCCGAAAAAGCGGAATTCCGCGAATTCGCGGAAGAATCTCATGTATGCTTTTCCTACATACCATTTGGTCAAACACCTAGAAATGGGAAAGCAATTAGAAGTTTAGAAGTTAAGAATTGCACACACACCTCATAATATACCTATTTTTAAGAAGGTACTTAAAAAATTTTGTAAGTTTTTTTAAAAAATACAGATGACTTACATTTTAAGTTTAAACTAAAAAGCAATCTCTCACTCCACTGTTACCTCAATTCAACAACTCCACTTTCTTTTTATGAAATATACAAAAAAAGAGTGGTTACATCTAGATCATATATTTTTTTTAAGAAAAAAAAGGGGGGGTTATAATGTCACTAAGTACCGTAATTTTCGTCGTATTATCCACACCGGTGTATAATCCGCACACCACGAAATTCACATAAATATTTTTTTCTTCCTATAATCCGCACTGGCGCATAATCTGCAGACTGACATTCAGGAAAAAAAATTGCTGTATAATCTGCTCATCATAGATGTTGAACCGAAAGTGGAATTTCCGATAGAAAAGTCGGTCACATAATGTCCCAGGAGTCTGAAGAAGTAAGAGAAAAAAACGATTTCATTAAATGAAGAAATTCATTTTTAAAGGTTACTTTTTCATATTTTTATCTCCAGACAGATAAAAGGCGTGCCATCCATAGAACACGCCGATGCAGCTCTAGAGTATTGCATTACACCTTGCCAATGATGAAAGGCCGATGGAGAAGAAGTCATAGAAATACTGTATGTACTCGCGTGTAAGTCGAAAGTTTTTGGCGGAATCCTGCTTTCAGAATTGGTGGATCGGCTTATATGTGGGCCAATAAGAAACTTCTGTGAATTCTCCCACAGAATTTATCAACGGATTTGTTTATGTTTTAGACGGCGGCACAGTGGCTTTCCGCATGTTACTGCGCGATTGTTTTCTGAAAACTACGCGCAGGGACACGATCATATCCTCAATTGTGTCCACCACTTTAAGTTTAAAATTGGCAGTGTAACTGAAATGTTTCCTTTTCAAAGACTTCATGAATAGCAATGAAGGAAAATAGCAGCAACAACGTTCGCCAAAATGGCAAAAGGCGAACTAAACACAAGGCAGTCCAAGGATGAACGCTTGGGTTCATCCAGCCAGCGCAGTGCGTACGCTCATTAGCTGGTTTACAAAAACAGAGACGGCAGAACAGTCAGAGTTGTCCTTCTCAACGATTCAAAACGACCACCGCCATCTCTCCTTACAACTTGCCCGATCTTTCATTACGACACCCCCACCCTTTTACAAACTCCTGAATTGAGGAAAATTTTTCCGAAGTAATTTCTTTTCCAATTATATTACTTCCCGTGCACAACTACGCCGCAGATTTTTTTAAAAATCAAAGGGCCATAAAAAAAGTCTTTTTTTTCTTTTTTTTTAAATCTGCATATTATCCGCAGAAACTATATTTTAAACTTTTTTTAGCACATAATCCGCAGATTATACGAAGAAAATTACGGTACATCCATCCGAGGACATACAGGGATTTATAAACATAATGGAAACACCAATAGCCACTGGAGTACATGCAAGCACCACATGCAAATAACAGACGATGTCTCCAGCAATACGAGTTATATAAAGGGGTGTCACACAATATCAGCTATCACATAGCAGTACCATAGTTGCAGGTGCAACAGCTGTTGTGGAGTAATTATCAACAATGTCAGATCTTAGTGACATCAAAACAGGTACGATCATTGGCGCATGTCTTGCAGGAGCTTCAGTAACAGCCATAGCAGAAATAGTAAGTGTCACACGAGGAACTGTACCAAAGATTATGACTACCCGTCAAAAGGATAGGATTGTAGCCTCCGAACTGTGGATGCCACACAAAGATGTCAGATAGGTATAGTCAAATGTTGGCACGGGTCGTACAATGGAAGCACAAGACCGTGGCACAGCAAACAGCAGCAGAGTTAAACACCAGTCTGAATGATCCTGTTTCCATCTTAACAGTCATCGGAAACTTCAGCATGCCAGTATTTATGGCTGTTCTGCAATCCACAAACTTCTGGTTACCAACATCAATGCAATAAAATGTGTAAGGTTGTGCAAATCACATAAATACTGGGATGCCAAAGGCTGGCAACATGGCATTTAGTCTGATGAATTGTGCTTCATATTGTTTCTTACCACTAGTAGAGTGTACATCTGGTGAAAAGCAGCAGAAGCATACTGTTGAGTTCTGACAATGAAGCATAGATGTAGATTCTTGGTGCTGTGGAGTGCCATATCATGGCATTCCAAAACATTCCAGACATTAGTTGCCCACTAGTGACTCAATTCCTCACGCATCAAAGCTAGCACATGGTTTTGTTCATTATAAACTCTTGCAATGTGTCTAAACGATCACCGCTGCAGTGTACTGTGAACAACTGAAATGTGTTCATGTGGACCTGAAAAAGAAGGAAGCAGCACTGGTCAACAGAAAGGGAGTTCTGCTCCTTCAAGATCATGCTTGTACCCACTCCGCTTCATTGACCAGAAACACTATCAAAGAACTTGGGAGGGAGCTTTTATGTCATCCAGCTTACTCACCAGATATTTCTCCTTCAGACTATCACTTGTTTCCTTCACTCAAAAATCATTGGCATGGACATGACTTCTCCAACTTTGATGAGCTGCACACTGCCCTCCACAACTTTTTCTCTTCCCATGACCTGGGCATTTTATTGAGGGGTATATAAAAGTTGTTAACATGTTGTTGATGTCCATGGTAATTAATTTGATAAATAAATTGCTTTTCTACTATGTATGTGCTATACTTTGTCTAAGGCTCTGCAAACAGCAAACACTTTTGTGGTTACCTGATATAAATGAATTCTTGAGGACCACCTGCACCCAATGCTGCGGGCATTGTTTCCTAATGACCATCCCTGGCTTCAAGCAGATAATGCACCTATGCACTGTGCAAAATTTGTGAAGTTGTGATTTGCAGAGCATTAGGATGATGTACAATAGATACACTGGCTACTTCAATATTACTGATCTTTTGAGGAAATATCTGGAGCAAAAGGTCAGATCACACTTTCCACCTCCAACATCATTGGCACAGTTGTGACATATTTTACAGGAAGAATGGTTCCAAATTTCATTATTGTATGTGCACAACTTGTATATTTCAAGTTGAATTGCTTCTGTTCTGAAAGCTTGAGGTGGGTCTACAGCTTATTATTCATTGGGAAGATTGAAGTATCAAAATAAAGGTCCAGGTTTTAAAACTTGGGAGCTTTATTCTGACAATTCAATCATTTTTTTCCTGATGTGTGACCTTGCTTTTAGGTGGCATAACTGCAAATGCTGTTATATTCGAAAAAAGTTTTTTCCATGTTACTGATTTAAATTTTTTTTTTCAGGTACCTTTGAAAACCACAAAAACCAAAAAACCATTTTTCAAATAGTTTGTACTTAAAAAAAAACAAAAAAAAACAAGTTTTTCCAACTAGAGGTTAGATGTATATTGCATTTTTATTAATGTATCACCCCTTGAAAATTTCCTTCTTTTGCATTGGTTAGCTTTTATCATCAAGGATATTTTGCATATATTTCTTAATTTTTCATGAAAACACTTCTGCTGGTGGTGGTGGTGGTGGTGGTGGTGGGGGGATTAGCACATATTTCTATTTGAAATATATTTGTATGCATACTTCTGCTCCTCAAAAACTACCTGGAATTTTTTTATTGGTCAGATACCTGATGCATTTTCCCCACTGGAGGTCATAAAAGTATATTTTATTTTCTAAAATTCCAATTTGAAAAGAACTCTTTTAACAACAAAAATCAATTGTATGTGTGTGTGTGTGTGTGTGTGAGAGATTTTACATAATATTTATAAATTTTGTATAGTGTACAATTCTGATATTAGGTGGAGTATGTGTGCATCTATCTGCATATCTGCTTTTAAAATAAAAAAAATCATTTTGCACTGTATACAATTCACTAAGGTCAAGAATGCAACAATTTTTCACTTCAAATAATACACAGCTTTCTTGCTTGGTGGTGTACATATATAAATAAATAAATACATCGCTCTTTCCACGTTCCAGAAACACATAGCAACCGAAAAATTGTTTTCAGCTGCCGCCGTGGAATCGAACCACGGATCTTTCGATATCTAGCCGAGCGCGTTACAATTTTTCGGTTGCTATGTGTTTCTGGAACGTGGAAAGAGCGATGTATTTATTTATTTACTGACGCCACGTATTTGGAGGATTTTCACCTTGGATCTCACCCTTTGGATTTAATTGCTATAATATATATATATAGCCAGTGCCGTTGTTAATGCCTACCAGATGGAGACGTCTCAGTAGCTGAGCCCATCTTATGGATTTAGGATGTCAGAAGCTGACTTAAAAATACACACAGCACTGTGGATTGTTGGCCACCGTGGTGTAAATGTAACACGTTCGGCTAGATATCGAGAGATCCGTGGTTTGATTCCACGGCGGCGGCTGAAAACAATTTTTCGGTTGCTATGTGTTTCTGGAACGTGGAAAGAGCGACGTATTTATTTATTTACTGACGCCACGTATTTGGAGGATTTTCACCTTGGATCTCGTACATATATAATTTTTTTTGTTATATCTGCTTCTAAAAGTTGCATTTGAAATTCCCCCCCCCATTTGACAACTCACATTATGAAGAATATTTTATGTGCATTTTAGCCATTTGAGGGGGCAGGATATATTTCTTTTTGCATACAGAAATACATTCTCATGCAAAAAAGTTTTTATATTGGATTTCTGCATGCATCCAGTATTTTAAATTGCATTTCTGGAAGTGAAGATATAAAAAAAAATGCACACACATTTATGCCCTCTAATAGGAAAAACTGCATTATTTGAAGAAGTATACAAAATGGTCTTCATGGTAAAAGATAGAAAGAATTTCTCAATTGGATTTTCAGAAGCAATGAAACGGAATAAAATATACTTTGAATTTGTTAGCATCTGCATTTGCACTTCTCAGTGGTAAAATATGTTGATGTTAGGAAAAATTATTCTTCACTAAAATAAATTTGTTAATCATATACCAGACCTGCCAACTTATCAGAGCCAAAAAACGTAACACTCAAACAGAAAAATCGTAACATGACGCGTGCTGCTAATTTTTGAAGCCTATTTCAGCTATATAAATTCTTGGTGGTTGCAGGTGTAAAAGGATGGAGGTTGCTTCGAATAAACAGACACTCATCTACATTCCAGTGCCGACCAATCAGCAGCTTTAAGTATGACGAAGAGTTGAAAATACAAATCAGTCTCGAACGTTATACAAAACGAGTCGGGATTAGTCCATTGGTTGCCCATTGCACTTGACTTGGCTAACTTTATTTTTATTGGGAAACTAGAGGCAGGGTAATCTGTTAAGAGAAATCGGAAACCTCTCCAAGAAAAAAATCTTTAGAAGGAAAAAAACAACAACAGAAAACATGTAAATTTTTCCCTACTTCTCTCTGAAAAGGGGGAAAAACATGACTTTTTAAAAAAATAAATCATATTTTTGGCAGCAAAATCATATTATTGTACTGCAGCGTGATTTATCGTACTAAATATGATAAAATCATAACAGTTCGCAGGTCTGCATATATATATATATATATACTTCCAACAGCTTTAGCATGATATTCACACATGTGGGTCATTACAGGGAAAATCACCTAATTTGCAAAAAAGTGATTGCTGAAACATTTTTAAAAAATTTCATTTTTTGTCCATCAGGAAAGTCATATTTTGAGAGTTCAATTTTTTTTTTTTTTTTTTTTTTTTAATGTCCACCATTTTGGGTTTACAAGACAAAATGGCTGCCGTGGCATGGAAAAATCACACACAGACAGCCTTTTTGCTTTTCTTAACTTCACAAAAGCCATGAATGGCAGAGAGCTCCAACTGGTCTCATTGTAGAGAGCACAGGTCCGTCTAGAAAGGGATTACATAATTATTTACTGAAAATGAATATGATGAAGAGAAATCCTTAATTCAAATTCACGATCGAAATTGATTTAAGTTTCTGATTCACTACAGTACTTATACGGGATCAAAAAAAAAAAAAAAATGTCTGGCTTATTTTTATTCAACAAGGAGTACTTTAAGCTGAAATAAATAACTATTTAAGTTATATAAATCTAGCCTACCTCTGAGAGACACTAAAATTTACCAATTTTTGTTATTAAAATTTTTTAAGTGCAAAGACATACCTTCATTAAGTGAGTATTATGACGTGAGGCACAGGAGTTATCAAAGCTTTTTTTTTTTTTTAATTGAACCTCAAAGTATGGTCTAAAAGGCTGTGAAAGAAATATGGTGGGATTTTCATTGCTAATATACACTGGTGTGCAAAACTTAAGGACAAAGAGGAGAAATTAGCATAACAGCGGAATGAGCAGGCAGAACGGACTGAAAGACCACTCAGGAGATAGACTAGGGTCCGGTACGGTAGGGCATGCGCATATATGCAGCATGACGAGGGAGGGGTAAAAGCAAACGGGCGGTGCACGCTCAGCAATTCGGTGAAAGCTATTGCACTGTGTACATTGGTTTGAACGCCGTCGAGTTGCTGCCACCGTGTGATATGGCCAACAGGCAATCCAGTAGACGACATTACCCGAGGTCGCGCCATTAGGAAGTTAGAAGAAGATCAAAGTGTGACTAGTGTGGCCGAGGAGTTTGGGATAGCTCACAGCATCATTTCACGAGCTTGGAGAGCATTTCAAACGACAGGAACAGCTGTCCGAGAGTTTAGCAGTGGTCGTCCACAAGCAACCAAGGCGGCGGGTGACCGGTATATTGTCCTACAGGCGAGAAGAGACAGACAGCGGGAGAAATCGCAAGGCAAATGCAACAGACAACTGGACGTCCATTATTGCGTTTTACCGTGGCCAGGAGGCTGCACAAAGGTGGTCTATTTGCACGACGACCAGTACGGTGTGTGCCATTAACGCCTGCTCATCAGAGACGACGGTTTCTGTGGTGCCAGGAACACAAGAACTGGACACATCAGCAATGGGGTCAAGTTCTCTTTACGGATGAGAGCCGATTTAGTCTGACGAGCGATTCTGGACGTATACACATCTGGAGAGAGCAGGGAACACACAATCACACTTCCAACATCATCGAAAGGGACCGGTTTGGAGGTGGCGGAGTTCTCGTTTGGGGCGGTATCATGCTTGGTAGCCGTACTGACCTCCACATCTTCCAAGGAGGTTCAGTCACTGGTGTCCGCTATTGTACCGAGGTTCTCCTGCCTCACGTGCACCTGTTTAGAGGTGCTGTGGGTCCTGAGTTACACTTCATGGATGACAACGCTACACCTCATTGTACAGTGGCTGTCGCAGAGCTATTGGAGAGTGAAGATATTCAACGCATGGATTGGCCCGCAAGGTCCCCGGACCTAAATACAATCAAACATGCGTGGGACCTTCTCGGGAGACGCTTGGCAGCCCGTCACCAGCTGCCAGCAACGATTCTGCAGTTGCAATTGGCGCTACAAGAGGAATGGGCCGCGATGCCTCAACAGCTCCTTGACAACCTCATCCTCAGCATGGACAGACGTTGAACCTGCAATGTAGTCAGGGGTGATCATATCCCCTACTAAAGACTGGATTTTTCTTGGCAGCCGCCCATCACATGGACGTTTCTGTCTTCTGTCCAGTTGTGCTCGAAGCTACCTTTTCAATAAAGTGCCTTTGTATCCTTTGGATTCCTTGTTTGGATGGTTTTGCTCACTTGTTCCATATTCTTACATCTTGGGGATCTTATGGTATGATTTGAGTCGATGTGGAGCACTTCTGCACGACGTTACATTAAAAAAACCGTCTCATCCTTAATTTTTGCACGCCAGTGTAGTTATTTTGACTTATAAATTATTCTACCTAAGCATGGATAACTTAAAACACATTATACGCAGACACTATGCATCATGATAGATACCTATGTTCATAGGGTTTTTTTTATCACTATATGATGAACTTTAATTACAAATTTTAGTGATGTGGAGAAAGTTTATGAGAGAAAAATTTTACCTGAATAACTTAAATAACAAAAACTGGTCAAAAGCACAAAGTCATTCCGTGTCGAATCAACCAATAAAATGGCCATTTTCAACCTGACCCCTTTTGATTTCCTTGAAATTTGGTGTGATTGTTAAGCATGTACACTTTGCGTAAATCCCAAATTTTAGCCCTGTTCACCCACAGGATTTTAAATTACATGACCTTGAAAATTAGAAAAATGCAACTTTTGGGCAATTTTTGAGTAGTATCTCATTACCTAATTGGGCTAGAAGGTTGAAATTGGTGTCTTTTTATAGCATTTAATATGAGTTTTTAAATCATGTGCTGAAAAAAAAAAAATTAGGAAAACAATTATATGGCCTTGTTAGACTTCTTTTGTTTACATGTATGCCAACTTTCAAGTTGGGACCACAATGGGATCATTATAAAATATTAAAATAAAAAACATTCTCGTCTAAAATGGCCCCAAAATGACATAATGAAAGGTGAAAGTGTTTTAGGGTTAAATAGCTGATTTAAATTCAGAGGATTCATCAGTTAGAAGGTAGCTCTATGATATGCTACATAGTAAACCTTTAATAACTATAATTTTTTTAATTAAAATGATAAAAAAAAAAATACAGGTAGGCTCAGTTCTGACCAAGCAATCAGTTTGGAAGGTAGGACTACACCTTGCAGATCGGAGAGTAGAAATGTGCTAGTCGAGTATGGTTTCAAAGCGTTTATTTAATTTGTTATAGACAACACAGGTCTATGATATGAAAAGTAGCTTATATACTTTTTACAAATAATGCTAGATGCATTGCAAACACAAAGCAGATTGATACATGAATTACCCAAAGTGGTGCTCTGTCTTCTTGGGCTTCTTATATTCCTCATCACTTGCTCTTGTCTCTTGTTTTGATTTCCCTACTTTTGCTTGTGTTCATTCTGCAAATTCCGCGGTGTTGTCAAAAATGTTAACCCGTTCATGCGAAAACAATTTTTTAAATTTTTAGTTTAAACTACTGCGATATGTTCTTTATATATTTGAATAGATCTTATCGAGAGCTTTAAAATGCCACCATGCACAGTCTTTTTGCAATCATGGTTGTCCAGGTAAATCGCGATATTGTCAAAAGTGTTCACCAGTTCACAAGAAAACAATTTTTAAAATGTTTAGTTCAAGCCACTATGAAATGTTCTTCGTATATTTGAATAGATCTCGTCAAGAGCTTTGAAACAATACCACACACAGTTGTGTTGCGCTCATGTTGCGGAGATAGATTGAGTCTCGATAGATTCCTCTCAATTTAAAATGCAGCGGCATGCCCAGAAGCATTGCATCATCTCCCACGCATATAGGCAGAGATGCCAACCTGAGAAAGGAGTCATCAGTAAAAAAATCCGAAGTTTTCAGTAGTTTTCAGTAAAACAGCTTTGACCTTTAGTAAGATTTTCAGTATATCAAAAATATTTATTTTAAAACGTCAGAATCATTTATAACATTTTTTAATCAAATGAATAAGTTCCAAAATGTAGTGTTATCTAAAAATTATATATTTCTGCAGTAGAGACCACAACTTAGCAGTGAAAGTTCAGCTTTGGCTCTCCAGCATGGACATGTGAGCTATAAGAGACATCGGCACAATCATGCGAGCTATTCGGCAGGGAAAAAAAGTCTTGTGAGCCCAACATAGAAGTTATAGAGACGTCATTGGCGTGGTGAATAAAACCAGAGCTATTCGGCGAAAAAAAAAATCTTCGTGAGCGCCGACATCTGAGCTATAGAGGCATCATCGGCGTGGCGGATGACACCCGACCTATTCGGTGAAAAAATCCTTGCAAGCTATAGAGGCGTAATCGGCATGGTGGATGACACCCCATATGCAAGCAAAATAGAAATTCCTTGCGAGTGCTGATGTACGAGCTACAGAGGCGTCATCGGCGTGGTGGATGACACTCCACACGCGAGCTATTCGTCGAAAAAATAAATTCCTTGGAAGAGCCGACATGCGAGTATAGAGGCGGATGACACCTGACACGCGAGCTATTCAGCGAAAAAAATTCCTCACAAGCGCCGACATCCTAGCTACAGAGGCGTCATCAGCGTGGCAGATGACATCCGATGCTATATGGTGAAAAAGAAATTCCTCGCGAGTGCCAGCTATAGAGGCGTCATAAGCGTGACAGATGACACCTGACCTATTCGGCGAGAAAAAAATTCTTTGTGAGCACCGACATGCGAACTATAGAGGCATCTTTGGCGTGGCAGGTGTGTACACGAGCTATTCGGCGTATTTCGTAATGTCGGGTGTCACCCGACAGTTGAGCAGAACGGGTTAAAACATTTGATTTTCACCGGAATTTTCACAAGCACAAAGCCACATGTAATCAATGTAAAGAGTTTGCAAAAGGCGCTGAGCTGTGCACCCTCCCGGATATTGCGCACGACACTCTCAAATGGCTGTACGGGAATCGTGTGACAAACAGCGTATGAGGAGAAGCCCCGCCTCCGTTGGCGGGGGAAGTCAGAACATTGAAGGCGTATAGGGACCACCTGTAATGTGCGTTTTTCGAACAAAAGTGGCAAAAAAAAAATTTAAAAAAAAATTAGACAATTGCATGCATGGGCTTTTTCCGTAGTTTTTCGGGTGACTTCCGTAAAACTGTAAGATGGAGTGAAAATCAGTACAAACAACACAACGGAAAATCCGTAAAAGTTGGCATCTCTGTATAGGGAGTGTCACACGCACGATACATTGGCAGTACACGAATTGGACTCCATGTTGTTTACGAATATGCTAACGCAATTAGTATGCAGCACATATTTTTAACACTATAATAGTTTCAATTGAGACCTATTTTTGTCACAAGTCGTCGGTTGGCTGTAAATCTCCCCATACTATCTGTGGAGTTAGATGCTGTTCTTCATTAAAAAGAAATAATATAGCAATTCCTTTAGTTTAAAAAAAAAAAAAATATTGCCAAATTTTGTCACAGTTTCAAGATATGTTTAGTAGTTACACACTGCCTAAATGTCCAGAATCAATGTTATTCTATTCTAGAAGGTTAAAATGAAACTTTTCAGTAAATTTGATCTTCGGGCAAAATTAGCATTTACTGAAGTAGCATGCAAGAAGTAAAGGATTGCACATAACCCTTGCAAAGGCCTTTATTGCTGTTAATGGGGAGTTTATCTTTAGTAGTTAATTTTGCCATATAACACCCTAAAAACATGACTTTAAAGTTCTGATGAATTGTGATGCGCATGTGTATACTACATGTACCACTTGCTCCAACAACGATAGAATTTTTTTAATGCAGTTCTGCAAACTTTTGAGAAGCCAATTTTTATCTCTGGGTATGTGGTCTTAAAACAGTTTGTGAATATCTTTCAGATTGTTTAACAAGAAATTCCTCCCCTGTTTTTTTAGCTAATACTGTTGTTACTACAACAATCCTTTTCCCCAGGCAATGGCCTGGCCTGCCAATGAAATCATGGCAATAAAAATCTTGTACCAGATCAGCTGTCTCCTGTTTTAATACTTTTCCTAGCTTTAAGTTTGGAGTTGATAAAATTCCTATTTCCTCTCAACTCTCACTCTTTGGAAATGGTTCTACCTTTCTTGCCATGTAATTTGAAATACTGAATTCATCCTGCAAGTTTTGAAAACTTCAACTTTTTGGTAGTACACTAAGAATTTGCGATTTTTCAGCTTTTTACTTTGTATCCTTCAACATTTCTTTAAAGCTGAGCAATAATTTCTGTTTTCAGGTCAGATGTTGGGAGTTCTGCATCAAAGAAAGATTAACATAACTTTTTTCTGCAAAAAGCATGTATTTTTTTTTCAAATTTACATAAGAATGTTTTTGTTCATGCAATCTTTTCTTTTTTATACATTTTTAGCCAATTAACTGTAAAAATACATTCAAAATTTTTATTGCACTTTCAAATGTTTCTTACTTATTTCACCTTCACTACTACTACTACTCTGGCTTATGATAGGTTAAGTATCAGCTTCATCAGCTGCGAACTTTGAACTGATTAGGCTGCCATCAATCAGTTCAAAGTTCAAGATTTTTTTGTAACTTGTCACAGATTTTTTTTTTATGAATAGGAAGTTTAACCATCTACTTTTATAACAGGACGTACATTATTTTTCACATTATAGTGTCAGTTTTCTAAAAAAGAGTTATAACAAAGGTCTTAAATCCATGACATTTTAACACTTAAAAGAATGGAGAAAAATTCAGCAGTTTCCCCAGAAAAATACCAGCTCCATATTTCTAAAAAAAGAAACTTCTTCAGTATACCTGTGGTGTAATATCTTTTGAGACCAGAAGAGTAAACAAAACTAAAAAAAGAATAACAGCTTAGGCATAACACTTAAAAGACTTCCTGTAACAAGTAACAGAATTACACCAGAAGTGTGAGACGGATGTAGCTGACTGTTGTATTTGACTAATGAAAGTACACAAAGCTGTGATATTAGGCAATGAAAATCAAAAACAAAGTGAAAATTAAACTTGCTGTTGGTCACAACCCAAGGTGTTTCTGGTTTAGAAGACACAGCACAGTTTGTATGCCACCCTATAAAAGCAGCAAAAACACGAGGGAAAACTTGGTGCCAAAAAAAATCAGCGAAACCCTTAGGGGCGAAATGAATGTTTTCATTAATATCCTGGAAAAATTGGAGAACTTGTTATCTCATGCTATTAAGGAACAGAACAACAACAAATAAATAAATAAAACGACACAAAACCACATTTTAATGATCTATCCTTAGCATAGCTCTTCCATTTTCACACTCAGCAGTCTTCCCACCCCCTCACAAATAAATACTTGCAATGGAAAGATGTGTTTAAAGATGCATTTATTGCATCATTTGACGGCCAAACTTTGCATTTTATAAATATATCAGGTTAAACTTGTTAATTAACATACATGAGACCGGCCGATGACAAAAAAGCCGAACTTTTTAACTGGGTAGAAAATTGGGACACGCAAACGTGCGGTGTGAGCAAATTCAAATACAGCATATACAGTATTTAAGATTGCACAAGCCATATGGAATTATTTTCTGTAAATTATGTAAGTAAATATTAAAGTGAAGCACATTATTATATTCACAATAGAAAAGTAGGGAATTAAGAACAAAATGAAATGAAATATTTAAAAAATAAGATTTAAAATGTGCATGTAAATCTTTACTAGCTAAATCCTGAGGTGAAAAGTATTTGTCTAGGAAAGTTTGTGCATTTAGTCAAGCAATAAGAAACTTGCAAGAATTAGAAACATATATCCACAGAATAGTTTTGGTCAAACATCATAGCACAAGAGATAAGTCAGTCTTGTTGGCTTAGTAGCACTCTAATGTACCAATTTTTCAGAAATGAAATGTGTCTCAAGAGTCATGTGTGTGGAAATAAGTTAAATTCACAGATTCTTACTAAATGATAATTGGAATATGTATTGTAATATATATTTGAATATGTACAAATGTAAAAAAAAAACATGACTAGAAGTTATGGTTTTTAAACAGGTTGTTTCAAAGATATTTTGCCCTTTTTTGTTGTACTTGCTTGCACAACAATTTGAATTTTCCCCTTCTGAGCAAGCCTGGCTTTCTTCTCAGCAAGCTGCACGGCCATATTTATTTTACGTTGACTCTGCAGCTGAACAGCATCCATTGCTAACTTTTTCTTTTGCTGATAATTCCTTTTCTTTTCCTCTCAATTTCTTTGGTATAACTTGTTTTTGATGTCCTAAGATTTTGGCAGAGGTTGGCATCAACTGCTGACTTACCCTGTGCTTTAAGTTTATACTACACAGTTTGTATAGCTGAATAGGTTTCAATGTTCATTCTTCTTGATTTTATATCTATGATTTCAGCCATCATGCTGAAAGAATTTTCAACCTGGGGGTGGAATTTAAGAAAAGAAAGCTGTGTCACAAACTTTATCGAGACGCTTCAGGCCGATGTAATCCCGCGCCACGGCGAAAGAAGCACGCTGGGCTTATGCAATCCTGGCGCCGTGCTTTTTTTTTTTCCATACTTTCAAACAAGCAAAACAAATTCCGCCACCTCAGAAAAAAAAAAAAAGATACAAAGGGCTGTGTTATGAACTTTGTTCAGGAGCTTTTTACATCGATTATTTACAAAACCATTAAACATTTCTTAATAACAGCGAAAATCTGAATATACATAATTTTTTGTTAGTCACCCATAATCCCGGGGGAAATCCGTAATAATTACAGAGATTCCATAATTTTTGGCAATTGGCATCTCTGTGCGTCCTCCATAGAAAGAGGTTTCACGAGAGCCTCGATTCTCGAACGATCTCAGAAAAGCGGGAACGCATTCGGATACATCGCAAATTACAAGAGAGAGAGTTCCTGGTGATGACGTCACTGATATAATGCAGAGTGGCAATTTCCCGCAAGACACGGAATGGCTGTTCTCCTCGTGGGCTGCAGCAGTTTCCCTAAAGCACGAAGTAGGCGGAGATTCCACTCTTCGTGCTGCGATGCTCAAGTGACCGACATCCCATCCATTGTTGTCAGTAGTAAACGAATTGAGCTCCTGACTCCACCCTCCAACATTTCTTCTCTCCCCCCCCAAGCACCTGCTCCAAAAACAAAGCTTTCAGCTAGAAAGCGCTTAGTTCTTTTACTCCACAAAAAAGCGGAATTCCACTTTTTCAAGGATTTTTCTATAGAATGACGACCCTCCCCTCCCCCTAAAAATTCTGAAAAAATTCTCTTCATTTTTACAATGACCTCAAGGATGACCAAAATGATGCCGAAAAAGCCGAATTCCACGAATTCGCAGAAGAATCTCATGTATGTAATTAAATGTCAAATACTTGCAAAATGCCATTTTGTCACTTTTGGAGAATTTTTGGTTGAGATCCACTTCAATTAACACTTTCACTGCCACGTGACGGCGAACGGGGTCATACAATACTTAGCTCAGGTACGGCCTCCGCCAATGAATGGCGTTGTGATTGTGGCTTAATATTTCCCTTCCTAAAACCTTCAGCACTTGAAGAGAGTTATCTGTTTTGTTACTGGCACTTAGAATGAGTATCTAACTGTTTAAAAATAACTGCGGTTTTGTGATAGCAGACTTTTTCCCACATGGTTTAAAGAAGGAAATGTAAGTTGATTCCCCATAGACTAAACACAGCGTGTGCTTTTCATTGCAATGTTTATTTTTCTTTGAATATCACTAGTTTTACAGTGAAGGAAACTATCAATAAATAAATGCTCGAGAGGCAATAAAAAGCATTTGCTGCTTAGAGTTCGTATGTAAGAGGGCGGCCTATTGAGGAAACTAAAAGGACTTCAAGGAAGCCCATATTGACGTCAATGCTTAGTTTTGTGGAAACAATGAATATATTCAGACAGGCTATCTCCGATCTCTCTCAACCAAAAGTTCATTGGCGGGCATATCCTGCCGTGGAAATAGATGATCCCGATAATTTGTCAACATATGCAGAAATGTATTTTTTAAGTAGCTGTAGTACGATCAGCATTTAAAAGGGACAATGAAGAATGCAACGTTCTCTATCATACTCCACCTCAACAGATTTTGACTACACGTTGGTATGATGTTCCTGATGTCACGAGAATAATTCTGTTCACTGGTGTACTAGGACTGAAAATTAACGACAGGCCGAATTTTTCAATCTTTTTGCGACTGAAGAATTTTACAATTTATTAATTACCGTCTATAGGACATGCACCAGACGTGTTTATATCCCTGGAGTTAGTGAAAGTTGCAATTACAAATATCAATTATGGATAACTTTTTTCATGTTTTAGAATAGCAGAGTCATGTAAAGCTAAAAGATCCAAACACGGGTAGGTTGATCCAAATGCATAGAAGCTTATCTGTGGTGCCACATGACGCCTTGTGGCGTCTCGGGAGATTTGCCCAGGTTTCTTACCGGCATTGGGTGCTTGCCGTTAAAATAGCACAGTGGCAGCGAACGTGTAAAATATTTTATAAATAATGATCTCATTGTGATCCCTCCCTTAAAGTTGGCTTACTTGTAAACAAAAGGCTAACAATGCCATGTAATTGTTTTCAAAATTACATTAAAAAAAATATTCAAGGTCAAAGTTATTTCCGTGAACCTAATTTTTTCCAGCACATGATTTAAAAGCTCATATTAAATGCTATAAAAAGAAACTAATCTCAACCTTCTAGCCCAATTAGGTAAGGAGATACAACTACTCAAAAACTGTCTGGTCAAGATTTTCTAATTTTCAAGGTCATGTAATTTAAAACCCTGTGGGTGGACAGGGATAAAAATGGGATTTATGCCTAAGTCTACATGCCTTACAATCACACCAAATTTCAAGGAAATCAAAATAGGTCAGGTTGAAAACGGCCATTTCATTGGTTGATTCGACATGGAATGACCTTGTGCTTTTGACCAGTTTTTGTTATTTAAATACATACATACATACATACATACATACATACATATCACTAAGCTGTTCTTTCAGATTCAGAGGTTAGCTCAAAAAAGAAATACAAACTACCAGATAATTTTTATTTACTGTTGCTGTATCAAACTTCTCCATTTACAGCGATCTTGACATACAACTCGGGCTTCACTGACATCCATCACACGCCGTACACAAGATCTTCTATATTTCATACTCATAATTTTTTTCTCATGCAGACACTCCTGAAACTGATCCTCCCAGGATTTCCTTGGCCTTCCTCTGCTTTTTCTTCCTGCCACTTGGGCTAAAAAGATTTTCTTAGTAAGCATGTCATCATTCATTCTTTCAACCTGGCCCAAAACCACCAAAGCATATTAGTCCCCACCTTGCTAACAACATTTTGCTTCACATCTTCATTCCTCACACGATCAGAACATGTTTTGCCCCCCCCCCCCCCATAAGTGATGTATTTCTCCAGCACACAAACGACTATGTTTTTTTTTTGTAGTACCCAGGTTTCACTGCCATACATCGGAGTAAGAACAATTACATTTTCATACACAGCCATGAGGGACTCTCTTGAGAACCCATCATTTCAGGGAAAACCTCCCAGAGCAGCCATGACTTTCAACGAAGAATTCACTCGCCTACTAATTTCACCATCCAATTTGTTCTCTCTGTCAAACATACTTCCTAAATACACAAGTATTTAAGTGACAGATGAGTTAGCCTCCTCAGGGCACTACGTGGTAACAATAGCACACACAACAGCAACTAGGGCCTCTGTGAATCTTGGGAAAATGCCAGCTAGTTCCGTGTGACATTGGCGACAAAACCGTAACTCACTGGGTTTGTTCCAGAATCCTTAGGTTGAATGACCAACTAAAACCGTCAGCTGTGGGCTAATTCCCCACACTAATGTACTTACCTGATTAAAAAGATAAAAAGAAATGCAAAAACGGACTCAAGTGTGGGATATGGTGGACCTAACACACTTGAGAAAGATAGTCTACCACAGTATTGACCTGGAACTGGAAGAAGGAAAATCAGAAAGAGATCTTGGATGAGTGAGTGTAAGACTGGTGTACAGTATACTAGAGGTATAAATGGCAAGATGAGTGAGGTGATTGAGGAGATGGATAAGTATAGATTGGATGTGCTGCGTGTAAGTGATACCAAAAGAAGGAAATTGGGATAGAAGAAGTGAATGGAGCGGTGAGTGTGTGGTCTGGAGTATTGGATAATGTGAGGGGACAGGCTGGTGTAGGTGTGATTTTAAGTGAAGAGATGAAGAGCTGGATTCACTATGGTTGCATAAGTGAGAGTTATTTAAGTTATTCTGGTAAAAATTTTCTTCTCATAAACTTTCTCCACATCAACAAAATTTGTAATTAAAGCTCTTCATACAGTGTTAAAAAAAAATTCCTATGAGCATACTTATCTATCATGATGCATAGTGTCTGCATAGAATGTGTTTTAAATACTTATCCATGCTTAGGTAGAATAATTTATAAGTTAAAATAACTATACATTGGCAATCAAAATCCCACCATTTTTCTTTCACAGCTTTTCAGACCATACTTTTAGGTTCAATAGGGGAGGGGGGGCCCTGATAACTCCTGTGCCTCACACAAAAATAATGAAGATTGTCTTTGCACTTAAAAATTTGTTAATAACAAAAATTAATAAATTTTAGTGTCTTTCAGAGATAGGCAAGATTATATAACATTTTTTTTCTGAAATGTAAATACTTTGCTCGACATGAGGTAAAATTTTTATAGTGATATGTAGATTAGGTACAGAGCTAGGAATTTTTTCTCAAATACTGCCTCTAAAAGTGGAGACTCTGAAACATCACCAGCGTGCAATTTTTCAAAACTTTGACATTTTATATCTCAGAAACTATGTGGCCTAGAGAGGAAAATTTTTACATGGATTAGTGACTTGGTGGTGGTAACAAGTAAAAAAAGTTTCATGAAAATCTGAGTTGGTGAGTGTCATGTCCTGGGTGAATTTACATGGAAAGACCCATGCATCAAATAGTAGAAATGACTGAGGTAAATTATTGTTGGTTACATTTTTTTTTTTTAAAGAAATCCATGTACACCTTTTAAATGCCCAATCAATAAATTAACCGTATGCCATAGAAAGGACCCAAACTTTCAAACATACAGCAGGTATGCGTTACTGTATTAGACACAAACAACAGAAGAAAGAACTGAATGTTAATTCCTGCTGTTGTTTTGTTTGGCACGATATGAATTGTCATAAAAGAAAACAACAATTTAAGTACTTTGAAAATAAACTGGCTCAACTTTACCATTTCCAGGAATAAGTAGATTTGATAATCAGTGTTTAGGTTATCATCATTTAGAAGTTGGATGCACAAAATTTTGAGGAAATTTATCTATGAATTTTGTTATTTTGGAAATTTTAAGTATCTCCTCTTGTGATGACTCTAGAGAACAAATTTTGCAGCCACTGGATAAGAATTGTATTTTAGCAATGCCTAATATTTGAATTTAGGAATGATTCTTACAAAACACACACCACCATTCTGTCTTTTGCACATTCCCCACTTTGGACTTTGTGTCAGGGGCTGCAGAAGCCTCAGGGGTAATTCCATAAATTTATGCAGGGGAGATATACATCTCATGTTGCCCTCTATAAATTAGACAGTTTCTTTTAAATTCATGACAAGAATGATAGCAATCAATAGAACAGCAAGTTAGTCCTATACCTAACAACAGTGCTGCATGGCTCAGAGTAATGTCATTTAAGCCTAATATTGAGAATAAGTGTCAGTGTAATATAAAATCCTTTTTCAATGGTCAGAAAATTTACTTCCTAGTCACTAACTCATGAAATAATTAAAACCATCAAAAAAAAAAAAAAAAAAAAAATTAGTCAGGTATATTTCTTTATTATTAAGTTGGTGATCTTGATGAACAAAAACTCGCAACATTTGTTAAACCAGAAACTTTCTTTCAACATGCTTTTCCAATTTGGCATTTCAGTGGCGGCCGAAACGACAAGAATTGCCACCATTGACTTCTCTGAAAAACAGCAGATGCCAAGCCACTAAACCACAAAAGCAGATGCGAAGTCCATGAAGGGAGAGTGCATGAGAGATGGAATAGACATTCGAAGATCGCAGAGACTGAAGGAGGGACTGTCTCACCTGAAAACATCTTATTCTCTTATCATAATTAGCTTAAGTGCTAATACCTATATTAAAACATCTACCGTATATACTCGCGTATAAGTCGAGAAATTTGGGACAAAATGAGAGCTTCAAAGTAATGGGGTCGACTTATATGCGGGGTCTAAAAAAATCGTAAGTCCAAAAGTTCTTCCCGTGAGGCAAAAGGCAATCCATCCCAAAAGAAATAAAAATGCCGATGCAGTATTAATTACGAAATCGCAACCCTCCGAAAGAAAGAAAGAAAGAACACCGATGTGGTAGAATTACGAAATCGCGACCCTCCGAATTTCTCCACCATTTGAAAAGTCTCCTCTCTCCTGGCTTTGCATATCCACAGCGCAGTCACATCCGCGCATAGAAAGCTTTGCCCTTCCGACTACCAGTTGATTGCGCTGACCTTTGACGTAACGGAGCCATGCGACAGCCAGTGTTAGGTGTTGCTTGTTCTTAATCGCATGTGTCTCGCTTCTCCAATTATGGGTGACACGGATTGTGTAAAGAAACGGATGTCCTATAACGCAGGATTCAAGTTGAAAGTGGTTTCTTTTGCAGAAAATACAAACAACTGTGCTGCTTCACGTCAATTTGGCATTAACAAAAAACTGATTCGAGATTGGCGTAAAAAAAAAAAAACGGACTTGGTGAAAATCCCAAAATCGCAAAAGGCGCTGCGCCGTGGAACGACATCTTTCCCAGAGCTTGGAAAGTGTCTTGAATGATTGGATTGTGGGCTGCAGACAAAATGGTTACATTGTAACGTGAACTGGTATTTGTTTGCGAGCAATGAAGCTCGCAAAAGATGAAAAGTTTGCAGCCGCAAATAACACTTTTCATGCCTTACCAGGTTGGTGCACAAGGTTCATGAACCGCTATGGGTTGTGTCTACGCCAGCGCACTAAAATTGCACAAAAGTTACCTCGTGACCTTGAAGCAAAGATAATGGAATTTCAAAAGTATGTACCGTAATTTTTGGGCTAAGGGCCGCGGCTCTTACGTTACTAAAAGTGAAATTTTTCGGGTGTGCGGCCCTTATGCCGAATTTGTTTTCGATAAGACTTTCTTCCCTCCCTTTTTTTTTCATGCGGATGCTTAGTAAATTTTTTCAAACCAAGTCTTTTTTTGTTCACGAACTCGACTAGGATCATGCCCCCCCCCTTTCTACTCATACGTTAGACAATAACTCCGCTGTCCTGATGTTGGTTTAGGAGGGAAAGTGGGGGAGAACAGGAATGCCTGACTCAAACGCCCTTTGCATGGGGGATGGAATGGGGACATAAGCACACAGACGAGTAGCATGACGTCCGAGGCTTCTTTGGATAGTGCGCCCAGCGGTAACGGCTCAGTGAGCAGTAAATGAAAGTAGGTCAAACCACTTGAACGAGAGAAAGCGCACCGCCGTTTTGTAGTGTTGGCGGCAGATCAGCGAACACGTGCGAAGCAGCTGGTAAAAGGAAACGTCTCTACATGAGAAAAAAAGCATAACATAGAAGGAACATATTATTAAAGAAAACATTAATCAAAAGCATAACAAGCGATAATTTATAAGTTAATTACTTCTAAGACGGATTCTATTGCGGTGAACAGAGAACCATCCTGTAGCAGACATCCACATTGAATGGAATTTAGACAATTGTGCGGTTTTACGAGCAATGCGATATTCTAACGGGAGTCTTAAGATTAACTGTGCTTTATATTGATTATATAAATGGTTCTGAGCATTTAATAAAGGCAAACAAATAACATCATTAGCATGGTTAATAAAAAATGCATAAATAAAAATGGTTGCCGGTATGAAAAATTAAGTGTATAAAGCAGATCGACACTGAGTTGCAGAATTAGCCTTTGAAGTATATATATATAATTACGTTGGGCGTGAGTTAATTCATGAAAATAAGGAAGATAATTTAAGCTTTCTGAGCAGCACCACGACTTCACAGGTGCGGCCCTTACGGCAACTTTTGCTTCCAAGATTGCAAAAATTCTCACCTGTGGCCTTTACGCCGATGCGGCTCTTAGTTGGAAAATTACGGAAATTCAAAAGAGAAAAGAGACTGCTTTTTAACTTTCCCAAATAAGGAACATGGATGAAACCGCCATGTATTTCGACCTTCCTGGAAATAAGACGGTGAACCAAAAGGGCGAAAAAAATATCTTGATCAAAACGACTGGCCATGAAAAATCCAGTTTCACAGTTGTTCTTTCCTGTTTGGCCGACGGCAGTAAGCTACCTCCGGTAATTATTTTCAAATGCAAAACTCTGCCGAAAAGCGGTCTTTCCGTCTGGTGTGCTCGTTCGTGCCCATGAAAAAGGATGGGTGAACAAATCCGGAACAATTGACTGGTTAAAGAATGTGTGGAACAAAAGGCCAGGTGCACTTTTGAGGAAACCTTCTCTTTTGGTGTGGGATATGTTTGTTGCACACCGTTGTGCAGAAGTGAAAAAACTGCAGAAAATTCAAAAACAACTCTTGCCGTCACCCCAGGTGGGTTGACATATGTTCTTCAACCACTAGATGTCTGCCTTAATAAGCCTTTCAAGGACAACGTGCGGAGGTATTGGGCAGATTGGATAAGTTCCGATTTGCCGACTGAAACCAAGGGCGGAAATCTAAAGAAGCCGGATATCGTTTTGATTGTGCGATGGGTCAAGGATGTTTGGGATGCGATACCTGCGGAAATGGTCGTGAAATCATTCAAGAAATGTTGCATTAGTAACAAACTTGATGGCACAGAGGATGATGAGATTTTTATGAGTCAATGATGACAGTGATTCTGATGCCACAGGCATAGATGGGAATACTGTTGTTTATGATGACGCGCCGATGACGGAAAAAGACTTTTTTGAACTGTTTGGCGAGTCGGACTCGGATTTTGAAGGGTTCCGATGAAGTTTTTGGGTATGCAAATTAAATTTAGTATTATATATATATATATATATATTTCGTTTTCAAATGTTTTTGAATAAATTCATTGAAATTTTTTTTTTCTCATTCCGGGATCGACTTATACGCGAGTTTCCGATTTCTTACGATTTTTCCTCTGAAAAGTGGGGGGATCGACTTATACGCGAGTTTCCGATTTCTTACGATTTTTTCCTCTGAAAGTGGGGGGTCGACTTATACGCGAGTATATACAGTACTTGTCTATCAAACAGTAAACTGCTTACCAAACAAAGGAAAACAAATTGTTTACAAATATCAAGATCAGAACCTGAGATTTGACATCAATATAATTGTTATGCTAATCAGTTGATTGGGTTTTCTTCTTTTTTTTGTCAGTAAACCTAACACCCATTATAAATAACATCTAGCATTACTCCTTCAGTGAAACAAAATGTATTTTAAAAGAACTAAATTTTTCTGGACAATACCATGAAAATGTTTTTCGGGATGGGGGATAAATCCTACATACCTGGTTATATGAATTTTTCATTTCAGCTTCCGATTCAAGGTACGCTGTCCTCTCTCTACTTCTTAATAGGGCATTCTGAAGATCACGCATCTCAGCTGCCTGAGATAATTTTGAAGTTTCGACTTCATGAAGTGTTTTTTGAATTGATCCTAATTTATTTTTTAATTCTTCTAATTTCTGTACTTCACCAGAAAGTTTTTCGATAGCTTTCACGTGCTGCTGATTCAGATTTTCCTCCTTTATCAAATACTGTGATTCTAATTCAGTTTTTTCTTGTAGGGATTTTTGCAACAAATTTTTAACAGTTTTCATCTCGGTCTCATGATCAATATCCTTTTGTTTTAAACTCTGTTGAAGATCTTGAATCTGTTTTGTTAGTTTATCAATATTCTCATCGTTTTTCTTCTTTTCCTCACTTAAAATAACAAGACTTCTATTAACTTCATTATTTTTTGAAGTAAAATCTTTAAGACTAAATTCAATAGCCTTGAAATCAATGTCTTTCTTACAAGATGCTTCTTGTAATTCTTGTATAGTTTTGGCCATTTGCTTAAGATTTTTTTCTTTTTCTTCAACAATGCACTGCAAATTTTGTGTTTCCATTAAATATTTTGCTTTTAATGATTTACTTTCTTCCTGAGCATTGCAAAGTAAACTTTGAACTCTTTCAATTTCTGTCTTGTAATTCACAATATCATCTATCAGCGCTTGAAATTTTTGTATCTCTTTAGACAGTTTATCAATTGATTCACCTTTCTGTTTATTTTGATCCATTAATGAACTAACACTTTGCTTAGCTTCATTTAGGCACTTTTCTAACTCCTTCTTCTCAGATTCACATGTGTATATACACATCCTCATATCCTCCTGTTCATTTTGTAGTATACCAATAGATTTCTGCAAATTTTCCACTTCACTATGTTCAAGATGAAGTTTATCAACAAGTTCCAACTTCTCTCGTTTCAGATCTGTTATTTCTGAAATTAATTTTGAATGAGAAGCTTCAATCTCTTCACGAGTTTTTTCAACTGTCCTTAATTCAGCATCTTGACTTTCTTTTAATTCTCTTGCTTTTTGCGTCAGGGCTTGCAATTTCTCGATTTCTTTTGAGAGTTTATCAATTGATTCATCTTTCTGTTTATTTTTATCCATTAATGTACTAACACTTTCCTTAGCCTCATTTAGATACTTTTCTAACTCAGTCTTTTCAGATTCATATGTGCAAATATGCAGCCTCATATCATTCTTTTCATTTTGTACTTTCTCAATAAATTTCTGCAAATTTTCCACTTCACTATGTTCAAGATGAAGTTTATCAACAAGTTCTGACTTCTGTTGTTTCAGATCAGATATTTCCAAAATTAACTTTGAATGAGAAGCTTCAATCTCTTCACGAGTTTTTTCAACTGTCCTTAATTCAGCATCTTGACTTTCTTTTAATTCTCTTGCTTTTGCGTCAGGGCTTGCAATTTTTCGATTTCTTTTGAGAGTTTATCAATTGATTCATCTTTCTGTTTATTTTTATCCATTAATGTACTAACACTTTCCTTAGCCTCATTTAGATACTTTTCTAACTCAGTCTTTTCAGATTCATATTTGCAAATATGCAGCCTCATATCCTCCTTTTCGTTTTGTACTTTCTCAATAAATTTCTGCAAATTTTCCACTTCACAGTGTTCAAGATGAAGTTTATCAACAAGTTCCGACTTCTGTTGTTTCAGATCAGATATTTCCAAAATTAACTTTGAATGAGAAGCTTCAATCTCTTCACGAGTTTCTTCAACTGTCCGTAATTCAGCATCTTGACTTTCTTTTAATTCTCTTGCTTTTTGCGTCAGGGCTTGCAATTTCTCGATTTCTTTTGAGAGTTTATCAATTGATTCATCTTTCTGTTTATTTTTATCCATTAATGTACTAACACTTTCCTTAGCCTCATTTAGATACTTTTCTAACTCAGTCTTTTCAGATTCATATGTGCAAATATGCAGCCTCATATCATTCTTTTCGTTTTGCACTTTCTCAATAAATTTCTGCAAATTTTCCACTTCACTGTGTTCAAGATGAAGTTTATCAACAAGTTCTGACTTCTGTTGTTTCAGATCAGATATTTCTAAAATTAAGTTTGAATGAGAAGCTTCAATCTCTTCATGAGTTTTTCAACTGTCCTTAATTTAACATCTTGATTTTCTTTTAGTTCTCTTGCCTTTTGTATTTCCGCACCAAGCTTTTCAATCAGCCTATTCTTTTCTTCAATACAGTGATTCAGATTATTCACTTCCACTAAAATTTTTGATTCAGCTGTCTTGCTTTCCCTCTGCAATCTCTCCAGTGAGTCATGAAGTTTTTTCATTTCTTCAGCTTGCACTTCATCCTTTTGATTCTGAGCCTTTTGCAAGTCTTGTACCTGTTTAGACAAGTTCTCTACCATTTCATCCTTTTCTTTCTTTTGCATAATCAGTGCAGAAAGATTTTGCTCGCTTTCAGCCAACTGTTTCACAACCTCCTGGGTTTTGACTTCACTACAATTCAGCTGCTGTTGTGCATCTTGATAAACTTTATCTAAAGCTTCGCGCACAGCAGCCTTATCACTTTCACATTTTCCCAAATGTTCAGAAAATTTCTGTTGGATCTTCTGATATTTTTCTTTATATACTTCTGAGTCCTCTATCAAAGGTTTTCTATTTTTTGAAATTAACTGGTTTGGGGAGTCAACCCTAGATGTTTCTGTGTCAAAATGTTTCATTCTTGAGGTCATGGCAGCAAGTTCTGCTTCTACACTTTTTCTTTTCTTTTCATATTTAGAAAGTTGCTCCTGAGATCTCTCCATGTCCACAGCAAGAGTTTCAAAATTTTTCTCAACTGCCTCTTTAGCTTTCTTCAGACGACTGTTTTCATCAGTTACTCTGTTGAACTTTTCTAGCAAACTACGGTTTTCTTTTTGTGTGGCACACACGGTTGAATTAAGTATATCAGCTTCCTCTTTGTACTTAATTAAGGAATTCAGCCTTCCTTCCATTTCACTAAGCTTTATTGACATTTGATCCCTTTCACACGATAATGCATCTCTTTCCAATATGGCTCGATTGAGAGTGTCTTTATTGTGTTCTTCTTTCTCACGGTAATCTTCTATTTTTGAATTTGCAGCAGAAAGCTCTTCTGTAAGTTTTACTTTATTTTCTTCAAACTTCCTACACTGATGACAGAGCTGATTCTTTAAATGTTCCAGTTCAGTAGTTAAAACTTTCAAGTTTTGCCTGTATTCCTGTTCGTGACAACCACTTTTATTATGAAGTTCTTGCAATTTCTTTTCCAAATCAGAATTTTCTTTCTCTGATAAAACTATTTTAAAATTTAATTCATCAAGTTCTTTAGTTTTACACTCCATGATGATCTTAAAATGTTCTTCATTTTCCTTCAGCTTTGCGAGTGCTTCATGTAATTCATGTGATAAGGAATCTTTCTGTGAAGTTGCTTGTTCCAGCAAAGTTTGATCATGTTGTTCTTTTTCATAGCAAATCTTTAATTTATTTTTACACTCCATGATGATCTTAAAATTTTCTTCATTTTCATTCAGCTTTGCGAGTGCTTCATGTAATTCACGTGATAAGGAATCCTTCTGTGAAGCTGCTTGTTCCAGCAAAGTTTGATCATGTTTTTCTTTTTCATAGCAAATCTTTAATTTATCTTTTGCTTCACCAAGTTCTTTCTCAAGTCGTAAAAGTTTTCCATTATACTCAGTACAACACTGCTCATATTCTTTTTTTAAATCCCCCATTTCATTTCTACAGGCTTGCAGATTTTGTTGCAGTTGATTCTTTTCAATGAGAATATTCTCACACTTCTCTTGTAATCCATGCTTTTCACTTTCTAGGACAGCAATGCAAGAAGAAAGCCTGGAGGTATCTTGTCTCTCAGTCATTAATTTTTCTTCTGCCATTGCAATATCCTTCCTCAGTCTATCATTAAGAACAGCATTACTGTTCAGATGCTCCTTCAGTTCAATTTCTTTATCCTGGGGAAAGAAAAAAAAAAAAATTACTATTTAGTAGAATAGGTAGAATAAAACAATGAAAACCAAACACAATTGAATTTTATTATAACAATAATGAAGTTAATGGGGGCAATATATACACTGTGGAGTTCTGCACAGACTTTCATGGGTTTGATGCCATCACATCATATCTCACTGCCTTCATGTTAAAAAAAAAAAAAAAAAGACTATTGTCAAAAAGTACAGCAAAATTGTCATGAAACATTAAATCAGCCTTTTTTACAGCAGACATGCCAACCTTCAAAATCTGAAAATCGGGAGATTTTTACAGCTCATAAAATCCCACGAGCTCTATTTTTTATCGACATTTTCCAGACATAGGAACAATTTTCCAGAAGTAGTATTATTGGTCCACTAAAATTTCAGGAGAAAAAAAAAAAAAAAAAAAAACAGCGCGGAAATCAACAACCCCTACTGAAATTTCTTTTCAGGTACGCCGATTCTGCAAGATAATGAAAATGTAAAATGGCTCCCACGTTGTTGTTTTTAATGAATAAAATAGCAGCCAACTGTTTTTAACTTCTTCTTTAGGTTGTGCGCGAAGGCAAAGATAAAAAGAAGAAAGAAAGAAAGAAAGAAAAAAAGACATTGTACCAACATTGCCTTTCGTTGCAAGGCAATGTTGTTTTTGCCAACTGCAACTACTTCCTATTGTCGTTAAGTGAATTTGCCACAACTCAACTGTGTTTATCATCACTTAGAATGCATGCAGCTCTGTTGAGGCGAGGGGTTGAAAGACTGAACTGCAAGGAGAAGGCAGGGCAGCTTACATTTGTCAATCAATTACTGACCTTTCCCGGCAGCATTCTAGTGCAGGAGCAAGTGAGCTCTTTGCTGAAGGCCTCATATGACAATCAGACTGGGAGAAAATTTTTAAAGCAAATTTTTTCCGACTCAACTCGAACAGTTGGTCAGAAGCCAGTGCTTAAGACCACTGCACCACCAGGGTGGCTTTCATTTTGCAGACAGGAGGAGAGGAAAAGTACAAAACTGATTACTGTAATGCCGCCTTGCACTGACGCAGAAAGAAAAGATTTCACAGGGAGTTCAAAATCAGGGTGGTTGATGGAATTTTGACCATCCTAACGGCTAATTCTTGGTAAAAATATGAAGAATTTGACATTCATCCGGAGGGCGGGAGGAAGGGCTGAAAATCTAGAGTCTCCCACCTAAATTTGGAGAGTTGGCATGTCTGCTACAGAAATGTGTGAACGGATAAAAGTTTTAAATTCTTTTAATATATATTTTTACTAATTTAATAATAAAAAAATATACTGCTTGGCAGAATATGTAGAACATTACCTTATTAGTGTCACAAGTGAAGCTAAATGTTGTTTGGGGAAAGAGGAATATAGGAAGTGCTTGTGATGAAGATAATAAAAGTTGAAAGCTTCATTAAAAGCTACAGTGGAACGAAGGAAGGAAGGAACAAAAAAAAAAAAAAAAAAAAGAAAGAAAGACAGATAGATAAATAGATAAACACTGCTGGCCACCCAAAATGCAACACCAAGAAGGAAGCATCCGATTGGCTTGAAATTCGCAGCATGCGTCACCCGCAAGAGGACATGCAAACGATTAGCATTGCAGGGCATATGCAAATCATGTGCGCCCGGCACGCCGCCTAGAAGCACTATAAGAAGGGTGCATAGAAGGCGGGGTGTAAGTAATGAAAGTATGTTGTACTGCCGGACCTGTGCATGGGAACCTTCCTGATGCCTCGTCACAGAATACGGCAGTCATTCCAGCATGTTTCGGAGTTCGACAGAGGACGAATAGTGGCTTATCGCGACAGCTGTTTATCGTACCAAGACATCGGCACCTGGGTAGGACGGCATCCAGCCACAGTGAGGCGAGTATGGATTCGGTGGGTGCGGGAGGGACGGATGGACCGACGTGAGCGACTGCTGCAGCCGTGGCACACCACCGAACGAGAGGACCGGCATGTTGTGCGGCGGCCATTCACGGCTCGCACTGCCACATCACGAATGTTAGCGCAGAAATTAGGGTGTGTTGCGCAACAACCTGTGTGAGCACGTACCGTTTGAGGTAGTCTGCAGGAGCGGGGACTTGTCGCACGGCGCCCATTGCTCCGATTACCATTGACGTTACACCACCGGCATGGGCCGTTGAACGCCGCACCTGGACAACGGAATGGTACGATATTGTCTTCTCCGACAAATCCGCTTCTGCCTGCAACACCACGATGGTCGGATCCGCGGCGAGAGACTGCATGACGCCTGCATTATGTATCGCCATACCGGTCCGTCACCTGGCGTTATGGTTTGGGGCGCAATTGGATATGACACCTGCACCCCTTTGGTACACATCCCCAGGACACTCAACAGCCACCGCTACATCTCCGATGTTTTGGAGCCTGTAGTCCTCTCTTACCTGCAGGACCTGCCAGTGGCCACGTTTCAACAGGAAAATGCGCGCCTGCACGTGGTACGCATCGTGCAACAATTCTTCACGGCCCACCAGGTGTCACTTCTGCCGTGGCTCTCCTGTTCTCCCGATATGTCATCCATCGAACGTATCTGCTCGCTGATCGGCAACTGAGTGTCCAGGCAAGCACCACCCGCAGCTACGCCTGACAAACTGTGGCAACGTGTGGAAGCAGCCTGGACCGACATACCCCAAGCCCACACCCAAAGCTTCTTTCGTTCGATGCCGCAGCGTGTAGCGGCCGTTATTGCCAGCCATGGGGGCCACACAAACTAGTGATGTCTGCGTGTTCCACAAGTCACACGGGCCTGTAAGCTCAATCGTTTCATCTTTGTATCTGTTATTATGTGTCCAGTAAATCTGGCTTTGCTATCTCGTGTCTTTCTTGGTGTTGCGTTTTGGGTGGCCAGCAGTGTATGTGTGTATATATATAGTCTTACATTAGAAAACGTGTGTGATGTATACAGTGATTTTACATCTGAGAGAGAGAAGAAGTTGGTAAAACCATAAAATCTCTTCAAAATGGTAGGACTTCGGCAGTAGATATCGTAACTGTTGAGATATAAAATATGGTGGTGACTGTAATTAACTGGAATTCGAAGGATTGGAGGGATGCTATCATTGTTGTTCTCTTGTATAAAGGAAGAGGTGATCACATTAAATGAAAGAACCATCATGGTATCATCCTGCTGAGTGTGCCAGGGAAAGTGTTCAGAAAGGTCATTATTGATAAAGTATGAGGTCTTACATTAGAAAAGGCGTGTGACGTATACAGTGGTTTTACATCTGGTAAAGACCACACTAACAAAATTTTTGCATCACATACGATGATTGAAAAATACCTGTACGTAGGTAGTAAGTTTTTCTTGCCTTTGTAGATTTGGAAAAATCTTAGGACTGACTAAACAGGATGCTTCTGTGGATGGTCTTGAATAATTATGGTATAACTGAGAATCTTCCTTGAATGTGTAAAAGGTATGTACGCTGGCAGTAGAGCTTGTGCATGTGTGAATGGTATTTCATCAAAACGGTTTTCTATTGGTGCAGGAGTCAGACAAGGTTGAGTAATATCACCATGGCTATCAATTATACACTGCCTGACAGAGAAAATGCCACACCACGAAGACGTGAACGCAGTGCCATGCAAATTGCAGGGTGAGTGCACATGTACAAGTTATGCAAATGATTGTATTTGCAAGCCAATCACACGAACGGTGCGTGGAATGTAAGCGGACAACCAGCCTGTGTGGCCATCAGTCGAAATGTTGTCATGGCCGCGATAAGTGAGTGGTTGGGCTGTAACCGTGTCTGGAGAATGAACAAGGGGTACCAACGCTGTTAAGACAGCGTCGTATGCGATTTCGTCAAATGGATGAGTTCACAAGATGTGTCATTGTAGGCCTTCATACGGCCAGATGGTCTTTGCGTCACACTGCGGAAGAAACACAACGTGATGCCATAACCATTGGTTGCATTTGGAGACAGTGATTTCAGAAAGGTTCTGTGCAACGTCATAGGGGGACCGCAGCACAGAGATGGATGTCAGAGCGCACCAATCATTGCTTCCGGCGTCATGCCGTAGCAGACCCACAGGCCACAACGGACGACATTTTGCGGAATTTACGGGGAGGCTTGGATGCTCCGATATCAACGCAGACAGTGTCGCGCTGATTGGCTACATCTGGTTTGCTGTCCAGCCGTCTGTTGCAAAGGCTACCCTTAACAGTGAGTCATCATCGTCTCCGCTTGGAGTGGTGTTGCTCCAGAGCTGAGTGGGGTGCCGAATGGAACAGAGTGGTGTTCAGCAACAAATCGCGGTTCTGTCTCACCACGGATGATCGCTGTGTGAGAGTTTGGAGGTGACGTGGCCGAAGGGCGGATTCCTCCACCATTGTGGAGCACCACACGACCCGGTAATGTGGAATCATGGCATGGGGTGCTATTAGCGCCAACAGCTACTCACAGCAGGTACACATTACGGGCACATTGACAGCATGCCACTATGTTGACGAGGTGCAGCGGCAAGTGGCACTACCGTATCTGCAGGGCATCCCAAAAGCCGTTTTTCAACAGGATAATGCAAGGCCACATACTGCTTGGATCAGCCTAAATGCTTTACACGGTGTAAGGATGCTTCTGTGGCCAGCACGATCTCCT
Organism: Macrothele yani; assembly: GCA_039090855.1. Taxonomy (NCBI): domain Eukaryota; kingdom Metazoa; phylum Arthropoda; class Arachnida; order Araneae; family Macrothelidae; genus Macrothele; species Macrothele yani. Next base: position 75,808,935 of record CM076993.1, on the reverse strand, counting down.
GACCTCTCGCCCATCGAGCATCTGTAGGACACTATTGGACGTCGGTTGAGTACCCTCCCACCCCCACAAAATAAAGATGAACTGTGGACTCAGAACAACACCACATGGTCCACGATACACCAGAACTCTATTCCGACTCTCATTGCCTCGATGCCACGTCAGATTCAACGCTGTATCGCCCAAAATGGGGCCCACACTCCTCATTGATCAGCCTGTATATTTGGCCATTGGAGCCTAGTCTGTATGTAACAATTAAATCATTTGTTCAGGACCTACTTGGCTATCTGTGTGTGCCATTTGGTCTGTTTATAAGCATTCCTTCATGGTGTGGCATTTTCTCTGTCAGGCAGTGCATTTATGGATGCATGCATGCATTGATGCCAAAATGGACAGTACTAGTTTATATTTTGGTAACTCCCATGTGTGAAAGTAGCTGTATGGCAATGACACAGTCCTGTTGGCAGAGAGCAAAAGTGAGTTGCAGAGTATGTTGTTCTGAATGTACAAAGTTTTTATGAAATTCAGAATGAGTATAAATAAAGGGGAAATTAAAATTATGGCTTTAGAGCAGCGGTTCTCAAAGTTTGCTCAGCGAAACTTTTCGTGAATAATCCCTCCTGACACCATCATGTTCGACAATGAAAATGCTCTGGAAAAATCCATGCATTTCTTCAATTTCCTTACACAATGAATGTACATAATGAGAGCTGAAGTGCAGGCTTCCTCATTGGGTGTTGCTTTGGCTTGGAAGAACAGCTGAATGATGATCTGTGGTTGTTATGATTTGGCTATTTAGCTGACATATTCACAAGAAGAAAGATATCACCAAATTTTCAGTTGTAATTAGCATGTCTTTTGAATCTGTTCTGACGTGAATTAAATTTATCAAAGCTATTCAAAGTCAATGGAACCGGTATGGAAAACAATAGTATCTGACCGAAAAAAGAAGTTTTCCAGTCGGGTTTTTAATTGTGCAGATATTGCTATAAACGGAAATGTGAACTTAACTCTCTGCTGGCAGACTTGTGCATTAAGAGAAATTTAAAATTATATGAGATACATTTAGTAGAGATATAGACATTTATAAGATATGCATCTACGCCCTCTAGCAGAAAAACCATGCATTATTTTAAGAAGAAAGTATTCCCTGAAAGCTTTTCGATGTATGAGGTATTGGTCCACGAAAGAATTTCTTCAATTAAGTTTTTAGGAGCTCAGATTTTGCTGCAAATACATCAGAAGCAGAAATTAACACTTGCACCCCTTGGTGGCCAAACCATTCAATATTAGATATTATATGTAAAACATTTCCCATCAAGAGCTATATGTGATACAGAAAGAATTTTTCAAATTGAAATTTTAGAAGCAATGATGCCAAGAAGGAAATTGGGGCAGAAGAAGTGAATGGCACGGTGAGTGTGTGGTCTGGAGTATTGGATAATGAGAGGACAGGCGGGTGTAGGTGTGATTTTAAGTGAAAAGATGAAGAACAACTTGATTCACTATAGTTGCGTAAGTGAGAGAATTATCTGGATTCGTTTGAAAGTGAAACTTCAGAGAATTGTAATTGTTGTAGTGTATGCTCCTTGAGACTCTGAACCTTCTGATAAGAAGGAAGATTTCTGGAATGAGCTAAAAGCTGTTTTGTGCCAATTTGGTGCTAAAGAAAAAGTTATAATAGCAGGGGATTTCAATGCTAGAGTAGGTGTGCAGAATGCAATTTCTGACAATGTTCTGGGTAAGTTTAATGATCCTTGTGTGAATGATAATGGTGAAAGATTAATTGAACTCTGCATTGAGAATGGTTTGTGTGTATCTAATACATTTTTCAACCACAAGTATATACACACATATACTTGGGAAAATGGTACTCTTGGTCAAAAGAGTGTGATAGATTTTGTTGTCTACGATCAGCGTTTAAAACACTTAGTTGTTGACACCCGTGTGATGAGAGGTGCGGATGTTAGTTCTGATCATTACTTGGTAGTGTCACGGGTGAAACTTAATGTTGGTTGGAGGAAAAGGAATAGGAAGAGACCCAGGATAGAAAGAATAAAGGTTGATAGGCTCCTTGAAGATCATCAGCGGTATTCTGATTTTCTCAGAGAACGACTGAAGGATCTGAAGTCTGGTGAGAAGGATGTAAGAAAAGAAGTGGGAATGTTTTAAGAACTGTGTTGCCACTGCTGCTGAAGAGGTCTGTGGCACCACAATAGTGAGTAACAATAGAGGTGATGCTTGGTGGAATAGTGAGATTGAAGAGGCAGTAAAGAGAAAGAAGGAAGCCTATTTGGGGATGTTGGACAGTAGAGTCTCTGTGGATACATATCGCTGTAAGAAGCGTGAAGCTGCTAAGCTGGTTCGCCACAGTAAGGCAAAAGATAGGAAGGAGAAAGTGGAAAGGCATGAACTGGCTTTTTGGAAAGATAGAAAGTCCTTCTGGAAGTACATGAGACTCAGGAAAAATAGGGGAAACAAAGTTGTAAGTTGTGTGAAGAATGAGATTGGGGAAATGATATGGGAGCCCAATGAGTTAAGTGACAGATGGGGTGAATACTTCTGTGAGTTATTAGATCAGGAAAGCAAAGTTGATTCTGAGACAGACGCAGATGATGTCACAATGAGGGATGAAAGCACAGGAGGGATCTCGAGAGAAGAAGTGTGTAAAGCTCTAAAATCTCTTCAGAATGGTAAGGCTCCGGGAGTTGATGGCATAACTGCAGAGATGTTGAAATATGGTGGTGACTCTATATTTGACTGGTTAACTGAATTTTGCCAGTTGTGCTGGGAGTTAGGAATGGTCCCTCGGGATTGGAAGGATGCTATCAATGTTCCCTTGTATATGGGAACAGGTGATCAGACTGAATGCAAGAACTATCGTGGTATTAGCCTACTGAGAGTGCCAGGGAAAGTGTTTGGTAAAGTTGTTATTGAAAAAGTACGGGTCCTTACATCATTGAAAGTGTGGGATGTTCAAAGTGTGGGATGTTCAGAGTGGTACATCATTGAAAGTGTGGGATGTTCGATGATTGAAAAGTATCTGGCTGTTAGGAAGAAAGTTTTTACTGCCTTCATAGATTTAGAGAAAGCTTATGACCGAGTGAATAGGACACTTTTGTGGAAGGTATTGAATGAATATGGTGTTACTGGGAATCTACTTAATTGTGTAAAAGCCATGTATGCTGGTAGTAGAGCTTGTGTACGAGTGAATGGTGTTTTATCAAAATGGTTTTCCATTGGTGCAGGAGTTAGACAAGGTTGTGTAATGTCACCATGGCTGTTTAATATATTTATGGATGCATGCATGCGTGATGCCAAAATAGATAATAGTGGTTTATGTCTTGGTGATATCCGGGTGTGCAGATTGCTGTATGCTGATGACACTGTCCTGTTGGCAGAGAGCAAAAGTGAGTTGCAGAGTATGTTGACTCGGATGCACGAAGTTTGCATGAAATTCAAACTGAGTATAAATAAGGGAAAAATTAAAGTTATGGTTTTTTGAGCGAGGAACTGTTCATACTGAATGAATGCAAGGTAAGTCTTAATGGCACAGAGATTGGTCAGGTGAATGAGTTTGTGTATTTAGTAAGTAGGTATGTTTGACAGAGAGAACAAATTAGATGGCAAAATTAGTAGGCAAGTGAATTCTTCATTGAAAGTCATAGATGCAGTGGGAGGATTTCACAGGAATTATGGATTCTCAAGACAGTCCCGCATGGCTGTGTATGAAAGTGTAACTGTTCCTACTCTGATGCATGGCAGTGAAACCTGGGTATGGCAGAAGAAAAATACGACTCGTTTGTGTGCTGGAGAAATGCGTTACTTACGGGGGTGTTTGTGGCAAGACACGTTCTGACCGTGTGAGGAATGAAGATGTGTTGCAGTTGTGTAATGTGAAGCAAAATGTTGTTAGCAAGGTGGAGGCTAACATGCTTCAGTGGTTTGGCCATGTTGAAAGAATGAGTGATGAGATACTTACTAAGAAAATCTTTTTAGCCCAAGTGGCAGGAAGGAAAGGCAGAGGAAGGCCAAGGAAGACATGGGTGGATCAGATTCAGGAGTGTCTGCATGAGAAAAAGATTATGAGTATGTAGTATAAAAGATCTTGTGTACGGCGTGTAATGGATATTAGTGAAACACGAGTTGTATGTCAAAATCGCTGTAAATGGAGAAGTTTGATACAACAACAGTAAGTAAAAATATCTGGTAGTTTGTATTTTTTGGAGCTAACCTCTGAATCTCAGATAACAGCTTAGTGATATGTATGTATGTATGATGCCAGGGAAAACGCGATTCCCTTATATGCCCCCTAGTGGAAAGTCTACGAATATGAATTACTTGAAAATCTTGAAATTATATGAAAAACACTTTGCACCGAAAACGCTATTCAACAAAGAAGGAATTTTTCAAATTGGACTCTAGAAGTAGAGATATTTCCAAAAATATATTATACATCTACGCACCCTGGCAGAGAAACCATGCATTATTTTAAGAAGAAAATATTCCGAAGCAGTTTATTTATGTGAGTAGTATCGGTTCATGAACGAATTTTTTTCAATCGAGATTTTAGAAGATCAGATTTTGCTGCAAATACATCAGAAGCGGATTTTAAGACTTACGCCCCCTGGTGGCGAAACCATTTTTACCAAAAATTAGAAATTATATGCAGAAGGTTTAACATAAGGAGGTACACTATCTACCAGCAAGTAATTGGACACCTGTGATAGCACAGGAAAACAAAGTTTATTCACCTTCAATAGTTGGTGGAGCCTCCACGAGCGGCGATTACAGCTGCGACTCTCCGGGGCAAACTCTCAAACAGGCGTTGTACGACAGTTAGCGGTATTTTCTTCCACTCGGCTTGGAGAAGACAAGTCAGTTCCTTCACCGATTTCGGACGGTGGGGGCAGCCCTTAAGTTGACACTCCAACTCGTCCCAGAGGTGCTCGATAGGGTTAAGATCCGGGCTCTGCGCAGGCCAGTCTGTTCGATTAACCTCATTGTCACCATACCAAGCCATGGTGGACCTCGTAACATGACAGGTGGCATTGTCATCCTGAAAGTAACATGCATGGGTCCACTCCGTAAAACTGCCACAACGTAGGAAGCGCATGGTCATTCAAAATGGTGCAGTAGGTCTCGGCGTCGAGTCTACCAGGAATTGTGGCCAAGGGTTCCTTGCCATACCAGGAGAAACACCCCCATAGCATAATTCCACCACCGCCGAACTTCACAGTTGGCACAATACATTCCGGAAGGAGGCGTTCCCCATTATGAATGGTATACATCGAAAGAACACTCCCGGATGTGGCCCATCGATTTGGTGCGGTTCCTCCGAATTTCTATGGCCAGCACCCGTCGGTTTCTAACTCCAAGTTTTGTGGGTCTGCCGGGTCGGGGCACATTCCGACAGTCACCTCTCATCTTCCACTTGCCAATCACATAGGCCACTGTCGATTTTGGGTACTTCAACTTGCTGGATATGTCACGTATGGATCGGCCATTTCTGTGATGCCCGACGATTACACCTTTCTCGAAATCAGAGAGCTCCGAACTGCGTGGCATATTGCATGCGACTGGTTGTGTTGTAGTTTCCCACACGATATTTAACGGCGGCGGCCGTGACGTGTATCAGGACCACAGATATCGTCGATTGCAGGGGTGTCCAATTACTTGTTGGTAGATAGTGTATATCTGTTGCAGAAAGAATATTTGAAATCGGAGTTTTAGAAGCAGAGATATCAGGTGAAGCACAAATTACATGAACACCCCCAAATTATATGAAAAACATGTCGAATTACATGAAATTACATGAAAAACATGTCACACCGGAAACTCTATCCAACAAAGAAGGAATTTTTCAAATCGGACCATCAGAAGCAGAGATATTGACGAAAATGAGATACACATTTACACTCCCTGGCAGAAAAACCATGCAATATTTTAAGAAGAAAATATTCCAAAAAGGTTTATCGCCATGAGTGGCATCAGTGAATTAAATAATTTTTTCGATCGAGATTTTCGGAGCTCAGATTTTGCTGTAAATACATCAAAAGCGGAAATTAACACTTGCCCCTTGTGGCCAAACCATTTTTACTGAAAAACAGGAATTACATGCAAAAGATTTCACATCAGAAGCTGTATCCGCTGCAGAAAGAATTTTTCAAATTGGAGTTTTAGAAGCAGAGATATCGGGGAAAGCGCAATGTACTCTTATTCTCCCTAGTGGAAACTATATTTGTAACTTAAGAATTTTTTTCAATCGCATGTTTAGAAGCAAATGTATGGAATAAAATGTATTTTGAATTCAATATCATCTGCAATTACACTCCCTAGCGGCAAAATTGTGCATCATAAAAAGAAAAAAAAAAAAAAAGAAATAAATAAAGGACCATCATTCACACATTTCAAGCTTCAAAATGCAAAAATAATTTTTCAAATCGAATTAACAGTTGCGGAGATATGGTGTCCACAGACAGACGGACAAACTGATAACATAAGCACAATCTTTTTTTACAGAAGACGTGCTAAATATTAATGAAGCTAACCTAGGCCTCCAAGGAAAGAATGCTAATGTTTTCACAGCGTTTGACAAAATTCGTGCGTTCAAGAGTAATCAACCTCACTGTTCTGAAATATGAAGTTGATACCTTCCCAACACTTACGGACTTCCTGAAAGAGCTTGAAGGAAGCATCAGTGAATTTGACGAGATTTTTGGAGAATTTGCCCAGCACCTACAAAAAATAAGTGATGCGTTCTTGCAGTACTTTCCAAATGAAATGCAATGCACGAGAATTTGATTTGGAAAATTATATGTAGGTAAAAGATCCATTTGCAGTTAAAGACAAACCTCACAGCATGACAAATGAATATGAATATCCAATCAATCTGACACTTCTGAAAAGGTAGCGTTTGATAAGACACCATTGGAGAATTTTGGTGCAGCGTCAAGAAACAACTTTGAGTCTTCATAATCAGGAAAGTAGATCAGTGCAGGGGATTAGCCCACAGCTGACAGTTCCAAATGGTCATTCAACCTAAGGATTTTGGAAAATAACTCAATGAGTTGGGGTCTTTTGGCCAATGTCATACAGAGCTAGCTGGTACCTCTCCAAGATTCAGAGGCCCTTGTTGCTGTTCTGCAAGCCATTGCTGCCCAAGGAGTGCCCAGAGAAGGCAAACCTATCTCTTACTTGGAGAAAGAGGTATAAGATGTCTGTGGTAAAAAGAATGGTAAAGCTCTTCAGAATGGTAAGGCTTCGGGAGTTGATGGCATACGTGCTAAGATGCTAAAATAGGGTGGTGACTCTGTGATTGACCGCTTAACTGAAATTTGGCAGTTATGTTGGGAGTTAGGAATGATCCCACAGGATTGGAGGGATGCTATCATTGCTCCCTTCAACAAGGAAAAGGAAATCAGACTGAATGCAAGAACTATCGTGGTATCAAGTCTGCTGAGTGTGCCAGGAAAAGTGTTTGGGAAGGTCATTATTGATAAGGAACGAGGTTTTATGTCAAAGAAAGTGTGGAATGTACGCTTTCTCTGACGTTAGACGACCTTTATGCCTAGTAAGGGCTGCACTAATCAAATATTTGCTTTACGCATGATGATTGAAAAGTATCTGGCTGTTGGTAAAAAAGTTTTTGTGGCCTTCATAGATTTAAAGAAAGTTTATGACAAAATAAATAGGACTTTTCTGTGGAAGGTAATGAGCAAATATGGTATTACTGGGAATCTACTTAATAGTGTGAAAGCCATGTATGCTGGCAGTAGAGCATGTGTACGAGTGAATGGTGTGTTATCGAGATGGTTTTCTATCAGTGCAGGAGTCAGGCATGGTTGTTTAATGTCACCCTGGCTGTTTAATATATTTATGGATGCATACATGTGTGATGCCAAAATGGATAATACTGGGTTATGTCTTGGCAATATGCATGTGTGCAGATTGCTCTACGGTGATGATACAGTCCTGTTGGCAGAGAGCAAAAGTGAGTTGCAGAGTATGATGTCTAGGATGTACGAAGTTTGCATGAAATTCAAACTGAGTATAAATAAGGGAAAAATTAAAGTTATGGTTTTTTGAGCGAGGAACTGTTCGTACTGAATGAATGCAAGGTAAGTCTTAATGGCACAGAGATTGGTCAGGTGAATGAGTTTGTGTATTTAGTAAGTAGGTATGTTTGACAGAGAGAACAAATTAGATGGCAAAATTAGTAGGCAAGTGAATTCTTCATTGAAAGTCATAGATGCAGTGGGAGGATTTCACAGGAATTATGGATTCTCAAGACAGTCCCGCATGGCTGTGTATGAAAGTGTAACTGTTCCTACTCTGATGCATGGCAGTGAAACCTGGATATGGCAGAAGAAAAATACGACTCGTTTGTGTGCTGGAGAAATGCGTTACTTACGGGGGTGTTTGTGGCAAGACACGTTCTGACCGTGTGAGGAATGAAGATGTGTTGCAGTTGTGTAATGTGAAGCAAAATGTTGTTAGCAAGGTGGAAACTAATATGCTTCAGTGGTTTGGCCATGTTGAAAGAATGAGTGATGAGATACTTACTAAGAAAATCTTTTTAGCCCAAGTGGCAGGAAGGAAAGGTAGAGAAAGGCCAAGGAAATCATGGGAGGGCCAGATTCAGGAATGTCTGCTTGAGGAATAGATTAAGGGCTGTCCATAAAGTACGCCTGTGATTTTTTTCTATTTTTACACTCCCCCTCCCCCATGTTACATTTTGTCCGATTGTTGACACCTCCCCTCCTAAAAAGTATGTCCTAATTCCCACAACCTCCCCCGCCTTTTTTTTGATGACTGCTTTTCAGAAGTCGGTTCAGAAACAGAAAGAAAGCATGCAATTAATGTAAAGGAATCTTCCATATATTTAGACTTTTTCTTCAGAAAATATTTATTATTTAGGCATTAAATTATTCCCAAATGCTAACCGAACTTTATCATTCTGAAATAAAGATCTACAAATGAACGCATGCATTCATGGTTGCAACACTCCCGATCATTCCATCTACAAAACACGATAGATTTGGTAGTGCAAATACGAGAACTTAATATTGTAATTTAGCTAAATATCACCAGAAATCTGAAATATTTCATATTTTTTTAACTATGAAAAGAAGAAACGAGAAAGACGACACCAAATTTTCAGATTAATGAACATGCGTTTTGAATCCGTTCTGATGCGAATTAAATTTACCAAAACTATTCAAAATCAATGGAACCTGTATGGAAAAACAGTAGTATCTGACCGAAGAAAGAAGTTTTTCAGTCGGGGTTTTAATCCTGCAGATATTGCTGTAAACGGAAATGTCATCTGACGCCCTCTAGTGGCAGACTTGTGCGTTAAGAAAAAATTGAAATTATATGCGAAACATTTCGAAGCAGAAAAGCTCTCCAATAAAGAAATAATTTTTCAAATCAGGCTCTTAGAAGCAGATTTATCGACTATTAAGATATGCTTCTATGGCCCTGGTGGAAAAACCATGCATTACTTTAAGAAGAAAGTATTTTCAAAAGGTGTTTCAATGTGAGTGGCATAGGTCCACAAAAGAATTTTTTCAATCGAGTTTTCAGGAGCTCAGATTTTAATGGAAATACATCAGACGCAAAAATTAACTCTTATGACCTACGGTGGCCAAACCGTTCTTTATCAAATAAAACAAATTATATGCAAAGGATTTTCCATCAGGAGCTGTATCCGGTGCAGAAAGAATTTTTCAAATCGGAGTTTTTGAAGCAGAGATATTGAGGAAAATGCAATTTACCTTGATAACCCCTTGGCAAAAAGTCTATGCATTACTTTAAAATTTTGAAATTATATGAGAAACATTTTACACCAGAAACGCTGTCTAACAAAGAAGGAATTTTACAAATCTGACTTTTAGAGGCAGAGGTATTTACAGAAGTAAGATAGATGTCTATGCCCTCTTGTGGAGAAACCATGCATTATTTTAAGAAAATATTCTCAAATGTTTATCGACATGAGCGGTTTCAGTCCACGAAAGAAGTTTTTTATCAGGGTTTTAGAATATGAGATTTTGCTGCAAATACCTACAAAGCAGAAATTTAAGGCTTGCGCCACCTGCTGGCCAAACCATATTTTATAAAAAATTAGAAACTACAACAAAAAAATTTACATCAGCCGCTGTATCCGGTGCTGGAAGAAATTTTCAAATCAGAGTTTTAGAAGCAGAGTTATCTGGGAGAGCACAATTTGCCTTTACTCCCCAAGAGCGGAAAGTCAATGAATTACCTGATAATTTTGAAATTCTAATAGAAACATGTCGCACCGGAAACTCTGTCTAACAAATAAGAAAATCTTCAAATCGGACCATTAGAAGCAGAGATATTGACAAAAACAGGATATATATATCTACGTCCCTTGGCGGAAAAACCATACATTATTTTAAGAAGAAAACATTCTGAAAAGGTTTGTCTATGTGAGTAGCATCAGTCCACGAAATAATTTCTTCAATTGAAGTTTTAGGAGTTCAAATTTTGCTGCAAATACATCAGAAGCAGAAATCAATGCTTACGCCCCATCATGAAAGAACACTAGAATAATAACCATTTTATACCGAAAATTAGAAATTATATGCAAAATATTTCCCATCATGATCTGTGTCCGCTGAAGGAAAGAATTTTTCAAATCGGAGTTTTAGGAGCAGAGATATCTGGGGAAGGTAATTAACTTTTACTCCCCCTAGCGGAGAATCTATGCGTAACTTGGAGAAGAGACTATGCTTAAAATCTTCGACACGAATGGAATCAAAAAGTAAAGGAATTTTTAAATTGGATGTTTAGAAGCAAATATATGGAATAGAATATGTTTTGAATTTGATATCATCTGCCTTTACGCCTTCTAGCGGCAAAATTTTACATCTATTAAAAAAAGAAAAAGAAAAGCGAAATAAAGGATTTTCATTCGCACATTTCAAGCTTTCTAATGCAAAAAGAATTTTTTAAAATCAGACTATTAGTTGCAGAGATGTCGTGTCTACAGGCGGACCGACGGACAAACCGTTAATGTAAGCATGATCTTTTTTATAAAAGATGTGCTAAAAAAAGGCAAAACAAAACGAATAAATACCATCCACTATATTTTTGCCGCTGGACGTCCAAATTACTAAACCTCTCCCTTCCCCCCATCTCACATTCGATCTGGTTGTCAGGAACCCCCCTTCCCCTGTAATCTCGGACGTACTTTATGGACGGCCCTTTATGAGTATGAAGTACAAAAACTCTTGTGTGTAGCGTGTGATGGATGTTACAGAAGCTCGAGTGGTGTGCAGAGATCGTTGTAAATGGAGACATTTGATATGCCAACAGTAAGTACATTCTAGTTCTATCAGTTAAATGTGTACTTGGCACGTGGTCTTTCTTTGAGGAGCTAACCTCTGAATCTCAGAGAACAGTTTAAGGATATGTATGTATGTCAAGAAACAGTACCCTTGTTTATCACAGAAAGCAGTTAGAATACTCCTTCCCTTTGTCAATACATATCTGTGCAAGACTGGCTTTTCAATCCATGTTTCCACAAAATCCAAGTATCACAGCAGAGTGATTATTTTTTTTTTTTTTTTTTTTTTTGATTGGAGGTTTAACGACCACCGTGAGCAACTCAATGGGCTATAAGCAGTCGCCCGTCCCTAATTTAGGGTCACTGGTTCCAGGGAAGGGAGAGAGCCAGTGCCGTAAGACAAACACAACATCCATGCCTCACCGGGATTCGAACCTGGGCCCCTTACGGACGAATGATCAGAGGCCATCGCTTAGACCACTGCGCCACCGGGGCGGCGCAGAGTGAATTCAAAGCCGGATATGTGACTGCAACTCTGCTCCATAGAGCCAGATGCGAAAGAACTTTGTAAGGAGAAGAAACAACTGTACTCATCGCATTGAGGTCAGTACTTCCTTTTTCTGGACTAATACTTGCCATGCATTTGTAATAGCATTTTCTTTTTTCTTTGATTTCTATTGGTTTCATCATGAAAGAATACTAGAATATCAGAAACACTAAAAGTGTTCCTTACGTATGCTGTTAGCTAAATAAAACCAGTACTATTCAGACATGAAAACAATACTTCCTAGATTTCTCAGAAATGAAGTTCTTAAATCCTCATTGCCTGTATAAACACAATTTGGCACTGAATATAAACACAGGCATGGGTCAATCCATTCAAGATCAACCAGTGACAGTTGCTTGACATTTTAAAATAGTTTTTATATTTTGCATACAATATTCCCAATATATTGAGACTACAAAAATATATTTATTTTTTGACAAGTCTTAGTTTTTTTTGTGGCGGCCATTTTTCTTCAGCTTTGCACAGTGTTTTTGATCAAAATCGCCGTTTACAGAAAATTGAATACCTCTTTACTATTTGAGCTATCACATTCAAATAAAGATCATTCTTTTCTACATGAAATGTTCTACATTTTTATAATCAATGTTTTAGCTATCTTTTGTGGAAATGCGTGAAATGGCTCTTACAAAATGTTTTGGTTTTGCTCAAATTTCTGATTTCAAGTATAATTTTTTAAGAATGGTAAGACTCTTAAGACTTTTTATGCTTACATGTATCTAGTTGGACTATTAATTCATCAATTTTGAAACCTCAGACTCTTCCTTTTTTTCTATGGACCTCCAAAACATAGCCCAAAACTTAAAATGGTCACTTTTTTTAGGCCTAATATCTCAAAAGGGACAGGTCCTAAAATTCTAATATTTTTACACAGCAATGTGGTCTTAGGGGTAAACCTGCAGTAAAAATCCAAACATGCAGACTTCAAGTAGTTTTAAGGTTGTGCTACAGCAAAATAATGGAAAAATATGACCATTTTTATTTCTCTTCAAGTAAAAGCCGTCTTTGTGCGGATAATTGAATAATAATAAAACTCAGTTTAGCTTAAATTAAATCAGCTCGGAGATATGAGCCATCAATTTAATAAAATCTTATGATATCTAAAAACAGATTAAAAGACATGAGCACTTTCGGGCCATCGCATTGCCCATCCTCAGATGAAATGACAAGATTGATAAAGTACGCTTGATATACAGGGTGTACACAAATTAGTTGGGCAATTTCGTAAGTGAATAATGTGCAAAATATTAATTGTAAGTTACCGGTTCAAATGCAGATGAGTCTTAGTGTATCCTAAGTTTGCGGATAGATGGCGCTAGGTGTGTCATGTCCACGTCTCAGTGAGCTGTAGGTTGCGGTTGTTCATCATTCGTTCTGTGTTCGCGTAACGATGGAGACATATACCGGCGAGGAAAAAGCAAAATGCTGTCTGTGGTTCCATGAAACGTATTCCACTGTGCAAGTGCAACGAAATTTCTGTCGAGAATACCACAAAAGTGCACCAAAAAAAGACACCATTGTCCATGGCCAGCACGATCACCAGATTTTTCACCCCATAGATTTCAGTGTATGGGGTTTTGTTAAAGACCAGGTTTACCATCTGCCACTTCTGAAATCCATTCCTGAATTGAAATCACGAATCAGCACTGCACTTGGTTTGACGACGTGAACATGCTCACTTACATATGGCAAGAACTGATGTACCGATGGGACATTTGCAGAGTAATGAAGGGCAGCCACATCGAACATTTGTGAAAAAGGTAAACTTGGTGTGTTTCACTATCTTATAATTTTGTTCACTCTCATGTGTGCCTATATAACTATGCATAATAAACCATTCTTTTTTGCCCAACTAATTTGTGTTCACCCTGTATATATACACAAACGAAACGCAATCAAAGTCAGTTGCTGTACAAATATGAAAAGAAGGCACCCTTCCTGGCACATTATCCCACAATTACGGGCAATTCAAAGCCCCTAGGATTAGAATTAATTAATACTTTATATGCATTGGGAAGTTCATAAGGTATGGAGTCATTACAGCAAAAACTTTGAAACCTCAGACTCTTTATTTGTTGACTTGTGAACAAGGGTTGCTTTTAAATCAGCTTAAATATGTAAAAAAAAAAATATAAATAATACAGTAACATTTTGTTATTCATTAAAATAAAGAAATATTAAAAAAAATCAGTAAAGCTATCAGCAAAATAAATTTACCTGATTATGACTGTAAGGTTCATACAAGTTTTTATGTTCATTTTACCTAAATATACATGTTCTAGGAACAATGAATGCAATTAATTATTTCTTCTTTATGTATCCAGGGTTCATACTCTTTTTTGAAAATGGAAACTAAAGAGTTCTTAAGGACTTTCAGGCTATTTTTAAGGACTTCATAATCGCTGCATGCAAATATACACAATATACAAAAAGGAGTTAACTATTACAACATAAGTCATTTTAACACAATAAATCAATTTTGTTGAAACTAATGAATATTCCATTGCCCAAATATATGAATTAAAATTAGTTTTACTAAAATAAACCTAAATACTCCAACAGAAAAACCAACTAACTTAAAAGTTCCTTATATACATTACATACTGGTAATACTGGATTCATTATTTGTCCTGAAGCATATCTTTGCATCTACAGAACTAACACTCTGCTTTTTCGTATTGTGGTGTGAAGCATAAAATTTATTTACTTTGGAATTTCAATTTTCAACAAATTTTCACCCATTAATTGTGATTATAGGCCCATCTTTGTGGTTTCGGAAACTTTTTAAATTTGCATTTGTTTTTCCTTCAAAGTTTATCCGAATTTATATTTTTTTGTTAATTTACAAATTCATTTTAACAAAACCAGTATTACAAACACAAATACAGCTTAGAATTTCATATGGCTGTGATTGTCAGTCTTTAAAATTTTTGGTATCTTTACCTTTCCATTCAATAACTTAATTCCTTCCATTAGAATTACTTTTACAAATATGTACGAATACAGGCTACGAAACTAAATGCATTAGTTCTGTGGGTGGCATCACTACAAGTGCTGCAGCTGGAAAAATAACACTTTTATAAAAATGCAGCACGGCTTGTTAGACCTGTTTTAGTTTAATGAAGCAAGTAAACACACTATCTAAATCAAATCGAAATATACAAGTTCATCGTAACTTAAATCATATCATCGGAATTGAAAGCCCTAAGTTCAATAAAAATGCTTGCATAAATTTCAAAACTACATTGGCAGAATTCAAAGAATCAAAACTGAACAGTGAAGCATCACTTTCTTTTAAATATGTATTTATTTATTTTTTTATTTACTACACAGCTTTTCGAATTTCCAAATCTGGAGAAAAATTTGGTTTTCGTAGATTTGGATGAATAACATATTTTTGCTTGTGTAACTGTTGCATTTTTATTTTTACTTTATTTTTTAAATTCTACAGCTGTAGCACTTGTAGTAACTTCTTCCATACATTTAATGCAGGTTGATTTTCAACATTTGGCAATAGTGTATGGTGTAAAAGCTAAAACAAACTGCAGTAACAACAAGACACCTATGAAATTTCCTTCACAATTTTAACTTTTATTATAACATCTTTTTTTGCTCTTAACTTAAACATTTTAATCCCTCAGATATTGCTGTAAACGGAATCATGAGCTTACGAACTTTTAGAAACAGAGATATCGACAAAAATAAGATGTGACTTAACGTCCCCTGGTGGGAAAACCATGCATTATTTTAGGAAGAAAGTATTCTCAAAAGATTTTTCCATATGGGCGGTATTGGTCCAAGAAAAAAAAATAGTCGAGTTTTCAGGAGCCCAGATTTTACTACAAATACATTATAAGCAGAAATTAACACTTATGCCCTGTGGTGACCAAACGATTCTTTACCAAACATTAGAAATTATGTGAATTTTTTTTCATCAGGTCTTGTATGCGATACTGGAAGAATTTTTCAAATCGGAGTTTTAGGGGCAGAAATAACACAGAAAACGCAATTTGCCTTTCTGCCTCCTAGCGGAAAGTCTATGATTTACAGGAAAATTCTGAATTTATAGGAAAAACATTTCGCATCGGAAACACCATCCAACAAAGAAGGAATTTTTCAAATCGGACCCTCAGAAGTAGAGATATTGACAAAAATAAGATATACATCTACGCCCCTTGGAGTAGAAACCATGCATTATTTCAAGAAGAAAATGTTCCTAAAAGGTTTGTCGACATGTGTAGTATCGGTCAACAGACGACTTTTTTTTTGCAATCGAGATTTTAGAAGCTCATATTTTACAAAAATTAGAAATTATGTGCAAAGGATTTTCCATCAGGAGCTGTATCCGGTGCAGAAAGAATTTTTCAAATCGGAGATTTAGAAGCAGAGATATAGGGGGAAAGCAATGTACCTTTATGCCTCCTAGCGGAAAGCCTATGAATTACTTGAAATGTTTGAAATTATATGAAAAACATGTCACACTGAAAACACTATCCAACAAAGAAGGGATTTTTCAAATCGGACTCCTAGAAGTAGAGATATTCACAAAAATAAGATATACATCTATGACCCCTGGCGGAGAAACTGTGGAATATTTTAAGAAGAAAATGTTCTGAAAAGGTTTATCGATGTGAGTGGCATCAGTCCACGAAAGAATTTTTTCAAACAGTATTTTAGAAGCTCAGATTTTATGGCAAATACATCAGAAGCAAAAATTAACGCTTATGCCCCCCTGGTAGCCAAAGTATGCTTTACCAAAAATTAAAAATTACATACAAAAGATTTTCCATCAGGAGGTGTATCTGCTGAAGAAAAATGTTTTTAAATCGGAGTTTTGGAAGAAGAATTATTGGGGAAAATGCAATTTACTTTTATGCCCCCTAACGGGAAATCTATGCGTAATTTAAAAATGTAACTATATCTAAAATACTCTTCGACATAAATGGAATCGAAAGATAAAAGAATTTTTTCAATCGAATGTTTAGAAGCAAATATGTGGAATAAAACATATTTTTAAATTCAACATCATCTGCATTTACGCCCTCTAGCGACGAATTTGATTGCACATTGTAAAAAATAAAATAAAAATAAAAATAAAAATAAAAACGAAATAAAGGATCATCATTCGCATATTTCAAGCTTCCTAATGCAAAAAGAATTTTTCAAATCGGACTAATAGTTGCAGAGATTTCGTGGCGACGGACGGACGGACAAACCGATAACATTAGCGCGATCTTTTTTTACAAAAGACGTACTAAAAACAGTAATGCAATTTAACAATGACTGCAAGGAAATTATATTATCTACATATTCATTTTTTTGAGGTCAAACAAAGGACGTAGGCCTACAATGAAATCAATTTTTCAGCTCCTCTTTTGCAACTACTGACATGGTAATTTCTGCCAATTCTTCATTTTTTTTTCCTTTATTAATTTTTGAAAACTATTTGATTGAAGGAAGCAGTTCATATCTCTCATCAATTCCCCTTGGGCGGCAAGGTCATCTGCATGTTTCCTCTAATTCGGCAATATTTTTTTCTACTTTCAGTTTTTTTGTACTAAGCATTTGCAATTCCTCCTCAATCAATTTACGTTTCCTACCAGAAGCTGCTTGGCACATTTTTTCGGCATCTAAATATTGAACACATTTCTGTCTAGCTGAAAAGACGCTCAAAGCTCTTTACTTAGTACCACATTCTTTAATAAATAACAGAAGATAACGATCTGAACTGCACTGACCCCGCGCAAAGAAATCAAGAAGCCAGCAATAAATCTAATCTAAACCAAAGGGATTTGAAGGTAGCTGGTTGGCAAACTGCCAAAAGCAATACAGAACATGGGTAAACTTTTGCGACGTGCGATCTAGTGGATCTGGTGACGTAAAACCATCATCAGTACGCTAATGAAATCAGCTGGCCTGCAAAACGCGCGCATTTCTTTGGTTAAAAAAAAAAAAAATGACCTTTTTAACAACCGAATAAAATATAATTACAGTGTTTTCAAGGACTTTTTAAGAGCCCTTAAAAACAGAACAGAAATTAAGGAGTTCTTAAGGGCCCTTAAAAAAGGTAAATGGAAATTAAGGAGTTCTTAAGGACTTTTAAGGGCCCTTAAAAAGGCAAATGGAAATTAAGGAGTTCTTAAGGACTTTTAAGGACCGTGCAAACCCTGGTATCCATGTCATTTTCTGATGGAGGCAGCATAATTCCTGTCACTACATGTCTGAGTCATTGTTTTTGTAGCCAGTTCAATTCCTGTTAAGACCTTTACATTTAATGCAGCTATATATATATATATATATATATGTAAGGTCAGGTGATGCGTAACATCACAGCCTCTCCTTGACAAATGTCAACCCCGCCTTCTCGTGGTGCATCCTGTTCCCACTAAAGGGGCTCTGACGACCGCCAATAGCGGTATAACTATACCATCGGGATTAGAGGAAATTCTATCCCACACTCACCAACCCGCTTGGCCAGCGTGGTGAGTTATGGCCAAACCCCTCCAAAATGACTCCACAACTTAAATCTTGGCCCTCAGTCTCCGGCAGCTGGAATGTACCTGGCCAAGGCAGCGGCCAGTGCGACATGAAGGCAGAGGGTGCTAAGAATCCCCGGAGGACCGGACTAGGCTAACATCTGATGCTGACCTTGGCAACGTACAATGGACGCTCCCTATCTTCTGATTCAAGGCTTCTTGAATTGGAAGAGGAACTACAAAGGATCAAGTGGGACATCGTGGGGCTAAGTGAGGTAAGGAGAAAAGGAGAAGATCTCATCGAACTGAAAAGTGGACATCTCATCGAACTGAAAAGTGGACATCTCTTCTACTATCGTGGGACAGATACTGGCAGAACTAGTGGTGTTGGATTTATAATAAACAAGAAACTGAAGGATAAAGTTGTAGAAGTTGAAAGTTCCTCTGACAGAGCTGCACGGCTTGTTATCCAACTCTTGAAAAGATACCAGGCTCAGATTATTCAAACTTATGCACCCACCACAAGTCATCCTGAAGAAGAAATTGAAGAATTTTATGAGGAAATTTGTCATCTAAATAATTATGGGAGATTTCAGCACTTGAAAATAATTATGGGAGATTTCAATGCAAAAATAGGGCAACGGCAACAGAATGAAACTTCAGTAGGTAAATTCGGTCACGGCAACAGAAACCAGCGTGGAAATACTCTCGTTGAGTTTGCAGAGGCAGAAGGGTTTTTCATCTTGAACTCCTTCTTCAAGAAAAAGCCACACAGGAAATGGACATGGAGACATCCAAATGGGACGACAAGTGAAATTGATTTTATTATGTGTAACAAAAAATTCGTCATAGAAGACTGCAGTGTGCTAAACAAGTTCAACACAGGTAGTGACCATAGATTGGTGAGATGTAAGATGCACCTCAACACTAAACTTGAACGTGGCAAGCTCATAAGACAAACAAAATCTATTGACATAACCAACCTTAAAAAACACCATAATACCTTCAAGTTGGAACTGAAGAACAGGTTCTCTGCTTTCGAAGGCCTAACATCGGAAGAATTGGACATCTCTGAAGTTAACAGAAAAGTAACCAAAGCTCTTATGGAAACAGCAACAAAATTAGTTCGGTCTAAGAACAAGTTGCATGTAAATAAATTATCAGGAAAAACGAAAATGTTGATGCAAAAAAGAAGAGAGATGAGGACAACTGAAGAAGATGTGACTTCCAAAGTGGAATATATAGAGCTATGCAAGACAGTACGAAAAAGTATCACTGAAGACGTAAGAAAGTTCAACTGTGAACTAGTGAGGAAAGCAATTGAAAACAACCAAAGCCTAAAGATAGCAAAGGGACATCTCAGTAAGGGAAGAAAACAGATTATGGCACTGAGAAAAGAAGATGGTTCTGTAACAAGAAATAGAGGCGAAATTTTGACAAGAGTGAAAGATTTCTACTCCAAATTATATGAAAGGGATGATACATGCACTCCAGACATCATGAAAGATACCAGTACCAGAGTTCCTCCAGTCCTTCCAGCAGAAGTTGCACATGCAATCAAGAACATGAAGCGGGGAAAAGCTCCAGGAGAAGATGGAATTACTGTAGACATCATACAAGAAGCAAGTGGAGAAATCGAAACAGTACTCGCCCAAATTTTCACTCGATGCCTTAATGAAGGAAAGATTCCTGAGGATTGGAACACCGCTACAATGATCCTGCTACATAAGAAAGGTGACATTGAGGATCTCGGAAACTACAGACCTATCAGCCTCCTATCAGTAGTTTATAAAATCTTCACTAAAGTTCTTTCAAACCGCTTGAAGGTAACACTGGACATGGCTCAACCGAGAGAACAAGCTGGATTCAGGAGTGGCTACAGCACAATAGATCATATCCATGTGCTGAGAGAACTAATTGAAAGAGCGAGGGAATATGAACTTCCATTGTGCATGGCTTTTATCGATTATGAAAAAGCCTTTGATTCGGTGAAACCATCAGCAGTTACAATGGCTCTGAAAACCTGCAGTATTGAAGATGCACACATTAATATTATTAATAACATCTATGAAAATGCAAGTGCAAAGATTAGGCTGTTTGAAAATACAACACACATAAAAATTGGAAAGGGAGTGAGACAAGGTGACACCATATCTCCGAAGCTCTTTAATGCCACATTGGAGGGTGTTTTTCAGTCACTGAGCTGGGAAAACAAGGGGATAAAGATTAAAGGAGATTATCTAACCCACCTTCGTTTTGCTGATGACGTAGTCATTTTTGCAACTAGCCCATCAGAGCTGCAGAGTATGATCCAGGAACTTGCTGACAAGAGTAAAGAAGTGGGATTAAAAATGAACTTTCAGAAGACAAAAGTGATGTTCAATGCTTTTACAAGAAATGAAGATTTATCGATTGATGGAGAAAAGCTGGAGATAACAGATACGTACGTTTATCTTGGACAGCAGATATCAAGTGAGGGTCGTATTGATGAAGAAATTAATCGGCGTACAAAACTTGCCTGGAGAGCTTTTGGAAGAAACAGCATAATTTTCAAGAGCAATATGCCATTATGTCTTAAAAGAAAAGTGTTTGATCAATGCATCCTTCCAGTGCTTACGTATGGTGCAGAGACGTGGACCTTAACTAAAAGAGACATACAAAGGCTGCAGACAACTCAAACAAGCATGGAGAGGTGTATACTTGGTGTAACCAGGAGAGATAAGAAGAGGAACTCGTGGATCCGAAAAATGACAAGAGTGGAAGACATCATGATCAGAGTTAAATCCCTGAAATGGCAATGGGCTGGACATACTGCCAGAAGGACAGATCATCGATGGACAGCCGAAATTTTAGATTGGATTCCAAGGGACAGGAAAAGACCCAGAAGAAGACTACATGGAAGATGGGTGGATGAAATTCGAAAGTATGCAGGGGTGACATGGAGGAGACTGGCACAAGACAGACCGTTGTGGAGGAAACTTGGGGAGACCTTCGTCCAGCAGTGGATTGATAATGGTTGACAATGATGATGATGATATATATATATATATACCACCACTCTCATTCTTGTCTCAGTTTGATGTTTGCTTTGTGACTGGTCAATAGTTCAAATGTCATAGAGTTGTAATTGTCCTGATAAGTGTATTTGTGACAAATCAATATAGAATGCTCAGTTGGTGTATATGTCAATGAAAAATGCCATAAATTTGATTACGGATCTGTGACTAAGGAATCATGTAGTGTAAGTGATTTACCTCAGGATAAACAAAATTTATTAAAATTAAGGGTGTCTAGTGATATTGAAATTATTTGCAAATATCAACATAAATATCTTTTAAAATATTACCACATATTTATAAGAAAATGTTGTGACCCCATGAAAATACATATAAAACCAATGAAAAAGGGCCTAAGGGAAATTCTTTATGAACATATGAATAAACCAAAAAATATTTCAGTGGATCTTGTGCCAGGTTAGTCATTATGCCCTACATGTATTTCTATATTATTTTCAACTAAAATCATGTGAAATATGGTAATGGATAACTTTTGGGATCCATCTGAGGAATTGAATACAGTAAATTTGGTGCACAATTCATTGAATTTATCTCCAGTTACAAAAATTATACAAAAATGAATAAAAATCAAAGACCTCGTGTTATTACAATAAAACAACAACAACAACAAAAAAATATTACTGAATCTTTAAAAAACGAAATTATACATTTTCATTAGTGAGTGCATGCCTACAATCTCAGGCGTTGTTCCTACCTCTAATGAAAATGAATATGACACTTTAATAAAATTACTCAAAGAAAAATTTTCAGTGGCTATTTATATGTAAAGAAAAAAATAAAATAATTAGTTTGCTTCCAAATTTTTGGTCAAAGAAAAAAATTATGTCAGAAATTTGGGGTAACACACTATTTAGGTAGGTTAACATGAACATTAATGAAATCACAAGGAATATTTCCTGAACTCTCAAAAAGAAGAGGGAAAAATTAAGTGAAGGCATAGTTAATGCAGTAGAAAATTTTTTCTATGACGATGAAAATAGCAGGATTTGTCTGGGCCAAAATGATTGCGTATCTATCAGAATGAACAATGTACTGAAACTGAAACAGAAGGGATTAATGTTGTGCAATTTAAATGAGCTGTATGCTTTATTTAAAGAAAAATATCCAGAACACAAAAGTTTGGGCAGTCAATGCACTAAGACCAAAATGGTGCGCTCTACCTGAAGCTGCAGGCACGCGTGTCATTTGTGTTTGTAAATATCACCAAAACATTAAACTTATGATAGATGGTGCAAAATTAAATATGGACTATAAAGACTTACTCGATCTTCTTGTTTGTGATCTAAACAATGAGGATCGTATGTTTGATAAGTGCACAGATTGTCCAGGTGGAGACATGCTTGTTCACTGTTTTCATCCACAAAGGTCACGAATTGTCATTTATTTCCACAGGACATTGTATGGGTTCCCATAAGCTATATTTTACAAAAATTGACTCCAATGGAAGTGACAACAGTGACTGGCCATTGTCACAATATCACAGAAAGACTGTGTAATAACATTTGCCAAACAATGAATTCATTTCTTTCAGTACAACTAAATCCAATAGAACTGTAAGCAGTTTTAAAATTTTCATAGTTATTGTAATAATATATGTTAATGTTTCTATATAATGCATATATGTAAACTGAAGCTCGTGAACCTTATACTCATAATCAGGTAAATTTATTTTGCTGATTGCCTTATTGTATTTTTTTAATAAATAATGAAATGTTACTGTATTATTTAATTTTTCTTACATATTTAAGATGATTTAAAAGCAACCTTTGCTCACAAGTTCGCAAATAAAAAGATCGTATTTTTTCATTATTTTGCTGTAGCACAACCTTAAAACTACTTAAGTTTGCAAGTTTAGATTTGTACTGCAGGTTTATCCCTAAAACCACATTGCTGAGTAAAAATATTATAATTTTAAGACCTGTCCTTTTGAGATATTAGGCCAAAAAAAAGTGACCATTTTAAGGTTTGGACTATGTTTGCAGGTCTATAGAAAAAAAAAAAAAAAAAGGAAGATAGTCTCAGGTTTCAAAATTGGTGAATTAATAATCCAACTAGATACATATAAGCATAAAAAATCACAAGTCAGAGACTTTTACCATTCTTAACATATTTTTATGATTGAAACCAGAAACTTGAGCAAAACCATTAAACATTTTGTAAGAGCTATTTCATGCATTTGCATAAGAGATAACTAAAACACTGATTATCAGAAATGTAGAACATTTCATGTAGAAAAGAATTATCTTTATTTGAACATGATAGCTCAAATAGTAAAAAAAGCTATTAAATTTTCTGTAAATGGTGATTTTGGTAAAAAATGCTGAAAAATGGCCGCCGCCACAAAAAAAAAAAAAAAAAAAAAACAGACGTAAAAAACAAAACAAAAATGTTTCTATTTTTGAAGTCTCAATATATTTGGAATATTGTATGCAAAATATAAAAATTATTTTAAAATGTCAAGCAACAAATTATTTCTGTTTTGGGTGATTTCAAATGGATTGACTTGCATAGAAAAACACTGTTGGGGCTCTGCAGCCTCGTACTTTGGGGAAAAGGGCTCTGCAGCCTCGTACTTTGGGGAAAAGGGCTCTGCAGCCTCGTACTTTGGGGAAAAGGGCTTTGCAGCCTCGTACTTTGGGGAAAAGGGCTCTGCAGCCTCGTACTTTGGGGAAAAGGGCTTTGCAGCCTCGTACTTTGGGGAAAAAGGCTCTGCAGTGTCAGAAGTTTTAGAACCGCTCCTTTAGAGCAATGAATTATGAGTATCAAAATAATCCAGTTAGACCAGGTGAGCAAGTTTATGTATTTAAGAAACATGTTTGAAAGAGAAAACAGATTAAATAGTAAAATTAGTGGGCCAGTGGATTCAGCTTTGAAAGTCATAGCAGCTTTACAAGAATTTCACAGGATTGTTGGGTTCTTTCCAAATGGCCGTGTAAGATATTGTAATTGTTCCTATTCTGATGCATGTTCAGAAACCTGGGTACAGTGGAAAAAACATAGGAGTCATTTGGGTGCTGGAGATTATGTTAGTTTATTGGGAGCTTTGTAGCAAAACATGTTCTGATGGTGTGATGAACACAGATGTGTTGTTAATATGCAATGTGAAATGAAATTTTGTAAGTAGGGTGGAGACAAAACATTCTAAGGTGGTCTGGCCATGTAAGAATGAACAATGAGGTGCTAACTAAGGAAATTTATTCAGCACAAGTGGCAGGAAAGAAAGGTTGAGGGCAGCCAAGGAAGTTCAAATTCAGGAATGTCTGCACGAGAAAGAAATAATGAGTAAGAAATACAAAAGGTATTGTGTGAAATGTATGATGGATGTTAGTGAAACTCGAGTTATGCGCTAAAATCACTGTAAATGGAGATGTTTGATACAACAACGCTAAACAAAATCTAGCACCATTAGTTTAGAACTTTAATTTGTCAAATGAGCCTCTTTTGGGGTGAGTTACACCTCACTGAAGCCTAATTTGCCTTTAATTTTGCTGTACTAATTTCAGGTCTTGCTAAATTTGTTCCTTTAACACGGTGCATACAAATGTGAAAAATGTTTTGAGGTTACACAATGCTATAGAATTTTAAGCAATGTATTCATTATCACATGACTTCACAGGAATCAAGGTCAATCAATTTCAGCCATGCTAAACAGTGACTGACAGCAGCATAAGCAAGAACAGGATGTGTGCTCCTTGGTACACATTTCAGAGCTTTAAGTCTGAAGTTAGATCTTTTGGCTTATCATTATGATGAAATACCAACATTTATGGAATAAAATAATATTTAACAACAATACGTGCTAGAGGAAACATCGAGAGAAAAAATAATATGATTACAGGAGAAGTTTTTGCCCTGTAATCATATTATTAACAACAATACATAACAGCACTCCCCCCCCCCCCCGCAAAAATTGCTACATTTAGCATCAGTTTTTAGATTATTTTTTTTTAATTTTCAAGTTGAAACAAATATTTATTAAATGAAGAGTTACATTTAACAATACAAAACTGAGGGGGCCCTGTTAAAGGAATTTAAAATTACACGAAAAAATTTTGTTCAGTCTAACAACTTCTTTTTAGAAATAGCTGCCTCAAATTTCAAGCTGAGGTACAAACATTTGTGCAATAAAATGATATTTAACAATACTGGACAGAGAAGACATCTCAAGAAAAAACTAACATGATGGAATCTTTACTCTACCCAATTTCTGTTTCCTGAAATATGTCCTCCATTTTTAAGCTGAAATACAAATATTTATGGCATAAAACGTTATTTAACAACAATATAGGATAGAGCCTGAATATAGGGAGAAAAAGAATTTAACAATACAGGACAAATTTTGCTCTGTTTAAATTCCATTTTCAGAAATGGCTGTCTCAACTTTTAAGCTGAAAAACCAAAGTTTATGGAATAAAACGATATTTAACAATAATTCAGGGCAGAGGGAGCATGGCAAAAATAAATAAATAAAATGCTTACAAAGGAAATCTGTCTTCCATCTAACTGGGTCATTCGATACAGAATCACCCAATTTGAAGAAACATGTTGCTGCATAGTTCTAAGAAAAACTGAAACTTAGCTCATTTATTTGTACAGTTGCATGATGGCAAAATATAATAATTTTTTTTTTTCACTTTTCCCCCACCATGACACATTGCTTTAAAGATGGCAGACATTACAATTTTAAACATATGGAAGCCTTCCTGATATCTCCTGAACCAATACAGATATTGGAATGATTCAAAAAGGTTTTGTTAAGCATAAAATGAGGATTGTGTTACACTAAGAAAATGTTCAATAAACAAAGGGCTTTGATATGTTGGTTGGTTGGCTCTCTTGTGGTGAGTTTCTCCAAGCAGAAGTGTACCAGGCCATTGTGCCCAATTGTCTCATGTAAACTATCTGCAGAAACCAAATAAAAACTGAATGTCAAGAGACAATTTTTTAAATTCAGTTTTGATAACTTTTAGGGAATTAAGGAATAATGTAATGTATTGAAAGTAAGATTTATCAAATTCTAGGCAGGCAGTGTTTACAAATAATTGTGAATCTGAAATTAATACTGATAATGTTATGAAGAAGAACACATTTATTGACATGTGTTTATTAATTCACAGGAGAAAAAAGGCAAACATTTATATATGTTAGAAGTGGCTTATCTGCTTTTAACAAAACATTCTTTAAACATACATCAGACTGACCAAAAAACAAAATGGCTGAACTTTTAACTGGGTGAAAAATTAGAACATGCAATGAGAAGGTGTGAATATCACTCAGCATGAGCAAGACGGAATCGTTCACTGTAGTTTATTTATGTAAATATTTCGAGCACACCAATGTATTCACAACATAAAATTACTGAATTCAAAACAAAATATTTTTTTTTAAAAAGACAGTGCTTCAACCACAGCTTTTTTTGTTTTTTACTTGTTAGAACTTCAGCCCAATTTTCCTCTTGTGTTGCTTTCTTCTCAGCAAGTTCAATGGCCATATTTATCTTTTGTTGACTTTGCAACTAACTGCACAGCAATCTTTGCTTAGTTTTTCTTCTGGTTGAAATCATTACCTCCCCATTTCATCTTCTTTCACTTCCCTATTTCTTTGTATCCCCCTTTTATTCTGTGAGGACAATAATTTACCCATCACGCTGAAAGAACTTTCAGTCTAGGACCACAAATGCATGATATCAACATTTTCACTACTTTAAATAAATGGTGTAATTTTCAGAACACGAATACTTTTCAACACCATGCATGAATTCTAACAAATATTCAAACGTCACTTCCGTTTTTGGAAAATTTCCCCTCCCTTATCAAGCTTAAGTGCAAACATTTACAGGGGAAAGTAACATTTAACAACAACACAGGTTAGTGAGAACATCGTAGGAAGAAAAAAACAATGATTACAAGAGAAATCTTTGTTTTGACCAACTTCCGTTTTCGGAAATCTTTTTTTCCATTTTAAAGCTGAAATGCAGTATTTGTGGAATAAAAGGATATTTAAGAACAATACTGGGCAGAAGGAACATCACAATAAAAGGCAAAAAAAAAAATAAAAAAATAAATAAAATGATTACAGGAGAAATCTTCGCTGCATCTAACTTCTGTTTTCGAAAGTTTCGAAGGATGGAATTCTGCCCTCAAACGGAAAATGAATCCTCCTTCCCCACCATTCAGCGTTCTTTGGCCAAGCATGGCCCTTGAGCCATAAAACTCCACCAATCAATCAACCCCCACCATTCCCCCCAATTTCTGCTCAGCTGTGCATTGATCTCGGATTGCCAAAAATTATAACGGAAATGATGGAATTCTTCAAATCCATGGAAGAATCGCATGCCTTGAAAACTACAGGGAAATCTCCACGCTGTCTTAACCTCTGTTTTCGGAAATCGCTGGCCACAGTTTTATGCTGAAATACAAAAATTTATGCAATAAAATGATATTTAAAAACAATACTGGACACAGGCAACATTATGAGAAAAAAGAAATTATGATTACGGGAAAAATCTTCACTCCGTTTAACTTCCGTTTTTGAAAGTTTTGAAAGACGAAATACTGTGTGCACGCAGAAAGCGACCCTTGCTACCCCCAATTTTTCTTCAGTTTCACATCGATTTCGAGAATGATCCAAATGATGAAAAAAGAACAAAAAATACCCAGGAATTCTGCAAATGCGTGGAAGAATTTCACACATAAACCCCAACCCCCACCTCAGGTGTTGTTGAACAAAGATAAGAAAATCTACGGTCTCGGGTGCCGAACAAGTCAATTTTTTGCAACTAGCTCTCGCAGCAATCAGAATGTTACCTTAGAAAAGCTTTAAATAAATTTCTTTGTGCATTATTCTGTTTACTTTTTTTTTTTCAGATACAGAAATGTGACGAAATCTAGATAAAAAAAAAAAAAAAGTTTTTTTTCTACGGTAAAACCATAAGACAACAGCAAAATCCAGAAATCTTTTCTGAAGGCATAAGCGCAATTAAAACAAATCTCATGTGCCTGAATGGGAAAAATCTGGTCCAGTGGATGTCAGACTACGCGATTTTTGGCACCCAGCTCCTGCAACAATCAGAACCTTGCCTTAAAAAAAGCTATAAATAAATTTCTTCATGCAGCATTCCATTTTCTTATAAATGAGTGGTAGGCAATGCACGTAGCTAAGAAACAAATTAAGAAGAAGGTAGTGTAGAAAAAATATCTTTCCTGCAGTAAAACAGGAAGACAATGAACCTAGAAAACTGTCGTGAAATCTGGGAAATTTGGTAGGTATACAACAGTACCTGCTTCACTGCATGGTATTTTTCATTAAAATGTTTGCAAGTACAAAGAAAACAAAAACTTTCCGCCTCTTTGCAGACCTCTATCTTCCAGTTTCATAATATTTTCCTTGTTCAGACATTTGAAAGTACCTACTTTTTCCAATTACACCACCTATGCTGCAGAATTAGCAAAGCGAAGCTTCAGCTCATAAGTGGTATGAACCTTTTATAAAAATAAATTAGGTGCCATCAATTTGCAACATTCATCTACACTGCGTTTGAAGGGGAGGTGGGTGAATTTATTAGGATCATTGACATTCATCAAAATAAAATGTTTTTGTAAGTTTTGATAAAATACAAGTGGAACATGCAAAAAACAAATAAACAAACCAATAAAAAAAACTGTGCACAACTTCTACTAAAGTTTTCAACGGTTTTTGACAAAATTCAAAATGGAACGTTGTTTTCATATACACTGAAGAGCAATTGAATTAGAGACAGCTGGCGTTATGCAAATGTGGTGCTGTGGGCGGCCCTGCAAACTGAAATGACATGACATATGCAGCGATCCGACAATATAAGGAGTGATGCAACAGGAATCAGTAAGAGTCGGACGCAGTATGGGTAATACGAAGGATCTAAGCGCATTTGATTGTGGGCAAATTGTGGCGGCCCGACGAATCGGTCCCTCAATCTCGGAAGTCGTGCAAGCACTGGGATTTTCATGAGCCACTGTGTCACGGGTGAACCGTGAGTACATGGAATCCGGTAAAACCATCCCTGCAAGGGCCAACTGCCGTGGAAAACAGTGTGTGGATAAGCAGGGCCATCGTCGGCTAGCTCACATTGTAACAGCGGATAGACAAGCCACAGTGCAAGAAATCACTCGGCAATTTAACGCTGGTGCACAAAAACGTGTAAGCAGCCACACCATCCAGAACCTTCTCTCCACGCTATAGGGTACAGAAGCCATCATCCTACGAGGGTACCGCTGCTGTCCACACATCACAGGGTGCAAAGATTAGCATGGGCGCAGGAACATCGCCACTGGACCCTAGACATGTGGAAAAATGTTGCCTGGACTGATGAGTCGAGATTCACATTGGCACATGCGGATGGCAGGATATGAGTACGGCGCAAACCACATGAAGCGAAGGATCCTTCTTGCTAGCAGGGTACTCTTCAAGCTGGTGGGGATGGCAATCTCGTCTGGGGGCTGTTTACGTGGACTGAAATGGGACCCCTGGTACATGTGACATCGTCCCTCACAGGTCAATGTTACCGGGATATCCTGGACGACCATTTGCTCCAGTTTGTGCATCTGCAACATTCCAAAGGGGACCTCACCCTGCAACACGACAATGCATCGTGCCATCGCTCCCGAATTGTATCCGAATGGTTGGATGAACACTCCACCAACATGACCTCGCTTCCTTGGCCAGCTAGGTCACCTGACCTCAATACCATCGAGCACATCTGGGATGCTATCGAGAGAGATGTTCGAGACTCTGACCCTCCTCCACCAAATCTTCGTGAACTGTGGGAGCTTGTTCAGGGGTCGTGGATCCGTATAGCTTCCCAACGCTTCCGGTGTCTTGTCAAGTCCACGCCGAGACGAATCGCCGCCGTCATCAGGGCAAAAAGTGGTGCTACACGTTACTAGACAGGTATCTTTAATTCAATTGCTTTTCAGTGTACATAGCTCACATACAAATTGAGGAGGTGCGCTACAAACATGTAAATTGCAAGAGTGGTGTACCCACTCAAGATATGCAAATGATGTTAAACTGGAGCTGATGACGTCATATGTTCGTGAGATACAGGTGCCAGCAGCAATAGGGACGGTAATGTGTTTTCGCAGGTGGAAGTGTTGCGAAAACTTCAGATTCGTTGATTGTGCTGGGAAACTGTTCAGCAAAGGCCAAAAATGCCGGGTACACACCATCAGCAGGTTTATCGCCATTTAGATACGTTTCAGAGAGGAATAATTGCAGGCCTGTGTGAAGTGGGCAGGTCTACACGTCGTATTGCTGTGCGTGTGGAACGGGATGCAAGAACTGTTGGACGCTGTTGGTACCAGTGGCTACAGGAAGGTTCGCGCGTGTGTCAGTGCAGCAGTGGTGCAGTCCGACAGACGTCAGGACATCTGGATTGGCGGATTGTTCGACACACTTGTTCATCACCAGAAAGCACTTCATCCGATATTTGACATGCCTTTGATCATCGGCCATGGACGTCACTGTAACGATCTGAACTGTAAACCGAAAGTTACACATGGCAAACCTACACAGTAAGTAACCATTACATCGACTGCCAATGATGGCCAGCCATTGCAGTGCCTGTCCGGCTTGGGGGCGAAGTCATGTGAACTGGGTTCACGAATGGACCACCATAGTCTTCAGTGATGAATCCTGTTTCTGTCTGAGTGCTGACGATCGTTGGATCTGTGTCTGGCGACACCCTGGTGAATGGATGGATCCCAGTTTTGTTCGTGACCACCACACCGTCTGTCAAGCAGACACCATGGTATGGGGTGCTATTGCGCATGACAGCAGGTCACCTCTTGTCCGCATCATGGGCACACTGACAGCTGCACGATATGTGAGCGAGGTTCTGCAGAACATTTTGATACTGCTGCTGAATAGCCTACAGCACCCCATTTTCTTGCAAGATAACACCCGTGTACACATCGCTCAGGTCTACAGACAATGTTTGCAACACATTCAAACACTGCTATGGCCAGCAAGATCGTCCAATTTATCCCTTATCAAAAACCTGTGGGACCACATTGAATGTCAACTCATTCGAATCTGCCTGCACACTTTCTCAATGAATTACGGGAGCAAGTCAACCGTGCTTGGTGTTCCATTCCTTAGGACGATATCCATCAACTGTATGACCCATTGCCCCATCATATTGCTGCCTATATTACAGTTCACGGCAGTGCAACCACTTATTCAGGCATACCCATTGTGCTGCATTATCTCATCTGACGAACGCTGTATGTGGCTGAAAATAAAATCAAGGTAAATCTTTATGTATTCCTTTTGCATTCTCAATTTCATTCCTCTATTCTGGGTTGGGCAATTTCTATGTCGAGCAATGTACGCGGCACACTGGAAAAATTGAAGTCAGTTATTTTAAAAATTGAGGAAATTGCCTTTGCCTGATTTTTACCCCAGTCTCTCTACAAATGGCTGGGGAGAACCGAGGACATGCCAGGTCACCGAGTAGGAATGAGGTGACCGCCAGTGATCTCCGCACAAACACCAGCAGATAAAGCAAGAGAAATGGGTGAGTGATTGATAGCCGCTTTCTCTCGCACTTTGACATGCCTCTGGACATACTGTTCGGTTGTAGTTTAGGAAGGGCCCCTTGAGATGGGAGCACATGCAAAAAGAGGTTCTCCCCCGCACAGCTGCAGTTCAATCGGTGAGTTGCGAAAAGTGCAAAGCAACAGCATCCAGCTCAGTCAAAGGATAAAAAACTCGGAATTATTTTAAAACCTAGCAATACGCAAATACATTTTACAAATGTACGAAACAAAAATGTTTTTTGGCAAAATAAATTATTCCACGAGTTTCCTGTTCTCTGAAAAAATTTTGATTTCTACAGAAAAACACAATTTTCCTCGATTTTTGGAACCATTTTCACTCAAATTCCCTGAGAATTTCAGGTCTTCCTGGTTGCTGGGGAGACCTGGTACACTAGTATTGCAAAAATGCTATTATAAAGTTTGCAAAAAATGCTGTAAGTAAGAAGTCAACAATCTTTTTTTGTTTTAAAAAAAAAAAACCTGCGCAGTAAAACCTCAAAAATCCGGCATCGACGAGACCGGACGAGTGCTGGATTTATGAAGCTATCCAAAAATTGCGTAACTGCGTTATGTAAAACACGTTCTTACATGTAACATGTAATTACAAAAAAAAATTTCAGCATCTTCGCCTTAAGAATATGCAGGGGTCGCACTGCCGATCACGTTTTCCCCAATTTGCGAAAAAAAAAAAAAATCATTTTGGTATTGTAAAAACGTTTTTGGGGAATTATTGGCGATTACATTTTTGTGCTATTTATTATAAAACTCTGTCGAAAAGAATTGAATTTAGCGAATGGTTAGGCAAAAACTTGGAAAAAGCCAGGGCAACCGCTAGGGCTCTGCAATGTATCGATACATCACGAAAACCTGATATTAATTTTACATTGATGTTACGATTTTTCGACTGACGAAACTGCGATACATCATGAAGACTGATGTAGATGTCATTACACAATCAAATCCAGATACTGTCACCACCAAGCACAGATCATCATCACATGTTCGACAAGCGTTTCAAACGTATACGCCGATTCGTCGCCTCATTGGTCAGCTTCAGTTCAGAGTGGCCCAATGTGATGATGAATACGAGAAACCTCCCGATGTTACACATAGGCATTCATAGGCAATTCGCACGCTGAGATCGGATGATCTTGCTATGTGTTGTTGAGACAGTACATTGGAAAATTTCTATGGTTACTGGTGAAACATTGAATGTTCTCACAAAAACAAAATCAGAAAAGTGACAGATTTCTGAAGTTGCCAGCTTTTTGAGGTTTTACTGTATATCATCATTATCATCATCATTGTCAACCATTATCAATACACTGCTGGACGAAGATCTCCCCAAGTTTCCTCCACAACGGTCTGCCTTGTGCCAGTCTCCTCCATATCACCCCTGCATACTTTCGAATTTCATCCACCCATCTCCCATGTGGTCTTCTTCTGGGTCTTTTCCTGTCCCTTGGAATCCAATCAAAATTTTTGGCTGTCCATCGATGATCTGTCCTTCTGGCAGTATGTCCAGCCCATTGCCATTTCAGGGATTTAACTCTGATCATGATGTCTTCCACTCTTGTCATTTTTCGGATCCACGAGTTCCTCTTCTTATCTCTCCTGGTTACACCAAGCATGCACCTCTCCATGCTTGTTTGAGTTGTCTGCAGCCTTTGTATGTCTCTTTTAGTTAAGGTCCGTCTCTGCACCATACGTAAGCACTGGAAGGATGTATTGATCAAACACTTTTAAGACATAATGGCATATTGCTCTTGAAAATTATGTTTCTTCTTCCAAAAGCTCTCCAGGCAAGTTTTATATGCCGATTAATTTCTTCATCAATGTGACCCTCACTTGATATCTGCTGTCCAAGATAAACGTACGTGTCTGTTACCTCCAGCTTTTCTCCATCAATCGATAAATCTTCATTTCTTGTAAAAGCATTGAACATCACTTTTGTCTTCTGAAAGTTCATTTTTAACCCCACTTCTTTACTCTTGTCAGCAAGTTCCTGGATCATACTCTGCAGCTATGATGGGGTAGTTGCAAAAATGACTACGTCATGAGCAAAACGAAGGTGGGTTAGATAATCTCCATTAATCTTTATCCCCTTGTTTTCCCAGCTCAGCGACTGAAAGACACCCTCCAATGGGCATTAAAGAGCTTGAGATATGGTGTCACCTTGTCTCACTCCCTTTCCAATTTTTATGTGTGTTGTATTTTCAAACAGCCGAATCTTTGCACTTGCATTTTCATAGATGTTATTAATAATATTAATGTATGCATCTTCAATACCGCAGGATTTCAGAGCCATTGTAACTGCTGATGGTTTTACCGAATCAAAGGCTTTTTCATAATCGATAAAAGCCATGCACAATGCAAGTTCATATTCCCTTGCTCTTTCAATTAGTTCTCTCAGTACATGGATATGATCTATTGTGCTGTAGCCACTCCTGAATCCAGCTTGTTCTCTCTGTTGAGCCATGTCCAGTGTTACCTACAAGCGGTGTGAAAGAACTTTCAGTGAAGATTTTATAAACCACTGATAGGAGGCTGATAGGTCTGTAGTTCCTGAGATCCTCAATGTCACCTTTTTTATGTAGCAGGATCATTGTAGTGGTGTTCCAATCCTCAGGAATCTTCCCTTCATTAAGGCATCGAGTGAAAATTTGGGCGAGTACTGTTTCGATTTCTCTACTTGCTTCTTGTATGATGTCTACAGTAATTCCATCTTCTCCTGGAGCTTTCCCCCGCTTCATGTTCTTGATTGCACGTGCAACTTCTGCTGGAAGGACTGGAGGAACTCTGGTACTGGTATCTTCCATGATGTCTGGAGTACATGCATCATCCCTTTCATATAATTTGGAGTACAAATCCTTTCACTCTAGTCAAAATTTCGCCTCTATTTCTTGTTACAGAACCATCTCCTTTTCTCAGTGCCATAATCTGTTTTCTTCCTTTACTGAGATGCCCCTTTGCTATCTTTAGGCTTTGGTTGTTTTCAATTGCTTTCCTCACTAGTTCACAGTTGAATTTTCTTACGTCTTCAGTGATACTTTTTCTTACTGTCTTGCATAGCTCTATATATTCCACTTTGGAAGTCACATCTTCCTTAGTTGTCCTCATCTCTCTTCTTTTTTGCATCAACATTTTGGTTTTTCCTGATAATTTGTTCACATGCAACTTGTTCTTAGACCCAGCTAATTTTGTTGCTGTTTCCATAAGAGCTTTGGTTACTTTTCTGTTAACTTCAGAAATATCCACTTCTTCCGATGTTAGGCCTTCCAAAGCAGAGAATCTGTTCTTCAGTTCCAACTTGAAGGTATTATGGTGTTTTAAGGTTGGTTATGTCAATACATTTTGTTTGTCTTATGAGCTTGCCACGTTCAAGTTTAGTGTTGAGGTGCATCTTACATCTCACCAATCTATGGTCACTACCTGTGTTGAACTTGTTTAGCACACTGCAGTCTTCTATGATGAATTTTTTGTTACACATAATAAAATCAATTTCACTTGTCGTCCTATTTGGATGTCTCCATGTCCATTTCCTGTGTGGCTTTTTCTTGAAGAAGGAGTTCAAGATGAAAAACCCTTCTGCCTCTGCAAACTCAACGAGAGTATTTCCACGCTGGTTTCTGTTGCCGTGACCGAATTTACCTACTGAAGTTTCATTCTGTTGCAGTTGCCCTATTTTTGCATTGCAAATCTCCCATAATTATCTTCAAGTGCTGCTTACCTTTATTATTTAGATGACGAATTTCCTCATAAAATTCTTCAATTTCTTCTTCAGGATGACTTGTGGTGGGTGCATAAGTTTGAATAATCTGAGCCTGGAATCTTTTCGAGAGTTGGATATCGAGTCGTGCAGCTCTGTCAGAGGAACTTTCAACTTCTACAACTTTATCCTTCAGTTTCTTGTTTATTA
Source organism: Macrothele yani (assembly GCA_039090855.1). NCBI lineage: Eukaryota > Metazoa > Arthropoda > Arachnida > Araneae > Macrothelidae > Macrothele > Macrothele yani. The sequence continues at coordinate 75,773,013 of CM076993.1, read as the reverse complement.
TAAATCCAACACCACTAGTTCTGCCAGTATCTGTCCCACGATAGTAGAAGAGATGTCCACTTTTCAGTTCAATGAGATCTTCTCCTTTTCTCCTTACCTCACTTAGCCCGACAATGTCCCACTTGATCCTTTGTAGTTCCTCTTCCAATTCAAGAAGCCTTGAATCAGAAGATAGGGAGCGTCCATTATACGTAGCCAAGGTCAGCATCAGATGGCAGCCTAGTCCGGTCCTCCGGGGATTCTTAGCACCCTCTGCCTTCATGTCACACTGGACGCTGCCTTGGCCAGGTACATTCCAGCTGCCGGAGACTGAGGGCCAAGATTTAAGTTGTGGAATCATTTTGGAGGGGTTTGGCCATAACTACCACGCTGGCCAAGCGGGTTAGTGAGTGTGGGATAGCATTTCCTCTAATCCCGATGGTATAGTTATACAGCTATTGGCGGTCGTCAGAGCCCCTTTAGTGGGAACAGGATGCACCACGAGAAGGCGGGGTTGACATTTGTCAAGGAGAGGCTGTGATGTTACGCATCACTTGACCTTACATCCCTTACTGTATATATGGTAAGGGATGTAAGGTCAAGTGATGCGTAACATCACAGCCTGTATATATTACTGTATATATGGTGTATTAATAATATATACAGGCTGTGATGTTACGTATATATAGTGTATTGGGATGTAAGGTCAGGTGATGCGTAACATCACAAACTCTCCTTGACAAATGTCAACCCCGCCTTCTCGTGGTGCATCCTGTTCCCACTAAAGGGGCTCTGACGACCGCCAATAGCGGTATAAGTATACCATCAGGATCAGAGGAAATGCTATCCCACACTCACCAACCCGCTTGGCCAGCGTGGTGAGTTATGGCCAAACACCTCCAAAATGACTCTACAACTTAAATCTTGGCCCTCAGTCTCCGGCAGCTGGAATGTACCTGGCCAAGGCAGCGGCCAGTGCGACATGAAGGCAGAGGGTGCTAAGAATCCCCGGAGGACCGGACTAGGCTGCCATTTGATGCTGACCTTGGCTACGTATAATGGACGCTCCCTATCTTCTGATTCAAGGCTTCTTGAATTGGAAGAGGAACTACAAAGGATCAAGTGGGACATCGTCGGGCTAAGTGAGGTAAGGAGAAAAGGAGAAGATCTCATTGAACTGAAAAGTGGACATCTCTTCTATTATCATGGGACAGATACTAGCAGAACTAGTGGTGTTGGATTTATAATAAACAAGAAACTGAAGGATAAAGTGGTAGAAGTTGAAAGTTCCTCTGACAGAGCTGCACGACTCGTTATCCAACTCTCGAGAAGATACCAGGCTCAGATTATTCAAACTCATGCACCCACCACAAGTCATCCTGAAGAAGAAATTGAAGAATTTTATGAGGAAATTCGTCATCTAAATAATAAAGGTAAGCAGCACTTGAAGATAATTATGGGAGATTTCAATGCAAAAATAGGGCAACTGCAACAGAATGAAACTTCAGTAGGTAAATTCGGTCACGGCAACAGAAACCAGCGTGGAAATACTCTCGTTGAGTTTGCAGAGGCAGAAGGATTTTTCATCTTGAACTCCTTTTTCAAGAAAAAGCCACACAGGAAATGGACATGGAGACATCCAATTGGGACGACAAGTGAAATTGATCTTATTATGTGTAACAAAAAATTCGTCATAGAAGACTGCAGTGTGCTGAACAAGTTCAACACAGGTAGTGACCATAGATTGGTGAGATGTAAGATGCACCTCAACACTAAACTGGAACGTGGCAAGCTCATAAGACAAACAAAATGTATTGACATAACCAACCTTAAAAACACCATAATACCTTCAAGTTGGAACTGAAGAACAGATTCTCTGCTTTAGAAGGCCTAACATCGGAAGAAGTGGATATTTCTGAAGTTAACAGAAAAGTAACCAAAGCTCTTATGGAAACAGCAACAAAATTAGCTGGGTCTAAGAACAAGTTGCATGTGAACAAATTATCAGGAAAAACCAAAATGTTGATGCAAAAAAGAAGAGAGATGAGGACAACTAAAGAAGATGTTACTTCCAAAGTGGAATATATAGAGCTATGCAAGACAGCACGAAAAAGTATCACTGAAGACGTAAGGAAATTCAACTGTGAGCTAGTGAGGAAAGCAATTGAAAACAACCAAAGCCTTAAGATAGCAAAGGGACATCTCAGTAAGGGAAGAAAACAGATTATGGCTCTGAGAAAAGAAGATGGTTCTATAACAAGAAATAGAGGCGAAATTTTGACAAGAGTGAAAGATTTCTTCTCCAAATTATATGAAAGGGATGATACATGTACTCCAGACATCGTGAAAGGTAGCAGAGTTCTTCCAGTCCTCCTAGCAGAAATTGCTCAAGCAATCAAGAACATGAAGCGGGGGAAAGCTCCAGGAGAAGATGGAATTACTGTAGACATCACACAAGAAGCAAGTGGAGAAATTGAAACAGTACTCGCCCAAATTTTCACTCGATGCCTTAATGAAGGGAAGATTCCTGAGGATTGGAACAATGCTACAATGATCCTGCTACATAAAAAAGGTGACATTGAGGATCTCAGGAACTACAGACCTATCAGCCTCCTATCAGTGGTTTATAAAATCTTCACTAAAGTTCTTTCACACCGCTTGAAGGTAACACTGGACATGGCTCAACCGAGAGAACAAGCTGGATTCAGGAGTGGCTACAGCACAATAGATCATATCCACGTACTGAGAGAACTAATTGAAAGAGCGAGGGAATATGAACTTCCATTGTGCATGGCTTTTATCGATTATGAAAAAGCCTTTGATTCGGTGAAACCATCAGCAGTTACCACGGCTCTGAAATCCTGCGGTATTGAAGATGCATACATTAATATTATTAATAACATCTATGAAAATGCAAGTGCAAAGATTCGGCTGTTTGAAAATACAACACACATAAAAATTGGAAAGGGATGTGACGTACCTGCCAGCAGGACGCACACGACATAAAGGCAGATAGGAATCAGAACAAATGTCTGCGTAGCTCAGTTGGTAGAGCTACTTGTTCCGGAATAAGCAGCCTCGGGTTCGAATCCCGGCGTAGACTAAAAATGACAGAGAAATTTACTTCGTTATAGGGAGTGAGACAAGGTGACACCATATCTCCGAAGCTCTTTAATGCCACATTGAAAAATGTCTTTCAATCACTGAACTGGGAAAACAAAGGGATAAAGATTAATGGAGATTATCTAACTCACCTTCATTTTGCTGATGACGTAGTCATTTTTGCAACTACCCCATCAGAGCTGCAGAGTATGATCCAGGAACTTGCTGACAAGAGTAAAGAAGTGGGATTAAAAATAAACTTTCAGAAGGCAAAAGTGATGTTCAATGCTTTTACAAGAAATGAAGATTTATCGATTGATGGAGAAAAACTGGAGATAACAGATACGTATGTTTATCTTGGACAGCAGATATCAAGTGAGGGTCACATTGATGAAGAAATTAATCGGCGTACAAAACTTGCCTGGAGAGCTTTTGGAAGAAACAGCATAATTTTCAAGAGCAATATGCCATTATGTCTTAAAAGAAAAGTGTTTGATCAATACATCCTTCCAGTGCTTACGTATGGTGCAGAGACGTGGACCTTAACTAAAAGAGACATACAAAGGCTGCAGACAACTCAAACAAGCATGGAGAGGTGCATGCTTGGTATAACCAGGAGAGATAAGAAGAGGAACTCGTGGATCCGAAAAATGACGAGAGTGGAAGACATCATGATCAGAGTTAAATCCCTGAAATGGCAATGGGCTGGACATACTGCCAGAAGGACAGACCATAGATGGACAGCCGAAATTTTAGATTGGATTCCAAGGGACAGGAAAAGACCCAGAAAAAGACCACATGGGAGATGGGTGGATGAAATTCGAAAATATGCGGGAGTGACATGGAGGAGACTGGCACAAGACAGACCGTTGTGGAGGGAACTTGGGGAGACCTTCGTCCAGCAGTGAATTGATAATGGTTGACAATGATGATGATGATGATGATGATATGGTGTATTAATTGCTATATTTTTTGGGAATATAAGACACATTTTTTTCAAAATAAATTGGTGTCAAAATTCCCCTTTATTTTATATACAGAAGGTCATTATCATTGCCATGAATGTATATGGTGGTATAAAGACTGTTAAATGACTTTCAAATGTTATCGCTTCATATTACACTGGTCGGCAAAGAAATTTTTTTTTTTTTGGAGCCCTGACACTATTCCTGCTGATTCTTATGTAAAAAGACCTCCTGAAGCCGAATATGACCCCTGTTTCCCCCCCCCCACACACACACACTGTTTTCGGGGAGCCCTCCCCACGTAATTTTATCACTTTCCGATAGTTTGGTGGGATGAAAAGAATTATTTTAGCCTTTACATTTCTTCTGAGGGGCTACAGAGGTGAAAAGTTATAAAACATGAACATCTGTAGCAAGGATGTAGATTTGGGGGATTTGCTCCCCCCAAATTGTAAAGAAATAATTAAAAATGATCGATTTTTTATGATTTTTTTATCAATTTTCGGTAATATGTTATGGACATGAATTTTATTTGGAGGGGTGAAAAGGATTATTTATTTTAGCTGTAAAGAATAATATATACAAAGTAAAATACAAATGTAAAGTGTAATAAATAAATAAGATAAGTACCTTCATTTGGTGCTTGCTTTCCTTTTGTACCCTGAGGTAGAAGTTTCTCGTACCAAACACCAGCAGTACTCTGCTAACATGCTCGTATTCCACTTCCCTGAAAATCTCCTCTCGATCTTATTGATGTCTTGATGGAATCGTTCCCCGTGTTCATCGGAAACTGCTCCTAAATTTTCAGGGAAGAAGTCCAGGTGTGAGTGCAGGAAATGCACTTTAAGAGACATGTTACACCCCATGGCCTTGTACGCTGACAGCAATTCCTCAACATGAGCGGCATAATTATCACTTTTGTTGTTAACCCAAAAAGTTTTTACACACGTTTTGGAATGCAAGCCAAGCTCTTTTTTCTTTTCGATTCAGGTGTTCAATAAACGTCAAATCTTTGAAAAGTTGTCTAATCTGGGGGCCCACGAAAACTCCTTCCTTAATTTTAGTCTCACTAAGACGAGGAAATTTATTTTTCAAAAATTGAAATGCATCACCTGTCTTGTCCATTGCTTTCACAAACTGCTTGATCAATCCCAGTTTGATGTGCCAAGGCGGCAAGTAAATATTTTCCTTCGGGACCAGAGGAATATGAACGACATTTTTCTGACCGGGAGTAAAACTTTCTCGCAGAGGCCAGTTCCGTACGATGTAATGTTTGTCTCGTGCTCGACTGTCCCATTCGCATAGGAAGCAGCAGTATTTCGTGAAGCCTGATTGCAGGCCCGTGAGTACAGCAACAACTTTTAGGTCAGCGCAAAGTTTCCAATTATAATCATGATGACAGATTTTATCAAGGATTCGGCTGATGTTTTCGTACGTCTCCTTTACATCCACAGAGTATGCAACCGGGACTGATGGTAACTCATTCCCATTGGCCAACAGGACAACTTTCAAGCTTGGCTTTGACGAGTCTATAAACAGTCGCCATTTGTCTGGGTCACATGTCATCTTTCGAAAAAAGTAATTGCAGGGTTGACTGTCTGGTCCTGTAAGAAGAGATTTTTACGCCCTTTTCTATGAGATTCCATAGCTGAAGTTGAGATCCAAGAAGTTGAGATTTAGTCTTAGGTAACTCCAAATCCCTGACGAGATCATTCAATTCCGACTGAGTAACGAGGTGAGGTTTTCGATGAGCTGAATCAGCAGAACACTCTTCATCATTAGTGGATGTATCATGTGATGGTCCAAGCTGTGGCTTAAAGTATGTCACATCCGATTCTAGCTCTAGAGTACAGGTTTTTGGGGGCACTGGGATTGGCAATGATTCGTTGTGAGGAACTGGTCTTAGAGCTGAAGGGATATTAGGATACTGAATTGTATGCTTACTTTTGTTGCTAGATAACTCGACAGTGGAAGTCATACAAAATTAACAATCTGTGAGATGACAGCGAGGTTTGCGCCAAACCATGGGCACAGCAAATGGCATTGATTTACTGGTACCTTTGAGCCATTTGGTCAAGCTACTGTAACAAGTAGTGCAGCAAACTGTGGGAGCCCAATTCTTGTCCTGATCGCCAACTTTGCAATCAAAGTAAAATTTATAAGCAGTTTTAAGAAGCGGAGAAAGAGGTTTTCGTTGTGCTTTAAAAGTAAATTCCCCGCAAACATAGCAGAATCTATCGGGATGATTTATACCCTCGCGTGGCATAATTAAACAGTAAATAAATGCTCTATATTAATCACAAATTACACTCACGTACTGTAATTCACTTGGAAAAGGCCGGTGTAAACAAATTTCTACCATTTGACACAATTTAAACAACTTGGAAACACAGAATCCCCGCCTAGAACACCAACAAGTAGACTCAACAATCGCTACAGATCAACTGAGGGAAGATAATGCTTACAGTGCAGGATTATTGTGATAAGAGCAATGCAAGTTTGACCTTGTCAAAGCCCGTGCATACCTGTGCGCGATTCCTGTGGGAACCTGTTCGCGCGAGGTATTGAGAGAGCCAGCGTGGTAGAGTGAATGTTCCGAACTGTTGCTATATATTTTTATTACTTTTGCTATATACTTTTATTATTTGCGGGTTTTTTGGGGGAGGATGAGAGGGGCTGGAAGCTGGAATATGTAGCAACTAAGTGAAAAAATTGCCAAAAAAACCAGAAAAACCAATAATTTGTAATGATTTCTTTACAATGGGGGGGGGGGGGGATCCCCCAAACCTACCTCCTTGATACAGATGTTCATGTTTTATAAAATTTCACCTCTGTAGCCCCTCAGAAGAAATGTAAAGGCTGAAATAATCCTTTCATCCCTTCAAATTATCGGAAAGTGATAAAAATAGGTGTGTGTGTGTGGGGGGGGGGGAGGGGCTCCCCGAAAACAGTGGGCGGTGGGGGAAAACGGGAGTCATATTCGGATTCAGGAGGTCGTTTTACATAAGAATCAGCAGGAATGGCATCAGGGCCGATTTTCATGACGACCAGTATTATTAAAATACAGTAATTGATATTCTTTTGCCCGTTTTCTGCAATGTTATTGTACGGTGAATGCTTGTTTGTACTACACTTTTATGTTTATCCAGTGTTAACTATGCATGCATGTTTTTTTTGAGCTGGGCCTGCTATCATGCCTGCGATCCTGTGTATTTGTGCCCGTGCGCACACTTGTGCATTCGTAAAATGCAGTTTAAGCACATACCTCTTATGTTCTACATAGCAATCTGAAATGGACATAAAATGGACTATCATAATTCTTTAAAAAGAAAAGTGATAGAAAAAGAACAGCATCTCAGGGTAAAACATAATAACAAACACTTGAGACATCCACCAGCAAACTGGGGATGCCTTATTACTGTTTCAAATTTTTTATGTTTACGCAGAACTTCCATAGACAAATGCAAAAAATCATATTTATTCACAGTAACACAAATACTGTGGTTGTCATTTCGAAATCTATTTGTATTTGTAGAATGTGCACTTTAACTGGGAGAACATATTTTTATTTGCAGTTTATGACTGAAGATGCCATTGTATCTGAGTCTAGCTTCCTTGCTGTTGTTCACCAACACTGTGCAGAGGTAGACAGTTCACTTATTTGACAATATTTTTTTTTTTTTTCAAATGGTTCCTGGCAAGGTTTAGGTTAAAAATAATAAAAAAAAATCCCATTTCCAGGATTTGTTAGAATGCCACAGAAGGCTGATAAGACTTTGACCAAGGCCATCTAACTTTGATACAGAAGCCATACGGCGAGGATGACTATCCGAATCAATAGTTAACGAAGGCTACCAGCAATGTTAAGGTGTGACACTGCCGATAAATCCTGCAGCACATGTACGCCAGTAGCCGATCGCCTGTGTGGCGGTTTTTACGTTGTTTTTCAGCATTGTTGATTTTGTAAATTGTATCACGTGAACATTGTTGTTTTTGTAAATTGCACGGATTCAATGATTCATAATCTGTTATTTTTAAGTATAAAATTTGATTTTTTTCCTTAATAAACATTTTTAAAAAGTAATTTTTATTCTTTTCTTAAATTTTTCTCAACAAATAAGAGTGTGTCTTATATTCCGAAAAATATGGTATATGATATTTACATATGGTGGCACGAAAGAGTAAAGTAGCATCAGAACCTCAGTGCTTTCTTTACTCTGTGGAAAAAAGCAACAAATTAAGACTCTAGTTTCCATCACGGGTGGTAAAAACAATTGTTTCCCTTTCCCTTATTACTGCTTCTCCCCCCCTTTTTTATTCTTCCACTTATGCCATTATCTCATTTTACACTGGGTCATGACTGAAAAAGTACATGAAATGTTTTCATATTGATGCAAGTGCTCCAAAAAATAAGTACAGATACACATTTCAATCACTATTTGAAATTCTGATAATTTCAATCTTTTTTAGCAATCTTTGATAATCTAATGAACTAATATAAATATTAAGAACACCAAATTGAAAATCCTGGTATTTTTCTACAGAAAACAGAACTGATATTAAATATGACCCTTCAAGAATGATTAGGTATTTTCCACTGAAAAATAATGGAACATATGTTATTCTTCATTTTATATTTGTTATTAACTTACAAAAATACCTAAAAGGCTCGAAATCATCAGAATTTCAAATAGCGACTCATATGTGCTTCTACGCTTATTTGTTGGAGCACTTGCATCGACGTGAAATACATTGCAAAATTATGGGATATTATGGCATAATGATATGGTGTACTGTAAAATTCTTTACGCCAAATTTGTTTACTACACAGCGACCCGCCCCCCTCCCCAATGCGGCACGAAGTTTGAAAACTACAAGATTTTTAATAGGATGCTGTGTGGTCTCAAGTCGTCTCCAACAACACTCTGAAATTTCATAGAATTCAAGCCATTCAGTTTTACTTAAGTTATTGTGCCAACAGACAAATCCAGGAGTATGAACACTTCTCCAAGTTATGGTTGGAAAGTGTTAAAGTGCCTCAAATCACCTAAAGCTGAAAAATTTAATTCTTGTAATAAAAAAAAAATTAACAAAATTTATCACCATGATTAAGATTCTCTACAACATAAAATGTTCTTTCGCATTTTGCTAAAATAAATGCAGTACTTTCAAAATAATTAAAAACTAAATAAATTATTACATAGGAGTGGGGGGGGAGTGTGTCCATGAATAATTTCTAAGTTTCCAGCAGATTTTAATGAAATTCAAAGTGAAACTTTATTTTTGTCTATCGTGGTTACTATAAAAGTTGCACTCAATAATTTAAAAAATGAGAGAAAATTTATATCTGTAAATTTTTCCCCAGACTCATTGTCATGATTGACAGATTAAAGCTGCTTCCATTCCTCTGTTCAACACAAATAAATCCAGGTTTTAGATCTCTCAAATGACCTTCACCCACAGGGTCTGCTGAACAAAGCACTGGGGATCAGGTTATTGCTCCCACTCCCACTTTCTCTCTCTGCGACTGTAATGAAACACATACTTTCTTTCCATGGGTTTATAACTTCATGCCACTAGCTGCCTTAAAATAGCAGTTAGAGCAATCTCAGTGAGTTGATGGGTTGCCTTTTAACACATGTGCTTTTAGGGAGAGACAGAAAAGTTGGGGAACAAACAAACCTGCAAATGGTGAAGAAATGAGAAATAATGGTACATGGCGGAGAAACAAACAAAGAGTACCGGAATTATGAATACAAGATTCAGAGAAATCAAGGACTTTTCATGGACCCAGAAGATTTTCAAGGCCTTGAAAATAATCCATTAATTTTCAAAAACGTTTCAAGGAATTCAAAGAATGTATGCACCCTGTTTCTTCTGTGCAGGCTTTGAAGTGTTTTAGATCTTTTTTGACAGATCTTTATCGAGAGCCAAAAAATTGCGGCCACGGTTCGCAAGTTGGACCACACTGATATATGTATGAGAACTCTGATAATATCTAATGAAAATGTGACCTGGAGTTCACTAATTCAAAACTGTGTTACAGTAATTATGAAATTGCATGCTTCCTGAAAAGAACAACTCCTAACTCCAGTCATCAGCACAAACTGTCACCCTGTAATAAATATGTACTGTCATTAGCCAGCAGTTAGAAGCACAAGTTGAAATAATTTTATTTCCCCACTGAAAATGAGCTAACATTTTGAAAATTAATTCATCCACAACGACTATACATTTGCCAAATTAAAAGACATCCAGATAAAAGTTGCAATGAATGATTCACTGTTAAAAAGATAGCTGCAGGAGTTAAGATGTATTGGGTTGGAAAGAAAATAATGTCCGATAACAAGGTACCCAAAGTCAAAGCCCCGGGTAAGGTGCACATTGGCCACTGAGATTTCGCAGCACAGGGCCTGACATCAGCAGGTCGATGGCTTAAGTCAGTGGAAGTTAGCTGTCAGAAGGTGAAGAGTTTAAATGCCAGCAAATATGGAAGTGGGCAAGGAACACATCCGTCATTGCTGTAAGGAACATTGCCATATCTCAACTTCAGTGCTGTCATCATTTCGAGAGGGAAATTTTGACCTGTCAGACTGTCTCAAAGCTGAAAGGCCTCCAACATTGGATATGGACATACTGAAGACCTTAGTGGAGACTGACTCACACGTGACCATGCGAGAGTTGGCCGAACAGCTGGGGACTACCCACACAAGCATTATCACGCACCTGCGTCAACTTGGGAAGGTACAGAGGGAAGTTTGGGTACCCCATCAACTCACAGTTGGGCAGAAAGCGAATCATATGAGTGCATGCATTTCCCTGCTTGCACGTGACCAAGTTGAATGGTTCTTGGACCGCATTATGACAAGTGACAAGAAATGAGTCCTGTATGACATTGTCAGTGCCCGGAAACAGTGGTTGGACCCAAAACCAAAGCCCATGTCGTCCCCAAAATTCAGCTTACACCCATGTAAGGTCCTGCTGTCTGTTTGGTAGGATACGTGGGGTGTCATGTTTTTTGAGCTGTTGCCGGACAACACAACTACCACTACTGATGTGAACTGCCATCAGCTAGACGATCTGCACGCATCACTCACATGAAAATGAACAGCACTGCTGAACCACAAGGGTGCCCTCCTACAGTGGAATGGAGTGAGACCTCACACAGCATGGGTGACATGTCACACGATCAAGGACCTAGGCTGGGAGTTGCTGCTGCACCCAGCCTATTTCCCGGACATTGCCCCAAACGGCTACTACCTTTTCTGGTTGTTGCAGTATTTCCTGGACGGACAGCGGTTTACCAACCGGGATGAATTAGAACGCACACTTACAATTCTACAGGGACAGTATCCAATAGCTGCCAAGACGATGGGAGCAGGTCATAGCAAATGATGGTGACTACATTTTGGACTGATTTGTACACTATGTGGATAAAAGTAATTGGACACTGTAAATAAATAGAAAACCAATATTGTATTTACATCAGTAGTGGGTAGGTCCTTCATTTGCAGAGATTACAGCAGCCACCCATCGAGGTAAACTGTCCACAAGTCCATGCCGTACAGAGAACGAAATGTTCCTCCATTCCACCTTCAGTACATCGACAAACTCTGTTAGCAAAGAAGGTCATGTTGGGCTAGACCACACTCGTTGTCCAAGTTCACCCCATAGGGATTCAATGGGATTGAGGTCCGGGCTCTGATCAGGCCAGTCTATCCATGAGACCTGATTTATCTCATTCCACTGCAGTCTTGGAAACATGACAGATAGCATTGTCATTCTGGAAAAAACAATCAACATGTCCGTAGAGCTGCCACAATGTTGGGAGCATTGAGTTATCCAGGATCTCTCTATACAGCACAGAGTTCATGTTGCCATGAATAACAACCAGCGTACCCATGCCGTACCAGAAGAAACAGCCCCGTACCGTAACTCCACTGCCTCCATGCTTCACAATCAGCACTGTACACTTTGGAAGCAGACGTTCTCCAAGTAGCCGCCAAAGCCAGACAGGTCCATCCAATCGGAAATAATGTGAAGCAGGATTCGTCACTCTAGAACCCCTTGTCACCATTGATCCAATGTCCAAATTTTGTGCTGTTGATACCACCGTAGCCGTGTGGCTTTGCTGGTCTTTGTGATGAGAGGTTTATGGGTGGCTGCTTGGCCATGATACCTGAGTGCATGGGACTCTCTTTGAAGCACTTTGGTGGAGACCATAACAGCTGTGGCCATTTGGAACTCATGTGCTATGGAGTGCATTGGTCGGAACCCGGTTTTTCCAGATCTCCCGCTGCAGCACCCTCCACAGTCCTTGGGTTGCAGTTTCATGGGTCTTCCAGGACAAGGTGAATTCCAGCAATGTCCCATCTCCTTCCATTTGTTGGTGACAAAGGCCACAGTCCATTTAGCAACCTGTCTGACATCCGCAATGCTTCTTATGCCGATACCTTCAATTGAGCAGCCCATTAGAATGCCCTTTTCAAACTCAGAGGGCACTATCCTGCTAGCCATTTTTTCAGCTATAGATCTGAGCATATTCCTGTTGCTGTTTTTATACCTTTTCAACCAGGTGTCTGCTGTGGGAACACACCATTTCACCTGCATGGGGGTGTCCAATCACTTTTGTCCACATAGTGTACTTGTACATACAGTACTTAGCACTTTTCTTTTCTGTTGAATTGCATTTGCAGATATTACTTTCTTTCCAATCCAATATCATATAATCAAACCCTACTCAATGTCTGTGCAGACTACAAGTGATGTAACATTTGCACAATCAATAAACAAACAACAAAATTAAAATATCACATACATAAATGCAAAAAAACAAAATCTCTATGTGAATAATGAATGCAGGTTTAAAAACTTGAAGTAAATTATTTAAAATACAGGGGTCATGCTGCTGATTGCATTCTTTGCAATCTGTGAAAAGAAAAAAATTGGAGATGGAAAAAAATTTGGCAAAAATATTGGTGATTATCTTTTTGTACAATTATGACTCTTTGGCAAAAAAAAAAAAATGAATTTAGCAAAAACTTCCAATGTATCAGGTGACAATGTAATTAACCATTTCTTTTACAACATAACTTTTCCAACAACTTCTTGTAATGCAATTTTATGTTTAAGTCATACAAACTTCTCAGAAACACGAGGGAAAAATAAAAGAGGAAGAAGAAAATTCTATGTTACCTGTTTTGATTTCATTCACATCACTTACCTTATACACTTTGATTTCTTTTTCCAATTCTGCTTTTTCCATTTCAACTATCACCTTCATTGACTCCCCTTTTGGTAATTCTAAAAACATATGATGAAATATTTTAAATATACTATCAAAAATGTCCATGTATTAGCCCATGGGCTATTTCACATCAAATAAAAATGAAAAAAGTCATCTTGATAAAGAAAACAAAAAAGTATCATCTTTTCAACTTGACATCCTTGGTTTTTCAGCACTATGGCCTTGAAATTTTCCAGAAACATGAGGTGATGAAATTAAAAACCAATTGCCAGATTTCATTATTTTGTACATCTTAAACCCATCTATAACTCAAGTCTTTGATAACACAAAATGATATAAAGTTAAGATTTCCTTAAACATCTCTATTCTAGCTTTAAAATATGGTAGCACATAATTCAAAAATTAAATTCAAGCTCTCATTAAATTTTAAATTTGCCTTAAAATTTTTCAAAAAGCCACATCAATAAAAAAAAATATGTGTGTATTTTACATAACATAATAACAATATACTATAAATTGGGAAGTGGCAATTGAAAGATATCAAAAGTTACAAGGAATCACAGTCACCTGAGCAAATCACACGACACAGTGATAATGTGCTATCATACATATCACTGAGCTGTTCTCTAGTGATATGTATGTACGCATGCAATTAATCAGCAACAGAAAATGAAAATTTTTGCAGGCTAACTTTAAATAATGGCAACAAACATTACTGCATGTAAAGAGCTGACAAAGTCTTTGAACAAAAAGTATCATCTTTTCAACTTGACATCCTTGGTTATTTAGCACTATGGCCTTTAAATTTTCCAGAAACATGAGGTGATAAAATTAAAAACCAATTGCCAGATTTCATTATTTTGCATATCTTAAACCCATCTGTAAATAACGTAGATGTTACTTTGATCTCAGGAGTAGAATTATGTAAAGAGTTTATATAATGCATTCAAACTTTACAGTGATAACTTATTTGGAAATGTGAAGCAAATATTCTTCTTTATTCATAACAACCTCACACATTTAAAATACAACTAATCTTTGTACTATTTTTTAAATCAGTGCAAAGTTTAAAGACTTTATCAGCTCTTTACATGCAGTAATGTTTGTTGCCATTATTTAAAGTTGGCCTGCTAAAATTTTCATTTTCTGTTGCTGATTAATTGCATACATACATATCCCTGAGCTGTTCTCTAGTGATATGTATGTATGTATGTATGTATGTATGTATGTATGTATGTATGTATGTATGCATGCAATTAATCAGCAACAGAAAATGAAAATTTTAGCAGGCCAACTTTAAATAATGGCAACAAACATTGCTGCATGTAAAGAGCTTACAAAGTCTTTGAACTTTATACTGATTTAAAAAATGGCACAAAGATTATTTGTTTTTTAAATCTGTGATGATGTTATAACTAAAGAAGAATATCTGCTTCACATTTTTAAATTAGTTATCACTAGAAAGTTTGAATGCATTATACAAACTCTTTACATTTAATAAAAAGCAAAGTATGCTTCAAGTACACAGCATGGATTTTTTTTTTTTTTTTTTTTTTTGTGTTATGTTAAATAGAAATAAGTAAATTTCATGTCATTTTGCAGCGAGACTGCTCACCTCATAATGAAAAATACTTGCATTACAAAAGCCATTCTTGTTAAGTTTCCTATATCTGCTATCCACTTCCCTTCCTCCCCCCAGGTGAAGTATAACATTATGGGTGCACATATAGTGCACAAGAAGCCCCTGGTGGTTGCTGGCATCCCTATGCTGGTCCACACACACACACACACACACACACACACACACAAGGCCCAAGTTCATGTCATCTAAACACCCTCCACATCTTATCCACCGACCTGGATAGCTGATGCTATGCACGAGGGATCCATAACTTCCTGCTGCTGATGCCAAATATGGACTTGACCATCGACAGAATGGAGTACATATTTGTGATTCTTCGGACCAGCACAAAACTGCTCCCTCTATTCCATCTTCAAATTCACAAGCTGTTGGTACTAGGAGAGTTTTTTATGTTAATGTACCATCAAAACTCATAGCATATTCTGTAGCTCTACAACAGCTTCTGCCGACAGTAGCTATTACACACATGGCTAGAAAAACACAGAGTGCTTTTGTCTATTTCTTGAAACAAGAGTATGTCAAAAATCATGTCTTAACCAAAGATATCAACATTGGTGACTTCCATTTAACAGCTGAGCCTCTCATGCAGAGACCAATTCTAGTGAGTATGTATCCGGTACCCCCAAAATTCCTGACTATTTATTAGTAGCTGCTTTATCACAAAGTGGTAGCGTTTTAGGAAACATTTAAAACTCTTTCTGCAGCACCCACTATGATGATTCGAAATATATTTTAAGTTTTCAGTGCCAAGCAAGAGTTACCTTCCCTAGTGAAGATGCTCTACTCAATTGCCTTATGCTATTCACTGTGATGATTGGTACCAAGATACACAAGACTGATGTTCTTACAGCATATTGCACTGCTACCACTGTAAGGCTTAACATCAAAAATCCAACTGCCCTCATTTCCTTGATCAAGCTTTTAGCACTAGCACTGGGGTTGAATAAGCTCTTCCTCACCTACTTTCTTCTTCTTCTGCACCACTAGTCCCCCCTACAGCAGGGGTACCGTCTTCAGTGAAGATGTTGCCGCAGATCTACTTTCATTATCCCAATACACCCTACTGAAACAGCTTTCTGCTAAATCTTCCACCAAATCAACTGCAGACCCATCTGGTTCAGAGACTGAGCTAAGTCATCCCTTACCAACAACAGTGGATGCTCCCAAAGATATCAGCGACTGAGGTTCGAGGCGCAAAAGTCAAATCACGTCATCTCGAATCCCATTCTGATAGTCCTAAACCTCAGAAAAAACTTAAAGAATCCAGTGATGCTTCTACTTTCAATGCTTTGGAATTTTGGGGGGAAAAAATGGCTCACAATGGTTCTGGCCTCAGAAACATGGTGTCATCGTTACTCCCCCACACCAGCCATTTCCTCTCACTCAAGTTGAACTTATTCTAGTGTTTATACAGCACATGGGTTAGATGGTCCTATACCCCTGATGGAACTTGTCAAACTGCTTATGACTTCCTAAGGCTTCAAAACTGACATTGCCAACTTTATCTCAGCCCACAATGACATTGTAACTTGTACAAACTGGAAATTTGACTCCTGGGCACAGCAGGAATTTCACAACTCTTCCTCATTTCATCAATATCTAAGATCACTACTACACAATAGAGTTGTCTACATGAAGACAGAGTAGAGTATTAAGTAGACAACAGAGTTGTCTACATACATCATCTTGCAAGTGGGCAAGACATTCATCTAGCCATGGACGTAGCAACTCTTAATTGCAGACTTGGTAAATATAGGAGCTGCCGAACTACACAGTCATCTCACATTATTACGACGACCTCCTACTTTTGATGTCAACAGTGTGTAGCCAATGAAAGATGGCACGTGTCGTGAGCTGGCTTGAAGGGTATATAAGGTGTGCAGTAGGCATTCTGAAAACATATCACTCATTGCTGTCATGGAAAAAGGAGCGATTTATGAGATTTGCAAAAAGGGATGATAATCGGCTTTCGGGCCAAGGGTGGCAGTATTTCTGAAACAGCACAGTTTGTGAACTGTTTGCCTGCTGCTGTGGTTAAAGTGTATCGTGATTGGAGAAATGGCACCATTGCGAATAAGCGATGTGGAAACTGCGGAGCACCACGTGTCATAGATGTGAGAGGTAAACGTTGGCTGCAAAGGTGCACGAGGGCTGACTGACACACTACAGTGGAGCAACTCACTGGCTGAATGAATCAGGGGGAAGTGTGTCTAAAACGACAGTTCAGGGAGCCCTGCTGCGTTTGGGGCTCCGATGCAGACGGATGGTCACTGCAATTATGTTAATGAAGGTGCATTGGCAGAAAAAGCTTACATTTGCACGGCAGTATCGGAATTGGACCTCTGCTGACTGGCAAAGGATTGCCTTCTCTGATGAGTCACGCTTTCTGCTTCATCAAATGGATGGACGTTGGTGTATAAGGCGAGAAAACATTGGAGAACAAACACTCTTCAACCATTGCTGGAAGAACACAAGCTGGTGGGGGCAGATTTATGGTCTGAGGAATGTTTTCGTGACATTCCCTGGGTCCACTCATACCTGTAGAAGGCACTATGGATGGACATGTTAATTAACACAGTAATCGGACATCGCCGAATTGGCTGTGATTACTGTTTCACACGTGAATTAAATCACATCAGAAAACTTGAAAATTTCATCGCCGTGGAGCGGAAATCGAACCCGCACTCCCAATTTCCATTCGAGCGCACTATCCGTTACACCACCCATGACGACGAATTCTCAAGTTTCTGTGTGTTAAGAGCATCGGAATATTCTCCAACCGCGTTCAGATTCATGCAGATTCTGCTGCCATCTAGCCTCCCATCCTCCCATCTCTAAATATATTGAACAGCCATAGTGACATTACATAACTTTGTTTGACACCTGCACCAATACAAAAGTATTTCAGTAAAATATCACTCACATGCATGTAAGCTCTACTGCCAACATACACAGCTTTCACACATTCAAGCAAATTCTCAGTTATATCATACTCATTCACGACCTTCCACAGAAGCAACCTGTTTAGTCAGGATTTCTCAAAATCTACAGAGGCAGCAAAAACTTTCTTACTAACAGACAGATATTTTTCGATCATCATATGTGATGCAACAATTTGGTCAGCCCTAACTAGGAATAAAGCCACTCTGTACATCCCACACATCATACTTTATCAATAATGACCAGTTTGAACACTTTCCCTAACACCCACGGAGACCAATATAGCACGATAAATTTTACATTCAGTCTAACCACCTTTTCATTTATACAAAGTAACAATGAGAGCATCCTTCCAATTCTTGGAGGCAACTCATGACTCTCAGCACAACAGACAAGTTTTAAGTAAACAACCAATGACAATCACCATCACATCTAAACACCTCAGTCAGTATGCCACTTACTTCAGGGCCTTGCCATTTTGAAATGATTTTATAGCTTTACAAACTTCTTTTGAGATTCCTACTATGCTTGCTTTTGTGTGGGTGGCCTCATCTGCTTCTACCTCAGAATCACCATTGCTTTCTTTTCTTCTCTTCTCAATAGTGTATTCACCCCATCTTTCGCTTAATGCATTAGGCTCCCATATCATTTCTGCAATCCCATTCTTCCCACAACTAAAAACTTCTATTTCTCATACTCTTTTGATATCTTGTGTAGTTCTAGAAAGATTTCATAACTTTCCAAAAAGTCAATTCACACCTTTCCACCTCATCTTTCCCCTTACTCAGCACAAATCAACTTTTCTGCTTCATGCTTTTTATGCAGTGACATTCTTTGTCAGTAACTGCACTTACTTGCAACCTACGGGATATATATATATATATATATACACTATCTACCAACAAGTAATTGGACCCCCCCTGCAATCGACGATATCTGCGATCTTGATACACGTCACGGCTGCTGTCGTTAAATATCGTGTAGGAAACAACAACACAACCAGTCGCATGCAAGATGCCACGCAGTTCGGAGCTCTCTGATTTCGAGAAAGGTGTAATCGTCAGGCATCACAGAAATGGCCGATCCATACGTGACATATCCAGCAAGTTGAAGTACCCAAAATCGACAGTGGCCTACGTGATTGGCAAGTGGAAGATGAGAGGTGACTGTCGGAATGTGCCCAGACCCGGAAGACCCACAAAACTGGGAGTTAGAGACCGACGGGTGCTGGCCAGAGAAATTCGGAAGAACCACACCAAATCGATGATGGGCCACATCCACGAGGAGTTTCAACAGGCATCCTGGGGTGTTCTTTCGATGAATACCATCCGTAAGGAAGCCCATCTGCTCACTTATCATGGACGTGCTGCCGCCCACAAGCCTTTGATCACCAAGTCCAATAGCGCTGCTCGGCTAACGTGGTGCAAAGAACGTTAACAGTTGAACAGTGGAAACAGGTTCTCTGGAGTGACGAATCAAGGTTCACACTCTACTGTTCGGATGGCAGGGTCTGGGTTTGGCGTCTGCCTGCAGAACGCCTCCTGCAGGAATGTATTGTGCCAACTGTGAAGTTCGGCGGCGGTGGAATTATGCTATGGGGGTGTTTCTCCTGGTATGGCATGGGACCTTTGGTCGTAATTCCTGGTAGACTCAACGCCGAGACCTACTGCACCATTTTGGATGACCACGAGCTTCCTTACGTTGTGGCAGTTGTACGGGGTGGACCCATGTTACTTTCAGGATGACAATGCCACCTGTCATGTTGCGAGGTCTACCATGGCTTGGTATGGTGACAATGGGGTTAATCGAATGGACTGGCCTGCGCAGAGCCTGGACCTTAACCCTATCGAGCACCTCTGGGACGAGTTGGAGTGTCGACTAAAGGGATTCCCCCACCGTCTGAAATCGGTGAAGGAACTGACCTGTCTTCTCCAAGCCGAGTGGAAGAAAATGCAGCTAGCCATCGTACAACGCCTGTTTGAGAGTATGTCCCAGAGGGTCGCAGCTGTAATCGCCGCTGGTGGAGGCTCCACCAACTATTGAAAGTGAATAAACTTCGTTTTCCTTTGCTATCACAGGTGACCAATTACTTGTTGGTAGATAGTGTATATATATACTTAAGAGCAGAGCCGAAAACATAAGAAAAAACTCGAGAATTTAA
Organism: Macrothele yani; assembly: GCA_039090855.1. Taxonomy (NCBI): domain Eukaryota; kingdom Metazoa; phylum Arthropoda; class Arachnida; order Araneae; family Macrothelidae; genus Macrothele; species Macrothele yani. Next base: position 75,752,977 of record CM076993.1, on the reverse strand, counting down.
ACTGAAAGATGTAAAATAACCTGAAGATCAAAACGCGCAATGCAGCAGTTATGAAAATTCAGAACTCACATTCTATTAAGAAGAGACTGAAGCAAAAATATTTTTGACTCATACCAAGTACAACATAGAAAAAGTTATATATTGACCGGTGTGAGTAAAAAGAGCATAAAATAATAGAAAAACAGAATGTAGAAAGTGTCGAGAATACCGAGCCTTGGCTTTATCAAGGACCAGCAAAACTCTGCATTTTCTCACTTCCACAAAGACCTATTTGGAAATGGGTTTCTGCAAAGCCATAGATGCAAGTAATAAGCCCACCAAAACATTTAAAAAAATATATATATGTCATAACCTCCACAGAGTTGTATGACGTAGCTTTAGTCAACATTTTAGCATGCATCTATAACTTTCCTGGCCCAACCCATGCTCTTCATCTGCTACTAATAAACAGAAAGAAGATGATTGTAGAAAACTCAAGTTGTAAGAGTGACTTAATGAATCAAAAGTAATTTTCAGCAATGACATATTGCCTAGTTACCTAAGAGAGAATTTAAACCTATATAGCAATACTAAAGTACTACAAATTCTTAAACTTTGCAATAAAAAAAGGAAATAATAATTTTTTTCTAAAGCACAGATTCCTGAAAGAAAATTGGATTACAAAACCCCCTACCCACAACTTCTGAAAACACAAAAACGAAAATAAAATAAAGACAATAATAAACTAAAGAAATGCTTTGTGAAGGTTATATGACATAAACAATTAGTTGCAATATGTACAAAGTATTTCAGAAGTGCTTAAGTGCATAATTAAGTAGTTATTAAGATCTTAACGACATTGAAACCACATCGTTGACTACAAGAACAAAAAAAACAAACAAAAAAAAAACAAAAACGGCCAGCTGCTTAGCCTAAGTGCCCCAAAAAACGCGCAAAGTTACAGAGAAAAGAGAGTTAAAAAAAAAAAAAGCATCACATTTAAGGCTATACTCAAGTACCACATATATTTTCAACAGTGATAACACGGTTATTATACCACATCCACTGCTTTTCCACATTTCTCTTGCATGCATTCAACTGATTCAGTTGTTTACTGAGCATTTCAAAGTAACATGATGTTTTTCAGTAAGTCTTTAAACCTTTCTTTTCTTTTCTTTTTTTTTTAACCACAGGCATCTTCCTATTCCCCTTTCTCCAACCAATATTCAGCTATATTAGTGACATTACAACTCATTTACAAATGACAGTTTTTACACAAGAAGCTATGAGGTAATATATTATAAAAAAATTCTATACTTAACATGATTTAAAAAATAGTTAATTTTGATTGATGTTTCCTTTTAAGTTAAAACAATGCATTTTCTAGACTATTGAGAGGCTGCGTTGTTTTCTCATCAGTATTATGGCTACAAGTGAAGTCCCTAACGACCATAAATGAGTGGTAGGCAATGCACGTAACTAACAAACAAATTAAGAAGGTAGTGTTGAACATGCTAAGTTACGTATAAAAGTTTAATGCAAATATATTTCAGCCATTTATTTTGGCCTTCATCAGTGCGACTACGATTGGTTTACGTTGCCAGATTGGAAAGGTAAGTTTTGTAATGGTAACTTTGGGTGATGTGATGCAATGAGGGATTTCCAGATGTAAGAAACGAAAATGGGGAGCTCAGAGTTGCAATTTTTGGTAAATAAAATTTCCAAACTTTCTCTAAACCTCGGAGCATACCGATTTTGGAAGGGAGCCAACTTTTTAGCATTGGACCAAAGTGGACTAGCGGAAGTGTCAGCCATGGTAAGAAGAGATAGGCAGATGAAGGTTTTCCAAATTTCACATCACATTTGTGTTCCTGAAGTCTAGAGAGAATTTTCCGGAATGAACTTCCTATGTACATGGTTAATCCAACGTTAGTCTTGCTCGGAATTTTATACACTCCAGGCGAAGAAAGCGGAGGTCTTGGGTCTCTGTCATTACGGAGTATAAGAGAAATTGAAGGGGAAGAACGAATGGCAAGTCTATATCCTTCTCTTTTGAAGATAATGATGAGTTTGTAGGCAGAAGGTTCGTCGTAAGGGATTGAGCCAGCAAACGATAGTTCCTTTTTTGGTGAAACAGGTTGAAGAGCAACAACTGGTTTTTTCTTAGCATTTTGAATTAATTTAGAAACCAGGAGAGGGAGAAAGCCATGTTGAGTAGCGATCAAGTGGATATTTGCTAATTTATTTGTTAAAATGAAATGCAAAAATACCAATACTGAATTATTAAAGTGTTTTACTTACCCATCTATATTTTTAAGAGTTAATTTCCTTGCTAACATTAAGATTTAATAAAAGTGGATACCATTTCCTATTTTCCTCGCACAGTATCCCATTTATTAAATCAACTTTTAAATTAATTGATAATATTTAGTAGCGACAAATGTACTCTTTCAAGAATGTGGATGGGGAGGGGGTGGGTCATCATTTTGTACTGTGCCTAGGGCCAATTCTGTGTAAATCGGGCCCTGATCCCGGCCGAGCGTCGTGCATTCTTTCTTCCACTTAGCTTTCAAACAAGATTCCTCCTCCTCCTCGGGGAAAAAAAAAAAAAAAAAGGAAAAAGATAAAGAGCTGTGTAACAAACTTTGTTCAGGCTTTAGGGTGACGTAATCCCAACCCACGCCATGGTTTCCTTCCACTCAGCTTTCAAACAAGCAAAACAAATGCTTCCACCTGGGGGGGGGGGGGGGGAGATACAGAAAGAAAGAAAGAAAAGAAATGAAGAGCTGCGTCACGAGCTGAGTTCAGAGGCTTCCAGCCGACATAATCCTGGCCGGGCGCCGTGCATTCCAAGGTTGTCCTTGATGCATTCTTTCCACTTAGCTTTCAAACAAGCAAAACAAATTCCTCCTCCTCGGGAAGAAAAAAACAAAAAGAAATAAAGAGCTGCGTCACGAACTTTGTTCAGAGGCTTTTTCATTGATCAATTACAAAACTAGTAAAACTTTCTTAATAACAGCGAAAATCTGAATTTCCGCAATTTTTCATTAGTCACCTGTAATCCCGGGGGAAATCTGCAATGGTTGGCATTTCTGGACGCCTATGACACTTTCGCCCGCCAGTGGGAGAGAAGGTTTGTAATGTAAATGTTCAATCACATGTGAACAGAACTCTTTCTCGTTGATCTCTTGGCAGCTGCGTACGATGGCTCAGGGCACCGCCCAGTCTCTCAACTGATTTTACCTCCCAGCAAATAAATAAAAGAAATAGCAATGGAAAGGATGGAGGTGAACTGAAACAGTGGAGTGTTCCCCTGAAAAAACCGGTTACGAACAAACTGTGATGTTTGAAGTGACGTCACCCGCAGCTATCTCATTGGCTGAGCAGCAGTGTCAGCCCGGAGTTGCCGGTCAGCCACACAGCAGCAGAAAAATTACGACCGAAATATCGCCACCTACCCAACGAATATCTTTCTCTCTTTTGCGCCGATCCCCCCCCCAATATCAACAATCACAAACTTTTGTCAAAAGCCTGAGATCGCAAATGACAAGTTTAGTGGATTTCTGTTGTTGTTTTTTTAAAGTGAAATCCACGGATGACTGTAACGCTGCCTTGCATCGACGCACAAGGAAAAAGATTTCACAGGAAGTCTGAAATCTTTTTCTTCTGAGTTGATCCAAGGCGGTGGTTGATGGAATTTTGATCATCGTAATGGCTAATTATTTGTGAAAGTTGGGAGAATTTGACATTCATTCAGAGGGTGGGGAGAAGAGCTGAATATCGGCCTAAATCGGGAGAATTGGCACATGTGCTTCAGTCATAATGATAAGAATATATTTTGCTTGGAAGACAGTGGCTTATTTAATCATCACAATGAAACTTGTTTTAGGTGTTCGTAACACTTTTGTCTGAACTTCCGACATGTTTGGTTGGGTATAAATATATTGTATCAGTGATTAAAACAACTGTCACAAAAAATGTATACGTTTTTTACATATTGGACTAATCCATAGAAGTATTGAAAAATGGGGGAACTATTTCACCATAGTGGCCTCTGTTACTCACATTTGAATTAGTTGTTAAACATAGCCACTAGAGGATGTGACATATATGCACTGGATATAATGAAAGAAGATATCTTTAAGGCAAAATTCATAACGTACTCATTTTCGAATCGAACCCTGATGTGTATTACAGTTGTTGTCATTAATGTGCCTGTAGACCTGCAGTATTTGCGTGCTTATTCTTGATTGGTGGATTAATCAAGAATATCATACAAATGCTACAGGTCTACACATCAAGAATAATAAAAATATGGATATATAAATAAAAAAAAATAAAAAAATATTGATTCAAAAATGTAACAGTAGTAATTCAACTGCATTGCTACTATTACAACTACTGTAATTTCAGGTAAATAAGCCGCACCGGCATATACGCTGCTGCCATAAAAAAAGGGGGCGTAATGAAAAAAAAAAATCACCAGAAACGCTGCACCTCCGTATACGTTGCACCTTCGCAGTAAGGTGGGGAGTACCACCGCGGAATCTTGAAAACATTACGTAGATAAAAATATAGCACCTGATCTTTCAAATAAAAAATAAAAATATCAGTTAAACAAGATTCAATCTTAAGTATAACACTCACTGTACTACCTAATTTATAAAAATTTACTCGAAGAATTCATAAGGCTCTTAAACCAATTATAAAACATTTATACCTCAAGAATTTAAAAAATACACACACAACATTCTGAAAATATATGGTACACATATTTTTTCAATCAAATCCATCAAAATCGGAAACTTCCCTGTCCGAATGAAAAAGTTTTAAAAGTTCATCATCTAAAAAAATTTTGGGGCCGTCCGCATCACTTTCGCTGTCTACTGGCATTTCACCACAGTTTTTAGAAATAACGTTTGCTTCAGTGAAGCCCGAAATAATCGTCGAAGTTCTGATGTTTTTCCAGGATTCGGAAAAAAACTTTTTTTGATTGGAGATTTAACGACCACCGTGTGAGCAACTCAATGGGCTATAAGCAGTCGCCCGTCCCTAATTTAGGGTCACTGGTTCCACGGAAGGGAGAGAACCAGTGCCGTAAGACAAACACAACATCCATGCCTCACCGGGATTCAAAATCGGACCCCGTTCGGACGAATGATCAGAGGCCATTGCTTAGACCACTATGCCACCGGGGCGGCCCATATTTATTTACCATTAGCTTAAAACTAGAAGTATAACTTCTGTGTTGCGTCATTTTACTTTCCGTGATAATGTAGAACTACGCGAACTCGAGAAAAGGTGATTCGGCGAACTGAAGGCAACAAACGCACACATCACTGACAAATTTTGCACGTGCTGTCTTTGTGTTAGCCTCGGAGCGAAGCTGATGACATCATGAGTTCAAAGAGAGTTTTTGCTCGGAGCATGAAACAAGGGCGATTCCTGCGAAGTTTCCCTCTACCACGGATTTTTTCCGAGTTTTATCGGAGTCACCTCTTTCTTACCTGTCCGACCTCAATCCTATAACCTATTATTGTAATTTCTTGTTTTAAGAGGGGGTGGGGGGTGGAATTTATTGCATGTGGCCGTAACATCGTTATTCTATTCCCTCTCTATTGAGATATCTTCCCACAGGAAAAAGAATGGAACAAGCCTAAACAACATTTTTTGTTACATAATTTCGCTCTGCCAAAAAAAAAAATAAAAGCTGTATAACGCAGCGCGAGGCCGAAAATTTAATTTTGAACTCGTACATGCCGTGGCTTATCCACCCAAAATTACGGTATATCTTCAGTATTCTGAATAACAACTATTTTACTCTTTTTTATTGTTGGTACATGTTTCCTGTTAAAAACTAAAATTTCTGGCATATAAATGCCATATTCATTATTTCCATGCACCCAATTTCTCAGAAAACTCGGAATCTGCAGAACTGGAGATTCCTGGTTTATTGTTACTGACATATTGGAATGGTGGTCACTACGAAGTATTGAATGACCCAACTTAGGAAATCTGATTTTTGTTCAGATTCTTATACTGCAGCTGCCCTGGGCAGTGTAGTGGTTAGCACACTCGGACAGAGATCAGATATCAGCTAGAGGTCCACTCCAGGAAGATGAAATTTTCTGGTTTCCGAGCAGCCATCTACACATGGCATTTATTTACAGCCACCTCAGTAATATACTCATATGCCTTTCATATATTTGCAAATATTTATTATTCATTAATCTTTGAGAAAAGAAAACTTTTTGCAGTTTTTAAAATTCTTCACACATCAGCATGCATTTCTTTTACTTACCAGGTGAATTTTGAAATTTTCTGACTTCTTGCATGGCATCTTCATAAAGGGAGCGAATTCTGCTCATCTCTGCTTCCCTTTCTTCTACACTTTTTTTTAATTTGTTGTTTCCAGTCTGCATTTCTTCAATGATGGATTTTTGGCTTTCTATAGATGCATGAGCTTGATTTAACCCTGATGTAAGTTCATGCACCTTTGATTTCATCATTTCATAATTTTCCAACTTCAAGGGAAGAAAATGAGGAAAAACAGAGAGTAAAACTTATGTTAAACTTAATGCACACTTCATTAATATAATATATAAACTCACATTAATTTTGCAGCAAAAAAACATACCGAGAATGTCATATATTCATACAGCATTGCAAATGTCAAATGCCATCTAGCTGCTTAATTATTCATGTGCTATTTAGACAATCTATATTTTGAGGTTACTCACCTTTATTCCCTAAATCTTCTAGAAAGTTTTAGTCTCTACACATTTCCAACACATATTTTTCTTATTTACATTGTTGTTCAAGGCCGCAAAAAAACAAAAAAAAAAAAACCCCATCTTTTTCAACTCACGCAAACTTCATTCCCTTCCCTTCTTTTCCCTATGACCAAATTCAGATTCAAAATAATCCACCACAAATATACACAATTGAACTCCCTAAAACACTTTAATCTAATTAAAACTTCAATCAATAAAAACCTATATTACACATTTCCTAAAACGTCAAAGTTAAAAAGCTGTAACCCAAAATTATTTACAATTGCACATCAGTGCCCAATCAAAATAAACCCAAATACCTGACACAACCACTATACTCAACAATCACAGACCTCTGACCCCTCAGAAACAAGCATAACATCCAAGCATTTTCAACCTCTGCCCAGGCCATTCTCAAGGAGCGGACGCAACAGATGTACCACCCATCACCATCCACAAAACGTAGCGAATGTTCCAGTGCTTGCGCGGCATCGTCTCATTTCCCATTCTCCGCCGTTCAGGCGCAGTGGCACCATCTATCAGATGACCCAGTAGCCTTCTTTTCCTTTCGTACTTATAAATATCTGTTCGATTTATTTAATTCTTGAAACTAATCATCTTATATCTAACATATTTTGTTTTCCTCTTTTTTATATATGCTCATAAATGTAACAGTATTAACACTTGAATAAAAAGAGCTTTTACGCACACGTCAATTATACAATACAGAAAGGATCGATTGAAATATATTACAGATGTCGCAAAAAATTATGGATATCCCAGTAAAAAAATAAAAAAATGGATTAAGGAAGTGCAGAACAATTGCAGGGTTCCCAATAGCGTGCGCAGACGCGTGTTTTGCACAAAGAAGTTTGAATTCGCGCAACAAAAATAAAGTGATGCCCGAAATGGGCGCGCTCGGATAGATTTCAATCATGAGCTATTGGCATGGAAAATCTACGAAGGCGATGCCGTTTCAAATCACGTTCGCTGATTTCATGAAGTCATGGTACAATCCTATTTTACAGTCACGTGTGCTGATTTCATGACGTCTCGGTACAATCCCAGTATTTCCCTTCCGGTCGTATATAGACAAATTACGGGATAATCTGCGTAGAGTACGACGAGACAAAAGCCCACGCGCTGCTAAGGTAGTTATTCTCGTTTTTAGTAGCCCACGTGTTGCTGAGTCAGTTAGGTTTATAGTCCTCGTGTTGCTAAGTTATTCACTTTTGTAGATTTATGTTTCATAGCTGCCAAGTGTCCCGGTTTACCCGGATTTGGAAATATTTTCTGGGAATCCGATTTTTCTATAAAGAATCCAGTTTTGGGATTTTCTTTTTTCTTTTATTTATTTATCATGTATGGTTTTTTTCCCCTCATTAATCTTGTCAGCCATCATTTTTCTCCAGCGTCAACGCTGGCTGTGGGAATCCGCAACGAATGGAAACAAAATAAAAAAATGTTCGTTTGTTAATCCATGACATTTCGAGCGCCAAGCTCGTGTGCCCCCCAAAGGCTTGGAAAGTTGAAGTACTGGCTTATGACTTCACATCCACTGTGCTCGCAGCCAACGAGCGCACGGCACTTGTGCGGAACTTCGTGGGAGTGGAATGGAAAGCTGTTTGTTTGCTAACGCTCAAGTTGAACGCCGATTCCATAATTTGATGTTTCAAACGAAAAAAGTTGTGTTGCAAGTTATTATTTCAGTTCACAACCCCAGAATGGGGCCGTTTTTAAGAAATACTCCGAAGAATTTGACTTGTAAAACCATCACGAAGGGTCAGTTTCATGCATATTGCACTTTCTGAGGTGCCAACCATTACGGTTTCGGCCACATGATTACCGAATTACGGACAGGTTGGAAGAATTGCAGATTTCAATGTATTTCGTCAAAGTTCTGAATTTTGTGTCCTTTTTTGTTAAAATCACGGTTTAAACTGTGAGCGCATTTTGTGAATATATTTATAGTTTTTTTCGCACAAATGCGAAAACTATTAATTGGTCCCATTTCTAAGTAAGCGCCTTTGAAATTCAGATATTGGATACATCGGCAAAGTCAATATCGGACGGATATGGGGTGAAGAACGGCCAGAGGATATTGGATGCATTGGCAAAGCTGATATCGGGTGAAAAATGGCAAGGCGATATTACATAATATGTCGGAAAGCCGATATTGGTGTAATGACGTCCGCATACCTGCCAAATATTCCGGATTTCCCCGAAAGTTTTATGGAGTTTCGGGTAGTTTTACGGTCGGAAGATAGTTTCTTCCGGATTTTCCCCAAAATGGCTCGTGATTTTTTTTTTAACTGATGGAAATTGATGTCGTTGTTATTGTCGCTTAGTGTAAACTCCTGCTTTTGTTTTATTATGATCTCATAGCGATTGAACCTTATGTCATCTCATGTTTCTAGCTGGGAGCGATCGCACACACCCTCTCTCGCCAATCTTTTCAAACCTGCTCTCCCTCATGGAATAGCTGCGCTAATTGCGCCAAAGTGCGAAATTGTTTTTAATTCTGCGCCATGCAGAGTTCGCCAAATTGCGTAATTACGCGTATAGTATGCATCAAAAAGTGTGTTTACACATTGAAATTTTACCAACGCGTAAATATATGCATCGGGACGGTATTTCGTCTTTCAAAAACGGAAGTAAATGAAATAAACATTTCCATAATCGCAATTTCTTTTTCCTGCGATGTTGCCTCCGTCCAGTATTGTTATACATCAATTTATTCCAAAAATATTTGTATTTCAGTTGGAAAATGGAGGAAAAATTTCCGAAAACGGAAATTCGAAGGCGTAAAAATTTCCCTGTAATTTTCAGGCATGAGCGTGCAACAGCTTCGAGAAATTTCTCCTTTTCCGTCATAATTGGAGTTTTCCTTGAGATCGATGCATAACTGAACAGAAATTTTGGGGCAATTGGTAGTGGAGGAGAATGTTTTTCGCTGGAAACTTTCGAAAACGGAAGTTAGACGCAGTGAAGATTTCTCCCATAATCGTAATTTTATTTTTCACGCGATGTTTCCTCTGCCTAGTATTGTTGTTAAATATAATTTTATTTTATAAATATTTGTATTTCAACTTGAAAATGGAGGGAAACTGTCCGAAAACAGAAATTGGACGTAGCAAAAATGTCTCCCGTAATTGTATCCCCCCCCCCCCCCAACGAAGTTCTGAACATGTATCCTGTATTCTTAAATATTCCCCTACCCCCAAAAATAAGGTTTGCATTTCAGCTTGACAAAGAGAGGGGGAGGGGGATAAAGGTTTTTCCCCGTAATCGTAATTCTTTTTCCTGAAAACGAAAGTGACGAAGCTGAAAATTTGTAAGAATTGATGCATGGTGTTCAAAAGTATTCATATTCTCAAGGTTACACTATTCATCCTTTATCTAAAATGCGCTATTGTGCATTCATGATGGATAAAATTGTCATCCAAGGGCATTACAAAAAAAAAAAAAAAAAAAGTCATTGTCTTGTCATTGCTTAAATGAAATCAAGTTATTTCTAAAATTGCATCATTCAATTTAAAAAAAAAAAATTCAAAACCTTGAAAATCATCACAATTTCTGAACTCCATCTATGAGTGACTGATAAAGAAAAATAATTGAATACAAGTATCATCAAACATACTGCTAGCACATCCCATACATTACCGCTCTCCCCTAACAATAGATAATTATAAATTAACAGTTCTGGTACTGTCTCAAATCTTCTTGATTTTATAGTAAATCTTGATTTCTGTAAGCAATCTTCTTGATTTAGAAAATGTTTTTCTTTTTTTTTTGGGGGGGGGGCTATTGTGGTAACATACTTTGATAATCATTGCAATTGAGTGAGATGCATGCTGTTCTCTTTGCCATGCCTAAAAACCAGTTCAACACGTGAAAATATTGCCAAACTTGTGTCTGAAGAATTTCAGTATCTTGGTATTCTGTGGATGAACTGTTTTGCCTTATGTGATAAGACTCCTGTTATGGTGGGGAGAAAAATTGGTGACTCTCTGAAAAAAATAGTGTCTCTCACTCTAAAAATGAAACTCATTAACAAGGTTTGTTAATCTTATTTTATACTTAAATACTAATTATTTTGTAAATATTTCTTTATTTGTATTCAATAATTAACTGTAATAAAAAACAGAGAAGCCTATAATATATAATTTTATTATTTATAAAGAGTAAATACGCGCTGCTGAACGCGCGTTGATGTCCCGGTTTTTTATTTTGAAAAGTTGGCAGCTCCGATATTTGTTCTTACTATAACACAATGGAAAAGTTCCTCATTAGAAAGAGGAAGCGTTCTACTGAAGATTCTGCAAGTTCGGCATCGAGTGCTATGATTTTAAACAGTGAAATATTGCCTGAGAAATGTAGTGAGGCTGTTCCTGCTGTACTTCCAACTAAATTAAAAAAAAATCTTAACTTTCAAGAGAAATGGCTCAAAATGTACGACTGGCTTGAAGTCGTACATTTTGAGCCATTACAAAATTCCAGAAGCAAGTAAGGAAACCTCAAAAAATTTTGATAATAGTCAATTACAAGCTCTTAAAGATTTCAGAAAAAATGAAAGTATAGTTGCTGTGAAAACAGACAAAAGTAAGTTGATTACTATTATGGATAAGAAAGATTATCTAGAAAAGATGGAAGAAGAACTAAAAAAACCTATGTATGAAGAAGTAAAAGAAAACCCACTACCAGATTTGATTAAAAAGTCTCTAAGCTTATTTCACTTCAAAAAAAGAAAAACCAGCTTCCAGAAAACTATAAACAATTCTCAAAATTACAGTTCAGATTACCTCAAATATATGGAATAGTCAAACTGCATAAAGAACACCAACCAATTAGACCAATAATAGACTCAAAAAACTCTATTCTTTCAAATCTAAACTATTTTTTAAAGTCACACCTTCAGAATCTTTTAAAAGAGCCACCTAACTTGATTAAAAACTCAATGCAGCTAAAAGAAAAACTAGAACTTCTTCCTAAATTAGATTCTCCTATTATGGGTAGTTTAGATATAGTGTCTATGTATACTCACATTAATATAGATCAACTTATAGACTTTATAGCGGAAGACTTGGCAGACCTAATAGTTTTTCACAACAAGGAAAAAAACATATTAGTAGGAATTTTTGAAATGCTTACTTTCTCTTTGCAGAACAACTACTTTCAATTTGGGAAAACTTTTTTCATTCAAAAATCGGGGCTAGCTATGGGCTCCCCACTCTCCCCACTCTTAGCTAACTATTATGTGGGAAAACTAGAAGAAAAGATACTAGTACAACCCACATACTTCTGCTTATATAGCAGATACATGGATGACATCTTATTTATAATAGATAGCTCAGAAATTGTTCCAGAAAGAATTCTAGACTCATTCAATGAATTAGATGATTCCCTTAAGTTCACTATTGAACTTCAAAAAGAAAGAAGAATAAACTTCTTAGATATTACTATCTATTATGAAGATGAAAAATTCCTCACTAGTTGGTATAAAAAACCAATGAATACTAAAAGACTACTGGATTTCAATTCGTATCATCCAGTTTCTATTAAGAAAAATGTAGCAAGTCAGTTTTTAGAAAAAATTAATAAAATAGTTTCTACTGCAGATAAAAAAGAAGCCCATAAAGAAGAGCTTAAAGTCATACTTGCAGAAAATAACTATCCTAAAGAAGAAATTGAGAAGCTTCTGAATTTTAATGGTAAGAAGAACCCAAAAAAGCAAGAAGTAAAATTCACTAGAAAAATTTCTTATCACAAAGGTTTATTTGAGGCTTTAAAGAGAATTAGTAAAAAATACAATATTAGGCTAGCTCCAAGTTTAGAGAACAAAGTTAAAAATTTTTTTCCCTAAAATAGTTCAAAGAGAAGAAGATATTTTAAAAATGCAAGGAGTAGTTTATGAAGTAAATTGTAGTTGTGGACTATCTTACATAGGTGAAACAGGTCGCAGACTAGAAACTCGTATAGCTGAGCATAAAGCAGCTATAAAAAATTGCTCCAACAAGACTGGATTAGATAGGCATGTTAGAGAAACTGGGCACAGCATGGATTGGAATTCCTTTAAAGTAATCAGTTTCCAAAGCAATTTCAAAAAAGAAAACTGAAAGAAGGAATAGAGATTGAGAAAAACAAAATTCCATCATCAATGACTGCAAAGGATTTTCCTGCCTAACATCTGGCAGGATTTGGTGAAAAATAACCTAAACTGTCAAGGTTAACCGTAACCGTCAAGGTAAACCGTAACCATGATAGTGACAAGCAAAAAGTGACAACAACTAGAGAGCCTGAAGAAGGAGAAGAGTTTTCTCCGAAAATTTGCTATAAATGAAAACATTTCCTAGTAAATTCCCATAAGTTGCTTTAGATTATTAATTCAATTAAACTAGGAAGCCATTTCTCAATATGAGCTTTATTCAAAGAATTAGAACAGAGTATGGGTCAGATACTTGGCAAACAATAAAGAAAGTTCAACATGCTACATTGAAGATGGAAAGATCCATAGCTCAAATCAAGTTCCTGAAAAATTGCAAGGTAAATAACTTTATTCCAAATTCATTTAGACTTAGAAAACCATTTAAAGATTTACTTTCAGCCAACTTCATAAGAAAAATAGAGCAAAAAACGTTAAAAAGAAGTATTGAAGCAAAATATAAAAATGTTGCTTATTATAAAAAAGTAAAAGTAGAAAATGAAAAGAAAATTTCTGGAATCTTAAGGGATGCAGTAAAAGCAGAATTGGATGACTGGCTAAAAATTGGAGTAAGAAACAAAAATAAGAAATTTGTTAAAAAGCTGAACCTTAAAGAAGAAAAATTTTTGAAGAATAACTATTCTAGTAAAAACAAAAAAACTGCAGTTCTTAGTCATGTGAAGGACAACACTGCTACTGGAGTTAGCCAAGAATTATTACAAGTGATAAATAAAGGAAGTAATTTCAATCTATCCAAAGAAAAATAAATCCAGAAAAATTGGTAATTGAATTGGAAAGCATCTGCAGCACTTTAGAAAAAGAGGACCAAATTAAAGCAGACCTCCTCAGAAAAGATTACTACAATAGCCTTACAAAATTCCAGAAGCAAGTAAGGAAACCTCAAAAAAATTTTGATAATAGTCAATTACAAGCTCTTAAAGATTTCAGAAAAAATGAAAGTATAGTTGCTGTGAAAACAGACAAAAGTAAGTTGATTACTATTATGGATAAGAAAGATTATCTAGAAAAGATGGAAGAAGAACTAAAAAAACCTATGTATGAAGAAGTAAAAGAAAACCCACTACCAGATTTGATTAAAAAAGTCTCTAAGCTTATTTCACTTCAAAAAAAGAAAAACCAGCTTCCAGAAAACTATAAACAATTCTCAAAATTACAGTTCAGATTACCTCAAATATATGGAATAGTCAAACTGCATAAAGAACACCAACCAATTAGACCAATAATAGACTCAAAAAACTCTATTCTTTCAAATCTAAACTATTTTTTAAAGTCACACCTTCAGAATCTTTTAAAAGAGCCACCTAACTTGATTAAAAACTCAATGCAGCTAAAAGAAAAACTAGAACTTCTTCCTAAATTAGATTCTCCTATTATGGGTAGTTTAGATATAGTGTCTATGTATACTCACATTAATATAGATCAACTTATAGACTTTATAGCGGAAGACTTGGCAGACCTAATAGTTTTTCACAACAAGGAAAAAAACATATTAGTAGGAATTTTTGAAATGCTTACTTTCTCTTTGCAGAACAACTACTTTCAATTTGGGAAAACTTTTTTCATTCAAAAATCGGGGCTAGCTATGGGCTCCCCACTCTCCCCACTCTTAGCTAACTATTATGTGGGAAAACTAGAAGAAAAGATACTAGTACAACCCACATACTTCTGCTTATATAGCAGATACATGGATGACATCTTATTTATAATAGATAGCTCAGAAATTGTTCCAGAAAGAATTCTAGACTCATTCAATGAATTAGATGATTCCCTTAAGTTCACTATTGAACTTCAAAAGAAAGAAGAATAAACTTCTTAGATATTACTATCTATTATGAAGATGAAAAATTCCTCACTAGTTGGTATAAAAAACCAATGAATACTAAAAGACTACTGGATTTCAATTCGTATCATCCAGTTTCTATTAAGAAAAATGTAGCAAGTCAGTTTTTAGAAAAAATTAATAAAATAGTTTCTACTGCAGATAAAAAAGAAGCCCATAAAGAAGAGCTTAAAGTCATACTTGCAGAAAATAACTATCCTAAAGAAGAAATTGAGAAGCTTCTGAATTTTAATGGTAAGAAGAACCCAAAAAAGCAAGAAGTAAAATTCACTAGAAAAATTTCTTATCACAAAGGTTTATTTGAGGCTTTAAAGAGAATTAGTAAAAAATACAATATTAGGCTAGCTCCAAGTTTAGAGAACAAAGTTAAAAATTTTTTCCCTAAAATAGTTCAAAGAGAAGAAGATATTTTAAAAATGCAAGGAGTAGTTTATGAAGTAAATTGTAGTTGTGGACTATCTTACATAGGTGAAACAGGTCGCAGACTAGAAACTCGTATAGCTGAGCATAAAGCAGCTATAAAAAATTGCTCCAACAAGACTGGATTAGATAGGCATGTTAGAGAAACTGGGCACAGCATGGATTGGAATTCCCTTAAAGTAATCAGTTTCCAAAGCAATTTCCAAAAAGAAAACTGAAAGAAGGAATAGAGATTGAGAAAAACAAAATTCCATCATCAATGACTGCAAAGGATTTTCCCTGCCTAACATCTGGCAGGATTTGGTGAAAAATAACCTAAACTGTCAAGGTTAACCGTAACCGTCAAGGTAAACCGTAACCACGATAGTGACAAGCAAAAAGTGACAACAACTAGAGAGCCTGAAGAAGGAGAAGAGTTTTCTCCGAAAATTTGCTATAAATGAAAACATTTCCTAGTAAATTCCCATAAGTTGCTTTAGATTATTAATACAATTTTTATGTTTTGTTCATTTTGCAAGGCGTCGTCAAAACCAGTGTTATTTGTAAAAGGTAACTTAATGCCATTCATTATTTTATCAATATATAAATGTTCTGTTTTTTCTCATCTGAAGAACTTTTCTAAAATTTGGCTCATGCTTGTAACGATACTGAGAATTTTTTTTTTTTATCCTGTTGTAATTTTTGGGCTAAAAGCAACGGCTCATACAGTGTTAAAGTGATTTTTTGGTTTCGACATTGTAAAGGTCCCTATGTTTATTTTATTATTCATTGTTGTGAAAGGAGCCAAATCGCTCAAACGCTTTTGCGATGGGAAGTAAATATCCTCATCGGTGTCATGCAAATTTGTTTTGAAGTTGTTAGACCCCTTCAAAGATTTTGAAGATTTGAAATGCCTATTGAGTGAATATCCATATACATTTATTCTGCTAAAAAACAGCTATGCTAGTTTTAAATTTGCAGATGTTGCAGAACTTTTCATCAACAGGTATAAAGATGTATATCCAAGCACAGTGTTATATGAAATTGCTTTGGTTGTGCCAATAAGCTCTGCATCAGTAGAGTGTTCTTTAAGCACACAAAATTGAATAAAAGATAAATTTCGCAACAGACTGAAAGAATAAACTTTAAAAAATTTGATTTGAATATCAGCAGCAAATGTAACACTAGAAGGCTTTCCATTTCACAAAATTGCTGAAATATTTAACAACAAAATCAGAAGATATGTATAAAATACACTGCTGGACAATTGCTAAGGACGGATCATAAACGGCTATATAGCGCATAAAAAAGTAAGTGTGGTTGGATGCCAAGTGAAATAAAATAATGCCTGAATGCCAGGACATTACAAGAAAGACAATTTATTGTGCTCTGAAATCCAGAAGGCTTTGGAACGTGTTCAAGGGACAAACAGGCCATTTTGTGCAGAATACGTAAACGTGAAAAAAATGCAATTACCGTCCGCAGGCGTTCTGGCGTAAGATGTCAATACGGGATATGGCCACCATGGAGGGCGATGCAAGATTCCACACGTCGTGTCATGCTTTCCACAACATTATCAAGCAGCTGTTGGGGTAATTTATCCCATTCCTCTGTCAGTGCACGGATGAGGGTGTCCTTGTTTATTGGAGGGCATTGGCGACCAGCAAGACTCCTCCCCAAAGCATCCCACACATTTTCAATGGGATTCAGATCTGGAGAACGTGCTGGCAATACGAGGCGTTGAATATCCTCGCTCTCAAGACACTCCTGGACAGCGACTGTTCGATGACATGTTGCGTTGTCGTCCATGAAAATGAATCTATCACCGACAGCACCACAGAACATGCAAACATGAGGTAGCAGAACATCATTAATGTATCGTTGGCCAGTCACAGTCCCAGTTGGAAGCACATAGAGGGACGTACGGCCATTGATCATGATGCCAGCCCATACCATGACACTACATGTCGGATATCGGTCCCTTTCCTGTATGTTTGCTGGACAATATGCAGTACCACTATCACGCCAGATCAGTTGTCGTCGACAATCAGACGATAGACTGTATCTACTCTCATCTGAGAAGAGGACAGCAGACCAGTCGTTATCAGTCCAATTGCGATGTTGATGGCACCATTGCAAACGGGCGGTACGGTGACGTCTGGACAATGGGATGCACACAACAGGACGGCGGGCGTATAGTCTTCCTTCATGCAAACGTCTGGCGACAGTTTTTCGAGAGATCCGCTTGCCAGTAGCAGTCATAAACTGATTTGCTACCTCCCTAGCTGTGCTGCGCCGGTGTCTTTTTGTTGATAGCACTATGTACCAATCTTCTGCAGGTGTCGTACTGCAAACACGACCTCTCCCGTGACGTTTGCTACACTCTCCATTTGTTTGAAATGATTTCCAAAGCCTTGAAACAACACTGTGGCTGACGTCGAACTCCCTGGCAACATCTGTTATTTTTCGCCCTTCTTCAATCTTGCCAATAATACGGCCACGTGTAAAATCATCTAGGTGATGTCGGGAAGACATACTGAAAATTGCAAGTTCGTCAATTGATTCTTTCCCTTTCAACTTTGCGTTTGAACAACAACGGTCAATACGCGTGAAATCCTTTATATCTCTTATCAGCGCTATGAAGTCACGAACAAGTTCGGCAATCCAAAATTTGCATACGCACAACACGTCT
The DNA here is from genome assembly GCA_039090855.1 of Macrothele yani. Taxonomy (NCBI): domain Eukaryota; kingdom Metazoa; phylum Arthropoda; class Arachnida; order Araneae; family Macrothelidae; genus Macrothele; species Macrothele yani. The sequence continues at coordinate 75,735,071 of CM076993.1, read as the reverse complement.
TACTGTATCCTGCACTTATGCTAATTTCCACATTTTCCTGCCTTTTATTTTAAGGTTGCTATCGTTGCTATTGTCATCCATCCTTAGCAATTGTCCGGCAGTGTATTTATATTATCTTTCTGTTTGTTCGCTCCCCCCCCCATAAATGTAGTATTTTTCTCTTAAGTTTACAATTGTTTCAAATTCACCCCTGATTTTTCAAAAATCACCCCCAGAAAAAAGCCTGGGGGACATTTTCACCTCTGATTCTGGAACCCTGAATTGTATTAATTCTTTAAACATAAGAAGAAATAATAATAAGCAGATTAAATATATTGGATCATTTCCGTACATAAAAGGAATTTCAGCTGAAATTAATAAATTGTGTAATAGATATAATTTACAATTGGGCAATAAAGTACATACCATTAAAAATTTTGTAATCAATACGAAAGAAAACAAGAAGTGCATGAACAGAGCTGGCGTTTACGAAATTCCTATACGCAACAATCCTACAGTATCATATATAGGAAGCATTAAAAATAAACTAAAACATTGTTTACAACAGCATTTACGGAATTGGCAGAAAAACGAAGCAAAAACTACATTGGTCCAGTACTGTATTGAACAAAGGCATCAATACCCAAAGTTTGATGAAATAAAAATTATTAAGAATTGTCGTACGGAAAGGCATTTGAGATTGGCGGAGACAATGTTGATGGAGAAAAAAATAGACACAGGTTATGTAATGTTAATGATCCTAATAGCTTAAACACATATTGGAAGGATTTGATCAGAAAGGAAAGCCGCAGCAGAGAAGAACAGAGGGGGAAAGGCAAGAGGAAAAAAATAAATAAATGATGTAATATAAAAAAAAATGTTAGAATATAAGATGATTAGTTTCAAGAATCAAATAAATCGAACAGATATTTATAAGTACGAAAGGAAAAGAAGGCTATTGGGTCATCTGATAGATGGCGCCACTGCGCCTTAACGGCGGAGAATGGGAAATGAGACGATGCCGCGCTAGCACTGGAACATTCGCTACGTTTTGTGGATGGTGATGGGTGGTACATCTGTTGCGTCCGCTCCTTGAGAATGGCCTGGGCAGAGGTTGAAAAATCTTGGATGTTATGCTTGTTTCTGAGGGGAGAGAGGTCCGTGATTGTTGAGTTATAGTGGTTGTGTCAGGTATTTGGGTATCTTTTAATTGGGCACTGATGTGCAATTGTAAATAATTTTGGGTTACAGCTTTTTAACTTTGACGTTTTAGGAAATGTGTAATATAGGTTTTTATTGATTGAAGTTTTAATTAGATTAAAGTGTTTTAGGGAGTTCAATTGTGTATATTTGTGGTGGATTATTTTGGATCTGAATTTGGTCATAGGGAAAAAAAGGGAAGGGAATGAAGTTTGCGCGAGTTAAAAAAGATGTTTTTTTTTTTTTTGCGGCCTTGAACCACGATGTAAATAAGAAAAATTCATGTTGGAAATGAGTAGCGACGAAAACCTCTTAAAAGTTTAGGGAATAAAGGTGAGTAACCTCGAAATATAGATACTGAGAATGAATAAATAAATCATGTTTGCTTAGAGTATCAGCATGCCCGCCTATCTGTGGACAACCCCATGCTTCTGCACAAACGAAGGGTAGTCAAAAAGTTTATGTTCTAACCTACTTCTAGTGAATATGTCATACTTTTTTTCTACAGGTAGTATGAATTTTTGCATGTCACAGTAATAATTTTTAATCGTTTAATCTTACAGATCCGGTAGGCATGACCTTTTTAGGAAATCTGATATTCGTTGCTGACAATACCTTTTAGGAAATCTGATAGGAGGTTGCTGACAATATGATGCAGTCAGTGGAGGATAAGGCTCATGAATATTCTACAGTGAATTCTGGATGATCATTCACTTCATCAAACATGTGTATGACCTCTTGACGAAAGACAAATAAATTACTGTGTGTGTGTGTGTGTGTGTGTGTGTGTGTGTGTGTGTGTGTGTGAGAGAGAGAGAGAGAGAGAGAGAGAGAGAGAGAGAGCGAGAGAGAGACTTACATAGAAATGCATTTTCTCCGCCAAGAAGTTCTGTGTTGCTCCATCAGCTAACGAACTCATGGCAACAGTTTTTTGGTATGCTGAAGGCACAATCATAACTGGTCAGCACTGTCATTGGTGCATACTATGCCAACCTCATGAACCAACTTCGTTGTGCCATCGAGAAAAGAGGGTGGCAAACAATGGAGATGTGTCTACAATGCAGTGAGTCGAACCGCTTGAACTTTGAAGACCGCCATACATACTGATGGCCTTGAGGTGCCCACCCTATTCTCCAGATCTTGCCCTCAGTGACTTTCATTTGTAGCCCAAGCTGAAGGAAAACAATATATAATACCTATGACTGTGACGTGGTTGAAAAACTAAGATCCCCCACCCCACCACTACCATGGTCAAGGCAATACTAAAAGCATTAGTGGGAGAAGTGCGTTACAGTGGCCAGGGGTAATGTTGAAAAATAAAAAAGGAATCATAATGGTATAGCATTCCTATATGTGTCAGAATATGAACTTTTAAATGACCCTCATATTATCCTGATTTTTTTTTTTTATTATTATTATTTTTGCTTTGGGCAGCCTAAAGTATAAGAACAAAGATACATACCTTTCATTATTTTCTGAGTGTGCAATTTCACCATTAACAAGTGTAAATTTGGATGCTTCTGACAACAAAATATATTTTATTCTGTATAACTGCTTCTAGCAATATGATTTAAAACATCAGTTTTTTCCTTCAGATCCACCCTTTACCATGATGACCCCATTTAATGGGCATTCTACTTTTCTTGCTATCGCTGCTCAAGTCTAATTTGAAAAATTCTTTTTGAGCTTTAGCTTCTATTGTGAGGAATATTTTGTATACATTTTTGACTTTATAATTAACAGTTTTGTTACTACGGAGCATAACGACATGTTTCTACTTGCAAAAGTACACTGCTCTGAAAAAATCGAATGCAAAATCCATTTTGGTTGGATACCTCCCATTATAAAAACCATTTTAAACATATTTTTTGCTTGAAACAATGCCTATTTTTCTTGCTAGGAGGCATTTTGTATGTTCTATTTCTCTCACTTTTTTCTACTTTTAAAAAACTGATCTGAAAATCATATTAGTAATAATAATTTTATGGCAGATACCTTTCATCCCACATAAATTTCTTTTTGCTTCAGATTTTTTTTTGTATTATTTTGTGTGAACTTTTTATGAATGCATTTTAGTTTTCTGGCAGCAACTTAACTGAGTATTTTTATTTGAAATGTTTCGTAAAGGGCGTTTTACCTGTTATACTGACTGCTCTTGGCTGACACCTATTATGCTGTTTTGTTGGTCAATTCTCCATGCCATTACATTCTTTTCATATTCAAACATAAAATGTTAACTGGGCTGTTGGTGTGACAAGTTTCTTCTGTAGACTGTGATGCCAGAAATGTATAGTACTTTTAATGCTTTATAAAGATTCTTGATCTGGTTATATATTTCATTATTTTCTGCAGAACTGTTTCAGTCAAATTTTACTTTATCCTTTTAAATTTTCTACAAGCACATTCAAATGCTAAGTTATTTCTGTGCAACATATGTAAAATTTAATTTTCACAGATTTATTAAATAGCTACTGTATGCACTATTTTACCTGGAATTCTATGACTCTCATTAGCAGACACGCCAACCTTCAAAATCTGAAAATCGGGAGATTTTTACAGCTCATAAAATCATGAGCGCTATTTTTTATCCACTATTTTTTTTTATCGACATTTTCTAGACGTAGGAACAATTTTCCAGAAGTAGTATTATTGGTCTACTAAAAGTTCTAGAAAAAAAGAAACACGAAAAACAACACCACCTACCCATACTGAAATTAATTTTCAGGTGCGTTGATTCCACACGATAATGAAAACGTAAAATGGCCTGTATGTTGTTGTTTTTAAGAATAAAATAGCAGCCAACTGTTTTTCGTTTCTTCTTTAGGTTGTGCGCAAAGACGACAAAATGCATTGTACTACCATCACCTTTCGTTACAAGGTGAGGCCTACTGTAACTACTCCCTTTTGTCGAAATGTGAATTTGCTGCAACTCAACTGTTTATCATCACTTATTGCGTGAGACATTGTTGAGGCGAGGGCTTGAAAGGAAGAGCTTTAAGGAGAAGGCAGGGCAATTCCCATCTGTCAATCAATTACTGACCCTATCCGGCATTCAAGTGTCAGAGAGGGTGACAATTGGACTGAGAGAAATTTTTTTAAAGCAATTTTTTATACAACTGGGTGAAATTTTTGCAGTGAATGAGATGTTACAGCATAAAGTTCAGTTTTAATTTTTGCCAGAATCCATTGAAAACTTTAGAAGTTACACATTAAGTTTTTTTTTTCAATTTTTATTACTATGCATCCATTAACTACTTTTTTTATTTTTTAAATATAACTGCAGGTTTTTCCTTAAAAGCTTTTCTTTCTTTCCAAACCGCAGTTTGAAGAAGCATTTATTTACTATTTTGAAGAAACAAAGAGTTCATTATTACTTTTTTAACTTCTTAAAAATATTTATATCATCATCATCATCATCATTGTCAACCATTATCAATCCACTGCTGGACGAAGGTCTCCCCAAGTTTCCTCCACAACGGTCTGTCTTGTGCCAGTCTCCTCCATGTCACCCCTGCATACTTTCGAATTTCATCCACCCATCTCCCATGTGGTCTTCTTCTGGATCTTTTCCTGTCCCTTGGAATCCAATCTAAAATTTCGGCTGTCCATCGATGATCTGTCCTTCTGGCAGTATGTCCAGCCCATTGCCATTTCAGGGATTTAACTCTGATCATGATGTCTTCCACTCTTGTCATTTTTCGGATCCACGAGTTCCTCTTCTTATCTCTCCTGGTTACACCAAGTATGCACCTCTCCATGCTTCTTTGAGTTGTCTGCAGCCTTTGTATGTCTCTTTTAGTTAAGGTCCACGTCTCTGCACCATACGTAAGCACTGGAAGGATGCATTGATCAAACACTTTTCTTTTAAGACATAATGGCATATTGCTCTTGAAAATTATGCTGTTTCTTCCAAAAGCTCTCCAGGCAAGTTTTGTACGCTGATTAATTTCTTCATCAATGTGACCCTCACTTGATATCTGCTGTCCAAGATAAACGTACGTGTCTGTTATCTCCAGCTTTTCTCCATCAATCGATAAATCTTCATTTCTTGTAAAAGCATTGAACATCACTTTTGTCTTCTGAAAGTTCATTTTTAATCCCACTTCTTTACTCTTGTCAGCAAGTTCCTGGATCATACTCTGCAGCTCTGATGAGGTAGTTGCAAAAATGACTACGTCATCAGCCAAACGAAGGTGGGTTAGATAATCTCCATTTAACTGTATCCCCTTGTTTTCCCAGCTCAGCGACTGAAAAACACCCTCCAATGTGGCATTAAAGAGCTTCGGAGATATGGTGTCACCTTGTCTCACTCCCTTTCCAATTTTTACGTGTGTTGTATTTTCAAACAGCCTAATCTTTGCACTTGCATTTTCATAGATGTTATTAATAATATTAATGTATGCATCTTCAATACCGCAGGTTTTCAGAGCCATTGTAACTGCTGATGGTTTCACCGAATCAAAGGCTTTTTCATAATCGATAAAAGCCATGCACAATGGAAGTTCATATTCCTCGCTCTTTCAATTAGGTCTCTCAGCACGTGGATATGATCTATTGTGCTGTAGCCACTCCTGAATCCAGCTTGTTCTCTCGGTTGAGCCATGTCCAGTGTTACCTTCAAGCGGTGTGAAAGAACTTTAGTGAAGATTTTATAAACTACTGATAGGAGGCTGATAGGTCTGTAGTTTCCGAGATCCTCAATGTCACCTTTCTTATGTAGCAGGATCATTGTAGCGGTGTTCCAATCCTCAGGAATCTTTCCTTCATTAAGGCATCGAGTGAAAATTTGGGCGAGTACTGTTTCAATTTCTCCACTTGCTTCTTGTATGATGTCTACAGTAATTCCATCTTCTCCTGGAGCTTTTCCCCGCTTCATGTTCTTGATTGCATGTGCAACTTCTGCTGGAAGGACTGGAGGAACTCTGGTACTGGTACCTTTCATGATGTCTGGAGTGCATGTATAATCCCTTTCATATAATTTGGAGTAGAAATCTTTCACTCTTGTCAAAATTTCGCCTCTATTTCTTGTTACAGAACCATCTTCTTTTCTCAGTGCCATAATCTGTTTTCTTCCCTTACTGAGATGTCCCTTTGCTATCTTTAGGCTTTGGTTGTTTTCAATTGCTTTCCTCACTAGTTCACAGTTGAATTTTCTTACGTCTTCAGTGATACTTTTTCTTACTGTCTTGCATAGCTCTATATATTCCACTTTGGAAGTCACATCTTCTTTAGTTGTCCTCATCTCTCTTCTTTTTTGCATCAACATTTTCGTTTTTCCTGATAATTTATTTACATGCAACTTGTTCTTATACCCAGCTAATTTTGTTGCTGTTTCCATAAGAGCTTTGGTTACTTTTCTGTTAACTTCAGAGATGTCCACTTCTTCTGATGTTAGGCCTTCTAAAGCAGAGAACCTGTTTTTCAGTTCCAACTTCAAGGTATTATGGTGTTTTTTAAGGTTGGTTATGTCAATAGATTTTGTTTGTCTTATGAGCTTGCCACGTTCAAGTTTAGTGTTGAGGTGCATCTTACATCTCACCAATCTATGGTCACTACCTGTGTTGAACTTGTTTAGCACACTGCAGTCTTCTATGACGAATTTTTTGTTACACATAATAAAATCAATTTCACTTGTCGTCCCATTTGGATGTCTCCAAGTCCATTTCCTGTGTGGCTTTTTCTTGAAGAAGGAGTTCAAGATGAAAAACCCTTCTGCCTCTGCAAACTCAACGAGAGTATTTCCACGCTGGTTTCTGCTGCCGTGACCGAATTTACCTACTGAAGTTTCATTCTGTTGCCGTTGCCCTATTTTTGCATTGAAATCTCCCATAATTATTTTCAAATGCTGCTTACCTTTATTATTTAGAAGACAAATTTCCTCATAAAATTCTTCAATTTCTTCTTCAGGATGACTTGTGGTGGGTGCATAAGTTTGAATAATCTGAGCCTGGTATCTTTTCGAGAGTTGGATAACAAGTCGTGCAGCTCTGTCAGAGAAACTTTCAACTTCTACAACTTTATCCTTCAGTTTGACTACGTCATCAGCAAAACGAAGGTGGGTTAGATGTAGTCATTTTTGCAACTACCCCATCAGAGCTGCAGAGTATGATCCAGGAACTTGCTGACAAGAGTAAAGAAGTGGGATTAAAAATGAACTTTCAGAAGACAAAAGTGATGTTCAATGCTTTTACAAGAAATGAAGATTTATCGATTGATGGAGAAAAACTGGAGATAACAGATACATATGTTTATCTTGGACAGCAGATATCAAGTGAGGGTCACATTGATGAAGAAATTAATCGGCGTACAAAACTTGCCTGGAGAGCTTTTGGAAGAAACAGCATAATTTTCAAGAGCAATATGCCATTATGTCTTAAAAGAAAAGTGTTTGATCAATGCATCCTTCCAGTGCTTACGTATGGTGCAGAGACGTGGACCTTAACTAAAAGAGACATACAAAGGCTGCAAACAACTCAAAGAAGCATGGAGAGGTGCATGCTTGGTATAACCAGGAGAGATAAGAAAAGGAACTCGTGGATCCGAAAATGACGAGAGTGGAAGACATCATGATCAGAGTTAAATCCCTGAAATGGCAATGGGCTGGACATACTGCCAGAAGGACAGACCATAGATGGACAGCCGAAATTTTAGATTGGATTCCAAGGGACAGGAAAAGACCCAGAAAAAGACCACATGGGAGATGGGTGGATGAAATTCGTAAATATGCGGGAGTGACATGGAGGAGACTGGCACAAGACAGACCGTTGTGGAGGAAACTTGGGGAGACCTTCGTCCAGCAGTGGATTGATAATGGTTGACAATGATGATGATGATGATCCTTCAGTTTATTGTTTATTATAAATCCAACACCACTAGTTCTGCCAGTATCTGTCCCACGATAGTAGAAGAGATGTCCACTTTTCAGTTCGATGAGATCTTCTCCTTTTCTCCTTACCTCACTTAGCTCCACGATGTCCCACTTGATCCTTTGTAGTTCCTCTTCCAATTCAAGAAGCCTTGAATCAGAAGATAGGGAGCGTCCATTGTACGTAGCCAAGGTCAGCATCAGATGGCAGCCTAGTCCGGTCCTCCGGGGATTCTTTGCACCCTCTGCCTTCATGTCGCACTGGCCGCTGCCTTGGCCAGGTACATTCCAGCTGCCGGAGACTGAGGGCCAAGATTTAAGTTGTGGAATCATTTTGGAGGGGTTTGGCCATAACTCACCACGCTGGCCAAGCGGGTTGGTGAGTGTGGGATAGAATTTCCTCTAATCCCGATGGTATAGTTATACCGCTATTGGCGGTCGTCAGAGCCCCTTTAGTGGGAACAGGATGCACCACGAGAAGGCGGGGTTGACATTTGTCAAGGAGAGGCTGTGATGTTACGCATCACCTGACCTTACATCCCAAAAATAAAAAAAAATAAAAATTTTTTATATACACACACATATATAAAAATATTTATATACACACACACATATATATACTATATAGCATTTGTCATCGAGACACTTTTTACCTCATTTGCACATCATTACTGCAAACACAATCAATGAAGACAGTGGTATCTGTCACAACAAATGTGCAAGTACCAAGCTTTCTTTTTTCTTTAGGTTGAAGGTTTAACAACCACCATGAGTAACTCATGGGCTATAAGCAGTTGCCCATCTCTAATTTAGGGGCACTGGTTCTAGGAAAGAGGGAGACCCAGTGCCGTAAGACAAATACAACATCCAAGCCTCACTGGGATTCAAACCCGGACCCATCTCGGACGATTGGTCTGAACCCAGCGCTTAAACCACTCTGCCATCGGGACGCCTCAGCGACGTTTGCCAACACAGCTTTCTCTTTGCAGATAGGAGGAGAGGAAAAGTACATAACTGATGACTGTAATGCTGCCTTGCATCGATGCAGAAAGAAAAAGATTTCACAGGCAGTTTGAAATCTTTTTCTTTTGTGTTGATCCAAGGCGGTGATTAATGGAATTTCGACCATCATAATGGCTAATTATTGGTGAAAATTGGGAGAATTTGACATTCATCTACAGGGCAGGAGGAAGGGCTGAAATTCTGGAGAATTGGCATGTCTGCATTAGCTTTTTTAAAAACTTTTCACACATTGCCTCTACATAGACATTTTTTATTCTTCTGGTAGAAAAATCACATCATTTGTTTGAATTTAATTTATTCCCAGACCTTTCTGCTACATATTTTTCCTTCTTTTTTCCCAGAAATATTGGATAACATTATCCTCTTAATTTAGCTTAGTTTATATTATTTAATTATATTTGATTAAAGGAATGTGGATAAATATGTTTCATTTAAGATTAAAATACTTAAAATACTGATAATCCGTATGCCCAAATTGTTCAAAATTTGTGCTGGTAAAAATTTTTGTTTATTTATTTCTCTTCGAGGGAATACACTTTTCTCAACAGTATATATTAGCATAATGTAGGTATTCCTAGCACATCTTGAGTAGCCTACTATTACATCCATTCACATAACATGATAAACCACTTTTGGCCTTTAGAACAGGGAGCAGCAGTTTGCCTTAGCAATGATTCAAATAAGTTTGGCTAACATTCCAGTGAAAACTACTAGGCAATGTACATCGAATAATAAGTTCCAATTCACAAAAACTGGATGGCAGTGGAACCAGATGTCTGGTCTGATGATCTTATTCCACAGACACTTCACAGGGAACTGAGGTGGCCAATGAAGCATGGAAAAACCTCCATCACTGCTCCTTGAACCACTTCAAGACTATGTAGGCATTGTGGCATGCTGCATCGTCCTGCAAGAGATATTTATCCCTTCAAGGGTACAGAGTGACCATGGTTATACCAATCTGATCAGCAACAATCTCTTAAAAAAATCAGAAAAAAAAAAAAAGCAATCTAAGTGAGAGACGGGTTTGCCTTCTCAGGGCGTTCCATGATAACAATGGCACACACAACAGCAACTAGGGCCTCTGTGAATCTTGGAGAGGTGCCAACTAGTTCTGTGTGACATTGGTGAAATGACCCCAACTCACTGGGATTTGTTCCAGAATCCTTAGGTTGAATGACCAACTGGAACCGTCAGTTGTGGGCTAATCCCCCACACTGATGCACTTACCTGATTAAAAAGACACAAAGAAATCAATATCCAGACTCTAGTGTGGGATATGGTGGACCTACCACACTTGAAAAGGATGGTCCACCAGGGTATCGACCTGGAAATGGATAAAGGAAAATCAGAAAGAGATTTCGGCCGAGTGAGTGTTAAGATTGGTGTATGGAACACTGGAGGTATAAATGGCAAGATGAATGAGGTGATTGAGGAGATGAATAAGTATAGATTGGGTGTGATGTGTTTAAGTGAAATCAAAAGAAGGAAATTGGGATAGAAGTGAATGAAACGGGGAGTGTGTGGTCTGGAGTATTGGATAATGTGAGAGGACAGGCTGGTGTACATGTGATTTTCAGTGAAAAGATGAAGAACAACTTGATTCCCAATAGTTGCATAAGTGAGAGAAATCTTTGGATTCATTTGAAAGTAAAACTTCAGAGAATAGTAATTGTTGTAGTGTATGCTCCTTACTTCAGAGAATAGTAATTGTTGTAGTGTCACGAGTGAAACTAAATGTTGGTTGGAGGAAAAGGAATAGGAAGAGGCCCAGGGTAGAAAGAATAAAGGTTGATAGGCTCCTTGAAGATCATCAGCGCTATTCTGACTTACTCAGAGAACGACTGAAGGAACTGAAGTCTTGTGAGAGGTATGTAGAAAAGAAATGGGAATGTTTTAAGAACTGTGTTGTCACTGCTGCTAAATAGGTCTGTGGCACCACATTAGTGGGTAACAATAGAGGTGATGCTTGGTGGAATAGTGAGATTGAAGGGGCAGTACAGAGAAAAAAAGAAGCCTATTTAGGGATGCTGCAAGGTAGAGTTTCTGTGGATGAATATCCCTGTAAGAAGTGTGAAGCTGCTAAGCTGGTTCGCCAGCGTAAGGCAAAAGATAGGAAGGAGAAGGTGGAAAGGCGTGAATTGGCTTTTTGGAAAGATAGGAAGACTTTCTGGAAGTACACGAGAAGCAAGAAAAATAGGGGAAACAAAGTTGTAAGTTGTGTGAAAAATAAGATCTGGGAAATGATATGGGAGCCCAATGAGTTAAGTGAAAGATGGGGTGAATACTTCTGCGAGTTATTAGATCAGCAAAACAAAGATGATTCTGAGACAGATGCAAATGATGTCACAGTGAAGGATGGAAGCGCAGGAGAGATCTCAAGAGCAGAAGTGTGTAAAGCTCCAAAATCTCTTCAGAATGGTAAGGCTCCAGGGAGTTGATGGTATAACTGCTGAGAGTTTGAAAAATGGTGGTGACTCTGTAATTAACTGGTTAACTGAAATTTGCCGGTTGTGCTGGGAGTTAGGAATGGTCCCTCGGGATTGGAAGGATGCTATTATTGTTCCCTTGTATAAGGGAAAAGGTGATCAGACTGAATGCAAGAACTATCGTGTTATTAGCCTACTAAGTGTGCCAGGGAAAGTGTTTGGTAAGGTTGTTATTGAAAATGTACGAGGTCTTACATTAGAGAAAGTGTGGGATGTTCAGAGTGGTTTTATGCCCGGTAAACGCTGCACTAAACAAATTTTGCAGTACGCGTGATGATTGAAAAATATCTGGCTGTTGGGAAGAAAGTTTTTGCTGCCTTCATAGATTTAGAGAAAGCTTATGACCGAGTAAATAGGACACTTTTGTGGAAGGTTTTGAATGAATATGGTGCTACTGGGAATCTACTTAATAGTGTAAAAGCCATGTATGCTGGTAGTAGAGCTTGTGTACGAGTGAATGGTGTTTTATCAAAATCGTTTTTTATTAGTGCTGGAGTCAGACAAGGTTGTGTAATGTCACCGTGGCTGTTTAATATATTTATGGATGCGTGATGCCAAAATAGATAATACTGGTTTATATCTTGGTGACATCCATGTGTGTAGATTGCTGTATGCTGATGACACTGTCCTGTTGGCAGAGAGCAAAAGTGAGTTGCAGAGTATGTTGTCTAGGATGTACGAAGTTTCCATGAAATTCAAACTGAGTATACATAAGAGGAAAACCAAAGTTATGGATTTTGAGAGAGGAACTGGTAGTACTGAATGTAATATATGTCTAAATGGCACAGTGATTGACCAGGTGAGTGATTTTGTGTATTTAGGAAGCATGTTTGACAGAGAGAACAAATTGGATGGTGAAATTAGTAGGCTAGTGAATTCTTCATTGAAAGTCATGGCTGCTCTGGGAGGTTTTCACAGGAATGATAAGTTATCTAGAGAGTCCCACATGGCTGTGTATGAAAGTGTAATTGTTCCTACTCTGATGTATGGTAGTGAAACCTGGGTACTACAGAAGAAACATTGAAGTTGTTTGTGTGCTGGAGAAATGTGTTACTTACGGGAGGGGGTTGTGGCAAGACATGGTCTGATTGTGTGAAGAATGAAGATGTGTTGCAGTTCTGTGATGTGAAGCAAAATGTTGTGAGCAAGGTGGAGACTAATAAGCTTCGGTGGTTTGGCCATGTTGAAAGAATAAGTGACGAGATGCTTACTAAGAAAATCTTTTTAGCCCAAGTGGCAGGAAGGAAAGGCAGAGGAAGGCCAAGGAAGACATGGGTGGATGAGATTCAAAAGTGTCTGCATGAGAAAAAGATTATGAGTATGAAGTATAAAAGATCTTGTGTACGGCATGTAATGAATAACAGTGAAGCCGGAGTTGTTTTCCAAGATAACTGTAAAGGGATACGTTTGATACGACAACAGTAAGTACAAATATCTGGCAGTTTGTATTTCTTTTTGGAGCTAACCTCTGAATCTCAGAGAACAGCTAAGTGATATGTATGTATGTATGTATGTATGTATGTATGTATGTATGTATGTATGTATGTATGTATGTATGTATGTATGTATGTGTGTGTGTATGTATGTATGTGTGTATGTATGTGTGTATGTATGTGTGTATGTATGTATGTATGTGTGTATGTATGTATGTATGTATGTATGTATGTATGTATGTATGTATGTATGTATGTATGTATGTATGTATGTATGTATGTATGTATGCTACTTGTGACTCGGAACCTTCTGATAGGAAGATTTCTGGAATGAGCTGAAAGCTGTTTTGAGCCAGTTTGATGCTAAAGAGAAAGTTAAAATAGCAGGGGATTTCAATGTAAGAGCAGGCGTGCAGAATGCAATTTCTGACAATGTTCTGGGTACGTTTAATGATCCTTGTGTGAATGATAATGGTGAAAGATTAATTGAACTCTGCATTGAGAATGGTTTGTGTGTATCTAATACGTTTTTTAACGACAAGGTATATCCACCCATATACTTGAGAAAATCGTACTCTTGGTCAAAAGAGTGTGATAGATTTTGTTGTCTATGATCAGTGTCTGAAACACTTAGTTGTTGACACTTGTGTGATGAGAGGTGCGGATGTTGGTTCTGATCATTACTTGGAGTGTCACGAGTGAAACTGAATGTTGGTTGGAGGAAAAGGAATAGGAAGAGGCTCAGTAGTGAAAGAATAAAGGATGAAAGGTTCCCTGAAAATCATCAGCGTTATTCTGACCTACTCAGAGAATGATTGAAGGAGTTGAAGTCTTGTGATAGGGATGTAAAAAAAGAAATGGGAATGTTTTAAGAACTGTGTTTTCACTGCTGCTGCAGAGGTCTGTGGCACCACAATAATGGGTAACAATAGAGGTGATACTTGGTGGAATAACGAGATTGCAGAGGCAGTAAAGAGAAAGAAGAAAGCCTATTTGGGGATGTCGCTAGGTAGTGTTTCTGTGGATGAATATCGCTGTAAGAAGCGTGAAGCAGCCAAGCTGGTTCGCCAGAGTAAGGCAAAATATAGGAAAGGGAAGGTGGAAAGGCATGAATTTTGTTTTTGGAAAGACAGGAGGACTTTCTGGAAGTATATGAGACTCAGGAAAAATAGGGGAAACAAAGTTGTAAGCCAAACAGAAGTCATCACTCTTTCCACATTCCCAATCCACAATGTTCCTAATCCACATCAACTGTGTTTATTAAAGCTGTGTGAAGAATGGGATCAGGAAAATGATTTGGGAACCCAATGAGCTAAGTGAAAGATGGGGTGAATACTTCTGTGAGTTATTAGATCAGGAAAGCAAAAATAATTCAGAGGCAGAAGTGGATGATGTCACAGTGAAAGATGGAAGTACAGGAAGGATCTCAAGAGAAGAGATGCGTAAAGCTCTAAAATCTCTCCAGAACAGTAAGGCTCCAGGAGTTGATGGCATAACTGCAGAGATGTTGAAATATAGTGGTGACTGTAATTGACAGGTTGACTGAAATTTGTCAATTGTGCTAGGAGTTAGGAACAGTCGCTTGAGATTGGAAGGATGCTATTATTGTCCCCTTGTACAATGGAAAAGGTGATCAGACTGACTGCAAGAACTATCGTGGTATTAGCCTACTGAGTGTGCCAGGGAAAGTGTTCGGTAAGGTCGTTATTGAAAAAGTGCGGGGTCTTACATTAGAGGAAGTATCGGATGTTCAGAGTGGTTTTATGCCTGGTAAAGGCTGCACTAACCAAATTTTTGCATTATGCATGATGATTGCAAAGTATCTGGCTGTTGGTAAGAAATATCTGGCTGTTGGTAAGAAAGTTTTTGCTGCCTTCTCAGATTTAGAAAAAGCTTACGACCGAGTAAATAGGACACTATTGTGGAAGGTTTTGAATGAATATGGTGTTACTGGGAATCTACTGAATAGTGTAAAAGCCATGTATGCTGGCAGTAGAGTTTTTATATGAGTGAATGGTGTCTTATCAAAATGGTTTTCTATTAGTGCTTGAGTCAGAAAAGGTTGTGTAATGTCACCATGGCTGTTTAATATATTTATGGATGCGTGCATGCATGATGCCAAAATAGATAATACTGGTTTATGTCTTGGTGATATTCGTGTGTGCAGATTGCCGATGACACTGTCCTATTGGCAGAAAGCAAAAGTGAATTACAGGGTATGTTGTCCCAGATGTACGAAGTTCGCATGAAATTCAAACTGAGTATAAATAAGGGAAAGACCAAAGTTATGGTTTTTGAGAGAGAAACTGGTAGTACTGAATGTAATATAAGTCTAAATGGCACAGTGATTGACCAGGTGAATGAGTTTGTGTATTTAGGAAGCATGTTTGATAAGAACAAATAGGATGGTGAAATTAGTAGTCGAGTGAATTCTTCATTGAAAGTCATAGCGGCTTTGGGAAGTGTTAACAGGAATGATGGGTTCTCAAGAGAGTCCTGCATGTCTGTGTATGAGATTGTAATTGTTCCTACTCTGATGTATTGCAGTGAAACCTGGGTACTTCAGAAGAAACCTGGGAATTGTTTGTGTGCTGGAAAAATGTGTTACTTACAAGGGTTTGTGGCAAGACATGTTCTGATTGTGTGGATAATGAAGATGTGCTGCAGTTGTGTAATGTGAAGCAAAATGTTGTTAGCAAGGTGGAAACTAATATACATTGGTGGTTTGGCCATGTTGGAAGAATGAGTGATGAGATACAAAAAATCTTTTTAGCCCAAGTGGCAGGAAGGAAAGGTAGAGGAAGGCTAAGGAAATCATGGGAGGATCAGATTCAGGAGTGTCTGCATGAGAAAAAGATTATGAGTATGAAGTATAGAAGGTCTTGCATACGGCGTGTGATGGATGTCAGTGAAGCCCAAGTTGTATGTCAAGATCACTGTAAATGGAGAGGTTTGATACAGCAACAGTAAGGAAAAATTATCTGGTAGTTTGTATTTCTTTGTAGAGCTAACCTCTGAATTTCAAAAAATAGCTTAGTGATATGTATGTATGTAGAAAAAAAAGTGATTTTCTGAACTGAAGTTGCTTCTTTTATTCAAACTTTTTGTTTACTTGGAGACATTTTCGGCCTTTTGTTCACTGCCAAGGCCCATTCTCAATGCTTTGAAATTATTCAGTTCTAAAATTTTGTTGACACTGAATTATGTTGCCTTGAATTAACTGCATTATTCAGTGTCAACAAATTTTATGAACAGAATTTCAAAGCATTGAGAACAGGTCTTGGAAGTTAACAAAAGACTAGAAATGCTTTCAAAAAAAAAAAAAAAAAAAAAACTTCTTAAACTGAATATAATGTTAATTTCTATGTAAAGCCAAAAGTAAGTTTTTTCTTTTTTTAAAAAATAGTTTTAAAATAGGCATGGGCATTCAAGTGTGGATCATCTCAAATAAAGGGGTCTAAGACTTTCCTGAAAAGATGGCCCATATCATTCACTACACTGCCTCTGCTAGCCTGAAGAGCCATAACCATGAATCTGTGTTCTCACACCTCCAAATATCATTCTTCCATCACATCAGTGCAGTTAAAAATGTGATTCATCAGACGACATTACCTTAACACAACCATTTATGATTTACTTTTGGTGCTCCCATGTCCGCAGAGACAGTTCTTCTGGTGTACTTCACAAGCAATGTTCTACAGACTGGACTTATTGCTGTTGTGAGACACACTTACAATATACGATGCACTGAATGATGGGATTCAATTTGCCATTATTTCTGATTCAAATCTTTGGTTATTTGACTATGTTGAGTGTCTGTTGATTTACATAAATCTGAACCTCCCATGCCCTTAGACATTGACTAGCAGTTTCCAACAGCAAGCCTGACACTCACTATGTGTTTTGCTGCATCAACACTTACTGCAGCTACTTTTCCACATTCCACATGTGCAGCAGTTTCTGCCGATACTGTCACCACTCCCTCCATGCATCCACTACCACCCCACACTCAAAGAAAGTTAAGTCATTTCCCTTCTTTATTAGACCTTCAGTTATGTATTCTACACCACTACTGGAAATGTTCCAGTTCACTTGCTTATGTGGCCATAGTGACATATCATCCTATTTGTACAAAATGATCTACAGGTTCTAATAAGTCACCAACTCTATGTATCTCTAACAAAACACTATCACCTGGAATAGATACCATAAAAATTACTGGCCAGATGAAATATTATCAGTCAATGAAGTTTACTGATTTAGAAATTAGCAATAATCTCCATTAATCTTTATCCCCTTGTTTTCCCAGCTCAGCGACTGAAAGACATCCTCCATTGGGGCATTAAAGAGCTTCGGAGATATGGTGTCACCTTGTCTCACCCCCTTTCCAATTTTTATGTGTGTTGTATTTTCAAACAGCCGAATCTTTGCACTTGCATTTTCATAGATGTTATTAATAATATTAATGTATGCATCTTCAATACCGCAGGATTTCAGAGCCGTTGTAACTGCTGATGGTTTCACCGAATCAAAGGCTTTTTCATAATCGATAAAAGCCAGGCACAATGGAAGTTCATATTCCCTCGCTCTTTCAATTAGTTCTCTCAGTATGTGCATATGATCTATTGTGCTGTAGCCACTCCTGAATCCAGCTTGTTCTCTCGGTTGAGCCATGTCCAGTGTTACCTTCAAGCGGTGTGAAAGAACTTTAGTGAAGATTTTATAAACCACTGATAGGAGGCTGATAGGTCTGTAGTTCCCGAGATCCTCAATGTCACCTTTTTTATGTAGCAGGATCATCGTAGCATTGTTCCAATCCTCAGGAATCTTTCCTTCATTAAGGCATCGAGTGAAAATTTGGGCGAGTACTGTTTCGATTTCTCCACTTGCTTCTTGTATGATGTCTAGAGTAATTCCATCTTTACCTGGAGCTTTCCCCCGCTTCATGTTCTTGATTGCATGTGCAACTTCTGCTGGAAGGACTGGAGGAACTCTGGTACTGGTACCTTTCATGATGTCTGGAGTGCATGTATCATCCCTTTCATATAATTTGGAGTAGAAATCTTTCACTCTTGTCAAAATTTCGCGCCTCTATTTCTTGTTACAGAACCATCTTCTTTTCTCAGTGCCATAATCTGTTTTCTTCCCTTACTGAGATGTCCCTTTGCTATCTTTAGGCTTTGGTTGTTTTCAATTGCTTTCCTCACTAGTTCACAGTTGAATTTTCTTACGTCTTCAGTGATACTTTTTCTTACTGTCTTGCATAGCTCTATATATTCCACTTTGGAAGTCACATCTTCTTTAGTTGTCCTCATCTCTCTTCTTTTTTGCATCAACATTTTGGTTTTTCCTGATAATTTGTTCACATGCAACTTGTTCTTAGACCCAGCAAATTTTGTTACTGTTTCCATAAGAGCGTTGGTTACTTTTCTGTTAACTTCAGAAATATCCACTTCTTCCGATGTTAGGCCTTCTAAAGCAGAGAACCTGTTCTTCAGTTCAAACTTGAAGGTATTATGGTTTTTTTAAGGTTGGTTATGTCAATAGATTTTGTTTGTCTTATGAGCTTGCCACGTTCAAGTTTAGTGGTGAGGTGCATCTTACATCTCACCAATCTATGGTCACTACCTGTGTTGAACTTGTTTAGCACACTGCAGTCTTCTATGGCGAATTTTTTGTTACACATAATAAAATCAATTTCACTTGGATGTAAGGTCAGGTGATGCGTAACATCACAAACTCTCCTTGACTAATGTCAACCCCGCCTTCTCGTGGTGCATCCTGTTCCCACTAAATGGGCTCTGACGACCGCCAATAGCTGTATAACTATACCATCGGGATTAGAAGAAATGCTATCCCACACTCACCAACCCGCTTGGCCAGCGTGGTGAGTTATGGCCAACCCCTCCAAAATTACTCCACAACTTAAATCTTGGCCCTCAGTCTCCGGCAGCTGGAATATACCTGGCCAAGGCAGCGGCCAGTGCGACATGAAGGCAGAGGGTGCTAAGAATCCCCGGAGGACCGGACTAGGCTGCCATCTGATGCTGACCTTGGCTACTTACAATGGATGCTCCCTATCTTCTGATTCAAGGCTTCTTGAATTGGAAGATGAACTACAAAGGATCAAGTGGGACATCGTCAGGCTAAGTGAGGTAAGGAGAAAAGGAGAAGATCTCATTGAACTGAAAAGTGGACATCTCTTCTACTATCGTGGGACTGATACTGGCAGAACTAGTGGTGTTGGATTTATAATAAACAAGAAACTGAAGGATAAAGTTGTAGAAGTTGAAAATTCCTCTGACAGAGCTGCACGACTCGTTATCCAACTCTCGAGAAGATAATAGGCTCAGACTTATGCACCCACCACAAGTCATCCTGAAGAAGAAATTGAAGAATTTTATGAGGAAATTCGTCATCTAAATAATAAAGGTAAGCAGCACTTAAAGATAATTATGGGAGATTTCAATGCAAGCAAAAATAGGGCAACGGCAACAGAATGAAACTTCAGTAGGTAAATTCGGTCACGGCAACAGAAACCAGCGTGGAAATACTCTTGTTGAGTTTGCAGAGGCAGAAGGGTTTTTCATCTTGAACTCTTTTTTCAAGAAAAAGCCACACAGGAAATAGACATGGAGACATCCAAATGGGACGACAAGTGAAATTGATTTTATTTTGTGTACCAACAAAATCGTCACAGAAGACTGCAGTGTGCTAAACATGTTCAACACAGGTGGTGACAATAGATTGGTGAGATGTAAGATGCACCTCAACACTAAACTTGAACGTAGCAAGCTCATAAGACAAATAAAATCTATTGACATAAGCAACCTTAAAAAACATCATAATACCTTCAAGTTGGAACTGAAGAACAGATTCTCTGCTTTAGAAGGCCTAACATCGGAAGAAGTGGATATTTCTGAAGTTAACAGAAAAGTAACCAAAGCCCTTATGGAAACAGCAACAAAATTTGCTGGGTCTAAGAACAAGTTGCATGTGAACAAATTATCAGGAAAAACCAAAATGTTGATGCAAAAAAGAAGAGAGATGAGGACAACTAAAGAAGATGTGACTTCCAAAGTGGAATATATAGAGCAATGCAAGACAGTAAGAAAAAGTATCACTGAAGACGTAAGGAAAATTCAACTGTGAACTAGTGAGGAAAGCAATTGAAAGCAACCAAAGCCTAAAGATGGCAAAGGGACATCTCAGTAAGGGAAGAAAACAGATTATGGCACTGAGAAAAGAAGATGGTTCTGTACCAAGAAATAGAGGCGAAATTTTGACAAGAGTGAAAGATTTCTACTCCAAATTATATGAAAGGGATGATACATGTACTCCAGAAATCATGAAAGGTACCAGTACTAGAGTTCTTCCAGTCCTCCCAGCAGAAGTTGCACATGCAATCAAGAACATGAAGCAGGGAAAAGCTCCAGGAAAAGATGGAATTACTCTAGACATCATACAAGAAGCAAGTGGAGAAATCGAAACAGTACTCGCCCAAATTTTCACTCGATGCCTTAATGAAGGGAAGATTCCTGAGGATTGGAACAACGCTACAATGATCTTGCTACATAAAAAAGGTGACATTGAGGATCTCAGGAACTACAGACCTATCAGTGGTTTATAAAATCTTCACTAAAGTTCTTTCACACCGCTTAAAAGTGACACTGGGTATGGCTCAACCGAGAGAACAAGCTGGATTCAGGAGTGGCTACAGCACAATAGATCATATCCACGTACTGAGAGAACTAATTGAAAGAGCGAGGGAATGTGAACTTCCATTGTGCATGGCTTTTATCGATTATGAAAAGCCTTTGATTCGGTGAAACCATCAGCAGTTACAATGGCCCTGAAATCCTGTGGTATTGAAGATGTGTACATTAATATTTTTAATAACATCTATGAAAATGCCAGTGCAAAGATTCGGCTGTTTGAAAATACAACACACATAAAAATTGGAAAAGGAGTGAGACAAGGTGACACCATATCTCAGAAGCTCTTTAATGGCACATTGGAAAATGTCTTTCAATCACTGAAATGGGGAATAAAAGGGATAAAGATTAATGAAGATTATCTAACCCACCTTTGTTTTGCTGATGGTGTAATCATTTTTGCAACTTCCCCATCAAAGCTGCAGAGTATGATCTAGGAACTTGCTGGCAAGAGTAAAGAAGTGGGATTAAAAATAAACTTTCAGAAGGCAAAAGTGATGTTCAATGCTTTTACAAGAATTGAAGATTTATCGATGGATGGGGAAAAGCTGGAGATAACAGACACGCACGTTTATCTTGGACAGCAGATATCAAGTGAGGGTCACATTGATGCAGAAATTAATCGGCGTACAAAACTTGCCTGGAGAGCTTTTGGAAGAAACAGCATAATTTTCAAGAGCAATATGCCATTATGTCTTAAAAGAAAAGTGTTTGATCAATGCATCCTTCCAGTGCTTAAGTAAGGTGCAGAGACGTGGACCTTAACTAAAAGAGACATACAAAGGCTGCAGACAACTCAAAGCAGCATGGAGAGGTGCATGCTTGGTGTAACCAGGAGAGATAAGAAGAGGAACTCGTGGATCCGAAAAATGACAAGAGTGGAAGTCATCATGATCAGAGTTAAATTCCTGAAATGGCAATGGGCTGGGCATACTGCCAGAAGGACAGACCATTGATGGACAGTCGAAAATTTAGATTGGATTCCAAGGGATAGGAAAGACCTAGAAGAAGAGCACATGGAAGATGGGTGGATGAAATTCGGAAGTATGCTAGAGTGACATGGAGGAGACTGGCACAAGACAGACCGTTGTGGAGGAAACTTGGGGTGACCTTCGTCCAGCAGTGGATTGATAATGGTTGACAATGATGATGCTGATATATATATATACGAACAATGAAAAAAAGAGGGTTTCTGTAAGCCAAAGTAATGAGAAGAAAATAAAAATGAACCCCGTTTATAAGGCGTATAAATGACGAGAAACAAAGAGATGCTAGCTTTTGCTACCTCTGGGTGGCTTCATCAAGCATCGCAGAATCAACGGGAAAAACACTTCTAAGAATATAAGTAAATTCAAAATAAGCAAGACACTTGCGCGATGTCACGAGTGGTTTGATCCCAGGGCCGGGTGCTCAAGTGGTACATTAAGGACGTAACCAAGAGCCTTCCTTTAATATGGCATCGGCTTCTTGATGTTTCACGTGAACACCCGGCCCTGGGATCAAACCAATCGTGACATCGTGCAAGCATCTTGCTTATTTTGAATTTACTTATATTCTTAGAAGTGTTTTTCTCATTGATTCTGCGATCTTAGCTACTAAATGCCTGATGAAGCTACCCAGAGGTAGCAAAAGCTAGCATATCTTTGTTTCTCATTATTTATACACCTAATAAACGGAGTTCATTTTTATTGTCTTCCCATAACTTTATTAGTTCTATAATTATTTTGCAATATTTATGACAGACTTCTGTTTCGCACGTTTAAAGTTAGCATTAAAAGCTTGACATTTGAGCGTAAATCATTTATTACTACAAAAAAAAAAACTTCTTGAACAAAGCTTAAATAGTAAGAAGATACTCTATTCTTACAATTTAAGCTTTGTTCAATAAGTTTTCTGTAGCAATAATTGATTTATGTCCGAATGTCAAGCTTTTAACAGCAACTTCAAACATGAGAAACAGAAGTCTGTTATAAATATTGCAAAGTATTGATAATTAATAAAGAAACTTGCATGTTTAACTCTTATCACCTTCAGCATGAAGAAACCACAGCATTGTGATCTCTTCCACTCGGCAAAGCAGTGCTGTAGCTCATTTGGTGCCATTCCTTTGAAAAGATTGGTCATTCTCTTCACCAGAGTAAATAACCCAAAATGGGTTCCCTTCAGTAAAGAAAAAAGTCACATGGGACCAAATCTGGTGAGTAGGCATAATTTTTTTCTCAGTTAAAAACTGCTTCACTGAAAGTGCTGATTACACTGGTGATTTGTCCTGGTGAACGATGGATCCATTTTTCTACAATTCTGGCCTCTTTCTTTTGCTCACTCTTTAAAAGTCAACAAAACCTGTTTGTCACAATGTTGGTCCACTGCTGTTTTATTGGGAACCCACTCTACCGAAATTACACCCTTTATGTCATAGAAAACAATCAACGTTCTTTTTGACTTGCGTTGCTGTGTTTTTTTTCATCTCTTTTGATGGTGTTTTCGAATGAATCGACTGCTTTTTCGTTTCAGGGTGGTATTGATAGATCCAGGTTTCACCGTAAGTGATGATATTTTCTAAACGGTTGGGTGCGCCTGAATGTGTTCCAGAATATTAGCACAAATTCTGTTGTGATTTTGTTTTTGTTCAGTATTGAGAAACTGGGGAACCATCTTGGCACAAACCTTTGTCACATTCAGACTTTCATGCAAAATTTGCCCAACATTTTATCAATGTTTACCATTCCTGCTGCAATTTTCAGTCATCAATTATTTCAAACAATTGCATAGATTTTGTCCACACAGTCTTCTGTTTTTGAAGTGCTTAGGTGTCCTAGATGTTTGATGTCTACAATATCCCCTGGGTCTTGTGGAAACACGCACACATCACATGCATTTCTCCCTATACACCTCACTCAACAAACAAAAAGATTCACCAGGTGTTTTCTTTCACCATTAATTTTGCATTTCTCCATTGCTAAATTCTTGAACTCAGCATTTTCCCAATGCACGACAAACAGCGTGTCTCCTTTCCTTGACACGTGTCACTTAACTAATGCAGTGAGTCAGATGAATTTAGCACTCATGGTTACAGGCAGTTCAAGGTCAGTGGCCTCCCATTCACTTTTGTCCAGCACCACAGGCTTTCAATATTTCATAGAGTACCTTACATTTCACATTAAAGAATACAAAGACATTGGCAGTACAGCCTCTCATACTATACACAGAACATGAATCTGTTTTTACATTCAAAATCTAACTGCCTTAACAGTACATAAGCATATCATAAAAGCTTGTGACATCGAACTAAAACTCAATCATTACAACAAGCACGAAGGTGTCGAGACATTTCCCTTCATTGAACCACAATAGAAACATTTTCCATGACACAGTGTCTACAAGAAATAAAATCTGGAAATGGATTTATTTCTACCATGAAAATCACACCTACCTTTGTCTGAAGGCTGTTACTAGAATTTAGTAATTGTACATTCTCCGTTTGTAGTCTTGATAGTTCAAGCTCCAAGTTTTGACATTCTATTAACTGATGCTTCATTCTAGGGAGAGACAGCATTAATTTTTAATTGCGTAATGTACATTCCATACAGGAATTTGCAGCAAATGATGGAAATATAAGACATATTAAAATGCACTTGCCAATTTTTTAAACATATTAAGTCAAAAATTTCAGAATATGTATATGAAAGATGAATCCATACACAAATTTAGCACAACTTCCACACCTGTTCCAACATTTGTCTCATCACTCCAAGCTTTTTAAAGCCTCGGCTACTTGCAAAGCCACAGGCAGATAGTTAATTTCACTTGTCATAACTAGTAAAATATTGTAAATTGTTTTTTCAATGGGGCACAGACTGGGAGCTGGATTACCACATGAAGTGCGATTATGAAGGACCTTCTACACTCAGCAAATGACAGTTGTTTCATCAATCACAACTTGACCACTTGTGGCAGGGATTTTTTTTTTTTTTAAGTACAAATGTTAGTGGGCATGTTTTTTTCTTTTTTTACAAAAGAGAATAGCAACAGTTAAAAATTTCCAAATTTTGAGTGCCACAAAAAATTGAAGTATCTACTTTGTTATTCATTTATACATTTTATATAAGCATTGGAATAATTACAAATTAAGAGTTTTGTTCAAAATATTTATAAACTTAGCTATTTTACAGAACAAAGACCATCAAAAAAGACAAGGCAGTAAGTAAGTAATAAGTAAGGTGCTCATATTTTTATGATCAAATAGCACACATCATAAGCTGATGGTTGGAAGAATAAAATGAAAAGAATAAAGGTTGAAAAGTTTCCTGAAGAGCATTGGCCGAATCAGTTGGAACAGATTGCGTACAAATGTGGGAAAGAAGTGGATGTTTTAAGAACTATGTGATCTCTGTTGCTGAAGAGGTTTGTGGTACTACAACAATGGGAAGCATTAAATATGATGCTTGGTGTAACAGTGAGATAAAAGGGGAAAGGTAGAGTAACTGAGGATGAATATTGCTGCAAAATGCATGAAGCAGCAAAGCTGGTTTGTCACAGCAAGGCTTAACAGTGCTGAAGAAAATGTGGAAAGGAAGAATTGGCTTTTTTTGGGAAGAAATGAACTTATTTTGGAAGTACATAAGATGTAGTAACAACAGGGGAAATAAAGTTCTTGGTTGTGTGAAGAGTAGGGTAGGAGAAATGATATGGGAACCTAATGAGTTAACACAAAATAAAGTGAGTACTTCTGCAAGTTAAAATATGGGGGTGTCCCTGCCAATGACTGGTTAATTGAGATTTGTCAGCTGAGTTAGGAGTTACCTCTTAGGTTTGGAGGGATGTTATCATTGTTCCCTACTATAAGGGGGAGGGGGATGGTGATCAGACTGAATATAAGAACCACCCTGGTAGCCTAACATCAGGGATCATAGCATACTTCTGGAAAATTTTAGGTAGGAATTTTAGGAATTTTTAGAAAAATTTTAGGAAAATTTTAGGAGTGTATTTCAATAAAAACTAGATGTATATTTGTATACATCTAGTAAAACAACTTTGTATACATTGTAAAGAGTTTGCTTCACACCCTTCAACCATATATACTGATAGACTGCGCATGACATCAAAATTTCTGGCTCCAACATAAAATCACATGACAACAGTCAAAAAGATGGGTTACACCTGCTGTGCTTATGGTTGCTCTGACCGATATAGTAAAGAAAGTTCTATGATTTTTCATGGGTAAGAAACGAATTAAATACCTAAGTCGATAAAGTTCAATTACTTAACCAGAAACTTGCAGCTATTGATATAAAAATATAGTAACTTAAGAAAAAAAAATGGAATGCATGTTCCAAATTCTTCGCAAATGTTCATCACATTATAAATCACAAAATGTAAACAACCCGATCATGCATGTATATAGCTCATAAGTAAACTTACCTGAAGAGTTTTCATTATATATGAGGCGCATTCACATAATACACCGAAAACACTGAAGTTCTGCAGCGTAAATTAGTAATCATAACAGCATTTTTACACGAAATTTGGAGTCTGATGACGACGTGCCCAATGTTTGAGCCATGGCGGCTTTGATGCAGCTATTGCCAATGTGCAGTCCATTAGTATATATGGTCGAAGTTAACACCCAAATTTTTTGCATAACGTCCTAATGTCTAAAGTTTAAGTATGATTTACTTCTAATGTTCAGTTCTTATCTTTTCACGTGTTATTATCATATTCAAGTATATTTACCACATTCAAGTTTCACTTTGAACATTAATATGCTGTTGAACCAGAAGCAATTCACGATTTTCACAGTAAAGTTTTCAGGTTTCACATTAAATTATAATATCCTAAAAAGGTAATTGAAAACCAAGAACTATGTACAATTGTTCACTGAATTACTTTTTTCATATTATTGTTTTAACCTTTTCCTGATTAGCCTATCTTTTTCTGCTTCTACCACAACTAATTTACTTTCAGTTTTCTTTATTTCAGCTGAACCTTGTATGATCAAGTTAGAGGCAACTGCTATTTCAACAGTATTTTGTTTTTCTACAGCTTTTCTCATTCTTTCTGTTCCCTCTTGAATTATTGCTAGGGAGGCTTCTTTATCGTTTTTAAGTCTATTTATTTCTGCATCATTTTCTTTTATTTTGTCATCAAACTCAGCTTTTCTTTTTTTCTCTAGCTGCTTTTCCTTATTTTCCCTCTCTTTCTGCTTCCTTTCTTTTACCTTTTTTGATTCTTCTTCCTTCAGCTTATCAACATACTCTTTATAAAATTTATGTGAATCACAAACACTATTTAACAAATTTCTTGTTATGGGAACTTTACTTACACATCCATAGTGTTTAATGGCCCCTTTAACTATTCTTAATGATGTTATAGTTGAGTCTTTTAAGTTAGCCTTGTCCTTCCTTAACAGAGCAGTGTTAACCGAAAATCCCCTTTCTGCATCAGCATTACCATGAGGTAAAACTAAAATTGACTTTATGAGTTTAGCAAGATTTGAGTATTTTTCTTTTCCGCTAGAGTCTTTAATACTAAATATATTACGCCAGTAATGATCAATCCGCACTGGAATATGCCCTTCCTCTGAAAATTTCACTAGTTCATCTAGAGTTGGCTTATCGCAATTTAAAAGTTTCCACTCTTCTCTTACTCTATCAATTTGTTCCTCAGAAAGATGCAAAACACTTGAAATTCTGGTTATTTCCGAAAGTCCTTCAGTGACTGAAAGTTGAGTTGACTCTTTCTTTGGTTCTTTTACCTTTAAAACTTCTATGTCTCTTAGCTTTTGATTGCAGAATGGCAAATTTGACTTTAAATATTTTGTGGTTGCAATTAGTGATGATCTTACATCTAAGAGAAATAATTTCTGCCTGGTCTCCTGAACATTCCTGAGGAGATTTTTGCCTTCATACCAACTTCTAACTGCCCTAGTTTTTTCCATGAATTTTTGTTTTCAAAATCTACATTCTTTAGGTCTTCTCCAAATTTCCCTGCTATAACATCATCTTGGATAAACTGAGCCATAACATTCCTCATTAAAGTATTTAAATCAGAATATAACTGGTGTATTTTTGGTTCTTCACTCTGATAACATAATGAAAACTTTTCAAAATTTTGGTGTGAAAATGAAATTAATGCTAAATAGCAAGGAGTAAGCTCATTTTTCAGGAAACAGTGAATTCTTTTATACCTTGCCGAATTGCGCAGTTGTTTTTCAAATATTTTTTGAGATGGCAAGAAGTTTAAAAAATATTCTGTAATATTTAGCCATTGATCCAAGAGCCTCTGGGCTACAGAACCAACGGTTAACCATCTGTTGCTGACATGACGCAAAAGAAATTTGGCAGTGACCAATGTTATATCCTCGACAGATTTATAATCCTCTCGTCTTGCAGCACTACTCTTTAAAAAGTAATGCATATCAGTAGCAAATTCGTCAAAATCTATATTTAAGCTTGTCAAAAAAATTTTAAATGCATTACTAACAACATGCAGGTTGCAAAAACCTAGTTCCAAAGATTTCTGGCCTGTTTCTTGTTTTACAACTTCATTGAATTTGCGTAAAAAGCACTTATTTACATTTGGGCTGTCCATGGATACACAAATAATTCTGTTCAACGAAATATTGAAGGATGATAACACATCAAGAATTTCTTTTAGCAAAATATCTGCTGTTGCATGACCCAGAAAAACGCTTGTTAGGTATCGGCAAGAAACTGAATTTATTTCTGAAGACCAGTACCTGAGATACACATCCAACTGCCATTTCACTTGTGTATTTGTAGTTTCATCAAATGCTATAGTAACCTTCCCTGGGCTACTAGATGCAATGTCTTTTTCAAATCCTCTTCAAAATATTTTGACAATCCATGTGATATCACATAAGCAACTTTTTTTCTTTAAGTTGCATTTTGGCTGCAATAGCAGAATCAGGAAACATTTCTTTGAAAAGTTCAACTGTTTCAGTGCATGAAACAAAAGACATATTGTCCTTAGCAACTTTCATGGCCCATAATGCTTCGGCTTTAGCCAACTGTAAATCATGACTCAGTACTTCACTAATATTTGTTTTGGGCTGAAGATCCCGTCCTCCAAAGGCTTTCAGGATGGACTTATTTTGAAATTTACTTTGAAATTTCTGCAAATGTTTTTTTCCTTTATGATGCGCTTTTACTTGTGAAAAGCCACTATTAGAAATGTTGAAAATTTCTGAACACAATATACACTTAGCAGAAAATATTGTTTCAGTTGCAGAACACCATTCTTTCAACTTCACTCCGTCCAATTCTTTGGCGAGCCACGCATCTTGAAATTTCGTTTTGGATTTAGGCATCTTAAACACTTGTATTACTAACCAGAAAATGAAAGGGAAGTACAAAAACACGTTCCAATATTGCAAAACCAGACAACTTCCAGAAATTTGGCTGCGAGGATGTCAGAAGATATGGAAAAAAAAAAAAAAAAAAGCAGGTCACCACTAGAGAACTGAACCTGCACACAGCACAGAGAACACCATAAAAGACGTAAAACCAGAAACTATCATACGCATCTCACGCAAGTTCAGTCAAAGCGAGTCGGAGCCGAGATATATTGCGCATCGAAGGTCGCTGTCGCCGACGCATGATCGAAGGTCAATGATCACGTGCTCTACTGCCTGCCAAGATAATACTCAGCTACCATCCCATCGTCATTACCGGAGGTTACGGAAGGAGACCACATGTTTCCTTTTTGCTTCCACCCACCTGCGGTTTACAATAACAAAACATCAGCAGAAAGAGGAGGTTCCACAAGGCATGTACAAAAATAAAGTACGATCTTCTGCGTGCCACGGAGTTCGTCTGCAAAGCGCAAACCAGGGGTGAAAATGACCCCTCCCCTTTTCCCTTAGATCTCTTGTTACTCTCGAAAACTGTTCGAAGGCAAAAAATGGAACGCCCGCCCCGAAGCAAGTGCATCTCGATGGCGTCATTTTTCCCTCCCTTCAGCAGCACAGCATATAGGCTGTGTTTCTACAAAAACAGGTCTTTTTACCTTACCGTAATGGTAAATTTATTGGCGTTAATAACGGTTGTGTTTTTAATAAAAATAAGCTTACGAAAATTTTAGGATGAATAGCAAATTTTAGGTCTAATTTTAGGAATTTAAGGAGGGTCACAAAATATTAGGAATTTTAGGAATTTTAGGAGGAATGCGATCCCTGTAACATGTATCCAGAGAAAGTGTTTGAAAGAGTCATTAGAATAGATAAGGTACTACGCCTTACATCAGAAGTGAGGGATGTACACACACACAGTAGTTTCATGCCTTCTTAAGGGTCCAACTGACCAAATTTTTTCATTACAGTATGAATCATGATTGAAAAGTATATGTCTGTTGGTAGATTTGAAAAAAACCTTATGACTGACTGAACAGGATGATTCTGTAGAAGGTCCCTTGAGTACTTATGGTATAAATGGGAATCTGCTTGAATGTGTGAAAATTATGTATGCTGGCAGTGAATGGTGTTTTATTGAATTTATTTTCTATTGATACAGAAGTAGACAAAGTAGAGCAGTGTCACACATGGCTGTTTAATGTGTTTATGGTTGCATGCATGCACGATGCAAAAATAGACCATACTGGTTTATGGCTTTGTAATTCCCATGAATACAGGTTTGTACCCCTTCCTGGAAGCATGTAATGCCCATTCACCCAGGATATTGTTTCTAGTTGACCCATATCATATTGGGATGTGATTGTGTTGCACCAATTATTCTGTAAAAGGTGACACACCTGTTGTTCACTTCTGGAATACACTTTCCACTGCCCTTAACAGTCGTGTAGCTGGCCTGTTGTTTCACCACTTTGGCACCAACTCCTGGTACATTTGAATCATGAGGGCCCTCCAACAACCCATAAATTTTGCTGTTTCCAATTTTGCAAGCGCCGATATATCCTTGGTTGGCTTTCAACTGAGCCACCAATCTTTCATGTACACCCCTTTAGCCCACAGGCTACGCCATCCTCCTTGTTATGCCATTTACTCCGAATGTAACTCACTTAGAGAGAGAGAGAGAGAGAGAGAGAGAGAGAGAGAGAGAGAGAGAGAGAGAGTGTGAGTGTGTGTGTGTGTGTGTGTGTTATTTATTCAACTGTTGGAGGAAACATCACATTTAAAAATTAGAAAGGGAGTGACACCATATCTCTCAAGCTCTTTAAAACCATATTGCAGAATGTTTTTCAGTCATTGAACTGGGAAATACACGGGGATAAAGATTAATGCAGGTAATTAGTTTAACCCACCTTCATTTTACTGATGACATTGTCATTTTTGCAAGTACCTTCTCCGAACCACAGAGTATAGTTCAGGAGCTTGCTGACAAGAGTACAGAAGTGGGCTTAAAAATAAACTTACAAAAAACAAAATTTATGTATAATGCTTTTACAGGAATAGAAGATTCAGCAAAAATGGAGCAAATCTAGAAGCAACCAATGCCTACATTTACACTGGACACCAGACATCAAAGCAAGGGCCATATCAAAGCAGAAATTGATAGGCATATAAAACTTGAGCATTTGGAAGAAACAGTACAATTTTCAAGAGCAATTTACCATTATGTGTTAAAAGAAAATTGTTTAATCAATATATCCTTCCAGTCTTTACATACAAATCACATATTGTGAACTTTAACTAAATAAGACATTCAGAGGCTATTAACAACTTAATGAATTAGGAAAATGACAAGAGTCGATGACATCATGATCAAGGTAAAATCCCTCAAGTGGTAATGGGCTGCACATGTTGCAAGAACTGACAACTGTTGGACAACTGAAATACAACACTGGATTTCATGGGACTGAAAAAGTCCCAGAAGAAGATCCTTTGGGAAATTCGAAGGCATTTTGGAATGGCACAGAGGAGATTGGCTCAAGACCAGAATTGTATATACATATATACATGGAATTTGAAAACATGTTAAAATGAAATGGAAGAGAATTGCTAAAGATGAAGAGCTGCAGAAGAGATATTCATTCAGCAGTGGATTAAGAATGGTTGACGATATATATAATGATTCCAACTAGATTCACATAACAGCATACATAACTTTCTTCTCTTGTGGAGTTTTTTCTTTTTTGATATGCCAATTTGAGAGAACCACATTCAAATAATTAATTACCTTAACAGAAGAATTGCATTCAAACAGTACCAAACATAACAAAGCAGGAACAGTGATGCTCCAAAACAAGCAAGTTAACTACTTGATGAATCTGAAACAGCACCTCTGTAAGAAGAAAGCAATGTCCCCAGAAACAGACAGCAATAAAGAGTGGCAAGAAGTCTTCCACAGCAGCATGATTAGCAGAAGCCCTCAGTTCACACAAAAGCCAACCTTACTTTCTGTTTTTAATTACAAATGGCCTATTTTGAGATTATCTTCATTTTCCATTAATGTACAAATGTATGAGACACGCACATATGCATGCACACATTCATGCACATGAAGCAAACTAGGATGCCAGACTCATGCACGCATACAAGCTAGGATAAAGCTCATGCTAAAAACTAGGACGCCAGTTTTTAGCATGAGTTTCATTCACAAAAATGAAGAATTTTTATGGGAACTCAAACCTCTAAGGATTTCTGGAATATAGTTACCTCTAAATTGATGTTAAATAACACAACATATGGAGAAAAAGTAACACAACAATGGCATAAATTCGAAGTGCAGGAACTGTTCCTCAGCAACGAGCTGCTGGTAAAAAGAGGGTATCAGAGAGATTCCTCAAAGCTCCTCGTTTCTCCAATCAACAAGTTGATTCCTGCATCTTGTGCCATAGCAGACAATTGAAGTCCAAACATGGAAACACACAAGGGTTGATTCTCAAACAGGAAAGCATGCTGAGGATTGAAAACAGCATAGTATAAGAGATACTCTGGTAGTGATTGCAATATCAAGTAGAACTGAGGCAACAACTGCAGGTAACACAAGTACAGTGGTGGTATTCTGCTTCCACATACAGGCTAGGTATCAGGGATGTACAAAAGGCTTCTTACATCATGATTCATATACTTTTTTCAACCACAGAATTCCAGGACATTTCAAGGACTTTTGGATATTTTTTCCAGAACATACTATCCAAACCTCCTACTTAAAATATGGTGGAAGCATAGGTCTGTTCAATTTGTAACCTACAACAAACAACTCTCTACAGGCTTGAGAAAACTTCATACAGAATGCAGAATGTTGAAAAATAAATTTAGAATCACAGATCAAAAACCCAAATACCAAAACTGTCACTGAAAATGTAAGTAACCAGGTTTAATTTACACAAAATTTTTATATACATTATACTATACTGATTTTGCAAAAAATGTATTCTTCTACTTTGGCTCTAGTTCAATTATTGAAGCAAATTAAAAAATAAATAAACCATAAAATGAGTGCTGAGTATGGAAAGTATTAATCAGTATTGAATGAGTGAAGAAAGAAGAAAAAAAAGTATAAGAAAAAGAAAAACAGCCCTCAATCAATACTGCATTAATCAAAAGCAATATCCTGATTTTGAGAACACTAAGATGTTAATTACATATACCAGAGAAAATGAGTTGAGGGTCTCAGAAAGTGTTAAAATAGAGCTAAAATAAAATAAATAAATAAATAAAAAATAAGAAACAGGATAAAATCTGTAATTTACAAGACCCTACCACCTTGGATACAATTTGGAAATCATTCATAAAAAGTGAAAAATTATTTAAGACAATTTTTTTTTACAAAAAATAATTGAAAAATAAAATTTATTTTGGAAGTATGGGTTTGAAGATTTTTCAACAATAAAAAAAGATATATACACTTTGGCATTTTTGTATTTATAATCGAATGATAAAACTGATCTCTAACAGACGGTAGCACTGTGGAGGATTACATGTTCTGATATTCATAGTGGAGAACGCCACCCCCTTCCTCTTCCTGGTGTGCAACTTCGAATTAAACACGGGCGAGGTGATCCTCGTGTGGAATCTTGAACTGCACTCATGGACAATGAAATTTGCGCACCAAGAAGGAAAAGCATTGGATTGAACTGAAATTTTATGGACGTAATGATACAGATGAATGAAAAAAACAGAGCTGCAGGACAATTACAAAGGGATCTGTGGCATGCAGTTTGATCATCTTCAATAGCGCGTCTCACCGCCTCATGTGGAGATACATGCTGCAATACGGTCAGGCATGGAAGCGAACAGATGCCTGATGTTGTCCTGTGGCAGACTGGCCCACACGTGTTGGACGGTGTGCTCCAAATCCTGGATAGTGTGGCATGGCGGCAGCCGGCATTTCAACTGGTCCCACACATGCTCACTAAGGGACATGTCTGGGGAGCAGGCATTATCCTGTTGATATAGCGCACCTGGAATCCCGGCCAGGAATGGGAGCACATGGGGCCATAGGATCTCATCCACATACCGCTGGCCTGTTAATGATCCACGTACCACTACCAGAGCTGATCGGCTATCGTAGGCTATGGCTCCCCAGACCATAATGCCTGTAGTGGGAGAGGCGTAGCACTCAATAGCGAGGTTGGGATAGTGCCATTGGCCTGGGGACCTCCACACCCAAATACAATGATCATCTGTCTCCAAAACCAAGTGGCAGTCATTGCTAAACAAACACACGGCGCCAGTCTGTGGTGTTATACATCACTCTGGCTTGGTACCACTGCACAGGAAGCCCGGCGATGTTCCAGTGTTGATGGCAGTGCTCGTAAGGGGCTGGGATCGCAGATTCGCTTCCACGAGGTATCCGGAAATGGTTCGTGAGCATACAGGAGTCGCTACATCTGCCTGCATAGTGGACTGGGTCCCCGTGGGATCCGTTCGTGCTTGGTGTACGATCAGCCAATCTCCTCTATCGGTGGTATTCCTGGTCCATCTGGAGCTGCTCCGCCGTGTGGCAGTGCCATCATATGTCCACTGCTTCCAACGCAGTCGGACTATATGGTAATGATCCACGTGGCAGGCTATACACGTGGATTGTTCTGACCATATCGTCCAACTGTATTGGGAGCAGTGGACATATGATGCACTGCCACATGACGGAGCAGCTCCACGCCATGGTTTTCAGCCTGATGATCAGGCCTTCCTAAAAGTCCGTAAGTTGCGTAAATCGACGTTTCTGGCGTCTACCCGGCATTCTTGTCACTCAGTACTCTTGCATGGGTCGGTCGGTGCTTTTTGCTTTCATGGGGCATCGACTACACGCCGGTTTATAAGGCTGTCGGTTCATGCTTGCAGAGCCACCACAGGGGTGGGCGGTCATGCACACTTGCACCAAACGTGGATCATTTGTACACCAGCATGCACTCTTGCTATTTGCAAAGTTTCACGGTTGTAGCGTGTTTTCTTCTAGGTGCGCAAATTTCATTCTCTGTGAGTGTACCAGATGCTGCTGCCTTTGGGTTAGCAAAAGCGCTCATAATGATGGTCGAGTGTCAAGGCGAATGATGTCTCCTTACCCGATGAGATGGTGGTTTTGCATGTTTTTAATATCAAGTATTTTTAAAAGTTTGAATCTTTAACATATTGAATTAACCTTTTACATGCCAATGTTCCCATTTTGGGAACATCTGGAAAAATTCATTAAAAAAAAAAAAAAAAAAAAAAAAAAGGAACGAATGCAAAGCCAAAACAACTATTGCACTAGAAAGTTAAGATCCCGGCAAATAGCATATTACCAAGTAAATATAGAATCGAGGCTCTAAAATATTTTTTAAAAATATATGAAAACCAGCATTTTTTTTAATGTTTTCATATTAATTAGTTAAAAAATAGGTAATAGTGTACCAGCCCTTCCCCAAAATTCGGACAAAGGGTATATAAACGTATAATTTTTTCAATGCAAAAATCATTTTTGTATCTTTTTTCTACACTGCTGGACAATTGCTAAGGACGGATCATAAACGGCTTTATAGCGCATAAAAAAGTAAGTGTGGTTGGATGCCAAGTGAAATAAAATAATGTCAGAATGCCAGGACATTACAAGAAAGACAATTTATAGTGCTCTGAAATCCAGAAGGCTTTGGAACATGTTCAAGGGACAAACAGGCCATTTTGTGCAGAATACGTAAACGTGAAAAAAATGCAATTACCGTCCGCAGGCGTTCCGGCGTAAGATGTCAATACGGGATATGGCCACCATGGAAGGGCGATGCAAGATTCCACACGTCGTGTCATGCTTTGCACAACATTATCAAGCAGCTGTTGGGGTAATTTATCCCATTCCTTTGTCAGTGCACGGATGAGGGTGTCCTTGTTTATTGGAGGGCATTGGCGACCAGCAAGACTCCTCCCCAAAGCATCCCACACATTTTCAATGTGATTCAGATCTGGAGAACGTGCTGGCCATACGAGGCGTTGAATATCCTCGCTCTCAAGACACTCCTGGACAGCGACTGTTCGATGACATGTTGCGTTGTCATTCATGAAAATGAATCTATCACCGACAGCACCACAGAACATGCGAACATGAGGTAGCAGAACATCATTAATGTATCGGTGGCCAGTCATAGTACCAGTTGGAAGCACATAGAGGGACGTACGGCCATTGATCATGATGCCAGCCCATACCATGACACTACATGTCGGATATCGGTCCCTTTCCTGTATGTTTGCTGGACAACATGCAGTACCACTATCACACCAGATCAGTTGTCGTCGACAATCAGACGATAGACTGTATCTACTCTCATCTGAGAAGAGGACATCAGACCAGTCATCAGTCCAATTGCGATGTTGATGGCACCATTGCAAACGGGCGGTACGGTGACGTCTGGACAATGGGATGCACACAACAGGATGGCGGGCGTATAGTCTTCCTTCATGCAAACATCTGGCGACAGTTCTTGGGAGATCCACTTGCCAGTAGCAGCCATAAACTGATTTGCTACCTCACTAGCTGTGCTGCGCTGGTGTCTTTTTGTTGATAGCACTATGTACCGATCTTCTGCAGGTGTCGTACTGCGAACACGACCTTCCCTGTGACGTTTGCTACACTCTCCATTTGTTTGAAATGATTTCCAAAGCCTTGAAACAACACTGTGGCTGACGTCGAACTCCCTGGCAACATTTGTTATTTTTCGCCCTACTTCAATCTTGCCAATAATACGGCCACGCGTAAAATCATCTAGGTGATGTCGGGAAGACATACTGAATATTGCAAGTTCGTCAATTGATTCTTTCCCTTTCAACTTTGCGTTTGAACAACAACGGTCAATACGCGTCAAATCCTTTATATCTCTTATCAGCGCTATGACGTCACGAACAAGTTCGGCAATCCAAAATTTGCATACGCACAACACGTCTTACTGTATCCCACACTTATGCTAATTTCCACATTTTCCTGCCTTCCATTTTATGGTTGCTATCGTTGCTATTGTCATCCGTCCTTAGCAATTGTCCGGCAGTGTATGAGATGTGAAAATTCATCAAAGCATGATGTTCCAATTTATGTTCCAATTTGGGAATGTTGGCATGTAAAAACGGTTATGTTTTCACCAAGAAATGGTACTACTTATCAAAAGTGACCTGCCACTGGCAAATCTTTTTTTCTTAGCACATATATTACTTGGGAATTTTTTTTTTTTTTTTTGCTTTCTTATAGTATTTTCTTGTTTCTAAATCTGGCAACAAACAGTAGAAGGATCACTTCGCAACAGCTATTACAGATCTGGCAACAACAAATTGAAATAAATTATAATTTCAGATCGATCTGATTACCCTTGCTTTTTCTGCACAGGTAGATAGTTGCACGAGTATTTATACACGACTTGGCTCATGTGTTGTAGGTTACATAATGCATTCTAAATTCTTTTATGGCAAAACATGTGCATCAATTAGAAGGCTC
The DNA here is from genome assembly GCA_039090855.1 of Macrothele yani. Classification (NCBI taxonomy): domain Eukaryota; kingdom Metazoa; phylum Arthropoda; class Arachnida; order Araneae; family Macrothelidae; genus Macrothele; species Macrothele yani. Next base: position 75,697,493 of record CM076993.1, on the reverse strand, counting down.
AGGCATCATCTTGTTGATGCATTTGAAGATATTGTGTCAACACCAGAAGATGTGCTGTTGGATGTGGTGATATTGCCCCCGGAAACAGGAGAGAATGATTGAGATAGCGACAAGGAGTTTGGCAACTACAATAATCTTGATGCTGTGGATGTGCCTCTAGAAGTTGCAGGAGAACTTGAAGTTCACTTGCATGGAGACATTAGTGATTTGAATTACTAAGAAATTGAAAGAGAGCCACAACAGCGAGTTCTTTCAAAAAATCGAAAAAACATGAAGATGTTGCTTTGGAATCAGCACCTGCAGGACTTTATCATATAGGGACTGAACATGTATTGAAATCAGAATCTGAAATTTTTAGCTTATTTTTTACACCAGAAATCTTATATGACATAATGACTCGTACTATTTTGTACGCTCATCGTGACCAAAATAGTCCTGCATTCCAACTTTCAAAAAAAAAAAAAAAAAAAAAAGAATTATTTCAGTTCATTGGTCTTTTCTTTATCAGTAGATACCATTCACTCCCAGGTGAGAATGACTATTGGTCAACTGCAGAAGACCTTTCTGCTTCCAATATTCAGCAAAATGATGATCAGAGAAACTTTTCGGATGATAAAAAGGTATTTACACTTGGCTGACAATCAAAACCTGCCTTCTAAAGTTGATCCTTTTTACAGCAAACTTTGAGCTCCTCAGCTGCAGCAGTTCGGTGTGTTTCATGAAATGTTGAGCATCAACAAAGCCATGATTTCCTAGCGGCACTAGTTACGTGTCACTGAGCTTTAACTTCTTCTCACTTAGATGCTCTTTTGATTCAATCTTACAAACAAGTTTGGTTAGATGCACGTCACAGTTGCAATATCATTGGATTTCATGGACAACGCCCTGCACCTGCGCATTTCGGGGTTTCTTCTGTGGCATACTACGTTACACTTTTTTTCAATCTGTGTCGGGAGGAACAAAATAACGACGGGACAACAAGTTTCACGTGAAATTCCCCATCATAGGGATTTTCATAGGAAAAATCCCTAAACGTAGGAAATTTTAAAAAATTGATCAAAAACAGGCGATTTTGATTAAAAACCGGGAAACTGGGAGAAAACATTGAAATCTGGGAGCTTCCTGGAAAATCCAGTAGAGTTGGCACCTATGTAGCATGTTCTTGTCAGATATCAATCTCATTTAGTGAAGAAAACATAGGCTAGAAGGAACGGCCATCTTGGAATTGCGGGACGGTTTCTACATGCTGGTGTGACTTCCAACTGCACACAACTGCTATACCATAAACCAAGGTCACTGGAAAAGTAGCACTCAAACAGCTTACATTACATCATCACATTAGACGAAAGAGATGCATCACATCTCCACAGTCCATGGAAGGAAGCTAGAACAAAGTGATACAATAAATCCAAACATTTTGACCAAATTTTTTTTTTCCATTGCAAGGAAAAATTCCAGCAGGTCTGTTCTAGGACCTTCCTAAAAATATGAAAAATCAAGCTTTCCAGGCCTGGAAAAAAGGGAAATCAAATTCTAGGAACTTTTCCAGGATTCCAGAGATGGTGTGAACCCTGGGTCAAGTTAACAAGCCCAGAAAACAAAAGAGAAATATAAAAGGGGAATAAAGGAAATAGAATGAAGAGCTAAATTTTGGTGTTGGCACAAAATCATGACCTAGCAGTCTACAACTGAGGTAGGAATGTGTCAGATTCATCACAAAAAAAAAAAAAAACTACAAAAGGGAAACATCATATGGAAAAGGTAAGCCACTTCCATGGGAATGCCATTTCCTATCAGCTGGATGAACAGCTGTCCCTGCAGGGCAGTGCATGATTTTGTTTTTTCTAGCAGTAGCAAGATTTGCTAGTGGCCTTATTTTTTACTAGCAAATTGCATTATTTACTAGCAAAAGTTTATTAACATTATACAAAAGAAGCATTAACGTGTTTCCCTCCATTAGTCAATCATGATAAATTTTGATTTCACCCCTGTAACTGCCACTTTGTAATGCTGAAAAGATCACAAATATTTAGATATAACTCACCTTTTCATGACTTGACCGATTAATTCTAACAATTTAATTCAAATGAAAACATTTAAAAAAAAGTTGTTTTTTTTATTTAACTTTATTCACAAAATTCAAGAACACTATTCAAAATCTTAAGTTATTTTCCGTATGGTTTATGATCTGGGTTTCGGGTCTTTTCATCATACCACTTTAAAACAGCAGGCCTGGGATCAAACTTATCTTTGGGCTGACCTTCAACTTCAATACTCATGAGAGCATTCAATGTTTGTAAGTTTAAACACTGCCTTTCCAATCACCCTGGATGCTCTTAATGAAACTGAACCTGAATTCCAGGAATGCCAACCTCTTACAGCATTCATGTGTAGTCCAAGCCATAAAAATGCGTAGTTTTGAGCTTTCATGTGTAGACACAAGAAATATTACGAAAAAGTATTTTAAGATGCTTTAAATTTACTACAGACTAGACAGTTATAAAAATAACCAGAAAAAAATCAATATTCAGAACTGTATGTGCGGATTTGAGATTTTGATTTAAACAATTAGCGACTTATACACAAACGAATAACATCAGCATTTTATTTTCATGAAAGAGAAGAGCAGCTTAAAAAGGACCAACAGGCATGTGCCATTTGTCACTCGCATCTGAGACCCACAGGGGGCATTGCATGGGCGAGACTCCCATAATCTATTATGTGGGTTTCGGTAACGTCTTCCCTTTCATTCACGGCAACCTGCTGAGTTACTCCTTACCTAACTAAGAATAAAAATGCAAAAGAAAAAAAAATTCCAAATTTTCAGTTAATAGAGCTGAATTTTTGACAGATGCCATAACTTGGTCTTATAAGATTACCCTGCAAATTTCGCTTGAATCCTTTGGAAACTTTTAAAATTATGCACTTTTCTTTGTTATTATTAAGACGTTCAAAGAAAGAAAGATCAACTTCATGGGAAAGCGCAGATGACCGAGAACTATGAGCTTGCAACATTCATTTCTCTACCCCCTTTTACTCTGAGCCCATTTGCCAATTGCTGTTGTTGTATTGCGTCTTTGTTTAACTGAGGATTAAAATGTGAAAAATTAATTTTCCGAATTTTCATTTTTAAAAGCTCATTTTTTTTTTATAGATGTCCTAACTTGGTCAAACAAAGTTACCCTGAAAATTTCGCCTAAATCTGGTGAAAACTTTTTAAATTACATACACACACAAAAAATATTGGACACTTAGAGAAAGAGGGATTAATAAGAAAATTGCATTTCTAACTCAAAAAGTTTTTAAGTTATCGAAGTGAAATTTTCAGGATCACTTTGTTTTAATAAATGACGGTATCTGTAAACAGTTCTGTACGTTTAACTGAAAATTCGGGAAAAAGATAATCAGCAATTTTGTTTCCCAGTATGTAAAAACATCACACTGCTTGTTGCACTGGGCGGGGATCCCTCACTTCAGTACTTATCTTGAGTCATTCACCTACTACGGACATTACAATGTGCTTTCAACAGCTTAAGCCGGCCGAGTGACGCAACTTCAACAAAACCATTACAAAGAATGCCCGCATGTAAAGCACGATTTCCTTCTTTCTTTCCTTCTGGCCTTTTTTGTTTTTTCCGGATTTTAACAGTTTCGGAGAAAAATGATTGTGCAACCCTTGAATTTTTTAACAATACAGAGCAATTATGAAATAAAATGCAGTAAACATTTTTTTTATTTTATCATATCTACACCAAGATTGGTCATTTTGTCTGAGGTAGGGAGTGGGGTTGTGACATCGCCGAGGATCAGCGTGGAACCTCCAGCCTCGGCGGCAAAGCAGCAGAAGCGCCACCTATCAGCAGTTGCTTTGTTGTAGCAGACGGTGCAGGCCAGATACCGAAGTATAGCTGGCAAAACATTGATGGAGATTCTGCATTGCGCTTTTTGACTATTCTTATATGCAACCTGTTATTGAGTTGTCTGAATACACTAAAGCACTTGGGTCCATGACAAACGCTAAGGGGGTCCTCAAATAACACAAAAATTATGCTAAATAAAGTTAGTGGGGGGAGGGGGGAATGTGGCGTCATAGCAACAAACACGTAGTATTAGGCATATGATCCGTAGTGCGTAATAAAGCTAAAGAAATGCCTAGTTTCTACACCAAATGCGTAGGGGGTGGCATCCCTGGAATTCACATGCAGAAGTAGATAAGGGAAATATACTGGATATTTTTACCAGAGCCAAAATGTTTTTATATAAAGTTCGTACTTTTCAAGAATCAATCGTTTCCAGAAAGCAGTTTTTCCTTCTTGTATGTCAGATTGGTGATTATCTTTAGCATCATTCATCAGTTCAATGAATTCTCCAAGCACATTTTCCAGTTCAACCTTGGCCCGTGTTAAAGGCATTTGAAAATCCTGTCGAGGATTTGGCATCTTGAACCCCGTAATTTTGAAGCGTGTCTGCATCAGCATTGAATGGCCAGTTCGTGACTTCAAAAATTGCTGCACATTTTGCAATGGGATCGTTAATTAGTGTTTCAAAACACAAGTTAATATTGCTGTGAAGTGAATTTATTATGTTTGACTCATCATATGAACACACTGCATCTTCTCTAGCTTTAAATTTATATTTTTAAATTCAGATTGCCCAGTTCCACTGTCTGGTTGGACTCCATTTGTAAAATCCTCCAGGTTTGAGCCATAATTACATTTCACGTCTATTAAGTTTTTTTTTTTTTTTCATACTACTGATACGATTCATTACAGTTTGCAAGTTAACATCATGTTCCTGTAGACATAAAGAAAACCGAGAAAATTCTCCTAAAACATCGCTGAAAAAATATAAATTCAGAAGAAAATTGTATGTTACACAAGACTTGACAATATTCTTAGCAATTTTTTTTCATCTGAAGAAGAGTCAGGAGAACATGCAGTGTTGTCTAAATGAACCACAAAGAAAAGGAAGTAAAACATTTGCTACCTTTTAGATAAAGGAGGCAAATGCGAGCAGTGCCTAATTTGTTATGGTTTACCGTGGGGTAGAGGGGGGGTCTAGAGTGACAAAAATATTTCAGTCTTGGCAATGCCTCCCGGCTTTCACCCAGGAGTGAGTTACAGTTAGGCATTCAACAAGTTTTGGGGAAGGAATGCGCAGCTGTTGATTTTTTCCAGCACAGAGCAGCCGTTGATTTTTTCCCAGCACACCGCCGCCGCAGAATTTCCCCTACGGCGCAGACCTTTATTCCACACGCGCAATGCAGTTGGTGCTTTACATTTCACACTAAAACATTCAAAAATTTTCCACTAGCAACTTTTGTTACAACAACTTTTTATCAATAGCAAAATGCATTTGCTTGCTAGCAATTTGTTACTACCTACCGGTCGAAATCACACCCCGCTGCAGGGTTAAAATTTCATGACAATGAAAAGAAAAGATAATCCGTCAAACGGCCAGCTCAGGCTGTGGGGCACTACTACTCATATAACTGAAGACCACTTATACCCATGTGGGGTGGCAACAACTGGAAAAACATGTAAGAACTAAATTACTGCAGTAATTCAATTTAGAAGTTAGAAATTAAATGATACCTTTCTACTTCAGCTTTATAGTTCTCCAGAAGTACTGAGCTAGATATCTCCTCCGAATTTCTGCAAGAGTTGGATTCCTCAACTCGTTTCTTCAGTTCCTTTATTTCTTTTTCTGGAACACATTCAAATAATATTTCTGCATCAGTGCTACATGACACATTTTCTCTCACTTTTTAATGTTTTTATGAAAATTTTGTGAATATGATGATTTTATTTACTTGCCTGCACCTTTTTTTATGTGTGATCACATATTTTGAAGAATTTATTTTGCACAGTAAAGTTATTGAGAAAACACTGGTATCCTTAAAAATTTCAGTTAATTTCTAAGTTTCTCCATATTTCCAATAGAAAAAAATAATTACTACCAGAAAAAATTAGTGTATTCAAATAGCATGAATATAAATAGCTATATAAATGGTTTTCAACTTTGCTTTAGTTCTGTTCTTTCCGATCCTACTAATGTTTAATTAAAAGATAAGGATTTTCAAAGTTTCAGTTTTCATTTTCCCATGAAATGTTATTTTACTTTGTGTGGTCTTTCCATGCCAACTCAGCAAACGATTGTTACATCAGGTTCTTAAAATGCCTTCAAATTTCACGTAGCTTTCATAAATGAGGAAAGAAGTACATACTCATATTTTTTTAATTTCCTGATGATATCTTTCATACTTTTTATATGCAAAACAAAAAGTTTGAAATTAGAAAATATAAAGAATTACAGTAAAAGTTAGGTATAAATTAATATCAATATACTAATTTTCACTAAAATTAACTTTCTACTTTAAATAGGCAGGAATAAATTCAGAATTTCCCTCAAGAGTATATGACGATATCTTGAACACTTGCTCATCTAGGGGTGCAAACTGGGGAGGGCCACAAATTTCACAAGCTTAAACATATTGTTTGCCAGGGGAAAACTAAGTTTCTAGATGAATAAATCATATGTACATGAACACTATGCAACTACCATACAGTATTCCTAGGAAAAGTTTAAAAAGGGAGATAAAAAAAAGGCACAGTTCCAAAGATTAAAAAAAATAAAAATAAAAAAAAATTATATACCATGCTGCAAAAAAAAAAAAAAAAAAAAATATATATATATATATACCATTTTGCAATAAAAAAATAATAATAATAATGCTTTGCCCTGTAACTGATTTAAGTCTGCATATTCTGAGCTCTAAATGGGGTCATTCCATACTATTTCAACAAATCTCCTTTAAATTGAACTATACATAATATCTAAGGTATTTTACCTGATATTGTCAAAGTATTTCTCACATTGTTTGCTCTGTGAGGCACGTGCTTCCGCCCCGAGAGGTCTCTTATGTTACGAACCTTCGATTCCCTACACGCAACTTCCAAAACCACACACACGCGAGAGACCCTCGTGTAGAAATAATGGCCCGAAGATGGTGGTAAATGTACCGCAGAAAGCGCTCGCCATAACAACGAACCATGTGTGAGACGTCTCCTGACCCAATGAGTATAACTCTTTCTACTAAAATCTTTTAATTAATAGTAAATTTTAAACGTTTGACTGTACAAGTGAATGAATGTGTAACTGAAAATATATAACCTAACTGTTTTATTTCTGCAATTTTTTTTATAACTAACTAAAGGTTCGTAACGTAAGAGACCTCTCGGGGCGGGAGCACGTGCCTCACAGAGCAAACAACGTGAGAAATACTTTGACAATATCAGGTAAAATACCTTAGATATTATGTATAGTTTAATTAAAATCAAGTTTATAACATAAGACAACCTATAAGGTAGTCTCATGAATTGCATTTTTCGTAATCCTTTAAATTGGTTGCTGACCCATTTTTTATTTATTTATTTATTTATTTTTTGCACAGTTGTTTACACATCTTTAGAGAGTTTAAAACCAACGTTTAAAAAAAAAAAAGTTTCTCACCGTTTGGTGGGTAGGTCCCTAGATGACACTTGGAAACACCTCCATTTTTGGATTTGCAAGCATTTATGCAAAATGCTCTAACCTTTCCCCCTAATTTAGCTATTTCAAAAATTCAAAAACCAGTTTACTCAGAATAAAACGCTGATTATTTTGGTTTATACTTTTTTATTATCTGAGATGTTTTGGAAATTTTATTGGTGGTCAAAATTTATTATTGAAATTTGCATTTTTTCAATTTCCGAGCCAAATTTTTACCAGGAAACGTTCAAAACACTCAAACCAATTTTATTGTGCAAGAACCATGGCAACAGTAGATTGCATCTAGGGTGAGAAAACTGGAGTGTTTTGATCTCTTTTAAGATTTTTTTCACTGCTGAAAATGGGAAATTTTGAAAATTTTAGTTCTTTCAGTAGCTATATCTCCTGTTGGGGACACAGTAAATATCTGAATTTTATACCACAGTGCATTTGGTAACAATATCATACCAAAATATGATCACTTTTGTCTAATAACGAAAATATTTGAGCTTAAAGTAGCGAAAAAATCCACGTTTTTCCATTTGTTTTGAAGGACAATTTATTACCTTTTCATTACAATTTATTAAATAATCATAGATCTAATTGAATATTGTAGACCGTAAATTGAAAAACAAATATATTCCAGTGGTAAAATTATGGTGTAAAAGGTTTAATTAGTTTGAGGAGTGTGTTGGGGGGGGGGGGGGTATTGTTTCATTTAGACTTGTTTTAATTAAAACCATTTGAAAGTGCTAAAGATGGATAAAGTATATTAAATGCACTACAATTTTTAACTGCTGAGTTGTTGGAATGAAAGTCTTGTCACAACCTGCACAATCTTGAATGCCAGTGCAAGAACAAACATGTTCCAACTTGCTGTTACAAGCAAGTGCAAGCCCTCACTGCATTCTCTGTCAGTTGGCTCCAGACTGTGGTACAGTGTTAACATGTGATGAAGTGAAGTTAAAGATTATGTGTTCTGTGGGAGTTAAAGTGAATGAGGATTGTCATAAGACTTCTTATGGGCCTATGTCATGTATATTAAAGAATTTCAGTGAATTTAGCAATGAGGAAAAAACTGTTCCTGAACTTAAGATTATGAGACTGCAACTATTTGCCACTATCATGAGAAGTATCTAGTCAAATACCATCGCCTGTATGGAAAGAACTGTTCAGATCCTTTCAGGTGTCATTAAAAAGTTATAACAAAAGGTCTTACTGAGATATCTTTAGAAGTTGCTCAAAGCCATCCGAACTTAAGATTAGTTCCAAGTAAAAGTTTATGTATTTCTTGTTTTAAAAGAATCTACAGTTTTAATGAAAAATAAACCAATGATGAGACATTTTGCCCAGTGTATGAGGCAGTAAATAACATTAATGTTGCATGTGAGGCTTTAGGGCTTTCACCTGTTAAGATTAAGAAGCTCAGCAGTAAATAAAGACCCTTAGCTACAGAAAAAAGTATTTTAACTATCTCAGGGCTGAGCACAACCACATAGCTCCAAAATAGTTGAAAAAGTGACAATTTTTCTGAAAAAAGTAATGAAAAAGTCGAAAAAAATTCTAAAAAAGTGACCAAAATTTCACAAAATATAGCCAAAAAAGTAACTCACCCCCATAATAATAATTGTTTACCTATCAAGCAGAGGGCATTATAAGTAACAGTCACCTTGGAATAGTTAATAAGCAATTTTACTGTTCCATTTTTGTTTTCACATTCTGAAAAGAAAAATGCCCCCCCTCCTTATCTTATCACTTCCTGTTCTCATATAAGGTGGTTAAGGTTGAAGAATTTCATTTTTTTTTTTTTTTTTAAGACCATCAGGGTGGAGAGTGGAGCATTATCCAGCATATTAATTTTTTCCTTACTGAGAACAGGCAACCTGCAAAGATTATGTGAAAGAAAATCTAATAATTTAGGCCTGATGTATATTAGTAAATAGTAACACTGTACTAGTGATCCGATTTATTGGCGTAGGAAATAAACACATAAGTGTTTCCAAGCTTTCGCACATCAACCAGATGGCTTTTTCAAGGAAGTTAGACAGAAACTGCAAACTGAAAAATAGAACGCTGAACAATTTGAACGCGGGAACTTGACAATAAATAGATGCGGTGTTATATTCATTTAAAGATACGAGGCATCATGTTGGTTGCACACGGGATCCTGGTAGAGAAAAGGCGTTACTTAAAGAACTGGTTCCAAATTCTTGGCAACTCGAGCGAGACACAATCACTGCAAGTATCGCTGTTGGTAATGATCTCCAAGGTTTCCCAAATGGCTGTACATTTAGGGGTAGAGTAGCTAACTAATTTCTTTATATCATCCCACATAGGAGTAGCTGACTTGAATTTGACTTCTCTGGATAGTGCCGTGGCTACGTTACCATATTTTGTGTCCCTTTTATGTTTGTTGACTCTGATTCCAAACGAACGCTTAGTCATTCCAATGTAGTATCATTTAGAGCCGTTTGGATACTGTAGGGGACCGCATAAACGCCTGCTTCGCAGGAGAGAGGTGGTTTTTCACTATTTCTCTTTAGAATAGTATGTAAAGATGCAGGGGACCTTATGCCGACGCTGTAGTTCATCTTCTTGAGGGTGTTTTTGAGTTTGTAAGACACACTTGTAATGTAGGGAATTGAGCCTAAATAACGTAGCTGCGGCACAGGAAGACTGGAATGTTTGGCTCTGGCTTTTTGGATAAAGATATGTATCTGATTCAATGAATATCCTGCATCAGTGGCTAACTTGATGATGCTTTCAATTTCGTGTTGTCTAAAATGGGCATCAGAAGAAACGGCGAAGGCTAATTGAATTAGCCACTGATGCAGGATATTCATTGAATCAGATACATAGCTTTATCCAAAAAGCCAGAGCCGAACATTCCAGTCTTCCTGTGCCGCAGCTACGTTATTTAGGCTCAATTCCCTACATTCCAAGTGTGTCTTACAAACTCAAAAACACCCTCAAGAAGATGAACTACGGCGTCGGCATAAGGTCCCCTGCATCTTTACATACTATTCTAAAGAGAAATAGTGAAAAACCACCTCTCTCCTGCGAAGCAGGCGTTTATGCGATCCCCTACAGTATCCAAACGGCTCTAAACGATACTACATTGGAATGACCAAGCGTTCATTTGGAATCAGAGTCAACAAACATAAAAGGGACACAAAATACGGTAACGTAGCCACGGCACTATCCAGAGAAGTCAAATTCAAGTCAGCTACTCCTATGTGGGATGATATAAAGAAATTAGCTAGCTACTCTGCCCCTAAATGTACAGCCATTTGGGAAACCTTGGAGATCATTACCAACAGCAATACTTGCAATGATTGTGTCTCGCTCGAGTTGCCACGAATTTGGAACCAGTTCTTTAAGTAACGCCTTTTCTCTACCAGGATCCCGTGTGCAACCAACATGATGCCTCGTATCTTTAAATGAATATAATGCCGCATCTATTTATTGTCAAGTTCCCACGCTCAAATTGTTACGCGTTCTATTTTTCAGTTTGCAGTTTCTGTCTAACTTCCTTGAAAAAGCCATCTGGTTGATGTGCGAAAGCTTGGAAACACTTATGTGTTTATTTCCTACGCCAATTAATCGGATCACTAGTACAGTGTTACTATTTACTACTTAATTGGTGTACTGTTCCTCGTTATAAATCTGATCTATATTATTTATTTTAATGTACTGGAAAATTTGATATCCTGTACGGTTGTGAAATACAAATTTTATAAAGTTTAATTTTTCCCCTTTTTGGCCAAAAAGTCATTTATAAAGATTTCCTTTTCAACTCGACGTTGAAGCATATCAGCTGCACTTTTGTGTTCAAGTTCTTCATTTCTGACAGATTTCACTCCTTCTAGCATTGCCTGTGCTAGATGTACCTCATCTATACTGTTACTTCTCAAAGCCTTTCATTTGCTTCAAGAAATAGTGTGTCACAAGCTTTTCTCTTTGTTGCTTCTTGTTGCTTTTGGGCTTTTAGGCTTTCTTCCATCTTTTCAATAGCCTTTTGGTCTTCAGAGAATTTCTGAGTTAATTCCATTTCTTTAGGGGTTTTTTTTCCCCCTTCACCCTTTTTTCTCTTCCAAGTATGACTTGTAGCTTTTTGCGGAACTATGAGTCAAGGCAAGCAGATCTTTAGTAATGGGAACAAATTCAAGTTTGCCATTACACATTTTTAGAGCATTACTCACAGTGAGCCTTGCATTTAATGTACGAACACTCATTGAAGCCCTGTCATCACGCAACACTCTTTCTGAAAGTGTAAACCCCCTTTCTACATCAGCACTTCCATGCAATATAGCTAAACAAGCTTTTAGTAATCTTGTGACAGTCGGGTATTTTGGACTCCCAGAAGTACTGTCACGAAGGTTGAAAAATTTTGCCAGTAGTGGTCAATACGGATTCCTTTTCCTCCCTCACAAATATCAGATTCATTTTCGTTCACAAGAACCACAGGTTCTTCTTTCAGTTGCAGTACTTTCCATTCATCAAGTAGTTGGTCAATACAAACTGGATAGCATGGAAATGCTTGGCCCAGTTTGACAATGTCACTACAGCTACGTTCCGACTTGCTTTCTTCACACTTGAGACCTCGAAAGAAGCTGATGTGAATCTCCTAGTCCAGTTTGCTTAAGTATGTGTCTGCAAGCACTAACAAAATGTTTCTGCACTTGTCTGCAAAAAACAATTTGGCCTTTTTCTGGAATTTAGGCTAATTCTTTCTCCACATCATCACTACATATGATCTCTGTAATTGGGATTAGGTTCTGGGAATCTTCAAGTAGGCTAAAATCCACATTGTTACTTGCCATTGCTTTAGGGGTGCATATCTGCCCAAAGAGGGTATAGACAAGTGACTTCAGTGAATCATACATTGCATGAATCAAAGGTTCACTTCTCTGGAAAAGTTTTGCCGACTTTGTAAATATGTGGACACTACTGGTAACAAAATAAAATAGGGCCTTCATTGTTTGATCTTTCAAATAACTTACTATCTTTTTGTAACTCTTTGTATTCATTAACATTGAGCAGTTCTTTGGCACATGTATTAAGAAATACTGCACAACGGCATCCCACTGTTCTAATAGTCTCGAAGCAGCAGGCTCCAGGGTCCACCATCTTGATGGGACATATTTGATGAAGTGGTGGGTTGGAAGTCTTAAACCTTTTTGGATTTTCTCAAAATCTTCCAACCTCAATGGCCACCCATTGAATAAATAATACGCTGATATTATCAGTTCCAAAACATCTTCACCCAGATCCTGAAGTCCTTTGTGAAATGCATTGTGCATAACATGAAGGTTGCATGTGCCCAGAGATGCCAACCTGAGAGAAGGGTCATCAGTACAAAAATCTGAAGTTTTCAGTAGTTTTCAGTACAATTGCTTCAACTTTCAGTAAGATTTTCAGTACAACAAAAATATTTATTTTAAAATTCCATAAGTGATTTGGCCTTAAGACTTAATTTAGTTGCTTTTTTAGCTCTGTTCACTTCTTCTTTTGTAAACTTTTTCTCATAGCAAAGTTCAGATTTTGCAATGTCCATGGTCTTCTCAACCATCAACGCACTTAATGTTCCTGTTGACAAGTTGGGTCGGAAATTAGTGGCATTTTTCCGCACCAAAGAGAAAACTCTCTCACTTGCAGCATTACTATGAGGAACAACTAACACATTTTTCATCAATTTACTTAAATTTTCGTATTTTGTCTTCCTATTATCGTCTTTCATTATAGAAATTTTATGCCACACTTTGTCCATTCTACTATCTAATTTATCAAAATCAAAAGTTTCATTTTGATAGTTGGTAAATTCTACTTCTAACTTATCCATTTCATCAGTGGAGAAATTAAAGATGGATGATAAAAATTGTATTGATGAAAAAGTAACTTCTTTTTGCAAACTGATATCAGAAACTACAGCATGTGATAAAAACTCATTATCTAAGGGAATTTTTTTTATGATATAACAACATGCAGCAGCATAAAATTCTCTCACACAATGGTAAAATGATCCAATATCATCTTTGCTCAAAGCAGAACAATTTTTAATGCATGCACGAGTTTTTGCTCCTATCACCAAATCATCATCAGCTTTCTAGTTTTTAACCTTGTCATATTTTATATGTTTAACATTTTTGGTAGTGTCAAAAGCATGAGGTTTGATAAACCTTGAAATTAAATTCATTAATAAATTGTTCACCTTACCCAGGGTCCGTACTCTTTTTGGGGAAAAAATTTAAGGACTTTCCAGGCCTTTTCCAGGCCATATACAAAAAATTCCAGGATGATTATTACGCTTTACAGTATCATGCTCAAATTATTTTTTAAAAGCAATTTCAGTTTTAAGTAATAAAAATGATGAAAGATGCAAATGGATGAGTGTGCTTTTTTACCCATTACATTTCTTTTTAATGTTTTTAATTGGCGAATTACCCAATAATGCTAAATTGAATCATGATGCAATTACCACAAGGCTATTCAGAAAATCCTTTCCCTCAATCAGAAAATGATTAATTCAATCAGTCATTTTAGCTGCATCACTATTCTGCACTATCTTCCATGTAATCAGACTATTATTGATAACAACTGAAATTATTATAAAATAAAGTGAGGGCAGATTCAGAATTTAAGAATGGGGAGGGCGCACGTCTAACAGAGAACTGGTAAAAAAATCTCTGAGATTTATTTCCTCCAAAAAACACGGTGGTAAAACATGGAGGACCCATAAGGGGGAGATGGGGTGCTTGCCTGTCAGAGTACATCACAAACAGCAGTTCTGAAGTACTGCTGTGTGGATCACTGAAAAGTTCGGGCCAATGTAAGACAAAACGTGGAGTTGTAAATCCATAAGTGAAAAAGTGTGATGTCTGAAAACAAGAAACGTGAGACAAAGCAAAACACTTATCTACTTACTCACCCCCCCCTTTTTTTTTTTAAATGGGGCATGTGCCTGTTATGACCACAGGTGGATTCTAGCTCTGATAAAAAGTGTTTCCATACATGGGAATGATTTTTTTTTCTTTTAACATTCCCAATGACTGCCACTGGTGGATGCATATTGGGATGTGACTTTTGAAGGCAATGAAAATCTTAATTACTAGACAGAATATGTTCCAGACTTAAGGAAAATTTCATCCAATTGTAGTACAGTTATGTTAAATCAAAAAGCATAAGCCACGGAATCACTATGCACCTCAAGAAATGATTCGGGAGTGGACGATCATAGAAAGGTGAACCAATAGAGTTTAAAACAGAAAGTGTAATTTTAGGAACATGGCAACAAATTTCAAATAAGTTTCATCATAGAAGTCAGAAAGTCCTGGCCCACCACCCAACCCAAAAGAATCTAACCACCTTTATGTCTACCAGTACACTTGCCTCATATTACTTTCCAAAAATTATTTTTCATATCAAACAAGATTGCCTCAATTTACTTTTATTTTTTTAAATCAAAATCACTGCTAAACTAAATTTATGAAGTGCTACCCCAAAATGTGGAACTAGCTAAACTATTTATAAAAACCTTAAACATAAAACAATTTCAGTTTTTTATTGGTATAAATTAGGATATTCTTAAGTATTTTACATAAATGAAAAATGATGAGCATAAGGAATCTCTACCTCCAGTTAAGCTTCAATCATAACCAGAATCAGAATAACCACTTTTGGTTCAACTCCCAAAACATAAGACAATTATATGAATTAAGTTTTTAAAAGCTTTTTTTAAAAAAATTGAAGTTTGTCAGTTATATAAACCAAAATCTGATCAATGCATTAAGGACAATTGATGGAATTGTTTTGGCCACAAATTCATAGTAAAATGTACAGCAAAAATATGTTTTAGGAGCCCATGAGTATTTACTGTACAAGTATATATAAGGTTTTATATTACTTACCAAAGTTTTAGTCCAATAAGAAGCCCAATTGTGGAAGTTAGTTGCAGAAAGTTATAAGTTTTTGGAACAGAAGAGTTCATTAGTCTATTTACATGAACTTCATATGAAAAACACTAAATAATTATGAAGATATAAGATCAAAACTGGTTTGAAGTTCAACATGCTTCAAAGAAAAAAAAAAGTTCATTTCTATTGTAAATTGTACAAATATAAAAATTTTATGTTTTAGTATTAATTCTCTATATGCTTGGAAGATACCACAAATATGGAGTATAAATGGATGGTTATACAGATTTAAGATTGCTGACTTTGGTTTCAAGTTCCATATCCATTTTTTAAGTACTGCTCTTTTCTCATGAGCAGTTTTTCTAAAGCTATTAGATTTTACAATGTATGTAATGTTATTTGTAGTTTCAGCTTTTAAAGCTAAATCATCAGCAGAGTTAAGTAATTCTTTGACTTCTCCTTCAATGAGTTTCCTTTTCTTTTCTATGCTATCAATTTCATCTAAAATAGCTTTCCTTTTTCCACATATGGCTGCTTTTTCCTTTTCTTTGGACTTATCATCCAAATAATGTATGTATTTTTGCCTTGCAGCTCCAACTGATAACAGAAGGGATTTTGAGATATTTACCTTATCAATACCACCTACATAGGATATATGATCATAAATAATTCTCTGTGCTACAATTGACTCCTCTCTCATGTTTTCTACAATGAGCTCCTTATTGACTGAAAAACCCCTCTCAACAGAAGCTTGCCCATGTGACAACAGTAAAAGAAGTTTCACAACTTTCCACAGTTCACTAAAAGCTTTAGTAGAAGACATGTATTCATACAATAATGTGTCTACTCTTTGTTGTTTATCTTCTGGATCAAAGTTTATGAATGAAGATTTTACTGCTGCAACACTGGTCACAAATTCCTTAAACTGCCATATTACACCATCACATAATTCTGGTTGTATTCTATGAGCATCAACAAGAAGTGTGAGAATGGATGTTAGATTCTTAATACAAGTCTCACTATTTTTTGACATCAACCGAGGATCTAAACACTTCATGTGGCGAACAAGGGAGTACTTAAGTGGATTTTTTTCCAATAGCTTCACAACTAGCTTTTGCAAAAATATTCGGCATTCCATTCTAAACTCCATAAGTTTGCGTTCACTAATGTTCTTAGCACTTAATTCTTTCAATACCTTCTCTGTTTGAAACCCAACATCAATTTCTTTATAATGACAACACTGAGATGCATCTGTAAGGTCTACTTGTAACAGCTTTAAGGCAGAGTTAGCTTCTGCCATTACGGTTCTTTTAACAAAGCGATTCATCATATTTCTTAGCATCTTTTCAAGATCTGTGGCCATAAAAGGCATCATTGGCTTATCTGACTGATATGCCTTGAGAAATGGTACCAGCTGTTTTGAAACTGAATTGAAGAAATGCAGTTTAGCCAAAACAAAAGGATCTTTAGTGAAAGTTTTGATAGCATCAAATGATACAGTGTGGGGATTCTTGATGCACTTCTTTTTAACTTGGTTAACATAATTTTCAATGTCTGCCCAAATTTCTAATGCTCGCTCGCAGGCAGGAGTATTTTCTAGCCACCTGTGTGGGCAGAATTTTAATGGCATCTTACTGGCTAAAATTATTTTAGAAAAATCTTCCCTCCTTGCAGGTGAATCTTTAAAAAGTCTAAATAATGATGAAAGCAACTTTTGAATTTCCCACCCTGTTGCTGAGGCTCCATGTCGAAAGGCATTGTTTACAATGTGAAGTCCACAGCTCCCTGTGTTTAGGAGTTGGACATTTGAGTCAGCACTAAGTGTTGATTGCAGCATATCAAAAAACTTCCAATTAACATTGGGTCCATTCATTGATAACTGCACAATGTTACACAGTGGGAGGCACGCCATGCATTCAAGAAAATTTTCCATCATTATGTCTGCACTAGCATGACCCAAAAAAACTGATGACAAATATCTGGTTGAAACTGTTCCTTTTTCCCATAAACGAACATGTATATCCATTTGTTTTGACTGACTAAACTTGTTTAAACTTTCGTCAAACAAAATCACAAAATTTTCATTTTCAGTTTTGACTTCCTGAACCAACACTGATTTAAAGTGAGGTGCCAAACCAAAGCAACAAATGTAGGAACATTTTTTTCTCCACAGCTGAAGTTTCCAGCAATTCTGCTGTCAGAAAACATTAGGCGGAATAAAACATCATTACCTGCACAAGACCTGTAAGAGTAATGGGATTTAACCACTTTTAAACACCACAATGCTTCTGCTTTAATGGTTGCATTTTTTTCAAGAGGAATATGCAGAGGATTAGATGTGGATGCAATAGGCTGTACTTGTTTATCACTTGATACACATAGCAATTTATCAACAGTTAGTGGAACATTTTTACAGCTTTCTGTCAACATACTATGTTTTTTTCCTTTCATGTGGCTTCTTAAAGCGGATTCCCCCATATTCGAAACATCTATTATTTTAATGGATAAAAATGCATTTTGCAACATGGCAATTGCTTTCATCTTTTTTAATCCATCCAGCATATTTAGGATTTATTAGCCAAAGATCACTAAAAGTACACTTACCCATATTTAAAGGGGGGGGGTGAAAAAATGGGTAAATCAACTGAAACAGTAAATGAAAACCAAAAAAATATCTAAGATCAGGAACCACACAACTAAAAATTGAGAATTTCCCCTGAGTAAGGGGCTACACATGTGACCAATTACTATAGGCCAGATTTTAAGTAATTAAAGAAAAAGGGGTCTTACTGCTATGTTCTTTCCTGCTCCCCCAGCTTTGTCCTTTAGGCAGCCTGGGTTGCAAATGCTTTGGCATTGATTTAGTCTTCATTCAAAACAAGGAAACAACACTTAGTGAAGTTACTGTTTTATGACCTGTATGCCAATCAGTAGACAGAGTGTTGTGCTAAAAGACTGTTACAAAGCATCACCTCTTACAGCTGGGCTCCAAACCAGAGGAAAGGAAATGTTAACAAACACTTAGTGCCTGAGGGAAGCAAAACTTTGTACTGGGTCTCCTCCTCCAAGTCTCAAATCTTTCATACTTACCCAGCTGGAGATTGGACGTAGGGCTTCAAGCTTGGAGAATGAATACTGCTCTTATATCTATGCCTTTGAATTTAATTTCGACCATTTTCAACAGGGTAGGTTCCTAGGTTGTACCTAACAGCATACTAAAATTTCGCCAAAATCCAACCCCTTTTACGAGAATTATCGTACGGACAAATGGAAAAAACCAAAGCATAAACGTTTCTGCAACCTACAGTTCGAAAGGGTTAGTAATTTCTAAAATAAAAACATAACGAACAGCGTGAAAAACTAGCTCATACACAGAATATTTGAAACTACAGTATGCGCTCTCAATTATTAGGGATGATAGGGGGAAGGGAATAGAACTGTCCATAATTAGCATGTTCTCGTTGCGCTAGGCGCTTAAGCACTGCTGAATTCCGTCAGACCCCCAATGGTCAAATGATTGAAATGTGCTGATGTTCATGGAATGAAATGGTTGATCAGCTATGATAACCGCATAAAAGTTCGAAGGGGGAGGAGGGGGCGATTTTTTTTTTTACTTTATGCAACATTCTACATTACTCCAGTATTTATCTTGTCATCATCAACAATAGCAATGTAACTACCACTTACGATCGCGGATATCGGCCAACTGAAAATCTGCCTTACAACTAAGGGATACAACACACAGGTATCATGTTACAGTGTATTGTAATTGAAAAAAAAAAAAAAAAAAAGATTTCAGAAATTAAAATCGAAAAAAAAAAAAACTTTCAGAAATTAATATCATCAAGTCATGGTCTTTCAAAAATCCGCTTTCCTTTATAATGTTTAAAAACATGTAATGTTTTTTCTTTTTTACCTGTCGTGTATAATAAAATGGGTTGATTTTTTTATGGAATCAGACGTCCATATGTCTGATTGTCTTCGTCTGAGTTCACACGTTAGCTACTGTGTACAAGTAAACATATTTTTTCAGCTCAAAAATATGTAGTTTTGTATGTATTCACAGTATAACTCATTCCGTATTCACACAGAACAAAATTCAGCAGATACAAATGAAGAACATCAAGACCCACCCAACACCATGTTTCCGATTGTCTGCTGTTTATATTCAAGAAATGCGAATATGGATCAATGGTGAATGCAGCAACTATGGTTTTTATTTATTACCAAGAAAAAAAAAAGGAGCCTGAAAGCTGTAAAGCTGAAACGGATATTTCTCCCCCTTCCGAAAACATTCCGATTAAGTTCAAACAGCAGGAGCACGCGTCCACGCACACTCAACCTCTGGAATGTCCTGATGGAACGGCTTCTTTTCATTTGGCACATCGCCATAAATCACCACCTGCAGCTCACTGAAGTGTCTTCCTCCTTCACCCTAACTATAGGAGAAAACGTAAAAAAAAAATGCTGCCCAATTTTCGACAAAATGACCAAATTTACGTCATAACGTTGCAATTTACTAATATACGTTTATCTGCTGAATTTCGCCTAAATCCATTGAAAACTTTTTAATTATAGATTTTTTTTATTAAAACAGTAACTCAGACATCTGAATAAAAATGTATGTTTGTAATTAAAATAGAGTCCATATCATCACAGAAACAAAATTTAAGGATCACTCTGTTTAAATAAACCATGGCATCTAAAAAAATAATTTGCTTGCTTTTCCCGTAATTTATAATTGCCGTTTCTTTTTTTTGAATCCGATTTTGCAACGGAAGATTTTTTTTTTTTTTTTTTTTTGCATCTGCTAAAGTTTCAAACGGAATTCGGCGAAATTTGCACTAGAACTTTATTGTGATGTATTTTAACCACTGTAAAAATTTTACTGTGTTATTTTCAAAATTCCGGAAAATGGATTTCTGAAAATATCTCTTAGTCCTTTTGAGCCGTGGAAGTGATAAACAGGTGTTTGCTTTCTTCCCAACCAAGGGCTTCGGATCAGCGCTCCCAGCTGTCAATCAACCGTTGCTATGGTAACACACTTTCTGCTCAAGGCTCACTGTCTAAAGAGGCACACATAATAAAAATTTCCAATGCTAACTTTTTAAGTTTTAAACCGATTCAAATGGAATTTTGGGAGTGAGCTTCTGTAATCCAATTATAGTAAATGTAAAAATTTCAGCCACTTTTGTGAAAAATTCGCAAAGATAGTTTTCTTATTTTTTATCATAAGTAGCCGAAGTCTCTTGAGGGGTGGGCCGGAAGCAAGCGTCTTAATGCAAAAAACAAGGAGCAGATGAATGTGTTGTTCAGGCATACTCTTCACTGGTGGATGCCAGCTGACTTGGTAAACACGCGACCCCCTTGCAAATGCTAAATGTCTCTTCTTTCCCCTTCTGTTGTTCTCAGTAGTTGTCGGACGGACATCAAGCTCAGGGCTAGAGAATGCATCAAGCTCCCCTTCCCTAACAGACCTGCTAGTAATCATCCAATTTTATTGCACTGGAAGTAGTGCTTCCCCCCCCCCAGCCAAATTAGGATTTGGGCACATCCGAAACACCACTGTAGCCGGCGGTTTCTTTGAGAACAGAGGAGAGGAACTTAAAAAAAATTAAGGGGTAACAGTCAGTAACACGATTTCCTAAAATGGCATTTTTTTAAAGCACTAATTTCAAATTTCAAGGCTTTTCAAGACAGCATTAAAAAAATACCGTTTTTCCAGGATATTCCAGGCCTTGAAAACGTAATCATGATTTTCCAGGACTTTCCAGGTTTTCAAGCACGCGTGCGCACCCTGCTTACCAGCTAAACAATGGAGTAAAAACTGGAAGTGTTGAAGACAGGAACAAACAGTTCAACTTGGATAATGGGTTCCTTATTGAAGACTACTAGTTTTTAAACTGTCCATGATCTTCATCAGCATCAAAAAATTTTTCAAGAGCTTCCCATTGTTCTAAAATTCTATTAACACTTTCAAGAAGTGATAGCCATCAGGTACTTATGCACTTCAATATCTTGTGTGGTTTTGAATTGCAGATTGCTTGGCTTATTTTTAATGCATTTTTTCTTCTTGAGCTTTTATCTAAGTAGAAAAATAACTGAACTACAAATTGCTCCACATCAAAATTTTTAAGCTTTGAGGAAGCTTTTTTTTGAGCCAAATGGATAAGATGACAAGTGCAAGGGGCTATGATGATAGAAGGTTGAATCTCTTTTATTAGAGTTGCAACACCTTTTTTACTGCCCACCATCGTACTCGCATTGTCGCATGAAAATGCTACACAGTTTTTCCAAGATACATTATTTTTCTTCAGTTCACTATCAATGGCAGTGAAAATTCCTTTAGCTGTGTTGTCTGATGTTTCTATCAATGAAAGCACAACTGTTTTATTGCAGCCATTTATCGCATCGAAGTATGTTATAACAAGAGGATAAATTTTTTTATCATTTGTATCATTAGTTCCGTCAGTTGCTAAAGAAAATGCTTGCTCTTTAATAACAGACAATATTTTTTCTTTGGTTGAATCAGCTAAACAATGGATGAGTGCTGAGGTTTTTGTTCTAGCACACGCATAATTTTTTGGAACTTCTGAATCCGGAAACATCCTACGAAACAGATTTTTGGCATGGTCGGCAGCTGCGATAGGCAAGTTGTGTTCAATGATGAACGACGTAAATAAGAGCTCTGCTTCAGTAGAATCATTAGTTTTCACAAAAAAAAAAATTCTCCAAAGACTGGGATTTCAACTTCACATAATCTTTATGCTTCTTGCTCTCCGCATGACGCCTACAATCATCGCGGCCACCATGTGCTACGCTAAAATTGCAGCCGCATGTCTTACAAAATACGTGATTCCGCGAAACTTTAGATGCTTCATAAAAAGTCCATTCTTTACTATATATCTCGTGATACACTTGACAATAAGTTTTAACTGACTTTGCTCTTTTTGTTATCACAGCTGTTTCACTGCTACGTTTCATTTTGTTTTAATCTAAATTAAAACATTTCATTGCATTTAACTTTTCACGAGCACAAAGCAACATGTAATCAACATAAACAGTTCGCAAAAGGTGCTGAGCAGCTGAGTTCCCACTCAGTTTTTGCGCACGGCACTCTCAAGTACAAGCGTCTCGGCGCAACCAGTTTCCCGAGGTACTTCCGTTTGCTCCTCGAGAACGTGGTTGCGCCGTGACTTTTGCCTCTCGAATGGCTGTTCGGGGAATCATGTGACGATCAGTGATTACAGCCTCCGCTAACAGAGGCAGAGCTTCTGTTAGCAGATGAAGGCAGGGATGCCAACCTCTTACAGCATTCATGTGTATCCAAGCCATAAAAATGCGTAGTTTTGAGCTTTCATGTGTAGACACAAGAAATATTACGAAAAAGTATTTCAAGATGTTTTAAATTTACTACAGACTAGACAGTTATAAAAATAACCAGAAAAAAAAAATCAATATTCAGAACTGTGTGTGCGGATTTGAGATTTTGATTTAAACAATTAGCGACTTATACACAAACGAATAACATCAGCAATTTATTTTCGTGAAAGAGAAGAGCAGATTAAAAAGGACCAACAGGCACGTGCCATTTGTCACTCCCATCCGAGACCCACAGGGGGCATTGCATGGGCGAGACTCCCATAATCTATTATGTGGGGTTCGGTAACGTCTTCCCTTTCATTCACGGCAACCTGCTGAGTTACTCCTTCCGTAACTAAGAATAAAAATGTAAAAGAAAAAAAAAATCCAAATTTTTACTTAATAGAGCTGAATTTTTGACATATGCCATAACTTGGTCTTATAAGATTACCCTGCAAATTTCGCTTGAATCCATTGGAAACTTTTAAAATTACGCACTTTTCTGTTTTATTATTAAGACGTTCAGAGAAAGAAAGATCAACTTTTTTTTTTTTTTTGATTGGAGGTTTAACGACCACCGTGAGCAACTCAATGGGCTATAAGCAGTCGCCAAAGATCAACTTTACGGGAAAGCGCAGATGACCGAGAACTATGAGCATGCAACATTCATTTCTCCCCCCCCTACTCTGAGCCCCTTTGCCACCTGCTGTTGTTGTATTGCGTCTTTGCTTAACTGAGGATTAAAATGTAAAATATTAATTTTCCGAATTTTCATTTTAAAAAGCTCATTTTTTTTATAGATGTCCTAACTTGGTCAAACAAAGTTACCCTGAAAATTTCGCCTAAATCCGGTGAAAACTCTTAAAATTACATACACACACAAAAAAAATTGGACACTTTGAGAAAGAGGGATTAATAAGAAAATTGCATTTCTAACTCAAAAAGTTTTTAAGTTATCGAAGTGAAATTTTCAGGATCACTTTGTTTTAATAAATGACGGCATCTGTAAACAGTTCTGTACGTTTAACTGAAAATTCGGGAAAAAGATAATCCACAATTTTGTTTCCCAGTATGTAAAAACATCACACTGCTTGCACTGGGCGGAGATCCCTCACTTCAGTACTTATCTTGAGTCATTCACCTACTACGGACATTGCAAGGTGCTTTCAACAGCTTAAGCCGGCCGAGTGACACAACTTAAACAAAACCATTACAAAGAATGCCCGCATGTAAAGCGCGATTCCCTTATTTCTTTCCTTCTGGCCTTTTTTGGGTTTTTTTTTCCGGATTTTAACAGTTTTGGAGAAAAATGATTGTGCCAACCCTTGAATTTTTTAACAATACAGAGCAATTATGAAATAAAATGCAGTAAAATTTTTTTTCTTATTTTATCATATCCTACACCAAGATTGGTCATTTTGTCCGAGGTAGGGAGTGGGGTTGTGACATCGCCGAGGATCAGCGTGGAACCTCCAGCCTCGGCGGCGAAGCAGCGGGAGCGCCACCTATCGGCAGTTGCTTTGTTGTAGCAGACGACGCAGGCCAGATACCGAAGTATAGCTGGCAAAACATTGATGGATTTTCTGCATTGCGCTTTTTGACTATTCTTATATGCAACCTGTTATTGAGTTGTCTGAATACACTAAAGCACTTGGGTCCATGACAAACGCTAAGGGGGCAAATAACACAAAACAAAAATTATGCTAAATAAAGTTAGGGGGGGAGATGCGGCGTCATAGCAACAAACGCGTAGTATTAGGCATATGATGCGTAGTAAAGCTAAAGAAATGCCTAGTTTCTACGCCAAATGCGTAGGGGCTGGCATCCCTGCGAAGACGTATAAGGACTATCTGTAAAGTGCGTTTTTTTCCCAAACAAAAAAAAAGGTAAAAAATACAAAATTGTGTTCAGGAATCTTGCTGGGCTTTTCCGTAAAACCGTAAGACGAAGTGAAAATCCGTACAAGTTGGCATCTCTGTGTGCCAATATGAAGCAGTCCTTTTTCCTCACCCATAGCATTTTTTCATTCATGAGCCAAATAACTGTTTTATTAACATTTGGCCCATCGCAGCTGAGGGCAATCAGATTTTGGTGGGGCAGCTGACCATTATTCAGTGCAGCACATAAGTTATTGTGTATAACTATTTCTGTCGCTTGACTTATGAAGAAAGTTTCCAAGTGTTGAGAAACCACTTCATTTTTTGAGTCTGACCAGAAGCAAATTTGGGGTTGTAATTCCTTTTCTCCAGACCTATTCATTGTTTCATCAAAACTCAAAACATAGAAAGATGGCTGTGCATCTTCAATAACTTGTTTTCAGAAATAAGGTGCTAAGGCCTCAGTAATAATGTAAGAAAGTTTCTTCCGATTTAAAGAAAATCCCTCAGGAACACACCCTGGAAACATGGCTACAAAGGTTTCTGCAATACCGTCACATGAAGTAGATGACAAATTGCACCACACTGTTTTCATTGCCATATGAGTTCTGCAGTTCTTGCCATGTCCTTTGCCATGCACATTTGCAAGGTGCGAGTAGCATTTGATGAAGATGACTATGAAGCATCACCATATACGAGCTCTGACAATTAAGTAATGAGACTGATTTTGTCGCGCACGCTGTGGCAACGCTGCAGCCTCGTACGTCACATATGTGTGACATTGGTTCTTCCCCCACCCGTAGTCCAAGTGGCAGCACCCTGGAAGGCATCAGTGTATAGTATCTGCTTGGCTTGTGAAGTTGTGTGTGTGCTCCTCATCAGGAAAATGGACTCACGGAATAGTGCGCAGCGGTATGCCATCTTTTTTTTTTTTGTGTGTGAAACTCGGTGAAACTGTGGCATAGCGTATGGAAAACTGCAGCAGGCTTTCGGCAACGAGGTAATGTCAAGAGCGCAAGCCATCCGCTGGCACAAAATGTTTTGTGAGGGCAGAACCAATGTGGAAGATGAACAGCGGAGTGGACGACCAACAACAACACGGACAGAGGACAACACAACCCGGGTGAGTGAAGTTGTGCGACGTAATAGGCGATTAACAGTGAGAATGATAGCGGAAGAACTGAACATGAATCGCAAAAGTGTTTGCTGAATGCTGACTGGAGATCTGGGAATGAGAAAAATTTGTGTGAAATTGGTTCCAAAAAATCTCACAGAACAACAGCGAGAAGAACGGCGATATGCAACACTACCGCATCCTCCTTATTCACCAG
The DNA here is from genome assembly GCA_039090855.1 of Macrothele yani. Taxonomy (NCBI): domain Eukaryota; kingdom Metazoa; phylum Arthropoda; class Arachnida; order Araneae; family Macrothelidae; genus Macrothele; species Macrothele yani. The sequence continues at coordinate 75,671,480 of CM076993.1, read as the reverse complement.
ACATGGCTCCCTGCGACTTCTTTTTAATTCCCAAAACTGAAATCAGTTGCGAAAGGATGCCGTTTCGACACAGCAGCAGACGTCCAAAAGGCTGTGACACAGGCCTTGAACAGTGTCTCAGCTGATGAGTTCCACAGCTGCTATCTGCAACGGCAGCACCATTGAAATAAGTGCGTGCAAGCTCAAGAGAACTACTTCGAAGGTGATCACATTGTAGTTGATTAAAAGTGTAAGTAAATGTGTTTTTTTGACCCAGTCTCATTACTTAATTGTCAGACCTCGTACACACTCACCTTTAGATTTCGTACCATGTTTTAGATTACCTGCAACCAACTGCAGTTGGCCTGGATGCAACTTCAAGTGGATATTTTCCTTGTGTTTGCTAGAATTGTAACAAGGCTCGTACTCTTTCAAGCAAAATAAATTCAAGCACTTTTCAAACCCAATTTATCATATGTATGTATGTACTGTCGGTCAGTAGGTAGGTGCTTTAGTAAGTTCAGACTATTAATCTTAGCCGGGCGCACATGATTTGCATATGCCATGCAATGCTAATCGTTTGCATGTCTTCTCGTGGGCGACGCATGCTGCGAATTTCAGGCCAATCGGATGCTTCCTTCTTGGTGTTGCATTTTGGGCGGCCAGCAGTGTATTAAAGTATTTCAGGGTTCCCGATAGCGTGCGCAGACACGCGTTTCGCGCAAAGAAGTTTGAGTTCGCGCAAGAAAAATAAAATGACGCGCGTAATCGGCGCGCGCACAGAAAGATTTCAATCGTGAGCTAATAACATGGAAAATCTACGAAGGCGATGCCGTTTCGGATCACGTGTGCCGATTTCACGACGTCACGGTACAATCCTATTGTTCAGTCACATGTACCGATTTCATGACGTCACGGTACAATCCCAGTATTTCCCTTCCGGTCGTATATAAACGGATTACGGGATAATCCGCGTACAGTGGGGCTGTGGATGGCCTAGTGGTCAGCGTTCGTGGCTGACATTGGAGAAGACCTCGGGTTTGATCCCCGGCAGGTTCGAACCACTAAATATCCGCCGTGCGTCGGATGGGCACGTTAAGCCGTCGGACCCCGGGTACTGGCCCCCGGTAATACATAAGGGCGTCTTCCTCCCCCTTTCTACCTCGCTTCCGTGTGACTTTCCTATCGGGCACTCTAGCCCAAATCTCCTAGCTTCCTAAAATCCTCTACATATGATCTGGTCTGATCCGCGTAGACTGCAACGAGACGAAAGCCCACGCGCTGCTAAAGGTGCCAACCATTACAGTTTCGGCCACATGATTACCGAATTACGGACAGGTTGGAAGAATTGCAGATTTCAATGTATTTCGTAAAAGTTCTGAATTTTGTGTCCTTTTTTGTTAAAATCACGGTTTAAACTGCGAACGCATTTTGCGAATATATTTATAGTTTTTTTTCGCACAAATGCGAAAACTATTAATTGGTCCCGTTTCTAAGTAAGCGCCTTTAAAATTCAGATATTGGATACATCGGCAAAGCCAATATCGGACGGATATGGGGTGAAGAACGGCCAGAGGATATTGGATGCATTGGCAAAGCCGATATCGGGTGAAGAACCGCAAGGTGATATTACATAATATGAAATTTATGACTACAAAGCTTGCGGTGTTAAGATAGAATAAGAATAACAACGTTTCGCACAATAAAATGTTTATTATACATCGACTATAGTTTCATCCTGAGGAAACAAAGCCAAACGCTTTGCGAAACTATAGTCGATGTATAATAAACATTTTATTGTACAAAACGTTGTTATTCTTATTCTATTACATAATATGTCGGAAAAGCCGATATCGGTGCAATGACGTCCGCATACCTGCCAAGTATTCCGGATTTCCCGAAAGTTTTACGGAGTTTGGGTAGTTTTACGGTCGGAAGATAGTTTCTTCCGGATTTTTGCCAAAATGGCTCGTGAATTTTTTTTAACTGATGGAAATTGATATCGTTGTTACTGTCGCTTAGTGTAAACTCCTGCTTTTGTTTTATTATGATTTCATAGCGATTGAACCTTATGTTATCTCATGTTTCTAGCTGGGAGCGATCGCACACACACCCTCCCGCCAACCCTTCCAAACTTGCTCTCCCTCAGTGTTGGAATAGCTGCGCTAATTGCGCCAAAGCGCAAATTTTTTTTTAATTCTGTGCCATGCAGAGTTCGCCAAAATGCATAACTACGCATCTAGTACGCATCAAAAAGTGTGTTTACGCATTGAAATTTTACCAACGCATAAAAATATGCATCTGGACGGTATTTTGTCTTTCAAAAACGGAAGTAACCGAAATAAAGATTTTCATAATCGTAATTTCTTTTTCCTGCGATGTTGCCTCTGTCCAGTATTGTTGTTATACATCACTTTATTCCAAAAATATTTGTATCTCAGTTGGAAAATGGAGGGAAAATTTCCGAAAACGGGAATTCGACGGCGCAAAAATTTCCCTGTAATCTTCAGGCATGAGCATGCAACAGCTTCAAGAAATTTCTCCTTTTCCGTCATAATTAGAGTTTTCCTCAAGATTGATGCATAACTGAACAGAAATTTTAAGTCATTTGGTAGCGGAGGAGAATGTTTTTCGCTGGAAACTTTCGAAAACGGAAGTTAGACGCAGTGAAGATTTCTCTCATAATCATAATTTTATTTTTCACGCTATGTTTCTTCTGCCTAGTATTGTTGTTAAATATCATGTTATTTTATAAATATTTGTATTTCAACTTGAAAATGGATGGGAAACTGTCCGAAAGCGAAAATTGGACGTAGCAAAGATTTCTCCCGTAATTGTATCTCCTCACCCCCAACGATGTTCTGAACATGTATCCTGTATTCTTAAATATTGCCCCCCCCCACCAAATAAGGTTTGCATTTCAGCTTGACAAAGAGAGGGTGGGGGTCAATAAAGATTTTTCCTGTAATCGTAATTCTTTTTCCTGAAAACGAAAGTGAAGAAGCTGAAAATTTGTAAGAATTGATGCATGGTGTTCAAAAGTGTTCGTATTCTCAAAGTTACACTATTAATCCTTTATCTAAAATAGCGCTATCGTACATTTGTGATGGATAAAATATTCATCCAAAGGCATTAAAAAGAAAAGACACTGTCTTGTCATCGCTTAAATGAAATCAAGTTATTTCTAAAATTGCATCATTCAATTTAACAAAAAAAAAAAAAAAAAAAAAAAAAAAAATTAAAAACCTTGAAAATCATCAAAATTTCTGAACTCTATCTACGAGTGACTGAAACAGAAAAATAATTGAATACAAGTATCATCAAACATACTGCTGTCACATCCCATACATTACTGCTCTCCCCTAATAATAGATAATCATAAATTAACAGTTCTGGTACTGTCTCAAATGTTCTTGATTTTATAGTAAATGTTGATTTTTGCAAGCAATATTCTCGATTTAGAAAAAAAAAAAAATTGGAGTGGGGTGCAGGGGGTGACAATTGTGGTAACATACTTTGATAATCATTGCAAGCGAGTGAGATGCATGCTGCTCTCTTTGACATGCCTAGAAACCAGTTCAACAGGTGAAAATATTGCCAAACTTGTGTCTGAAGAATTTCAGTATCTTGGTATTCTGTGGATGAACTGTCTTGCCTTATGTGATAAGACTCCTGTTATGGTGGGGAGAAAAATTGGTGACTCTCTGAAAAAAATAGTGTCTCACTCTCTAAAAATGAAACTCATTAACAAGGTTTGTTAATCTTATATTATACTTAAATACTAATTTTTTTGTAAATATTTATTTGTATTAAATACTTAACTGTAATAAAAAAAATAGAGAAACCTATAATATATAATTTTATTATTTATAAAGAGTAAATACGTGCCGCTGAACGCGCGTTGATGTCCCGGTTTTTTATTTTGAAAAGTTGGCAGCTTCGATATTTGTTCTTACTATAACACAATGGAAAAGTTTCTCATTAGAAAGAGGAAGCGTTCTACTGACGATTCTGCAAGTTCGGCATTGAATGCTGCGATTTTAAACAGTGAAATATTGCCTGAGAAATGTAGTGAGGTTGTTCCTGCTGTAAATCCAACTAAATTTAAAAAAAAATTAACTTTCAAGAGAAATAGTGCAAAATGTACGATTGGCTTGAAGTCGAAACCGACGAAAATAAAACAATTTTGATGTTTTGTTCATTTTTAAGGCGTCATCAAAACCAGCGTTATTTGCAAAAGGTAAGTTAATGCCATTCATTATTTTATCAATATATAAATGGTCTGTTTTTTCTCATCTGAAGAACTCTTTTCTAAAATTTGGCTCATGCTTGTATTGATACTGAGAATTTTTTTTTTTTTATCCTGTCTTAATTTTTAGGCTAAAAGCAATGGCTCATACAGTGTTAAAGTGATTTTTTGTTTTCGACGTTGTAAAGGTCCCTATGTTTATTTTATTATTCATTGTTGTGAAAGGAGCCAATTCACTCAAATGCTTTTGGGATGGGAAGTAAATATCCTCATCAGTGTTATGCAAATTCATTTTGAAGTTGTTAGACCCCTTCAAAGATTTTGAAGATTTGAAATGCCTGTTGAGTGAATATCCATATATATTTATTCTGCTAAAAAATAGCTATGCTAGTTTTAAATTTGCAGATGTTGCAGAACTTTTCATCAACAGGTATAAAGATGTGTATCCAAGCACAGTGTTGTTGTATGAAATTGCTTTGGTTATGCCAATAAGTTCTGCATCAGTAGAGCGTTCTTTTAGCACACAAAATTGAATGAAAGATAAATTTCGCAACAGACTGAAAGAATAAACTTTAAAAAATTTGATTCGAATATCAGCAGCAAATGTAACACTAGAAAGCTTTCCATTTCACAAAGCTGCTGAAATACTTAATAACAAAACTAGAAGATATGTATAAAATATTTATATTATTTTTGTGTTTGTTTGTTTGTTTTTTCCCCCATAAACATAGTATTTTTCTCTTAAGTTTACGATTGTTTAAAATTCACCCCTGATTTTTCAAAATCATCCACAGAAAAAAGCCTGGGGGACATTTTCACCCCTGATTCTGGAACCCTGGCGAGAACCCTGTATTTGTTCTTCAGTGACACTGAGAATTTTGATAATAGATATAAACAATATGATGAACTCAAAACCAAGCATACATCTGTTCAGCAAACCATTGAACGTGGTCACCGAAAGCACAAACCCCATTTATCGAAGGAATTATTATGTGAACTTAAAGCAGATGAAATTATTAGAGCTAGATCACAGACCAGAGCAGAACTGTTTAAACATTTTCCACTTAGAAATAAATACCCAAACACAAGAGATTTGGGATTAAAGGCTATTTCAATGTTTGGAAGTACATACAAATGCAGAAGGGCATTTTCTGACATGTGATACATAAAGTCAAAACACAAAAATAATATGAATTGCTCTACTCTTTAACAATTACTTTGACTCAAAGCACTGAAATGGATACGAAACAACTTTTAGTGGAATTTAATGATTGGCAGTGCTTTCATTAAACATGCAAGTCTTTTTTTTATTTTCAAATTTTAAATTACGACTGTTCTAATACTTGTATTAACTGAAAGAGCTTGAAAGTTTAATAAATTAAGCAGGATGTCTTTATATTTACATAGATGCTAACCTCTAAAAGTAGTTTTCCATAAACAAGTTGGTTTTTTTTCTGTAGTACAGTCCACAGTGGCAAATTCTAGTATTTAACATGACAGATTTTTAGTTTGTCATAACTATTTAAATATATATATATATAGTGGAAAAATTATTCCTTGGATTGTTGATGCTACTTTGATTCTGTGTACCTTTGGAAATCATCCCGCTCACCCAAGATTTCTTCATGGGGGTGGCCCAAAATATTGAAGATGCAAATGAAAATACCCTAGAGTAAACATCTCTCAAGATATTGAGAAGTGATAATAATATCTACACCGTATTAAAGTGTGCTTCCAATTATTTATAAATTATATACACTTATCGTCAAAAAATAGCTGCACCCAGAAGGAAGCAACCGGCAGAAATGGAACTTAGTGGGTAGGTTTGACATTGTGAAGCATGCAAATGATTCAAGTATCACGCTCTGCTGCGCATGTGACGCAAGTAAGGAGGGGTCGCAGTGCTGTCCTTGACCGGCTATATAAGGTCGTCCCGTTGCACGTGCTTGCCATTCTGACTCGTGTTGTTGTATTGACTGCATCCTTTGCAAGTGAAGTATGCCTCGGAGAAAAGTTCGGAAGCAATTCGAGCAGTTGGAGGAGTTTGAGAGGGGTTGCACCGTCATGCCCCGGGAATCGGGATGGTCTTATAGCCGTATTGCGGGCCACACCAGTTGTACGGATATCACCATAGCACGCTGTTGGCGGCAGTGTATAGAACAAGGCACACAGCAGTGATAGGAAGGGTTTGGGAGACCTAGATGAACTACAGAGAGAGAGAGAGAGGACCGACGAGTTGTCGGACATGTGAGGAGTGACCCAACAGCCATGATAGTGGATATTCAGCGAGCAGTGGTGCCCGGTATTAGTGTAGCAAGTTAACCACCTGCGAGAAATTGTTTCCTCTTCAGTGCAGCACGTATCCACCTGTAAAAAGAACTATTCCCGTCGGTGTAGAACGTATCTACCTGTGTAAATAAATGACATACTATACTTTATAGCCTTGAAAATCGTTTTTTTTTTAACCCGTAGACCTAATAATGTTCCATTTTTTGTTACATCTGAAAATTGAGCTGCAAGAGCCTGTGCCTGGTTCCCAGGCTATTAGAGCAATAGTCTGGTTCCAAGGCTATTACAATAGTCAGTGCAACAGTGTTTTTTCTGACTGAAATAATGGCTGCGCAGGATCCAGATATGTTCCAGTTTTGTGCCTTAACAGCAACTGAGGAACTTACAACTGAATTTGCCCAGAGGAATGGTTTACTTTCATCAAAACAGCAGCTGCAGCAGTTACAGCAGCAGCAACAATGATGTTTACTAGGCACACCTGGCTGCACTGGCATAGTGGTACCACGTTCCAAACACGTGAAGAAAGGATTATGCTGGATTTAGATGTCCTAAATGCAAAAACTGGCGTGCAGCAAAAAATGCAGTTGTGGGTGGTGAAATTCAAGGTGCATCCGAAGGAAATCATTTGCAGTCGTTTTTTGCAACGGTTAGTGCTAACAGCAGATCACAAACGAAAATGTCAGTACAGGCAGCTTTGGAAATTTTGTACTCATGGGCAAAAGATTTGTTATTAACTAACACAAAGGCCATGATTCACAATCTGATAACCCAGAATCAAACACTGGTAGACTGGCGGAACTACATCCGAGAAGCATGCCTATGTGCACTAAATGATGCAAAAGCAATGGGCGGACATGGTGAAATTATTCAGATCGATGAAAGCTTGATGAGGGACCGCCGTAAGCATAACCCTGGTCGAATACTGCAAGGAAATTGCGTGCCTCCTGCCCGTCAAAATTACGGAAATCAAGTGGTTGGACCATGGGTTTTTGGCCTGCTTTGGAAACGTTCAAATGGGACTCAAGAACTTCTAATGTTCCATGTTCTTCGACGAAATGTAGCCACCTTTCGTCCCATCATACAACGTCATGTGGCTCCTGGCACAACAACCTGGTAAAATGAATGGGCGGCTTATCATAACATTCATAAGTGGCACGGTTTCAACTTCCAACACCAAACGGTCAACCACCAGCAAAATTTCATTGACCTCATAACTGGTGTCCACACTGAAAACATTGAAACCAACTGGGGTCACGTGAAAACAAAACTTTTGAGAAACATGTGTGGCACCCGTGGTATCTTGCTTCCTGGACATTTGGCCGAATACTGGTGGAAAACTGAGCATGAGCAGGCACCATTTAATAGTATTGTAGCTGAAATAGTTTGACAATTTCCTTTCTTTAGTGTGAAAGTTAATGTACATATGAGTATTTTATTTTCATGGTATTAAAAAAAAAAAAAAAAAAACAATTTCACCAAAAATACAAAAATGTTATATAAGAAGTTCAAAAGTAGTTCTTTTCACAAATGGATACGTTCTACACTGATGGGAATATTTTTCTTTTACAGGTGGATACGTGCTACACTGAAGGGGAAACAATTTCTGGCAGGTGGATACGTGCTACACTAATACCGTGGTGCCCTCCATGCATCGTCCGATTAGTGTTAGCACCATTGGCAGACGGCTGCATGACTTAGGACTACACACACGCAAACCATTATGACGACTGCCCATTGGCAGCAGTGGATAGAACAAGGCACGCAGCAGCAACAGGAAGTCTGGGAGACCAAGACGAACCACGGAGAGAGAGGACCGACAGGTTGTCCGACATGCGCGGACTGGTCCAACAGCCACGATTTCGGATTTTCAGTGAGCAGTGGTGCCCTCCATACATTATCCGATTAGTGCCAGCACGATTGGCAGATGGCTGCACGATGTAGGACTACACACACTCAGACCATTACGATGACTGCTCTTAACAACAGTGCATCGTCACCAAAGACTGCAATGGTGTCATGCCAGTCTGTTATATAGCCAAGCAGAATGGCAGCTGGTGATGTTCAGTGACGAGTCCCGCTTTTGTCCTGGAGGAGACCACTGAATCCATGTGTAGAGGCACCGTAGTTAACGCCAAGATGAACGGTTTGTTGTCGAGCGTCACATGTCCAGTGCAATTGCCTAAGATGCCATATCACCTTTGGTGTTCATTACAGGCATTTTAACAGCCCAACGTTATGTTAATGAGGTCCTGCAACCAGTGGCCATACCCTTTCTGAACGCTCACTCTGGTGTGATTTTCCAACAGGACAACACTCGCCCCCATACTGCTGCTGTCTCGAGAGCTTGCCTTCAAGGCACTGACACTCCTGCCATGGCCAGCCACATCACCCGACATATCGTCGATTGAAAATGTGTGGGATGCTATTGGACACACTAACCACACTCTATACCTACTGCACAATCTGCAGGAACAGTGCGAGAACATTCAACCTGCATGGGATGGCTTATCGGAGGACACCATTAGGAACCTGTTTAACTCCATGCCAAAACATCTGGCATGCTGTGGGAGCAAACATGGCGGCCTGACGCCATACTGAGAGACACTACGTATTGGCATGTAGCTCAATAAATATTGCCCATATCAGTCTCAATGTTTAATCATTTATTGTTTCTGGTAACCATTACCTTCCTCCTGAATAGCATTGCAATCCAACACATCCTTTTGGGTGCAACTATTTTTTTGACGATAAGTGTATTTAAAAACATATATAAGTATAATTGGGATGTAAGGTCAGGTGATGCGTAACATCACAGCCTCTCCTTGACAAATGTCAACCCCGCCTTCTCATGGTGCATCCTGTTCCTACTAAAGGGGCTCTGACGACCGCCAGTAGTGGTATAACTATACCATCGGGATTAGAGGAAATGCTATCCCACACTCACCAACCCGCTTGGCCAGCGTGGTGAGTTATGGCCAAACCCTCCAAAATGACTCCACAACTTAAATCTTGGCCCTCAGTCTCCGGCAGCTGGAATGTACCTGGCCAAGGCAGCGGCCAGTGCGACATGAAGGCAGAGGGTGCTAAGAATCCCCGGAGGACCGTATTAGGCTGCCATCTGATGCTGACCTTGGCTACGTATAATGGACGCTCCCTATCTTCTGATTCAAGGCTTCTTGAATTGGAAGAGGAACTACTAAGGATCAAGTGGGACATCATCGGGCTAAGTGAGGTAAGAAGAAAAGGAGAAGATCTCATAGAACTGAAAAGTGGACATCTCTTCTACTATCGTGGGACAGATACTGGCAGAACTAGTGGTTTTGGATTTATAATAAACAAGAAACTGAAGGATAAAGTTGTAGAAGTTGAAAGTTCCTCTGACAGAGTTGCACAACTCGTTATCCAACTCTCGAGAAGATACCAGGCTCAGATAATTGAAACTTATGCACCCACCACAAGTCATCCTTAAGAAGAAATTGAAGAATTTTATGAGGAAATTCGTCATCTAAATAATAAAGGTAAGCAGCATTTGAAGATAATTATGGGAGATTTCAATGCAAAAATAGGGCAACGGCAACAGAATGAAATTTCAGTAGGTAAATTCGGTCACTGCAACAGAAACCAGCGTGAAAATACTCTCGTTGAGTTTGCAGAGGCAGAAGGGTTTTTCATCTTGAACTCCTTTTTCAAGAAAAAGCCACACAGGAAATGGACATGGAGACATCCAAATGGAACGACAAGTGAAATTGATTTTACTATGTGTAACAAAAAATTCGTCATAGAAGACTGCAGTGTGCTAAACAAGTTCAACACAGGTAGTTACCATAGATTAGTGAGATGTAAGATGCATCTCAACACTAAACTTGAACGTGGCAAGCTCATAAGACAACCAAAATGTATTGACATAACCAACCTTAAAAAACACCATAATACCTTCAAGTTGGAACTGAAGAACAGATTCTCTGCTTTAGAAGGCCTAACATCAGAAGAAGTGGATATTTCTGAAGTTAACAGAAAAGTAACCAAAGCTCTTACGGAAACAGCAACAAAATTAGCTAGGTCTAAGAACAAGTTGCATGGGAACAAATTATCAAGAAAAACCAAAATGTTGATGCAAAAAAGAAGAGAGATGAGGACAACTAAAGAAGATGTGACTTCCAAAGTGGAATATATAGAGCTATGCAAGACAGTACGAAAAAGTATCGCTGAAGACGTAAGGAAATTCAACTGTGAACTAGTGAGGAAAGCAAATGAAAACAACCAAAGCCTAAAGATAGCAAAGGGACATCTCAGTAAGGGAAGAAAACAGATTATGGCACTGAGAAAAGAAGATGGTTCTGTAACAAGAAATAGAGGCGAAATTTTGACTAGAGTGAAAGATTTCTACTCCAAATTATATGAAAGGGATGATACATGTACTCCAGACATCATGAAAGGTACCAGTACCAGAGTTCTTCCAGTCCTCCCAGCAGAAGTTGCACATGCAATCAAGAACATGAAGTGGGGGAAAGCTCCAGGAGAAGATGGAATTACTGTGGACATCACACAAGAAGCATGTGGAGAAATCGAAACAGTACTCGCCCAAATTTTCACTCGATGCCTTAATGAAGGGAAGATTCCTGAGGATTGGAACAACACTATAATTATCCTGCTACATAAAAAAGGTGACATTGAGGATCTCAGGAACTACAGACCTATCAGCCTCCTATCAGTGGTTTATAAAATCTTCACTAAAGTTCTTTCACACCGCGTGAAGGTAACACTGGACATGGCTCAACCGAGAGAACAAGATGGATTCAGGAGTGGTTACAGCACAATAGATCATATCCACGTACTGAGAGAACTAATTGAAAGAGCGAGGGAATATGAACTTCCATTGTGCATGGCTTTTATCGATTATGAAAAAGCCTTTGATTCGGTGAAACCATCAGCAGTTACAATGGTTCTGAAATCCTGTGGTATTGAAATGCATACATTAATATTATTAATAACATCTATGAAAATGCAAGTGCAAAGATTCGGCTGTTTGAGAATACAGCAAACATAAAAGTAGGAAAGGGAGTGAGACAAGGTGACACCATATCTCCAAAGCTCTTTAATGCTACATTAGAGGGTGTCTTTCAGTCGCTGAGCTGGGAAAACAAGGGGATAAAGATTAATGGAGATTATCTAACTCACCTTCATTTTGCTGATGATGTAGTCATTTTTGCAACTACCCCATCAAAGCTACAGAGTATGATCCAGGAACTTGCTGACAAGAGTAAGGAAGTGGGATTAAAAATGAGCTTTCAGAAAACAAAAGTAATGTTCAATGCTCTTTTAAGAAATGAAGATTTATCGATTGACGGAGAAAAGCTGGAGATAACAGACACGTACCTTTATCTTGGACAGCAGATATCAAGTGAGGGTCACATTGATGAAGAAATTAATTGGCGTACAAAACTTGCCTGGAGAGCTTTTGGAAGAAACAGCATAATTTTCAAGAGCAATATGCCATTATGTCTTAAAAGAAAAGTGTTTGATCAATGCATCATTCCAGTGCTTAGGACTTTAACTAAAAGAGACATACAAAGGCTGCAGACAACTCAAAGCAGCATGGAGAGGTGCATGCTTGGTGTAACCAGGAGAGATAAGAAGAGGAATTCGTGGATCCGAAAAATGACAAGAGTGGAAGACATCAGGATGAGAGTTAAATCCCTGAAATGACAATGGGCTGGACATACTGCCAGAAGGACAGATCATCGATGGACAGCCGAAATTTTAGATTGGATTCCAAGGGACAGGAAAAGACCCAGAAGAAGACCACATGGGAGATGGGTGGATGAAATTCGAAAGTATGCAGGAGTGACATGGAGGAGACTGGCACAAGACAGACCGTTGTGGAGGAAACTTGGGGAGACCTTCTTCCAGCAGTGGATTGATAATGGTTGATGATGATGATAAGTATAATTACTAATAACCACCAATAAGAAAGATCGAAGGGCCAAGCGATAGTGATACCTCTTGAGGATGGCCCGGACACATGGGCCATCTCACTGAGCTCGTCATTGCCACCCAATGCAAGCAATACTAAAATCGCATCTACAAATGCTGCAAAAACATTTTCACAGAAACTTGACTTTCGAAAACAAGGCCAGTCTCTGTGGTATCTAGGAAACACTGTTTCTTCTTAGATGAAGAAGGTTGGCGTGATGAACACTTTATTTTAAATAAACGAATAAAAACCTTCACGATTGCACAACCAATTGCATCGCTCTTCTGTATGACAGAGCACGTACAGCAGAGAGAACAACAGAGAAGGGCTACGGGTAACGAATGCTGGAGCAGCATCTGTTTGAACACTGCTCAACTAACGTATCCTGTGTTGTTGCAGACACGAGGCATGAAGAACATCATGGGAGTTCGGAACGAATGCTTGAGCTGTGTTCACACGGAGCCATTGTTATACTGCTGCTTTCTGTGTAGTTGTGGCTGGGGGCACGGAGAGTGACATCATAGGACGAAAGGCAGAGCCAGCATGTCATGCGGTTCCTGCTCAGCCCATGGCAGATAGTTCATGGGATTGCCAATTAAGATGCAGAAATCTATAATACACAGAATAGCATTTAATCTCCCTTCCCCCCATATAAACTTGAAGAACAAACAAAATTTTTTAAGTTGATGAGAAAATTGCTTTTGATATCAGAAAAATCAAACGATTTTCCGTAATTTTATTTTCGTACTTCTGTAATGGCAACCAAAAACTTGTAAGATTATGGAAAATCTGTACCGGTTGGCATCTATGTATTTACATCATATATATGTAAAGAAAAGTGTTCAATCAATGAATCTTTCCAGTTCTTATGTATGGCAGAGATATTGACCTTGACTAGAAAAGACATACAAAGGCTGCAGACAACTGAAAGAAGCATTGAGAGATGCATTCTTGGCATAACCAGGAAAGATTAGAATAGGAACTCATGGGTCAGGAAAATGACAAGAGTAGAAGACATTATGATCAGAGTAAAACCCCTGAAATGGCAATGGGCTGGACATACTGCCAGAAGAACGGAACACTGATGAACAACTGAAATTTTAGACTGGATACCAAGGGACAGGAAAAGACACAGAAAAAGACCATGTGGGAGATGGGTGGACAAAATTCGAAAGTGTGCTGGAGGGACATGGAAATGGCTGGTTCAAACCAGACCACTGTGGAAGAAACTTGGGGAGACCTTCATCCAACAGTGGATTGATAATGGTTGAGAATGATATATATCTTTTTAAAAATCCATCGAATTCTTTTAAAAACCTTATACCACAGTTCTGTAGAAGTTGCACAGCACAGCTTTAGAGCATGCAGTTAGGTACTACATGCAATTCAATCTGTAGCTCACGATATTCAGACCAGTTTAATTAGCCCAGAGATCTAAACAGGCCTTAATTTGGGAAGTCCGACCAATTTCAGACTCACCAACTTAGAGCCTACTTCGACACGTTAGCATCAGACTTAAAACTTTCAATGCATAGTCCCACACAGTTTGGACTGTCAACTTATAGTCCAGCCCTTTGATTTCAGCTATTATTCACAAACACTTCCAGTAAATGCTGCAATTCCACATCTTCCATATTTCACTTTGTGACTTTTATCATCCCTACACCTTCTTAAGGAAAACTTAAAGCAAACGGGAAAGATCCCGAGTTCAAATGAAATTTTACTTAAACATTTTAAACTTCACAGACTTGATTGTATGCGAAAAAGAGAATGGTGGATGTGATAGGGAAGAAAGAGACTGTAACATTTCTATTCAAAAATGCAAATGAAATGTATCTTAAAATATATGTACTTCAATTAAACCAACCTTTGACACTGTAACATTTCTATTAAAAAATCTAAAGGAAATGTATCTTAAAATATATGACTTCAATTAAACCAACCTTTAAATGCAAATTATTTCTTTCTTTTATGAAATCAAATTTGTTATCATTTTAATAGCTAATCTGAATCAGTAAGCATGGGAAAGTAATATAAAAAACAACTGATAATGTCCCAAATCAATTGCTCCTTTTATTACTTTAGTTTTGCCAGCTAGTAAGCTTTTTCTTTAATCCAGCATTAAATTGTAATTCTTCTAGCCCAGATTTCTCTTTTAATGGGGGTGGGGGGGATCAGCCCAGCCTGCAGACAGGATCAAGCCCAGGCTTTAATTCTAAACTAGTCTTCAAAAACTGATATGCAGTGCTCTGCAAACCGGGTGATACTCAATCCTGAAATAAGTATCATCTAGTAATAATTTATTGGCAATCAAAACTGCAAATGGACATGTTGATTTGCTAGTGCCCAACCAGCATCCTAATTTGCTAGTTGAATGCTGGCTAACAATGTGTTGGTGCGATTTCTTTACCACTGGACTTTAATTCAACTTCCACCTGGTTGCTCGGTGGTTTAAACAGCTCAGTGGCAAACAAATAATCCACAATTTCATAATTTCACCGCAGAAGTTGTTTAATAAAAAATTAATGATTGTAACACACATTCAGGAAAACATTATAGTGATCGTTTAACCACATCTAATACACTACAGCTAAAAGCCAAGCACTGTGGTAGTGAGAAATGATAGTATGAGACTGATCATTCAAAAGACAGTTCATGCACTGACCCATAGGTAACTGAAAATAGCAGAAACACAGCACACCAACAGCTTACTACACATGCAATTTCTTCACCACAATAACTGATATTAATAAGTCATGCATTCCAAAATTTTATAATGTGTTTTCCAAGAATAACACTGCAGTTCCATTTATCTCACTGGTTTAAAATTGGGAATAATGATGCACCCACTTAAAACCCACAGGTTAACATATGACAAAGGAATTTTTATTTAGCGATATGGTAGCAGAGTACACTGATTTTCACCAAAGATAAGTGATGCAATGAAATGAGATGTTAGGAAAATGGTTTACTTTCAATCTGCTTCGAATCACCTGCGCAATTCACATTGAATAATATTGGAGGTGAAAGTTCTACAAATGTATGCAAGGGAAGTTTAGGCACTAAATGGCAGTTGTCACCACTGCTTCACTGCTGTATTTGCATAACTCTTTCTCCTTATGGGTAAAAGACCTTCACACCCCATTTATGGTAGAGGGTGGGGTGTGTGAAAGATCATAAGTGTTTTACAGCAGAGTGTTTGTGATCAATCCCGAAAGGTGGGAGGTGAATGTCGTTTAGCCTGTGGTGGATACCTACAGTGGTTTATGTGTTCAGAAAAATGGAGATACCAACTAATTTCACATGTGAAAAAGTGTGTGATAGTGCAGGTAAGAAGAATTTTGTGATTTTCCCCATTACAAGCTCACTGAATGTACTATGCACAAAGTAAAAAAAAATTACCTCCATAGCGCAACATAAAGGGAGAAGGGGGCTAGCAAAAAACTTTCAATTCCTGCCACACTCCAAATTACCTATTCACATATAATCATGCAGATTTTGAGATTTCATTTGTGTGACCACTAGGCTCCATGCTGATAATCACTGAAGAGTCAGTACTCTAAATTCTTTAGAGCTTAGTATCTGCCATAAACGCTTCATGATATGATCTCTCATTTAATATCGTGAACAATAGTTGAAATTCATAATGTACATAATGGTTATAAGTTCCACCTAGTTAACAGCCACGTTTCAGAGTTGCACGTTTGTAAAATCATGTTTAATGCTAAAGGCATTATGACTAGAAAATATGGTACTTACAGCATACTGACAAATACTTTAAGTTTCTGCAGCACAGACACATTGAATTAGAAAACATTAGGTAGTGACAAACACTAAAGAACTTGTTGCCGACTTATAAAACTGAAAAATGTGAGATATACTCATAATTTAACATTTGTCCAAGCAAACTTAATGAACATAATGAAGCTTACCCCTGTCATGAAGCAGCTTTTCTATGCTATCAATATGCTGTTCTCTTTCTGTATGTTTGCTTTCCTCAGTATTGAGTTCCCGTTGTAGCAAAGCAACTTTTGATTCCAAATTCCTGATTTTAGCCTACGTGGAAATAAATTGACAGAAATGTCACATCATGAAGGAGAAAAACTTTACATTAGTTTTAAATAACAGCCGAAAAGCAAGTAAGGCACCTGTATCACAAAACTATATGAACACCAGGACAAAAGAAGAAAAAAAAAGTTATACCAGGCCAGAAACAAAGAAGGAAACGTGAAGTAAAATGAAATAAAAATGCCAAACAATCCACACAGAAAAGTTTGAAAATTGCGAAGTTAGAAGCCATGATATTCATGGCTTCTTCACTTTGCACATAAAAGAGTGGCTTGTAGAGAAAACTCTTGAAACACATCTCCTAAACACTACAAAAATTTTGGGTACTACAATCACTAACAGGTGTTCACTTTATTTGATCCAAATTGTCAAAGTTTTATGCCAACACAACATCAGACTCATGGGCATAAAATCACATGATAGAATTATGTTGATTCCTTACATAAATTATGAAGTAAGGGGAGGAGAAAAAAAGGAAAGAGATACAAACAAAGGAAGTGAGCAAGGAGTAATGTACAAATAAAAGCTGAATCTTTAATGTTTTTTTAATTTTTTGGTCATAAGTAAAGCCCGGATGTTCAAGCAAAATGTTTATTTTGCATCATTTTGCATATTTAGTCACTTTGAAGATAAAAGCATATTATCAAATTTAGTGCCTATTTTTGCATATAATTTGAAAATTTTCTAGAAAAGCACATTTGAAAAACAAAACTATCATTTGTAAGATTTAATTGTTAGCAGTGTCATGGTATAATGAAGAAAAAAAAAACTAATTTTCCCCTATTACAAAATGTTGGTACTCAAACAAATCCACTTCCAATCAAAAGAAAAATGTTAATATAACAAATCATAGTAAAAATTGCTAATGGCATTTTATTACACACAGATCATTTTTTAATCAAAGATTATACTCATATTTTGTGGTTTCGATATGTTGATGACATCCTTGTTTTTTCGACTTCTGAAGATAACCTTAATAGGCTATGCTTGAATTACATCAGATGTTGAACAAATTGCACAAAATTCTTAAATTTAGTATGGAAATACAGAAGAACCAAACCTCAGCTTATCTGGATATACTGATTACTAGGAACAATGAAGAAAACAACACCACAGTGTTTAGAAAACACAATTAGTTCCCTAATATTATTCTAGCAAAATCTTACTCACCTTGGTCTTACAAAGAAGCAGCTTGCAGCTTTCCAAATTTATGTAAATATCATATCATAAGTAACTCAAATCTGAAACATCTTAAAATTCAAAAAAATTAAAAGAAATTGCTTTATACAATGGTTACAAACCCCGACATTATCACCAAGCTCTCTAAATGCTATCAATCCTGTTCTGTTGTTATGAAAAATAAATATAAATATACAAGTTCTACTCAGTACATACCAGGTATTTCCAACTGGATTCGAAAAAAAGCTCAAAAAAGAAAATTTCAAAATAGGCATCAGACAAGGAGCTTTAATTGCACAACTGAAGAACAATAAAGACCAACCAAAATCTGAGAACAAAAATGGAGTTTACTTTATACCTCTTATCACCAGGTGGATGTACTAAGAAAAAATACATAGGAAATACCATAAGAGTTTTATCAACCCGAATTAAAGAGCATAAACGAAATATTAAATATTAAGACAGATCTAGTTAAAATAGTTATTAAGGAAGGATTTACACCTGTTTGGGAAGAAGCAAAAGTCATTTCACATTACACAGGTTGGAAACGAACTCTTATCTGTGAATCTATCGAAATTTCAACCAATTATCAAGCTTGCAACAAGGATCATCCATCAAAATTAACAAAATACGGGATAATTGTCTCACATCGTTTTCACAAAATATTAACGCCCTATTAAAAGTCTTCTGAAAATTCAACAGATTCCAACCGGGAGATGGCAGCACACAAGACCACAATCCTATGGTAAGAGATTCAAAAGCTGGTCAAGAACAGAACAACGTACGCGATTTGATGGCTGACGAGAGCCCTAATGGCTGAAACCATGGTCCCATTAAAGTTTCCTTTACTGGAATTTTTATAAGTATAATCTTTAATTCAAAAACGATCTATGAGAAATGTTTAATCTACTCTCCACTAAACGACTGCACCAGCAACGTGTTTCGCTCATGCATTAAAGAAAGTTTCAAAAGAAGTGAGGGTATTATTTTCTGACATTGACAGACTGATATCACGTGTGAAGAAATTTTTCTTAAAAGCTCCCTCTTGGATTTAAAAATTTAAGAAAATGGCTTCAGAATTAAATCTTTCACTAGAGCCAGTTTGAATGAGGAGGGGAACATGGATTTCTGCTGCAGTTTATTACTTCATACATGGAACGAATTTCAGATATTGTGAGTGCCCTTTCGGATGAAGATTTCACTATGATTGTTAGACCCAAACAACCCTTACGAAAATCACTATAATTTATTAATGATTATTTCTCCAAGCTTTCGACAGCTTGGAGAAATACTCTGAAAAAAAAAAAAAAAGGGTGAAACTTTAGTCAACTCTTTCAAAGCGACTGAAGACATCAAGAAAGACATTGAAATACACTGACGGGAAAAAAATCCCAACACCACGAAAAAATAGTTGTAGAGGAATGAAATGGCGGCAATACATTTGTATAGGTAACATATTTAATCGATTAAGGTTTCAAGATCACAGCTTATCGTAAGCGCGAGAAGAGCCATTTTAAATGTGAAATGCTGGTACATTAATAACCGGTGTAACCGCCAGATTGTTGAATGCAAGCACGCAAACGTTCATGCATTGTGTCGTACAGGTGCTGGATGTCAGTTTGTGGGATGGAGTTCCATGCCTGTTGCACTTGGTCGGTCAATACAGGGACGGCTAATGCTGGTTGGGGGTGACGCTGGAGTTGTCGTCCAATTATGTCCCATACGTGCTCGATTGGTGAAAGATCTGGTGATCTAGCAGGCCACGGCAACATGTTGACACTCTGTAGAGCATGTTGGGTTACAACAGCAGTATGCGGGCGAGCGTTATCCTGTTGGAAAACACCCCCTGGAATGCTGTTCATGAATGGCAGCATAACAGGTTGAATCACCAGACTGACGTACAACTGTGCCGTCAGGGTGCGTGGGATAACCACGAGAGTGCTCCTGCTGTCATAGGAAATTGCTCCCCAGACCATAACTCCAGGTGTAGGTCCAGTGTGTCTCGGCCGCAGACATGTTAGTTGCAGGCGCTCACCTGGCCTCCTTCTAACCGACACACGGCCATCACTGGCACCCAGGCAGAACCGGCTTTCATCAGAAAACACAACAGATCTCCACTCCGTCCTCCAATGAGCTCTAGCTTGACACCACTGACGTCGCAAATGGCAGTGGTTTGGAGTAAGTGGAATGCACGCTACAGGGCGCCTGGCTCGTAGCTGTCCTTCAAGTAACCGATTTGTAACAGTTCGTTGTGTCACTGTGGTGGCAACTGCAGCTAGAATTGATGCCGCAGACGCGGTACGACGCGCCACGGCCATACGCCGTACACGGCGGTCTTCCCTCTCAGTAGTGCCTCGTGGCCAGCCGGAACCCGGTCTTCTTGAGGCAGTACCTTCCCTTGACCACCGCTGCCAACAATCATGCACAGTGGCTACATTCCTGCCAAGTCGTTCTGCAATATTGCGGAAAGAAAATCCACCTTCTCGTAGCCCTATTACACGACCTCGTTCAAACTCCGTGAGCTGTTGATAACGGCTTCTTCGTCTTCTTAAAGGCATTCTTGACTAACATCAACACCCTACGTCGAATCTCAACGATAACTAACGCTCACGAACGTTACAGCGCATATTTACAGCAAACCTGCTTTGTATGTTCCGAGGGGCGCTACTAGCTCCCCACATGCTACTAGCGTTACAATTTGCATAGACGTCATCTTACAGATGTACTCTCACCGCCTACCAACTGTCGTTTATCTAACACAACCCCTTCTTGGTGTTGGGATTTTTTTCCCCGTCAGTGTATATACCTGCCAAACAAGGACAAGGTTTACAAAAAGAAGAAAAAAGAAAAATAAATCAAGGTGCTCCCTGGTTTTAAAAAAATAATAAAATTCTTTTAGGACAGAATATTAATTTTGAAAGTATGTTTCCCACTTACATTGCTTTCTTAAAATCATCATCATCATAATCATCATTGTCAACCATTATCAATCCACTGCTGGACGAAGGTCTCCCCAAGTTTCTTCCACAATGGTCTGTCTTGTGCCAGTCTCCTCCATGTTACCCCCGCATACTTTCGAATTTCATCCACCCATCTCCCATGTGGTCTTCTTCTGGGTCTTCTTCTGGGTCTTTTCCTGTCCCTTGGAATCCAGTCTAAAATTTCAGATGTCCATTGATGGTCTGTCCTTCTGGCAATATGTCCAGCCCATTGCCATTTCAGGGATTTTACTCTGATCATGATGTCTTCCACTCTTGTCATTTTTCTGATCCACGAGTTCCTCTTCTTATCTCTCCTGGTTACACCAAGCATGTATCTCTCCATGCTTCTTAGAGTTGTCTTCAGTCTTTCTGAAATATTCATATTCTTGAAATATGCACTGATAAACAGGCAATTTCTCTGGATGTGGAAAGGGATTTGTATATATCTAAGCATTTATTTTTTTCACTGACAGAAGATATGCTTTTTCTTTCAAAAATATAAAAAAAGCATTTGCTATCATGCGCAATCGTGAAAATATTCAAGAGTAAAATGTACATACATTTACAACATGTAAATATATGAATCCTACAGTAAAACTTTCAGGTATGTTGAATGCATATTTCTCCTATTTTAGCACATATTTCTTGATTTTTAATACATAAAAGCTAGCTAGCTTTAGAGATTTTTAATGCTTGAACATCCAAGCTATAGTCATAGCAACAGTGAATTTGCTGTTACAGAATTACAAACACGATGCTTATTCTGTTTACATCCATGCCTGAGAAGCAGTAAAGTGTCATTTAACTTCTGTAGTCCCAGAATGTTTCAAAATATGATATTTAATATATTTACCAAAAGAAGGCACATGTACACTGGTAGAAATGCTTTTTATGTTTGGCTATAAATAGTGGCACAAGAAGGAAAAAATGGACAAACCAATGCACATGATTTGGGAATCTGGTCAGCCAAGGGCAACAACCACACTAGACAACTTCTGAGGAAACTGCCATTTAAAGAAACAAGCATATGAAAAATAACAGACAATTCATGTACATGTAATCTACTTGCATTACAATAAGATGGCAACATGAAGTATGCTGGAAAATCTCACTCATAACCAGATGTTCAAGTGCATTGCATTAGCATGGGGCATCCAAAGCATAACAGAATGAATTTTTGATGGCATCATCACAAGAGATGGACATAGGTACCACCATTACAAATCAGAGTGGAAACACCCTTTTTTTTTTTTTTACACTAATGTCCAGGAGTTTATCACTACATAACGCAACCCTGACTCGCTTCAAAGAAAGCAGAATAATTATTTTGGCTGTTTTTAGGAAATAAACATTTGCAGGCTGACATTGTTCCTTCTGCACAGTGACATTGTGAGCTACCACACACAGTCCGTCAAACTCTTTTTAATAACTAATCAAAAACAACTATTATGGGAATTTTACTAGGAAATTTTTTATTTAAATTACAAATTTTCGAACAAAACTCTTCTCCTTCTTCAGGCTGTCTTTTTGTTGTCACTTATTCCCGTCACTATCGAGGTTACGGTTAACCTTGAAGGTTACGGTTATTTTTCATCAAATCCTGCCAGATGTTAGGCAGGGAAAATCCTTTGCAGTCATTGATGATGGAATTTTGATTTTTCTCAATCTCTATTCCTTCTTTCAGCTTTTTTTTTTAATTGCTTTGGAAATTGATGACTTTAAGGGAATTCCAATCCATGCTGTGACTAGTTTCTCTAACTTGCCTATCTAAACCAGTCTTGTTGGAGCAATTTTTTATAGCAGCTTTATGCTCTGCTATACGAGTTTCTAGTCTGCGACCTGTTTCACCTATGTAAGATAGTCCACAACTATATTTTACTTCATAGACTACACCTTGCATTTTTAAAATATCTTCTTCTCTTTGAACTATTTTAGGGAAAATGTTTGTAACTTTGTGCTCTAAACTTGGAGCTAGCCTAATATTGTACTTCTTACTAATTCTCTTTAAGGACTCAAATAAACCTTTGTGATAATAATTTTTTTAGTGAATTTTACTTGTAGATATTACTATCTATTATGAAGATGAAAAATTCCTCACTAGTTGATATAAAAAACCAATGAATATTAATAGACTATTGGATTTCAATTCCTATCATCCAGTTTCTATTAAGAAAAATGTAGCAAGTCAGTTTTTAGAAAAAAATAATAAAATAGTTTCTACAGCAGATAAGAAGAAAGAAGCCCATACAGAAGAACTTAGCCCATACAGAAGAACTTAAAGTCATACTTGCAGAAAATAACTATCCTAAAGAAGAAATTGAGAAGCTTCTGAATTTTAATGGTACGAAGAACCCGCAAAAGCAACAAGTAAAATTCACTAAAAAAAAAAAAAAAACTTTCTCATCACAAAGGATTATTTGAGTCCTTAAAGAGAATTAGTAAGAAGTACAATATTAGGCTAGCTCCAAGTTTAGAGCACAAAGTTAAAAAAAAAAATTCCCTAAAATAGTTCAAAGAGAAGAAGATATTTTAAAAATGCAAGGTGTAGTCTATGAAGTAAAATGTAGTTGTGGACTATCTTACATAGGTGAAACAGGTCACAGACTAGAAACTCGTATAGCAGAGCATAAAGCTGCTATAAAAAATTGCTCCAACAAGACTGGTTTAGATAGGCATGTTAGAGAAACTAGTCACAGCATGGATTGGAATTCCCTTAAAGTTATCAGTTTCTAAAGCAATTTTCAAAAAGAAAGCTGAAAGAAGGAATAGAGATTGAGAAAAATCAAAATTCCATCATCATTCACTGCAAAGGATTTTCCCTGCCTAACATCTGGCAGGATTTGATGCAAAATAACCGTAACATTCAAGATTAACTGTAACCGTCAAGGTTAACCGTAACCGCGACAGTAATAAGTGACAACAAAAAGACTGCCTGAAGAAGGAGAAAAGTTTTTTCCGAAAATTTGCAATTTAAATAAAAAATTTCCTAGTAAAATTTCCATAATAGTTGTTTTTGATCAGTAATCTTTTTAACAGTTTCACAGGTGCTGAAACTATTAAAGGTGTTTGATGAAACTATCATAGAACAGTTTCACAGGTGCTCTTAACAGTTCGATGGGTTTGCCACCTCGAGGCGCTCTGTGGTAACGATGGCACACACAACAGCACCTAGGGCCTCTGTGAATCTTTGAGAGGTGCCAGCTAGTTATGTGTGACATTGGCGAAAAGACCCCAACTCACTGGGTTTTGTTCCAGAATCCTTACGTTGAATGACCAACTGGAACCTTCAGCTGTAGGCTAATCCCCCACACTGATGTACTTACCTGATTAAAAAGACAAAAAGAAATATTAAGAATGACTCAAGTGAGGGATATGGTGGACCTACAGAGATGCCAACATCTGAAGGAAGTCATCAGTAGTCCACGTACGCGGCGGCGCCCGTATTTTTCCGTAGTGAGGTCAAGTCAAGTCCCCACATTAAAATTTGCAGGCATGACCATTTCCCAGAGTACACTGCTACATTTGTAGCAACATGTTAATCTGGATCGGGGACAATACTTGGATAAATTTTGCAACATACCTAAGTCCCCTTAAAATGGGGGAAATAAAAGCTTGAGTAAATACACAAAAAATACAAACCATTGCAACTCCAGCTTTTAATAAATATGTTATGTCATAAGTTTGTGATGCCACACACTTATGGTTATTCCTCCTGTTTTTTAGAGTGAAAATGCTGATCGCAATCGTCTTTTCCGCCGTGTGAGATTGAAAAATCAACAGCACACGGGGAACAAAACCCATGATTTTCGGATACCTGAGACGATTTTAGACACGGAAATTCTTGCGAACAACTCTCCATGAATTTTTGACAATTTTTTTGCTTTTTAGATCCAAGAATATTAGTAGAGGCAGGTGGCCATTTACCCAACACTATTGCAAGTAAATTTGTACACGAGAAACACAATGGGAGCAAAGACCGACGCACAGAACAATTAACTTTGAAAGGTTTCATAGCGTTATTATGCGGATAAATAGAAAATTAGCATTAAATGTTTATATGAAAAAAATAATCAAAAAGGTATTTTAAATTGCATAAATAAATCAATTCTGAAAAAAAAAGATAAAATAAAAAGGCAATGCAAATAAAATAAATTCAATAAAAATCCATGCAACGTTTCATTAACTTCATTAACGCAATAGAAGTTTTCTGCTAAGATGCGAGGTAGTAAAATGTCACAACTTAAAACGCAAGTGAGTAACGAAAAAAAAAAAAAAGAAATTAAAACTGAAATTAAAAGATTTCCAACGAAGAATGATCTGGGAAAAACAATCTTTTAAAGAAGAAAGAAAGTTCTTGTGAATCTGACAAGCTAAAATTTTTACAGAAATTTTAGCTTGTCAGATTAAGGAGAACATTTTTTACAAGAGAAAAAGAAAAAAAAAGAACTGCGCTTTGCAAATCTGTCAAAGTAACGTAAACAATTAAGCTCTTTGCGGACAGCGACGAGCGTGGGAAAGGAGGTCACAACTGGGCACACACATTACAGCTGCCAGACGTTTTCTTTGGCTGGTTGCCAAAGACACAGGGAGAGATTTTTTCTTGCTCTGGGCAAATATACTGCGCGCCAAGAAAAGAACAAACAACTCCCGTGGAGGTAACATAAACAGGCAATAACAACATCCACACATCCTGGTAGCTCAGTTATGTGCTCTGCCGGAAAAAAAAAAAACAAAAAACATTCAGGATTCCTTTGATCTGATGACTATTTGCTCAGAGCAGTTTTTTTTTGTTTTTTTTTTCTGATATCCCGCCTGCCCCACACAGCAAGCATGTTTGGCTGGCCAAACATGCTTGCTGTGTGACGGCTTCGTGGACTCGTGGACGTTATCGCAAAAATCACATTTGACTATGCTTGATTTTTTTTTTTTAATAATTAAAAAAAAAGTTTTTCGGAAATATCCGAGGATTTGGGAAAATCCGTAGTTTTTCACACCTTCTCCGTAGGTCCGTAGTACGAACATGATATCCGTAGAAATTACGGAGGATCCGTAGTACTTGGCATCTCTGGACCTACCACACCTGAGGACGGTCCACCACGGAATCAACCTGGACTTTTTAAACGGCGTATGAGAAAGAGATCTCGGCTGAGTGAATGTAAGATTGGTGTATGGAATACTAGAGGAATAAATGGCAAGATGAGTGAGGTGATTTGAGGAGATGAATAAGTATAGACTGGATGTGCTGTGTGTAAGTGAAACCAAAAAGAAGGAAATTGGGGTAGAAGAAGTGAATGGCACGGTGAGTGTGTGGTCTGGAGTATTGGATAATGTGAGAGGACAGGCTGGTGATGGTGTGATTTTAAGTGAAAAGATGAAGAACAACTTGATTCGCTATAGTTGCGTAAGTGCAAGAATTTTCTGGATTCGTTTGAAAGTGAAACTTCAGAGAATTGTATTTGTTGTAGTGTATGCTCCTTGTGACTCGGAACCTTTTGATAAGAAGGAAGATTTCTGGAATGAGCTAAAAGCTGTTTTGAACCAGTTTGGTGCTAAAGAAAAAGTTATAATAGCAGGGGATTTCAATGCTAGAGTATGATCCTTGTGTGACTGATACTGGTGAAAGATTAATTGAACTCAGCATTGAGAATGGTTTGTGTGTATCTAATAAATATAATATATAATATATTAAACAGCCATGGTACATGTCACCATGGCTGTTTAATATATTTATGGACGCCTGCATGTGTGATGCCAAAATAGATAATAGTGGTTTATGTCTTGGTGATATCAGTGTGTGCAGATTGCTGTATGCTGACGACACTGTCTTGTTGGCAGGGAGCAAAAGTGATTTGCAGAGCATGTTGTCTCGGATGCACAAAGTTTGCATGAAATTCAAACTCAGTATAAATAAGGGAAAAACCGAAGTTATGGTGTTTGAGAGAGGAACTGGTAGCACTGAATGTAATGTAAGTATAAATGGCACTGTGATTGACCAGGTGAGTGAGTTTGTGTATTTAGGAAGCATGTTTGACAGAGAGAACAAATTGGACGGTGAAATTAGTACATATATACATACATATCACTAAGCTGTTCTCTGAGATTCAGAGGTTAGCTCCAAAAAGAAATACAAACTTCCAGATATTTTTACTTATTGTTGTCCTATCAAACTTCGCCATTTACAGCGATCTTGACATACAACTCATGCTTCACTGATATTCATTACACGCCGTACACAAGATCTTTTATACTTCATACTCATAATCTTTTTCTCATGCAGACACTCCTGAATCTGATCCACCCATGTATTTCTTGGCCTTCCTCTGCCTTTCCTTCCTGCCACTTGGGTTGAAAATATTTTCTTAGTAAGCATTTCATCACTCATTCTTTCAACATGGCCAAACCACCGAAGCATATTGGTCTCCACCTTGCTAACAACATTTTGCTTCACATCACACAACTGCAATACATCTTCATTCCTCACACAATCAGATCGTGTCTTGCCACAAACCCCAGGTAAGTAACGCATTTCTCCAGCACACAAATGACTCCTATGCTTCTTCTGCAGTACCCAGGTTTCACTGCCATACATCAGAGTAGGAACAATTACTATTTCATACACAGCCATGCGGGACTCTCTAGAGAACCCATCATTCCTGTGAAAACCTCCCAGAGCAGCTATGACTTTCAAAGAAGAATTCACTCGCCTACTGATTTCACCATCCAACTTGTTCTCTCTGTCAAACATGCTTCCTAAATACCCAAACTCACTCACCTGGTCAATCACAGTGCCATTTATACTTACATTACATTTAGTGCTACCCATTCCTCTCTCAAACACCATAACTTTGGTTTTTCCTTATTTATACTCAGTTTGAATTTCATGCAAACTTCGTGCATCCGAGTCAACATACTCTGCAACTCACTTTTGCTCTCTGCCAACAGGACAGTGTCATCAGCATACAGCAATCTGCACACACGGATATCACCAAGACATAAACCACTATTATCTATTATGGTGACATTACACAACCTTGTCTAACTCCAGCACCAATGGAAAACCATTTTGATAAAACACGATTCACTCGTACACAAGCTCTACTATCAGCATACATGGCTTTTACACTATTAAGTAGATTCCCAGTAACACCATATTCATTCAATACCTTCCACAAAAGTGTCCTATTCACTTGGTCGTAAGCTTTCTCTAAATCTATGAAGGCAGTAAAAACTTTCTTCCCAACAGCCAGATACTTTTCAATCATCATGCGTAATGCAAAAATCTGGTTAGTGCAGCCTTTACCAGGCATAAAACCACTCTGAATATCCCACACTTTCAAAGATGTAAGACCCCGTACTTTTTCAATAACAACCTTACCAAACACTTTCCCTGGCACACTCAGTAGGCTAATACCACAATAGTTCTTGCATTCAGTCTGATCACCTTTTCCCTTATACAAGGGAACAATAATAGCATCCTTCCAATCCCGAGGGACCATTCCTAACTCCCATCACAACTGGCAAATTTCAGTTAACCAGTCAATTATAGAGTCACCACCATACTTCAACATCTCTGCAGTTATGCCATCAACTCCTGGAGCCTTACCATTCTGAAGAGATTTTAGAGCTTTACACACTTCTTCTCTTGAGATCCCTCCTGTACTTTCATCCCTCATTATGACATCATCTGCATCTGTCTCAGAATCATTTTTGCTCTCCTGATCTAATAACTCACAGAAGTATTCACCCCATCTCTCACTTAACTCATTGGGCTCCCATATCATTTCCCCAATCTCATTCTTCACACAACTTACAACTTTGTTTCCCCTATTTTTCCTGAGTCTCATGTACTTCCAGAAGGACTTTCTAACTTTCCAAAAAGCCAGTTCATGCCTTTCCACTTTCACCTTCCTATCTTTTGCCTTACTGTGGCGAACCAGCTTAGCAGCTTCACGCTTCTTACAGCGATATTCATCCACAGAGACTCTACCTTGAAACATCCCCAAATAGGCTTCCTTCTTTTTCTTTACTGCCTCATCAATCTCACTATTCCACCAAGCATGACCTCTATTGTTACCCACTATTGTGGTGCCACAGACCTCTTTAGCAGCAGTGACAACACAGTTCTTAAAACATTCCCACTTCTTTTCTACATCCCTCTCAAATTAATAGGCGAGTGAATTCTTCATTGAAAGTCATAGCTGCTCTGGGAGGTTTTACAGGAATGATAGGTTCTCTAGAGAGTTCCACATGGCTGTGTATGAAACTGTAATTGTTCCTACTCTGATGTATGGCAGTGAAACCTGGGTACTGCAGAAGAAACATAGGAGTCGTTTGTGTGCTGGAGAAATGCGTTACTAACGTGGGGTTTGTGGCACGACACGGTCTGATTGTGTGAGGAATGAAGATGTGCTGCAGTTGTGTGATGTGAAGCAAAATGTCGTTAGCAAGGTGGAGACCAATATGCTTCGGTGGTTTGGCCATGTTGAAAGAATGAGTGATGAGATACCTACTAAGAAAATCTTTTTAGCCCAAGTGGCAGGAAGGAAATGCAGAGAAAGGCCAAGGAAAACATGGGTGGATCAGATTCAGGAGTGTCTGCATGAGAAAAAGATTATGAGTATGAAGTATAAAAGATCTTGTGTATGGCGTTTAATGGATATCAGTGAAGCCCGAGTTGTATGTCAAGATCGCTGTAAATGGAGAAGTTTGATACGACAACAGTAAGTAAAAATATCTGTTAGTTTGTATTTCTTTTTGGAGCTAACCCTCTGAATCTCAGAGAACAGCTTAGTGATATGTATGTATGTATGTATGTACTTCAAAAACTCATGGAATGAGAGAAGGATCACAACAAAGTTGTTGAAGTTATACTGATAAACAATTCTACTCTTTCACTAACACTTCACTCGGGTTTCATAACAATACGGTATGAGCACAACATTCAGGTTTTTAAAACTACAGCAAACAAAACCTAAAAAGTTAGTTAGTTAGTTAATTGATTTTAGTGGCGCAAGGGCCAGGTTTGGCCAAAGAGCGCCAGACACAGAACTATCAGCTAAAGATTTTTAAAAGCGTGGAGAATGATTAAGAGCAGACGGGCTTAGTAAAAGTTAGAAAAGAGGATGATGAAAGATGTGAAGACTAGTTAGTTAATTAGGTTTATATATAACTTTATTAGTTTACTATTATATTTATTATATAACTTTTTTTTTTTTTTTTTTTTTTTTTTTTATTAAATAAGTTTTAAAAAGTTAATCTGTTTTAAAAGGGAAAATACTGCGAAAGTGTCGCAGTGGTCGCCCAAAAGTTTTTGAAGCGTAGCTGCGTCCTCGTCCAGCAGATGAGATTGAAAATAGTGAAACCGATTATTACAAAACCGAACACAACTACATAAAACATGAGAGATGGTGAGTAAACAGTCGCACGCCTCACACATTGGGGCAGCGTCGCCACACAGCAAATAGCTATGCGTGAAGCGACAATGCCCAATGCGGAGACGCGCAAGAACAACTTCTTCCCTACGGTTCCGGCGACACGATGATTTCCAGACTCCAAGGATGGGTTTAACACGGTGCAGTTTATTCTCCACCTGTTGGTCCCACAGACCCCGCCACGTTCGTCTGATATGATCGTGAACAAGAAAGCGAAAATCACGGTGGAACAGTGGCAACGGTGTGACAACCAAAGAGGAGGCAGATCTAGCAGCAGCATCAGCAGACTCGTTCCCTGGGATCCCAACATGCCCAGGAATCCAGCAGAACCGAATCTGGACATCAGCCTCGAACAAAGAACGAAGAAGTCTCCGTACGGTAAAAAGAAGGGGGTGGCCAGTGAAATCCAAAGATGACAATGATTGCACAACACTCAACGAATCAGTGTACACAATAGCACGCTGATGAGAGCTCGACTGCACGTGAACAAGTGCAAGATACACAGCATGCATCTCCGCCGAAAACACCGTGGCCTCAGGAGGAATGCGGGCAACAGAAACCGTCAACGCAGACGGCGGCGGATCCAACTACACCAGCCGCCTTAGACCCATCGGTGAAAACAGGAATAAAGTCTGCATTGACGTAACGGTGTTCAGCGAAGAGCTGCTGGTACACTGACGAGGGGTTGAGGACTTGTCAAAAGATGTAAAGCTGGTATCAACCATGACACCAAGAGGATGCCATGGGGGATCCTCAAAGCCCCTGGTCTCTCCAACGAGTGACAAGTCGAGCCCTGCATCACGAGCTACGGCCGCCATACGAAGACCGAAGGTTCGAATGCACGAGGACGGATCTCGAACAAACGAGCATGCTGGGGATGAAAAACTGCATCGTATAAAGGATGGTCTGTGAGTGATTTAAGTTTCAGGTAAAACTGAAGAGACAGCTGCAGACGGCGTAAATGAAGCGACGGTTCGTTCGCGTCGGCATAAAGGCTGGGAATGGGTGACGTACGAAAGGCTCCCGTACAAAGACGCAGCGCTTGATGGTGGATGGTATCCAACGGCCGGAGAACGGTAGGACGCGCAGAGCCATAAACCATACAGCCATAATCCAGCTTAGACCGAATGAGAGAATGGTAAATACGGAACAAAGAAGTCCTGTCTGCACCCCAGGAGACTGAGGCAAGGATCTTAAGGATTGACAAGGCTCTCAGACAGGAAGTCCTTAGCCGTCGAACGTGCGAGCGAAAGGTGAGAGCACGGTCAACGGTCAAACCAAGGAACTTGGTTTCCGGCAAAACTGGAATGGCTGCACGGTCCAAATAGAGCTCTGGATCAGGATGGAGGCCACGCCTCCGGCAGAAATGGACACAGGCTGTCTTGTCGGGAGAAAGAACAAACCCATTATTGTTAGCGGCTTTAACAATCTGGGTAATTGCAGACTGCAACTGCCTTTCAACGAAACGCATGCTGGATGACGAACAGAAGATGTGAAGGTCGTCAACATAAATGGTAGCCGAAACCGTAGGAGGAAGATTTTTGAGTAAACAATTAATGCGGAGGATGAACAGAGTCACCGAAAGAATGCTGCCTTGAGGAACGCCTTGTTCTTGATGGAAAAAGGTGGACAGCGTTGTACCCAGGCGCACCTGGAACACACGGTTACGAAGAAAGTTGGCAATGAAGGTTGGCAGGTTTCCCCGCAACCCACTCTCGTGGAGGTCACGGAGGATACCGTGACGCCACGCTCTATCGTAAGCTTTTTCGATGTCAAAAAATACAGACACCAGGTGCTGCCTACGTACGAACGCCTCACGAACAGACGTCTCAAGGAGCAGGAGATGGTCAGGAGCTGAACGATGACGACGGAAGCCGCTTTGTGATGGAGACAGTATTCGATGTTCTTCAAGAAAATAAATTAGCCGGGAATTAACCATTCGTTCAAGGATTTTGCACAGACAGCTAGTGAGGGCAATTGGCCGATAACTAGAGGGAGACTTGGGGTCTTTGCCAGGCTTGGGAAAAGGTAAAACAAAAGCTCTTCGCCAAGAGTCCGGGAAGCTGTGCTCCAACCAAATACGGTTGAAAAGCACTAATAGATTCTCGAGAGACGACTGCGAGAGATGACGGATCATGTCATAGTGGATGCCGTCAGGGCCGACAGATGTTGCGCCAGACCGATGCAGAGCCACCCGTAGTTCAACCATGCTGAAGGGGGAGTTATACTCAGTGTTATAAAAAGGCGCAAAGGAGATTTTCTGGCGTTCCGCGGTTGTTTTAATCCTCTGAAAGGACAGGAGATACGCCTGAGAACTAGAAACTGAGGCAAACGCTTCGCCCAAGCAATCCACAATCTTCCCCAACTTCAGCATACGTGCAGCCGTTATTCTCAAGAATTGAAATTTGGCGGGAACTATAGTTTCCCCCGGATCTTACGAATTTTTTCCCAAACAGTTTTTGAACTGGCACGTGAATTGATAGATGAAACGTACTTCATCCAAGAACTCCCTCTTGCTTCGTCGACGCACCAACCGAGCGTAAGATTTTGCTCTTTTAAATTTAACAAGATTAGCATCGGTCGGATAACGCCGAAAAGTACACCAGGCCTTATGTTGAACTCTCCTAGCCGCTGCGCAATCAGGGTTCCACCAAGGCTTCGGACGTCTTGGGAGCGTCGTTGATGTTTTTGGGATAGAGAGATCTGCTGCCTGAATGATACACGTTGTGACATCAGTAACAGCTGCGTCAATTGACCCCCGGGTCACCATGGCAAAAGATATCATTGCGGACGGTGTGAAGACCTCCCACTTGGCACGATCCATCCTCCAACGAGGAGGGCGGGAGGCAGAAGATGGTACGCTCACATTATACCTAAGTACAATTGGGAAGTGGTCGCTTCCATGGAGGTCGTCACACACCGTCCACGACCAGTCGGCCATAACCGATGGTTGACCCAAAGATAAATCGATTGCACTGAAACTTCGTGTAGGCTCGTGGAAGTAAGTGTCAGCACCGGTGTTAAACAGGCACAAAGAGGTCGAGGAAAGAAGAGATTCGATCCTACGGCCTCGTGTGTCTGTTCTGACACTACCCCACAATGGATTATGAGCATTGAAGTCACCCAGAAGAAGAGCAGGTGACGGCAGCTGCCCAACTAAGCTCTCAAGAACGGACACGCTCACGTCCTCATCCGGCGGCAGATAGACGCTGCAAACAGTTAGAGGCACAGGCATGGAGATACGCACCGCAACGGCTTGTAAAGATGTTGAGACCGCAACGGGAGAAACTGGAACACTGTGGGGGACAAGGATGGCAACTCCCCCGCAAGCTATATCTCCTGAAACATTATCTTTCCGAAATGCACTGTAGCCTCGAACTGAAAGGAGGTCTGATGGTTTAAGTTTTGTTTCCTGGAGGCAAAGGCACACCGGAGAGTATGACGAAAGCAGATGTTTCACGTCGTCATGTCTTGTTCGAAAGCCTCGACAGTTCCACTGAACGATTTTATCTATGGTTTGAATTGTGGTGAATGAGAAAAAGAAAAAACGAAAAACAAAACCCGAGAAAAACTGGGACAACTAAAAGTTGTCCGATTCCATCATTTCGTCTGCAATGTCCATTTGCGCTTGGGACTGTTTTGTCCGACGTCCTGTAGTCTCTGGTGGTAAAATGGGGCGGTATTTTGGTTCCTGTGTCGCAGATGATCTTGCCCGATCCTGGTTCTTATGATGGGAGTTTGGAGATTTCTTCTCCTTTTCTTTTTCCTTTCTCTTTCCTCCCGGGGTTGTTGAAGTCCCGGTGGTGCTGGTGTTAGTTGCAGCAGGTTTAGGCACAGTGGTTGTTGGAGCTTTCGCGTCCCTAGCTCGGGATTGTAGTGCTGCCAGACCAGCAGCTATGATGTCGTCTAGCTTGTAGGGACAATTCACTGGGATTTGGCTATCAGTCTGGGTACCGACTGTAGTCCTTGCAACAACCGCTGATGCATATGATCGCCGATTTGATTGGTTTGGAGCGACCTTTCTTCTGGCCTCTGGGTAGGAGATTCCCTCAACGGTCTTAATGCGTTGGATCTCTTTTTCCTCTTTCCACTTTGGACAGTCTCTCGATGATGCTGCATGAGATCCCTTGCAGTTGAAGCACAGCTCGGCTTCGGCATGGCAATCTTGCAAAGTATGGTCGGTTGCAGTACAACGCCCACACCGAGCAGTGCTCCTGCAAGACTGCTGGGAGTGACCATATGCTTGGCATTTGAAGCATCGTAGAGGACTTGGTATGAAGGGCGCACTTCAAGGTGTAGATACCCTGCCTTGATTGAAGTTGGCAGGGATGGGGTGTTAAAGGTCAGTATGATGTTTCGAGATGGGACAGATTGGCCATTTCGCCGAAATAGGATGCGCCGGACTCCACTCACTTGTTGGTCTTTCAGTTCCTCCAGAAGTTCTTGGTCACTGCACTCCAGAAGGTCTTGAGAAGAGATAACACCTCGTGAGGAATTGAGGTAGCCGTGAGGGGTAACTTTTACTGGACAATCTAAAAGAGGTGGTGTTTAAAAGCACTGTAGCATATCTGGGACTCGACATCTCGACAAGAAGATCTCCAGATTGGAGCTTCTTAACGCTCTTAGGAGAGCTGGCAATTGATTGCAATGCTTTATTTATCCAGAAGGGGCTTCTGGTGTTTAATGGGTTTGAAGCGTCCAAGGAGTGGATGCAAAAGAACCGAACATTGGCAGAATCAGGTGTAGGTTTCTTGTTGGGAGGGGGTGACCCTTCCTCAATGAGCCGCTTTGTTTGAAGTTCTTGGGAAATTTTTTGGTTAGCCATGAAGAGAAGTGAAAAGTTCGTCCGCCGATTTCCCCGCCCACAACCGAGCCCTACAGGGGAGAGCCGGAGGTCCGCAAGCCCAATTGGACGCAGGACACGACTCTAGGGTTAAGCAACGGATATAGCATGTTGATAGTGCAGACATGCGCTCAGCGAGTACCGAGACTTTCCCAGGTCTCGGTAACACCCCTTTGGCATGTCCGCACTATCCCCAAACTCACCCTGTTGTACGAAACAACAAGCCGATTGACTAGGAGTGGGTTAGTTCCTAGCCACCCGTTTAGGGTGAAGCAGGGGGCAAAGAGGAGTGTTGGCGACTGGCGACAACAACAACCTGGCCACCAGAAACCTCAGCCTCCAGCATCCCCTTTTCCACCTTACGGGTCACCGCACACGGCAAACGTGCAGGTAGGTCTAGCAAACCAGCCCGGAAAAACAAGAGAGGAACAGAAAATGGAGAAGCAAGTCGAGTAGAAAATGGAGTAGAAAAGAAGAACAGGTAGTGGAGAAGAAAGTAAAAACAGGAAAGGGAGAGGAAAGCCAGAGGAAAGGAAAGGGCTGGCGCATAATCACAACCTCAGCAACCAACAACTGAGGCGGGTGCTGTCAAGGTGGTGGCAACACAAAGTTGTAACGGGAAGAATCAAACATAACAAGTCGGCTAGGGCCGTGGGGTCGCCTACTCCCCATCAGCTGGATGAACAGCTGTCCCTGCGGTAACGTATAAGCGCAAAAACAAAAAAGCAAAAAACCGTCACAAGGTCAGCTCGGGCCGTGGGGGCGCCGCTCCCCAAATAACTGGAAAACCAGTTATCCCCGTGCGGGGCAAAACCTAAAAACACTTCTCAGTATTCTGAATCTCAATGAAGGAAAACAAAATTCTTCATGATACACAGGGTTCATACTCTTTTTTGAAAATGGAAATTAAGGAGTTCTTAAGGACCTTCGGGCTATTTTTAAGGACCTTTAAATAATTTTTAAGGACTTCATAATCGCTGCACACAAATATACACAATATACAAAATGTGAGTTAACTATTACAACATAAGTCATTTTCACACAATAAATCAATTTTGTTGAAACTAATGAATATTCCATTGCACAAATATATGAATTAAAATTAGTTCTACTAAAATAAACTTAAATAACTCCAACAGAAAAACCAACTAACTTAAAAGTTCCTTATATACATTATTTACTGGTAATACTGGATCCATTATTTGTCCTGAAGCATATCTTTGCATCTACAGAACTAACACTCTGCTTCTTCGTATTGTGGTGTGAAGCATAAAATTTATTTACTTTGGAATTTCAATTTTCAACAAATGTTCACGCATTAATTGTGATTATAGGCCCATCTTTGTGGTTTCGGAAACTTTTTAATTTTGCATTTGTTTTTCCTTCAAAGTTTATCCGAATTTATATTTTTTTATTAATTTACAAATTCATTTTAACAAAAACAGTATTACAAACACAGCTTAGAATTTCATATGGCTGTGATTGTCAGTCTTTAAACTTTTTGGTATCTGTACCTTTCCATTCAGTAACTTAATTCTTTCCCTTAGAATTACTTTTACAAATATGTACGGACACAGGCTAAGAAACTAAATGCATTAATTCTGTGGGTGGCATCACTACAAGTGCTGCAGCTGGAAAAATAACACTTTTATAAAAATGCAGCACAGCTTGTTAGACCTGTTTTAGGTTAATGAAGCAAGTAAACACACTATCTAAATCAAATAGAAACACACACGTTCATCGTAACTTAAATCATATCATCAGAATTGAAAGCCTTGAGTTCAATAAAAATGTCTGCATAAATTTCAAAACTACATTGGTAGAATTCAAAGAATCAAAACTGAACAGTGAAGCATCACTTTCTTTTATTTATTTATAAATTTTTTTATTTACTACACAGCTTCCGAATTCCCAAATCTGGAGAAAAATTTGGTTTTCGTAGATTTGGATGAATAACACATTTTTGCTTGTGTAACTGTTGCATTTTTATTTTTATTTTATTTTTAAATTCTACAGCTGAAGCACTTGTAGTAACTTCTTCCATACACTTAATGCAGGTTGATTTTCAACATTTGGCAA
Organism: Macrothele yani; assembly: GCA_039090855.1. Classification (NCBI taxonomy): domain Eukaryota; kingdom Metazoa; phylum Arthropoda; class Arachnida; order Araneae; family Macrothelidae; genus Macrothele; species Macrothele yani. The sequence continues at coordinate 75,634,408 of CM076993.1, read as the reverse complement.
TAGCAGGGGTGTTAGTGCCCCTACCATGTTTTGGAGCAATTCTTGGAGCAGGGAAATATGCGATTTGGAGCAGCTAATGATAGTATTTTTAATTGTTTTAAGTCCATGCTGTGCTTTAAGTTATGCTTATATACCGAATTACCATTATTTTATGAACTATATGAAAAAATGTTATATTTCAGGTTTGTTGACATTTTACTGCTTCTCTTACGACTGTTAATTGGCATTTCTGTCGTTCCTACAGTGAGATAAATAGGAAAACAATTATACTACCCACAATTTATTGAAAACTACATGACCTGCAATATTTTAAGCATAACACATTAATATCAGGGATTTTCTTCTGAATGCATTTGTTTCACTGTAACACAAATAGGATGCTGCTGCATCCAAGAACTGTTGCTATTGATACTGAACGCTTGTGAATATACACTTAGGAAGAATAAATAATATGTAATTACTGTTTGTTGTTTGGTTGGTTTTTAGCAGCATATTTTCGAGATTCATGGCATTCAGATGCAAATACATTATTTCTGAAACCAACCAACTGGCAAGCCACGCATACGTGGTTTGCGTGTTCATCACAAACTCCTAAGGTTTTCTAAAGGAAAGCATACCTTCGATATAAAAGGAAAACTAATGTAACATTTAATAATCAAATTGGAACCAAAACTATAAGATAGCAGTGAAAACTATATGCATCATCTTTAAGCAGTTGCACCATGATACTCTTCATACAATGTTTTTATCAAGTAATTATCAATGTCAAACTTTCGTTATTGCTGTGAACAATTACAACTGGAACCAAAACTATAAGATGATAGTGAGATTTAGTAAAGTTGGGTAGATAAAAGCTGCTTCTATCGCTTAACGTTTGCACAGTGACGTTTTGGCACGAGATCCCCCCCCCCCCCATCCTTCTTCAGTAGTAGAATCAGTGTATGACTTTTTTGTTGTTGCTGTCTGAAAGAGCCACTGTTCTTGCATACATGGGATCCTGCATGTATGGACATGGACATTAAGCAGACGATTGCGAGTTAGTAAGTGGTTCAACGCACCTTCCATCTGGAAAAAGAAAAGTGTGAGGGTGAAGATGTTCCCCAAGGTAGACCAAAACGAGAAAAAGAAAACCTCCTAAAAATTCTGATCCCTGAACGTATGGGGCAAAATTCAGACTTTAAGTATTTCCGGAAAGTTTTGAAGACTGAATTTCGTCCGAAGACGAAAAACTTGCATCCATGATCGGAAGTCCGCAAGAGGAGCTTCAGCTTGGTTCTGGAGATATCATTTTTGTCTGCAGAACCAAAATAAAATCTGCGACGTACATCGCTCGTCGCCGTGATTCTGCTACGGTTGCGTGAGCCATGGAATGAACGTAAAACGTTTGGTATTATATCCGCAAAAAAGTTTTAGAATAGGGCCAGTTAATGTAAATAATTAACAAAAAAGCTTTTCAGAGATTAAAAAAAAAACGTACAAACCGTTTGTACGGCCGTACACGAACGAAAATGTAAAAGAAACGTACAAAGTACGGGGAAACCGTACAGGTTGACAGGTATGAATATCCCACAATTGTAGGTTGAATGGTCTTCACACAAACCTTCATAGGTGTCCATCGTTGAATGTTCATGTTATTCTCCCCATTGTGGATCTCTATTCCAGTATGTAAGAGACAGCCTCGAACATCAACTACCCACTTTCGACATCTCCCCTGGTAGCTGTCAGTTTTGATGTAGTCTCAATTGATACATGTGTGCGAGTCGCACATAGAAATCCTAGATTCCGTAGCTGTGGAAATAGAGCATCCCATCTTTCTCACACTGACTAACTGACAATGACTGGACTAGTTGCTATCCTATCATCACATTTGCGGGTATGCTATACAGGAGGAATGTATCAGATCTATTTGTAGCCTGCAGGGCATTTTGGCTGACAGCCGGATTGAGGTGCAAGCAGAGTAGGTTTTATAGATGGGTGTGGTGTGTACAATAAATTGTTCTTTCAGAGCATCTGTCACATGTTCTTTTCCAATTTGCACATTTAGTGCACAAAACTTAATATGCTTTATGTTCCTCCCACACACTTCTACTAGGAATACAAATGTCTGCTTTAATGGAGAGAGGGGAGGGGGGGCATCATATAAAAAAAAATTTGGGGAAGGGGGGTCAATGACTGTTTGACAATTTGCTGCACACACAAAAGAAGGGGTATTAATGCAGTACCATTTTTCAGTGTACATACCATACATCAACGGAAAACAAAGCTTTTCACATGATGCTTACCTGTCGTGCGAAAGCAGGTGAATCTAAAAAGGTAACCAATGGGGAAGTGGGACTTAAAGCAGCATTCCTTCGAGAGCTACGCCGAGGAGTTTGGTAGACAGGTGATTCTGTACAAAGATTGATGAATTGTAAATATAAAGGAAAACATCATACAAACTATGAAATACCAACAACCTGCTTTATAAACATTTGACAAATGTAAAAAAAAAAGTTGAAAAAATTACATTTTGTTTTTAAACAATACATGCATACCAAGAGATTAATGTACATACACTGATTGTTGCAGGAATGATTTCCTAAACTGTCATTTGTATATTAAATGCATCAGCTCCTTACAATGAGAAAGGTATGAGGATTGACTGTATTCATCCTAGAAACTATACATGTATTTCATCCTATATGTGTATTTCTGCAATTCATTGCTGCCCCCTTTTAAAACACAGCCTACAAACACTGGCCCAAGTTTTTTTTTTTAGTCTTTACATTGACATACAGGGTTCATACACCAACAGTAAGTAAATTCTAGTTCCATCAGTTAAACATTTACTTGGCAGATAGATGGTCTTTCTTTGAAGAGCTAACCTCTGAATCTCAGAGAACAGCTTAATGAAATGATATGTATGCATGCATGTATAAATGTACGTACGTACACACTTTGCATTTTCACAGGCACACCTATTATTTCCTGAGTTTATAATCAAGACTACTTTTCTTGTTCACTGAAGGCATTACTAACCTTGCTTTTTGAAGTTGTCTTACCTTGGTTCCTCAAAAGTTCTCAGCTGGGTCATGAAAGAATTGGTGTGAAAAAATACAGTAGGTCTGTGTTTCCACACAGACCTACTTGAAGGGAAACACACTTTTCCCAGTGGTTCTCCAAGGATCTTATGTCACCGCCCCTAATGCCAAGGCTGTCAAAAATAGGCTTTCACAACATCAATAGCATTTTCTGTCTCAAAATGCACATCACACAAGCTCTTTGAGATTTGGGGAAAGAAAGTAATCTGAGAGGGCAAAGTCAAGTAAATAGGGAGGGTGTGGTGGCAATTCAATCCCACATTCACAGCTGGCAGACATGGCAACTGTTGATTTGAGGCTTGGGGCGTTATCCTGATGACACAACACATTTTTGGTCAGCTTTCCTTGGCAATTTATTTTTCAAACGCTGTTGAAGTTCCTTAGTAAATCAGCATTGTATGGTCCAGTGATGGCTTGGCTCTTTGCAAGGTAATCCATCATCACCACTCCTTCTGCATCCCAGAAAACTTGTCACCACCTTTCCAGAAGAATTGACATACTTTTCTTCTTCTGAGTGAGTGAGCCACCATGCTTCCATGGTTTTTGTTTTGTCTCTAGAATGCAGTGATGTATCCCAAGGTTTCATTCACTGTTACAAATCACTGAAGAAATTCTTCTGGACTGGCTTCAAACAATGCAAGATTGTCTCATGACATATTCAATCTGATTAGCTTTTGTTTAGGTGCCTACAATTTTAGACAGCAACCTTTGTCACATAATCAAGATTGTTAGATTTCAGTCTCATAATCAAGATTGTTAGTTATTTCTAAATAAATAAAATCTATAATTGATGATAGCCTTTTATGTAATGCAGTAAGCCACTTACCAGCTGCAGGAAGATCTATCTATCCTTTAGTAATCATAGATAAAATGGATTCCACACTTATAACGCTTGAATGACAACACACTAATATTTATTGTACATCTCCACAAAAAGGTAATAACTCACTATTCCAACACGCACACCCTCTATATATCACCGACATTGCTGTTGTTCAGTCAAAGATCAACCACTTAGATTACTAACCGACGTGAGCAGCAAATGGGTTCCACGCAATGCTCGCTAGAGCAAACAAATAAAAAAGTTTCGAGCAGCACCACCTGCAATTCTGTTAAATGTGTGCTGAGGCTTCTGGTTCAAATGTCGAGGAATTCTGACAGTCATATATCTTATAATAATTTCTAACAAAATTAAAGGTAAATATTTCAATTATTGTACTTCTGCTTTCTAATACACACGTACTATAGTAGTACTGTATGTGCTTTTTTACATAACTTTTGCTCGTTTGCTGATACGCTTAAGGCAAAATCGGATAAAACTAAGTTTGCATATAACAAACTTTTTCTTAACTCCCTTCAACTTTCTTATAAATGATTTCGACTGTATATATTAACATAAATTTAATCCGGCAACAGTTAGATGTTGGTAACGGAATTACAGCCTGTGACAAGGGAAAAAGTGAAGTGTGGTTACAGTAATTTTCCTGTGAATTTATGAACTTACCTTAACTGTTGCAGACTTACTTGTAATGTTCTAGTCTTCGATGAAAACAAGTTTTTATTTTAAAATAAAGTAATCTTATTAGCTTAATAATGAATAAAATGGTGGTAACAGAATTACACCCATGGTAAGGGAATTACTTCTTCCAAAATGTTTTTTTGATAACACATTTTACTATTTAATTATGCTACTATTTTACATTAAATGAAGTAATAAAATCATGACAAAAGCTTAAATATCCTCTGCGGTCCATTTGTGGTTCTGGCAACACAGTGATAATATCCCTTTTCTTGACAAAATCAGAATCTTCCTTTTCAGGCCAAAAGAATTTGTCACCAGTTCTCCTTAAGAATTTAACCTCCAAATCATTACCTTGTACAGCAATAACCTGACCTACAAAATGAGTCTTCTCAGCTTTCTTTATAGTGGAAGAATACTGCACTAAAACCCAGTTTCCACTGGAAATAACACCGTTCAGCTTTTGCACTTGTATGTTGTTAACTTCTTGAACCCTTTGTTCTTTATTCTGCAAGGAAGGAATTTTGAAGTGGTGAATACAAACTTCTTTAGATGTGGCCAGTTTCTTTACTTCAATAACATTTTCCTTAACTGATTTTATGCAGTGAATTTGCTTAGTGTTAGGAATAGGTAAAATATCAACCCACAGTTCGTCCAGTTTGGAGATGTTCTTGCAGATATCTTCTGAAGAGCAATGTCAAACTTTTATCTTGTTGCATTTCTCAGCTGCTACTTTTGCAAATGGAACAGAATTTTGCACTTCCACCTTTTTTGTTAGCACACTTCTTGTAACAACACGCTTTACTTCCCCACCAACGGCACCTTTGCCGTGACTAGTGGCAAAAAACTGCCAGCTTAAACCCTTTCGTAAATGTGTAAGACTGCATAGGAGGTACTTTTGCTTGAACTGGCTTGCTGCCCCGTCTGAAAAGAAGATAATGTCATCAAATTTGTGGTAGTTTTTTCCCAGTTCTGCTAATATCAGCTCCAAAAATGTGTACACAGCATACTTATCATGTGACAAGTAGTCTGAAACTAAGGCTAACGAATGAATGCCATGTTTCTCCCAAACACACACAGTGAAGTGAGTTATCTGATTACTTGACCAGTATGCTGACTGAATCTCATTTTGTGTTACTGTGCTATAGTTTTCTGCAAAGTCAACTTGAATTACTAATTTGTATTCATTTTCTTGAACGCTAAGCTTCTCTGCCTTGAATGACTCTGCCTATTTTCGTTTAACATAAGTGTGCTGAAGAAAATATTTCATTTGCTCTTCAAGCAGTTTAAAACATTCTTGGAGAGTTCCACTTTTCACCACCTTTACAGATTTTCCGTTATCAGTTTCCCATTGCTTCCATTCCATGGTAATGCACATCGCAACTTCTAATTCTCGGCTAATCGGAAATTTGATAGTCCAGGGCAAGCTCCACACAAACTGTACATGCGTGATTCACAGTCTTGCTTACACACCACTTTTGAACAAAATTCACGAAATCCTATAGGCATAAATGACAATTTTTTGTTCAAAGCTAATAGAAGTTTTACATTCTCGTGGTATTTGCACATACATGTAGTGTGAGGGACATGTTGCTGAAGGAGTACTTCTATAGGGTGGAGCTCTGCAAACTTGGAGTAACTAATTTTTAATTCAGGGTTTTCCTCCATGTGCTTCCTTCAGTGTTGTTAACAGGTAATGCTTTTGGATTTTTTCTTTGGTGCCATTTTGTCTTTTCATAATGTAGTCCTTTATCCCAGGGCAAACCCACAAATTCTCTAGATAAAACTTACATACCTTTTCCTTGGTACCTACAGGCAAACCACTTCTATTTTCTTTCAATACCGGTGACAGATTTGGTATTTCCAGTTGTATATATTTTACCATTTCTTGGATAACTCTGCTTTTTCCTGGGAGATTTTGGTAGGCTTTTCATGGCTCGCTTTACAGTTTTTCCCTATTGACTGGGGAGTCATTGAACTCCCAGACTTGGATGGCCTTATCAAAATGGTATCTTCCTTACTCTCAGCTCTAAGCTTTTCCCTATGTTTTTGGACTCTTTTCCTATTTTTGATTTTTTGAGCTGCTTTTTGCTTCTGGCTCATATTATTTTTACCATTTTTTTTTCTTTCTCTGTCTTTAGATTTTACTAAATCCAATTTCTCTGGATTATTTTTTAACCTTTTTCTATATTTTTTTTATTTTCTCATTTTTTTCTTTTGCTGTTAGAGGCATCTTAAATGTTGCCTGACTGGAACTTCAAAGTGAAATAACTGCTGAAAAATTATCTACATTCAGCTCCTGATGTCCTAAGCTGCACAATGCACTTCAACACTCAGCTAAATAGAGCCCTTAGCACTTCCAGGTACTCTATTCATTTCGAATGGAAAAACACTGAAATGCACAGATAAGCTTTTTACCGAGGGGAGGGGGGGTAAGAAAGGGATCAAGCAGATTACCAGAGGATTAGCTGGCAAGCCCTTGAGTCAAGGTGACATTGAGGAATGTCTGCTTGACCCAGGTCAAGTGTTTGTCAAATATATGAGGTAAAGTCTAGAATAGGGAAAAGGTGAAAAAAAAGTGGTGCAAATTCTAAGTGCAAAAAAAAAAAAGTTCATGCCATTTAATCATTAAAAAATGTTTAAATCATTTTTTTGCTAAACTCAGTGCACTTTATTCTTTATCGTAATTAAAATTTATTCCATCTTTACCAATTACTCTTTTTACAAAACAGCTGCATTAAGTAACATTGTAATTCCGTTACCAAATTTGTAATTCCGTTACCATTCATTATTTAATTAATAGTGAATCAATTAATATAATCAAGTATTTATTTTTCTGGCCTTCTGTCCCAATTAGAAAATTCACAGTTATTATAAAGTCAGTAATAAAATACTGTTATAAAAATTAACTATAATATGTTTGTGGTAACGGAATTACAAAGACATATTTTTAATTAATTGTAGTTAATTAACTTAATTTCTATCAACTAATGTTGAGCTTTGGCTGTTGCTCATTGTTAAATACCATACAGGGTACCTGTCCTACAGCAAAAGTGTAGCAAATTATCAAGTTTCTCAAGAAGTTAACTTTGCCAAAATATTAGGCTGTTTTTGCAAAAATTTGAAATGATTCCACACTCATTTTATTTGACTGAAATGTTCCTCAGTATTCAAAATATAGCTAAAGTAACTCCATATTCAAATTCTCCATTTTTTTTACAGACCCCTAAATTTTTGGGTAATTTAGAGCAAGTTTTATTTTACTTGCATGTCCTCATTGCTAAAGAATTGCCCAAGAGGTGAAAAAAATTCAATTTTTAAAGAATATAACACATAAATGTAGTGTGGTGATGATGGCTAAAGCAAAAAGTAGTATAGTATATTTGCTGCCCCCCCCCCCCAATTCAAACCACTTCCTGCCAAGAAAAATTCCAATATCATCCATAATTTTTTCTTCTACTTGCAAGAAATTGAAATTTTAACTTTTTTCTATTTTATTAATATCATTGTTGAACTTAAAATTTGCACATACAAACTCAATGTATCATTTTTTTTTTTTTTTTTTTTTTGTATAATCTGCAGACTGTAGATTTCAGATTATTTTTTTCTCCCACTTGGATAATTCAAAGGATGTGACATTCAGAAACAAATAAGAAAAAATTCTAACACATAATCCACGGTAGTGTGTAATCGGTAGGTAGGGAAATTCAGGAAAAAAAAAAAAATCTTCCTATAATCCGTGGTGATGTTTCCACAATGATGAAATTAAAAGGAAAAAAAAATGTCAGATAATCTGTGCCTGTTGTGTTGATCTCGAACTGTACTTTCAAACAGAAAAGTTACGATTCACAGGATTACCCAAAAGTCCAAAGAAATAAGATAAAAGCGATCTCATTGAAAAAAGTAACTGTAATTTTTTTTTTTATATATGTACTTTTACGTTGTTTTCAAATGAATAAGGATCAAAGATCCCTAAGGTTTTCAGCATTACCTTGTTCATTAATTAGACCTAAATATCTGTAGAAACTGTGAGCAATCCGTAGTATTTGGCATTTTTGAAAAACTGAAAAGCAAACAAAAGCGTTAAGTAATGCGATTAGCGCAGCAAAACTGACAAATCTGATTCTCATGAATGGAATACGGGATTACACCATACAATACAAATTTTGAAGATGACAATTCGTTTTTTGGTATAAATACGTCAAGGTGATAAGTCAGATAATATCCGAAAACTTGAAAATGTTGTCGTCCTGCAGTGGGAATCGAACCTGCGTCTCCCAGATAGTGCCCAGGTATGCAAACCACTATATCACCCAGAGCGGCCAAGTCTCAAATATCCGATTAATTTGAATATAACCATAACAGGATTCACTAGTCAAAGCAACCAGCATTCAAGTTTTCGGATATTATCTGACTTACCATCCTTGACATATTTACACCAAAAAATGGATTGTCATCTTCAAAATCTGATTCTTTAAAATGATTTTACTACCAAGAAGCAACGATTACGGACTGTGGAATAACTCGGAGAGCTTGCCATAGGACGTAGCATTCTCCGAACACAAATGACCATCTTCGTTGCATCATATTTTTCGTAAAAGGGCTTCCATGGACTGCAACTCTTTGCCTGCATACGGCATTACATTTTCCCCTGTTGTTAATGTATTTTCAATATTTTTTCAATACCACCAGTTATCCTGACATCACGCAAACTTTTAAAAAAAATAAAATGATGCAAAAGGTTTTAAAAAAAATAAAGCTGTGTATTATTATCTGCAGAACCTAAACTTGCAACTTTTATAAGATAATCTGTGGATTATAAGTCAAAAATCACAATATTTGCAGGAAATCATGAAATTTGAAGTAAAAAAAAAAAAAAAAAAAATGGGCGTCAGTGCCTAATTTCTAGGGCAGGGGGTCACCAAACTTTTGGAGAGAAGGGCCAAATGAGAAATTGGGTAAAGTTCAATGGGCCGGATTTAAAAAAAATGGTAAATCAAATATCAATTAATGCAGATATTGTAAATTTTCAATGAACTAATTACTAATATACTGTATATCAATGTGTAAATTTTATATGTTATGTAATGGGTCATTCCATGTCAATTCACCCAGGGTATGACACCCACCAACTCAGATTTTCATGAAACTTTTTTTACTTGTTACTACCAAGTTACTAATCCATGTAAAATTTTTTCTCTCTAGGCCACATACTTTCTGAGATATAAAATGTCAAAGTTTTGGAAAATTGCACGTTGATGACGTTTCCGAGACTCCGCTTTTAGACCCAGTATTTGAGAAAAAATTAATAGTTCTGTGTCTAATCAACATATCATTACCAAATTTTTACCACTTGTCAAGCAAAGTATGTACATTTCAGAAAAAAATATTATATAAATCTTGCCTACCTCTGAGAGACATTAAAATTTAGTAAATTTTTTTATAAACAAATTTTTAAGTGCAAAGACGTTCCTTCATTAAGTGAGTATTATGGCATAAGGCACAGGAGTTACCAGAGCACTTTTTTTTTTAATTGAACCTAAAAGTATAGTCTAAAAGGCTGTGAAAGAAAAATAGTGGGATTTTGATCGCTAATATAGTTATTTTAACTTATAACTCATAATTTGACACATTCTATGCAGACACTTATGCATCATAATAGATAATTACCTGTATGTGATAATTTGGCCTAATATAGAATAAATGTAGACTAGTCAAATAATTAAAAATATTGTACTGTTCAATGCCAAACTTTACCGGCTTGGTATAAATTTGATAATGAAAAAATCAAATTGAATTAGTCATGGTTCAATTTAAAAATTGTTTTGAATGAATTAGGTTTTTTTTTTTTTTTAACTGGATGGAATACTTTGAGGCAAGTGGGATAAAACTAGCTGTACCAGCAATTTGAAAGCATGAGGTGACTCAGCATGTATCAGCAATCTAAAAGCATGAGCTGATTCAACATGAGTCATTCTTCTGTGTACAGGATTCAACTGGATTGCACTACTAGTCAGTCTCAGCTCAGTCATCTGCTACCTATTGTTGAGTGAAGGTGCTTTATGCTGCTTCAAATGTTCAAAAGTTTTCAGAAGTGGGTTATTCCTCTTAGTTACAGTTAAAGATCATTTTTCTGTTCCAAGGTTTAAAAGAAAGTTTTTAGTAACCCTTTGAAATATTAGTTTTAAAAATGTCCCAAACTGAACAGCTTGTTGAACAATGTAGTGTAGGAAAAGAAAGTGGAACTGAGTGCCATAAGAAGAGTTACACACAGGAGGCAAATCAGATAAACTTTGAAACAATAAGTGCTTCGGAAAAAGAATTTTTGGCCTTGCGAAGTGGGGTAAGTTGTGAACTTCTGTTCAATATTTTTGAGCATCATAAAACATACTATCTGAGAAAATATGAAACTTACCAGAAAAGTTGTTTTGATCCATTTAAGTGCCACAAGAAAAAAATTAAAAAAGCATTGAGGAATGTGACCTTTGACTTTTCAGAGAAAATTAATAAAATTCCAATGATTGTGAAATCAATTCCTGGACAGAAGATATGTGATGCATGTAGAGAAAAGGTGCAGAAACACTCACAATTTTTAAATGAAAATGATGACATTTAAAGAGGTGGACACAAATAGTGACAGCAACCAGAGTATTTGTAATTTAGAAACATCAATTTCCAAAGAAGAAACATTAGGGAAAATTAATACATCACTGGCAGAGATAGGGAAGTCTCCTCTGAAATTCCATGCCATTGCATCACACAGCAAATCTGCCTATGCAAAAAAAAAAAAAAAAAAAAAGGTTGAGTCAGCATGTTTTAATTTAAAAAGTAAGGTTAGTAGGGTTATAGAAAAAGAATTTTCTCCACCTGAAAAAGATGCCAAAAAAACTGCCAAAAGATTTAAAACAAAAAGCAAATGATATGAATGTGCTTGTAGGTTTACTTAAAGCAAAACTTGAGGCTTCAATGACACAGAGAGAAAAGATACAACTTTTTACGCTTGTTCCTACTTCATGGAGCAGGAAAAAAAAATCATGGAAGAGTTCCATGTAAGTGAATATGTCATCCGTCAAGCAAGATACCTTCTCAGAGACAAAGAAATCATGGCTTTACATGAACCCAGAAAAGGAAAAACACTCATTGAAAATATAATTGAATTGGTGAGGAACTTTTACCAAAGTGATGAATACTCTCGAATCATGCCAGGAACAAAGGACAGTCAGTATTCCTAAAAATGTTCATGTACAAAAGAGATTATTACTTGCTAATTTAAATGAATTGTATTCTGCTTTTAAATTTGAGTATCCCATCATTAAAATTGGCATCTCAAAATTCTGCATACTGCGTCCAAAATGGTGCGTGTTAGCAGGGTCTTCTGGAACACATTCTATTTGTGTTTGCCCAATCCATCAAAATGTAAGTCTTCTACTTCATGCGTTTTGTATAGAAGAGACATACCAGGACCTGACTGATTATTTAGTCTGTTCTAAGGATAACAAAGACTGCATGCTGCGACACTGCTCTCAATGCCCATCCAATGAAAATTTGAAAAGTTTTCTACTTGAAAAATTTGAAGATGAAGTGTCATACAGTTCATGGGTATCGACAGACAGAACACAACAGGTGAAATTCACTGTGACATTTGATGAATATTTAGCGACTTTAATTGAGAAACTAGAGAAACTTGTGCCCCATGCATTTATAACTAAATTCCAAGCAAACTTTCTAAAGAAAATGAAAGCAAACCTTGAATCGGATGCAGCTATTGTTCTCCTAGACCAGTGAAAATTACTCATACATCATTCAAGATGCAGCACAAGGGTATTACTGGACAAGCGACAGTTGTTCACTACATACAGCTGTAATCTACACACGTGTCCACCACTCTGAAGACCTACTTGTTTCAAGTGTGTGTATCTTGTCCGATGATTTAGAGCATGATGTAGCCTTTTGTATACGAAACACAAAAAATAACCACTCAGTATATAAAGAAAAACTTTCCCATTGTAAAAAATGTATTTTATTTCAGTGACAGATGTGCTGCACAGTATAAGAACTGCAAAAACTTTCTCAATCTTTGCTACCACAACCAGGACTTTTCTTTAGCAGTATCATGGATATTTTTTGCAACCAGTCACGGGAAATCTCTTTGCGACGGCATTGGTGGTACAGTTTAGCTGCTGGTTACCCGAGCAAGCCTTCAAATGTGCCCTGGCGATGCAATAGACTCAATTGAAAAAGTCCTCAATTTCTGTGAGGCAAGAGTCAAAAACATAAAATTCTGGATGGTAAAAAAAGAAACACTTTCAGAAACACGTCAGCAGCTAGAAGCCCGATTCTCCAAAGCAAAAACAATTCCTGGTACACGTGGCTTTCACCATTTCATCCCTGTGTCTGAAGATTCCATTGGAACAAAGAGAACTAGCTTTGATGAAAATTTCAGCACTATTTTCCACTTCTCTGGAGAGCAACCACCTGCAGTCAAGATGTCACAGATCTCTACAAACTCATACATTGCATGTATTTATGACAGTCACTGGTTTTTGGATTAGTACTTTCTAAACATGTAGAGGAAGGTGATCTAAAAGTAAAGTTCATGCCCCCGTATGGCCTAGCACTATCATTTCACTGGCCTCCACAGAAAGACATCTGCCATGTTCCCCTGTGTAACATCATTTCTTGTGTTAGTCCTCCCACCACCAAGGGCTCTGGAAGGGTGTACTACTTTTCTGAAAAAGAGGCTGATTTAATACACCACCAGTACAATAAGATACAACATCTCAGATGAAAAGTAAGATTAATTATTCAAGCTTTTAATTTGTTGAACTAAAATATTCCATTGGTTGATTATCCTAATTAGCTATAAATACCTACTAATTGTTACACTTCTTATGTTTTTATCACTTACAGTTGAAAATTTTGTGCTCTAGACCAATTTTTATTTATTTATTTAAGTCATTATGACAAAATTTTTCTTGTCATAAGCTTTCTTCACATTACTAAAATTTGTAATTTATGCTCTTTATACACTGATAAAAAATTCTAAAATTTACCTATGAACATTTTTGTCTAATATGATGCATAGTGTCCCATTTGAAACTATCTGTGCTTAGATAGAATAACTTAATTTATAAGTTAAAATAACTATATTAGCAATCAAAATCCCACTATTTTTCTTTCACAGCCTTTTAGACTATACTTTTAGGTTCAATTAAAAAAAAAGTGCTCTGGTAACTCCTGTGCCTTATGCCATAATACTCACTTAATGAAGCAACGTCTTTGCACTTAAAAATTTGTTTATAAAAAAATTTACTAAATTTTAATGTCTCTCAGAGGTAGGCAAGATTTAAATAATATTTTTTTCTGAAATGTACATACTTTGCTTGACAAGTGGTAAAAATTTGGTAATGATATGTTGATTAGACACAGAACTATGAATTTTTTTTCAAATACTGGGTCTGAAAGCGGAGTCTCGGAAACGTCATCAATGTACAATTTTCCAAAACTTTGACATTTTGTATCTCAGAAACTATGTGGCCTAGGGTGAAAAATGTCTACATGGATTATTAGTAACTTGGTGGTAGTAACAAGTAAAAAAAGTTTCATGAAAATCTGAGTTGGTGGGTGTCATTTCAAAATTAAGCTGGGTGATCTGACATGGAATGACCCTAATTTAACATAAAAGTTGTCAAATAAATATTTCAAGATCTTTTTACACATCTAAAACAAATACAAAGCTAAATTTACTAAACGATTTCATGACATCTTAAACTAGAAAAAAAAAATCAGTGAGAAGAATGGTATTGTTTCTGGAATTATTTAGCTACATTTCCGATTTTTGGTTTCAAATCGGCCCAAATTTTTAAAAAGTCTGACAAGTGGTTGTCGGTCAATCATGAACAAAGCTTTGATTTAGCATATTTCATTCTACAGAAAGCTTGTTCACAAAGCCAAACACTGAAAATCTTTTTCCTTTACTAAATGAAAAACAACTATTATGGGAATTTTACTAGAAATTTTTTTATTTAATTTGCAAATTTTTGAAGAAAACTCTTCTCCTCCTTCAGGCTGTCTTTTTGTTGTCACTTATTCCTGTCACTATCGCGGTAACGGTTAACCTTGAAGGTTACGGTTATTTTTCATCAAATCCTACCAGATGTTAGGCAGGGAAAATCCTTTGCAGTCATTGATGATGGAATTTTAATTTTTCTCTATCTCTATTCCTTCCTTTAGCTTTCTTTTTTGAAAACTGTTTTGGAAACTGGTGACTTTAAGGGAATTCCAATCCATGCTGTGACTAGTTTCTCTAACATGCCTATCTAAACCAGTCTTGTTGGAGCAATATTTTATAGCAGCTTTATGCTCTGCTATACGAGTTTCTAGTCTGCGACCTGTTTCACCTATGTAAGATAGTCCACAACTACATTTTACTTCATAGACTACACCTTGCATTTTTAAAATATCTTCTTCTCTTTGAACTATTTTAGGGATTTTTTTTTTTTAACTTTGTTCTCTAAACTTGGAGCTAGCCTAATATTGTACTTCTTATTAATTCTCTTTAAAGACTCAAATAAACCTTTGTGATAAAGACATTTTTTTAGTGAATTTTACTTGTTGCTTTTGCGGGTTCTTCGTACCGTTAAAATTCAGAAGCTTCTCAATTTCTTCTTTAGGATAGTTATTTTCTGCAAGTATGACTTTAAGTTCTTCTTTATGGGCTTCTTTCTTATCTGCTGTAGAAACTATTTTATTAATTTTTTCTAAAAACTAACTTGCTACATTTTTCTTAATAGAAACTGGATGATAGGAATTGAAATCCAATAGTCTATTAGTATTCATTGTTTTTTTATACCAACTAGTGAGGAATTTTTCATCTTCATAATAGATAGTAATATCTAAGAAGTTAATTCTTCTTTCTTTTTGAAGTTCAATAGTGAACTTAAGGGAATCATCTAATTCATTGAATGAGTCTAGAATTCTTTCTAGAACAATTTCTGAGCTATCTATTATAAATAAGATGTCATCCATGTATCAGCCATATAGGCAGAAGTATGTGGGTTGTACTAGTATCTTTTCTTCTAGTTTTCCCACATAATAGTTAGCTAAGAGAAAATTTTCATTCAAAAATCTGGTCTAGCCCATAGCTAGACCAGATTTTTGAATGAAAACTTTTCTCAAATTGAAAGTAGCTGTTCTGCAAAGAGAAGGCAAGCATTTCAAAAATTCCAACTATTATGTTTCTATCTTTGTTCTGAAAAACTATTAGGTCTGCCAAGTCTTCCGCTATAAAGTCTATAACTTGATCTATATTAATGTGAGTATACATAGACACTATGTCTAAACTACCCATAATAGGAGAATCTAATTTAGGAAGAAGTTCTAATTTTTCTTTTAGCTGCATTGAGCTTTTAATCAAATTACGTGGCTTTTTTTAAAAGACTCTGGTAGTGACGGGAATAAGTGACAACAAAAAGACAGCCTGAAGGAAGGTGAAGAGTTTTCTCCAAAAATGTGCAATTTAAATAAAAAAAATTCCTAGTAAAATTCCCATAATAGTTGTTTTTGATTAGTAATTGAATTAAGAAACTAGGAAGCCATTTCTCAACATGAGCTTCATTCAAAGAATTTTTCCTGGCAAAACTTTTCAGGTGTGTAAAATTATTTCTAGGCAAAAGAGAATAAAAGGTTATCAAATTTTCACTCTTAAACAATGCCTTCTAATTATTATTAGATTGCAAATCTAACAGTTCCAACTGTAAATTCTCCTCGGCATCGTCAACTGTAAAAGTAAATGGATCCTGCAATAGCTAAAATTATTTTTCATGCTTGTAAAAATCACTAAAACATCGTTCAAACTCAGCTTTCAACAACTTAATATTAGTGACACAGTGCTCAACATCAAAAACAAACTTATGTGACATCTTGCCCTGCATATACTTACAAGATGGAAAATGAGAAAAATCTGAAATCTGAAAGTCCTCCCTCACTCTTCTAAAAGGCACTTTAGTAGTAATAATAAACAGGTTTTAAAAGTGAAACGTCAATCAAACGTTGCTATGATATCTGGCCATCCTGTGATATATAGCAAATCTCTTTCTCAGTCAGAAAAAAAATTAAAATATGTGAAATGAATTTCAAAACTGTAAAAATAGAAATTTCCTGGTGGGCCAGATTCCGGTTTCCCAGGGGCTGGATCTGTCCCCGCAGGCCATAGTTTGGTGACCCCTGTTCTAGGGTGACAGGACAAACTGGCACCTGTACTTTTTTAGCCCTGATTTAACATTTTGGAACTTTTTTTATATGTTTTTTAAAGGCCATCCTCTAGGGGAAAAAAATGTAACCAATGTTCTACTGTAGTTGGAAAATAGGTCTCAGTAGCTTTTATTAAATAATTCATCATATATCAACATTATTTCACTAAAACAAACTATAAATACCTGAATATGTGAATCTTTTGGACAAAACTTCACTGAATTCTACAGACAGCTTACTCCCATTAGGAAGTACAACAGCTTGAATGCAGTCCCTAATATCCTCTTGAATGCTCTCTTCAAGTTGTGTAAGACTACTAACCAAATCATTTCCTTTGGAAAGCGAATGTTGAACAACAGCACTAAGTATAAGTATGGAAGTTTTGGCAAGTTCAAACTCATGACCTTCCAAGCAATTTGAGAAGTTAACTAGAGATTGAACTTCTATCTGAAAGTAACCTAAATAAATAAATATACAAAAGTCAGTAGCGTGATTAATTTAAAACCAGCTCACTGCACTGCATGAAACAAAAACCACTGAATATTTAATTACTATAGTTTTGTTATATACATTATTTTTTAATCACCAATACAAATAGCACACAGTTTCAGTAACTACACTTAAAACTACAAGAATACAGTACTTTGTCCATCATAATTATGCAGACCTAATAGCACTTCCATTCTGCAAAATGCTAACATAGAACAATAGCATGTAGTAGTAAATGCTTTTCATTTCATAGTATGAACTACTTTCTGCTTTTCACCCTTTTTGAAATAAAGAAATCAATGTGAAGTACTATTTGCATGAAATTTTCCCACAATTTTAGAAAGTGAAAATTGATTTATTAAAAGTGTGTCAATTGAAATCTGAAATTCATTCACCAGAGGGGGGAGGGACAGTAACCATCTCAATTCTAGTATCGACATTACTAATTCTGTTACTGGATGCATTCATTCATTTTGACCATTTTTTTCATTGCAAGAAAAAATTCCAGGACTATTTCAGCATCTTTCACAAAAATATAAAAAATCAAGGGCTTCCCAGGCCTAAAAAAAAAAAAACCTTAAATCAAGTTCCAGCGGCCATGTGAACCCTGCAAAGTAAACACAAAAGTATTTCGATGCAGTAACAACTATACAATTTGAGGTTAATGACAACATTTTGATTCTCACTAAGAATATGCAATGCAGCAGTGCTGCCAAGCATTAGTACACAAATAGTAACACTGCATCAAAGTTGTAAGAGCAATATTATGCACTTATATTGGAATTTATATTATTAATTTTACCATGATAATTAACACAGCAATCAGACATCGCTGAATTGACTGTAATTACTGTTTCACACGTAATATCAATCACATCAGAAAACTTGAAAATTTCATTGTCCTGGAGCGGGAAACGAACCTTCTGATTACCGTTCAGGCATGCTATCCATTACACAACCCTGGACGACAAAGTCACAAGTATCTGAATGTTAAGAGCATCGGCATATTCCCTGACCGCATTCTTAATCGAAGAAAATTGTGCTGTCATCTAGCGTTGTTAAGCAAATCTCCAATTATTCAGGTATATATAGTGTAGATAATTTTGCAAGGAAAACAAAAAGCATTTTTCAAATAGGACAAATAGTTGCAGAGATAAGGTGTCCACAGACAGATGTACAAATCAATATAAAGCAATCTTTTTTTACAAAAGACGTGCTAAAAATTTTGATAAAAAAAATACATGTTACTTTCCACAATTATCAAATATATATATATATATATATATATATATATATATATCAAAATAAAAATGCCACATAATAGAAAAGCGGGACATTTGTCACAGGGTTTTCTGATTTAAATCACATCATCATCATCATCATCATTGTCAACCATTATCAATCCACTGCTGGACGAAGGTCTCCCCAAGTTTCCTCCACAACGGTCTGTCTTGTGCCAGTCTCTTCCATGTCACTCCCGCATACTTTCGAATTTCATCCACCCATCTTCCATGTGGTCTTCTTCTGGGTCTTTTCCTGTCCCTTGGAATCCAATCTAAAATTTCGGCTGTCCATCGATGGTCTGTTCTTCTGGCAGTATGTCCAGCCCATTGCCATTTCAGGGATTTAACTCTGATCATACTCTGATCATGATGTCCTCCACTCTTGTCATTTTTCGGATCCACGTGTTCCTCTTCTTATCTCTCCTGATTACACCAAGCATGCACCTCTCCATGCTTCTTTGAGTTGTCTGCAGCCTTTGTATGTCTCTTTTAGCTAAGGTCCACGTCTCTGCACCATACGTAAGCACTGGAAGGATGCATTGATCAAACACTTTTATTTTAAGACATAATGGCATATTGCTCTTGAAAATTATGCTGTTTCTTCCAAAAACTCTCCAGGCAAGTTTTGTACGCCGATTAATTTCTTCACCAATGTGACCCTCACTTGATATCTGCTGTCCAAGATAAACGTACGTGTCTGTTATCTCCAGCTTTTCTCCATCAATCGATAAATCTTCATTTCTTGTAAAAGCATTGTACATCACTTTTGTCTTCTGAAAGTTCATTTTTAATCCCACTTCTTTACTCTTGTCAGCAAGTTCCTGGATCATACTCTGTAGCTCTGATGGGGTAGTTGCAAAAATGACTATGTCATCAGCAAAACGAAGGTGGGTTAGATAATCTCCATTAATCTTTATCCCTTTGTTTTCCCAGTTCAGTGATTGAAAGACATTTTCCAATGTGGCATTAAAGAGCTTCGGAGATATGGTGTCACCTTGTCTCACTCCTTTTCCAATTTTTATGTGTGTTGTATTTTCAAACAGCCGAATCTTTGCACTTGCATTTTCATAAATGTTATTAATAATATTAATGTATGCATCTTCAATACCGCAGGATTTCAGAGCCATTGCAACTGCTGATGGTTTCACCGAATCAAAGGCTTTTTCATAATCGATAAAAGCCATGCACAATGGAAGTTCATATTCCCTCGCTCTTTCAATTAGTTCTCTCAGTACGTGGATATGATCTATCGTGCTGTAGCCACTCCTGAATCCAGCTTGTTCTCTCGGTTGAGCCATGTCCAGTGTCACCTTCAAGCGGTGTGAAAGAACTTTAGTGAAGATTTTATAAACCACTGATAGGAGGCTGATAGGTCTGTAGTTCCTGAGATCCTCAATGTCACCTTTTTTATGTAGCAAGATCATTGTAGCGTTGTTCCAATCCTCAGGAATTTTCCCTTCATTAAGGCATCGAGTGAAAATTTGGGCGAGTACTGTTTTGATTTCTCCACTTGCTTCTTGTATGATGTCTACAGTAATTCCATTTTCTCCTGGAGCTTTTCCTCGCTTCATGTTCTTGATTGCATGTGCAACTTCTGCTGGAAGGACTGGAAGAACTCTGGTACTGGTACCTTTCATGATGTCTGGAGTACATGTATCATCCCTTTCATATAATTTGGAGTAGAAATCTTTCACTCTTGTCAAAATTTCGCCTCTATTTCTTGTTACAGAACCATCTTCTTTTCTCAGTGCCATCATCATCATCATCATCATTGTCAACCATTATCAATCCACTGCTGGACGAAGGTCTCCCCAAGTTTCCTCCACAACGGTCTGTCTTGTGCCAGTCTCCTCCATGTCACCCCTGCATACTTTCGAATTTCATCCACCCATCTCCCATGTGGTCTTCTTCTGGGTCTTTTCCTGTCCCTTGGAATCCAATCTAAAATTTCGGATGTCCATCGATGATCTGTCCTTCTGGCAGTATGTCCAGCCCATTGCCATTTCAGGGATTTAACTCTGATCATGATGTCTTCCACTCTTGTCATTTTTCGGATCCACGAGTTCCTCTTCTTATCTCTCCTGGTTACACCAAGCATGCACCTCTCCATGCTTCTTTGAGTTGTCTGCAGCCTTTGTATGTCTCTTTTAGTTAAGGTCCACGTCTCCGCACCATACGTAAGCACTGGAAGGATGCATTGATCAAACACTTTTCTTTTAAGACATAATGGCATATTGCTCTTGAAAATTATGCTGTTTCTTCCAAAAGCTCTCCAGGCAAGTTCCATAATCTGTTTTTTTCCCTTACTGAGATGTCCCTTTGTTATCTTTAGGCTTTGGTTGTTTTCAATTGCTTTCCTTACTAGTTCACAGTTGAATTTCCTTACGTCTTCAGTGATACTTTTTCGTACTGTCTTGCATAGCTCTATATATTCCACTTTGGAAGTCACATCTTCTTTAGTTGTCCTCATCACTCTTCTTTTTTGCATCAACATTTTGGTTTTTCCTGATAATTTGTTCACATGCAATTTGTTCTTAGACCCAGCTAATTTTGTTGCTGTTTCCATAAGAGCTTTGGTTACTTTTCTGTTAACTTCAGAAATATCCACTTCTTCCGATGTTAGGCCTTCTAAAGCAGAGAATCTGTTCTTCAGTTCCAATTTGAAGGTATTATGGTGTTTTTTAAGGTTGGTTATGTCAATACATTTTGCTTGTCTTATGAGCTTGCTACGTTCGAGTTTAGTGTTGAGGTGCATCTTACATCTCACCAATCTATGGTCACTGCCTGTGTTGAACTTGTTTAGCACACTGCAGTCTTCTATGACGAATTTTTTGTTACACATAATAAAATCAATTTCACTTGTCGTCCCATTTGGATGTCTCCATGTCCATTTCCTGTGTGGCTTTTTCTTGAAAAAGGAGTTCAAGATGAAAAACCCTTCTGCCTCTGCAAACTCTACGAGAGTATTTCCACGCTGGTTTCTGTTGTCATGACCGAATTTACCTACTGAAGTTTCATTTTGTTGCCGTTGCCCTATTTTGGCATTGAAATCTCCCATAATTATCTTCAAGTGCTGCTTACCTTTATTATTTAGATGACGAATTTCCTCATAAAATTCTTCAATTTCTTCTTCAGCATGACTTGTGGTGGGTGCATAAGTTTGAATGATCTGAGCCTGGTATCTTCTCGAGAGTTGGATAACGAGTCGTGCAGCTCTGTCAGAGGAACTTTCAACTTCTACAACTTTATCCTTCAGTTTCTTGTTTATTATAAATCCAACACCACTAGTTCTGCCAGTATCTGTCCCACGATAGTAGAAGATATGTCCACTTTTCAGTTCAATGAGATCTTCTCCTTTTCTCCTTACCTCACTTAGCCCGACGATGTCCCACTTGATCCTTTGTAGTTCCTCTTCCAATTCAAGAAGCCTTGAATCAGAAGATAGGGAGCGTCCGTTATACGTAGCCAAGGTCAGCATCAGATGGCAGCCTAGTCCGGTCCTCCGGGGATTCTTAGCACCCTCTGCCTTCATGTCGCACTGGCCGCTGCCTTGGCCAGGTACATTCCAGCTGCCGGAGACTGAGGGCCAAGATTTAAGTTGTGGAGTCATTTTGGAGGGGTTTGGCCATAACTCACCACGCTGGCCAAGCGGGTTGGTGAGTGTGGGATAGCATTTCCTCTAATCCCGATGGTATAGTTATACCGCTATTGGCGGTCGTCAGAGCCCCTTTAGTGGGAAGGAGAGGCTGTGATGTTACGCATCACCTGACCTTAAATCACATACAAGTGATTAAAAAAAAATCAGTGATTTTAATTCATTAGTAAAAATCAAATTCATTAAAATAATTAAAAAGCCTGTTATGAAAAGCCAATTTGAATAATTTTCATAGTTATATATAGCTAGGTGAATCAAATTTTTCTAAAAAAAAATTCAAGAATGTACTGGTGCTGAATTCAGATAGTCCCTCATTTTCAGGGGAAACAACAACTCCTAGAACATACAACTGCACAACTGGATGAAATAATAGGTGAATGTCCTTAGGCATGTATGCTCCCTTCCACTGTATTCTTTCCTTTTTCCTACCCAGTCCCCAAAGCAAAAGGGTGAAAAAAGCATATACCCTTGTATTGAAAATTTTCCTTAATCCTCTTTTTACACTGTCCCTGTAGGGGGGGGTTGAAAATGCAAAATAAAATACACTGAGAGTGGACGAATGGGATTTGTTCTTGACTTTGCCACTGGTTAAATGCAAAGGTTGGCTGTGGTTCCATATAAGTGAAGTACTCTATTTGCTCATTTTTGTCCTCACTGCACTAAGCTACAAATATTTGTTCTTTGCAGCTGCAGGGCAGAGCTAATGTAGATAATTTTGCAAAGGAAAAGAAAGGTACGAAAAAAGATGCCACTTTGTATTATTTTACTAAACAGCCAACAGTTTCAGGTAAAGAAGTAAAAGCAAAGTGCCAGAAGTGTGGAAAACTAATCATGGGGCTGGTTGCAAGAGTGAGAAACCATCAAATTGATGGTGGCAAAGTACGTGAACAGCTACACATCCTTGGCAATACCATGCAGCATCAGTCACTGTTGGTAAATACACTAAAGCATCCCAATTGCTCCCAGTAGGTGAAGAGGAAAATCTGTGATAGTGAAAAGTATGACAGTACCAGCAATACTTCAAAGAAGCAAATCATAAATGCATATTTCATTAAAACTACAAATGCATGTCCTTAATGAGCAAGTAGCAAAATTTATTTATGCTACTAATTCTTCATTTCACACTGTTCAAACAGCATCTGGAGTTCAGAAAGAGAGTTGCTGCCTTGCGTTCTGGCTACACTCCTCCAAGCCAAACAGAAACTGGGGTGACCTCCTAGACAGGATATTTGAACAAGATAAAGTGTTCAGGCATTCTCCATGGATAGATAGCATGAGCTTAGATGGTTAGTCTATAGTTTCGCAGAGCTTCTGGCTTGGCGAAACTATAGTCGATACAAATGTCAGCCATTTGCCCTCATGACGCCGAGCCAGAAGCTCTGCGAAACTATAGTCGATGCTAATAAAGCTTTTTATTGTGAATAAACATTGATAATTTGTTCTGAACCCATTATCTGTGAAGTTATTACATCAAGTACAGGTGAAGTCCATCTGGAGATCCACATACTGTAGAATACCTCGTTGAAATAGCAAACTAAGTCACTGCAAAATGTGAAGTTGAATACAAATGTCATGTACGCAGACTAGTAACAGGTAACGATTTTGTTTCAGGGTCATAGTCATACAACCAAGATTCATCACTTATGATAATATTTGCTGTAAAGTGTGGGCCCATTACTGCATGATGTTTCAGGCCCTTATAAACTACAACACAGTGCTCCTTTCAATCATGTGTGAAAAGCTTAGACAGACTTTGCTGCCACTCTTCTCATCCCCAAATCCTGTGTCAAAATCCCATGCATGCATGGGACTGATGAAGAATAAAAAAGCTGAACTTTTTAACTAGGTGAAAAATCAGAATGCGTTGTGAAAAAGTGTGAATATAACTCAGCGTGAGCAAGATGGAATTGTTCAATGATATTTATTTATGTAAATATTAGACTGGAGAACATCGCTGCATTCACAATAATAAAATAACCGAATTCAAAACAAAATAAAATGGTTTTAAAATACATTGCTTCATACAGTTTTTTTTTTCGTGTTTCATTGTTGTGCTTGCTTGTACACATTAGCAAGTCTTGCTTCCTTCTCAGCAAGTTTCACAGCCATATTTGTCTTTCATTTGCCCTGCAGCTGCACAGCACCCACTGCATTTTTTTCCCCTGCTGCTATCTCTCTTTTCCCATTGATTCATTGCTGCTTTTTTTAATGCCCTCAGATTTCAGCAAAGTTAAAATCAACTGCTTCTTCCACACACAAATAACCCATTTTACTTAAGTACTGAACTGTAGACTTACCCGGTGTTTTAGATTTGTAGCTCACAGTTTGCATAGTCTAATAGGTTTCCATGTTCATTCTTCCAGACCTCATGACTAAAATTTCATCCATCATGCTGAAAGAACTTTCAGTCTTAGGACCATGAATGAATGATATATGAAAGATTTCACTATTTTAGATAACACTGGACTGGATTTTGAAGTAATAGGTGATTCTTAATTTCTTAAAACTGATTTCAAAAGTGCAAACCATATTTTTGCATCATGTCAGAATTTTTCACAAACTGGGAAAGAATATATTTGCATTTTAACACATTTTCCAGTAATTTTAATCACTATTGAAACAAATAAGTAAAATAAAATTGAAAATATGATAGTGTGCTTTACCATACAGAAATTTAGGCATATCAAAATGCTGTTTGGTATATGTTTGTTAAACAATATGAATTTCATTTTCTACATATACATTCATCATGACTGATGAAATTTCTGTTTCTTTCATTATCTTGCTCAGCTATTTTTGTCAGACGGGACTTTCCTCTTCACCATCCAACAGTAATTTGTTGTAATATTTACACATTATTTCTGGCATCTCTTTTCCATTTCCTTAGTGTCTGGATGGAATCTTTCTTCTTGCTGTTCTCTTATATCACCAAAATTTTCTGGGAAGCAGTCAATATGCAAATTCCAAAAATGAATATTCACATTCATGTTGCAACCAAGTTTTTCAAAGTTTTTCCACATACATCTTCAACAATAGTTTTGTAATTTGGATCTGTTTTGTTTCTTAAAAAGTTTTCAATTACAGTTTTTAAGCTTATCCACATTTATTTTTCACATGCAATGTTTCCTCAAATTGTCTACCAATCATCAGTTTTTGAATTTGATGCCCAACAATGTTCTCTTTAAGCTTTTCATATACAGTCAAACCCCCGATAAACTTCAATGGGACTGGATTTTTGGTTCGCTGTATCTGATTCAATAAGAAAAATGGATGATCTTGCAAAACATGACAAAAAATTGATTAGCATTGTCAGACCTACCAAGAGATGTTAATAACAATAATTCTAATTTGGAAAAAAAATTCATATTACAGGTTAATTACACTAATTATTATGTGCAGTTATTAAATGTTTTTTCATTCTTTTTCAGTTTCACCATACGATAATACAGTACATACACGATAAATTACATACTTAGCATAAATGTCATGGTTCAGACCCTTCCCTCAAAATACATATCTACCTCTAAAATACACATTTATAATTATGAATGATAAATAATTATGCATAAAAATATAAATTGACTAAATATGTATAACGAAAAGTATTGGTGAATTTACCTTGAATTTTTACTTAATGTCTGAGTACAAAAAATAATCTGTAATCTTCTGCTGGCGTGTATAGATTGCAGGAAAATTTTATCCATATTTCTGTTCAAAAATTGAAATGACTCAATCACTGCCGGTTCTATAGTTTGTGTGGACAAAAACTTATTAATGACATGCATCGCTGTTTTGGCCTTCGCAATGGTGGGGAGTCCACTTTCCATGTGTTGCATTTCTTCAATTTCATCAAAATCAGACGAAGAACCTTCAATGTCAGCATTTTTCAATTTAATTTCTGTCACAATATCTTCGTCACTTGGATCTTCGCATGCAACAACATCGTCATCACATGTTTGGAAAAGCTCCATGTCACATTCTGAAAATGTTGAAATGCAGTGTTTTTCTACCCACTTCGCGTTAGGAAAATGCTTGTCTTCATCATCTTCCTCTTCAACACCCTTTGCTAGACCAGCGTGCCGAAAACAATTTCGAATGGTGGGTTATTTAACAAGTCGCCAAGATTTTTCTAGCATTAGTATTGCATCAAGAAGAGAAACATTACAATGTAGTACATCTTTGTTGTACCTTCCCAAAATACGTAAAATGAGCTGCTTTCTGTAATGAAACTTCAAGCTCCTGATCATTCCTTGATCCATAGGCTGCACGGTAGAAGTTGCATTTGAGGGCAGGAAAACAATCTTAATCCATTGTAAGTTTTAGACATCTGTATGTGCAGTACAGTTGTCTATCAAAAGTAGAATCTTTCACTTTTTGGCTGAAAGTTCTTCATCCCACTTTCATGTCTCTTCTTCAAACAGTTCCGATGTCATGCATGCCTTACGGCTTTATAGGAAACAGGAAGACTTTTTCACATTTTTTAAGCATCTTGGCTTTTCAGAATTTTCAACCACAAGAAGCCTACGATGTTCAGTTCTGTTCATGTTGCCACACACAAGAACTGTGATTCGCATTTTCGACAATTTTCCTCCAGTGCACTTTTCGCCTTTAAATTTTAATGTTTGGTTTAGCGTCATTTTGTAAAACAGCCCTGCTTCATCTGTGTTGAAAATGTCTTTTTCATTGTATTGATGAGAGACATCCCAAACATTTTTTCCTACGTCTCAACATCAGATGTTGAAACACTCTGACTCTCTGACAATTTTTTCTGAAGAAATGTTGTTCCACTTCTTGAACCTGCCCAACTAGCCATTTGAGCACAAAAAGGCAGTCTCTCCTAATTGTTTGGCAACTTTATTGGCCTTTGTCTGAAGCATTTGTCCAGATACTGGCAGATTACGGCTTCTTTGAATGGTGAACCATTTCAGCAATGCTTCCTCAACATCCTTATGCTCGGCCTTTCTCAACTTTTTCCTCGCATCCAAACTTTTTTCATGGGCAGAAATTATCGAGTCACGATTTTTCCACATGGTTAAAAACTGTACATTTAGATAAATTGTATTCCCAACAGATATTGGCTTGGATACATCCATTCTGTATTTTTCTAATAATGCTCACTTTATTTTCAATGCAGAACGCTTTATGTTTACAGTTCGTCATATGGATGAATTTTTGGCAATAAATTTTCACCAATGCGTATAGACTGATTGTCCTTTTACCGATTCCACACAGGGAATGTTATCTGTCCAATCAGTTTCTTTATCTCCTCTGCTGGGTGTGTTTCGCGATAAACCTTCGAGTCAGTGAAAATTGTTCCTCCGCTGCCGCCAAGGTCATTTTGTCACCAACCTCTCTTGCCAATGAGCAATGAGAACGCATTTCTGTTCCAAGATATGATTATTGTGTGTCCCGTTCTTCCAAGAATTGGATGTTGCACCTGCCTCGCATGGACTTTGTTTGGAACACAAAGAAAGGTGTGGGTGAAAATAAAAGAACAGTTACAATAACATAAAAGTATTTATCGCTGTCCTAATAGCCTAAACATGAAACATGGAAGATTTTAAAGGTTGGCAATTTTTCAGTTAGAACTTGCAGAAATTCTAGAAAAAATTACGAGAAATACAAAAAAAAAAAAAAAAAAAAAATTCAGTCGAAGCCATTGATAAAGTTCATTATATCTAATTTTCTTCCTTTTATAGGTTCGTTATAGCCGTATAAAATAACATTATAGGAAACTGGACGGTACCAAAAATTTTGTTTGTTATAAGCTGGGTTTGCTATATAGCAGGGCTTGACTGTATAATAAATGATAATTTCTCGCAAATGAATTTAAAACAGTCACCCTTCCAATCCAATGTCTTAAGAAACTGCTTCATTAAACATATTTTCAGGTGTAGAGAAGGGACTAACACTTGTGCGATCAACCAATGGTTCATGTAATATTAATGCTTTTAAAACCAGGCAGTAAATGCACATTGTAGGTGTTGTATTCCTCACTTTCCAGAGCTTGCTTCTGACCTGGCTATCCAACTTGCACAAAAAACAAGAACAAGGATTTCACATGTAGCCAGCTTATTATCCAAGCAATAAACCAATCACTTTAAAATCACCACACAGAAACCACCCATGTTTCTCATATTTGACCCTAATTAATAGAAGCTTAAGACACTCAGGAAACTTTTAAATGTGCAGAATATGCCACTCAGAGATAAAATGCACATGCATTCCCATTATGTAGCAAAACACCTTTAAAGTTTCTTTTACAAGAATCATTAGAATAATTCAAAATGATTCCACAACTTAAATCTTGGCCCTCAGTCTCCGGCAGCTGGACTGTACCTGGCCAAGGCAGCAGCCAGTGCGACATGAAGGCAGAGGGTGCTAAGAATCACTGGAGGACCAGATTAGGCTGCTATTTGATGCTGACCTTGGCTACGTATAATGGACGCTCACTATCTTCTGATTCAAGGCTCCTTGAATTGGAAGAAGAACTACAAAGGATTAAGTGGGGCATCGTTGGGCTAAGTGAGGTAAGGAGAAAAGGAGATCTCATTGAACTAAAAATTGGACATATCTTCTACTATCGTGGGACATATACTGGCAGAACTAGTGGTTTTGGATTTATAATAAACAAGAAACTGAAGGATAAAGTTGTAGAAGTTGAAAGTTCCGCTGACAGAGCTGCATGACTTGTTATTTAACTCTCGAGAGGATACCAGTCGCAGATTATTCACGCTTATGCACCACCCACCACAAGTCATCCTGAAGAAGAAATTGAAGAATTTTATGAGGAAATTCGTCATCTAAATAATAAAGGCAAGCAACACTTGAAGATCATTATGGGAGATTTCAATGCGAAAATAGGGCAACAGAACGAAACTTCAGTAGGTAAATTCGGTCACGGTAACAAACCAGCGTGGAAATACTCTCATAGAGTTTGCAGAGGCAGAAGGGTTTTTCATCATGAACTCCTTTTTCAAGAAAAAGCTGCAAAGGAAATGGACATGAAGGCATTCCAATAGATTGACAGGTGAAATTGATTTTTATATGTGTAACAAGAAATTTGTCATGGAAGACTGCAGTGTGCTGAACAATTTCAACACAGGTAGAGACCATAGGATGGTAAGATGCAAGATGCACACCTCAATGCTAAACTCGAGCATGGTAAGCTCATAAAACAAAAAAGGTGTATTGACCTGACCAATTTTAAAAAACATCATAATACCTTCAAATTAAAACTGAAGAACAGATTCTCTGCTCTAGAAGGTCTAACGTCAGAAGAAGTGGACATCTCTGAAGTTAAAAAAGAAAACTAACCAAGGCCAGCAACAAAAATAGCAGGTACTAAGAACAAGTTGCATATGAACAAATTATCAGAAAAAACAAAACAAAATTCTGATGCAAAAAAGAAGAGATGAGGACAACTAAAGGAGATATGACTTACACAGTGGAATGTATAGAGCTATGCCAGACAGTAAGAAAAAGTACCACTGAAGACGTAAGGAAATTCAACTGTGAACTAGTGAGGAAAGCAATTGAAAACAACCAAAACCTGAAGAGAGCAAAGGGACATCTGAGTAAGGGAAGAAAGCAGATTATGGCTCTGAGAAAAGAAGATGTTTATGTAACAAGAAATAGAGCTGAAATTTTGACAACAGTGAAAACGACAAGACTCAAAACTATATGAAAGGGATGATACATGTACTCCAGACATTACGAAAAGTAAAAGAGTTCTTCCAGTCCCCCCAGCAGAAGTTGCACATGCAACCAAGAACATGAAACAGGGAAAAGCTCCAGGAGAAGATGGAATTACTGTGGACATCATACAAGAAGCAAGTGGAGAAATTGAAACAGTACTCGCCCAAGTTTTCACTCGGTGTCTAAATGAAGGGAAGATTCCTGAGGATTGGAACAATGCTACAATGATCCTGCTACATAAAAAGGTGACATTGAGAATCTCAGGAACTACAGACCTATCAGCCTCCTATCAGTGGTTTATAAAATCTTCACTAAAGTTAATTCACACCGCTTGAAGGTGACACTGGACATGACTCAACCGAGAGAACAAGCTGGATTCAGGAGTGGCTACAGCACTATAGATCATATCCACGTACTGAGAGAACTCATTGAAAGAGCGAGGGAGTATGAACTTCCGTTATACATAGCTTTTATCGATTATGAAAAGGCCCTTGATTCGGTGAAAACATCAGCAGTTACAATGGCTTTGAAATTCTGCGGTATTGAAGATGCATACATTAATATTATTCATAACATCTATGAAAATGCGAGTACAAAGATTTGCCTATTTGAGAATACAGCACCCATAAAAATTGGAAAGGGAGTGAGACAAGGCGACACGATATCTCCCAAACTCTTTAATGCCACTTTGGAAAATGTCTTTCTATTACTGGACTGGGAATACAAAGGGATAAAGATTAATGGAGACTATCTAACTCACCTTCGTTTTGCTGATGACGTAGTCATTTTTTCAACAACCCCAACAAAGCTGCAGAGTATGATCCAGGAACTTGCTGAGAAAAGTAGAGAAATGGGATTAGAAATGAACTTTCAAAAGACAAAAGTGATGCACAATGCTTTTACAAGAAATGAAGATTTATCGATTGATGGAGAAAAACTGGAGATAACAGATACATACGTTTATCTTGGATAGCAGATATCAAATGAAGGTCACATTGATGAAGAAATTATTTGGCGTATAAAACTTGCCTGGAGAGCTTTTGGAAGAAACAGTATATTTTCAAGACCAATATGCCTTTATGTCTTACAAGAAAAGTGTTTGATCAAGGCATCTTTCCAGTGCTTACGTATGGTGCAGAGACGTGGACCTTACCTAAAAGAGACATAAAAAGGCTGCAGACAACTCAAAGAGGCACAGAGAGGTGCATTCTTGGTGTAACCAGGAGAAATAAGAAGAGGAACTCGTGGATCCAAAAAATGACAAGAGTAGAAGACATCATGATCATAGTAAAATCCCTGAAATGGCAATGGGTTGGACATATTGCCAGAAGGACAGACTGCATTCCAAAGGACTGGAAAAGACCCAGAAGAAGACCACATGGGAGATGGGTGGATGAAATTCAAAGTATGCGAGAGTAACACGGAGGAGACTGGCACAAGACGGACCGTGGTGGAAGAAACTTGGGAAGATCTTCGTCCAGCAGTAGATTGATAATGGTTGACAATGATGATGATGATGAACACTTAACAACACAGGATAGTCACAACATCACGGGGGGGGGATTATGATTACAGGAAAAATCTTCGCTTTGAATGTGTTCCGTTTTGGGAAACTCTTTCCTCCATTTTTAAGATGAAATGTAAGTATTTATGGAATAAATGGATATTTAAGAAAAACACTGGGCAGAAGGAACATTGCGAGAAAATATTACGATTACGGGAGAAATCTTCACTCGAACTACCTTCCATTTCCGGAAGATGGAATTCGTCTTTAAACGAAAAACGATCCCATCTCTTCCCCAAGATTTCTGCTCAGTTTGCGCATCGATCATGAGAAAGCCCCAAATGATAACGGTTGACGTAATCCCAGGGCCCGGTGCTGTGCATTCTTTCCACTTTAGCTTTCAAACGAGCAAAACAAATTAGTCTTCCTCCGAAAAAAAAAAAAAAAGAAAAAAAGGAAGTTGCGTGACGGACTTTGTTCAGGGGTTTCGTGCTGACTTTATTCTGGCCCGGCGCGGTGCTTTCTTTCCACTTAGTTTTCAAACAAGCAAAACACATTCCTCCTCCTCAGATAAAAAGAAAAAGAAACAAAGAGGTGTCACGAACTTGGTTCAGAGGCATCGGGCTGACGCAATCCCAGGCCACGGCGAAAGAAGCACGCTGGCCCTACGTACCCGGCCTAGCGTTTTGCTTTCTTTCCATTTAGCTTTCAAAGAAGCAAAACAAATTCTTTCTCGGGTGGGGGGGGGGGGAGAAGAAAAGAAACAAAGAGCTGCGTCACGAACTTTATTTAAAAAAAAAGCAAAGAGCTGTGTTACGAACTTTGTTCAGAGGCTTATACATTGATTAATTACAAAACCAGTAAAAATTCTTAACAGCGAAAATCTGAATATCCATAATTTTTCGTTAGTCATTCGTAATTCTGGGGAAATCCGTAATAATTACGGAGATTCTGTTATGGTTGGCATCTGCGTGTCCTCCGTAAGAAGCGGCTTTACGGCAGCTTCAATTCTCGAATGATATCACAAACGTGGGAACGCATTCGCGTATGTAGCAAATTACAAGAGTGAGAGCTCTTGGTGATGACGTCACAACGATAGAGTACTCTCTCTCTCTCTCTCTCTCTCTCGTTCCATTTTTTTTATTTACGCGGTACTTGTAAACGCTAGATGATGAATAACTATACATAGTTTCATAGTTTACCATTTATTTTTAAAATTTCAGGATTACACTCAAATTTTCAGGGTTTAGTACAAAAATAAGGACATTTCAGGACAAAAAATAAAAATGAGGAACTTCAGAACAACTTCGACCCCTGCTACTAGCACTGAACAACAACCGACCCCTGCTACTAGCACTGAACAACAACTTCCTTTTATTGCGATTTTTTTTTAACTGATTGAACTGAATCTGCTTTTAATATGTGCAATTTCCTAATTTAAATTTGATCACTGCATTTAATTTACTCTTCAGTTTTATTGATAGAAAGCAGAGCACAGTTTTTTGTAGTTTCTTAGTTTCATCAGAAACTAAGAAACTACAAAAAACAAAACAAAAAAAAAAACAAAAAAACCTTTGTAATATGCTACACGTGTGAATATTGATGCGCCCTGGGTTGTATTTTCCCAGTGATGTCTGGATTTCATTTTGCAGTATCACATAACAGTTCCCAGCAAAATCAGCTAAGTGCAAAAGCAAAGAAAATTACCACTTTTTTCTTTTAGCCTTTTTCACCTGAAATACCACATCTCTGAAGTTTATGAATTTAATCAATGCAACACTTTTCATAATCCACTTTTGTTCTTCAAAAGTAAATTTCCAATGGGACAGCTTTTCTTAGAGATAGTTATTTTTTTATTTCATCAATAACATTTTGAATTAGGACTGCTACTGGCATAAAACACACCTTTCAATCAATTTCAATTTTTTTCACACATTATCATAATCGACAGTTGAGTACACTACATGTAGACTGTGTATAAAAAATTTACAACTGAAATACTACCTTTTTTTTATTGCTTTATCTTATACTATCACATAATGACTATCACTACCAAATTTTCAGATTTTTAAAAATGGATTTTTAATATTAATTTTTGAAATTTGACACTTTTTCTTAAATCCTGTTTTTTTTTCAATATTTTGGATGTTTATCATTACAAAAGTAAAACTGAAATTCAAACAAATATTTTTTTTTTTAACAAACATTAGCAAAGGGAGGAAACATCTGCACATTAATGAACTTTCAAGGTGAAACAAGTGTACATCTTTCTAAAAACATTTAAAAATTTAATTTTTAGCCACCACATTGTGCTTCCTATTGGAAAAAAATCTTAGCTGTAGCTTTAAAATTTCAAGAGTAAAATAGTTCCTAAAAATCAGAAATTTTCATCTTCTGCGAAGATTTCCCTGCAGAGCACCATTTTGAAAACATCATAATTTGCACATTAATTTTTTTCCAGAAGTGGTATTTACTGCTATCACATGACTAGGGCTTTCAAATATATATTTTCTGGAAAAATTCCTGAGGGTTGCCAGACAGGCTCTGCCCGATTTGAAATGGAATGGGCCGGGAATGAAAGCAGGCACAAAGCTGAAACTGTGTGTGACCTTGAACAACCCCTGCTTCTTGTCACACCTATAAACAAAATTGTAGGGCCAGACATATCAATTCTTAAATCTATCTTAGATAATACCTGGATTATACCTTTTGACTCCCGCCGTATAGCAAGCTGCCGCCTCGCCTTTACATTGAAATCTGGCTATCAAGGCGGCTGATGACATCCTGGTTAGAATTATTACATCGACGAAACTCAGTTCAGTACATGGAAATAAAAATTGAAACAGCAAAACTTTATTATTCTGATAACTAATTGCTTCACGGATTTCCGATGGCTTCCCGCTCAAGGTCCTCGTGCTGACCACGTGCTACTGTTCCACAAGGCTTTCCACGAGACCCGGTGGATGAAGGAATCCTCCTTCCCGTCCACCCACTGTCTTTCTGCGATACTCGCAGCCGAAGCTCAACTGTCCCACACTAAACTCCCTTGACCCTTTCGGTACTCTACCATGCATGCGCAAGAAAAACTCATTACCCCGGCTAGCACGTGAAATACCTAAGCTCAGGAATGCCGTCGGATACCTGCAGGCGATTACAACCTTGCACGTACACAAAAGCGGTACGACAACTTTACTAACAGAAGCACTCGAGCAGCCGACTCTTCAAGGTTAGGTGCCCCAGGCATTCATGCGCCACTCCTTGCTCAAACATAGGATTAAAATTGTTTCACATGGTGAAGAATGTTCAGTTCTTTGTTGAAACAACAAAATGGCGGAATGAAACGTCCATCTGCACATGTTTATCACAACATTAAAATTAAATAAATTAATAATTGATGGCTTGATTGTGGGCGACCATTACAAAAATAATAGATAAGTTTTTGTTTTAATGCAACTCTTGAAATATTTTTGTATTTATGCAAATCCATCAGTAACATAAATGAAGTTTGAAAACCACAGATATCATGAAATTTAAGAACCACAGAAAGAATAAAAGGTCTAAGAAATACATTCATAAACTTTAGAACAGCGACAGTGTTATAAAAAATTTTGAAAGCAATGTTTTCTTACCATTCAGGAAATTTTCAATTAACTTGTAATTTTCAGTATCATCTGGTGGATCATCTTCAGTGGTAGGATCACTAGTCAATTGAAGAAGAGTTACAATGAATATCAAACCCAAACCAGGAATGGTGTAGAAATAAACAAATATGAGCCGACCTTTGTATACATTTGCAATATGTTTTGGTGCTCTTTGGCTTAATTTGGCATCTGTGCCAGTTATTTAAACAAACAAACCCATAAACACACACACACACAACTAAAGATAAAATCAGAACTTAGATGCACAAATAAAATAAATCAACCATTTTATTTCTCCACCATGCTGGAGAAATAAAATGGTTGATTTTTCCTGAAGAACCTTGCATGATCTGGAAATGAGACACTAAGACTATTTATTTGTTCGACTTACAATATTTTTTTTTTCTCTTTGGAATAGAAACTGTTTTTCTATTCCAAAGAATCACATTACTAAAGAAAAAAGTTTGGATTACGCAGAAATACCTTTTATCCTAACCAAGGTGAAAAGTGCATTTTTTTTTTTTTTTTTTTGGATTTAAGTTTTTCAGAGTAAGTACTAATTTGCAAACATTCTTGGTGCTTTTGGTGAGTCAACTGATTCACTGAAAAAAATACACCATAGGTGTCCTGCTTTACCAAATCAAGATTCCTGCCAAATTTCAGAAACCCTATGAAACCCATACTCTTGTTCACATTGAAAAAAAAGCTTCTCTAACTACTCTGCTGGGAAAGTTCAGTTAGCAGCTATGTGCAAGGAAAATACAGTAATAAACTGTGTGAGAAGAAAAAGATATATGATTTGAAAGCCTGATGATTTAGTCAAATGGAAAATTACAATGACTTCTGCATGGTACTAAGACCTAGAAAATACAGTTAAAGATTATTTTCAAATAAAACAGTTAATGCCATGTTTCAGATCTTGGAGCCAGCTCCCAAATTTAGGAACCAGGTGAAATGAATTCAAATTTCAAACAATAACACACAAACATTATGTGTGGTGATGATACTGGAACAAAAAGTAATGCAGTGTGTTTGCTGCCATTTTTTTTTTTTTTTTTTTACCCAAACACCACTAGTTTGATAATAAAATTCCGATTTGGCCCATAATTCTTCACCCCCCTCTTTCCAGTCATTGCTCTCAAAAGTTAAAATTTTATCTATATGCTAAAATTCTAGCTTTTCATTTTATTAAATACAATTTGCAAAATACTGCATACACACTCAAATTATTATATTTTCCTTCACATGACCATGAAATTCACACACCGAAAAAAATTTCTATACATACTTCATGGTGGGGTCCAATCCACAGACCATGAAATTCGGGAGGGTGGGGGCTATCAACTTTCATGTAGATCCTGAACCATAATTTGTGACAGAAAAGTCACGATTCATAGAATAACCCGAAAGTCCAAAAGAAACAATATTCTCATTAAAAAATGTAAATGTCATTTTTTAAGTACTTCTGTGTTACTTTTAAATGAATACAGACAAAAGTCCCTAGTTTTTTCAGCATTGCTGTTGTTCAACATCAGACCTAAACTCCACAGCACTTGGAATTTATGAAAATGCTTCAACTGAAGAGCCAACAAAAGCCATTAATAACACAATTTGTCACTGCATCTCTCTATCTTCATAATGCATTGAATATTTTTGTTGTTCTTTATTCATTTTTAGTACTTTTCCAATACCATCTTGCCTGACAACTACCACACAAATTTTTAAAGAAAAATTAAAGTGTGACAAAAACTTTTAAAGCTGTGTATTGTACATAGAACCTAAACTTCTAGTTTCCCATCAGATAATCTGCAGATTATAATGATGGAAATTACAAAATTTGAAGTAAAATAAACACTGGGCACCCAGGATTTGTCTAGCACAATATATATGTAGGGGTAGCATTGCTGATTACATTCTTTGCAATTTGCAAAAAAAAAAAAAAAAAAAAAAATTTGTTTGGTGATGGATAAAAAGTTTTGGCAAAAATATTGGAGATACTTGAGATTACATTTGGCATACACACAGTGAAACCTGTGTTGGCTGTCACTCGCATTTCACAGTCACCTGCCAAAGTGGCCAGTTTTGTCTGGCACAGATGTTACAGCCAATAGAAACAATGCATAAGGTAGATAGCCATGTGCATGACATGACCACAGGCAGCCATTTTTGAGACACATTAGAGAATATAACTGCATTTCACAAGAATATGTTGTGCTTCTTTCAAGATTTGCTCCTTTGCCAAGTCTAATTCTTCAGCTACGGATGATACACACTTTTCTTGCAATTTTTTTTGATAAAGCAGAACGAGCTGTTCTTAAGTGCTGACTTGCACCTCTGATAGATTTACCTTCTGAAACATAATCTTCTCTGATACTATATGAACACCATTCTCTGTATCCCAATCTGAAAATTTTGCAAGATTATTAATATCTGTTGAATCATTAAGAATAGCTCCCGATTTCCAGTCGAGCATGCTAGGCATTACACTACCCAGGACAAGGAAATTCCAAGTAACTGAACATAAATATCTGAGAATATTTAGATTTGCGCTAGTCAAAGCTATTCTGCTCCATCGTAGCGCCTTAGAACCTTTTCACACATCCAGTATCGGATGTAGGTCGGACATTACAGTGTTAGAAATACGTCATATATTTCTTCTGTTGGATGGATTGGGAAACGAATTTCCCTGAAGAAATATTTTAAATAACATGGTTGAGATATAAATATTTTAATATTTTTTACTGTACACCATGTCCCTTTCATTCAGAAAACTTGAAAATGTTCATCATCCTGGAGCAGGGATCAAACTCGCACCTCCCGATTTCCGGTCGAGCATGAATCTTTAAATTATTAAGAATGATAATCCACGACTGATATGCAAAGTCCATCAACAGTTACACTGCCCAGTTAATGTATGGCATAGCATCTGGAATAACTCCTTCATCTGACAAACATTCTTCCAAGGTACTCATATTGGAGAATGGTATCTGCAAGAGCTCCATGACACCATAGCTGTCTTTTTTTAAAGATGTTCCGCTTAATCTAAAATCTCACATGTATGTGATTTTAACACAACAGCACATTCATGCATAGCGCAGCACCAGCCAGGTTTTCTCACTGTTACATTCCGGCAAAGCATCTTGACTATGGTGATCTGATCTAGGGCAACCAAGATCACCAGATCAAACTCCACCAGATTTTTTCATATGGGGTAATCTTAAGTTATATCAAAGGTCTATGATGCTCCATTCTAAGCAGGTGGGCTACAAAATTTATAAGAGCAGATTTGTCAAACTTGCAGTACAGCTACTAGCACTATGTTGACTGATGTTTGGAATAACTGACTTGTGGCATCCAGGCATGCATTGCAACTGATAGTGGGAATGTCGAATATGCTAAAGTACAAAGCAGTGCTTCTGTGTCAGCAACATCAGGCAGCATGTGTAAGTTGCATGTACAAAGGGTGCTTTAAATGCCTATAACTCATTCTCAGCTTACAAGTTATATACCTTGTTTTTCTATAACACACTCACAATAGTGCAGCTTCTTTGTTGGTTACAGGGTTTTACAGGTTTTAAATAAAGGTACTTTGGCCTCCTCAGACACAGCCAAACCTGCTCATTGAGTTCCACCTTTCAGATTTGTTTCAAATGCAAAACGAACTAGCTGAACAACTGGGGGTAACTCAACAAACCATTGCCAATCGTTTACGCACAATGGGAAAGATTCAGAAGGAAGGAAAATGGGTGCCACATGACCTGAGCCAAAGGAACAAGGATGGGCGTGTCATGAAGTGGTTGAACCTGTTAAATAAACAACACAGAAAGTCTTTCCCGTGGAAAATCGTTACTAATGATGAAAAGTGGATATGGTACGACAATCCCAAACGCAAAAAAACACTAGGCAGACCTCAGTGAAGCAACGACTTCAACACCGAAGCGCAATATTCACTCCAAGAAAGTTCTGCTGTGCATCTGGTTGGATATGAAGGGTGTGCTTCATTATGAACTATTGGAAAGGGTCAAACTGTTACTGCTGACCACTAGAAGCAACAATTGCTGCGATTGAACTAGGAAATCTGTCGGAAACGTCCATTCACAGGCAAAGGATTGCGTCCCGTGAAATTACTACACGACAATGCTAGACCGCATATCGCGAAATCGGTCAAGGAAACGTTATTGATGCTTGGCTGGGAAGTTTTGGAGCACCCGGCGTATAGTCCCAACATAGCCCCCTTTAGACTATCATTTGCTCTGATCGATGCAACATAGTTTGTCTGCTGTACGGTTCCAGACACATGACGAAGTGCAAAAATGGGTTGACGACTTCACTGCGCCTTACAACAAAGTATTCTTCATGGCTGGAATCCATCAGCTGCCCGACCGATGGCGAAAGGTGATAGATAATGACGGCACATATTTTGATTCATAAAGGTATTGTTGTTTTCTCACAAATTACATGTTGTGTTGTTTTAAAATGCTTTAAAACTTATTTGTACACCTAATATTTTATGATACTCTTGACATCTAAGCAACTGAACACAGTTCACTGCCATAAACATTAATGTCATAAAACTTCACTCTGCAGAAATGATACAAAAAAGATTTACAGGTCACAGATCTGTTATGTGTACCAACTGAAACAAAGAAACTTATAAAGATCCACTCAACAAAATTCTGATCAAAATCATGCTTGATATGGAAAGAAGTACGGGGTCTTACATCATTGAAAGTGTGGGATGTTCAGAGTGGTTTTATGCCTGGTAAAGGCTGCTCTAAATAGATTTTTGCATTACGCACGATGATTGAAAAGTATCTGGCTGTTGGGAAGAAAGTTTTTACTGCTTACATAGATTTAGAGAAAGCTTACGACAGAGTGAATAGGACACTTTTGTGGAAGGTATTGAATGAATATGGTGTTACTTGGAATCTACTTAATAGTGTAAAAGCCATGTATGCTGGTAGTAGAGCTTGTGTACGAGTGAATGGTGTTTTATCAAAATGGTTTTACATTGGTGCAGGAGTTAGACAAGGTTGTGTAATGTCACCATGGCTGTTTAATATATTTACGGATGCATGCATGCGTGATGCCAAAATAGATAATAGTGGTTTATGTCTTGGAGATATCTGTGTGTGCAAACTGCTGTATGCTGATGACACTGCCCTGTTGGCAGAGAGCAAAAGCGAGTTGCAGAGTATGTTGACTCGGATGCACGAAGTTTGCATGAAATTCAAACTCAGTATAAATAAGGGAAAAACCAAAGTTATGGTGTTTGAGAGAGGAATGGGTAGCACTGAATGTAATGTAAGTATAAATGGCACTGTGATTGACCAGGTGAGTGAGTTTGTGTATTTAGGAAGCATGTTTGACAGAGAGAACAAGTTGGATGGTGAAATCAGTAGGCGAGCGAATTCTTTTTTGAAAGTCATAGCTGCTCTGGGAGGTTTTGCGTTACTTATGTGGGGTTTGTGGCAAGACATGATATTACTGTGTGCGAAATGAAGATGTATTGCAGTTGTGTGATGTGAAGCAAAATTTTGTTAGCAAGGTGGAGACCAATATGCTTTGGTGGTTTGGCCATGTTGAAAGAATGAGTGATGAAATGCTTACTAAGAAAATCTTTTCAGCCCAAGTGGCAGGAAGGAAAGGCAGAGGAAGGCCAAGGAAGACATGGGTGGATCAGATATAGGAGTGTCTGCATGAGAAAAAGATTTTGAGTATGAAGTATAAAAGATCTTGTGTACGGCATGTAATGGATATCAGTGAAGCACGAGTTGTATGTCAAGATCGCTGTAAATGGAGAAGTTTGATACGACAACAATAAGTAAAACTAACTGGAAGTTTGTATTTCTTTTTGGAGCTAACCTCTGAATCTCAGAGAACAGCTTAGTGATGCTTCTATTGTACTTTGCACTAATATCTTTCTGTAGTGTTGGTAACTGGTTTTTTTTTTTTTTTTTCCTTTTCATGTATTAGTCTCATATTACTGTTTACTTTTTGTAGTACAACAAATGTACATTTGGGTGATTCCATGCCAAATCAACCAGTTACTCAACCTGACCATTTCAGATTTCAATGAAACCTTTAGGAATTATACTCATTAGTGATATAACTGAGAATATATTTTTATAATTTTTGATTTTTTTATCTCATCGTGTTTTCACGTAATTAATTTTTAAAATTTTGAAAAATCTTCGTTTTTTGGCTTGCATAAACTTTTCTAATCTTGAATTTCTCAAGTTCTATGAGACCTAGAGAGTTGTTTGACCCCTCATTTTAAAGGGAATTTCATAAGTTTTAATTTGATATGCAACTTGACTATGCTTGGTGAAAAAAAAATTTAATTAAAAAAAATATTTTTAAGGTAGTGTATTAAAATTTTTGAAAAAAATATATGTTTTTTGTAATATTATAAGCTTTAAATCCTGAAACTTTTAGAGTAGGATCTGAATGGAATCAGGAGTTATGGTACCCATGGTATTGTTTTAAACACCAGTTAGGGTTACATTGCTACCTTTAACTTTTGTAAGGTAAAAAAAATAATAATAATAAAATACATTTGCTATAAGGTAACCAATTTACAGTAGGGTCTATTACAGATAATGATTTACTGAACCTACAGACAAATTAGGGATAGCATGTGAGTAAATAGTCAGCTAATCACAGGTGTTCTGGCACAAGCCTGTACAGACTTGTCTGATTCATGTTCTTGCAGGAGTGTGACTCATGACCACTCTAGCTCAACTTTTGCTTAGTTTCCTCTAAAATCTCAGTGAGTGAACAGTTAGTTGTTGGCAGTGTTACTTAAAGTGTTTCACATAAAAATATGATTTTTATAAGTTAATAGTTTTTTTTTTCAGTGGAAGTGAAATAAGTGTTACATAAACATTTGTTAAGTAATAAGTTTAACCATTTTTGACATCTTTGTTTGGAACAACTAGGCCGCTCTCCAGTTAAAAAATACAGTCAGTTCTATTTAGTCTTAAAAGGCCTATTATTATATAAGATATTTTTTTATTGTTCTAGACAATTTGACTTGTACTATTATTTTTAATTTTAACTCTACTCTATTATTAGGACTCTGTGACAATATGGGTGAATCCAGTACATCAAAGCATTTTTTGGTATATTGTTGTAACCCATTTAAGAAACCTGGTCATAATTATTATAAGAAACAATTGAGATCTGTAAATGAAAATATTTTGAGACATGCCAATTTACATGAAGGTGACAAGATATCTGATGGGTGTCGTAAAGCTTTGCTAAAGCTTCCAGAGATTTTAACTGAGCAAGAAGGCTTGCTTGCATTCAGACAGCTCAGAATCACAAGACCATTTATTTGAATGTTCCTGAAGTGCCAGTTCAAAATACATTGTCAACTCCAGAGTAAAAAAGAGGCAATTGAAGCTTTGAAAAAAGTTTGACTGCTATCGAAGAAACACCTGTTAAAAGAAAATGTTTGATTGAAAAAAATACCCAGAAGCAAAGATTAAAAAAGTGACGGAAGCTTTTCGAACAAAAGTACTTAATATAAATCCAGGTACCACTGAATCTGACACTGCAAAATATTATGACAATGAAATTATTAATCAATTGAAAGAAAAGTTCAATGCTACTACAGACAAAAGTGTTAGAATGCAGGTTCTAACTACACTTCGAAAAGCTTGACTCTAAAAAAAATTTAAACTGAATTTGGAGTGTCTAATTATACTGATAGAAAGGCAAAAACAGTGTTAAATGAAAAAGGTATAATGTCATCCCCTGACCCAAAGCCTGGAAGACCATTGGATCCTGCAATGGTAGCCCTAGTCAAAGAATTCTATCAAAATTATGAGGTTAGTCGTCAAATGCCTGGTAAGATAGACTTTGTTTCAGTAAAAAAAGATGGCAAATGTGTACATGTTTAAAAGTATTTAATTCTAAGTACATTAAAAGAATCATATGTACTATTTAAGGAGCATTACCCTATCAGAGAATTGGAATTTCTAAATTTTGTGAACTTCGTCCCAAGCATTGTGTTCTTCCTGGGTCCAGTGGGACACATTCTGTGTGTGTTTGCACAATACATCAGAATGCGAAATTAATGATGGCTCAGTGTAAAATACCTGAATTGACAAATGATGAACTCCCGATTAAAACCTACAAAGATGTAACAAGCAATATAATTTGCAAAACGCCAACATCTAAATGTTACTTCGCAAATTGTGTTAATTGCCCAGCAAGTGATGATTTGAAGGCTCGGTTTGAAGAAGCTTTTCAGCTTAATAGCAATGAAAATGTGAGTTTCAAACAATGGATGCAGATTGATAACAAGTGTGTCCTGGAAACTATTATAAAACCGACAGAAGTTTTTTTGGATTATTTGTTTCAGAGTTTGCCAAAACTTTTAAGACACTCTTTCATTGCTACTCAACAGTCTTCCTATTTGCAACACTAGAAAGAAAATCTACCTCAAAACCTACGCATTGTACTTTGTGATTTTGCTGAAAATTATGCATTTGTGCTTCAAGATTCTGCACAAGACTTTTATTGGAACAATGCTCAAGCAACAATACATCCGTTTGTTATATACTATGTTGATGAGGAAACCAAAAAGTTGGTGCACCTGAGCTTCGTTATTCTTTCTGATTGTATGGTGCATGATACAGTTGCTGTTCATTTGTTTCAACGCCTCATGATTAACTTTCTTAAACAGAGTCTGCCCCATAAACCCAAAAAGCTGAATTACTTTTCAGATGGAGCATCATCACAGTACAAAAACAAATCAAACTTTCTCAATCTCTGCCACATGAGAAAGATTTTGGCATCAAGGTGGAATGGAACTTCTTTACATCGTCACATGGAAAAAATGCCTGTGATGGTGTCAGAGGAACTGTTAAATGATTAGCGGCATTGGCCAGTCTACGAATGGTCTACAATGATCAAATTATGACCCCTCACCAACTTTATGATTGAGCTAAAGACAATATTGTCAACATCAGCTTTTTGTATTCCACTACAGATGAATATAAGGCAGAGGAAAAGACCTTGAAGAGTAGGTTTGAAGCAGCAACAACAATAAAGGGTACTCAACAATTTCACAGTTACAGTCCTGTGAATGAGACTAGAGTTTTAGTGAAAAGCTACTCATTTTCAGAGGAATCAAGTGTAGAAAGTTTCAGCTGATGACACTGATGATGATCTGGACATTAATGACATTGTTGGCTTTGTTACATGCCAATACTCAGACAAGTGGTGGTTATGTTGTGTGTTAGGAATACAAGGAGATGA
Organism: Macrothele yani; assembly: GCA_039090855.1. Classification (NCBI taxonomy): domain Eukaryota; kingdom Metazoa; phylum Arthropoda; class Arachnida; order Araneae; family Macrothelidae; genus Macrothele; species Macrothele yani. The sequence goes on along the minus strand of CM076993.1, from coordinate 75,590,017 downwards.
AGTAAAAATAAGTTTTTGGAACCACATGGCCTTTCTCCATCTTTCAAATACCCACAATTTACTGACATACTAGTTGTGCATAAAAGTGAGGTTTTAACAAAAATTGATCCTACAACAGCTACAGGAAGAGTTTATCGACTTAGACTCAGAAACCAAAAAGGCAAACAAGAAATTATTTGTTAAATTAAAGAACTAAGAGGTCGCTATTTTGGCGTAACTACAACTCAGAGTGCTAACTAAAAAAAACTTTTATTAAGTTTACCAGGTAAAACTTTTGGCCCGTTGGGACTATCCTTCTCTTGTTTTATGTTTGACTGTATTAGGATGATGTATTATGTAGATTTTAAAACTCAGTGTCTGTTATCATGTAAACACACTAAAACGAGAATTATAATCCATTATTTCTAGTACAGTAACTTTAAGTTTTTTACCATAGCTCCTGATCCTATTGAGATCCCACTCTAAAAGTTTCAGGGTTTAAAGCTTATGATATTACAAAAAAAAAAAAAAATTCAAAATTAAAAAAAAACTATCTTAAAAATTATTATTTTTTTTATTTTTTTTTCACCAGCCATAGTCAAGTTGCATATCAAATTAGAACTTATGAAATTCTCTTTAAAATGAGGGGTCAAACAACTCTCTAGGCCTTATAAAACTTGAGAAATTCAAGATTGAAAAAGTTAAAGTTTATGCAAACCAAAAAACGATGATTTTTAAAAAAAATTTTAATTAATTGCATGAAAGCCCAATGAGATAAAAAAAAATTTCAAAATATATACTCTCATTTATATCATTAGGGAGAATGATCCCTGCAGGTTTCATTGAAATCTGAGATGCTTAGGTTGAATATTGAAATTTTTTGGTTGATTTGGCATGGAATGACCCATTTTTAAAAAATCAAACCCAATATTGAGCCTAATGCAAATTGTATTTCTTTAATTGTAACATAGTGTGTCATCAATGGCTGTATATAAGTAAAATTTAACAAAAACGTCATAGTATTTGCATTAAAATGTTGAACTTATTAATCTAAAAACAATTAATAATTGTATATATATATATATAGTTTTCAATTTCAAAAGTTTTACATATGGTTATTTATATTATTGTGTATTTTTACATATTTTATAATTTTTTTACATATGGTTGTCTGGCAGAGGTTTTGGACAGTGTCGGACAGTTTTGGACAGTACGGTAAATACAGTGGTTTTTATCATCGTGTCCAAAACCTTGCCAACCCTGGAACAAGCATGACATCTCAGGGGTTAAAATCCAGGGCGTGATGACGGGATTCCAGCTGAAAAATTTTAACTCCCGCTGAAATAAAGTTGTTAGGCAGGAGCACCTTACGAAATTTTAAGAAAAAATAAATATAAATATAAACTCTTGGGTCTGTTTTTGGACCACTCGCAAAATTTGCACGTTAAAAACATATTTTTCGTAAAATTCTTGCATTAGAAACGGACCATTCAGAGTTCCAAAAATTGTAATCAAATACATCGTTCATGTCGGGAACATAATCAGTTTATGGACATATGAATCAGCTTCCATATGTAGCTGCATGAGCAGTTCATTTTGCATATCCCCGACTGTTACGAATCAGGCATGAGATTCTTATTCAGATTTGTGGGCCGCTTTTTTCACCACATTTCGGTTATACTCGAGATTGATGCAAAAAAAAAACCCCCCAACTGAAGCTAATATTTTATTTTTGTAAGATTCGTGTGTGTGTGTGGGGGGGGGGGGGGGGGGGTCATTTTCTGTCTGCCGCCCCGGTGGCGCAGTGGTCTAAGCGATGGCCTCTGATCATTCGTCCGTAAAGGGTCCGGGTTCGAATCCCGGTGAGGCATGGATGTTGTGTTTGTCTTACGGCTCTGGCTCTCTCCCTTCCCTGGAACCAGTGACCCTAAATTAGGGACGGGCGACTGCTCATAGCCCATTGAGTTGCTCACGGTGATCGTTAAACCTCCAATTTAAAAAAAAAAAAAAAAAAAAAAAAAATTCTGTCTGGGGAACGGCATTCCGTTTTTCAGAACTTCCGCAAACGAAGCAAAAAAATTTCCTGCAATCATAATTTCTTTTTTTTTTTGCGAAGTTTCCTCTGTCCAGTATTGTTACTAAACATCAATTTATTGCATAAATGTTTGCATTTCAGCTTCCGATAATAGAAGTTCGACGAAGCAAAAATTTCCTTGTAAATTTTAGGCATGAGTTTCTTCCGCGGATTCAAGGAACTCTCTCTTTGTTGTCATCTTTGCGTCGTTCTCAAGAACGATGCAAACCTGAAGATACTGGGGGGGGGGGGGCATTTTCCGGCTGGGGACGGAACATCATCTTCCAAAATTTTCGAAAATGGAAGTTTGATGAACTGCAGATTTAATCTGTAATCATAATTTGTTTTTCTTGCGATATTCCTTCTGCCCAGTATTACTGTAAAATATAATTTTGTTCGGTAACTGATTGTGTTTCAGCTTGAAAATGGAGGGAAAATTTCAAAGATTTTTTCGTAATTGTGATTTTTTCCCCCGCGATGTTCCCACTATCTTGAATTATTGTTAAATGTTATTTTCCCTCCATAAATAGTTGCAAAGAGAAAAAATGGACACACACATCAGAAGAATGGATGAATCAACCAAGTCTCAATTATGTGAACTATAAACATCTCATGCATAGTATTCGAGAAGATATTTTATTTTTTAAGCTGAAGGGAAATTTGTTCAAAAATACTAAATTAGTTGACTCGTGTAATACTAAACTTGCACATCACAATGTCCAGTAAAGGTTTATCTTTTGTGATTGAGATAGGCTGCAGATTTCCTTCTGCCGCAACGGAACTCTTTTGAAGTTTGAGTGTGTAGAATCTGAATCTGTGAAGCAACAAACACACACACGCGCATGTTTTGGTACAGTCTTTCAAAAGCTTGGCAGACCAGTACTTTGTTGTTGCTTTTTCTCAAAAATAAATGAAGATGCAGTTATGGAATATTCACTATTCAAACATAGCTGTAAAAAATGAAGAATATATGTGCCAATGTCCAAAGTTTTCTAAGAGTTTTATAAGCAACCATCTGCACATACTTCCATTAGTGTCAAAAGTTTCTTTTGCAAGTAGGCAAGTCTTGTGTTGCGTTTAACAAATGTACTGTGTGAACGTGGCTTTAGAACACACAAAACAAAATTCAGTCCAAATTTAGAGATTCAATAAACAACAAAAATCTTAATGCATATTTGTGAAATTGGGCCAGATAAACCCTCAGAAATAAAATAACAGCTGATCAAAGCTTGCTAACTGTGGCAAGGAATGAAAGACAGACATATATACTTCAGGTGCAATTTCATGATATCAATGTACAGCAAAATGAACAACCCTAGTTTTGTAAAATAAATCATGGTAATTTGTATTAGATTGAATGTAGTATATTTTTTTATCTGATTCACCTGTTTGTTTTAAAGATCAAGTATATCTTATATTGTTTGAAAAATTACTACTGTTTTCCCAGGGTCTTAATATTATTAAGTCACATGTTCAAAACTCCCAAACTGAAATTTTCAATCCCCTCCATTTACAAACACAAGTGGGAAGACTCCCTTCCATTTCAAATTTGAATTTTAAGCCCTGCATCAATATAAAGAAAAAAAGAAAGCTTGAGAATAGTGTCTTCTGAACTTTCTAAATCTGCTCACAATACTATGCATGTTATTTATTCTTTTATAATACAACACAAAAATTTCATGGCATTTGGTACCCTTTGGTCCACTGTGATGCTTGGATCCAGCACAATCCAAACAACCAACAACAGAAAATGAGGTACTTGTATCTTAGAATTTAGAAAGATGCAATACTGTAGACAGGGTGCTGCTGTGAAAGGTGTCAAAATTATTTTGGATAAATATAAAATTTTTCTGAAACAATACACCTATTAAAGGGTGTCATATCACCACACTGGCAATACAATATTTATGAGAGTTAATCCCAGTTGGCTCATATGTGATGCATGCAAGTGCATAATCTTGGTGGTTATTCACATATCTTCATTGATACATGTGCAATTTAAAAACCATTTCCTGTTTGCTATCTCAGATTTCTGTGTGCACAGTTGAACTGTCATCAAATTATTTTCATAAAATGGAACTAGGCACACATGGTCCACTGCAATTTCTTTCTTTTTTTAATAGCTCTCATGAGCATCAAAGGAACTCATAATTTAGGGTACACAGACAAGAGAGAACAAAGAGAACCACAATTATAGAACACACAAACACAACAAATCAGTCTAACCAAGGACTTGAACCTATGCCTTTGCATTCAAACTGTTTGCCATCAGGCAACTTAAGCCTTTTTCAGTTCTAAAAGTTTTCTGTACAAATAACTTGTAGACAGAGTACTTACAGAAGTTACGAATGAAAGCTGAAATTCACATTTTGCGTGATTTGAGAGATGTGTGACTACAAGTATATGGATATCACCACTCACGGCTGCTATCATCTTGTACAGATGTCAATATGATTTGGTGTTAAGTTATAGTAAAATGATGCATTGTTGTACCAACCAACCAATAGCCATGCATGTTATCATAGTAAAAAGCGATGAAGCAAATACTGAATTAACTTACATCATATTGATTAACTTTGTGAAGTGCCTTCCATTGGAGAGCTGTTGAAGGGATTCAAGAGGGCCATCCAAAATGATGAAACAGTTAAACTGCAATGACATGTTTGAGTTTTATAATAAAAATTTGCTTAAATAAACAGCTTGAACATTTTATTCAACTTTCACTTTTGAGTAATTACACAAACTACAGCAATCTTAAAATGACTTCATGTACTATAAAATTATAATGTGCTACACAAAATTTTATAAGAATCACATGCTACAGCATGTGAAGAAACAAACAAACCTCACACAACTGATTCAAGAGCACTACATAGATTTTATTCTGCACATACTTGTTTCTGTGCCATTTTAAGTTGTTGCCTGTTGAATGGTATTTTCTGTACCAAACTTGTTTCTGCATTATTTTAAGCAAGAAGCTAAGCACTATCTATTACACATAAAATGAAACTGTACATGTGGACAGAAGAATAAATGGTAAATGTATTACATAAATAACTGTACTAACATGCACTTATATGTAACTGGAAGCGTATGATTGCAAGAGATATTTTTAAAACATCAAGAAATATCAGAAGGGCAAATTTGCTGTAAATCTACATGAGAAGGAAAAATTATAAGAAAAATGTTATTTTGAGAAACTATGACAAAGAAACATTATTCATTTAATGTCACAGATAGATCTGTAAATTTAAGCACAGCATTTCAGTACTGAGATTAATGCCATATATAGTTGACAGATTAGATTCTACATTCACTTTCACATTACACCTGATGTGTTATTACCAATATTGTTGAAAAATCACCACACAAAAATGCTACAGGTTATAATCAAAACTTAAATGGAAGAACAAAAATATTTGTCATGAGATTCATTGTTGGTCACATACGGACGTTTAAGTTAGAAAGAAATGAACAGGCCATTCCATATTATATCAACAAACAAATTTATGTGTCCCTGATTTTGGCAAAACTTGGCGGCCTCGCATGGTATTTTGAGAAAATACGGTGAGTGCTCCAAAAATTTACAGAGAAAAAAAAATGCAAATTTGCACTTGTCACACATTAAAATTACTAGAGGGAAGCAAAAAATTGTTCATGCCACACATTGGTTACTTCCCCGTAATGTAACCAGTGCATGATGTGAGAAATTTATTGCTTCTCTCAATCTTCATTGTATTGCATGCATTACTGTCATTCCTTTTCATTATGATTAAAATTGCTGTAATTTCAGTTCTCATAGAGTTTATAAAGTTAATTCTGGAGATGTTTGAAAGTTTTTGAAATGACATTTCATTTGATGTGACACAAAAGGATTCCTATCTCCCTCCAAAGAAGAAATCAAGGTCACATATTAAACTTGATCTTGGGTCTGAAAAAAAAAACTATATATTTTTTAATCACTGTACTGTTTCCCTAGATATTGATCAATACATGAACTAGCTTACAAAACAGGTTTCTTAAAACCAGAGGAGCTACATATTTTTGCATGTGTATGCATGCATATTTGTTCAGATGAAATGTTAAATCTACATAGAAAATATATGATTTCACTTAGTTTTAAACATAAAAACTTGGGCATAAAAACACAGAGACCTTACTGTAAAGTTCTGTATTAAGTATTATTTGCAGTGGCAGAAATTCAATATTTTATGAGGAATAATGTTATCTGGTATTAAAGCAAACAAGGAATTTTCTTGACCCAAAACAAATTGAAATTCATTAGGTTTTGGTGAACTTACTTTATTTGGTAAAAAAGTAAAACTGATGATCCTTATAATTTCAGAAATATGAGGTCTAAATATTTACCTTAAAAAATTAAAAACCTTGAGACACCTTCAGAACTGTTCCAGTTCACTTCTACATATAAAATAATGTTGCATGCAGGGCTCAATTTCGACTGGTAGCAGTATCTTTGAGACTTTGAAAGTGCGCAAAGGCAAAAAATTGACGGAAACATTTACGACAAGCCATGGATGATTTCAACGGTTCTGTCGGAGATTCAACCTGCATTATCGGAGTATCAGCAGTGAGATGACAAGCACGGATGAAGAAGCAGCGGAAAAATTTCTTGACCAATTTGATGAGATTATTGAGAAAGGCTACCACCCGGAAATAGATTTTCAATGTGGGCCAAACTGAACTTTTTTGGAAAAAAAATGCCCGAAAGGTCCTACATACACAAAGAAGCTAAAACAATGCCTGGTTTCAAGGCTTTTAAAAACAGGGTCACGTTGTTGGAAGGAAATGTCGCTGGGTGCAAGTTAAAGCCTTTCCTCATCTATCGCTCCGAGAGCCCATGTGCATTGAAGCAGGTTAGTAGGCATACGCTGCCCGTTTATTATAAAAATAACAAGGCGGATGATGCAAGTTTTATTTGAGAATTGGTTAATCAACTGCTTCATACCCTCGGTCAAGCATTATTGTCTGGAAAAGGGCGTTCGCTTTAAAATTATCCTGCTTGATAAACTGCATCTTGATCATCTCCAGGCCACCCCCAGCATCTTGATGATCTACACCTGGATATAAAGGTACTGTATCTGCCTAAAAACAGGACTGCTATCCTACAGCCAATGGACCAAGGGGCTACAGCTATATTCAAAGTGTACTATTTGTACACAACTTTTTCCAAAGCTGTAGCAGCAACAGAAAGTGATGAAGAAACCCTTGGTGATTTTTAGAAATCATACAACATTTTACACTGAATAAAGAACATTGAATAGACTTGGGAGGGAGTGACAGAAAAGTGTATGCAATGCATATGAAAAAAATGCATAAAATGTTTTGTCAATAATTTCGAAGGGTTTGAGAAAGATGAGCATATTGATGTCATATACAATTGTGGAACTTGCTAATGTACTTAATTCATATGTTGAAGTGGAAGATATTGAAGAATTAGTGGAATATGTCGAGGGAGAGCTAACTAACAAAGATTTAATATAGTTGGAAGCATAGCGACACTTGCAAGAGGAAGAAGAAGAGGAAAGAATGGAAGTACAAAAGAAGTTCACTGTAAAGGGGTTAGCTGGTGTAATTTCACATACAGCGAAGGTGGGTATATTAGAACTAGAGGGTAAGGGTCCAAATGCTGAATAGTTCACGAAAGTGGAACGGCAAATGAATGAATTTTTACGATGCTATCGTGAAATCTATGAAGAAAAAAAAAGAAACTTACTAGGCAGATCACACTAACGAGATTCTTCTCAAAAGCTACACCCAGGACAAGTGCTTTCATATATTTGCTGTCATCTCCCTTATCCAGGCCTCTACAGCTCCTGATAACCCTACTGATAACTCCGATGATGACCTCAAACCATTACCACACTTTGAAGGATTCGACGATTAAAATATTAATCTGAATGTCCTTTTTTTTTTTTACAAATGAACTTTAATTTTTTTGGTTCTGTAATATGTAAAGAGATGCAAATTAAAACAAAGTTATCAAGTTGGAATTTCCATTAGACCTTTTCTTTATTCAGAATAAATAAATAACAATTAAGCTCCTCACTTATTAACCAGTTCCATGGTTAGTACGCTTTTTCAATCACAAAATTACAGGATTTTTCCAGGAGATATGATCCAAATGCTCTTACTTAAAAAAGACAGTGAAATCATAGGTCTGTTCAACCTGTAACCTACAAACAACTTCCAACATGCTTCGCCAAACTGAATGCAGAATGTTAAAAATGATGTCCGCTGCAGTAAAGATTAAAATTGGCGATTTTTTCGAGTGGCCATTGGCCGGTGGGTGGACAAAATCTAGTGGCCACTTTCCTTACAGCTATTTCGTGTTGTATACACATTTTATCACTGCACTGAATACCTTTCATTTATTCAGACATAGTTAAATTTAAGCTTAGTGGTTTCAAGAGCATAACTGTCTATTGTCCATTGCAATTAAATAAATAAATATAATCTTAAAAGTTATATATTTCTTCAACCACATCAACCAAATTTTCAAGACAGTTTTTATTGGAAAGATAATTTAATCATTTTTATTTGGTCTCTCGCTATGTTCACACAAAAAAAATCTCTCAATCTCTCCACCATAAATTGATAAGCAGTGGATGGGTCAAATTTTCCAAGGAGTACTTACTTTTGCTTACTTTATTTAATTTGCTGTATTTTTTAAAGTCATTCTTTGCATGAGCATTGTCTTGTCATCAAGAACATTGCCCACAATGCTTCCATCTCTTAACTTCTGCAATTGCTTGGCATAACAGTCAGCAATATTGAGTATTTCAACAATTTGTGCTTGACCTTCATGTACTAAAAATTGCTTATTTTTAGTTTCTCTAGCAATTTTTAGTGAGTTATTGATGGTCAAAAATGTTCAGACATTATGTTTTGCAGCTGCTTCCATTCTGCTAAATTTTTCTTTTCATTCCATTTATTTTTGGTTAGGTTCTTCTTGGTGTCAAAATGAAAACTGGCTGTATAGCTTTCAAAAATGAATTTCATATCTTATAGCAGAATCATTTTGTGGTACAGCTGAGATTGGGAGAAATGTGATACCAACCTGGTCACTTTATTTTACAGACTCGCAATGATCCCTGACCACTAACAGAAAATATTCAGTAATTTCCTGGGTTGTTCTAATAAATATTACCTTAAAAACATTGATAAACCTTCACAGGTGTTGAAAAAATAGTCATGACGAAATAAAAACGCTTGCAGAGTATCCTGATTCCATCAGATTCTGTCCGGTTTTTGAATACAGTATCAGCTTTTTTTTTTTTTTCCCGGGAAACGTTCAGTTTTGGTAAAATTTTAATGATTTGTCATTTTTCCTGTTTGCCCACCACAGACCTTCCAAATACTACGAATTCCCCATAGTCACTACGAAAATCGTCGATCGCTGCTGAGTACGGGAAACATCGAATATACTACGGAAATAAAAAATCTGGTGGGAGGGGGAGGGGGAGTCTTCAGAAAACTTTGTTTTGGTAGAATTTTAATGATTTGTCATTTTTTCCTGTTTGCCCACCTCAGACCTTATAAAATGCTACGAATTCTTCACAGTCACCACGGAAATCGTCGAGTACGGGAAGCATCAAATATACTAGGGAAATAAAAAATCTGGTTGTCGGTTTTTCTCCTTCAGAAAACGTTGTTTTGGTAGAATTTTAATGATTTGTCATTTTTTCCTGTTTGCCCACCTCAGCAGACCTTCCAAATGCTACGAATTCACCATAGTCACTACGGAAATCGTCGATCGCTACGGAATACGGGAAACATCAAATATACTACGGAAATAAAAAATCTATGAAATAATGTCATTCAATCATTTGTTCAAAGTTTATTTTCATGTTTTCAAAATTCTAACATTCATCAAACATTTTTGGGACTGTTTATTAGATGTTTTTAATGTCGCGACATTTGTCCGATATAATTTGAGCATCTTTTATGCCGTTCGTCGCCTGAAAATGATTGTTTTAGCACGGATGAAAATGTTCCGTAGTTTTCTAAATTTCGAATGTTTCTTACCCCAAGATGCACTTTCTTTTCACTTTCTGGTTAATTCTTGTTATATTTTTTCTGATTATTTTTCTCGTTTTTAATAGCTTCAGTAATAGTGAAAAAGAACAATATCGTATTTTAAAAGTTTTTTCTAGTGAAGCGCAGTTTTTGTTATTTCTAACCGACTGTTCTTCGAAATCAATCAATACGGAAAGTATTTTTTTCTTTTCCGCTTTTTTAAAGCTAAATTAAATTTCAAAATCGGTACTTATTCCGCCCGTGATGGAATCGGCCTTTTCCGTGACACGTAAAAATGACTATCACGGCAAAGTGAGATTTTTTATATATAATTTCGCTGAAAAACTTGTGTTTACCCATTCCTTAGTAACATTTTACTGTATTAAGGGGCAGACAAGAGTTGTTTTTTTTTTGTTTAAAGCCAACTTCACACGTGCAAAGGAAACGCGACTCTGGGTGGAATGAAAGACCGCGGCGCGGAAAGTGAAATCCCGATTTTCTACCTTTGATTTCTTTTTGTAAACAAACGGGAAAATGCTTGCCCATTTTATTTGTTGATAAGCAAGATGTGCCTAAGCAATGGAAAATCGTGCATTTTCAGAGCAACCAAACTTTAAAAAACTAGCTGCTGAACACGAGTTGTGATTCCACAGTTCCATGTAAAACCACAGGTGTCCATTCCCGATATGGTTACTTTGTGCACCAACTTAAGTGGAAAACCAAACAGCCGCCCCCGTTCTTGAAGAGTGAATCTATAAATAGATCGTACCCACTTATTTGCGGAGGAAATGGCTGTTTTCACCGCGCGCGAGTTGGATGATTTGAAAATACATTTCCTATAACAGGAGCGTTTTAAAAATGCAAATTATTTCTTTAGCAATGAAAAAAGGCAAAGTTTCGAGCGTGGCGACTAATATCACTTTTTCTACTGGACATTTTATTTTATCCAGTCGCCACGTGGCGAGTGGCGACCGCTAATTTTAATCTTTACGCTGCAGCCAATCAGAAACTAAGAATCACAGATAAATACTGAAATACCAAAACTGTCACTGAAAATGAGACCAAGTTTAATATCTAATAAACTTTTATATAAAGTATATATACTACACAGATTTTGAGAAAAAATTATTTTTCTACTTTGGCTTTAGATCAATTGTTGAAGTAAATTACAGAATATAAAAAAACCCATAAAACTCAAAAATACATAGGTATGTGTCATTACTCTTGAAATGCTTTCATATACCACACAATCAATACATAAAATACTATTTATATTTAATTATTTTGAAATAATGTTTACATTGGAAATTTAAGGGTAAAGAAAGGCAAAATATTTAGAACTTTTTCAATGGACCAAAGGGATTGTTATTTCTTAAACACGTAATCATGGAAGCAAGTATTTGTGTTACATTTTATTAAAGGAAGGAATTTTCAACATAATATTGATGCTGAGCTATGTTTTAAATTTGTACTCGCCAGCAAACAAAGTATGCACAGAAATTTCCAACGTAAAATTAAAGAGAATAATGGGAAAACCTTATCCAAGGGCTATGTACAACTGCATTCCTTAGTGATCAAGGCAATTTAACTGGGCATGATTAGAAAACTAATTATAGAAAATGGAAAGTGATTACTTAGCTCAGAAAATATTAAGAAACAACTAGATTTAAGTTTCTGATATTAGAAATCAATCTGATTTTATGGCAAAGTTTTATGAAGTATTCATTAGAAAATTTCAGCAAAGGTCAAAATAACACACACACACACACACACACAAAATCAGCTATTAACTTCCACCAATGGCTAAAAAGTATGCTACAAAAATTAACAAATGGCACGAAAAAACGTTACCCATAGCAGAAGGAAGGTATTAGCAACAAAAAGATTTTCAAATCAAACAGTTAGAAGAAGAGATATAGAAGCAAACACGATTCTATACCTTTTAGCAGAAAATTTTTGCATAATGGAAAAGTTTAAAACAGGCAAAAAATGTATTCTTCATAGCAAAATCTATGCTAAGGAAAAATAACTTTTCAAATATGTCTCCCAGAAACAGAGATAGCAGGAAAAACATTTTGACCTTTACAACCCCTAGGGACAATGAAAGTTGTACATTATTTGAAGAAAATCTACCTATTGTAGCAAAAATCTTATTCACTCTCCATCTTTATTGTAGCGAATGGCATACAATAAAAAAATAAATTTCTCAGCAGGGTTCTTAGAGGCAGAGGCAGGCTGCAAACAGAAGTACACAAACACCACCTAGCGGCAGAATTGTGAACCACAAACCTCCTCGAATACAAACCTAAAATGTTCCATAAGGTAAATGGTATCTTGTAATTGGACATTTAGAAGTATAGATATTGAGAAAAATAGATAAAATATTTGCACCCCTAGTGGCGAAATTATGCATTATTTTGGGAAGAAAATACAAATAAGGAGTTTTCTTAGTTAGCAGTATCTGATCGAAAGCGAATATTTTTTGATCGGGTTTTTAGTCCCGCAGATATTGCTGTAAATGGAAACGTGAACTTACGCACTCTAGTGGCACTGTGACTACCAGCAGAGCATCTGCCACAGCTGCCCGTGGTCTCAGCGGAAGCATCCTCGCAAAACAGATTAGACCTAGCCGTGCCACATGTACAGCACGCCGCAAGCTTGGTTAACTGTGGTGAGCGTGGAAGGATACTTCGCCATAATACACATGCAGCAGTACAGGCTGGCTTTGCTTTTACAAGCAATGGGAGGGCCTCCATCTTTTACTTTATATTTCCGAATTTTCAATGGTTTATTTAAGGAATTTGTAAATCGGTGAGAAACATCGATGTTCTGCGCATTTTCTGTCTTCGGCAATGGCATCTTAACGGGTGGGCCACCAGGACCCCCAACCCAAACAGGGGCTCCAAAGTTTGTTCATTCTATTTTTGTCCGTATTTTTTTTTATTTCGAATTTTGTAGGCGAACAGTCCTTGTGTTGCTTTTTGCTCTTAACACTAGGGACTATTTTTCATAGTGGAGGTAGCTGTTTCCACAGCGACAACAGCGAGGAGCAATGGCATCTGGCTCAGGCGAGGCCATGCCTGCACGAAAACAATCTTTTGCAGTGTCCTTCCACATCAATCACCGCCACTCGTGCCTGTCTCGAAGCACACACTCACCTCCGGCAATCAAGCGTCCTTGTTGCTGCTTACTGCATTCCCGCGTTCTGCTTACATAGGTAAATTTTACATAAATTTTTTTCAAAAATGACTATCATTGAACTTTTTATTTTATTTTATATCATTTTTGATTTCAAAAAGGGTGTACGTCACAGTTTTTTGAAATTTTTCGTCCCTGAATTTTGCACCATAATCTAGACGTTAACCATATTTTTCTGGAGTAACCATTTCTGATTTCATCAACTTTTCTAATCTAGACAAGTTTTTCGAGTAACAGAAGGATGTGGGGCGAGTTTTATATCTAACGTGGAGCAGTTTTCTGGGATATTCATTTCTAATTTTATCCCAAATTTCTGATGTTGAGGAGATGAGGAGATTTCCAAGTAACAGAAGGACAGGTGTGATGGATGGGGGGGGGTACAATTTCCTGATAGCAGGACTTTTCTACAGTACCCATTTCTGACTTTTGACAACTTTTCTATTCTAGATGAGTTTTTTGAGTAACAGAAGGAAATCAGATAGAAATATTTTTTATTAGTAATAACAATGTGCATACATATTCTCAGTATAGCAGCCATTCCATGAAAAAGTGGACAAACAGGGAAAAAATTAAATTGTATCATATTATCACTTATGATATATCAAATTGAAGGTATGAGTACATAGAATTTGAATTCACAACAAAAAATGTTATATAAATAATTGTATCCTTGCATTTCCGTCTTAAACATTCAGAACAAAAGGTAGAATTCACATTTAGTAATTAGACATTTCCAATACCAGTTGTGGAGATGTTTTGACAGCTGTTTTTCATTTGCACTTGCATTTGTTTGATGTAGCAGAGTCCAAACCACTTTGTAACAGCATATTTTACACTTAAAAATAATTGGAAATTTAATAACATTATTTTGTTTTTCAAGTCTGCTGACTGTCACACCCGTCACTGAAATTATCATAGTTTATATTAACATACCCTTTGTGTAGAAATGTAAAACTTCGTGGAAGTTTGGCTGGACAGCAGTCTGAACAAGTGTAGAAAAAATTAATTCTTCAACCTCAAACTGAGGTGTGACAAATTTTATTGACGGCTGTGACATAATTTATGTGACGTGTGTGACATTATTGAAAGTCTCACTTAGGCAACTTACTTTGGTACTGAGGTGATGCCTGACATTGCCACAACTCCGTTTAATGAAAAAGAAAAGACTTCACGCTGTATATCAGATAGCACAAAGAAAAAAATACCTAAGTTTTTTATGTCATAATGATATAAGTAGACAGGTACCAGGAAAGAGATGTGAAATCAATATAGGACTCATTATCAGGGAGGTGCAATTTAATACAAAAAAAGACATGCTGATGACTATAAGTGATGCTTTCACACAATTCAAAAATGAAAATCAAAACATTTTAATTTAAAAAACTAAGTTTTATGACCTGCGTCCTGAATATGTGGCGTTAATTTCCTAAACATCTCGGAATTATGTACTTGCAAATATCATGCCAATTTAAATATTTTAATACACTCCTTGGTCAGCAAAATTCCAATTCTCCAGAGTTTCTTTCAAATGAAAAAGAACTTTTGAGTGTTTTGTGCTGCAGCATTCAAACTGAGAACTGCATGACTGGATCTTGCACAGACTGTAAAAGTGATGTTTGCATGTGTGTTGAAAAGACAGATATAGACACATTTGTAACATGGAAAGATATAGATGGTTTCCAAAAAGTGGTTGATATTGATGGTTCTGTTTGAAGAACTGTGCTTCATAATCAATTGTTATAAAATACATTCTTTTGTAAAAACAGTTCAGTCACCAAATGAAGGTCTGCTCGAAATTGATTTTGTTGAAAATTACAGTAATATCTCCCAAGATGAAATTAAGAGTGGACACTGGAGGCACCAGCAGATAACTATTGTATATTTACCAGTTGTGCATGAAATATTAAGCATACTGTAGCTATAATAAGTAATGAGCTCAGCCATGACAAAAATGCTGTGCGCGCCTTTTCAAAAATTGTTATAGCTCATTAAAGGCCGAATTTCCAGAAATAGAAAAGTTAATCTTTTCTGATGGAAGCGCAGCTCAATTTAAAAGCCAATTCACTCTGTCAAAATCTTTATTTGAAGCAGGACTTTGATGTCACTGGAGAGTGGAACACTGGCGAAACACTGAAATACAAAGTAGAGACAGTGAAATCTGAGGTGATGATTATCAATTCTGCAGGATTTTTTCTAATGTGTAAATATAAACATGTTACAGGAGTCAAAGTCTGTCTATTTGTGCTGATGACGTAAGTCAGTCAAAACCATTACTCGCTAGCAGGTGGGAACGATTATTACCAGGATGCAATTGAAACAACACTTTCAAATTTGATGATAGTCACTTTTTCTTGTCCAGACAGCATCCAACTTAGATTATGTAAAAGTAATTTCTTGTAGTAATGTGATTGCAGAACATGCAGATACTCATAGTGATTATGAAGATGGTTCTTTTAAGCCTGGAGATTTTATTGCTGGGAACTTTGTATTTGTTTCATTGCCTGTAGTGTCTTCTAACAGTAAAAAGCAGTTGAACAAGATATACTATGCAGTTATATTGCCACTGGATCATCATAAGGATTGTACTTCGAAATACGTGCAACCAAGTGGCACCTATTGGATTTGGCTGGAAGAAGATAGTTTTGTGAGAGAGCTTTTCAGTGATTGTGAAGAAAGTCATATCCCCATCACTGGCAAAACAGAGGGCAATTAAAATTTTAGGGAAGTAGAAAATTATTTTTAAATGAATATCTACACATTCTCATTCATTTTGGTTTGTATATATATCTTTTATATATACTATAAATATTACATAATTTCTATATTTCATTGGTCACTAATTCTACTCAAGTACATATTGTTTGCAATAGAACTATATAAATGCATTTTTGCATCTCTTACATATATACACTGCTGGACAATTGCTAAGGACGGATCATAAACGGCTATGTAGCGCATAAAAAAGTAAGTGTGGTTGGATGCCAAGTGAAATAAAATAATGTCAGAATGCAGGGACATTACAAGAAAGACAATTTATTGTGCTCTGAAATCCAGAAGGCTTTGGAACGTGTTCAAGGGACAAACAGGCGATTTTGTGCAGAATACGTAAACGTGAAAAAAATGCAATTACCGTCCGCATGCGTTCCGGCGTAAGATGTCAATACGGGATATGGCCACCATGGAGGGCCATGCAAGATTCCACACGTCGTGTCATGCGTTGCACAACATTATCAAGCAGCTGTTGGGGTAATTTATCCCATTCCTCTGTCAGTGCACGGATGAGGGTGTCCTTGTTTATTGGAGGGCATTGGCGACCAGCAAGACTCCTCCCCAAAGCATCCCACACATTTTCAATGGGATTCAGATCTGGAGAACGTGCTGGCCATACGAGGCGTTCAGTATCCTCGCTCTCCAGACACTCCTGGACAGCGACTGTTCGATGACATGTTGCGTTGTCGTCCATGAAAATGAATCTATCACCGACAGCACCACGGAACATGCGAACATGAGGTAGCAGAACATCATTAATGTATCGTTGGCCAGTCATAGTCCCAGTTGGAAGCACATAGAGGGACGTACGGCCATTGATTATGATGCCAGCCCATACCATGACACTACATGTCGGATATCGGTCCCTTTCCTGTATGTTTGCTGGACAATATGCAGTACCACTATCACGCCAGATCAGTTGTCGTCGACAATCAGATGATAGACTGTATCTACTCTCATCTGAGAAGAGGACAGCAGACCAGTCGTTATCAGTCCAATTGCGATGTTGATGGCACCATTGCAAACGGGCGGTACGGTGACGTCTGGACAATGGGATGCACACAACAGGACGGCGGGCGTATAGTCCTCCTTCATGCAAACGTCTGGCGACAGTTTTTCGGGAGATCCGCTTGCCAGTAGCAGCCATAAACTGATTTGCTACCTCACTAGCTGTGCTGCACCAGTGTCTTTTTGTTGATAGCACTATGTACCGATCTTCTGCAGGTGTCGTACTGCGAACACGACCTCCCCCGTGACTTTTGCTACACTCTCCATTTGTTTGAAATGATTTCCAAAGCCTTGAAACAACACTGTGGCTGACGTCGAACTCCCTGGCAACATCTGTTATTTTTCGCCCTTCTTCAATCTTGCCAATAATACGGCCACGCGTAAAATCATCTAGGTGATGTCGGGAAGACATACTAAAAATTGCAAGTTCGTCAATTGATTCTTTCCCTTTCAACTTTGCATTTGAACAACAACGGTCAATATGCGTCAAATCCTTTATATCTCTTATCAGCGCTATGACGCCACGAACAAGTTCGGCAATCCAAAATTTGCATACGCACAACACGTCTTACTGTATCCCGCACTTATGCTAATTTCCACATTTTCCTGCCTTCCATTTTATGGTTGCTATTGTCATCCGTCCTTAGCAATTGTCCGGCAGTGTATAATTATCACCTACAAAGCTTCATGCATATTGAAGTGCACAATGTCACACCCAGAGATCGCGATCAGCATTTTCAAGGCGTGTTTCACGCCTTGAAAATGCTGAATACACTTTAAAATTTAGAAATGCGTATTTTTACACATTGTTTTGCGACATGTTTTGAAGTTTGTTTAATTGCCATTTCAGGGCGGGTTTCCTGCCGAAACAAAACTGTTTAGCGGGAGTCTCCCGCCTTACGAAATTTTAAGAAAAAATATATATAAATATGAAATCTTGGGTCTGTTTTTTGATCGCACGCAAAACTCGCGCGTTCCTTTGTAAAAATGCGTGCTTCAGAAACGGACCGTTCAGAGTTTCGAAAATTGCAATCGATTATGTTCCCAACATGAACGATGTAAAATGTTCAAGTTTTCGGATATTATATGACTTACCATCCTTGTCACATTTACGCCAAAAATCGGATTGTCATCTTCAAAATTTGTATTATATGGCGTAATCCCGTATTTCTTTCATGAGTATCATGTCTTTGCAGTGTCGCTTTGTTTAAATTAGCACCAGCAATCAAGAGCTTTACATTCTGATGTGTTGTGCAAACACATACACACAGTGTAGTCCCACTAGTTCCTGCTATAATGCAGTTCCTTGGTCTTAACTCAGCAAATTTTGAAAATCATATCTTTTCAAATGGGTACTTGGACTTGAAAAGTTGGTGAATTTCTCTAAGATTACCAAGTATCAGATGCCTTTGGACACGAATTCGACAACCATCTTTGTCTTTAATTGAAATATAATCTTTCTTACCGGGCATTTGCCTGCTGATTTCATTGCAGTAAAATTCCTTTACTAAGTCGACCATGTCGTGGGGTAAAATTTTTCCAGGTTTGGGATTAGTTGAGGACAAAATCCTTTTTCTTTCATAAGTTTTTTTGCCTTCCTTGCAATGTAGTTACTTACTCCAAATTCACTTTCTATTCTTTTACAGGACCAGCTTTTTGGTAAAACTGTCAAAATCATGAGCTTTTTATTTCTGTTCATAGTTTTAAAAATTTCCTTTAGTTGCTGAATAATTTCTGAAACAGCACAGTGACATTCTTCATCTAAATCATCTTCAGAAGTAAAAAATAACTTTTTGTAGGTCCTTTTAATCTTCCCCACCTTTCCTTTGCAATACTTCTTAGACCTATTTAATACTTTCTTCTTACACACTGGAGACCCACAAAGGGAGGTCAAAGAGCCATTTAAGTGGCTTAAAGCTGCATCAGGATCCAAATACTGAGACTCTTTACTATGACTAGGACCAGGAATCTCATAATTTTCAAGAGTAGTTTCCTTTTCAAGTATATTGTTTTCCATCTGACAAGGCTTCTCTTTCCTAACTGCAATCTGCATGAAGTGCATACTTTCATGTGTGGTTTGATTTCACTATTTAGTGAAACCATCCAATCAGCTACTTTCCTCAAGTCTTTACTAACCCAGTGCCCAGAGTTGTATAAAATAAAATGTATCTGCGTACACAACCATAGAAACAAAAAACTTGCTGTAAACCCACGAACCGTGAATATAATAGAGTAAGATAATTTAAAGATAAATTAATAAAACAAATAATTATTAGAACATTAGATTCCAATGAGGACAAAATATATAGTAATATCCAGCCACCTATGCATGATAAACACGAATTAAGGTTGTATCAAAAATGAGAAATATTTGTGTTTATCGTGCATAAACGGCTGAACATTTCTATGTGACTCATGGCACGAAATGTTTTGCATTGAGGCCAAAATAAGCACATTACAATTGAATGTACAACAATGTGTATGAAATGGATCTTTATGGCAAAATATTTATAAAATATTGGACTATGAACCTCTAAAAACAAGAGGCACATTAAAGAAAGCTTCTATAACCAGACAAACAGTTCCATAATGAACCTTAAAAACCTTTTAAATTGCGTTTTCAACAACTTAATTTAAAAATAGTAGACTTGCAAAACATGTAAGGAAAATATTTTAATTTCATGACTGGCAACTGCAAGAGGAACCTGGCAATAATATAATTTAAATTCATTTTGTGTAAACAAAATTTTTGATACAGTTCCTATACACTGAGAACAGATCTTGATAAAATCTGGAGGCCAAAAACTCGGTAAAAACAAAGGAACTTTGAAGATGTGGCAAATAAGTGGGAATTCTTAAAGTTAAAATACAATTAAGTATATCAATCTGAGTAAAGCCTTGAGTAAGTGTAGATAAGATATGAAATTGCTGTAGATAAGAAACATTTCTATTTTTCTTTTTAGTCTACATGCAAAAATTATCTGCAAAATTTGCTAATAACTTGGAAACTATCTGCGTACAGCATACGCGTGTACGTCTACATTTTGCAACTCTGCCAGTGTCCCCTTTTTTTAAAGGGTTGCAACAGTTTTTTGACCACTTATTCCCTTCCATATTTCAAATCATGTAATTATCAAACAGTTAATGAAATAAACTTAATAAAACTAATAAAGCAGCTTCACAACAAAAATGTCCTAGAAAGCTTCACTAAAAACACACTGCCCAAAAAAACTAAAGTGCACACACAGAGAGCTAGACCACAACTAAGCTGTCTGGAAGGTAACATGGTGGGGGAAGGACACATGAATAAACAGGCACAAACATGTCAGGGCTTGTCTTGCATGTTTTAAACAGTTCCTTTGCCAAGCCTGCCCTATCTCCTTACACACACACACATGTATATCTCTCTCTCACTCTCTGCAAAAATGCTGTTCTAATTTTTTTTTTTTTTTTTTTTTGGATTAATTTCAGTTTACCACACACATAATTTTACCAATGTAAATTGTACAAAAATGGACTTGAGAGGTTGAATTCCTTGTCACTGCCAACAAGAAAATTTAATTTTTGTATGATACCATTGAGATACCTACCACCTTGAAATTTGGACTGACTGGCTACAAGACATATACCTTTAAGTGTAAATTTTTTGAAAATTAAGAATTCAGTTTTTCCGAAAACTCAAAATATTTTTTTTTTTTAAATTTACAATTGTGTCATGTTGTATATGAAATGAAAGCCCTATTCATAAGCTTTAAAGTGACACCTATCCCATGTCTGTAGCTATCATAGGTATCTCATAAATGGCATTGAAGATATGGTGACTAGTGAATTTTGGGTTTTTTAGGCAATTTTGAAAATTCAATATCTCAAAAACATTTGAAAACAAAATTTTTTTACACATCCCACGGTAAGGTACAAATGTACTAAAAATGAAGCAAATCCATGACATTAAGGTTCCATGCAGTGGTCAGTTTGACTTGGAATGACCCTATTTACCAAATGAAATATACCTTAGAAAATTGGGGACTTGTGCATTAGCGGGGCGCCAGTAGAAATGTATTTTAGTAAATATCACAATCGTCGATATAGTGCAACATGAATGGTTATTTCTTTTTACAATTTAGCTATATGACGTGATGAGTTTATTTTTGGTAAATACAATTTATGAAGGAAATATATCGCAAAAAATGGCAGTAATATTGCGATTTTTTTTTACTGGAGGTAGCATATTTGCATGCGAAGCTGTACATGGCGCTACATCAGTACCACAGATGTCTCGTTAATTGGATTATTGATGTGATTCTCATGTCACTCGGTTACCTGTTTCAGTGGTGTTGAACATTATAAAAATTTGGGATTTACCTCGAGATGAAGGAAGTGCTGTGTCATTTCTTCAAAGTAAAGGAATTCTGCCGAGTGAAATAATCTGTAAATTGGGCCATAATATATACTTTGGAAGTTAAAGTATTCAATGGCAGTGCAACATTAGAACATGCAGATCTAAGGTAGGCTTGCGTGTTGGAAATTGGTTTCCGAGTAGTCGGCTTCCTTTTTTAACTGCTGTCTGTTTGATTTATTTATAGCTGGAGTGAGAATTTTACTTCTATTAAATGGTGTGAGCAACAGTTGGATATATGGCAAGTCACAAAACTGTTGATTGGAATAACTATCATATTTACGAGAAATTTGTTCTCAAACATTAGTCGGACAAAAAAATCGGTGGCCCAGGATTAATTGTGGAGATAGACAAAACATTATTTTCAAAATGAAAGTCTAATACAGGTCGTGTGCTTCCAGAGCAGTGGATTTTTGGAGGAATTTGTTGTTCTACTAATGACTGTTTTTGAGTGAAAGTGCAAGACAGAAGTGCGAAAAGATGGACGGAAGAGTCCCCACAGGAAAACTTCCCCTTCTTTTACAGTCAGAGACCATACACAAATTGCATTTGACACAAAATATCGAATGAGGGGGAGATTTTCGAAATCATCATTTTCATTTCCACGCTGTTTAAAACAAGATGCAGCCGAACAATGTGCACAAATATGTGGAGAAAAATTCAGGGCTCAGCATTTCAAACATTTATTGCTGTTTATAGTAAAAAACTGTCTTTGAAGTAACTGGATGAGGTGGGGGAAATTTCCGGGTTACTATTTCCACTCTTACCGCACTTTTTTGTGGAAAACGGTCTTACAATTAACAAGCTGACAGGGTGGGAGAAAATTCATTTCGACTTTTAGGATGGGGTGGGGGAAATTTCCGGTGTCGTCATTTCTATTTTCATCTACTTTAAAACAACATTCAGCCGTACAAAAGTACCACAAATATGTGGGGGAAATTTCTGGAGTCGGCATTTCAAACCTTTATTGCAGTTTATAGTACTGCAAGTAGCTGGATGAAGTATGGAAAATTTCCAGGTTAGTATTTTGACTGTTACTGCACTTTTTCATGAGAAACGGTCTTACAATATAAGCAGGCTGACAGGATGGGGGAAAATTCCGGGGTCAGCATTTCAAACTTTTATCGATGTTTATAGTAAAACACTGTCTTGCAAGTAGCTGGATGAGGTGGGCGAAATTTCCGGGTTAGAATTTCCACTCTTACTGCAGTTTTTAATGGAAAACGGTCTTCGAATAAGCAGGCTGACAGGATAGGGTAAAATTCTGTTGTCAGCATTTCGACTTTTAGGATGGGGTGGGGGAAATTTCCAGTGCCATCATTTCTATTTTCAGGCACTTCGAAACAAGATGCAGCCTAGAAGTAGCACAAATACGTGGCTTTCTTAACAGTTTTTGATCTATCGCCTCATATTCATAACGTTTACATATCAAACATTATAACTAACAAACATTTTACTGAAGAGGCCTGAAGCCTCTGTGTTTTGGAAGAATGTCGTGCTCAATGTGTTGCACATGCTGGACGCTACGGGTGCTCTACGGTGGGCTTCAGCACACCCAACTTTTTTTTGAGCCAACCTCCTCCCACCACCCCTTGCCAAAAGAAAATCTCTATGCAATTAGAACACTAGAAGCCATGTTGAGGGCAGCCCTCTAAGATTTTAGGAAACTGATAAACGTATGTGAATTTTTCATATTTATGAAATACTGTTAGAAAATTTCTGTCCACAGCGTTCTATTGAATCTACCGAAGTGCGTCGGAAAATCTTCAACCAAAAATGACGGTAACAGGCGAAATACTAACCCAGAAACTCTCCCTACCCTATCAGCCTGCTTAATGTACGACTGTTTCCCATTAAATACTGCGGTAAGAGTGGAAATGCTAACCCGGAAATTTTCCCCACCTCATCCAGCTACTTGCAGTACTATAAACTGTAATAAAGGTTTGAAATGCCAACCCCGGAAATTTCCCCACATATTTGTGCTACTTGTATGGCTGAATGTTATTTTGAAGTGGATGAAAACAGAAATGCAGACACTGGAATTTTCCCCTAACCTGTCAGCCTGCTGATTGCTAGACCGTTTTTCACGAAAAATGCAGTAACAGTAGAAATACTGACACAGAAATTTCCCCCACCTCATCCAGCTACTTGCAAGACAGTTTTTTACTATAAACAGCGATAAATGTTAGAAATGCCGAGCCCGGAATTTTCCCCCACATGTTCGTGCACGTTGTTCGGCTGCATCTTGTTTTAAACAGCTTGGAAATGGCAATGATTACCCCGGCGGAAATCTCCCTCACGTCCGATATTTTGTGTCAAATGCAATCTGTGTATGGTCCCTGACTGAAAAAGGTGGGAGGGGGCTTTCCTGATTACCGTGTAAAAACCCTGTTGAAGGAAATTAAGAATCATGTTGCAGAACATTTCACAATCTATTCGGATTCATGGAAGGCATATAAGACCGAGGAGCTAGGAGAGGCAGGTTTTGAACATTTCAAAGTCAATACATCATAAATTGTGTTTACCAAAAATAAACACATCACGTCGTTCATTACAGCTAAATTCTAAAAAGAAATAACCATTCATGTGGTGCCATCTATCAACAATTGTGACATTTACTGATACATTTCTACTGGCGCCCGGGTAATGCACAAGTACCGAAAATTCTACAAAATCCAAGAATACACAAGCACACATTCCATTAGTCATCAGAGCGATGGCATTGTCATGTAGGCTCTGGAAAACTCTACTGTACACTGGTGACAAAATGAGACTGGAATAATGTCTTCATATCACTGTGAAAACAGTTCTGACCTCATGGACTGCCAAGAGTTCATGAATCACACTTTGCGAACAGCTGCTCTATCTAAACAATTACTGACAAAGATCTCATACATCTTCAAAATACTATGGGAGAGGATTAATTAATTTATAAGATATTAATGCAAAACTCTTCCCTATTTACTAATGAAATAGGAAAGTTCCAACACAATTTCCATAGGAAGCGAGTTTATTTTCACCTACAGACGTCTAGCTATTCCTAACAGTTAAAATGAACCCCATCACGTCTCAAAACTATGTTTAGGACCTAACAATTATATATACACTGCTGGCCACCCAAAATGCAACACCAAGAAGGACACGAGATAGCAAAGCCAGATTTACTGGACACATAGCAACAGATACAAAGATGAAACGATTGAGCTTACAGGCCCGTGCGACTTGCGGAACACGCAGACATCAATAGTTCGTGTGGCCCAAATGGCTAGCAATAACGGCCGCTACATTGAACGAAAGAGGCTTTGGATGCTAACTTGGGGTATGTCAGTCCAGGCTGCTCCCACACGTTGCCACAGTTCATCAGGCGTAGCCACGGGTGGTGCTTGCCTGGCCGCTTGGTTGCCGATCAGCAACCAGAGGTGTTCAATGGGCGACATATCGGGAGAACAGGTGGGCCACAGCAACAGTGACACCTGGTGGGCAGTGAAGAATCGTTGCACGATGCGTGCCATGTGCAAGTGCGCATTGTCCTGTTGAAACGTGGCTGCTGGCACGTCCTGCAGGCGCGGGAGGACTACAGGCTCCAAAACGTCGGAGATGTAGTGGTGGCTGTTGAGTGTACCGGCGATGCTTACCAGAGGGGTGCGGGCGTCATATCCAATTGCACCCCAAACCATGATGCCTCGTCGCAGAATGCCAGGCGACGGACTGGTATGGCGATGCATAATGCAGACGTCATAGTCTCTCGCCGCGGTGCCACCACACGCGGATCCGACCATCGCGGTGTTGCAAGAAACGGGATTGGTCGGAGAAGACAAAGTCGTGCCATTCTGTAGTCCAGGTGCAGCGTTCAACGGCCGACTGCCGCCGCATTCGCCGGTGGTGTTATCTCAATGGTAATCGGAGCAATGGGCGCCGTGCGACAAGTCTCCGCTTCTGCAGACGATATCGAACGGTACGTGCTGACACAGGTTGTTGCGCAACGCACCCTCATTCCTGAGCTAACGTTCGTGATGTGGCGGTGCAAGCCGTCAATGCCCATCTTACAACATGCTGGTCCTGTCGTTTGGTGGTGTGCCGCGGATGCGGCAATCACTTGCGTCGGTCCGTCCGTACGTCCTGCACCCACCGAATTCAGTGAGGCGTATGCCTCACTGTGGCTGGATGTCGTCCCACATGGGCGACGATGTCTCGGTACGATAAACCGCTGTTGCGATAAGCTACTATTCGTCCTCTGTCGAACTCCGAAACATGCTGGAATGACTGCACTATTCTGCGACAAGGCATCAGGAAGCTTCCTTTCCACGCACAAGTCCGGCAGCACAACATACTTCCACCCCGCTTTCTGTGCACCCTTCTTATAGTGCTTCTCGGTGGCGTGCCGGGCGCACATGATTTGCATATACCCTGCAATGCTAATCGTTTGCATGTCCTCTCGCGGGCGACGCATGCTGCGAATTTCATGCCAATTGGATGCTTCCTTCTTGGTGTTGCATTTTGGGTGGCCAGCAGTGTATACAATTCAAGAAAATTATAATTTAAAATAAAGCATAAGTGTACCCCTTATCCAACAAATGCATACGAAATTCACTGTAAGAAGCTTTATCATTCGCGAAGTAATCTGAAACTATGGAAAAATAAGTACAAAGTATTCCATGCGATCCACTTTCTTTGTCAATATCGCTTTGCCAGTCAAGTTCAGATTGACTGTCATTTAGCATTTCCTACTACTAAGACTAGGAAATCAAAATTGCTGAACATCTATGATTAATCAAGTAAATTCAACAATCACCTTTCAAGCTACGAACACTACCTAAATTCCTACAGCTATTGTAAGAATTGATAGCAACACTTGCTCAAGTGACCGAAAATGTAAACAAAGGATAGTATAATAATAAAAAAAAAAACTAAAAATCTACATTAAATGCCTTTAAGAGCAAGTGAAACGCTTTTGACATTAAAAACAAAATTTGGAAAAGCAATATACTCATATACATATAAAAATGATGACACACCTATGCAACCAGTACAAAAAGAATTTAATAAAATACTTTGAAATAACTTGCAGCAGACGTACGATAAAATAATTACATACCCATTCTAAAATTGCTTTTCTTTTCCTTTTTACCAACATTTTTAATAATTACAGAACCTTATTTAAATAGCCGCCAAAGATCTTAACGGTGACAACACACAGCATCGGTTAAAAACTCAAACAAACGAGTTGAACTGACCTGCGGTTGCGGCCTGTGTTTAGCAAACTATTTTTTTGTTGTTGTTGAGGACGACGAGGCCTATAGATTGAGATTTGTGCCTCACAGCAACTAGTTGGACAAGCGGTAATAGTGAAAATGTCTCCTGATCACGATGAATCACTAAGATGCACGAACAGCACGTGAAGCCCCGGCGGCATCAAAGTCCATCATGAGACGTGCTCATGAGAAGGAAGGTTACAAATGGAGTGTTCAAAATGAGAAGAGTCTGGAGAGTATTATAAATTTCTCCAAGGCCCGAACTTTACTCTTTGCAACGGAAGCGTCCCGAAAGTCCAACAAGAAATACGTTTGAGAAGAGACGGAAGTTGGGGAAGGAGGGGTTGTCACACCGAATCAAACCCTCCGATATGCGCTGTACGCAGGGCAGGAGAGGAGGAAGTGAGTAACAGTCTCAGGACCGGAGCCACAGAAGCACATCGGGGAAGGACGTTTCCGAATCAGAAAGAGGTAGCTATTTAAAGGTGGCATGTCCGTGCGTAATTGCTGAATGATGACCGCTGAGGAACTTCGATAACAATGTTCGCTAGGCCATCTGTGACGGAAGCTGATGAACGGATATCGAGCTGCCCACCCGAACGAAAGCCAGGCTGAATCAGAAGCAGAGATGATCATGTAACCACTGTGCCGAGCAGCGTCGGAAGCTGTAACAGGGGGGGGGACAGGGCCAGGCCCTCAGCATGGCCCGATCGGGCGGCAGCGTCAGCGGCCTCATTCACTGGTAGACCTACATGAGCCGGGCACCAAACGAGCACAATGTTCTCGTAGAAAGAGCGGAGGTGTTGAAGAGAATCATGCAGAAGAACGATAATGTCTTGAGATTTGCGATTTAATGCCAACAAAGCCTGTAGTACAGAACGGCTATCAGTAAGCAGCAAGAGGCCACCGCACGGGCCGGGAGCTAATTCAAGCCCTGTTATTACGGCCCACGCTTCAGCCGAGAACACTGGGGAAATAGTCGAGAAGGAGAAAGAATGGCTGGAATTGTTCCGTGGAAAAAAATGCCCGATCGCCACCGAGTAGTTAATCTTCGAAGCGTCAGTTGCAATGATGTGGTGCGACGCTGAGTATTGAGCCAAGAACACCCCAAAGCGATGTCTGAGAAGCATCAGATGCAGATATCGGTGCTGAAACGGGAGACCCGAGCAGATAATTGAGTAGCCGGGTGCAGACGAAACAGTAGGGACCGCAGAACCTGAAGAAGATCGCTGTTGACGAAAAGCGGCTCCTGTCGGAGGTGATTGAGCACGATTCCGAGGGGAAAGCCATGGGATCTCCAAGCGTAGAATGACAAGGCGTCCTCTTTCAGAAGAAGATTAGCGATAGGTGAACGCTGACCATCGACAGGTGGTGATACAAAAATCGAACTGTCAGGAGGGCGATTCGAGAACGAACGCTAGCGATTCCACATTCAGCACGCAAGACCGCGACAGGCGTCGAGCGAGGGAGGTGAATGGTTGCACGGAGTGCATGGTTGAGCAGAACCACTATAGCGGCGTAGAGATAGGTGGTGAATGCGAACAGGACTGGAGCCGCATATTCCAGAATTGGCCGAATCACAGCAACGACAAAGCCAAGACACCACCGACGATGACAAACAACTTTAACAGCAGACAAGGCTCGGAAGACTGACTTCTTGACGTGCGTGAGGTGGGAAGACCAAGTCCGGGAGGAGTTAAACCAGACCCCTAAAATCTTGATGGAGGGCTGCGAGGCCACTGAGCCGGAAAGGAGGAGCCGGCGACAGGCGCTTACGAGAGAAGTAAACCGCGAAGCTTTTAGAAGGAGAGAGACGTAAATCCCAGGAAGATGCCTACTGAACAATGGATTCCAAAGTGGATTGTATGTAGCTAAGTGCCGCCGCCCGGTTGGGACTGTAGGAAACAATAAAAATGCCGTCTGAAAATAAGAACATATGAGCATTCGGATGACAGCAATCAACCACATCATCAATGTATAAGTTGAAAAGGATAGGCGAAATGGAGCTACCCTGAGGAACACCTCGACACTGCGGAAAAGAGGATGACACCGTTCCCCGACAACGAACGCGAAATCTGCGCAGAGCAAGGAAGTCAGCCAACCAACGGAGAAGACGTCCATGAACACCCAGAGACGCTAGCTTACCCAAGAGAGCAGGATGACAGACAGAATCATATGCCGCCTGAAAGTCCAAAGACACCAGAAAAACATAATTATGTCTAGCTCGAGACACCAGAAGATGACGTTGGATCGACAGAAGGCACGCCGATGTTGAACGTCCTGGCAAAAATGCGAACTGCAGCTTGCTGATCTGTTGACAAGAGAGAATTAAGTCTGTTAGGCGAGAGACCAGGACTTTCTCCAAGATCTTCGAAAAAACCATCATTCGGTACGATGATAAGTCGAGAGCAGATTTGTTAGGCTTCTTTATTGGGATCACCCAAGACTCCTTCCAGCACGAAGGGTGAACGCCGGCAGACCAAAAGAGGTTAAGGAGGTCAACCAGCCATAACGAATTCCACCTCCATATACGTCTCACCAGTTCGTAAGTACACCCATCAGGACCGGTTGCACAGCGTCGGGGTGATCCATTAATAGGCCTGGCAACCTTACCAGCTGTAAGTAACGCATCCATCGCTAGGGAAGAGTCATCGTGGTCAATAGAAAAGGATTGCACCTGACAGCCGCAGGCTGTGGAAAAGAGATCACCAAACGCCGAAGCCTGCTCCACCGGATCAGCAACCAGGGAATCGTCAATCCGAAGAAAGCAGGTGATCCGGGATCGATCCAACATGAGATTTCAGAAGGCGCAGGAGGGAGAAAACGAATCCTGTCCTCGAGGTGTCGTTGCATTGTGCTTTCCAGTAGGCACGTATCTTAAGTGTGAGAAGGTGGCGAAGATTCCGTTCTTTTTGCCAATATAACGTCCAAGCGATGAGGCAGCCGGACGACTTGACACAGCGAAGGAGGCGACGTTTCTTGCGAAGCCGCTGAGCACAATCAAAGTCCCACCAGGGAGACCAACGTCGACGCTGACCGCTGGGCCGACGAGAAGCATGGAGAATCTGGGAAATCCGGTCGAGGATCAGAGCGGCACCGTCAGGAGTCGAAGGAAGTTCATCTCGGATAATCTTCTGGATGGAAGGCCAAGCCACTGACCACGCAACTGGCTGCAGACCCGGTGAAGGAGGGGAGGGGAGCCAAACCGCCCTGCCGCCAATGTTGTAATGACAGGATGATGGGTGCTACCGTAGAGATCACTATCCACTGACCAGGAGCAGGAAGGAACCAGCAGAGGAGAACACATGGTGAGGTCCAAGACCGAGCAACTTCACCCCTGCAAAAGGTAGAGGCCCCCGAGTTTATGAGACAGATCTTGTGAGCAAAGCCAGTCCACGAACTCATTACCTACCCGGCACGGAGAAGCAGAACCCCAGCTAGGGTGATGAATGTTGAAATCCCCAACCACTATACAAAGAGGGAATGTATAAATTAATAACCCTGAGCGTGGTTTCGCCAGAGAAGATATCCGTAGCAAAAAGCTGTTCGTTCGAATCCGAGCTGAAGAGGTCCACCAATGTGGAAGAGATATCCGACCTGATCGCAGTAAGGAGGCCACCCCCGACCCTCCCCTCCCCCGATCACTTCTATACACCGTTCGATCTGGGAGGGGGAAAGAGATACCAGGAGATAGCCAGGATTCTTGGATAGCTAAGATCGTGGCTGTAGCAAAAATAGAACAGTCGGTGAAATAAGGTCTTTTCAAGCGAAGGGATTGCCCATTTCATTGGACCAGCGACCAACTATTCATGAAGAGGGAAGTGCTCCGTTAGGCCGGATGCCGTCTTGAACCGCTTGGAACAGAGACTACAAAGAAACTTACCGTCGTCACGATGAGCTTTCAGGTGAGACAGCAAGGCTGGACGAGAAGAGAAGGGCATGGCGCACGGAGGACCCAAGAAGGTTCTGGAGTGAGAAAGTTTGACGGATTCCGCAGCCGAGTCCACATACGGAACCACAGATTCTTTGCATAACAGAAATTCATCGGCGCTTTGGGCAGTGTCAGGAGGTTGCTCAGCAGACACTGAAGAAGCTGGGCTCGCTGCAACTGTAGTGAGAAGATTCTGCAAAACTTCAGCCTGTGGCACCTGTGCAGCGGTTGAGGTGGGACCGGCATGTCGGGAAGAAGAAGGAGGTGAAAGAAGATTCATCAATGAGTCCAATCTACTGGTGAGTTTGGAGAGGATGTCCAGAAGCTGAGGGAAGGCAGAGGAGCAAGCACACGGAGGTTGAGCCGGTGTCGCCGCCGCCGCATATGAGGCCTGGTGGACTTGACGCACACCAGAGCTTCTGGATAGCTAAGATGCTTCGTAGCCATAATATCTAGTATCCTCTTTTCTTGGAGGTAAATTGGGCAGTTTGTGTCAGAAGCAGGATGAGAGCCCTCGCAGAATACGCACTTGAAGCTCGACGCCGAGCATACGGAAGAGTCGTGTCCTTCACCACAACGAGAACAGCGAGCGGCACTACGACAGGTTGACAGCAGATGTCCATAACGCCGATAATTTTTACACTGCCTAGGCGAATCCAAGAATGGTCTGACCGAACATCTCGAATACCACAGATAGATAGTGTCACGGTTAGTAAAGCCCAGTTCCTCCACTAGGACCAAAGAAGTAGGGACCCTCGAGGAATTTACTGAACGACCGAACCGAACAACACGAAGACAGTTCACACCACGGTCCAACAATTCCGTATCAATCTCATCTACAGGGGCTTCAATGTCCACATCTCCAACTAAAAACTTTGTTGTCATAAGCTTAGTGAGGACATGAGTTTTGACAGGGACCTGAAGAAAGTGAGAAAGTTGACAAGTTTCCAGCAAGCAAATGAGATTAGAGGAGCGCACCAATAAGTCACCCGAACGTAAAAACTGAACGTCTGAAATCGCGTCATGCATTGAAATATTGTCCACGAAGAACCTCTTCAACAACATGGGACGGACTCTGGGTAGCTTCCCAGATGTCGCGGAAAGAAGTATTTCCCCACGAGTCACTCCATTCGCAAATGCCCTACGCAGCAATTCCTGAGGAGACCATTGAACCGAACAAACAAAATCATTAACTGGTACTAGCGAACCACCCAGCTGACAAAGCTCATCACCCGGTGAAGAACGCATCCTTTTAGCCGGAGTAGAGGAATCAGAGTCCCCCATCCCAGCCGGACACACCGGCGGTAGCTGGATCCCACCCCGAATCAACTGACAACAACAAACAAGAGCATGCAAAGTAAAATATCCTACCTTGGATATGGGAAGAACCAACCTCCCGCAAAACCTTAGCAGGCCAAAGAAACGAAAATAAAATAGGAGACAGCAAGCCGCTGTTTCAAAAATGCAACGAAACAAGAACGCTTTCGCCAACGACGACACACCCAAAATGTAGGGTATCCTACGGGGTTCAACGACTAGAAACAGGAGAGCCAACTTCACACCAGCCAACCGTTGCCAATCAGCACATCCGATCTTAGCAAACTTATCCGGAGGACTGATTATTTGTCTGTCATTTTTGGTTGGTTGGAGGTTTAACGACCACCGTGAGCAACTCAATGGGCTATAAGCAGTCGCCCGTCCCTAATTTAGGGTCACTGGTTCCAGGGAAGGGAGAGAGCCAGTGCCGTAAGACAAACACAACATCCATGCCTCACCGGGATTCGAACCCGGACCCCTTACGGACGAATGATCAGAGGCCAGCGCCTTAGACCACTGCGCCACCGGGGCGGCTATTTGTCTGTCATAATATTGCCAGATGGTCAAAGGCGAAAATCAGTAGTATTCCAAGGAGGTTCTTCTCATCTTGGTTACTCAGTCCAAGGACTGGTTGTTCAGTAGATGTACTCTGTCTCTCCATTCCTCTCTATTCTACGCCGTTCTCTTCAAGTCATAGTATGTTCTAGTATTGGTGTCTTGGAGTGATTGTGCTACAAAACCATTCCTTGGCCATCCTCTTCCTCACTTGCCTTGAATTTTCCCTTCCAAAACTTTCAGAATCGGGCCTCCATTGCACAATGTGTGTCCCATCCATAACATTCTTCTCCTTTTTAACATGGTGATCAGATTTCTGGGTTCTCCCACTCTCTCCAGGACCTCCTCATTAGTCTCTCTATCGAGCCAGCTAATTCTCTCAATTCTTTTACAGCCCCATATCTCAAATGCATTCAACCTTTTTACTCCCCTCTTTGTCAATGTCCATGTCTCAGAACCGTAAAGAGCTACTGGCCAAAAATACGCCTTTAAAATTATCTTCCTCAGTTTTAGATCTATATTTCTGGCTGTCAGTACTCAGTAGTCTTTCATTATCTCTAAAAGCCGTTTTTGCCATCCCCAGTCTCATTCTAATTTCCTTTTCACATCTCGAATCTCCAGTAATATTTTGACCCAAAGAGCGAAATGATTTAACTTATTCGATGCATTGTCCTTCAAATTTAATGAAAGCCTGTTTTGGATCCTTCCCTATTATCATGAGTTTTGTCTTATTTGTATTTATCTTCTTTCCATAGATATCCGCATTTTTGTGTATTTTAGACATCATGCGCTGTAATGATTTGGCTGATCCTGAAACAATTGCCTGGTCATCAGCAAACTTAATGGCCTTAAATCTCTCTCAATTAACCCAAATTCCTTCACTGGCGCTCCCC
Organism: Macrothele yani; assembly: GCA_039090855.1. Taxonomy (NCBI): domain Eukaryota; kingdom Metazoa; phylum Arthropoda; class Arachnida; order Araneae; family Macrothelidae; genus Macrothele; species Macrothele yani. The sequence continues at coordinate 75,556,608 of CM076993.1, read as the reverse complement.
GAGGCTTGATCCATCATAACTTCGGAATAAATACCAAAAAGGCCAGGTGACAACAAGCGTCCCTGCCTTACACCTTTAATTATTGGGACTGGATCAGTTATTCCCTCTTGAATTGAAATCAATGCTTCCTGATTTACATAGAGATTTTTGATAAGCTGGATACTGTTATCATCCATGTCAAGTCTCTCTAGGATTGGGAAAGGTTTTGTCCATGTCACTCTGTCGAAGGCCTTCTCATAATCAATGAAACATACAAAGACCTTTAAGATACATAGACTGGAAAACCGTAAGTTAACCGGGCGACATTTGAAGTTCAGTGTTGTACGTCAAGAATTTGTGGTATCACTCGACTCTAAAGACTAAAGCTTCTCTAATGCATTTCTCTTTCTTCAGTTGCTGCTTACCATCTTTGGTGAATCCCCAGCATTGTGCGGGGCTCCAAGAAGCAACCTGCCAACTTGGCTTGGCAGTTAGCGTGTGTGAGTCTGGAGGAATTCGAGACCGCTGTGGTGTAGCTAAAGCATATCCGGCGCGTAACTGGAAGACCCTGGGTTCGACTCCCGGTGGCGGCCAATGAGAATTTTTCCGTGACTCACTTATGAACGTTGAGAGAGCGAATACCTTTGTTTGAATTTCCTGGTCCATGTTAAATGTCTGTATTAATTACTTCTCTTCTGTTTTTCGACGGATCTCCATAAACGCGGTATCAATAAAATCTTCAGTTCAGAGGAAAGACGGCTCATACAAAAAAATCAGATAGACAACAGATTTGCCTTTTTTAAGCACCCCAAAGTAAACTCACTCGCTTCAGCAGCGAACGCGAACCTCCACGTTAAGCCTAACCGTCTGCTATCGTTAAGTTACTTTCACGGCAAAGCTTGCTTAAGCCTTAGACCATGAATATGGTAGACACAGCTTCTCCCATTCACGCAGTATTGAGAGATCGGCACAAACATGTCAAGCGGGTTAGTCACGTGATGTGTGTCAAGATTGCTCTGAGAGAGCAGGTAATGGCGATGATCAACGGCATTTACTTAGACCATGAATAAGGCATTTACACGGTGACCCGTTTAATATAATTTTGCTAAGTTTATCTACATAAAAAATCAAGTGTTTTATTTTTCTGCCCACTAGATCGTGTGGTACAAACTTTTAAAGTTCAGTCACTCTGGTTGGTCTCCAGCTGAAGCGTTAGTTTACATATCTTTACGCATTGTTGCTGCCTCCCCCTACAACGCAGGAATTTTTTTAGCAAAATAACCTTTAATCTTTGCACCTTTAGCTTTCATTGTGTATACTTTTTGTTGTTATAGAGTGCATATATAATCTCCTATGATTTTTTAAAGTTGTTCCACTACGTGTATATTCTCCCTATTGGAGTGTGAAAAGTGACCTCATTTCTCAACCCCTCCCCACTCCCATTTAAATTGTGCGTAGTGTTCCACAACAAAAGTATTTTCCTCTCGTTGAAGACAGTATAAGTGTTCTTCTGCGAAAAATTTGTGTTGACAAGCCACTTATTTTTGGGGTTATGAGTGTGTGAAAAATGTCTGAGGTCCACAATAGTGGGCCTCTGTAAATGGAGGTATTGTTTACTATCAACATATCGAGATGTAGGAAATATTAGAAACACATATACATACATACAGTTGTACACATATTTTAATATATAGAAAAATTTCAATTTTCAGGCTAACAGTCACAGCATATATGTTGTAAAAATGAGATATTTTGCTAAATGACAGCCCTCATTGTGATGTTTTTTTGGGGGGGGGGGGGCAAAAATGGTGTGTACGGTTTTTTTTATTTTGATAATACACATCATGCAGTTTTCTGTTTGCTTTCTAACAGTGACGTGCCAACGTTTCACAAATTGGGGGGGCGAAGTATTTTCCTATTTTCTAAATAAAGCTCTAAAACTATATCTGAACGTCGCGCTCGTGCATATTTATACGTGTATATACAGGGTCGACTCACATTATTCTGACCACTTACCTAATGTATTTTCTATGGGGTCCAACTCTTCGTCCATTTTAACATTTTGGGGGAAAGCCCCCCCCCAAAGCTCACGGACTACACGGACGCTTCAAGGGGAACATATTGGATACACTGACAGACTCCAGCTGCCCAGAATATATTATTACGGAAGTTGGGGGTAGAGCCTCGCCCCTAAACAAAGTGTACCTCAGATCCTCGGCAATTTATTTCTTCAAATTAAAGTACAATTATCGCTTGGCTTACATGGAACGTTTTCTTGAAATCCGTTTGGAGTTCCCAATTCAGTTCTCAATATAGGCCCAGAAACGGCAGTCTTTATAGCTCCCTTTCCCCTTTAACTTTTGTGGCCAACTTGATGAAGGATGTGTGGCAGGGTTGCCGGTAAATTGCCACACCGGAGCACTGCCACACGTCAGTGTTCTTGTGGGGCAGTTTACAGTGAACCGTTTGTTCTGGGGATATTTCCTCCGGGGATATTTTTACCGCTTTTCAGTTTTCGGGGGTATTTTCCCCGGGGTATTTTTACCTACATCCCGTCAGTATGTAGGTTTCTATGGACTAAAAATAAGTGCAAAAACTGCACTGCGGAAATCATTTCCTAAGAAAAAAGCAGATAATCAAATGTCCTTAAAATCAAATTATGCGGTAGGACGACAGAGTGTTAATATTAGCACTTTCTTCATAGTTTTCCAAATGAAAGAAGACAAAGAGTTAATATTAGCAATTTTTTCATAGTCTTCCTAATTTAATGGTTCGGAACTAATCAGTAATCTGAAGAGAATAATGATGTGTTATGTTTCAGGGTTTTTTTTTTCGGATATGTAAATACTGTGTGGAAAAATATCTTGTTTTAATGTAGTAGTGGATTAGGAACAGTTTTTAATTTCTAGCTAAATCCTTGAAATTAACAGACCCAAATTTGCATATAATAGACATAAAACTATAAGAGGCAATAAGCAAAACAAATCGCCTACTCGAGATTCGAGATAAAAAAGAAAATAAAGTTTAAGTTTTATAAATTTATTAGGAATAATTGCCGTACTCCTACTAAATTTATAATTAGTAGTATTTTAACTTACTCCTAATTATAAATTATGATTATTTTAACTTACTCCAAATTATAAATTAGGAGTATTTTAACTTACTAAAAAAGGTTAAAACTTTTGGTGAAAAGTTTTTATTAGACTTTTTGAACTTGCCCTCGGATTTTCAACAGAGGCAAAATATTGTCACACAGACCCACCCTTAAAAAAGTCTGAAGAAGCGCCAAGCGCCTGTTGGAATTTGCACCATACCAGTGCGAATTCCACACACAACCCACAATCAATATCACCAATTCGCCATGATCTTACAACTGAATTCAAAATACTTTTATGTGAAACAAGCCAATGGCGCATTCCCCTCAAAATATCAAATATCTGTTCAAAAGGATTTTTAAAATGGACTTACATTTATTGATTCTGCACCCGTCTCACGTTCCCATTTGCTTGTAAGTTTCTCCTTTCAGCCTTCAAAGATCAAAATTCTTCTCTGATCACGAAAACGATCTCGAAAACACTAAACAAAAATTTTACTTTTGTAAGCACAAATAAAGCACGGAAGTAAAATTTGTGAAGTATCTGAACACCGGCTACGCAGTCACAGTACGAATACGACGATGGACAATTGGACATGAAAGTGAAGATTGGGGAAAGCATTTTCCCTCCACCCGGCCACCCACAAACTACAATGAAGATTGTTTCCTTCATTATTTCCAGCCCAGATAATACGAAACCCAGATAGGGTAGGAAGCGTGTTCGGCAGTGATGAAAGATCTTTACACTGGGAAAAAACAGCTGAAGGCCCCACCCAGAGTCCCAGAAAGTGTCTCCAGTGATGCCACACTTCAGACTATTGCTTTCGGCAGAAACGCACTTGCCGTCTGGTCTTGCCGATTGATGGATTGAGCTAAGAAAAGCGGAATGTTTGATAGGCGATTATACAGCACTAATTGTTCAAAAACTAGATAAACGGTGAAGACCCGTTTCCCCTAATTCCCGTTTGCCCTAAACACGTTTACCCCAATTGCGTTTCCCCGAAATCGCTTTTACACGAATTCCCATTTCCCCTAATTTCGTTTGCCCGAATCTCGTTTCCCTTGATTCATGTTTGTCCTAAACACATTTACCCCAATTGCGTTTCCCCGAAATCGCTTTTACCCGAATTCCCATTTCCCCTAATTTCGTTTTTTTCTTTTTTTTTTTTTTTTTGATTGGAGGTTTAACGACCACCGTGAGGAACTGAATGGGCTATAAGCAGTCGCCCGTCCCTAATTTAGGGTAACTGGTTCCAGGGAAGGGAGAGAGCCAGTGCCGTAAGACAAACACAACATCCATGCCTGACCGGGATTCGAACCCGGACCCTTACCGACGAATGATCAGAGGCCAGCGCCTAAGACCACTGCGCCACCGGGGCGGCGGATTTCACTCTGATCATGATATCCTCCACTCTTGTCATTTTCTTTATCCATGAGTTTCTCTTCTCACCTCTCCTAGTGGTGTCACGACAATTCGTCGCGTGCGTCAATTCGTCGACTACGTCAATTCGTCGCCTGCGTCAATTCGTCGCGCGTCAATTCGTCGACCACGACGATTCGTCGCGCGTCAATTCGTCGCGGACAAATTCGTCGAGTACGTCAATTCGTCGACTACGTCAATTCGTCGCGTTTACAGATTTTGGTTACATACAAAACGAATGCAGGAAAACGTACGATTTCGAACGTCTTGCTCCCTGATCAAATTTATAAAGTTTGGACACGCAGACAGGATAGGAATATTACGTTTTTCTTTGGCACTAAAAATATTAGACGGTAAACGGTTTTTGGAACGGGGCAGGGCCCGGTTGGTCAGAGCCCCCCATATACAAAATTTTCGTAAAATCTACAGTTTTCAATTCAGAACCACCAAATCTGGTATACTATCTCGTGGTATTCTAACTTAGACTGTAGACGGTTTTGGGAAGCGGTTGCAGAAAGGAGAAGGGGGGGGTGTTACAGCCCCCCCCCTACAGAATTGCCGTAAGATATAGTTTTCAATTTAGAACTACCAAATTTGGTATATTATCTCATAGCGCTCTAACTTAGACGGTAGACGGTTTTTGGAACGGGTCAGGGGCCCGGTTGGTCAGAGCCCCCCATACACAAAATATTCGTAAGATCTACAGTTTTCAATTCAGAACCACCAAATCAGGTATCCTATCTCATGGTACTCTAACTTAGACGGTTGTCGGTTTTTGGAACGGGTCAAGGCCCGGGGAGTCATTGCTCCCCCTCCCCCCATACATACAAAATTTTCGTAAAATCTAGTTTTCATTTCAGAACCATCAAATTTGGTATCATGAAACTCTAACTTAGACGCTAGACGGTTTTTGGAAGGGGTTGGAGCCCGCGGGGTCGGACCACCCCCTCTCATAAAAAATTTCGTAAAATCTACAGTTTTCATCTTAGAACCACCAAATTTGGTATACTATCTTATGGTACTCTAACTTAGTCGGCAAACCGTTTTCGGAACGGGTCAAGGCCCGGGGGTCAGAGCCCCCACATACAAAATTTTCTTAAAAACTACAGTTTTCAATTCAGAACCACCTAATCTGGTATACTATCTCATGGTACTCTAACTTAGACGCCAGACGGTTTTTGGAAGGGGTTGGAGCCCGGGGGTCAGACCCCCGAATAAAAACTTTTTCCTAAAATCTACAGTTTTCAATTTAGAACCACCAAATTTGGTATACTATCTCATGGTACTCTAACTTAGACGCTAGACGGTTTTTGAAAGGGGTTGGAGCCCGGGGGTCAGACCCCCCCCGAAAAAAAAACTTTTTCGTAAAATCTACAGTTTTCAATTTAGAACCACCAAATTTGGTATACTATCTCATGGTACTCTAACTTAGACGCTAGACGGTTTTTGAAAGGGGTTGGAGCCCGCGGGATCGCCCCCCCCCTCATAAAAATTTTGTAAAATCTACAGTTTTCATCTTAGAACCACCAAATTTGGTATACTATCTTATGGTACTCTAACTTAGTCGGCAGACCGTTTTCGGAACGGGTCAAGGCCCGGGGGTCAGAGCCCCCACATACAAAATTTTCTTAAAAACTACAGTTTTCAATTCAGAACCACCTAATCTGGTATACTATCTCATGGTACTCTAACTTAGACGCTAGACGGTTTTTGGAAGGGGTTGGAGCCCGGGGGTCAGACCCCCCGAATAAAAACTTTTTCCTAAAATCTACAGTTTTCAATTTAGAACCACCAAATTTGGTATACTATCTCATGGTACTCTAACTTAGACGCTAGATGGTTTTTGGAAGGGGTTGGAGCCCGGGGGTCAGACCCCCCGAATAAAAACTTTTTCCTAAAATCTACAGTTTTCAATTTAGAACCACCAAATTTGGTATACTATCTCATGGTACTCTAACTTAGACGCTAGACGGTTTTTGAAAGGGGTTGGAGCCCGCGGGGTCGCCCCCCCCCCCTCATAAAAATATCGTAAAATCTACAGTTTTCATCTTAGAACCACCAAATTTGGTATACTAACTTATGGTACTCTAACTTAGACGGCAGACCGTTTTTGGAACGGGTCAAGGCTAGGGGGTCAGAGCCCCCACATACAAAATTTTCGTAAAATCTAGTTTTCATTTCAGAACCATCAAATTTGGTATCATGAAACTCTAAATTAGACGCTAGACGGTTTTTGGAAGGGGTTGGAGCCCACGGGGTCGGAGCCCCCCCTCTCATAAAAAAATTCGTAAAATCTACAGTTTTCATCTTAGAACCACCAAATTTGGTATACTATCTTATGGTACTCTAACTTAGTCGGCAGACCGTTTTTGGAACGGGTCAAGGCCCGGGGGTCAGAGCCTCCCACATACAAAATTTTCTTAAAATCTACAGTTTTCAATTCAGAACCACCTAATCTGGTATACAATATCTTATGGTACTCTAACTTAGACGCTGGACGGTTTTTGGAAGGGGTTGGAACCCGGGGGTCAGACCCCCCGAATAAAAACTTTTTCCTAAAATCTACAGTTTTCAATTTAGAACCACCAAATTTGGTATACTATCTCATGGTACTCTAACTTAGACGCTAGACGGTTTTTGAAAGGGGTTGGAGCCCGCGGGGTCGGGCCCCCCCCTCATAAAAATTTCGTAAAATCTACAGTTTCCATCTTAGAACCACCAAATTTGGTATACTATCTTATGGTACTCTAACTTAGACTGCAGACCGTTTTTGGAACGGGTCAAGGCCCGGGGGTCAAAGCCCCCCACATACAAAATTTTCGTAAAATCTAGTTTTCATTTTAGAACCATCAAATTTGGTATCATGAAACTGTAAATTAGACGCTAGACGGTTTTTGGAAGCGGTTGGAGCCCGGAAGTAAGAGCACCCCCCCCCATAAAATGCCGCGTAAAATCTACAGTTTTTAATTTAGAACCACCAAATTTGGCATACTCTCTCATGGTACTCTAACTTAGACGGTAGGCGGTTTTTGGAACGGGTCGGGCACGGGGTCAGAGTCCCCCCTCACATAAATTTTTTTCGTAAAAACTAAAGTTTTCAATTTAGAGCTACCAAATTGGGTATACTATATAATGGTGTTCTAAATTAAACGGTAGACGGTTTTCAGAACGGGTCGGGGCAAGGATGGTTACCCCCCCCCTACACACAAACTTTCGTAAAATCTATAGTTTTCAATTTAGAACCACCAAATTTTGTATACTATCTCATGGTACTCTAACTTAGACGGTAGAAGGTTTTTGGAACGGATCAAGGCCCGGGGGTAAGACCCCTCCCACATAAAAATTTTTTCGTAAAAACTAGAGTTTTCAATTTAGAACGACCAAATTTGGTATATTATCTCATGGTTCTCTAACTTAGAAGGTAGATGGTTTTTTGGAAAGGGTCGGAGCCCGGGGTTCAGAGCCCCTCCCCCACCATATAGAATTTCTTGAAATTTATAGTTTTCAATTTAGAACCACCAAATTTGGTATACCATATCATGGTACTCTAACTTAGACCGTAGACGATTTTCGGAACGGGTTGGGGCCCGGGGGTTAGATCGTTCCCCCCATACAAAATTTTCGTAAAATCTACAGTTTTCAATTTGGAACAACCAAATTTGGTATACTATCTCATGGTACTCTAACTTAGATGGTAGACGGTTTTGGGAACGGGTCAGGCACGGGGTCAGAGCCCTCCCCATAAAAATTTTTCGTAAAATCTACAGTTTTCAATTTAAAACCACCAAATTTGGTATACTATGTCATGGTACTCTAACTGAGAATGCAGGCGATTTTTGGAAACGGTTGGAGACAGGGGTTCAGAGCCCTCCCCCATGTCAATTTTTGTAAAACCTACAGTTTCGAATTTAGAACGACCAAATTTAGTACACTCCCTCATTGTATTGTAACTTAGACCGCAGACGGAAAGGGTCGGTGCCCGGTGTGAAGGGGGCCCATTCAAAATTTTCGTAAAAATTACAATTTTTACTCTTAAGAACTGCATCCCAATACAGCACTCCATTACCCCACCTACGGTCTAGGTTAGAGGCCGTAGATAACAATAAAGTGAAAAAATATCCGGTTCATGATGTATTAAAAACACAAATTAATAAACGTTAGCTTTCACCACCAACGGTTGCCTTATCAGGCAGAAATACAATGTACTGTAAATAATGTAAATTCTTTTTTTGCTTCGTATAATTAAATTAACTAAATCAAAATATTTAAAATAAGTTTCCTGGAAATTTACGGAAATAGCTTTTTCATTCATTAACTTTCACCCGCTGAACTTGGTGATTTTAGAAATAGTAATATTTACCTGGGAAATACCGGGTACCCCTGCTAGTAAGAACTAAAGATAATGTTACACTTTTAGTCAGGTACAAAACAATAATTAGAAAACCCTAAGACTGGGCCTGTTTAGCAATTTTCAGTGTGCCGTGCTAATTTTCATAATGTTTTCATAGAAGTCCAAGATTTTTGCAATGCGCTTTTCTGAGGTTGGAACTATTAAGCAGACCCTAGGCCTAGAGATTTTTGATAGTTTTCAGTCCTCCGAGCTGATATTTATGTAGTTTTCATAGAAAATAAAATGAATTCTGTTTAAATGTTACTCGAGCACAAAGCATTAATAGATACGCCTGAGACCTAGGCATATGCATTTACAGTAATTTTTATAATGCTGTGATTATATGAGGTTTGCATGACAAATCAATTTAAGAGTGTTACGCTTATCAAAAATTATTTAAAAGGCCTAGGCCTAGCGGCCAATAATTAGCATTTGGTGCCTAAGTGAAAGCGCAACATTATTAACTTGATTTGTTATGCAAACCTTATAAATACGACCACAGCGATTAAAAGTTACTAAAGAGTCCTTGTAAGTAATATTTTTTGACCGAGTGCAAGTACAATTTACGAAATGTCAACAGGTCAAAATATCTAAAGTAACAATGAAATTTGGAATATTTCTTTTTTCTTTCTTTTTATTTCAGTTTTGACACTTGTATTAAGTTTTAAAAACATATATTTCTCCTATCGTATACCTTCATTGTGCTTTCAACAGAATTTCTTACCATGTTTTGGGTATTTTGTTTCGTGTGGTTGCAGTTTTTTTAATGTTTTGGGCATTTCATTTTGTGAAATCAATTTTACTAGAATATGCAGATTCTGTAGTTCAGTGGTTTGAGGAAAATTATGTTCTTGGAAAATTTTGTGGAAGCAGAAGAAACAATCCAAGCAGAAGCCCTCCGCTGTTCCCGCCAACAATTTGGTCAGTTAGTGAAAACAATTTATTTAGCTTTCCCAGAACACAAAACGAACTTGAAAGATTAGACAGACGCTGGAATACAATTCTGGGAGAGAAAAAACTGTGACTGTACGAAATAATCAGTGAAATTGCGAAAGAGCAGAGAACAACTATGGCTAAAATCGAAAGAGTGATAGCACAGATTCCAACAAATCCACCCAGAAGAGAAACGCTGGCAAGATAAAAAGGAATTCGAACTTCTTTGGTGCACAGAGACAATGTTAACATGCTGGACATTTTAAGAGGAATTTCATATAATTCTACCCTTTACTAAAATGTGCTGGTATTTCTCACTAATTGAATTATACCTTTTACTAACTTGTATTTGAATTTTTCAAGAATGTAATTCCGCCGAAGATGCAAGAATGTAAAACCAACGCAAAATTAAAAAAGACAAAATTTTCAAAATAGCATGTAAAAAACATAAAATGTCAAAAAGTAATCCAAAATGTGAAACATATAAAAATTCAAAATGCAATCCAAAATGTGAAACAAATAAAAATTCAAAATGCAATCACAAGTCACAAGCATTACAAAAATGCGAAACGCTATGTAACAAGTACAACACAAAATTAAAACAAATGCCAAAAAAAAAATGCATACGCTTTGTAAAATGTACAAAATAAAATAAATGCCATATTCACAAGGATTTCATGACGAGTCATGTTAAAAATGAGCTTTTATTTAGACTTCAAATAATAATTACTAGCCTCTACACCTTTTTAAGTCTTTAATAAGTGCAACATCATTAACCTGACTTGTCATCAAACATTATCAATATGACCATAGCATACAATCACTTAAAAGACTTGTTAATGGATGAATTGAGGAATCACCAAGTTCAGCGGGTGAAAGTTAATGGCTGTTTATAGTTTTGTACTCGAGTAAATGCGCAACACAGTAAACTTGACTTTCTCTGAAAATTTTATGTATATGAGCACGGTTGATTGAAAACTGATAAAAAGGCTTAAGGCCTGTTTATTAATTTTTGTGCCTCAGTCAAAACGCAGTACCATAACCTTGGCATGTTATCGAAACCTTATGAATACGTCGGACTAAAAATTCCTAAAAAAGTTTACGCCTAAGGTCTTGTAAGTAAAGTTTTGTGACAGGGTAAAACTGCAACATTAATAACTTGACATGTTATGTTAACGTTGTGAATATGAGCACGGCGGATTAAAGATTTCAACAAATAGCCTTCGGGATTAATGTGTTGTAGCTGAGTAAAAATGTAACATTATCTTGATTTTCTATATAAACCAAACTACGTGCTGAAATGGCCCAACTATATATACGTATACTTCAACCATATACCGAAGCGCTGACAAGGTGAAAACAAAAGTGCAATTTTGTACGGTCCCCTAATATTTTATGGCCAGCCTACATGGAAGTGGACACCTTGATATCAAAAACATACTTTTTGTACGGTCCACAACAAATAGCAATGGTCACGTCGCAATCTTTGGGGGGGGGTTAACGACCACCGAGATCAATTCAGTGGGCTATAAGCAGTCGGACATTCCCAATTTTGGGCCACTGGTTCCTGGGAAGGGGGACAGCCAGTGCCAGAAGTCAAGCACAACGTCCATGATTCACCGGGATTTGAACCAGGATCCTTCTCGACAAGTGGTCAGAAGCCAGCGCCTAGATCACTCCGCCGCCGTAGCGGCACACGTTGAAATGTATTTTTCATACGGCCCCTAACGCTCTTATGGACATACTAGATTGAACTGGACGCAAATAAATCATTAATATAATTTGTACTAGCAGGGATACCAGTTATTTGCCAGGTACATATTACTATTTGTGGAATCACCAAGTTCAGCGGGTGAAAGTTAATGAATGAAAAAGATATTCCTGCAATTTTCCAGTAAACTTATTTTAAATTTTTTGATTTAGTTAATTTAATTTTGCGAAACAAAAAAGAAAGAAAAAGGAATGGGAATACTTACCTTCTAGGAGACATCTATAGAACTGCCGTACATCTGGCGTGTGCTTCTGTGAATCCCGCGACACAGAAATGCAATGTACCTATGTGATGTCGCATGCATACGACTTCACATTGGCATTGATCATCAAAGGAATGGGAATACTTACCTTCTAGGAGACATCTATAGAACTGCCGTACATCTGGCGTGTGCTTCTGTGAATCCCGCGACACAGAAATGCAATGTACCTATGTGATGTCGCATGCATACGACTTCACATTGGCATTGATCATCTTTTTCTTACCGTTTTGAATTTTGAATATCTGGAACTCTCTGTTTACATTACATTATATTTCTTTCTGATAAGCCGTTCGTTTTTAGTGAAAGCTAAACTATATAGATTTGTGTTTTTAATACACCATTAAACGCATATTTTTGCACTTTATTGTTATCTACAGTCCCTAACTTAGACCGTAGGTTAGTTAGTTGGTTGGTTGGTTGATGGTTTATGGTGCAAGGCCCTCAAAGGGCCAAAGAGCGCCTTAGAACGTAAATAGGGCATTCTTAAGAGTAAAAAACGGAACTTTTTACGAAAATTTTGCATGGGGCTACCTTGACCCGGGCCCCGACCCCTTCCAAAAACCGTCTACCGTCTAAGTCAGATAACCATAAGTAGTATACCAAATCTGGTTGTCCTAAATTGAAAACTGTAGATTTTACGAAATTTTTATGAGGAGGGGGAGGGGCTCTCACCCCGGGGTTCCAGCCCCTTCCAAAAACCGTCTAGCGTCTAAGTTAGAGTACCATGAGATAGTATGCCAAATTTGGTGGTTCTAAATTGAAAACTGTAGATTTTACGAAAAACTGTTTATTCGGGGGAAGGGGGTCTGACCCCGGGCTCCAACCCTTCCAAAAACCGTCTAGCGTCTAAGTTAGAGTACCATGAGATAGTATACCAGATTAGGTGGTTCTGAATTGAAAACTGTAGTTTTTAAGAAAATTTTGTATGTGGGGGGGCTCTCACCCCCGGGTCTTGACCCTTCTAAAAACGGTCTGCTGTCTAAGTTAGAGTACCATAAGATAGTATACCAAATTTGGTGGTTCTAAGATGAAAACTGTCGATTTTACGAAATTTTTAATGGAGGGGGGCTCCGACCCCGCGGGCTCCAACCCCTTCCAAAAACAGTCTAGCGTCTAAGTTAGAGTACCATGAGATAGTATACCAAACTTGGTGGTTCTAAATTGAAAACTATTTTGCGAATTTTTATGAGGGGGGCCCTTACCCCCGGGCTGCAACCCCTTCAAAAAATCGTCGAGCGTCTAAGTTAGAGTACCATGCGATTGTATGCCAGATTTGGTGGTTCTGAATTGAAAACTGCAGTTTTTAAGAAAATTTTGTATGTGGGGGCTCTGACCCCCGGGCCTTGATCCGTTCCAAAAACGGTCTGCAGTCTAAGTTAGAGGACCATAAGATAGTATACCAAATTTGGTGGTTCTAAGATGAAAACTGTAGATTTTACGAAATTTTTATGAGGGGGGGGGGGGGCCGACCCCGCGGGCTCCAACCCCTTCCAAAAACCGTCTAGCGTCTAAGTTAGAGTTTCATGATACCAAATTTGATGGTTCTGAAATGAAAACTAGATTTTACGAAAACTTTGTATGTATGGGGGGAGGGGGGCTCTGACTCCCCGGGCCTTGACCAGTTCCAAAAACAGACAACCGTCTAAGTTAGAGTACTATGAGATAGGATACCTGATTTGGTGGTTCTGAATTGAAAACTGTAGTGTGGGGGGTTTCTGACCAACCGGGTCCCTGACCTTTTCCAAAAACCGTCTAAGTTAGGGTACCCTGAGATAATATACCAAATTTGGTAGTTCTAAATTGAAAACTATATCTTACGGCAATTCTGTAGGGGGCTGTAACCCCCCCCCTCCTCTCTGCAACCGCTTCCCAAAACCGTCTACAGTCTAAGTTAGAATACCACGAGATAGTATACCAGATTTGGTGGTTCTGAATTAAAAACTGTAGATTTTACGAAAATTTTGTATATGGGGGCTCTGACCAACCGGGCCCTGCCCCGTTCCAAAAACCGTTTACCGTCTAATATTTTTAATGCCAAAGAAAAACGTAATATTCCTATCCTGTCTGCGTGTCCAAACGTTATAAATTTGATCAGGGAGCAAGACGTTCGAAATCGTACGTTTTCCTGATTCGTTTTGTATGTAACCAAAATCTGTAAACGCGACGAATTGACGTAGTCGACGAATTGACGTAGTCGACGAATTGACGTAGTCGACGAATTGACGTAGTCGACGAATTTGTCCGCGACGAATTGACGCAGTCGACGAATTGACGCGCGACGAATTAACGCGCGACGAATTGACGCAGTCGACGAATTGACGCGCGACGAATTGACGTAGGCGACGAATTGACGCGCGACGAATCGTCGCAGTCGACGAATTGACGCAGTCGACGAATTGACGCACGCGACGAATTGACGTAGAACCCTCCTAGTTACACCAAGCATACATCTCCCCATGCTCCTTCAGTTAACTGCAGCCTTTGTATGTCTTTTTTAGTTAAGGTCCACGTCTCTGCTCCGTACGTAATCACTGGAAGTATGAATTGATTAAACACTTTTCTTTTTGAGACATAATGGCATGTTGCTCTTGAAAATTGTATTGCCTTTTCCAAAAGTTCGCCATCCAAACAAGGGCGCGCCAAGGGCATTTGCCGTCCCTTGTATGAGAATATTGAATATTTTTCAATTTTTATTCATTTTTACATGAAATAAATACCTTTAGCAGTATAATTTTCTCTTTTTTTTTGCTTCTTTGGAGGTTTAACGACCGCCGTGAACAACTTCATGGGCTATAAGCAGTCGCCCGTCCCTAATTTAGGGTCACTGGCTCCAGGGAAGGGAAAGAGTCAGTACCGTAAGACAAACACAACATCCATGCCTCTTCGGGATTCGAACCTGGTAGACGAAACCCGTCGGAATCGACGAATAGTTTTTTTTCCCGGTAGACGAAACCCGTCTGAATCGACGATTATTATTATTTATTTATTTTTGAAAAGAATATACTCATATGAGAAGTTTGTTTACATCTTTACATAATGGGAAACGTCTTACGTACGTGAATAAACTGGATCGAATGAATGTTAAATTGTATATATACATCACACAGTCCAATGGCACAACGCAATCAGGTCTTCGAATGTTCACTGTTCCAATAAGAACTTTCAAACAAATTCCTGCTAGCGTTGTTTTGCACAACGGTTCGCTGAGAAGAGAGACTTCGGACTTTGAACTATCTGAGTCCCTCCATACTTTCGCCTTCAACAGCGCGTGAGTCAACCGCAGCCGATAGGATGTCAACCGAACGCTTCTCCCATAGACTTTACATGGGAATTTTGCCGCCCCACAACGCCCGAACCGTTGCCCACTCTCATTTTTCTCTTCGACTGGCACATCTACATGGTAATACCTTTATTTTGATACCTCAATTATATGTTTACGTTCAGCCGTTTTCTCACAACTGGTCTTACAGTAAAAAAACCTTATATAATTCTTAATCTATATATATAAAAATGTTAAGTTGGTTTGTGTACGCTTCAAAAACTCAAAAAGTTCTGCACCGATTGAGCTCAAATTTTGACACGATATACAACCCGCTTCAAAGATTGTTTTTATCTATTTTTCGTGTCAGTAACATACCCGCGATCGCGAGAAAACAGCTTTTTCCTTCGACCATATATACTAATGGACTGCGCACTGGGAATAGCTGCATCAGAGCGTAATAAATGTATTCACGAATGAAAAGTCGTAATGGAATTCTAAAAAAGAAACTTCTAAAATTCATGATAAGCACAGCACGAGTTAACCATCTTTTTGCCCGAAGTCACGTGATTTCGTGGCTTGCGATGTTGGAGCCAGAAATTTTGATGCCATGCGCAGTCTATCAGTATATATGGTCGAAGGCTTTTTCAACGGTCAGCTGTGTACCAGCAAACGCGCCATTTGCCAAAAGCGAGGGGAACACTCTCCATACTAGGTGATCGTGTTGTTTTTATCTATTTTTCGCATCAGTAACATACCCGCGACCGCGAGAAAACAGCTTTTTCAACCGTCAGCTGTGTACCAGCAAACGCGCCATCTGCCGGAAGCGAGGGGAACACTCCCCATACTAGGTGATCGTGTTGTTTTTATCTATTTTTCGCGTCAGTTACATACCCGCGACCGCGAGAAAACAGCTTTCTCAACGGTCAGCTGTGTACCAGCAAACGCGCCATCTGCTGGAAGCGAGGGGAACACTCTCCATACTAGGTGATCGTGTCGTGATTGAGCTGCGCCGTTCGCCAAATCGTAAGTAGAGGTTATGTTTTGTCTCTTATCTCTCATGGTTTTTAACCTAGAGCTGTGAGAGCCATAAGAAGTTATAATATTATCCTTCCTTCTGTTCCAGTGAAAACCGAAATAATGCCTCGCAAAAAAACGAATTTGGGTTGTCGCACTCGCCACACAGAAGGATCGAGAAGACGGCTTTCGAATATGACTGAGGAAGAGCGGGCATACGTACGAGAGAGGAACAGACTAAGCACCATCCAGATGCGTAACACGGAACCAGCAGAAAGACGAGCAGCCAGGCTTGAGGATGCACGATTGCGAGCACGGCAGTCGCGTTCTGCAGCAACAGATTTGGTTCGTTCTCAACGGAATGAACGCGAGGCGTCGAGGATAGCTGAAACACGTACCCAAAGAACAGCAGATCTGATTCTGCAATACAATCGTCTTGCATTCCGGTACAATCTAGCTGTTGATTACAGTTCAAGTCCGCATGTTGTCATTGGCCAGATGAGTCATGTCTGTACCTACTGCCAGGCTCTAAAGTTCAATAATGAAACGAATGGGATGTGTTGCGCTGGCGGAAAAATTAAATTGCCTCAACTTGAAGCACCACCAGAGCCGTTGAAAACTCTACTTGCTGGATCTACTGATGAATCGAAGCATTTCCTATCGAACATCAGGAAATATAACTCTTGCTTCCAAATGACGTCATTTGGTGCGGAAATTGTGACTGCTTAATTCATACCAACTTTTAAAATCAAAGGACACATATATCACAAAGCTGGCTCCCTGCTCCCGTTCCGAGATAGTGACCATAAATTCCTTCAAATGTACTTCATCGGTGATGATAGAGATGAAGTCGATGCACGTTGTGGAATACATACCTCGCTAAGAAGATCCATCATTTCGCAACTACAGGAGCTCCTTCACGAAAAGAACAATTTGGTGCGTTTGTTCAAAACGGCAATGGATATGATGCCGTCAGATACCCACAAGATATTCATTCAAGCCGACAAAACGCCCGCTGGAGAACATGTCCGAAGATATAATGCTCCAACTATAGACGAAGTAGCAATTGTCATAGTCGGAGATCAGTTCCAACCTAGAGATATTGTTCTCCATCGAAGAAACGATCAATTGATAAACGTCGCAGAAACTCACCGTTGTTACGATGCTTTGCAATATCCAGTTATCTTCTGGGATGGTGCCGATGTATATCATTTCAATGTGAAGATGATAAAATCAGTGAATGGTGCAGAAATTAATAAAAAGTGCAGCGCAATGAACTTTTACGCCTACCGCTTAATGATTCGGAGGAACGAGGACAATTATATTTTGAAATGCCGTCAGTTGTTTCACCAGTACATTGTGGATATGTATGCAAAAATTGAAACGGAACGTTTGCTATTTCTTCGTATGAATCAGACCAAACTCCGCTCCGAATAATACATTCATTTGCGAGATGCAGTTGTGAATGACGGTAATACAACCAACGTTGGAAAGCTTACTATTTTGCCATCTTCATACATAGGCGGTCCACGTCACATGCAGGAATATGCTCAAGATTCAATGGCATATGTTCGTCATTACGGGCGTCCAGACTTATTTATCACCTTCACGTGCAATCCAGCTTGGGACGAGATACAGCAGCTGTTACTTCATGGGCAATCACCCGTGGATAGGCATGACATCACAGCACGTGTTTTCAGACAAAAGCTTAAGTCGCTGATGGATTTCATTGTGAAACATAAAGTGTTTGGATCTGTGCGCTGCTGGATGTATTCAGTAGAATGGCAAAAGAGAAGATTGCCACATGCGCATATACTAATCTGGCTATACGATAAAATAACTTCAGACGAAATCGACGATGTGATATGCGCTGAGATTCCACGGGCCGACGTCGATAAGGATTTGCATGCAGTTGTTATCAAAAACATGATACATGGACCATGCGGTACACTAAATCCGAATTCACCATGCATGGTAGACGGGAAATGTTCTAAGCAATATCCCCGAGCATTTGCAGCCAACACAGTAACAGGAGACGATGGATATCCTCAGTATAGGAGACGATTAACTGAAGATGGCGGGAATTCGGCAACTATACACATGCGAAATGGTGATATTGATGTAGACAACCGTTGGGTGGTCCCATATTCGCCTCTGTTGTCAAAAACATACAAAGCGCACATAAACGTAGAATATTGGAATTCTGTCAAATCGATTAAATACATCTGTAAGTATGTGAATAAAGGCAGCGATATGGCAGTTTTTATTGTGCAAATAGAAAATAGTGACAGAAATGCAGTACGAGTTATCGATGAAATTGCACAATACCAGGCTGGAAGATACATAAGCAGCAATGAGGCTGCATGGCGAATTTTTTCATTTCCCATGCATGAACGCAATCCAGCTGTGGTTCACTTAGCAGTACATTTAGAGAATGGACAGCGTGTTTATTTCACAGATGCAAATGTGCAACAAAGAGCCCTTAATCCACCTGGTACAACTCTGACTGCTTTCTTCACCTTATGTCAGGAAGACGCTTTCGCCAGAACACTGATGTACACAGAAGTGCCCTCTTATTACACGTGGAATGTAACTAAAAAAGCATTCGTACGACGCAGACGAGGGGAGCCAGTCGACGGTCAACCTGGCATTTTCAGAGAAAATACAATTGGTAGACTTTATACCGTGCATCCTAATCAAGATGAATGTTTTTTCCTTCGCATGCTGTTGGTAAATGTGCCTGGTCCTAGATCTTTCCAGCAATTGAAAATTGTTGACGGCGTCACATATGCCACTTTCCGCAGTGCGTGTCAAGCTCTTAATTTATTAGAAAACGACCAACAGTGGGATATATGTATTAGTGACGCGTGCAACACTGCACATCCAAACCAAATTCGAGCACTATTCGCAATTATATTGACCGCTTGCTTCCCTTCATCTCCCACAGAGTTATGGGAAAGATATCGATCGCATATGGCTGAGGATATTTTGCATAGAGTACGCCTAGAAAATGCCAATATGACCATGGAATTCACAGAAGGCATTTACAACGAAACACTGATAAATATTGAAGACAAGTGCTTAGCTATTGCAAATAAAGTTCTTAGTCAATTGGGAATGCCAGCACCCAACCGAACTACGACTGCTTCATTTGATGTGGATTTGCGCCGTGAACAGAGTTACAACACCGGTGATCTCCAGTCATATGTCCAATCAAACATTCCCAAATTAACGTGTGAACAGAAGGGCATTTATGATCGCATAATGCAAATGATAAATGACGGAGTTGGGGGGCCTTCTTCTTGGATGCGCCAGGAGGAACTGGGAAAACATTCCGTATCAGATTGATTCTGGCAACGGTTCGATCAAAAAATGACATAGCCTTAGCTCTCGCTTCGTCTGGAATAGCTGCGACATTATTACCAGGTGGAAGGACTGCTCATTCAGTTCTGAAGTTGCCATTAAGCATGCGAATCATCGAGACTCCCACGTGCAATATTTCCAAAGCATCCGGTATGGGAAAAGTATTACAAAATTGTAAACTCATTATTTGGGATGAATGCACGATGGCACATAAAAAATCGCTTGAAGCTCTTGATCGATCGTTGCGAGATTTGCGTGGAAACGTTGAACCATTCGGGAATGCATTGATATTGCTCGCAGGAGATTTTAGGCAAACATTGCCTGTAATTTCTCGATCGACACCAGCGGACGAAATAAATGCTTGCCTGAAATATTCAACATTGTGGCGACACGTACGTACATTGCAGTTGACTACGAATATGCGTGTCCAGCTGCAGAACGATCAATCAGCCGAGGTATTCTCACGACAGTTACTGGACATTGGGAACGGACAACTGCCAGTCGATGAGACGTCAAGACGAATATCATTTCCTGATAATTTTTGTAATTTAGTAACATCGAAAGAACTGATCGAAAAAGTATTTCCTAATATTCAAATTAATTATAAGAATCACGATTGGCTCAGTGAACGAGCTATCCTTGCCGCGAAGAATAAAGATGTCTATCAAATTAATAATGTTATTCAATCCAGCATTCAAAGTGAGGAAATTACATACAAGTCGATAGATACAGTTGTGGAAGCAGATGAAGTAGTTAAATATCCAACGAAATTTTTGAACTCACTTGATCTGCCAGGGATGCCACCACACATATTAAAATTGAAAATAGGTGTGCCATGTTGCGGAATATTAATCAGCCAAAAACTCTGCAACGGCACGCGACTCGCAGTTAAAAAACTGATGAAAAATGTAGTGGAAGCAACGATTTTAACGGGGCCTTTCGAAGGTGAAGATGTCCTCATCCCTCGAATTCCCATGATCCCGACCGATACACCATTTCAATTTAAAAGATTGCAATTCCCAATTCGATTGGCGTTCGCAATCACAATCAATAAAGCTCAAGGTCAATCTTTAGAATTGTGTGGTTTAGATTTAGATGCGGATTGCTTCTCACATGGACAACTGTATGTTGCGTGTTCCCGTGTCAGCAAACCAGATAGCCTTTATATCTACGCAGAGAATGGAAAAACAAAAAATATTGTATACCCACAAGTATTGCAAAATTAAACTTCTATGAAACGTATGCTTTGTTTTGTTCCTCATTTCTCATCCATGCAACCACAATGTACCACAGCTACGCGTGGCCGGGTATAGCTAGTTAATATATATAATTAACCACTTTCGCTTCTTTAAACTTTCGCTGGCATGGTGCTCGACATCATCAACAGGAAGGGAAAGAATAATTATCTTGAGATATTAAGACCCACCGTTTAATTTCGGTTAACAAAAAAAAATTAGGCATACGCGAATTAGGGAAAACTTGATACGGGCAAACATGTTTAGGGCAAACGTGATTTGGAAAAACGAGATTTAGGGGAAACGAGATTAGGGCAAACGAAATTAGAGGAAATCGGAATTCGGGTAAGAGCGATTTCGGGGAAACGCGATTGGGGGTAAACGTGTTTAGGGCAAACATGAATTATGGGAAACGAGATTTAGGGGAAATGAGATTAGGGCAAACGAAATTAGAGAAAATGGGAGTTCGGGTAAAAGTGATTTCGGGTTAACGCGATTGGCGTAAACGTGATTAGGGCAAACGAGAATTAGGGGAAACGGATTAGGGGAAGTGATGCTACGCGAGATAAACACGACCCCCTACCCCATTGGGAATATTCGCATAGAACGCATTTCAAAATCACTTGAATGCAAAAGGAAAAATGGAGTGGACTGTCCCTGACACCCTGCCCCCTCTACACATATTGACACAACTATTTGTTGTTGTATTTGTGTAGGATCATTCTCCCTCACTCTTCCCACCTCCACGCATTAACCAGTCGTAGAACAGAGCAGAAAAAATCAGGAGCACAGGGGAGGTTCTTTTCCCAGTACTATTTTGCTTTCTTTTTCTTTCCCTTACCATAAAGGTAAAAATGCTAATTAAAAACTGCTGAAACCCTATAAAAATAACCAGCATTTTGTTTGCTTTTTAAACAATTTGAAAGTTTTTGTTTTTTTCTGTTAAATTAAATGAACTTATATTTTGGGTGCTAAAACTGGAGGGGCAAAACATACAGTCCACCCCTCCACTTAGATTTCGGGGGGGGCAGTCACCCCTCCTGCCCCCTCTGTTGGCACGGCCCTGCTTTCTGAAACAGCAAATCAATAGTTCTCAAGGGCTACACAAAGTCTTGCATAGCAGTTACTGCCAATCAAAGAATAAATCAGGAGCTGCACATCCTTAAATTATAAATTTTGGACGATTCCTTTTTACGACGATTGAGACCACTTACCTCGGTTTTTTTGTCTACTCTGTTTAGATGCTTAATCCATGAATTTAACCGTTGGTCTTATGTTTGGCCGGTTCTTCTTTTTTGTAAGACTTGTAATGTGTTTGAACACATTAGTTTTTATGTGTGACCTGCATTTCAACTTTCATACAGTGGGAACTTATATGTTAAGTTAAATCGTGATTTTCCTAATTTTTTCACTTTGGAATAACAAAGTAATCCTGCTACCGATCAAACAGTACAAAACAGCACTATTATTCAAAGTCTATAAATCGTATATCTACTACATCTATATCTTCGGATAACAAACATTACCACATCTAAGCAGCATTTCACCATAAAATGTAGTATAAAATGTAAACGATCTTATCTTATATTCAAATCTTTGCTGACATCCAATAGCACAACATGTCCGCCCCATGATACAAATTTATTTCATAATTTCCTTCAACCACAGAAATTAAAATCGCTCACTTAACTTCAAGTAATCGATAATGATTTTCAGTACAGTTTCGCACTACGCACAGTGAAAGCCAGGTGGCTGACACACATCACGTGACTACTCTCTGGAGATGTTCCTGCCACCTTCGGAGCTCCTAGCTCTGTCTACCTATATTCATGGTCTAAGGCAGGGGTGCACAACCTTTTTATAAGTGGAGGCCAAGTTTATTATTACATAATAAGTGGCGGGCCGCAAGTTACCTTTTCACATAGGCACTTGCCAAACCCTACCGCTAAAGCTAATTTTACTATTATCCGAATAACCTATTTTACCAGCAGACAAAAAATGTGTTTCAATACCATTTTTGTGTTCTCTAAATGGTTTAAATCCATTTTTGAAGTTTTTTGGCAAATTGCGTTATTAAGTTATCAAATTACTGATTTACAATCAACTTACTCCTAACTGGAAAAGGTTTAGGGGTATATAAAATAAAATAATACTATCACAAGGTTGTAAAATTTTTATTTTTACAAAAAACAGAATTCTTAACATCAAAGTATATAAAAAATTAAAATCAATATATCGTCAAACTGACCATCAAATCAAGTAGTAGCCTAATGCTCCTAATGAGATGCTTGGCATTGTTAATTTTTCAATAGTCTGTCAATATCAGGTTCAATGTTAGAGATGGTAATGCGCAAGTTTCCCTCCAATAGTGTATCACTTAAACGGGAACGACACTTTGACTTTATTTGTTTCATCAAAGAAAACGATTACTCGCATAAGTAGGTACTTCCAAACAACGTTGCCGTTTTTAAAGCATGATCTTTGAGCAATTTCATTTCTTTCGGTAAGTAATTTTTGTAAAATTCTAGGAGAGAAACTTCAGAGTATTTTGTTTTTAACTCATTGTTACACTGAAGATCAATTAATTCCATCTGGAAATCTAGTGGGGTGGCGCAGTGGTCTAAGGCGTTGGCCTCTGATCATTCGTCCGAAAGGGGTCCGGGTTCGAATCCCGGTCAGGCATGGATGTTGTGTTTGTCTTACGGCACTGGCTCTCTCCCTTCCCTGGAACCGGTGACCCTAAATTAGGGACGGGCGACTGCTTATAGCCCATTGAGTTGCTCACGGTGGTCGTTAAACCTCCAATCAAAAAAAAAAAAAATCTAGTGGCACTGACGCAACGTCAGTAGTGAATGGTAGAGAAAACATATCAAACAAAACCTCAAATTTTCTTATATCTTCAAATCGTCTCTTAAACTCATTGTGAAGGTCCACTACAAGAGATGCATATTTAGCCACATTTACATGGAATTCAGAACTTTCAACAAAACTTTTCATTGTTGGAAAATTTGCTAGTAGTCCATTGCTTAGTTGTGACTGCCATAAACTGAGTTTAACCTCAAATGATTTTAATATGTAACACATGTTGTTGATCATGTTGTTTTTACCTTGAAGCTTAATGTTTAATTCATTGAGATGTTGGGTCATATCAACTAAAAAACATAAATCACTCACCCATTCGCTGTTCTCAAAATGTGCTGCTAGTTGAGACTCATTACGACTGTGTAAAAACATTATGATTTCTTGATGCAAGTCATACACTCGTTTCAGCATTTTCCCAGCACTAAGCCAACGAACTTGTGTAAAATAAATAACATCATCATATTGGGATTCCATGTCTGATAAGAATTCTCTGAACTGGCGGTGATTAAGAGCTCCGGCACGAAGGAAATTGATCACTTTAATCACAACCTTCATCACATGCTCCATACGTATGCTTTTAGCACACAGATTCTCTTGGTGTAAAATACAGTGAATAGTAACTAGATCACTGCACTCTTTAGCAAAATAGCTGACAGCCCCTTGTTTACTTCCAACCATGGCAGGTGCACCATCAGTTGATATGCCATGTAGTTTTTCCATATTTAAATTAAACTTCTCTAAAATATTTTTCACTTCACGATAAATATCACATCCTTTAGTTGTGTCTTTCATAGGAACCAATGCCAGTAATTCTTCTGAAATATGAAAATTCTCGTCAACACCACGCACAAAAATACAAAGCTGGGCAGTATCAGTCACATCTGTGCTTTCATCGATTGCCAGTGAGAAGTACTTGAAATCCAATATTTTTTCTTGTAGTGTTTGCTCAATGTCCACTGCCATTTCTTCTGCCCTCCTGGAAACTGTCATTCGATTAAGGCTAATTTTTGATATAATACTTTTTTCTCTGGGAATGCCACATTTGCCGCTTCTTCCAAGCATTCCTTAACTAGCTCGCCATCTTGAAACGGCTTCATTCTTTTTACTAAAATCTTTGACACAATAAAACTTGCTTTTACCGCAATTTGCGATTCATCGTTAACCTTACGAAAAAGATTTTGTTGAAATTTTAATTTTCTTTGCAGTTCTTTTACTTTCTCTTTTCGCATATTACCAGAAAATTCGTTGTATTTTGAAGCATGTTTTGTCTCATAATGCCTTCTTACATTGTACTCTTTCATAACATCAACTGTTTCTTTGCAAATTAAACACGTTGCTTTGTTGTTGTATTCAATAAAAAAATATCTCTCACTCCAGGTCTCTTGAAACACTCGACATTCGTCCGTCACTTTACGCTTTTTTACAGACATGATACTGATATTATAATAATAATGTAGAAACTCTGTAAACTGCACACAAGCTGTAACAACACACAAACAACTCACAAACGTGAACTCTGCCACGACAACAATGATACTCCCAGTGCACGACGTGGCGTCCAGTCAGAAATAACAAACCTATAAATAGCCTCGCGCTACACCACTTCAAGGTCACACAGCGCCCTCATCCTCCCCTGCCGCACAACGATGAGTCGGTGTGTCAGTCACGTGCTCACATCCACTTGTATTGCAAGAGTGACTCCACAGTCAGTCTGAACCTTGCAGCAGTCTGGTTATGCAAAACTTAAAATCTGTCCAATAATTGTTTACTTTTTAATTTATTTTTAACAAACATTTTTATAATTTTCTTATTTCAACTAGGGCCTACAATAATGGGAAAAAATCTCATCATTCACAATATATATATTCACGTTTTCAATAGTATAAAATATTTATCCGCGGGCCGCATAAACTGACTTTGAGGGCCGCAAGCGGCCCGCGGGCCGCGGGTTGTGCACCCCTGGTCTAAGGCTTAAGCAGACGCTTCAACAGAAAAACGAGACAACACTTCCTGTGACGTAGGGACTCCGAGGGTGGTGATTAGGTTGAAAAAACATCCCAGTATCCGTCGTCTGGGTCCAGAGTATTGTTTCCCGCGACGATGACCAAGCATTATCGGCGAACTCTTAATATGGCAAAGAAATTATTGGTCTTTAAAAGCCATGCATTTTTTCAAGAAAATTAAATAGGTGAGATCTAATACACTGCCGGACAATTGCTAAGGACGGATGACAATAGCAACGATAACAACCATAAAGTGGAAGGCAGGAAAATGTGGAAATTAGCATAAGTGCGGGATACAGTGAGACGTGTTGTGCGTATGCAAATTTTGGATTGCCGAACTTGTTCGTGACGTCATAGCGCTGATAAGAGATATAAAGGATTTGACGCGTATTGACCGTTGTTGTTCAAACGCAAAGTTGAAAGGGAAAGAATCAATTGACGAACTTGCAATTTTTAGTATGTCTTACCGACATCACCTAGATGATTTTACGCGTGGCCGTATTATTGGCAAGATTGAAGAAGGGCGAAAAATAACAGATGTTGCCAGGGAATTCGACGTCAGCCTCAGTGTTGTTTCAAGGCTTTGGAAATCATTTCAAACAAATGGAGAGTGTAGCAAACGTCACGCGGAAGGTCGTGTTCGCAGTACGACACCTGCAGAAGATCGGTACATTGTGCTACCAACAAAAAGACACCGGCGCAGCACAGCTAGTGAGGTAGCAAATCAGTTTATGGCTGCTACTGGCAAGCGGATCTCCCGAAAAACTGTCGCCAGACGTTTGCATGAAGGAGGACTATACGCCCGCCGTCCTGTTGTGTGCATCCCATTGTCCAGACGTCACCGTACCGCCCGCTTGCAATGGTGCCATCAACATCGCAATTGGACTGATAACGACTGGTCTGCTGTCCTCTTCTCAGATGAGAGTAGATATAGTCTATCGTCTGATTGTCGACGACAACTGATCTGGCGTGATAGTGGTACTGCATATTGTCCAGCAAACATACAGGAAAGGGACCGATATCCGACATGTAGTGTCATGGTATGGGCTGGCATCACGATCAATGGCCGTACGTCCCTCTATGTGCTTCAAACTGGGACTATGACTGGCCAACGATACATTAATGATGTTCTGCTACCTCATGTTCGCATGTTCCGTGGTGCTGTCGGTGATAGATTCATTTTCATGGACGACAACGCAACATGTTATCGAACAGTCGCTGTCCAGGAGTGTCTTGAGAGCGAGGATATTCAACGCCTCGTATGGCCAGCACGTTCTCCAGATCTGAATCCCATTGAAAATGTGTGGGATGCTTTGGGGAGGAGTCTTGCTGTTCGCCAATGCCCTCCAATAAACAAGGACACCCTCATCCGTGCACTGACAGAGGAATGGGATAAATTACCCCAACAGCTGCTTGATAATGTTGTGCAAAGCATGACACGACGTGTGGAATCTTGCATCGCCTTCCATGGTGGCCATATCCCGTATTGACATCTTACGCCGGAACGCCTGCGGACGGTAATTGCATTTTTTTTACGTTTACGTATTCTGCACAAAATGGCCTGTTTGTCCCTTGAACACGTTCCAAAGCCTTCTGGATTTCAGAGCACAATAAATTGTCTTTCTTGTAATGTCCTGGCATTCTGACATTATTTTATTTCACTTGGCATCCAACCACACTTACTTCTTTATGCGCTATATAGCCGTTTATGATCCGTCCTTAGCAATTGTCCAGCAGTGTATATAAAAGTTGAATGCTTGTTTCTCCGATGTACAAATCTACAGTTTACAATTTAGAACCATCAAATTTAGTCTACTATATCATTGTACTCTAACTTAGACCGTAGCAGGTTTCTTGAATGGGGTCAGAGCCCGCGGAGTCAGGGGGTCCCCCATACAAAATATTCGAAAAAATGTCTTTAGTTTTCAATTTAGAATCACCGAATTTGTATACCATCTCATGATATTCTAACTTAGATCGTAAGCGTTTTTTTGGATGGGGTCGGAGCCGGGGGGGGGGGGTGATCCCATACAAAATTTTCGTAGAATGTTCTATAATTTTCAATTTAGAACCACCAAATTTGGTATACCTTCTCATGGTAATCTGACTCAACCCGTAGACGGTTTTTCGATGGGGTCGGAGCGGGGGGGGGGGGGGGCATACAAAATTTTCGTAGAATGCTCTACAGTTTTCAATTTAGAACCACTAAATTTGGTATACTATGCCATGGTACTCTGACTTAGACCGTAGGAGGTTTTTTGAATGGGGTGTTACATGGATGACCAGTTAGTGGTACAGGCATATTCAATTTGCTGTGCTTGAATATTCGGTTAATTTTCCATGTGTTTTGAAGAATAGTTCTTCCTTCATTGATTTACCCGGGGGGTCAGGGGGCTCCCATACAAATTGTTCATAAACTTTTCTACAGATTTCAATTTAGAACCACCGAATTTGGTATACCATCTCATGATATTCTAACTTAGACCGTAGACGGTTTTAGGATGGGGTCAGAGCCCGGGGGATCAGGGGGCCCTCCATACAAAATTGCGTAAAAATTTCTACAGTTTTCAATTCAGAACCACCAAATTTGGTATACTATGTTATGGTACTCTGACTTAGACCGTAGACGGTTTTTGGATGGTGTGGGGGCCCAGTGTCAAGGAGCCCCATACAAAACATTCCGTAAAAAGTTCTATAGTTTTCAATTTAGAACTACCAAATTTGGTATTGTATCTGATTGTGCTCTGACTTAGCCATAGACGGTTTTTGGATGGTGTTGGTTCCCGGAGTCAAGGGGGGCCCACACAAAAAATTTCGTAAAAAGTTCTACAGTTTTCAATTTAGGACCACCAAATTTAGCATACTATCTCATGGTACACTGATTTAGTCCGTAGACGGTTTTTGGATGGGGTCAGAGCCGGAGGGGCATACAAAATTTTCGTGGAATGCTCTACAGTTTTCAATTTAGAACCACCAAATTTGGTATACCTTCTGATGGTACTCTAACTTAGACCGTAGGCGGTTTTTTGGATGAAAAAATTTCTTTTACGAAAATTTCTACGGTTTTCAATTTAGAACCACTAAAGTTGGTATACTATGTCATGGTACTCTGACTTAGACCGTAGACAGTTTTTGGATGGTGTGGGGGCCCAGGGTCAAGGGGCCCCATACAAAATGTTCGTAAAAATTTTGCCCCCAAATTTGATGTACTGTCTCATGGTACTGTAACTGCAATCCTCCCCTTCCCAACAGGTTTCGTTGCACGTGCCCTCAGATAATTTGTATATTTTTAATTTGCAAACGCTGAAAATCAGCTCCCCGACTGGACCAGAAATTCCTTATATTTAATATTTTAGGTATTACCCCCCCCCCCCTCCGCCCGAGAAGGTTTATGCGTTTACATATGCCCGCAGAAAATTATTAGGTTGTAGCTTGTAAACGCTGAAAATCGCCGGATCGGACTAGAAAACTTTTTCTTTTATACTTTCGGTATCACGCCCCCTCCCTCCCCGATAGGTTTCTTGCGTTTGCACATGCCCGCCGATAATTTGTTGAGCTGTAGTGTATAAACCCTGAAATTTATTTGTTGAGTTGCAGATTATGAACATTTTCTAAGAGGAATTGCATTAAATGTGGAAATTAAGAAAATGGCGTTCCGGTAGCGCAGTGGTTTAAGCGATGGCTTCCGTTCTAATCATTCGTCCGTGATGGGTCCGAACGTTTACAGAGCAAATCAAGTTAATAATATTGGGCGTTTACTTAGGCACGAAATATTAATTTCTAGGCCCAGGCCCTTTTTAATAGTTTTTATTCCACCAATGTCATATTCACAACGTTTACACATCAAATAAAGTTAATAATATTGCGCTTTTACTTAGGAACAAAATATTGATTCATAGGCTCTAGGCCTAGGCCTTTTTGACGGTTTGTAATTCGTCGACTCCATATTCATAACGTTTACTTATCAATTCAAGTTAATAGCATTACGCTTTTACTTAGGCACGAAATAATAATTCATAAGCCCTTGGCCTAGGCCTTTTCGACGATTTTTAATCCGTCGACTTCATATTCATAACGATTACGTAACACATCAAATTATTAATATGCCAATATTACTCAGGCATAAAATAATATTACGACTAACATTTAGGCCCTTCTGAAAATTTTCATTCCGTCATTCTCATATTCATAAAATTTACATAACAAGTATTGTCCATAATATTGCGCTCCTACTTAAATTGAAAACTGTAGAAATTTTTACGAAAATTTTGTGTGGAGTCCCCTTGACCCCGGCCCCCAACATCATCCAAAAAACCGCATGCGGTCTAAGTTAGAGTACCATCAGTAGGTATACCAAATTTGGTGGTTCTAAATTGAAAACTGCAGAGCATTCTACGAAAATTTTGTATGGGGTCCACCTCCCCCTCCCTGCTCCGACCCCATCCAAAAACCGTCTACGGGTTGAGTCAGACTACCATGAGACGGTGTACCAAACTTGGTGGTTCTAAATTGAAAACTGTAGAAATGTTAAAGAAAATTTTGTACGGGGGCCCTCTGAGCTCCCGGGCTCCGACCCCATCCGAAAAACCGCTTACGATCTAAGTTAGAATATCATGAGATGGTATACCAAATTCGGCGGTTCTAAATTGAAAACTGTAGACATTTTTATGAAAATTTTGTATAGGGGCCCCCTGAGCCCCCGGGCTTCGACCCCATCCAAAAAATCTGCTACGGTCTAAGTTAGAGTACCATGATATAGTAGACTAAATTTGATGGTTCTAAATTGTAAACTGTAGATTTGTACAGCGGAGAAACACGCATTCAACTTTTATATATTAGATCTCACCTATTTGATTTTCTTGAAAAAATGCATGGCTTATAAAGACTAATTATTTCTTCGCCATATTAAGAGTTCGCCGATAATGCATGGTCATCGTCGCGGGAAACAATACTCTGGACCAAAACGACGGATACTGGGATGTTTTTTCAACTTAATCGCCACCCTCGGAGTCCCTACGTCACAGGAAGTGTCGTCTCTTTTTTCCGCGTCTGCTTAAGCAAACTTTGCCGTGAAAGAAACTTAACGATAGCAGACGGTTAGGCTTAACGTGGAGGTTCGCGTTCGCTGCTGAAGCGATTGAGGTTGCAACGGGGTGTTTAAAACAGGTAAATCCGTTGTCTATCTGATTTTTTTTTGTATGAACCTTCTTTCCTCTGAACTGAAGATTGTATTCATACCACTTTTATGGAGATCCGTCGAAAAACAGAAGAGAAATGCATTAGAGAAGCTTCAGTCTTTAGAGTCGAGTGATACCTTTTAAGTGCAGGATAGTTAGCTAGTAACCTTTTGCACTTACATTATCTCTAAACATTAAGTTAAGGTACTAAGTTTTTCCTAGAACCTTGTCACATTTACCGTGACTTGCAGTTTCAATCTAGGCTTCTCACTTCTTTTTCTAATTTTTCCCTTAAAATAATAGAGTTGGTTTAGTATTTTAAGTGCAAGATAGTTAACTACACTGTTGGCCGCCCAAAATGCAACACCAAGGAGGACACGAGATAACAAAGCCAGATTTACTGGACACATAACAACAGATACAAAGATGAAACGATTGAGCTTACAGGCCCGTGCGACTTGCGGAACACACAGACATCAATAGTTCGTGTAGCCCCGATGGCTGGCAATAACGGCCGCTACACGCCGCGGCATCGAACGAAAGAGGCTTTGGATGTGGGCTTGGGGTATGTCGGTCCAGGCTGCTTCCACACGTTGCCACAGTTCATCAGGCGTAGCCGAGAGTGGTGCTTGCCGGGCCACTCGGTTGCCGATCAGCGAAGTGTTCGATGGGCGACATATCGGGAGAACAGGCGAGCCACGGCAGCAGTGACACCTGGTGAGCCGTGAAAAATTGTTGAACGATGCGTGCCACGTGCGGGCGCGCATTGTCCTGTTGAAACGTGGACGCTGGTAGGTCCTGCAGGTAAGGGAGGACTACAGGCTCCAAAACGTCGGAGATGTAGCAGTGGCTGTTGAGTGTACCGGCGATGCGTATCAGAGGGTTGCAGGTGTCATATCCAATTGTGCCCCAAACCATAACGCCAGGCGACGGAGCGGTATGGCGATGCATAATGCAGGCGTCATACAGTCTCTAGCCGCTGTGCCGCCACACGCGGATCCGACCATCGTGGTGTTTCAGGCAGAAGCGGGATTCGTCGGAGAAGACAATGTCGTGCCATTCCGTAGTCCAGGTGCAGCGTTCAACGGCTCACTGCCGCCGCACTCGCCGGTGGTGTAACGTCATTGGAAATCGGAGCAACGGGCGCCATGCAACAAGTCCCCACTCCTGCAGACGACGTCGAATGGTACGTGCTGACACAGCTTGTTGCGCAACACATCCTAATTCCTGCGCTAACGTTCGTGATGTGGCGGTGCGAGCAGTCAATGCCCGCAACACAACATGCCAGTCCTCTCGTTCGGTGGCGTTCTGCGGCTGCGGCAATCACTCACGTCGGTCCGTCCGTCGCTTCTAGACCCACCGAATCCATACTCGTCTCACTGTGGCGGAATGTCGTCCCACACGGGCGCCGATGTCTCGGTACGATAAACCGCTGTCGCGATAAGCCACTATTCGTCCACTGTCGAAGTCCGAAACGTGCTGGAATGACTGCCGTATTCTGCAACGAGGCATCAGGAAGGTTCGCACGCACAGGTCTGGCAGCACAACACACTTCCACTACTTATACCCCACCTTCCGGGCGCACATGATTTGCATATGCCCTGCAATGCTAATCGTTTGCATGTCCTCTCGCGGGCAACGCATGCTGCGAATTTCAAACCAATCGGATGCTTTCTTCTTGGTGTTGCATTTTGGGTGGCCAGCAGTGTAGTAACCTTGTTCACTTATTTGATATTTAAATATTAAATTGAGGGACTTAGTTTTTACTAGATCCTTGTGCTATTCACCAGACTGTGTATGGCTCTGAAGTGAAGGTTTCCGGTTAAACCTACGGATGGTTTGCCAACTCATGTTTCTTTTACGAGACTTTTCATCCTCGAGATTTGTAATTGTCTAAACTCTAAATTATATGAAGAGGGAATTTCTTTCTATCATATTTAATTTTACTTATGCTTTCTCCCGTTTAGTAGCTATTACAAACTCATAATTCTGCGGGAAAAACTTCCAAAATTAAAAGTGTTGTTCTCGGCAACTTCTTCTTAAGAATAAACAAATGGCCACATTAAAATGTTTTTGTATATTACTTAGCGTGTGAAATATGAATTTCATGCAACTAGATCACGCAGTTTGCAAGCAACTGAAGTCGAAATATGTTTTACACGTAGGACAAGCGAAGTTTCCTTTCAGTTATTTCATATCCCCCAACATTACGATAATGATGTTTTCTTTAATGTTTAATTTATACCCCATTGAAAAAAAATTAATACGCAGTATTAAAACAACGTAAAATTTATTCTTTCGCGCAGGTAAGAGAGCTTAATTAACGTTGCTTACATAGGACACACGCCGTTTTATCAGTACAAGCTCTGTGATCAAAATGTCGCATAGCTGCTGCCACTCATTTGCACAAGAACTTCCAGTCTATGTTAAGGTGACCAGATATTGGAACATTGATTTGAGGACAAAAGGGCGTGGCGTCCCTAAATCAGCAGTTCATTTGGGGACATATACGTACTCAAAATAAATATGCAAATCTTTTTGTCACAAAACTGCATTGCTTCAATAAATGTGATATTACATAAGAAAATTTGTGTCTTAAAAGGATATATCTTGTAAAATGTTGGTAATTTGCATTGACAAAGTAGAACTTTGATGGCGAGAGCATATTAGCAAAAGTGAAAGGCTTTACCTTGTATATGTGTCGAATTAAAATCAAGCTGCACACCAAACTAATTGCATGGCGAATTTTTCATTTTGCCAAAGTTTTTGGAGAAACTTAGATCAAGTACAGTCGAAATTTGACCGCGCCAGTAGTTCAGTGTCCTAGAGCCGGCTACTGACCAGTCGTACAAGTGGGTACGGGTTCGAGTCCCGACTGAGACATGGAAAGTGTGTTTGTCTTACAACACTTTCTCTCTCCCTTCCCTAGAACGAATGTCTCCAAATTAGAGACAGGTGACTGCTTATATTACAGGTGAGTTGCTCGCGGTGGTCGTTAAACTCGGAAAGAAGAAAAAAAAGTCAAAATTTGTTTTCACAAGAAGCATGTCGGAAAATTAGTACAACGAAAACTATTTTTAAGAACATTTTTCATTAGAAATCTAACGAGCTAATGAGGAAGTGTAAATTCCAGGACATTTGAGAACAAACATCAAAATTTGAGGACAATTTGCGTCCCCAAAGGCATCAGACGTTTTTGGGGACAGTAAACTAAATTCGAGGACTGTCCTCAAGAATTGGGGACTTCTGGTCAGCTTAGTCTATGTATTTTAAAGGTCTTTGGAAACATATGTAAGGGAGCGCCCTCTGTCGATCATTCTTTCAGCCAAGAATCTCAGGGTGCCAACCACATCTCTAGTACCCTTTCCTCTTCTAAATCCAAATTGGTACTCTCCCAATGCCTCTTCTACCTTAAAATGCAATCTCATTTTAATAATCTTCAACAGAACCTTCGATGCATGTGAAATTAAACTTATGGTTCTAAACTGTTCACACTCTATTGCCTTAGGATTATTTAGTATAAAAATAATTATGGAGGTTGTATGGTTCCTTTTTCATCAACAATTTACAAAGACGAATATTTGATTAATTAAAGCTTCTCTAGATGCTTTAAGTAGTTCAATGGGTATCTCATCTACTCCTGGAGCTTTATTGTTTGGAATTGATCTAAGCGCTTCTTCAAATTCTTCTTTTGTGATTTCGGGACCCTCTCCATTCCATCATTGGCTAAGTATGAACTTGACCGATGTGGTTCTTAATAATAGAGATTTCCTATCTGAGGTTGAGAGACCCGAACCCTCAGTGCTCTGCGCCTTTTTTCAGGTGAAAAAGAAGAAGATAAGATATTTGGGAACAGATTTCCGTGATAGGACAACATGATAGAAAGTACAGAAAGATTAGAGCAAGAGGGTCCTTGTTCCTTCTCCTCATTATATAGGTTTAACCACAGAGTAGAGAGTGGGTCTGATCATGGGTCTCACACATATTCTTTCCCCATCTCGTTTTTTCTCCTTTGGGTCAGGCAGGTGCTTTCCCTGTTTGTTTTGGTTGGTACGGAATTGCACTCCTCTCTTACTCTGTGCCGTGTTTTTGATAGCCTTGTGAACAAGGTCTGACCGGCCGTGGTTTTCCATTTCCTCTATCTCTTCACAACAATACATCCACCATTTTTCTCTCGCTTTTTTACATTCTCTATCCACTTCATTTTTTAGTTTCTTACACACGAGTACTCCTTGCTCTATGTTAATATTTTTCCATTAACGTTTTTCTTCCATTTTGACGATCACCTCTGTTGTCAGCCATTTCTTTCTAAATTCTGTCTTCCGATTGTTTCCTTTGCAGCAGCATCTATTACTATATTTTTCATCATCTTCCAATGTTGTTTAGGTTCTTGAATGTCCATTTGAACTGCTTTAATACCATTTAAAATCCTGGTCTGATAATTAAGTCTCGGAGGCCTTTTATGTCTTAACGCCTCAAGATAAAAATTTCATTCTTCTCTTTGGTTTTTCTATCTTCTTCTATTTTAAATGATAAGTCAGCATAAGCAGGTTATGATCGGAATCAACATCTGCTCCAGGGTAGGCTATCGACTTTTTCATGTGATTCCTACAACGCCTCTTAACCAAAATGTAATGAATTTGGTACCTGTTCCTATCCCCCGGGCTTTTCCATGTGCATCTTCTCCGTCTATGAACTTGATTCCACGTATTCGTAATTAATAATTTTTCTTGTTTACAGAAGTTGATCAACCATTGATATCTCTCATTTATCAGTCCCAATCCTTATCTTCTTAGGATATCTCCTTCCGGACCTTTCCCCACCACAGCGTTCCAGTCTCCCATTATGATTACATTGCCAATTGATTTTGTCAAACTCAGGTGTTCTTCCAAACATTCATACATATTTTTTACTTCCTGGTCATCATGTCCTGTAGTCGACGTGTAGACTTGGACTATCACTGTATCAACAGTTCTTGTAAAAAGCCTGATTATAATCGCGCTGTGGCCTGTGGCTCAATACCCTAACTTCCTTTAAGGCAGTCACAGACTGCTTATCCAACACTAGAGCCACTGCAGTAATAGAAAATGCCGTCGCTTGCACGATCATGAAGTTTAAAAAACTGTATTAAGTAAAAAGGAAGGGTTAAAAATACACATTAGATCTTTCAATTTTACAATGAGATTATCGTCAGATGTTAAAAATGACATATTAAAATTCTGGTGAAAGGTATAAATACAGAACAAAGACATAAAACAGGATGCCAGATACATTAAGTAAAATACGATGCTAGAACATGATGCCAGAGACGTTAAGTAAAATACGATGCTAAAACATGATGCCAGATGCATTAAGTACTTTAATAGATTGTATGGTAATGACCAACGAGATATAAGTACGTAGAGTGCTTACGTCGGCGACCGGGTGAAGCCACCGGAAACGAGTGGCAGCCATGTTTGATGAGGTACAGAACGAACTTCGTTCAGTGTTACGAAAGGGACTTTTCCCGATATATGGTTTGATGTTAAACGCGGATACAACACAAAAATTTTGTTATAAACACTAGGAGGAAGGGGCTGAAACTTTAACATATCAAATTTTTATCATTAGTAGGCGGCATTGGTGTTTTAAAAACAAAATGATATTTTCATGGATGCAGCTTGCCTCCGTTGAATAAAATCCCAAGACATAATTTTTTGACATTTCACAGAGTTTTTTTGGGACAAATTTTCAGTGAAATATAAGTCACCGATAATACAGTAAATGGGGAAAAAATAAAACTACAGTAGTGGTCAATTTGCAATTTCTGTAAAAATCTTAGATATCGGACGGTCACTCACATCAGAATGCTGAATCATCCCACTGCTTACCACTCCAAATACATAGACGCCAAAAATATTCAGGGTTTTAACTGCAAAAAAAAGTTCGAAGAAAAACGAATAACAAACAATGATTCTTTATCTCAAAGACTACAGTCTTGTGACGATTATATATAGATTAAGATAATACAACGTAGTTGTCACAAATGCTTATTTTCTCAAGCCGACCATGGTTTTGCTGGGCCATTTGTCCTGATGAAGCTAGGTCAATACCCAGCGAAACCATGGTCGGCTTGAGAAAATAAACATTTGTGACAACTACGTTGTATTATCTTAATCTATAAACAAACAATGAGTTTACACAGCCATGAGGCACCAATATTAAAACACTTTTACTAACTGTCCCTCTCTTAATCAGATGAAAAATTACTACTGTAACTGGTTTTTATTTAATAAAAATTTAGTCTTTGACACTGGGCATGTTTCTAATCCGTTTGTTTGCCTTAACATTGGACAACACAGTTCTGCAGGCTTTATTTGTGAGCAGGCAAGGCGATTTTTGTAACTTGCCCTTAATGAACATAATAAAGATATCTACGAGCACTAACACTAAATACTTCACACAATACAATTATATAATACTGTATATAAATATTACTTACCTTTTTCCTGCATTTTTGCTTCTGTTGGTTTAGTTTTTGATATATTTTAACAGCAAGAACAGGTTAACCCTTTTTTGATGAAAATTATTTTATATATATATTGTTGTTCTTAACTTAACTACGGGGTGTGCCATATAAAAGAGGCCAGAGTATAATGAACAACAACAGTCAGGCGATGTTACTATACACGGTAAAAAATAGTTGAAATGACAGAAAACAAGATTAATTTACCTGTGTTTACAACAATTGCTGAAAGTGCTGTCCTCCGGCATCAAGACACAGCTGCATACGACGGAACATGTTCGTAACTTGCAACAACTCATCGGCAGTAATCTGGGCTATGGTATCCGTAATGTTTACTTTTAATTCATCAAGAGTGTGTGGATTAGTTGCATACACTTTCTCTTTCGATGCTCCCCACAGATAAGAGTCACAGGTAAAGAAATCGGGTGATCTGGGTGACCATAGTCCCTTCGATACAGTTCTGTCCTCCCCAAAACCCTTCATGCACAGCACGTACTGTATACTGTTCTGCGCAGTATGCACCATAATGCTGAAAGAAAGCATATGTTCACTCTTTTTCTGTAAGTGCGGCAACAAATGGGTTGAACAGTTGCTGAACATAGCGCTCCAAGTTGATGGTGTGAGTGAAAAAGAATGGGACGACTATCCTCTTCGCAGAAACAGCACACCAAACGCCTATCTTTTGGTCATACAGAGGAGTCTTCATTGTCCGTATGGAATTCGTGTTGGCCCAAATCCTGCTGTTTTGGGCATTGACAAACCCAGACAGATGAAACCATGATTAATCTGTCATGTAATAAAGTGTTGGGTCCATTTCACCACTGACAATAGTTTCAATGTGTAAACTGTTCAGTTAATAAGAAAAAATAATTAATCTCAAGTTCAGTTTAAATAAACTTTTTGACCTTGTATCTGCAAAAATGATGCCCCTCAAGGTGAATGGCATACTTGATAAATTAGGGAATGTCCTTTAAACAAAATGAGTTTGGTTAATTTTTGACGCAGCATAGAACCCTGCTGTTTATATGTAACAGTCCTGCACACATGATGCATTCTTATATTAAAATAAATTGCAAGTAGCATTTTAATGATTTTAGACCAGTGTGATTCTTTTCCAAATTCTGAACTAAGAAATAAATGATCATATTCTTTAAAATTATCTGAGTGTTGCACAACACGAAGAATTTCACACTGAAAGTGAAGTAACTCATTACTTCTTTTTTTTAGATAGTTTCTCATGATTGTTGCGGAATACCTTTTCTGCTATCGTTAACAATTTAACAACATTGTGATTTGCGTAAATAAGACCACCACTGTCTTTGATAAATACCAGTTCCTTGGAACTTGTGGTCTGACTTTATATGCTGATAATATCTCTACATTCTGAGCATTGAATTTTAGTTGATGCTGCACGTACCACATTGCCAGAAATATACTTCACAATGCTCTTTGAGAATTCACTCATATGCTTATACTCCCATATATAATGGTGGTCAAATGACATGTTTTCTTGAACAATTTTTTTCTGCCTTAAACTTTCACTGCTGATGTTTAAAAGATCAGTGGTTCCACATGGCGAACAATCACCCCTTGCCTCGGCATCTAATTTTGCCACTAATGTTTTTCGATATGCAGATCTGAACTGCAAAGCAGAAGGATTATTGTTATTGCCACTTCGGCTCCTAATCGTACTGAAAAACAATTCGAGGTGATCTTGACTCAGTTTTTTTGGTAAGGAGGAAAGACCTAGGATTCTCAGGACACCATACATATCTTTTTGCAACATGGCACACACTTAATAAGTCAATAATAAAATCAAGAATAGTAGTCTTTCTTCGTCCATCAATGAGGTGGTTACCCATTGGATCCTTCAAAGATTTTAGATATTCTACTCCTTGATCCTTTAAGGATGTGCAAGAGTCTTCATTGCATTTTTGGATTGCCTTTTTTGTACCACTTGCAAATAGATGGCAGGAGTTTAACATATCAAAAATGTTGTTTATTAACCTTATAAAATGTTCAGTGGCTTCAGATTCTTCAAAATCATGAATACCATTAATTCTACAAAACTGAAGAACACTTGCCACAGAATTGCTAAGTGTCTGAGCTGCAAGCCCAACTTTCATTTTCTGATTGAACCATTCAACATGCTTTCTACGCAATTTATTAGAAGCATGAAGACCCTCTTCCGCCTGTAGCTTTTCCAACAGTTGTACATATTCCCATTTTGCAGCACCTTCTTCACTTATTATAATTTTCTTTTCAGCCAGTAAGTTACGCATTAATTTTAGCATGTGGCATGCATCAAGTTATACACATACCTCTCCACTGTCACCAGGATGTTGAAAATAATGGATGAGGTCATTTGGCTGAAATTTCGCACCTAGGCATTGTAGCATTGCAATGTTTCAAGCAGAACCACCGCATGTTAATGCTACACATGTAACTCCACACTCTTGAAGTTTTATCAAATATTGCTGGACTAAGTTAGTATGGATACTTGCTGATAGTCCATCTATAAGGCAATATCCCACAGGAAGTTTCCAGCTGTCATTAATTGCAGTGGCCATAAATACAAGGGATTTTTTTGCCATACCAATGGTGTCATCATCAATGTTGCCATGTCCCAAGTCACAGTACCCAACTACTTCTTTTCCATCCCAGTCTATTTGTTTTCTTATGACCATTTCATCGACCATTAGGCAGCAAAACATGTGTTCTTTTTTTCTAGAAGTGAGAGCTATTTGTGCAAATGCCTTTTCAGTAAATCCTGGTTGGCCACTAAGGTTTGAAGCCCATCGCCTAAGAGTGCTAGGATGGGGAAGTTTAAGATGGGAACTTAAGTAATTATATGCTTTTGAAGAGTAAAAATGTAAGGTCAAAGTAAATTTTTTTATATCTTCTGAATACTCTTTCCTATTTCTGTTTTGGTTTTCCAACAAATCAAGCATTGT
Organism: Macrothele yani; assembly: GCA_039090855.1. NCBI lineage: Eukaryota > Metazoa > Arthropoda > Arachnida > Araneae > Macrothelidae > Macrothele > Macrothele yani. The sequence continues at coordinate 75,516,384 of CM076993.1, read as the reverse complement.
GTTATTGAAGAATCCTAAGATCACAGATTTTCCTTGTTCGCATAGTTGAGATTCTAGAGTTGCTGTAACTTGATCTTTTTCATTCAAGGAAACCTTTTGTCTGCGAGCCTTTTGTTGGGTAACTTTAAGCCGTTTTTTAATTTCTGCAAGTTCTGAATCTTTTCTCTTTGTATTCTGCTTAATTTTGATGGACTAGGTAAAGCATAATTAACTATGGTCAGCATGAACACAGATATCAGACACGTTTTGAGATTGTTCATTACAATACGGCCAAACTTCGTTCTCTACGTTAATGTCAGAAACACTAATCGGTGACAAGCTACGTTTCAACACCCTACGTGGTTTTTCATTTTTCTGAAGGTGCTCCGGAAACTTGAAAACTGTAGGATGAGCATCCCATTTCAGGAATCGTTTCCCATTTCGTTCTTCAAAGCAATCCGAATTGAAGTGATCACTGCACAGTCTGCTGTGTGGGGATGGCTCCCAGTTCTCCCTTCGAATTGAATAAATCCACCTTTTCCTTCTTTCTTCATCTTGAGGAAATCTGCATTGAAAGGATATATCTAGCTATATTGAAAAATATAGTTACTAAAAAACCACAGGCTCCAGGACTTGAAAAATACCATGCCTCAGATACTTGGGGCATACAACTTTTAGGTCTGGGCAGGTAAAAAAATAATTTGCCCTGCTGGTCAACTGCATTTGGAAAAGGAATTTAGAATGCTGAATTTGCTACCATAATAAAAAGGGCAGTTTTCGCCTGTGGTTTTCGATTTCACTGCAAACCAAAAACTTTGTATTACTGTTGCGGTTAGAGATATATATGTATATATCACTTCTGCAACTGCCCTGTGATCTAGGTGTAGACAGACATTAGGGCAATACAATGCTACAAAAAGATATTTAGTTCCAAAAGCTATTTACGGTTAGCGACAAGAGTACTGAGTTGCTAAAAATAGTTTTATGCACTTTTTTGAAAAACAAGACTTCTAATTTTTGGTATCAAAAGATAAATTTTTCTACACATGCTGCTTTTACTGCTTTTAATACCTGGGCACGTAAATTTTCTTTAGGCATGTAATATTTTAGATATTTTTCAAGCCCTGGGCTCAGTGACCAAAAAGTTCATAATATGGAGTTTAATTTTTTAAGGGACAAAAAGTTGTATTTTTTGGTTTCAATATTAAATATTTTTTACTTGCACTTTCATATTCAAAGGGAGACTGATTTATGTGAGGGATGTTTTTTAATAGCAACCTCTCATATAGTTGACGCAGAGGAATAACTGGCAATTTGTCGAATGGACCTACTGGACTGTTCCTCCATCATGAATGAATATCGATGGTCTTTTATCATTCGCTTAAAATGAATCGGCCACATCCTACAAATAAAAAAATATATCACACATAAATCAGCAAATCCAAGTAATTTTTACAAAAAATTGCTGGTCTCTTTCTTTTGTATTGTTAAATTTGCCTTAGAGTATTAATTGCATTTTTTTTCAATTGTCATTTGGTAATTTTTTGTGCCAGTTTTCATAAGTACTTTATGCTGTTTGAATTTTTGAGGTACCACTGTACTCCTGTTTCCTATTTTTAGTTTTAAAATCAATATTGCCCGTAGTTTTTTTGCTATGCAAAAGATCATACACATTGCAGTGTTAGAATTAGAAATAAATCTTCTACTTTTACTTTAGGCTTAGGAATTTTAGAAGTGACCACCTGATTATTTTGTCGTGACATTATGTTTACAGGAATATTAAAAACTGATGGTACAGCATCATTTCTTAGTATCCTGCGCTGCTGAAAAACTTCAAAATTTGCTGGAACAAAATGTTTTGAACAAAAGTAAGAGAGCTGTGTTGGCTTCCAAACAGAGCTTTTCTTTTTACCTTCTCTTTTTGTTGCAAGCGCTCATTCGTGTCTTAATTTCTCATTTCTAGGGAATCTGAAAGTATAGCATAAAATAGTTTCTGAAAAATAATACCGTAACTAATCAATTTTCTCGAAATACAGCATTAAGTATATTAAAAATCTAATGACGCTAAGTATTCATCCGCTATCACCACTAAACAATATGGCATAAAAAAAGCGTCGATTTCAAAATCTACGAAAAATAATAATAAAAATAAGCCAGCTGAACATATGGTAAACTACTTTTTTCACTAAAATAAAGAGTATTAGCCAGCAAAATAAAAACTTTATTTCGTCGTTCTGCTAAAGTGGTACTGAAAATTTATGTTGTTATACTTATCAACTAGACATTATCATTCCCAGCCACCTGCAAAAAAATTTACCTAGGAATTTTTCCCCATAGTGAGCAGAGAATTTTGTCAGGGTAGAAAAAAAAAGTGCTAGTAGCACATTGGAGCATAGAGAACATTTGGGATGCTTTTCACTTGTGTGAAGAAGCATATACCCTGAAAGATGACCTTTCTGAGCAAATTGTTTGGAGCATACATCACATTCCTGAAGTTTTTCACCTATGTGAAGAAGCATATGCGGTTAAATATCACTTTTATGAGCAAACTGTATTGAGCATTCATGGTGATGGAAAGATGTTTTACTTGTGTGAAGTGGAAAGATGTTTTACTTGTGTGAAGTCTTGCATTAAACCTTTAATAAAATAACCGTCAATATTTTGTTCGAACTATAGCAATCATCATCATCATCATCATTGTCAACCATTATCAATCCATTGCTGGACGAAGGTCTCCCCAAGTTTCCTCCACAACGGTCTGTCTTGTGCCAGTCTCCTCCATGTCACTCCCGCATACTTTCGAATTTCATCCACTCATCTTCCATGTGGTCTTCTTCTGGGTCTTTTCCTGACCCTTGGAATCCAATCTAAAATTTCGGCTGTCCATCGATGGTCTGTCCTTCTGGCAGGTTGTCCAGCCCATTGCCATTTCAGAGATTTAACTCTGATCATGATGTCTTCCACTCTTGTCATTTTTCGGATCCACGAGTTCCTCTTCTTATCTCTCCTGGTTACACCAAGCATGCACCTCTCCATATTGCTTTGAGTTGTCTGCAGCCTTTGTATGTCTCTTTTACCTAAGGTCCACGTCTCTGCACCATACGAAGCACTGGAAGGATGCATTGATCAAACACTTTTCTTTTAAGACATAATGGCATATTGCTCTTGAAAATTATGCTGTTTCTTCCAAAAGCTCTCCAGGCAAGTTTTGTACGCCGATTAATTTCTTCATCAATGTGACCCTTACTTGATATCTGCTGTCCAAGATAAACATAAGTGTCTGTTATCTCCAGCTTTTCTCCATCAATCGATAAATCTTCATTTCTTGTAAAAGCATTGAACATCACTTTTGTTTTCTGAAAGTTCATTTTTAATCCCACTTCTTTACTCTTGTCAGCAAGTTCCTGGATCCTACTCTGCAGCTCTGATGGGGTAGTTGCAAAAATGACTATGTCATCAGCAAAACGAAGGTGGGTTAGATAATCTCCATTAATCTTTATCCCTTTGTTTTCCCAGTTCAGTGATTGAAAGACATTTTCCAATGTGGCATTAAAGAGCTTCGGAGATATGGTGTCACCTTGTCTCACTCCTTTTCCAATTTGTATGTGTGTTGTATTTTCAAACAGCCGAAATTATAGCAATATTCATTACAAACTGTAATTAATATTAATTAACCAGACTTCAATGCTATTACTAATTAACAGGTGGTATATTCCACTCAGATAAATCTTACACACTACCATTGGGTTAACTTCATATTGGACAGACATCTTAAAATTTGTAAAAATGACTACACTCACCTGTGAAAGGATATCCTATTTTGTTTGCTCTTTTCATTATCACGAGCAGTGCAATTTATCGCAGAACACGCTTTCACCATATTGGATATATCATAACATACATAGACATCACAGAACCATGCCCTTTCTAAAACCGCTCAGCTCAATGTGGCTCGTTGATGCCACATCGCAAGAGTGTTACACAAATAGCGGGCAGCCAGTCTAGTCTCTTATATGATATCTGTGATTCTGTCAAGCAACTTTCAAGCTCTCCACTCTCACTTTGTTGCAGTAATACTACATATTAGTCACTAATCAGGAGGTAAATGCCCAGAACACAAGCTGGGTGAGCCTCTGCTTTGGGACAGCATACTCGACTGTTACTTGACAGGTGTCAGCAAGCAAAAAAAACAAACAAATGTATTACCAATTGCACTTAATACTTCTGCAATTTAAGTAACTATAAATTGACTGCTTTACCAGTATTTGCTATCTAATGATCATTAGCTTTGGGGTGGATGATTTTTGTCACATAAAAAGAAATTGCTGGTTCCTAAGATTTTGAAATATTTGTTGTCCTGGCAGACAAGTTGCATGTACACTCTATAGATTCTAGAATATACTGTATATGCAAATGCCATTTGCAAGACATCCTCAGTATATGTAAAAAAAAAAATACATTTACATAGGTAGAAATTGTACCCAAAAAGCCTCAAAGTTGGTAACCTACAGTTAACCCCTCAGCTTCCCAGAGTAAACATGATTCAGTTTTCACATTGAGTACGACTGTTTACAAAATATAAGGAATAAAAAGTCTTAAGATAACACAGATATTGAAATGGTTTATCTGCTGGTGTAATCACTAGCTACACGGATTAGATCTTTTATTTTTTGTGTTTGATTAACTGAGCATTTACAGCTCAACCTTATTTTAAAATGCTTACTTGTGAAATGTAGTTCCACAATCCTTGTTCCTTTTATTCTTACAATTAAAAGCTGCGCAGTAATATGACATTTTAAATGTCAATAATGTGCTAATAATTGTGATTATTCACAAAACTGTAGCATTAAATTTGTAATTAAACATAACACGATCGCCGAACAGCTGAAAGAACCGAGGTGACTCCTTGACACACGCAGAATTTGTACCTCATCAAAGATGGCGGGCTCTCCCCACGTTGGCTTCAGCTGCCTCAGAAGAGAACCAATCACAGAAGCACTCTATCTATTTCTATCTCGTTGGTAATGACCTTAATAGAGAACAAATGTGCAAAGGTTTTAATCATGTTGAATGGCTTGTGTATTGTCATTACTTTCGTTTTCATTCCGAATAAGTAACTTCCATGGATGGTGGATATATTTCGGTGTGACGCCTACAACATAAAGTACCATATTTAAAAATATGCAAAGATTCAGCAAATAATAAAACAAATTTGCTGGTGGTAGTTAGCATGATACGTGTTTCATCCCATTTAGGGTAATAAACTGAAGAGCAATTGAATTAGAGATACCTGTCTAGTAACGAGTAGCACCAGCACCTTTCGCCCTGATGACGGCGACGATTCATTTCGGCATGGTCTCGACAAGAAACCGGAAGCGTTGGGAAGCCATATGGATCCACGACCCCTGAACAAGATCCCACAGTTCACGAAGATTTGACGGAGGGGGGTCAGAGCTTCGAACATCTCTCCCTCGATGGCATCCCAGATGCGCTCGATGGGATTGAGTCAGGTGACCTAGCTGGCCAAGGAAGCGAGGTCACGTCGGTGGAGTGTTCATGCAACCATTTGGATACAATTCGGGTCCGATGACACGGTGCATTGTCTTGTTGCAGGATGATGTCCTCAGTGGGATCTTGAAGACGTACAAACGGGAACAAATGGTCTTCCAGGATATCTCGGTAACGTTGACCTGTGAGGGACGATGTCACACGTACCAGGGGTCCCATTTCAGTCCACGTAAACAGTCCCCAGGAGAGAATGTCACCCCCACCAGCTTGAAGAGTACCCTGCTGGCAAGAAGGATCCATCGCTTCATGTGGTTTGCGCCGTACTCGTATCCTGTAATCCGCATGTACCAACGTGAATCTCGACTCATCAGTCCAGGCAACATTTTCCCACATGTCTAGGGTCCAGTGGCGATGTTCCCGCGCCCACGTTAATCTTTGCACCCTGTAATGTGCGGTCAGCAGCGGTACCCTCGTGGGACGATGGCTTCTGTACCCCATAGCGAGCAGATGGTTCTGGATGGTGTGGCTGCTTACATGTTTTTGTGCACCAGCGTTAAATTGCCGAGTGATTTCTTGCACTGTGGCCCGTCTATCCGCTGTTACAATTCGAGCTAGCTGACGATGACCCCGCTCATTTACATGCTGTTGTCCGCGGCAGTTGGCCCTTGCAGGGATGGTTTTACCGGATTCGATGTACTCACGGTGCATCCGTGACACAGCATGTCTCGTGAAAATCCCAGTGCCTGCACGACTTCCGAGATGTAGTGACCCATTCGCCGGGCCCCGACAATTTGCCCACGATCAAATGCGCTTAGATCCTTCGTCTTACTCATACTGCGTCCGACTCTTACTGATTCCCGTCGCATCACTCCTTATATTGTCGGATCGCTGCATACGTCATGTCGTTTCCGTTTACAGGGCCGTCCACAGCGCCACATTTGCATAACGCCAGCTGTCTCTAATTCAATTGCTGTTCAGTGTATGTACCATCAGAAATCAGGTGTTCAAGTGCTGTAGAAGTGGATCCTGTTCGTATGTCATATTTATGCTCCAAGACGCGAACTTTTAAGGAACGCTGTGTGGATCCTATGTATGAAATTGCAGATTCGCTGAGGTCCACGGATATTCGTAGGGTGCAGTATATCCCACATTTGTCAGCAGGAGGAACAGGATCACAATCAGATTTGATACTTGAGAAGATATTCATAGTTTTTATGCCGAAGTCGAGATGAGTACGTTTGCAGAAGTGTTTTAGAATTGGGGTAACATTTATGATAAATGATATGAATCCCACATATTTTGGCGGCACATATTCATGAGAAAGAGTGGTAAATGAGTGACGTTGATAATTTGCTAAAATGTGATTCATGTAATGGTCAGGGTAGCCGAATGAACGTGCTATTTTCCTAATTTTTCGTAGTTCCAAAATGCAGTCCTGTATATTTGATGAATGCGTAAAAGTACGTTTAACCAAAAAATGAAGGGATGATAACTTGTGAGATAGGGGGTGACGTGAATCAACTGGAATCAGTGAGTGAACAGAAGTTGGCTTCCGATATACTGAATGTTGAATTTCCATGATATGGGGATTACGTTGTAAAAGGAAATCCAGAAATGGTAGATAGTGGTCTTTTTCTATTTCGACAGTAAACTTAATTGTAGAAAATTGTGTGGACATCAAGAAGTTTCAGTGAAGTGGCAATAGTCCCTGCAAGTTCCCGAAGGACAAGCATAGCTGGCTGTCGGGTAGCCTATGGTGAACGTTCGTGATTGCCACGGAGAAGACTTCGGGTTCGATCCCAAGTAGGTACGAACGCTCGAACCACTAAATACCCACCGTGCGTCGGATGGGCACGTTAAGCCATCGGACCCCGGGTACTGGTCCACCGGTAATAAATAAGGGCGTCTTCCTCCCCCTTTCTACCTCGCTTCCGTGTCACTTTCCTGTCAGGTCCTCTAGCCCAGATCTCCTAGCTTCCTATTTCTATGGGTTGTTTAAGACCTGGGGTCAGACACTCCCTTCCTAAAATCTTCTACATATGATCTGATCTGATAGCTGGCTGTCCTGCACTTAGTGTGTAAAGTGCAATCATTAGCGGTCTGTGTTTATAAAAATTTAAAGCCAAAATGCCTAGGTTTTGTGTCATTATGAATTGCGGTAATAGAGGAAATCGAGACCGTAAGTCTTTTTCAGGCTACTAGCTGCTGTTCCTAAAGGCAGTACCGAAAAAATTCGCTTATATGCCAAACGAAGAGAGATCGCTTCCCAGAGCTTAGAAAACACCTTTTATTGAAGAGTTAGACTCTTCAAAGGCAGGGAACCTTTTTAATGCTAGTTTTATCCAGAAATCAGTGATTTCTGGTAAAGCAGAAAATCTATCTTTTACTTGTTCAAAGGCTATTGGAGTGCAGTGCTTGCACTTATTAAGCCAGGCGTTTCATTCGTTGATTCAAAGTTTTCAAGTTGAATTTAAAAGGTGTTGGCTGTTTTTTTGCGTAGGTTTTATTGCTACTGACTATTTTCTTACAGAACAAACACCTTTTAGAGTTTGTCTCTTAGTCAAAATATTTCTTAAATAAACGATTCGGTCCCAAATCGGCACTTCTGTGCACGTGTTTCTTTTTTTTTCTTTTTTTTTTTTTCTCCAGCGACTTCTTTTCAGAAGGTTCCTGGTTGACATAGGGGTGTTGAAACTTTTTATGGGGCTAAAAGTTAATTTGTTAGCAAACCTGGCTTTTAGTCAGAATCAAATCTCTGGCTCTTCTATATTTTTTAGAGCTCAAGCACACCGTTCCCCTGACTCACTTTTTTTTTGCGAGGTTTCGGATTTCACTTTTAAGGTTATTTAGCTGTCGGCATAGCCGCAGACTTTAAATTTTTTGGGGGTTCAGGAAATTTTAAACAGAATGGCCCATGCATTTTTCAAAGGATTTAAGTCTAATTTAAATTTCATTTAGTCATATTATCTGGCTCAATAAGACACCTGAAATGCTAAAATGAAGCAAATTATAGTTAATTACAAATTTTTTTTTCTAGATAATTATTTTTTTCATTTATTTTGCTTTCGTAGGCGCAACATTGTTATATACAGTACATAGATACTATGTGAATTTCCAACTCATTTATCTTTACAAAAGTAACAAAAACATGTAAAATTTATTTTTAGGTTGTTTTTACCAATTTTAAAAATGCCAACAAATTTTTTCTTCAAGTGACTTCTGGATTAAAATCTTGTATATTTAGTAGTTTAGAGAATCCAATGTACTCTTGGAAAATGGTGTAATTCCTGAACATTAAAAGCTTAGTGTTGCGGTTATATGAACATGTCAGAGAATACAGATAATTGCAAAATTAATATTAAAATTTGAAGTTTAAATTCGACTCAATTTTTGCCACCCGAAGGTTAGCTTAATAGAGACTTAGTTGCCTACCTTATTTTTTCAAAGTCAAAGAAAATATTTTTTTCGTAAATCATTTTGTTAGATGAATTCATCTGCAACTTCGTTTTCTATGATGCTTGAGGCCAGTTCACGGTGTGTGTGTATGCACAATGGTAATGTCATTAATGCGGGTTTCTGCCATGGTCGATCTAGTACACGATTTAACGCGTCGAAGACTTGAAAATGATCCCTCCGCTGTACATGTCGACACTGGTATAGTTAAAATTATACGAGTAAATTTCACGAACTGCTGTAGCATATAAGCTAGTAATAAGTCCTTTCTCAAAACATTCACAACGCTGGTAGATTTCGCGATCGCAAAATGTCAAAGAACATACACTGAAGAGCAATTGAATTAGAGACAGCTGGCGTTATGCAAATGTGGCGCTGCGGGCAGCCCTGTAAACAGAAACGACATGACGTATGCAGCGATCCGATAATATAGGGAGTGATCAAATGGGAATCAGTAAGAGTCGGGCGCAGTATGGGTAAGACGAAGGATCTAAGCGCATTTGATCGTGGGCAAATTGCCGGGGCCCGACGAATGGGTCACTCCATCTCGGAAGTCGTGCAGGCACTGGGATTTTCACGAGCCACTGTGTCACGGGTGCACCGTGAGTACATCGAATCCGGTAAAACCATCCCTGCAAGGGCCAACTGCCGTGGACAACAGCATGTGGATGAGCGGGGTCATCGTCAGCTATCTCGCATTGTAACAGCAGATAGACGGGCCACAGTGCAAGAAATCACTCGGCAATTTAACGCTGGTACACAAAAACGTGTAAGCAGCCACACCATCCAGAACCATCTGCTCGCTCTGGGGTACAGAAGCCATCGTCCCACGAGGGTACCGCTGCTGACCGCACATTACAGGGTGCAAAGATTAGCGTGGGCGCAGGAACATCGCCACTGGACCCTAGACATGTGGGAAAATGTTGCCTGGACTGATGAGTCGAGATTCACGTTGGTACATGCGGATGGCAGGATACGAGTACGGCGCAAACCACATGAAGCGATGGATCCTTCTTTCCAGCAGGGTACTCTTCAAGCTGGGGGGTGACATTCTCTCCTGGGGACTGTTTACGTGGACTGAAATGGGACCCCTGGTACGTGTGACATCGTCCCTCACAGGTCAACGTTACCGGGATATGCTGGACGACCATTTCTCCCGTTTGTGCGTCTTCAAGATCACACTGAGGACCTCATCCTGCAACAAGACAATGCACCGTGTCATCGGTCCCGAATTGTATCCGAATGGTTGGATGAACACTCCACCGATGTGACCTCTCTTCCTTGGCCAACTAGGTCATCTGACCTCAATCCCATCGAGCACATCTGGGATGACATCGAGAGAGAGAGATGTTCGAGGCTCTGACCCCCCTCCGTCAAATCTTCGTGAACTTTGGGAGCTTGTTCAGGGGTCGTGGATCCCTATGGCTTCCCAACGCTTCCGGTCTCTTGTCGAATCCATGCCGAGGCGAATCGCCGCCGTCATCAGGGCGAAAGGTGGTGCTACACGTTACTAGATAGGTAACTCTAATTCAATTGCTCTTCAGTGTATATCTATGTAATAACAGCCTTTCCCGATCTATGTCGTCTGCATAAAATTTAATTACCTTTTTGTCTTCTTCATTTGTGGATTTTCCAATGAAAATTTTTTCTATTAATTTAAGAAGCTTAACTGAAGTAGTACCCTTTCGGGAAACCAAGTAGGACGAAACATTATCCAGCATTTCATAAAATATATTTTCTTTTTTTGTAATATTATTTCAGAGAATCAAACCGAAATCCATTGGCTGCATCATCTGTTCTTCGCGAAACTCGTCGCTGTCGAGGGAGCTGTGGATCATCTAATTCCAAAGCAACTGCTTTATCCAATACTGTTTTCCAGAAATATGCAAAATATTCTTCTTGCTGGAAGTTTTGAATTGTAGTGTTTAAAGAATCAAGAATAGCAATTGCTTTCTGAAATGAGAGTGACATTTTTTGAAGAATTGTATTCGTAGCATCTACATGGTTAAATATCTTAACAACAACATTTATATGAAAAAAAATATCAAATGACATCATATTTAGAAAGAAGCCATTCGCTTTTGCTCCAGTATAATTTTCTTGCGTTGCAGCAGTTTCGTTCATAAATTGTATAAGACTGGAATAATTAGAAGCAATGCAGTTCATCGAAACAAATCTTATTGCCCATCTAGTTGGGCAGAATGCACGTGGGTTTCCTAGGTTTTCATTTTCGTTTTAGAAATGGGAGAAAAAATCCAGTCTTATTGGAGAATCTTTCACAAAAGATATCTCCCGAGCCACATTCAGTGAATTTCGGCAGCCTTCTTGGAGTTGAATACTTTCTTGCACAAATATATTTAAACTGTTTACCAAACAGTGAACATAATTTGTTAGGGATTCCATCTAAAATCTTAGCACGAACTCCATTTATTACTCTAGACAGGTTTTCTGCTCAATCATAGCATTGACTGCGACAAACGCTAAAGATACATTGCTGGTTACCCAAAATGTAACAGCAAGATGGAAGCATCCGATTGGCCTGAAATTCGCAGCATGCGTCGCCCGCCAGAGGACATGCAAACAATTAGCATTGCAGGGCATATGCAAATCATGTGCGCCCGGCACACCAGGGGCGCCGAAAAGTGAAGTTCGTTAACCAGGCCCGAAATTTCGAATCGTGGTACACCCGCTCCGTTCCCGCTTCCTGGAACAAACAGAAGAAAAACAACGCCTAAGGATTGATAACGAGGCACAGTACACCAATTAAGTAGTAAATAGTAACGCTATACTAGAGATCCGATTTATTGGTGTAGGAAATAGACACATAAGCATTTCCAAGCTTTCGCACATCAACCAGATGGCTTTTTCAAGAAAGTTAGACAGAAACTGCGAACTGAAAAATAGAACGCATTACAAATTTGAACGCAGGAAATTGACTTGACAATAAATAGATACGACATTATATTCATTTAAGAATACGAGGCATCACGTTGATTGCACGCGCAGTATCCTGGTAGGGAGAAGGCGCTACTTGAGGAATTGGTTCCAAATTCATGGCAACTCGAGTGAGACGCAATCATTGCAAGTATCGCTGTTGGTGATGATCTCCAAAGTTTCCCGAACGGCTGTACATTTAGGGTTAGAGCAGCTAGCTAATTTCTTTATATCATCCCACATAAGTCAAATTCAAGTCCGCTACTCTTATGTGGGACGATGTAAAGAAATTAGCTAGCTGCTCTACCCCTAAATGTACAGCCGTTCGGGAAACTTTGGAGATCATCACCAACAGCGATACTTGCAATGATTGCGTCTCACTCGAGTTGCCATGAATTTGGAACCAATTCTTCAAGTAACGCCTTCTCCCTACCAGGATACTGCGCGTGCAACCAACGTGATGCCTCGTATTCTTAAATGAATATAATGTCGTATCTATTTATTGTCCACTAGCTTCTGGAATATGCTGTAGGCAATACACACCATACTTCCTGCAGAGCGTTCCACAATTCGGGTGTATTCCGAGGTCTCGGATTCCTGTGTTCGATAGTGCGTTGCATGGCATCCCAAAGGTGTTCTATCACGTTCAGATCTGGGGACTTGGGTGCGAATGGCAACACCCCAAACTCAGATGAATGCTCCTCTAACCATAATGTGGCGTCCCAACACTTGTGTGGAGGTGCATTGTCCTGTTGGAACAGGCCCAACCCAATAGCATGAATGCAGGCCATAAAAGGGTTTACTTCGTCAGAAAGGATGCGCACATAGCGTTGACCGGTCACAGACGTTTGTAGACGTACCAGGGCTCCCAGTGATGTCCAGCTAAACACACTCCAAACCATTACGGATCCCCCGCCAGCCGGTACAGTTCCCTGTTGACAGGCGGGATCCATGGCTTCATGGGTTTTGCGCCACACACGAATCCTTCCATCTGCTCGATACAGTTGGAAACGTGACTCGTCAGAGCAGGCTCCTTGTTTCCAGTCATCAAGTGTCCAGTGGTGGTGTTGCCATGCCCAAGCGAAGCGCATAGCTCTGTGTCGTGCTCCCATCAAGGGGACTCCAGTTGGGCGTCGGCTCCCAAAGCCCATATCGTGCAGGGTACGTTGCACAGTCCGGACGCTGATGCTTGTTGAAACTCCAACTTTGAATTCCGATGGTACCTGCGAGAGTGTTGCACGCCTATCGCGTGAAACGATTCTTGACAGCCGGCGACGGTCAGGTTCACCCAATGTCTTTTTACAGCCACACTGGTATTGTAGGAAGTTTTACCGGAATTCTTGCAGTCACGGTACACCCTTGCAATGGTCGTCCGTGAAAATCCGATCTTCGTTTCTACCTCTGAAATACTATGGCCCATCTCACGAGCGCCAACTATGACACCGCGTTGGAAATCGCTTAAATCGTTATTACTTGTCATTCTCATGCGGAAAACAGCTCTGACAGCTGGCAAGGATGTCTATCGCTTTATATACGCACTGGCGGACGCAACCGAGTACGCGCATAGGTGACGTTGCTATGTATTTTGCATAAGCTCGTCTGTACCAGTTTTTCTGGCACTTCAGTGTATATCCACTCTCTCAACAGCCAGCCAGTGAGCAGTCATCGTCGAGTGTTGTTCGAAGTAAGATCTCGTATGTTGTTGTGGCGTGTTAGTGTGGTATAAATAAGTGCTCCCTTGTAAATAATTTCTCCCTGTTCGATAATCATGTTGTTAATGTTTTGTATCATCACCACGTTATAATATCATCCACTGATTTCAAATTCACTCTTCCGACTACTCGCTCTTCACCGATGCCCTCAAATGCATAGTAAAATCTTTCCTGAAAGTTTTCGCTGACTCCATATTTGAAACAAGAAGAAAATCCTACGAGCAACTGACACCAAACATCACGATGAACATCCCCTGGGTTGTCACAACAAGGTCTGAGATGACCGGGAGCAGCAGGTGAAACACCACTCTCCGAAAATCGTCACCAATTCACTATCGTCGTCGTAATTGGTTGAAATTGCTCGATTGTTCTACTTGGACGGAGTACGCCTATATGCGGCTGGGCAGCGCCCGATTGGCATTTATTTCCTTTTGCTCGTCCAGTGCATGTACATGGACGGACAAAAGAACGTAGCTTTATATCCTTTACCTCAACCATCAGACGCATCTTTCACCTTCTCTGTCTGACTATACAGGTCTGCTTTTGGTATATTGGGCATATATGGGCCTTCTCCCCAGTGTGATTTAACAAATGGATTGTTAGGCTACTTTACTATTTTCTTAGCATGTTGTTAGTTCATAGGCCCTCTACTAATAGCGCAGTATGTATCAGCAAATGCACATTGGTAGATTAATGAATTACTCTCCTGCTAACAAGATTGTCTGCCATTCCATGCACATGTCATACCTTAATTAAAAAACGAACACTCATACGATGTAATTGGTCTTTTACACTACGCAAATATGTGCTGCACTGCACATATTTAGCATGGATGTTCTATTTCTTCAGTTTATGAAGGCTTGCAAGTTATATTTTCATTTTAAATTTATATATTATATTGAAATTGGTCATTTTAACGAAACATAATACGTACTGTACTGCATATACACTGGTGTGCAAAAATTAAGGACGAAGAGGAGAAATTAGCATAACAGCGGAACGAGCAGGCAGAACGGACCGAAAGACCACTCAGGAGATAGACTAGGGTCCCGTACGGTAAGGCACGCGCATATATGTAACATGACGTAAGGGGGGGGTCGGAAGGGTATAAAGCACACGGGCGGTGTACGCTCAGCAATTCGGTGAAAGCTATTGCACGGTGTTCATCGGTGCTGCGACCGTGTGATATGGCCGACAGGCAATCCAGTAGACGACATCTGGATGACTTTACCCGAGGTCGCGCCATTGGGAAGTTGGAAGAAGGTCAAAATGTGACTAGTGTGGCCGAGGATTTCGGGATCGCTCACAGCACCGTTTCACGAGCTTGCAGAGCATTTCAAACGACAGGAACAGCTGTCCGAGAGTTTAGCAGTGGTCGTCCACGAGCAACCACAGCGGCGGACGACCGGTAAATTGTCCTACATGCGAGAAGAGACCGACGGCAGACAGCGGGAGAAATCTCAAGGCACATGCAACAGACAACTGGACGCCCGTTATCGCGTTTTACCGGGGCCAGGAGGCTGCACAAATGTGGTCTATTTGCACGACGACCAGTACGGTGTGTGCCATTAACGCCTGCTCATCGAAGACGGCGGTTTCTGTGGTGCCAGGAACACAAGAACGGGACACATCAGCAATGGGGTCGAGTTCTCTTTACGGATGAAAGCCGATTTAGTCTGACGAGCGATTATGGAAGTATACAGATCTGGAGAAAGCAGGGAACAGGCAATCACACCTCCTACATCATCGAAAGGTACCGGTTTGGAGGTGGCGAAGTTCTCGTTTGGGGCGGTATCATGCTTGGTAGCCGTACTGACCTTATAATGAATATATCGCTTCTGCTACTGAATTATAATGAATTCAGCTTCTTCTAAGCTAATGCTTCTTCTAATGCTTGTTGTTTGTTAATTATATCATGAATAAACTTTCCTGCTAGTAGTGTAGTAATAATAATGAACAAGCTTTTAACTGCTAGTAATGTTGTAGTAGTAATTAAGATGAATAAAGTCTTATGCTGGTTGTTAATAATAATCAACTAATGAAATTAACCTAACAGCCAGACAGAGATCTGACAAAACTATGAACTGAGAAAGACGTACTTACTAAGATAATCTTTTATTTGGTAAACTTCTGGCTCTCACATAAACGAAGATCTCTTTACACACGAAACAATGCTCTCACGCACATAAACAACCGCTCTCTCTATACAACAACAGCTCTCTGACACATAAACAACAGCTCACTTCGTACAACAACAGCTCTCTCCGTACAACAACAGCTCTCTCCGTACAAAAACAGCTCTCTGTACGTCTCGTTGAACGCGCCTATTTATACTGGCTACCACCACGTCATGACTTACACTCATTGCCAGATCTCATTCAGCGGGAGAAATAACATCTCGTTCAGTAAGAAGATAATTTACATAGTAAAATAAAATAACCAGAGATAGTAAAAATCAAAAGGAAAGTGAATCTAGAGTATACGTTACAACCTCCAAATCTTCCAAGGAGGTTCAGTCACTGGTGTCCGCTATTGTACCAATGTTCTCCTGCCTCACGTGCGTTTGTTTAGAGGTGCTGTGGGTCTTGAGTTTCTCTTCATGGACGACAACGCTACACCTCATCGTACAGTGGCTGTCGCAGAACTGTTGGAGAGTGAAGATATTCAACGCATGGATTGGCCGGTAAGGTCCCCGGACCTTAATCCAATTGAACACGTATGGGACCTTCTCGGGAGACGCTTGGCAGCACGTCACCAGCCGCCAGCAACGATTGGCGCTACAAGAGGAATGGGCCGCGATGCCTCAACAGTTCCTTGACAACCTCGTCCTCAGCATGGACAGACGTTGTAAATCCTGCAACGCAGTCAGGGGTGATCATATCCCCTACTAAAGACTGGATTTTTCTTGGCAGCCGCCTGTCACATGGACGTTTCGGTCTTCTGTCCAGTTGTGCTCGAAGCTACCTTTTCAATAAAGTGCTTTTGTATCCTTTGGATTCCTTGTTTGGACGGTTTTGCTCACGTGTCCCATATTCTTACATTTTGGGGATCTTATGGTATGATTTGAGTCAATGTGGAGCACTTCTGCACGACGTTACATTCGAAAAACCGTCTCGTCCTTAATTTTTGCACGCCAGTGTATTTAGCATGGATGTACTATTTCTTTAGTTTATGAAGGGTTGTAAGTTACATTTATATTGTTAAAAATGGATTGATAGGCTAGTTAGTGAACTTTTATTTTTATTGCATGTTGTTAATTCATGAATCCTCCTCCAGTAGCTCAGTATGTATCGGCAAATGCAGTGTTAGATTAATAAATTACTTTTCTGCAAACAGGATTGTTTACCATCCCATACATGTCATATTTAATTTAAAAAAGAACACACATATACACCATGAAATTGGTCTTTTTAATAAGGCATAATATATACTGTACAGTGTACTGCACATATTCAGCATGGATGCACTAATTATTCAGTTTATGAAAGGTTGCAAGTTATATTATATTGTAAACAAATCTAGGAGCTTTTAGAATCCGTGTGCAGGGGGAAATGAGGGTTATAAAAACGACAGTTTATTGAATTACATAATTTTGCTAGATTTTAACCGCAGCGAATATCTGGAAGTACATAATTATATAACGAATGCTTATTTCTGCCTGTTATATTTTGGTGTTTATTTTTTTGCTTGATGTGGCGGTGAAGTATTTATTTACAGAACTAGTGAGATTTGCTGATGATAAGTATTTTCACACATTATACATGCACTGTGTTAGAATTTTCACCCAATTATATTGAAGATATTACTTGCTGCCTCCACACCAGAATGATAGTAGGGTCTGGACAACCTTAACTTTACTTTCTACTCACCTCAGAGGTGTAGCGAAGGATAACGCTTTGGTTGCACACAGAGCTTTAAAGACTTAACAACTTTAATCTACACTGCTGGCAACCCAAAATGCAACACCAAGAAGGAAGTAACCGATTGGCCTGAAATTCGCAACATGCGTCGCCCGCGTGAGGACATGCAAACGATTAGCATTGGAGGGCATATGCAAATCATGTGCGCCCGGCACGCAACCGAGAAGCACTATAAGAAGGGTGCACAGAAGGCGGGGTGTAAGTAGTGGAAGTGTTTTGTGCTGCCGGACCTGTGCGTGAGAAGCTTCCTGATGCCTCGTAGAAGAATACGGCACTCATTCCAGCACGTTTCGGAGTTCGATAGAGGACGCATAGTGGCTTATCGCGACAGCGGTTTATCGTACCGAGACATCGGCGCCCGTGTGGGACGACATCCAGCCACAGTGAGGCGAGTATGGATTCGGTGGGTGTAGGAGGGACGGACGGACCGACGTGAGCGATTTCCGCAGCCGCGGCACACCACCGAACGAGAGGACAGGCATGTTGTGCGGCGGACATTCACGGTTCGCACTGCCACATCACGAACGTTAGTGCAGGAATTAGGGTGTGTTGCGCAACAACCTGTGTCAGCACGTACCGTTCGACGTCGTCTGCAGGAGCTCCGATTACTACTGACGTTACACCACCGGCGAGTGCGGCGGCAGTGGGCCGTCCAACGCCGCACCTGGACTACGGAATGGCACGACATTGTCTTCTCCGACGAATCCCGCTTCTGCCTGCAACACTACGATGGTTGGTTCCGCGTGTGGCGGCACAGCGGCTAGAGACTGTATGACGCCTGCATTATGCATCGCCTTACCGCTCCGTCGCCTGGCGTTATGGTTTGGGGCGCAATTGGATATGACACCCGCACCTCTCTGGAGCACATCGCCGGTCTACTTAACAACCACCGCTACATCTCCGACGTTTTGGAACCTGTAGTCCTCCCTTACCTGCAGGACCAGCCAGCGGCCACGTTTCAACAGGACAATGCGCGCCCGCACGTGGCACGCATCGTGCAACAATTCCTCACGGCCCACCAGGTGTCACTGCTGCCGTGGCTCGCCTGTTCTCCCGATATGTCGCCCATCGAACACGTCTGGTCGCTGATCGGCAACCGAGTGGCCCGCAAACACCACCCGCCGCTACGCCTGATGAACTGTGACAACGTGTGGAAGCAGCCTGGAGCGACAAACCCTAAGCCCACATTCAACGCCGCTTTCGTTCGATGCCGCGGCGTGTAGCGGCCGTTATTGCCAGCCATGTGGGCCACACTAACTATTGATGTCTGCGTGTTCCGCAAGTCGCACGGGATTGTAAGCTTAATCGTTTCATCTTTGTATCTGTTGTTATGTGTCCAGTAAATCTGGCTTTGCTATATCGTGTCCTTCTTGGTGTTGTATTTTGGGTGGCCAGCAGTGTATATACATGCCGTGACGGTTGCTGAAATATTCACAATGATGGTGGAGAATATAATCAATTTGAGTATTTATTTTGTTGAGGTACTGAACCTGCACACTGTCTTTTCAGTATTCCAGGTCTTACACAGCAGTGAGAGTTTCGTCTATATGGTCACACAATCAACAGTCATGTAACACTTAATCATTATGCTACAGGCTTTTCTTTAGCAGATGCATCGAAAAGTTCTTAATAATACCGCTCAGGATAATGACAAAAGTGCTACAGTAATACAGGGAATGACTACTCTTGCCAGCTATCTACTTAGTTTATATACCTAGACCTCGGCCAAGTGCTGCCATTAATCAAGTTTAATCACTAACCTCGGCTAGTGAAAAATTATGGTGGCGACCTAATCGCAGCTGAGCGCCCAAACTTTTAAGTTTCCTGGTTCATCCTCAAAAGTCAAAAGAAACCCTGACTTCTTTTTCCGGCGAAAGCTATACGAAAAGTCCCGCCAAAATCTTATGTTTTGACTTCCTAAATTTTGGCTCTCGGACTCTGGACAGCGCGCAACCAATCACAGGCTTGCATTCTGACCCCCCTAGTCTCCTCGGGCATTCTATGCTCTAAGCGTCCTGTCACCCTTCCCATGACATAATCCAGATTTCAACTCTGCTGTTGCTATGGCCTCTGTGAATTCCACGATTCCAAATTCTCAGAACTGAAAAATGAAATTCCACGATTCCAAATTCTCAAATTTCTGTGAATTCCATGATTCCAAATTCTCAACCTCTCCCCGAATCTTGAGAGTTGTGACCTTGTCACAAAGACGGTCGCAGAGTCTTCATCCCTTGTCTTTCACTCAATAATGGCCTCCTATTACCTAAGTTCAGAGTTTTCTCTCACTTTACCTGCTCCCCCCCCCTTTTTTTTTTGGAATTCAACATTACCACTGATTTTTTTCACTAACTAGGGATTTTCTCCTATTTTTTAAAATCACACCACGTCACCACACTGTCCAACGTCGAAAATGAAATTAAAAAAAAAGCATGCCGCTTCATTTGTCATGAGTATATGTATATATGTATACTGTACTAGCAGGGGTACCCGGCATTTCCTGGGTTAATTTAATTTTGTCCTAACATGAAATAAAACAAAATGGAATGTAAAAAAAACTAACCGTCACTGCCGACACAGAATGTTATGATGTAGTAATATTTCTGCCCCCCGCCCCCAAATGAAGGTTAAATATAAAGAAAAAAAAAATCTATTCAGTTATTTTCCTTTAACGAAACAAAAAAGAAAGGAACAGGAATGGGAATGCTTTCCTTCGTGGAGACGTCTATAGAACTGCCGTACATCTGGTGTGCGCTTCTGAGAATCCCGCTTCACTGAAATGTACTTATGTCTTGTCACGTGCATGCGACTTGACATTTGCATGTTTATCGTTTTGAATTTTGAATATCTGGAACTCTCTATTTACATAACATTATATTTCTGCCTGATGGAGCAGCCTGTTGGTGGTGAAAGCTAACGTATAACTACCAAGAAAGATGACACCGAATTTCCGGGTGTAATAAGCACGTCTTTTGAATCCGTTCTAACGCAAATTGAATTTATCAAAGCTATTAAAAGGCAATGGAACTGGTATGGAAAACAATAGTATCTGACGGAAGGAAGAAGTTTTTCAATCGGGTCTTTAATCCCTCAGATATTGGTGTAAACGGAATCTTGAGTTTACGAACTCTTAGAAACAGAATTATGGACAAAAATAAGATGTGACTTTATGTCCCCTGGTGGGAAAACCATGCATTATTTTAGGAAGAAAGTATTCTCAAAAGGTTTATTCATATGAGCGGTATCAGTCCAAGAAAAAAAAAATTAGTCGAGTTTTCAGGACCCCAGATTTTGCTACAAATACATCAGAAGCAGAAATTAACACTTATGACCCCTGGTGGCCAAACCATTCCTTACAAAACATTAGAAATTATGTGAAAAATATTTTCCATTAGGTCTTGTAAGCGAAACAGGAAGAATTTTTCAAATCGGAATTTTAGGAGCAGAAAACCCAATTTACCTTTACGCCCCCTAGCGGAAATTCTATGAATTACTTGAAAATTTTGAATTTTTAGGAAAAACATGTCACACTAGAAACGCTATCCAACAAAGAAGGAATTTTTTAAATCGGACTCCTAGAAGTCGAGATATTGACAAAAATAAGATATACATCTACACCCCCTGGCCCAGAAACCATGCACTATTTTAAGAAGAAAATGTTTCTAAAAGGTTTGTCGACACGAGTACTTCGGTCTACAAACGATGTTTTTTTACAATCGAGAATTTAGAAGCTCATATTTTGCTGTAAATACATCAGAAGCGGAAATTAAGTTTTACGCCCCTTGGTGGCCAAACCATTTTTTTTTACAAAAATTAGAAATTATGAGCAAACGATTTTCCATCAGGAGCTGTATCCGGAGCAGAAAGAATTTTTCAGATCGGAGATTTAGAAGCAGAGATATAGGGAGAAACGCAATTTAGCTTCACGCCCCCTAGCGGAAAGTCTAGGAATCACTTGAAAATTTTGAAATTATATGAAGCACATGTCATACTGGAAACACTATCCAACAAAAAAGGAATTTTTTAAATCGAACCCCTAGAAGTAAAGGTATTGACAAGAATAAGATATGCATCTACGCCCCCTGGCGTACAAACCTTGCACTATTTTAAGAAGAAAATGTTCCTAAAAGGTTTGTCGACATGAGTAGTATCGGTCTACAAACGACGTTTTTTTTAATCGAGAATTTAGAAGCTCATATTTTGCTGCAAATACATCAGAAGCGGAAATTAAGATTTACGCCCCCTGATGGCCAAACCATTTTTTACAAAAATTAGAAATTATGTGCAAACGATTTCCCATCAGGAGTTGTATCCGGCGCAGAAAGAATTTTTCAAATCGGAGATTTAGAAGCAGAGATATAGGGCGAAACGCAATTTACCATTACGCCCCTAGCGGAAAGTTTATGAATTACTTGAAAATTTTGAAATTATATGAAAAACATGTCACACGGAAAACACTATCCAACAAAGAGGGAATTTTTCAAATCGGACTCTTAGAATTGACAAAAATAAGATTTACATTTACGCCCCCTGGCGGAGAAACTGTGGGATATTTTAGGAAGAAAGTATTCCAAAAAGGTTTATCGATGTGAGTGCACCAGTTCACGAAAGAATTTTTTCAATCGATATTTTAGAAGCTTAGATTTTATGGCAAATACATCAGAAGCAAAAATTAACACTTACGCCCCCTGGTGGCCAAAGTATTCTTTACCAAAAATTCGAAATTATATGCAAAATATTTTCCATTAAGAGATGTATCTGCTGAAAAAAAGATTTTTCAAATCGGAGTTTTAGGAGAAGAGTTATCGGAAAAAATGTAATTTACTTTTACGCTATCTAGCGGGAAATCTATGCGTAATTTGAAAAAGTAACTATATCTAAAATACTCTTCGACACAAATGGAATCGAAAGATAAAAAAAATTTCAATCGGAAGTTTAGAAGCAAATATGTGGATTAAAACGTAATTTTGAATTCGACATCATCTGCATTTACGCCCCTAGCGGCAAAATTGTACATCGTAAAAAAAAACGAAATAAAGGATCATCATTTGCGTATTTCAAGCTTCCGAATGCAAAAAGAATTTTTCAAATCGGACTAATAGTTGCAGAGATTCCGTGGGTACAGACGGACGGACAAACCGATAACAGAAGCACGATCTTTTTTTGCAAAAGACATGCTAAAAATGGAACTTTTTAGGAAAATTTTGTATGGGGGCCCCTTGACCCCTTCCGGAAACCGTCTATGGTCAAAGTACCATGATATAGTATACCAAATTTGGTGATTCTAAAATGAAAACTAGATTTTACGAACATTTTGTGGGGGAATCCTTGACCCCGGGCTTCGACCGCTTCTAAAACCCGTTTACGGTCTAAGTTAGAGTACCATGAGATAACATACTAAATTTGGTTGTTTTAAAATGAGAACTGTAGAACTTTTCACGAAACGTTTTTTTGGGGAGCCTCTTGACCCCCGGCTCCGATCCCTTCCGAAAACTGTCTACGGTCTAACTCAGAATATCATAAGATAATATACCAAATTTGGTGATTGTAAACTGAAAACTGTGGAACTTTTTACGAAAATTTTGCATAGGGCACCTTTGAGCCCCAGCCCTTTGACCCCCGGGCTCCCAACCCTTCCCCAAAATATCTATACCAAATTTGGTGGTTCTAAATTGAAAACTGTAGTAATTTTAACAAAAATAATGAACATTTTGTATGGGGTCTCCTTGATCTCCCCGGGCTCCGATCCCTTCCAAAACCCTTCTACGGTCAACGTTAGAGTACCATGAGACAGTATACCAAATTTGGTGATTCTAAGTTGAAAACTGTAGATTTGTATAGCGGACAAACAAACAAACATACATACAAACAAACAAACAAACAAACAAATACAGAAACTTTAACTTTTATATATTAGTTAGGTAGTAGCTTAACGACGAATTTGAGGTGAATGTGGACACACCGGATATAAGCACCACATTTTTTCCACGTACTACTTAGGGCCATAGCTTTCAATTTTTGATAGGAACCACCTCCTCCGGCGGCCATCTTGAAATATAAGGATATTACAATATCTCGTCTTCTAAAGTACTTAGGATCACAATCTTGGTGTGTAAATATACATTTTCGGGGTCAGGGAATACAAATAAACAATTTTTAAATACATCTATTTATTCACAATAATGCATTTTACTGGTGTACCTGTGTACTATTTAGAAAATATTCACCAATATTTTGTTTTCAAAATGATACATGTACTAAATACATACATACTAAATACACGCTAAAAGACATACATTTTTTACATTCTTATATGAAAGAAGCCATTTAGCAATTTTGAAAGATGCCTTATATGAAAGAGGCCACTGCTTATGCCGTATTCAAGCATTGCCATCCGCAGAGTCCTGTGCAATTCCAACCTGCCTTTCTGCATGCACACCTACCACCACATCCACTTTGGTTCTTACAGTTGCACTTCACCAATTTACTACAAGCTTTTGAGGCAACATTTAAGATATTCTATACAGGAACCCAGGATACACTGTCTCCATTCAGTGTCCAGCCCCAACCTTCTGGATTAGGAGCGTGCTGTACACTGTGCTCAGTAGTGCACCATACTCCTGCCTGATATGCAACCCGCTTTGAGTGATGCAGCAGTGCGTCCCTAGTTGGGGGAAGTTTCTCCAGTGTCTTACTCTTCTGGTAAAACAGCTCATTCCTGGCTTCATTCACATGTTCTACGTCACTGATTTTATCATACAAGATAACGGTGAAACGCTCTAGCAGTTCGAAATTTTCATTATCACTCTCAAATTTTGTGTAAGGGTGGAGTGCAATGTAGGTAAAGGCATGTGTCACATCAGGATAGCAATTCCATGCCTCCCAGGCAGACTTCTTGCTTCGTCCGAAAAATGCAGATATGGTATCACATCCCGTGAAACTGTGGAAGACAGGGAGGGTCATGGATTTCTCTCTACCTAGCTTCTCGTAGATAGCATTAATGTAATGATAAGTGAAACTTTTGCCTGTACCAAAAGCAACCCAAATCTTCACATCTTGACACAAGGTCATCTGGTGATGGAATTTTCCAAGGAGGATCACCATTACATCCGTGTCAACAGTACGAAGCATACAGTTAGTACAGCTATTCCGAAGTGCATCCTGTAAGTGGATGAGCAGCTTGGTGTCAGCTTCCTCGTGATCACATGGTGGCATGGGTCTATCAGTTCCTCGGACAATAACCGTGGCACCACATGTGACGACAATTTCCTTGTTTTTGGTGCAATCAACAGTTGACAACTTATTGGAAAGGAATGTAAAAAGTTTCTGTTTGTTGGTCGGGCCTCGTAAAAAGTCGGTCCACTTCAGTGGGAGCTATTTCCAGCAATCTTTCTCCGAACACCCTTTCCTCGCTTTTCTTTAATGGATTCTTTGAGGCTGGTCGGTATGTATTTGTCCCATACTACATTAAGTCTTTTGCAGTTTTCTAACTGTTTATCGATGCGTGGAATGAATACCTGATCAGTAAAGCCCGGAAGTTGAGGCAAAATGCCTTAAAATGCTTTTTTTGCCTTTTCGGCTCATATTTGAAGAAAATGCCTTTTTATGTTTTTAATGCCTTTTTTTGCCTATTCTCAACAAATGCACTATTAAAAAATGATTTCTTCTTAAGATTGCGATAAAATCAAAGTTTTGATAACAATCTAGCATGCAGTACGTAGTGTTTCCGGCTAAACACGTAATTTTTGTTTAAGTTATTCATTTCTTTTAAAAACTCTTTTTTAGGGTATAGGTGTACAAACCATAAGGTAGTTGGCATTTTCTTTAAAACAAAATCACAGTCGGCAGACATCTGAAAGTAAACACGAGTACAATCGGTACATTCAAAACGAGGTGGTCCAATTTAAGTAGCGGTGGCAAACGCATGCGCAGAGTCTGCGATGGTCGACATCTCATTTCATGTTTTGCTCTCCCTAGAATCCTAGATGATAGTTTCTGCGCATGGCGGAAGTAGCCGAATCCAGTCAGATAACATTGTAACCAATCAAGCTAGAGTGAAAGCCAAGAATGCACGTACACACGTAAGACCTTGAACGTAAGTGCAAAACAAGGGAGGAAGATTCTGTTAGTTCGCTACTCCTAATAGATCTCGCCTTGCGTCCAAGTGAAACAATAATGCCGAAAACTGCTTCTTTAACCAGTGCTAAATTAAGTCGGTATGTTCAAGAGTATGGAAGTGATATCTTGTACACTGATGGAATGGTGTTGTTTTGTAAAATATGCGATACGAAACTGAATTACGAAAAGAAATTCTTCATATCACAACATTTGGCAACAGCTAAACATACAGCTGATGTTATTCAGAAGATTGGTGAAAAAAAGACATGTTTGATTTCGTCATTCGCTTCTACTACGAGCAAGTAGTCACAGTTTGCAAGTGATTTGTGCTATGCTTTTATAGATACTGGAATACCTTTGTGGAAGCTGGAAAATAATTCAATGAAGAATTTTTTGGAGAAATATGCAAAGGAAAATATTCCGTGCGAAGCAACTTTGCGGAAAACATACTTAGATTCCTGCTACGTCAGTATAATGAAAGAAATACGAGAAGATGTCGGAGATAAAAATATCTGGATCAGTATCGATGAGACATCAGACGCCACGGGAAGGTATGTGGCAAATGTTGTTATAGGTACAATGGAACCTGCCCAGACCTCAACTATCTACTTACTTACATCAGAACAACTTCCAAAAGCAAATAGTAGCACGATTTCTCAGCTTTTTGCCTCTTCATTAGCTCTTCTTTGGCCTGGCGGAATAAAGTATGAAAATGTACTATTGTTTTTAACAGACGCAGCTCCTTATATGAAAAAGGCTGCCCATAGCCTGAAAGTTCTCTTTCCAAAAATGCTTCATTTATCTTGTTTGGTTCATGCTCTCCACAGAGTAGCGGAGGAAGTACGTGGGTTATTTCCGGATATTGATGCGTTAGTGAGTAATGTGAAGAAAATTTTCCTTAAAGCTCCTCATCGAGTTTACTTATTCAAAGAGATGGAACCAAATCTTGCTTTACCGCCTAAACTGATTTTGACAAGATGGGGAACATGGATATCAGCCGCTGTATATTACGCAAAAAATTTGAACAAGATTGCTGAAATTGTTTACAGTTTTCAAAAGGATGAATCCTGCGCAATACGCAATGTTCAACAGATACTAGCTAAATATTCCATTCGTAACGATTTAACTTTTATTCAAGCACACTTTTCACAGTTGCCCGATATGATTACTTTGCTGGAAAAAAGGAACGAAACGTTAGTGAATGCCTTGAAAATATTAAATGATGTAGTTAGTACAATTAAATGTGTTCCCGGGAGAAAGGGTGAAATCGTGAGTGAAAAATGCCAACGAGTTCTTTCAGCAAATAATGACTTGGAGAAAATCAAAGTCATCGCTGAAATACTCCAAGGTTAAAGTTCAACTTCTATTGAAATGGATCCTACAACTGCCTCATGTTTCAAATACGCTCCCATTACCTCCGTAGAAGTTGAAATATCATTTTCGCTTCTAAAACATATCCTAAGTGACAGAAGGCAGAGTTTCACGTTCGAACATTTAAAAAAACACCTAGTACTTATGTGTAACCGCAAAAATAAGTAAGTGATAATCTGATAAATGATTTAGCCAATTCAGCTTAATACACTGCCGGACAATTGCTAAGGACGGATGACAATAGCAACGATAACAACCATAAAGTGGAAGGCAGGAAAATGTGGAAATTAGCATAAGTGCGGGATACAGTGAGACGTGTTGTGCGTATGCAAATTTTGGATTGCCGAACTTGTTCGTGACGTCATAGCGCTGATAAGAGATATAAAGGATTTGACGCGTATTGACCGTTGTTGTTCAAACGCAAAGTTGAAAGGGAAAGAATCAATTGACGAACTTGCAATTTTTAGTATGTCTTACCGACATCACCTAGATGATTTTACGCGTGGCCGTATTATTGGCAAGATTGAAGAAGGGCGAAAAATAACAGATGTTGCCAGGGAATTCGACGTCAGCCTCAGTGTTGTTTCAAGGCTTTGGAAATCATTTCAAACAAATGGAGAGTGTAGCAAACGTCACGCGGAAGGTCGTGTTCGCAGTACGACACCTGCAGAAGATCGGTACATTGTGCTACCAACAAAAAGACACCGGCGCAGCACAGCTAGTGAGGTAGCAAATCAGTTTATGGCTGCTACTGGCAAGCGGATCTCCCGAAAAACTGTCGCCAGACGTTTGCATGAAGGAGGACTATACGCCCGCCGTCCTGTTGTGTGCATCCCATTGTCCAGACGTCACCGTACCGCCCGCTTGCAATGGTGCCATCAACATCGCAATTGGACTGATAACGACTGGTCTGCTGTCCTCTTCTCAGATGAGAGTAGATATAGTCTATCGTCTGATTGTCGACGACAACTGATCTGGCGTGATAGTGGTACTGCATATTGTCCAGCAAACATACAGGAAAGGGACCGATATCCGACATGTAGTGTCATGGTATGGGCTGGCATCACGATCAATGGCCGTACGTCCCTCTATGTGCTTCAAACTGGGACTATGACTGGCCAACGATACATTAATGATGTTCTGCTACCTCATGTTCGCATGTTCCGTGGTGCTGTCGGTGATAGATTCATTTTCATGGACGACAACGCAACATGTTATCGAACAGTCGCTGTCCAGGAGTGTCTTGAGAGCGAGGATATTCAACGCCTCGTATGGCCAGCACGTTCTCCAGATCTGAATCCCATTGAAAATGTGTGGGATGCTTTGGGGAGGAGTCTTGCTGTTCGCCAATGCCCTCCAATAAACAAGGACACCCTCATCCGTGCACTGACAGAGGAATGGGATAAATTACCCCAACAGCTGCTTGATAATGTTGTGCAAAGCATGACACGACGTGTGGAATCTTGCATCGCCTTCCATGGTGGCCATATCCCGTATTGACATCTTACGCCGGAACGCCTGCGGACGGTAATTGCATTTTTTTTACGTTTACGTATTCTGCACAAAATGGCCTGTTTGTCCCTTGAACACGTTCCAAAGCCTTCTGGATTTCAGAGCACAATAAATTGTCTTTCTTGTAATGTCCTGGCATTCTGACATTATTTTATTTCACTTGGCATCCAACCACACTTACTTCTTTATGCGCTATATAGCCGTTTATGATCCGTCCTTAGCAATTGTCCAGCAGTGTACCTATGCATGATTCAGAATTTTTCGACCACTTCTATAAACGCCTATTTTTGATGCTTATTTTGACGCTTTATTTCGCTTATTTGCCTGCCTATTTTTGGCATTTTTACTGCCTCAACTTCCGGGCTTTACTGATCAGCATAATCATCAAATGTAACAATGTTGGTAGTTAGAAGGAGATGCACAACAGCGGCTCCATCGAGAAGATTTACATCAATGGAATCCTTGTCCAGAATGTTCATCAGATCAGACTTCCTTCCTAAGCGCATGTTTCCCATCGTCAGATAGTGAAGGGGGAAAGGGATGGTTCTCATGGCTGAAGAATGTGGTCATATCGCTCGCCCTGTGCTGATCACTATGCATAGGTGAAAGAACAGAAAAAAACATCACTCTTAAGTAAGGATATCTTTCCCTTTTGTTTTGTCTTTATCTTTTGTATAGGAGTGCTGAAGAGAGGAAGAGAATTCTTCTTAATTGGTGCGTGAATGGAGCGAGTGCAATCAGTTATAATTGATTTGCAGTAATTGGCGTACTGATCCTGTCTTAGACAGTTTACAATTTCGAATCGTATTCACTACAATTTCATCCAAAACAATCCGTGTGTCAAGAGCAAGTAACTCGCCACTGTCATCCATAAAAGGGTTTCCAAGGTCATTCATAATTTTATATAGACTCGATGCCTGTTTCTTAAATATTTTCTGTGTGGAAAATCCCTCTCCATGAAGACTAAAACTTCTTTCTTCAGGGACGTAGTCCTCTTCAAACTCTTTCATCAGGCATTGCCGACTCCTAACCTAGCTTGTTCAGGCCCTGAGACCATCCATTTTCGGAGGGCTGAAGGATTCACTGTCAGACCAACAGCACCTCCTGAACCCTTGACGACCCTATTGTTTTGTTCATGGGCTTGGCCGATTGGGATGCTTGAGAAACGTTTCTTGGTTTTGTGGATGACCAAGTGCAGCTCGAACTTCTCAAGAATGGAAACTGGAAGATTCTCCAAATCTCGGATATGTATTGGGATCTATCGCGCATAATTCTGTTGGTTGAGAGTGAAGAACCATGGTGCCAAGGCCTTCAGGCTTTCCACATAGACAGCAAACTTCCCCTTACGGTGTGATCTGTTGCAAATGAGGCCCAGAGCTCCATGTTAAGAATCGTGTCCCAGTACAGGAATGTCGGACTCTTTTGGATCATTTCTTTCCTCCATGAAAACTTGGTTTCATCATTGTGTAGTCCTTCAGTGCGTAGGAAAACATGTTCCTGGAGTTTTGCAAAGCCAAAGATATCACTTGGTGGGCATGTCTTGTTCTAGTCACATGTGAGGCCAAATGTAAAGAGTCGGCAATGCCTGATGACTGAATACCAGCTTCTGTCAGCGCGTGTGTCCATCCTGATCCCTCCAAGTAGTCACCAAACGTTTTCCTCATCGTCATCTCAACAGTCAAGCCACCCATCTTTGATATGAACTTTTCCTCTCCGTGCGTATCAGGCCACTTCCACTGCGTGAACTTGGCTAGCGCATACAGTGGTGCATCAACTGCCATGACGGGAATCTGTCCAGGGTTTAAATACTCTGTAGCCCAACGCAAGACATTCATCCCGTGCTTCATCGCGCTTGCCGTAGCTGCCTTCTCGTAGAAAAGGGGTAACATCTGACTAACATCTTCTAAAGTTTTTTGTAAATGGTACATAGGTGCACAAATAGCATTATCATTTATGACATGCATTATTGTAAATAAATAAATCGTCTGATGCATTCAAAAATTGTCTATTTGTAATTCCTGACCCCAAAAATGTATATTTACACACCAAGATTGTGATCCTATGTGCTTTAGAAGACGAGGTATTGTATATCCTTATATTTCAAGATGGCCACTATAAAATTGAAGATGGCCGCCGGAGGAGGTGGTTCCTATCGAAAATTGAAAGCTGTGGCCCTAAGTAGCACGTGGAAAAAATTTGGTGTTTTTATCCGGTGTATCCACATTTTTATGCTAAGCTGCCTCACTATATGTAGATATACAGTATATACACTGAAGAGCAATTGAATTAGAGATACCTGTCTAGTAACGTGTAGCACCACCTTTCGCCCTAATGACGGCGGCGATTCGTCTCGGCATGGAGTCGACAAGACACCGGAAGCGTTGGGAAGCCATTCGGATCCACGACCCCTGAACAAGCTCTCACAGTTCACGAAGTTTGATGGAGAGGGTTCAGAGCCTCGAACATCTCTCTCGATGGCATCCCAGATGTGCTCGATGGGATTGAGGTCAGATGACCTAGCTGGCCAAGGAAGCGAGGTCACGTAGGTGGAGTGTTCATCCAACCATTCGGATACAATTCGGGGGTGATGGCACGGTGCATTGTCTTGTTGCAGGATGAGGTCCCCAGTGGGATGTTGAAGACGCACAAACGGGAGCAAATGGTCGTCCAGGATATCCCGGTAACGTCACACGTACGACGTGAGGGATGATGTCACTCGTACCAGGGGTCCCATTTCAGTCCACATAAATAGTCCCCAGACGAGAATACCACCCCCATCAGCTTGAAGAGTACCCTGCTGGGAAGAAGGATCTATAGCTTCAAGTGGTTTGCGCCGTACTCATATCCTGCCCTCCTCATGTACCAACGTGAATCTCGACTCATCAGTCCAGGCAACATTTTTCCACATGTCTAGGGTCCAGTGGCGATGTTCCCGCGCCCATGCTAATCTTTGCACCCTGTGATGTGCGGTCAGCAGCAGTACCCTCGTGGGACGATGGCTTCTGTACCTCATAGCGAGGAGATGGTTCTGGATGGTGTGGCTGTTTACACGTTTTTGAGCACCAGCGTTAAATTGCCGAGTGATTTTTTGCACTGTGGCTCATCTATTCGCTGTTACAATGCGAGCTAGCCGACGATGAATCCGCTCATCTACACGCTATTGTCCACGGCAGTTAGCCCTTGCAGGGATGGTTTTACCGGATTCATTGTACTCACAGTGCACCCGTGACACAGTGGCTTGTGAAAATTCCAGTGCCTGCACGACTTCCGAGATGGAGTGACCCATTCGTCGGGCCCCGACAGTTTGCCCACGATCAAATGCGCTTAGATCCTTCGTCTTACCCATACTGCGTCCGACTGTTACTGATTCCCGTCACATTACTCCTTATATTGTCGGATTACTGCATACGCCATGTTGTTTCCGTTTACAGGGCCGCCCACAGCGCCACATTT
This sequence comes from Macrothele yani, assembly GCA_039090855.1. NCBI lineage: Eukaryota > Metazoa > Arthropoda > Arachnida > Araneae > Macrothelidae > Macrothele > Macrothele yani. The sequence goes on along the minus strand of CM076993.1, from coordinate 75,484,427 downwards.
GCATAACGCCAGCTGTCTCTAATTCAATTGCTCTTCAGTGTACATTGTTTATCCATTTGTCTTGCTGTTTTTGTTGGAATACATGGTTTGCTAACTCGTGCTTCTTTCCCGAAACTTTTCATCCCCGAGATTTGGAATTGTCTAAACTCTTAATTATGTGTTTTATTCTATCATATTTAACTTTATTGATTTTTTCTCCCGTTGAGTAGCTATTGCGAACTCATAATACGGCGGGAAAAACTTCCAAAATTAAAATTTTGTTCACTGCAACTTCTCTTAATAATCAACAAATGGCCAGATTAAAATGATTTTTGACATTACTTAGAGTATGAAACACGAATTTCATGCAACTAGGTCACGCAGTTTGCAAGCAACTGAAGCCGAAATATTGTATATTTTACACTTTGGACAAGCGACGTTTCCCTTCAGTTAATTCAAATCTCCCAAAATGACGATAAAGATGTTTTCTTTAATCGTAAGTTAAAAGGTGCAATATTTAATTCATCCCCTATTGAAAAAAATAATACGCAGTATTATAACAAGATGAAATTAACTTCTTTTGTGCAGGCAAAAGAGATTAATTAACGTTGTTTACATAGGACACATGACGTTTTGCTCTACAAGATCTGTGATCAAAATGTCGCCAGTTGCTGCCACTCATTTACACAAGAACTTCCAGTCTATGTATCTTAAAGGTCTTTGGCAAACTACACCCCCAGAGCAAAGACCAATCTCTTCGTTGACGGTAGGGTGTTTCAGAAATGACAAATTATGTTATGCTAGCACACAAATATAAGTCAAGTGGATAATCACACCTAAGTCAAGTGGAAATACATATAATTAAAGAAATATATGTCAGTACTTAAAGCGAATTTGCAAATCACTGCCGACCGGTAGATTTTTCATTAGTAGTACGTCCACAAATATAAACATTCCAATCCCTAGCTTCTACCAAAAATTATCGATCCTACTACTTTTAAAAGTTCAGTCAGTGCACTTGCACCGAACACCTTGGAGGAGAATAGACTGGCAAAGGCAGTCTATTCCCCTCCAAGGTCTTCGGTGCCTAAGGCCCTGTGGAGGCAACGAGCAGCAAGTGAGATAGCAGCGCCATCTGTAACCACGAGGAGTTGGTCAGAAATACCGTAGCCTACGTAAAAGAAGATGCCTGTCGTTTCTCGAATTTCCTTTGTGCAGGCGCGGAACAAAACTCCGCGGAAACGGACGCCAGAGGGCAGTACTGATCCGCACAAACAGAATCGACGGTCGCAGCGGAGAACGGCAAACTCTACGCTTTTAGGTTACGTTACTGATAACGTAGGCTATACTTAAAATATTAAAAAAAAAATCTCGTGCACATTTTCTTGTGGTGTCGATCCACAAATAAAACTGAAAGAGTTAATTTTCGAAATAAAAATGAAATTGACAGCGGGTTGAGGTACGATTATCATTAAAAACTTAATTTCTTAACACAATAAGGGTGGGTGGGCATCGCCGGCGATTGAGTTAAACCCCTTGAAATGGCCATTCTTTGGGTGTTTTTTATATGATGTTTCATCGAAATGGAATATATATATATATATATATATATATATATATATATATATATATATATAACACATCCAGTTGCTGCTCAAGAATTTTTTATTTTATTATCTTTTTTAATATACAGGAGGATTTAAGGGATGCTTTCTTTTCCTTTCGATTTATTTTTTGTTATTTTTATTCAGGGTGCTTTGGGATGTAATTACAGCCTCTAAACACAATATCGATGTCATTGAAAATACTTGAGAATTAAGAAATCAAAATAAATAAAACCAATTTTGAAATTTCGCGACCAAAATCATTCAAAAAAAAAAAAATAACAGCAAAGAAGTGTTTTTTTTTGTGGGAAGGGGGGGGGGGGGTAGTAAACATGGCAGGGGAAATTCATTCTGCAAATGGGATTACCAACATTTTTTATTTTACATTACGGAAATGTATTTGAAAAATATTTCTCAAAGTGAAAGTTTTTCAAATGATGATTCAGTATTAGAATTAGAAATAAATCTTCTACTGGCACAGCGGACCACTAGAATTTGCGAACCACTTATCCGAAAAAAAAAAAAAAAATTAAAGTCATTTACAATATATGTAGGAAATAATGTATCATTTCAATGGAATTATATTCAATATTTATTTTTAAACCTATCATTAGTTTACAGCCTAAAAAGAAAACCATGCAGCAAGGTAAACGAAACAGAAATTCATTTTTTGACTTGCTACAAATTAGAAAAAAAATTGCTCATCAGCAATTGAACAAGGAAACAGAAATATTCTTTTGGTGAATATTAATATTTCTTTAAATAAGATTCCGCCTGTGTTTTTAGAAAAGGAAACAGAAATATTCTTTTGGTGAATATTAATATTTCTTTAAATAAGATTCCGCCTGTGTTTTTAGAAAAGTATCCAGCGATTTTATTTTCAAACGTTAAAAACACAAACGAAAAATTACGTGGATTACTTAAACAAACAATAAACGCAAAAAATAAATATATACATAAAGGTGACAGAAATCATACGTTTCCGTCTTTTCATTTGTTTTATTTTTGATAATTGCTTTAAACATTTACCACATATTAGGAGGATATGTCAAACACAATATGGGGATGCCAATCACGGTAATAATATCACTTACCTTGTCTTGAAATCATTCTCAGCCATTTTTTCCTCAATTCAGCTCTGCTGGGAATCTGATGAAAACTCACCACGCTACATAAGGTGTTTGAAGAACAGAAAGGTACACAGTGCAGCACCATTGTAACGTAGCGTAGGTAATGAAAATCAAACAAATGGAGAAGATCAAGTACTTAATTGAAGAACAAAACAATCAGAAATAATTTGAAACTCGTGAGCTTAATCCAAGTGCAACAAAACGAGATCAAAACATGGCAAACCACCAAACCACGTGAAGAAAAGTTGGGAAATGACTTGCGAAGTGCTTGTACGTAAGCCACTGTTTGTGCAGATCTCTAGCACCGCTCGTGGCCAAAATCAGAAACTTTGCTGTCAGACAAGTTTTTCGAAAAACGACAGGCATCTTCTATTTCGTAGGCTACGGAAATACATAACTATTGGCGTAGCCTAAGGTGATCACGCTCGTGAAAGAAGCCTGCTTTTTCGGCCTTCAAAACCAGGAATCATTTACGCCGGAAAGCTCACCAGATGGCGCTTTTACCGAGGACAACAACAACGATTAGCCGCTGCTGGTGGCAGGTGGGTGCGCTGTCATACAGAATTAAATCGCATAACTTTTCTCCATAATCGCCAGAATTGTTTTATTTTTTCTTGCGAAAGCGATGAATGATCATAATCATATGTAGAGGAAGGGAATGTCTGACCCCAGGTCTTAAACAACCCTTAGAAATACGAAGCTAGGAGATTTGGGCTAGAGTGCCCGATAGGAAAGTGACACGGAAGCGAAGTAGAAAGGGGGAGGAAGACGCCATTATTTATTACCGGGGGGCCAGTACCCGGAGTCCGACGGCTTAACGTGCGCATCCGACGCACGGCGGATATTTAGTGGATCGAGCGTTCGTACCTGCCTGGGATCGAACCTGAGGTCCTTTCCGTGGCAGTCACGAACGTTGCCCACTTGGCCACCCGCGGCCCGAAAGCGATGAATAATATTATATGACCAATAAATAACACTGATGGTATACTTTATCAGTCCTCTTCCGTAATCTAGCATTCCGATATGATCAATGCAGTTACACATTTCAGGACATAAATATATCGATGACCTGCTATATAGAATTTTAATATATGTATATTTTTAAGTAATTCATTGCTCCCAAATCCTTTTGAAAGGCTATAATTACCTAACAACCTACGTTTTTTTATTTGAGCATTCTCCACCCTTAAAAGGATCGTTATGCTCACGCTTTGCTGCCAGAACGTTAACTCGTGTAAAAATTTTTATTTAAGAGGAGCGTCATGCTCTGCCTTTATTGTCCAATTTTCAGTCAAATTAAATCAAGGGAATTGTCCACAATTTGTGTCAATCAGTTATACCCAAGGAGGTTCGAATGAGATATCTGGTGGCTGTCGCCATGAAATGTTCGTGAAAGTTCAGAACAAATATAACGTTAATCGGGCAGTACCACTTTGCTTTTAGCGTACTACCGCGAGCGTCACTAAAGTGTGAGAAAGCTGGTGGTTTCCAAGGCTATTTCAAAGCATGCTGTTTTCGCTGAAACGCCTTTATTCATAGCAAAAATTTCTAATTGCTCATCGTAAATTGCCGGCGATGTGCGAGAAAACTCTGCTGAAATTCGTAATTATTTTGAGGCGCCCACCCATTTCTATTTCAAACTCAAATTGATGAAACGGTCGTGCAAGTTCAAAACAAATATAACGTTTTAAAATTAAAAACTTCACTCTTTTATGAAGTACAATTCATTTCAGTTTGATATTAACATGATTACTGCTACCAAAAACCACGCAATTCGAAAATGCACACAGTTGAAACTGCATGAGTATCATGTCAACAAATCAAAAGTTCCACAGTTGCCTGCTGTAAACTTGCTTGTGAGAATATAGAAAAGGCACACAGCAATACTTCATTTCTTTTATATAAAAATATTTGAAAAAAACCCCGAGAAGTATGCAGTTTCATAACCTACGGCAGTATACTAAAAGCACTAACGTTAAGGCAATGTTGTCCTCGGTAAAAGCGGCCACTGGTGGCGTTGGAAAGAATCAGAGGTGCTTCCGTTTTTTTCAGGAAATTTGGCCCAAATAACAGGCTTCTATAACGATCCTCGTAGGCTACGCTATTGGAAAGGTACATATAGTGTTTGATTCAACGCATAATATATCGTATAAATAGCGGAGAAGGAATATTTGGGTGCAAATGCTATCCAACAAATTTCTAGATCAAAATTTAATTAGCAAGTTCGAAATTTCGATGAAAATCAGCTATGAAATAGAAAATACGCCGCGGCTACATACAACGAACACCTGATACGTGAAGTTGCAGCAATGTGAATTTAAATATACCGCAATATCGTTCTTTCATGTTACCCTTACCCCATGAGCTCATGAAAAATGAATATCGCATAAAATAAAAAAGGGGGTCTACAGATATCATGTTTACAAAACTATCACGGTTTTCCCTCAGACATGCACAGCTCTTTATATCTGTTATTAATTGCAGTGCCGTATTCACACTCAATAAACTAATTTTGAAAGCTACTCCTACATATATTTTGAAGAATAACACACTTTATCTAATTTTTTAACCAAGCACTCCTGTGTCTCAGTAAACACTGTATGTTCTTATGAAGCAAATGAACAATCAATACATACTTCCTCTAACTGATACATGCATACAAAAATATTTTTCTTACCTTAAATTTTTCTTTGACAACAGACATGTGTGAACAGATTTTTTTTTTGGTTTGTTTTTTTTTTTGCTAAGAAAAGATGACTATGTAAACATTTTTTTCAAATTATCTTGTAGAAGACCAAAAAGGAGAACATAGCACATGATAGGCACTGAAGTAGTGGTAAACAAGCTTTGTTTTTTCTTCCTGCCATTATGATTTAGTCAAATGCTAGTTTTAATATGAACTGAATGTCAACAAACTGTTGTGTGATGCAGTGATGTTTTGATCCACTCAGCACAGAATACGCCGATACCCATGAGTGTAACTTTTACCGAGGAGATTGTAGTATGTTTCTCTCAATAGCCAATCTGAGAAGGTGCTGAGTTATTTTCAATCGTACAACTTTTAAGCAACGATTGTGTAGCAACATTTGACAAAATTCACTTCGCCAAGCTCTTACCCATTGGCGCCTTGTATTCAACGATTGTATGCTGTAATCAAGCACAGAATAGCTGTGTTCATCACAACCACAGCAGACTGAATGGGTAAAAATACAGAAAATTCACTTTACCCAGTTGCGATCGAATAAAATGAGAATTGTGTGACACTTTGACATGAGCACACCTTCCATTTGAAATTGTTCTGTTAACACATCGATACCTTGATACTGTGCAGTGGCTCAGCGTTACTTGATAATCATATCACATGGGCTTACAAACTTGACATACTCGGTTATTAACCAAAGAATCTTGCACTTCACGTAAGAATTAGATTCCAAGGGTCACAAATGCTGTGTACTTCTAGCTTCCGAGGGGAGACGAACTTTGAAACGTTCAATGCACGTTGTTGATACACTGTGCAGAGAAGCGGAGAAAGTTTTCGCCACGTTTCTGGCAATTTAATTCAAAATAGGATTAACATTTTTTAATCCATAATTCATATTAGTTTCCAACTGGTGTGTTTCACCAAATTAAAAAATAGTAGGGTAATAACTTATATAATCTTTCCAAAAGAGCTAGAGCGTACAAACGATGTTTACGCAGAGAGCCTTGGAGGGTTTTCATCATGTTTAGGGCAATATTATTAAAAAAATGTAATTAAAAATTTAAATCCATAGGAGAAAATCGTTTTCAACGGGTGTTTTTCAGCAAATTAAAAAGAATGTAAGGCAATAAATATATTTCATCTTTCCACAGGGGAGGAACAGCATGTCACTTTTCACAGGGGTGATTGTGGAGGAACTGTATTAGCATTTCTAGTGCTCACAGGCGCAATTTAGAAATTCTTATGTCTCGAGACACACAGTTTTTGATACTTACGGTATCCCATTTCCGAAAACCTCGATTGCAAACAATCCTTAGGCCTCAAATGTGACGATTTGGATGTCGAACATGTGTTTCGAGGTTTGATTTTTTGAACATGGAATACAAAAAATTGAAATGAACAGGAGAGGGTGTTCAAAAATTGTTAACAGTCCTGTATTCAAACCAAAAAACATTGTTCTATAGTTAATTATTATATTTTGAACATGATGCAAAGTTCATATGTTCCTTCATACTTAAAACATATATTCCTTCATACTGGTAAAAAGCATCATCTATGCAATTACAGCCAAAAACATTATGAACAACAATGAGCAAAACATTGAACTTACTTGTGAAAATATCTCCGTTTTTTATGTCGGCCGCATTCGCCTTAGTGTTAGATCCATATCTAACACAGTACCTGACCCAAACCTGACCATATTTATTATTTATAACAACTATGTAAAGCACGATTTACAACACGAACGCAACCGGTGTATACTCATGAACAGCTTTCCGTCCTCGCTAATGGCGGAACATCCGATTTTCAAACACTGACGGGAGTAGCAAGGCATTTGTTAGTCTATTCTCCTACAAGGTCTTTGATTGGCACTAACTGAACTTTAATTTTAAATGAAGCACATTGGATTCACTAAATCTGATACATCCGATTTATTTGATACAGACACAGCAGACAAATGATGTAAAAAATCTAACTTCCAACATGTACAACTATTGTGAAATAAGTTCTCATGATGTTACAAATCATTTATTTACATTCACTATCTTTACAGAACTATGGTGCGTTATCAAACAACTGTAATTCCCAAGCAAACAGAATGTGAAATACTTTTAATTGCAATTTTGTAGCATTTTCAGAAATCACGCAGTATCCTTGAATTCTCCGAAAACTTAAAAACACAGAGAACAACAGCCCTGTTATAGTCTGTATGATACCTGTTATAATGGATTTCATATAAGAAGCTAACTTAAAATCACAAATAACAGTTTCAGTGATATATGGGTTATTACTTGAGGTATTTACCACTTGGCACAGCACAATTTTCCGCATCTTCAAACACTGTAGATTATGTACAAATGGCAATTATTCAGTTTAACTCAGGGGGCTTGACATTTACAATTTTCTACCAGTTAAGGAACAAATCAAGGAAATCAGAACATCACAATCATAACCTGTTTTATTTTGGAGTGATTCAATTTGTAAAGCTGCTGATGTTTTTTCCGTCAAACACGTCATGTCGTTCAAAACGTAACAACAAATTGACAGTATTTCATGAAACGAATACTCCAGGCATTTCAAACTCCCGCGCATGGAAGATACATTCTTGGAGGATGTGTTGACACTGACCAATAGATGGCGTGGTGTGCTTAAGCGGAAGAGCAGCAAAGACGAAATGGTGGCCACCTTTGCTGTTTGCACTGTAGAGAAACAGAGGGCAATCACGAGGTTTTTGTGGTCCGAGTGTGTGAAACCTCGTGAAATTCACAGAAGAAGGATGCAACAATATGGAGATGCCTGCATTGGAGAAAGAAGAGTGTACGAGTGGGTAGATGCGTTTAAAAATTGGCGAATATCCATCTGTGATGAACAACGCTGCGGTTGTCCCAGCACGGCTAATTAAAAGGCAGGTCGCGCTGACACCCTTTTTCGTAAAAACAGGCGCATTTCTTTAGAAGTTCTGGCCAGGGAATTCGATGTCATTATCGGATCGGCTCATACCATTGTCACGGAGGTTCTCAAGTATCGCAAGTTTTGTGCATGGTGGGTGCCTAGGATGCTGACTGATGAGCACAAGATGATTCGTGTGCAGACTTGCACGGTCTTTTTGACACGGTATAACGACGAAGGAGACGACTTCCTGGCACGGATCATCACAGGGGACGAAACCTGGGTGCATCATTATAAGCCCGAAATAAGAGGCAGTCTTCGGAATGGCAGCACACATCTTCTCCAGACAAGAAGTTCAAGTCCCAACCCTCCTCAAAAGGTCCTGTTCACTCTCTTCTGGGATATGAATGGACCAATTTCGGAGCGCTATCAGAAAAGGGAGGAAACAGTGAATAGTGCCCGACACAGAGCAATATTGGAGGAGGAGCTGAAGGCAGCAGTACGGGGCTGTCACAGGGGACTTTTGTCTAAAGGCGTTCTTCTCCTTCATGATAATTACCGCCCTCACACGGCCGTTGCAACTTTTTAAACCATTCGAAGATTGAGGTTTCAGATCTTACAGTATCTCCCATACAGCCCTGATCTTGCTCCCTCTGCTTATCATGTGTTTGAACCCCTGAAGGACGCTTTGAGAGGACGAAGATTTGGGAGTAATGAGGCGATCGAAGAAGTGGTGCATTCCTGGCTGAAGGCACAACCAAAAACATTTTTTCTGATGGATTGAAGAAGTTGGTGCAACGGTGTGAGAAATGTATTGAAAATTTGGGGATGATTATGTAGGAAAATGAAATATCATTTGTATCTCTCACTGAATTGCATCTCAAAATATTCAAATTGCTGTTACTTTTGGAATTGCCCTCGTAGTTTAATGGCGATATTCACATTCTGGAGTTCAAATGATGATGGAAACAAAACCTTTCTGGATAAGGTATAGCATATTTTGATGCAATCAGTTTTTTCTAAATGTGAATCTTCTTGCCCCCCCCCCTTCAAACATTTTACTGAGGCAGAAGTGACCACCCAATATTTTTTATCCCGTATAATTAAATAAGTTTTTTTTTATTGTGTGTATGCCATTTTCGAAATGCGTGAGTTGAAATATTTCTATAGAGTGAAAATGTTTTCCCATACTAATGAGGCTATTGTGTGCTGCGCTAATTGCAAAATCTGCGCTTTTTCCTTTATAGAAATTTATGATTCTTTATAAATGAACCAAGCTCTACCCTTATAAGGCCAAAGCGATTTATTCCCAAAAAAAAAAAAAATAAATAAATAAACAAAAGAAGTAAAAACTTTTTCCCATGTTCAGCATTGCTCAATTGAGAAGATAGTTGATTGCCAGCCCCTATTGTGGTTGACACGTTCTCGTGATATGTGGTAAATGTTTAAAACAATTATCAAAAATAAAATAAATAAATAAAAATACAGAAAAGTATAATCTCTAACCCCTTTATTTATCTATTTATTTTTTGCGCTTCTCGTTCTTTGTGAGTAGCCGCGCTAATTTCTAATTGTTTTTTATAAAAGTTTGGAAATAAAATATCTCTGGATATTTTTATAAAATCACAGGCAGAATTTCATTTAAAAAATATTAATATTCAGCAAAATAATATTTCTGTTTTCTTGTTCATTTGCTGATGAACAATTACAATTGCGTTTTAAAATATACGTCAAATCTCATAGTTTATCTTTTCGCCCTTTTTTCTATTTTCCTCCTGACAATGGAAGACATGCCCCTCCCACGCCTGATCTCTTACGCCTACCCCCTATAATTTGGTAAAGTCGGCATCCCTGCCCAACACCCCAACATTTGAAGGTGGGTAGGCAAAAAAATGTATTGATTTCAACTGAGGATATGCAGTAAAACACGGAACTAAATTCAAGCAATGTCCTGTATGAGTTGCGTTATTTCTTGTATTTCACTTCTAAACGCCATGTCCCGAACCTCCAACTTCTTCTTCATGTTTGGTAACTCTGACAGCCAGCTAGATGAAAGGTCACTGAACGAAGTCATAAAAAAACCGACAGTAACGAGACTTCGTGTGGGCTGTTGAAGAATCAACATCGCGAACTGGAATTGATGAGATCTGCTTCTTAATGTTACCATTGTTTGTTATTAATGTCCTTTGTCCTGTTGTTTTTGCAAGTTCTATTCGACTAATCAGCTTACAAGTTCACCTACTGTTCCTGCAGTGTGAATTTGTGTTGAGAGTCTACGTAGACGTAGGAATAAAGTTACATGAGTGTTAAACCTGCTTTGATTTTGGCGTAAGGTTCCTTGTGCTGCGGGCACAAAACATTCATAAAGTGTAAGGTTAAAACAGACATTCCTCATCGTTCCGTTTCATAAAGAGGTGTTTTGGGCTGTAAGTTATACCTTATAGCTCAAATAAACCGTATTACGGCTCACTGTTCAACGGCGGTGCAATCGGAAAGAGGAGTTCTCATGTTTACATACGCATCTCTGGAGCCAGACTGATGTGTAGCATTACGAGATGCAGGTGCCTCCTGCCAAAAGAAAACTTCTTACGCCACGCTGTTCAGCAGTGGTGTAATCGGAAAAAAAAAACATACCTACAGCCGGTGCCAGAATGAAGTGAAGTGTTATGTGATGTGACTCTTTATGTAACTGCCGTTGTGACATGTTAACGTTGGTCAGCTGCTGTCGCTTGTGGCATCAGTTTAATTCAGAAATTGTATTTACTTCTTCTCTTGTTCTGATTTTTAGCACGTCTTTTGTAAAAAAGGTCGTGCTCATGTTATCGGTTTGTCCGTCCGTCTGTAGACATGATATCTCTGCAACTATTAGTCTGATTTGAAAAATTATTTTTGCATCGGGAAGCTTGAAATATGCGAATGATGATCCTTCATTTTGTTTTGTTTTTTACGATCTACAATTTCGCCGTTAGAGGGCGTAAATGCAGATGATGTCGAATTCAAAAATACGTTTTATTCCACATATTTGCTTCTAAACATCCGATTGAAAAAATTATTTTATCTTTCGATTCCGTTTATGTCGAAGAATATTTTAGGTATAGTTACTTTTTCAAATTACGCATAGATTTTCCGCTAGGGGGTGTAAAAGTAAACTACGTTTGCCCCGATGGAATTTTTTTTGCATATAACTTCTAATTTTTGGTAAAGAATACTTTGGCCAACAGGGGGCCAAAATATTATGTTATTTTTTGCTTCTGATGTGTTTGCCATAAAACCTGAGCCTCTAAAATCTCGATTGAAAAAATTCTTTCGTGGACCGATGCCACTCACGTCGATAAAATTTTTCGGAATATTTTCTTCTTTAAATATTCCATGGTTTCTCCGTCAGGGGGCGTAGATGTCTATCTTATTTTTGTCAATATCTCTGCTTTTAATCGTCTGATTTGAAAAATTTCTTTATTAGATAGAATTTCTGGTGTGACATGTTTTTCATATAATTTCAAAATTTGCAAGTAATTCATAGACTTTCCACTAGGGGGCGTAAAGGTAAATTGCGTGCCCCCTATATCTCTGCTTCTAAATCTCTGATTTGAAAAATTCTTTCTGCACCGGGTATAGCTCCTGATGATAAATCCTTTGCTCATAATTTATAACTTTGGCAAAAAATGGTTAGGCCACCAGGGGGCGTAAGTTTTAATTTCCGCTTCTGATGCATTTGCAGCAAAATATGAACTTCTAAAATCCCGAGTGAAAAAAAGTCTTTTGTGGACCGATACTACTCATGTCGACAAACCTTTTAGGAGCATTTCCTTCTTAAAATAATGCATGGTTTCTACGCCAGGAGGCGTAGATGTATATCTTATTTTTGGTCAATATCTCTACTTCCAGTCCGATTTGAAAAAAATCATCCTTTGTTGGAAAGTGTTTCCGATGCGAATGTTTTTGATATAAATTCAAAAATTTCAAGTAAATCATAGACCTTGCACTAGGGAGCGCAAAGGTAAATTGCGTTTTCTGCTTTATTTCTGCTTTTAAAACTCCGATTTGAAAAACTCCACCAGTATCGCATACAACACCTGATGGAAAATATTTTTCATATAATTTATAATGTTTGGTAAAGAATGGTTTGGTCACCAGGGGGCATAAGTGTTAATTTCTGCTTCTGATATATTTGCAGCAAAATCTGGTGTCCAGAAAACTGGACTAAATTTTTTTTCCTTGTACCGATACCGCTGATATTGAAAAACCTTTTGAGAATATTTTCTTCCTAAAATACTGCATAGTTTTTCAACCAGAAGGCATAAAGTCACATCTTATTTTTGTCGATATCTCTGTTTCTATGAGTCCGATTTGAAAAATTCTTTCTGTGTTGGAGAGCGTTTCCGGTGCGAAATGTTTCTCATATAAATTCATATTTTTCTTAACTCACAAGTCTGCAACCAGAGGACGTAAGCTCCCGACCCCGTTTACAGCAATATCTTAGGGATTAAAAACCCGATTGAAAAACTTCTTTCTTCCGTCAGATACTATTGTTTTCCATACCGGTTCCATTGACTTTGAATAGCTTTGATACATTTAATTTTCGTCAGAACGAATTCAAAAGACGTGCTTATTACATACACCCGGTGTCATTTTTCTTGTATTTTTCTCTTTGCAGCGAATAACTGTTCTGCGAGTGTTACACATCTTGAATAAATTACATAAAAAATAAGCATTTTACGCAAATAAAATTGCATAAAATGTTCTTTTTTTATGTAATTTATTTGCGCGAATCTTGTTAACAGTGCGATAATAGAATTTTGAAGTACATGAACATGGCAAAAATCTCAGTTTTAAGCTCCTAATATCTTTTTATAAACAACGCCAATCGTCTTTCCATTAGGAGCTAAAATGTTTCTTTTATGTGACTTTTCGCTTCTTGTATTCCTAAGCCTCTAGCTCCAGCTATGAATTTTCTCTTCTCTTCAGTTTAAGTCTTGTTGACATACTGGAGCTTTCAGAAGTCATAACAAGTTTGTAAAATCATGCAATGCATTGATTATAATACGCTTTCCAACATACCAGAAATCAGTACTCAAGTTATGAGAATTATGGCTGTGGTATAAATCTCGGTCCTATGCCCTGACCTTTGATCCCACTTCGATGATATTCAACAGAACCGGTTCGGTATACCTCCGAAATAACATGATAAAGTTTTGTCGCAATCGAAGCATTTTTACGTACGTTATGATGCATAAGGGCTACGGAATAGATCCCGCTCTTGTGTCCTAACCTTTGACTCCATTTCGCCCATTTTCAATAGAATTCGTCCCCAGGCAGGCCCTTACAACATACTAACATTTCATCCAAATCGAAGCATTTTTACGTAAGTTATGACGCATAATGGCGATGGAAGTGATTCCGCTCCAATGTCCAGACATTTGACCCCATTTTGCCTATTTTCAATAGGGTTTGTCGCCAGGTGCTCCCCTAACACATACTAAAATTTCATCGAAATCGAACCTTTTTTACGTTAGTTATGACGCATAACAGCAGTGGAATGGATCTCGCTCCTATGTACTGACCTTTGACCCCATTTCGTTCACTTTAATTAGGGTTCCTTCCCAGGTGATCCCCTACCAGATACTAAAATTTCATCGAAATCGAACGATTGTTACGCGAGTTATCGTGCGGACGGACATACGCACACAACGCGTGACGTAATGATAGAGATGGCGTGACCGCGCGCCAACATTCTCAAACGCGAGATCGTGACGTTATAAGGTTTCTAAGCATTGGTAACATTAATGGAATGACGCCATGACACTAAAAACGTTATAATTCGGGGTGGTTATTTAACCCACTAAACGAATTCTCCTAAAGTCGAGATCAAGCTAAATCGATTTCTAGTACCAGAAAACGGTAGGTTAGCGACTTTCATCAAAATTATTAGAGCCATTTTCGAAATTGAAATGTACATACATACATACAAGAATTGCTACTTTAATGTGGACGTCAAGTAATTTTTCTTCCTATACTTGCAATGGAAAAACTTCTGTACACATTTTCTTCACAATTAATGCGCTCCCAAGGATGAATTTTTGAACATCGATTAAAATAGCTTCATTTCATAACTTGGAATACTTAATATTTTCTAAACCATAACCGTAATTATGCAATCCAACATTTATTTGTCCACTGGCGTCATCAAAGTACAGGTTGCGCCATCTTTTTTCTGATTTCAACACCACTAAAGGAAACGTTATTGTTTTTTAATATAATTATGCTTATGCTTTAGAAAATGTTAAGTATTATAAGTTATAGTATGAACACCCTACATGCTTTGAAGAAATTTGCGGCTGGCTGACAAAATCGATGCTTTTTACCTTAAAAAAAATAATAATGCTTAAGTTTTTCATAACAAGTGGATAGAGCTCTTTTTGCAGCGAAGTGATCGAAATCTTGACTCTTGCTAAGAAGACTGTTGGCGGTGTCCGACATTTCATTATATAATGTATATTTTGTGCTCGGAAATTCGCTGTTTTTCAAATAAAGTGAGCTTTCCGGAAATATAGGGAGCATGTACTACCTCAACCTGCTTCAGATTTTATTTTAAATCCCTATCTTGACAATACCCAATTATTTTATCCACAATACAACTGCTACTGTTGCCTTTTTTAAAAGACTCTGCGTAGTCTTCTAAATGTTTGCAATGAAAAAGCACGTCCTCAAACCAACTGTTCCACCTAGTCTGCAAGGCTACTGGTGGTAAGCAAAGTATTTTGTCCTTCCCTTGCAAAATGTTTGCAATATAAAAGCACGTCCTCAAACCAACTGTTCCACCTAGTCTGCAAGGGTACTGGTGGTAAGCAAAGTATTTTGTCCTTCCCTTGCAAAATGTTTGCAATGAAAAAGCACGGCCTCAAACCAACTGTTCCACCTAGTCTGCAAAGGTACTGGTGGTAAGCAACTTATTTTGTCCTTCCCTTGCAAAATGTTTGCAATGAAAAAGCACGGCCTCAAACCAACTGTTCCACCTAGTCTGCAAGGGTACTGGTGGTAAGCAAGATATTTTGTCCTTCCCTTGCAAAATGTTTGCAATGAAAAAGCACGGCCTCAAACCAACTGTTATACCTAGTCTGCAAGGGTACTGGTGGTAAGCAAGGTATTTTGTCTTTCCCTTGCAAAATGTTTGCAATGAAAAAGCACGGCCTCAAACCAACTGTTCCACTTAGTCTGCAAGGGTACTGGTCGTAAGCAAGGTATTTTGTCCTTCCCTTGCAAAATGTTTGCTATGAAAAAGCACGGCCTCAAACCAACTGTTCCACCTAGTCTGCAAGGGTACTGGTGGTAAGCAAAGTATTTTGTCCTTCCCTTGCAAAATGTTTGCAATGAAAAAGCACGGCCTCAAACCAACTGTTCCACCTAGTCTGCAAAGGTACTGGTGGTAAGCAAGGTATTTTGTCCTTCCCTTGCAAAATGTTTGCAATGAAAAAGCACGGCCTCAAACCAACTGTTCCACCTAGTCTGCAAGGGTACTGGTGGTAAGCAAAGTATTTTTTCCTTCTCTTGCAAAATTTTTGCAATGAAAAAGCACGTCCTCAAACCAACTGTTCCACCTAGTCTGCAAGAGTACTGGTGGTAAGCAAAGTATTTTGTCCTTCCCTTGCAAAATGTTTGCTATGAAAAAGCACGGCCTCAAACCAACTGTTCCACCTAGTCTGCAAGGGTACTGGTGGTAAGCAAAGTATTTTGTCCTTCCCTTGCAAAATGTTTGCAATGAAAAAGCACGGCCTCAAACCAACTGTTCCACCTAGTCTGCAAAGGTACTGGTGGTAAGCAAGATATTTTGTCCTTCCCTTGCAAAATGTTTGCAATGAAAAAGCACGGCCTCAAACCAACTGTTCCACCTAGTCTAAAAGGGTACTGGTGGTAAGCAAGGTATTTTGTCCTTCCCTTGCAAAATGTTTGCAATGAAAAAGCACGGCCTCAAACCAACTGTTCCACCTAGTCTGCAAGGGTACTGGTGGTAAGCAAAGTATTTTTTCCTTCTCTTGCAAAATTTTTGCAATGAAAAAGCACGTCCTCAAACCAACTGTTCCACCTAGTCTGCAAGAGTACTGGTGGTAAGCAAAGTATTTTGTCCTTCCCTTGCAAAATGTTTGCAATGAAAAAGCACGGCCTCAAACCAACTGTTCAACCTAGTCTGCAAGGGTACTGGTGGTAAGCAAGGTATTTTGTCCTTCCCTTGCAAAATGTTTGCAATGAAAATGCACGGCCTCAAACCAACTGTTCCACCTAGTCTGCAAAGGTACTGGTGGTAAGCAAGATATTTTGTCCTTCCCTTGCAAAATGTTTGCAATGAAACAGCACGGCCTCAAACCAACTGTTCCACCTAGTCTGCAAGGGTACTGGTGGTAAGCAAGGTATTTTGTCCTTCCCTTGCAAAATGTTTGCAATGAAAAAGCACGTCCTCAAACCAACTGTTCCACCTAGTCTGCAAGGGTACTGGTGGTAAGCAAGATATTTTGTCCTTCCCTTGCAAAATGTTTGCAATGAAAAAGCACGGCCTCAAACCAACTGTTCCACCTAGTCTGCAAAGGTAGTGGTGATAAGCAAGATATTTTGTCCTTCCCTTGCAAAATGTTTGCAATGAAAAAGCACGGCCTCAAACCAACTATTCCACCTAGTCTGCAAGGGTACTTGGTGGTAAGCAAAGTATTTTGTCCTTCCCTTGCAAAATGTTTGCAATGAAAAAGCAACGCCTCAAACCAACTGTTCCACCTAGTCTGCAAAGGTACTGGTGATAAGCAAGATATTTTGTCCTTCCCTTGCAAAATGTTTGCAATGAAAAAGCACGGCCTCAAACCAACCGTTCCACCTAGTCTGCAAGGGTACTTGGTGGTAAGCAACTTATTTTGTCCTTCCCTTGCAAAATGTTTGCAATGAAAAAGCATGGCCTCAAACCAACTGTTCCACCTAGTCTGCAAGGGTACTGGTGGTAAGCAAAGTATTTTGTCCTTTCCTTGCAAAATGTTTGCAATGAAAAAGCACGGCCTCAAACCAACTGTTTCACCTAGTCTGCAAGGGTACTGGTGGTAAGCAAGATATTTTGTCCTTCCCTTGCAAAATGTTTGCAATGAAAAAGCACGGCCTCAAACCAACTGTTCCACCTAGTCTGCAAAGGTACTGGTGATAAGCAAGATATTTTGTCCTTCCCTTGCAAAATGTTTGCAATGAAAAAGCACGGCATCAAACCAACCGTTCCACCTAGTCTGCAAGGGTACTTGGTGGTAAGCAAAGTATTTTGTCCTTCCCTTGCAAAATGTTTGCAATGAAAAAGCACGGCCTCAAACCAACTGTTCCACCTAGTCTGCAATGGTACTGGTGGTAAGCAAAGTATTTTGTCCTTTCCTTGCAAAATGTTTGCAATGAAAAAGCACGGCCTCAAACCAACTGTTTCACCTAGTCTGCAAGGGTACTGGTGGTAAGCAAGATATTTTGTCCTTCCCTTGCAAAATGTTTGCAATGAAAAAGCACGGCCTCAAACCAACTGTTCCACCTAGTTGCAAGGGTACTGGTGGTAAGCAAAGTATTTTGTCCTTCCCTTGCAAAATGTTTGCAATGAAAAAGCACGGCCTCAAACCAACTGTTCCACCTAGTCTGCAAGGGTACTGGTGGTAAGCAAGATATTTTGTCCTTCCCTTGCAAAATGTTTGCAATGAAAAAGCACGGCCTCAAACCAACTGTTCCACCTAGTCTGCAAGGGTACTGGTGGTAAGCAAGGTATTTTGTCCTTCTCTTGCAAAATTAGTCGAAAACGTTATTTACGGGATGTACAAGCGATGAAGGCACGTTTAACAGCAACTACGAAAGAGTTAGCATCTTCAAATTCATGATGCCAAATTTCGCCCAAAAGATCACAAAATACGGTTTTCAGGCTCTTTCCCCACGCTTTGGACATGTAAGATGCATTGCCTGTTACAAAAGCGGTTATATTAGCTAAAGATATTTCATAATTATTAACGTAGAGAGGTAATAATTATGACGTATTGCCTAGCGGACTGCTTTAAAATTTGCGGATTCCAAAGCGATGCACTCAAGGAAGATTGCGTTCAAAGAGGTTTCATCATTGCAACTTTCCGCATTTGGTTCAGCTGATGCAACAGCAAGAATATTCAAAATGTATCGAACTTCAGAATCAGTTGTTTCGTCTGCTACGATGCTTACACCGGATACCGATTTAAAAAAATCTTTCACTTGTTGCTTTTGAATATCATATCTTTTCGGCAAATAACATTTCCGCATTCAATTTGCATTAGGAATAACACCAATATCTTTTAACGAATTTTCCAAGTAATTTTTTAATGTAGGGTTATCCAGTTTAGGAAGTGGGATGTTAGCTGCGCAAAAGGCACCAATTAATTTCAAAAGTTTCATTGAGCGATGCTGTTCTTGTGCAGTTAGTTCTTTTCTCAATTAATTCATCAACACATTTCTGCATTATTTTTGGTTGATTGTTCAGACACTCCTTCGGATATTTCAAGCTTCCGATATCATTCGGATATTTCAAGCTTCCGAATGCAAAAAGAATTTTTCAAATCGGACTAATAGTTGCAGAGATATCGTGGGTACAGACGGACGGACGAACGAACAAACCGATAACATATGCACGATCTTTTTTTACAAAAGACGTGCTAAAAACAATATCTAGAAACTTCATAAACTACTCACACAAAAGCACAAATTTTCTGAGCTAAGCGTCTGCGAAACACTTTTCTGTGAGCTGCTTTCCCAGCTAAAGTTACTAACACAACTGACGATATCCGTTTACTAGTCCGGCAATTCTCAAAGGTCGTTCTACAGTAGTGTGTGTGTGGGGGGGGGAGGGGTCACGAAAGACCACGTATGCACTCTTCAGCAGAGTGCGTAACTTTAAATTAACCGTTTGTTCGAAAGAGTATCTTCGTTACGAACAATCTTGAGAGGTAATTCAGGATTTAAAGCTTTGGTTTGGACTTTCGAGTAGGATTACTTTGCGGTATATTTTTTCCGAGTAAATTTTAACGAAGGCAGTATTAAAATTATTTAATTATGAAAAATACAGTAATAAAAAGATATAATACACTGCTGGCCACCTAAAATGCAACACCGAGAAGGAAGTATCCGATTGGCCTGAAATTCGCAGCATTCGTCGCCCGCGAGAGGACATGCAAACGATTAGCATTGCAGGGCATATGCAAATCATGTGCGCCCGGCACGCCACCGAGAAGCACTATGAGAAGAGTGCACAGAAGGCGGGATGTAAGTAGTGGAAGTGCAATGTGCTGCCGGACCTGTGCGTGGGAAGCTTGGTGATGCATCTTCGCAGAATACGGCAGTCATTCCAGCAATTTTCGGAGTTCGACAGACGACGAATAGTGGCTTATCGCGAGGGCGGTTTATCGTACCGAGACATCAGCGCCCGTGTGGAACGACATCCAGCCACAGTGGGGCGAGTATGGATTCGGTGGGTGCAGGAGGGACGGACGAACCGACGTGAGCGATTGCCGCAGCCGTGGCACACCACCGAAAGAGAGGACCGGCATGTTGTGCGGCGGGCATTGACGGCTCGCACCGCCACATCACGAACGTTAGCGCAGGAATTAGGGTGTGTTGCGCAACAACCTGTGTCAGCACGTACCGTTCGACGTCGTCTCCAGGATCTCATTGCTCTGATTACCATTGACGTTACATCACCGGCGAGTGCGGCGGCAGTGGGCTGTTGAACTACGGAATGGCACGACAATGTCTTCTCCGACGAATCCCGCTTCTGCCTGCAACACCACGATGGTCGGATCCGCGTGTGGCAGCACCGCGGCGAGTGATTGTATCACGCCTGCTTTATGCATCGCCATACCGGTCTGTCGCCTGGCGTTATGGTTGGGGGCACAATTGGATATGACACCCGCACCCATCTGGTACGCATCGCCGGTACACTCAACAGCGACCGCTACATCTCCGACGTTTTGGAGCCTTTATTCTTCCCTTACCTGCAGGACCTGCCAGCGGCCACGTTTCAACAGGACAATGCGCGCCCGCACGTGGCACGCACCGTGCAACAATTCTTCACGGCCCACCAGGTGTCACTGCTACCGTGGCCTGCCTGTTCTCCCGATATGTCGCCCATCGAACACGTCTGGTCGCTGATCGGCAACCGAGTGCCCCGGCAGGCACCACCCGCTGCTACGCCTGATGAACTGTGACAACGTGTTGAAGCGGCCTGGACCGATATATCCCAAGCCCACATCCAAAGCTTGTTTCGTTCGATGCCGCGGCGTGTAGCGGCCGTTATTGCCAGCCGTGGGGGCCACACGAACTAGTGATATCTTCGTTTTCCGCAAGTCGCACGGGCTTGTAAGCTCAATCGTTTCGTCTTTGTATCTGTTGTTATGTGTCCAGTAAATCTGGCTTTGCTATCTCGTGTACTTCTTGGTGTTGCATTTTGGGTCGCCAGCGGTGTAGAAATTAGGCAAAAATGGGTAAAAACTCTGAAATTGGCGGAAATATTTGATATTCGCCAAATTACAGAAAAACCCCTAAAATTCGCGAAAAAAATCGCGGAAATTCGCGCCGAGACAGAATTACTGCCCTACCCATAAGGAGTCATCCGTAATATAAACACACCATTCATACCCCCTACGGGATTCGTACCGGACTCATTACATTCAAATGGTCAGAAACCAGAGCTTGGACTTGCGCCACCGGGACTGCGCTTTAGAAGCTTGTCGGCAACGTAGATTAGAAGGAACTCTTTTCGAAACTATTTTTTTTTTACAGCAAAATTTCTTCAGTGAGTTTGTATGTAAGCCAAAAGGAGGCGGTAGCCACTCACACTTGAAAACTGAGTAAATTTTACCAAATAAAAACTGCTTGTTCTAGAGATTGAGTAGAAATGACTTTAAATCTTTTCTGTGCGTGGTATTTAGGTTCACACAAAAATGCAAACTTTTTGATATAGTAGGTTCTCGAAATCTAAATTTAAGTTATGAAGAAATTGTAAAGGAAAAAAACAAGAAACATTCAACAATTTTAACTTAACTAATTTGTCTTTCAGGTGGGTTTTTAAAGTGTTATTTGAAAAGAAAACTGAAATTTCATTATTTGCAGCAGTTAAAAATACTGGATGAACAATTGCCTTCCTCCCCCAGTTACGCTTACCTATGTTGACAAGAGAAAATCATGTTTCACCTGTTAACTGCAAATCGGATCAGGATTTTCCTCATATTTTTCCATTTCCTAATGCTAAATATTCTTACTAGTGGACCCAATCATAATTTTTCCCTTATCAGAATATCCACTTCTACAAACCGGCAAGAAAAGTTTTTTTGTAATCTAAGATAAACCAACTTTTGATGAATAGTATTTGTAAGGTGTGTACCCCATAAGTACGTCATTGTAGTATATTTGTCATGAACTAGTGAACTGCTTTTCAGAACAAAGTCCATTTTTACGTTAAGTGTTTAATTTTTGATGGACGGTGTAGTGTTCTTCAAAACTGTGGCCTAAAAATTAATAGTTGTAAAGATGTAAACTTATTGGTTTCTTATTCTTCTGAAATGAAAGCTTTCTTCAGCACAATGGCATTAACATCAAGAACGTTTCCACAACGACGACAATGTTAAGAGCTGTGTGGACGTTTTCATTTCGCTATTCACCTAAAGATATCATCAAAAGTTCAATTTGTGAGCAGTCAATTTCTGTGCTAAAAGAACATGATTTCCGTGCGAAAGAATATGAAGCATGCGACAAAATGAAATACTAATTCATGTATTGGAAAAATTGGAGATGACACTAAGCAGCAGTTTAATATAAACTGCACAAATATTTCTCATATCAAAGTAGCTGCAAAAGTGAAGGAGTTAAATAATAACATGCTCAAAGGTTTTTACGGAAGGCCTTCTCCTAATAAATGTGATGGGATTAAGGTTGTGGACATGATTTGTCACTTTTCCATTATCTCAACACATTTTTAACAATTTAATTCTCTGGCAGCCAAAAATTCTTTATCTCTTTTAGGACAGACACAAAAGGATGCTTTTTTGGCACTGTTTATGTTTTCACGCCACATAAATTCGCCAAGATACGACTCCCAAATGGATGCGAGTTGTTCTTCGGTGTTTCAAAGCTTCATGAAGTTTATATTGAATACAGCTGAGAGATCAAAATGATTAGCTGAAGAAAAAATGATGAAAAATGGGAGAAACAAAAAACCTGATGCGTTTGTAAGTATCTTTGAAATGATTGCAACTGCAAAATTGTGTCAGCTATTGTGAATGATCAACGTGATGAAAAAGAAGATGTTAAAACTGAGGATGGCATTCTGGGAAACTACAAATAGAAAAAATTATCTGTTTGCAAAAACTGCGTGCTTGCAAAATTTTCGGAGCCAGACAATTGCAGATTTAAAATACTATGCATTGCTCAGTGAAAAAAGAAAGCAATGCTTCTTGGATCGTGTTTCATACTCCCCATCCCTTTCCTTTTTTCCCTTTTATACCAACCTCTTCCAAAGGTAGAAGCACATCACTTATTCACTTCGTCCTTTTTAGAATTTCAGAGAGATCAAAGGGTACTTTTTGATTTTCAGGCACTATTTATCATGATGATACATGAAAACAAGATAGCGCACCAATTCTTTTCGTATCTAATAAATAATTTCTCTCGTTTTTTGTGTAAGTGCTCTAATTAATGAAGAATTATCTAACTGTTGTGGAGTGACTGAGCTGGTATTAAGCACAGTGAGAACATTTAAATCCATATCCCACTTTTTACAGTTTAACATTCTTATGTTACAATAGCATGCAGTTGTGTAACCGATGCCGAACTGAAAAAAAACTACGTTAAGTTACGATTTTATGCATCATATCAGAGAGTTCAATGATAGATGAATTGCTTCACATCTTCTTGAAGAAATTCATATATGATGCTATTCAAGTTAAAGATTGTGGAACCCTTCATTTAAAGACGACTCTGAATCACAAAGATCTAGAACTTTTCATGCTTACTGCAGTGAACCTGTTAAGCTACAACTTATTACTCAATCTCTTGAAATGCCGGAGAAATCCTTATTCCTTTCCTCTACCAAGAAAAAAATTGATACAATGGTACTATAAAGTATTAACCGATGCTGTCACACGTACGGTCATTCACAAACATAATTTCCAAATTGCAAGTCAAGTTTAAAACACTTTATATACAACTAAATATTAATATTCACACGCGAGATCTTTCGGGGCCGATCAGAGCACCCATCATCAGGTTCAAGCGCCACGAAACATAGGAGTAGACATTATATATTATATCCACTACCCACAATTCACTCGGTCTTCTCAATCACCGGTGATGGCATCAACAAATCGTTAAAGCCAAAAAATCAAGTCTTATTTTCTTATCATATAAAGTCCTCTTCTTCACAGTTGTGTGAAGAGGGGGCAACCATCTTTCTCCACTGTCTTGGAACAAATGTCGGGAGTTCAATGTTACAGCATGTGTCCCCATATGCAATAATGAAGAGGCTTTCCGTAAGGAAGACATTACGTTTATTAACACTTGAGTTAAGTACCCTAACATTTTTCCAATCTGGGGAGTAACCTCCCTGGTTAACAGCATCAGTGAAAGCTGTGGAAACTGTTCCAGAACGAAGAGCGTATTTATGTTCACCCATTCTGACATTTACGGTTCTTAGGATAGAACCTATATAGTATTTAACTGCACTATCTGAGTCTTTATGAATTAATGGTATGCAGTAGACGCCTGGTTTGTTAAGTGCTGGGACTCTATCTCTATCATTTCTGATCAAGGAAAAAAGGTTTCTGGTGGACACTCCAAACGTTAGATTGTGTTTGTGACAAGCTTTTCTTAAGATAGACACAAGAGGTGGAATGAAATCAATTTTGCCAATGTACTTAGTAGGTTTTTTCTCAGTGGACAAAGTCGTGAATCTCAGTCTTTGAAATTGTAATAGTCCTTGAAAGAGTAGGTTAGTAGATTTTTTCTCTGTGGACAAATTCGTGAATCTCAGTTTTTGAAATTGTTGTAATAGTCTTTGAAAGAGGTTGACAGAGAACCCAAACAATAAGGCTAAATTTTCAACTGCAGAAAGTCCATCACGTCGAGTTTTGCTTGTTGAAGAATGGGTGAAGGCACGTCTTATTAGGAAGCGTAGAGCTGAAGCTTTATGTTCGGGAGGGTGAGAAGAAGTGAATGGGATCATACAAGGTATGAACGTCGGTTTACGGAAAACACAATGCTGGATTTTATTGGAAATCAAATCTTGAGACAGTAAAATGTCTAGGAAAGCTAATTTTCCCTCTTTCTCAAGGTCTTTGGTAAACGTTATAGTTGGAAACTGGGTAGAAAGACAATCTACAAATTCGTCCAGTAGAGGTAAAGAATGTGGCCAAAAAACCAACATGTCATCTACGTGTACCTAATCAACAGTGACGGTTGATAAGGGAAGTCCAACATGACCTTGTTTTCTAGATACTGCATGAGGATCTCAGCTAAAACGGGGGAGAGGGGGACCCCATTGGTGCGCCTTCCTTTTGCTGATAGAACTTGCCATAAAATTTAAAGTAAATTCTCTTTGCTACAAGTTTGAGAGCAAAAAATATTGCATTGGCTTCAAGTGGAGAGATGGAACTGTCTTCTTGTAATTTGTCCTCAATAATTGAGTGAACGGTGTTGAGTGGTACACTTGGAAATAGAGACACTACTAGGCGAAGCCATTATGAACTCAGTTCCCCCAGAGTCAAAGGTTTTGATACGAGATATAGCTTGCATAGGACTTTTAATGGATACAGAGGAATTTGAGGTGAGAGGTTTTAAAAATGAAGCCAACGCTGTCTCGAGTGTGCGAGTCGGGTTAGCATATCCTGAAACAAGCAACCTAAGAGGTTGATCCGGTTTATGAATTTTCATTTTTCCAAAGACCTCGAGAACCCTAGGTCCTATTGGAGGTCTCATTTTAGTAGAAATAGATTTTGGTAGGAAACCTTGGTTTCTTAGTTTACTTAATTCTGCAATAGTAGCTGAAGTCGGGTCAGACCTGAGAGCACGGTGGGGAACTAAATTGATAACCTGTTTCATCCTAGCGTAATAGTCATTTCGGTCCAGAATAGTGATTTGTTGTGTTTTATCTGCACAAATGATTGACAAGTTTGGGTTTTTTGCTAGTAGTAGTAACTGTTCTCGTTCGTATTTCAGAGCTGATGATGTTCTATTAGGCCCTGCAAGAGTCTTGGCTAAAGTATAACGAGTAGAATCACGTTCTTCTTCAGGAAGTGCACTGATAATGTTTTCAACCTGTAGGATGGCATTTAGAAGTCGAAAAGAAGACACTGGAAAGCTAAATTCAAATCCTCGACTTAGGTCTGAACGTTGGCTGTCCGAGAGTTCTACAGAACTATAGTTAAGGAATGGTTCTTGTAGCGAGTATTAATCAGCATGTTCAACATTTCGACTTGGCAGCTGAATTTGTAAGGGTCGGTTTGATACCAGGACCAGGTCACAGAGTTTCCGTATATGTCGTTGATTAACACCATTCACCTCTTTTTGTAAATTAGAAAAGAAAATCATTAAACGCTTACCCAAGATAATTTGGTGAGCATGTCTCGTCAGGTAGGCATATGCATTATATGACTTACGGTTGAGCATGTTCACGCAGCTTTGTTTCCTCCTTATTTCAGCTGTTAATCTTTTTTGTTGTGCATTGGCGATGACCCCGGCATCTCTTTGAGATATGGTGAAACATCTGATTCTAAGAAACTTTGGCATCACTTTCAGTGAGCGACAATTAATTAAAAAAGCTTAAGTGGGCCTCCTTGACATGTAATTTTCTGCGAAAAACACATAAGATTTTAAAGTCTTTCTCCATGCCTCGCGCACTTTAGGTAAGGTAGCCACTTGAAAAGGTTCCAAAGCAATTTCTTGTTTGCTCGGTAACGTAGATTACCCAACAAGATTCTTTTCTCAATACCTCTACATTAAAAAAAAGAAGAAGAAGTGGAAGACAATTTTTCTTCTTCTTTAGAAGAAGAAGAAGAAGACAGGTTTAGAATTAATGTTGTGGTACAGCCTAACTTACTCTTGTCTCTGTGTTGGTTAAAAAACTGTTTGAGTGGGACAGTTTTCAAGCTTCAGGTTTTGAGCATTGCCACTATTTGTGATGATAGAACAAGTGGGAGTGTTGATATTTTCATTGATAGCCGGATAATACAGAATTCACTATGTTTAAAAGATTTATCCGGCCTTCACCTAACTTGCCTGCTGCATAGGGACGGGCCTGGTTTATAACAATTTTTCTACAGATGCGCTCTTTTGCCTAGGTGGAGTTTACTGCAGTCTATAAGCTGCAGTTAAATCTACCCAGTCTATTTACTGCAGTCTATAATTTACTCAGTCTATCAGCGCAGGTCTCTCTTTCTCGCTTATTCAAAAATAAGAATACGCATGTTATATCGAATATCGAAAGGGCAACAGAAATGAAATTGTTTTTGCTTTATCGTTATTATAATTTCTTTTTCAGATTTTTTAACTCCTCCGATTTTAACAACTCTAGATCTCGGCGCCCCACAAATTCTGCCAGCCTAAGCAGCCTCCTACACTGCTGCTCATAATTATAAGGACAGTCGTATTTTGCAGATAAGTTCACAGGAATCGCACATTGAAGCATTATGCACATGACGTGAAATACCGAACCTACACGAGTTTCTAACGTGAGATTTAGAACCTCAGACAACTTTCATAAAGGTAGTAAAATAACTTTTACGTTTTTTTAAGGTGTCCATAAATATAAGGACACGAAAAGAGGTTCCAAGAAATACGAATAAACGTCCAAGACGTGCATGTGTTATGCAAATAATAATAGGTGAACGTGTTCTCGAAGACACTGCGTATGTCGTTTTGTGTAATAACAGAATGCCTCGTGGTTAAATCGAAAGATATGGAAACTTCGAAAGATATGGAAACTTCGCGGTGAAGGGAAATCATATCATGAGATAGCTGTTGCAATTGAAAAGTCGAAAGGTGCGGTAGAAAATGCAATGAAAAGAGGTATGAAGGGGTCCGTTAAAAAGCGTTCCGGTCGCAAACGACAGCTGTCTTCAAGGTATATTCGACGCATCATGGCCATGGTAACCAGGGAAAAAAGTTTCTTGTAAAGAAATTGTTGGCTCTATACCTGTCAATGTTTCTTGTCAAACTGTTTCACGTGTGCTGCACAGCTCAACTGTCGCCAAATACTTGAAAACGAAAGCGAGATCCGCCCTCACCAGAAGACATAAAGAGATGAGGAAAGCAGCTGCACTTTCAGTGGACGCAGAATAACATCAG
The DNA here is from genome assembly GCA_039090855.1 of Macrothele yani. NCBI lineage: Eukaryota > Metazoa > Arthropoda > Arachnida > Araneae > Macrothelidae > Macrothele > Macrothele yani. The sequence goes on along the minus strand of CM076993.1, from coordinate 75,456,774 downwards.
ATGAGATACAATTATTTTTTCCGACGAAAAACGTTTTAATTTATGTGGCCCAGACGACCTACATTATAATAGGCGTGATCTCCACAAAGAAAAAGATGACACTGATGCGACATCAAGGTAGTTCGTTGTTAATGTTCTGGGGTGGTGTTTTTGCTAATGGGAAGACCAATTTAGTCCTGGTTACGTCAAGTATGAATTCTGAACGATGAATCACAGTGTTAGATCAACAACTGTTAGAAAACTCGTGGCCTTTAGGTGGTGATAATTTCATCTTTCAGCAGGACAATTCTCCATTGCACACATCGAGAATTTGTAAACAATGGTTTTCGGAAAATAACATCCGTGTTGTGAACTGGCCACCCAGTTCTCCAGATTTGAACATCATTGAAAATACAAATTTTGAAGATGACAATCCGATTTTTGGCGTAAATGTGACAAGGATGGTAAGTCAGACAATATCCGAAAGCTTGAAAATTTTCATCGTACTGGAGCGGGACTCGAACCCACGTCTCCCAGAAAACGCCCGGGTATGCTAACCACTACACCACCCAGAACATTTATCATTGAAAATGTTTGGAAGCAATAGCTAGTTTGGTATATGCTAATGGCAGAAAATTTTCCACTGTTCCTGAGTTAGAAAATGAAGTCTTGGCATCATGGGACAAGATCACTCCTAAGTATTTACGGAAACTCGTTGAAAGTATGCTTAATAGAATGGCTCAGTGTTTAGAAAACAAAGGTGGCCATACCACCTATTGAAGGTAATAATATTGTGAAATTAATTATGTTTACACATGGAAGGGCAAGCTGTCCTTATAATTTTGGACCTGTGTCCAAATGGCATTAGTTTCTTGTTTTGTTTCTTGTAATTATAATGAAAATAAAAACAAATACAGAATAATGTTTCTGTGTCATCAATTACGTAAATATAAGGTTTTCCTGTTCCTGCAGTTATTTTGTATTGTGCATCCCCCGTATTTATGGCATCCTTATACTGTCCTTATAATTATGAGCGGCAGTGCAGTTCTCCAAGTGATTGAACCGGCCCTGTGCATATTGGATAAAGGAACGTACCCCCAAAATTTTCCATGTATTTTCTAGCTTTTCGAGATGGATATATATCGTGTTTGGTGGCGCTGATGAGTACATTTACATTTGTTTGGGTATCTTTGTCGTTAGGAGACGGAAAGACAAAACATTCTAGATGAAAATAAGGATAATTGTTAATCTGTTTAAGAGACAAGATGTTTTTTAAGAGCGGATGGATTAGATCGACCTCGGTAACACAGTAACCGCAGAGAGTACGTATTCAAGTTTAATTTGATTTGGAAGTAGCTGTGATTACATAAATAATGACTGATTCACTAAAATAAAAACTTCCTTTAACTGAAAAACGCTTTGACGTATCTTTTTGTTATCTAAGAAGGCCAGATTAAGAAGGTCAGATACACTGACTGAGTTAAAATATTATTGAGTTGCTTTCCATGCTTTGGTTCGCCGTGTCTTAGAGAACACGAATCCAGGTGTCCTTAACAGATGTTTTGTAAAACTCTGCGAGCGCATCCCCCCCCACGCACATCTCACACGTTAACGTATCCTTGGAATTGGCCTTTAAGCACTTCAGTGCGTTTTTTTCTTTTTTTCCCTTGGTTTAACAGACCCCATAGGCATCTAAGAAGGCCATGAGGTGTCGTTTATCTCTAATTCAGAGGCAGTGAGTGGTTCAAGAGAAGGGAGAGAACAGCACAGCACGTAGCTACAAAGAAATTATTTTTAAAGCTGAATCAGTAAGAGTAGCTGCGCTAAGGATTCTCAGCCACATAGTGAAAGGGCATGTTGGTGTTTTGAGCCAGGGAAGTGAGATATGCTGCTTCTGTTTTTTTTCTTTTTCGAAGATACGTAACATTTTAAAGAACATTACAAAAAAAATAGAAAGAGTCACGGAGTTAGAGGCGTAGTTCGGCAGAAGGCTAAACCCATGTTTGTCATTTGGTATGGGACTAAGAGATGCTGAGTTGCTGTTTAAAAGCTTTTCTAGGTCGTTCATTGTTTACAAAGAAGTGCTGTAGTGGGAACATTTTGACTAAATGTATCAATCTACGCTTTGGAAAATAGTGCTAAAGGGAAACCCTTGCGCGTGCTTGAGAGAGAAACATCTTTCAACATCTTCTCGTTCATTGTTTTTCACCCAGTTGGAGTGGCTTTACGATGCTTGTGCTAGAGAAAAGATAATTTTTGTCGGAATTCTGGTGCTCTTGATTTTGAGAGGGTAAGGAGGTACGGCTATTGACCACGGTAAAAAGTGGCTATTACCGAGCACCAGCGAAGAAAAATACGCGATTAATGATGGAAAAAAAGTGGAACCGAAGAAGAGGAGTAGAAAAAGTTGAAGTATGACATCAGTACATCCACGATGCTATTGCGTGGATCCACGGAAAAGAAACCAGAATAGTACACTAAAAAAATTACGCTAATTGTTTAAAAAATCACGCTAGATAGTTAAAAAAAATCACGCTAATTTGCCAGTAACTCTCAAGGGCGCATAGTTGTCTTTGCGGAACTCAACCTGCCCTGGGCTGATGAGATAGATGGATGGATAGAAGTAAATTAACAAAAGGAGGTTGAAAACGAAACAAATCTTGCGTCTGTATTCTTGAAAAAAGGAAGTTTGTAGTTGAACACTGAGCACCCCCTAGATCCCAGAACCAGACGACTCATCAGCCCTCTTGGCTCTGGGATCTAGTTACGGCCCTGATTTTACTTATTCAGATTCCGCAAGTTCTATGGTAGTATTTTATTAACAAACATATACACAACAAGAAAATACAATTTCAATAGTAAAATTAGTAACATTTAAAACATCTTTAAAGTTTCTATTCAGAATAGGGCAACAATATGTAGACAGCAATATCACACGACCTTTAAGTTTTGTAAGAATATATTCACAGTACTACATCCAAAACGAGAAAGTAAGTGAGATGCTTCATTTGATGATATTCTGAGAAGGGACCTTGCACAAGCCTGCATTTGTCATGATGACTTCCTCTGTATCCGACCTCTTAGGCTGAACCGAAGCAATCTCCTCGGTAACAGGAAACTTTGCTTCAATGTGGGATTTTGTCGGAAGCTCTTCCTCTTCCTCCTCGTTCATGACTCGGACAACTTGATTAGGATGCTCATCTTCTGTCCTCTGCCGCCTCATAAACAGCAGGAGAAACAACGCAGCGGAAGTGATCATGCCGCCGGTGCAAAAGATGACAATACCCGCTATCTTGCAATCATCAATGTTGCGATTGAAACTAAGATCGCCCTTATTGATGACAGCTATATCCTCTTGAACGTCCACAACAGCATTGCGCTTCTTGACGAGGAATCCGACAAGAAGAGTCGTCAGTCCGACAAGCAGCAGCGTTACCCCGAGCCACAGAAACACTTTCAAACAATAATTTCGACGACGTTTCCGCAAGGGTTGAAGGGGACTGATGCTGCTGTAACCCGTCCTTTCGTAAGCTTGCGGACTATCCATTGCCATCGCCTCGTAGAAAGTGTGCACGTAAGATTTCACGCCAAAGAACTCTGGACACTTGGAAGAGGTCTTCTGGGATCGGCGGTTGGAGCTATCCAGTGGTGATTGCAGTAATGTAGGCAGAGGGCCTTCATCCGTCTCCGAAACACTTTCCAGCAGCTGAGTCCGAGATATAGCTTTTGCTTGTTTTATCACAAACCTTCTTGTTTTCACTTCTTTAGGACTTCGAACCTTAGGCCGTGCTCCTCCTGACCCTCGCATTTCTTCGCCCTGGAAAATCAAAAGAAAGAGCGCAGTGAATTTTCGATGCTACATCACTGTTGAGGTTATGAATGTTTACACTTTGTACTATAAAAATAACGCACTGATTATATCTACATGGGAAATAATTAACCCTAGCAATGAACGTGGGAGTTTTGTTTCATGAAAATGTGCAGAGATGGAATAAAGAAAAAATTTTGCGACTAGCACCCTACCCGAATCAAAATGTTTTGAACTCCGCCTCATCTTCAAGTAGGGAGAATCTGGCTGTTAGGGAGTATATGGAATGCTTGGACATGATTCTCGAACCATTCTTTCACATTGCGAATCATGTGACACGGGACGTTGTCTTTATGAAAGAGTCCATTGTCATCCTCATACGCGGTCACCATACAGGTGAAACTATACTTTGGTAGAACCTGGAGGTCAGCTTGTGTTCATCGGGGATGTGAAGACCCAGAGAAAGACAACCATAACAAAAATCCCCACACCACTATACCGTTGCAGCAAGCACATTTCCATCCAGCAGATCGCAGATTTTCATCCCCGCGGTGTTAAATATATGGACCCTTTCATCAGAATGTTGAAGCTGAAATGTGACTTCATCGGTCATGTTCAGTCATGATGCTTCAGTGCTCTATGAAGACGGAGCTATTGATGACGGCTGGTCAACGCGGACGCGCGCTGAATGCTTATGCCCATCTATAAGATCGTTTTCTGGACTGTGTGCTTGGAAAAGTTTTTCTTGTGCTCGTGGATTGTAATGTGCCGTTAACTGAGGGATAGTGAGCCGTCTTTTGTGAAGGACAACACAGGTCAATCTCCGTTCACCTCGACTGTCAACCAGTGGTGGTCTCTCCTTTTGCTTTACTTGGCGTGGCTCTATAAACTTCTTTGTACGATTATCGCGACACATTTCACTACAGCGGCCTTCGAACAGTCAACAATGCCTGATGCTGTTGAAAAACTAAACCTCTCCCTCCTCGCTCTAATAATCCTTCCCGATTCAAACTTCCAGAAGTTTTGCCCTTTTCCCGTTTCACAGGCTTATTACTGGCGTACTGATACTTCGCCCACCCCCGTGCCGTAGATATACACTCTTTGAAAAACAACAACAACAAACAACAGCGAAGCACCCAAAAGGAATAATCCAATCGCGATGAAAATAAATATGTGCAATGTACAACGATAGGAAAGGAAATGATTGTAATTCCAGAGCAGTTGAACCATTTATTTGGATAAAACAGCTGTACAAGTGGAACTAGTCACCACGTTGTAACGCCACCTCTGGCTCGGATACAAACGATTATCCGGCGTGGCATAGACACATACAGTTCACGGATACTGTCCTGAGGTGTAGTATACCACATGGTTTCCAAATTCCAGGTCAGTTCACCGACATTCCAGGAGGAGAGTAGGGGGCATCCTGTCATGTGCCAAACATGTTCCATCGGTGAAAGGTCAGGCGATCGGGCTGGCCATGGAAGCGTGTCGATATTACGAACGCAGGCCTGGGGGAGCCATGCAGTGTGTGGCCGGGCATTATCTTGTCAAAAAATTTCTCGGTGATGCTGTGACAGGAATGGCAACACAACAGATTGTTGAATGCCGTCGACGTACCGTTGATCGTGAGAGTTGTACAGAGGACTACCAAGGGTGTCCGGCTATCATAGAAAATGGCTCCCCAGACAGTCACTCCCGATGTGCGAGCCGTGTGTCGCTCCACGGTAAAAACAGGATCCGTGCGCTGGACGGTTCATCTCCAGACACGTATGCGCTGGTCATCGATGCCAAGTGCAAACCGAGATTCATCATTGAAGACAACACGACGCCACTGGACACTATTCCACACTGATCGGACCGACACCACTGCAACCGGTCCGTTGATGCTCGTTGGTCAGTGGTAGGCGGCGGAGTGGACTCCTCAATTGTAGTCTCCGTACAGCAACTCATCCGGCAACAGTCCGGATGGACTACTTCCGTACCTGTAGACGACGCAACATGGCCAAGCATGGTCAAAAGCGACGAATTCGGTTCTGTTCGTGCGTCCTCCACAATCGCTCGATCCTCGGTTACTGTCTTTGCCCTCGGCCGTCCACTGTCCCCCTGCTGCTGAGTCGTGCCCTCCACGACTCAGCAGCACGGGGGCAGTGGACGGCCGAGGGCAAAGACAGAAACGCGAACATCGTTGAATTGCCGCGTCGCTCGGGTCCAAATGCCTGGTGATACAGTTACTTGAACAACCGGTCTCTTCCAGCCCAATTATACCTCCTCTCTCAAACTTGCTCAACTGCTTGTATTGTGCACGGATCCGACATCAAGGCAACCTTATTATCCGTGTAGGTTAATACAACCGCAATCCGCTGTCACAATTGTCTCTGCGTGTGAGCTTCGCTCTTGATATGCCCTCCTCGATGCGCAGTTCCCATGCGCTGTGGCAGGGCACTGTTTAGTCTGGTCTTTATTTTTTAATCAATTGCGTATTCGGCCTGAGGTACTTGCATGCGGAGTTTCATCAGCATCAACTTTCTCCGGGGGCTTCGTTTTTCTTTCTTTTTTATATAAAATTTTTTTAGGCAAAGAGTGTATATTCTACGCCAGTCGGTAATTTCATTGGTACGTGCTGCACGTCCCGTCCATTCGTGAAAACTGGGATGGTCATAATGATTTGGCTCATAAATAAATGTGTACGAATATACCTATTTAATAACCATTTTTTACAGGATAATGGGCTACTGGCAAAAGTATATTGTCATCGTTATTTATTGACAAATTTTGACAAAAGGGCCATATTTCATTAAAGGAGAGCCGTAACACATTCCTTTTTCGCAAATGTTGGCTTGGACCGTCGAGACTCCAGTCCCCATTGAATTAAAAAATAAGCAGACACTGTGTACTCACATGTTGTTCTGAAATCAGTAAAAAAATGTGGGTTACGGCAACACATAAGCACGGATTACATGCAGGCTCCACATCAAGTGGATTGATTTAATATATCACCTACACAAAGAGGTACATCAAAATTCACAAAATCGTGTTAAGAATTAGCAGATGGAATGTTGTTGTTATGATATCGACTAATTACAGTATTTCGATTCATGAATGAATATGCACTATACTATATTGACAAATATCACCGGGCACCCCTTTAAAAGCAAACGAACGGATCCACTGCATTGTTAAGATGCGCGGCACAGCTGCAAACGGTATAAAAACAAGCCTGCAGCTGACCGCGATCATATCGCACTGTGAGGTTGAGTGAAAATGTCGCGGCGGGAGAGAACCGATTTTGAGAAAGGAAAGATAGTTGGGTGTTATATTAGTCTGTTGTCCATAAGAGAAACAGAGAGGCGTTTAAAAATACCCAAGTCAACTGCTTTGGATGTACTGAATAAGTGGAAGACACATGGCGTGCCTGAAGCAGCAAAACATACCAGCAGACCAAAGAAAATCAGTGATAGAGGACGTCGAAGCCTCAGGAGAGTTGTTACAGCTAATCGACGGAGTACTGCAAAAGACTTCAGTGTACAGGTGAGTAAAAATGCTGGAACGTCGGTATGTACACGTACCATTCGAAGAGAACTTCATTCCATGTGTTACTGTGGTCGTGCGGCTGTTCATAAGCCTTTCATGTCCACTCGGAATGCTACTCGTTGTTTAGCAGGGTGTAAAGAACATTTATCGTGGACCGTAGATCAATGGAAACAGGTCCTATGGACTAATGAATCCAGATACATGATCCATCAGTCTGATGGCCGTGTGTGGGCATGGCGGCAGCCGGGGAACGCTATTTACCACAGTGTACTGTTCCTACGGTCAAGTTTGGAGCTGGCAGTGTACTCGTGTGGGGGTGTTTTTCGTGGTATGGTCCCGGCCCATTGGTTATCCTGGACGAACCTGTTAACCAGCACGTCTACCACGATATTCTGGGCAATTATGCCCTACCAACTCTGTGGCAATACTAGGTAACCGAGCCTTGTTGGTACCAACAGGATAAGGCACCGAGCCATAAAACAAGGACTATTACGGCGTGGTTTGACGAACATTTCGTATTGTGTGTAAACTGGCCAGCACATAGTCCTGATCTTAATCGCATAGAGCACCTATGGGATGAATTAGAGCGCCGCATAAGAAGTTTGGAACCAAGGCCTACTATTAAGTAGCAGTTAGCGGCAGCATTATGTACTGAATGGAAGCGCATACGTATCGCTGTGTTCCAAAACCTTGTCGAAAACATGTCTCGAAGTGTAAGTGCATGCATTAAGGCCGCCAATGGTGGAATATCGGTATGTCAATAAATTCTATGTTGTGTTTCTCTTCTAGGTGTCCGGTGACTTTTGTCAATATAGTGTATATATTTTGGGTGAACTCACTACGGTAAGTGAATAATTCATATAAGTAAAAATGACCTTATGAGATCAGATTAAATGGGTACAGTGAAACCAGAGGCGTATATTCGAGGCTTGCTAGGCTAGCTGCGAAGCCCAGGAATGCACAAATAAAAGTCAGTTATCAACGGTCATAAAATATGTTGATGCTTTCGCTGCGAAAAAAAAAACCCGGTGCGGATGGATTCGCTTCTTTGACTCAGGCTGGCGAGCGAAAACCAACGGCATAACGCAAGCAACTCTTCCAGAGTCTTCGCAGTTCTGATGCGAAAACCTTCCGTACAATTGCCTGCTAGCGTTTCCATGACAATATGAATCAGCTGGTAGAGGGGAATAGGCCATTGCTTTGGGAAACGGTTCGCTCAGAAAAAAATAAAAGTTAGACTATCTCAGTCACTCGCATACTCCCGCCCATAAGTGTTTCGTGGGAGTTGTTTCAGTTTGTGTGAAGTGTCAATGGATTAAAATCAGAGATATATCTTAAATTCGTGGCTTTGTGGGATTCGAACTGTTTTGATAAATTTTGTGAAAGCTTCCCTGAACATCTACTATCAGAACTTAATTCAAATTATGCTTTAAATTTTGATACAACTAGACTAAAAATGAACTGAAGGTGTTTCATCTCTTAGATGAATACAAAAACAAATCAGTAAGAGACATTACGTGTTACATAAAGTTGAATAAATTGGATATAGTGTTTAATGAGGTGTACAAATTAGCAGACCTCATATTAAACTTTCCATCCATAACTGCCACTGCCGGAAAACGTTTTTCTGCATTAAAAAGAATCAAGATATATCTTAGAGCCTCACAAGGACATGCACATTCGAAAAACTTGGCTGTTTTGTCAATAGAGAAAAACATTATTTTAAAATATGAAAAAGCACTCAGAAGAAACATTTTAAGTTCACACAAAAGGAGAAGAAGAATGGAGTTCATGTACAAATAAAGTATTCAGAAGAAGAATGGAGTTCATGTACAAATAAGTGTTCAAATCCTAATCCTCATAATTATTTGGTATCATGTTAGCAATGGCATGTACCTAAAATTTAGAAAAAAAGTTACTTCTATTACTTAACAATTAAAAATTAAACTTCGCAATTAAAAAAACAGTACTAGGGGTGAGGGGCGTGTGAGATAGCCCAGGTTTTGGACCCAAGATACGTCACTGATGAAACCATCAACATACTGAAATGACATTTATTTTCAAACAAAATGCGTGCAGGATACCTTTGTGAAGCTCAACTGAAATGCATACAAAATATGCCAACTGCTGACCTACGTATATCTTTTCGTGACTTATATAGAACTATCATTTGCGTTTTGATTGCGCGAAGCTACCTAAGAACAATTAATATCACAAAAATACGAGAGAACAGTTCGGTTCACTTTATCACTGTAAGCGTCAAAACGACCCTACGATGAAAGATGGTATGCCACGTGGCGTGAAAAGGACACCGGAGAAAGCAAACTACGATGCCATTTGACACAACATATAATTTTTTTATTTTGATTGGAGGTTTAACGACCATCGTGAGCAACTCAATGGGCTATAAGCAGTCGCCCGTCCCTAATTTAGGGTAACTGGCAGTGCCGAAAGAAAAACACAACACCCATGCCTCACCGGGATTCGAACTCGTACCCCTTTGGACGAATGATCAGAGACCATCGCTTAGACCACTGCGCCACCGGGGCTGTCAACATGTAATCAAATTTTCTATTGCTTTCAAGTAATTGCTCTCTCTCTCTGTCTTATTTCTGTATATACACTGCTGGACAATTACTAAGGACGGATCATAAACGGCTATATAGCGCATAAAAAAGTAAGTGTGGTTGGATGCCAAGTGAAATAAAATAATGTCAGAATGCCAGGAGATTACAAGAAAGACAATTTATTGTGCTCTGAAATCCAGAAGGCTTTGGAACGTGTTCAAGGGACAAACAGGCCATTTTGTGCAGAATACGTAAACGTGAAAAAAATGCAATTACCGTCCGCAGGGGTTCCGGCGTAAGATGTCAATACGGGATATGGCCACCATGGAGGGCGATGCACGATTCCACACGTCGTGTCATGCTTTGCACAACATTATCAAGCAGCTGTTGGGGTAATTTATCCTATTCCTCTGTCAGTGCACGGATGAGGGTGTCCTTGTTTATTGGAGGGCATTGGCGACCAGCAAGACTCCTCCCCAAAGCATCCCACACACTTTCAATGGGATTCAGATCTGGAGAACGTGCTGGCCATACGAGGCTTTGAATATCCTCGCTCTCAAGACACTCCTGGACAGCGACTGGTCGATGACATGTTGCGTTGTCGTCCATGAAAATGAATCTATCACCGACAGCACCACGGAACATTCGAACATGAGGTAGCAGAACATCATTAATGTATCGTTGGCCAGTCATAATCCCAGTTGGAAGAACATAGAGGGACGTACGGCCATTGATCATGATGCCAGCCCATACCATGACACTACATGTCGGATATCGGTCCCTTTCCTGTATGTTAGCTGGACCATATGCAGTACCATTATCACGCCAGATCAGTTGTCGTCGACAATCAGACGATAGACTGTATCTACTCTCATCTGAGAAGAGGACAGCAGACCAGTCGTTATCAGTCCAATTGCGATGTTGATGGCACCATTGCAAACGGGCGGTACGGTGACGTCTGGACAATGGGATGCACACAACAGGACGGCGGGCGTATAGTCCTCCTTCATGCAAACGTCTGGCGACAGTTTTTCGGGAGATCCGCTTGCCAGTAGCAGCCATAAACTGATTTGCTACCTCACTAGCTGTGCTGCGCCGGTGTCTTTTTGTTGATAGCACTATGTACCGATCTTCTGCAGGTGTCGTACTGCGAACACGACCTCCCCCGTGACGTTTGCTACACTCTCCATTTGTTTGAAATGATTTCCAAAGCCTTGAAACAACACTGTGGCTGACGTCGAACACCCTGGCAACATCTGTTATTTTTCGTTCTTGTTCAATCTTGCCAATAATACGGCCACGCGTAAAATCATCTAGGTGATGTCGGGAAGACATACTGAAAATTGCAAGTTCGTCAATTGATTCTTTCCCTTTCAACTTTGCGTTTGAACAACAACGGTCAATACGCGTCAAATCCTTTATATCTCTTATCAGCGCTATGACGTCACGAACAAGTTCGGCAATCCAAAATTTGCATACAAACAACACGTCTTACTGTATCCCGCACTTATGCTAATTCCCACATTTTCCTGCCTTCCATTTTATGGTTGCTATCGTTGCTATTGTCATCCGTCGTTAGCAATTGTCCGGCAGTGTATATTACAATCTTTGACTGACGTGCCGCCGCTGTACGGAAGTTTTCTGTACAGCGTAAGGTGGGCATATAAAAGAAAAGCGATCGCGCTTTACTGTTTGATTGCTTCAAAAAGATAATCGGAATTTCGTTTCATTGTTTCCTGCATATGTCATAATCACGTGTTCATCTGAATTACGGTTATGGAATCAGTAAGATTCATGTTCTCGCAAACAGACTGTTTAAAAAGGCATTTTTAAAGTTTACTGTAGGGTTAGAAAACTATTGAAACCTGCACAAATTTTCTGAAACTTTAATGGCCAACTTCGAAAAGAAAAGAAGGAAAAGTACAAAGCACCTTAGTGTGCATGTAGAAGTGTGAGAGGAAAAATTTCGCAGAATTTTACCCGGAGATAAGTCGCTCTCTAAACAGGTAAACATCGATGGACTTTTATGAGGTTTTGCGAGGCCTTTAGCAAAAACTCGGGATATCACGGGCAGTCGTCTCCACTCGTTCACGAGTGTACTTTACTTTCTGTCAGAAATATTTGCTTCTTTATACCCTCTGAATCCCCCTCAAAACATGACAATGTCCGCTGTTCAGAGTTCTTTAATTTCATTGTATTAAACTTTCAGCAGCGGTCTCCTGTATAAGGTAACATAGTTTCTAATTTGGAGTTTTCTTCAACCTGACACAGGCAGAAAGAGCTCTTTGAATTCACAGCATTCCTGGTTCCTCTTTTAAGAGTTATACTGCAGTAAAGTGTATTTATCACGCAATTATACAATGTGCTACGAAGGATGGAAACACATCGCAGCACATCGTATATTTGCGTGATAAACACACGTAATATTGCTCTTATTTTTCAAAAATCATCTTTGTTTCTTACACCTTCTAATTCCCTGCTTTTTATGTTTATCTGTAGCCTTGACAAAGCCTCCCAGTCGAGAGCAAATGCTTCGCGATTCTATAAACTTTTTCACACCAGTAAGAGTTTTTTTGATTGTTTAAACTATTCGTTTTAGAAACTATTCTCGAACTAATCCTGGAAAGTTCTATTCAAGACGTTTTCAAGAGCAGATCAGCTCTTGAAATTTTTCGAACATATCATAAGTACTTTGAAAGTAAATGTCAAGTCATGTTTATACACTGAGTGGCCACTTTATTACTGCCACCTAACAGTTTTAAGCAAATGAGCTATGGCTGCACGCTGTTGCCTCCAGAGAGCGAGGCTAGTATAAAAAGGGAAAGCGTAGTGCTTGCGACAGTAGTAGAAGTGATTTTTGTGTGACGAGATGGGTAAAAAATGCGATTTGACGGACTTTCAACGTGGGATGATTGTAGGAGTTCGGAGCCATGGAGCGAGAGTATCACCGAAACCGCCGCATTCGTGAAATGTTCCAGAGCAGCTGTTGTTAAAGTGTTTAAAGACTGGACTGTCAGCCAAAAAACTGGGTCTCTACGTGCAACGTGTGGTCGTCATCAACTAGTAACTGCTCGGGCGGAACGTAGAATGTCCAGACTGGTAACAGACAACAGAAGGGCAACAGTGCAGCAAATTACAGACCATCTTAATCAAGGATCCCCTCAAATGAACTCTGCACACACTGTTCGCCGTACACTGCATTGGATGGGATATGGCAGCCGAAGGGCTGTTCGAACACCTTTGCTGTCTACAGTTAACAAGAGAAAACGTCTCCAGTTCGCACAGGAGTACAAGGATTGGACAGTCGATAATTGGAAACAAATTATGTGGTCCGATGAATCACGTTTTCAGTTGCACCATGCCGATGGCCGAGTAAGAATTTGCGAAAACAGCATGAAAGCATGTACCCCAAATGCATTGCTACAACCTTTCAAGCTGGTGGAGGCAACGCTATGGTTTGGGGAATGTTTTCCTGGCATGCTTTGGGCCCTTTAATTCGTGTTGATCAACGTCTGACTGGCACATCATATCTAAACATCGTTGCGGACCAAGTGCATCCTGTCATGTGGATGTTTTATCCCAATGGCGATGGCTACTTTCAACAAGATAATGCGTCCTGCCATAGTGCTCGTTTGTAAAGGATTGGTTTCAGGAACATGCCGGTGAGTTTACTTTGCTTAGGTGGCCCCCACAATCTCCAGATCTCAACTCCATTAAGAATTTGTGGGATGAAGTTGAACAAGTTATCAGACAGCTGGATCCACAACCCTGCAATCTCACACTCCTGGAAAGTGCTATTCATCAAGCATGGTCTCAGATTCCACAAACCACCTATCAACATCTCCTGGAGTCCATGCCACGAAGAATCGACGCAGTATTAAAGGCAAAAGGTGGCCCAACGAAGTACTGAGATGGTGGTCATAATAAAGTGGCCACTCAGTGTATAATCTCTTCATCAGTAAGTCATCTATTTGTTGACCGGATATGTCCGCTTCTAGAAATCGGGTAGGAAATGCCCGTTATAATAAAGATTCCCGCTGTGAGTGAGTGTAGGCAGTGCATCTTCGCTTACAGAAACAGAACTGAAAAATGTCTGTTGCGCAACACAGACGGAAATACAACTAAAGGCTTCTAACTTTTCCATTTTGTCTGTCCGTTTAGTCGTCTGTCTTAAAAAGAAAAGGACATTTTTTTGTAGGACCGAAGAAACTGCACTCAGATTTCATGCTTTTTCTGTTTGTCGCCTTGTGGGAGCGCATATATCGTTAGAAAATAAGAATAATTTTTGTATTTTCTCGAAAAAAGTAGGCTCCAAAATATCTGCTTTGTCTTTTATTCTGATGTTTAATTGCGCCAATAATAATAATAATAATAATGCGTTTTTGACTAGTTATAGCTGTGATTATGCGATTTAGTTTTTTTATATATTTTTGAAAGCTCATGTAGGCGCTGTAAACCTATACTGAAAGATGACGAGAACTGAATTTTAGTTTTTTTTTTTTTTTTCACTCTTTGCGAAGAGCATATGATTGCAAAAGCGAACGCGCGTTTCGTAAACGAACAAATCAAAACCGGGATTTAAAGCAAAACCGGAAGTTCATCGGTATCACTCAGGTTTCAGGTTTGATCCTTTCTAGTCGAATTTTGGTCTACGGACTTCTAAAGTGCTCATTTGCTAGATGTTTTCAGGTATCATGAAAGCTCTCATACTATGTCCAGTCAAGAATTACTTCTGAATTATTAGTGATGTCTGAGGAACATGACCAGCGAAATAAGGATTCTCTCTTCTTGTACTTTCCGCGTCCTCCCTTAATTTTCCTTCTAAACGAGAATCTAGACAAAGATATTATTGTGCTAGAGTCTAAGTACCAAACGCACGCTGTAGTATATTACGAGCTAACGTGAAAGTTTATTTAGATTGCGAATAAAAGCTTGCCATTTCTTCGTTCATATAATATTGCAGTTCACATTTTTTTTATGATTGGATTTGCGATTACATCGTAGAACTATTAACAACACACTTCAGGTATGACGTACTACAGAGGTGAAAACATGTGTCAAGACGACAAGTCTGCAGCGAGGCATTCTGTCCGCGTAGCTCAGTTGGGAGAGCGACTTACTCCGGAGTGAGGGGACAGGAGTTCGATGTCCGTCGCGGACAAACTTGTGTTTTCACACAGGCCAAGAAAGAAAATCAAAATGCTAGTCATATAAACACATGAAGTTTTTGTCTGTTTTAAAAAAATGGCCCGCTTAGCTTGATGATAGTGAAAATTGTGTTCTTGTAAGGAGCAAACAGAATAAAAACACGAAACGTACTACTGGAATATAGTACTATACATTTAATCGATAGCTGCAGTCATATAGAAGTTATTGTTAAATTCCGGCAAATTTAGGTACAGAAAAGAAAAGAAAGGTTTAAGGTCAGTGACATCACTATCCCACGTGTAATCTTGGCTCCGAAAAAATAAAACAAAATGGCGGAAGTCGACAAGCAAACTTTCGCAATTTCAAATCTCTCAGGTTGCATACACATTCTTCCACGGCGCAAATGAGAAACGGATAAAGTACTTAAAGATAGGAACACTTATAATCCTATCTTCTGTATTTCATCACGAAATCAAAAAAACATCGTAACGCTTAAGCACAGCAACCTCGGCAGGATTAAAGGGAGAGTTAAGCACTGGGCCGCAACCTTCGTCGGGGCTTCCACTGATATCCTTAAAAGTAAATTTTGTATCTTACACTTGCTAAAGTTTAACTTTCACGTGGATTTCAAATAATTTTTGTAAACGCCAAGACGGAGAATATTTTCTTCCCTTGCTTGATCGTCAAAGAATCTAGCTTTTCGAAAATTCGATCCAATGTTCCATGTAGAAGTATTCTTTATTGTTTTGTTGTCTTTCTCCTTAAAGTTCGTATTTCTTTGCGATTATATTCATGAATTCCCATATCCAACGGCGAGGCTGAATGATCCTTCTCAAAATGTTCGCTTTTGCAATCACGGGTTCGATCAACTATCTGTGAAGAACATTTAAATTCTTTAACTTTAATGTCTGTTGAAAGTGGTGATCTTCTTCGAATGGCATTTGAAAAACTTTAAGTGAATTCTTAAACACTAAATTACGAAAAAAAAAAAAAAAAAAAAAGAAAAACAATTTAAAACTTTCGGAAGTCGCCAGAATTTCTGCCACAAATGCTTTGCATAGTTAGCTGAAAGCTTTATTCACATCATATTAACGAAAACATTTTTTCTAAACTAAGAAAATGTGTGTAAATACTTCTAAATAGAATTTACTGTTGTCATCTTTTTAATTTATTCTTTAAACATATCTTCAGTTAACGGCGATTAATTAGGGTAGTCCGGAGATGTAAAACAAGCAAAACTACAATTAATATACAAGCCGTAACGTTAATTTCAAAGTACACCATACCGTGCACATTCAAGAAACGCTTAATAGCGTACTAAATTCATTTATTCACTGGTGTAAATACGCATAAAGTTTTCCCGAGCTTTCGCACTCCACTGGGAAGCTTTTTCTAGGCAATGGTAGACATAAATGCATTAGAACACGTAAGAAGCATAGATGATTTTTTTAAAATAACGCTGGCGACATCACGAGTAGTACACTGGTGTTCAAAATTAAGAGAATTTGCACATTTTGTCGATTTTCACAAAAAGTACGAAACCAAAGGTACAAATTATGCCGCCCAATAAGAATGCAAATTCGCAGTGTCGAATACGTAAGTGTACACGTGCGTGTGGGCGGAGCTGTGACAGCGGAGGGCATGAAAAGCACACGGAGCTTTTTCCGCGATTCGTTCACTCGTACTCCTCGTGTTTCTTGCAGGAGTTGGTTCAATTTGATAAGCAATCAGGTAAAATGCGTTGCCACGAACGTATTGATGAAGGAATGAGGTGGAGAATCGTCAGTAGATTGGAGACAGGGCAATCGCAAGTGCAGATTGCTACAGAGCTCGATGCAACGCCCAGTGTCGTCTGCAATTTGTGGAAATAGTTTAAGGACACCGGATCCATATCAAGAACGCCTGGGCATGGCCGTCCAAGAACCACGACGGCCAATGAAGATTGTTATTTGGCACTTTGAGCGAGGCGCCACAGGACTGCTACAGCTGCACATCTATATTGTGAGCTGCATGTCGTCACTGGAACTTGAGTTTCAAGGGTTATTGTTTCCCGAAGGCTTCATGAGAGAGGGCTTTTTGCCAGGAGACCCGCTGTTTGCGTCTCGCTCACTTCAGCACAAAAGAGAGCACGTTTAGCATGGTGCAGACAACATCAGCCTTGGAACAGACTTCAGTGGGGTAACGTTCTCTTCACAGACGAGTCGCGATTCAGACTGTACACTGATTCTCGACGTACCTTCATCTGGAGAGAACCTGGGACCCGAGAGAACCTGGGAGTCATAGTCTGGGAAGGCATCATGTTGAACGGCCCACACCTCTCCATGTGTTTGACAGATCAGCTGAGAGGTATAGGGGTGAGATCTTATAGCCCTATGTTCGACTTTTCAGAGGCGCTGCTGAAAACTGCGTTGCTACAGGAGTGAGACCAACTGCCACAGGGACTCATCAACTGCCTCGTTTCCAATATGACGTCGAGCTGTGAGAGCTGTATGACTGTGAGAGGGGACCATACATACCCCATATTAGAGTAATTTTATGTTCGATCTTGAAATGTGGATTTTGGACATTCCTGCGCTGATGAGCCTTACTGACGATCATGAGTGCGTACCATGACTGTTGTATGGTATAATTTTTTTCTTATATAACTTTGTATCCATACCAAATTTCATTAAAATGTGTCCATTAGATTTTCAGAAATTCGACAAAATGTGCAAATTCCCTTGATTTTGAACATCAGTGTATTACATGGCTTTTTTTTATCGCGCAATTATACGGTGTGCCGCGATGTGCGTCATTAGGGCTGTGCGGAAAAACTTAAGTTTTTGATTCTCAAACGCCCTAGGGTTTGAAAATTGTGGTTGGTGGTCAGCATGCCACAGCTTAAATCGTTTTTGGTTTGGAGAATATCATCCATCTGTGCTTTTACATCGAAGGTGTGAAATTGTAGCCAAAAATCGAAATTTTAAAATCTCAGTTTCGCAAGTTTTTCATTTATAGACCTCAGGCAAATATAATAAGACTATAAAATGTTTCATCTAGTCGTCGTTACGCTCCTTGGCTCAGGGGTGTAACGTTCATTTCGTTGGGAAACTAGTCAATTTACATCTGATTCGGGGACTGTTTCAGACAGGCACATGCTGCATTCTTAGCACTGCAACGATTTCATTTGCAACTCTTCGCTACTGAAAAGTACCTAGGACTCACCACGTAGAGGCGGCCGCAATGGAGTCCCTCCCATACCCGCCCAACCGCCCGACCATATGTGGGCATGGGGTAACTTCCACCTATTTTAGGCATTTCGGCTTCTTTGGTTTGAAATGTGGCTTTTTTTAAAGTGGACATTTTTTCTCTGTCCTGCAGTCTTGCTCTTATTTACCCATCGCGAGCTAGTGGCCCACAGACTTTATTTGATGCTTGCATCACCACCTGAACAGTTCATTCTACTGTCTGTGTATGGCACAGTAAGTGATTTAATCAATACAGTAGTAACAGTCCTCCTGAACTGTTCGTTCCACTGTCTGTGCACAGTAGGTGACTTAATCAAAACAGTTGGAACAGTCCTCCTGAACAGTTCGTTCCGATATCTGTGTATGACCCAGTAGGGGACTTAATCCGTTATCAGAGCCGGGAGATGCAGGGTCTGAGATAATATTTTGCAGTTTTTCGTCTGAGATATCTATCGTCACTGGAGGCTCACTGATAACTTCAACATTTCAACCAATTAAGTCGCCGTAACTCATTGCTTTAGAATTCAGTTTAGGGAGTGATAATATCCTGATTTTCTCAGACTTGCTCTTCGTCGTAGCAAGGATCTTCCACGCAGCATCTTGGCGGACTTCAGGGCAATCATCATGGGGCATAGACATTAGCAGGCTTTCTGGATGGGCAAAGTACACATTATTCTATAGAACTTTCTGAACGACAGTAGCTTCCTTCTTGGTGAGGTACTTGATGGTGTTGTGGGTTACCCACAGGTTCCTAGGTGCATCGATCAGCGTGTGTGTGCATTTGATGGTAAACCACATTGGAGCGTACACTTTCCCGATGAAAGTGGCCAAGATCTTGAGATTTTGATGTCTGCTGGTTCCAGTGTACAATCTTGAAATTTGGTTGGCTGTGGTGACCCATCGGTCATGATGCAGAGTTCCGGGACTCCTCTCCGCTAAGTCGGTGAGGCATTCCTCAGACGATACTGCTTACATCGACGTCCGTGATATTGGCCGGAATTGCTTTGAATTTGATCACAGGCAGATTTTCACAGTCTATCAGGTTTTTGCCGACAGGACCTAGAAAGGATTTAGGGCCACAGGTTTCCTGGTCTACGGCCACTACGAGATGACGCAGTGGGAGGTCGTTGCTGTGTAACTGACACACAACTTGATGAAGAGGTCTTCCCACTTTTTCTTCTAGACGTCGCATGACACCAGCATGTTTCCCAGTGTTCGTAGGTGCTCCGTCGCACCCAAGACAGGAAAGTTCAGTCACGTCTATGTCCCTTTCTTTGATCAAATATATCCAGATGGCCTTCGTCACATCTTCTGCCCTACTGGAACAGGTGTCACACGTCCCAGGTAGGTAGAGCCTGGATTTTGAACTACAGAAATATGTTCTTGTGTTCTCATTTTTGTGCACTTCTTTCCAGATTCTGAGGTTTCCTGATACAGTGTGGAGTCTTTGTGATCGTCAAAATAAAAGGCTTTGCTTCAAATTACAATCAAATAATCCGTAATAGAACGCACTGCATCGTATTACAATAAAATAATCCGCATATTAGATCTGTACAATGCTAAGAATGCAACATGTGCCTGTCTGGAACAGTCCCGAAGCAGACGTAAATTAACTGGCTTCTCAACGAAATGAACGTTACTCCCTGAGCCCAGGGGTCTTCTATGACGAGATGAAACATTTTTATAGTTTTATGTTATTTACGTGAGGATTATAAATGAAAAACCTGTGAAAGTGAGACGTATTTGCTTCTAGTTAAAAATTTTGTTTTTTGGCTAAAATTTCGCAACTTTGAGGTAAAAGCACAGACGGAAGATATTCTACGTATCAAAAACGATTTAAGCTGTGGCATACTGACCACCAACCACAATTTTCAAACATTAGGGCGTTTGAGAATCAAAAATTTAGGTTTTTTCGCACAGCCCTAGTGTCCGTCTTTCAGTTATGCATGCCAAACCATTGGTAGGTCGATAGAGATTATATCATTTTATGCTAGTTTACTGGAGAGGATTTCGACTGTATCCCTGATGGCAATCGCTTTGAAGTTCGTGTCAGGGGCAACTCTTCTAATATTATTCCATGTAGGAACGGCAGAGCAATTCATGACTTCTCCGGCGAGGTCTGTATCCTGCATGTCTTGGTTGGCACTTCGCATGTGTTCTTTACATCTAGTATCTAACGATCGCTTTGTCATTTTGATATACATATATATGTCTTCTGTTTTGTGAGGATACACCAACGATATAGCGTACACATCCGCTATTTATTTCTCACACTGTCTCTCCTTGCAGCTTGATATTATATGTGATAACGGGGTGGGTGACTGATTCCACTTGTCGGTTAAGGTAATCGAAATTCTAGAATCATAACGAAGCTTCTCTAAAACTTCCTTAATCTGACTGTCACTATTCTTAATGTTTCTTTTTTCAAAATTCCTCCTTTTAAAATTCATTAGACTGCGTTTTAATTTTTATCCCGCTAAACATCTGGTCATATCGGGACCTTCTGCTGGAACTTGGTAAATTATACTTTCTGCCTCAGATATTAAATGTTCAATTCTAGGCTTCGATGGGGGGGGGGGGAGCAATATTTTGGCGCGCTTCAAAGACTTTCACTTGTTCTTCTGTCATTCGTACTGCGCAGTACGGGGAGCCCCCCCCCATCCATCAAAGATTACCTTACAATGTTTCATTAAAGATAATTGATAGCAAATGAATTTATGGAAATAGTAAAACTTTTTTGAAAGAGGCCGTAATTCAGCGCCTGCCCCTGGCAACAGCATGACATAATCTAGCCCTAACAGCAACAACACTCGGACTGCTCGAGTCTTCGCTATCGTTTCTCTCATCCATTCACATTTCTCACTTCTTACAGAAGACAGGTGGTGCTCTGTTAGCAGAGTGTTCGCCCAAGGGAAAGAAAATAAGTCCCTTTCTTCGATATGAAACATGGAAGCTTTGGGGGCAGTTGAGAGGGAGGTGCAAAAACTGCGCTTCAGCTCTCCAACAATAGCAGCATGGACATCACAAAGCACGGACACTTTCAGGGTTCTTCGTGATCTCTGTTTTTCTGGAGGAAGCTGAGAGACCGTCTGTTTCTAACGAGAATGAAACATCCCTTTGCTTCATTTTCAGAACAAACTTCCTGTTAAAAAAACCCATTCGTCTCATCGTTTTCTCTTTATCGTTTTTAAAGGATGTGGAGGACCGCTCTTAAGCATATGGTACAAGAAGCTGTAAACTTCATGTTCTCCACTATGGTAGTCATCAATGATGTAGTGTGGCCGGAATGGCGTTCCGGTACTTTTTTCCTAGCAAGCACGTGTCCCCACAAACCCTATACAGCATAATCCGTTTTCTTTTTTAAATACAAAAGTCTTATAATTATTTTCCAATAACAAAATGCAGCAGAAAGCCTGCACAGTTAGTAGAATTAACATATCATGTTTGTTTGAAGGTAGAGTTAGTCTCTGAATCCATTCTCAATTGGTAGTCCCTTGAAATTCCTTTTTTCTACTGTTGTTAAGAACGTTTGGTAGGAATATTACAGTGGATAAATTATTGTAATTGGGAATTTAATTAATCTAGACACTATTAAGGAGTCTAGTTGTGAGTCTCAGTGAATTTAATCCAGTTACGAGTGTCCCCTTAATTACGCTGGAAGCAGAAGAGATTGTTTTTCTCTCTGGAGCTTTAGGCCCGTTTCACACAGGCGGAAGAAATCCATCGAAGCAATAAGTCTCCCGGCTGTTCTACTGCTCGTTTTCAGGAGGATCATAGAATTGTATAGATACACCCATTATTGGACTTCTTTTTATATAACTTGCAGGAGGCGAACTCAGAATCAAATAGTTTGTTAACAATACATACGATATATATATATATATATATACTAGTCCGGTCCTCCGGGGATTCTTAGCACCCTCTGCCTTCATGTCGCACTGGCCGCTGCCTTGGCCAGGTACATTCCAGCTGCCGGAGACTGAGGGCCAAGATTTAGGTTGTGGAATCATTTTGGAGGGGTTTGGCCATAACTCACCACGCTGGCCTAGCGGGTTGGTGACTGTGGGATAAAATTTCCTCTAATCCCGATGGTATAGTTATACCGCTATTGGCGGTCGTCAGAGCCCCTTTAGTGGGAACAGGATGCACCACGAGAAGGCGGGGTTGACATTTGTCAAGGAGAGGCTGTGATGTTACGCATCACCTGACCTTACATCCCATACGTCCATTGTAAGTAGCCAAGGTCATCTGATGCTGACCTTGGCTACTTACAATGGACGCTCCCTATCTTCTGATTCAAGGCTTCTTGAATTGGAAGAGGAACTACAAAGGATCAAGTGGGACATCGTGGGGCTAAATGAGGTAAGGAGAAAAGGAGAAGATTTCATGGAACTGAAAAGTGGACATCTCTTCTACTATCGTGTGACAGATACTGGCGGAACTAGTGGTGTTGGATTTATAATAAACAAGACTCTGAAGGATAAAGTTGTAGAAGTTGACAGTTCCTCTGACAGAGCTGCACGACTCGTTATCCAACTCTCGAGAAGATACAAAGCTCAGATTATGCAAACTTATGCACCCACCACAAGTCATCCTGAAGAAGAAATTGAAGAATTTTATGAGGAAATTTGTCATCTAAATAATAAAGGTAAGCAGCACTTGAAAATATTTATGGGAGATTTCAATGCAAAAATAGGGCAACGGCAACAGAATGAAACTTCAGTAGGTAAATTCGGTCAGGGCAACAGAAACCAGCGTGGAAATACTCTCGTTGAGTTTGCAGAGGCAGAAGGGTTTTTCATCTTGAACTCCTTCTTCAAGAAAAAGCCACACAGGAAATGGACATGGAGACATCCAAATGGGACGACAAGTGAAATTGATTTTATTATGTGTAACAAAAAATTCGTCATAGAAGACTGGAGTGTGCTAAACAAGTTCAACACAGGTAGTGACCATAGATTGGTGAGATGTAAGATGCACCTCAACACTAAACTTGAACGTGGCAAGCTCATAAGACAAACAAAATCTATTGACATAACCAACCTTAAAAAACACCATAATACCTTCAAGTTAGAACTGAAGAACAGATTCTCTGCTTTAGAAGGCCTAACATCGGAAGAAGTGGACATTTCTGAAGTTAACAGAAAAGTAACCAAAGCTCTTATGGAAACAGCAACAAAATTAGCTGGGTCTAAGAACAAGTTGCATGTGAACAAATTATCAGGAAAAACCAAAATGTTGATGCAAAAAAGAAGAGAGATGAGGACAACTAAAGAAGATGTGACTTCCAAAGTGGAATATATAGAGCTATGCAAGACAGTAAGAAAAAGTATCACTGAAGACGTAAGGAAATTCAACTGTGAACTAGTGAGGAAAGCAATTGAAAACAACCAAAGCCTAAAGATAGCAAAGGGACATCTCAGTAAGGGAAGAAAACAGATTATGGCACTGAGAAAAGAAGATGGTTCTGTAACAAGAAATAGAGGCGAAATTTTGACAAGAGTGAAAGATTTCTACTCCAAATTATATGAAAGGGATGATATATGCACTCCAGACATCATGAAAGATACCAGTACCAGAGTTCCTCCAGTCCTTCCAGCAGAAGTTGCACATGCAACCAAGAACATGAAGCGAGGAAAAGCTCCAGGAGAAGATGGAATTACTGTAGACATCATACAAGAAGCAAGTGGAGAAATCGAAACAGTACTCGCCCAAATTTTCACTCGATGCCTTAATGAAGGAAAGATTCCTGAGGATTGGAACACCGCTACAATGATCCTGCTACATAAGAAAGGTGACATTGAGGATCTCGGAAACTACAGACCTATCAGCCTCCTATCAGTAGTTTATAAAATCTTCACTAAAGTTCTTTCACACCGCTTGAAGGTGACACTGGACATGGCTCAACCGAGAGAACAAGCTGGATTCAGGAGTGGCTACAACACAATAGATCATATCCACGTGCTTAGAGAACTAACTGAAAGAGCGAGGGAATATGAACTTCCATTGTGCATGGCTTTTATCGATTATGAAAAAGCCTTTGATTCGGTGAAACCATCAGCAGTTACAATGGCTCTGAAAACCTGCGGTATTGAAGATACATACATTAATATTATTAATAACATCTATGAAAATGCAAGTGCAAAGATTAGGCTGTTTGAAAATACAACACACGTAAAAATTGGAAAGGGAGTGAGACAAGGTGACACCATATCTCCGAAGCTCTTTAATGCCACATTGGAGGGTGTTTTTCAGTCGCTGAGCTGGGAAAACAAGGGGATAAAGATTAATGGAGATTATCTAACCCACCTTTGTTTTGCTGATGACGTAGTCATTTTTGCAACTACCCCATCAGAGCTGCAGAGTATGATCCAGGAACTTGCTGACAAGAGTAAAGAAGTGGGATTAAAAATGAACTTTCAGAAGACAAAAGTGATGTTCAATGCTTTTACAAGAAATGAAGATTTATCGATTGATGGAGAAAAGCTGGAGATAACAGACACGTACGTTTATCTTGGACAGCAGATATCAAGTGAGGGTCACATTGATGAAGAAATTAATCGGCGTACAAAACTTGCCTGGAGAGCTTTTGGAAGAAACAGCATAATTTTCAAGAGCAATATGCCATTATGTCTTAAAAGAAAAGTGTTTGATCAATGCATCCTTCCAGTGCTTACGTATGGTGCAGAGACGTGGACCTTAACCAAAAGAGACATACAAAGGCTGCAGACAACTCAAAGAAGCATGGAGAGGTGCATACTTGGTGTAACCAGGAGAGATAAGAAGAGGAACTCGTGGATCCGAAAAATGACAAGAGTGGAAGACATCATGATCAGAGTTAAATCCCTGAAATGGCAATGGGCTGGACATACTGCCAGAAGGACAGATCATCGATGGACAGCTGAAATTTTAGATTGGATTCCAAGGGACAGGAAAAGACCCAGAAGAAGAACACATGGGAGATGGGTGGATGAAATTCGAAAGTATGCAGGGGTGACATGGAGGAGACTGGCACAAGACAGACCGTTGTGGAGGAAACTTGGGGAGACCTTCGTCCAGCAGTGGATTGATAATGGTTGAAAATGATGATGATGATGATATACATATATCATCATCATCATCATCATTGTCAAGCATTATCAATCCACTGCTGGACGAAGGTGTCCAAAAGTTTCCTCCACAAAGGTCTGTCCTTCTAGCTGTAAGTCCAGCTCATTGCCATTTCAGGGATTTAACTCTGATCATGATGTCTTCCACTCTTGTCATTTTTCGGATCCACGAGTTCCTCTTCTTATCTCTCCTGGTTACACCAAGCATGCACCTCTCCAGGCTCGTTGAGTTGTCTGCAGCCTTTGTATGTCTCTTTTAGTTAAGGTCCACGTCTCTGCACCATACGTAAACACTGGAAGGATGCATTGATCAAAAACCTTTCTTTTAAGACATAATGGCATATTGCTCTTGAAAATTATGCTGTTTCTTCCAAAAGCTCTCCAGGCAAGTTTTATACGCCGATTAATTTCTTCATCAATGTGATCCTCACTTGATATCTGCTGTCCAAGATAACCGTACGCATCTGTTATCTTCAGCTTTTCTCCATCAATCGATAAATATTCATTTCTTTTAAAAGCATTGTACATCACTTTTGTCTTCTGAAAGTTCATTTTTAATCCAACTTCTTTACTCTTGTCAGCAAGTTCCTGGATCATACTCTGCAGCTCTGATGGGGTAGTTGCAAAAATGACTACGTCATCAGCAAAATGAAGGTGGATAAGATAATCTCCATTAATCTTTATCCCTTTGTTTTCCTTGTTCAGTGATTGAAAGCCATTTTCCAATGTGGCATTAAACAGCTTTGGAGATAGGGTGTCATCTTGTCTCACTCCATTTCCAATTTTTATGGGTTTTTTTATTTTTTCAAACACCCGAATCTTTGCACTTGCGTTTTCATAGATGTTATTAATAATATTAATGTATGCATCTTCAATACCGCAGGATTTCAGAGCCATTGTAACTGCTGATGGTTTCACCGAATCAAAGGCTTTTTCATAATCGATAAAAGCCATGCACAATGAAAGTTCATATTCCCTCGCTCTTTCAATTAGTTCTCTCAGTTAGTGGATAAGATCTATTGTGCTGTAGCCACTCCTGAATCCAGCTTGTTCTCTCGGTTGAGCCATGTCCAGTGTTACCTTCAAGCGGTGTGGAAATAACTTTAGTGAAGATTTTATAAACCACCGATAGGAGGCAGATAGGTCTGTAGTTCCTGAGATCCTCAATGCCACCTTTTTTTATGAGCAGGATCATTATAGCGTTGTTCCAATCCTCAGGAATTTTCCCTTCATTAAGGCATCGAGTGAAAATTTGGGCGAGTACTGTATCGATTTCTCCACTTGCTTCTTGCATGATGTCTACAGTAATTCCATCTTCTCCTGGAGCTTTTCCCCGCTTCATGTTCTTGATTGCATGTGCAACTTCTGCTGGGAGGACTGGAAGAACTCTGGTACTGGTACCTTTCATGATGTCTGGAGTACATGTATCATCCCCTTCATATAACTTGGAGTAGAAATCTTTCACTCTTGTCAGAATTTCGCCTCTATTTCCTGTTACAGAACCATCTCCTTTTCTCAGTGCCATATATATATATATATATATATATATATATATATATATATATATACGTCAGTGGTTTATAAATCTTCACTTAAGTTCTTTCACACCGTTTGAAGGTAACACTGTACATGACTCAACCGAGAGAACAAGCTGGATTCAGGAGTGGCTACAGCACAATAGATCATATCCACGTACTGAGAGAACTAATTAAAAGAGCGAGGGAATATGAACTTCCATTGTGCATGGCTTTTGTCGATTATGAAAAAGCCTTTGATTCGGTGAAACCATCAGCAGTTACAATGGCTCTGAAATCCTGCGGTATTGAAGATGCATACATTAATATTATTAATAGCATCTATTAAAATGCAAGTGCAAACATTCGGCTGTTTGAAAATATAGCACACATAAAAATTGGAAAGGGAGTGAGACAAGGTGACACCATATCTCTGAAGCTCTTTAATGCCACATTGGAAAATGTCTTTCAATCACTGAACTGGGAAAACAAAGGGATAAAGATTAATGAAGATTATCTAACCCACCTTCGTTTTGCTGATGACATAGTCATTTTTGCAACTACCCCATCAGAGCTGCAGAGTAGTCAGAGCTGGAACTTGCTGCCAAGAGTAAAGAAGTTGGGATTAAAAATGAACTTTCAGAAGACAAAAGTGATGTTCAATGCTTTTAAAAGAAATGAAGATTTATCGATTGATGGAGAAAAGCTGGAGATAACAGTTACGTACGTTTATCTTGGACAGCAGATATCAAGTGAGGGTCACATTGATGAAAAAATTAGTCGGCGTATAAAACTTGCCTGGAGAGCTTTTGGAAGAAACAGCATAATTTTCAAGAGCAATATGCCATTATGTCTTAAAAGAAAAGTGTTTGATCAATGCATCCTTCCAGTGCTTACGTATGGTGCAGAGACGTGGACCTCAACTAAAAGAGGCATACAAAGGCTGCAGACAACTCAAAGTAGCATGGAGAGGTGCATGCTTGGTGTAACCAGGAGAGATAAGAAGAGGAACTCGTGGATACGAAAAATGACAGGAGTGGAAGACATCATGATCAGAGTTAAATCCCTGAAATGGCAATGGGCTGGACATACTGCCAGAAGGACAGACCATCGATGGACAGCCGAAATTTTAGATTGGATTCCAAGGGACAGGAAAAGACCCAGAAGAAGACCACATGGGAGATCGGTGGATAAAATTCGAAAGTATGCGCGAGTGACATGGAGGAGACTGGCACAAGACAGACCTTTGAGGAGGAAACTTGGGGAGACCTTCGTCCAGCAGTGGATTGATAATGGTTGACAATGATGATGATGATGATGATGATGTATACCTAAGA
Source organism: Macrothele yani (assembly GCA_039090855.1). NCBI lineage: Eukaryota > Metazoa > Arthropoda > Arachnida > Araneae > Macrothelidae > Macrothele > Macrothele yani. The sequence continues at coordinate 75,428,551 of CM076993.1, read as the reverse complement.
GCAGAGTCAAAGACTAAATTTAACACCTAACAAATTTTAAACTAAAATTGCAAAAGAAAAAAAAAAAACTACCTGAAAGATCATGACGCGCAACGCAGCAGTTATGGATATTTAGAACTCACACACTACCAAGTATAGACTGTAAAAAAATTATTTAACAAGAACTAAAACAGTATAGAAAAACTTCAAAGCCCAACAGGCATGAATAAACAATAAAATAAAGAAATAGCAAAACTGAATGTAGAAAGTGTCGAGAATGCCGAGCCTTGGCTTTATCAAGGACCAGCAAAAACTCTGCATTTTGTAACTTCCACAAAGACCTAATTGGAAATGGGTTTCTGCAAAGCCATAGATGCAAGAATAAAGCTCACCAAAAATTTTTTTAATTAGCAAAACCTCCTCAGAGTTGCAGGTAGAATATACAAAGTTTTTGCATGCATCTATAACTTTCCTGGCCCAACCCACACTCGTCATCTGCTACAAAAAACAGAAAAACGATTACAAAATCCCAAGTTGTGAGAGGGTCTGAACAAATCATCAGAATTATTCAGTTAAAACACGTTGCTGAGCAACAAAGTCATCTGAGAGAGAATTTAAACTTTAAGGACAGTACTAAAAGTACTACTAAATCTTATTCTTTGTGGTGAACAAAAGTTTTACCTAAAATGCCATAATATAAGAAACAACAGATTAAAAATTTTAACAGAGTTAGTAGAGTGAACAGGATTTTTGTAACCACAACCTCCGTAAAAAACGGACATCACAAGAACAAAAAAATAATAAAAATTTTAAAATGTTGCTTTGGATAAATTATATGAAGTTAATAATTAGTTGCAATATTTACAAAATATTCCAGGAGTGCTTTAAGTGTATAATAATGTAGCTTCTATGTTCCTACTAATAATGCAAAAGCATCGTTAACAACAAGTACAATAAAACGTCTTAACTACCCAAACAAATTGGTCAAAAAACGCGCATAATTTCCAAATTAAGTGAAAGAGAAAGCTCAAAAATTTAGTAAAACTTCCTGCACCAAATGCCTAATGAGAAAAGTAGAAAATTTCCGTTTTGAAAGTTTACTATAAAGCTAAGAAAGAAAAAAATTACAGGAACAAAGATTAGAGCTTACCTACATATCCCCTCTCCACTCAAGTGTCCCTAAAAGATGGCCGACAACCCTCCTCGCCGCTTTCTTAGAAGCAGGGGGTGGTGGGGGAGGTGTAAAGACTCCTCCTCAGAATAAGACGCTTCCCGTTAAATTTCTACCAAGAGAATTACACAACTAAGAATGCTTGTTCAGATAGAGTATAATAACTCTCCAGAATACATGAAAAATATTATCAAATACTTGTAGTGTATTTATCAGTCTTTATATGTATTTAATTACTTTAGTGGACTTCCACATACACTACAAGAACCTATTTTAAAAAAAAAAAAACGTAAGTTTTACTATTTTTAGTTTAGTTATTCTGGTGAGAGAATATCTAGTTTTCTTTTTATTTCTTTTTATTTTAATTTTTAAGAAACAAATTTTAAACTTTTTTTGTGTGATTTTTTTGCATTATTTTATTTTATATTTTTAATAGGACTGTCCTGTCTATAGCACTAAGGGTTCCTTTTTGTAGTTAATGTGCATCCTCTAGGCCAACTTCCATGAAGGCTTTCATTGACCAGAATCATTTTATTAACTGTGCAGAAATTAAAACAGATCTTCTAACCTAACTCTATTATTCAGAACTATTTTCCTTAATATTCTTTTTATGAATGTAACAGGAATCTCGCTTTCTAGAAAACTGTTTAATAAGATTCTAATGTGGTTATTGAAATCTAAATTGTTGCTGCAAATTCTTGAAATTCTAAGTACCTGAGAAATTAGTACATTCTCAGTTACTTTGGTCGAGATGTTATTGTTCCAGTTCAGATATTTTATTACTTTTAAAGGAAAATTAACTCTTTTATCAAAAAGGCTGATGGACGGGATACCTCTGTTAAGTTTATTGCTTAAGTCTAGAAAATCTAGTTCCTGATTAATGTGGTTGGTTTTACATAAGTTAAGAGAGCTAGGATAGATATTATCAAAATCACTATCTATAACTTCTGAATTATTTATACAAAGCAAATCGTCAATATATCTATAAGTGTATAAGTAGTTATCTGAGCACCATGAGTTATATTTAATGAACTTATATTCCTTAAAGAACAGGAATAGATTTGCCACACTTGTGGAGTGAGATACTCCCATAGGGATCCCGTTTACTTGCTTATAGAGAGTATTATTATATAAAATATGGTTATTGTTTATGCAACAATTGAGATAAGAGTTCCAAGCACCTACATTAACAAATTGATTAAGCTTAAGTTCTACATATAGCTCTTTAAAGGTAGTGATGATATCTGAAAGTGGCAGATTAGTATAAAGGTTCTCGAAATCCTAACTGTTAATATCTATGGGATTTAGGTTGAGTATAGTGGAAATTACTTGCGAATTATTATTGATTATCCAAAAATCTCTGTACTTCATATTAGTACTGTTACTAATGTGTTTCAAGATCCTCTTCAAGATTGCCTCAAAGGCTTGATCAATTTTCTTTTTATGACTACTAACTCCACTAGCTATGTACCTAAACTTTACCGGATCTTTATGAAACTTAACAGTTGCAAAAAGAAAAGGAAATTCAGGTTCATATCTCCTCATTTGTGGAATTTTAAGCTTTTTGAAGAAGGCCTTAAAAGTATTTTCAAGCTGTTTGGTACAATAACTAACTGGCTCGTAGGTTACTTTATTATTGAGTTCTAGATTTAACAATTCAAAATAGAATTTATTGCATATAATTGCAAAATTATTGCTAGCTTTATCTGTAGTAGTAAAGATATATTGATCTTGTAGCTTAGAGAGTGACCTTTTGGCATCTCTAGAGAAAAAAAGATTTCTGTCAAAACATAAATCTAGGCCTGCCAACTTATCAGAGAAGCTACTTATTACATTATATTTCCATTCAGCAAAGGCCTCAATTGGCTGATTGTACGCTAAACTTGTTTTAATAATGTATCTATTAACATCTTGAGTAAAAATCTCAAGAATGCGTTTTTGGAGATATGGTAAGAAGGCCTGAATTTAGTACCACATTTTAACAAATTTATGAGCTTGTTATTATCAACAAAGCTCAAGCTACCAGTGATAACATGTTTGTAAAGCCTATTATAGTGAACTGTGTCATTAAGTTCTTCACAAGAATAAGCTGTAACTACAGGTAAAATATGTGAGGAACCAAGTTTGTAGTTTTTAACCATAGACCCTAAGGTTCTAACATACTTATAACTTACTGGTGCCTGGAAATGGGAAAAAAGTGGCATTATTGTAGAACAGCTTCCTAACATTGGGATGATCATAGTTTTTATTAAGAAATCTGATGGTCACATAATCTTTGGAAAAACCTTTCATATTCTTAAAGAGAAATTTTCTCTTTAAGTATATGCTTCACAGCCTCTCCTTGACAAATGTCAACCCCGCCTTGTCGTGGTGCATCCTGTTCCCACTAAATGGGCTCTGACGACCACCAATAGCGGTATACCTATACCATCGGGATTAGAGGAAATGCTATCCCACACTCACCAACCCGCTTGGCCAGCGTGGTGAGTTATGGCCAAACCCCTCCAAAATGATTCCACAACTTAAATCTTGACCCTCAGTCTCCGGCAGCTGGAATGTACCTGGCCAAGGCAGCTGCCAGTGCGACATGAAGGCAGAGGGTGCTAAGAATTCCCGGAGGACCGGACTAGGCTGCCATCTGATGCTGACCTTGGCTACGTATAATGGACGCTCCCTATCTTCTGATTCAAGGCTTCTTGAATTGGAAGAGGAACTACAAAGGATCAAGTAGGACATCGTCGGGCGGTGGTAAGGAGAAAAGGAGAAGATCTCATTGAACTGAAAAGTGGACATCTCTTCTACTATCGTGGGACAGATACTGGCGGAACTAGTGGTGTTGGATTTATAATAAACAAGACTCTGAAGGATAAAGTTGTAGAAGTTGACAGTTCCTCTGACAGAGCTGCACGACTCGTTATCCAACTCTCGAGAAGATACAAGGCTCAGATTATGCAAACTTATGCACCCACCACAAGTCATCCTGAAGAAGAAATTGAAGAATTTTATGAGGAAATTCGTCATCTAAATAATAAAGGTAAGCAGCACTTAAATATAATTATGGGAGATTTCAATGCAAAAATAGGGCAACGGCAACAGAATGAAACTTCAGTAGGTAAATTCGGTCACGGCAACAGAAACCAGCGTGGGAATACTCTCGTAGAGTTTGCAGAGGCAGAAGGGTTTTTCATCTTGAACTCCCTTTTCAAGAAAAAGCCACACAGGAAATGGACATGGAGACATCCAAATGGGACAACAAGTGAAATTGATTTTATTATGTGTAACAAAAAAATCTTTTTTTTTCTTTGATTGGAGGTTTAACGACCACCGTGAGCAACTCAATGGGCTATAAGCAGTCGCCCGTCCCTAATTTAGGGTCACTGGTTCCAGGGAAGGGAGAGAGCCAGTGCCGTAAGACAAACACAACATCCATGCCTCACCGGGATTCGAACCCGGACCCCGTACGGACGAATGATCAGAGGCCATCGCTTAGTTTCAATATTCGCTTTTATTCACGTAAAAGAATTACAACAGAACATCCCCAACCTCACACGCAGTGTGAGAGAAGGGGAGAAATAAAACAAAATGTAGATATTTACAATGAAATGATAATTGTACAGATGAGCAATGACAGGCATTGCATTATTTGCTGTAAACAGCAGTAGCTCTGGGATAAATGTTCATCGAAGTCTTGGAACATCACTGGAGCGAAAAAATTTGCAGAAAAAAATCTGTGCAGTTCTAGTGACATGGGAATCACTGGTGGTAGAGAGTCACTGTGCGGATGAAGAGAACTGTGTACAAAAGGTGACATCAGCAGGAAGCAAACACAATCCAGTTCCAGGAGAAAACATGGTGAGGGAACAGTAAAAATTGAAAGTTCCGACGTAGGTTTATTAAAACAGCAGATGAACAGTCTGGGCACTAGAAAACTGAAACCAGGGACGACACGGCGACCATGTTGCGAAGAAGGCAGGTAACCGTGCCGTATCTTTCGCCAAGGAATATTCCAGGGTGAGTCTGGCTTTAACCCTGTTGCGGTAGTGTGCAACCAAGGAGGTAGAGAATGTAATAGGATCTGGATCTTGTAACTGTAGCAGGTGAGAGAAAATAATATATTTAGCTAGAATAAATAAATACGAACAAACTGGTAAAATAGAGCAGAAACTTGTAGAACTGTGGCCGAGGAAACGATAATCTTCTAGGGTGAGATCACTGGTACAAGAAGGATGTGCAAGTTGGAACATACTGTGAAATAGTGGGAGCAGCGTCGGACAGTAAACAAACATGTGTAAGACGTCTCCAACGACGTTACAAAAAGGACAGAGATCTGATGATACTATATTTCTCCGGAACAAAGTCGAAGGGACAGGCAGTCGATTGTGCAAAAACCTCCAATGCACATTAAGTTCTGAGGAGAGGGCCGGTGAATGTTGGGCAGTAGACCAGACTGAGGTTAGTGCAAAAGAAGGAACAGAGGGAATAGGGCAAGGTACCGCAGAAGAAGAACGGTGAAAACGGTACAGGGTGCGGGTGGAAAGACTGTGGAGAGGGAGGAGATCACCGGAAAAGGGAAGGAAGAACGGAAAAGGGAGAGAGGCAGAGGAAACGGAAAGGAGGCCAGAGGAATCGACTAGGGAAGGAAAAAGTGATTGAAGAGCATGTTGAAGTTGGAGGAAGTTATCAGAGAGTTCGGGCGAGGGTGGTAGGGTGGGAAAAAGTTCGGAAACGGGTTTCCATGAAAAATCGGGGAGGACCAGTTGGGAAACGGAGACTACACCAGCGTGTAGCCATGCGGGGAAAAAGAAAAAGTTGGCAGTAGGGGGTGGAGGACGGAGGAGAAAAAAAGAGGCTCGGAAAGAAGATCAAGAGTGGAAGAGGGGGGTTGACGAATGAGCGGTAAAGAACGAAGGAACTGAACAGCTTCATGGTAGACTAGAGGAAAACGGGGGGGAATGACAGTGTGAATATCCATCTTGAGAAGAAGATGGACGGTGAGGCAGGGATTAAGGGGGAAGTCAGAACATTAAGCAGAAGAATGGAAGCGGAAGAGTCTGGTTGAACTGTCAAACGGAGGAAATTGAAAATTCTTACAGCTTTATAACGTACGGTAATCTCTGGCATATTGAGGCCACCACAAGTCGAAGGTAGAGACAATACTGAGGAAGATAACCAATGTGTAGATGACCAAACAATGCTGAGCATTGCTGATGTTGTTGCAGTTTGAACGTAGGCTGGTGGCGGTTGTGCAATCCAGGAATGATAAACTAACGAGAGGATGTGGGTGCCAGAAAGCCGTGCACGACTGTGGTAGGTCAAACAGCACTTGAGCTTGGACCAGTAAGCAGCGGTGTGACGTAGTTTCCTGACGAGGGGTCTCCAGGTGGCAGCCGCTGCTGAGACCCGGCTGCCAATGTGCACCCCAAGTATCTTTTGACTGGTGGAAGTCCAATAGCGCCCCACGGTGTATCGGGGCGATGTCTCCAGGAGCCACACCATAAGCCTGTACACTTTGAAAGGTTTAACGAAGCGCCGGAAGCCGCAGCATACACTTGATACCATGCAAGAACAATTGTGAATTGCCATTCTTCTCGGATGAGAACTGTGATATCATCGGCGTAGGCAGTAAGAACGATAGAATGGTGCCTGGTGCTATGCTGAATGGTGGAGGGGGAGGTTGTAGAAGAGAACGGATAGAGCAAAGAAAAGGCTCAAAGACTAGAGAGAAAAGTTGTCCGGAAAGAGGACATCCTTGACGGATGCCCTTACGAAGCGGAATGGGGGCTGTAAGGAAGGAGGCCGTCCGGATATGGACAACTGAGTCCTGGTACAGGGCAAGGAGGGCTGTGATGAAGACAGATGGGAAACCGAAGGCAGAGAGCACAGAGGCAAGCCACTGATGACTCACGTTATCAAAGGCCTGCCTCTGATCAAGATTGAGGAAGGCTAAAGGTTCGGAGGAAAGGTGGGCAAGGCAATATGAGTCACGGAGGAGATTAATATTAGTATGAATGCTTCGGCCAGGGATGGTGTACGTTTGGTCGGGATGTATGACGGTGGGAAGGACAGGGTTCAATCGAAGAGAGAGTATTTTAGTATAAATCTTGTAGTCAACATTAAGGATGGATATAGGACGCCAGTTATCCAACTCCAGCAGACACCCCTTCTTTGGAAGAAGAATGATGTGAGCTAGAGTAAAAGCGGGGGAAGAACAGATAAGGAAAAAGCAGCTGTAAAGCAAGGCAATAGGAGAGGGTGTAAGAAAGAGGAAAACGTACGAAAGAAATTAACTGTCAACCCGTCAGGACCAGGTGACGAGTGACAGTTAAGTAAGGCAAGTGACTGTACTACTTCTGCTGGGGTGATAGGCATAGAAAGAGATGTAACAAGATGCGATGGAATATGTGGTAAGGCACGAAGAATCGAATCAGCATGCGGAGAACTTGACTGGAACTGAGCAAAACGTGACTGGAAATATGTTCTAACACCGGAGCAAATGAGAGTGGGGTCATTAGTAACAGTTCCATCGGGTAACTTCAGATTACGGAGGTGATGAGCAGAACGTTTGTGGAATTCCAGTTGTTGAACCTGTTCACATAGATAGTCATTTGGCTGGAGATAGAGGAGCTTGAGGCGGTGAAGAGCTTGTTGGGAGACAGGAAGTAGCAAGGCACGAAGTTCAGCTTGGTAATGAGAAAACAGCGGAGAATCAAGATCTAGGGTGGAAAAAATCGAGCGTGCAGCATCAATCTTCATAGAGGCGGTGGTACGTTTTTCGTGGGAATATTGCTTGGTATAAAGAAGAATTTGGGATTTGACATTTAACCAATGTTGCAAGGGACAAGAAGCAAAAGGGAGCGTATATAAGGCTTGTTGGAGCTGCGATTGGATGGAATTTACGTAAGTTGAATCAAGTAAAAGATCATCATCAAGGGTCCAAGTACGGTAGTATTGCCGAGGAGATGGACCGGTGTGAAGACACATTACGACACAGCTGTGGTCGGAAGAAACTGTCGGTGTGTGAGAAAGGGAGATACCTGAAGGAAGAAGAATTGAAGAAACATAAAACCGGTCAAGTCGGGCAGTTGTAGGGGAGGAAGTGGAGTAGGAGCGCCAGGTGTACGAACGAAGAAATGGGTGCAGGTGTCGAAAAGCATCTTGGAGTTGTAGCTGGTTGATGGCTGTAGAAAGTGCTCTGGTAAGAAAATACCTGGTATCCGTGGAACCGTCCGATCTGTCGAGAGATGGGTCAAGGGTGCAGTTAAAATCACCACCTAAGATGACAATATCAGAGGCCGGAAGACCTTGAACACAGGAAACAAAATGCTCAAAAAGACAGTCTGCATACTGTTGATTGCCGGAAACATAGATGTTGAAGATATGGTATCGTAAGTTGTGAAGTCGGAAAGACAGAAACTGCAGGAGGTCACGATAAATCGGTTTGACCGTGATATCAGTAATGAAAGAACGAAGACGAAAATTGATGGCCACCGCAAGTCCTGCGTGAAGACTAAGTCGATGGGCATGGTAGAATTGAAATGGCCAGGTTCGCCACCGGTGGTATGGGGTGTTAGGATGGCAGTTAGTCTCCTGTAGCAATAATATATCCGCATCATGCGGTGTAATGTCTTCAAACACTAACGCATTGGTAGGAGGGACGGAGCATCCCTTACAGTTGAAAGAAAGTAATTTTAACTTGAAAGAGGTTGTAGTGGTTGAATATTACTATCAGCACTTTTGTGAAGACTGGTTACACGTTTCTTTAAGTTAGATGTCTGCGCATTAGTGACTGTGTTAATTTTTGGCAAAAGAGCAAGTAGATTCTGAAGTTGGGTGATAATAGTGGGAAGCTGAGCATTACGTGATTGAACGCAGTCTAGCTGCTTGAGAGGACGTGACGGTTGATTGAGTATAATGAGAGCAAGATCAGAGGGCGCCAGCGGCCCGTCTAATGCAGGGAAAGTTTCCAGATATTCAGCGAAAGCTTTTGATCCAACAATTTTGGAACAGCTGGGGACTTAAGAGATGTAGGAACTGCTGTTGGAGAGAAAGACTGTCGAATTGGCGAACGGGAACGAGAGCAGCGTGGAGAAGACGCCACTGGCGAGATGGAACTCTGTCTGGTACGTTTCAACGTGGGAACGCCGGGAGAAGCTGGTGGGTGTAGGACATTTAGATCTGACTTCACATTAGGGGATCCAAGGGAAGAAGATGAAGCAACACGACGGAGGGGTTGCCATTCCTTTTCTGAGATAATACCCTCCGAAGAAGGTAGAGGTACCACAGCAGCTAGTGGGTCCAACGATGGAGAGGTGGCCAAAGTACCTGTAGTAGATATCGAAGACTTGGAGACCGATGATGAATCATCACTTGCTGGGGGAGAATCATCTGGAACAACAGTAGAAGGGATCAAGGACGTCTGTGGAGCCGAACTCGGTGTGGCCAGAGAAACTGGTGTTGAGGCTGGGGTGTTGACTTTGGGTGGTATGGAACTAGGGGGCTTGGCAGATACATGTGGACAACGTGATTGGATGTGGCCATATGCCTTGCATTTAAAACAATGCAAGGCAGTAACGATATCGATCCGGAAAATCTGCTTCCCTACAACCACAGTGAGGTCAGTAGGGCAATCAGCAATGGCATCTTCAGTAGGAAACAGGATCCTTGCTTGGCGACGCAGACCTAAGATGTTCCTGTCATCTGGGTCTGTTGGTGCGGAAGACAGAGTGGAAATGGATCCAACTACTTTTCCACAACGGGAAAGGGCCGCCATTAAGTAATGGTCCTTGATTTCTGGTGGTACGGGGTAGCACGTAACAAGTACGGGGCGCTGCGTGAGCGGGACTCCCAGTAAGGTATGATCCCCAACATGCAGTCCGTCAGATAAGACGCGCTCCACAAACTCTGGCTTCGCAAAATAGACGAGAACAGTCCTAGGCTTCCTCGCCATATGGGTGATCGCTCCCTTAGGGAGGATTTGGCGGACGGCTAAGGAGTATTTCTTAAGGCTGGTGTCCGGGAGGGCATCAAAACATATGCCAAGTTTCTGTGTGCGTAAAACCTCCTGCCCAGCAGCTGAAGTTTCCGGAATTTCGATGCGTAATTTCTTGTTGTCTCTAGTGACAATCATATCAAGAGGCGTTGTACATGGATTCTTCGCTGTAGAGGAAGATGAACTGGTACCCTTCACAACGGAAGCATAAGGTAGAGTTGCCGTAGGAATGGGCGGAGATGGGGAAGGTCGAGACGCAGTGCTCGCAGGAGCAGATGAAGTACCAGAGGCAACGGATACTGAAGAAGTTAATGACGTCACGGTGGTGGAAAATGTCGGGAAATCAACATCCATAAAGTTGGAAGAAGAAGTGGTAACATCAGATAACGCGGCTTGGAAACCAGCTGCGTGTGGTAGTGACAATGACCGAACGTGGCCAGGTGGGGGCGGAGCTTCGCTATCAAGCTTCAGACCTGGCCTATCAGATGCGGTCGCCGCCATTTGCAATGGCTGGCTTGCTAAACCCGACCCTGGGCAAAGCCAGGACGGAAAAAGAGTTAGTACAAGTAAAGTTTTACTTACAGAACGTCAAAATCGGACTCAATCGACACAGGAGACGTTCACAACACAGGAGGTACACAAAATGACGGCACACACACAAAAGAACACCAATAAACTCAGGTCAAACACGGAGCACAGGTCAACACAACCTTCACAAAGCCATCGCTTAGACCACTGCGCCACCGTGGCGGCAACAAAAAATTCGTCATAGAAGACTGCAGTGTGCTAAACAAGTTCAACACAGGTAGTGACCGTAGATTGGTGAGATGTAAGATGCACCTCAACACTAAACTCGAACGTTTCAAGCTCATAAGACAAACAAAATGTATTGACATAACCAACCTTAAAAACACCATATTACCTTCAAGTTGGAACTGAAGAACAGATTCTCTGCTATGGAAGGCCTAACATCGGAAGAAGTGGAAATTTCTGAAGTTAACAGAAAAGTAACCAAAGCTCTTATGGAAACAGCAACAAAATTAGCTGGGTATAAGGACAAGTTGCATGTGAACAAATTATCACGAAAAACCAAAATGTTGATGCAAAAAAGAAGAGAGATGAGGACAACTAAAGAAGATATGACTTCCAAAGTGGAATATATAGAGCTATGCAAGACAGTACGAAAAAGTATCACTGAAGACGTAAGGAAATTCAACTGTGAACTAGTAAGGAAAGCAATTGAAAACAACCAAAGCCTAAAGATAGCAAAGGGAGATCTCAGTAACAGTAAGGGAAGAAAACAGATTACGGGACTGAGAAAAGAAGATGGTTCTGTAACAAGAAATAGAGGCGAAATTTTGACAAGAGTGAAAGATTTCTACTCCAAATTACATGAAAGGGATGATACATGTACTCCAGGCATCATGAAAGGTACCAGTACCAGAGTTCTTCCAGTCCTTCTAGCAGAAGTTGCACATGCAATCAAGAACATGAAAGCGGGGAAAAGCTCCAGGAGAAGATGGAATTACTGTAGACATCATACAAAGAAGCAAATGGAGAAATCGAAACAGTACTCGCCCAAATTTTCACTCGATGCCTTAATGAAGGGAAGATTCCTGAGGATTGGAACAACGCTACAACGACCCTGCTCATAAAAATAGTGGCATTGAGGATCTCAGGAACTACAGACCTATCAGCCTCCTATCAGTGGTATATAAAATCTTCACTAAAGTTCTTTCACACCGCTTGAAGGTAACACTGGACATGGCTCAACCGAGAGAACAAGCTGGATTCAGGAGTGGCTACAGCACAATAGATCTTATCCGCGTACTGAGAGAATTAATTGAAAGAGCGAGGGAATATGAACTTCCATTGTGCATGGCTTTTATCGATTATGAAAAAGCCTTTGATTCGGTGAAACCATCAGCAGTTACAATGGCTCTGAAATCCTGCGGTATTGAAGATGCATACATTAATATTATTAATAACATCTATGAAAATGCAAGTGCAAAGATTCGGGTGTTTGAAAAAATAAAAAAACACATAAAAATTGGAAATGGAGTGAGACAAGATGACATCATATCTCCGAAGCTGTTTAATTCCACATTGGAAAATGTCTTTCAATAACTGAACTGGGAAAACAAAGGGATAAAGATTAATGGAGGTTTTCTAACCCACCTTCGTTTTGCTGATGACGTAGTCATTTTTGCAACTACCTCATTAGAGCTGCAGAATATGATTCAGGAACTTGCTGACAAGAGTAAAGAAGTGGGATTAAAAATGAACTTTCAGAAGACAAAAGTGATGTACAATGTATAATGAATAAAGCTTTTAACTATGCTAATTATAATGCTTTATAATGCTTCTGCTACTGAATTATAATGAATTCAATACTTCTAAATGAATTGCTAATTATCGTGAATATAGCTTCCTTCAATTATAATGAAATGAATTCAGCTTCTTCTAAATTGCTACTGAATTCAATGCTTGTACTAAGCTAATGCTTCTTCTAATGGTTGTTGTTTGTTAATTAAATCATGAATAAACTTTCCTGCTAGTAGTGTAGTAATAATAATGAACAAGCTTATAACTGGTAGTAATGTTGTAGTAGTAATTAAGATGAATAAAGTCTTATGCTGGTTGTTACTAATAACACTAAATGAACTAAACCTAACAGCCAGAAAGAGATCTGACAAAAACTATGAACTGAGAAAAACGTACTTACAACAAATTCTTTTATTAGATAATTCTTGAATCATCCAACGCACACACACTAATCGTATCACAATAATGAAGAATCAACCTAATCACATAGAACGAAGCTCTCCCTATGCAACAACAAACGCTCTGGCTGTACAACAACAAACGCTCTCTCTATACAACAACAAACGCTCTCCTTCACATAAACCAACGCTCTCTCTCTATACAACAACAAACGCTCTCCCTTGGTATCGTTGAACGCGCCTATTTATACTGGCTACCACCACGTCATGACTTACACTCATTGCCAGATCTCATTCAGCGGGTGAAATAACATCTCGTTCAGTAAGAAGATAATTTACATAGGAAAATAAAATAACCAGAGATAGTAAAAATCAAAAGGAAAGTGAATCGAGAATATACGTTACAAATGCTTTTACAAGAAATGAAGATTTATCGATTGATGGAGAAAAGCTGGAGATAACAGATGCGTACGGTTATCTTGGACAGCAGGTATCAAGTGAGGGTCACATTGATGAAGAAATTAGTCGACTTATAAAACTTGCCTGGAGAGCATTTGGAAGAAACAGTATAATTTTCAAGAGCAATATGCCATTATGTCTTAAAAGAAAAGTGTTTGATCAATGCATCCTTCCAGTGCTAACGTATTGTGCAGAGACGTGGACCTTAACTAAAAGAGACATACAAAGGCTGCAGACAAATCAAAGAAGCATGGAGAGGTACATGCTTGGTGTAACCAGGAGAGATAAGAAGAGGAACTCGTAAATCCGAAAAATGACAAGAGTGAAAGACATCATGATCAGAGTTAAATCCCTGAAACGGCAATGGGCTGGACATACTGCCAGAAGAACAGACCATTGATGGACAGTCGAAATCTTAGATTGGATTCCAAGGGACAGGAAAATACCCAGAAGGAGACCACATGGGAGATGGGTGGATGAAATTCGAAAGTATGCGGGATTAAAATGGAGGAGACTGGCACAAGACAGACCGTTTTGGAAAAGGCTTGGGAGACCTTCGTCCAGCAGTGGATTGATAATGGTTGACAATGATGATGATGATGATATATATGTACTTGATTTTTGTTTAATTCTTCTTGTTGTTTTTTGCTATATATATATATAATTATGAAGACACTCAACTTCCCCCGATGCGTAGTTACATGACTTAGCTATTTTATCAACATTTTCCAAAATGTCTTTAGAACTAAGATTCGAAGTAATGCAAGATTTTCACCGTTGCTATCTCCGAAAAATGTTGCTGAAAACGACACCTTACTCGATAATTTTTACTTAAATTTGTTTTGTTCTGTACCCAAACTGTCCCTATCGAAATATCTTGAGAACTAAGACTCCCTGTAATAAATGGCTTTTACCATTGCCCTCGAAATTAGCTTCTGCTCCAACTACATCCTATTCAATAATATGAGACTGATTTTAATTTATGCACCGCAAAATGGCTCCAATTTTGGCGCCTACATTTCAGTGTTTTCTTATGAAAATGGTGAAATCTTGTTCCTTGAATGCCAAAATGTGTAAATCAGGAAGTCTGATTTCGATCCATGATTACATTTGCTTACACTGTAAATATAAGTAAGTAAAAAGGGGAGAGGAAGGATGAGGGGTGGGTGGGGTTAAGAAGTAAAAGTATTGAAGACGTAAAGGCACCGTACATTTCAATGTTTTCTTATCAAAATGGTGAAATCTTGTTCTTTGAATGCCAAAACGTGTAAATCAGGAAGTCTGATTTCGATCCATGATTACATTTTCTTACACTATAAACATAAGGAAGTAAAAAGGGAAAGGTATTGAAGACCTAAAGGCACCGCATATTCCTGTACTTTTTCAATTAAGACTACACCACTGGTAATCTTATGTCATCTGAACGAACCTTTCTTTCGTGGCAGCCGGTATAGAATTGCCCAACATTTACCGATAACTCATTTTAATCACATCTCTAATATATCGTTTAATGGCTTTCGCTAACACATTTTCTTTACTTTTGGTGGTATCAGATTATAGTAGGAATTACTTAGCCCTGCTTTATGTATATACATACTCGACATGTACGGTGAAACTGAAAAACATTTTTATACATTGCATACTATGATTTAGATCACACAAAGAAAAATATCAAGATAAATAAGCAGGTGCGGAAGGCATCGTTTTTTGGTCAAAGTTTTGCAGTGGGTTCGGGGGAAACAAGATTGCGCAACGGATTAAGAAATATAAATTTCTTTTAAGAAATGCTGAAATCAGTGCATGATAAACTCGCTAAGATTAGACCAGACTAAGATTGGCACGGCTTCGAGGTAAATAGCACCTAACTCAGATTAGAAGTATGAATCCAAATGTTAAACAGGTAAGTATAGGCATCTCAAAAGGATTTAGCCTACACGGGGACAGTGGTGGATCCAGAAACTCGCCTTAAAGGGGGTAGGGACTGGTCGATTCTGCCAGTCTAAAGTAAAAAAGAAAGGCAGAGAGCGCGAGAGAGAAAAATTGTGTGTAAGGACCCAATACCCACTTACCAACCCACATACACAAAGGGAGAGAGAGCTTTTTATATGAAGTGTTTAAAAAGTCGTGCAATGGTAGGGAGAGGCGACGCTGCGAGTTAATATAATTAAACAGGGAAGAGCTCGGGGAAAAATGTAACTGCCGTGCATTGTATAGAGGAAGCCAGCGAAGAATACAAGCTACGCTATCGCAAGTTTTCGCCAGATGCCTCAATAAAGGAAAGATTCCTGTTGACACAAAAGGGGATCTTAAAGACCTCAGGAACTATCGACCCATCATCCGCTTATCAGTTTTTTTTTTTACAAAATCTTTACGAAGGTACTGATAAATATACTTCGGAGAAAAGATCTCCTAAAGTATTGTACTAAGGTATCTTTACTAAGGTACTGATAAATATACTTCGGAGAAAAGATCTCCTAAAGTATTGTACTAAGGTATCTTTACTAAGGTACTGTCGCATCGCTTAAAGAAAACACTGGTCGTGGCTCAGATATGAGAAGGAGCTGGATTCAGATGATATCCATGTTCGCGTACTGACAGAAAGAATTGAAGGAACAAATGAACTCCCATAATGTATGGTTTTTATTTATTTTGAAAACGCTTTTGATTTCGTGAAACCATCAGCAGTTTGATGTCTTTGAAATCATGCGACGTTGAAGATGAATACATCAGCATTATTAATATCGCCTTTGAAAATATAAACGCAGAGGATTGGCTGTTCGATGACACGGCATTTTTAAAACATTAGAAAGGGAGTGAGATAAGGTTACATCATATCTTCCAAACCCTTCAAGCCACATTGGAGAATGTGTTTCAATCATTCAACTGAGAAGAGACATAACGATTTAATAGAGATTGTTTAAACCAACTGTGTTTTGCTGACGCCATAGGCATTTTACCAAGTACCCTGCTTAGAGCGGCAGAGTACGATCCCAGAACTTATTGAAAAGAGCTAAGACGTGGAATTAAAGATAAACTTACAGAAAACAAATTTCATGCACAACTATTTTAAAAGAGCTGAAGATTTGAAACCATAAAATCTTATTGTAGTGAAAACTGAGAAAATCCGAATAGCTTTGATTGAGCTGTTTTCTTGAACGTTAGATTCTCCAGTGAGCAAACTTAAAATACAATGAAAGACCACAGGGAAAGTGTACCAAACACAGTCCAAATGATCATAGTGCCGTGCAAGTGTTCAAACAGCGGCATATCTTATCCACAAAGTAAAATCACGTGACAAGTATGGGTTCCAAGAAACCATGGTGAACTTCCCTGTTTCCAATTACTAACGATACCAGACAATACTGAAGAACAAAGCAAAGTATACCCATTGCTTTTCATGATCAGTCAAAATCTTTTTTACCTTCCACTCTGAGCTATAAGCATTTATAACCATAATTTTACAAAAATGTTAATTAATAATAATCTCGGCCACTTAAAAAGAAAAAAAAAGTGCTTTATGGGTGGGGCGATTACTCCAGTCGTCACCCTCTAGATCAGCCACTGCACGGGGGAAGGGTGCAGCAAAAAGATCCTACTGTACTTAGCCCATCTTACGGATTTATGATATCAGATGCTGACTGAAAAAGAAAAACACGCATAGCTCCGTGAATTGTTGGCCGCTGTGGTGTAAGGTTAACGCGCTCGGCTAGATATCGAGAGATTCGGGATTCGATTCTCCGGCAGCGGACAAATAACAATTTTTCGTTTGCTGTGGGTTGCTTAACGTGGAAAGAGGGATGGATTTATTTATTCAACTGACGCCACGTATTTAGATGATTTTCACCGGAAATCCAGGGAATTTAGAGAACTTGTGAAGTCTGTGTTATATAAAATTTTGCTTTAAAATCTTTTTAAAAATTATGGATTACAGAAATGTTTATTTGTTCAGTCTCGCGTTTTTACCAGGCTTAGATATTGTTTTTGCACCCCCAGTTGTTCAGCAGTATGCCCAGAGTCTACAGGAAGAATTTGCCTTCAGGGTTTGAAGATTTTTACCAGGGACATGAAAATTTCACTATCCGCCTGTCTTCTTGCAAACGCAAATACGAAATTATTTGCCTGTTGAGTGCGACTAATAACGCGTTGATCTTATAGTCCCTCAAAATTTATTTGCTTGATATTTTTGGAGTTGCCTCCCACGCGTGGCTCCTTTAAAGTTTCACTCACAGAAAAAGAGATAGAAGCTAGGCCAGAGGTTTTTAGAGAAAGAGGAGATCCAAAAAATCATTTAGAGACAAAGCAGACCAGTGTAAAGGAAAAGAAGATGTTCACAATCCCGAAGTCATGTTACAGTTGTCAGAGATAAGTTGTTCCTTTCCTTCCCTATTCCATTTTCGTGTTTTTCTCTGTTTGCTGTCGCTAAATTTAAGTAAGTACGTATAAGTTGTATAATATGATGATTTAGCATAGGAAAGTACAGTTAATTAATCATCAGCAGTAAAATATAATTTAAATTCAAAAATTTATTTTTACTCTACCATCAATTTCAATCATTGGTTGAACTTCTATTTATTAATTTTGGTTAAATGCTACCGTAAATAAATTTAGGTCTGTCTCACCCAGATCCTTACGCATCTACCTAAACTTCCACTTCGTTATTAAAATTGTTGTATTTTACGCAAACCGTTTAGTTTTTATACTATTTGTTTCTATTTTATTATGTGTGAAAATATCACGGTCAGAACGACGAAAGTATTCAATATGTAATTAACGTTATCACCTGCACATCAACATTATTGCGGCATGTGCCGGAGAAAAGGGAAAGCACAACGCATTCTGCACCTTTACTGATGATGATTTTACTCATGCATATTTAGGATTCATCTTCATAGTTAATTCATATCATCAAAAGATTATGGCATCCATCATTCTTAAGCTTATTACACTGGCAACAGTAGCTTATAACACTGGCACCAGTAGCTTGTAACACTGGCACCAGTAGCTTATAACACTGACACCAGTAGCTGTTCGGGTGAGGAGGGGAAATGGGATGATTTCCCTCCCCTAAAACAGACTTTTCCTTTTGGAATGACCAAGATCGTAAATAATTAATGCATTTACTTTTGTAAAATTTTAGTAATAAATGCACAGACTTTCGTAAAGATTTTTATAATGATTAAAGTTTACTGTGAATTTGGAGATTAAATGTTTTGTTGCTCTAGCTTCAGAGAAAGAGAGAGAGAGGGGGGGCGGAGAGACAGTGACAGAGAAAGAGACAAGAGAGAGACGGAGATCGAGAGAGACAGAGAGAAGGGGAAAGACAGTGACAGAGAGAAAGAGACAAAGAGAGGCAGACAGCATAGGCGTAAACACTGGGGCGGGGGGGGGGTCAGGACCCCTCAGATTTTCAGAGTCGGGGATCTCCACTGTAAAGGAACCTCCCAATTTTTCGGGAATATAATGCACACTTTTTTATGGTCAACTAAATTTAATAATATAAGATTGTAATTTTACAGTGAATGCATACACGTGTATAATGTGTACGTAATAAAACAGTGATACCGATTCCTAATAAGCAAAGTTAGTTCTACAACTTTGTAATTTACATTACTACCCTATCTGTCATAGTTTTACAGTTGTGTTCGCTAGGTTCCACAATTCGCCAACAGAGGTGCCTATGTCATGCCCGTTAGATCGCGCATCAGCAACTGCTTTGCTCCTGCGTATGTGTGTGTAGAGAGAGGAGGGTCCCAAACTCTATCGCATACAGTATGTATATAATATTGTATATACATGTATATGTATACATATATTGTGTGTATGTGTGATCGGACCCCCTCCCCCAGATTTTGAAACATGGTTACGCCACTGGCAAACAGAGATAGATAGAGAGCGAGAGATAGACAGAGAGTGGGTGAGAATTTTAGAAACAGAGGAAGCTGAGAGCGGAAGGAAAAAGAGGTTTTGCCTGATCATGAAAAACAATAGGTGTGCTTTGTTTGATGTAACATTTCCACAAACGTCCGAGAGAAAATCGCCAGAAAGACAATTAATGACGTAGGAATGACTTTATGAAGTGAAGTAAATGTAATGCCCTTTCAGAAGAAGTAAAAATCATGCATTTCGGAAGAATAAACGAATATTTTTAAAAGGAATTATCGGTCATATTATTTAGGTATGATTCGATGATACGAGCTGGAATTTTTAAAATTAAATTCAGCCGCGCGAATACAAAGATTCAAATTTATTTTGAAATATTTTGTCCAGACTTGATGTTTTAAAAGCACGGAGCTCGTTTTCTTAAAAAAACGAGCTTTTGAACGCCAAGAAAATAGTGCTGTTTTTTCAGTTGGCTTTCTCACTTTTGATTTAAGAATTTAGCACAATTTTTTTTGATAGAAAAACTTTTTTAAAAAGCCGTGTAATCAAAGACGGATTAAAGGCTTAGCCGCCTCTAGGCCAAGACAAATATGCCACCCCTTCTCATCTTTAAAATAAAGAATCTGATGTCTACATTTATATGGAACTCTTATGGACCTAATCCACCACAACCAAAAGGAAATTTAGAAGCCCATAGAAAAAAAAATGAACAAAGCACGGTTGAAAAGCGTAGAAAACCTACTAACGGACCAGCAAAATAAATCATTGCTGGAGCAGCACTGGCTCGAATGAACATTGGACTTACTTTTTTTTTTAACTTCCTCTTATGGTACTGTAGCATTATTTCGTTAGGTCAAATTTATTGCCAGAGAAGTTACGAAACCATGCCCCAATGCATTTCTAATTTCACAAAACTGCAGTTTTTACTTAATTTTGTCATGTTGGGTATCGATCTAGGCTTAAAAATTCCACAGATTTACAATTCGTTTGAATTTTTTTTTCTACGATAACTACGTTCTGAGATAGCATTTCGAACTGGGAGTAATAAAGACAGCTGCTCCAATGCAAGACACACACACCCCACGCTGGACTGCTGAGAAGTTGCGACCCGGGAGACAAACAATGCATTATCTGAAAAGAAGGGGGGGGGGAGGACAGCGCGTGCGAGAGAGAGGGAGAATGCCAAGCCCAAGGTTAAATAAGCCCACCTGGTTGGTGTTCTAGCGTTTGAAAAAAGGCAAAACAATAACCTAAAACGTGGGAAACTGCAGCAAAATGTTCCCAAATAAACACATGTAACTGAAAACCTATTCGTAACTTGCATCGGCACTTTACTTTGAATGGATTAAGTTAAAAAAAAAGTTTTACATGTTGGTGCAAAATCATCAGAAAAAGAAAAAAAAAAAATCTTGTAGAATCACCAAATCCGTAAAATTAACATTTTGCCTGTAAAACAAGTCGCATTTCCGGAAATTTTACAGGTAAACCGTAAAACCAGGCAGGTATGTACTGATGAGCTAATTAAATAGGGAATCATCATCATCATCATCATTGTCAACCAATATCAATCCACTGCTGGACGAAGGTCTCCCCAAGTTTCCTCCACAACGGTCTGTCTTGTGCCAGTCTCCTCCATGTCACTCCCGCATACTTTCGAATTTCATCCACCCATCTTCCATGTGGTCTTCTTCTGGGTCTTTTCCTGTCCCTTGGAATCCAATCTAGAATTTCGGCTGTCCATCGATGGTCTGTTCTTCTGGCAGTATGTCCAGCCCATTGCCATTTCAGGGATTTAACTCTGATCATGATGTCTTCCACTCTTGTCATTTTTTCGGATCCACGTGTTTCTCTTCTTATCTCTCCTGGTTACACCAAGCATGCACCTCTCCATGCTGCTTTGAGTTGTCTGCAGCCTTTGTATGTCTCTTTTAGCTGAGGTCCACGTCTCTGCACCATACGTAAGCACTGGAAGGATGCATTGATCAAACACTTTTCTTTTAAGACATAATGGCAAATTGCTCTTGAAAATTATGCAGTTTCTTCCAAAAGCTCTCCAGGCAAGTTTTGTACGCCCGATTAATTTCTTCATCAATGTGACCCTCACTTGATATCTGCTGTCCAAGATAAAAGTACGTGTCTGTTATCTCCAGCTTTTCTCCATCAATCGATAAATCTTCATTTCTTGTAAAAGCATTGAACATCACTTTTTGTCTTCTGAAAGTTCATTTTTAATCCCACTTCTTTACTCTTGTCAGCAAGTTCCTGCATCATACTCTGTAGCTCTGATGGGGTAGTTGCAAAAATGACTATGTCATCAGCAAAACGAAGGTGGGTTAGATAATCTCCATTAATCTTTATGCCTTTGTTTTCCCAGTTCAGTGATTGATAGATATTTTCCAATGTAGCATTAAAGAGCTTCGGAGATATGGTGTCACCTTGTCTCACTCCTTTTCAATTTTTATGTGTGTTGTATTTTCAAACAGCCGAATCTTTGCACTTGCATTTTCATAGATGTTATTAATAATATTAATGTATGCATCTTCAATACCGCAGGATTTCAGAGCCATTGCAACAGCTGATGGTTTCACCGAATCAAAGGCTTTTTCATAATCGATAAAAGCCATGCACAATGGAAGTTCATATTCCCTCGCTCTTTCAATTAGTTCTCTCAGTACGTGGATATGATCTATTGTGCTGTAGCCACTCCTGAATCCAGCTTGTTCTCTCGGTTGAGCCATGTCCAGTGTTACCTTCAAGCGATGTGAAAGAACTTTAGTGAAGATTTTATAAACCACTGCTAGGGGGCTGATAGGTCTGTAGTTCCTCAGATCCTCAATGTCACCTTTTTTATGTAGCAAGATCATTGTAGCGTTGTTCCAATCCTCAGGAATTTTCCCTTCATTAAGGCATCGAGTGAAAATTTGGGCGAGTACTGTTTCGATTTCTCCACTTGCTTCTTGTATGATGTCTACAGTAATTCCATCTTCTCCTGGAGCTTTTCCCCGCTTCATGTTCTTGATTGCATGTGCAACTTCTGCTGGAAGGACTGGAAGAACTCTGGTACCTTTCATGATGCCTGGAGTACATGTATCATCCCTTTCATATAATTTGGAGTAGAAATCTTTCACTCTTGCCAAAATTTCGCCTCTATTTCTTGTTACAGAACCATCTTCTTTTCTCAGTGCCGTAATCTGTTTTTTTCCCTTACTGAGATGTCCCTTTGCTATCTTTAGGCTTTGGTTGTTTTCAATTGCTTTCCTTACTAGTTCACAGTTGAATTTCCTTACGTCTTCAGTGATACTTTTTCGTACTGTCTTGCATAGTTCTATATATTCCACTTTGGAAGTCACATCTTCTTTAGTTGTCCTCATCTCTCTTCTTTTTTGCATCAACATTTTGGTTTTTCCTGATAATTTGTTCACATGCAATTTGTTCTTAGACCCAGCTAATTTTGTTGCTGTTTCAATAAGAGCTTTGGTTACTTTCTGTTAACTTCAGAAATATCCACTTCTTCCGATGTTAGGCCTTCTAAAGCAGAGAATCTGTTCTTCAGTTCCAATTTGAAGGTATGGTGTTTTTAAGGTTGGTTATGTCAATACATTTTGTTTGTCTTATGAGCTTGCTACGTTCGAGTTTAGTGTTGAGGTGCATCTTACATCTCACTAATCTATGGTCACTGCCTGTGTTGAACTTGTTTAGCACACTGCAGTCTTCTATGACGAATTTTTTGTTACACATAATAAAATCAATTTCACTTTTCGTCCCATTTAGATGTCTCCATGTCCATTTCCTGTGTGGCTTTTTCTTGAAAAAGGAGTTCAAGATGAAAAACCCTTCTGCCTCTGCAAACTCTACGAGAGTATTTCCACGCTGGTTTCTGTTGCCGTGACCGAATTGACCTACTGAAGTTTCATTCTGTTGCCGTTGCCCTATTTTTGCATTGAAATCTCCCATAAGTATCTTCAAGTGCTGCTTACCTTTATTATTTAGATGACGAATTTCCTCATAAAATTCTTCAATTTCTTCTTCAGCATGACTTGTGGTGGGTGCATAAGTTTGAATAATCTGAGCCTGGTATCTTCTCGAGAGTTGGATAACGAGTCGTGCAGCTCTGTCAGAGGAACTTTTCAACTTCTACAACTTTATCCTTCAGTTTATTGTTTATTATAAATCCAACACCACTAGTTCTGCCAGTATCTGTCCCACGATAGTAGAAGAGATGTCCACTTTTCAGTTCAATGAGATCTTCTCCTTTTCTCCTTACCTCACTTAGCCCGACGATGTCCCACTTGATCCTTTGTAGTTCCTCTTCCAATTCAAGAAGCCTTGAATCAGAAGATAGGGAGCGTCCGTTATACGTAGCCAAGGTCAGCATTAGATGGCAGCCTAGTCCGGTCCTCCGGGGATTCTTAGCACCCTCTGCCTTCATGTCGCAGTGGCCACTGCCTTGGCCAGGTACATTCCAGCTGCCGGAGACTGAGGGCCAAGATTTAAGTTGTGGAGTCATTTTGGAGGGTTTGGCCATAACTCACAACGCTGGCCAAGCGGGTTGGTGAGTGTGGGATAGCATTTCCTCTAATCCCGATGGTATAGTTATACCGCTATTGGCGGTCGTCAAAGCCCCTTTAGTGGGAACAGGATGTACCACGAGAAGGCGGGGTTGACATTTGTCAGAGAGAGAGGCTGTGATGTTACGCATCACCTGACCTTACATCCATAGGGAATATACTCGACTAATATTTTATGAATGTGTATTTTCTTCATAAACGATTTTTTCCGTGACTTCAGAAGAACTTGGATGCCCCTGTGCATTGTGCCGCGCCCTTTCCCTCTGTATCCCCTTTTCAACCACACCTGGTGACAGCACAAACCCGGATGTTTGTTTGCAGCAGTTTTCGCTCGTCAGCACGGCCACCGATTGTTGAAACTTGAAAACTAATTGACCCTTTATCTCTTAAATACTACGATTTTGTTTCTAGTTTTAATACATACCATTCTTTTCCACATTTTTCTTTCAATTCAGTAAAGTAATGAACATATTTTGCATTTGAAATCAAGACAAGTTTTATAATTCTCGAACAAATGCTACACTACATTATTTGAAATTTTAACCGCATCGTAATTTTGCAAATTACCAAGTTTTAAGGGAGTTCTGAAAAAGAAAGGAAACATACCTTACAACAGTTTTCGTCTTGATTTTTCTGTTGCAAATGCTTCGATGAGCTCACTAAAGTCCAATGAAGTCAGCAACTCGCTCTCTATTGTCCTGACTGAAAAAGCATTAAGCATATGCTCTTCCATCCTCGATCGTAAGGAGTTCTTTATTGTTTTCAAACCAGAAAAAGATCGCTCAGCTGAGCAATTTGTTACGGGAATGCAAAGAAATATTCTAAGAGCCACGTCGATATTTGGAAAAATCGAATACATTTCTTTCTCTCTTAACAAATTATACATTCTCAAAGCTGACACTTTTTGTTCTCCGAGTGATAGCAAATAATTTTCAATATGGAGACATTCGTTTAATAAATTTTCTTCTAAATCGTCTTTGTATACAGCCACTAAGTTTTCTGTTGCACTTCTCAGCTGTTCCACAGGAATTTGCATTAAATTAAAAAGAAAATCAAATCTCTCCGATAAAACATTGTAAGATTTACTTTTGCGTTCCATTTCGATCCTCAAACTATCTATTATGACTATCTATAACGGGATACGAGACCTGTAACTTCCTGATAAATTCATTTCCTGACGTCTACTTTCGTCATGTCTTAGAGATTTCTTTTTTTCCTTCGCAGATCGTGTTTGTATTCGGTTTCATTGGAAAGTTCCAACGCTTTTTCTTCAAACACATGGAACATGTCTCTCAGCGAGTGGATAAATACTGAAAGTGAATTATAAAGTTGGACAACTGTCGCAAGGTCGATTGTTTGACTGTAATTTTATACTTGTTGTGTTAAATCGTTCGAGAATAGCGTTCCATAGTATGACCATGAAAGCACACTCTAGATTTTGTCGCAGCGCTGCTGCTTCACTTCTGGTTGTTGGTTTCTCTGTATTATTGGCTTCTATTGCTGATAACACGTCTAATACTTCAATTCAATTCTTGCGTAAAGCAAGGCATGCGTCATAACGAGAGGTCCAGCGAGTAGTAAACAGTTTTTTTAATGTTTTACCGTCTGATTTATCGGCTTATTTCTGCAGTTCCCAACGATGTGTGGAAGCAGAAAAAAAGTTATATAAATGCTCCACTGTAGTAAAAAAAGCTAGCTTTTTGACAGCTTTCTGCAGCGCATACACCTTCCAAGTTTAATGAATGGGCTGAATATGGTATATACTCGGCAAGTGTGTTTAGTTTTATTATTCTTGCTTGCAAGCCGTTATATGCCCCAGATATGTTGTTTGCGTTATCGTACGCTTGCCCTCGATAGTTTTTCAAGTCAATATCATGCAAGTTCAGTGTTTCAATAACAGCATTTTCCATTTCTTCTGCTTTGTGGCCAACATTTTTAAAAAAACACAGAAAACGTTCAACAGGAACTCCCTTTTCTGCCACGTATCGTAAAATGATCGATAACTGATCACAGTGGGAACTATCTGGGGTTGAATCTACACTTATAGAAAAATATTTTGCATTTTTTACTTCACCTACAATTATGGTGATGATATGTTTTGCCATTAAATGAATGAACTCGTTACAGATCACTGATGATAGATACGATGTTTTTCCTGAACCTATGGAGCCATAACGGGCAATATGGTCTCTTAGAAAGGGGTCAAACTTTGCTATTAGTTCAAGTGCCATCATGTAGTATCCGTTATGAACCGAACCAAGTCGCTCATCTCTAACTCTGAAAGGCTAACCGCGGCTTCCAAGTTTCTTAATCACTGCAACTACCCTTTGCAATACATCTCTCCAAAAAATTATGCCCTTCTCTATTACTTTTTTAAGCTGAGAATCAACTCTACTCAATGGATTACTTCTACCTAACATCTGCATCACACACGCGTTATGCTCTTTGGAATTTTCATGTTGCGAAAAGCAAGCATTTGCATTTTTCCAGTCTGTATATCCACTTATTGCTAAATTAGTAGTTCCTCCAAAAAAACGACATGGAGCGCAAAACACAGCTCCCGTTTTTGATGAATAAACAGGTAGGTTCTTTCAACTACTTCCCCGTTCATTAATTTGCGTTTAAATAAGTTACTTTTAAAATAACGCACTTTGTCATTATAAATCCTTTTAGAACTTGAAAAGTGAGCATCTTTGTTTTGTTTTATGGCTTGAGAGAGTAAGAAATCAGTGGTATAATAATTTATATTCCATTCTGCAGGATCGTTACTTACGCCGCCGCAAGCAATGTAAGCATCAGGCTTCTCTGTATGATCTAAATTTTAACATGCACTTCGATCAGTTTCTTCTTCACGTACTTTTTCCGTAGCAATTAAATAATCAACAACTGCAGAGGTTTCTTCTTCGATCGATGTAGTTGATCCAACGCATTTAACAATGAAACGTTTATCAATTTTTTGACATTGTCGTAGTTCTTCAGCAATTTTTACTTTTTTTGCAGTAGCTATTTTTTTGTAATGAGCTCCACTCAATCTCTTCCTTCCATCACTCATTGTCAGATTTTATTCGGGAAAAGAAAGCTATCTTTTTCTACGGTAGTAAAAACACTATCTAGCTAGTACTTAAAGCTGCAACAGTAGGTTTAGATAGATCGCCGAAGAAAAAAGCATCCTCCGAACTCCAAAGATTTGGGGTGCCACTGCTGACTGTCATTGTTTTGAGGGCAAAACCCAACTATGTTTTTCGCACACCCCCCCCCCTGCCCTTAACTTTTCTTGGAACTTCTTAGGAGTCGTGAAGCACGTGCATGGATCAGATCAGATCATACGTAGAGGATTTTAGGAAGGGTGTGTCTGACCCCAGGTCTTAAACAACCCTTAGAAATACGAAGCTAGGAGATTTGGGCTAGAGTGCCCGATAGGAAAGTGACACGGAAGCGAAGTAGAAAGGGGGAGGAAGACGCCTTTACTTATTACAGGGGCGCCAGTACCCGGGGTCCGACGGCTTAACATGCCCATCCGATGCCCGGCGGATATTTAGTGGATCGAGCGTTCGTACTTGCCTGGTATCGAACCTGAGGTCCTTTCCGTGGCAGTGACGAACGTTGCCCACTAGGCCACCCGCGTCTCGAAAGCGATGAATAATATTATATGACCAATAAATAACACTGATGGTATACTCTATCAGCCCTCTTCTTGGACTGATAGAGTATACCATCATCTCGCATGGAAAAGCGCAGTGGTCAAGCATAAGCTTAACGAAGGTATGTGTGTGTGTGGGGGGGGGGGGGACAAAATTACTTACGGTGCTAAAATTCAGCCCCTGCTCTCTGCACCCCTACATTGTGTTCATTCTGAGGGGAGATGTAATCCCTTTGGGTAACGTCCCCAAGGCGGCACGGCAAGGCTCAAATCTCTCCTTCTTTCTCTAGGTCAGAACTTTTATTCGAGCCGGACGTCGGAAGAACAAAGTTAATACCCCCTCCCCCACACACACACACGCGCGCACAGGATATTACCAGAATTTGGAAACAGCCAAGTGTGCATCAGCTTTCTGACTAACTGTTAGTTCAATTTTTATCTAAATTTTACGTTTTTTTTTTATTTTCATGGGTTTATAACAAATTATTAATTTTCACTACCACTAAAATTGCCGCCCCTAAATTTTGCCGCCCTAGGCCCGGGCCTAGTGGGACTATTGGGAAATCCGCCACTGCGTGCAATGCCAGATAGGGGCAGCTCTGCCAGTCTCTCTCTCTCTCTCTCTCTCTGTGACCCTTCTACAATGACTCTCTACCAAACTTTCTTTTTCAGATCAAAGCAAACTGACTACCCCTATGGTAAATTTGTGGATCCGTCCCGGACTGGCACCTTGTTTATTCCTTTGTTACAAAATAACATTGGTGCCATTGGAATGTAGCAATTGAACGGGTCAGCAGAAATGCACGTACATAGTCCAGGGTTGCAACCGAAGAAGGAGAAAAAGTACATGGGGAGGACAATGGTGAAAGGAAAGGGAGGTAGACCGATGTCAGACGAAATGGAAGATGGAAAAGAAAAAGAAGCGGATGAATATCCCGTAGCTCGCTTAGAGGAAGGAACACTCCAGCTGAAAATCTCCGCCCTGAGCAAACAATGAGTTCGTTTTCCTGTCTTCCTTGATGGATATAATCATTTACTTCTCCAGACTCGTGCGAATTATCTGTATTCTCTTGCTATCTTCTTAGACAGAACTCTATTAATGAGTATGTACTCATGTGTGAGGATTTCTTAATCAGAGTCTCTGAATGACTTTCTTAAAGCTGAGGTTAATGAAGAAGTATTAATGAGATATTATCTGCGGTAGAGTGTCTTTTCTTAATGTGAGGATTCCTAAGTGAGAGCTTAAAAGTACGTTACTAGCTGTCTCTGAGTACTGTTTTTGTTTTACCTTTGATTAAAATGTTTATTCTTTACAAGAAAGAACTGTTCATTGCCTGCACGGTCTACGTACACATGTTTCCTTGAGTTGTAAATTTTTAAGTCGGAATTCCTACATTAGGGACAGTATAAGTTACGCGGGTTAACTCTGTATCTTTCTCAATTACAGCTCTGATTAATACGTTAGCATTCGTAAGTGAGAGCATTTTTTATGCCCCAAGGCAGTAATTGTCTGTAAATGTCAGCTAATTAATTTTCAAAAATTATAGGCCCATTTTCTTTCATGATTCACTTCAGTCAGTTTCATACGTCTATGTATTTCTTCTTTAAATCTACAATACTTTTATTCGTATGTTGGAACAGGGTATCCGTACATTTTAAGCGCTTCATTTTGACGTCACTGATCTGCAGATATTCCTACCATGGGAGACGATGCATACGGAAAAAGTGTTTGCGTGTTCATCACAAACTCGCTTCTGCGATGTGACGTGCAAGCTTTTTCATATGACTTTAGTTTCTGCGAGCTATTTGCAAAAATAATATTGTTATCAGTAAAACGAAAGTGCTTTGATGGATGTTTGAGAAGCTTGAAGCGATGATATTACGTTTCATTTTTTGTTTTTTTTATAAAACAGAGAATTTCTTCTCTTGATAGTGTGGAAATATGAATCGGGTTTCAATTTATGTTAGTGCTTTTTGCCTCATTCCTTTTCGAATTTTAACAGTCTTCGCCAATCGCGTTTCATTTATATATCTACACTGCTGGCCACCCAAAATGCAACACCAAGAAGGACACGAGATAGCAAAGCCAGATTTACTGGACACATAACAACAGATACAAAGATGAAACGATTGAGCTTACAGGCCCGTGCGACTTGCGGAACACGCAGACATCAATAGTTCGTGTGGCTCCCATGGCTGGCAATAACGGCCGCTACACGCCGCGGCATCGAACGAAAGAGGCTTTGGATGTAGGCTTGGGGTATGTCGGTCCAGGCTGCATCCACACGTTGCCACAGTTCATCAGGCGTAGCCGCGGGTGGTGCATGCCGGGCCACTCCGTTGCCGATCAGCGACCAGACGTGTTCAATGGGCGACATATCGGGAGAAAAGGCGGGCCACGGCAGCAGTGACACGTGGTGGGCCGTAAAGAATTGTTGCACGATGCGTGCCACGTGCGGGCGCGCATTGTCCTTTTGAAACGTGGCCACTGGCAGAACCTGCAGGACTACAGGCTCCAAAACGTTGGAGATGTAGCAGTAGCTGTTGAGTGTACCGGCAATGCGTACCAGAGGGGTGCGGGTCTCATATCCAATTGCGCACCAAACCATAACGCCAGGCGACAGACTTGCATGACGATGCATAATGCAGGCGTCATACAGTCTCTCGCCGCGGTGGTCGGATCAAGGGCACACGCGGGTCCGACCATCGTGGTGTTGCAGGAGGAAGCGGTATGCGTCAGAGAAGGCAATGTCGTGCCATTCCGTAGTCCAGGTGCGGCGTTCAACGGCCCACTGCCGCCGCACTCGCCGGTGGTGTAACGTCAATGGTAATCGGAGCAATGGGCGCCGTTCGACAAGTCCCCGCTGCTGCAGACGACGTCGAACGGTACGTACTGACACAGGTTGTTGCGCAACACACCCTAATTCCTGCGCTAACGTTCGTGATGTGGCAGTGAGAGCCGTCAATGCCCGACGCACAACATGCCGGTCCTCTCGTTCGGTGGTGTGCCACGGCTGCGGCAATCGCTCACGTCTGTCCTTTCATCCCTCCTTCACCCACCGAATACATACTCACCTCACTGTGGCTGGATGTCGTCCCACACGGGCGCCGATGTCTCGGTACGATAAACCGCTGTCGCGATAAGCCACTATTCGTCCTCTGTTGAACTCCGAAGCGTGCTGGAATGACTGCCGTATTCTGCGACGAGACATCAAGAAGCTTCCCACGCACAGGACCGGCAGCACAACACACTTCCACTACTTACACCCCGCCTTCTGTGCACCCTTCTTACAGTGCTTCTCGATGGCTTGCCGGGCGCATATGATTTGCATATGCCCTGCATTGCTAATCGTTTGCATGTCCTCTCACGGGCGACGCATGCTGCGAATTTCAGGACATTCGGATGCTTCCTTCTTGGTGTTGCATTTTGTGTGGCTAGCAGTGAAGTTTGGTATTTTGTGATATTTTCACTCCAAGCATGCGAACTTTTATATTATATTGAATAAGCGTGCATCTAAGCTTTATATTAAGGCAAAAAAAATAGTATATTCAATTATGTAATAAAGTCGCAACGACCTGAAGTTCTCGCATCGAAACGGTCGTCATTCAGTTGGGCCGTCCCGGTGGCGCAGTGGTCTAAGGCGCTGGCCTCTGATCATTCGTCCGTAAGGGGTCCGGGTTCGGATCCCGGTCAGGCATGGATGTTGTGTTTGTCTTACGGTGCTGGCTCTCTCCCTTCCCTGGAGCCAGTGACCCTAAATTAGGGACGGGCGACTGCTTATAGCCCATTGAGTTGCTCACGGTGGTCGTTAAACCTCCAATCAAGAAAAAAAAAAAAAAAAAAAAAAAAAAAAATCATTCAGTTGGTGGCAATCGAATGTCAGCCACTACTGCTTCGTTATCTGTGCTGCAGCTCATGGCTCTGACGTCAGAGGAATGTCACCTGTTTCCAAGCAAACATCGATAGCGCGCTATCTGTTCTCAAATAGCTGCAGCTGTGCTATCGTGATTCTGTGGCGAAGCTGTCACTAGAGGCTGAACCAAAATACTCACCATACACGGGCATGGTGAGTGGAAATACTTCCGGAAACTAATTCTTCAATCCGTTCAAACAAATTGGCAATTTACATACTGTTACGAAGACATATTTTAGAACTTTGGAAATCAGGGGATGAGTTGTTTTAGAGAATCTGAAAAGATGGATTTGTATACAGACTGCTTCTGCAAAGCTAAGCTTCCCCGGATTTCCAAAGTTCTAAAATATGTCTTCTTAACAAATATGTCTTCTCTTCCAGTTACGCGCCGGATATGTGGTAGATGTCCGGCGCGTAACTGGAAGACCCTGGGTTCGATTCCCGGTGGCGGCCGATGAGAAATTTTCCGTGACTCACTTATGAAAACGTGGAAAGAGAGATGGCTTCCGTTTGATGCTTCTATTCCATGTCAATTGTGCGTATTAATTATTCATTCGTCTCCTAGTTATTTGTTCAGTTTCTGCTTTCCAACTTTGGTGAATCCCCAGTATAACGAAGTAAATTTCTCCGTCATTTTTATCCGCGCCAGGATTTGAACCCGGGTCCACTCACTCCGGAATAAGTTGCTCTACCAATTGAGCTACGCGGACGTTTTATTCTGATTCCTATCTGCCTTTATATCGCGTGCGTCCTTCTGGCAGGTACGTCACATCTCCTGGTACGTTACATCATCTCCCCCTTATTATTTTTTTTTCGAAGTGCTTCTCTTATTTTTCCTATCTCGCGGTGTGGAAAGAACATCACACCAATGCGAGATTTTGAACGGTCGGGTCATCCGGATAGTTCGGGCGCCATTATAACGAAGTAAATTTCTCCGTCATTTTTATCCGCGCCAGGATTCGAACCCGGGTCCACTCACTCCGGAATAAGTTGCTCTACCAATTGAGCTACGCGGAAGTTTTATTCTGATTCCTATCTGCCTTTATGTCGCGTGCGTCCTTCTGGCAGGTACGTCACATCTCCTGGTACGTTACACCAGTATTGTGCGGGACTCCAAGAAGCAACCTGTCATGTGGTTTGGCAGTTAGTCATATGTGAGTCTGGAGAATTCGAGGGCACTGTGGTGCAGTGGTATCATGTCCGGCGCGTAACTGGAAGACTGGATTTGATTCCCGGTGGCAGCCGATGAGAATTTCTCCGTGACTCACTTATAAACGTGGAAAGAGCAATGCCTTCTGATTGATACTCTCTTAATGATTGCACTTTATGGTAGAAGGAATAGAATATAAGGAATATTTGCTAATAGATCGCCCTTGTGCAATAAGTACTTTTTCTAGGCCCCATCATGCCTACATCGTCTCACAAATCTCGCTTACACTCCGCAAGATAAACTCCTCGAGACCCTCCGAATACATCAAGCAATCTAAAATTTAATCCGGCAAATCTACCTTCCTTAAAATCACTGGATAATTATTGTGACAACATAGTCAGCAACCTTCGTTCTGCTATAGTAACGTCCTGCACCTCAAGACAGATTGGGCTAATATAGACATTTTAAAATTGCCGAATGAAAACCATTCAGCGATCACTAATCACTTCTGATCATCTCTCCTCGCTTCATCATCTTGCATCAACGAAGGACGGCCGCCCAGGTGCGCAGTGGTCTAAGCGATGGCTTCTGACCATTCCTCCTAGACGGGTGCGGGTCCGCATCCCGGTAAGGCATAGATGTTGTGTTTGTCTTAAGGCACTCGCTCTCTCCCTTCCCTGGAGTCAGTGGCCCAAAATTAGAGACCGCTTATAGTCCATTGAGTTGCTCATGGTGGTCATTAATCCTCCAATAAAAAAAACAAAGACGAATGACGTCACCGTAGAGGGAAAAACACGCCCAACCTGTGATGAATCGAATTCTGCGAAAGATAAGAAGACTCACATTCAAGAACTGTTAACTTTATAGAGAAAACCTATCTCAAATACGATTGCTTCTGATAACTTTAATCTGCCACCTTTGGCACACTTAATAAACATGGAATACGAGACTCTTAGTTAAGTTGGAAGGTTGCTGCAACGAAAACTATTTTTAAGCATGATTTTCATTAGAAACTTAACGAGCTAGCGAGAAAGTCTAAATCTGAAGACAAACGTCGAAATTTGAGGACAATTTGTGCCCTCAAAGACAGATGCTTTCCGGGACAGTAAGCTAAATTCAAGAACTATCCTCAAGAATTCTGAACATTCTGGTTAGTACACTGGCGTGCAAAAATTAAGGACGAGACGGTTTTTCGAATGTAACGTCGTGCAGAAGTGCTCCACATCGACTCAAATCATACCATAAGATCCCCAAGATGTAAGAATATGGGACAAGTGAGAAAAACCGTACAAACAAGGAATCTAAAGGATACAAAGTCACTTTATTGAAAAGGTAGCTTCGAGCACAACTGGACAGAAGACAGAAACGTCCATGTGACAGGCGGCTGCCAAGGAAAAATCCAGTCTTTAGTAGGTGATAGGATCACCACTGACTGCGTTTTAGGATTTACAACGTCTGTCCATGCTGAGCACGAGGTTGTCAAGGAGCTGTTGAGGCATCGCGGCCAATTCCTCTTGTAGCGCCAATCGCAGCTGCAGAATAGTTGCTGGCGGCTGGTGACGTGCTGCTAAACGTCTCCCGAGAAGGTCCCACACGTGTTCAATTGGATTTAGGTCCAGGTGCCTTGCGGGCCAATCCATGCTTTGAATATCTTCACTCTCCAACAGCTCTGCGACAGCCACTGTACGATGAGGTGTAGCGATGTCGTCCATGAAGAGGAACTCAGGACCCACAGCACCTCTAAACAGACGCACGTGAGGCAGGAGAACCTCGGTACAATAGCGGACACCAGTGATTGAACCTCCTTGGA
This sequence comes from Macrothele yani, assembly GCA_039090855.1. NCBI lineage: Eukaryota > Metazoa > Arthropoda > Arachnida > Araneae > Macrothelidae > Macrothele > Macrothele yani. Next base: position 75,394,268 of record CM076993.1, on the reverse strand, counting down.
AGATGTGGAGGTCAGTACGGCTACCAAGCATAATACCGCCCCAAACGAGAACTCCGCCACCTCCAAACCGGTTCCTTTCGATGATGTTGGAAGTGTAATTGCGTGTTCCCTGCTGTTTCCAGATGTGTATACGTCCAGAATCGCTCGTCAGACTAAATCGGCTCCCATCCGTAAAGAGAACTTGACCCCATTGATAATGTGTCCAGTTCTTGTGTTCCTGGCACCACAGAAACCGCCGTCTCCGATGAGCAGGCGTTAATGGCACACTCCGTAATGGTCGTCGCGCAAATAGACCACCTTTGTGCAGCCTTCTGGCTACGGGTAAAACGCGCGATAACGGACGTCCAATTGTCTGTTTCATGTACCTCGAGTTTTCTCCCGCTGTCTGCCGTCTGTCTCTTCTTGCCTGTAGGACAATATACCGGTCGTTTGCCGCCGTGGTTGCTCGTGGACGACCACTGCTAAACTCTCGGACAGCTGTTCCTGTCGTTTGAAATGCTCTCCAAGTCCGTGAAGCGGTGCTGTGAGCGATCCCGAACTCCTCGGCCACACTAGTCACACTTCGACCTTCTTCCAACTTCCCAATGACGCGACCTCGGGTAAAGTCATCCAGATGTTGTCTACTGGATTGCCTGTTGGCCATATCACACGGTGGCAGCAACTGGACGTCGTTCAAACCGATGCATACCGTGCAATAGCTTTCACCGAATTGCTGAGCGTACACCGCCCGTGTGCTTTATACATTTCCAACCTCCCCCACGTCTCGCTGCATATATGCGCATGCCCTACCGTACCGGACCCTAGTCTATCTCCTGAGTAGTCTTTCGGTCCGTTCTGCCTGTTCGTTCCGCTGTTATGCTAATTTCTCCTCTTCGTCCTTAATTTTTGCACACAAGTGTATATATTTAAATACAGTGTGTTACTTCCAATCGAATGCGCAAGTCTATTTTGTCCCGTACGTCACTTGTCTTCTGCTAGTATTTCAGGGGTAGACAAGCAGAATGAATATTGCTTCCTCCTAGCGCATGCGCGTTTACAATGTTCATGTGCTTGTTTTCTTCTTGCACGTAACCTGCCACGGCTGGGGACTGGCTATGTATGGCTAGGGTAATTTACTGGCGCATGCATACTGATCAAACTGATCAGTATTTTCTGTCGCCTGGAAATGCATCAGTGTGATCAGTGATGCTTACTGATCATACTGATGCATTTCCAGGCGACCGAAATTCTGCTACTTAACTTGGCTCTATGTGCCGTTTAAGAGAGTTATTTTGACTTTTGTTATTTTCTCGTCAGAAAGTGTGAAAACTTATAAATTACTATTGCAGTTGCTGCACTCAGAAGCAGGGTTGTATATAGAATTGCTTTCGGAGAGGGGGCAACGAAAAATGGAAGTTTTTGAATCCAAATCCACCAGAACAAAATTAAAGTTAATGAAAAGTAAAAGAAAAAATTAAAGCATTTTATAAATGTAAGTTGATACATTTTTATTAAATTCAGGCATTTTTTCTATCGTAAGTCTCGTATTATTACCAAAATATCTTTAAAAAAAATTAACACTTTCGGTGTGGGGGGAGAGGACTCCTGGCCTTCCTCGAAATGCGCTTCAAAAGATATATTTGATGTGCTTGAATATAGAAAACTACTTCTACTGGAAATTTCAATATTTTCCTTTTGTTTTAAGCAAAACAAACGGAAATAATATATTTCGGTAACGCTCTACTGCACTTTGATAATACGTTCTTCGTTAAAGCAAACAAATAAATGGGCATTTTCGCTTTCGTATGTTTTTGTACTTGACAGGACTTCTGAACTACATATTCAGCTGCAAAGATCACAGAACGCCACTGGTTCTTCAATATACCATCGCCGCCCCGATGCCCCAGTGGTCTGAGGATGTGGTTTCTGACCATTAGTCCGAGTTATGTCCGTGTTCGAGTATCGTTGAATCAAGGGTGGTGTGCCTTTCTGATCACGCTGGCTCTCTCCATTCCCTGGAACCAGGGGCTCCATATTAAGGGATCAAAGATTGCTTCTAACCCTTTGAGTTGCTCACAGTGGTCGTTAAACCTCGAATTAAAGAAACTATACCAACAGTTTCCTGGGACTTACCCAGAAACAACACTATGAAAGGGCTAAAAGATTTACCTTTAACGACCACTATAAAAGGGTAACAAAAAACAACAACGAAAAACGACAGAAAAACGTGGCATGTATCTCGAATCTAGGGCAATGATTTAAAAAAGGGAAATTGTTTATTCGTAAGTACTCAGGCTTTTGATACACTTGATTTAGGTTTCTTTCTCCCAGCATGATTTGTTTGAAAATTTCCAAAAACATATAGTTGAAAAGAAAATAATATATGCAAATGCAAGGCAACAAAAAATGCTAATTAATGTACACTGAAGAGCAATTGAATTTGAGATACCTGTTTAGTAACGTGTAGCACCACCTTTCGCCTTGATGACAGCGGCGATTCGTCACGGCATGGACTCGACAAGACTTCGGAAGCGTTGGGAAGCCATAGGGATCCACGACCCCTGAGCAAGCTCCCACAATTCACGAAGATTTGATGGAGGGGGTCACAGCCTCGAACATCTCTCTCGATGGCATCCCAGATGTGCTCGATGGGATTGAGGTCAGGTGACCTAGCTGGCCAAGGAAGCGAGGTCACGTCGGTGGAGTGTTCATCCAACCATTTGGATACAATTCGGGAGCGATGGCACGGTGCATTGCATAATTTCAGGATGAGGTCCCCAGTGGGATGTTGAAGACGCACAAACGGGAGTAAATGGTCGTCCAGGAAATCCCGGTAACGTTGACCTGTGAGGAAGGATGTCACACGTACCAGGGGACCCATTTCATTCCACGTAAACAGTCCCCAGACGAGAATGCTACCCCCACCAGCTTGAAGAGTACCCTGCTGACAAGAAGGATCCATCGCTTCATGTGGTTTGCGCCGTACTCGTATCCTGCCATCCGCATGTACCAACGTGAATCTCGACTCATCAGTCCAGGCAACATTTCCCCACATGTCTAGGGTTCAGTGGCGATGTTCCCGCGCCCATGCTAATCTTTGCACCCTGTGATGTGCGGACAGCAGCGGTACCCTCGTGGGACGATGGCTTCTGTACCCCATAGCGAGCAGATGGTTCTGGGTGGTGTGGCTGCTTACACGTTTTTGTGCACCAGCGTTTTATTGCCGAGTGATTTCTTGCACTGTGGCCCGTCTATCCGCTGTTACAATGCGAGCTAGCCGACGACGACCCCGCTCATCCACACGCTCTTGTCCACGGCAGTTGGCCCTTGCAGGGTCGGTTTTACCGGATTCTATGTACTCACGGTGCACCCGTGACACAGTGGTTCGCGAAAATCCCAGTGCCGGCACGACTTCCGAGATGGAGTGACCCATTCGTCGGGCCCCGACAATTTTCCCACGATCAAATGCGCTTAGATCCTTCGTCTTACCCATACTGCGTCGGACTCTTACTGATTCCCGTTGCATCACTCCTTATATTGTCGGATCGCTGCATATGTCATGTCGTTTTTGTTTACAGGGTCGCCCACACCGCCACATTTGCATAACGACAGCTGTCTCTAATTCAACTGCTCTTCAGTGTATTTCAAAGAACAAATCAGTCCCATCGTTTGGCACCACTTTCTCCCATCGTCTGGGCAGGATACAGACTCTGTAGAATTGTGGTGGCTTGGACGCAAAGAAGTGAGTAAGTGCGCGTTCAACATCAATCCGGTTGGTGAACCGCTGTCTGTCCAGGAAATGTTGCAACGACCGGAGAAGGTGGTAGTCCCTCAGAGCAATGTCCGAGGAATAGTTTGGTTGTGGCAGCTGCTCCCAGTCCAAGTCCCTGATCTTGTGACAGATCACTCGTGCTGTATGAGGTCTTGCTCCTTCCTGCTGCGGGAGGACTCCCTTACGATGCAGCAGTGCTGGCCGTTTCGGTGTCAACGATGCGTGCACATCATCAGTACTCATCGAATGCACATCGTCAGTGCACATCGACAGTGATAGCGGTGTCGTCCGGCAGCTGCTCAAAAATGACACCCCGAATATCCCACCAAATAGAGAGCAGGACCTTACGTGAGTGTAAGTCGGCTTTAGGGGTCGGCATGGGCTTCTGTTTTGGGTCGAACCACTGTTTCAGGGTGCTGACATTGTCATACAGGACCCATTTCTCGTCACCTGTCACAATGCTGTCCAAGAACGGTTCAACCTGGTCACGTGCAAACAGTGAATCGCATGAACCCATATGATTTGCTGTCTGCTGAACTGTGTGAGTTGATGGGGTACCCAAATTCTCCTCTTATGGACCTTCCCAAGTTGATGCAGGTGCGTGATAAAGCTCGTGTGGGTAGTCCCCAGGTGTTGAGCCAACTCCCGCGTGGTCACATGTGGGTTGTCTGACAGGTCAAAGTTTCCCTCTCGAAACAGTTCAACCAACGACAGCACTGACGGCGTGATATAGCATTGGAGTACACACTGGTAATGTTCCTTACAGCATTTGATGGGGTGCTACTGCGACGAAACTCATACAGCATGCAATGGCGGATATGCTCCGTGTCCACTTCTATGTTGTCTGGCGCTTACACTCTTCGCCTTCTGATGGCTAACTGCCACTGACTTAAGCCACCAACCTGCTGATGTCGTGCCGGTATGCTGAGCAATCTCAGTGGCCAATTTCTGCCATGGCCAGGGCTTCGACTCCGGGTACTTCTTCATCGGACATTACTTTCTTTCCAACACAATACATTGACCTTAAACTAAGCAATTTTAAATTCCAATTGACAAAGCCTTGCAATTTTAAATTTTAAATGCGCAAACCCTTACACAGCAGATATGTCTTCTTGAAGAAATCTTGCCATTCACTCCGACATATTGTTTCTCCATGAAAAATGTGTACGACACCACAGTGATTATCTATGGAGAGAATGAACATACGTTTTTTCTACTATTCCTTTACAAAGCTCTTATCTGGCTTTGGAATATCAAATGCACTCCTTAAATATCGCTTTAGTTCTGCTGTATCTGACATAAGTGTGAAAGACCGCTGTAGTCGGCACCTTTTCTTTGCAAATTGTAATTAATTTCATGACCACTGATTTACATTTGATCAAGGACCGCATGATTCATGACTCCGCAGCTTGTGGTCAACTATTAAGACCGTTAAGATCATGTTGTGAAATCGCACGATTCTATCATCTCAAAACAGGTCTTGAACTGTTCAGCCAGCCTTTCCTGTACAGAACGTCGAAGGTAATTAACCCTGACACATAGCGACATTGATAATGACTTCTCATTAGTTGATGTTTTTCACCCAATAGTTCTACTTGTCTGAACGCGCAGATGGTCAACGTCTCAGACCTACGATGATACGTCCGCCGGACTGGATCGGTTTTACATTATGCTGATCTCTTGCCTTTCGTTATAGTATTCAAAATCATATTTTGGTGTGCTCTTATCTTCGACCTTTACGACTCAGTCTAGCATCTACGCTCGTAAAATGTTTCAAGCACAGTGACATCTCAACAGTTATATATCGAAAGAACCTGAATTTAGTAATGAAATTCGAGAAATCATCACTTCTCCAACCCATCCATAGATGGGGAAATCCTCAAACTCAGTACAAGAAAAGATTGTATGTATAATTTTCTATGCCAAAACATGCTTAATAACCACAGATATCCATATGTTTATCCACCGATATCAACAAGAAAATATCATTTGTGCTGCACCTCAAGATTCAGCCGCTCGTCTCGTGGCACAGCCTGAACAACCTGCCGGTTGTACATAGAGGTCAAGCGGAGCTTCAATACACTCCCTCTACAAGAATGTTTATGCTCCCTTTTACGCTCTCTCTACAAGAAGATTGCACACACATGTTTTTTCCTGAAAGAGACAAACATCTCCAAGCAGCACAATGAATTACAAATATCGGGAGTGACAGCTTTCTTTTTGCCGTCCCAGCACAGATCCATAACTACATCAACAATTTTTTATTACGATATACACAGTCGAGTCACATTATTGTGACCACCTCCTACTTTTGACGTCAACAGCTCTTAGCCATTGAAAGATGGCACGTGTCGGAAGCTGCCTTGGAGGGTATATTAGGTGTGCTGTAGGCATTCTGAAAACATATCATTCGTCGCTATCATGGATAAAAGGAACGATTTATCAGATTTGCAAAAAGGAATGTTTATCGGCTTTCGGACAAAGGAAGCAGTATTTCTGAAACAGTGCAGTTTGTGGATTGTTCGCGCGCTGCTGTGGTTAAAATGCGTCGTGATTAGAGAAATGGCACCATTGCGAATAAGCGACGTGGAAACTGCGGAGCACCACGTGCCATTGATGTGAGAGGTGAACGTCATCTGCGAAGGCGCGTGAAGGCCGATCGACACGCTACAGTAGAGTAGCTCACTGGCCGAATAAACCAGAGGACTACCAAAAGTGTGTCTTAAAACGACAATTCAGCAAACCCTGCATGGTAAGGGGCTCTGATGCAGATGGGTGGTCACTGCACCTATGCTAACGAAGCTGCATCGGCAGAAAAGGCTTACATTTGCACGGCAGTACCGGAATTGGACCTCCTCTGATTGCCTTCTCCGATGAGTTCACGTTTTCTGCTTCATCAAACGGATGGACGTTGGCGTATAAGGCGAGAAACATCGGAGAACAAACACTCTTCAACCATTGCTGGAATAACACAAGCTGGAGGGCGCAACGTTATGGTCTGGGGAATGTTTTCGTGGCATTCCCTGGGTCCTCGTGGAAGGCACTATGGACCGAATTCGTTATGAATCCATCCTTGCAGACCACGTACACTCATACATTTGTATTGTCTTCCCTGAGGCGGATGGGATCTTCCAGCACGACAATGCGACGTGTCACACAGCTAGAAATGTCCGAGAGTGGTTGGAAGAGCACGATAAAGACTTCAAAATACTTTCCTGGCCCCCTAATTTCTTAGACTTAAACCGAATTGAACAACTGTGGGACCATCTCGATTGTGTTGTTCCCTCTATGGATACCCCACCACGAACCCACTAGCAGCTGTCTGATGCACTGCAGTCAGTAGGGTTCCACATACCTGTGAACACCTTCCAGCACCTTATTGAGTCACTCCCAGCCAGTCTAGCTGCTGTCTGCGCTGCACACGGCGGTTACTCTGGATATTAGCTGGTGGTCACAATAATGTGACTCGACCGTGTACATATTCTGCACGCAAAGGCGGGACAATATTACGTAATTGTTGGAGAATTTTCTGCAATTCACTTCTGACCAATCCGTATCTCCTAAAATCCCATTAACACTTCATCAGCTTACACAGGCTTGCCAAAATATCGCCAATGGAAAATTCTCTGGATTTCACGGTCTTACTTTAGAATTATAAAGCAAATTTTGGCGTCTTTTAGGCTCAATGTTCCACAGATGTGTACATGCTTTTGGCAATGGAATCTCCCCGCCTGAATGATTTAGAACTGTAATAATTCTCCTTTATTCAAGAAGTGAGACGTCACAAACCTAAACAAATGTAGACTAATGTCATTTCAGCATACGGATCACAAGATCCCAGAGAAAGCTGTTAGCACTGTGTTCAAGCCAGTTCCTCCCACTCTGATTCACCACTGTCAAATACGTGCAATACCAGAACGATCTACCCGTGACAGTCTACACACACTACATGTTACAGTAATGTAAACCCAAGTCTCGGTCTGCCGCCTTAGAGGCCGAGTGATCTGAGGAGCTGGCTTCTAACTGTCCATGCAAGGTGGGCCCAGGTTCGAATCTCGGGTGAAGCATAAGTGGTGTGTTTGTCCCGTTTCCTGGAACCAGTCGCCCCAGATTAGGGACGAGTGACTGCTTATAGCCCTCACAGGTGATCTTTTTGGTCATTAAGCTCCAAATCTGTCTGACTGCAAAAGAACTACGAATTCTGAGTGCTGCATTTGTACGTTTCTACAAAAAAAAAAAAAAAAAAAAAACACAAAATTTATTAGCTCAGTTACCGCGTCTTTCTCTCGATAACTGACCCCGGCACACTTGCCCAGGGCAGCTTTATCATCTTTCGGATTGTTTCAGCTTCGGATCCTATTTCGAAGCCTCTGCTCCGCGCGGCATCCACAGTTCGAGTCAAAGGAGAATATTTTTCGTCTAAGTATCTTTTTCGGATTGCCGTCTTTCAGGATAGTTAGATGTTTTAGCTTTGAGCCGTGCGTTTGTCTGTTACCATAACGCATCCTTTCGATTGCAGACACTTATCAATTTTAATCTCTATGTCTCACGGCACATGGTGATCATGTGACTGTCAAAATGAATGATGAACGTAATTTTGATATAGGATGCATTACTTTCAAAGAATTCGGCAAGATCCCTACTGTCCAACTCAAATTTGAAAGATTTCCCGGTTTATCGTGTGAAGCATGGACATCTCGTAACGATAACATTTTTGTTCCTCATGGTCTTCACGAAACCAAAATTTCATCGGATCTTTCCTTGGGAAAGATGGTGCCAACAAAAATTATTAAGAGTAACTTTCACGACTTCAACTAATTCTTGGTTCTCTGACTGGAACCAAAGCATTACGTTCCTTCCATTTCAAACCTTTTACTAAACAACTACACATACCGGCCACTGAATTAAAACATTTTAATTCAATACCAGGTTGAACCTCCTTTAAACCGAATTGCAGCACGTATGTGGTTTGTTGGAACAGAGAGAGAGAGAGAGAGAGAGATAGAGAGAGAGATAGAGAGAGATAGATAGAGAGAAATATATATATATATATATATATATATATATATATATATATAGAGAGAGAGAGAGAGAGAGAGAGAGAGAGAGAGAGAGAGAGAGAGAGAGAGAGAAGAGAGAGCATTTGCGTCTACAGCATTCCAGGAGTTAACAAGACAGTCCTTTAACTGGCTCAAATTTGACGGAAGAGTACTTTGCCCCTGGATCTACTTTTTGTTAATATGTCCCATATATTCTCAATGGGGTTCAGATCCCGGCATTGTGGGGGCGAGGAAAGATGGTGAAAGTCGCTGTCATGCTCGATCAACCACTGCTGAGCACATCTTATGCGATGAACGTCCGTGAAACAGCCGTCACCTTTTGAATAAAAACTCAACATTGCAGGATGGACTTGAAGGGCAACAATGTTCAGGTAATCTTTGTACGACACTTGACCTTCCAGCGATATCAGGGGATTTGTTTCGTACCAACAGAACGTGCCCCACAGCATGACACCACACCACATCCAGAACGTTGAGTTGTGCTTATAAGGCAAGCTGAATCCATTGCTTCATGGGGTTCCCGCCAAACTCTCTACTTACCATCTCTACAGAACAAGGTTTTTCGTGACTCGTCGGACCACAATACCTTTTCGTCTTCCAGTGTCTAGTCACAAAGTTTCTCACGCCACTGTAGACGAACTTTCCAGTTTTTTTCAGAAATCAGTGGTTTCCTTATAAACATATGACTATCAGTACGAATCCTCTTCAATTCCTTGAGCATAGTTCGTTGAGATATGGCTCGAGAAAGGCCTCCATTGAATGCTTCGGTCAATTGCTGCACCCGGGAAGTCCTGTTTGTCCGTACAAGGCTTCTCAGAAGACGATTATCTCGGTCCTGTCTGACTGTCGTCGCGTCGCGGTTACGCCTCTTCGACAAGCAATGTGGGTTATTTTTCCACTGATTAAAGGCCCGGGATTTCTCGCCTTTTAAGCAACCAGCCAACTTTGCTGTTTACAAAATCGTCGCTCCTACCCAGACGGGTACTTACAGTAAGGCTTTTATCGATATCTCAAGGATCCTTTGTTTTTCCCATTGTGATTAACACTACTGACAATTACTGACGAACAGCAGTCTTAAATAGTTGCATAGATCACGTGGTGACGCAGGTGACCACGTATTTTGCATATACGCTGCAAGTGACGTTTACGTACATCTGCATAAAAGTTTCTAATTCAATGGCCGATGTGTGTACTTGTTGACTCTGTATATGTTCAAGTACACTGCGTTTCAGCTTCGAATCGGTTCATTCTGGAGGAATGTGGTGAAAAAAGCCTGATAACGATTTTCCGCAAAACAACTTTTTTCGAACAAAAGTTCTCCAAATCCAATGCAAACATTTAGTGGGTTTACGCAGGCAAACGTTTCCCGCTTTTAATATATCTCAAAATTCCTATACCTCCGAACTCTAACTAAAATGTCCACTTTTTTCTCGATGCACTCCGAAGATGGCTCACATTCCACTTCAAACCGTCGTTCCAAACAGATTACTCTGCTGTGCCCTCGGAATCATTATATTGCAACAATGTTATAGTAGATCTATTTCCATTTTAGTACATATTTTAGTACTACACAGGGACTCCCAATGGTGCATGATGTGTAGATAATTTATTAGAGCAAAAATACAATAATAATTTCTTGAAGAAATCAACCCACCAATATTCATTACCTCTAGCTCTATTAATAAGTATTGTTTCCTTCAACAAATGTGTACAGGTGACATTTACTTCCTGCAGTTTACCCACAGAACACTAATAATACGCATCGTGCACTTCGTACCTTCTCAATTCGCAATGAAGACAAAACATTTTACCTATTATTCAAATGAAGTCTCATGTAACTCAATAGCTATACTACTATTTTAATAACTGTTTCACACGTTATAACATTTCTCGTGCTGAGTGATCACTCGTCGCTTAATCTCAGCCTCTGTATAATATTATCGAATTCGGTAATTTACGAGTCAATAAAATAAATTTTCAGATATTGTAATGTGCTCTTACCCTCAAAGACAAACTTTTAGAAGTATACATGTAGGTCCAACTGCTTATTATATTCCTTTAGGTTGTTTAGCTGAATGTTGCGCTGACATGGTTCGCTGAGCTATTATTTAAAAACACCTGAGGTATTCAAAACCAGTTGAAATGAGGGTGACAAAGGAAGTCAGCAAGAGTCTGAATTAAAAGCTTCGAGAGATTAATCCTAATTAGCAAAAGTATTAAAGTCCAAATTGTCAGAATTTAAACGAATGTCTAAGAAATCCTAAAATTCTAAAAGAATTTTCTTAAAATATACTTTAAAAAACCCTAAAATTCTAAAAGAATTTTCTTAAAATATACTTTAAAAAACCTTACCGTCATATGCAGTCGTCAAAAGTATAAAACAGGAAGTCTGACTAAAAACAGAAGGTGAAGATAACACACTTTATGTTAGCAAAGTTTTCAATCTAAGAGAAGAAATTTCACAACGACGAGCACCCACAACGTGAATATCCGGACTAGTTTCGACCCGTCTTTGTCATGGTCTTCTTCAGCAGCAAAATATATGTTGTTCAATGTTGAACAACGATGTCTCGTATAGTCTATCTCCGCGTCTCATTTATAACCTTGGTGTTCCACGTCGACGTGGATCAGATCATCGTCAAATCTTGTACTCTTCCTCGCTAGCTCTAGCATAGAACTAAACACACCAGGTATCAAAACTAGTATCTTCTACCAGATCTCAGACGGAACCATCAAAGGCGCCCATAAGGGGGGGCTGAACCCCTCAGCCATTGGTATAGCCAAATGTTTGATAAATTTAAAACACTAAAATAGACGAAACCTTTTTTTAAAGCATTTTAAAAAGTAACAAGATATTCATGATTGATTGTATCAATTATTTTTATTGTATTTTAGTATTTTGTACATTTACTAAAATGTTTGACAGCCTTGAAGGAGGTAAGGATTTTTCTTAGCCCCCCCCCCTCCTAAAAGTACTCATATAGGCGCCACTAGGAACCATGCTACATATAACTTCTTATTTCTCCTAGTACAGCCAACTGTCTACGAGTTCCATTTAAAAGACTACTGTGAGCGCGTCCATCTGATGTTTCTGATCATAAATTACGTATTTTCCTCTGCATGTGAGATAATAGACTTCAGATTTTAAAAACTGATTCATTTACGTCAGGGATGTTACTGATCTAGTGTTTGCCTATACCTTTGTCATTAAAAAAAGATGTCTACCTCTTTGTCATTTATCAGTGAGTTTCTAGAAATTCAGGATCCACAACATCATACTGTGACGTGCCTTCTCCGCAGGACGAACATGAGATAAAGGCAGATAGCAATGAGAGCATATGCCCGCGTAGCTTAGTTGGGAGAGCAACTTACTCCGGAGTGAACGACCCCGAATTCGATGCCCGGTTTGAACAAAACTGTGTATTCACATTGGCGCCCGAACTTCCAGGATGACCCGGCTGTTAAGTTTCTCGCAATGACGTGATGTTCTTTCCCACGGCGAGACAGGAAAAATGAGAATCCCTTCTTCAGTGCTTCGAAAAGCAAAAACAAAACAAAAAAACCCCAAAAAACCAGTGTGATGTTACATTTCACACACCAAAAATTGTCTGAGATTTCTCAAATGCACGTTCTTCAGCAGATGACTGCCTACAGCGACACATGGTCCCGTCTGACCCGTAGGCCAGGCCCCCGGCCCTCTTCGGGGAGGGGTAGGATGTGACGTGCCTGCCCAGAAGGACGCACATGAGATAAAGGCAGATGGCAATGAGAGCACATGCCCGCGTAGCGCAGTTGAGAGAGCGACTAACTCCAGACTCAGAGGACCCGGTTCGATGCCCGGCGTGGACAAAACTGTGTTTTCACAATACACTATATTGACAAAAGTCACTGGACACCTAGAAGAGAAACACAACATAGCATTTATTGACATACATTAGTACGGTGTCGGTCCACCTCTGGCCTAAGTTACGTTTTTCTGAGCTCCGTGTTGTGTGCCTATTTAGTGTGTTTTATCGTGTGGTTCGTCATTTTCCTTTCGTGTTCCTTCAAGCTGAAGGTTCGTGCTTTGTTTTGATACATCTCCCAAGTTGGTGAGTAGTTTATTTTTTTCTGTTATCATCATTTGAATTGTCGACCGAGCTGGTCGATTTCTCAGGTAGCCCTCGCTATTAACAATGGCGGCGGCGGCTGCTGCTGATAAGAGCGATGTCCACACCCATATCAGCGAGGCCTTTCCTGCCGCCTCCTCCTCCTCGACACGAGACCAATCTCCTCCAATGCGTGTAGGTGACGTCACCCAACCACTAGAAGTGGAAAGTGACTCCTCAACTACAGCTCAAGCTTCTTGCCCTGCTTCGACCAGTGACGTCAGTGCAGCGCAACCCTCTGTTGCTTTAAGTGAAGACATGGATGTGTCTGACAGCGCTGCTAATTTACCCTCTACTTCAACTCAGTTCAAACAGCCGGTTGCGTTGCAGCCCTCACGCTCGAGTCCTGCTCCTAGAGCATACTCTGCCGCTCTTACTGGAATAAAAGCTCCTTCCAAGTTTGTTGCAGAAGTCTTACCAGACTCGTACGTCATTGTTGATGGCATTACTGCCACCATAGATATTCCCGAAGATTCCCCAGCGGGAAAACAATTCTATTCTAGAATGGACTTCGGAGTGTGTTTTGATGCGCTCCCAGATACAAAGTTGAAAGAATATAGTATGGCTCTCAAGCAGATACTTCCAGCTGGAGCCAGTATTACTCACATGGCTCGAAAACCTCGAGCTGTGTTGGTGTACTTTGCTCTTAAAGAGCATGCGGATCTTGTCTTGACAGAAGGTTTGTCCCTCAAAGACGTCCATCTTCTACCAGAACCTGTCTCTCAGCGTCCAATCCAGGTTACATTTTATCCGGTTTCACCTGAGGTGTCAGACGTTGCGCTGTGCACTGTACTCAGTAAGTTCGGCCGAGTTGTTGGGCCAGTTACTACTCTTTCAGCCGCGCCGAGAGATCCAGACGATAAATCCATAGGGGGATTTCGCCGAAGTGCAAGAGTGATCTTTCCATCTGATGAACATTTGCTCGCCTGCCCAAAGGTGCTCAACGTTCGTTGTGGACAGCAACGTAGGAGAATTGAAGTGACTACCTTCCTCCACTGCACTTTTTGCCACGGAGAGAATCATTTACGTGTGCATTGCCCACATCTAGCATCACAGGCTCCTAATAATTCTCCTACAACTTCTGGCCCTCTTCTGAGCCGAGCAACACCTTCTTCCACTGCACAGAAAGCTTCAGAATCGAAACTTTCACAAGTCGACTGCAGGAGTTGGTCAACGCGTGTCTACGGACCCTTTATCCTTCGACCAGCAACTGGATTTTCCCTCACTTAATTGTTCGCTTCCCATGCGTCGTCATTCTGTAGCGGAGTCCCCTTCAGGGGGTTTCTCCACTGCCCTTATCATCGATACTTCTAAATCTGCTGATGACGGATTTTCTGGCCACGAATCTCGAGTTGATGAGAGCTCAACTGAGCCTTCGCTGAAACGTCGTGGTTCTTCTCGAAGACGCCCACCGAAGAAGCCGACTGCCGCATCACCCCGTACCTCTCCCCGTACTGGTAGTGCCTCTCGAAAGAATTCACCATCAAAGGCTGCTACCTCTTCTGTCCAGGCCGACGAAGAGCCTCCTCTTAAATTTGAGGATCTTGTCGAATACCTTAAGGATGGTTCGGTTCCTACTGGGCCGATTTCTTTTGAAGATTTACATCAATACCTGTCACATAAGACAGACCACTCCACAACGCATGCTTTACTCTCAAAGTATGCATCGTTTCTCCCTCTAGTGCTTGATCAGATCCAAGTCCTTAATCAATGCATCTCCCGCCTTCGCAAGGAACATCCGTGGGCTAAAACCTATTTTAATCGACTCAAATCATTTCCTCCTGTTCTGAAGGTTCTTCAGCAAGCATTAATGGAAAAAAAGTCTTCAAGATTGTATCTCTTAATTGCAGGGGATTTGCATCCCCATTTTCTAATGCCTTGGTACATGAAGACCTCACTCCGTTAGGAGCTGATCTTCTCTTACTACAAGAGACAAATTGCCAATCCACTACGATATTCTCACGATGGCGCCAGTGGAACTACACATTTCACCACGCCTACCAACTATCATCCCATAGTGGTCTAGCTATAGGTATCCGCCATACTTTCAACTCCATAATCACCTCTTTTTCGGTTCGAAACTTATGTCGCGACCTATTACAGTGTGCATCATTTACCATAGCTTCCACATCTTATCATATATTTAATATTTATATTCCAAGCTCTTCAACCCACTTGACAATACTTTTTACTCGCCTTCGTCGTGCCTTGTCTCGCATTCCTCCCATAGATCATGTTTTAATTGGAGGGGATTTCAATTGCACTCTGAATCCTACCCTGGACCGATCTCCTTCCACCAGAGAACGCCGTGTTAACTTGGTGAATCTTCTTCAGTCAGTGGTCTCCGACAACTCATTCATTGATGTTCACCGTCACTTCCATCCTTCATCGACTGTACATACTTGGCGCTCGCAACATAATCAAAATCAGTACACAGCTCGCCTTGACAGATACTACGCCTCATCTACTCTGCTTACAGCTGTGACAGAATCTATTATCACTCCTACAGCTTCTTCTGACCATTGTGCCATCGTTCTTATTATTCAAGCAGTTCCAGCACAACCCCGTACAATTCGTCCATGGACTCTTGACGATACTCTTCTTACAGATCCAGACTTCTGTACTTCAGTACGCTCCTTCCTTGAGGACAAACGACCTCAACTTCAATCAGCTCCTTGTGGTCTGACTTTTTGGTTGGACATTAAACAGCAACTCGTTCTCCACGTTCGCAAACTTTCTTTTAAAGCAAAAACGCTTCAAAACATGCGTCTCAACCATGTCCGTTCCATGCTCTCCATCCTAAGCCTAAGTGATCCTCTCTTCTGCCACTATCAAGAAGAACTGCGATTAATCCTTCTTCCTCTGGCTCAACAAGCTCTACGACGTCTCCGGCTACAACATCTATCGCCAGACGCATCCAATTACGATTTCCTTACATCCATGGAAAAAACACGAACAGCATCGAATTCACTTCGGCACCTTCGCCTCGCATCTGGAGAGGTGTCTGATGATCCACTCACTCTATGTTCCCAGGTCCGAAAGTTCTATACAGAGAAGTTCTGTGAATCTCCTCCGCCATCCTCTTCAGCTTTGGCATCACTTCTTTCTAACCTACCACAAGTTCCTCCCCATCTTGCCTCTTCCCTCCTCCTTCCTCCCACGTTCTCTGAACTATCCTCTACGTTTTCTTCTTTAAACTCTAGGGCCGCACCGGGTCCGGACGGCCTCACTTTCCTCTTCTATAAAACCTTTCTACCTCTCCTTCTACCATTTCTCTTTTCTGCACTTTCTGCTGCTTTCAATCACTCCCCTCTACCAAGGCGATTCACAGTAGCACATGTTGTACTATTCCCTAAGAAAGGTGATCTCCTTGACCTGGGGAATTGGCGCCCTATCTCCCTCTTAAATCTAGATTATAAACTTTATACTAAACTTCTTTCCCAACGCCTTAACCCCATTCTCACTCACATTCTCTCCCCAAATCAAACTTACACAGTTCCCGGCCGTTCACTTTCTCATAACATCCATCTACTTAATGATCTAATCCATCTTGCCCGATCTCGCTCTGAACCCCTCGCCCTTCTCTCTCTTGACCAACAATCCGCTTTTGATAATATCTCACATTCCTATCTATCGGCTACACTCCTTCACTTCGGTTTTCCTCCTTCCTTCGTCTCTCTTCTTTTCTCACTCTATCAAGACGCCGTTCTCCAGGTCAAGCTGCCCACCTTTCTCACAGCGCCTATTCCCTTCCGCCGGGGAGTGCGGCAGGGTTGCCCACTCTCCGGACAACTCTTTGCAATCGCAATTGAACCCTTCCTCCGCTCTGTACACCAATCCTTTAAAGCAGTTCTGCCACCACTCTCTGCCTGCACAAGACATCATGCCACTACCTCTGTTGCATACGCAGATGATGTCACCATCTGCATCCGTCATGACTCACAGTTTCCGTGTCTCCAACGTCTATTCGCAGCTTATGCCTCATGCTCCGGTGCAGCGCTCAACTCATCTAAAAGCACTGGTTTATGGTGCGGCTCATGGGCACATCGTGTAGACACCCCTTGGGGAGCAAGCTGGTCGTCCATCTCACAGCGCTTCCTTGGAGTTCATCTTGGTTCCTTGCAAGCTGCCCCCTCTACACGTGGAATGCTATTCACCCACGCTTGCTCAGGTCAACTGCCTCCTGGAGGAGAGCCCAGTTCTGCTCATCATTCTTCCAGAGAGCTCGCCTCTCTCGAACTTACCTGATCTCCTTGTGCACACACTCTTGGCTTGGTGTCAAGTCTCTACAACTCCGCCTTCATGAAATTACCCGATGTCTTACTTCTCTGATATGGACCTGCCACCACTCTGTCAGTGTCACAAAGCTTTGCCTCCTCCGGATCACGGTGGCATCGGACTCATTGATACACAGGAGTACTACAAGGCCGTCAGAATTACTACTTTTCTCCGTCTCTTCACGTCGCCAGTACCAGATGCCGTTTTAGCTAGGGACGTCATCGCCTCCCTGATCAACCCTAGCTTTTATTTTCTCTCCTTACTACTCATGGACCACCGACCCCTCACCCTCATTCGACTTCCCCCTGTTTACCGTGAAACTCTAACTTTCCTTCGTTCCCTCCCTCTCTCTCGTTCTCCACCTGATTCCACAACTGAGCTCCTTGCTGAACCCCTCTTTTATTCTTCGATTCTTCACCCCTCTCATCTTCCGTACTTTGCCTATCCTACCTGGCTCCGAGCAGGTGTAGTAACAGTTAAAGATCTCACTAACCCTGACCTTTCCTGGCGACCCTTCGCCAGCCTCCCTCCCTCTCTTCTCCTCTCCTCCTCCTCTCGTGACATCTACGACTCTATTCTTTCATCTATCATTTCTCAATTTCCTCATCTTGCTTCCCACTCAGGTCTTTCCTTTGTTCCTTCTGCTTCTCTCCCATTTCCTCTTTTCTTGCTTACTTCTGGCTCAGCTCATCCCATTTCTTCTCTCTCGGTGTCAGCTCTTTATCGGTTCCTCTCTATGTCCCATTCTTCTCCTCCTCTCCCCATTTCTGATGTTCCCACTGCTGCCACTGCTACGGTGTGGTCAGCCGCCCTGTCTCCTCTTTCTGCTCCTCTAGAAATTAATACCCATTGGCTTTTCCTCCATCGCCGCCTTCCTGTTCCCTCCGTTCTTTTCCGAATGTCTCTTCTCGATTCCCCTCTTTGCCCTTTCTGTGCTCGGGAGGCTGATGTCTCCCATGTCTATCAACACTGTGTTATATTACTCCCAATGCTGAACTTGGCATTTACTATCGCCCAATGTTCCATTACAGCAGATCTTACATTTGATGCATATCGGACTCTTCTGCTACAGAACTCTCCCCCAGTCAAGCTCCCATCAGTCTGTGCCTATATTTTTATTTTAGCGAAGCATGTAATCTACGTGTTTCATCAACGCTGCAGATATTTGACTACTCCTCTGGCTGTGCATGAAGCTTCTACGGCATTATTATGCCACTTCCGCGACCGCCTGACATCTCGACTTCGGCTAGAGTATTCTGTTGCAGTTACTCAGCGTCGGGAGAGCCAGTTCCTTGCCACCTGGTCTCCGGCTGCCTCACGGTTTACCAGCTCGCCAGCGTCATTGTACCTGACGGTCGGCAGATTTGGTATTTGACCTTTTTGAATCAGAAATGCATATGTAAATCTCAACAATCTGTTTTAAAGATCTTTGCACAGCTTGGAAATTTACCGCACTGGTTTTTTTCTAAAGGGCTATACGTGTTTACACAGTAAATTGTTTTTTGTGACACTCATCTTGTATTTTTTTTTACCGTGTCTCTGCTTCATTAATTGCATAGTGTTGTTTTTTGTAATTTTGTTCTATTTTGTTTCCCGAACATGTTTGCACTGTGCTGTATAATTGTACATAGTTTTTAAAATATTGCGGAACAAGTAATTCATCTTATTTGCATCAGGATGTCCAAGTTTAGTTATTTCCTGTTATTCAACATTCCATTGATTTGTCTGATAATCAGTTTTTTTCAATTGCATAGTACTGTACATCCTTGTAAATATGTTGTGTTAAAACTCACTGTCATATCGTACCTTCTTTCAAGAGACATGTTGACTAATGATTCTTACTCTATTTATTTTTACACAAGTTAGTCAATTGCATGGTGTTGTACTCATGAGTAATATATTTTGAAAAACATTTTACCTATTTTGTTCTTTTGTGTGAGGTGATGCTTGGTACTATCATTCTTCTATTACTACATATGGATAGTGAGAATATGTTAAAGCTTTATTCATCGTGTGTTTTCTTATTATACTTACATTTTCTATCTGGTCAACAGAATAGTGTTACATTTCTGTATATGGTCCGATTTTGATTTGTAGCATGTTGACACTGTGCTGTATATTTGTACATTGTTTCTGAATATTGCCGAACAGGTAATATATTCTATTTACACCAGGAGGTCCAAGTTTGCTCTTCTCCTGATATTCATCATTTCATTGATTTGCCTTATGTCAATTGCTTTGTACTGTACATTCTTGTAACTATGGTGTGTTAAAACTTACTGTCTTATTGTACTTTTTTTGCAAGAGAAATGTTGTCTCATGAAGCTCTCAATATTTTCTTGAACAAGTTTGCTAATCGCACAGCAATGCACTTATAAGCAATAAGTGTTTGTTAAAATCCTTCCTAATTAGGTTCTGTTGTGTTTGGAGATGCCCAGACATGCTTGTCGCTGATAATTTATCATGAGCTGTAAGTTTGCTCCATTTTTCAACTTGTGCACTATGCTGTATATTTGTATATAGATTTTAGTAGTTTAACGATCTTTGATCGTATTTTATTTGTATTAAGACGTCCTTATTAGTTCGTCTCCTGATTTCTACCTTGAATAAAGATATTTTGAAACCACCTTCGGCCTTAATGCATGCACTGACCCTTCGAGACATGCTTTCGACAAGGTTTTGGAACACAGCGATAGGTATGCGCTTTCATTCAGTACATAATGCTACCGATAACTGTTGCTTAGTAGTAGGCCTTGGTTCCAAACTTCTTATGCGGCGTTGTAATTCATCCCATAGGTGCTCTATGGGATTAAGATCAGGGCTCTATGCTGCCCAGTCCGCACACGATTCCGAATTATCGTCAAACCACGCCGTAACAGTCCTTGCTTTATGGCTTGGTACATTATCCTGCTGGTACCAACACGGCTCGGATCCATAGCATTGCCACAGATTTGGTAGGGCATAATTGTCCGGAATATCGACATAGACGTGCTGGTTAACAGGTTTGTCCACGATAACTAATGGGCCGGGACTATATGTATATCATGAAAAACACCCTCACACGAGTACACTGCCAGCTCCAAACTTGACCGTAAGAACAGTATACTGTCTTAAATAGCGTTACCCCGGCTGCCGCAGTATCCACACACGACCATCAAATTGATAGATCGTGTATCTGGATTCATCAGTCAATAGGACCTGTTTCCATTGATCTACGGTTCACGATAAATGTTCTTTACACAATGCTAAAGGACGAGTAGCATTCGGAGTGGAAATGACAGGCTTATGAGCAGCCGCAAGATCACAGTAACCCATGGAATGAAGTTCCCTGCGAATAGTTCGTGTACATACCAAGGTTCCGGCATTTTTACTCACATATACATTGAGGTCTTGTGCATTACTCCGTCGATTAGCTGTAACGATTTTCATGAGGCTTGGACGTCCTCTATCACTGATTTTTTTGGTCTGCCGGTATGTTTTGCTGCTTCAGGCACGCTTCCACTTATTCAGTACATCCAAAACAGTTGACTTGGGTATGTTTAAACGCCTCTCGGTTTCTCTTATGGACAACCCACTAATATAACGCCCAACAATCTTTCCTTTCTTAAAGTCAGTTCTCCCCCCCCGCGACATTTTCACTCAACCTCACAGTGCGATATGATCGCGGTCAGCTGCAGGCTTGTTTTTATATCTTTTGCAACTGTACCGCGCATCTTAACCACGCTGCAGATCCGTTAATTTGCTTTTGAAGGCGTGTCCGGTGACTTTTGTCAATATAGTGTATATTAAAAGTGATGGAAAATATGCTGGTTACCTGTTTTCGTTATGGCTTTAAAAACTCCTCATACATACCATTTGATAATCACAACTGAAAAGTAACAGACTTTTTGATTTTTGCCATACATCTCTTTCTCCCTTTCAACATATATATATATACTGCTGTTTGTTGAAAATGCAACATCAGGAAAAATGCGTGCGAACGAACTGAAACTCTCAGAAGTGGTGTGTCACGTGAGAGATGCAAACGATAACAACATGCAAAGATTTGTGCCAGCCACACCCTCGCAGTTATCCCGCTGGTGGTATAAATGCAAGACCCACAGGTCAAGTTGCCGTAGTCGATTCGCGAGAATTGTGGCAGTAAGGTAGTGGTAGAACTTACTGATATGCTGAGTATGCCCCGCCGCAGCAGACGAAACCCCTACGTGCAGCTGACGGACTTTGAGTTAAGCCGATGTGTTGAATTGCGGGAAGGCGGACTCTCCTTCCGAGACATCGCCGTATGTGTTGGATGAAACTCGAACACAGTGAAGTAAATATAGCGTCAGTAAGAAGAAGAAGGCATGAAACACTGACTTCAGGTAGTCTGGAGTCCAGCACCAGACGAACGCACGGACAGACCTTCATCTTCGCCACATGGCGTTGGCCAACCGAAGAGCCATGTTCCGAGGGTAAGCACAACAGTGGAGGTCTGTATCATATCGAGGGCCGCTATGGGGCCAAGAACGCAGACACAGGAGTGATGAATGGCAGCGCATAGTATTTTCCGACGAGTCTTGGTTCAACGTAGTGACTCATGATGGACGTATCCTTGTACGGTGACACCATCGAGAACGGCGGCAGGAAGCCTGCATTATGCAGCATCATACGGACCTAGCATCGGGCGTTTTGGTGAGGGGGCTGTTAGGTTCCATTCACGTTCCCGGCTCTTACGCATTGCATGAACCATGACTAGCCAGCTGCACATCGCAGAAGTTTCGGAGGCTGGACTGCTTTCATATCTGTAGAGAGTGTCTGCTGCCATCTTTCAACAGGACAGAAAATGCCTGAGCACACGTGGCGTGGGATGACTAATAAGTCCTGGAGCCCGACATACGTCACGCCTTCCTTGCCCAGCGCGTCCTCCTCATTTGTCGCCCATTGACCAAGTGTGGGATATCGTCGCTGGACGCCCGACTCGTGAGGCTCACTTGCCAGTTACCCAAGATGAACTTTTGGCACGAAGAGAGACAACATGGAATAACCTTCTGCAGTGTGACACCCAGAACCTCTTCCAGCCGATGTTATGCCGTGCAAGAGCCGTTATTGCTGCTTGTGGTGGATAAACAAGGTACTGAGTATTAGGTGATGCACATAACTTACAGTGCTTCTGATTACTTACGTCTTGAATCATAAGTAATGTTCCTTATAAATCTCTATGCATTATCTCATGTCCTTCTTGTGCTGCATTTTTAACACCCAGTTGTGTATAAATTACTGTTTTTAGGACAACTTGTAAATTTACCCATTTTTGATAAATACATGTTCGTAAGATGCCTTTATCTTTTCTTCTTCTCTCTCTCTCTCTCTATCTGTTTATAAAATCTCACCGTCGTAAATGCGTGAGGAATGGAAATCACCTTTTGGTTGAGATTGTGTGTCAGTTAAAAACTAAAATGCTGTAATTAAATGAATTTCCGGTAGCACTGACTTCACATGATTTCTTGTTGAGTTGTCTTTACCCTATGAAGTCCTATTTTTACTTAGTTTAAGGATATTTTATTTTGGCACTACATACAAGTAAAAATGAATGACAGCCACAATTTCTGTGATTTTAACACTTTTGTTATATTTTTAATGCCAAAATGAGACATGTTGCTCATTTTATTTTCCCTGTATTTCGTATAAATAGTTATGAACACACGATATTTTCGTATCATTAGTTCGTTTCAGAATTTTTTTCTTCTGTGTATGTAACATAAACGGGAGAAAGCTTATCTATATGCGTTGCACTTTTTTTCAATGGGACATAAATGCATTTTTGCATTTATATCTGTAAATAATTTACCAGAAGAAGGACCAAAAGATTAGTTACTTTTATTCCAGAAGAAGGTCTGGAACCGAGAAGTAAGAATTCCAAAAATATTTTGTTGTCTTCCCTATGTTTCTGATGAATTTGTTTTCCACTAGATGGCATAAGCATACGTAGACGTGACATAAATAAATAGACAACTGGTTTGTTAATAATATTTATTTTCTGTCCACATGGAATGGAAGGAGTTGTAGTTGTAGCTGGATTTAATATCTGGTAGCTATACACTTTGCAGTACGTAGGGCTTTCACCCTGTAAGGCATGAAAAATAGCAATGGTGCTCGTAGAGCTTTCACCCTGTAAGGCATAAATGGCAGGAATGGTGTTCTGAAGAATTTGAACCCACGATTCACGAAAGTTGCAGGTGTGCCTTGTTGTTTGGTTTCTGTGGCATCCATCATAATTTTCTGTCCAATATGGCCCACAGATATTGAATTGGGTTCATATCAGTGCTCTGGCTTATCCACAACAGTTTCTGGATGCCGTTTTATTCGTGTCATGTTTGGGTACGTTTTGCACTATGAAATGAAGCGCCATCCTCCATGAACGAGGCGGTAGCCTTTGACATTTGACCACTGGAGAATATTAGTAGCAAGCCCCTATCAAGGATGGTTATGTATTTTTGTGCATTGATATTGCCTTATGATTCTATGAGGACTGAACGACCAGTCATCCACATGACTCTTCATATCATGACTGAAAAACCTCCATATTTCACAGGTGGCTGTAGGTGCTTCAACTGAATTTCTGGCTGAGCAATCGACACACTCAGGTTCTGCCACTGTCTGAAAAACAATCATGTTCCACAGTTGGCTGTAGGTGCTTCAAGCTAAATTCCTGGCTGGGCAATCGCCACACCCAAGCCCTGCCACTGTTTGAAAATCGTGTACATCGGGACTCATCAGAGAATATATGACAGTGTGCCAAAATGCTAAGGGTCCCTCAATCATGTCTGTCGCCCATGCCAATCTGCGACGAATATTTGCTTCTCGCAAAAGAGGTTTACGCCGAGCCGCTCTTCCATGGTAGCCAAGTCGTTGAAGATACCGCTGAGTAGTTATGGAACTCTTTTGGAACTGTTCTGCAATATCAGCTACCTAGCTACGAGGATTGGGTTACACAGAGCGGTTGACAGCTCGAAGAAACCTCTATGACTGCCCAGGGCGAATCGTACGAGATGCTGGTGCATCCTTTCCTGCCTTCTTGAATTCCACTAGCACTCGATTATTCGTAGCAACAGGAATTTGCAGGTTTGTAGCAATCTGACGCTGGCTGGCTCCGAGATCCAATTGCCTCACTATTCGTCCTATGTGAAAGTCTCTTACTTCCTTGGCTCCCTTGCGTCGAGGCATATTCGTTTGGTATCATCTACTCACTGACGTTGTCCTGC
Source organism: Macrothele yani (assembly GCA_039090855.1). NCBI lineage: Eukaryota > Metazoa > Arthropoda > Arachnida > Araneae > Macrothelidae > Macrothele > Macrothele yani. The sequence goes on along the minus strand of CM076993.1, from coordinate 75,369,790 downwards.
AAAATATATTAAAGGGAATTCGAGCATGCAATGCAATATAGACTCCACTTCATAGCAAAAAGGACATTACGACAGCCGTCTATTTATTTATGTCATGTCTGTGTACATTTGTAGTTTTCATACATCTGTTTTTATTGTACGGATCGGAAAATTGTGATATTTTCTTTATCATATTGATGTAAAATGACAAAGACTTACCGGTTTCGCTCAATGTATAATTCCCTTCTGAAAGTAGAAGCATATCGAATAAATTAAAAAAGATCAGGATAGTTCCTCTCTGGTCACAATGGCTCCAATGCATTTTAATTTTAATGAAGGTTCCGAGTGACTGGAATACAACGCAAGATTTTGAAATTTGAATCTTTTTTCTTTTATTTCCCTTAACATGCGCAGTTTATACTTGAGAATTTTGTAGCATCGTTCATGGTTTTTCATTTTATATTTTTTTCTTTTCTTCGTTTGTGTTGCGGGGGGAGGGGGGAGGAGGAGTCCAAAACGACTATTAGTTTTCTTCATTTTCTGTGACAAGTCGTATCGTGCTGTGTGAGCTTTGGAAATGTTAAAAGATTGCAGTGTTTAAACTTTATGCGTATTGCAAATTTACAGTGGATTTACGCCAAAACTTACGCTTCTTTTTCTGCGATGAAAATAAATTTTTCGATTCAATTTATTCTATGAGCATCGCAGTTAATTCCATTACCGTTGCTAACGTCAGTCGTTATGCAATCCATTTTAGCTCTTAAACGCGCTCCTTGCTATATTTTCGCATCGCTGCTGAATCAAATATTCAGAAGGAAAGTCGTTGCCTTAACTGGTGAAATGATTCAGTTCAATTAACTAGTGCCAGAAGGAAGTAAAGTTTCGATGACTGTTGAATAAAGCGCCAGAGATAATGTGAATTTATTTCAGAGGTTCTGCTGTCGTTCCTATGCAGTGCATATCTTTGTTACAACTTCACGTGTACTTAAAACGAAATTAGAGAGCTTGTGAATGAGAATAGCTACCTCCTTTTGACGGAAGGTATTTGAGATTGAATGCTTCCTCTATGACGATATAAGGTCGTGAATTTTACATTAAAAACCCATTAATTTACTTCCTCTTTAAACTGTATCATACGTCTTAGTCGAAATTTATTTGTAAACGTGAGTTCCCTCTGCATAGAAAATGAAAATTAATATAGAGATGCACGCAACTGTGCATAGAAACTAACTGGAAAAGGAAAGAGAGAGTACCTGTAAAGATCGCGAAATTTGTGGAACAGGTCCTGAAATAAATGAATGTGAAGTAATAATAAACTAATAATAGAATCCTACTTTATTATTAGTAGCGTTCTACATCATATTCCCTTGATTCGCATCCATTTATAAAAATAAATGGATGCGAATCAAGGGAATATGATGTTGAACACTACTAATAAATTTGCATTCAACCAGCAAAACAAATAAATACACTGAAGTGCCAGGAAAACTGGTACACCAGTCTAACACTTGGTAGGTCCCCCACGGGAGCGCATGACTGCAGAAATACGACGGAGCATGAACTTCACTAGCTTCTGGAAATATGTTGTAGGCAATGCGCACCATACTTCCTTCAGAGCGTTCCACAATTCGGGTGTATTCCGAGGTATCGGATTCCTGTGTTCGATAGCGCGTTCCATGGCATCCCAAATGTGTTCTATCACGTTCAGATCTGGGGACTTGGGTGGGAATGGCAACACCCCAAACTCAGATGAATGCTCCTCTACCATAATGTGGCGTCCCGACACTTGTGTGGAGGAGCATTGTCTTGTTGAAACAGGTCCGACCCATCAGCATGAATGCAGGACATGAACGGGTGCACCTCGTCAGAAAGGATAGCGTTGGCCAGTCACAGACGTTTGTAGACATACCAGTGGTCCCAGTGAAGTCCAGCTAAACACACCCCATACCATTACGGACACCTCACCAGCTAGTACAGTTCGATATTGACAGGCGGGATCCATTGCTTCATGGGGTTTGCGCCACACACGAATCCTTCCATCTGCCCTATACAGTTGGAAGCGCGAATCGTCAGACCAAGCTACTTGTTTCCAGTCATCAAGTGTCCAGTGGTGGTGTTGCCGTGCCCAAGCGAGTCGCATAGCTCTTTGGCGTGCATCCCCATCAAGGTGTCTCGAGTTGGACGTCGACTCCCAAAGCCCATATCGTGCAGCGTACGTTGCACAGTCCGGACGCTGATGCTTGTTGAGGCTCCAGCAATGAATTCCGATTATATCTGCGAGAGTGTTGCATACCTATCGTGTGAAACGATTCATGACAGCCGACGATGGTCACGTTCACCCAATGTCTTTTAACGGCCACACTGGTATCGTAGGTTGGAGGTTTTGCGGGTATTCTTGTAGTCACGGTACACCCTTGCAATGGTCGTCCGTGAAAATACGAACTTCGTTTCTACCTCCGAAATAATATGGCCCATCTCACGAGCGCCAACTATGACACCGATTTGAAAAACGCTTAAATCGTTATTACTTGTCATTCTCATGCCGAAAACAGCTCTGACAGCTGGCAAGAATGTCTATCGCTTTATATACGCACTGGCGGACGCTACCGAGTACGCGCATAGGTGACGTTAGTAGTATAAGACCACGCTTGATAACCCTTTTCGGTGGCAACACTTCAGGTCACGTGACGGGTGGGCCGGTCCGTCCGATCGCCTAGCGGCGGGAGGGAGACGATGGCCGCGCCCTCTGGTGGTGGTGGTTCGCGAAAATGTGCAGCGCCATCTGTCGGCACTTTTTGAAAATCAAATTTCAATATGGTGATTTTTTTTATCGTCGATGTTGACGAAGCCACTTTTAATTCTGGGAAATTTCTCCGCCATTTTTATTTTGCAACTGTTCTTAGGGTGGTGGTGGGAAATTTTATTGTAAGTGGACTGAGGAAATATTTTTGAAACCAGGGATTTATGTTCGGAAAAAAGCGAAGACAGGGTTTGGAACTGGATGGGTTCGAACTTGGGCTGTTTATATTGCAGTCTGAAGCTCTACCGATGTGACTACCGAGACATTGTTCGGGTTGGTCAAGGAGATTAAGACATATGATTCGCGTAATGGAGGAAGACTGCCTGAGGGATTTCCTGTTGGCCCTCTTTAGATTTAATGCAGAGAGGAGAGCGTATGAGCTTATTAAATAATTTTTCATGACGTATTGTTCTTCATAATCCTAAACATACTCTTTTTCTTCACGAATTTTCAAATGTAAGGCGTTCTTTAAACTTTTTTCCCCCGACGTGATTCATACGCGTTTAATCTGGTTCATACATTTTCTTATGTAATGAAGGACTTTTTTTTTCACGTTTAGAATTATTTTTTCTGTAGGGGTTTCTTGTATTTAAATTTAATCAGTCAGACGACCTGTGAAATCTTTTTTTTCATAACTTTTTCTACGCAACATGTTGTTTTTAGTAATTGAGATTTTTTTACCGTATTTTTGTTCATGTTTTTATCTTGCAAAATGAAGAACTTGATTTATTTTTTCTTTTCATGGGTTTATTATATTTTATTCTTTCTTAAAGAGGACATATTAAATATTTTCTTTATTTATTCTGAGCAACGTGTTTTCAAAAATTCAGATTTTTTTGTATTGCAACAATTTTTCGTAGGGTTATTATATTTTAATTTTCTGTAGAGGGACAAAATTTAGTTTTTCGTGCGTAATTGTTCTAAACGTTACGTTATGCTTTGAGAACTTAAAATTTTTTGATCTGTTACGATCGTGTTTAAGTTCGATCATGCTTGTGACCACGTGTCCGTCATTTTATAAAACGAGAGCTCATTGAGAAACAACGTACCAACGTTTCCCCCTACGGCTGCCGGGTTGGGGGGCAGTCGTAAGGTTGTAGTGAAACGGCTGACGAAGATAGTATATTGACCTGTGGCAACGATGAGCGTGTGACCACGTGTTTGCTTTTTTTTTTTTTTACGACATGTTGGCTTTTGTGTGCCTCATATTCCGACTTGTTGGCTTTGTGTGATTTATATTCCGACCTGTTGGCTTTGTGTGACAAAAGTATTACCAAGGTAGTAGGGGTAATGGACGTGGTCGGAGCACGTGATACATGTATTTCTGCGTTGACGTCATTCTCCTTAAGGCTAAATATAAGTGGCAACTGGTGTTGTGCGTGTTCGTGCTTGTACCGACTTTTGACTCATGATTTGTTTCCATCCGTTGCTAACGGCCACAGGATAGTGCCCGAGGGTAGTCGCCTGATCCATTTCTTTCATTTGATTGGCTGTTTTGTTTTCGAACATGAGTACTACAGGGAATCACTTCATTTCAGTATTTGTCTTCGATCGATGCAGAGCTTTCTAGCCTTCCTGGAATTCCTGTTTTGTTCAATATTTTGTTATCATGGCAGCTGTAAAATCTATTGGAAGTTCTTCGATGATGCTGTATATGAATAATTTGCCAGAAAATTGTTTCCATCTAGGAGATAATATCTTCGTTTACGTATCTCCATGTGCTCATCAAGTCGGCGTGCACATCAGAGAATTTCAATGCTATGGAAAGCAATGCTATCCACGCAAATCTGGTATTTGTATGTCTTTAGATCAATGGCGTGAAATGATGGATGAGAAGGAAACTATATCCCGTCATCTAGCCTATGGAATATCGGCTCCTAATTTTTCATTCTCGCGGTTTCTGAAGGTAAAAGTTATGCCACAAACTCATGAAATCAGTATCAGTAAAGAAATTTATAATTGGAAGGCTGCGAAAATGTACAAATCGAATATTCTTCTCTTTGAAAATCTGTGGAAAGAATTACTTCATATTTCTTCCAGTGTATGGCATCAGGTGGTAATAGAATTTTACCGAAATATACCTTTTCATACTATATTCAAGCAAGAGATACAATCGAATGGACAAACCCTGACTAGCAATTTCACATCACCAGAGCAAAGTGAAATGCTGATTAACGAACTGAAAATGGTTCTTACAAATGCAGTAGTTGAGTATTTGAAAGAAACATCTAAATCAAAGTCTTTAGATTTATCTGAAGTGTATTGTGATGACGAACATTTCTGCACAGCCCTTTTAGGAATAGAATATAGTAAAATAGCGGAAAAATATCTCGAATCCCTAAAAAGAAGAAACTTGCTATCGTTTGTAACGGATGCTTTTTTACAAGCAATAGATCTACAAATTATTTTGAGTATGATCAAGGCAGAAATTCGTGAAAGTGACTTTGAATAAGAAATCGTACGTAAAGCAAACATCTACACAAAAGAGAAAAGAAAAACCAAAGGCCCTTTTAAGGGCCACACAATTTTATCAAAAAGGATTATCATAATCGTACATTTTTTCAATATTTGTGTGTGTATGTGGGCTATTATGTAGCAGTTTCATGTTTTATTTTGAACTTATAGCATAATTTTTAAAAGTTATATGTATTAAGAGAAACAGTGTCTTTGATATGAATCACCATAATTTGATACAATTTTGATAGGCAACATATCAAATGTATCAATTCAGTGATTTTTGTTTGTTTGTTTGTTTGATAATTGAAAATATTTCTCTGTTTGAATTTGTGCAAATATGATCTTTTTTCTTTTGATTCCGTTTCCACATTACCCTAGAGGTGCTAATGCTCACCGACCTGGCAACACACTTTCGTCAAGGCTATTCATGTTTGCACCCCATAAAGATCTTGTCAGCCACGTGGTGCTAAACAACCACATGATGCGGGGTGGGGTTCCAGTTCTTTGTTTATCCTCTTAACTCGTAGAATAGGTAGGTACATGCACAAGAGCATTGTGACTATTGGTTAATCCCCTAAAGCTCTTTGGTTAATCCCCTAAAGCTCTATGTGCTCAAACTTACACAGAGAGGAACAACGGCTTCATATTAGTGTAGGTAGGTTTCGGAACTATTACATAACCTCTAAATATTGTTTGATCGTCGATCCTACCCCTTGGGAGAAAGTACGTGTTCACAGGCAGACAAAGAGAAACGCTAAGAGGGGTACGGTAGCTGCTTGTAGTAGGGTAACAAAGATATTTGTTAATCCTCAAAACATGTTCTGTGCAAGTAAGCACGTGTTCAAGGGCAAAGAAATGCAAAAACGTGTCGTTATTTATCGCTGACATATGCTGACACCCTCATTTACTGTTCAGACGGAGTTCTGCTACACTCGAGTTTTTCTTCGTGCGTTTTCTTTCCAAGTCAATTTTAGTGTTTCTTCACTGTTCCTTAAGTTTGCAAAATGAAAACGATCAATTTACTATCTTGGATGTATTAGAGCTGCAAATTAAGCATCAGGTTCTGCTAACAAGAAAGTATTTTTTGAAGAAACAGAAGATGGTCTTCCTGAAACACAGCCGCAAAATCATTCAATGGTTGATATTTCTAAGAACTGAGTTTCGTCGGATATTTTACTAGTCGTTCAGTCTAGAAATTCTGGGGACAGTGAAATTGTAGTGGTGGAAACAGTGTTACCTTCAGGACAAATACTTCAAGAGGATCCTCCGAAGCACCATTATTCCCTTGGTGGAGGGAGGTTTCTAATTGTGATTGATTTTTAGGTTTGTAATGGTGAGTGATTTTATTTTTATATTTTCTGAAATGAATAAAAATTCATTTCAGAAAATATTATTCCTGCGGTGTTACATACAAGCCATCAAAACATTAGTAACAATGACACCAGCAACGTTCTACAAACTCAAAGCCAAAATTTCAAACATGATGTCAGGAGAAGAGATAGCAATAAAGAACTGTTTATGCCTTACACCTTCACCCCTCGCAAAGGACTACAAGTGAAGTGGCAAAAATGTTTGTTGAAACAAATGAAAGTTCTATTCTGCTCCGGGAGGAGTCATCTTCACCAAAGAACAATTTGAAAACTTGCAAAATGCCTGTGATGTCGTGGCAGATTCCGTCGCAGAGTTATTGTTTGGCGGAGCCTTTCAAACTTCGATTAAAAAATACGAGACTACCTCAAAATAAATGCACCAAGTCAAAAGATGATTCATTATTAGTAATTTTTTCAAAAAGGCTGTCGCCAGAGCAGTAGAAGAATGTATCGGAAAAGTGTTTGCTATGAATGTAGATTAACTATCAAACTCCAAAAATGCCGACCCGGTGGCGCAGTGGTCTAAGGCGCTGGCCTCTGATCATTCGTCCGTAAGGGGTCCGGGTTCGAATCCCGGTGAGGCATGGATGTTGTGTTTGTCTTACGGCACTGGCTCTCTCCCTTCCCTGGAACCAGTGACTCTAAATTAGGGACGGGCGACTGCTTATAGCCCATTGAGTTGCTCACGGTGGTCGTTAAACCTCCAATCCAAAAAAAAAAAAAAAAAAGAACTCCAACAACCGAACCGAGCAGCGCATGAGGCTGTATTAAGACATCAAGCGAAGACAAGATGGCATTTTACAAAGATGCCTCAATTCCCTACTTAGAACCAAGATTGCTTGCCGAGTCGTTTGTTGCAGAAACTAACGGAATGAAACTTTACATTCCAGATATATTTCTGAACTCTCTTAAAAGAAAAGCGGTACTGAATGAGGTTCGCGCTATCTACGTAAACAGGTGATAAAACAAACAAAAAACAGTTTTTTAGGGATTCGGCTTACGCGGGAAACCACTTAAAAATAAAACGCATTGGGATTCCTACCTCTTGGGTGAAGTGGAAACTGAATAAAAAATAAAGAAAGAAAAGAACACATTTACACAATTCACACAAGAATAAAAAAAATCGTCTGTTTTAAAATGTTGCTTTGATTAAAATCTTGAAATGGTATTTTTGCGCCCACTAACTTCGATGTTGTGAGAGCAAGCTAATAGAAATCTTTCAGAAAGCATTTATGAAGGTATTTGAATCGTTGATTTTTCTAATAGTCAATATTTTAAACGTTCGTTTTTCCAGGAGCCAATATTTGAATGCTTCATTTTCCTAAAAGTCAATATTTGAATCGTTCGTTTTTCATAAAGTTTGTTTTTGAATCGTATAAATTTTAACGTCAAAAAATGGTTTTGTTGTTTTTACTAAGAGGGCGATTTTTTAAATTTTCCTTTTCTTATAATCGCAAAAAATCCCATAGAATAACATGGGAATTGCTATCCAACTAAAAGTCAATATTTGAATCGTTCATTTTTCATAAAATTCGTTTCTGAATCGCATAAATTTTAATAAGACAAAAAATGGTTTTGTTGTTTTCACTAAGAGAATATTTTTTTTAATTCCATTTCCTTATAATCGCAAAAATACCATTGAATAACATGGGAAAACTACCATGCATAAAAGAGCTGTTTTGAAACGAGGAAAATTCTCTAAAAGATCGATTCCGTAAAAGTTGAAAATAGACCAGGTGGAAAATGGAATGTTCTAAACATGTCTTAATGAACGAAATGAACTATGAAACAAATATGTAGGAAAGAATTATTAGCTTAAGACTAGTTTTTTTTAAAAAATAGGATAAAAAATTCAACTCAAAGAAAGACACTTTATTTTCTTTCCATCTGATTTTAATAGAGAATCCATCGATATGACACAGGATTCAAATTTTTGCTCATTTTCTTAGTTTCTGTCTTTTTCCGTTTAGAAGTTACAACAGAATTTCCTTTTTGCACAGGATCTTTTAACATTTGTTTATTTTTAATATACTTTGTTGGCAAATTAATATCCCTTAATGCCTTTACAAATTCAGGAGGTATTTGCAGCTTAGAACCTTTGCTTCGAAACATGGAGTCTACGAGATCGACAATATTCGAGTTTTTCACAATGCGTCCTCGGACTTGGAGTTCTGCTTTGGGGCTCCATCCAATTATGTCAGAGTTTGTTTTAAAGATATCCAACATATTTCTTGCATAGCGTTTCAATTTAGTAGGAAAGGCCTGTATGACAAGATCTTCCACATAATGTTTTTCTTTCTCTCCTTTGAAAAGCTCTTCTTTCGCTGGTTCTTCAGTTCACGACGGGGTTTCATGAGATGTTACCGGACGATTAAAGCTGGATACATGAATGCGTTTATTCAAGACATGGTTATATAATTTCACTTTTGCTTCGTCAGGCTCTTTGCTTTGCAGAATTTTTTTCATTTCTTTGTCCAAGTCTGTTAGCGTTTCATCTGTTGGCATATGGCGAGAAACCCGTTCTTCGGGAATCAGAACCATTTTCTTGGTGAATTCCATTATTTCGTAAGCAGAGTCGTTAGCACGCTGAGAGCAGCAGGAATCAACACGTCTAAAAATCCCCCTTTTTGAAAAAGGAGTTTCCTCTTTTTATACAGAGGCGTCTTTTTTAGAGAAAGAGCTCGCAAGGTGTACTTATGCCTTTGTTTACGAAATAATGGAATTAACCACTTCCATATAAAAAAATTGTAAAATCTTTTTACTGAGGCAAAATGCCCTCGAAGCCGCGAGCCCCCCCCCCCAGTGCGGGAGCTATTAGTACAGTCCCGAGTGAATCACCCTGTAATTAAAAATAAGTGTTCAGTCCCGAGTGAATCACTCTGTAATTAAAAATAAGTGTTCAGTCCCGAGTGAATCACCCTGTAATTAAAAATAAGTGTTCAGTCCCGAGTGAATCACCCTGTAATTAAAAATAAGTGTTCAGTCCCGAGTGAATCACCCTGTAATTAAAAATAAGTGTTCAGTCGCGAGTGAATCACCCTGTAATTAAGAATAAGTGTTCAGTCCCGAGTGAATCACCCTGTACTAGCAGCAAGCAACTCTTCGCGCGTCTCGTCACAAATGCGCTGCAGTTCGTCGCAAAAACATGGGCCTACGTAAGCCTGGTTGGTTCCTACACCGCATTGCGGCAAAAAGGCATAGGAATGCAACATCTGTCCAACTTATGTGGAGACATTGGTTTTAGGAAGGTAACATACTCCGCCGTAGTGGAACTGATGACGTAGCGGGCGAACGAACTCATCGGTCGTTGCGTTCTAAGGCAAGCATTAGATCACCGCAATCCACAACGGATGACATGAGATTAGGTGTACAGGCAGCTATGGACATCACCGTTTCGACACTTACTGTGAATCGCTGATTGGGTAAGACAGGTTTGTGCTCTCGTTAGCCAGCGCGACGAATACCTATCACCACAGAAAATTGTCGCGCAAGGTTGCAGCGATGCCGTAGCAGAAAAACACGGTTGGACGAACGAAACATATTGTATTCAGTGACAAGTTTTGCTTGTATCCCAGTGCTCACGATCGCCGATTTAGAGTCTGTAGACGAAGTGGTCACCAGTTTGACCTTGTTGCCGTCTGTGAGGGTCATATAGCTCCGCAACCCGGTTTCATCATTTGGGGCGTTATCAGTTTCAACAGCCGTTCATAGCTTGTAAGCATAGTGGATACGATGCGTCGACGAGGTGCCGCCCGTTTTTTCTCCCATAGCTCCATGATATCCCTGATTCCTAGTTTAAGTAAGATAAGGATTGCCAACACAATGCCAAGATCAGAAGACAGTGCCTAAAAGGTGCCCAGGTGCTGCCCTGGCCAGCGCGATTCCCAGACTTCTCCCCAATAGAGAACGTAATTGACGTTTTTGGTCAAGGACCTAAAGCCTATGCACGACTCTCTAGGAATGTCGATGAATTATAGACACAGGTCAACAAGGCATTGCCAGTGATACCTCATGACACCAGCTGGGTAATTTTCCGCTCAATGCTGCGCCATGTTAATGAATGTATAGCCCAGCGAGGCAGCCATACGACCTACTTACTCAGGCCACATGTACACCGAAGAGCCATTCTTTAAATTATGACCACCTACCTAATAAGCTGTAGGACCCCCTTTAGTCCGCAAAACAGCGGTCATTCGGCGAGGCATCGATTCGATGAGCTGGCGATAGGTATCCTGGGGCATTTGGTACCATAATGTCAACAGCAGGTCCTCCAGTTCCTGTACATTTTGGGGTGGTGGTGATTTAGCGCGAACCTGCTTTTCCAAGTCGAACCACAAATGTTCGATTGTGTTCATGTCAAGTGAAGTTGGAGGCCAGGGCATTAACAGAAAATCACCAGCATGGTCCCCGAAGCACTCCTTAATGATTCTGGCAGTGTGGCATGGCGCATTATTCTACTGGTAATGGCCACCAGTAGGGAACACAGTTGCCATGAATGGATGAACTTGGTCCGTAATGACGTTCAGATACCTGACGGCTGTCAGAGATTGTGCTACTGGGACAATGGGGCCTAAAGTGTCTCAAGAAAACATCGCCCATAGCATAACACCGCCGCCGCCGCCGCCGCCTCCCTGTTTTCGCCCGACAGTGTATCCAGGTGCCATTGCCTCCGTTGGTAATCGGTGTATCCGTGCTCAGCCGTCTACGTGATACACCAGGAATCTTGATTCGTCAGACCAGGCCACTTTCTTCCAATCATCCACGATCCAATGTCGATGATCTTGGGCCCATTTCATGCGTTCTTGGCGATGATGTGCAGTGAGCATGGGGAACCTTGCTGGAGTCTTCGGCTACGCAGGCCCATGCACAGAAGGCTGCGATGAACTGTCTGATGTAACACATAGCCCTGATCACCAGTGTTCTAGTCGCTGTGAACAATGCGCGACAATTTCCGCTCTCCTCTGGCATCAATGAGGTGCGGACGACACACGGCTGGTCGTTTGGCCATCTGTGCACCACTTTTGATACGTACTCACTACAGTGTGAACAACCCACAAGCCGCTCCGTTTCGGAGATCGTAGTTCTGAGGCTCCATGCCATCACAATTTGTTCTTTATCAAACTCCGATGAACCGGCAGCTTTCGCCATTGTGACACCGAACAATCTACTAACTAAAAGCCGGTCCTCGGGTTGTATGTATACTGCTCTGTGAACTTCGCCTACGTAACCGGTCGGTCCACATGCGCACTAATTTCTTTAGGCTGGGAGAGGTCATAAGGGAATGACTCATCGGCGTACAGTGTCCTCGTCCATCGCATTAATGTAATTACCTCAGAAATTAAGGGGGGGGGGTTCTCATTTTCTTACGTTATTTTATTATTCCAAGTCTTAACAATATGTGTACCAAATTTCAAGCCGAAATTCGATAAATTGGCCAAGTTATAATCTATAATTGTACAGTGGGGTCACAGAATTGATGCAACTGACGCAAAGCCAAAGCTGAAAATCTCTGGACGAATTCAATCACGAACCGCCATTTCATAAAAATATCGAAAATGCTATAAAGCCGATTTACAACGATTTGTTATCAAGAAAGTTGCTTAAAGGTGTTTGGGTGGTGACACTCAAAACAACAATGAAAGTTTCAATTCTACTGTTTGGTGGTTCACGTCCAAACATCTTCACTGTGGCTCAAAAACCATCGAAATGGAAGCTTATGTAGCAGCAGGCATTTTTAATGAAGGCTTTTCTGCGGTCCTGAAAATGATGACAACGGCAGGAATTGTTATTGGCCAGCAAACGAATATATTTGCCAACGCGCGGGACCAACAGCGTCTGCAGAGATCGTCGAGACGCAGCCTCGAGGCTACAAAAGAGGCTCGTACAAGGTGTAGAAGCGAGCAAATGTCTCTAAACGAGTTCTGCGTAGCAGAACAAAAAATACTGAATGACCCTAGTATAGCAGATTAGCAGAAAAATATTGTAAGCACTCGATGTGCCTCCGTAAACTCTACTTGAAACTTTAAACGCATTTTTCTCGAAACAGCTTTTTCGCGAATGGTTGGCATGATATTTCAAAAACTATTGGACCGATCGACCTCAAATATAAAACTGCATGTTCAGCAAACATCCTTTGATCATTTGATGAGCCAGAAACACGATACGTTTTGTATACTTTTTTTAATAGCAAAAAACCTTGTCAATTTTTTGAGCTAAATTTATAATTTGAGTTTGACAAGTAACAATTTCCTCAAATACATACATATATTTTTTCTGGTTCATCAAACGTTAACTAATTGTGTATAGAGTAAAACGCAGTTCGAGTTTTTTTGTTTCATATCACCTGGAGTGGAGAAATCATGCCAACCAGTGGCCGCCGATCTTCGCGCAGTGTCATGTTGGAGAGGGATTTGCGGGCGTGATTCTTCATGAAACTTATTAAAAAAATGTTTTGTAGGTACCTGAAACGATAATAAATAGATGTACCTACTTTGGAATCAATTGATTGCATAGTTTCGTCAATAAACACTAAAACAAAGAGGTAATTTTAGCGTAAAAAATTAGAATCCCCTCTAAGTCACTTCTCTCCACTTACTTGCCTAGATGTGTGGTAAGTTTTGTCTCATTTCGTGCATTCCTGCATGATGTGGCATTTATTTTGTCAAGCAGTGTATGTGCGTTTGTATGTGTTCATGAAACAGGCTTCCTCTTACAGAAATCCTTCATTGTAGGTAAGAATGACGTTTACGGAAATGCAGTCATACACTTTCGGTATTCGCTAAACTAAGAGCTTTCACTTTGAGAGGCAATTACGTGGCTCTTTCATCAAGCTGTACAGAGAAAACAAGTACCACCAGGAGAAATGTTCAGAGAAAACAAGTACCACGAGGAGAAACGTACAGAGAAAACAAGTACCACGAGGAGAAACGTTCAGAGAAAACAAGTACCACGAGGAGAAACGTACAGAGAAAACAGGTACCACGAGGCTCTTTCATCAAGCTGATTTACGACTTGCGCATTATCAAAAACACTCGTATAATTTACTCTCTCGCTTAGGCTGACGATGTAGAATGTTTCAAAGTTTCTTAAAACTATTCCATAATTGGAAGTTCTGTTATGGGAGAGAGCTTAGAATCCCTCTTTTAACCTGCTTCACCTTAATTGTGGAGCACATAATTCTGTGAACTTCTTGTGAGTAAATGCATGGAAGTTCACCTATCCGTTTCGTGGGGAAGCATGATGTATTTACTCTGCGATTTAAAAAAACAACTGAATCAGAGCTTTAGGGAAAAAATTAGAAATATTTATAATGGATTATTTTGCTGCAACGCCATCACTAAAATTCGTTTAAAAAAAAGTGTCTCTGAAAATTCGCCTGAGCTGTTAAGCGCATGTGGCTTAAAAAAAATGTAAGTGGTCAGCAAAAACCTCAAGACTGGGTGAGTGAACGGTGCGTATAAACGTATGTCTATCTTTACATGCTTCCTCAGATAAAACTAGCTCGACTACATTGCTAAGATTTTCTGTAGCACCAGCACACCCTTCATCTGGTCTCCAAGTCAGTGGAACGATTTTTAGTTACTGAACGTTTTCTGCATTTTCGTCAAATGTATTCAAAATTTGGTATTTCCGGAAAGTTTTTACTGCGATTAGAAAGATAAACAACAGCACGTTTCTTTAGTAAAACAACAGCATGTTTCTTATGAGGATCTCTAAATTTGTTGTCCAGTAATTTATTGTATGATTTATTGTGAATTTTTTATCTTTCTAATCGCAGTAAAAGCTCTGCGAAAATACCAAATTTTGAATATATTTGACCGTTATTCTTTTTGAAAGGTGGATAAAACTGTCTGCCAGAGAAGCAAAATGGATATTTGTATTTCAGTTGTCCTTTATGAACACTTGATGATGTGTTAGAAGTAGAGAGATTAATGGCTTTCCTGAGTATCAAGCATGGTTTCAACTTACGCTTTGTAATCATCACCAGGCGAAAGTTCCTAAACAGCTTACTGCACCTGAATGCTAAGAGCCTTCGGAAGTTCGCAACTGGCTTAAATAGTAGGATCACAATGATTCACAGACGAGCAAATGATGAAAAATGAGTAAGGGACGTACTTAATGCACATGACACTTTCTTCGGAATGATAAACGACTGCGCAATTATGTCATAACTTCAAAAACAACGACGCGAAGGAGATTAACGTGATAAAAAGGAGAATGGCATTCTGGTGAAATGCAAATAGCAAAACCTGAGTAATTGGGAAGTTGCTGAAAGCCTTAATGAATCTAGAAATTGTAAATACGGAGTACAGGATTCAGCTGCGCGGTTTTCAGCCTGCCAAGCCATTGCCTCATTAGCTTCATTTGGAAAGGTTCAGGAAAGCGCATGCTCAAAAAGACATGCGACCAAAGCATTTTATTGGAATATTAGCTGTAAAGCCCGTTGAGATAAGAATACAACGGGTCTAGAAATCACTTATTGCTATTCAAGTATTTATTAATGACGTTGGAAAATATCTTTGTACACGATATGTTTTGTAAATATCTTTTCGGAATCTGGAAGCAGTTTTCCTTGTTCTGGCCCATGAACTACTTTAACTGTGACATCATCAAACCGCAGAACTCTTGAGAGTGCAACATAAAGTTATCCATGGCTAAACACTGGTTCACGAAGGTAGATACCTACTTTCTCCAGTGTTTGACCTTGAGACTTATTAATGGTCACAGCAAAGGCCAGTTTTACAGGAAATTTTCGTCGTCTTAATGTGAATGGGAGGTCAATTGGCGGAATAAAAACAGTTTTACCACATGCTGAGCCTGTGAGTGCTTCCGCAATGATCAATTTGGGATTTAGTTCTTTAATTATCAGTCTTGTTCCATTGCATAAACCTCGTTGCGTATTAAGGTTTCTCGGGAGCATGATAATAGCTCCAATCTTCAACTTCAGTCTGTGAAGTGGCATTCCTGATGAAATTTGCTCATTTAAAAACTCTATAGGATAATACTGTTCAGTATTTTCTTCGCCATCGGCATCAATTGAATCAGAGCTAAAGTATGTGCTTGCTGTCCCCTCTAAGAGATCATGAACATTCTCATTTAATTTGTCAACATCAGAATTTTTGGGACACAGAATGGCTTTCTTTGCAAATGTTTTAAAATCAGAAATTTTCAAGTTCCCACTAAATATTTTTTGGCTATATCACCACCATACAAAATATGTGTAGGTATCTCTATAATTTCCTCTGGTAGGCCATTAGCTGTTTCATGAGCACCATCAAAAAGTCGTTAAAGCCATTCACTTAATGATGAATCAACAGATCGAACATTACTTTTGAGTCTTCAAATCTCACATTTCTCCCATAATTGGTTGAATTTAATGCTGGCTTAGACTATTTTGATTCTGTCACCATGTTTGACAGCAGGGTGAGTTTGTCTAAAGTCTCCTCCAAGTAAAAGGACTTTGCCACCAAAAGGTTTCTGATTTCTCATATCTTTCAGTTTTCGGTTAGCTGCAAGCAAAGCAGTATCGGGGAACAACACTGTAGCTTCGTCCCAAATGATGGCTTTCGCAGATCGAATGATTTCGGTGTCGGTGGAATTAATCTTTATATTCGACGTAGATGTTTCATTTAAAGATGGCACTAACTTAAATTGGTTAAAATATGTTTTGGCACCTTTTAACAGATTAGCAGCGATTCCTGTTGATGCAACAGGCAAAGCTATATTTCCTTCTCCACGGATAGGGCTTATACAAATAAGTTTTTCTTGTGTCCCCCTGGGCCATCAAGGAAAAATATCTATGAGGAAGATCATCCTTAGTGGTTGCTGACAGAATACTGTCATACGCTGCTTTTTGCTGTGCATTTAAATTACTTGTCATTTCTGTAGCTTTTTGTCGTTCTGCAGCACTGTCGAAATAAACATCCGGATTTTGAGGAATGTTACTTGATGGAATTGGAACATTATATTTATCGCATTAGCTGTTGTTAGCTTTGAGAGTGTCGTTAATTTCTCGAAGGGTCAAATTCAATCCTCAGTATGTCCAATGTTATGTCTGGGCGCAAAATCTTCCCAAAGATGGGATTTATATTTTTCAAACAATTCTTGTGTATTGGGTGGTGAAACAATGTATCTATGCAAATAAATAAATAATACGAAGAATGATAATGAGAATGAATAGATAATAGAAATAATAGAATAAATAATAAGAAGAAGAATGCATAAATCTCGTAATTGTCGAGGCATGCTGCAAACTGATGCTTCATCTAAGGTTTTCTCCCATATTTCATCATTCTTAATTAAACCTTTTTGCAATGCAGCTTTTTGGAAGGTATCATATAGAATTCCATTGACTGTTCTTAGATCTGTAAAGCTTTACGTTCCAGATACATGAAGTAGCAGTAGTCTCAAACAATATCTTTCTGGATCAGGGCGAAGGATGACTGAATACATTCTTCCAATCACACTATATTCACTGCGTTTTTGTTGGACCCATTGTCTTTCTTTTTGTTTAAACACATAACGTCTTGACATGTCGCTATATGAAATGGATCGCGCATCTTCATTGCCCTCATTTAGTTTGAACCATGCTGTCAGCATTGTATCTCTTTGAACATTATGAACAACTGCATTTCGATCATTGTTTAAACGCTCCGGATTAAAGGTAATGTTATGTTCTTCAGGAAGGTGAACAGGTAATTAACTTTTGTATAAGATTACTGATGCATATCATAACCAAGTATTCGCCACATTGCCTCAGGTGCGCTAACGTATCGGGAATCAACATGACTTTTTACTTCGTCGTATTTGGTGTTGTGCTGTGTTATATGCACATCTGCAGTCATGACCTTTGTATACGTACTTGAAAAGGTATTTCACGCTTTTCACAGTAGCGCAGCACACCTCGACATTAATGTGGCAATTGTACTTTAACCAAGGATAGAGATTATAAGGGACAATCTAGCTATTATCAATAATTTTACCACGTACAGTTATGGTTTCACCATTCTTTCTACTGCGATATAAAGAATACACGCCTTTATTAGCTACTGTTTCATTTTGGAAAGACTTCAGAAATTGCTTGGTACATTTGCCATCTTCCATACAGGGTGAATTGTGATTACTTTCACCACACGGGCCATGAACAATGTGTTTTGCAACAGTTGCACGTAACACTGGTAATTGCTCTTTATCTGGAAGTTCTGCCGATACAATATGGTCAATTTTCTCAGGCAATTTTGGTTTGTCCTCTTCTTTCAAAATCAAGAGCATATATGAGCATGAGGAAGCCCTCTTTTTTGGAATTCGATTACATGAACTTTGGCCACCGGAGCTCCAAAAATATGCCTTTCGGTTGTATCGTCCATTAAATCTTTTAACTTTAGTTGGAAGACTCTTGCAACTAAATCTGGACTGTTTTCGACAGATTGCCCGTTCAAGTTTTCAGCAATTTCTTTCCATTTCGGGTTGCAAGTAATAGTAAGGAAAAGATCAGGCTTGCCATACTTTCTGACTATCGCCATTGCACCCGGATAATTTTGCATCATATTTCGTGGACTATCTTGAAATGATGTTGGCAAAATAAAAGCTTCTCCAGGGAGAAATTCCTCATGTCCAGCATTCTGAATTCGGTCCATCAGACCTTTATACTTTTCAACCCATAACTAAGACTAATTTTGTCGTATGCAATTCCGCCTATTAGCTTCCATTTTTACATACGCATCAACAATGTATTGCTGCGTGAGGTTTCCTACGCTTAGTAATGAATTGAATTCGTCACTGATCGAAAGACGATATTGATAGTATTGCATTTCTGTAACCCTTGACCGTGGCTTTGTACATTGGTTAACAACACTTAGGCCGCCCCGGTGGCGCAGTGGTCTAAGCGATGGCTTCTGATTATTCGTCCAAAAGGGGTCCGGGTTCGAATCCCGGTGAGGCATGGATGTTGTGTTTGTCTTACGGCACTGGCTCTGTCCCTTCCCTGGAACCAGTGACCCTAAATTAGGGACGGGCGACTGCTTATAGCCCATTGAGTTGCTCACGGTGGTCGTTAAACCTCCAATAAAAAAACCGCTTAGTAAAGACATTGGTCTACGTTGCAGTGGAATGTCAATGGCCCAACTTTGATCACCATATGAGAAGAGAAGAGGATAAACCAAAGACTTTAAATTTGGATCGAGAATGCTGATTGTTTCTGTTTTTTCTACTGTTGGTGCTTGTATTTGCACGGCAATGAATCAACAAGTTACGTTCGAGTGGAGGTTCACCATCTGCATTTTCAAATATAATGGCAACCTCATTTGATCATTTCTACGATCTTGAATAATTGCCATAGATACATTAGGAGGAACAGCATTATTCATTTGAGCATCTTGAATACTCTCTTGCTTGACTTCATAAAGCATTTTACATGCTTCCACAAATGGATTATTTTCTGTCATGAATGTACTCAATGTTTGTAACAAATTTTTATTGCACCCATTATTTTCTCGCCTTTGCACGCTTTGGGCAGCAGCCTCATCAGGATCCAATATGTACACTTGCACGGCCGTCCCGGTGGCGCAGTGGTCTAAGCGATGGCCTCTGATCATTCGTCCGAAAGGGGTCCGGGTTCGAATCCCGGTGAGGCATGGATGTTGTGTTTGTCTTACGGCACTGGTTCTCGCCCTTCCCTGGAACCAGTGACCCTAAATTAGGGACGGGCGACTGCTTATAGCCCATTGAGTTGCTCACGGTGGTCGTTAAACCCTCAATAAAAGAAAAAAACAGTTGCACGTATTTCCGCTGTTCACCATTATCAGGATTTTTTTTTTTTTTTTTTTGGTTGGAGAAAAAAAAACTTTTTTTTTTTAAGTTTTAAATCTTTTAATTTGGATACTTCATAGCAGCTTGGCATAGAACAGCGAAATGTTTCAACTGCTAAAATTCTGGCTGCGTCAACGTAATCTTGTCTTGACAGTGATCTCAAAATTATTTTAACTCATCACCCCCTTCTTGTAGAACTGTGCTGATGTTCGTATTTGTGTTGAAGTTTGAACGCGGAATATCTTCAATGACGTGGTACAGCACCAGACAAGAAGCATGATCGATTGCAAGCCAGAAGGATTGAAACCGGAGTAAGGTGAGCGCAATACGTGTTGCTCCATTTGCTTCATTGCCGTTTTTATGTCTCACTAAATATAACCTATGTTAGGATTCAACATTTAAATACTGTACATAAATAAATATTCTTAATTTCAACTATAAATATTTCATTATCATTGAAGTCAACTTGCCTATTCGAAACTCATATACTACGTGTGTAACAGTATTATGGAGGACCTTGTCCTAATATACATTGCCTATCTCCCACGTAATTTGGTGTTCAGGTGTATGTATGTATAGATTGAACTTCTACTAAAATGCTGCATTAAGGTTTCAAAAACCTGAGGCATGCGGTCTAGGGTGCCGGACAAAAGCCCACGGGCAAGATGCCCACCGGACACTTGCCCACCCGGACACGAGCCCAATGAAACTGAGCACACTTAGCACACTAACTTTAGTAATAACCGCTACGATATTTTCGAAATTTAATCATCACGACCTGCTTTGATTTCGGGAAATGGTGTACACGCGCCGAAATTTAAATTTTGTATACCGTGTGACCTAACGCACGTTTGGGTACACGGGTACTCCGATGTACACCCACCGGATTTGTACACCCGCCGAAATTTAAATTTGTATGCACTGTGACTTTGAATTTCTGGGTAAGTTTAATACTAACTTTACTTGCGAAACTCTGGAAAATAATTTTTAATGCTTTTTTTACTACCGGCTCCAAAGGAAGTCGGCGCTAACCTTCTTCAACCCTTACCCCGCGTTTATCTCTCTCTCTCAGAAACATACGTTACGCCACTGGTAAACCAACAAGATGAGACGAAAACGACCAGTGGGTAGTGGTATAAGAGTTGCTAGAATGTCGACATTTGGGCACCGGACATTTGGGCACCCAGACATTTGGGCACAAATATTAGGGGCCGTATAAAAATTGCCGTTTCTGGGCGCTGTGAGGGGAATTGATTGGAGAAAACATTTCCAGTAAGACAAACGACAATTATAATTGAATTTAAAAAATTATTACAATGCACAAATTTTGAAGATGACAATCCGTTTTTTTGGGTGTAAATATGACAAGCATAATATCCAAAAACTTTACAATTTCGTCGTCCTGGATCGGGATTACATAGCTCATAATCATGAATATGGATTACATCATATTCATAATTACATAGCACCAAGGGCGCTTATGGGGGGGGGGGGAGGCAACCGTTAGTATAGCCAAATTTTTGATAAATTTAAAACACTAAAATAGACGAAACATTTTTTAAATGTTTGACAGCCTTGAAGGAGGTAAGGATTTTTTTAGCCTCCCCCCCCCCCTAAAAGTACTCATACGGGCGACACTGCATAGCACATTTCTTAGTTTTCAACGAAACAAAGCAATTACACCAGAACTCATACTACTATGTTTTTACTTAGGCACTAAATATTTACATAACATGTAAAGTTATTAATATTTCTCTTTTACTTAATTAAACACTAAATTACTATGCTTCATTCGTAGGCCCTTTTGACCGCCTTTATTTCCACCGATGCCATATTCATAACGTTTACGTATCAACTCAAGGTAATAATATTGCTCTTTCACTTAAGCACTAAATATTAATTCATAGGCCCTAGGCCTTTTTAACAGGTTTTGTTCTATCGATGCCACATTCATAACAATTTCGTATAAACTCAAGTTAATAATATCCTGCGCTTTTACTTTTTCAATAAAATTTTTTTCACAGGGCCTAGGCCAACGCTTTTTCAACTGTTTTTGTTCTATCCATGTCCCATTCATAACAATTACGTATCAACGCAAGTTAATAATATTCCGCTTTTACTTAAGCACTAAATATTATTTCACAGGCCCTAGGCCTAGGCCTTTTGAACAGTTTTTATTCTAACCATGTCACATTCATAACAATTACGTATTAACTCAAGTTAATAATATTCCGCTTTTACTTAGGCACGAAATATTCATTCGTAGGCCTTAGGCCTAGGCCTTTTACATAGTTTTTACTCAACGAATGTCATATTCGCAAGGTTTATGATTCAAATCAAGTTAGTGGCATTGCGCTTTTACTTCGGCACTAAATATTATTTCACAGGCCCCAGGCCTTTTTTAACAGTTTTTATTCAACCAATGCCATATTCACAACGTTTACACAGAATATCAAGTTAATAATATTGGGCGTTTTCTTAGGCACGAAATATTAATTCATATGCTCTAGGCCTAGACCTTTTTAATAGTTTTTGCTTTATCATTGTCATATTCACAACGTTTACACAACAGATAAATGTAATGATATTGCGCTTTTACTTAGGCAGGAAATATTAATTCATAAGCCCTAGGCCTAGGTCTTTTTGACAGTCTTTATTCTACCAATGCCATATTCACAACGTTTACACGGCAAATCAAGTTAATAATATTGGGGTTTACTTGGGCACGAAATAGTAATTCATGGACCCTAGGCCTTTTTAGTAGTTTTTACTTTATCAATGCCATATTCACAACGTTTACACAACAAATAAATGTAATAATATTGCGCTTTTACTTAGGCACGAAATATTAATTCATTGGCCCTAGGCCTAGGCCTTGTTAATAGTTTTCACTCTATCAATGCCATATTCACCGGTCCCGGACGATTCTTCCGACGACGATTGGTCCAATGCCGATTAGTCCAAAGGGACGATTGGTCCAATGCCGATTGGTCCAATGCCGATTGGTCCAACGTCCGATTCGTCCAATGCCGATTCGTCCAATGGTACGATTGGTCCAATGCCGATTCGTCCAATGGTACGATTGGTCCAACGCCGATTCGTCCAATGGTATCATCTTACCAACGGTAAACTTTTTTATTTTCTAGAAAGGAATAATAATTTAAATTATTCTCCTCTTTATATCCTTTAGAAAGATAATTTCCGTATATTTGGTAATTGTAAACATTTTACATAAACCTGGTAAAAAGCACTCAATGGAACATTTCTCAGCTGTTTGCAAAGCACCTAGGCCGCAGGCATTTTTTGAAGATTTTAATTTATAACCTAGATATTTGGTATTTGTAAATATGTTATAAAACCTAATAAAAGGCGCTCATCCTATCATTTCTCAGGTCTTTACGAAGCACCTAGGCCCCGGGCCTTTTTAGAAGATTTTGAGTTACAACCTAAATATTTGGCATTTGTAAACATTCTATAAAACCTTATAAAAAGGCACTCATCGTATCATTGCCTTTTTAGAAGATTCGGTTACAACTAGATATTTGGTATTTGTAAACATTTCATAAAACCTAATAAAAGGCACTCATCGTATCATTTCTCAGGTCTTTACAAGGCACCTAGGCCGCGGGCCTTTTTAAAAGATTTTAAGTCACGACCCAGATATTTGGTATTTGTAAATATCTTATAAAATTTTATAAAAGGCATTCATCATATCATTTCTGAGGTCTTTGCAATGCACCTAGGCCCCGGGCCTTTTTAGAAGATTTTGAGTTACAACCTAAATATTTGGTATTTGTAAACATTCTATAAAACCTTATAAAAAGGCACTCATCGTATCATTGCCTTTTTAGAAGATTCGGTTACAACTAGATATTTGGTATTTGTAAACATTTCATAAAACCTAATAAAAGGCACTCATCGTATCATTTCTCAGGTCTTTACAAGGCACCTAGGCCGCGGGCCTTTTTAAAAGATTTTAAGTCACGACCCAGATATTTGGTATTTGTAAATATCTTATAAAACTTTATAAAAGGCATTCATCATATCATTTCTGAGGTCTTTGCAATGCACCTAGGCCGCAGGCCTATGAATTAATATTTCGTGCTTAAGTGAAAGCGCAATATTATTAACTTGATTTGATATGTTAACGTTATGAATCTGACATCGGTAGAATATAAACTGTTAAAAAGGCCTAGGCCTATGGCCTATGAATTAATATTTCGTGTTTAAGTAAAAACGCAATATTATTAACTTGATTTAATGTGCAAACGTTATGAATATGACATCGCTGGAATAAAAACTGTTGAAAAGGCCTCTGTCCAAACCCCGACCAGTTGTTTCCATTGGGCAGTTGGCGGAAAGCCCCACTGCATTCTACAAACAGAAATGGAACACTAGTATTTTATATCATTTCATGCAAAAGAGAAACATTGAAGTTGATAGAACGGCTCGTACATCAGTAACTTCATACGGTAGCAAGGACAGTATAACAAGAAAACGCGATTCCAAAAAAAAAAAAAAAGAAAAAAAAAGTAATCTGTAACTGTAATATCACGCATGAAATGTAACATTATTTTACATTCTTTGGACTACCGGTACTTTCGTATAACATCGGAGATAGAATCAGAACAGATGAGACTTTTATAGCACGAGTAGCACTTCGGACAGATAGGACGGAATTGGACCAATCGTCCATTGGACGAATCGGCATTGGACCAATCGTCCCATTGGACGAATCGGTATTGGACCAATCGTACCATTGGACGAATCGTACCTATGGACCAATTTTCCATTGGACGAATCGACATTGGACCAATCGTCGTTGGACGAATCGTACCAGACCCCATATTCACAGCGTTTACACAAAAAAAAAAAAAAAAAAAAAAAAAATGTAATAACACTGCTCTTTTACTTTGGCACGAAATATTCGTTCATAGGCCCAAGGTCTGGGCCTATGAATTAATATTTCGTGCAAGTAAAAGCATAATATTATTAAATTGATTTGCTGTGTAAACGTTGTGAATATGACATTGATAGAGTCAAACCTATTAAAAAGGCCTAGGACCTATGAATTATATTTCGTGCCTAAGTAAACGCCCAATGTTATTAACATGATTCGCTGTGTAAACGTTGTGAATATGACATTGGTAAAATAAAAACTGGTAGAATGGCCTAAGCCTAGGGCCGGTGAATAAATATTTCGTGCCTAAATAAAAGTGCAATATTATTAACTTGAGTTGATATGTAAACGTTGTGAATATGACACTGGTAGAATTAAAACACTTAAAAAAGCCTATGCCTGTGGCCTATGAATTAATATTTAGTGCCTAAGTAAAAGCACAATACTACTAACCTGACTTGTTATGTAAACTTAATGAATATGACATCGGTAGAATGAAAACTGTTGAAAAGGCCTAGGCCTAAGGCCTATAAATTAATATTTAGTGCGTAAGGAAAAGCGCAATGCTATTAACTTGATTTGATTCGTAAATGTTATGAATATGAAGTCGGCTTATAAAATGCTGTTGAAAAGGCCTAGGTGTTGGGCATGTGAATTCATTAAGTACAAAAAAATATTACAAATTTGTATGTAAATATTTAGTGCCTAAGTAAAAGTGCAGTGTTATTAAAAAATCCCACCTCATTGTCCTTTCCTGAACACATAAAAAATCCCACCTTATTGTCCTTTCCTGGTTCAAGTTTGGTGTTTTTAGAGCCCCGAAAAGATCATATATGTTAGTTGACATTTGGGGGTTTAAATCCCCCTAAATTTAAACTTTCCCAAATTTTCAAGCGTGTTCGTTCCTCAAACGTCTTCCGAAGTTACGTATTATCTACAAATCATCCATAGTGGGCAAGTGTCCGGTGGGCAAATGTCCGGGTGGGCAAATGTCCGGTGGGCAAGTGTCCGGTGGGCAAATGTCCAGTGGGCTTTTGTCCGGACCCCGCGGTCTATCATTGCCAGATAGATCTATGTTGTTGAGATGTCCGAATATTTGGTACTCTAAATCCGGATATCCGGAGTTGGAACTATTTGAATGCTAAGAATCCGGGTTTCTGATGCTAAAATATCCTGATATCCGAAAATCCGAAATACGTGAACAGCACTAAACAGCACTAGTAGACACTCATTTGGTTTTTGAATGATTCGTCGTTTGAATGATTTCCAGAATCGAAACCAAAACCACTGGGGAGAATTTCACTCCTTTGCTCTTTGATTGATTCATCATGAAGGGAGGAACAAACGAAGGTTGCGATTTTCAGTTGGCACAAGATATCCCTCCCTCCTCCTAATCGCACTCCCTAGCAGCCCTGGGTAATTGGCCTGGCCTCTGTAGTCTGCAAGTCGCCTCACATTCATGTTTTATCCGAATGACTGGAAAATGCAATTTTTCATATTTTAGCTACCAGAACTTTAAATTTTAGTCTAGGAAAAATACATAGTTGTTACGTAAAACACTCACAGACGTTTTGAAGTTATGAAATGCACGCGAAATACGCAATTAACAATAACTGAGAATTTTAGGCAAAGAACAAATGAGAGACTAAAGCCGAACCATTAAGTTGTGCGTTTCCCATCGCTTTAGTTAATTCGGTTAGCAGTGTTAAATAAAATTAATTAGAAAAGTTAACGGAAGTATTAACTTGAGCCCGGGCCCCGGTTTTAGTCAAACAATTGATATAAGAGCCCTCCCGGGCCCGTGCTCATCTCTACATTGAATGTACCAATTTTTGCGTTGTCTCATAGTAAATTTTTTCCCATTCTTCAAGGAAAAGCCTTTACAAATACTCCATGTTAAGCATATCATGTTTTCCCACTCTGTCGTCAAGTTCTTTCCATAAATGTTCGATAGGATTCAAATCTGGGGGATTGTGGGGTTATGTTTGAGAATGTAAGGCCTACGGTAAAGTAGCCATTGGCGGACAATAGGAGTGTATGCTTAGGGTCATTATCTTGCTGGAAGTAAAAGTCACTACCCAAATTCAGTTTATCTACTCTTTGCGGCACATTTTCCTGGAGACAATCTATGAATACATGTTTGCCCACACCAGAAGCCGACATGCAACCCCACATCATTACCCCACGAACCGCATGCCTTTCTGTGGATTGAACATTCTTCTATTGCAGAGCTGTTTTGTTCTTTCTCCAAAATACATTTTTTCCATTGCTGCTCATAAGAGTGAATTTACTTTTGTCTGAAAACAACACTTTAGAACAATAAAGTCTTACCTTTATTTAAATAGTCTTTTGCGAATGCAAGCCTCTTCTTTCGATTAATTTCACCTATGTACGATTTTCTTCTGCCTATTTTAGCTCTGTAACCAGCACGATGAAGGACTTTTAGGATGATTTGATTTGATTTGATTTGATTGGAGGTTTAACGACCACCGTGAGCAACGCAATGGGCTATAAACAGTCGCCCGTCCCTAATTTAGGGTCACTGGTTCCAGGGAAGGGAGAGAGCTAGTGCCGTAAGACAAACACAACATCCATGCCTCACCGGGATTCGGACCCGGACCCTGTTCGGACGAATGATCAGAGGCCATCGCTTAGACCACGGCGGCACCGGGGCGGCGACTTTAGGATGAACCACCTTGTCCAGATATTCTTTTGGCATTGTTAGAACTTCCGTTAACCAAATGTTTTTCACTTTTCAAGACGAACAGATTACCTTCCACTCTTCTTTGGGAGTCAACTTCCGCGGGCAGCCAGATTTAGGTTTATTTTCCGAGCTGAGAGCCAATTTAAAAGGCTTATTTACATTTCTGACCGTGAATCGACGCTTTTGAACGGTTTTCCCAATTTCTGAATAATTTATTTGCATAAATATCATCACTGTGCTAATACTATTGTCCATGCAAAACACATATCTGCAATTACTTTCGAAGTTTGCAAAGGCTAAAATTATGTAAATAATCTTTTTCTTCAGCGTTATTACCTGACCTGCAACATCTAATTTCTATGCGACCAGTTCATTGGGCTACAATTGTTTTTACCATTAATTTTTATGTGCCATTGCTTTTGGCCGTCACTGTAGTTAATGCCAACTACAGCAATCAGCGTGTACAACATATAAAAAATATGTTCATCAATAAGTGCCTTATCTTGGATTCAGGTGTGGAAAAAACTGGATCGAAGATAGACACCCGTTGAGCCACTACATATTCCAGCTTACGTGGGTGATGGGAATATCAAGGAATTGAAAATAATTTTCCATCGCTTTTAAAAATGCGCATATGGTGACCTCCCAGGCATATCATAAACTTACGAAATGGTTGTAAGAACGGACAAATTAATTATGATAAGATATAATGAACTGAACATTATGCTACTTTTGCACAAAGGAAAAGGAAGACAGAGTACAAAGCCCAAGAAGGCCACAGAAGGTTCGAGAACATTTTTTCGATGTCGATGGCCTCAGACAAAGAACCTCAGTTTTCTCACGCCTTAGGAAGGGAACGAACTGATAAACATCTTCAATTATACCGCGACTTTCGCCGTACATTTTCAGCGTTGCACAGACGCCTAAAAGTCTGGAAAGCCATCCATTCACCTTTGCGTAGATATAACAATGTATATTGTGTTAATGTAAAGATGTACTTCTGCGGTAGGATTACTTTCTTAAAGGGTGCACTTCCTAATGGATGGATCTGACGGACCGCTGAAATACGAAGGGTAGGATTAAATCCATCGGTTAAGTACGCCTCGCCGACGCCAAGGATCAGCGGACGCGTGACGTCAAAGGAGGGACGCTGAGCAGGAGAAGAACGCCACGTCAGCAGGTTGGCGAGAGAGCCGTATGAGCGCCGGAGGCTTCGCGCATGCGTAGTGCGGAGGAGATGAACAGAGCGAGTCTCTTAGGAGGAACAAGTTAGTTAGTCTGCTTTCGTCTAGCGCAGAGAGTAGTTCTCCGGTAAGGGGACGCGAAGCGTCTTCCTTTTTCGTGAGCAGGCGGACGCTCCAGCAGTTATACGGAGGTCCGAGGCTCTGGATGAGGTTAGCCAGCGCACTATCTTTGGAGAGATAGGGCTTTTGGTTGCAGCGGTACAGGTCCCGGTCAGGGAATCCCGCTTGCGTGATAGGTATTCCTCAACTACAAGTCAATTCTAGTACTGACTAAGACTGAATTCGCAACGACGGGGAAGCACGAGTTAGGCCAATAATAACATTCCCAGATATACAGATCTACATAATAGTAGATAGATTCTCTCTGGAACGTCAACGCCGAAAGCTAAGAATTATATATTTTTCTTCAGGAGTGATTCTCCTAGACTTCCCATCCCAGTATCCGTCAGATCGAAGACTTAGTGAAGCCTGATGCTAGAGGAAGATTAATCCACCGCCGTCGGAACCTAATTGTTATTTAATAAATGTTTGTGTTGTGTTGATAAATCCTCTCGAGATCCTCCTAGTGTATTAGTGATTATTATTCTGTTCGTTCAGCTGTTTTGATCCGCCTTCTTGGATCACAGATATTATACCAAAGTGGGGGAGGCTTCGTTTGTTCGCCCGAATAGGGTTTAGGGAGTGTTTCAGAGAAACAGAAACGCTTCCTTGTGACTGTGAGAAGCACCTATAGCGTTGACGCCTCAGAGTCATAAGTAGGAGGCGGGGCCACGGCACGTGACCAGTAATTTCGCTCTCACAATGGTGTTTAATGATGAAAGCATATCCAAAGGGGATGCAACAAAACTAATTTCACTTCATACTTCAGTGGCAACAATCATTGTGCCTTATGTTGTACTCAAAACGCTGAAATGTTGTATGAGGCGAGGGAATGCGCGAAGGAGTTATTTATTGTTCGTCCTAAAGTGTAGAAAAACACATGCCGTTTTGAAAAACCGTTTTCCTGATTACCTTTTGTTTGTGACGAAAATCAGAATATGTCTTCCTTAAAAATGGCTTATCAAGGAACGAAAAAATAATTCATGAAGATTCCATTCCTTTTATTACTAAAAATTAAATATGTCTCTCTCCGTTGCTATAATATGGCTTATACGCATATACGTATATGGAATCTCATATTTAGACTGTTCGTAAGCCAAGGGATACAATAACTGAGAGGTAAAATCATTAGCATCCTGATAATTGCTGGAATTAAGCTTATATGTTTAGCAAACAGAACGCAAGAAGAAGTTGGACATACCGTAATTTTTAAATACCTTAAAATACAAAATTGCAACATAGTGTAAAGAATATTAAAAATATCAAACTGCGTGTATGCTTTGATTAGGGGCGCAACTGCAGGGGTGCTCAAAGGGCGTGAGCTCCCCCACAGGAACACTATTATGTGCCCGTCTTCTTTCATAAAACTTATCCAACTTAATGCCGAGTGGTCGAGCAACCCAAAATTTACCCAAATATATATTTAAAAAATGATCGGCTGTACACTCTACGTCAAAAAAAAAAAAAAAAAAATATTTGCCCACAGAAGGAAGCAATTGACAGGAATAAAACTTGGTGGGTAGGTTTCACATCGTGAGACATGCAAGTGATTAAAGTATCACACTCGGCCGCGCGTGTGACGCAAGCAAGGAGGAGTCGTAGCGCTGTGACTGACCGGCTATATGAGGTTGTCCCGTTGACTCGTGCTGTTTTGCTGGTTGCATCCTTTGCAAGTGAAGTTTGCCTCGAGGAAAAGTTAGGAAACAATTCGAACTTTTCCTCGAGGCATACTTCACTTGAGTTGGAGGAGTTCGAGATGGGCTGCATCGTCGAGGCTCCAGGAAGCGGGATGGTCTTATAACCTTACTGCGCGCCATACCGGTCGTATGAATATCACCACGGTAGTGGATAGAACAAGACAAGCAGTAGCGACAGGAAGGGTCTGGGAGAACTAGACCAATCGCGCAGAGAGCGGACCGACGGGTAGTCCGACATGGGCATAGTGACCCAACAGCCACGATTTCGGGTATTTACGATTTTCGATAGACGTGATTTAAGTGACGTTATATATACTTTTATTTACACTCTTAGTCGAAAAAATCGATGCGCCTCGAAGTACATTTCTGCATGGCCCGGGCAGTTTTCATCACCTAACTGGAATTTTCCGAGCTCGAGTCAGGCCGGGCCTGTACGGAAGGTTTAAAATTTTGCTCCTGCATTAAAAATATCATTTCTTCTCTCGAAACGAAGACTGCCTAGTTAAATAATCAAATTGCAAAGTTCACGGGATAAAACGACAGACCCCATCCGATACCGGATGCTTTTATTAATTATTACTGA
Organism: Macrothele yani; assembly: GCA_039090855.1. Classification (NCBI taxonomy): domain Eukaryota; kingdom Metazoa; phylum Arthropoda; class Arachnida; order Araneae; family Macrothelidae; genus Macrothele; species Macrothele yani. The sequence continues at coordinate 75,339,150 of CM076993.1, read as the reverse complement.
AACCGATACGCCCCCGCTGTTAGATGAGATTCTGAAGTGGGAGGTGTTTTTCTGTTTCTTCATTTTATTTCTCAAGCTCGTCTTTTTGAAAGCTGACTATGAGGGTTTAATAAAGAACTGAAAAGGGTTTGCTAATTTTTCCCCATTTCGCTTTTATACACATTTTTAAAACTATTTTATAACATTTACCCATTTAGCAATTTAAAATTTTTAGAGCCTACTAATTTGTTAAATAAACTATCATAAATGCTTAAGAATAGAAAGTTCCGGGTTAAAAAAAAACAAAAAAAAAAAACTCAGTTACGTTCCTTATCGTTTACACAATCTAAGTCTTTAGGATCCAACAATAAAATTTACATAAAAATTTGTATTAATTGTGGGGGTTGATCAGGAAAATCGACCCGGAACAGGTTTTGTATTTCTTTAATGGCTAAAATCAAATTCCGTTTTCACTTCGTTGTCCTCAGCGACTGAAACACGGCTCTTTCAAAAATGCTTACTTGAACAAAGTTTTCAGCTACACGAAACCAAAACCAGAACGAACTTGTGGCGCCATTCGTTGTTACACGGAAATGGGGAAGTTCGAAGTATTTGTTTTAATACTTGGGGAGCGACGGGTACCTTGTTTCTTCCTAAGTGTATAAGAGTTAAAGAGTTTACATATACGTAACAGAAGTATCTAGACTGCTGCGTTACACTCCTTTACTACTACATTAAGTCAGTTCAATAGGGCAGTTTTGTTTCTTTAGAGCAATCGGTCTTTGTCCTTTTCTGAATCGCAGACAACAGAAGAAACGGAATCGCACTCACGGACCACATGAAAACGAAAAGTAAAAAATACATGTGTTTATGATGAATATCGATTATATTTCAGAGCGATTTTGAATCCTGAAACATAACTTTTGGAAAAAGAAATGATGCAGTTAACGTGATATCTGTACCTATTAGGAAGAATTCCAAAGTAGGTACCTGATATGCCTATACTTTTCAGTACTCTTTAGAATTTCCAGTTATATAGTGAAAATTTTCCAAATACGTGGAAACAATGTGAATCTACGGATTTGCGAAGCCAGATGCTGACAGATAAACACACATATCTCCATGGATTGTTTTTTTATATATATTAATAATAATTTCTTTATTATTGTTGTTGGGAGTTTAACGAACACCGTGAGCAACTTGATGGATTATAAGCAGTCGACCGTCCCTAATTAAGGACCACTTGTTCTGGAAAAGGCAGAGAGCTCGTGCCGTAAGTCAAACACAGCATCTATGCCTCACCCGGATTCGAACCGAGACTGACCTCGAGAGAACGCTCAAGAGCCAGCGCTTAGACCACTGCGCCACCGGGGAGAAAACCCCGGCAAACGCATTTCTCAAAACTCCATTAACGAGATTTGCACATTTTTTGCTTTATATGGCTGAATATTTTTTCGATTTTGTTCAAATACTTTCCATTACTTTCCATTGGAAAATAGATTAGGTCTTATAATTCTTGACCATTCTCAATGTGCTTGGGTATTAATTAGTTTTTCACATACGTTGAGTCGAGCAACCCCGGGGGCCGAGTGGTTTCTGACCATTCTTCAGGTTCGAATCCCGCGTGAGGCATGGATGGGGTGTTTATCCTCCGGCACAGGTCCTCTCCCCTCCGCGGAGCCAGAGGCGCCAAATTAATGAAAGACTCTGCTACCTAAGAGTAATATCTGGAAATAAAACCAAATCAAAACTTCGAATCGCCTCTTTATTAGTGCACCGTAATATTTTGCTACTTGAAACATTACTACCCGGGGGAACATTTTAAGTGACAGGTTCATAAGCACTGCGAAAAAAGTTACATTTATGTAGGCTCAGGAAGACAGCAAAATTTGGCGTCGCTTGTTTATTACACAAGAAATGTGGATCACTACATTTAAGTTACTATCTTCTTGAATACAAAAGCGTTGTGCGTTTTTCTTATTATGTGTTCTCGAATTGGATATTCGATTAGTACAGGTTTTAAGTGCAAGCGTTATTTCAATAATTTTTCGAGCTGTGGGTGTTCCGTTCCATAGGAGAAAAGCGCATCTAATAAAATAACCACCTACTGTGAGCATTAAAATAGTATTAACACTGAAAATAAATGCTTAATCTCATGTATACCAATCCCGGGGGAGGCAGGGGCAGGTGATAGGCAAATATCATATAGCCACTCCTTGACAAATGTAAACCCCGCCTTCACGCGGTGCATCGCGTTCCCACTGTTCTCTCACGACTGCCACATAGCGGTATCCACCGGGATTAGAGGAAACGCTATCTCACACTCACCAAAACACTTTGCCTGTATTTTGGAATAACATCACCGGCGTCGGGTAAAATTTACATGAACGTAACTTTTTGGAGAAATTTCCGTGAAACATTTCAAAAGCTTTGCCATCCCCGCACGGTTCCTAGCTCCCCTCCCCACGCCACCCAGTTCTGAGCTTCTGAAGTCGCCACTGTGGCTGAGCAGTCTGAGGAGCTGGTGTCTGACCATTCATCCGAGAAGGGCCCGAGTTAAAGTCCCGATGAGGTGGATGATGTGTTCATTCGATGGCAATGGCGTTCTCCCCTTCCCAGGAAACAGTGGTCCTAAATCAAGAACGGGTAACAGCTTTATTGCCTTGGAGTTGCTCTTGGAGAGTTCTATCACCATATAAGAGTAATTGCCACTTCAGGGTCTTTATCTTGATCAAGGTGTCTACCGCTCATGTCTTTCCTGATCCAGGTGTTTTTTCTCCTATCTTTCTTGGATTTTCCAAACATGCATCTATCCATGCTTCTTTGAGTTGTCCTCCGCCTCTCTACGTCTTTCGTAATTAAAGGTCCATGTTCTGATTCATAAGTAAAAAACTGGAGGGCTGCACTGATTAAGCACTTTTAAGACATAACGATAAATTGATTTAGAAAACATTTTTCCAAGCATTTTCCAAATTTTTATGGTGCAAATGCACTCCAGTAAATGTTTAGACGGCTGCAAATTTCTTCTTGTCTGCACCCTCATTTGATATCTGTTGTCCAAGGTAGATGTAATCTTTGACATTTCTAAAAGTTGCCATACCAATCCCTTAATTATTAAATTCTTTCAAACGCAATGGTTTTTTCCAAATTTTGTTGTTTTCTGCAAGACCATCTTTAATGTCAATTCTTTACTAATTTCAGCCAGTACTTGGATCTCAATTTGAAACTCTGATAGGGTACTCGCAAAAAATAACAATGCCATCAACAGTTCCATGATTTCACCTTTAATCCCAGTTCTTTATTATTCTTAGCAGGTACCTGAATCATAGTCTGCAGCTCTGAGGGAGGTACTGACAAAAATGACAATGCCATCAACAGGTGTATGATTTAATCTTTAATCTCCGTTCTTTGATATTCTTAGTAAGTACATGTATCTCAATCTGCATATCTGAGGGGGTACACGCAAAAAATGACAATGCCGTCAACAGTTGCAAGATTTCATCTTTAATCCCAGTTCTTCATTATTCTTAGCAAGTACTTGGATCAAAATCTGCAGCTCTGAAAGCGTACTCGCAAAAAATAGCAATGCTTTCAACAGTTCCATGATTTCACCTTTAATCCCAGTTCTTTATTATTCTTAGCAAGTACCTGCAGCTATGAGTAAGGCACTTGCAAAAAATGACAATGCCGTCAACAGTTGCACGATAGGAAGACATTCTGAGGGAGTTCCTGCAAAAGTAACTTGCTCTTTCTAGTTGCATCATTAAACGACATTCTGCAACGTGACATTGAACAACTTGTCATCATTGGACTATGTCATCATTAGACGTATGATGACATCTGGTCATACGCGTTGCTTATTTGAAATTAAGACTGATCGGATTGGACTAGAGTCAATTTTTATTAGAATCGAGCATAGTTAGTACAAATTTAAATACACCTAGAATTGTTCACAAAGATATGAAAAGGAATTAATCCTATGGTGGAAAGTCAACGAAAATGCATGCAACGTTAATTATGTGTATCCAAAAAAACATTAGAGCAACTTATCAGTTTCTTTTCCTAACGCTTGCTCCTTACAAGCATGATCTGTGTATCCTGAAGAAAATCAGTGCATCAGTGCAACTAAACACTTATTGATTCATGGAGTATATAATAAAAGATAACAAAGGAGTACTTATCACCACTTACAGGTTTATGGTCAGTATAGCTGTGATAAGAAAGGGAAAGGAAACAAGTGCGAACTGTGAATAATATAACATATGTTCACTGAGTTGCCAAATTGTTATGACCACCAGTGGCGTTTATTCAAAGTAGATAACCCGCAGATGCTACTGACGCAAGATGGCTGAATCGGTATAAAAAGACTTTTTGCATGCACTAACGGCATGCAAAACACTCTACTTCATTATTTTTGCATGCACAAACGGCATGCAAAAAGTAATAAAGTGGAGTGCGCAAGAAATAATGGGTAAAAGACGCGATCTGACGCACTTTGAACGTGGAATTAAAGTGTGTGCCAGAAACATTAGTGCGAACATTAGTGAAACTGCTGTATTTGTGAAATGTTTCAAGGGAGCAGTTGTTAAATTTTATAGACAGAGAGGACCACCAGTCAAAAACACGGGTTTGAGCACTAAGAGTGGACCACCAGTTAAACACCGTGGTCGTCAACGGCTATTAGATACTCGAGCTGAGTGGAGAGTAAGCAGACATGTTCAGTCAACAGACGAACAACAGATCGTCAGATAACAGATAATCTGAATCAGGAACCAAATACCATAGCTTTTCAACGTACAGTTCGCCGAACATTACATCGTACGAGTTACAGAAGCCAACGGCCTATCCGTAAGCCATTGCTATCTGCAAAGAACAAGAAGAAACACCTTCAGTTTGCTCAGGAACCCAAGACTTGTACAATAAATGAATGGAAAAGGGGTTATGTGGTCCGACAAATCACGTTTTCAAATGCATCATGCAGATGGAACCGTGAGTATATGCAGCAGCACCACGAAAACATGGGCCCATATTTCGTCGTCATTACTCTTCAAGATGGCGGAGGCAACGTTATGATCTGGTGCATGCTTTCGTGGGAGTGTTTGGGCTCTTTAATTCGTGTGGAGCTCAAAGGTAATTAAATATCGCTACAGACCAAGTCCACTCATTTATGTTGATGGTTTGTCACTATGAAAATCGAAGCGCCCAAATGTATTTAACGTCTGACCGCTCAAAGGCATTTAAATATATGTAGTTGCAGATCAAGTCTAAACAGTTATGTTCATGGTTTATTCCAATGGAGATGGAACCGCACAAAGGAATTTAAATGTCTTTGCCGACCAAGTCCATCCAGTTATGATATTGTATGCCAACACAGATGGATACTTCCAGCAGGACAATGCTCCATGTCAGAGTGCTCATATTGTACGGAAATGGTTTAAGCGATAATTTTCCCTGCTACATTGGCCTCCTCAATCACCGGATCTCAATCCAATGGAGCATTTGTAGGATGAAGTCCAAAGGGGCATCAGACAGCTGTATCTCTACCATAAAATCTACAAGGGCTGGAGGGTGCAGTTCATTGCAGTTAGGCAAATATACCCCAAGCAATTTACCGACATTTAATAGAGTCAACCAATACGAATTCCAGCAGAATTAAGGGGAGAAAGGTAGCGCCTCGGCGTAATAAGCAGGTGAACATAATTATTTGGGCACTTAATGTATATATCATTGTCCACTATTTATGAATCCACTGCTGGATGGTCTTCCCGTCTCTTCCACAACGGTTTGCTTTGAGCCACTCGCTAAATTGTAAATTGTGGAATCATTTCTGGGGGTTTGGACCATAACTCACCACGCTGGGTAAGAGGTTTGGTGAGTGTGGGATAACATTTCCTTTAATACAGTTATACCGCTGTGAGGCGGTCGCCAGAGCCCCTTCAGTGGGAACAGGATGCACCACGAGAAGGCGGGGTTGACATTTGTCAAGGAGAGGCTATGATATTTTTGCGCATCACCTGACCTTGCATCCCATAGATAGATAGATAGATATGTGCGATATGTATATCTTATATGAAGAATAAAAATTGAATTTAGAGTCAGTCTTTAACCAGTACATTTTGAAAAATTCTGTATGTCGTACAAGCGTACTGTTTGATCACAAACTAAATCGGACAAAAAAATTGATCACTTTGTTGATCACAAACTAAATCATTAAAAAAAATCTAAGGCACGGGAATAGCGGGCATTTACTTTTACATAGGGTGATGAAATATTTTTATAATGTGGGTTTTTTAATATAATTTGATCCACCATAATATCTAATCCAATAAATAGTCTATAAAACTATGAAGAATAGCAGGCACATATATTATGAAACAAATTTAGGATCACAGATCGATATGTGACTGAGATCTACATTTCGAAAAATTGTGAATCCTCTATACGCGCTGCTTAACCGCAAGTTAAATTGGGCATCCATCAAATCTCTAATATTAAATTAAAAAAAACTCTTACGATTTCTTAGGAATTGAAAGCATTCACTCAGAATGATGAAATACTCGTATTGTATGCTACGGAATTTTGTTTAAAATAATTTGATCTGCGATAATGTCAAAGCCAATGGCCTATAAAACTACTTGTTCAGTTGCATAGATTTCCTGTCTCTCTGAAACACTACTCCCGTATCGTTGTACCAGTCGAATACGTTTTTGTTCTCTGAACCGGAGTCCTTATTCATTAGAGTGCAACACAAGTTGTTCCGGGCTCAGCTATGCTTTGTCCTAATTCAGCCTAATTGGATTGGCCACAATTCACGACGATTAAAACAGAGCATGTTAAATACAAGTTTAATTCCGCCTCGAATTGTGCACAGAGATATGAAGAGGAATTAAACTTTTGCTGAAATTCCACGAAAGAGCCTGCATCCGGCGACCAGGTTATTTATGTGTATTCAGAAGAAAATCAGTGCGACTAATCAATTTAATACCCTGAAGATGTCACCTGACAAATATGATATAGTGAGTAAAATCAACACAGCTCATCAGTTCTTATACCTAACGATTGCACCTGACAGACATATGTGCCCGGAATAAATTAAATGTAACTAACCACTCTGTCTCTAAAAACTAAAATTTGAAAAACTATTTAATCCCACATACGGGATGGGTGACAAATTAAATCGGGCATCATATCTGTAGTATAAAATTTAAAAGATCTGCGGTCCGAGAATTGGGAGCATTCGCTCCTATATAGGATCATGAAATATTTTTATGTTACAGGAGTTTGTCTAACACAGTTTGATCCAAAATAATGTCTAAGCTAACACTCTACAAAACTACTGAAAAACTATGAAATATAAATGCATATATACTATGGGATGTAAGGTCAGGTGATGCGTAACATCACAGCCTCTCCTTGACAAATGTCAACCCCGCCTTCTCGTGGTGCATCCTGTTCCTACTAAAGGGGCTCTGACGACCGCAAATAGCGGTATAACTATACCATCGGGATTAGAGGAAATTCTATCCCACACTCACCAACCCGCTTGGCCAGCGTGGTGAGTTATGGCCAAACCCCTCCAAAATGACTCCACAACTTAAATCTTGGCCCTCAGTCTCCGGCAGCTGGAATGTACCTGGCCAAGGCAGCGGCCAGTGCGACATGAAGGCAGAGGGTGCTAAGAATCCCCGGAGGACCGGACTAGGCTGCCATCTGATGCTGACCTTGGCAACGTACAATGGACGCTCCCTATCTTCTGATTCAAGGCTTCTTGAATTGGAAGAGGAACTACAAAGGATCAAGTGGGACATCGTGGGGCTAAGTGAGGTAAGGAGAAAAGGAGAAGATCTCATCGAACTGAAAAGTGGACATCTCTTCTACTATCGTGGGACAGATACTGGCAGAACTAGTGGTGTTGGATTTATAATAAACAAGAAACTGAAGGATAAAGTTGTAGAAGTTGAAAGTTCCTCTGACAGAGCTGCACGGCTTGTTATCCAACTCTCGAAAAGATACCAAGCTCAGATTATTCAAACTTATGCACCCACCACAAGTCATCCTGAAGAAGAAATTGAAGAATTTTATGAGGAAATTTGTCATCTAAATAATAAAGGTAAGCAGCACTTGAAAATAATTATGGGAGATTTCAATGCAAAAATAGGGCAACGGCAACAGAATGAAACTTCAGTAGGTAAATTCGGTCACGGCAACAGAAACCAGCGTGGAAATACTCTCGTTGAGTTTGCAGAGGCAGAAGGGTTTTTCATCATGAACTCCTTCTTCAAGAAAAAGCCACACAGGAAATGGACATGGAGACATCCAAATGGGACGACAAGTGAAATTGATTTTATTATGTGTAACAAAAAATTCGTCATAGAAGACTGCAGTGTGCTAAACAAGTTCAACACTGGTAGTGACCATAGATTGGTGAGATGTAAGATGCACCTCAACACTAAACTTGAACGTGGCAAGCTCATAAGACAAACAAAATCTATTGACATAACCAACCTTAAAAAACACCATAATACCTTCAAGTTGGAACTGAAGAACAGGTTCTCTGCTTTAGAAGGCCTAACATCGGAAGAAGTGGACATCTCTGAAGTTAACAGAAAAGTAACCAAAGCTCTTATGGAAACAGCAACAAAATTAGCTGGGTCTAAGAACAAGTTGCATGTAAATAAATTATCAGGAAAAACGAAAATGTTGATGCAAAAAAGAAGAGAGATGAGGACAACTAAAGAAGATGTGACTTCCAAAGTGGAATATATAGAGCTATGCAAGACAGTACGAAAAAGTATCACTGAAGACGTAAGAAAATTCAACTGTGAACTAGTGAGGAAAGCAATTGAAAACAACCAAAGCCTAAAGATAGCAAAGGGACATCTCAGTAAGGGAAGAAAACAGATTATGGCACTGAGAAAAGAAGATGGTTCTGTAACAAGAAATAGAGGCGAAATTTTGACAAGAGTGAAAGATTTCTACTCCAAATTATATGAAAGGGATGATACATGCACTCCAGACATCATGAAAGATACCAATACTAGAGTTCCTCCAGTCCTTCCAGCAGAAGTTGCACATGCAATCAAGAACATGAAGCGGGGTAAAGCTCCAGGAGAAGATGGAATTACTGCAGACATCATACAAGAAGCAAGTGGAGAAATCGAAACAGTACTCGCCCAAATTTTCACTCGATGCCTTAATGAAGGAAAGATTCCTGAGGATTGGAACACCGCTACAATGATCCTGCTACATAAGAAAGGTGACATTGAGGATCTCGGAAACTACAGACCTATCAGCCTCCTATCAGTAGTTTATAAAATCTTCACTAAAGTTCTTTCACACCGCTTGAAGGTAACACTGGACATGGCTCAACCGAGAGAACAAGCTGGATTCAGGAGTGGCTACAGCACAATAGATCATATCCATGTGCTGAGAGAACTAATTGGAAGAGCGAGGGAATATGAACTTCCATTGTGCATGGCTTTTATCGATTATGAAAAAGCCTTTGATTCGGTGAAACCATCAGCAGTTACAATGGCTCTGAAAACCTGCGGTATTGAAGATGCATACATTAATATTATTAATAACATCTATGAAAATGCAAGTGCAAAGATTAGGCTGTTTGAAAATACAACACACATAAAAATTGGAAAGGGAGTGAGACAAGGTGACACCATATCTCCGAAGCTCTTTAATGCCACATTGGAGGGTGTTTTTCAGTCACTGAGCTGGGAAAGCAAGGGGATAAAGATTAATGGAGATTATCTAACCCACCTTCGTTTTGCTGATGACGTAGTCATTTTTGCAACTAGCCCATCAGAGCTGCAGAGTATGATCCAGGAACTTGCTGACAAGAGTAAAGAAGTGGGATTAAAAATGAACTTTCAGAAGACAAAAGTGATGTTCAATGCTTTTACAAGAAATGAAGATTTATCGATTGATGGAGAAAAGCTGGAGATAACAGACACGTACGTTTATCTTGGACAGCAGATATCAAGTGAGGGTCACATTGATGAAGAAATTAATCGGCGTACAAAACTTGCCTGGAGAGCTTTTGGAAGAAACAGCATAATTTTCAAGAGCAATATGCCATTATGTCTTAAAAGAAAAGTGTTTGATCAATGCATCCTTCCAGTGCTTACGTATGGTGCAGAGACGTGGACCTTAACTAAAAGAGACATACAAAGGCTGCAGACAACTCAAAGTAGCATGGAGAGGTGCATGCTTGGTGTAACCAGGAGAGATAAGAAGAGGAACTCGTGGATCCGAAAAATGACAAGAGTGGAAGACATCATGATCAGAGTTAAATCCCTGAAATGGCAATGGGCTGGACATACTGCCAGAAGGACAGATCATCGATGGACAGCCGAAATTTTAGATTGGATTCCAAGGGACAGGAAAAGACCCAAAAGAAGGCCACATGGGAGATGGGTGGATGAAATTCGAAAGTATGCAGGGGTGACATGGAGGAGACTGGCACAAGACAGACCGTTGTGGAGGAAACTTGGGGAGACCTTCGTCCAGCAGTGGATTGATAATGGTTGACAATGATGATGATGATGATATACAATGGAACAAATTTAGAATCATAAATCGACTTCTGTCACAAATATCTACATTTCGAAAAATTGTAAATTCCTGATAGGCACTTAACCGTTGCAAGTTATGCACTGTACCTCTAGCATAAAATTTTAGAAATTTTCTTACGATTTCTTAGAAATTGCTAGCATTTACTATTTTATAGGATGATAAAATTGTTTTATATTACAAAATTTTGTTAAATATACTTTGGGCCACAATGTATCTAATCCGGTGGTCTATAAAACTGCTATAATTAGCATAGATTTCCTGTCTCTCTGAAATACTACTCCCGTATCATTGTAGCAGTCAAATACGTTTTTGTTCTCTGAACCGGAGTCCTTATTCATTAGAGGGCAACACAAGTTGTACCGGGCCCAGCTATGTTTTGTCCTAATTCAGCCTGATTGAATTGGCTACAATTCACGTTGATTAAAACGGAGCATGTTTAATACAAGTTTAATTCCGCCTCGAATTGGGCACAGTGATATGAAGAGGAATTAAACTTTTGCTGAAATTCCACGAAAAAGCCTGCATCCGTCGACCAGGTTATTTGTGTATTCAGAAGAAAACCAGTGGGACTAATCAGGTTTCTTTCCTAACGATGGCACCTGACAAATATGATCTAAAAATTTAAAACCCACCAACATTGAATAAATATGAATAATCACAAACATGAAAAGGAAACAAATCAATAATGATGGGGGAAAACAAGATATGTAGAGAAACTTTTTAATAACCATATTTCTTTTTCTTTTTGTTGTGATGTCCCAATGTGAAAGTATGTTTCATGAACATTACAACAGTAAAAAAAAAGTACTCCTAATAGAGTTGTTACGTAACACACTAACATAATTCGCAGTTTCCATTCACACAACACTTGTCCTAAACCAGAAAACGCTAAGCAGGATGATATAAATATTTCTTTTTTGGTTGGTGATAACGTCACATAATTATATCCAGCAAGCAGTTTCTATTCACAGAAAACCTGAACCAAAGCAGGATAACTAAGTGTGTCGTCACAAATATTTCTTTCTCCGTTGATGCGAAAGTGACGTCATGTGTACAAAACACGAAAAGTTAAGCATAACGTCACAAATGTTTCTTTTTCGGTCGTTGCTATGGTGATGACTCTTTCCACTGCGCCGCGAAAGTGGGACAAACGTTCAGACAAAACAAGTTATATGGTTTGTGATGATGCAATATGTATACACTACAAGATTTTGTTCCAACAAAGTATGATCCATCCGTTCGGTCTAAGCTATTGGACTGGGAAATTATTTGGTTAGTTAATGTAGATTTTCTGTCTCTCTGGAACACAACTCCGTATCGCTTTTCCAACGGAATAAAATGTTTTTCTCTGAACCGAAGTCCTATTCATTGGTCCGCAACACAAATTGTTCTTTACCCAGTCAGCTTAAGTCTAATTAAGTCCGATGAGGTTGGCCTACAATTCAGCCTAATTAGAACAGAGCTTTCTTAAGTACAAGTTTAAGTCCAATTCATATTGTGCATAAAGATATGAAGAGGAGTTCAACTTTTGCTGGAGAGCCAGAGAACAAATGCGTCCGTCGACCAGGTGGTTTCTGTGTATCCAGAAGAAAATCACTGAAACTAATCAAAGTTACCTCAAACCAAAAATATTCATTAAAAATTAAATTTCAGTTTTGAGGTACGTAATAATTTCGCTTAGAGTTTGGCTTCGCTTAATCAGGATAATAATTGAGTTATGGCAACTTCATAATATGAACTTTATGAAAACAACCCACAATATACCTTATAATAAAGATTGATTATGAGGAAAAGTTGTTTGACCAATCTGAACATCACAAGCATTTTAGTCAAACAGTTTCAAACAATATTCTTTCCCAGTAGTTGCACTTGAAAAATTTGGTCCGCCTAAGTACATGCGTTTATGCTCTAATCGCTTCCTTTTCCTTATAACCATTTTCCAAATTTGTCCTATATATGCAAAAGAAATTCCCATTCTTGCAGATGGGATTTTCTACAGCAACTTCTTGAACACAAGTTAAATCAGCCATCATATCTCTAGTACTACATTTTAAAAATGAGAATTCCAAGCATTCGGTTTATATTTTGAAGATGAAATGTTTTTATACGACGGGATCTTGTTGAACATAGTTTGATCCACCATAATGTCTAACCCAATGGTCCAAAAAACTGCGTGTTTAGTTAGCATAGATTTCCTAGACTCTGAAACACTGCTCCAGTATCGATGTACCAACAGAATACATTTTTTTCTCTGGACCGAAGTCCTATTCATTGATCCGTAACACAAGTTGTTATTGGCACAGCTTTGCTTTGTTCTAATTCAAACTGATTGGATTGGCTACAATTCAGATTGATTAAAACATAGCATCTTAAATGCAAGTTTGATCCCACCTCAAATTGTGCACATGGATACGAAGACGAATTAAACTTTTGCTGAAAATCTAACGAACCAAATGCATTCGGCGGCTAAGTTATTTATGAGCATTCAGAAGAAAATCAGTGCGACTAATCAGGTTTCTCCCCTAACAATGACACCTGACAAATATGATCTAAAAATGTAAAACCCACCAACAGCGAATAAATATGAATAATCACAAATATAAAAGTGAAACAAATCTATAATGATGGGGGAAAATAAGATATGTAGAGAACTTTTTAATAACCATGTATTTCTTTTTCTTTTTGTTGTGATTTTCTGATGTGAAAGTATGTTTCATGAACATTACAACAGTAAAAAAAAGTACTCCTCATGCAGTTGTTACGTAACACGCTTACATAATTCGCAGTTTCCATTTACAGAACACCTGCCCTAAACCAGTAAACGCTAAACGGGATGACATAAATATTTCTTTTTGGTTGGTGATAACGTCACATAATTATATCCGGCAAGCAGTTTCCATTCACAGAACACCTGAACCAAGGCGGGATAACTAAGTGTGTCGTCACAAATATTTCTTTCTCCGTTGATGCAAAAGTGACATCATCTGTACAAAACACGAAAAGCCAAGCGGAACGTCACAAATGTTTCTTTTTCGGTCATTGCTATGGTGATGATTATTTCCACTGCGCCGCGAAAGTGGGACAAGCGTTCAGACAAAACAAGTTATATGGTTTGTGATGATGCAATATGTATACACTACAAGATTTTGTTCCAACAAAGTATGATCCATCCGTTCGGTCTAAGCTATTGGACTGGGAAATTATTTGGTTAGTTAATGTAGATTTTCTGTCTCTCTGGAACACAACTCCGTATCGCTTTTCCAACGGAATAAAATGTTTTTCTCTGAACCGAAGTCCTATTCATTGGTCCGCAACACAAATTGTTCTTTACCCAGTCAGCTTAAGTCTAATTAAGTCCGATGAGGTTGGCCTACAATTCAGCCTAATTAGAACAGAGCTTTCTTAAGTACAAGTTTAAGTCCAATTCATATTGTGCATGAAGATATGAAGAGGAGTTCAACTTTTGCTGGAGAGCTAGAGAACAAATGCGTCCGTCGACCAGGTGATTTCTGTGTATCCAGAAGAAAATCACTGAAACTAATCAAAGTTACCTCAAACCAAAAATATTCATTGAAAACTAAATTTCAGTTTTGAGGTACGTAATAATTTCGCTGAGAGTTTGGCTTCGCTTAATCAGGATAATAATTGGGTTATGGCAACTTCATAATATGAACTTTATGAAAACAACCCACAATATACCTTATAATAAAGATTGATTTTGAGGAAAAGTTGTTTGTCCAATCTCAACATCACAGGCATTTTAGTCAAACAGTTTCAAACAATATTCTTTCCCAGTAGTTGCACTTAAAAAATCTGGTCCGCCTAAGTACATGCGTTTATGCTCTAATCGCCTCCTTTTCCTTATAACCATTTTCCAAATTTGGCCTATATATGCAAAAGAAATTCCGGGCAACTGGCCATAATCCGTACCTAATCATTGCACTTCTTGCAAATGGGATTTTCGACAGCAACTTCTTGAACACAAGTTAAATCGGCCATCATATCTCTAGTACTACATTTTAAAGATGAGAGTTCCAAGCATTTGGTTTATATTTTGAAGATGAAATGTTTTTATACGACGGGATCTTGTTGAACATAGTTTGATCCACCATAATGTCTAACCCAATGGTCCAAAAAACTACGTGTTTAGTTAGCATAGATTTACTGGCACTCTGAAACGCTGCTCCCGTATCGATGTACCAACAGAATACATTTTTTTTCTCTGGACCGAAGTCCTATTCATTGATCCGTAACACAAGTTGTTATTGGCACAGCTTTGCTTTGTTCTAATTCAAACTGATTGGATTAGCTACAATTCAGATTGATTAAATCATAGCATCTTAAATGCAAGTTTAATCCCACCTCAAATTGTGCACATGGATACGAAGAGGAATTAAACTTTTGCTGAAAATCTAACGAACAAAATGCATTCGGCGACCAAGTTACTTATGAGCATTCAGAGGAAAATCTGTGCGACTAATCAGGTTTCTTCCCTAACGATGACACCTGAAAAATATGATCTAAAAATGTAAAACCCACCAACAGCGAATAAATATGAATAATCACAAATATGAAAGTGAAACAAATCAATAATGATGGGGCAAAATAAGATATGTAGAGAACTTTTTTAATAACCATGTATTTCTTTTTCTTTTTGTTGTGATTTTCTGATGTGAAAGTATGTTTCATGAACATTACAACAGTAAAAAAAAGTACTCCTCATGCAGTTGTTACGTAACACGCTTACATAATTCGCAGTTTCCATTTACAGAACACCTGCCCTAAACCAGAAAACGCTAAACGGGATGACATAAATATTTCTTTTTTGGTTGGTGATAACGTCACATAATTATATCCGGCAAGCAGTTTCCATTCACAGAACACCTGAACCAAGGCGGGATAACTAAGTGTGTCGTCACAAATATTTCTTTCTCCGTTGATGCAAAAGTGACATCATCTGTACAAAACACGAAAAGCCAAGCGAAACGTCACAAATGTTTCTTTTTCGGTCATTGCTATGGTGATGATTATTTCCACTGCGCCGCGAAAGTGGGACAAGCGTTCAGACAAAACAAGTTATATGGTTTGTGATGATGCAATATGTATACACTACATGATTTTGTTCAACAAAGTATGATCCATCCATTCGGTCTAAGCTATTGGACTGGGAAATTATTTGGTTAGTTAATGTAGATTTTCTGTCTCTCTGGAACACAACTCCGTATCGCTTTTCCAACGGAATAAAATGTTTTTCTCTGAACCGAAGTCCTATTCATTGGTCCGCAACACAAATTGTTCTTTACCCAGTCAGCTTAAGTCTAATTAAGTCCGATGAGGTTGGCCTACAATTCAGCCTAATTAGAACAGAGCTTTCTTAAGTACAAGTTTAAGTCCAATTCATATTGTGCATAAAGATATGAAGAGGAGTTCAACTTTTGCTGGAGAGCTAGAGAACAAATGCGTCCGTCGACCAGGTGATTTCTGTGTATCCAGAAGAAAATCACTGAAACTAATCAAAGTTACATCAAACCAAAAATATTCATTGAAAACTAAATTTCAGTTTTGAGGTACGTAATAATTTCGCTGAGAGTTTGGCTTCGCTTAATCAGGATAATAATTGGGTTATGGCAACTTCATAATATGAACTTTATGAAAACAACCCACAATATACCTTATAATAAAGATTGATTTTGAGGAAAAGTTGTTTGTCCAATCTCAACATCACAGGCATTTTAGTCAAACAGTTTTAAACAATATTCTTTCCCAGTAGTTGCACTTAAAAAATCTGGTCCGCCTAAGTACATGCGTTTATGCTCTAATCGCCTCCTTTTCCTTATAACCATTTTCCAAATTTGGCCTATATATGCAAAAGAAATTCCGGGCAACTGGCCATAATCCGTACCTAATCATTGCACTTCTTGCATATGGGATTTTCGACAGCAACTTCTTGAACACAAGTTAAATCGGCCATCATATCTCTAGTACTACATTTTAAAGATGAGAGTTCCAAGCATTTGGTTTATATTTTGAAGATGAAATGTTTTTATACGACGGGATCTTGTTGAACATAGTTTGATCCACCATAATGTCTAACCCAATGGTCCAAAAAATTGCATGTTTAGTTAGCATAGATTTCCTAGACTCTGAAACACTGCTCCCGTATCGATGTACCAACAGAATACATTTTTTTCTCTGGACCGAAGTCCTATTCATTGATCCGTAACACAAGTTGTTATTGGCACAGCTTTGCTTTGTTCTAATTCAAACTGATTGGATTAGCTACAATTCAGATTGATTAAATCATAGCATCTTAAATGCAAGTTTGATCCCACCTCAAATTGTGCACAGGGATACGAAGAGGAATTAAACTTTTGCTGAAAATCTAACGAACAAAATGCATATGGCGACCAAGTTACTTATGAGCATTCAGAAGAAAATCAGTGCGACTAATCAGGTTTCTTCCCTAACGATGACACCTGACAAATATGATCTAAAAATGTAAAACCCACCAACAGCGAATAAATATGAATAATCACAAATATGAAAGTGAAACAAATCAATAATGATGGGGGAAAATAAGATATGTAGAGAATTTTTTTAATAACCATGTATTTCTTTTTCTTTTTGTTGTGATTTTCTGATGTGAAAGTATGTTTCATGAACATTAAAACAGTACAAAAAAGTACTTTCTCATGCAGTTGTTACGTAACACGCTTACATAATTCGCAGTTTCCATTTACAGAACACCTGTCCTAAACCAGAAAACGCTAAACGGGATGACATAAATATTTCTTTTTTGGTTGGTGATAACGTCACATAATTATATCCGGCAAGCAGTTTCCATTCACAGAACACCTGAACCAAGGCGGGATAACTAAGTGTGTCGTCACAAATATTTCTTTCTCCGTTGATGCAAAAGTGACATCATCTGTACAAAACATGAAAAACCAAGCGGAACGTCACAAATGTTTCTTTTTCGGTCATTGCTATGGTGATGATTATTTCCACTGCGCCGCGAAAGTGGGACAAGCGTTCAGACAAAACAAGTTATATGGTTTGTGATGATGCAATATGTATACACTACATGATTTTGTTCAACAAAGTATGATCCATCCATTCGGTCTAAGCTATTGGACTGGGAAATTATTTGGTTAGTTAATGTAGATTTTCTGTCTCTCTGGAACACAACTCCGTATCGCTTTTCCAACGGAATAAAATGTTTTTCTCTGAACCGAAGTCCTATTCATTGGTCCGCAACACAAATTGTTCTTTACCCAGTCAGCTTAAGTCTAATTAGGTCCGATGAGGTTGGCCTACAATTCAGCCTAATTAGAACAGAGCTTTCTTAAGTACAAGTTTAAGTCCAATTCATATTGTGCATAAAGATATGAAGAGGAGTTCAACTTTTGCTGAAGAGCTAGAGAACAAATGCGTCCGTCGACCAGGTGATTTCTGTGTATCCAGAAGAAAATCACTGAAACTAATCAAAGTTACATCAAACCAAAGATATTCATTGAAAACTAAATTTCAGTTTTGAGGTACGTAATAATTTCGCTGAGAGTTTGGCTTCGCTTAATCAGGATAATAATTGGGTTATGGCAACTTCATAATATGAACTTTATGAAAACAACCCACAATATACCTTATAATAAAGATTGATTTTGAGGAAAAGTTGTTTGTCCAATCTCAACATCACAGGCATTTTAGTCAAACAGTTTCAAACAATATTCTTTCCCAGTAGTTGCACTTAAAAAATCTGGTCCGCCTAAGTACATGCGTTTATGCTCTAATCGCCTCCTTTTCCTTATAACCATTTTCCAAATTTGGCCTATATATGCAAAAGAAATTCCGGGCAACTGGCCATAATCCGTACCTAATCATTGCACTTCTTGCAGATGGGATTTTCGACAGCAACTTCTTGAACACAAGTTAAATCGGCCATCATATCTCTAGTACTACATTTTAAAGATGAGAGTTCCAAGCATTTGGTTTATATTTTGAAGATGAAATGTTTTTATACGACGGGATCTTGTTGAACATAGTTTGATCCACCATAATGTCTAACCCAATGGTCCAAAAAACTACGTGTTTAGTTAGCATAGATTTCCTGGCACTCTGAAACGCTGCTCCCGTATCGATGTACCAACAGAATACATTTTTTCTCTGGACCGAAGTCCTATTCATTGATCCGTAACACAAGTTGTTATAGGCACAGCTTTGCTTTGTTCTAATTCAAACTGATTGGATTAGCTACAATTCAGATTGATTAAATCATAGCATCTTAAATGCAAGTTTGATCCCACCTCAAATTGTGCACAGGGATACGAAGAGGAATTAAACTTTTGCTGAAAATCTAACGAACAAAATGCATATGGCGACCAAGTTACTTATGAGCATTCAGAAGAAAATCAGTGCGACTAATCAGGTTTCTTCCCTAACGATGACACCTGACAAATATGATCGAAAAATGTAAAACCCACCAACAGCGAATAAATATGAATAATCACAAATATGAAAGTGAAACAAATCAATAATGATAAGGGAAAATAAGATATGTAGAGAACTTTTTTAATAACCATGTATTTCTTTTTCTTTTTGTTGTGATTTTCTGATGTGAAAGTATGTTTCATGAACATTACAACAGTAAAAAAAAGTACTCCTTATGCAGTTGTTACGTAACACGCTTACATAATTCGCAGTTTCCATTTACAGAACACCTGCCCTAAACCAGAAAACGCTAAACGGGATGACATAAATATTTATTTTTTGGTTGGTGATAACGTCACATAATTATATCCGGCAAGCAGTTTCCATTCACAGAACACCTGAACCAAGGCGGGATAACTAAGTGTGTCGTCACAAATATTTCTTTCTCCGTTGATGCAAAAGTGACATCATCTGTACAAAACACGAAAAGCCAAGCGAAACGTCACAAATGTTTCTTTTTCGGTCATTGCTATGGTGATGATTATTTCCACTGCGCCGCGAAAGTGGGACAAGTGTTCAGACAAAACTAGTTATATGGTTTGTGATGATGCAATATGTATACACTACATGATTTTGTTCAACAAAGTATGATCCATCCATTCGGTCTAAGCTATTGGACTGGGAAATTATTTGGTTAGTTAATGTAGATTTTCTGTCTCTCTGGAACACAACTCCGTATCGCTTTTCCAACGGAATAAAATGTTTTTCTCTGAACCGAAGTCCTATTCATTGGTCCGCAACACAAATTGTTCTTTACCCAGTCAGCTTAAGTCTAATTAAGTCCGATGAGGTTGGCCTACAATTCAGCCTAATTAGAACAGAGCTTTCTTAAGTACAAGTTTAAGTCCAATTCATATTGTGCATAAAGATATGAAGAGGAGTTCAACTTTTGCTGGAGAGCTAGAGAACAAATGCGTCCGTCGACCAGGTGATTTCTGTGTATCCAGAAGAAAATCACTGAAACTAATCAAAGTTACATCAAACCAAAAATATTCATTGAAAACTAAATTTCAGTTTTGAGGTACGTAATAATTTCGCTGAGAGTTTGGCTTCGCTTAATCAGGATAATAATTGGGTTATGGCAACTTCATAATATGAACTTTATGAAAACAACCCACAATATACCTTATAATAAAGATTGATTTTGAGGAAAAGTTGTTTGTCCAATCTCAACATCACAGGCATTTTAGTCAAACAATTTCAAACAATATTCTTTCCCAGTAGTTGCACTTAAAAAATCTGGTCCGCCTAAGTACATGCGTTTATGCTCTAATCGCCTCCTTTTCCTTATAACCATTTTCCAAATTTGGCCTATATATGCAAAAGAAATTCCGGGCAACTGGCCATAATCCGTACCTAATCATTGCACTTCTTGCAGATGGGATTTTCGACAGCAACTTCTTGAACACAAGTTAAATCGGCCATCATATCTCTAGTACTACATTTTAAAGATGAGAGTTCCAAGCATTTGGTTTATATTTTGAAGATGAAATGTTTTTATACGACGGGATCTTGTTGAACATAGTTTGATCCACCATAATGTCTAACCCAATGTTCCAAAAAACTGCATGTTTAGTTAGCATAGATTTCCTAGACTCTGAAACACTGCTCCCGTATCGATGTACCAACAGAATACATTTTTTTCTCTGGACCGAAGTCCTATTCATTGATCCGTAAC
The DNA here is from genome assembly GCA_039090855.1 of Macrothele yani. Lineage (NCBI taxonomy): Eukaryota > Metazoa > Arthropoda > Arachnida > Araneae > Macrothelidae > Macrothele > Macrothele yani. The sequence goes on along the minus strand of CM076993.1, from coordinate 75,318,419 downwards.
ACAAGTTGTTATTGGCACAGCTTTGCTTTGTTCTAATTCAAACTGATTGGATTAGCTACAATTCAGATTGATTAAATCATAGCATCTTAAATGCAAGTTTGATCCCACCTCAAATTGTGCACAGGGATACGAAGAGGAATTAAACTTTTGCTGAAAATCTAACGAACAAAATGCATATGGCGACCAAGTTACTTATGAGCATTCAGAAGAAAATCAGTGCGACTAATCAGGTTTCTTCCCTAACGATGACACCTGACAAATATGATCTAAAAATGTAAAACCCACCAACAGCGAATAAATATGAATAATCACAAATATGAAAGTGAAACAAATCAATAATGATGGGGGAAAATAAGATATGTAGAGAACTTTTTTAATAACCATGTATTTCTTTTTCTTTTTGTTGTGATTTTCTGATGTGAAAGTATGTTTCATGAACATTACAACAGTAAAAAAAGTACTCCTCATGCAGTTGTTACGTAACACGCTTACATAATTCGCAGTTTCCATTTACAGAACACCTGCCCTAAACCAGAAAACGCTAAACGGGATGACATAAATATTTATTTTTTGGTTGGTGATAACGTCACATAATTATATCCGGCAAGCAGTTTCCATTCACAGAACACCTGAACCAAGGCGGGATAACTAAGTGTGTCGTCACAAATATTTCTTTCTCCGTTGATGCAAAAGTGACATCATCTGTACAAAACACGAAAAGCCAAGCGAAACGTCACAAATGTTTCTTTTTCGGTCATTGCTATGGTGATGATTATTTCCACTGCGCCGCGAAAGTGGGACAAGCGTTCAGACAAAACAAGTTATATGGTTTGTGATGATGCAATATGTATACACTACATGATTTTGTTCAACAAAGTATGATCCATCCATTCGGTCTAAGCTATTGGACTGGGAAATTATTTGGTTAGTTAATGTAGATTTTCTGTCTCTCTGGAACACAACTCCGTATCGCTTTTCCAACGGAATAAAATGTTTTTCTCTGAACCGAAGTCCTATTCATTGGTCCGCAACACAAATTGTTCTTTACCCAGTCAGCTTAAGTCTAATTAAGTCCGATGAGGTTGGCCTACAATTCAGCCTAATTAGAACAGAGCTTTCTTAAGTACAAGTTTAAGTCCAATTCATATTGTGCATAAAGATATGAAGAGGAGTTCAACTTTTGCTGGAGAGCTAGAGAACAAATGCGTCCGTCGACCAGGTGATTTCTGTGTATCCAGAAGAAAATCACTGAAACTAATCAAAGTTACATCAAACCAAAAATATTCATTGAAAACTAAATTTCAGTTTTGAGGTACGTAATAATTTCGCTGAGAGTTTGGCTTCGCTTAATCAGGATAATAATTGGGTTATGGCAACTTCATAATATGAACTTTATGAAAACAACCCACAATATACCTTATAATAAAGATTGATTTTTGAGGAAAAGTTGTTTGTCCAATCTCAACATCACAGGCATTTTAGTCAAACAGTTTCAAACAATATTCTTTCCCAGTAGTTGCACTTAAAAAATCTGGTCCGCCCAAGTACATGCGTTTATGCTCTAATCGCCTCCTTTTCCTTATAACCATTTTCCAAATTTGGCCTATATATGCAAAAGAAATTCCGGGCAACTGGCCATAATCCGTACCTAATCATTGCACTTCTTGCAGATGGGATTTTCGACAGCAACTTCTTTAACACAAGTTAAATCGGCCATCATATCTCTAGTACTACATTTCAAAGATGAGAGTTCCAAGCATTTGGTTTATATTTTGAAGATGAAATGTTTTTATACGACGGGATCTTGTTGAACATAGTTTGATCCACCATAATGTCTAACCCAATGGTCCAAAAAACTACGTGTTTAGTTAGCATAGATTTCCTGGCACTCTGAAACGCTGCTCCCGTATCGATGTACCAACAGAATACATTTTTTCTCTGGACCGAAGTCCTATTCATTGATCCGTAACACAAGTTGTTATTGGCACAGCTTTGCTTTGTTCTAATTCAAACTGATTGGATTAGCTACAATTCAGATTGATTAAATCATAGCATCTTAAATGCAAGTTTGATCCCACCTCAAATTGTGCACAGGGATACGAAGAGGAATTAAACTTTTGCTGAAAATCTAACGAACAAAATGCATATGGCGACCAAGTTACTTATGAGCATTCAGAAGAAAATCAGTGCGACTAATCAGGTTTCTTCCCTAACGATGACACCTGACAAATATGATCTAAAAATGTAAAACCCACCAACAGCGAATAAATATGAATAATCACAAATATGAAAGTGAAACAAATCAATAATGATGGGGGAAAATAAGATATGTAGAGAACTTTTTTAATAACCATGTATTTCTTTTTCTTTTTGTTGTGATTTTCTGATGTGAAAGTATGTTTCATGAACATTACAACAGTAAAAAAAAGTACTCCTCATGCAGTTGTTACGTAACACGCTTACATAATTCGCAGTTTCCATTTACAGAACACCTGCCCTAAACCAGAAAACGCTAAACGGGATAACATAAATATTTCTTTTTTGGTTGGTGATAACGTCACATAATTATATCCGGCAAGCAGTTTCCATTCACAGAACACCTGAACCAAGGCGGGATAACTAAGTGTGTCGTCACAAATATTTCTTTCTCCGTTGATGCAAAAGTGACATCATCTGTACAAAACATGAAAAACCAAGCGGAACGTCACAAATGTTTCTTTTTCGGTCATTGCTATGGTGATGATTATTTCCACTGCGCCGCGAAAGTGGGACAAGCGTTCAGACAAAACAAGTTATATGGTTTGTGATGATGCAATATGTATACACTACATGATTTTGTTCAACAAAGTATGATCCATCCATTCGGTCTAAGCTATTGGACTGGGAAATTATTTGGTTAGTTAATGTAGATTTTCTGTCTCTCTGGAACACAACTCCGTATCGCTTTTCCAACGGAATAAAATGTTTTTCTCTGAACCGAAGTCCTATTCATTGGTCCGCAACACAAATTGTTCTTTACCCAGTCAGCTTAAGTCTAATTAGGTCCGATGAGGTTGGCCTACAATTCAGCCTAATTAGAACAGAGCTTTCTTAAGTACAAGTTTAAGTCCAATTCATATTGTGCATAAAGATATGAAGAGGAGTTCAACTTTTGCTGAAGAGCTAGAGAACAAATGCGTCCGTCGACCAGGTGATTTCTGTGTATCCAGAAGAAAATCACTGAAACTAATCAAAGTTACATCAAACCAAAGATATTCATTGAAAACTAAATTTCAGTTTTGAGGTACGTAATAATTTCGCTGAGAGTTTGGCTTCGCTTAATCAGGATAATAATTGGGTTATGGCAACTTCATAATATGAACTTTATGAAAACAACCCACAATATACCTTATAATAAAGATTGATTTTGAGGAAAAGTTGTTTGTCCAATCTCAACATCACAGGCATTTTAGTCAAACAGTTTCAAACAATATTCTTTCCCAGTAGTTGCACTTAAAAAATCTGGTCCGCCTAAGTACATGCGTTTATGCTCTAATCGCCTCCTTTTCCTTATAACCATTTTCCAAATTTGGCCTATATATGCAAAAGAAATTCCGGGCAACTGGCCATAATCCGTACCTAATCATTGCACTTCTTGCAGATGGGATTTTCGACAGCAACTTCTTGAACACAAGTTAAATCGGCCATCATATCTCTAGTACTACATTTTAAAGATGAGAGTTCCAAGCATTTGGTTTATATTTTGAAGATGAAATGTTTTTATACGACGGGATCTTGTTGAACATAGTTTGATCCACCATAATGTCTAACCCAATGGTCCAAAAAACTACGTGTTTAGTTAGCATAGATTTCCTGGCACTCTGAAACGCTGCTCCCGTATCGATGTACCAACAGAATACATTTTTTCTCTGGACCGAAGTCCTATTCATTGATCCGTAACACAAGTTGTTATAGGCACAGCTTTGCTTTGTTCTAATTCAAACTGATTGGATTAGCTACAATTCAGATTGATTAAATCATAGCATCTTAAATGCAAGTTTGATCCCACCTCAAATTGTGCACAGGGATACGAAGAGGAATTAAACTTTTGCTGAAAATCTAACGAACAAAATGCATATGGCGACCAAGTTACTTATGAGCATTCAGAAGAAAATCAGTGCGACTAATCAGGTTTCTTCCCTAACGATGACACCTGACAAATATGATCGAAAAATGTAAAACCCACCAACAGCGAATAAATATGAATAATCACAAATATGAAAGTGAAACAAATCAATAATGATGGGGGAAAATAAGATATGTAGAGAACTTTTTTAATAACCATGTATTTCTTTTTCTTTTTGTTGTGATTTTCTGATGTGAAAGTATGTTTCATGAACATTACAACAGTAAAAAAGTACTCCTCATGCAGTTGTTACGTAACACGCTTACATAATTCGCAGTTTCCATTTACAGAACACCTGCCCTAAACCAGAAAACGCTAAACGGGATGACATAAATATTTATTTTTTGGTTGGTGATAACGTCACATAATTATATCCGGCAAGCAGTTTCCATTCACAGAACACCTGAACCAAGGCGGGATAACTAAGTGTGTCGTCACAAATATTTCTTTCTCCGTTGATGCAAAAGTGACATCATCTGTACAAAACACGAAAAGCCAAGCGAAACGTCACAAATGTTTCTTTTTCGGTCATTGCTATGGTGATGATTATTTCCACTGCGCCGCGAAAGTGGGACAAGTGTTCAGACAAAACAAGTTATATGGTTTGTGATGATGCAATATGTATACACTACATGATTTTGTTCAACAAAGTATGATCCATCCATTCGGTCTAAGCTATTGGACTGGGAAATTATTTGGTTAGTTAATGTAGATTTTCTGTCTCTCTGGAACACAACTCCGTATCGCTTTTCCAACGGAATAAAATGTTTTTCTCTGAACCGAAGTCCTATTCATTGGTCCGCAACACAAATTGTTCTTTACCCAGTCAGCTTAAGTCTAATTAAGTCCGATGAGGTTGGCCTACAATTCAGCCTAATTAGAACAGAGCTTTCTTAAGTACAAGTTTAAGTCCAATTCATATTGTGCATAAAGATATGAAGAGGAGTTCAACTTTTGCTGGAGAGCTAGAGAACAAATGCGTCCGTCGACCAGGTGATTTCTGTGTATCCAGAAGAAAATCACTGAAACTAATCAAAGTTACATCAAACCAAAAATATTCATTGAAAACTAAATTTCAGTTTTGAGGTACGTAATAATTTCGCTGAGAGTTTGGCTTCGCTTAATCAGGATAATAATTGGGTTATGGCAACTTCATAATATGAACTTTATGAAAACAACCCACAATATACCTTATAATAAAGATTGATTTTGAGGAAAAGTTGTTTGTCCAATCTCAACATCACAGGCATTTTAGTCAAACAATTTCAAACAATATTCTTTCCCAGTAGTTGCACTTAAAAAATCTGGTCCGCCTAAGTACATGCGTTTATGCTCTAATCGCCTCCTTTTCCTTATAACCATTTTCCAAATTTGGCCTATATATGCAAAAGAAATTCCGGGCAACTGGCCATAATCCGTACCTAATCATTGCACTTCTTGCAGATGGGATTTTCGACAGCAACTTCTTGAACACAAGTTAAATCGGCCATCATATCTCTAGTACTACATTTTAAAGATGAGAGTTCCAAGCATTTGGTTTATATTTTGAAGATGAAATGTTTTTATACGACGGGATCTTGTTGAACATAGTTTGATCCACCATAATGTCTAACCCAATGTTCCAAAAAACTGCATGTTTAGTTAGCATAGATTTCCTAGACTCTGAAACACTGCTCCCGTATCGATGTACCAACAGAATACATTTTTTTCTCTGGACCGAAGTCCTATTCATTGATCCGTAACACGAGTTGTTATTGGCACAGCTTTGCTTTGTTCTAATTCAAACTGATTGGATTAGCTACAATTCAGATTGATTAAATCATAGCATCTTAAATGCAAGTTTGATCCCACCTCAAATTGTGCACAGGGATACGAAGAGGAATTAAACTTTTGCTGAAAATCTAACGAACAAAATGCATATGGCGACCAAGTTACTTATGAGCATTCAGAAGAAAATCAGTGCGACTAATCAGGTTTCTTCCCTAACGATGACACCTGACAAATATGATCTAAAAATGTAAAACCCACCAACAGCGAATAAATATGAATAATCACAAATATGAAAGTGAAACAAATCAATAATGATGGGGGAAAATAAGATATGTAGAGAACTTTTTTAATAACCATGTATTTCTTTTTCTTTTTTGTTGTGATTTTCTGATGTGAAAGTATGTTTCATGAACATTACAACAGTAAAAAAAAGTACTCCTCATGCAGTTGTTACGTAACACGCTTACATAATTCGCAGTTTCCATTTACAGAACACCTGCCCTAAACCAGAAAACGCTAAACGGGATGACATAAATATTTATTTTTTGGTTGGTGATAACGTCACATAATTATATCCGGCAAGCAGTTTCCATTCACAGAACACCTGAACCAAGGCGGGATAACTAAGTGTGTCGTCACAAATATTTCTTTCTCCGTTGATGCAAAAGTGACATCATCTGTACAAAACACGAAAAGCCAAGCGAAACGTCACAAATGTTTCTTTTTCGGTCATTGCTATGGTGATGATTATTTCCACTGCGCCGCGAAAGTGGGACAAGCGTTCAGACAAAACAAGTTATATGGTTTGTGATGATGCAATATGTATACACTACATGATTTCGTTCAACAAAGTATGATCCATCCATTCGGTCTAAGCTATTGGACTGGGAAATTATTTGGTTAGTTAATGTAGATTTTCTGTCTCTCTGGAACACAACTCCGTATCGCTTTTCCAACGGAATAAAATGTTTTTCTCTGAACCGAAGTCCTATTCATTGGTCCGCAACACAAATTGTTCTTTACCCAGTCAGCTTAAGTCTAATTAAGTCCGATGAGGTTGGCCTACAATTCAGCCTAATTAGAACAGAGCTTTCTTAAGTACAAGTTTAAGTCCAATTCATATTGTGCATAAAGATATGAAGAGGAGTTCAACTTTTGCTGGAGAGCTAGAGAACAAATGCGTCCGTCGACCAGGTGATTTCTGTGTATCCAGAAGAAAATCACTGAAACTAATCAAAGTTACATCAAACCAAAAATATTCATTGAAAACTAAATTTCAGTTTTGAGGTACGTAATAATTTCGCTGAGAGTTTGGCTTCGCTTAATCAGGATAATAATTGGGTTATGGCAACTTCATAATATGAACTTTATGAAAACAACCCACAATATACCTTATAATAAAGATTGATTTTGAGGAAAAGTTGTTTGTCCAATCTCAACATCACAGGCATTTTAGTCAAACAGTTTCAAACAATATTCTTTCCCAGTAGTTGCACTTAAAAAATCTGGTCCGCCTAAGTACATGCGTTTATGCTCTAATCGCCTCCTTTTCCTTATAACCATTTTCCAAATTTGGCCTATATATGCAAAAGAAATTCCGGGCAACTGGCCATAATCCGTACCTAATCATTGCACTTCTTGCAGATGGGATTTTCGACAGCAACATCTTGAACACAAGTTAAATCGGCCATCATATCTCTAGTACTACATTTTAAAGATGAGAGTTCCAAGCATTTGGTTTATATTTTGAAGATGAAATGTTTTTATACGACGGGATCTTGTTGAACATAGTTTGATCCACCATAATGTCTAACCCAATGGTCCAAAAAACTGCATGTTTAGTTAGCATAGATTTATTAGATTCTGAAACACTGCTCCCGTATCGATGTACCAACAGAATACATTTTTTCTCTGGACCGAAGTCCTATTCATTGATCCGTAACACAAGTTGTTATTGGCACAGCTTTGCTTTGTTCTAATTCAAACTGATTGGATTAGCTACAATTCAGATTGATTAAATCATAGCATCTTAAATGCAAGTTTGATCCCACCTCAAATTGTGCACAGGGATACGAAGAGGAATTAAACTTTTGCTGAAAAGCTAACGAACAAAATGCATTCGGCGACCAAGTTACTTATGAGCATTCAGAAGAAAATCAGTGCGACTAATCAGGTTTCTTCCCTAACGATGATACCTGACAAATATGATCAAAAAATGTAAAACCCACCAACAGCGAATAAATATGAATAATCACAAATATGAAAGTGAAACAAATCAATAATGATGGGGGAAAATAAGATATGTAGAGAACATTTTTAATAACCATGTATTTCTTTTTCTTTTTGTTGTGATTTTCTGATGTGAAAGTATGTTTCATGAACATTACAACAGTAAAAAAAGTACTCCTCATGCAGTTGTTACGTAACACGCTTACATAATTCGCAGTTTGCATTTACAGAACACCTGCCCTAAACCAGAAAACGCTAAACGGGATGACATAAATATTTCTTTTTTGGTTGGTGATAACGACACATAATTATATCCGGCAAGCAGTTTCCATTCACAGAACACCTGAACCAAGGCGGGATAACTAAGTGTGTCGTCACAAATATTTCTTTCTCCGTTGATGCAAAAGTGACATCATCTGTACAAAACACGAAAAGCCAAGCGGAACGTCACAAATGTTTCTTTTTCGGTCATTGCTATGGTGATGATTATTTCCACTGCGCCGCGAAAGTGGGACAAGCGTTCAGACAAAACAAGTTATATGGTTTGTGATGATGCAATATGTATACACTACATGATTTTGTTCAACAAAGTATGATCCATCCATTCGGTCTAAGCTATTGGACTGGGAAATTATTTGGTTAGTTAATGTAGATTTTCTGTCTCTCTGGAACACAACTCCGTATCGCTTTTCCAACGGAATAAAATGTTTTTCTCTGAACCGAAGTCCTATTCATTGGTCCGCAACACAAATTGTTCTTTACCCAGTCAGCTTAAGTCTAATTAAGTCCGATGAGGTTGGCCTACAATTCAGCCTAATTAGAACAGAGCTTTCTTAAGTACAAGTTTAAGTCCAATTCATATTGTGCATAAAGATATGAAGAGGAGTTCAACTTTTGCTGGAGAGCTAGAGAACAAATGCATCCGTCGACCAGGTGATTTCTGTGTATCCAGAAGAAAATCACTGAAACCAATCAAAGTTACCTCAAACCAAAAATATTCATTGAAAACTAAATTTCAGTTTTGAGGTACGTAATAATTTCGCTGAGAGTTTGGCTTCGCTTAATCAGGATAATAATTGGGTTATGGCAACTTCATAATATGAACTTTATGAAAACAACCCACAATATACCTTATAATAAAGATTGATTTTGAGGAAAAGTTGTTTGTCCAATCTCAACATCACAGGCATTTTAGTCAAACAGTTTCAAACAATATTCTTTCCCAGTAGTTGCACTTAAAAAATCTGGTCCGCCTAAGTACATGCGTTTATGCTCTAATCGCCTCCTTTTCCTTATAACCAATTTCCAAATTTGGCCTATATATGCAAAAGAAATTCCGGGCAACTGGCCATAATCCGTACCTAATCATTGCACTTCTTGCAGATGGGATTTTCGACAGCAACATCTTGAACACAAGTTAAATCGGCCATCATATCTCTAGTACTACATTTTAAAGATGAGAGTTCCAAGCATTTGGTTTATATTTTGAAGATGAAATGTTTTTATACGACGGGATCTTGTTGAACATAGTTTGATCCACCATAATGTCTAACCCAATGGTCCAAAACTACGTGTTTAGTTAGCATAGATTTCCTGGCACTCTGAAACGCTGCTCCCGTATCGATGTACCAACAGAATACATTTTTTTCTCTGGATCGAAGTCCTATTCATTGATCCGTAACACAAGTTGTTATTGGCACAGCTTTGCTTTGTTCTAATTCAAACTGATTGGATTAGCTACAATTCAGATTGATTAAATCATAGCATCTTAAATGCAAGTTTGATCCCACCTCAAATTGTGCACAGGGATACGAAGAGGAATTAAACTTTTGCTGAAAATCTAACGAACAAAATGCATATGGCGACCAAGTTACTTATGAGCATTCAGAAGAAAATCAGTGCGACTAATCAGGTTTCTTCCCTAACGATGACACCTGACAAATATGATCTAAAAATTTAAAACCCACCAACAGCGAATAAATATGAATAATCACAAATATGAAAGTGAAACAAATCAATAATGATGGGGGAAAATAAGATATGTAGAGAACTTTTTTAATAACCATGTATTTCTTTTTCTTTTTGTTGTGATTTTCTGATGTGAAAGTATGTTTCATGAACATTACAACAGTAAAAAAAAGTACTCCTCATGCAGTTGTTACGTAACACGCTTACATAATTCGCAGTTTCCATTTACAGAACACCTGCCCTAAACCAGAAAACGCTAAACGGGATGACATAAATATTTATTTTTTGGTTGGTGATAACGTCACATAATTATATCCGGCAAGCAGTTTCCATTCACAGAACACCTGAACCAAGGCGGGATAACTAAGTGTGTCGCCACAAATATTTCTTTCTCCGTTGATGCAAAAGTGACATCATCTGTACAAAACACGAAAAGCCAAGCGGAACGTCACAAATGTTTCTTTTTCGGTCATTGCTATGGTGATGATTATTTCCACTGCGCCGCGAAAGTGGGACAAGCGTTCAGACAAAACAAGTTATATGGTTTGTGATGATGCAATATGTATACACTACATGATTTTGTTCAACAAAGTATGATCCATCCATTCGGTCTAAGCTATTGGACTGGGAAATTATTTGGTTAGTTAATGAAGATTTTCTGTCTCTCTGGAACACAACTCCGTATCGCTTTTCCAACGGAATAAAATGTTTTTCTCTGAACCGAAGTCCTATTCATTGGTCCGCAACACAAATTGTTCTTTACCCAGTCAGCTTAAGTCTAATTAAGTCCGATGAGGTTGGCCTCCAATTCAGCCTAATTAGAACAGAGCTTTCTTAAGTACAAGTTTAAGTCCAATTCATATTGTGCATAAAGATATGAAGAGGAGTTCAACTTTTGCCGGAGAGCTAGAGAACAAATGCGTCCGTCGACCAGGTGATTTCTGTGTATCCAGAAGAAAATCACTGAAACTAATCAAAGTTACATCAAACCAAAAATATTCATTGAAAACTAAATTTCAGTTTTGAGGTACGTAATAATTTCGCTGAAAGTTTGGCTTCGCTTAATCAGGATAATAATTGGGTTATGGCAACTTCATAATATGAACTTTATGAAAACAACCCACAATATACCTTATAATAAAGATTGATTTTGAGGAAAAGTTGTTTGTCCAATCTCAACATCACAGGCATTTTAGTCAAACAGTTTCAAACAATATTCTTTCCCAGTAGTTGCACTTACAAAATCTGGTCCGCCTAAGTACATGCGTTTATGCTCTAATCGCCTCCTTTTCCTTATAACCATTTTCCAAATTTGGCCTATATATGCAAAAGAAATTCCGGGCAACTGGCCATAATCCGTACCTAATCATTGCACTTCTTGCAGATGGGATTTTCGACAGCAACATCTTGAACACAAGTTAAATCGGCCATCATATCTCTAGTACTACATTTTAAAGATGAGAGTTCCAAGCATTTGGTTTATATTTTGAAGATGAAATGTTTTTATACGACGGGATCTTGTTGAACATAGTTTGATCCACCATAATGTCTAACCCAATGGTCCAAAACTACGTGTTTAGTTAGCATAGATTTCCTGGCACTCTGAAACGCTGCTCCCGTATCGATGTACCAACAGAATACATTTTTTTCTCTGGACCGAAGTCCTATTCATTGATCCGTAACACAAGTTGTTTTTGGCACAGCTTTGCTTTGTTCTAATTCAAACTGATTGGATTAGCTACAATTCAGATTGATTAAATCATAGCATCTTAAATGCAAGTTTGATCCCACCTCAAATTGTGCACAGGGATACGAAGAGGAATTAAACTTTTGCTGAAAATCTAACGAACAAAATGCATATGGCGACCAAGTTACTTATGAGCATTCAGAAGAAAATCAGTGCAACTAATCAGGTTTCTTCCCTAACGATGACACCTGACAAATATGATCTAAAAATGTAAAACCCACCAACAGCGAATAAATATGAATAATCACAAATATGAAAGTGAAACAAATCAATAATGATGGGGGAAAATAAGATATGTAGAGAACTTTTTAATAACCATGTATTTCTTTTTCTTTTTGTTGTGATTTTCTGATGTGAAAGTATGTTTCATGAACATTACAACAGTAAAAAAAAGTACTCCTCATGCAGTTGTTACGTAACACGCTTACATAATTCGCAGTTTCCATTTACAGAACACCTGCCCTAAACCAGAAAACGCTAAACGGGATGACATAAATATTTATTTTTTGGTTGGTGATAACGTCACATAATTATATCCGGCAAGCAGTTTCCATTCACAGAACACCTGAACCAAGGCGGGATAACTAAGTGTGTCGTCACAAATATTTCTTTCTCCGTTGAGGCAAAAGTGACATCATCTGTACAAAACACGAAAAGCCAAGCGGAACGTCACAAATGTTTCTTTTTCGGTCATTGCTATGGTGATGATTATTTCCACTGCGCCGCAAAAGTGGGACAAGCGTTCAGACAAAACAAGTTATATGGTTTGTGATGATGCAATATGTATACACTACATGATTTTGTTCAACAAAGTATGATCCATCCATTCGGTCTAAGCTATTGGACTGGGAAATTATTTGGTTAGTTAATGTAGATTTTCTGTCTCTCTGGAACACAACTCCGTATCGCTTTTCCAACGGAATAAAATGTTTTTCTCTGAACCGAAGTCCTATTCATTGGTCCGCAACACAAATTGTTCTTTACCCAGTCAGCTTAAGTCTAATTAAGTCCGATGAGGTTGGCCTACAATTCAGCCTAATTAGAACAGAGCTTTCTTAAGTACAAGTTTAAGTCCAATTCATATTGTGCATAAAGATATGAAGAGGAGTTCAACTTTTGCTGGAGAGCCAGAGAACAAATGCGTCCGTCGACCAGGTGATTTCTGTGTATCCAGAAGAAAATCACTGAAACTAATCAAAGTTACATCAAATCAAAAATATTCATCGAAAATTAAATTTCAGTTTTGAGGTACGTAATAGTTTCGCTGAGAGTTTGGCTTCGCTTAATCAGGATAATAATTGGGTTATGGCAACTTCATAATATGAACTTTATGAAAACAACCCACAATATACCTTATAATAAAGATTGATTTTGAGGAAAGGTTGTTTGTCCAATCTCAACATCACAGGCATTTTAGTCAAACAGTTTCAAACAATATTCTTTCCCAGTAGTTGCACTTAAAAAATCTGGTCCGCCTAAGTACATGCGTTTATGCTCTAATCGCCTCCTTTTCCTTATAACCATTTTCCAAATTTGGCCTATATATGCAAAAGAAATTCCGGGCAACTGGCCATAATCCGTACCTAATCATTGCACTTCTTGCAGATGGGATTTTCGACAGCAACTTCTTGAACACAAGTTAAATCGGCCATCATATCTCTAGTACTACATTTTAAAGATGAGAGTTCCAAGCATTTGGTTTATATTTTGAAGATGAAATGTTTTTATACGACGGGATCTTGTTGAACATAGTTTGATCCACAATAATGTCTAACCCAATGGTCCAAAAAACTGCGTGTTTAGTTAGCATAGATTTCCTGGCACTCTGAAACGCTGCTCCAGTATCGATGTACCAACAGAATACATTTTTTTTCTCTGGACCGAAGTCCTATTCATTGATCCGTAACACAAGTTGTTATTGGCACAGCTTTGCTTTGTTCTAATTCAAACTGATTGGATTAGCTACAATTCAGATTGATTAAATCATAGCATCTTAAATGCAAGTTTGATCCCACCTCAAATTGTGCACAGGGATACGAAGAGGAATTAAACTTTTGCTGAAAATCTAACGAACAAAATGCATTCGGCGACCAAGTTACTTATGAGCATTCAGAAGAAAATCAGTGCGACTAATCAGGTTTCTTCCCTAACGATGACACCTGACAAATATGATCAAAAAATGTAAAACCCACCAACAGCGAATAAATATGAAAAATCACAAATATGAAAGTGAAACAAATCAATAATGATGGGGGAAAATAAGATATGTAGAGAACTTTTTTAATAACCATGTATTTCTTTTTCTTTTTGTTGTGATTTTCTGATGTGAAAGTATGTTTCATGAACATTAAAACAGTAAAAAAAAGTACTTTCTCATGCAGTTGTTACGTAACACGCTTACATAATTCGCAGTTTCCATTTACAGAACACCTGCCCTAAATCAGAAAACGCTAAACGGGATGACATAAATATTTATTTTTTGGTTGGTGATAACGTCACATAATTATATCCGGCAAGCAGTTTCCATTCACAGAACACCTGAACCAAGGCGGGATAACTAAGTGTGTCGTCACAAATATTTCTTTCTCCGTTGATGCAAAAGTGACATCATCTGTACAAAACACGAAAAACCAAGCGGAACGTCACAAATGTTTCTTTTTCGGTCATTGCTATGGTGATGATTATTTCCACTGCGCCGCGAAAGTGGGACAAGCGTTCAGACAAAACAAGTTATATGGTTTGTGATGATGCAATATGTATACACTACATGATTTTGTTCAACAAAGTATGATCCATCCATTCGGTCTAAGCTATTGGACTGGGAAATTATTTGGTTAGTTAATGTAGATTTTCTGTCTCTCTGGAACACAACTCCGTATCGCTTTTCCAACGGAATAAAATGTTTTTCTCTGAACCGAAGTATTATTCATTGGTCCGCAACACAAATTGTTCTTTACCCAGTCAGCTTAAGTCTAATTAAGTCCGATGAGGTTGGCCTACAATTCAGCCTAATTAGAACAGAGCTTTCTTAAGTACAAGTTTAAGTCCAATTCATATTGTGCATAAAGATATGAAGAGGAGTTCAACTTTTGCTGAAGAGCTAGAGAACAAATGCGTCCGTCGACCAGGTGATTTCTGTGTATCCAGAAGAAAATCACTGAAACTAATCAAAGTTACATCAAACCAAAAATATTCATTGAAAACTAAATTTCAGTTTTGAGGTACGTAATAATTTCGCTGAGAGTTTGGCTTCGCTTAATCAGGATAATAATTGGGTTATGGCAACTTCATAATATGAACTTTATGAAAACAACCCACAATATACCTTATAATAAAGATTGATTTTGAGGAAAAGTTGTTTGTCCAATCTCAACATCACAGGCATTTTAGTCAAACAGTTTCAAACAATATTCTTTCCCAGTAGTTGCACTTAAAAAATCTGGTCCGCCTAAGTACATGCGTTTATGCTCTAATCGCCTCCTTTTCCTTATAACCATTTTCCAAATTTGGCCTATATATGCAAAAGAAATTCCGGGCAACTGGCCATAATCCGTACCTAATCATTGCACTTCTTGCAGATGGGATTTTCGACAGCAACTTCTTGAACACAAGTTAAATCGGCCATCATATCTCTAGTACTACATTTTAAAGATGAGAGTTCCAAGCATTTGGTTTATATTTTGAAGATGAAATGTTTTTATACGACGGGATCTTGTTGAACATAGTTTGATCCACCATAATGTCTAACCCAATGGTCCAAAAAACTGCATGTTTAGTTAGCATAGATTTCCTAGACTCTGAAACACTGCTCCCGTATCGATGTACCAACAGAATAGATTTTTTTTCTCTGGACCGAATTCCTATTCATTGATCCGTAACACAAGTTGTTATTGACACAGCTTTGCTTTGTTCTAATTCAAACTGATTGGATTGGCTACAATTCAGATTGATTAAAACATAGCATCTTAAATGCAAGTTTGATCCCACCTCAAATTGTGCACAGGGATACGAAGAGGAATTAAACTTTTGCTGAAAATCTAACGAACAAAATGCATATGGCGACCAAGTTACTTATGAGCATTCAGAAGAAAATCAGTGCGACTAATCAGGTTTCTTCCCTAACGATGACACCTGACAAATATGATCAAAAAATGTAAAACCCACCAACAGCGAATAAATATGAATAATCACAAATATGAAAGTGAAACAAATCAATAATGATGGGGGAAAATAAGATATGTAGAGAACTTTTTTAATAACCATGTATTTCTTTTTCTTTTTGTTGTGATTTTCTGATGTGAAAGTATGTTTCATGAACATTACAACAGTAAAAAAAGTACTTTCTCATGCAGTTGTTACGTAACACGCTTACATAATTCGCAGTTTCCATTTACAGAACACCTGCCCTAAACCAGAAAACGCTAAACGGGATGACATAAATATTTATTTTTTGGTTGGTGATAACGTCACATAATTATATCCGGCAAGCAGTTTCCATTCACAGAACACCTGAACCAAGGCGGGATAACTAAGTGTGTCGTCACAAATATTTCTTTCTCCGTTGATGCAAAAGTGACATCATCTGTACAAAACACGAAAAGCCAAGCGGAACATCACAAATTTTTCTTTTTCGGTCATTGCTATGGTGATGATTATTTCCACTGCGCCGCGAAAGTGGGACAAGCGTTCAGACAAAACAAGTTATATGGTTTGTGATGATGCAATATGTATACACTACATGATTTTGTTCAACAAAGTATGATCCATCCATTCGGTCTAAGCTATTGGACTGGGAAATTATTTGGTTAGTTAATGTAGATTTTCTGTCTCTCTGGAACACAACTCCGTATCGCTTTTCCAACGGAATAAAATGTTTTTCTCTGAACCGAAGTCCTATTCATTGGTCCGCAACACAAATTGTTCTTTACCCAGTCAGCTTCAGTCTAATTAAGTCCGATGAGGTTGGCCTACAATTCAGCCTAATTAGAACAGAGCTTTCTTAAGTACAAGTTTAAGTCCAATTCATATTGTGCATAAAGATATGAAGAGGAGTTCACCTTTTGCTGGAGAGCCAGAGAACAAATGCGTCCGTCGACCAGGTGATTTCTGTGTATCCAGAAGAAAATCACTGAAACTAATCAAAGTTACATCAAACCAAAAATATTCATCGAAAATTAAATTTCAGTTTTGAGGTACGTAATAGTTTCGCTGAGAGTTTGGCTTCGCTTAATCAGGATAATAATTGGGTTATGGCAACTTCATAATATGAACTTTATGAAAACAACCCACAATATACCTTATAATAAAGATTGATTTTGAGGAAAAGTTGTTTGTCCAATCTCAACATCACAGGCATTTTAGTCAAACAGTTTCAAACAATATTCTTTCCCAGTAGTTGCACTTAAAAAATCTGGTCCGCCTAAGTACATGCGTTTATGCTCTAATCGCCTCCTTTTCCTTATAACCATTTTCCAAATTTGGCCTATATATGCAAAAGAAATTCCGGGCAACTGGCCATAATCCGTACCTAATCATTGCACTTCTTGCAGATGGGATTTTCGACAGCAACTTCTTGAACACAAGTTAAATCGGCCATCATATCTCTAGTACTACATTTTAAAGATGAGAGTTCCAAGCATTTGGTTTATATTTTGAAGATGAAATGTTTTTATACGACGGGATCTTGTTGAACATAGTTTGATCCACCATAATGTCTAACCCAATGGTCCAAAAAACTGCGTGTTTAGTTAGCATAGATTTCCTGGCACTCTGAAACGCTGCTCCCGTATCGATGTACCAACAGAATACATTTTTTTCTCTGGACCGAAGTCCTATTCATTGATCCGTAACACAAGTTGTTATTGGCACAGCTTTGCTTTGTTCTAATTCAAACTGATTGGATTAGCTACAATTCAGATTGATTAAATCATAGCATCTTAAATGCAAGTTTGATCCCACCTCAAATTGTGCACAGGGATACGAAGAGGAATTAAACTTTTGCTGAAAATCTAACGAACAAAATGCATATGGCGACCAAGTTACTTATGAGCATTCAGAAGAAAATCAGTGCGACTAATCAGGTTTCTTCCCTAACGATGACACCTGACAAATATGATCAAAAAATGTAAAACCCACCAACAGGGAATAAATATGAATAATCACAAATATGAAAGTGAAACAAATCAATAATGATGGGGGAAAATAAGATATGTAGAGAACTTTTTTAATAACCATGTATTTCTTTTTCTTTTTGTTGTGATTTTCTGATGTGAAAGTATGTTTCATGAACATTACAACAGTAAAAAAAAGTACTTTCTCATGCAGTTGTTACGTAACACGCTTACATAATTCGCAGTTTCCATTTACAGAACACCTGCCCTAAACCAGAAAACGCTAAACGGGATGACATAAATATTTATTTTTTGGTTGGTGATAACGTCACATAATTATATCCGGCAAGCAGTTTCCATTCACAGAACACCTGAACCAAGGCGGGATAACTAAGTGTGTCGTCACAAATATTTCTTTCTCCGTTGATGCAAAAGTGACATCATCTGTACAAAACACGAAAAGCCAAGCGGAACGTCACAAATGTTTCTTTTTCGGTCATTGCTATGGTGATGATTATTTCCACTGCGCCGCGAAAGTGGGACAAGCGTTCAGACAAAACAAGTTATATGGTTTGTGATGATGCAATATGTATACACTACATGATTTTGTTCAACAAAGTATGATCCATCCATTCGGTCTAAGCTATTGGACTGGGAAATTATTTGGTTAGTTAATGTAGATTTTCTGTCTCTCTGGAACACAACTCCGTATCGCTTTTCCAACGGAATAAAATGTTTTTCTCTGAACCGAAGTCCTATTCATTGGTCCGCAACACAAATTGTTCTTTACCCAGTCAGCGTAAGTCTAATTAAGTCCGATGAGGTTGGCCTACAATTCAGCCTAATTAGAACAGAGCTTTCTTAAGTACAAGTTTAAGTCCAATTCATATTGTGCATAAAGATATGAAGAGGAGTTCAACTTTTGCTGGAGAGCCAGAGAACAAATGCGTCCGTCGACCAGGTGATTTCTGTGTATCCAGAAGAAAATCACTGAAACTAATCAAAGTTACATCAAACCAAAAATATTCATCGAAAATTAAATTTCAGTTTTGAGGTACGTAATAGTTTCGCTGAGAGTTTGGCTTCGCTTAATCAGGATAATAATTGGGTTATGGCAACTTCATAATATGAACTTTATGAAAACAACCCACAATATACCTTATAATAAAGATTGATTTTGAGGAAAAGTTGTTTGTCCAATCTCAACATCACAGGCATTTTAGTCAAACAGTTTCAAACAATATTCTTTCCCAATAGTTGCACTTAAAAAATCTGGTCCGCCTAAGTACATGCGTTTATGCTCTAATCGCCTCCTTTTCCTTATAACCATTTTCCAAATTTGGCCTATATATGCAAAAGAAATTCCGGGCAACTGGCCATAATCCGTACCTAATCATTGCACTTCTTGCAGATGGGATTTTCGACAGCAACTTCTTGAACACAAGTTAAATCGGCCATCATATCTCTAGTACTACATTTTAAAGATGAGAGTTCCAAGCATTTGGTTTATATTTTGAAGATGAAATGTTTTTATACGACGGGATCTTGTTTAACATAGTTTGATCCACCATAATGTCTAACCCAATGGTCCAAAAAACTGCGTGTTTAGTTAGCATAGATTTCCTGGCACTCTGAAACGCTGCTCCCGTATCGATGTACCAACAGAATACATTTTTTTTTCTCTGGACCGAAGTCCTATTCATTGATCCGTAACACAAGTTGTTATTGGCACAGCTTTGCTTTGTTCTAATTCAAACTGATTGGATTAGCTACAATTCAGATTGATTAAATCATAGCATCTTAAATGCAAGTTTGATCCCACCTCAAATTGTGCACAGGGATACGAAGAGGAATTAAACTTTTGCTGAAAATCTAACGAACAAAATGCATATGGCGACCAAGTTACTTATGAGCATTCAGAAGAAAATCAGTGCGACTAATCAGGTTTCTTCCCTAACGATGACACCTGACAAATATGATCTAAAAATGTAAAACCCACCAACAGCGAATAAATATGAATAATCACAAATATGAAAGTGAAACAAATCAATAATGATGGGGAAAATAAGATATGTAGAGAACTTTTTTAATAACCATGTATTTCTTTTTCTTTTTGTTGTGATTTTCTGATGTGAAAGTATGTTTCATGAACATTACAACAGTAAAAAAAGTACTCCTCATGCAGTTGTTACGTAACACGCTTACATAATTCGCAGTTTCCATTTACAGAACACCTGCCCTAAACCAGAAAACGCTAAACGGGATGACATAAATATTTATTTTTTGGTTGGTGATAACGTCACATAATGATATCCGGCAAGCAGTTTCCATTCACAGAACACCTGAACCAAGGCGGGATAACTAAGTGTGTCGTCACAAATATTTCTTTCTCCGTTGAGGCAAAAGTGACATCATCTGTACAAAACACGAAAAGCCAAGCGGAACGTCACAAATGTTTCTTTTTCGGTCATTGCTATGGTGATGATTATTTCCACTGCGCCGCGAAAGTGGGACAAGCGTTCAGACAAAACAAGTTATATGGTTTGTGATGATGCAATATGTATACACTACATGATTTTGTTCAACAAAGTATGATCCATCCATTCGGTCTAAGCTATTGGACTGGGAAATTATTTGGTTAGTTAATGTAGATTTTCTGTCTCTCTGGAACACAACTCCGTATCGCTTTTCCAACGGAATAAAATGTTTTTCTCTGAACCGAAGTCCTATTCATTGGTCCGCAACACAAATTGTTCTTTACCCAGTCAGCTTAAGTCTAATTAAGTCCGATGAGGTTGGCCTACAATTCAGCCTAATTAGAACAGAGCTTTCTTAAGTACAAGTTTAAGTCCAATTCATATTGTGCATAAAGATATGAGGAGGAGTTCAACTTTTGCTGGAGAGCTAGAGAACAAATGCGTCCGTCGACCAGGTGATTTCTGTGTATCCAGAAGAAAATCACTGAAACTAATCAAAGTTACATCAAACCAAAAATATTCATTGAAAACTAAATTTCAGTTTTGAGGTACGTAATAATTTCGCTGAGAGTTTGGCTTCGCTTAATCAGGATAATAATTGGGTTATGGCAACTTCATAATATGAACTTTATGAAAACAACGCACAATATACCTTATAATAAAGATTGATTTTGAGGAAAAGTTGTTTGTCCAATCTCAACATCACAGGCATTTTAGTCAAACAGTTTCAAACAATATTCTTTCCCAGTAGTTGCACTTAAAAAATCTGGTCCGCCTAAGTACATGCGTTTATGCTCTAATCGCCTCCTTTTCCTTATAACCATTTTCCAAATTTGGCCTATATATGCAAAAGAAATTCCGGGCAACTGGCCATAATCCGTACCTAATCATTGCACTTCTTGCAGATGGGATTTTCGACAGCAACTTCTTGAACACAAGTTAAATCGGCCATCATATCTCTAGTACTACATTTTAAAGATGAGAGTTCCAAGCATTTGGTTTATATTTTGAAGATGAAATGTTTTTATACGACGGGATCTTGTTGAACATAGTTTGATCCACCATAATGTCTAACCCAATGGTCCAAAAAACTGCATGTTTAGTTAGCATAGATTTCCTAGACTCTGAAACACTGCTCCCGTATCGATGTACCAACAGAATACATTTTTTTCTCTGGACCGAATTCCTATTCATTGATCCGTAACACAAGTTGTTATTGGCACAGCTTTGCTTTGTTCTAATTCAAACTGATTGGATTGGCTACAATTCAGATTGATTAAAACATAGCATCTTAAATGCAAGTTTGATCCCACCTCAAATTGTGCACAGGGATACGAAGAGGAATTAAACTTTTGCTGAAAATCTAACGAACAAAATGCATTCGGCGACCAAGTTACTTATGAGCATTCAGAAGAAAATCAGTGCGACTAATCAGGTTTCTTCCCTAACGATGACACCTGACAAATATGATCAAAAAATGTAAAACCCACCAACAGCGAATAAATATGAATAATCACAAATATGAAAGTGAAACAAATCAATAATGATGGGGGAAAATAAGATATGTAGAGAACTTTTTTAATAACCATGTATTTCTTTTTCTTTTTGTTGTGATTTTCTGATGTGAAAGTATGTTTCATGAACATTACAACAGTAAAAAAGTACTCCTCATGCAGTTGTTACGTAACACGCTTACATATTTCGCAGTTTCCATTTACAGAACACCTGCCCTAAACCAGAAAACGCTAAACGGGATGACATAAATATTTATTTTTTGGTTGGTGATAACGTCACATAATTATATCCGGCAAGCAGTTTCCATTCACAGAACACCTGAACCAAGGCGGGATAACTAAGTGTGTCGTCACAAATATTTCTTTCTCCGTTGATGCAAAAGTGACATCATCTGTACAAAACACGAAAAACCAAGCGGAACGTCACAAATGTTTCTTTTTCGGTCATTGCTATGGTGATGATTATTTCCACTGCGCCGCGAAAGTGGGACAAGCGTTCAGACAAAACAAGTTATATGGTTTGTGATGATGCAATATGTATACACTACATGATTTTGTTCAACAAAGTATGATCCATCCATTCGGTCTAAGCTATTGGACTGGGAAATTATTTGGTTAGTTAATGTAGATTTTCTGTCTCTCTGGAACACAACTCCGTATCGCTTTTCCAACGGAATAAAATGTTTTTCTCTGAACCGAAGTATTATTCATTGGTCCGCAACACAAATTGTTCTTTACCCAGTCAGCTTAAGTCTAATTAAGTCCGATGAGGTTGGCCTACAATTCAGCCTAATTAGAACAGAGCTTTCTTAAGTACAAGTTTAAGTCCAATTCATATTGTGCATAAAGATATGAAGAGGAGTTCAACTTTTGCTGAAGAGCTAGAGAACAAATGCGTCCGTCGACCAGGTGATTTCTGTGTATCCAGAAGAAAATCACTGAAACTAATCAAAGTTACATCAAACCAAAAATATTCATTGAAAACTAAATTTCAGTTTTGAGGTACGTAATAATTTCGCTGAGAGTTTGGCTTCGCTTAATCAGGATAATAATTGGGTTATGGCAACTTCATAATATGAACTTTATGAAAACAACCCACAATATACCTTATAATAAAGATTGATTTTGAGGAAAAGTTGTTTGTCCAATCTCAACATCACAGGCATTTTAGTCAAACAGTTTCAAACAATATTCTTTCCCAGTAGTTGCACTTAAAAAATCTGGTCCGCCTAAGTACATGCGTTTATGCTCTAATCGCCTCCTTTTCCTTATAACCATTTTCCAAATTTGGCCTATATATGCAAAAGAAATTCCGGGCAACTGGCCATAATCCGTACCTAATCATTGCACTTCTTGCAGATGGGATTTTCGACAGCAACTTCTTGAACACAAGTTAAATCGGCCATCATATCTCTAGTACTACATTTTAAAGATGAGAGTTCCAAGCATTTGGTTTATATTTTGAAGATGAAATGTTTTTATACGACGGGATCTTGTTGAACATAGTTTGATCCACCATAATGTCTAACCCAATGGTCCAAAAAACTGCATGTTTAGTTAGCATAGATTTCCTAGACTCTGAAACACTGCTCCCGTATCGATGTACCAACAGAATAGATTTTTTTTCTCTGGACCGAATTCCTATTCATTGATCCGTAACACAAGTTGTTATTGACACAGCTTTGCTTTGTTCTAATTCAAACTGATTGGATTGGCTACAATTCAGATTGATTAAAACATAGCATCTTAAATGCAAGTTTGATCCCACCTCAAATTGTGCACAGGGATACGAAGAGGAATTAAACTTTTGCTGAAAATCTAACGAACAAAATGCATTCGGCGACCAAGTTACTTATGAGCATTCAGAAGAAAATCAGTGCGACTAATCAGGTTTCTTCCCTAACGATGACACCTGACAAATATGATCAAAAAATGTAAAACCCACCAACAGCGAATAAATATGAATAATCACAAATATGAAAGTGAAACAAATCAATAATGATGGGGGAAAATAAGATATGTAGAGAACTTTTTTAATAACTATGTATTTCTTTTTCTTTTTGTTGTGATTTTCTGATGTGAAAGTATGTTTCATGAACATTACAACAGTAAAAAAAAGTACTTTCTCATGCAGTTGTTACGTAACACGCTTACATAATTCGCAGTTTCCATTTACAGAACACCTGCCCTAAACCAGAAAACGCTAAACGGGATGACATAAATATTTATTTTTTGGTTGGTGATAACGTCACATAATTATATCCGGCAAGCAGTTTCCATTCACAGAACACCTGAACCAAGGCGGGATAACTAAGTGTGTCGTCACAAATATTTCTTTCTCCGTTGATGCAAAAGTGACATCATCTGTACAAAACACGAAAAGCCAAGCGGAACGTCACAAATTTTTCTTTTTCGGTCATTGCTATGGTGATGATTATTTCCACTGCGCCGCGAAAGTGGGACAAGCGTTCAGACAAAACAAGTTATATGGTTTGTGATGATGCAATATGTATACACTACATAATTTTGTTCAACAAAGTATGATCCATCCATTCGGTCTAAGCTATTGGACTGGGAAATTATTTGGTTAGTTAATGTAGATTTTCTGTCTCTCTGGAACACAACTCCGTATCGCTTTTCCAACGGAATAAAATGTTTTTCTCTGAACCGAAGTCCTATTCATTGGTCCGCAACACAAATTGTTCTTTACCCAGTCAGCTTAAGTCTAA
This sequence comes from Macrothele yani, assembly GCA_039090855.1. Classification (NCBI taxonomy): domain Eukaryota; kingdom Metazoa; phylum Arthropoda; class Arachnida; order Araneae; family Macrothelidae; genus Macrothele; species Macrothele yani. The sequence continues at coordinate 75,293,710 of CM076993.1, read as the reverse complement.
TTAAGTCCGATGAGGTTGGCCTACAATTCAGCCTAATTAGAACAGAGCTTTCTTAAGTACAAGTTTAAGTCCAATTCATATTGTGCATAAAGATATGAGGAGGAGTTCAACTTTTGCTGGAGAGCTAGAGAACAAATGCGTCCGTCGACCAGGTGATTTCTGTGTATCCAGAAGAAAATCACTGAAACTAATCAAAGTTACATCAAACCAAAAATATTCATTGAAAACTAAATTTCAGTTTTGAGGTACGTAATAATTTCGCTGAGAGTTTGGCTTCGCTTAATCAGGATAATAATTGGGTTATGGCAACTTCATAATATGAACTTTATGAAAACAACGCACAATATACCTTATAATAAAGATTGATTTTGAGGAAAAGTTGTTTGTCCAATCTCAACATCACAGGCATTTTAGTCAAACAGTTTCAAACAATATTCTTTCCCAGTAGTTGCACTTAAAAAATCTGGTCCGCCTAAGTACATGCGTTTATGCTCTAATCGCCTCCTTTTCCTTATAACCATTTTCCAAATTTGGCCTATATATGCAAAAGAAATTCCGGGCAACTGGCCATAATCCGTACCTAATCATTGCACTTCTTGCAGATGGGATTTTCGACAGCAACTTCTTGAACACAAGTTAAATCGGCCATCATATCTCTAGTACTACATTTTAAAGATGAGAGTTCCAAGCATTTGGTTTATATTTTGAAGATGAAATGTTTTTATACGACGGGATCTTGTTGAACATAGTTTGATCCACCATAATGTCTAACCCAATGGTCCAAAAACTGCATGTTTAGTTAGCATAGATTTCCTAGACTCTGAAACACTGCTCCCGTATCGATGTACCAACAGAATACATTTTTTTCTCTGGACCGAATTCCTATTCATTGATCCGTAACACAAGTTGTTATTGGCACAGCTTTGCTTTGTTCTAATTCAAACTGATTGGATTGGCTACAATTCAGATTGATTAAAACATAGCATCTTAAATGCAAGTTTGATCCCACCTCAAATTGTGCACAGGGATACGAAGAGGAATTAAACTTTTGCTGAAAATCTAACGAACAAAATGCATTCGGCGACCAAGTTACTTATGAGCATTCAGAAGAAAATCAGTGCGACTAATCAGGTTTCTTCCCTAACGATGACACCTGACAAATATGATCAAAAAATGTAAAACCCACCAACAGCGAATAAATATGAATAATCACAAATATGAAAGTGAAACAAATCAATAATGATGGGGGAAAATAAGATATGTAGAGAACTTTTTTAATAACCATGTATTTCTTTTTCTTTTTGTTGTGATTTTCTGATGTGAAAGTATGTTTCATGAACATTACAACAGTAAAAAAAAGTACTCCTCATGCAGTTGTTACGTAACACGCTTACATATTTCGCAGTTTCCATTTACAGAACACCTGCCCTAAACCAGAAAACGCTAAACGGGATGACATAAATATTTATTTTTTGGTTGGTGATAACGTCACATAATTATATCCGGCAAGCAGTTTCCATTCACAGAACACCTGAACCAAGGCGGGATAACTAAGTGTGTCGTCACAAATATTTCTTTCTCCGTTGATGCAAAAGTGACATCATCTGTACAAAACACGAAAAACCAAGCGGAACGTCACAAATGTTTCTTTTTCGGTCATTGCTATGGTGATGATTATTTCCACTGCGCCGCGAAAGTGGGACAAGCGTTCAGACAAAACAAGTTATATGGTTTGTGATGATGCAATATGTATACACTACATGATTTTGTTCAACAAAGTATGATCCATCCATTCGGTCTAAGCTATTGGACTGGGAAATTATTTGGTTAGTTAATGTAGATTTTCTGTCTCTCTGGAACACAACTCCGTATCGCTTTTCCAACGGAATAAAATGTTTTTCTCTGAACCGAAGTATTATTCATTGGTCCGCAACACAAATTGTTCTTTACCCAGTCAGCTTAAGTCTAATTAAGTCCGATGAGGTTGGCCTACAATTCAGCCTAATTAGAACAGAGCTTTCTTAAGTACAAGTTTAAGTCCAATTCATATTGTGCATAAAGATATGAAGAGGAGTTCAACTTTTGCTGAAGAGCTAGAGAACAAATGCGTCCGTCGACCAGGTGATTTCTGTGTATCCAGAAGAAAATCACTGAAACTAATCAAAGTTACATCAAACCAAAAATATTCATTGAAAACTAAATTTCAGTTTTGAGGTACGTAATAATTTCGCTGAGAGTTTGGCTTCGCTTAATCAGGATAATAATTGGGTTATGGCAACTTCATAATATGAACTTTATGAAAACAACCCACAATATACCTTATAATAAAGATTGATTTTGAGGAAAAGTTGTTTGTCCAATCTCAACATCACAGGCATTTTAGTCAAACAGTTTCAAACAATATTCTTTCCCAGTAGTTGCACTTAAAAAATCTGGTCCGCCTAAGTACATGCGTTTATGCTCTAATCGCCTCCTTTTCCTTATAACCATTTTCCAAATTTGGCCTATATATGCAAAAGAAATTCCGGGCAACTGGCCATAATCCGTACCTAATCATTGCACTTCTTGCAGATGGGATTTTCGACAGCAACTTCTTGAACACAAGTTAAATCGGCCATCATATCTCTAGTACTACATTTTAAAGATGAGAGTTCCAAGCATTTGGTTTATATTTTGAAGATGAAATGTTTTTATACGACGGGATCTTGTTGAACATAGTTTGATCCACCATAATGTCTAACCCAATGGTCCAAAAAACTGCATGTTTAGTTAGCATAGATTTCCTAGACTCTGAAACACTGCTCCCGTATCGATGTACCAACAGAATAGATTTTTTTTCTCTGGACCGAATTCCTATTCATTGATCCGTAACACAAGTTGTTATTGACACAGCTTTGCTTTGTTCTAATTCAAACTGATTGGATTGGCTACAATTCAGATTGATTAAAACATAGCATCTTAAATGCAAGTTTGATCCCACCTCAAATTGTGCACGGGGATACGAAGAGGAATTAAACTTTTGCTGAAAATCTAACGAACAAAATGCATTCGGCGACCAAGTTACTTATGAGCATTCAGAAGAAAATCAGTGCGACTAATCAGGTTTCTTCCCTAACGATGACACCTGACAAATATGATCAAAAAATGTAAAACCCACCAACAGCGAATAAATATGAATAATCACAAATATGAAAGTGAAACAAATCAATAATGATGGGGGAAAATAAGATATGTAGAGAACTTTTTTAATAACCATGTATTTCTTTTTCTTTTTGTTGTGATTTTCTGATGTGAAAGTATGTTTCATGAACATTACAACAGTAAAAAAAAGTACTTTCTCATGCAGTTGTTACGTAACACGCTTACATAATTCGCAGTTTCCATTTACAGAACACCTGCCCTAAACCAGAAAACGCTAAACGGGATGACATAAATATTTATTTTTTGGTTGGTGATAACGTCACATAATTATATCCGGCAAGCAGTTTCCATTCACAGAACACCTGAACCAAGGCGGGATAACTAAGTGTGTCGTCACAAATATTTCTTTCTCCGTTGATGCAAAAGTGACATCATCTGTACAAAACACGAAAAGCCAAGCGGAACGTCACAAATTTTTCTTTTTCGGCCATTGCTATGGTGATGATTATTTCCACTGCGCCGCGAAAGTGGGACAAGCGTTCAGACAAAACAAGTTATATGGTTTGTGATGATGCAATATGTATACACTACATGATTTTGTTCAACAAAGTATGATCCATCCATTCGGTCTAAGCTATTGGACTGGGAAATTATTTGGTTAGTTAATGTAGATTTTCTGTCTCTCTGGAACACAACTCCGTATCGCTTTTCCAACGGAATAAAATGTTTTTCTCTGAACCGAAGTCCTATTCATTGGTCCGCAACACAAATTGTTCTTTACCCAGTCAGCTTAAGTCTAATTAAGTCCGATGAGGTTGGCCTACAATTCAGCCTAATTAGAACAGAGCTTTCTTAAGTACAAGTTTAAGTCCAATTCATATTGTGCATAAAGATATGAAGAGGAGTTCACCTTTTGCTGGAGAGCCAGAGAACAAATGCGTCCGTCGACCAGGTGATTTCTGTGTATCCAGAAGAAAATCACTGAAACTAATCAAAGTTACATCAAACCAAAAATATTCATCGAAAATTAAATTTCAGTTTTGAGGTACGTAATAGTTTCGCTGAGAGTTTGGCTTCGCTTAATCAGGATAATAATTGGGTTATGGCAACTTCATAATATGAACTTTATGAAAACAACCCACAATATACCTTATAATAAAGATTGATTTTGAGGAAAAGTTGTTTGTCCAATCTCAACATCACAGGCATTTTAGTCAAACAGTTTCAAACAATATTCTTTCCCAGTAGTTGCACTTAAAAAATCTGGTCCGCCTAAGTACATGCGTTTATGCTCTAATCGCCTCCTTTTCCTTATAACCATTTTCCAAATTTGGCCTATATATGCAAAAGAAATTCCGGGCAACTGGCCATAATCCGTACCTAATCATTGCACTTCTTGCAGATGGGATTTTCGACAGCAACTTCTTGAACACAAGTTAAATCGGCCATCATATCTCTAGTACTACATTTTAAAGATGAGAGTTCCAAGCATTTGGTTTATATTTTGAAGATGAAATGTTTTTATACGACGGGATCTTGTTGAACATAGTTTGATCCACCATAATGTCTAACCCAATGGTCCAAAAACTGCGTGTTTAGTTAGCATAGATTTCCTGGCACTCTGAAACGCTGCTCCCGTATCGATGTACCAACAGAATACATTTTTTTCTCTGGACCGAAGTCCTATTCATTGATCCGTAACACAAGTTGTTATTGGCACAGCTTTGCTTTGTTCTAATTCAAACTGATTGGATTAGCTACAATTCAGATTGATTAAATCATAGCATCTTAAATGCAAGTTTGATCCCACCTCAAATTGTGCACAGGGATACGAAGAGGAATTAAACTTTTGCTGAAAATCTAACGAACAAAATGCATATGGCGACCAAGTTACTTATGAGCATTCAGAAGAAAATCAGTGCGACTAATCAGGTTTCTTCCCTAACGATGACACCTGACAAATATGATCAAAAAATGTAAAACCCACCAACAGGGAATAAATATGAATAATCACAAATATGAAAGTGAAACAAATCAATAATGATGGGGGAAAATAAGATATGTAGAGAACTTTTTTAATAACCATGTATTTCTTTTTCTTTTTGTTGTGATTTTCTGATGTGAAAGTATGTTTCATGAACATTACAACAGTAAAAAAAGTACTTTCTCATGCAGTTGTTACGTAACACGCTTACATAATTCGCAGTTTCCATTTACAGAACACCTGCCCTAAACCAGAAAACGCTAAACGGGATGACATAAATATTTATTTTTTGGTTGGTGATAACGTCACATAATTATATCCGGCAAGCAGTTTCCATTCACAGAACACCTGAACCAAGGCGGGATAACTAAGTGTGTCGTCACAAATATTTCTTTCTCCGTTGATGCAAAAGTGACATCATCTGTACAAAACACGAAAAGCCAAGCGGAACGTCACAAATGTTTCTTTTTCGGTCATTGCTATGGTGATGATTATTTCCACTGCGCCGCGAAAGTGGGACAAGCGTTCAGACAAAACAAGTTATATGGTTTGTGATGATGCAATATGTATACACTACATGATTTTGTTCAACAAAGTATGATCCATCCATTCGGTCTAAGCTATTGGACTGGGAAATTATTTGGTTAGTTAATGTAGATTTTCTGTCTCTCTGGAACACAACTCCGTATCGCTTTTCCAACGGAATAAAATGTTTTTCTCTGAACCGAAGTCCTATTCATTGGTCCGCAACACAAATTGTTCTTTACCCAGTCAGCGTAAGTCTAATTAAGTCCGATGAGGTTGGCCTACAATTCAGCCTAATTAGAACAGAGCTTTCTTAAGTACAAGTTTAAGTCCAATTCTTATTGTGCATAAAGATATGAAGAGGAGTTCAACTTTTGCTGGAGAGCCAGAGAACAAATGCGTCCGTCGACCAGGTGATTTCTGTGTATCCAGAAGAAAATCACTGAAACTAATCAAAGTTACATCAAACCAAAAATATTCATCGAAAATTAAATTTCAGTTTTGAGGTACGTAATAGTTTCGCTGAGAGCTTGGCTTCGCTTAATCAGGATAATAATTGGGTTATGGCAACTTCATAGTATGAACTTTATGAAAACAACCCACAATATACCTTATAATAAAGATTGATTTTGAGGAAAAGTTGTTTGTCCAATCTCAACATCACAGGCATTTTAGTCAAACAGTTTCAAACAATATTCTTTCCCAATAGTTGCACTTAAAAAATCTGGTCCGCCTAAGTACATGCGTTTATGCTCTAATCGCCTCCTTTTCCTTATAACCATTTTCCAAATTTGGCCTATATATGCAAAAGAAATTCCGGGCAACTGGCCATAATCCGTACCTAATCATTGCACTTCTTGCAGATGGGATTTTCGACAGCAACTTCTTGAACACAAGTTAAATCGGCCATCATATCTCTAGTACTACATTTTAAAGATGAGAGTTCCAAGCATTTGGTTTATATTTTGAAGATGAAATGTTTTTATACGACGGGATCTTGTTTAACATAGTTTGATCCACCATAATGTCTAACCCAATGGTCCAAAAACTGCGTGTTTAGTTAGCATAGATTTCCTGGCACTCTGAAACGCTGCTCCCGTATCGATGTACCAACAGAATACATTTTTTCTCTGGACCGAAGTCATATTCATTGATCCGTAACACAAGTTGTTATTGGCACAGCTTTGCTTTGTTCTAATTCAAACTGATTGGATTAGCTACAATTCAGATTGATTAAATCATAGCATCTTAAATGCAAGTTTGATCCCACCTCAAATTGTGCACAGGGATACGAAGAGGAATTAAACTTTTGCTGAAAATCTAACGAACAAAATGCATATGGCGACCAAGTTACTTATGAGCATTCAGAAGAAAATCAGTGCGACTAATCAGGTTTCTTCCTAACGATGACACCTGACAAATATGATCTAAAAATGTAAAACCCACCAACAGCGAATAAATATGAATAATCACAAATATGAAAGTGAAACAAATCAATAATGATGGGGGAAAATAAGATATGTAGAGAACTTTTTTAATAACCATGTATTTCTTTTTCTTTTTGTTGTGATTTTCTGATGTGAAAGTATGTTTCATGAACATTACAACAGTAAAAAAAAGTACTCCTCATGCAGTTGTTACGTAACACGCTTACATAATTCGCAGTTTCCATTTACAGAACACCTGCCCTAAACCAGAAAACGCTAAACGGGATGACATAAATATTTATTTTTTGGTTGGTGATAACGTCACATAATTATATCCGGCAAGCAGTTTCCATTCACAGAACACCTGAACCAAGGCGGGATAACTAAGTGTGTCGTCACAAATATTTCTTTCTCCGTTGATGCAAAAGTGACATCATCTGTACAAAACACGAAAAGCCAAGCGAAACGTCACAAATGTTTCTTTTTCGGTCATTGCTATGGTGATGATTATTTCCACTGCGCCGCGAAAGTGGGACAAGCGTTCAGACAAAACAAGTTATATGGTTTGTGATGATGCAATATGTATACACTACATGATTTTGTTCAACAAAGTATGATCCATCCATTCGGTCTAAGCTATTGGACTGGGAAATTATTTGGTTAGTTAATGAAGATTTTCTGTCTCTCTGGAACACAACTCCGTATCGCTTTTCCAACGGAATAAAATGTTTTTCTCTGAACCGAAGTCCTATTCATTGGTCCGCAACACAAATTGTTCTTTACCCAGTCAGCTTAAGTCTAATTAAGTCCGATGAGGTTGGCCTACAATTCAGCCTAATTAGAACAGAGCTTTCTTAAGTACAAGTTTAAGTCCAATTCATATTGTGCATAAAGATATGAAGAGGAGTTCCACTTTTGCTGGAGAGCTAGAGAACAAATGCGTCCGTCGACCAGGTGATTTCTGTGTATCCAGAAGAAAATCACTGAAACTAATCAAAGTTACATCAAACCAAAAATATTCATTGAAAACTAAATTTCAGTTTTGAGGTACGTAATAATTTCGCTGAGAGTTTGGCTTCGCTTAATCAGGATAATAATTGGGTTATGGCAACTTCATAATATGAACTTTATGAAAACAACCCACAATATACCTTATAATAAAGATTGATTTTGAGGAAAAGTTGTTTGTCCAATCTCAACATCACAGGCATTTTAGTCAAACAGTTTCAAACAATATTCTTTCCCAATAGTTGCACTTAAAAAATCTGGTCCGCCTAAGTACATGCGTTTATGCTCTAATCGCCTCCTTTTCCTTATAACCATTTTCCAAATTTGGCCTATATATGCAAAAGAAATTCCGGGCAACTGGCCATAATCCGTACCTAATCATTGCACTTCTTGCAGATGGGATTTTCGACAGCAACTTCTTGAACACAAGTTAAATCGGCCATCATATCTCTAGTACTACATTTTAAAGATGAGAGTTCCAAGCATTTGGTTTATATTTTGAAGATGAAATGTTTTTATACGACGGGATCTTGTTGAACATAGTTTGATCCACCATAATGTCTAACCCAATGGTCCAAAAAACTGCGTGTTTAGTTAGCATAGATTTCCTGGCACTCTGAAACGCTGCTCCCGTATCGATGTACCAACAGAATACATTTTTTTCTCTGGACCGAAGTCCTATTCATTGATCCGTAACACAAGTTGTTATTGGCACAGCTTTGCTTTGTTCTAATTCAAACTGATTGGATTAGCTACAATTCAGATTGATTAAAACATAGCATCTTAAATGCAAGTTTGATCCCACCTCAAATTGTGCACAGGGATACGAAGAGGAATTAAACTTTTGCTGAAAATCTAACGAACAAAATGCATTCGGCGACCAAGTTACTTATGAGCATTCAGAAGAAAATCAGTGCGACTAATCAGGTTTCTTCCCTAACGATGACACCTGACAAATATGATCAAAAAATGTAAAACCCACCAACAGGGAATAAATATGAATAATCACAAATATGAAAGTGAAACAAATCAATAATGATGGGGGAAAATAAGATATGTAGAGAACTTTTTTAATAACCATGTATTTCTTTTTCTTTTTGTTGTGATTTTCTGATGTGAAAGTATGTTTCATGAACATTACAACAGTAAAAAAAAGTACTTTCTCATGCAGTTGTTACGTAACACGCTTACATAATTCGCAGTTTCCATTTACAGAACACCTGCCCTAAACCAGAAAACGCTAAACGGGATGACATAAATATTTATTTTTTGGTTGGTGATAACGTCACATAATTATATCCGGCAAGCAGTTTCCATTCACAGAACACCTGAACCAAGGCGGGATAACTAAGTGTGTCGTCACAAATATTTCTTTCTCCGTTGATGCAAAAGTGACATCATCTGTACAAAACACGAAAAGCCAAGCGGAACGTCACAAATGTTTCTTTTTCGGTCATTGCTATGGTGATGATTATTTCCACTGCGCCGCGAAAGTGGGACAAGCGTTCAGACAAAACAAGTTATATGGTTTGTGATGATGCAATATGTATACACTACATGATTTTGTTCAACAAAGTATGATCCATCCATTCGGTCTAAGCTATTGGACTGGGAAATTATTTGGTTAGTTAATGTAGATTTTCTGTCTCTCTGGAACACAACTCCGTATCGCTTTTCCAACGGAATAAAATGTTTTTCTCTGAACCGAAGTCCTATTCATTGGTCCGCAACACAAATTGTTCTTTACCCAGTCAGCGTAAGTCTAATTAAGTCCGATGAGGTTGGCCTACAATTCAGCCTAATTAGAACAGAGCTTTCTTAAGTACAAGTTTAAGTCCAATTCATATTGTGCATAAAGATATGAAGAGGAGTTCACCTTTTGCTGGAGAGCCAGAGAACAAATGCGTCCGTCGACCAGGTGATTTCTGTGTATCCAGAAGAAAATCACTGAAACTAATCAAAGTTACATCAAACCAAAAATATTCATCGAAAATTAAATTTCAGTTTTGAGGTACGTAATAGTTTCGCTGAGAGTTTGGCTTCGCTTAATCAGGATAATAATTGGGTTATGGCAACTTCATAATATGAACTTTATGAAAACAACCCACAATATACCTTATAATAAAGATTGATTTTGAGGAAAAGTTGTTTGTCCAATCTCAACATCACAGGCATTTTAGTCAAACAGTTTCAAACAATATTCTTTCCCAACAGTAGTTGCACTTAAAAAATCTGGTCCGCCTAAGTACATGCGTTTATGCTCTAATCGCCTCCTTTTCCTTATAACCATTTTCCAAATTTGGCCTATATATGCAAAAGAAATTCCGGGCAACTGGCCATAATCCGTACCTAATCATTGCACTTCTTGCAGATGGGATTTTCGACAGCAACTTCTTGAACACAAGTTAAATCGGCCATCATATCTCTAGTACTACATTTTAAAGATGAGAGTTCCAAGCATTTGGTTTATATTTTGAAGATGAAATGTTTTTATACGACGGGATCTTGTTTAACATAGTTTGATCCACCATAATGTCTAACCCAATGGTCCAAAAAACTGCGTGTTTAGTTAGCATAGATTTCCTGGCACTCTGAAACGCTGCTCCCGTATCGATGTACCAACAGAATACATTTTTTTCTCTGGACCGAAGTCCTATTCATTGATCCGTAACACAAGTTGTTATTGGCACAGCTTTGCTTTGTTCTAATTCAAACTGATTGGATTAGCTACAATTCAGATTGATTAAATCATAGCATCTTAAATGCAAGTTTGATCCCACCTCAAATTGTGCACAGGGATACGAAGAGGAATTAAACTTTTTGCTGAAAATCTAACGAACAAAATGCATATGGCGACCAAGTTACTTATGAGCATTCAGAAGAAAATCAGTGCGACTAATCAGGTTTCTTCCCTAACGATGACACCTGACAAATATGATCTAAAAATGTAAAACCCACCAACAGCGAATAAATATGAATAATCACAAATATGAAAGTGAAACAAATCAATAATGATGGGGGAAAATAAGATATGTAGAGAACTTTTTTAATAACCATGTATTTCTTTTTCTTTTTGTTGTGATTTTCTGATGTGAAAGTATGTTTCATGAACATTACAACAGTAAAAAAAGTACTCCTCATGCAGTTGTTACGTAACACGCTTACATAATTCGCAGTTTCCATTTACAGAACACCTGCCCTAAACCAGAAAACGCTAAACGGGATGACATAAATATTTATTTTTTGGTTGGTGATAACGTCACATAATGATATCCGGCAAGCAGTTTCCATTCACAGAACACCTGAACCAAGGCGGGATAACTAAGTGTGTCGTCACAAATATTTCTTTCTCCGTTGAGGCAAAAGTGACATCATCTGTACAAAACACGAAAAGCCAAGCGGAACGTCACAAATGTTTCTTTTTCGGTCATTGCTATGGTGATGATTATTTCCACTGCGCCGCGAAAGTGGGACAAGCGTTCAGACAAAACAAGTTATATGGTTTGTGATGATGCAATATGTATACACTACATGATTTTGTTCAACAAAGTATGATCCATCCATTCGGTCTAAGCTATTGGACTGGGAAATTATTTGGTTAGTTAATGTAGATTTTCTGTCTCTCTGGAACACAACTCCGTATCGCTTTTCCAACGGAATAAAATGTTTTTCTCTGAACCGAAGTCCTATTCATTGGTCCGCAACACAAATTGTTCTTTACCCTGTCAGCTTAAGTCTAATTAAGTCCGATGAGGTTGGCCTACAATTCAGCCTAATTAGAACAGAGCTTTCTTAAGTACAAGTTTAAGTCCAATTCATATTGTGCATAAAGATATGAGGAGGAGTTCAACTTTTGCTGGAGAGCTAGAGAACAAATGCGTCCGTCGACCAGGTGATTTCTGTGTATCCAGAAGAAAATCACTGAAACTAATCAAAGTTACATCAAACCAAAAATATTCATTGAAAACTAAATTTCAGTTTTGAGGTACGTAATAATTTTGCTGAGAGTTTGGCTTCGCTTAATCAGGATAATAATTGGGTTATGGCAACTTCATAATATGAACTTTATGAAAACAACCCACAATATACCTTATAATAAAGATTGATTTTGAGGAAAAGTTGTTTGTCCAATCTCAACATCACAGGCATTTTAGTCAAACAGTTTCAAACAATATTCTTTCCCAGTAGTTGCACTTAAAAAATCTGGTCCGCCTAAGTACATGCGTTTATGCTCTAATCGCCTCCTTTTCCTTATAACCATTTTCCAAATTTGGCCTATATATGCAAAAGAAATTCCGGGCAACTGGCCATAATCCGTACCTAATCATTGCACTTCTTGCAGATGGGATTTTCGACAGCAACTTCTTGAACACAAGTTAAATCGGCCATCATATCTCTAGTACTACATTTTAAAGATGAGAGTTCCAAGCATTTGGTTTATATTTTGAAGATGAAATGTTTTTATACGACGGGATCTTGTTGAACATAGTTTGATCCACCATAATGTCTAACCCAATGGTCCAAAAACTGCATGTTTAGTTAGCATAGATTTCCTAGACTCTGAAACACTGCTCCCGTATCGATGTACCAACAGAATACATTTTTTTCTCTGGACCGAATTCCTATTCATTGATCCGTAACACAAGTTGTTATTGGCACAGCTTTGCTTTGTTCTAATTCAAACTGATTGGATTGGCTACAATTCAGATTGATTAAAACATAGCATCTTAAATGCAAGTTTGATCCCACCTCAAATTGTGCACAGGGATACGAAGAGGAATTAAACTTTTGCTGAAAATCTAACGAACAAAATGCATTCGGCGACCAAGTTACTTATGTGCATTCAGAAGAAAATCAGTGCGACTAATCAGGTTTCTTCCCTAACGATGACACCTGACAAATATGATCCATGTATTCATGAGCAAAGTCAATGCAACTGCTCAGTTTTCATCCCCAACGATTGCAACTGACAAGAATGATAGATTCCGAGGAAAATATTTGCAAATAACCAAATTTTGCACACGATATATACAGAATAAATTCATTGTTAACGGATCCTATCTCTAAAACTTACACCACGATGAATTGCGAAATCCTCATTACGCGCTGTTTGTCCACAGGAAAAATCGGGTATCATATCTCTAGTACTAAATTTAACATTCGATTTCGGATTTGTCGATGGAATTTTATAACCTTGTGTTTAGTTTAATTTAGAAGATAACTCCCTTTGAAATAGTTTTCGGTTAATAGGTGTAAAGTTTCTGGGAAAAGAAAAATTTGAAATTATGCTTTTCGTCCCAATTTCCATTGTTATTTATCCTATCATGTCATGAAATGTTGCTGCGAAATTTTTCGTCGAAGGTTATAACGCTTACAAAATAATAGTTTAATTGGATGGAACAAATTAACTCGGAGTTAGCAAAATGGGTTGAAATCAGTTCGAACGAATATATTCGCTGTCTAAGAAGTGGGCCGAACCGAGCCTGAATGAGTGAACCTGCGTATAAGAAAGCAATTCTTTCCGCTTTAGTGTCATTTTTCGAAGTGATAATCTAAGGGGTATCATTTACACTAATCCTTTCTGACTGATGTCTTGCCAAAAGAACTATAACAATGTCGACAAACCTAAGAAAAGAGAAAGAAAATGTTTCAGTCGCTTGTTTCTACCTAGTGGCATGATGCTCGTGTCAGGGGGACTTACCCTTTTGCATTATGCCTTGAATTATGAAGCAGAGAATAAAAAAGTACATAATGCAGCAGGGAATAAAGGTCTATGGAATGTAACAGCGAATAGAGAATTATATACTGGAGCAAAGAATATAGGACTATAGGGTATAACAGAAAAACAAGAACTAAAAAGCAAGAAATGAATTATCTTTCCGTAGCTTTCATGAAACCATGCGGCCGTGTGATCATTTCTGTCTGAAGAGCTCAGATTTTGTTTAGTTATATCGGCCGCTTAAAGGGTTAATTAAATACAAACTTACCTACCCTACTACTTATCTGCTTGCATCCAACATGTGATCTGATACTTGTGATCATTTGAACTGTATTTTATATGATTTCTTAACAATAGAATGATTGTTATTAACAACAGCATGAATATAGCATTGTTACTGTGTACTGTTTTTGTTCGGATTCTCACAACCATGCCTGAAAGTGACAAATAATTAGAAACTCAGTTAAAACAATGAAAAGTACTGTTTTGTTTGAACCGCAATGTGCAGCAAAGAGCTGAAACGTTATGATCAGCGGGTCTTTATGCAAATCGAAACAACTGAAGGTAAACAGCGTCGCGTGTGAAGGTGACGAAATGGAATAAACAACAGGAAGGTTACAAATTTTCGCGTAAATAACAATAATTCCTAAAAGGCCGAACGATACATGATTAAAATATACCTGAATAGATGGTACTTACAAGTTTAAAATCATGGAATTAAAATACACGCTAGATCTTTTTGGACCCCGTCAGAACATGTTCTTCATCAGGTGAAAAACACTGTATAAACAGAAGTGCGGTTGTCTTAAATAGGAGAAGTCAATGGTTGAGACATGCGCAATGAAAAAAAGGTTAAAATAGGGGGCAAGGCAAAATGCATAACATTTAATACATTTAATTACGCATTCCTTAATTTCCTTACCCCGTCTTCTAACCTTTTTTCATTACGCATGCCTCAACCACTGACTTGTTCTATTTAAGACAACTGCACTTCTGTTTATACAGTGTCTTTCACCTGATCAAGGACATGCTGTGACAGGATCCGAAAAATCTTGTGTGTATTTTAATTCAGTGATTTAAACTTGTAAATACCATCTCTTCAGTTTTATTTTAATCGTGTATCGACAGCGTTTTAAGAATTATTGGTATAAACAACATTTGGTGCTAAGTTGAACGCTAATCTTGTTCTTCAGATGCGAAAGGCAGCGGACTTAAGCGACTTTGACGAAGGGCCAATTATAATGGTCAGACGACTGGGTCAGAGACGGCAACGCTTGTGGGGTGCACACAGTCAGTCGTAGTTAGTACCTTCAATAAGGGTCAGAGGAGGGAAAAACCACGAACAGCCCGGAAAAATTGTGGTCTGACCACGGCTCACCGTTGCTAGAGATGAGCGAAGGCTATCCCGTATGGTACGAGCCAACGCAAAGGATACTGTGGTGCCACTTTGAGTGCCCATGTTAACCACGTTTCATCGCCGAAAGTGACTACAATGGCCATGAGCATCAAAACTGGACCATGAATAATTGAAAGAAGATCTTTTGGTTAGGTGAACCTCGGTTCCTGTTGCACCATGTGGACGGTCAGTAGACACTAGTGCTGTCAAAAACCGGATATTTTGAAATCCGGATTTCAAAATATTCGAAATATCATAAATCCGAAATCCGGATTGCCGCATGAAATCCGAAATCTGGATTTGAAATCCGAATTTCAAAAACCGGATACTCGAAATTCGGCTAGTGCTGTCAAAAACCGGATATTTTGAAATCCGGATTTTGGATTTCAAAATATCCGAAATATCATAAATCCAAAATCCGGATTGTCGCATGAATTCGGAATCTCGAAATCCGGATATCTTTTTCCATCTTTTCTTTCTTTCTTTACTGCCCCAGTGGCCTAGTGAATTAATCACAAACACTATAAGTGCTAGTGAGTGTGAGATACCTGGTTTACCCGGTTTAGCAATAATAACCCACCATCGTTTCTTTTGTTCGTTTTTTGTAAAGTTTTGTTTGTGTCTTCTTTACCAGAAAAGTTTTCCCCTTTCGAACGTGAAAAGAAAAAATGCTTGTGCATTATTGTGAAATTCAACTTTCTATAGTAATAAGCACATTGGGTTTCTGTTCTTACTTTTTTGTCCTAGGGAAAAGAGTTTTATAATGTTTTGCTTTCTTTAGCCTCAGAAGAGACAATTCACCGTTTGGTAAACTTATTTAGGTGACTTGGGTCGTATATGATGGGGAGGGGAGGGGCGTTAAAATTCCAAGTGCTTGTGGTGGCATGAAGCCTAAATCAGGTCCTGCATGACACGAAGCTAGGTGTTCATTCGCTGGCATGGTTCACTTTGTACGCGGTGGGTAAGGGAAGTGGTGAGAAGCTCTTTCAGAGGTCAGGCACACGCTTTTTACGTGACATGCAGGCTTTGTTTGTGTTTCTCCCCGCAAGTGGGTTGTTATCTTATACTTTATACTTCGTTAGTTAAATATTCGTTCAAAGAACTGTATCTAGTCAGTGATTCAATTTTAGACTATTCTTGTTGCACTTTCTAGTTGATCTCGACATAAGTAATATTCTCACTTCTGACGAATACAACAGAGCCTAAGCGCTGTCGTTCTGCTGCGCGAAAAATGTCTGTAGAACAGTGTAATAACTGAGCGCAATCCAAAGGAAGTTGACTCCGCTTGTTAAAGTTTATTACAGGATAAAACACTGCAATTTTATTTATTATCCCTACACTTAGTACAATATCAATGCCACGGAAGATCACTTTGTCTAATCCAACGACATCGTGCGGCAAAACAACGTACGTTCACAAACTGCTGCGTTAAGGTTTCAACAACCTGAGGCATGCGATCTATCATTGCCAGATAGATCTACGTTGTTGAGATGTCTGAATATTTGGTACTCTAAATCCGGATATCCGATATCCGACGTTCGAAATCCGGATATCCGCAGCTCATAATCCGGATATCCGAAGTTCGAATACTAAATTTCGGTTTTCAGATAGTAAAATATCCGGAAATCCGAAATCTGTGAACAGCACTTCCGAAGTTCGAAATATGGATAACCAGAGTTCGAAGTATTCGAATGCTAAGAATCCGATTTTCGGATACTAAAATATCCGGATATCCGAAAATCCGAAATCCGTGAACAGCACTAGTTGAGATCACCACCTGCTTGAGATGTAGTCCGAGTCTACTTTATAATTACAGAGAGGTGGCTAAGAACTATAGTAGTGAACATACTGAGGACAAGTTTCCTTGTTTCTACCATCTAGAAGAATACACACAATTTATAGATGGTCAACACATTATAACCGGAAATTTGGATATTATTTCAAACCCAGAGCTTCGAAGAGTAATGGAAAGAGGAACAAATTACAGAGTCACAAAAAAAAATGCATGTCAATAAAATTATTGATATCTTCACATCTGACTTAATTCAATATGTATTAAAGGTTTCCTCTAGGTTCTATATACTACACTAGAGGAAAGTGAAAAAAGAACACCAAGAAGGAATTGGCGGACGATCATAAAATTTACATATGTTAATGGGGTCGAGTTTACGTAGGTGTGATGTTAACTACGGGACCAACCGGTGAGCGCTTACGCCACAGCACGGTATAATATGCAAATTATCGTCGGTGGTATTTAAGGAGTACGGCGAAGTGAATGTAATCAGTCTTCAGCGTACGGACACGTGCGAAGGCCCTGAAGAAGCTGCAATCGAGACTTTGAGCGAGGTCGTCTAGTCGGACTCCGTGAGGCCGAGTGGTCCTATCGTCGTATTGCGAAGCGAATTGGACGGGAAGTATCGGTGGTGGTACGATGGTGGCGTAGATGGTCCGAGGAACATTCCCACACTAGAAGACGTGGAACCGGAAGTCACAGGCGGACTGATGAGCGGACCGATCGACGCATAAGAAGAGCGGCGTTGTCAAGCAGAACATCCACTGCGACGCAAATCCGAGCTGCCGTTGCACCTGAGGTGACTGTGCGAACAATCTTCAACCGTCTACTGGATGCAGGACTACGTGCACGCGTGCCTCTGGCATGTTCACTTCTGAATCCAACCCACCGTCAGGAACGGCTGCAGTGGTGCCGCCAACGTCTGTACTGGAGAACGCAATGGCGATATGTCGTGTTCAGCGACGAAAGCAGATTCTGCTTGGGAGCCTCCGATGACCCTATGCGTGTTCACAGACGCACATGGAGAGCGTCTCCACCCTTCTTGCATCCGCCAGCGACACACAGGGCCTACACCTGGTCTCCTGGTGTGGGGAGCGATCAGCTATCACTCCCGTACACAACTACTGTTTGTACCGGGTACGTTAAACAGCACCTCCTACATCAACAACATCATTCAGCCCGTTGTTGTGCCATTTGTAAGGTCGGTACATCATGGTGTTTTCCAGCAAGATAAAGCACGCCCACACACGGCACGTGTAACGCAACATGCACTTCAGGGTGTGAGACAACCCCCATAGCCTGCACGTTAACCGGATTTGTCCCCCATTGAGCACGTCTGGGATTTTATAGGACAACAACTTATCCGGTCCCCACGGCCGGCCACGACCATCCCCGATTTACGCGTCCAGGTTGAGGATGCTTGGAACTCAATACCACAAACTTACATCCAACATCTGTACGACAGACTCCATGCCAGAATTGCACAGTGTAATGCAGTCTCATGGCGGTTGAACCTCGTACTAACCATGTTACATGGAAATGTTATTTTTCAGTTTACCAGCAAATACAGCTGTATTTTGCCATAATGTTTTGATCACGTTATCCTCTGTATTCCTTTATTATGCTGTATAAATTTCGTTGGTATCAGACGTCTCTTTCTTGGTGTTCTTTTTTCACTTTCCGCCAGTGTATATCAGGCTTTCATGAAATGAATGAGTTTAACTAGAAGAAATTTTTAAGAAAAGTATTAAGTCTCTATTCATACGATTTTAAACCAAGGAGCAATCGACTTTTTACAAACATCATAGACATCAAAGATAAATTCAATCTTGCCAATTTTTGCAGCTTAGCGCTAGATGAAAGTGCGGATATAAGCGATATAGCACAACTGGCAATTTATGTACGAAGAGTCACGGCAACTTTTGAAATCGTTGAGGAACTATTGGACTTACGTCCACTGAAAGGCACAACAACTGGGAAATATATTTTTGATGAGGTAAAACGTGTCTTGGTGAAATTCAGTCTTCCGGAGGATAAACTTTGTGGCATTACAACAGATGGAGCCTCGGCAATGATCGGAAAGCATAATGAATTTGCAAATCTAATGCTGAAATTAGTGCCTAATGATGTCATCACGCACCACTGCATTATTCACCAAGAGCAACTGTGTGCAAAGACCATTGATATGCAACACGTAATGGAAAAGGTTGTTTCAACAATCAATCTTATAAGGCCCAAGGGGCTCAATCACAGACAGTTCAAAACTTTTCTTACAGAATTAGAATCATCCAATGGTAATGTAATTTACTTCAACCATGTTCGCTAGCTTAGCAGGGCGGCGACACTAGCCAGATTTTGAACACTTCTTGAAGAAATAAAGATCTTTAGTGCAAAAAAAAGGAAATGATGCAAGTTTTATGAATGAGGATGAGTGGTTGATTGACTTGGCATTCCTGGTAGATATCATTAAATATCTTGTAGACTTAAATGTGGAATTACAAGGAAGGGATCAACTTGCCTATAAACTGTTCGAGCATATCCAAACGTTCATGCAGAAGTTACAACTGTTTCAGCAATGTGAAAAAAGTTGTCCATTTCGCGACGCTATCAACAAGGCCGTCTGAGACAGTGAACCATAAAAAGATGAACTGATCGAAAAACTTACCAATGAATTCACAGATATATTTTCGGATTTCAGAGAACACGGTGGTGAAATGAAGTTGTTTTCAGATCCATTTGGAACTGATGTCAATGATGCTCCTTATATGTAGGAGATGGGACTAGTCGAGATAAAAAATGACACTGCCATTTGTTGAAATTTATATATTTGTTAACATTTTATAAAAATTATGTTCCCTCAGATTCTTATCCTAATGTCTCAAAACACGCTCTTTGATGCATTGCATTGGTAGCACATATTGCTGCGAACAGCTATTTTCTGGGATGAAAGCCATAAAAACAAAATCAACGTCCCATCTGACAGACAAACATCTTATTGGATATCTGCGCATCGCTACATCAAGTGTATGGGCAGACATTGACTACCATGTAAGCAAAAGTTATGCCATACCTCACATTAACTGAGCGTTTGGATTAACAACGAAAGAAAAAGTAATAAATTACTTTTAATGTCAAACTTTTTGGAAATTTTTGTGTCTAATTTTACGGTCCATTTCTAATGTATATATATATGTATATATATAGAATGAAAATATTACAGAACAAAAATACAAAATTTCAAAACAAGTAAAAAACTGGAACAGGTTGCCGTCATCAGGAGAGCATCAACCTGTGGGAGTGGCCTTTCTAGTACCAACAAAGCGACAAGGCAAGCCAAAATTGTCGGTTGGTCATGCTCCCTAGGCCACAAAACCAAATTCTAATAAGCACAAAAATCAAGTTTTAAAAAAAGAAGAATTAAAAGCTTACCGGCAGAACAAAAACCGCCATGACAAAGAGTCAAACAAGACTGAACAGAGAACCCACAAGAACACAAATATATACACTGATAAGAAAGGTGGTCACGGTTAAACAACTACCTGGTAAGCCAAAAATGTGTGAGTAGACAAGATGCAAAACTGTGTATGTAGATAAGATCTTTCAGCTATTAGGGACCCACCAAATAGCACTTTATGTTACCTATATATTTAAAATTGTTAGGTCCTAGGTTAGTAAAGCATGTCAATGTGTAATTTGAAACTTTTGGACACAGAAGTAAAGTTCAAAATTAAATGGTTAAAATGATGCCTTAAGAAATTTTTAGGAAAATTGTTAAATTGCAATTTAGAAAAAAGAGCTTTCAGATTTTTTGCAAGTAAGAGCTGTGTAGAGCAAATTTTAGCCATTCTATGAAACTGGGAGATGAGTAGATTACGATGTATAACTTTTGAAATATTGGATGACCAGTGAGTTTAGTGAATGATATCAAACTCAAAAGAGTTTCTTTTATCAAATAAATTCACCACACCTCTTCCCTCCTCGTCTACCTGAACCTCTAAATCGAGGTAACAAACACAAGTAGACGATCTGTTGGTTTTTTCTAGGGTAAGGTCGTCAGGATACAAGTCAGCGGCGCAACGTAAAGTCCGAATGTTAATGGCAATAATGTCATCAACATATCTTAGAGCAATCCCAGGTAAAGGATGATTGGCAACATATCTATCCTAAAAAAAATGTAGATAGAGATTAGCCAAACTGCTAGAAAAGCGACTGCCCATCGGTATACCACGAGTTTGGAGGTAGAGCCCATCGCCCACGGTAACAAAATTGTTATTGATACAGAAATCCAGTAGGAAATGCCAATACTGTTCTGTAGTCTCGGGCTCTAACTTCGTATGTATATTTAGGGCTACCTGCCACAGACCCTTCAATGAAATTGAGGTGAAGAGGTTTTTAAAATCGTAAGTATCCACAGATGTGACAGTCACCGAGCCAAGTGTCTCCAAGACTCTGTTATTGCTCCCAATAATCCAGGTCGAACCCAACCCGCGAAGAACCACGGAGTATCTCTGAAGCAACCCACCCGCTTTGCTGTTATAGCAGTTGCGTCCACTAATAATAAAACGGAAGGAAACAGGTTCCTTATGAAACTTAGGGATGGCATAAATAAAAGGAAAGTTTAAGTTGGACACATTAAGCCTTATCCTTTTATGCAGAGCGATTATTTTCTTAACAATATCTTTATGATTTTGAGAGACCGGAGTGTAAGTATCTGTGGTATTCATCTCCTGTATCAGGAGATACTGATAGAATTGTTTACAAAAAAAGGCAAAGTTATTACCAGCCTTATCCACTGGAGAAACAGTGAATAAGTTTTGAAGTTCACAAATTTGTGAATTAATCAAAGCAAAATTATGCGGCTGCCGGGTACAAACACCAGAGCTCTTTAACTTGTCCAGCTCATGACGAATGTCACATAATACAGAATCCAGCCATTCGTTAAAGGCTTCGAGGGGCAAACCAAACTCATACAAAAGTTTTAGTGCGCATTGTAAAAAATTACTGCGTAGAATAGAGACACATTTTTTAGTTTTGAATCGAGGTGTCAACCTGTATTTTGTGCCTAGAGACATAAGTGTGCGTAATTCTCGAAAAGGCACTATGTCCAGGTCACCGGTAACGATATGACTGTGGTAAGGGTTGACAAATTTACTGAATTTGTCAAGATGACAGTAACAGGTGTCATCCTCATTGCCGCTTATAGACTTTAAATCAGCAACGGTTTGCCTGAAGTTAAAAATACGGCGACCAAGCGGTTTATCATAGCGGAAACAAGTCACCAAATTCACCTCTATTTCCTAGAGGGAAAAGATCCGAACGCTTGTGCAAAATTGACTTTAAGCCAATAGAATCAATGGCCTCATGACAGTAATCAATAACGCAATACTTCCTGACAAGGTGTGCTCCTGTGAATTTACTACGAAAAGTGGAAAGTCGGTACGCAAGAAGGTCACCGATCAAAATTCCAATGTGTTCAGAACTGAAGGCATAATTTCGAAGCAGTTGGTCAAAAACCCTGATTTTTTTGTTACTTAGCTCAAAGATTTTGGAACGACAACGCTTAACGAAGTAGCCCTCAAGGCAATCAAGCTCATGAACCAAATCACCGAAGCTCACCCGAACCGAAGAGTTCTTTCTGCTACCTCTACTATCCCTTGTTTTTCTTTGAGAAACGGCAAAAGGTTTAAATCTAAAATTGAGATAGACACAGGTATCTTGATTCAACTGTTTACCATTGAATAGCTCGTTAAGCCCATACGGAAAGAGAGTTTCAAATTGCAGCATGCACAGGTTTTCAAGTATTAACCTGTTTTCCAGCACGGACTCAACGAACAAAATTCCAATGGAAACATTGCTGAAATCGTGTGACTGAAAATGTTGAATCTCACGATCAGATTTCCTCCTGAAGGTTCTAATGTCAGACCTATGACCGTTAATACGAATATGCAATGGATTACTGCTCTGACCAACATAACCACATTGGCAGGTTTCACAAGTAATCAAATACACACAATTAACAGCTTTACAAAAATTGGGTGAATGACCTTCACCAAGTATAGAAGAATGAGCACAACAACAAGTCTTGCACCTGCCATCATTGCATTTAGAAAATTTTAACTGAGGAATAAATTGGGGAACTGAAATATATATATTATTACACAATGAAAAGCTTCTTGTTTATGAATTCATGGTTTTTAAAACTACGTTCAAAGTTGAAATATGTATAATGACTAATGCTAAACTTACTTCATTTAAATATAAAATCCATTCGTCTTGTCTGTAAACAAAATTTTTCTATTACCATTTCCGTTTCCATAAAATTGTATTTGGGATTCTGTCTGAGTCTTTCTAAAAGGTGCTTTTCTATTGACAGCAGAACAGTTAGTCTTTCCTGCCCCTGAGTAGATCTTGTGAAAGTCTTGATCCTCTTCAAAGTTGAAAATGTACGTTCTACTGTTGCAGTTGTTGCTGGTATTGTAAGAATAAGTAATAAGAGCCTATAAGTTTCAGGCATCACTAGATTCAGTTTCTTTTGAATCATATACTTCAACATAAGATGAAGGGGTTTGTTGCACATTTCGTTGTCAGGGGCTGAGTATAACACAATAAGTTCATTTAGTAGGCGTAGTGAATCAAAATGTCTGTTATAAGTCTGTCTGTAAAAGGGAACTAAATGCTATCTCAGGAAATTTTTCTTTCATCTGTGGAAACCTGTGTGTCTCCAAAAGAGTTTTGAATTCAAGATTTTTGTAATTTCGAAACGGTCTGTTAGTTGTACAATTAGATTGTCTAAGATTTCATAGAACAAACTTCTGTAAAATACTTCTGGGTCTTCATTTCTTCTTTTCCTAGGCTATTCAGTGGAATTTTCCAAAACGTTTTTCCAGAAATCATCAAAGGAATTTTGGCGTTTTTCTTGTATTACATTTTTCACATCTTCAATTTTTTTGCAGCGTTATGCTACATCCAAACTTTTGTTTTGCAGGACATCAAACAAAATATCTGTATGTGAAAAAATTGAGGAAAACACGTCCTACAAGAAACATGCTTTGAAACTATTCAAAAACGAAACACATCCCCTAACCTGTAGAATAATTTTAGAATCCCACTCATCTGAACTATCTACAATACTTTAAAAAAAGTCTGTCAAGTGGACTCTGTTTTCTCTCACAATATTCACTAAGCGAGATGAAAAATTCTACCTGGTAGGGGCCAATTTGGGCAGTTTTTTATTCATAAAAAGAATCAGAGCATTTGTTATTTTAGGCGATTTGGAGAAAAATGAACTAATTCCAGATAGTGTAGTAAAAAATTTACCACATTCTGAAATATTGCGCACAGGTTGTTGGAGAACTAAATTCAAGACATGACTGTAGCAGTGGACAAATAAAGCCTCTGGATATTTTTCTTTAATTTTGGCCTGTAACCTCCAACCCCTCTCGACATGATAAGAGCTCCATCATAAGTTTGTCCTATGATTTTATTTGACACTTCATATTCACAAATATCTTGATTCCCAAGCTGGAAAGGTGTCCCAGTAGTCTTATCGGCACTCACGTCAGTGAACTTCAAAAATCTCTCTTGTATATCGCCTTCCGCGTCAACATAACGGAAACAAGTCGATAATTGAGATTTGTTTGCTACATCAGATGTTTCATCCAAAAGGATAGAAACGAACTCAGTTTTATTAATCTCCCCCCCCCCCCGAACAACATCTTTTCAAAACACTGCTGATTGCAGCAATTAGGTCGTTTTGTATTTGAGGAGATATACTTCTGAAAACAGTTGATGTTTTTAAATGTTCTTCCAGCTAAGCGTCTATAACGAAGTAAATTTCTCCGTCATTTCTGGTCTACGCCGGAATTCGAACCCGGATCCCCTCATTCCGGAATAAGTCGTTCTACCAATTGAGCTACGCGGACGTTTTTTATTCTGATTCCTATCTGCCTTTATGTCATGTGCGTCCTGCTGGGAGGTACGTCACATCTCCCCCCCCGAAAGAGGGCCGGGGCATGGCCCACGGGTCAGCCGTGACCATGAATTGTTGCAGGCAGCCATCCACTGTAGAACGTGCACTTAAGAACTCCCAGTCAATCTGGTGTGTGGAATGCAACGTCACACACATTTATTTTTCGAAGCGCTGGAGAAGGGATTTTTCCTATCTCGCGGTATGGAAATAACATCACACCATTGCGTGATTTTGAACGGTCGGGTCATCCGGATAGTTCGGGCGCCATTATAACGAAGTAAATTTCTCCGTCATTTCTGGTCTACCCCGGGATTCGAAATCGGATCCCCTCATTCCGGAATAAGTCTCTCTACCAATTGAGCTACGCGGACGTTTTTTTATTCTGATTCCTATCTGCCTTTATGTCGTGTGCGTCCTGCTGGCAGGTACGTCACACGTCATATTGGGCTGTGTAGTTTAAAAGTTCGACGCAATTTCCTTTATTTAGGGAATCATCTGCCTCACTGTCTTCACGGAAAGCCAGTTCTTGTTTTGCTAAAAAACAAACGGCTTTTATTAAACATGATAAAAAGTGCCTGTTCTTCTTCACCTGTTCGTTGTGCCTGGTGATTTCTAGAGCTATCTGATGATCCAACTGAAGGTCAATCCTGCTGCTTGAATCTCCAAAGGTTTGCAACTTAAAAAAACAAGTTATGTGAGCTCTGATTTTTTCATGCTTTCCCACAGCTTTGCACAAATTATTCAGGTCACACAATCCGCCATTTGACCACACAGACTTCTCGGTACTAAACAATAAGCAAGGCCAGCAGAATAATATATTCAAATTTAAGCAGCCTGTTAACCACAATGTTTTCTCATAATTTGCTTCAGTAAAATGCCGCGTGTATGAACGGGTTTTGTCCTTGTATGATGCAGAGAGATTTGGAGGTTTTGGAACTGGTCGCCCTTTTCTTATTAATGCCAATTTTTCTTTAAATGGTTTGCTTCCGAAAGATGTCTTCAACAATTCATCTATAACATACGGACACGCCATACAGATCTTGATAAAGAAAAGTCATGAAACAAAAACAGACGAATAAATAAAGTAACAGAATTAGTAACGAAACGGTCTCAAACAAACACTCTACAGTCTGTACTCTGTAACACGGTGAAATCTTGCGCCCTCTCCCCGAAATGAGACGGCCTTCCTTGCCTGCACGGCGATTCAACCTTGAAGTAGCGCATGCGCATTAACGCTTCTTTCTCTGCAAGGCAGTGAAACCACACGTTGAGCGGGAACGAGAGGTCTTCGTTCCTGGGCCACGTGATCACTTGCGCCCTCTCTCCGAAATGAGATGGCCTTTGGAGCAGCGCGTCCGTATTGACGCTTCTTTCTCTCCGCGTATTAAGGCTTCTGACAGCAGGTTGAATGAAGGACTTCCTTTTTGATTAAAGCGCGTTGTGAATAATGTTTTTTCTTGAATACATAACTACGCTCTACGTGAATTGTTCTAAGAAAAACATTTGCGAAAAATTCCAAAAAATTGTTAAAAAGTAAAAAAATAGTTGGTCCATCTGCGATTACCTAGATCCTCTTGAATATACGCCACTGAGATATATATATATATACATATATATTCAGGTGATGCGTAACATCACAGCCTCTCCTTGACAAATGTCAACCCCGCCTTCTCGTGGTGCATCCTGTTCCCACTAAAGGGGCTCTGACGACCGCCCATAGCGGTATAACTATACCATCGGGATTAGAGGAAATTCTATCCCACACTCACCAACCCGCTTGGCCAGCGTGGTGAGTTATGGCCAAACCCCTCCAAAATGATTCCACAACTTAAATCTTGGCCCTCAGTCTCCGGCAGCTGGAATGTACCTGGCCAAGGCAGCGGCCAGTGCGACATGAAGGCAGAGGGTGCTAAGAATCCCCGGAGGACCGGACTAGGCTGCCATCTGATGCTGACCTTGGCTACTTACAATGGACGCTCCCTATCTTCTGATTCAAGGCTTCTTGAATTGGAAGAGGAACTACAAAGGATCAAGTGGGACATCGTGGGGCTAAGTGAGGTAAGGAGAAAAGGAGAAGATCTCATCGAACTGAAAAGTGGACATCTCTTCTACTATCGTGGGACAGATACTGGCAGAACTAGTGGTGTTGGATTTATAATAAACAAGAAACTGAAGGATAAAGTTGCAGAAGTTGAAAGTTCCTCTGACAGAGCTGCACGACTTGTTATCCAACTCTCGAAAAGATACCAGGCTCAGATTATTCAAACTTATGCACCCACCACAAGTCATCCTGAAGAAGAAATTGAAGAATTTTATGAGGAAATTTGTCATTTAATAATAAAGGTAAGCAGCACGTGAAAATAATTATGGGAGATTTCAATGCAAAAATAGGGCAACGGCAACAGAATGAAACTTCAGTAGGTAAATTCGGTCATGGCAACAGAAACCAGCGTGGAAATACTCTCGTTGAGTTTGCAGAGGCAGAAGGGTTTTTCATCTTGAACTCCTTCTTCAAGAAAAAGCCACACAGGAAATGGACATGGAGACATCCAAATGGAACCACAAGTGAAATTGATTTTATTATGTGTAACAAAAAAATTCGTCATAGAAGACTGCAGTGTGCTAAACAAGTTCAGCACAGGTAGTGACCATAGATTGGTGAGATGTAAGATGCACCTCAACACTAAACTTGAACGTGGCAAGCTCATAAGACAAACAAAATCCATTGACATAACCAACCTTAAAAAACACCATAATACCTTCAAGTTAGAACTGAAGAACAGGTTCTCTGCTTTAGAAGACCTAACATCGGAAGAAGTGGACATCTCTGAAGTTAACAGAAAAGTAACCAAAGCGCTTATGGAAACAGCAACAAAATTAGCTGGGTCTAAGAACAAGTTGCATGTGAACAAATTATCAGGAAAAACCAAAATGTTGATGCAAAAAAGAAGAGAGATGAGGACAACTAAAGAAGATGTGACTTCCAAAGTGGAATATATAGAGCTATGCAAGACAGTAAGAAAAAGTATCACTGAAGACGTAAGGAAATTCAACTGTGAACTAGTGAGGAAAGCAATTGAAAACAACCAAAGCCTAAAGATAGCAAAGGGACATCTCAGTAAGGGAAGAAAACAGATTATGGCACTGAGAAAAGAAGATGGTTCTGTAACAAGAAATAGAGGCAAGTGAAATTTTGACAAGAGTGAAAGATTTCTACTCCAAATTATATGAAAGGGATAATATATGCACTCCAGACATCATAAAAGATACCAGTACCAGAGTTCCTCCAGTCCTTCCAGCAGAAGTTGCACATGCAATCAAGAACATGAAGCGAGGAAAAGCTCCAGGAGAAGATGGAATTACTGTAGACATCATACAAGAAGCAAGTGGAGAAATCGAAACAGTACTCGCCCAAATTTTTACTCGATGCCTTAATGAAGGAAAGATTCCTGAGGATTGGAACACCGCTACAATGATCCTGCTACATAAGAAAGGTGACATTGAGGATCTCGGAAACTACAGACCTATCAGCCTCCTATCAGTAGTTTATAAAATCTTCACTAAAGTTCTTTCACACCGCTTGAAGGTAACACTGGACATGGCTCAACCGAGAGAACAAGCTGATTCAGGAGTGGCTACACCACAATAGATCATATCCACGTGCTGAGAGAACTAATTGAAAGAGCGAGGGAATATGAACTTCCATTGTGCATGGCTTTTATCGATTATGAAAAAGCCTTTGATTCGGTGAAACCATCAGCAGTTACAATGGCTCTGAAAACCTGCGGTATTGAAGATGCATACATTAATATTATTAATAACATCTATGAAAATGCAAGTGCAAAAGATTAGGCTGTTTGAAAATACAACACACGTAAAAATTGGAAAGGGAGTGAGACAAGGTGACACCATATCTCCGAAGCTCTTTAATGCCACATTGGAGGGTGTTTTTCAGTCGCTGAGCTGCGAAAACAAGGGGATAAAGATTAATGGAGATTATCTAACCCACCTTCGTTTTGCTGATGACGTAGTCATTTTTGCAACTACCCCATCAGAGCTGCAGAGTATGATCCAGGAACTTGCTGACAAGAGTAAAGAAGTGGGATTAAAAATGAACTTTCAGAAGACAAAAGTGATATTCAATGCTTTTACAAGAAATGAAGATTTATCGATTGATGGAGAAAAGCTGGAGATAACAGACACGTACGTTTATCTTGGACAGCAGATATCAAGTGAGGGTCACATTGATGAAGAAATTAATCGGCGTACAAAACTTGCCTGGAGAGCTTTTGGAAGAAACAGCATAATTTTCAAGAGCAATATGCCATTATGTCTTAAAAGAAAAGTGTTTGATCAATGCATCCTTCCAGTGCTTACGTATGGTGCAGAGACGTGGACCTTAACTAAAAGAGACATACAAAGGCTGCAGACAACTCAAAGTAGCATGGAGAGGTGCATGCTTGGTGTAACCAGGAGAGATAAGAAGAGGAACTCGTGGATCCGAAAAATGACAAGAGTGGAAGACATCATGATCCGAGTTAAATCCCTGAAATGGCAATGGGCTGGACATACTGCCAGAAGGACAGATCATCGATGGACAGCCGAAATTTTAGATTGGATTCCAAGGGACAGGAAAAGACCCAGAAGAAGACCACATGGGAGATGGGTGGATGAAATTCGAAAGTATGCAGGGGTGACATGGAGGAGACTGGCACAAGACAGACCGTTGTGGAGGAAACTTGGGGAGACCTTCATCCAGCAGTGGATTGATAATGGTTGACAATGATGATGATGATGATATATATATATATATATTTTTTTACGGAATTCGCAGCAACCGTTGGCCCGCGAGTTCCGTGAAAATATTTTAAGAAGCCCTTTACACAAAAATGTTGGACAACCCTGATCTAAATCATACCTGCACAACATACGGCCTGCGGGTAGCTTGCGACCCGCCAAAGGATTTCGGACAGCTCGCGGAAATGCATTGCAGAGAATGTAAAAGAAAGTAAAGATGTAACGAGTGCTTTGTCCGTGGCCCGCTTAACTCGTCATGTAACTTGGCGGGCGGGTTGCCACTGCGTACTGTCTCCTGTTTGTCACGTGACCCACAGCGACCAACCATCGTCAGTCTGTCTCTAGCCTGAGAGAAGCGAGAATAGCATCTTTCCGCTGTGTTTTAGGTCGTTACTGGCGTTGAACAGGGAAAAAGTGAAAGTGAAAGCAGCTACACGCCAACGCAGCTGATGCTCGCTATTTGTTACAGCATTCGTATACACATTGTACATATTACTTTTATTAATTCTTGCACTACATCTTTTCTTTTAACCTTTTCATGTCAGTACTGCAATGTATATAGCATTATAACCATACATTTATCTCTGTTACAACCTATTACTAGAATTGCTCATATTGATTCTTTCACTGTGTATCTCTTAGTGCATTGCTCATACACCATTGTTACCGCTCACTTCTGTAGCTCAACTTATATCCGTGATGACACTTATCTATTTTGTTTTATTGTCGTTGTATATAGCACATCAGCATCTGTACATTTCTCATCACCACTGTACATACGTCATCAATTATGTTTTCTATTGGCACTGTAAATACAGGCCTTCTGTTTCCTCCATCCTGGTTTTCTCAATAAATACGTTGAAAGCTATGCGATGAGCGGCAACAACGCGAGGGCTAAGAAAAGGATTTTCTTTGTATGTGAGTAGTTGCTGTGGAGATTTTTTGGTTCTAACATGAAAGTTTTTGGGGTGACTTTGTAAAATGGGTGATGAAAAAAAAACCAAGATCGAATCAGAACATATAGTCCAGTTCCTGGCCATAAGACCCGTCGGAATTTTGAGGTGGACGAATTTTCTCTTCAGATGCTGTTAAGGCATGCCCAAAGAAAGGATAGAATCTTGGGTAGACATCTGGCAACCCGGGCATAAATTTTATAGGACATCATTTTGTTTTGGGCATATACGCGCACTAGTTAGTATTGAATTCTGTAATTTTCTGTTCTTTCCAATATACCTATACAAAATATGACATGTTTTTTGGATTCCTCATAAAATTTCCTGTAAGATAGGACTATTTAACCTATAATAAAACACGTTAATGAAAATCTAAGCATTTTTTTAATTTTATTTAGTGATTTCTTGAAAGGATTCTTATATTTATCTGAACAAAAAATTTAACTGTTGTGAATTTTGTTTGTTTCCGACTGAATAAATGAAATGGAGGATAACAAGCAACTTTGTTGGCCTACATCTGTGTCGAGTGAGTGGAACTTCAATAAATGCGAAAATTTCAAAATGTATTTTATGCCAAAAACAGAACAAAAGAAAACAACAACAGAAGGAAGACAAAAAATCTTGGCTGCTGCTGAAATACGACAAAATGATGTTTTTAAACGTATCAGTCTCCTTTGGCGTGATTCTGAGTTCGTGTACCATTGTATAACTTACAAGTTTGTCCGCGCCGGACATCGAATTCGGGTCCCCTCACTAAGGAGTAAGTCACTCTCTCAACTAAGCTACACGGACATGTCCTCTCACTGCTATCTGCCTTTATCTAATGTGCGTCACATCTCTTAATGAAACGGAAGCAGATTTCAAAATCGTTGAAGAGGTTAACATTTAACCACGTGTGACGAGATAAGAAAAAAAGAGGCATTGATAAGTATGTTGCAAAGTGTTGGAGGATTAACAAACCAAAGTACATTGACATAGTCTGGCATACACGCTATCATCTCAAAGGCAAATGTTCTGTTACAAAATATCGGTTTTCTCTCAATACTGTCTTACCCAATGACAGCATATGATAGTGTGTATTCATGTATGAAGAATTTCCAAAGCTTGCTTTTACATCTCTATCAACAAGTACTGCCACTTTCATGTGATGACTGCCGCAGAAATTCAGTTGATTACAAGTTAATTCCCAGACCTTGTGCTACTCCTGGGATTTTTCCATATAACTAAAATTCTAGGTGTATGTATTGGAAAATGCATAAAGGGCAGCGGGTTAGAAAACCTTTTCATTGAAAGATATTTGTTTGGTTCAAAAGTAGGCGTGTGTCTTCAAAGGTAGCAATTACGTAAGGTCAATAAAAGGAATGTTTATGCTAGCAGAAGTGGTACAGAGGCTTAAATGTAAGGCAGTTTTGAGAACAATCGAGGATCATGACAAATTAGCTACATACGTTGGTGATGTGCTCAACTCTACGCAATGCTCAACAATGGAAGAAGCACAACTCAAGTTCCAAAAGCTGATCGCAACGTCAGAAGAAACACTGAAATCGTTTCGTTGATTGTTTTCATACAGGAGCAAGTTAAGAATTCTGAGCAGTGCAAATACTGAAGGGATTCTTGCATCTGATAAGGCTTTTGAAGAACCCCATAAGAGCTGACAGTAAGGGAAACTGGAACCTCTACATGCAACAATGCAGAAAGTCCTTCCAATTTTTCAAATTTTTGATGGAGTCAACTATTTGAAATGGGGTTCACTGTTCGAGCAAATGCTTAACCTTGAGACTCGTTATGCCGATATATTTGACTGGTTCAAAAGAAGTCATTTTGTTGTTCGTAGAACAAATGAAAAGATTAATGCCGTGGGGATCGACATGACTCTCGAACAAACAATAAAACGCTCTCAGAAGACAGCCGGAGAGATCATTGGCCAACAAAAAATTACTAAATGGGAGCTTGCTTACCATGAAGTCCTTCTTATAAGAAAAATATTTGAAAGGCAGCCGAACATTACACCAGTTGACTATGAGCTGTTAATGAATAAGTTAACAGGAACCCTCGGAAATAGAATGGAAGCCAACATCGAAGAGATGCTCCAGTTTGTTGAAATCAGAGAGAACCCATACCTTGTAAAAGGTGAAGTTGGGCTTCACAACATTCTAACAATTGAATGTGTTCCAGCATTGAACGCTAAGAAGATGCTCCAATTTTTGATGACAGCACAAGAAGTGTTCTGCATGTTTCAAAAGGAAAGGTTTATAACACGCTCAAAACCACTATCAGCACCTATTCGTCAACAAAGGCTACCCTCTTTTCTAAGTGTGGCACAACCAGATATGCAGACAAAACAGCAAACCGAAAAATGCTATCAAAGACCATTTGCAGATTCACAGAAAAATTGATATTGCCAAGGAGAGGAATGACAACGACAGAAATTCTAACCTACGATTTTTTACGTTCTGCCTTGTTAGATGATAATGGTGCTACTGTCAAACCGATGAAGTCTCAACCGATATCTGAGTTGATCAAAAAATTAGATACTCCTGACATGAATTTCCCAAAACAGCATAACCTGAAAACTAGTGTGGCTGTTCATGTCATGAATCAGTTTCGAAGGTTGCTAGTTAAGGAAAATGACACATTTGTTGAAGATATATTTACAATCTTTGACAGCAATGTTAAGAATGTTTGTAAATTCAATCGTGTGGACTATGTTTTTGTCAGCTACCTTCAATCGTCAATCAAAAATGCTGAGAGAGAAAGTAGGTCTGTGTAACCACTACCGTTGACATCCATTTCCACCACTACGAAGCTTCTTGTACAAGTGGAAAGATTTTGGGCATCAGATGACAACAAAATTCTGACTCAAGATGCCCTGAGCTAGTTTCTGAAGAAGGTATCAACTAATTGACAATGGGAAAGTATCCTCAGCGGCGTGTTGCCTGTAAGTGGACCTACTCCCGTCTTAGCAATAAAAGATGGAAACTTCACACAAATCAAAGATACCCATCTAGTAACTGTTGAGGAGGCCGACTTACATTTTACTCATGTTTTCCACACTGTTAAAGAAGACCTACAGCCTATCGTTGTGCTTTCAAGTCACACAGATGTTTTTGTAATTCTCACTCATTTCTACAAGTTTGTTAACGAAAAGGGACACTCTGAACTATGGATGAGAAAGTCGGCATCAGATATCATACAAATTCATGTTCTGGTGGACATGATAGGTACTACCACAGACGTCTTTCTTGCTAACCATTTTCTTACAGGCTCTGATGTGACCAGTAAGATAGGCACCAAACTTTCATCGCACAAGGCAGAACCAGAAAAATATCTCCACAACTTTGGTAGGTGTTATCCTCCAAGTGTTCAATCCTTTAAGCTAGCCTAGGAGTATTTGGTGAAGGTTTTAAAACCAGGCTCGGTGTGCAAGATATTTGATGCACTTCGATTTGGAATAATGATCAAAGCTTCTTTAACAAGCTCTTCATTACAAAGTCCTCTGAAAAGATCATTTTACATGGTATACTCAGGCTCTACCATATTAATGATGGACGACCCATTAGGCCCAACTGATTTTTGGATGGACAATCAATGCTGATGATTCATCATTCTCGCCAGACCGTTGCATTAGTACTTGCAAAAGCTGTCATACAAAATGATGCAGGTGCCGCAGAAACAATGTTTCTTGTACGTCCTTTTGCAAATGCAACATGTCTTGTAACATTCAGAAACATGTATAAAAAACTTAAAATGACGGTTTAACACTGCGTATAATTTATGATTTTTATGTATCGTAATTTAATAGTGATACTTCAATACATTATTATCTATTATTATCATGTACGGGTTTATTTATTCTTCAATATTCACAGCCAAGGGTCCCAGAGGAGTAAAAATAGTCTTATCTTATAGAAAATTGTATGAGGGATCCAAAAAACATGTCGTATTTCGTGTAGGTATACTGAAAAGAACAGAAAATTACGAAATTCAATACTAATTAGTGCGCGTATATGCCAAAAACAAAATGGCGTCCTAAAAACTTTATGCCCGGGTTGCCAGATGTCTACCCGAGATTTTATCCTTCCTTTGGGCATGCCCTAACAGTATCTGAAGAGAAATATCTTCCACCTCAAAATTCCGACGGGTCTTATGGCCAGGGACTGTATTAATAGCGTTTAATCCGGGGTGGACAAATAGATACTTACACGAGAGACAAAGTATTGTGCCTTGTTCGCTGAGAAGTAATAGCTGTTCCGAAGGAATACAATCTTCGTCGCCATTTCGAATCAAAACTTAAGCAAATTGTTGGACAACAATGAAAAACAAATTACAGCGTCCAAATTGTTGAAAAATCTCAGTGAGGAACAACGGTTTTTCAAGAAAGTAAACTCAGAAAATGAGAAATGAGGCGGCTACTAAGGTTAGTTTTCAGATTTCTAAAGAAATTGCTGCTGTTGGGAAGTCTTTTACTGAAGACGATTTCATAAAGAAGTGTTTGCTGATTGCAGTTTCTGGATTATGTCCCAATAAAAAAAGTGTTTTTGAGAACATAAGTTTGTCCCGTATGACCGTGCAGCAAAGAGTAGCTGACATATCCAATAACTTTAACGATCAGTTAAATCAGAAGGCAAATGCATTAAGGCACTATTCTTTAGCGATGGACGACAGCACTGATTTGACAGATACTGCTCAACTTCTAATTTACGTTCGAGGTGTTGATGACAACTTTGAAGTAACCGCGGAACTGGCGGGTTTGTACTCCATGCAAGGTCAAACTACTGGAAAAGAAATCGCAAATCAAGTGAACAAGTGTGTAACTGAAAAATTAGGCATAACGTTTGAAAACTCGGTGGCCATTTGCACTGATGGCGCTCCATCTATATGCGGGAAAAATCTTGGTGCAGTAACTCTTGTTGAAGAGTTTTCTGGCAAAAAAAATAACTAAGTATCATTGCATTGTACATCGGCAAGTGTTATGCAGCAAAGTTTTAAATTTCGACCATGTAATGTCAGTAGTACTTTCCATTGTAAACTATATATTCGTTCAAGGGGACTAAAACATAGGTCATTTCGAGCATTACTTGAAGAGGTTGGTGCCACCTGCAACGATGTAGTGTAGTCTATTACACAGAAGTTCGTTGGTTAAGCCGTGGAAGAGTATTGTAACGTTTTGTTGCTTTCAAGGAAGAAATCGTACATTTCTTAGAGAGTGACCCAAAAAAATTTCTAGAGCTGCACAATGAAATTTGGAATAATTACCTGTTTTTTTATGTGACATCACAGGTCATCTGAATGAACTGAATTTACAGCTTCAAGGGAAAAGTCAACTTATTTTTCAAATTATTGCTGCAGTAAGGGCTTTCAAAATGAGACTGAGGTTATTCAAAAGCCAACTGTCAAATGAAGAAATGTGCCGCTTTACTACGTGTATGAAACATATTCCGTTGTGTAAGCATGCGCGTTAGGAGACAAATATTCAAACGACATTGAACTTTTGATCCAGGAGTTTGATAGAAGACTGACATTACCCAAAGAAGACGACATTAAATTTAAGTTAATTGAAGATCCTTTCTCTGTGGATCCACAGGAACTCCCTGCGCATTTACAGCTAGAGGTTAATGAACTTCAGTGCTCAACAGTTTATCGAAATAAGCACAGAGAAACCAGCCTTCTTTTTCTGGAGTTTGGACAAGGAAAAGTATAAGAATCTGCGAGAGGGTACTTTACAGGTTTTCAGCATATTTGGGAGTACGTACATATGTGAACAAACCTTCTCCGTTATGAACTTGAATAAAAACAAGCAACGATCAACTCTAACCGATGAACTCTTGGAAGATATTTTGAAAACATCGATTTCAAACATGATTCCGGAGTACGATAAACTGATTGCTTACAAGCAGTGTAATGCGTCCCATTAACTAAATGTAAACAGTAAGAAAACTTGAAAAATGTATTAAAACTTGTACTGCTTAGCAAAGTAATTTTTTTAACATTAATGTGATTTTATGATAAATAAAATTCTTAAGTAATAAGTGTAATTAATTTATATTAATTGAAATTTTCTTTTAATAATTGATATTAATTGAAATTCTCCTTTTAATAATTGATATTAATTGAAATTTTCTTTTAATAATTGATATTAATTGAAATTCTCCTTTTAATAATTGATATTAATTGAAATTTTCCAGTTTAATGGTTAATTATAGTATAATTAAAAAGTTATGGTATAATTAAAGTAAAGGTGTAATTATTATACCTTTACTAATTTTTACTTGAAAAGTGAGCCGCTACAAAGCTTTCTGAGGCCCGAAAAAGTTTAGCCTATTTTAAACTTTACTTTTAAATGCCCCAAAACCGAAATGTGCGGCAACTTAAAAAGTTCGTCTGTAATATACCGAGGTTGCAATACTACCCTTCATTTTAGTTGGTTTTAAGATATTAATATAACTCCAAATGCACATTTTCACAAGATGTGGATATAACCTTTTCTTTTCATACAAAGGTACGTTTATAAACGACTTATGTATAGTATCGATTCTTTCCCTTAATCCATCCATTCATCTGTGTGGACAACATCTCCATATTTATCAGTTATTTCCTAAACTTTCTTTTTACATCCGATAGATGGGCTTCGAGAATGATGTCCTTGCATTTCCTGCTTTTCCGCGTAGAGCAATTTTCTCGTTAATTTGATGCATATGTTTCTACATTTTATTCGATATTTCCACATCTAAAAGGTTACTTTTGCCTTTTGCATATCACAGATGGAACCAAAACTTTTCGGGCATTTATTATCGTATTTTATCCGGTAGATAGTTTTTTCCGTAGGTTGCGTAAATGTGCGTTTCTATCAAGTGAAATAAAAATAAATTGTATATGGCAGGACACCTCGTTTTTTAAAAGTTAGACTGCAAACTTTTTTATTTTGCCTCAAACTGTTGCGACATAAAGGAAAAGGTCATACCTTTTCGTCATGCCTTTACCACCAATTTAAGACGAAAATTTGCTCAGTAGATGGTTCTAACTTATAATCTTATGTCTTACAAATCTCAGCTCTTCATTATTTGACAGAAAGAAAGAAGTAACTTCTGATGGCCGTGAACATACTCAATTTCATCCGTGTGATATCCGGTTTCCCAGAAAAGCAATAATTCTTTGTTTTGGGGTTTAACAAGCACCGGGAGCAACTCAATTAGCTATAAACAGTTCCTCGTCCCTAATTTGGGGCAGCTGGTTCCATGGAGGAAAGAGAGCCAGTGCCTTAATATAGGCACACCACTGATGCCTCAGTTGGGATCCTAAACCAAGCCCATTTCGGACGAATATTTAGAAGCGTCTCGTACCACTCGGCCATGGGTGCGGAAAAAACAGCTAAAATATATCATAGAGTAAAAGCTCGCAACCTTCTGCTCCGGAGCCGAATGCTTTCCCAATTAAGCTACACCGACAGAATTTATCACATATATCCCTCCTTGAGAAAGGTGGGTGCACAAAATCGCAGGTTTCAGGACCGCCGCAAACCATGCTTGAAAGAACTGTCTGTCTGTAGAAGAAGGAATTCTCACTAATTTCGGACGATGTGTGGAACGAATATCGCACATTTTTCGAAGAACCCAACGGACAGCAGATTCATTTTATGTTCGGGCGCCAATATATAGCGTAAAAGCCATTTGTCTGTGGCGAAGCTCCAACACGCATCCTTCTTCTCCGGACCCGAATGCTTATCCACTTAAGCTATTCCGACGGAATGTGTCGCTGCAACTTTGCCGTCTTGACATGTGGCTCACTTCTGTAGTCACACACCACTTATGTCTTAGCCGAGATTCGAGCCCAGGCCCATTTCGGACGAATGGTTAGAAGCGCCTCCTACCACACGGCCACGAGTGAAGCTGAAACAACTTTACCGCTTCGCGGACGCGGTATGAACGATTATTTGAGTTTGGCTACAACATCCCCAGTTGGAAAAATAATTTTTAACATCAAATAATTGTAGCAATGTTTGAAGTTGTCCATATATTTTCCATTTTTCTTTATACACAATTTTACGACTGTGTGATGTTACAATGTATCTGTATTTTATAATGTGCAAATGCGAAAAAAAAAAAAGTTTTCTTAGCAATATTTTTTGAGCTAAATCTTGGTATGAAATCTTCAGTTTTGGAAAACTGTTGATTACGTAACTTAAAAACATATTTAGGATGATAGTTGTCGGGATTTCTTTCCAAAACTGTGTTCATGTGGTTTCCTTAAATATTCTCACGATTACGATACTTTCGCCTGTAATTCAACACATTCAGCTGGAAAAACATAAACCTCCGACATTTTTCAGATTTTAAATCTTGTACCTTCAAAGATACGGTTATCTGGACTCTTCGTAATGTGGAAGGTTAAAATAAAATTTCACAATAACTCTGGCCGGATTAAAGAGATATAAGACCTGAATTGTTGTTGAGTGAGAATCCGAGATTCGGGAATCAGTTAATGATGAACAATTTTTTTTAAAGAAGGTCACCGTTAGTAGAGACATGACTTCTTCAAAAATATATCATCTTCAAATTGCTGTTGCATTTTAGCATCTGATTATATGGCTGTAAATGAAGAACGCGGTCTTGTTTGTTATTCAGCCAAGTAAATCCCGTTCTCTGGCACCGCAATCACTTGTGCTGTAATCAGCAGATTACGATGATCCTCCGATAGCTGGGCCTTTTCAACCGTTTGTCTACAAAGTTCAATAACACATCCATGAGGTCATCCACCTATTTAATACTGGAAACAAGATTTGAACTAAATAATACAGTCTTTTTCGCACGTTTCGAGACATTATTTCATTTTATTTCTTAGCAATACTTT
Organism: Macrothele yani; assembly: GCA_039090855.1. Classification (NCBI taxonomy): domain Eukaryota; kingdom Metazoa; phylum Arthropoda; class Arachnida; order Araneae; family Macrothelidae; genus Macrothele; species Macrothele yani. The sequence continues at coordinate 75,254,152 of CM076993.1, read as the reverse complement.
TTGAGATAAACAATTACGAATTGAATTTCATCGTACTAAAATGCCATATACGTATATTATGAACACAATAAAATGAATAAATGTGCTGAACTGTAATAGAGACTGAGTTTAACTGACGCTAAAGGTAGTCTGAAGCTTCTATGGCAGATCTTAGAAAATTTCCCTTGATTCTAATGGGGAAATTGCATTCGACTTAAACAACTACATATTCATCTATGTTTTTTTTTTCGAAACACAGCTTTCGCATAAATGGGGCAATATTTACGTTATTTCACGGTACCACTGATACAAGAATGAGTTCAGTTACTTGGTTTTTTTAAAACGTTTTTAATGCTTCTTTAATCTTGATTCATGTGTTGTATGTAGTATGTCTTCACTTTGTGTTTTGGTAACAATGACATTAAAATATTTAATGACACTGTGTTTGTCTTCCGCCAACATAAAAAAAAGGAAAATTAGTTTTGCATTACGAGCAAGGCTTAAAATTACTCCAAGCGAGAACCAGGCAATTCCAGCTGTGTGGGATGGGAAAATAGTAATTTTACTCGCTCACAATAATGAAAAACAATGTTCGGCACATTTAACCAGAAATGTAAATTTGTGTTAATTATACAGATGCAGGAATTTTTCATAATTACTATGCGCTTCCTTCTGTTTGTTTTACGTACATACTGTTTACGCAATCGGAAGATAAAAACAATTGAGTTCATTATAACACTTCTAAATCGAATATGCGCTCCTTAACATACACATGTATGCCAAAAGAATAAGCGTCTGTGTATGATTTTGTCCATCTGTTTCTGATGTCAGACTGGAAAAATTCCATAGCATCGGATAAAGCCAAGCTTAACCGAAATTTTTTTACACATTTTCTTTCTTTTTCTGTTAAAGGGTATCTTCCGTTTTTTGACTGCACTATATATAATATATATATAGATAGATATATTCTTCACCAGCTTTTTTTTACCATACATATTTTTCTAGAAAAATTTAAGAGAGCGTTCTAAAGACATCACTAAGAAAAAGTAACAGGTCAGTGTGATGGAATTACTCAAGACAGGAATGAACTATGAGTTTTACTTATTTTCCCTTCTTGTATTTCTTCCATCTACAAGTTGTCGTATCCGGGCTAAGAGACATGGGTGTTGCGTTCTTTTTTACGTTCTTTCTTCTTAGGAAACTAGTGGCATAAAATTGGGGAAGAGGGAAGCAGACGTTTCCTCTTAAACTTAGATGGTCTTTAAACTACAAAAAGGAAATACTTCTTAGGAAGTGAATTAGTAGGATAATGCAGTTCGTGGTGCTAAATGTAGGGCTTAAATCGTCTGACATTTTGTTTCTGACGTTTGAAAATCTCTCCGTCTATCATCAGAAACAGATGGACAAAATCATATACAGACGCTTCTTTCAACACAGTTTTCCTTTCCTTCATGAGAAGAAGTTTCCAAGGTATCATTACAAGATTGGGGAATAATAATGCATGCGACAGGAGCTATAAATTTGTTTCCGTGTTTAAGTGTCTGATACAGTGGCGTTATTATAATTATTATTATATTGCCTCCCCAGTGGCGCAGTAGTCTAAGCATTGGCTTCTGATCCTTCGTCCAAGATGGGGTCCGGGTTCGAATCCCGGTGAGGCACGGATGTGGTGTTTCCCTTATGGCACTGTCTCTTCCTTCCCTGGAACCAGTGGCCTTAAATTAGGCAGAGCGACTGCTTATAGCTCATAGGGTTGCTCACAGTGATCGTTAAAGCCCCCTAAACAAACAAATAAAAAATTATTATCATACTGTATGTAGGTTATCATGACGTTTTTAGATGTAGATCTTCATAATTCAAAATCGCATTACTCAGCAAAAAAATTACCGCAAATCGAAAAGGAATGTCACGCGTACGATGCAGAATGAAATGTTAAAAGGTAGTAGCGTAAGTGCCAAATGCCCACATTTGCAGCCACTTGAGTGAACCAGAACATGGAAATTAAAATAAAATCACTAAGAAGTGTTTTCAGGCCCTGATTACCACACAGGCTAGGGACCTGGGCCTCTTTTTTAACAACCCCACTCCCGTAAATTGCTTCTATCTCTCTCTGTCTATATCATCATCATCATTATTGTTAACCATTATCAATTCACTGGTGGATGAAGGTCACCCCAAGTTTCTTTCACAACTGGCACAATTGTCAGTCTTGAGCCACTCTCCTCCATGTTACTCGGACATGCTTTCGAATTTCATCCATCAATCTCCCGTGTGGCCATTTTATGAGTCTTCTTCTGTCCTTTGGAACCCATTCTAAAATTTCGGTTGTCCATCTGTGGTTCGTTCTTCTGGGAAAATGTCCCGCCCATTGCCATTTCAGGGATTTTACTTTCGTCATGATGTCTTCCACTCTTGTCCTTTTCCTTCTCCACGAGTTCCTCTTCTTATCTTTCCTGGTTACACCAAGAAAGCATCTCTCCATGCGTCTTTCAGTTGTCTGCAGCCTTTGAATGTCTTTTTTAGTTAAAGTCCATGTCTCTGCTCCATTTGTAAGAACTGGAAGGACGCCCTGATTAAACACTCTTCTTTTAAGACATAATGGCATGCTGCTCTTAAAAATTGTACTGTTTCTTCCAAAAGCTCTCCATCCAAGTTTTACACGCCGATTAATTTCTTCATCAATGTGACTCTCACTTGATATCTGCTGTCCAAGGTAAATGTAGGAATCGGTTACCTCCAGATTTTCCCCATCGATTGATGAATATTCATTTCTTATAAAAGCATTGTACATCACTTTTGTTTTCTGAAAGTTCATTTTTAATCCCACTTCTTTACTCCTGTTAGCAAGTTCCTGGATCACGCTCTGTAGCTTTGAAGGGGTAGTTAAAAATGATTAGGTCATCAGCAAAACGAAGGTGAGTTAAATAACCTCCGTTAATCGTTATCACTTTGTTTTCTCAGTTCAGTGATTGAATGACCCTTTGCAATGTGGCATTGAAGAGTTTGGAAGAAATGGTGTCACCTTGTGTCACTCCCTTTCCAATTTTTGTTGATGCTGTTTCCTCAAATAGCTGAACCTTTGCACTTGCATTTTGATAGATGTTATTAATAATGCTAATGTATGCATCTTCAGTGCCGTAGAATTTCAAAGCCGTTGTAACTGCTAATGGTTTCACGGAATCAAAAGTTTTTTATAATCGGTAAAAGCCATGCATAATGGGAGTTCATTTTCCCTCGTTCTTTCAATTAGTTCTCTCAATACATGAATATGATATATGGTGCTGTAGCCACTCCTGAATCCAGCTTGTCCTCTTGGTTGAGCAATGTCCAGTTTGACCTTCAAGCGATGTGAAAGAACCTTAGTGACGATTCTATAAACCTTTGAAAGGAGGCTGATGGGCCTGTAGTTCCTGAGATCCTCAATGTCACCTTTTTATGTAGCAGAATCATTGTAACATTGTTCCAATCCTCAGGAATCTTTCCTTCATTGAGACAACTAGTGAAAACTTGGGCAATTGTAGTTTCCGTTTCTCCGCTTGCTTCCTGTACAATGTCCACGGTAATTCCATCTTCGCCTAGAGCTTAATTGCATGTGCAACCTCTGCCGGGACGGCAGGAGGAACTTTGGTACTAGTACATTCCTTAATGACTGGAATAGGTGTATAATCTCTTTCATATAATTTTGTGTAGACACCTTTTACTCTTGTCAAAATTTCTCTTCTATTGCTTGTTACAGAGCCATCTTCTTTTCTCAGTGCCATAATCTGTTTTCTTCCCTTTTTGAGGTGTCACTTTGCTTTCTTCAGGCTTCGATTATTTTCAATTGCTTTTCTCACTAGTTCACAATTGAATTTCCTTTTGTCTTCAGTAATATTTTTCAGAATTGTCTTGCATAACTATATATTCTACTTCGGGTTAAATTTTCCTTGTTTGTCTTCATCTCCCTTCTCTTTTGCATCAGCATTTTTTTCTGATATTTTCCTCATGTGCAACTTGTTCTTAGTACCAACTAATTTTATTGCTGTTTCCATAAGAGCCTTGGTTAATTTCCTGTAAACGCCAGAGATTTCCTCATCTTCCGATGATCGACCTTCTAGAGCAGAGAAACGGTTCTTCAGTTCCAATATGAAGGTATTATGATACTTTTTAAGGTTGGCCATGTCAATACATTTTGTTTGATTTATGAGCTTACCACGTTCCAGTTTAGTGTTGAGGTGCATCTTACATCTCATCATTCTACCTGTGTTGAACTTGTTTAGAACACTGCCGTCTTCGATGACGAATTTCTTGTTACACACAATAAAATCAATTTCACTTGTCATCCCATTGGGATGTCTCGATGTTTATTTGCTATGCAGCTTTTTCTTGAAAAAGGAGTTCATGATGGAAAACCTTTCTGCCTCTGCAAACTCTATGAAAATATTTCCACGCTGGTTTCTATTATCATGTCCGAATTTACCAACCGAAGTTTCAGTCTGATGCTGTTGCTCTATTTTAGTATTGAAATCTTCTATTGTGATCTTCAGGTGCTGTTTGCCCTTGTTATGTATATATGCCGAATTTCCTAGTAAAATTCTTCAATTTCTTCCTCAGGATGGCTTGTGGTGGGTGCGTAAGCTTAAATAATCTGAGTTTGGTATCTCTTTGAAAGTTGGATAACGAGTCACGCAGCCCTGTCCGAGGAACTTTCAACTTCTAGAACTTTATCCTTCAGTTTCTTGTTTATTATAAACCCATTACCACTAGCTCTGCCAGCATCTGTCTTACGATAGTAGAAGAGATGCCCACTTTCAGTTCAATGAGATCTTCTCCTTCCTTTTTTCCTCACTTAGCCCGACAATGACTCACTTGATTTTTTGTAGTTCCTCCTCCAATTCAAGGAGCCTTGAATGAGAAGATAGGCAACGTCCATTAAACGCAGCCAAGGTCAGCATCAGATAGCACCCTATACCGGTCCTCCGGTGTTTCTTAGCACTCTTTGCTTTTACGTCGCACTGACCGCTGCCTTGGCCAGGTACATTCCAGTTGCCGGGGACTGAAGGCCAAGTTTCCAGTTTCGAAATCATCTTTAGGGGGAGGGGGCATAACTCACCACGTTGTCCAAGCGGGTTGGTGAGTGTGGGATAGCATTTCCTTTAATTCCGGGGATATAGTTAAACCGCTATGTGTCGGTCGTTAGAGCCCCTTTAGTGAGAACAGGATGCACCACGAGAAGGCAGGGTTGACATTTGTCAAGGAGAGGCTATAATATGTTACGCATCCCTGACCTTGCATCCCCTCACAATATATATATATTATTAGGGGATGCAAGGTCAGGTGATGCGTAACATCACAGCCTCTCCTTGACATATGTCAACCCCGCCTTCTCGTGGTACATCCTGTTCCCACTAAAGGGGCTCTGACGACCGCCAATAGCGGTATAACTATACCATCGGGATTAGAGGAAATGCTATCCCACACTCACCAACCCGCTTGGCCAGTGTGGTGAGTTATAGCCAAACCCCTCCAAAATGACTCCACAACTTAAACCTTGGCCCTCAGTCTCCGGCAGCTGGAATGTACCTGGCCAAGGCAGCGGCCAGTGCGACATGAAGGCGGAGGGTGCTAAGAATCCCCGGAGGACTGGACTAGGCTGCCATCTGATGCTGACCTTGGCAACGTATAATGGACGCTCCCTATCTTCTGATTCAAGGCTTCTTGAATTGGAAGAGGAACTACAAAGGATCAAGTGGGACATTGTCGGGCTAAGTGAGGTAAGGAGAAAAGGAGAAGATCTCATTTAACTGAAAAGTGGACATCTCTTCTACTATCGTGGGACTGATACTAGAATAACTAGTGGTGTTGGATTTATAATAAACAAGAAACTGAAGGATAAAGTTGTAGAAGTTGAAAGTTCCTCTGACAGAGCTGCACGACTCGTTATCCAACTCTCGAGAAGATACCAGGCTCAGATTATTCAAACTTATGTACCCAATACAAATCATCCTGAAGAAGAAATTGAAGAATTTTATGAGGAAATTCGTGATCTAAATAATAAAGGTAAGCAGCACTTAAATATAATTATGGGAGATTTCAATGCAAAAATAGGGCAACGGCAACAGAATGAAACTTCAGTAGGTAAATTCGGTCACGGCAACAGAAACCAGCGTGGGAATACTCTCGTAGAGTTTGCAGAGGCAGAAGGGTTTTTCATCTTGAACTCCTTTTTCAAGAAAAAGCCACACAGGAAATGGACATGGAGACATCCAAATGAGACGACAAGTGAAATTGATTTTATTATGTGTAACAAAAAATTCGTCATAGAAGACTGCAGTGTGCTAAACAAGTTCAACACAGGCAGTGACCATAGATTGGTGAGATGTAAGATGCACCTCAACACTAAACTCGAACGTAGCAAGCTCATAAGACAAACAAAATGTATCGACATAACCAACATTAAAAAACACCATAATACCTTCAAGTTGGAAATGAAGAACAGATTCTCTGCTTTAGAAGGCCTAACATCGGAAGAAGTGGATATTTCTGAAGTTAACAGAAAAGTAACCAAAGCTCTTATGGAAACAGCAACAAAATTAGCTGTGTCTAAGAACAAGTTGCATGTGAACAAATTATCAGGAAAAACCAAATTGTTGATGCAAAAAAGAAGAGAGATGAAGACAACTAAAGAAGATGTGACTTCCAAAGTGGAATATATAGAGCTATGCAAGACAGTACAAAAAGTATCGCCGAAGACGCAAGGAAATTCAACTGTGAACTAGTAAGGAAAGCAATTGAAAACAATCAAAGCCTAAAGATAATAATAATAATAATAAAGATAGCAAAGGGACATCTCAGTAATGGAAGAAAACAGATTATGGCACTGAGAAAAGAAGATGGTTCTGTAACAAGAAATAGAGGCGAAATTTTGACAAGAGTGACAGAGTTCTACTCCAAATTATATGAAAGGGATGATACATGTACTCCAGACATCATGAAAAGTACCAGAGTTCTTCCAGTCCTCCCAGCACAAGTTGCACATGCAATCAAGAACATGAAGCGGGAAAAGCTCCAGGAGAAGATGGAATTACTGTAGTCATCATACAAGAAGCAAGTGGAGAAATCGAAACAGTACTCGCCCAAATTTTCACTCGATGCCTTAATGAAGGGAAGATTCCTGGGGATTGGAACAACGCTACAATGATCTTGCTACATAAAAAAGGTGACATTGAGGATCTCAGGAACTACAGACCTATCAGCCTCCTATCCGTGGTTTATAAAATCTTCAGTAAAGTTCTTTCACAACGCATGAAGGGGACATTGGACATGGCTCAACCGAGAGAACAAGCTGGATTCAGGAGTGGCTACAGCACTATAGATCATATCCACGTGCTGAGAGAACTAATTGAAAGAGCGAGGGAATATGAACTTCCATTGTGCATGGCTTTTATCGATTATGAAAAAGCCTTTGATTCGGTGAAACCATCAGCAGTTACAATGGCTCTGAAATCTTGCGGTATTGAAGATGCGTACATTAACATTATTAATAACATCTATGAAAATGCAAGTGCAAAGATTCGGCTGTTTGAAAATACAACACTCATAAAAAATGGAAAGGGAGTGAGACAAGGTGACACCATATCTCCGAAGCTCTTTAATGCAACATTGGAAAATGTCTTTCAATCACTGAACTGGGAAAACAAAGGGATAAAGTTTAATGGAGATTATCTAACCCACCTTCGTTTTGCTGATGACATAGTCATTCTTGCAACTACCCCATCAGAGCTGCACATCCAGGAACTTGCTGACAAGAGTAGAGAAGTGGGATTAAAAATGAACTTTCAGAAGACAAAAGTGATATTCAATGCTTTTACAAGAAATGAAGATTTATCGATTGATGGAGAAAAGCTGGAGATAACAGACACGTACGTTTATCTTGGACAGCAGATATCAAGTGAGGGTCACATTGATGAAGAAATTAATCGGCGTACAAAACTTACCTGGAGAGCTTTTGGAAGAAACAGCATAATTTTCAAGAGCAATATGCCATTGTGTCTTAAAAGAAAAGTGTTTGATCAATGCATCCTTCCAGTGCTTACGTATGGTGCAGAGACGTGGACCTTAACTAAAAGAGACATACAAAGGCTGCAGACAACTCAATGAAAGGCATGGAGAGGTGCATGCTTGGTGTAACCAGGAAAGATAAGAAGAGGAACTCGTGGATCCGAAAAATGACAAGAGTGGAAGACATCATGATCAGAGTTAAATCCCTGAAATGGCAATGGGCTGGACATACTGCCAGAAGGACAGACCATCGATGGACAGCAGAAATTTTAGATTGGATTCCAAGGGACAGGAAAAGACCCAGAAGAAGACCACATGGGAGATGGGTGGATGAAATTCGAAAGTATGCGGGAGTGACATGGAGGAGACTGGCACAAGACAGACCATTGTGGAGGAAACTTGGGGAGACCTTCGTCCAGCAGTGGATTGATAATGGTTGACAATGACGATGACGATGATATATATATTATATATATATAAGATGTCAATACGGGATATGGCCACCATGGAGGGCGATGCAAGATTCCACACGTCGTGTCATGCTTTGCACAACATTATCAAGCAGCTGTTGGGGTAATTTATCCCATTCCTCTGTCATTGCACGGATGAGGGTGTCCTTGTTTATTGGAGGGCATTGGCGACCAGCAAGACTCCTCCCCAAAGCATCCCACACATTTTCAATGGGATTCAGATTTGGAGAACGTGCTGGCCATACGAGGCGTTGAATATCCTCGCTCTCAAGACACTCCTGGACAGCGACTGTTCGATAACATGTTGCGTTGTCGTCCAAGAAAATGAATGTATCACCGACAGCACCACGGAACATGCGAACATGAGGTAGCAGAACATCATTAATGTATCGTTGGCCGAAGGTCTCCCAGTTGGAAGCACATAGAGGGACGTGCGGCCATTGATCATGATGCCAGCCCATACCATGACACTACATGTCGGATATCGGTCCCTTTCCTGTATGTTTGCTGGAAAATATGCAGTACCACTATCACGCCAGATCAGCTGTCGTCGACAATCAGACGATAGACTGTATCTACTCTCATCTGAGAAGAGGGCAGCAGACCAGTCGTTATCAGTCCAATTGCGATGTTGATGGCACCATTGCAAACGGGCGGTACGGGGACGTCTGGACAATGGGATGCACAAAACAGGACGGCGGGCGTATAGGCCTCTTTCATGCAAACGTCTGGCGACAGTTTTTCGGGAGATCCGATTGCCAGTAGCAGCCATAAACTGATTTGCTACCTCACTAGCTGTGCTGCGGCGGTGTCTTTTTGTTGATAGCACTATGTACCGATCTTCTGCAGGTGTCGTACTGCGAACACGACCTCCCCCGTGACGTTTGCTACACTCTCCATTTGTTTGAAATGATTTCCAAAGCCTTGAAACAACACTGTGGCCGACGTCGAACTCCCTGGCAACATCTGTTATTTTTCGCCCTTCTTCAATCTTGTCAATAATACGGCCACGCGTAAAATCATCTAGGTGATGTCGGGAAGACATACTGAAAATTGCAAGTTCTTCAATTGATTCTTTCCCTTTCAACTTTGCGTTTGAACAACAACGGTCAATACGCGTCAAATCCTTTATATCTCTTTTCAGCGCTATGACGTCACGAACAAGTTCGGCAGTCCAAAATTTGCATACGCACAACACGTCTTACTGTATCCCGCACTTATGCTAATTTCCACATTTTCCTGCCTTCCATTTTATGGTTGCTATCGTTGCTATTGTCATCCGTCCTTAGCAATTGTCCGGCAGTGTATATCATCATCATCATCATCATCATCATCATTGTCAACCATTATCAATCCACTGCTGGACGAAGGTCTCCCCAAGTTTCCTCCACAACGGTCTGTCTTGTGCCAGTCTCCTCCATGTCACTCCCGCATGCTTTCGAATTTAATCCACCCATCTCCCATGTGGTCTTCTTCTGGGTCTTTTCCTGTCCCTTGGAATCCAATCTAAAATTTCTGCTGTCCATCGATGGTCTGTCCTTCTGGCAGTATGTCCAGCCCATTGCCATTACAGGGATTTAACTCTGATCATGATGTCTTCCACTCTCGTCATTTTTCGGATCCACGAGTTCCTCTTCTTATCTCTCCTGGTTACCCCAAGCATGCACCTCTCCATGTTTCATTGAGTTGTCTGCAGCCTTTTTATGTCTCTTTTAGTTAAGGTCCACGTCTCTGCACCATACGTAAGCACTGGAAGGATGCATTGAACAAACACTTTTCTTTTAAGACATAATGCCATATTGCTCTTGAAAATTATGCTGTTTCTTCCAAAAGCTCTCCAGGTAAGTTTTGTACGCCGATTAATTTCTTCATCAATGTGACCTTTACTTGATATCTGCTGTCCAAGATAAACGTACGTGTCTGTTATCTCCAGCTTTTCTCCATCAATCGATAAATCTTCATTTCTTGTAAAAGCATTGAATATCACTTTTGTCTTCTGAAAGTTCATTTTTAATCCCACTTCTGTACTCTTGTCAGCAAGTTCCTGGATGTGCAGCTCTGATGGGGTAGTTGCAAGAATGACTACGTTATCAGCAAAACGAAGGTGGGTTAGATAATCTCCATTAATCTTTATTCCTTTGTTTTCCCAGTTCAGTGATTGAAAGACATTTTCCAATGTTGCATTAAAGAGCTTCGGAGATATGGTGTCACCTTGTCTCACTCCCTTTCCGATTTTTATGTGTGTTGTATTTTCAAACAGCCGAATCTTTGCTCTTGCATTTTCATAGATGTTATTAATAATATTAATGTACGCATCTTCAATACCGCAAGATTTCAGAGCCATTGTAACTGCTGATGGTTTCACCGAATCAAAGGATTTTTCATAATCGATAAAAGCCATGCACAATGGAAGTTCATATTCCCTCGCTCTTTCAATTGGTTCTCTCAGTACGTGGATATGATCTATAGTGCTGTAGCCACTCCTGAATCCAGCTTGTTCTCTCGGTTGAGCCATGTCCAGTGTTACCTTCAAACGGTGTGAAAGAACTTGAGTGAATATTTTATAAACCACTGACAGGAGGCTGATAGGTCTGTAGTTCCTGAGATCCTCAATGCCACCTTTTTTATGTAGCATGATCATTGTAGCGTTGTTCCAATCCCCAGGAATCTTCCCTTCATTAAGGCATCGAGTGAAAATTTGGGTGAGTACTGTTTCGATTTCTCCACTTGCTTCTTGTATGATGACTACAGTAATTCCATCTTCTCCTGCAGCTTTTCCCAGCTTCATGTTCTTGATTGCATGTGCAACTTGTGCTGGGAGGACTGGAAGAACTCTGGTATTGGTACCTTACATGATCTCTGGAGTACATGTATCATCCCTTTCATATAATTTGGAGTAGAAATCTTTCACTCTTGTCAAAATTTCGCCTCTATTTCTTGTTACAGAACCATCTTCTTTTATTAAGAACACATTTGCCGTCTTTACACGATTTTAAAAATTACGGTTAAAATGATATATACATTAGAACATGAGTACTTTCAAGTCCACTGTGGACCATGTTCTAATGTATATATCATTTTAACCGTAATGTTCTAATGTATATATCTCATGTTCTAATGTATATATCATTTTAACCGTAATTTTTTAAAATCGTGTAAAGACGGCAAATGTGTTCTTAATATCCTTCAGCACGAAAAATTGACTTCCTGTGCCATATTCTTTTCTCAGTGCCATAATCTATTTTCTTCCCTTACTGAGATGTCTCTTTGCTATCTTTAGGCTTTGGTTGCTTTCAATTGCTTTCCTCACTAGTTCACAGTTGAATTTCCTTACGTCTTCAGTGATACTTTTTCGTACTGTCTTGCATAGCTCTCACTTTGGAAGTCACACCTCCTTTAGTTGTCCTCATCTCTCTTCTTTTTTGCATCAACATTTTGGTTTTTCCTGATAATTTGTTCACATGCAAATTGTTCTTAGACCCAGCTAATTTTGTTGCTGTTTCCATAAGAGCTTTGGTTACTTTTCTATTAACTTCAGAAATATCCACTTCTTCAGATGTTAGGCCTTCTAAAGCAGAGAATCTGTTCTTCATTTCCAACTTGAAGGTATTATGGTGTTCTTTAAGGTTGGTTATGTCAATATATTTTGTTTGTCTAATGAGCTTGCCACGTTCGAGTTTTGTGTTGAGGTGCATCTTACATCTCACCAATCTATGGTCACTACCTGTGTTGAACTTGTTTAGCACACTGCAGTCTTCTATGACGAATTTTTTGTTACACATAATAAAATCAATTTCACTTGTCGTCCCATTTGGATGTCTCCATGTCCATTTCCTGTGTGGCTTTTTCTTGAAAAAGGAGTTCATGATGAAAAACCCTTCTGCCTCTGCAAACTCTACGAGCGTATTTCCACGCTTGTTTCTATTGCCGTGACCGAATTTACCTACTGAAGTTTCATTCTGTTACTGTTGCCCTATTTTTGCATTGAATTCTCCCGTAATTATCTTCAAGTGCTGCTTACCTTTATTATTTAGATGACGAATTTTCTCATAAAATTCTTCAATTTCTTCTTCAGGATGACTTGTGGTGGGTGCATAAGTTTGAATAATCTGAGCCTGGTATCTTCTCGAGAGTTGGATAACGAGTCGTGCAGCTCTGTCAGAGGAACTTTCAACTTCTACAACTTTATCCTTCAGTTTCTTGTTTATTATAAATTCAACACCACTAGTTCTGCCAGTGTCTGTCCCACGATCCCACGATAGTAGAAGAGATGTCCACTTTTCAGTTCAATGAAATCTTCTCCTTTTCTCCTTAACTCACTTAGCCCGACCATGTCCCACTTGATCCTTTGTAGTTCCTCTTCCAGCCTTGAATCAGAAGATAGGGAGCGTCCATTATACGTAGCCAATGTCAGCATCAGATGGCAGCGTCTATGGTTCTCTAGAACTGTCACACTTGCATCTGAGGATCCGTCACGTTTTGTGCTGGAGTGAGCCAAACGATGACATCTACCAGTTTTCCTGATCAGTATTCACTCGATGACGACGTGAAACACTTTTCTGTGTCCACTGCTTTTCACAGTAGCAACAGTTGTGGTTCAGAATGCGCGCAATTTGTCCGTGATTATTCTGCTTCATATAAACCTATCCTAGCTCAAATTTCCTGATTGATCAAACATAAGTTTACCCTTCGATGATAACTGGATTTACAGATCAGGTTCCGTTTTTTTATTCTACACTAACCTCTTTCTCCCCACGATAACCTTCCCCACAACTAACGGAATACGTGTCATCCCCTCATTTAACATGTAGCTAAACGATCGATTTCCCTATATGTTTGTACGTAATTATCCTACACTTCCGTACTAATTTGGTACTACAGTTGCTAATCAAATCTATATCAAACTGATGACCCAATTCTACAGAAGTTTCGTTTCTGAGATTCGTTTCCTTATTTTTTTAATTTCTACGTGCTGGTTTCAAAACTCAGTTTTGTCTATCCTGTTTAGTTTTTTCACGAAAGGAAATTTTAGATCATTTGGCTAAACAAAAACAAAAAGAAAGCTTTATAAGTCGCTGATTCTGTCCGATCGCCAACAGAATATTATTGCCACTCAGACGTGCTGTGTAACGGGTTTGAACATGGATATGGCAACATTTGGAAAGCGAAGAAGAAGTACTGAGGGAGGAAAGGGATAACAAAGCAGCGAATTTGTGGAAACGGTATTCAAACATGTTTGAACTTGTACTTGAGCTCACCTACACCTCTCTTTAAGGCTGAAAGCTGCCAGTTGAACTGCTTACTGAAACACTTGATTATCAATATCTATTGTACTTGCATTTGGTTTCAATGTAGCGAAGGTAGTTTTGTTTTTATTTTAATGTAGTAAACAGTAGTTTTGCTTTACTTTAATACAGTAATAGTAGTTCTGTTTGGTTTTAATAAGGTGAATGGCAGTTTTATTTGGTTTTGATGTGGTGAATGGCAGCTTTGGTTTATTTTAATGTAGTAAATAGTAGTTTTGTTTGATTCTAATGTAGTGAATGGCAGTTTTGTTTGGGTTTTAAGTAGTGTATGGTAGTCCTGTTTAGTTTTAATGCAGTTAATGGTAATTTTATTTGGTTTTAATGTAGTGTGTAACGTACCAGGAGATGTGACGTACCTGCCAGAAGGACGCACACGACATAAAGGCAGATAGGAATCAGTGTAAAACGTCCGCGTAGCTCAGTTGGTAGAGCAACTTATTCCGGAATGAGGGGACCCGGGTTCGAATCCTGGCGCGGATAAAAATGACGGAGAAATTTACTTCTTTATAAGTGAATAGTAGTTTTGTTTAGTTTTAATGTAATAAATGGTAGTTTTTATAACAACAGCTACATGAGGGTATGCGAACTCTGTCCGGAAAGATGCTAATATGTTTTCGGGAAGTTTGTCATTAAAAAGTAACTGAGGAAAATTACAGACTTCGCGAAAAATAAAATATATTACTATGCATACTTTGGAGCGAAACTTGGGGACCAGGACAAATCATGGGCTCCACTGTCAAATCTTTGCTGTTTGTGTTGAAGAACTTAGGCAAATAACAAAAGTTAAAAAACAACAACAGTCGTTTTGGATTGCCAGTGATCAAGAGGGAACCAGAAAATTACAGTGATGATTCTACATATGCTCTTGTAATGCACAAGAATTTAATACTAAAAGTAGTTACGGACAATTACTGGTGAATGTTGCACGGAAGCCATAAGAAGCCAGTGGATAAGCTCAGTTTTGAAGGGGAAAGAGAGAGATTTTACAAACAGCAGTTTGAAACTCATTGGATGCAAGAATGGAATATACGTATAAATTTGATGCGCGACCCTTCAGTATTAAAACTATTTTTTTCTACACTTTTTCTACTTGATAACCTCCAACTGTTGTACGCATATCTGCCGAAAGTACAGTACTACATCATTTTGTAAAATACCTTCCATCTCACTGAGCAAAACTAAAATCGTAATTGCAATCATCACCGCAAATGTGGGCAACATCTGCCAAAATAACTCAGACAACTTTTGAAGTCTAACATTTTGTAGACATGTGTAATCTTAGCTATGAATTAGATTACACTGATGTCCACAATTTTTATTCTATTCAAAATCATATTTCTCTTAACAGTTAAAATCGATTTGTAGAACTCGCAAAAAAGGTTTCCTTCGACTTTTTGTTCTCGTACGTGCTCCACTTTAAAGGAGATGAAGGAAGGAGAGGGGGGGGGGCGGTTGGGAAGGTCTGTCTTGACTGCTTTGATGTTTCATAATCTAAGCATTTACTGTATTTTCTTCTGACTACTGAGTTCTTGGCACCAGGCCAAAAGAGTTTTACATTTTATTCACGTTGTAGTTGCATTATGACAGAATTTTAATTGGGTTCGTTCTTCTTTGGAAACCTAGGACATGACTACGGCCAAGGAAAATGTTAGCCAAGGATTTGACTTAATGATTTGAACACAGACAAGCGCTAATTTTCAAAAACATGGGAAAAAATGAATAAAATTTCATACGAAAGGAGACAAGAACCGATACTTAGTGAAAGTGAGCTGCTCACCTTAAAATCAATCAGCTTCTCTCAAGGTTTCACTCGGATGGAGCAAAGATAATTTATAATCACAAGGCAAAAGCAAGATTTATGCTAATAATAATCTTTGCGTAGCTG
The DNA here is from genome assembly GCA_039090855.1 of Macrothele yani. NCBI lineage: Eukaryota > Metazoa > Arthropoda > Arachnida > Araneae > Macrothelidae > Macrothele > Macrothele yani. The sequence continues at coordinate 75,238,472 of CM076993.1, read as the reverse complement.
AGATTTATGTTTTATTTTGTTCTTACATCTGTCACTTTATTCTGAGTCTTTCTCTTTCATATCTCGGTACTGCGAAAAATTAAAGAACAAAAGATAAAAAAAGAACAAGAAGACTGTGAAAACGAGCTACCGGGCTTTTGCCTCTTACTTTCTTTGTCGATCCAACAAAAGAAAAACAACCAAACAAATGTTCTCTTTTATTCATCTATCACATCATTTTTATTAGCAGCAGAGCTGAACAGGCCAAGGAGAAAGACTAGCATCAATTTATCTATTGTTTGTTTATTACCCCTCTGCTCAAGCTGTTATGATCAGGTTACTTCTTGTTTGCTTCTTTACTTAGAACGAAGTAGTTTTTCTCCCCCCCCTACCTTCTTAAAAATTTAAGGAATTCATTTTTACGAGTTTCTATCTGCATTCATGCAGAAAGCAAGCAATTTATACTTTCAACTGCTTGGAAACTAATTGAACAAAAGCCGAAGCACTAAAAAACACGAACGGTTATCGTATTAGCAATACACTTGTAGATCAGGAAAAGTATGACCAAATAGCACAAGAAAAGTAACATAATTTTTTTTGCTGTTGCAGTACTTGTGACGTACCTACCTCAGCGGTGACGTACAGGGGCGGATGTAGGAATTTTTGAAAGGAGGGGCTGACCGGGCGAATTTGTTAAAAAGTATATATATATATATATATTAAACAAAGGGGGTAAAAATTTAAAAATTCTGAATAGAACAAAGTACAAATGGGGGGGGGGGGGGGCTTTTAAAATAAAACAGGACTAAAGAAAAGAGTTTGTTTCAATTTCGTTTTTTTTTTTTTTTTGCTAAGGAACTATTTTAATATAGAAAACAAAATATATTAAGATTGTCATCTAATTGCAAAATTGTTTGTTAGTGTAGTGCAATATCAGTGTGCCATATTCAGAAAGCGAAGAAGTAAATGAAATCCGAAAGTTTATTTACTTACCCATTTCGACCCTTGAGAACTTCGGTAAGCTGGCTTTCAGTTTTTCCTTATTGAATCACAAACACGAATTTGATGTACTCGCACCATTTATAATTCCAATAACACCATTTATAATTCCGAAATGCGAGAACGGAATCGGAAGTGGTTGTGCAAGTAGAAATGCTAGTAATAATTAAACAACGTTTAAAAAACAGTAGATGAACTCTGAAGCGTTTGTTTTAACTTGAATATTAAACCCGGGATAAATTTTATTCCGAATAGCTTTTGCACACTGACATAAAAAATATCACGTAAACGTCTTCAATATAAACATGGTTGTTAACTTCCAAAATGCTAACTTAATCATATTTTAGTTGCAGCTGGCGAGAATGCTTTTCAGCAAAAATGTCAATCACTTCTTCGGCTGTTATGGACACCTGTCGGTGAATGTTCAAAATAGCAAGTCCATTCAGTCTGTTTTCGCACATGGTTGATCGAAGGTAGTGTTTTGTGCGTCTCAGTGTCGAAAACGACCTTTCTACAGAGCATGTTGTTACAGGAACTGCACACAAAAGTTTTAATAGTTGCGCGATGTTCGGAAAAAAGTTGCTGGCTTCCGTGTAACATTGTATGGCGGATGAAGGCTTTTGTTTTTCAGTTCTCCAACGCTGTCTCCATAATTCAATTTCTCCTCGCAGTTCTTGCTCGGAGGAACCTGGCAGATCACACTTAAAAAAAGAAGCTGCTGAGGTCATCTCATCAATATCCAAATTTTCTGCTAAAAATGACGGTATTAGCTTTTGCAGTTCATATATGTTCGTGTTTTCTAACGCAAATCTGTTAGTCAGTTCGCTGATTAAATGATCCAGAAAAGGAATATACATTGAAACTCTGTAAAATGTATCCGGATCATCGCATCGATAATTGGCTCCATGTTTTTGATGGAGAGCATGCTTCACATCGACTCCCAAACTTTCCGATAATTGGGATGCACTCTCGAACATCGTCGTAAAACTATAGCTGCGCTGGTTTTGGGCCGTTCTTTTAAAGTGTCTATTAAATGCTGAACTACACTGTAGGCTTGTGTTATGTCAATTTTGGGGTCCTGGAGATGACGAGACACTGGAAGAGTTAACGAAAAGAGTTGGGCAGAAATTTCGACAGCGATTATAAATTCAAACTTACAAATTGAGTGGATTAGCCCATTTGCTTTCGAGAGAATTTGGCATTGAGAGCTCTCTGCAATTACTTAAAGAGCTTCAATAATTATCTGCAGAAGTTCTCTGAATTGAAGAACTGTATCATGTTTTTCGACCCATCTGGTCTCGCACAGTTGCTTTAATTTAGTTCTCTTGACGTCAGGATGAGACAGATTTATTTTTTGAGAGATAACATTAATTCTCTTTGGTGAATCCCGAATAAAATTTTTTACGTCATTGATTATGCCTAAAACATTTCGTATGTCTGATAATGTGCAAGCTTTAGCGAGGGACAAATTAAGGCAATGCGAAGCACAGTGAACATGGGAAGTTAAAGGGTATTCTTTTAAAATACGGGACTGCACACCCCTTAAATGTCCAGCCATACTAGCTCCTCCAACATATCCTTGACCCCTTAACATTTTCATATCTAATCCGAAGCTGTGAAGTTGCTCAATGATTGTAGCAGACAGCCCTTCTCCTGTAAGACCATTTATTTGAAGGAATCTAACAAAATCTTTGTGGATTTGTTTATCTTCATCGTGTACATAACGAAGAACCAAGGACATTTGTTCTTTACCGCTTACGTCAGCAGTTTCATCTACTACAATAGAAAAAATGCCACTTAGCCTAACAGCTTCCAGTATTTTCCTCAAAATGACGTCGCCACAGATATTTATTATTTCATTTTGTGTGGTTTTGCTAATCCACGTGCCATTTTTTGGGCAACCTTGCAAATGCTTTTTTAGTGCTTCGTCTCCTGCATCAACTCTGAATTTTAATAGAGCTCGGAAATTTCTTTTATTCGTCTCATCCTTTCCATCAAAATTTAATTTCCCATCATCGCGATGTCCTCGCAAAGCTATATTTTGCCTTCCGCAAAAAAATTATTGTTTTCACAATAGAAAGTAATCGATTCCTATTTTCACTGACAATGTCTCTGATATTGGAATTAATTGCTAATGCGATGCTGTCTTTCTTTGCTGACCGTACTAAGCTAAAATTCAACATCCTAACCTAACTTTTGTTTGCTTCGACCGCCATCGTTCGGTCGGAAAAGTACGCACATCCGGCAATAAGCACCTTAATCTTTCTCACTGTAGGATAACCAAGGATAGTCAGTTAACCACCTTCTTTGAAATTTGCGATTTTGTCCTGTTTCAACTTTGGTTGGGAAAATAAAATTAGCTGGAGGAAACCATGCATTTGTCAAAAATTCATACCTGCTCTCTGCTAAAATATCCGTTTGGCATACCGCCACTCCAATATCATTGTTGCTGAAAAGCCTTATACTCGCCGTTTGAACAAGATCTACGGAAATACGCTTCTCAGATGAAATGTCCGAGCGATTTATCTCTTGCTTTTCGACATTTTCAGAAAAAATGCTTACATTCACCTTTTTAAAAAACATACCGATATTTTGCTTGCCACCCTTTCTTTTAGACATCTTGTTATTACCAACTCAGTAAAAAGAAACAAGCAGAAAGAGTTTGTTATAAACGAAGCACGTAGTCAGGAAATTCCAGGTTCAGACAAATAATGCCGACACGGGAGGGAGTGAGCGGCTCATTGGTGCCGGTCGCCGAAATGTCAACCAGATGTGAGATGTCTATCGCTCTCCTTTACCGCCGGCCACTATTCCATCCCAGCCCCCAGGCATGAGAAACAATGAGGGATGGGTAGAGAGTAGACGCCAGCAATAGCCCTGAGTCGCCAGTCTGTGTTTGTATTTACAAACCGGCGCGCCAGGTTGCAATGCGATAGTTCTTCCTTGCCTGCATTTTTACTCTGTCTGAATAGAAATCAAATGCACTGCAAAATGTTTCTTCTTCCTTTTATTATTTTTTTTTATTTTTTATATTTTTGTGTGCGGCCATTTTTTTATACTATAATCCAAGTTTCAATTTTAGAATCCAATTTCGGACAGCTTTGCCGGTTTCGGCGAAGACGACAGGGGGTAAGCTAAAGGGGCTTTAGCCCCCGTCTAAATCCGCTCCTGGTGACGCACATGTCAATAAGACAAAGTTGCAGCGACTGACTCCGTCGGTGTAACTTAATTGGGAAAGCATTCTGCTCCGGAGAAGAGATTCGATTTCCGCCACAGGGAAATGGCTCTTACGCTAGATTGGCGCCCGAACGTAAAATGAATCTCCTGGCCGTTGGATTCTTCGAAAAATGTGCGATGTTAGTTCTACACATCGTCTGGAATTAGTCAGAATTCCTTCTTCGACAGTGAGCTCTTCTTCAAGCGTGGTTTGCCGGCTAACACGGAGACCTTCGATTTCGCCCCAGCCCTTTCTCAAGGGGAGGGGAAGAATATATGTGCCGTTCCTACCTCTGAAGTGACGCACATGTCAAGATGACAAAGTTGCAGCGACAAACTTTGTCGGTGTAGCTTAATTGGAAAAGCATTCGGCTCCGAAGCGGAAGGATGCTGGTTCGATTTCCCTCACTGCACTGGCAAATAAATGGCTTTTATGCTATATACTTGCCCCAAACCCTTTGATAAATAGAGCTACCTGTAGTTGTGAGTATATGGCTCAATAGTCTTTGTGCTCTTTGCTGAGGCTTAAATGATATCGTTAATATGCCTATGGGTATATAATGATTGGTTTTTGTGTAGTTTATGTTTAAATCATGCGTATAACAATAACCATGACTAACATTATATTCCCATTTATTAGATTTAAACCTCAGAATTCCTAGTTTTGGTTGATGTGGCAGAATAGAATGTTGGATACGGTTTGTAGTCCGCAAAGTCGAATTCTCTTTGCAGGATAGGTATCATGATAAAAATCATTTATCTAGATTTTACAGTGGGACTTATGTCGGTTTAATATCAATTTATTTTATCTGAAATACAAAAAAAAAAAAAAAATTCAGCGCAAAGGCGGAATGAGAGTAGCATATCTGATTGAAGATGGTGATCTGTTCCGTCAATTTGATTTATTGACCTTCACGAGCCACAACGTCTTCTTTCAAATTCATTGTTTCCAAAAGACGATATTAGACAACTCCTGCGCTTTCGCAGAACTGTGAAGTCAGGACAGGTAGAAAGCTTGAATAAAACTGATTGAAGTTAACATCCTCTGTAAAAATATATTTTTGTTTATCCTTGGAGTACGAGTATTCAAGCAACTTGTTGAAGACTATAGAGTAAAAGACATTTGCCGATGGCGCAATCGAACTAGCATCCTTCTGCTCCGGAGCCGAATGTTTTCTTAATTAAGCTATACCGACGAAGTTTTCCGCTGCAACTTTCCCCTCTTATCTGGAGTGTCACCTATGAGGTAGGTACGTCACAAGACTTATATTTAGGTTTGACTTGTTACTCGAAGTAGCTGCAAACTTAGCTAAGAATTTGCAAATGTCTTTAACTAAACACTTGTATAGATTTAAATTAAATGATCCAGAGTCAGTGAGTCAGAAGTAGTATTTACGTATCACCCTTCCTTTTTATTCTCTGATTGGCACATCATAGTAGTGCAACGGTGAATGTAATTTACTTCATTTACTATCAATAGACACTTCACACAATATCAAGACGTTATCTAACTTCCATTATACATCTTTAACTAAAAAGATACTGCCTTTTAACAAATAGTTAGTGCGAAAGAATTTATCTTAATGTGAACATATAAGTTCTGCTCTTATCATTAACAAAAAATCTCTTCAGCGAAAATCCCTCTCATAATAAATCGCCCTCATATCGTTCTCTTATCGTTCACCTCTTCTCTCATCTTAAAAAGTACACAGCACATATCATTATATTGACCTTTGACTCACTATCAGTGAGTCAATCGTCAGTAGAAATAATGTGTCTTTAAGTATGAAACGCATTTAACTGAAAAAAGAACAAATTTACATAGAAATTCAGAAACTTAAAACGAAGGTTAAATGAGAGGTATCCTTCCACTGTTGAGCAAATGTTCGTCTTGGTACACGTGCGGCTGAAGAAATTCTTTCTGAGTGATTGAGAGGGTACAAAGACTATGCTACCACATGCACACAACTATGGATAGTTCTGTATATCAAAGGGTCTCGGAGCATCTTGAAAAGGGATCTGCAAATTGGTTAGATATTTTTCATAGAATGTAAATTTCAAATATCCTATTGAGATGTCATGCATATAGGAAGATTATTTATCCGAGCTCAGAATGCTTAGCAAGATATCAATGTTCCTGGTCTTTTCGCTTAGAGATTTCCTTTGAAGCTGGGAAGTTAGTTATACGCACTTTGAAACAGTCATTTCTGAAACAGTTCCATTGGAAGGCTTTCACACGTGTAAAGAATGCAGACATGAACTTTTCTTACCGCTGGATCTGCAAATTCAGTTTATTTAAAAATCTCATGATGTTAATGGAAAATTGAAGTCTGCGAGTTGAGGCACATGGCGACATTTCTGTGACAGGAGTTTCTAAATTTCTTGGGAAAGAACAAAAAGAAGCTTGTTCAAGTTCCACCTCTTTTGACCCTTCCACTAAGCTTTTGAAGAAAAAAGGAGAAAAAAAAAGAATCTCCATAATCATGTCCCGCTTCACACCCTTCAGATATTCATTGAAAAGGAAACGGCGAAATGCATAGACTAAATGAATAGAGTTACCTCTCCCCAATGTGCATAATTGATTGATTGATTCTTGGAGTTTAGTGGCGCAAGCAAGAACCTCGGAAGGCTGGATAGCGCCAAGCACCAGGTTTATAGAGCAAAACGTGAAGATAAACAAAGCATCAGAAGTGCAGAAGAGAACCGTCACAGAAATGATTCACAATATACAGACATGGCAAACGGGGAAATAGCGCAAAACAAAAAAACATCTGCAAAAGACGGATACAAAGGAAAAAAGCAACACGTGTGACAGATATATCACACTGAACACTTAAAAGACGGCCCAGGTTTGCGGAGTCTTCTATTAACGTTGAAGAAATAAGAAAACCTGCATGCTCACGAGCAAAAGCATAACATACGCAGAGAGTATGAAAAACAGAAAGAGATGAATTGCGCATCCCGCAGCATAGCAAGTAGCCGTGAATGAAATAACGTCCATTGCGAAGACTTACTAACTCGTTCCCTGATGTTTCAGCAAAGGCTTGATGACCGGAGTTCAAGCACTGGCTTCATATGCTACAATGTGTATCCTGCTTCGACGTACCAGACGCTATAGGAGTTGACGTGAGCTATGATACTTTCTTGGTGGATTAAGGAGTGGAAATGGATAATCTTTGATCGATTCAATTCATTCGTTTTTGTTCCCAAGAGTGCAACAACACCTGTTGTATTTGCCCACATTATGGATCGAGATCCTTCAGTTATAACGGCAACTAAACATCGCTGTTTTGGATTGCTTCCATCCATTGCAGTTCACATTTGTTAAAAAAGTTACACCCACTCGCATAAGCTCACAAGTGAAAGCAATTCCTCAGTAATTTCGATATTATTTTTCATGTCCAAAGAACGATGATTTATTACTGCTTCGTGTCACCGATTCCAGTATGCTCATCCAATGAAAATGCCACTAGTTTCTCTGTATTATCGCTTAATTAATAGTGGACATCCTTGTCCATATGCCATACTTTACACGTCTCATTCGAGATGGGTCACACCCCTGGAATGCTTTTTTGCTTTTTTGTTTTTGTACAAAATAATATCTACAACTTTCGTGATCCATTTTTATTTTGCGTTACATTCTTCTTTTTCGATTTTCCATAATACAATATATATGATACATTTTCCATTACTGAACACATTCTTCGTTTTCGATTTTGGGCGCAGTAAGAATACCAAAAAGGGATCTCGCTTTTGTAGTTTCTGTCACGTTTTTTGAATGATCCATTACTCAACAAGTATTTTTTTACTAGTCTCTCCCTTTCCTTTTCTTCTAATAAATACACCGTTGACGTGGATTAGGAACATCAAATAGAAGTCATCGCACTTTCCACGTTTATAAGTGAGTCATGGGAAAATTCTCACCGGCCGCCACCGCGAATCGAACCCAGGGTCTTCCAGTTATGCGCCGTTGCTTCTTTTGGAGCCCTGCCCAATCCTTCTAGTTATTTGTTCAATTGCTGCTGTTCATCTTTCGTGAATCCCCAGCATTGTGCGGAGCTCCAAAGAAGCAACCTGCCAGGTGGTTTGACAGTTAGTCGTACATGAGTCTAGAGAATTTCCAGGCCGCTGTGGTACAGTAGAAGCATGTCCGGCGCGTAACTGGAAGACCTTGGGTTCGATTCCCTGCCGATGAGAATTTTTCCGTGACTCACTTATAAACGTGGAAAGAGCTATGACTTCTATTTGATGTTCATAATCCACGTCACATGTGTATTTATTATTCATTTGCCTCCTAGTTATTTGTTCAGTTGCTGCTGTTCATCTTTGGTGAATCACCAGCATTGTGCGGAGCTCCAAAGAAGCAACCTGCCAGGTGGTTTGACAATTAGTCGTATGTGAGTCTGGAGAAATTCCAGGCCGCTGTGGTGCAGTGAAAGCATGTCCGGCACGTAACTGGAAGACCTGGGTTCGATTCCCGGTGGCGGCCGATGAGAAATTTTCCGTGACTCACTTATAAACGTGGAAAAAGCGATGACTTCTATTTGATGTTCCTGGTCCACGTCAACTGTGTATTTATTGCATTCGCCTTTTATTTATTTGTGTTGGAAAGAGGGCGATGTGTCCGTTCAAAGTTCCACACACACAAAAAAAACAACAAAAAAAAACAATAGATGGCGTTGCTGCGTTAAGCGAATTTATTTGTAAATAAGAAAGGAAAAACTCTCATTCTCACTCGAACGCAAGAAGTCTAGAAGTGCTTGCCTGACCTTCGACCTGAGAAGAAAAAAGCTGTTCCCTTGGGAACCAAAAGTAAAAAACGATGGAGTTATGTGTGAACGTACTGCGTATGTGATGTTGTTCCAAACCGATATAAAATTGGATAGCTTGTGTTTTCAATCTAGAGTTCTTAGATGTTCAGTGTTTCAGTGATGTGTTGTGAATATATTCATTTGATTAAAGATAATGGATTATCTATTTAAAGGTGGTAAGTACTCTTTATGCTTTCAACCATTCGTTTAGTGAATTTAAGAATTCTCTTTCGTTTGTTTAATCCTTCATTTGAGATCAACGCGTTTCTAACAACATGATTATGAGACTGAATATCTCATATGTGCGGCTATTAATAGACGGAAAGACGGAAGGAACGGATGATTTTTCTGATTATGGTGAACGTACTACCACGAAAAAAAAAAAAAGGAAAAGGAAAAGGTACGCAGTTAGCAAATGAAAAGTAACTAAATTGTTAAGCTACTGAAGTAGAGTAAACTGAGTAATGGCATCGTTCATTGGCCATAATGTAAGCATTGCAAAGCTGGATAATTATAATTATCAGACATGGAAATTCATAATGCAAATGCTACTTATTAAAGATAACTTGAGGAAGATAGTTACAGAACCGATTCCCAATGAAAGAAGTGAGACGTGGATTAATCAAGATTCACAGGCACGAGCCACAGTAACACTCTGTATCCATGACGATCAAATTATTCATGTGTTAGATAAACAAACAAGTAGCGAAACATGTAACGCTTTAAAGGCAGTATATGAAAGAGGAAGTTTAAGTAATAAACTCCACTTGCTTAGAAAACTGTATAGTTTGCGTTGTCATGACGATGGAACTACAATGCAAGAACACATAAATATAATGATGGAAATGGTTCAGAAATTGCGCGCACAAGGAGAGAAAATGCCAGACAACCACTTAGGTGCAATTTTACTTAATAGTTTGCCAAATTCTTATAAGAACTTAATTGTTGCACTTGAAGCTAGAGATCAAGACGATCTAAATTTTGAATTCATAAAATGTAAAGTACTTGATGAGTACAATAGACGGAGAGAAAATTCACAAACAAGCACAAATCATTCAAACGCAAGTACAACAGTGTTAAAAACTAGTTTTGGAGGTAAAAACCGCAACATAAAACCAAGTAAGTTTTGTACATCCTGCAACAAAAGGAATCATGCCAAAAATGAATGTTGGCATTTTAAAAGGGAAAGAGATAAAAATAAGGGAAACACAGAGAAAGGATTTTACAAAACTCAATCCCCATCTAACCAATCTCACAACTTAGTGAAGACAGCAACAATAAAACCAGAAGAAAAGGAAATTGAAATAAAAAGGGAAAATACATTTTTTCACTAGAAACAAAGTCACTACATAACGAAAATTCAGAAAATTGGACAATCGATAGTGGAGCCAAAGTGCACATGTCTAACATATAGCATTGTTTAAAGAGCTTTCTAATGATAAATCACAATTGATCACTACAGCTGATGGCACTCAAATAAAGTCTGAAGGAATAGGAAATATTTTCCTAAGTTGTAAAGCTGAAAAAGATACAATTAGAAAATTAGAGCTAAAGGATGTATTATATGTTCCTAAATTGGAAACGAATTTATTGTCAGTTAGAAAGATTACAGAAAAAGGATATGAAGTATCATTTAAAGATAGACAGTGCATAATAAAATGTGGAGAAATTATTGTAGCAACAGGTATAGTAGACAACTCAAACAATTTGTGTAAATTACAGGCTATAAATGAAAAGGCTAATTTAGTTGCAAAATGTGAAGAGTAAAATTGCTCAAACTTATGGCATAGAAGATTAGGACATAGATATATACAGATGATAAAGCAAATGGAGAAAAATGGATTAGCTAGAGGCATTGTTTTATCTATTTGTAAAAAGGAAGATAACTGTGAGATATGCATAAAGGGTAAGCTCACACGAAAACCATTCTCAAAACAGAACACGTTGTAACGTACCAGGAGATGTGACGTACCTGCCAGAAGGACGCACACGACATAAAGGCAGATAGGAATCAGAACAAAATGTCCGCGTAGCTCAACTGGTAGAGCAACTTATTCTGGAATGAGTGGACCCGGGTTCGAATCCCGGCGCGGATAAAAATGACGGAGAAATTCACTTCGTTATAATGGCGCCCGAACTATCCGGATGACCCGACAGTTCACAATCTCGCAATGGTGTGATGTTATTTCCACACCGCGAGATAGGAAAAATAAGAGCAGCACTTCGAAAAAAAAATAAGGGGGAGATGATGTAACGTACCAGGAGATGTGACGTACCTGCCAGAAGGACGCACACGACATAAAGGCAGATAGGAATCAGAATAAAATGTCCGCGTAGCTCAACTGGTAGAGCAACTTATTCCGGAATGAGTGGACCCGGGTTCGAATCCCGGCGCGGATAAAAATGACGGAGAAATTCACTTCGTTATAACGTACAAAACAAAGGGAATACTAGAATTGGTACATACTGATATATGTGGTCCAATGAGTAAAGTCAGTTCAAGTGGATACAAATATTTCATTACTTTTATAGATGACTATTTTAGATACACATGCACTTATTTGCTAAGAAATAAAGATGAAGCAGTGATAAAATTCAAGGAATATGTAGCCTCAGTTCAAACTAAATTTGATAAGAAACCCAAAAGTGTAAGAACAGATAACGGAGGAGAGTATTGCGGAGCAAAATTTGAAAGTTATTTAGCAGAACAGGGAATAGAGCATAAAACCACTATCCCATATTCACCTCAAATGAATGGCATTGCGGAACGCAAAAATAGAAGCTTAATAGAAATGACAAAAGCTATGCTTCTAGATGCTGAAATAGATGATAAATATTGGGCAGAAGCTGTATCAAGTGGTACATATATACAGAATAGAGTTCCTACAAAAGCAACAGGGAAGTCACCCTTTTAAATGTGGAAAGGATACACTCCATATTTAGGTCACATCAAGGTATTTGGGTCAAAGCCTATGTATACATACCAAAACAAAAAAGGAGAAAACTGGGAAATAGAGCTCAAGAAGGAGTTCTAATGGGCTATGATGAAAGATCTCGAGGATATAGAGTCCTCATTCCAGAAACAAATGAGCTGGTCATAACCAGAACAGTAAATTTTGATGAAAGAAAAAGTGTAGAAACATTTTGTAGACAAAAGAGAAGAAAATTGAAAGTAATAAAAAAATTATAATTGAAAATAGAATAAATTCATCAGGAAGTATAATTAATGGAGAAGAAAAAGATGAATCTGAAAAACAACCAAGGCGATTACCAAGAGAAAATAAAGGTTAACCACCAGAAAGACTTGCATATATAGCAAAGACTCTATGTAGAAAAGATCCACAAAATTTGGAAGAGATTCAAGAAATGGAAAATTCAGAAAAGGATAAATGGCTGAATTCAATAAATGAAGAATTAAGAGCAATGAGAAAGAACGATACATGGACTTTGGTAGATTTACCTGAAGGAAAAAGACCAATCAAGAACAAATGAATATTTAAAAGAAAATATAATGCTAATGGTAACATAGAAACTTATAAGGCAAGATTAGTTGCAAGTTTAAACTCAACAACCAGGAATAAATTTTGAAGATACATTTTCACCAGTAGTTAAATATGCAACCTTAAGAACTCTTTCGACAGTTGCAGCAAACAAGGAACTGAAAGTTCATCATTTGGACATAAAGACAGCGTTTCTTCATGGAAAATTGGAAGAAGACGTATATATGGTTCAACCAGAAGGATTTGAAGAATCATGTAAAGAAAACCAAGTATGTAAACTGAAAAAGAGTATCTACGGTTTAAAACAAAGTGCAAGAAATTGGAATAAAACAATTATAAAATTTTTATGCGACATAGGATTTATTCAGAGTACAGCTGATCCATGCTTACTATCATTGAAGAATAAGGATAAACACACTGTTTTGGCTACTTATGTAAACGACATATCAATAGCATCAAACAGCCAAGAAGAAATTGCAAGGATTACAAAACTGCTGAAAAACCAGTACGAAATAAAGGATTTAAGCCGAGTTACATATTATCTTGGTATATAAGTAGAAAGAAAAGAAGACGGAAGTTTTCTTGTTAACCAAAGAAACAAGATAATGGAAATTATTCAGAATCATGATACTGAACCTAACAAAGAAAGTAAAACACCAATAAGCACTAACTATGGAAAAGGCATACACGAACAAGAATACATTAATGAAAATGGACGTTATAGAGAAATAGTGGGAGCGATCATGTACCTCTCAACTGTGACAAGACCAGATATTTCCATTGCTATAGGAATATTGAGTAGAAAAGTGTAAAAACTTAACATAAAAGATTGGAAAGCATTTCGAAAAAAAAAAAAAAAGGAAAAACTAAGGATATCCCTAGGTCTCATAGTGCAAAACTGTTCCGGACAAGTGGGAGTTTATTGGAAAGAGTGCGATGTGTCCGTTCAAAGTTCCCCACAAAAAAAAAACAAAAAAGAACAATAGATCGCGTTGCTGCGTTAAGCAAACTTATTTGTAAATAATAAAGGAAAAACTCTCATTCTCACTCGAACGCAAGAAGTCGAGAAGTGCTTGCCTGACCTTCGACCTGAGAAGAGAAAAGCTGTTCCCTTGAGAATCAAAAATCAAAAACGATGGAGTTATGTGCGAACGTACTGCGTATGTGATGTTGTTCCAAACCAATATAAAATTGGGTAGCTTGTGTTTTCAATCTAGGGTTCTTAGATGTTCAGTGTTTCAGTGATGTGTTGTGAATATATTCATTTGATTAAAGAAAATAGATTATCTATTTAAAGGTGGTAAGTACTCTTTATGCTTTCAATCATTCGTTCAGTGAATTTAAGAATTCTCTTTCGTTTGTTGAATCCTCCATTTGAGATCAGCGCGCGAACCTATACTTAGAATTTCTAACAATTTATCCAGTTGCTGCTGTTCATCTTTGGAGAATCACCAGCATTGTGCAGAGCTCCAAAGAAGCAACCTGCCAGGTGGTTTGGCAGTTTGTCGTACGTGAGTCGGGAGAATTTCCAGGCCACTATAGTGCAGTGGAAGCATGTCCGGCGCATAACTGGAAGAACCTGGGTTCGACTCCTGGTGGCAGTCGATGATAATTTTTCCGTAACTCACTTTTAAACGTGGAAACAGCGATAACTTCTATTTGATGTTCCTAATCCCCATCAACTGTGTATTTATTTCCTTCGCCTTCTAGTTATTTGTTCAGTTGCTGCTGTTCATCTTTGGAGAATCACCAGCATTGTGCAGAGCTCCAAAGAAGCAACCTGCCAGGGGGTTTGGCAGTTTGTCGTACGTGAGTCGGGAGAATTTCCAGGCCACTATAGTGCAGTGGAAGCATGTCCGGCGCGTAACAGGAAGAACCTGGGTTCGACTCCTGGTGGCAGTCGATGATAATTTTTCCGTAACTCACTTTTAAACGTGGAAAGAGCGATAACTTCTATTTGATGTTCCTAATCCACATCAACTGTGTATTTATTTCCTTCGCCTTCTAGTTATTTGTTCAGTTGCTGCTGTTCATCTTTGGAGAATCACCAGCATTGTGCAGAGCTCCAAAGAAGCAACCTGCCAGGTGGTTTGGCAGTTTGTCGTACGTGAGTCGGGAGAATTTCCAGGCCACTATAGTGCAGTGGAAGCATGTCCGGCGCGTAACTGGAAGAACCTGGGTTCGACTCCTGGTGGCAGTCGATGATAATTTTTCCGTAACTCACTTTTAAACGTGGAAAGAGCGATAACTTCTATTTGATGTTCCTAATCCACATCAACTGTGTATTTATTTCCTTCGCCTTCTAGTTATTTGTTCAGTTGCTGCTGTTCATCTTTGGGGAATCACCAGCATTGTGCAGAGCTCCAAAGAAGCAACCTGCCAGGTGGTTTGGCAGTTTGTCGTACGTGAGTCGGGAGAATTTCCAGGCCACTATAGTGCAGTGGAAGCATGTCCGGCGCGTAACTGGAAGAACCTGGGTTCGACTCCTGGTGGCAGTCGATGATAATTTTTCCGTAACTCACTTTTAAACGTGGAAAGAGCGATAACTTCTATTTGATGTTCCTAATCCACATCAACTGTGTATTTATTTCCTTCGCCTTCTAGTTATTTGTTCAGTTGCTGCTGTTCATCTTTGGGGAATCACCAGCATTGTGCAGAGCTCCAAAGAAGCAACCTGCCAGGTGGTTTGGCAGTTTGTCGTACGTGAGTCGGGAGAATTTCCAGGCCACTATAGTGCAGTGGAAGCATGTCCGGCGCGTAACTGGAAGAACCTGGGTTCGACTCCTGGTGGCAGTCGATGATAATTTTTCCGTAACTCACTTTTAAACGTGGAAAGAGCGATAACTTCTATTTGATGTTCCTAATCCACATCAACTGTGTATTTATTTCCTTCGCCTTCTAGTTATTTGTTCAGTTGCTGCTGTTCATCTTTGGGGAATCACCAGCATTGTGCAGAGCTCCAAAGCAACCTGCCAGGTGGTTTGGCAGTTTGTCGTACGTGAGTCGGGAGAATTTCCAGGCCACTATAGTGCAGTGGAAGCATGTCCGGCGCGTAACTGGAAGAACCTGGGTTCGACTCCTGGTGGCAGTCGATGATAATTTTTCCGTAACTCACTTTTAAACGCGGAAAGAGCGATAACTTCTATTTGATGTTCCTAATCCACATCAACTGTGTATTTATTTCCTTCGCCTTCTAGTTATTTGTTCAGTTGCTGCTGTTCATCTTTGGAGAATCACCAGCATTGTGCAGAGCTCCAAAGAAGCAACCTGCCAGGTGGTTTGGCAGTTTGTCGTACGTGAGTCGGGAGAATTTCCAGGCCACTATAGTGCAGTGGAAGCATGTCCGGCGCGTAACTGGAAGAACCTGGGTTCGACTCTGGTGGCAGTCGATGACAATTTTTCCGTAACTCACTTTTAAACGTGGAAAGAGCGATAACTTCTATTTGATGTTCCTAATCCACATCAACTGTGTATTCATTTCCTTCGCCTTCTAGTTATTTGTTCAGTTGCTGCTGTTCATCTTTGGGGAATCACCAGCATTGTGCAGAGCTCCAAAGAAGCAACCTGCCAGGTGGTTTGGCAGTTTGTCGTACGTGAGTCGGGAGAATTTCCAGGCCACTATAGTGCAGTGGAAGCATGTCCGGCGCGTAACTGGAAGAACCTGGAGTTCGACTCCTGGTGGCAGTCGATGATAATTTTTCCGTAACTCACTTTTAAACGTGGAAAGAGCGATAACTTCTATTTGATGTTCCTAATCCACATCAACTGTGTATTTATTTCCTTCGCCTTCTAGTTATTTGTTCAGTTGCTGCTGTTCATCTTTGGGGAATCACCAGCATTGTGCAGAGCTCCAAAGAAGCAACCTGCCAGGTGGTTTGGCAGTTTGTCGTACGTGAGTCGGGAGAATTTCCAGGCCACTATAGTGCAGTGGAAGCATGTCCGGCGCGTAACTGGAAGAACCTGGGTTCGACTCCTGGTGGCAGTCGATGATAATTTTTCCGTAACTCACTTTTAAACGCGGAAAGAGCGATAACTTCTATTTGATGTTCCTAATCCACATCAACTGTGTATTTATTTCCTTCGCCTTCTAGTTATTTGTTCAGTTGCTGCTGTTCATCTTTGGAGAATCACCAGCATTGTGCAGAGCTCCAAAGAAGCAACCTGCCAGGTGGTTTGGCAGTTTGTCGTACGTGAGTCGGGAGAATTTCCAGGCCACTATAGTGCAGTGGAAGCATGTCCGGCGCGTAACTGGAAGAACCTGGGTTCGACTCCTGGTGGCAGTCGATGATAATTTTTCCGTAACTCACTTTTAAACGTGGAAAGAGCGATAACTTCTATTTGATGTTCCTAATCCACATCAACTGTGTATTTATTTCCTTCGCCTTCTAGTTATTTGTTCAGTTGCTGCTGTTCATCTTTGGGGAATCACCAGCATTGTGCAGAGCTCAAAGAAGCAACCTGCCAGGTGGTTTGGCAGTTTGTCGTACGTGAGTCGGGAGAATTTCCAGGCCACTATAGTGCAGTGGAAGCATGTCCGGCGCGTAACTGGAAGAACCTGGGTTCGACTCCTGGTGGCAGTCGATGATAATTTTTCCGTAACTCACTTTTAAACGCGGAAAGAGCGATAACTTCTATTTGATGTTCCTAATCCACATCAACTGTGTATTTATTTCCTTCGCCTTCTAGTTATTTGTTCAGTTGCTGCTGTTCATCTTTGGAGAATCACCAGCATTGTGCAGAGCTCCAAAGAAGCAACCTGCCAGGTGGTTTGGCAGTTTGTCGTACGTGAGTCGGGAGAATTTCCAGGCCACTATAGTGCAGTGGAAGCATGTCCGGCGCGTAACTGGAAGAACCTGGGTTCGACTCCTGGTGGCAGTCGATGATAATTTTTCCGTAACTCACTTTTAAACGTGGAAAGAGCGATAACTTCTATTTGATGTTCCTAATCCACATCAACTGTGTATTTATTTCCTTCGCCTTCTAGTTATTTGTTCAGTTGCTGCTGTTCATCTTTGGGGAATCACCAGCATTGTGCAGAGCTCCAAAGAAGCAACCTGCCAGGTGGTTTGGCAGTTTGTCGTACGTGAGTCGGGAGAATTTCCAGGCCACTATAGTGCAGTGGAAGCATGTCCGGCGCGTAACTGGAAGAACCTGGGTTCGACTCCTGGTGGCAGTCGATGATAATTTTTCCGTAACTCACTTTTAAACGTGGAAAGAGCGATAACTTCTATTTGATGTTCCTAATCCACATCAACTGTGTATTTATTTCCTTCGCCTTCTAGTTATTTGTTCAGTTGCTGCTGTTCATCTTTGGGGAATCACCAGCATTGTGCAGAGCTCCAAAGAAGCAACCTGCCAGGTGGTTTGGCAGTTTGTCGTACGTGAGTCAGGGAGAATTTCCAGGCCACTATAGTGCAGTGGAAGCATGTCCGGCGCGTAACTGGAAGAACCTGGGTTCGACTCCTGGTGGCAGTCGATGATAATTTTTCCGTAACTCACTTTTTAAACGCGGAAAGAGCGATAACTTCTATTTGATGTTCCTAATCCACATCAACTGTGTATTTATTTCCTTTGCCTTCTAGTTATTTGTTCAGTTGCTGCTGTTCATCTTTGGAGAATCACCAGCATTGTGCAGAGCTCCAAAGAAGCAACCTGCCAGGTGGTTTGGCAGTTTGTCGTACGTGAGTCGGGAGAATTTCCAGGCCACTATAGTGCAGTGGAAGCATGTCCGGCGCGTAACTGGAAGAACCTGGGTTCGACTCCTGGTGGCAGTCGATGATAATTTTTCCGTAACTCACTTTTAAACGCGGAAAGAGCGATAACTTCTATTTGATGTTCCTAATCCACATCAACTGTGTATTTATTTCCTTCGCCTTCTAGTTATTTGTTCAGTTGCTGCTGTTCATCTTTGGGGAATCACCAGCATTGTGCAGAGCTCCAAAGAAGCAACCTGCCAGGTGGTTTGGCAGTTTGTCGTACGTGAGTCGGGAGAATTTCCAGGCCACTATAGTGCAGTGGAAGCATGTCCGGCGCGTAACTGGAAGAACCTGGGTTCGACTCCTGGTGGCAGTCGATGATAATTTTTCCGTAACTCACTTTTAAACGCGGAAAGAGCGATAACTTCTATTTGATGTTCCTAATCCACATCAACTGTGTATTTATTTCCTTCGCCTTCTAGTTATTTGTTCAGTTGCTGCTGTTCATCTTTGGAGAATCACCAGCATTGTGCAGAGCTCCAAAGAAGCAACCTGCCAGGTGGTTTGGCAGTTTGTCGTACGTGAGTCGGGAGAATTTCCAGGCCACTATAGTGCAGTGGAAGCATGTCCGGCGCGTAACTGGAAGAACCTGGGTTCGACTCCTGGTGGCAGTCGATGATAATTTTTCCGTAACTCACTTTTAAACGTGGAAAGAGCGATAACTTCTATTTGATGTTCCTAATCCACATCAACTGTGTATTTATTTCCTTCGCCTTCTAGTTATTTGTTCAGTTGCTGCTGTTCATCTTTGGGGAATCACCAGCATTGTGCAGAGCTCCAAAGAAGCAACCTGCCAGGTGGTTTGGCAGTTTGTCGTACGTGAGTCGGGAGAATTTCCAGGCCACTATAGTGCAGTGGAAGCATGTCCGGCGCGTAACTGGAAGAACCTGGGTTCGACTCCTGGTGGCAGTCGATGATAATTTTTCCGTAACTCACTTTTAAACGTGGAAAGAGCGATAACTTCTATTTGATGTTCCTAATCCACATCAACTGTGTATTTATTTCCTTCGCCTTCTAGTTATTTGTTCAGTTGCTGCTGTTCATCTTTGGGGAATCACCAGCATTGTGCAGAGCTCAAAGAAGCAACCTGCCAGGTGGTTTGGCAGTTTGTCGTACGTGAGTCGGAGAATTTCCAGGCCACTATAGTGCAGTGGAAGCATGTCCGGCGCGTAACTGGAAGAACCTGGGTTCGACTCCTGGTGGCAGTCGATGATAATTTTTCCGTAACTCACTTTTAAACGCGGAAAGAGCGATAACTTCTATTTGATGTTCCTAATCCACATCAACTGTGTATTTATTTCCTTCGCCTTCTAGTTATTTGTTCAGTTGCTGCTGTTCATCTTTGGAGAATCACCAGCATTGTGCAGAGCTCCAAAGAAGCAACCTGCCAGGTGGTTTGGCAGTTTGTCGTACGTGAGTCGGGAGAATTTCCAGGCCACTATAGTGCAGTGGAAGCATGTCCGGCGCGTAACTGGAAGAACCTGGGTTCGACTCCTGGTGGCAGTCGATGATAATTTTTCCGTAACTCACTTTTAAACGTGGAAAGAGCGATAACTTCTATTTGATGTTCCTAATCCACATCAACTGTGTATTTATTTCCTTCGCCTTCTAGTTATTTGTTCAGTTGCTGCTGTTCATCTTTGGGGAATCACCAGCATTGTGCAGAGCTCCAAAGAAGCAACCTGCCAGGTGGTTTGGCAGTTTGTCGTACGTGAGTCGGGAGAATTTCCAGGCCACTATAGTGCAGTGGAAGCATGTCCGGCGCGTAACTGGAAGAACCTGGGTTCGACTCCTGGTGGCAGTCGATGATAATTTTTCCGTAACTCACTTTTAAACGTGGAAAGAGCGATAACTTCTATTTGATGTTCCTAATCCACATCAACTGTGTATTTATTTCCTTCGCCTTCTAGTTATTTGTTCAGTTGCTGCTGTTCATCTTTGGGGAATCACCAGCATTGTGCAGAGCTCCAAAGAAGCAACCTGCCAGGTGGTTTGGCAGTTTGTCGTACGTGAGTCGGGAGAATTTCCAGGCCACTATAGTGCAGTGGAAGCATGTCCGGCGCGTAACTGGAAGAACCTGGGTTCGACTCCTGGTGGCAGTCGATGATAATTTTTCCGTAACTCACTTTTAAACGTGGAAAGAGCGATAACTTCTATTTGATGTTCCTAATCCACATCAACTGTGTATTTATTTCCTTCGCCTTCTAGTTATTTGTTCAGTTGCTGCTGTTCATCTTTGGGGAATCACCAGCATTGTGCAGAGCTCCAAAGAAGCAACCTGCCAGGTGGTTTGGCAGTTTGTCGTACGTGAGTCGGGAGAATTTCCAGGCCACTATAGTGCAGTGGAAGCATGTCCGGCGCGTAACTGGAAGAACCTGGGTTCGACTCCTGGTGGCAGTCGATGATAATTTTTCCGTAACTCACTTTTAAACGCGGAAAGAGCGATAACTTCTATTTGATGTTCCTAATCCACATCAACTGTGTATTTATTTCCTTCGCCTTCTAGTTATTTGTTCAGTTGCTGCTGTTCATCTTTGGAGAATCACCAGCATTGTGCAGAGCTCCAAAGAAGCAACCTGCCAGGTGGTTTGGCAGTTTGTCGTACGTGAGTCGGGAGAATTTCCAGGCCACTATAGTGCAGTGGAAGCATGTCCGGCGCGTAACTGGAAGAACCTGGGTTCGATTCCGGGTGGCAGCTGATGAGAAATTATTCGTGACTCACTTATAAACGTGGAAAGAGCGATGACTCTTATTTGATGTTCCTTTTCTTCTTCTTTGAAAAGCATAAAATTGATCAGACGTTTGTCGAGTCTCAAAGTGATAGTTCATGTCCTATTTTTTTGCCACTGCTATCGTTTACTAGTAAAGTGAAACTGAAACATATTTTTTTCTTTTTGTTTGATGATAAAGTGCTTCTGTGTCTCTTGAGTCTCAATCCCCCCTCCCCCAAGACTCCTGGCATTTTCTAAGTGCGGGTGAAAGGGTGATAAAAACATGGTTTCCAAATTATAAATTCGCATTGCCGCTTTTGTATGAGGATTGGACACGTCCAATAGTCTCAGCAACGTAAAGTGAACATGTCTCGCGGATATTACACTTTTTGGTCATTCAATGCAAATCGGCAGAAAAGGCATTAACTTTCCACCGCACCATCGCCCGAACGTCGATTTTTTGGGTTATCTTTTACAAGTATTCAGCCACAATGTATGGAAATTTCTAACGTTTCATTTTCTTATTTGATAGAGAGGTAGATGTGAATATTTGAAATTTCGGAGATTTTGGTGTACCCGAATTTTTGTGTGAAAAAAGCAAGTATTTCCTTTGTTTAAATTAACAGAAATCCCAAAATCAACATTCTTCAGTAAACGTTTGTGAGGAATTCATTGGTACAAATCACAAGTCGCTATATGCTTTAGATTTTATGTTATTGTGAGAGGGTTTTTTTTCTGTTTTTTCAGAATTTAAAAGGTATTATTGTGCAACACTTAGAAAATTGAAATTATTATGTGATTCATAAATTTGGGAGTTGCTTGATTAACTAGCTCGTAGGTGGAGACCTCAGCCTAAGTATGTATAAGGCTTCTCCCGACTCACGCACGACAAGCTTCCAAACCACCTGGCAACAACTGCTTTCGCATGATAGAATAAATATCTGTAAATAAAATGAATAGTGAAAGAAATACGGGATTACGCCATATAATACAAATTTTGAAGATGACAATCCGATTTTTGGCGTAAATGTGACAAGGATGGTAAGTCAGATAATATCCGAAAACTTGAAAATTTTCATTGTCCTGGAGCGGGACCGATATTATCTGACTTACCATCCTTGTCACATTTACGCCAAAAATCGGATTGTCATCTTCAAAAAGTGAATAGATTGAATCAATTATGCAAATTATGTGCTTGTAAATATCGGTATATTAATTATGAGAATAAGTGTTGGGCATTGGGTAAACAAAGAAAAATGTTGACTGGTGGTACAGAAAGTAAAGAAGATGGGCGGGGGGGGGGGGGGTCAGCGTAAGAAACAGTGGTAAATGGGAGCCGGCATTCCGAAGCAATAAACTAAACTCTTGAGGACAGCGAAAGGCAGCAATGTTCCATCAGGATGGCCATTAGAAGATTTTTTGAGACCACCCGAGGCGTTGTAAACAGAGAACCGTCAGTTAATCTGCGCGTTGACCGAAACAAAACATTTACGAATAATCGAGACAATGGGACGAACTTTAATTCATATGCATTTCGCTAAAATGGGTCACGGACATGATGTTACAGACTCAACAGCGGTTCGCTAATAAGTGCACTTTTTGATAAAAGCTTTCGGTAATAAAAATGGCACGTGTGGAAATTCGTATTTATCAACAAGTACAGAGAAGAGACAACAAAGTATCCTGATGTAGGATCCAGGCGAGATAAAGTCTTGTTAGATTTAAACCGCGCGGCTTGGGATTTTGTGTTTGGCTGACTTCGAAGAACCAACAGATCTGAGCTGCCTTCGCCCTAGCGAGAAGGGAGAAGGATTCAACCATCCTCTTGATACCAAGTAAAATATATTGTATTTGCCATAATGATGAGCCAAGTACCTTGCTAGAAAGACTATCTTGTTCTCTGGGTTACAAAGTAAAGTCTCGATTCCTTGAAGAAAGACGGACATCGAGGGTGATTCCGTTGCATACCAGCATATGCAAGTAACACTATACCGTAAAAACTAAAGAAATCTAGGCTTACGGCGTTTAAAAAGAGAAATCTGAGGCCTGAGTGTAGCTGACCGACACCAAAAATCTATCGTACAGCGTATTAAGAATTCTCGAATTCGGGTTGATAGCAGCGATTCGTCTTTAAAGAAGAGAGAAAGGCGTTCCTTTCCCCATCAGCCAAATGAGAAAGACAAGGCGGAAACGGCAATCCATCCCACAACAAGAGCTGGAGATTCAACTCGTGCACCCATCTTTACGAAACAACTGCTTTCGCATGATGTATGTGTTTTCTTGTGAAAAGGTGTCATCCGCTTTCGGGTTTGTGCCTTGTGTGTGTGTGTGTGTGTGTGTGTGTGTGTGTGTGTGTCTGTCTTCAGCAAACCACCGTATCTGCAAGAACATCAAGGCAGCATGAGATTTCAATAAGCAGGTACACCTGCAGGTCTGGTGCTACTGATCTTCAACTCAGAAATTGGATTTAGTCAGACCTACAGAAACCGTAAGTAAAACATTTATTATTAATTTGACTATCACCAGTTAGAGAAAATTGCTTAGAGTGCAGTAGAACTCAAGCTTACGTGAACTTGCTGACCAAACTATATCTAATAAGAACTGCTTTACGCAGTCAGTCAGTAGTTAGACAGTTTACAGGCCTAAACTGCGATAAACTGAGTCTGAAAGGTTGTAAATGAAATTCAAACTGCTTGGTGTTTGTTTATACTTTGTACTCCCAAGTGACGTCTTCACTATTTTATCTTTGTGTTCTTAATTAAATATATCTGTTGTCTTATGTCAACACCTGAAGTCGAACGAGTTATTCTGAGTGTCAGTAAATTTTACTTTTGATTTGTTGATAAATTAAAAGGCTGAACTCTCACACCCGATGAATAAGATTTCGGCGATAATTGAGTTCCCGAATTATTATTACTTTTTTTTTGATTGGAGGTTTAACGACCACCGTGAGCAACTCAATGGGCTATAAGCAGTCGCCCGTCCCTAATTTAGGGTCACAGGTTCCAGGGAAGGGAGAGAGCCAGTGCCGTAAGACAAACACAACATCCATGCCTCACGGGATTCGAACCCGGGCCCCTTACGGACGAATGATCAGAGGCCATTGCTTAGACCACTGCGCCACCGGGGCGGCTCCCGAATTATGAATTCATTTTCTAAATTCTAATATTTACCTCAATTGGCAGTGTGTCAGCCGGCATACGACATGCTACCAATCCAAATTCTTAAATTGTTCTTTTAATTTTAATTAATTCAAAATTGTTCTTTTATGTCTATCCCCGGGGCTTAACAGCTATTCATAAACTATTGCTTAAGCTAAGAAATGAATAAATAAAAGCCTTGGCATTTGACTGTATGTCAAGCAATGAATTTTTAGATGAGGTGCATAAACAGTGCACAAAGCATAGCCGGTTGAAATCGTAGCCCGCCGAACAATCTCTGCCGAAGCTTTTCAATCGTGGTCTTTTTTTTCTTTTTTTTTTTGCCTAAATTATGAACGTAGTGGCATTCTGGGCTGGCACTAAACAGATTCTTGATTCACCTGAGCATTATCAGTTCATGTACTTGCACTTATTGACATTTCAAACAACAAAAACCTGAAATGTGGCCTAACATAATTAGGAATATTTTGTATAGAGAAATTGCTGAGTACTGATATGTTTTTCCTTTCGCCGGCAAGGGAAATAAAAAAATAAAAAGCATAAATAAAGTCATTGCGTTATTTATCTTACCAGTGAATCCAATTCATATAAATCATCAAATGGACTTTAAATTACCGGCTCTTTGTACTTAAAATGTACGTGTTGTGTATTGCACCGTTAAAGCATCATTATTATTCGCTGTAAGCAAGATATATTGGGGGACAGGAAAATAATGTCGTTTTTTGGGGGGCAAAGTTTGGGGAGCAGTTGTGAGGTGTTTATGTACGTTCAACGTAAAGTAAGTGTATGTACAAGTGAAAGAACTATTCTTCTTTAACTTATGTAGGTGTTTCTGTCTTCCAGATTTGCAGAACAAAATGAGTGACTTAAAACCCGAGAACAGCCATGTTCGTTATTGTACGCTGTATGAATTTCATAAGGGGAACAATGCAACCGTACCCACCAAAAACATTTGCGCTATTTATCCGAATGCGTAAAATGTCCGCAAGTGCCAGCGTTAGTTCGCCCAATTCCGGTTGGGCAATTTTGACATCTCTGATGACCCTCGTGCAATAGGGCCCATGGAGCTGGACAATGACCTGTTGCTTGCAGCCGTTCAGACAGATCCTCGTCAAACCATTGAAGAATTATCCCAACGTCTTAATGCGTCATGCTCTACTGTTCAAGATAACCTGCAATAGATAGGAAAGGTCTATAGACAAGGAGTTTGGGTCCCACACCAACTTTCACCTGACAACAAAGCCCAGCATTCCACCATCTGCAACTATTTGCTCAACCGACAGGAAAAAGATCCATTTCTTCATCGAAATGTCACTGGAGATGAAAAGTGCGACCCATACCATGCGAAGGGAATTGCATAAGTACAATATTTACAGCAGAGCTGTGATTGCAAAACCCCTGGTGTCACAGGTGAATATGAAACGGAGACTACAGTCGTGCCAGGAACATAAAAGTGGACTGCGGAGCAATGGAAGCTTGTCTTGTTTTCCGCTGAATCAAGTTTCTCATTTTTCACCAACACAGAACGTGTTTATGCGTGGAGAACCCCCGCAGAAGCTTACAACCCAGACTGTTTCCTTCCTACAGTGAAGCATGGGGGCGGTTCCCTAATGGTTTGGGCCATGATCTCGTGGTTTGCAGCAGGTCCCATTATCACCTTACACGGACGGATCACTAGCGATGACTATGTCACTCTTTTGGCCGACCATGTGCATTCAAAGGCGCAGACATTGTTTCCGTCAGGGGATTGTACCTTTCAAGATGATTAATGCCCCGATTCACAGAGGTCGAACTGTTCAATCATGGTTTGAGGAACATGAGGATGAAGTTGCACACCTTCCTTGGCCTGCACAATCACCGGACTTAAACATCATTGAGCCCCTGTGGTCTGTGTTGGAAAACAGAGTGCGATCCCGTTATCCTCCTCCGGCGTCTCTCAAGGAATTGGAGCAGTTTCTGCAGGAAGAATGGTACAACATACAGTTTACCACCATCCAGGACTTGTACGCGCCCATTGCAAGGAGGATTCCAGCAGTTTTAAATGCCAAGGGTGCTCCCACACCATATTAGTTCCGTAACACCTATTGTTTCAAGGTGTTTCCATTATTTTGGACAACACCTGTACAGTATAATGTTTGAGAAGCAGCAGTGTGTTGGGATTTGATGGTGAACGTTAATGCTAATTGTGGATAAGATATTGTTTAATTACCATTTGAGTTACTTAATGGTTGCGTGTTGTGCTATTTATAAGTACACGTTACGACTAACGTTGTCGGGATATTATACCATGCTGTAAGAAGTGTTGGCTGAAATAAAAGATAGATTAGTAAGTAACCTTTTTGAATTTATTTGAATGACTCCTGGTTCACTATTGGTGAAGTTTTGAGAATTGGTTTATGTCGTGTTCAGTAAGTCAGCAACCCTCAAACGCTACATACTTCGTAAATATTTGCGCAATGCGTATGCTTTCTCCCGTTGAAGAACGTTCTTTCACTGAAACAGATAAAAATTTTTACATAGCATCAATCGACTGCTCAGAAAAAAAAACACTTCACAATTTTTAGCACGTCTTTTGTAAAAACAGATCGTGCTTATGTTATCGGTTTGTTCGTCCGTCCGTCCGTTTGTACCCACGATATCTCTGCAACTATTAGTCCGATTTGAAAAATTCTTTTGCATTGGGAAGTTTGAAATATGCAAATGATGATCCTTTATTTCGTTTTTTTTCTACGATGTACAATTTCGCCGATAGAGGGCGTAAATGCCGATGATGTCGAATTCAAAAATACGTTTTATTCGTTTTTTTTAGCTTCTAAACATCCGATTGAAAAAATTATTTTATCTTTCGATTCCATTTATGTCGAAGAGTAGAAGAGTATTTTTAGAAATATGAGAATGATGATCCTTTATTTCGTTTTTTTCTACGATGTACAAATTCGCCGCTAGAGATAAATGCAGATGATGTCGAATTCAAAAATACGTTTTATTCCACATATTTGCTTAAAAAAATAAAGATATTTTATCTTTTGATTCCATTTATGTTGAAGAGTATTTTAGATATATTTAATTTTTCAAATTACGCATATATTTTCCGCTAGGGGCGTAAAAGTTAATTACATTTCCCCCAATAACTCTTCTTCTAAAGCTCCGATTTGAAATTTGTTTTCTTCAGCGAATACACCTCCTGATGGAAAATCTTTTGCATATAATTTTTAATTTTTGGTAAAGAATACTTTAGCCACCAGGCGGCGTAAGTGTTAATTTTTGCTTCTGATGTAATTGTC
Source organism: Macrothele yani (assembly GCA_039090855.1). Taxonomy (NCBI): domain Eukaryota; kingdom Metazoa; phylum Arthropoda; class Arachnida; order Araneae; family Macrothelidae; genus Macrothele; species Macrothele yani. The sequence continues at coordinate 75,211,055 of CM076993.1, read as the reverse complement.
ATAAAATCTGAGCTTCTAAAATATCAATTGAAAAAATTCTTTCGTGAACTGATGCCACTCACATCGATAAACCTTTTCGGAATATTTTCTTCTTAAAATATTCCACCGTTTCTCCGCCAGTTGGCGTAGATGTATATCTTATTTTTGTCAATATCTCTACTTCTAGAAGTCCGATTTGAAAAATTCCTTCTTTGGATAGTGTTTTCAGTGTGACATGTTTTTCATATAATTTCAAAATTTTCAAGTAATTCATAGACTTTCCGCTAGGAGGCGTAAAGGTAAATTGCGTTCCCCCTATATCTCTGTTTCTAAATCTCCAATTATAAAAAAAATTCTGCATCGGATACAGCTCCTGATGAGAAATCCTTTGCACATAATTTCTAATTTTTGTAAAAAATGGTTTGGCAACCAGGTGGCGTAAGTCTTAATTTCGGCTTCTGATGTATTTGCAGCAAAATATGAGCTTCTAAAATCTCGATTGAAAAAAAGTCGTTTGTTGACCGATATTACTCATGTCGACAAACCTTTTAGGAAAATTTTCTTCTTGAAATAATGCATGGTTTCCACGCCAGGGGGCGTAGACGTATATTTTATTTTTGTCAATATCTCTACTTCCAAGAGTCCGATTTGAAAAATTCCTTCTTTGTTGGATAGTGTTTCCGATGCGAAATGTTTTCCTATAAATTCAAAATTTTCAATAACGCAGAAAACGCAATTTGCCATTGTGCCACCTAGCGGAAAGTTTATGATTTAGCAAGCAAGTATGAGTCATTTTCTTGTAGGAGTGGTTAACAGTTCAGACTACCAATGCAAGGTACTCAGGTTTGACCCTGGGCTGATCTTGCGAGGTGGTGTGATTTGCTAACAATCACTGAATATTCGCCGTGCATCGGACGAGCACGTTAAGTAACGGCCCCCAGGTTGGACACACTAGTTAAGTAGGTATCCCTTCCTATGCCCCCCCCCCCTGAAATTCTCTCACCCCTCTATGTACAACATCGTACTTGTACGGTGGCGCCATCTACTGTACTCCAATCTCACTACAAACTGTTCTGTCAAAGTCGCTAGATTTGTTCTCATTCCTTCCATTTCTGTGTCCTGCCCAAAAGGTGAACTCGCTGTAGGTGGCTGGGACCTAAAACCTACTCACTGTGGACGGAAGTCCTACAAGAAAATGACTCATACTTGCTTGCTAAATCATAAACTTTCCGCTAGGGGGCACAATGGTAAATTGCGTTTTCTGCGTTATTTCTGCTCCTAAAACTCCGATTTGAAAATTTTTCCTGTATCGCATACAAGACTTGATGAAAAATATTTTTCACATAATTTCTAATATTTGGTAAAGAATGGTTTGGCCACCAGGGGCATAAGTGTTAATTTCTGATTCTGATGTATTTGTAGCAAAATCTGGGCTCCCGAAAACTCGACCAAATGTTTTTTTCTTGGACCGATACCGCTCATTTGGAAAAACCTTTTGAGAATACGTTCTTCCTAAAATAATGCATGGATTTCCCACCAGGAGACGTAAAGTCACATCTTATTTTTGTCGATATCTATGTTTCTAAGAGCCCGATTTGAAAAATTCTTTCCGTGTTGGAGAGCGTTTCCGGTGCGAAATGTTTCTCATATAAATTCAGGTTTTTCTTAACGCACAAGTATGCAACCAGAGGGAGTAAGCTCATGATTCTGTTTACAGCAGTATCTGAGGGATTAAAAACCCGATTGAAAAATTTCTTTCTTCCGTCAGATACTATTGTTTTCCATACCGGTTCCATTGACTTTGAATAGCTTTGATAAATTTAATTTGCGTCAGAACGGATTCAAAAGACGTGCTTATTACACCCAAAAATTCAATGTCATCTTTCTTGTTATTTTTTTTTTTTTTACGATGAGTCTCTCTTATTACTGTCACCGTAAACAACGGATATATTTGTTTTTCCGCGCATGCAAGTTCCGCTGAAAACCGAAATTTCTTTTACTGCAGCAATACAGCTTACACCTGTATCACAATATTGGAGAACACGCTAATGGGATAATAATAAGAACGTGACATGTGCACTTCAAGTGAAAACTGCTGGGAATTCGATGTACATTCGATAATGTAAATGAGTTTGATTCATTATAAGATATATAGCACATTAGAAAAGTTAAAAATTGTGCAATGTATTAAGAATCTCTGTTGCGTTAGTTGTTGAAATGCATTAAGAATCTCTGTATCGTTAGTCGCTAAAAGTTGTGCTAATGTATTAAGAATCTCTGTTGCTCGACAGCTCTGAACACCACTACGTTCTTCCTGCTAAGTTTTGCCACAGGGCGTTCTGCCAACAACGCTTCAGTGGCAGAGCACGGTATAGGCATCCCATGTAAAAATTCAATGCTCTATACACAGGTTATTTATTCCCTTGTTAGTTCAAAACTATGTTTATACACAAAAAATGTTTCGACTATTTAAGTCTCGCACAATATTGCTTTTTAAACAAACAAAACAGCTCTAACTATGCATGTAATTCAAAAACTAAAAGCGCGTAGCGACTCCTGACTCAACCTGTTCCTACAGAACAGCGGGTTTTGTGTTTCTGTTGTTTTAATTGACGGTGAAATAATTGCGATTTTTTTTTGCGAAAACGTTCCCCGCTATGTACCCGAATCTTTGAAATTTAAAAAAACCCATATGTATTGAGCTGTTGGAGGAAAAAAAACCAGGAACTTCGGGGACTTTCATAGATTAATACACACAAATGATGTGGATTAGGAACATCAAACAGAAGTCATCGCTCTTTCCACTTTTATAAGTGAGTCACGGAAAAATTCGCATCAGCCACCACCGGGAATCAAATCCAGAGTCTTCCAGTTACGCGCCGGACATGCTACCACTGCACCACAGCGACCTCGAATTTTCTAAACCCACATACGACTAACTGCCAAACCACATGGCAGGTTACTACTTGGAGCCTCGCACAATGCTCGGGATTCACGAAAGATGGAACGTTATATCGTCTTGAATGCTGGGGATTCACGAAAACTTGAAAGTTAAATCGTCCTGGAATGGGAATCGAACCCTCAGCTCCCTATTTACGTTCAGGTATGTTACCATTACACCACCCAGAACGAATTCCAGGACGATGTAATTTTCAAGTTTTCTGTGGCATGCATGTGTGTGCCTGCCTACCTATACTACTGCTTGTGAAAATTGCAACACCATGAAATACCGCCGGTATTAGCTTGAAACTTACAGAACATGTATAACAGATTGAGACATGTAAATGATCAAAATGTCAATGAAAATGCGTTTGCCGTTTCGGAGCACAGCCCTCTGAACTGTCCAGTCTTGGGTATAAAAGAGCTGGCTCAAACGAGATGTTGTAATCAGTGAAGAGCCGACATTCAGTCGAAAGGGTGTTTCTTGTATCTCACTGTGCCCCGTGGCCGAAGAAGGTCGCATTATGTACGCCTGACGGACTTTGATTGAGGACGGACTGTCGGCATGAGAGAAGCTGAGTTTTCCTACTGCGAAATTGCCACTCGTGTGGAACGAAACGCCAGTACTGTAATGTGAACGTGGCATCACCGGGCAGATGAGGCTCGGACGTTCAGAAATCCGGGAAATGGACTGCAAAATCACACGACTACATGGGGTGATAGGCTCCTCTACCGCAGGGCAGTGACCGATCGCACAGCGGCACTCGCGTTGTTAGCGCAGCAGTGGAACACTGTCACAGATCAGGCTTTGTCCTCCAGCACAGTTGGACGTCAACTACTTAACAGAGAACTGGTCGCCAGCATCCCATTGCTGCGCGTCCCTTTGACCCTCGACCTTAGTCGTCTCAGGCTGGAATGGGGTTTCGGATACGGACATTGTCTCGCTAATTGGCAACAACTTGTAGTGTGAATTTCGTAGCGTCATACGTGCCAAACGTCAAGCAGCATGGTTTGGGGCGTTATTGGATTCAATTCGCAATCGCGTCTGATACGAATTGAGGGAACCCTCAACAGCGAGCGATACGTCAGGGATGTTTTAGAAGCGATACTCTTTCTTCAGGGTTGTCTTGCAGCTATATTCCAGTAGGACAATGCTCGGCCACATGTGGTGCGGAATGTCCAAGATCTCTTCCATGCACGGCAGATATCGCTTCTTCCCTAAACAGTACGTTCGCCGGATATGTCCCCGACCAAACACATCTGGGACATGGTAACTAAACGACTGACCGATCAAGCACCTCCGCCACACCACAAATGAACTCTAGTCTCGCATAGAAGCTGCCTAGCAGGCTATTCCCGAGGACGATATAAAAAAAAATTCCATTCAATGTCATGCCGTGTAGAAGCTATAATTGTTTGTTGCTCGAGGTGGTTTTACACAATATTGAATTTAGAAATGAAAACATCTTATATATATAGCTCTACAAATGTAATCAGTTACCTATCTCGGGTAACATGAGGAATCTGTGATATAAATATCACGCCAATTTTTCTTGGTGATGCAATTTTCACAAATAGTTGTGTATTTACGAAGAAAAAATAGTAAGAATCGGCGATGGGATTGTGGGTAACATTTGCGTCCCTTTGTTATCTTACCAGAAAAAACTTGATTTGCAATCCTAGTCGTTGCTCTCAACAGCTGCTACGCTTAATAAATGCACGTGCTGATTTTCTCGGCAAAGGATTCATTCAGAAATGTACGAAGCATAGACAGCGGCACTACGGGAAAGAATAATCGACTCTGAAAGAGGCAGGATAGTGGGCTCTGGGCGGGGGGCAGACCCAAGCATCTGAGAAAGCTCAAACCTTCTCGGTTGAGCAGAGAACAACCGCATCGAGCGTGCACAATAAGTGCAAATACAACAAAACAAGAAGTCTTACTTTGGACGGATACCACTAGTCGATGTTCCAGGGCAACGGCGGCTAAAGAGGATTGAAAGAGTTAACAGAGCACTACAGTGTGGCAAGTAATTGCACAGTACAACAGCGTTATCGAGAGAATTTCAGTATTCACATCCCACTGTAAAAAATAAGTGGTGTGAATTCGCGGAAAATTTCTGAAAATAACGTGCAGCGAAGTTACCGGTAAGTGTCCGTCTTTTAAAGGAATTTCCGTTTTGAAAAATTTCCGGTTTTTTTTTATTTACCCGTATTTTCACAGATTTCCCGTAGTCAGTTATTCTGTTCATTTCAGAAAATCCGTTTCAAGTTTTTCCATATTTAGACTGAAATTTCGTAAAATCCAACACGCTCAGTATTTCAGCCTTTACGCGGAGAATCCTTTTGCCCAGGTGGTGGGGATGAGCCTAGATCCTTTGGGTTGAAGCCGCGTGTCTTAGCCACTGAACCAGAAAGTCACAGGAATCCAACTCACGTTCAAGAGAAAACTAATTGGACGATAATTAATATTTTGTTTCATTAAGGTAGTTCCACCTAAAATCTCTGCCTTATGTTTCCAATGGTAAAACTTCTTTAAATATTTTTTCGCAATTAATGTATTCTCAAGGATGAAAATTTGCACATCGATAAAACTAACTTTAAGTTTTAGCATGGGATACTTAATACTTTCTAAAACAGAACCATAATTATATGAAAAATCAATAATTTTTCTTTGAGTAATATTCAGACCTGTTAATAGACGACGCGACCTGTACATTGATGACGTCAGTAGACAAACAAATGCTAGATTGCATAGTTATGGTTATGTTTTAGCAAGTATTAAGTATCCCATGCTGTAACTTAAAGTTAGTTTTATCAATGTTTAAATTTTCATCATTGGGAATGCATTAATTGCGAAGAAAATATGTAAAGAAGTTTTAGCATTGGAAACTAAGGCAGAGATTTTAGGTGGAATCGCCTTAATGCGAGTGATTTAGTCATTTTATTTTCTATTGGAGCTTATTATTTTTTGACTACATTGGTAATTATCCATTTTTTTTCTGTAGGAGGTGTTATTACAAATTAAGTATTTTTTTTCCATCGTGATATTTCGAAGCAACATAATTATTTGGAGTTCAATCTTTTTTTAAAACTTACAATAACTTGCAATTATCTTTAAGAGAAAGTGAAATGTACTGTTTTATAATATTATTATTTCGCAAAACTTCTAAACATAAAATTTACTCTTCGCAGCTATATAGCTTTTGCTTTAAGGCAGTGTTTCTCAAAGTGTGTTCCGCGGAACCCCTTCGTTCCGCGACGATTCTCCAGGGTTTCCGCAAGCAATTGGTAAAACATAGCCGAAATTTTCAAGAAAACCTTAACCAACCAATACCCCGTGGCTAATAAAAAATTTGAAAAAAATTTACAAGAAAATGGTACACGTTCTGGAAGGTGTGATCAAGACAAAATTGTCATATTGGCGGAAAGAAGAAAGTACGATAAGAGCTGTATTAGTTTGGCATTTATAAAAGCTGAAGATAATCCACAGTGTGTCGCATGCAGCAAAGTTTGTCATAATAGCTTAACAGCACCTGCTGAACTAAGACGCTATTTGGAGACTACTACAGATCGGGAGCTCAAAGATAAGAATATTGATTTTTTCGTACACGAGCGTAATAAACTTTTAAAAGTGAAAAACCTATTTTTCATGCAGCACACACTGAATTAAAAAGCTACTGAGGCTTCCTTTTTAGCAAGCTATCAAATAGCATTAGCAGGTGAACCTCGTACAATAGCCGAGAATCTCATCAAGCCATGTGTTATTGACGTGATTAAATGCATGCTTGGTGAAAAATTGTAACCGGGGCTTCCATATTTATCAGAAGCGAAATTCAGTAGCCATTTTTAGAGATAGTGAATTGTAATCATTTTCTTTCAATTCCCGCCATTTTGATGAGATGGGCAGAGAACAGGCAAAGTACTTTTTCCCACTCGTCGCAGCAGAGGGGGTGTTAGATTTATAGTTTCGTCGATGTGAGAAGAATGAAACTGGACATTATTGCTTTTCCGCCATCAAAAGCAGTACGATGAAAACAGGGCAGCGAGCCAATTAAAGGATCTTTGCGTTTTTTGGAAAGGAAGCATCTTAGGGTGTGGTTTTGCTTAGGAGGAATTCGTCGGACTTCACACGGGGGAAAGTTTTCGTTCGGGGGTCGGCTATCGGAGAAGAAAAAGCGGAGAGAACTCGGTGGCAGAAGGACGACGAAGTAGGAGATCTTTAGCGGGGGTGGCAGGAAGTATCTTGGGGAAAAAGGGAAGTAGGGAGGAATGAGGCAGATGGTGAGAGAGAAGGAAGGATATTATGAGGGGTTAATATGTGGAAAGAACGGAGATCAGGACAAGGCTTAGAGACATTCCCCGTAACATCTGAATAAAAGTCTTCCTCACAACAAAATTTAGCCTCAGTCGATTCACTTTTCTATTGTTACAGTGGACACCCCCCCCCCCATCCTAAAACCTGAAGAAAACTCTAAAATTTGTCCGCCATGTCGCGTATGGTATGAGGCAGCTAGGAATCACAGTTCGGCAGGCTCACATGTTCTTTTACAGTTCAGTTTTTTTTTATTTATTTCTCATTTACGTTGTTTTTTCTTTCGGCTGTTCTCTAAAATTAATTAACAAAATTGCGGGATAATTAGGAAGTCGCTCCAATGCTCTTGAAGGCAAGAAACGCAATATTTTGCCATTTTGAAATGCTAGACCTCACACATAGCCCTGAAGTGAAACATAAAAATTCCTATCTCAAGGGTCTTCTAGGGGGTGTAAGCGAACTAGGGAAATGTGCTTTCGAATGCGGATGGAAGCAGCAATGTTCGAAGTGGTTTTTCACTTTTCTTTTTCCTCTTCTTTCCGCTTGTAGCTTAACGCTGTGGTCCGTATGTTTACTTTAGTGGGTGGGCCAAGAGACCCTCAGCAGACACATAACTCTGTCAGCGAGAAAGATACTCTGACGTCTGCGAGGGACAATGGGCAATTTAGAGTATAGAATCGCCGAAAAGAATAGGGGGTGAATTCGAGCGTTGTTTTCGGTCAGCAGTTGCCGATATACGCTTAAGGTAAAAGCACGTCTGATTTCGCTCGGCCGAGAAAATTAATCTCAGGGCTGGCGGTCGCAACTCGATAAAAAAAATGGAAACAAAACCTGCGAGGGGCATATTTGAACTGCGTACTCAGGCAGGGTAGATGTTATGCTAACGGAAAGGAACTGACTGAATTCGGAATGAACGGTCAAAAAGGACGAAAGGTAGCGACTGACGGAATCTACTATAGCAGCAGCGGAAGTGAGGGGGTCCCACTCTCCAAACAGTTGATGGTCAGAATCATTTCTTCACGACAACAGAAATCATTTCCCAGGAACACAGAAAATCAATCTTGGAAACCGCAACAGCAGATGTGAGAGGGCCTATTTTGTTTAACGGCCACCTTCAAATCGTCACGAGAGTAGATCAGTGTGCACTCTAATCATTGCAACAAAGTGCGGCGTGATATCACCATTTTAATTGTGTGCTTCATTTACATCAAGCGTCAAAGTGAAGTGTTGAATCATCGGTGCTGCCACATGGTGCAAGTGTCTGTGTGTGTGTTTTTTGTCGTGTTATATTATGTGATGCACACTGGATTTGCACAGCAAAGTCACGAAACTGTAAGTAGATGAATATTTCCTTTTTCTTTCTTCGCACTTCTGCGAAGTTGTGCCATACCGACACCCAAAGCTGCATGGACATAGATGCAGTAATGCTGAGTGACTGAACCTCAGAGGAAATACCTGCACATACAGATTTCAATTTCTTACAGGGCCCATTCCTGATTATTTTTTTTACATGAATAAGAGAGAGGGTGTGGCCACAAATTCTGCTGGGCGGGACAGTTTCTTTTAACTTTGGTTCAGGGCCAAACGTGAGCGGGGAAGGGATCTGCATGTGCATGCTTATTAGATTTAGTTAATTAACTTTGGCAGTATTTCGCACCTATAATCGTATACCGCAAATTAACGTGCTTGTGTATTTTATGTCGCGAGTATTTTTAATGTTGTCGTTTGCATATAATTTTTTTTTTCATTCTCTAAGCAATTGTATATGAATATCACCTCCTGCTCTATTTAGTGTGTTAACGAGCAGTATCTCTTGTTCAGATAGTCCGGTGGAGACTCAGTCGGCTTGTGTCTTCCGACAGTAAAGTGTGTCACCGTATGCTGCCCACATAAGAGGGGCAATTGTCTATACGCCCAGAGAGCGCCATATCTGTTTAAATCTCGCAGAACGTAATTAAATGTTGTGTTGTGTATTTAAGAATCATATGTTATTTGCGAAAGTGAGTGTTGTACTGGCTGGTTGGGGATTGAATGTACCGGAGTAAGATCCGGACCACTACACTCAGTCACGAATTGGTGATTGCGGGTAAACCTCATCACAACTCTTTTTTTTTTTTTTTTTTTTATTGGAGGTTTAACGACCACCGTGAGCAACTCAATGGGCTATAAGCAGTCGCCCGTCCCTAATGTAAGGTCACTGGTTCCAGGGAAGGGAGAGAGCCAGTGCCGTAAGACAAACACAACATCCATGCCTAACCGGGATTCGAACCCGGACCCCTTACGGACGAATGATCAGAGGCCAGCGCCTTAGACCACTGCGGCACCGAGGCGGCCATCACAACTCTGATCCCAAAGTATCGTTTTTTTTAGTTTATTTTATTTTTTATTTGTTGTTGTTAGTTTGTTCACACGGTGGATTCACCCAAGCCTTATGCTTCGGGTCATTCTTCAACTTTTCATTTTTTATGTTCTGGTGTGAATCTTTGAGTGCAGCGGTGCACCTGAGATTCTCACCTGGTGCCGCGGCCAACTAAATTGTACTTCAGGTTCCAAGCACCGTTACCGGCCGACTCGGCAGGAACACTGCTAGTGCCGTGTAACATTAATGGTGCCGTTGTCCCAGGATCGATACCTATATTTCGCAACTAGCGGAACAGCACTCATGTTCGTAAAATACGTGCGAATTGACTGCCATTACTATTTTTATTTAGTTTTGTTCGGTGCGAATTTTGTATAATTTAGCATTAAGTAAGCCTTAAGCTGTTTTCTAAGAACTGCCATAATTTTAGTGGGTAAGAAAAACTAAATGGCTAACACGAAGAAATCGTCATCTGCGAGTCATGTGGATTCAGATGATTCTGATGGTCACTCTGACGGAGAACATGTGAGCACTGGGGCTGCAATTGTTCCGGAAGAGAGTACACCTGTTACAAGTACAGCGGGTACATCACAGCTGAGACAAACAGCTTTAGCCGCACCTATGGTTTACGGTGAGCAAATAGCGGGATGTATAAACATGTTGAGGCTATTTACAGGCACTGATCCGCTGTATCGTGCCAAACACTTTTTTCAGGATGTCGAAAGCGTAGCGATGGTGGGTAGATGGAGTGAGCAAACTAAACTCGCGATTGCAAAATCTAAATTTCGGGAGAGAGCTGCTGAATTTCTCTCTGATAGCGATGAGCTGAGGGCTGAAACCGAACCCTTTGCAGCGCGAACCCGCAGGATTGTGGATCCCTTACGAATGCAGGGAAGCCAGGTCAAAAGTCCTCCAATCATTTCGCGGGCGTCGCTGAGACCAAGGGATGATTACGGGCGGATGTTAAGGGCTAGTAACACCTTGCCACACACTGACAGACGGGGAGCAGTCGAGATTATTTATAGTGGATCCCCAGGAAGACTGTGACACCACGATTATCTACGATGTTGAGAAGGAACTCGAAGACAGTGGAACGCAAGAATTTGGCATCGAGCGCAGATAAAAGCGGGTGTAGGAGCATCGAACCTGAGAAATCTGTGGAACTCGTGGATTCTCGAAGCTATGCCTCATATTTAAATTTCCTTTCCGCCTATCTCGACGGGCAGCAATGAACGTGTGATGAAATCCTTAAACTTTCCTTCCGCTCTCAGGGCACTTAAGTCCGGAATTAGGTGTCTTGCGACAGTGGGAAAGGGTGGAGTGTTTGCAATTAAAAAAAAATAGAATGATTGAATGAATAAACTTCATCCAGTCATCCCTTTTTTTTTCTTTCATGGGGGGATGGAATGTTACAGTGGACACACACCCCCATCCTAAAACCTGAAGAAAACTCTAAAATTTGTCCGCCATGTCGCGTATGGTATGAGGCAGCTAGGAATTACAGTTCGGCAGGCTCACATGTTTTTTTACAGTTCAGTTTTTTTTATTTATTTCTCATTTACGTTGTTTTTTCTTTCGGCTGTTCTCTAAAATTAATTAACAAAATTGCGGGATAATTAGGAAGTCGCTCCTATGCTCTTGAAGGCAAGAAACGCAATACTTTGCCTTTTTGAATTGCTAGACCTCGCACATAGCCCTGAAGTGAAACATAAAAATTCCTATCTCAAGGGTCTTCTAGGGGGTGTAAGCGAACTAGGGAAATGTGCTTTCGAATGCGGATGGAAGCAGCAATGTTCGAAGTGGTTTTTCACTTTTCTTTTTTTTCTTCTTTCCGCTTGTAGCTTAACGCTGTGGTCCGTATGTTTACTTCAGTGGGTGGGCCAAGAGACCCTCAGCAGACACATAACTCTGTCAGCGAGAAAGATACTCTGACGTCTGCGAGGGACAATGGGCAATTAAGAGTATAGAATCGCCGAAAAGAATAGGGGGTAAATTCGAGCGTTGTTTTCGGTCAGCAGTTGCCGATATACGCTTAAGGTAAAAGCACGTCTGATTTCGCTCGGCCGAGAAAATTAATCTCAGGGCTGGCGGTCACAACTCGATAAAAAAAATGGAAACAAAACCTGCGAGGGGCATATTTGAACTGCGTACTCAGGCAGGGTAGATGTTATGCTAACGGAAAGGAACTGACTGAATTCGGAATGAACGGTCAAAAAGGACGGAAGGTAGCGACTGACGGAATCTACTATAGCAGCAGCGGAAGTGAGGGGGTCCCACTCTCCAAACAGTTGATGGTCAGAATCATTTCTTCACGACACAGAAATCATTTCCCAGGAACACAGAAAATCAATCTTGGAAACCGCAACAGCAGATGTGAGAGGGCCTTTTTTGTTTAACAGCCACCTTCAAATCGTCACGAGAGTAGATCAGTGTGCACTCTAATCATTGCAACAAAGTGCGGCGTGATATCACCATTTTAATTGTGTGCTTCATTTACATCAAGCGTCAAAGTGAAGTGTTGAATCATCGGTGCTGCCACATGGTGCAAGTGTCTGTGTGTGTGTTTTTTGTCGTGTTATATTATGTGATGCACACTGGATTTGCACAGCAAAGTCACGAAACTGTAAGTAGATGAATATTTCCTTTTTCTTTCTTCGCACATCTGCGAAGTTGTGCCATACCGACACCCAAAGCTGCATGGACATAGATGCAGTAATGCTGAGTGACTGAACCTCAGAGGAAATACCTGCACATACAGATTTCAATTTCTTACAGGGCCCATTCCTGATTTTTTTTTACATGAATAAGAGGGAGGGTGTGGCCACAAATTCCGCTGGGCGGGACAGTTTCTTTTAACTTTGGTTCAGGGCCAAACGTGAGCGGGGAAGGGATCTGCATGTGCATGCTTATTAGATTTAGTTAATTAACTTTGGCAGTATTTCGCACCTATAATCGTATACCGCAAATTAACGTGCTTGTGTATTTTATGTCGCGAGTATTTTTAATGTTGTCGTTTGCATATAATTTTTTTTTTTTCATTCTCTAAGCAATTGTATATGAATATCACCTCCTGCTCTATTTAGTGTGTTAACGAGCAGTATCTCTTGTTCAGATAGTCCGGTGGAGACTCAGTCGGCTTGTGTCTTCCGACAGTAAAGTGTGTCACCGTATGCTGCCCACATAAGAGGGGCAATTGTCTATACGCCCAGAGAGCGCCGTATCTGTTTAAATCTCGCAGAACGTAATTAAATGTTGTGTTGTGTATTTGTGAATCATGTGTTATTTGCGAAAGTGAGTGTTGTACTGGCTGGTTGGGGATTGAATGTACCGGAGTAAGATCCGGACCACTACACTCAGTCACGAATTGGTGATTGCGGGTGAACCTCATCACAACTCTGATCCCAAAGTATCGTTTTTTTTTTAGTTTATTTTATTTTTTATTTGTTGTCGTTATTTTGTTCACACGGTGGATTCACCCAAGCCTTATGCTTCGGGTCATTCTTCAACGTTTCATTTTTTATGTTCTGGTGTGAATCTTTGAGTGCAGCGGTGCACCTGAGATTTTCACCTGGTGCCGCGGCCAACTAAATTGTATTTCAGGTTCCAAGCACCGTTACCGGCCGACTCGGCAGGAACACTGCTAGTGCCGTGTAACACTATGCTTTGTATTGTATTTATCTGCTCCAGTTGGGAGAATTACGGATTATACTACCGATACCGAACTTACTGCAAAGGAAGCATCAAACGAACCCTCCACACAGGGGGCTGTAAGAGAATTCAGCACCAAGTCCTGTAACATTTGAATGGCGCCCGATCAGGGACTCGATAGATCTTCCATTCACGGGTAATGAACTCGAGCACGAGCATCTTCAATAAGCAGCGCGGCACTCGAGCATCGCCGATGAAAAGCAGAGCGGTTCTTCGAAATATGGTTCTTCAGTGCAGCAGCGTGGAGTCTTCAAATCACCGACGTGGGGCCTGAGTCTATTTTATTCCTTATCGTGGAGACCTGTTCGAATTTTCCTACAGATGGGGACATTTTGCATAGACCAGTGATAGTGCTACTAGACTTTGTGTGACAAAAATTAAGAAACAATTCTGGATTACCGAGGGCGAAGTCAATCGACGTGCTGTAAGTAAAAAATATTTTCTTCCATTTTTAAAGTGCACCCACTCTTACAGTGAAATCCCACACCACACGCCGCTAATAATCAGAATATTTATGCACCATTATTGCTGAACGTTAAATTTGGGAACTCTGAAAAACATTTTTCACCGATTCTTTTACACAACTAGCATTTTTTAGCAATTGTGGTATAAAAAGCATTTCTTAAGTGTAATATTTATATCAGCATCATGGCCGGCGAGCAAAATAATGATCCGTATCGTATTCCTGCGCTAGTTGCATCTTGCTCTTCCTTGATAGCTACTTTCGATCCGGAGGACAGACATTTTTCGGTGGCACGATTCTTCCAAAATATTGAGTATGTTGGAAATTTGGCTCAATGGGGAGATTTGGAAAAAATAATTATTGCACGCTCAAAACTGCGAGGTGCTGCTTCCCAGTACTTAAATTTAAGCCCCATTTTGCGGACCACCGCGGACTATGAAGAATTTAAGGCCATCTTGCAGGAACGCTTGGAGAATGAGGAGGCGCTGGCAATGCGTTTGGCCGCACTTTCGAACTGTTACCAGCGTGAGTACGAAGCAGTCAAAGAATATGCTGCTCGACTTAACGCCGGGGCTAACGACTACTTGAGAGAGAGCGCGAATGATCCTCCTGAATTGCGCAGAATTCAGGATCAAACGAAGCTGGGTCAGTTCCAACAAGAATTGAAGGAATTGACCGATTCTTTACACAACAAGCATTTTCCGCGGTGGTCCGCAAAATAGCACATATCATCATCATCATCATTGTCAACCATTATCAATCCACTGCTGGACGAAGGTCTCCCCAAGTTTCCTCCACAACGGTCTGTCTTGTGCCAGTCTCCTCCATGTCACCCCTGCATACTTTCGAATTTCATCCACCCATCTCCCATGTGGTCTTCTTCTGGGTCTTTTCCTGTCCCTTGGAATCCAATCTAAAATTTCGGCTGTCCATCGATGATCTGTCCTTCTGGCAGTATGTCCAGCCCATTGCCATTTCAGGGATTTAACTCTGATCATGATGTCTTCCACTCTTGTCATTTTTCGGATCCACGAGTTCCTCTTCTTATCTCTCCTGGTTACACCAAGTATGCACCTCTCCATGTTTCATTGAGTTGTCTGCAGCCTTTGTATGTCTCTTTTAGTTAAGGTCCACGTCTCTGCACCATACGTAAGCACTGGAAGGATGCATTGATCAAACACTTTTCTTTTAAGACATAATGGCATATTGCTTTTGAAAATTATGCTGTTTCTTCCAAAAGCTCTCCAGGCAAGTTTTGTACGCCGATTAATTTCTTCATCAATGTGACCCTCACTTGATATCTGCTGTCCAAGATAAACGTACGTGTCTGTTATCTCCAGCTTTTCTCCATCAATCGATAAATCTTCATTTCTTGTAAAAGCATTGAACATCACTTTTGTCTTCTGAAAGTTCATTTTTAATCCCACTTCTTTACTCTTGTCAGCAAGTTCCTGGATCATACTCTGCAACTCTGATGGGCTAGTTGCAAAAATGACTACGTCATCAGCAAAACGAAGGTGGGTTAGATAATCTCCATTAATCTTTATCCCCTTGTTTTCCCAGCTCAGCGACTGAAAAACACCCTCCAATGTGGCATTAAAGAGCTTCGGAGATATGGTGTCACCTTGTCTCACTCCCTTTCCAATTTTTATGTGTGTTGTATTTTCAAACAGCCTAATCTTTGCACTTGCATTTTCATAGATGTTATTAATAATATTAATGTATGCATCTTCAATACCGCAGGTTTTCAGAGCCATTGCAACTGCTGATGGTTTCACCGAATCAAAGGCTTTTTCATAATCGATAAAAGCCATGCACAATGGAAGTTCATATTCTTTCGCTCTTTCAATTAGTTCTCTCAGCACATGGATATGATCTATTGTGCTGTAGCCACTCCTGAATCCAGCTTGTTCTCTCGGTTGAGCCATGTCCAGTGTTACCTTCAAGCGGTGTGAAAGAACTTTAGTGAAGATTTTATAAACTACTGATAGGAGGCTGATAGGTCTGTAGTTTCCGAGATCCTCAATGTCACCTTTCTTATGTAGCAGGATCATTGTAGCGGTGTTCCAATCTTCAGGAATCTTTCCTTCATTAAGGCATCGAGTGAAAATTTGGGCGAGTACTGTTTCGATTTCTCCACTTGCTTCTTGTATGATGTCTACAGTAATTCCATCTTCTCCTGGAGCTTTTCCCCGCTTCATGTTCTTGATTGCATGTGCAACTTCTGCTGGAAGGACTGGAGGAACTCTGGTACTGGTATCTTTCATGATGTCTGGAGTGCATGTATCATCCCTTTCATATAATTTGGAGTAGAAATCTTTCACTCTTGTCAAAATTTCGCCTCTATTTCTTGTTACAGAACCATCTTCTTTTCTCAGTGCCATAATCTGTTTTCTTCCCTTACTGAGATGTCCCTTTGCTATCTTTAGGCTTTGGTTGTTTTCAATTGCTTTCCTCACTAGTTCACAGTTGAATTTTCTTACGTCTTCAGTGATACTTTTTCGTACTGTCTTGCATAGCTCTATATATTCCACTTTGGAATTCACATCTTCTTTAGTTGTCCTCATCTCTCTTCTTTTTTGCATCAACATTTTCGTTTTTCCTGATAATTTATTTACATGCAACTTGTTCTTAGACCCAGCTAATTTTGTTGCTGTTTCCATAAGAGCTTTGGTTACTTTACTGTTAACTTCAGAGATGTCCACTTCTTCCGATGTTAGGCCTTCTAAAGCAGAGAACCTGTTCTTCAGTTCCAACTTGAAGGTATTATGGTGTTTTTTAAGGTTGGTTATGTCAATAGATTTTGTTTGTCTTATGAGCTTGCCACGTTCAAGTTTAGTGTTGAGGTGCATCTTACATCTCACCAATCTATGGTCACTACCTGTGTTGAACTTGTTTAGCACACTGCAGTCTTCTATGACGAATTTTTTGTTACACATAATAAAATCAATTTCACTTGTCATCCCATTTGGATGTCTCCATGTCCATTTCCTGTGTGGCTTTTTCTTGAAGAAGGAGTTCAAGATGAAAAACCCTTCTGCCTCTGCAAACTCAACGAGAGTATTTCCACGCTGGTTTCTGTTGCCGTGACCGAATTTACCTACTGAAGTTTCATTCTGTTGCCGTTGCCCTGTTTTTGCATTGAAATCTCCCATAATTATTTTCAAGTGCTGCTTACCTTTATTATTTAGATGACAAATTTCCTCATAAAATTCTTCAATTTCTTCTTCAGGATGACTGGTGGTGGGTGCATAAGTTTGAATAATCTGAGCCTGGTATCTTCTCGATAGTTGGATAACGAGTCGTGCAGCTCTGTCAGAGGAACTTTCAACTTCTACCACTTTATCCTTCAGTTTCTTGTTTATTATAAATCCAACACCACTAGTTCTGCCAGTATCTGTCCCACGATAGTAGAAGAGATGTCCACTTTTCAGTTCGATGAGATCTTCTCCTTTTCTCCTTACCTCACTTAGCCCCACAATGTCCCACTTGATCCTTTGTAGTTCCTCTTCCAATTCAAGAAGCCTTGAATCAGAAGATAGGGAGCGTCCATTGTACGTTGCCAAGGTCAGCATCAGATGGCAGCCTAGTCCGGTCCTCCGGGGATTCTTAGCACCCTCTGCCTTCATGTCGCACTGGCCGCTGTCTTGGCCAGGTACATTCCAGCTGCCGGAGACTGAGGGCCAAGATTTAAGTTGTGGAGTCATTTTGGAGGGGTTTGGCCATAACTCACCACGCTGGCCAAGCGGGTTGGTGAGTGTGGGATAGCATTTCCTCTGATCCCGATGGTATAGTTATACCGCTATTGGCGGTCGTCAGAGCCCCTTTAGTGGGAACAGGATGCACCACGAGAAGGCGGGGTTGACATTTGTCAAGGAGAGGCTGTGATGTTACGCATCACCTGACCTTACATCCCAGCACATATAATAGGATGATAATATTTGAAAGGAGAGCTCTCGGCACGTACCCTGATGCCGAGAGCTCTCCTTTCAAATATTCAGGTGCCGCCGAATTCTATAGTAGGGATGCGCAACCCCAATCGGATGCGAGAGAAGGGAGCATGTTGCAAATGGTAATGAAAAAGCTTGAGGCCAGTAATGAGGCAATTAGATACTGATGGACCAGGTGAGCGAATTAAAAATTCAAAATGTCCGATCCGAAATAGAGGAAGAGCGGCGCAGAGAACCGCTGGAATAGAGAGGCACTAGTACTCCGAGAAGATACGGAAGTAATAATATATGTTGTTGGACCTGTGGCTCATATTTGCACCTGCAAAGGCATTGCAGATAAAGGCCTCCCTCAGATCGCTATGACAGGCGTGATTACAGGCCTCAACCTAGGCCACCGAGAAGGGATGACCGACCGCATTGGCAAAGAAGCAGAAACTGCGCGCCGTCGGACACTGCGCGAAATGCTGAAACTGGAAATTGAAGGGATGAAATAGGGTTGAGAAACAAGTCACCTCAAAGAAACACCGTAAGCTTCAGCGACGGCCAACATTTAAACCGGTAGCGACAGAATCTGTGGGCATTAATTCTGTCGTCAAGTTATCTCCCACAGGACCTTCTAATAGTGGGGAAGATATGCAAAGCCCATTTCCTATTATAAAAATCAGAGTTGCAGGTCACACTATACAAGCACTCCTGGATACTGGATCAACTGTTTGTTTTTTAGCCTATTCGGCAGTGAAAAAGTTGAAAAACAGTCCACAGCTTCAGGAAGTTGATTCTTCCGTAATTATAAGAGGTATTACTGGAGCAAATACTGCCACGGAAGGATGCTACATGGTAGAAATGGAGGTCAACAAAAGGAAATTAAAACATCTATTTTATGTGATTCATACAGACTGTTTGAACTATGATGAAGTTTTAGGGTACGATTTCTTGCATAAGCACGACAAATCACTCGACTTGAAAAATAATACATTATCTCTAAAACCCTCACGTGAAATGTGTAATGAAATAACGGCCGTTAAAACCGTTGACTCCCTGTCGGCTGCTACTTCCCCAGTAATGATTAATGAAACCACAGAAACAGAAACAGAAGCTCTTAATATAATAAATTCGTCGATTGGCAAAAATGAGAAGAAAATCCGTGTTCCACCCAGGTCAATGCATTGCCTCCTCATTAGGGACATGCGCATGAGAAAACCTGAAGGTGATATTTTAGTGCAGCAGATAGTTAAAAATCTCGAGGAGGGATTGCATGTTGCCAGATCTGTGAACAGAATCAGTAGCAATGGCCTTTATAATGTTTTAGCAGCAAATACTTCTGATCAACCAATCTGGATAAACAAGGGCATGAAAATAGCTAAATTCGAAAATTTTGAAGAAGCTCAGGTGAATAATGCCTTGTTAGCTAACACCATACATATCACTGAGAATACGTCTAATCAGAATTGTTTTGACTTATCTCACATTCCTCCGAATCAAAAACGAGAGATAGAAGAACTACTGAATAAATACGCGGATGTTTTTGCTACAAACTTAAATGAGCTGGGAAATTCTACTGTCATCCAGCACAGAATCCCGTTGACTTCCGATACTCCAGTGTATTCCAGGCCTTATCGTACTCCCTTAGCTTTAAAGGAAGAAATGAAAAAACAAATTGAAAGCCTATCTGAGGCAGGAATAATTGAACCTACAGATAGCCCATTTTCGAGTCCAGCTCTCTTGGTGAAAAAACGAGACCATGCATCGTATCGTTTAGTTATAGATTTCAGACGTTTAAATTTGATCACTAAATTGGATTGCTACCGTTTACTTCTGATGCATGATACTGTCGACAATTTGGGAAAAGCGCGCTACTTTTCCACTTTAGATCTGAATTCTGGATTTTTCCAGATCCCACGCCGGAGGACGTGCATAAAACTTCCTTCGGTTCAGAATTTCGTACCTTTGCTTTTAGAAAACTTCCTCAGGGACAAGCTGGTGCGAACTGTACTTTTTAGAGGGCTATGGACATTGTGCTCTCAGGCATGCAACAGCATCATGTATATGCATTTATTGATGACATTTTAATTGCCAGTACGACCTTTAAAGAGTATATAGAGAGATTAGAGATGGTATTTCACAGGCTCGGTGTTCATGACCTAAAGTTAAAACCCTCTAAATGCCATTTCCTTTGAAGCAAAATGACCTATCTTGGGCATGAGATTAGCAATAAAGGAATAAGACCAGATCCTGGAAAGCTGAAGAAGCCAGAAAAGAACTACTCTACGACGGAGAGGGAATGCTTAGCCATTGTCTGGGTGGTGAAACATTTTCGTCCGTATCTGTGCGGAAAACATTTTGTCCTCAAAACAGACCACAAGCCCATAACCTACATGCTTACGAAAAGCAGCCCAAATATCAGGTTAAACAAATGGCAAATGCGGCTGCAAGAGTTTGATTTCGAAATCCGTTGCATTCCGGGAAAAGAAAATGTAGTAGCAGACTGCTTATCACGGAACGTAAACACAACCACGACTGATACAGTGCATCTTCTAAGAGAAAAATTTTCTATAAAAGAAATAAAGGTTTTACAGCGAAAAGACCCAGCTTGGAAAAATATTATTGACGATCCCGAAGGAAAACGACAGCAAACCTCCACAAAGTGACATGACTTTTTCTTTTTGGCCGAAGGCGTACTTTACCACTACTCAACTCCCCATCCATCTCAAGTGAGACAACGAACGGTGAAACAGCTGCGTGTACCTGAATCTCTAATTGGACAAGTGATGGAAACAATGCATGATTTCTTATTTACAAATTGCCATTTAGCATTTGAGAAAACTCTGCTTCGAATCAGATAGCATTACTTTTGGAACAACATGTATGCAGACATTCAGAATTTTATAGCTTCATGTCATCAATGTTAGGCACAAAGGGGATACAAGGGATCACAAAAGGCACCGTTGCAGCGATTGTCAACTACAAGCCATCCATGGGAAAGGCTGCATATAGATGTTTCAGGGCCTCTAAGGCGGAGCGACGAAGGAAATATGTATGTTCTCATCATTCAAGATGCATTCACTAAATTTCCATTAGCCTATCCAATGCCGGACCAAAAAGCTCAAACTATTGCGAAAATTTTACTCGAGGAAGTATTTTGTTTGTTTGATGTGCCTGAATTCATCGTTAGTGATAGGGGTGCTAACCTTCTCTCCGGAACTATGAAGCAACTTTGTGAAAAAATGCAGATTAAGTATTTACATACTTCAAGCTTCCATGCGCAGAGCAACGGGTTGATCGAACGGTTTCATAGGGTCCTTGCATCCATGCTCAGCTATTTTATAAACCGCAATCGCACAAATTCGTGTAATCTTATTCCATTCGCATTATCTGCTTACCACTCCGCTGTCCACGTTACGACCGGGGACACTCCTGCATTTTTATTTTTCGCCAGAGATTTGACTTCACCATATACCTTGATTCTGCCTAAAACGAGGCAAACTTATTTTTCCACTGAGTATTATGTTGAGCATATTTCTGATACGATAGCTGCAGTTCACAGAGTGGTGAGTGAGAGAATAAAAAATGCCTCAGAAAAACAAGAAACTCACCGGATGAAAACAGCGGTTTCTAAAGATTCTAAAGTCGGTCAGCTGGTATTCCTTTATACCACGAAGGTGGGAGGTAGGGCATAGCAAAAAATTTGCGTATTTTTCTGAGGGCCCATACTGCATCACGAGCATAATGGGCAACGTGAATGCGAATCTGCGGTTGGTAAGCAACCCAAAGAAGATGGCCATGTCTCATTTTGATCGGCTACATATATGCCCGACAAGAACACACAGGCAGACCGATGCAACACCGGAAGCTTCTCAAACTCACCAAAGTATTCCGGAAGTACAAAAAAGATATTTTTCGTACGAGCGCTGGGATATGCCCAAAGCGACTTACACAGGTGCTAATTATTCACTCCAACAAGCCAGGAGCGAAAATCGTCAAGATCATGTTGCCATTGATATGGAACCAGCAAATCGTGTATACGATCTTAGGGAACGGGATATCTTCGGCAGGGTGCGCCACATAAACAGACAACGAGTGTGATTCATCAGTGCTTGTGAAACTTTTCAACCTGCTAAGTCATCGACTGCAAAGAACGTGCCTGCAATGTGTTTCGTAATAATTCATATTTTGTGATAACCTATTCACATCACGCAGGTTGTTAACGCATTTCTTTTTTCATTTGTATCTCGGGGATAAACCGTTCACTTCACACAGGCCATTAATGGTATATAGTGAACGCTCTATCACATCGAATATTTTGAGCACCACCGTTTGATTGCTTAATAATTTTCAATTTGTGATATATGTGCATACGAACATTGTGTATTTACATGAACATTTCCCAAAAGACAATTAAAATTTTTGTGCATCAAATTGACAATTTGCGTTAAAATGATTTTTTATATGCTTTCACGGTCATTAATTTACGCTACCCCTTTTAATTCGTTAGATGGACAATGATCATCTATGATCTTATTGAACTTTAAACGGAGTCATTCAAAAGACTGAAGAAATGCATCCATTGATTATTTGCAGTGTTATTTATCGTCAACTATATTTTAAATTATTCTGCCATTAGGTCATAATCGTGAAGTGTATGGAAACATGCTTATCAAAGAAATTAAGGAGAAAAACTGTATGCAAACCTTAGCATGCAGGTACCTCTTCAAAATCATGTAAAATTGCCAGCCCAATATTATATGGTTACAAGCTTGTCCTGATTCCAATTAATCACGTTGGTTACGGTAGGCAAAAACGAGGCTATCTAGCGCCATCCTCATTTTTATTTTGGTGGGAGAGATATTGTAACCGGGGCTTTCATATTTATCAGAAGCGAAATTCAGTAGCCATTTTTAGAGATAGTGAATTACAGTCATTTTCTTTCAATTCCCGCCATTTTGATGAGATGGGCAGCGAACAGGCAATGTACTTTTCCCGGGCGTCGCAGCAGAGGGGGTGTTAGATTTACAGTTTCGTCGATGTGAGAAGAATAAAACTGGACATTATTGCTTTTCCGCAGTCCCAAGCAGTACGATGAAAAGAGGGCAGCGAGCCAATTAATGGATCTTTGCGTTTTTCGGAAAGGAAGCATCTTAGGGTGTGGCTTTGCTTAGGAGGAATTTGTCGGACTTCACACGGGGGAAAGTTTTCGTTCGGGGTCGGCTATCGGAGAAGAAAGAGCGGAGAGAACTCGGTGGAAGAGGGTCGACGAAGCAGGAGATCTTTAGCGAGGGTGGCAGGAAGTATCTTGGGGGAAAAGGGAAATAGGGAGGAATGAGGCCGATGATGAGAGAGACGGAAGGAGATTATGAGGGAAGAACGGAGATCAGGGAAAATATGTGGAAAGAACGGAGATCAGGGCAAGGCTTAGAGACATTCCCCGTAACATCTGAATAAAAGTCTTCCTCACAACAAAATTTAGCCTCAGTCGATTCAATTTTCTATGCTTAGTATTGTATTTATCTGCTCCAGTTGTGAGAATTACGGATTAAACCACCGATACCGAACTTACTGCATAAGAAGCATCAAACGAACCCTCCACACAGGGCGATGTAATAGAACTCAACACCAAGCCCTGTAACAAAACCTACCAAAACAATAACGAAAATTCCGCTATCAAGCGATACAGTGTCTCTGAGTAAAGGAAATAGCAAGCAGCGTAAAAGAGAAACTTATTATTCGCATCAAGTCTTGCAATTTTGCTTTGAAAATTGAAAATGGATGAGATTAGAGATGAGTCATGTCTCATGATATTGTTCGCCTTTGTAAAATACGCGTACGAAGAAGCAGCTCTGGCAGAAGATCTTTTATGCAAGCCTTTTATGCAGAAGATCTTTTATGCAGCACATGCAACTGCACATCGGTCTTCAATATCTTAAATTCTTTCTTTGAAGAAAATGAAAGGAAGAATTGCATTGATATTTGTACACACGGGGCCAGAGCTATAGTGGAAAAAACATCTGGTGTTGTTGCACGCATCAAAATGATTGCAAAGAACTGTACCAGTAGTCACTGTATACGTCGTAGGCAAACTCT
Source organism: Macrothele yani (assembly GCA_039090855.1). NCBI lineage: Eukaryota > Metazoa > Arthropoda > Arachnida > Araneae > Macrothelidae > Macrothele > Macrothele yani. Next base: position 75,187,266 of record CM076993.1, on the reverse strand, counting down.
TGGACGAAAATTTTTCCTCTCCATTTAAAAAGCGCCCTGGGTGAAGTAGTTTAAATGATTAACTTCATAAAAGCTCGTCTTCTGAATAACAGATCGTTTAAAATCTTGTGCAATGATATGGGAAGTGTGTGCACGTCGTTTCTTCTATGTACAGAAGTATGACGGTGATTTCGAGGTAAAATATTAGAACACTTTTTGAACTTCGAGCTGAAGTGCAGGCTTTCTTCACAGATAACCACTTTTATTTTAAAGATTGATTAAATGATAAATAGTAGTTATTTCGAGTGGCTTACCTACTGATATTTTCTCAAAACTCAATGAAATCAATCTTACACTTCAAGGAAAGCAAATTGATGTATTCACCACCAACGACAAAATTGTGGCATTTAAAGAAAAAAGCTTCAATTTTGGACCAGATGTGTCTGCAGTCATGAATTTGATTGCTTTCCAACCGCGAGAAACTTTGTCAGAGTTGGACTCAGAACAAACAATGTGGTGAAATCATCCAGCATCTGGAAGCTCTCGATGATTCAATGAGGCACTATTTTCCTGATGAGCAGCACGAAAAATTAAACAAGTCAATTATGGATTAAAAATCCATTTGTTATTAATGAAAAACCTTCATGCTTTTCACTAGATGGTTACAAAAAATTTATTGAAGTGACGTCGGATTCCTCAATGACATCTATTTATAAAACAGTGCCAGTGGCAGAGTTTTGGTGCAGTTTGAAAGGAAGATATTCATTATTATCGCAAAAAGCTGTGTCAGTACTCTTACCGTTTGCGATAACAAATCTTTGTAAAACTGGATTTTCTGTGTATGCCTCAACAAAAACTAAGCATAGGAAAAGCTGGATGCCGAGCCCGATATGAGATTACAACTTCCTTCGATAATACCGAATTTTAAAGAACTATGTGGCAATAAAAAGGAAAGTGATTCCTAACATTAATATTTTTCATTAATGAATACTTGCCTCAATGGCATAATAAATTTTATTGGTTCTACATTACCTTTTAGTAAGTATTATCTTTCTATTGACTAAATGCTTATTTTTTTCATTTAATTTTTATTTCAAATCAGTGATAAATAGTAGGGCATATAGGTGCATTAATTTTTAATGGTATTTATAGAGGGGTTCCGTTGCTCGACATTGTTGAAAAAAGGGTTCCATAGGATAAATATTTTGAGAACCACTGTTTTAAGGACTCCACAGACTGATACATAGACATTGTACGATCACCTGTACAGTAAATTAAGTACCCGGTTTCTTACGGTAACATAATGTAAAATAGCTGGTGCACAAAATGTGGAAGAGGAGAAGATATATCCTGTGCCACAATGACCAAAATTTATGCTGTATACCATCCACAATATCCAATCTCGTTACAGAACTTTAAAAACAGCTCCTTTGAGAGACGATTGAGATTTAACAGTTAATCAAACCTCAAGTATTTCCGCAAATCGCTGCTATTACCGGAAAGTTTTAGTCACATGGATACGGACAAAGTGAGAACGAAGTTTTACCTTTAATATAAGAAAGAAATTGCGGAAAGGTTTCTGAAAATTTAGAATTTTCCCTTAACGCGCATCTTGAAAACGGTTATTTACCGTCAACATAAGAAAGGAATTTGCGAACGGTTTCTGAAAATGCAAAATTTTCCTGGCGTACGAAAAATCTGTAAAATTTAGAGTTTTCCCCGTCATTCCACGAAAAATATTGTATCAGAAATATGCTTCGTTAATTCACGAAAGGAATGATGAAAAGTGGCTCGTGAATTTCAAAAGTTTTTTACAGTGCGTTTGCGCAAACGGCTGCAACAGCAGACGTCCTCTTCGTGTACCACGCGTCTCTGCCAAAAACGGACACATTCGTCTGCAATGGGCTCAGGACCACCAACCATTGAGGATGGGAAAAGGTCGTCTTGTTCCATGGACTGCATTTTCAATCAACACACGTAGATGAACGGGACACAACGTGATATCAACAGCACGAATCGATGAATCCCAGCTGCCCGGTGTTAACTGAACAAGCTGGTGGAGGCCGTGTGATATTCTGGGGGTATTTTCATTGCGAACATCGGGGTTCCTTTGTACCTTTGGAACAGCATTTACATGTTGGTATCTTAAAAACATTGCACCCATACACAATGCACGGAATTTCCTGATGGAGAAGTACAAAAATGCGCCATGCCACAAAACTCAGATTGTCACCTACTGGTTCCAAAAGGAAAACAGGGACTTCAAAGATCTAAAAATGGCCCCCCACAGTACTTTGATCTAAATCCAATTGAACACATACGAGGTAAGATTGAGAAAGCCCTTCTCCAGTGAGAATTCGGCAAAAGACGGATGCCATCGTATCCGCTTGGCTGAACGTACCTGTAGAACGATATCAGCCCCTTGCTGAATTCAATGGGGTGTTTTGAAGGTCAAGGTGGCTCAACACGTTCAGTGCGAATATTTTATCACGACCAGGATTTTTCTCCTCACGCTATCTTCCATTTCGTGCACCTATGTGCCTGTTGGTATGATATGCACTGTGTTTAAAAGATAGTCGTGGAATATCTAAGTATAGGAACCTTACGCATGCATGCTTGTCTCTTTTTCCGTCCGTTGGTATCAAATAGGGGATGACGTGCCGAAGACTTTCCTCTTCGTTTTGCCTGTCAGTAAGTCAGCTCATGTGTTTACCCCTTGCTGAACACACTGTCAACACTTTTCATTTCCGACTGAAAAAAATGCATAAAACGGATAAAGCATGTTAGGGATTATCCAGCTTGGCTGCGCCATTTGTTTGTCTCTCTGTCAGTTCGTACTGACATATGTTTGTGTGTGAACATGATATCTTCGCCCCTTGTAGATGGATAGGGAAATTTCTTCTGTGCATACACCGAAGAACCAAAGCATTATAAACAACGCGTCTTTTTGCAAATCGAAGGAACTCCTGCAAGTAAATGACGGCGCGTGTGTGAAAGTCATGAAACGGTATAAACGACACCTGATATTGAGCCCTGTTAATCAGTGTTCAGATGGGAAAGGCAGCGGATTTAAATGAGTTTAATAATGGTGAAATTGTAACGGCCAGACAACTGGGTCAGAGCAATTCCAAGACGGCAAAACTTCTGAAGTCTCACGGTCAGACATTCAAAAATTTGTCCGAGGAAGATAAAACCACGAACCGATGGCAAGGTGTTGGCAGACCACGGTTCATCGATGCTAGGGGTGAGCGAAGGCTATTTCGTATGGTACGAGCCGACAAAAGAAATACTGTGGCGCAACTCGCCGTTAATTTCAATGCTAGTGACGAGCGTAATGTGTCACAACACATAGTACATCGAATTCTGATGAAAACCCGGATGCGTATAGCCGCTGGCCGCTCCGATTACCCATGATTTCATTGGTTCACCATCGAAAGCACCTACAATGGGCACGTGAACATCAAAGCTGGAGCGTGAATGATTGGAAGAACGTCGTCGTACGATGAATCTCGCTTCCTGTTGCCCCATGTGGAGGGCAGGGTACGAGTGCGCCATTTACTTGGAGAAGTGTTGGCACCAAGACGTACTGTGGGACGAAAACAAGCCGGTGGAGAAAGTACACAGGTGTGCAAAAATTAAGGACGAAGAGGAGAAATTAGCATAACAGCGGAACGAGCGGGCAGAACGGACCGAAAGACCGCTCAAAAGATAGTCTAGGGTCCGGTACGGTAGGGCATGCGCATATTTGCAGCATGACGTAGGGAGGGGGGGGGAGTGTCGGAAGGGAATAAAGCACACGGGCGGTGTACGCTCAGCAATTCGATGAAAGCTATTGTACGGTGTACATCGATCGGTTAGAACCACGTCGAGTTGCTGCCACCTTTAGATATGGCCAACAGGCAATCCGGTAGACGACATCTTGATAACTTTACCCGATGTCGCGTCATTGGGAAGTTGGAAGAAGGTCGAAGTGTGACTAGTGTAGCCGAGGAGTTCGGAATCGCTCACAGCATCGTTTCAAGAGCTTGGAGAGCATTTCAAACGACAGGAACAGCTGTCCGAGAGTTTAGCAGTGGCCGTCCACGAGCAACCACGGCGGCGGACGACCGGTATATTGTCCTACAGGCGAGAAGAGACAGACGGCCGACCGCTGGAGAAATCGCAAGGCACATGCAACAGACAACTGGACGTCCGTTATCGCGTTTTAGCGTGGTCAGGAGGCTGCACAAAGGTGGTCTGTTTGCACGATGATCTATACGGTGTGTGCCATTAATGCCTGCTCATCGGAGACGACAGTTTCAGTGGTGCCAGGAACACAAGAACTGGACACATCAGCAATGGGGTCAAGTTCTCTTTACGGATGAGAGCCGATTTAGTCTGACGAGCGATTCTGGACGTATACACATCTGGAGAGAGCAGGGGACACGCAATCACACCTACAACATCATCGAAAGGGACCGGTTTGGAGGTGGCGAAGTTCTCGTTTGGGGCGGTATCATGCTTGGTAGCCGTACTGACCTCCACATCTTCCAAGGAGGTTCAGTCACTGGTGTCCGCTATTGTACCGAGGTTCTCCTGCCTCACGTGCGTCTGTTTAGAGGTGCTGTGGGTCCTGAGTTCGTCTTCATGGACGACAACGCTACACCTCATCGTACAGTGGCTGTCTCAGAGCTGTTGGAGAGTGAAGATATTCAACGCATAAATTGGCCCGCAAAGTCCCCGGACGTAAATCCAATCGAACGCGTGTGGGACCTTCTCGGGAGACGCTTGGCAGTACGTCACCAGCCGCCAGCAACGATTACGAAGCTGCGATTGGCGCTACAAGAGGAATGGGCCGCGATGCCTCAACAGCTCCTTGACAACCTCGTCCTCAGCATGGACAGACGTTGTAAATCCTGCAACGCAGTCAGGGGTGATCATATCCCCTACTAAAGACTGGATTTTTCTTGGCAGCCGCCTGTTACATGGACGTTTCTGCCATCTGTCCAGTTGTGCTCGAAGCTACCTTTTCAATAAGGTACCTTTGTGTCCTTTGGATTCCTTGTTTGGACGGTTTTGCTCACTTGTCCCATATTCTTACATCTTGGGGATCTCATGGTATGATTTGAGTCGATATGGAGCACTTCTGCAAGACGTTACATTCGGAAAAACCGTCTCGTCCATAATTTTTGCATGCCATGTATATTAACGCTTGGTCAATGTTTTAATGGGAAACCCTGGGTCCAGTCATTCTTGTGCAAGAAACTATGACGACTACCACCTACCTAATCATCATTGCAAACCAGGTACATCCTTTCATGGCAACGGTATTTCTCCCTAGTAATGCCTTTTTTCAGCAGGGTAATGCATCATGACACACCGCCTGGTTCGAGAATGGTTTGTGGAACATGGGGAAGACTTCCAAGTATTGCCTTGGCTTCCAAATTCCCCAGACATCAATCCAATCGGGTATGTGTGGTTTGTGTTGGAACAGACAATCCGGTCTGCGGTAGCTCAACCACGTAACGTGTAAGAGTTAAAAGATCTGCTGGTAATGTGTGGGTACCATATACCACAAGACACTTTTAGAAATCTCGTATCGTCCACTACTCGCCTGGTAAGAGCTGTTTGGCGGCACGTAGAGTACCAACATCATATTAGACGAGTGGTCCTAATATTTTGGCTCTTCTGTGTACATGCCCAAGATTTTCCATACGTAGTCAGGTTTTTCTTCGAGGAGAAGCTTCCCTCTTGATAGCGAAATGTTAATTTTGCCAGCTCTTTCTTTTTTCTTTTTTTGTTTTTTGATTGGAGGTTTAACGACCACCGTGAGCAACTCAATGGTCAATAAGCAGTCGCCCGTCCCTAATTTAGGGTAACTGGTTCCAGGGAAGGGAGAAAGCCAGTGCCGTAAGACAAAACAAAACATCCATACCTCACCGGGATTCGAACCCGGACCCCGTTCGGACGAATGATCAGAGGACATCGCTTAGACCACTGCGCCACCGGGGCGGCCCAGCTCTTTCTGGAAGGGATTTGGAAGAGTAATTTGGAATTGGATAGAGCTGCGCTGTACCGAGTTTTTCTAGCACTTTTCCTTAAGAAGCACATATGCTTCGTAAGGAAAAGTACTAGAAAAACTCTTCATGCCTGAATCACGTAATATATTGGGTAAAAAACAAAAGATTTGGTGAAGTCTATTTCTGTTGACGTAATTTCCTATAAAACGAAATTACGCAATATTGAGGGACACTGTATATTTGACTCTTTTTCTGAGTGTTGAAAGACGAACTCATTACACTTGAGAAATCGATGGAATCCTTTTGTTTTCTTTAAATATTTAGCTGCCCATAATCTTTCCTTCTTTAATCGCTAAGCATACATTATATTTTATTCTGAAATTGTTATTTCGAACTTCTTTCAGTGATTAGCTAAGCACTCTGTTTCTGTTACATGCACAGGAGTTTTCTGGCTGGAATAAATTTGCACTCTTTAATCATTCTGCTCCTTCAGAATCTAAGCAGGTTTGTCTTTCTTTTGAGCTGACGAAAATCGGAGGTGTTTTAAATAATGTGTCAAATATTAATTTTGATTAACATACTTCTGTGAATGATGCTTTGAATTTTTAATTCGGAATGTGGAAAATAATTATATATATTTTACCTGGAAGGAAGAAAGATAATCAGTTTCGCTTAAAGCTTCCTCCGTGGAGATCGATTAAATCATCTGGGGACTGAAGCAACGAATGTTTTTTTTTGTGCTGCCATACGATTGATAACAAGGCATGATATATAGACGTACGAGAACAGTTAAGCGCAATTTCCGGGTTATTTTATTCAAAGGAAAACTGTCATGATTATTACGCAACAAAAATTGCAATTGTGATTCTGTTAATCAGGAGATGCTTCCTCCAGAATATCAGAATTCTTTTAATAAATGACTAAGCTTCTTGTTGACGAAATAGCGAAGACTATTCTTTCAAACAAAAAGTAAAAAAAGAGGAAAACATGTGAGACGGAAAATAATGCTGTAGGGCTTATGAGAAGATTTGTATGAATAATCAGTCAAATTTAAAAAAGCTGTTACATGCAAATTTATTTTATTTTTCGTTCTTGTAAAATTAAATTTTTTTTTTTTAAGGAACATCTCAAACTTTTTCTTTTCGCTTTGCTTTTCCCATTCGTTACAAACATTATTATCAACTCAAAAGAGCGTATGCGCGTATGCTTAATAGCTGGTAAATTAAAGCAGATCCCCGGTAAATGATAAACACGAGTACAACACGACATTCTTTGGCGGGGGCAGGCTTTTCTGTTACTCTCACTTGAATGCGAAGGCTCTTTCCTTTTTTCCTTTTCGAAGGACTGTAATTAGCCCCAGAATTTCATGTACCCTTACTGCTGATAATGAGCTTAGCCAGTACAATTAGAGGTAATAAACAATATTAACCGGGTATAAGTAATTGAAATTTATCTGCTGTATCTAAACACGTACTGCCAGATGTGGGCAGATAGACAGACCTGAAAAAGAGAAAAACTTGCGCAAACTTCCCACTGTTCAATGCGTAAAAAAATTATTCAGATCGACTTCTAAGATAAGTAAGGAGACGAATAGAAAAGAGTTTTATACACGCTTACCCTATCTGATGCGAAAAGGTTTTTTGCAGTATGATTTCTAGGAATACCAGGATGAGTCATAAGTTCGTAGCGTTTTGGGGTACAATGTACAGTCCGGTACCACATGCTGACCACATATGGCTGTTCGGCAAAATATAGTCCAGCAGAGTCTATGGTCCATTTCCAACGTTCAGCCGAAGATACAATGCCGTTGCGCCGCCCCGGTGGCGCAGTGGTCTAAGCGATGACCTGTGATCATTCGTCCAAAAGGGGTCTGGGTTCGAATCCCGGTGAAGCATGGAGGTTGTGTTTGTCTTACGGCACTGGCTCTCTCCCATCCCTGGAACCAGTTACCCTAAATTAAAGACAGGTGATTGCTTATAGCCCATTGAGTTTCTCACGGTGGTCGTTAACCATCCAATCAAAAAATAAATAAAGTAAATGCCGTTGCTACACCAGGTGGCTGGCTTGGACGTAAAAAACTCAGTGATGCCATCTTCACAGCCTCCAAGGAATGGAACTATCTGCCGGCCAAGAAGTGCATCATGAAACGAAGCAGATGAAAATCCGAAGGGGTAAGATCCGGTCTATAGGCTGGGAGTGGTAGGATTTCGACGTCATCCAAATCCTGAATTTTCTGGCGTACAATCCGTGATCTATGGTATGGGGCTTTGTCGGATTGAAGGAGGACCTTCTCCTTCTTTCGTTGCACCATTGCGGGGTAAACGCTGGCGTAGAACGTCGTATACGTGTTGCAGATGGTCGGCATACAGGTTCCCATCGACGGCCCGTGGCACATGCACCCAGTGGACAGGACCCCTCGAAATTCCACCATAAACACAATATTGTCTTCACTTTAAAAAGCCCTCTTTGAACCACTGCTTGAGCCTCATCCCCCAGGCCGCAGCCATTGGTTTCCTGTATCAGGATAACATAGGAAGACCTACTTCTCATCATTCAGAACGATTCTCTGCCAAACCCGGTCGTCACTTGGATTTTGCAGCAATTCTCGACACAAAGTGACACGCTCCTCAGCTTGCTTTGGGCTCAACTCATGGAGAACCATTCCCGAACGTCTGGAGTGAAAACCGAGCTGGTGTAGGTGATGAACGACGGTGGTTTGTGATGCATGGACCTCTGCTAACCGTCGGGTGCTGGTTCCTGGGTGCTGTTCAACAGCTAAACGCACAGTTTCGGTGTTGGTGATGACTGGTCTCCCACACCTCGCTTTGTCAACGAGCTCTGTGTCTCCCGACCGGAAGCATTGGAAGCATTTCCTTGCTGTTGCAGGGTACATTGTCCCTTTACCTTGTACACTACGAATTTCTTTCGCGAAAGCTGTCGCGTTCAACCCTTTATTCCAATAATGGAGTAGAAGCACACGAACATGTTTCTCCTCATATATTCTCGTCTCGTATGAGCGGCACACACGTGTTGGTCCCGGCGCATGCTTACCTGTCTGATCAGCAGAGCACGTAACCCAATTAGGCGTGGCACACATTCCACCTTACTGCGTATGTCCCACCTGTTCGGCTGACCTTCTGCATTCCTACCGCGAAACGCTACAAACCTATTACTCATCCTGGCACATTCAGAGAGATGGACAAACTAATGGAAAGGTAGGCAATCGGAAGAACCCGGAAGCAATTTCTTCTGTACCGCACAATAATAATAACAGTAATAAAACTTTTTTATAGTCCACTGTTAAGAAGCTGAGATATCGTGCCCACAGACACTTACACAAGGCAAAAAATCTGGTCATACTTTTGCTATCCCATGCAAAAAGGATTTTTATCTAATCTGACTTTTAAAAGTGAAGATATCGTATTTACAGGAAAACAACGGAATCCCACACTTCCAGAAATTTAGAGATCAACTTTTGGAAGCGCACATATTATATCCACAGACAGATAAACTTCGACGAATTTTTCTTCACCTTTCAGGTGAATTTCTTTTAACCATCTCTATTTCTAAGAATTTTCAGTTGAGTTTTTAGAAGCACAAACAATTATACCGGCAGAGAAGCGACAGCATAGCACATACTCATATACACGCCAAAAATATATTAAAGCAACATATAAGGATATATGTTTACATCATATCCTGATATTTTGTTTAGACTCAGCAGGTGTTCTGTTTTTATGTTTTATGTGTAGCCAAGCTTTTTATGATTTCACCTATATTCTATTTGTAGCAACACCGAGATTAGGAGATATTACTGTACCTGAATATTATGAAATTCAATATATTTACCAATTCTCCGAACTCATAACTGAAGTCAGTCTCCAGTGACTTAAAAAAATGATGTTTTATAAACTGAATGTTCTGGTTAAGCGATCATTCTTGTCGTCTGAATGTCGCTGTGTCAGTTTATTTTCTATATTTGAAACGTTACGTCCGCCCAAGACTTCATAGTCTTGGGCGGACGTAACGTTTTCCGAGGAGTGGGACCATCAACGCTCACTCTATTGTGAGCAACTCCGCCGTGTGGTGGGAGCAATTCAGCAGAAACGGCCACATCGGCGCCATGATGTCCTTCACCAACATGATAACGCACGCTTTCACAGTGCAAACATAACCAAAATGGCCATTAAGGACATGAAATAGGAGATCCTTCCACATCCGGCTTATTCTCTTGATGTCGCCCCTTCAGACTATCACCTGTTCCGATCTCTGTCGAATGCACTCCGTGGCAGAACATTCAACAATGATGTTGATCTCTAGAATTTCCTTGATGATTTCTTCGCAGCAAAACCAGCACGTTTTTTCAAGAATGACATTGCTGACCTATCCAGACTTTGGGACATCATCGTAAACAATGGGGGGGGGGATACACAGTTGATTGATTCCGTTTTCTCTTCTGGTGTAATACACTCCTTTAGTGCGGTGAAAAAAAACCAGCATGAACTTATGCATCAACCCAATATATATTCAAGTTATTGGACTTCCTCCGTGGAAGTTGTAGCAATTTAGATATGTTGAAATTCAATTTAGTTCAAATATAGGCATTCGTCTGTCCAAGATAGTACTTCGCTTTGTCGCCGATATCCGGGACGACATTCCATCCAGCAGGTACAGAATAGTGATGGTATAAATCATTCCTTCCTGGGAGTTCATTCATCATTCACGCAAAAGAGCCACTCACGAATGACCATTCAATTTACAAGTTGTCATTATACTTACTGAACAAATCATTCGTTCCTGGGATTTCGTGTTTACGGCAAAAGCGATTTCAGTGTCACGGATCTTTTTTGGCCAACTGTCTAAAAGAGCTCTTCACCAACACGATGAATGATTTGCTACAAGTTGGCTCGTGATGAAGGATTCAGGCACACCATTCAAATCAATGGCATTCACGTGTCTTTCTCATTCTTAAGTTTCACCATTATTTCTTAGCTGACTGCTGATTGCTCACTCACATAACGATTGACACTTATTAATTCTCGACATACTTTTCTTAATGAGAATTCGTTTCTAAACTCAAGCTGGGAAAACAAAATTAAACTTGCTGTGACTCCAGTGTGTGTCGCAGTAATGGCTGATTGAATGATCATGCATAGCGCTCAGAGCGAACCGCTCACGATGAAGAATCAATCCTTGTGAACGAATTGTTCACGACTAGTACAGAACGCCTGAAGACACTATATACCTGCGGTCTAGTGTAGTCGATGCTATTCTAAGTTCAAGCAATCATCGCTGCGAAAGGTATTCAACACCCTATTTGAAAAGTTGCCGACTTATACGTGTATATAAGAAAATAATAGATATATGAAATATCCGATGCATATTTTTCCAGTGTATCTTCTAAAAGTAAATATAAGTATATCGTAGCAGTTCTCATTGACAAGGCAGAAAAGCGTACCTAGATAATAAAATTAGCAAAGAAAGGGAATATATATTAGGTGAAGCTAACCCAACACTACAGGGTTTATCAAAGAAAACCAAAATGCATTCATCGGCATGGTAGAATCAGTAAAACAGATTGTAGATGTGAATTTTGTACTTCATCTACAGAACTCAAAGTTGATGAAAATATTTATGTTGTCGTGATAAATAGATTGTGACGTAGATAAAAATTATTTTGCAAGATAGATGGCTGCACACAAAGGAGGTGAAATGATTCAGTAAATAGTAAGTACGTTGTTTCGTACAACATGAGCTTCTGCTATATGCTAACCTAATAACTGTAAAACAGTTTATTAAGTTAGTACATAGCAGCAGTTCATTAGGCGCGGAAGAACTGTTAATGTACCGCTAGTGTTAGAGATATTTTGAACACATCAGCATCAGTTTTTATTTATAATTATTAGTTTTGAATCTGGCAGTTCTTAACTTCAACGTGAGCCTCATTTTGGGACGCAGGTACGAAATGTGATGTACTGGCATTTGCTACCTCGAGTGAAAATTCGTGGAAACTTCACAAATATAATTGGAACAATTTTGAAAATGTTTCAAGCCAAGTTTGCGTATCTGCATAACAAAAATATAATGAACGTGCAGTTATTAAAAATTCAAGCTTCATGACCCTTTAATTTTGCAATATTACCAACGCTCGCTCTTAAAACTAAGTGACACGAAATTCCTTATTTTTAGCGAAATATGGTCTCTCAGGATTGCAGCTGTTTCATTTATGAATGCGCATTTGGGAAACAAATGCGCTAGCAATATATGCAGACAGTAGGTTTTTCGACAAATCTTCGTGAAACAGCTCTTCATATTCTGAACTGCTTTTTCGTCGTTTGGAGAGCAATGAAATTCAGTGTCAATACATCTCAACTCGGTTGGCATTTACTGGGATAACTGATGACAAAACTACTTTGAGAAATAGCATGCTGTGAAAAAATTAGGCACGCTGTCAAAAATACGTGTATGTGTTACGGTTAACGCTGATGCTATTTTTGCTTTTGGTTAGATTTCTCAAACCATTGAGTGTTCACAGCAAAGTGGAATGGAAACAAAGAAAATAAAGCATTCATGAGCCAGTTAAATGGAGGTGACTGATTTTAACTGGTTGTTTGTTACTGCTTGAGAGCTGACAGTACGTTTAGACTTTTGATCAAACTTCTCCATTAAATTAAAAAATTTTCGAGTTAAAGCCTCTAACATAAAAAATATCAGAGAGTGCATGTAAGAACTAGTTATCTTGAAAAATGTCGGAAATTATGTGGATTAGACAATCACATGAAAAATAAATGACCACGAAGCACTAGCTGATATGTCACTTTCATTGCTCTCCAAACGACGAAAAAGGAGTTCAGAATATGAAGAGCTATTTCACGAAGATTTATCGAAAAACCTACTGTCTGCATATATTACTAGCGCATTTGTTTCCCAAATGCGCATTCATAAATGAAACAGCTGCAATCCTGAGAGACCATATTTCGCTAATGTGTTTTAGTGTTAAAAAACCTACGTTTTGTGTGTAGGACTCAGTTCAGAAACAAACCTGCAACAAGCATCCAACTTTTGTAACGTTAAAAAATACGTACGTTTTGCGTCTTATGTTCAATTTAAAAGCGAGCATATGACTCACACAGCGCGACAATTCATGCCTGCTAACACCAGAAATAAATATTGTGGAAGAATGAGATTAACAACTTTCACTTTATGTTTGAGGAAACTGACGATGGTTCTAGAAGATCAGACAAAGAAAGTTTGATTGTAGGTAAGAAATAGAGCATAATTGTATCAAACCAGTCTCTGCTGCTACTTTTTGTGACACAGTAAAAGTTCCTACTTTGAACGTTGGCCCAGGAAAATTTTGGCCATGGAACGAAAGGAGTGACTGTTTTGATTGTTGTCTTTACATTTGAAGGTGAGATAATTGTTCCTATGTCAGATTGCCTGCTTTAAGGAACGCTGGGAGAATTTTCTTTTCCGTAAAGTTCTTTCCAAAGTGAAGTATATAGTACTCTACAGGGCAAGAGTTCTTGTCGTAAAGATGTATTATGAATATAGAAGCATAATGCGCATACGGAAACAATTCGGTGACTGTTTCATAGTTTGCAAAACTCCTTCAATAAAAAACGCACTGAACTACGCACGAAAGATTAAGGAAGCCAGTTTAGTGCTAAATAATCTGAAACGTTTTGGTGGACGTAAGTGAACGGTGAGAACTACCGAAACCGTGCAACGTGCGTAAGAAGTTATTGATAGAATCCCAAAGAAATCAATAACTCGTTTGTCTCGAACAATGACTACTTTCGAACAATGCTTAAGATAATCAGACAGGAGTTAAAATAGCTTGCATACAAGATATACACTGCTGGCCACCCAAAATGCAACACCAAGAAGGACACGAGATAGCAAAGCCAGATTACTGGACACATAACAACAGATAAAAAAGATGAAACGATTGAGCTTACAGACCCGTGCGACTTGCGGAACACGCAGACATCAATAGTTCGTGTGGCCCCCATGGCTGGCAATAACGGCCGCTACACACCGCGGCATCGAACGAAAGAGGCTTTGGATTTGGGCTTGGGGTATGTTGGTCCAGGTTCCTTCCACACGTTGCCACAGTTCATCAGGCGTAGCTGCGGGTGGTATTTTCCGGGCCACTCGGTTGCCGATCAGCGACCAGACGTGTTCGATGGGCGACATATCGGCAGAACAGGCGGGCCACGGCAGCAGTGACACTTGGTGGGCAGTGAAGAATTGTTGCACGATGCGTGCTACGTGCGGGCGCGCACTGTCCTGTTGAAACGTGGCCGCTGGCAGGTCCTGCAGGTAAGGGAGGACTACAGGCTCCAAAACATCGGAGATGTAGCGGTGGCTGTTGAGTGTACCGGCGATGCGTACCAGAGGGGTGCGGGTGTCATATTCAATTGCGCCTCAAACCATAACGCTAGGCGACGGATCGGTATGGCGATGCATAATGTAGGCGTCATACAGTCTCTCGCCGCGGTACCGCCACAGGCGGATCCAACCATCGTGGTGTTGCAGGCAGAAGAGCGATTCGTCGGAGAAGACAATGTCGTGCCATTCCGTAGTGCAGGTGCGGCATTCAACGGCCCACTGCCGCCGCACTCGCCAGTGGTGTAACGTCAATGGACGTCGAAGACGACGTCGAACGGTACGTGCTGACACAGGTTGTTGCGCAACACACCCTAATTCCTGGTCTAACGTTCGTGATGTGGCGGTGCGAGCCGTCAATGCCCGCCCCACAACATGCCGGTCCTATCGTTCGGTGGTGTGCCGCGGCTGCGGCAATTGCTCACGTCGGTCCGTCCGTCCCTCTTGCACCAACCGAATCCATACTCGCCTCACTGTGGCTGGATGTCGTCCCACACGGGCGCCGATGTCTTGGTATGATAAACCGCTGTCGCGATTAGCCACTATTCGTCCTCTGTAGAACTCCGAAACGTGCTGGAATGACTGCCGTATTCTGCGACGAGGCATCAGGAAGCTTCCCATGCACAAGTCCGGCAGCGCAACACACTTCCACTACTTATACCCCGCCTTCTGTGCACCCTTCTTATAGTGCTTTTCGGTGGCGCGCCGGGAGCACATGATTTGCATATGTCCTGCAATGCTAATCATTTGCATGTACTCTCGCGGGCGACGCATGCTTCGAATTTCAGGCCAATCGGATGCTTCTTTCTTGGTGTTGCATTTTGGGTGGCCAGCAGTGTAGATTTCTCAAACCATTGAGTGCTCACAGCGAAGATCGTCAGGTGGACTTTTAATTCAAAACTTTCTATAAACGTACAATAAATGTCCGTTTATTGAATTTAATGAAGTCAATCCAGGTATTCTGAAACGCATTTGTTTTACAGATGTCATTCATTCATTTCTGTCTCACAGAATGTTAGCAAACAGAACTGTCAAGCATGGAGAACAAGAGAACCTTACCTCTAAGAGCATTCTCCACTTAATCCACAAATGTGAAGTTATTCTTTGACGGCTACAGGTACTCTGATTGCAATATTTATGAAGGGAATGCGACTAAGGACACTCCTGGAAGAAATGATTTTCCCTTTTTTAGCAAGGAATGCTTTGTTATCTCGTTGAAATAATATTGCAACAAAATAGAGCACAACCAAACAGAGCTAATGGAATATTAGAATTTTTGAGCGTTTGTTCCCTAACTGAAGGAAATTTCAGACTCTACTATGATAAATTTGGAGAAGGATGATTTTTTCTCCGGTATTTATCAGACCATTAATACTAGTGATTATTGTTTATGAGAATTTCTGAAAAATGATGTGTGCAGAAATCGTCCACAAAATATTGCCCGTCTCAAAAATGAAATATGTAGCGATACACAAAATTCTGCATCTGTTATTTTATTGCAGACAGTAGAACATTTTATGATGCGTCGAAGTAATTTACTTCAGATGAGTGACGTACATCTGAGCACATGCTTTAAGTGATGTGTCATATTAAGTATTGTACATCGAAAATTCGCAACTTTCAAGTAGCAAATTGAGGCATTCCTTTTGTCACCAATTTATTCAAATAAATATTAGGGAAAATGTTAAATAGTCACTCCTTTTTGTAAAGTTGATACTAGGCATTATTTTTTCGTTTGAAGATCGATGATTTTAGAAACTTGACGAGACAAAATGCTTTCTTACGCGTTTACTAGAAATCAGTGTACCGTTTCCTCTGAAAAAATTTATTTCATGAGCTAAAATATTAATCTTAGAACTTCCGGTACGTAAAAAAAAAGATCCTGGTTTCGCTTTACAAGGCAGTCGTGACGCATGTAGAAAACATTTGTTTTCTAAAAAATATAGAGCTTCTATATAGATTAAGATAATACAACGTAGTTGTCACAAATGTTTATTTTTTCAAGCCGACCATGGTTTCGCTGGGTATTGACTTCATCAGTAAGAATGACACGTAAATATTCAAATTGTATGGGACATCATAAATGGTGTTTACAGTCACGTGTTTTGGTTAAATGCTTCCACGCGTTTGATAGAAATGGCGTGGATGCCATGTCATTAACAAGTTGCGAAGACTTCTGATATATATGGAAAGCTTCCAAAATATTAAGTTTGGTGATTGAATCTGGCTTGTCAATAAGTTTTGCGTCTTCAAAGAGAAATTTGTGGTCCTTTTCGTAACAGTGTTTAGCCATCGATGACTTCTTGAGGTCACAATTCCGAATGTAGATCTTGTGCTCCTTCAATCGAAAACGCAAGGCGCAGGGTCTGTCCTATGTACGAAGCGCCACATTCACATGGAATTTGATAAATTCCCCACGAGTTTTTGTCTTCAACATAGTCCTTTGATCCTAAAAATCTCATTTTGTTTATGGGTTTAAAATCACCTTAAAATTAAAAGTTTTGAGAATTTTTGTAATTTTGAAGGCAATGTCATGGGAAAATGGAATAATTGCAAAATTCTCTCGCAATGGGCGCATCACAGGAGTTAATGTGGAGATGGGCTTCGGTTTCCGGAATTTTGTTAGAGCCTTGTCTATAATGGAAGGGTTGTATCCTCGCTGTACGGCAACACGTTTAAGGAAATAAAGTTATTTTTCCAAACTGTCCTTATCTGAACATATATGTATCGCGCGATATACGCAACTGTAAAAGGCGCTGAGGTTTTGTTGATAAGGGTGATTAGACTTGGCATGTGTAGGTGAAAAAATAGCTAAAGGCTTCCGATAAATTGTGGTTGCGAGAGGTCCATGTAAGCGAGCTACCAAGACGTCAAGGAATGGTAGGCATTCGTTATTTTCAGTTTCGTAGCTGAATTGAATGTGAGGATCAATGGAATTTATAAATTTGACTAATTCCGGAATTTCAGAATGTTTTTCCTTCCATAGAACGAAAGTATCATCTACATATCGTATCCATAAGTCAAATTTCACGAGTTTGAAAATTTTTTCATCAAGTTGACGCATGTAGATTTCACATAATATAGATGACAGTGGGCTGCCCATGGCTAGACCTTCCGTCTGTTCATAAAATGTTCCGCGGAAAGTAAATCTGTTCCGTTTTATGCAAATGTCCTCTAGTCTTGTTATTTCCTCAACTTCAGGTTGGCTGTAATGATGCTCTACAAGACTTGATTTTAGGGACTCCAGAGCTCCTTTTACTGGAACATTGGTGAACATATATACCACATCAAAGGATAGCATTAGTTGATCTACGTATGGGTGTAGTTTAAGTCGATTGGTAAACTCAATGGAAATTTTCACAGATATTTCGTTTGGAGTGACCAAGGTAGATAATTTTGAAGATAAGAACTTCGATAACTTATATGCTGCTGTGCTGATATTACTTACTATAGGCCGGTAAGGAATTCCAGATTTATGTATTTTAGGGAGAGCATAGAATCTCGCACAACGGGCTTATGAAGGTTTAAGTTTTTTTTTATGTTTTGGCTCAGAGTTACTGAGTTTTTGATCAATTTCTGTATTTGTTTCAATTGTTTATCTGAAGGATCATTCTTTATTTCTTTGTAAGGGCCATCCGAAATAAGATTTTTGACTTTGTTATCATAATGATTTTTGTCTAACACAACCACCTGGCCTCCTTTGTCAGCTCTAGTAATGATTAAATTTGAATTTGAGCGCAATTCGTTAAGCGCATTAATTTCTTTGTTGGTTAAATTTGGTCTAGGTAATGTAGCGTGATTTGCAGTTATCACTTGGCTGATACAATGTCTAACTATTTCTTTTTCTTCAAAGTTGAGACTGCTTTGTATTAGAGATTCCTCAACTGAAGCAACTATGTCTGATACCGGTATCTTTCTTGAGATAGCAAAATTAGAATTATATCGTGAAGTCCTCTTCTCAATTTCAGTGAGACTATGACCGGACAAGTTGACAAACACTTCATTATCTGGATACAGTATTCCGTTATTATTACTATTGTTATAAGACTGCTTATTATTATTACCTGCTATCAATTTTTGGAATTTTCATTCGAGGGAAATTCTGTGATTCGATGACATGTTGATACTACGAACTGAAGTGTTTATGTCTAAAGTATCAAAATCTGCTAATTTGTTAGCTAACCAAAGATGTATATCATAAGTTCTATTGTTCTTTGCAGCTTGCTTTGAAATAAAAAGCCAACAATAGTTTGCTATAGCAGTAAAATATGAAATACTTGACGGAAACCGATGTTGAGTAACATGAAAAGCAACACTGAAGTATTCGTATCTAAAAAACATTAAATCCGCATTTATTAGAGGATGACAATTTACAGAAGCATTTTGTGCTTGATATTAGAAACTGAAGCACCGTTCATTAATATTTCATATTGGACATAATCCCCTCCACTTAACAGCAGCACTAGTTGAATTTCAATCATTAGCCATAATATTACACACATAAAGTGGAATTTGGGCTGCTGATATGCCAAACTACTACGATGACACGCGAATTTCTTTTCGATAGATTTGGCCTTATATCGGGAATCTTTAGAAAGGAAGATGTCCATTTTAATTACAACCTGTACAATAACAATATTTAAAGTTTGCAGCCAAATGAAGTAGTAAACAGGATATATTTGAATATTTCAAGCCTTTCGTAATTGAATCTACTAATGAAAGAATAAAGGGACCTCCATGTTTTACCAATGTAAAGCGCAATCCAAGAGCAAAATAATTCAGCAAATATTTATTTTTCATCAAAACAGTTCAACAAAAGATGTATATTTCGGCAAAATCGATCTGGCGCACCAACATTTATTGTAAATTTTTATCATATATTTCCTCAACACTTTACTAAAAAGATGGAGTTTTGTGCAAGGTGTCGACATCTATGCAAATATATGAAAACGTATAATGTCCAGCGGCATGTGGCGTGCATTGGAAAGTTAAATATGTGGAATAATCTATCCAACTTAGTTTATCGGAAGCAGGGAAAGAAAACGGTGCCAGATCTTTCAAAGGGCAGAAATCATTGAAGCTCATTTGACAAATGCCATTTCAGACAGGAACGTCCCATTTGTTGAGTGTTTCATGACTACAGTTATTCAGATCTTTCTTTAGCTGAACACAGCCGTAAACAGTCATGACCGGAGCTAGAACTGTAAGGTGTCATAACCAGGTGATCGACAGCTGTAAAGGATTATTAAGTGCATCTGTCAAAAAAAGGTTCATAAAAAAGAATTACAATACAACAGTATTTACAGATACCTTTAATATAATACAATTATAATACGTCAGTACCTACATCACGCGAAGAGCAGTTCCAGGAAGTGTGACGTATACCTCGAATTTAATCTTCCTTTTGAATTTTGTGTTCACATTTGGTTTCCTCTCGTTTAAAGTTTTTTTTTTGAATTAACGAGACAAAATTTCTCTTGACGAGTTTTAAAAGGTGGCATCCTGAGAGTGGGTCAAAGGTAAATGAAACAGAGTGTAAGGGCTGTGCACTAAGTGCTGAGTATTGTGTATGATGTGTTATCCATTAGGTGAACAACGATAAGAGATTTTAAGAGCGAGATAAGAGCAGATAAGTATTGTACGAGCAGATATATGATATAGGAGGATTACGCTTTGTTGTCGCGAGTTAGCGTATTAATTGTCATCTTACTACTGCGGATAGAAAATATTCAATGTTATTCGTCTTGATGTACCTATCTCATGAAAAAAGCTTGCTTGGAAATTGCATTTGTAAGTACTGATTCTATTAATCATTTACTCTGGATCGTTAAAATGGAAGTGTTTAATTAGAGACTCTGCCGCCCCGGTGGCGCAGTGGTCTAAGGCGCTGGCCTATGATCATTCGTCCGTAAGGGGTCCGGGTTCGAATCCCGGTCAGGCATGGATGTTGTGTTTGTCTTACGGCACTGGCTCTCTCCCTTCCCTGGAACCAGTGACCCTAAATTAGGGACGGGCGACTGCTTATAGCCCATTGAGTTGCTCACGGTGGTCGTTAAACCTCCAATCAAAAAAAAAAAAAAAAAAAAAAAAAAAAAAATTAGAGACTCTTTAATGCTTTGTTAAGTTCGCAGCTACTACGAGCAACGAGTAATACTTAAGGGTTCTACAAGCAGTTGAAGTCATCAATGAACCCTAAACCCGATAAGTTCTACTGAACGTAACTTTAAAGTTTTACAAAAGATGGTGCGGGAATCCCAAAACGACATGCCAACCACAGATCTCGCAGACCAATTAGAAAACAGGAATGCACTGGTGCTTGGTACGCAACGGGTTGGTGGAGGAGGAATAGCCACATACAGTATGTGCCAATTTTTGGTTTCGATATCTACGGAAGCATGTAGCAGAAGCTCCACGCGATCCATTCTTCTGCCTGCTGATAGTGCATGCTAATGGACAGGACTTCCATGCTTTGGGACATGTTTTCATGGCCTTTCTATCCCACTGAGGAATAAATTTAGATCCAAACAGTACTTTAACAGGTAATGCTAACCAAACGTATCTGGTGATGCAGCTTACGGAAGATTTTCAGAATGACAATCCTGTGAAGATTTAGTTTCAGAAGTATGAGGTAGACTTCAAGAGTATCTTTCGGGGCAATCCAATATCCGAATCACAGAATTGGAGAGACGTATTCGTCTGCATAATCACCCATGTCACCTTTATAATAAATAATTATTCCTCGTGACTCGTTTCAACGTCATTTGAATCAAATGTTACGAAACGTGAGTGCAACCATTTGGATAAAAGGTGCTGAAACATTGTTGGTCATGGTGCTAATAAGATGACTATTTTTTATATTTTAATAATGTTGTCGTTGTTTTGGAGTTAAACGACTATCGAAAGCAACTCTAAGCCTATTGACAGTCTTCTGTTCTTAATTTGGAGTTACTAGTTCCTCGGTGGAAACAGAGCCTGTGCCGGAAACAAACAAACCACCAATGCCTCATCCGGAAGCCAAACACGGGTTCAGGTAGGTCAATTCATCAGAAATCTACAGCTCTGACCACTCTGCTACCAGGATAGCTGGTACAGTATTACAAAACTATGAGCTGCAAAATGTTTTGGACAATTTTCACAAGCAGAAGATTTTTTTCCAGTGTGAATTTGTACATTACTACGAAAGCTATGAACAAGTTTATAAGTATAACAAATTCATTCTTTGGAAGCAAATACTCACAGAGCCAGTTTAGAAGTTTTACGCTCATTCTACAATTCAACTGAAATCAACGAACCATCTGGATAAAAGGCGGTGAAACATTGTTGGTCATGGTACTCAGTGATCTGAAGAACTGAAGCTTAACTTATGAGGATTGTACCTAAAGTAATGCAAAAGTGGGCATAACTTTTTTATTAACTGACAGAGGTCGTCCAAATTGCACATGTTGGTAGAGTAACTCTTCCTCTATAGTAACCTTCCTTCTTCATTGCAGGTAAATAATGGATTTTAAGCAGAAGCAACGTGCCGTCATTGAATTCTTGATGAAGAAAGGGTGCAGGCTGTCCGACATCCACAGAAGGCTAAATAATGTTTACGGAGATGACACCATTGACAAGAGCAACGTGCACAGATTAATGAAGAAGTTTAAAGAAGGGGAAACCAGCATTGAAGAAAAACTACTCAGTGGGAGATCATCACCTGCAACCACTGGCACGAATCGTCAGCGAGTGGATGAATTGATTCGTAGGAAGGGACAAGTCACAATCCATGAACTTGTTGCACAACTGGTCTGTGGCCACAATGCCATACAGAAGATTGTGGAAGACTTAGGGTATCGAAAAGTGTGTGCAAGGTGGGTACCTCGGCAGTTGACACTCGATTCGAAGGAGAGAAGTGTGAAAGTCTGCTTTGATCTGCTGGAAACGTTTGAAGCCACAGAAGACACGTTTTGTTTTTGATCTGGTGACAGGGGATGAAACGTGGGCGTATCTTTACGATCCGGAAACGAATAATCAATCCATGGAACGGCGTCCCACCTCTTAACCAGGTTCTAACAAGTTCAAGAGCCAGCGATCAGAACAGAAGTCATGATGACTGTTTTTTTGTGATGACAGGGGTGTGATTCTCCTTGATTTTCGGGAACGTGGATGTACAGTGATCAGCGAGCGGTACTATTGAAACACTCAAGAAGTTTAGAGAAGCCATAAGGAGGAAGAAACTGAACAAGAATCTGAAAAGGATCCACATTCACCATGACAATGCGAGACCACGCACACATCTTTGCCAACAAATCAAGCGATCAGAAAATTAGGCTGGCCGGTGATCATCATCCACCGTACAGCCCAGATCTGGCGCCTTCCGACTCCCACCTGTTCGGTCCAATGAAGGACAGTCACCGGGGACAACGATTTGATGACACAGACGAGGTGAAAGTGGTTGCGAAAAAGTGGGTACAACAGTCCACACCTGAATTTTTTCAAAGAGGATTCGAGAGTTGAGTTCAACGATGGCGCCGATGCATCGCTTGTGTTGGAGGCTATGTTGTGTGATACCTTTGTATAGAGAAAGAGTTACTCTATCAACATGTGCAATTTGAACGACCTCTCCCAGTTAATAAAAAAGTTATGCCCACTTTTGCATTACTTTCGGTACAACACTCGTATTACATTAAAATGAACTTAACTGTTTGATAATGTGTACTATAAAGAGCTCTAATGATGTAGTTATGAATTTACAATGCTTCAATGCCGATTTTGTGTCGCAAATTTATCCAGAGTGTTTAACTATCAACATGTACTTCAAGTGCACTATTGTTTCTCTAGCTCAATTATTAATTCATTTTGAAACAATTTGCATATGGCCACAGGATAGAATTAGGAGCGTGAGTGCTGTAAATGAAAACTAAACACGTGAATAACCTCCATAGCGATAAATTTGTTCACAGAAAATAAATGAAAAGATGAAGAACTTTGCTGGAGTCCTCTATCGGAAGAAGCATATCCGGATGAAAATTTTATCTATTTGTGCCACTTTTTATTGTCGCTGCTACCGCCACCGTAACCATGGCAACGGTCCTCGAGGGTTGTTATTTTGTTCTGTGGGAGTTTCTGAAGTGGCGATGCTGCGTCGTGGATGTTCATGCCCGAATATTTATGCGAGCGTGACAGCGCGTGGCATGGGGTGGTTGGTTCCTTATCTTCCATTACAAGAAGACTGAAGCAGCATGGAAGTTGAGAGGCGCACCAAACAACCATCCTGAAGGTTCAATAACGTACCTCTACCGATAATCCTACTCCGTTTCCGTTCTTATTTTTCCCTTTTCTCTCTCTTTCCCGTCGGTTCAATGCCTAGGGCTGAGATCGGATTAAAAATTGGTAAACACCATTATATATCCTTACGACAGGTTACCTCATTCCACTCCCAAGTTCAAAGTAACTGTCACTCGTTCCGCTTTCCTATGAATTGAGGGTTTGGGAGCAGCAAATTGCCTCAGTGCGTTGAAACTGAAGACTTGTTGATTTTTTTATGTCTGACTTTCAGTTGTAAGGCGTGTTCAATTATTTTGAAGTGCTATTCAGGTGACTGAGTGGTACGAGGCACTGGCCTCTGACCTGGGGCATCAGGATTCGAATCCCATGTGAGTCATGGATGGTGTGTTTGTCTTACGGCAGTAGCTGTCTTCGTTTCCTGGAACCCGTGGCGCAAAATTCGGGACGAGCTACTGTTATAGCCCAATAAGTTTTTCTTGGTGCTCGTTAACCCCCTCCCCCAATAAAATGAAAGCGAGAATTTTACACTGGGATGATGGCAAATAAATTTCTTCACAAAACTTATCGTGCAAATTCAGGCATCAATACCACCAATGAATCAGATGACGGAAAAGGATGTAGGCTTTTGGGTAAAGCAGACCCTGACAGCTTCCTTCACTTCGGCGTACGGCGCAAATCTTCGGTCTTTCAAGTATTCTTAACTGGACCGAAAATGCTGCAATTACATGGCGACAAGTCTGGACAGTAGATTGGATGACGCAGAGCCACTCACTAAAAATGCTGCAGAGTTTATGTGGGCAGACTGGCGGTGTGTGAGCGAGATTTGTCATGCAATGGCTCAACACCAGAGCTGAGTTCGGGCTCAATTTTAAAAGCCCGAGCCCGTTTGAGTCCGGAATTTATATTGCAAGATAGAACCTGGGCCCGAACGAGGCCGAAAACTATGATTAACATGTTTAAGTATTAAAAAATATCTCTTCTTTTAGACTTCCACTTTTTTCTCCCAGTGCAATAAACCGATGTCTTTCTCAACTACGGTATGGGAAAGGAATGGTAATCTATTTCTATAGTTTTCTTTGACCATTCATTTCTTCCTGTTTAAAGAGAAGGCACCAGGAAACATCGGGAGGCACACCAATCCTCGTCGTACGTTGCTCAATAGAATCAACAGGGAGCTGCCCCGTTGAGGTAGGGAGTAAAAGTTATCATCTTGCTATCTACTATCTATAGTTCTTAGAAAAACTTTTCCTTCGCAGAAATCCAGTAATTCATGGTTTATGGTATTTGTTATCCAAGCCCGGAATGAATAGCCCTGCCGAGTTCTCACTCCCCATCTACTATATATAGTTCTTAAAGAAACTTTTCCTTCGTAGAAATCGGGTAATTCATGGCCTATGGTATTTGTTACCCAAGCTTGGAATGAATAGGCCTGCCGAGTTCCCACTCCCCATTTACTATCTATAGTTCTTAGAGAAACATTTCCTTCGCAGAAATCCAGTAATTCATGGTCTATGATATTTGTTACCCAAGCCCGGAATGAATAGCCCTGCCGAGTTCCCACTCCCCATCTACTATCTATAGTTCTTAGAGAAACTTTTCCTTTGCAGAAATCCAGTAATTCATGATCTATGGTATTTGTTACCCAAGCCCGGAATGAATAGCCTTGCCGAGTTCCCACTCCCCATCTACTATCTATAGTTCTTAGAGAAACTTTTCCTTCGCAGAAATCCAGTAATTAATGGTCTATGGCATTTGTTACCCAAGCCCGGAATGAATAGCCCTGCCGAGTTCCCACTCCCCATCTACTATCTATAGTTCTTAGAGAAACCTTTCCTTCGCAGAAATCTAGTAATTCATGGTCTATGGTATTTGTTACCCAAGCCCGGAATGAATAGCCCTGCCAAGTTCCCACTCCCCATGAACTATCTATAGTTCTTAGAGAAACCTTTCCTTCGCAGAAATCCAGTAATTCATGGTCTATGGTATTTGTTACCCAAGCCCGGAATGAATCTCCCCATGTACTATCTATAGTTCTTAGAGAAACTTTTCCTTCGCAGAAATCCAGTAATTCATGGCCTATGGTATTTGTTATCCAAGCCCGGAATTAATAGCCTTGCCGAATTTCCGCTGACCGTCTAGATCCCAGCTGCCGAAGAATTCTATTTAACAACTAGAAAGTGTAAATAAAAGTCTCGTGTGCTAAATCATACAAAATCACGTTAAAAGAAAAAGGAAGGAAATTCTCATTCTCTCAGAGCCCTGTCAACCCGAGCCCGTAACACTCTGAAGGATTTCTATGCTAAAAGGTTTTGGCAGTTGTCTCCATTCGTAGCTTCTGCTTCTGACACACTATACATGGACAGCTAAACAAGGGTCAACACCCACTTTAACAGTTCCTTTTGGCTGCGCGAATTATGGGTTACTCTAATGGTTATACATTAGCGATGATGCTTTTTAGTTACACGCGTAGGAAGGTTTTCTTTTATTTGCTGGGCGTTTGACTTTTACAATTTGGAGGGGGCTTACATTTTCGGGCAAAAAATCCAAAACAATCTTTCCTTCAGCCGTTCATGTTTTACTTTTGATGCAGCTTTTAACTCAGCAGAAAGAATAAATTTTGATGATGCACGAGCACAATTCATCCCGTAATAACCTTCACGAGTTTATTGAACGATAATGGTGTGCATTTTATTGCCATTATTGTTTCTCGCCTGCTTCCATCACCGAAGAAAGACGCAGCGCTGAGATTACTATTGATTGATAAGCAGAGTGAGCCGGAAGATAAAAAAGCTTCTAGTATGAAGATAAAAAAGAAAATAAAAAGAAAAGGGAAAACTGAAAAGTTAAAAGGGAAAGAAGAATGATTAACTTCTAACTGAGGAACCCCAAATCATTTGGAACTAACAATAGCTTTCCTCTACCTACATACAGAATTTAGAATAAACCAAAAAGTGCACAATAAGCGCTTCAGCTACGTCATACGGATAATTCGAGAATGAGATTTCGACAAATGAATTAGTTCTCAAAGCCCTGAAAGTCTCGCGTAGCAAAGCAATTATGAGTTGCTTTCTGATATCCATGTCGAAGTAAAGCTAGAAAATACGAAGGCTCATGCTTTGAGCTTTGGTAAGGTAAATTACGACCTGGTAATATGCTCGTTGTGAATGTTAATTAGTGGCGAAACTTAACTCTCGAAGGAGATAGAAGTACAGCGAAAACTGCTTGTCATTCGAAAAGAAAGCATCTGGAATTGCAGACTCACGAAACATAATTCCTCTAACGCTAATGAATAGAACACTTAAAACGTACTTCTCAGGTATGGGAGCAGAATACTCCGGAAATGTTACTCGAACTCACGAATTTCTGTATCCGTAGATCATGTTTCACAAGCAGCTACGAGACTTGATATTCAGATTTTAGATCATAGGTTTCTTAATGAGCGAAACTCTACCCTTCAGTCTAATGAACTCTTCAGAGAAGATTCTATTCTATTTTTTTCTTTTTGTGATGCAGTTGTTTATCTCATGATATTTAACCAGAGAAGCAATTTTTCTGCTGCATCGCTGTGCTACATATCCTATTACATTTGTTTTTGCTCACGGGAGTCGCGAGAAAATAATTAAGAATAACATTCG
The DNA here is from genome assembly GCA_039090855.1 of Macrothele yani. Classification (NCBI taxonomy): domain Eukaryota; kingdom Metazoa; phylum Arthropoda; class Arachnida; order Araneae; family Macrothelidae; genus Macrothele; species Macrothele yani. The sequence goes on along the minus strand of CM076993.1, from coordinate 75,159,995 downwards.
ACCGCCACATCGGTTTTATTTTTTCGAAAATGAGTTCCGAGCTTTAAAAATTTCTTTCTTTTAGCTAGATGAGACACATTCCTTTCTGAAATTTTGGTAGTTCAAACTAATATCGATTTTCAATTTGTAAATCGATATTTACAATTTATTCTCAATTTAATAAACTCATCGATTTGTATCAAATTATTCGTATTTTCATATTACGTACAGTACAATATTTAACTTTTTTCGTAGTTGTTGAAAATTTATTATTTACCAGGTTACTGCCGGTTGAGATTAAACGGGAGAGTACTTGCGGTGAATTCTTGAAGACTGGTGCTTTTTAAAAACTCCTTTTTTCATTCTGATCTTCCCTTTGTATACTTATTCATTTTATGCCTTTACAGGAACTCTTTGTTGAGGCAGAGGTGACGTTTACTTACTAATCAACCAAACTCTTTTCTTGAATTCTCAAAGTTCAGTCACCTCCCATCATTTACCTGACATTTGACTCACAAATTGGGGCTGGATTAATGCAACATTATAGAGGTGTGGTTATCTTTTGTCAAAAGATCATCTTTTCTTTTACATACTGATCGTAACTTTGAGGGTAGACTGCTCCTAAACCTATTCGCTTCTACACCTTTATCAGGTTATTGCTCCTATGATAAATGATTATCTTCTTAATAAGCTCACGAAATTTCAATTTCTCATCACTACTTAACTATTTTTTTAATTTCGTTTTCACATAAGGAACAAATTTAGTTCTTGAGTTGAGTATGCAATGTAATTGTCTGAAGAACAACATAAAAGATGTCCCTTGTAGGGGAAATGATATTGGAAGACTTAACATTAAGATTGTATTACGGTAATCGGATGGGAGTTAGCGGACATAGTTGCTACATTAAGCTCAGGTTGCCGCGTCGTATTAGTACGATAACGTGAATCACTTAGCGTTACATTTTCAAAATACAGTGGGAATTCTGTTATACATTTTTCATTTTTTAACGGAATTTAACGCGAGTTCCGATATTTTACTGCAGTTTCTATCGCTTTTTTAATTCGGTTATATGTTATTCATTTATACGTTTTTTGCAGTTATACGTTAAAATTTGAATTTCAGATTATGAAAAATACACGGTTCTTTGATTCTTTTATAGGTAACCCGGTATGTTTAAACTTTGAGAGAATCGATACAGAGCTTTTCTGAAACCATGAAATAGATGACGCAACTAAAAATTCACTAAATAACGTTCACAGTTCTTTTTCTTCTTCTCTGAATTCAAATAATTTTTAATAAGCAAAAAATATTTTACTCGACATTAATCCTAAATCAATTAGTGTTCAAACTGCTTTGAAAAGAGCTATACTCATATGTAAAGGATGTATAATAGGGGTACTGAATATAAAATAAAATCGCATTTGGATTAATTACCTTGTATTTCAAAGGTTGCACACTAGTTAATTTAATACCTTGTATTTAAATGTAAGATCAGGTGATGCGCAACATACTACAGCCTCTCCTTGGCAAATGTCAACCCCGCCTTATCGTGGTGTATCCTGTTCCCATTAAAGGGGCTCTGACGACCGCCAATAGCGGTATAACTATACCATCGGGATTAGAGAAAATGCTATCCCACACTCACCAACCAGCTAAGAATCACCGCAGGACCGGACTAGGCTACCATCTGATTTTGACCTTGGCTACTTACAACGGACGCTCCTTGTCTTCTGATTCAAGGTTCCTTGAATTGGAAGAGGAACTACAAAGGATTAAGTGGGACATCGTCGGGCTAAGTGAGGTAAGGAGAAAAGGAGAAGATCTCACTGAACTGAAAAGTGGACATCTCTTCTATTATCGTGTGACAGATACTGGCAGAACTAGTGGTGTTGGATTTATAATAAACAAGAAACTGAAGGATAAAGTTGTAGAAGTTGAAAGTTCCTCTGACAGAGCTGCACGACTTGTTATTGAACTCTCGAGAAGATACCAGGCACAGATTATTCAAACTCATGCACCCACCACAAGTCATCCTGAAGAAGAGATTGAAGAATTTTATGAGGAAATTCGTCATCTAAATAATAAAGGCAAGCAGCACTTGAAGATCATTATAGAAGATTTCAATGCAAAAATAGGGCAACGGCAACAGAACGAAACTTCAGTAGGTCAAATCGGTCACGGTAACAGAAACCTGCGCGGAAATACTCTCGTAGAGTTTGCAGAGGCAGAAGGGTTTTTCATCATGAACTCCTTTTCAAGAAAAAGCCGCAAAGGAAATGGACATGGAGGCATCCCAATGGATTGACAAGTGAAATTGATTTCATTATGTGTAACAAGAAACTTGTCATGGAAGACTGAAGTGTGCTGAACAAGTTCAACACAGGTAGTGACCATAGAATGGTGAGATGTAATATGCACCTCAATGCTAAACTCGAGCGTGGCAACCTTAATAAAACAAACAAAGTGTATTGACATGACCAACCTTAAAAAAATCATACCTTCAAATTGGAATCTGAGGAACAGATTCTCTGCTCTAGAAGGTTTAACGTTGGAAGAAGTGGACATCTCTGAAGTTAACAAAAAACTAACCAAGGCTTTTATGGAAACAGCAATAAAATTAGCTGGCTCTAAGAACAAATTATCAGGAAAAACCAAATTATCAGGAAAAAACAAATTATCAGGAAAAACCAAAATGTTGATGCAAAAAAGAAGAGAGACGAGCACAACTAAAGGAGATGGGACTTCCAAAGTGGAATATTTAGAGCTATGCAAGACAGTACGAAAAATTATCACTGGAGACGTAGGGAAATTCAACTGTGAACTAGTGAGGAAAGCAATTGAAATCAACCAAAGCCTGAAGATAGCAAAGGGACATCTGAGTAAGTGAAGAAAACAGATTATGGCTCTGAGAAAAAAAGATGGTTCTGTAACAAGAAACAGAGGCGAAATTTTGACAAGAGTGAAAGATTTCTACTCCAAATTATATGAAAGGGATGAGACATGTACATGTACATGTACTATACATATACTACGAAAGGTACCAGTACCAAAGTTCTTCCAGTCCTCTCAGCAGAAGATGCACATGCAATCAAGAACATGAAACGGGGAAATGCTCCAGGAGAAGATGAAATGACCATAGACATCACAAAAGAAGCAAGTGGAGAAATTGAAACAGTACTCGCCCAATGTTTCACTCGATGCCTTAATGAAGGGAAGATTCCTGAGGATTGGAGAATTGCTACAATGATCCTGCTATATAAAAAAGGTAACACTGAGGATCTTAGGAATTACAGACCTATCAGCCTCCTCTCAGTGGTTTATAAAATCTTCACTAAAGTTCTTTCACACCGCTTGAAGGTAACACTGGACATGACTCAACCGAGAGAACAAGCTGGATTCAGGAGTGGCTACAGCACTATAGATCATATCCAAGTACTGCGAGAACTAATTGAAAGAGCGAGGGAGTATGAACTTCCATTATGCATGGCATTTATAGAATATGAAAAGGCCTTTGATTCGGTGAAGCCATCAGCAGTTACAATGGCTGTGAAATCTTGCGGTATTGAAAATGTATACATTAATATTATTTATAGCATCTATGAAAATGCAAGTTTAAAGATTCGGCTATTTTAGAATACAGCACCCGTAAAAATTAGAGAGGGAGTGAGACAAGGGGACACGATATCTCCCAAACTCTTTAATGTTATTTTGAAAAATTTCTTTCCATCACTTAACTGGGAAAACAAAGGGATAAAGATTAATGGATATTATCTAACTCAACTTCATTTTGCGGATGACGTAGTCATTTTTGCAACTACCTCATTAGAGCTGCAGTGTATGATCCAGGAACTTGCTGACAAGGGTAAAGAAGTGGGATTAAAAATGAACTTTCAGAAGACAAAAGTGATGTACAATGCTTTTACGAGAAATGAAGATTTATCGATTGATGGAGGAAAGCTGGAGATAACAGACACGCACGTTTATCTTGGACAGCTGATATCAAGTGGGGGTCACATTGATGAAGAAATTAATCGGCGTACAAAACTTGCTTGTAGAGCTTTTGGAAGAAACAGTCTAATTTTCAAAAGCAATATGCCATTATGTCTTAAAAGAAAAGTGTTTGATCAATGCATCCTTCCAGTGCTTACGTATGATGCAGAGATGTGGACCTTAACTAAAAGAGACGTACAAAGACTGCAGTAAACTCAAAGAAGCATGGGGAAGTGCATGCTTGGTGTAACCCGGAGAGATAAGAAGAGGAACTCGTGGATTAGAAATATGACAAGAGTGGAAGACATCATGATCAGAGTGAACGACATCATGATCAAAATCCCTGAAATGGCAATGGGCTGGACATATTTCCAGAAGGACAGACCATCGATGGACAGCCGAAATTTTAGACTGGATTCCAAGGGCCAGGAAAAGACCTAGAAGAAGACCAAATGGGTGATGGGTGAATGGAATTTGAAAGTATGCGGGAGTGACATGGAGGAGCTGGCACAAGACAGACCGTTGTGGAAGAAACTTGGGGAGACTTTCGTCGAGCAGTGGATTGATAATGGTTGTCAATGATGATGATGATGATGATGATGATCAAAGGTAAGTTTTTCCGCCATATCTTAAAAATATGATATTGTGCGAAATTTCTTAACCTAATATTAGTTAAAACTACATCAGACTGTGCACAATAAAAATTGGGCGCTATGGAACTACAAGTGGTTTGACATGCATTATTAAAAGCCAGAAACACATCGCAGCTCACCGTATAATTGTATGATAGGAATATACCTAAAACTACTCGGGATGTCATCCGCGTAATTTTTCAAAAAATCGTCTTTATTTCTTACGCATTCTAATTTCCTGCATTTTATATCTACTTACTAGGTGAGAGCCCGTCAATAATGACGAAGGGAAATAAGATGAGTAATTTTTTAATAACCAGGTTTTTTTTTGTGATGCCCAAATGTGAAAGTATGTTTCATAAGCATAACAACAATAAAAAAGAAGTATATTGGTCGAGGCAGGGGTTTGACAATTAAAACCGGCAAACGCTCTCATTTTCCAGTGTTCGTTCGTCGCACGTCAGATGTTTCTATAGGCAGCTGATAAAATATCGAAAATAAATTAGAGCAGCCAGTCGCAATGTTTCCGACATTGTTTTTCTTTTATCAAATCGTTAGAAAGCAATCCTTGTCAGTGGTTCCCGTCCTTCACAGCCCCTCAAAAATGTATAGTGGCCCTACAGCGCGCATTGTTTCATTTACCGAACAAAACAAGAAAATCACGCAGATGGCAAGTAACTATGTTTACTTGTTCTTACTGTTGCCAGATAGCAGAAAAGTGTTAAAATAGTAAAAGCATTTCTGGAGCTGTTGCGAATGTTAAAATGTTGTAGAAGTTCATGCGCAGGGAGCACAAACAGTATTTGTTTTTCTTTTCTTTTCTTTTCTTCTTCATTTCTTCAACAAATATAAATAAAAGATTTCTTCTACAAATAAAAATATAATTTTGAATTAGTTAATTCTAAGAATATAAAATTTTTTTCTGCGAAAAAAATGTAGTTATATTCTTAGAATTTCGTGGTTTAAGGAAAAAAAGTTCCAACATCCTACATTCTTCGGCATACGCATGAAATAATAATAACACACTGTTACTTACTGTATTGGAATTCTCAATCTTTAGATTTGAATGAGAAAGGTAACTGGCTTCACAACCTAAAATAATCATTTTATGTTTGCAAGGGGAAGTTTAGAAGTAGATTTCATATGATGGGATTCTAAATGAAAAATTCCGTATGTCGTTTATGAACGACAAAGTAGAACCGAAATTCCTGCCGTAACGGTTTCCTATTTCTAAAACGTTGATGGTGTGACGTAAAGCGTGTGACGTACAGTATCTCTGACGTCACATCAGAATGATTTGCATGAGATGACATCCCACGAGTAGCTGCGAAAAATCGGTCTTTGTTACTATGGCAACAAAGCAAGGTGGTTCCCAACAAAACGAGACAGACGTTCAGACAAAAGAGATTATATATGTTTAGACTGCTTTGAAAAAGCAGCCCAGTGGAGAGCAAAAGTTTGGCGAATCTATGTATATACTTTTTACACCAGTAAATGAAAGGAAGTCTCCAACCTGGCTAGATGCACGCTAGATCCAGGGTATCAGCAGATTGCATCACTGCGATGTGGAAAGCAAATGGGAAACTACAACATAATACTCCCAGGTAATCAGTAATAGAGATTATTCTAAAGGCATATGTTTGGTCAGTAACTCGCTACGGTTCTGAGGCATGGACATTGACCAAGAAGGAAGTGAAAAGGCTGGATACATTTGACATGTGGAGTTATAGATGAATGTAGAGAATAAGTTGGCTCAATAGAAATACACTGCTGGCCACCCAAAGTGCAACACCAAGAAGGAAGCATCCGATTGGCCTGAAATTCGCAGCATGCGTCGCTCGCGAGAGGACATGCAAACGATTAGCATTGCAGGGCATATGCAAATCATGTGCGACCGGTACGCCGTCGAGAAGCACTATAAGAAGGGTGGAAGTGTGTTGTGCTGCCGGACCTGTGCGTGGGAAGCTTCCTGATGCCTCGTCGCAGAATACGGCAGTCATTCCAGCACGTTTTGGAGTTCGACAGAGGACCAATAGTGGCTTATCGCGACAGCGTTTTATCGTACCGAGACATCGGCGCCCGTGTGGTAAGACATCCATTTACAGTGAGGCCAGTATGGATTCGGTGGGTGCAGGAGGGATGGACGGACCGACGTGAGCGATTGCCGCAGCCGTGGCACACCACCGATCGACAGGACGAGCATGTTGTGCAGCGGGCATTGACGGCTCGCACCGCCACATCACGAACGTTAGCGCAGGAATTAGGGTGTGTTGCGCAACAACCTGTGTCAGCACGTACCGTTCGACGTCGTCTGCAGGAGCGGGGACTTGTCGCACGGCGCCAGTTGCTCCGATTACCATTTACGTTACACCACCGGCGAGTGCGGCGGCGGTGGGTCGTTGAACGCCCCACCTGGACTACGGAATGGCACGACATTGTCTTCTCCGACGAATCCCGCTTCTGCCTGCAACACCACGATGGTCGGATCCGCGTGAGGCGGCACCGCGGCGAGAGACTGTATGGTGCCTACATTATGCACCACCATACCGGTCCGTTGCCTGGCGTTATGATTTGGGCGGAATTGGATATGACACCCGCACCTCTCTGGTACGCATCACCGGTACACTCAACAGCGACTGCTACATCTCCGACGTTTTGGAGCCTGTAGTCCTCCCTTACCTGCAGGACCTGCAAAAGGCAACGTTTCAACAAGACAATGCGCACGTGGCACACGTCGTGCAACAATTCTTCATGGCCCACCAGGTGTCACTGCTGCCGTGGCCCGCCTACTCTCCCGATATGTCGCCCATCAAACACGTATGGTCGCTGATGGTCAACCGAGTGGCCCGGCAAGCACCACCCGCGGCTAAGCCTAATGAACTGTGGCAACGTGTGGAAGCAGCCTGGACCGACATACCCCAAGCCCACACCCAAAGCCTCTTTCGTTCGATGCCGCGGCGTGTAGTGGCCGTTATTGCCAGCCACGGGGGCCACATGAACTATTGATGTCTGCGTGTTCCGCAAGTCGCAAGGGCCTGTATCCTCAATCGTTTCATCTGTGTGTCTGTTGTTACGTGTCCAGTAAATCTGGCTTTGCTATCTCGTGCCCTTCTTGGTGTCGCATTTTGGGTGGCCAGCAGTGTACTATTGAGGAGGTCCTGGAGAGAGTAGGAGAACTCAGGAATCTGATCAACATGTTAAAGAGAAGAAGAGCGTTATGGATGGGACACATATTGCGCCATGGAGGCCCGACTCTGAAAGTTTTGGAAGAAAAAATTCAAGGCAAGAGAGGAAGAGGGCGGCCAAAGAATAATTCTTGTGGCACAGCTACTCCAAGACACTAATACCAGGACATACTATGACTTGAAGAGAGCGGCGGAGAATAGAGAGGGATGGAGAGACAGAGTCATCTACTGAACAACTAGTCCTTGGACTGAGTAACCAAGAAGAAGAAGAAACAAAAGGATTTCACTGAGCTATAAGCGTTTTTTTTATTTTCTTACCCTAGTTTTCACAATGAAATTAAAATAAAACAAGTTAGTAAAATCATGCAAAGCATTGATTTATGATACGCTTTCCAACATACCAGAAATTATTACTCAAGTTATGTGGATCTCGCTCCTGTGTCCTGAGCTTTGACCCCATTTCGATTATATTCAACAGAACCGGTTCACTATACCTCCGAAACAACATGATAAAGTTATGTTGCAATAGAAGTAGTTTTACGCAAGTTATGAGAATAATGGCTGTGGAATAAATCTGGCTTTTGTGCAATGACCTTTGACCCCATTTCGTTGATATTCAACAGAACCGGTTCACTATACTTCCGGAACAACATGATAAAGTTTTGTCGCAATCGAAGCATTTTAGGTACGTTATGATGCACAAGGGCAATGGAATGGATCCCACTCCAGTGTCCTGACCTTTGGCCCCATTTCGCTTTCGTCCCCAGTGGCTCCCTACCACATACTAAAATTTCATCGAAATCGAACCATTTTTACGCAAGTTATGACGCATAAGGGCAATGGAATATATACCGCTCTTATGCCCTGCCTGACCTTTGACCCCATTTCGCCTATTTTCAATAGGGCTCGTGCTCAGGTGGTTCCCTACCACATACTAGAATTTCATCGAAATCGAATCATTTTTACGCAAATTATGACGCATAATAGCAATGGAATGGATCCCGCTCGTATGTCCTGACCTTTGACCTTGCTTCGCCCATTTTCAATAGGGTTCGTCCGCAGGTGGTCCCCTACCACATACTAAAATTTCGTCGAAATCGAACCATTTTCACGTGAGCTATCGTGCGGACGGACGGACGGACAAAGCTGGAGCATATACGCTTCTTCAACCTACGGTTGGAAAGCGTAAATTAATACAAAAGTCAAAATAGATATAAGCTTAAGATAGCAAACACAGTGTTCATGTATATATTTGTGTCTTACATTATAAATTAGTGTAATCTAAAATTATGATTTTTCTTCTTCTTTTTCTTCTTAGAGGTTTTCAATTTTTTAAAATAGTGTTTAAAACTTCGAAAATTCTTTTATGCGTTTCTTAAGGTAATACTCTAGAAAAACGTATAACCTAGGTTACACTGTATGGTGTATTTGCGTAATCTATTTGACCCAGGGGTTTCTTTTATATTGAGCTCAAGCTTGTGTCTTGAGTTTCACCTATGAAAATCAAAATCGTTTCTACAAATAAATTGCGGTGTCTCTAGGCAACAGCTCATAATGGGTAAATATAAAAGTGTTTTCTGATATTCAGTAACGAGAAACACAATGCATTTTGTTCCGTTTCTACATCTGATTACCGTGACGCAGCATTGATCTGAAGGCTTGGAGCTATCACAGCATTTCGCAAAATGCACAGTTCCTTCAGGAAGGAAGCTCTCGAGACTAGCTGACTTCATCCTAGTGATTAATTGATCCATGCCTGTACGCTAACGCAAATAATTCTGATTCTGCCTAAACATGCAAGCAAAGGCTCGTAACACGACTACTCTCGCTTCAGGTAAAGGGAATGAATTTCTGAATACAAATGGTGTGTTTCATGCATTTTGCGAAGCTGTTCAAAAATGTATAATCAGCAAGCTCATCACGAACTCAGTTTTTTATTTGTCCTATATTTACGTTAAGTTTTCATTTAGCGTATTTAAGCTTTCATTTAATGCAGAAATAACAAGATGGTATTATAAATAATACTATAGTTATCCTACGTACAAAATTGAAATCTGTGGCTGTTTAATATGAATCGGAGTTCTTCTAACGGTTTATTGATTTAAAAAAAATGCTTATTTACAGAAATTCTGCAGCAGAAAATCGCCAAAGTCCAGCACCCTGCGTTTATGAGTGAAAATTTTGAAGACTGAGTCTTGGACGGAAGGCAGAGAAGGCTTACAAGGTTATCTCAAAAAACAATGGCAGACTGCATATTATGGCTGTCGATATCGCTTTAAAAAAATTTAGGCTGCCTATTTCTAGAAACAAATCACATGTCAATTTTTCGCAAAACAGAAAAACAAAGTTGTCTGCATCGTTATCGCAGAACCGGTTTCTGGAATTAAAACTGTGAAGCGACGTGTGGCATCCATTACCGGTGTCCTCCGGGACATATCGCTTACTGACGATGCCCAGTTTCGTCTGAATGTTTTGTAAGATCAGGAAGCCGTGTGTGTGTATGAGCAACCAAGAAATCATTCTAACTCTTTGTTCGAGCCCTTACATTTACAGAAGTTTATGACTAATGAGCTGTGTCAACCTTAATTTCTTTTCATTAGCATCGTAAACTGTGAGGGATGTGCGCAATTCTTTAACGAATTCATCGGTCATCCGGATATAATGTTCTCCACGTTATTTCTAGCAGTACAAGCATTCAGGAAACTTCCGCATGTCGTCCTAAGTGCCGTTACATTTACTTTTGTAGATAGGGTTATATCAAAGGTTTTATGCAATGACCTCACTTTCCTTTTGTGCAAGGATTTTTAAGGACAGAGAAACAGTTCACAGAAATAAGCTCGTATGTGTTTCTGAGGTGCAAAAAGAGAGTGAACTGGATACACGCTTCTTGCGCATACTAATAGAATGCACAACTTTGAGTAAAATGCATGTGGTCAATGAACATGTATATTTATTGGTTGTTTCGCTAAAAAGAGGAAAGTGTATGTTGACTTTGCAGGGAAAATCACAATGACCGTGATTATCATTTTTACTTCTCATTAATGAAGAAATTAATGATGTACTATAAAGATCGATCGCTGCGCACTGAACAATTATATCGTTGTTTTCGCTGGAAATTAGGCACAAAGCTTAGATATACGGAGATATGTTTGTAGGATTCATGCAGAAAGCAGCAAAGTAAGAGCGCGATCACAGTCTCGTCTGCATAGAAATTTACGTGCTTATAACATTAAATTACTCACCTGTACAACTATATTATCGAAGTAGTTCAAGCAATCATTACACATATTCAAAGAGAAGCAGAATAGCAATATTAGCCATGTAAATTGGCCGAACTCTGCAGGAACACTGATGCAGAACATAATCTAATGCTTGAGGCTGTAAATGAAACATATGAATACAAAAGGAACAACATCCGTCTAGTAGGTTTTAGGAGAAAAGTATGCTTTATGATGTTATACTTTGTTTATATCGCAGTCTTTTGCGATTGATCTGCTCTGTTCGCCGCGGTCTTTGTTCTACCTTTCTTCACCACAGAAGTGATAATCTCTACAGAAAAGAGGTGAATCTTTGAAATCTTTCCAAAGATTTCAAAAATTCACCTGTTTCCATTACTTCACATTGACAGAATTATTTTATAGCTGATTTCTACCACCCATTATTCCATTCCTCATATAAAAGCAAGATTAGGAAATGTATCGTAGTATCTCACTCAGTGTAAAGGCACAAAAATTGTTTCTGATCCTCCTAAAACTATTTCCTTTGACAAACGGATGAACGTCAAAATATGATGTGCATCATCAAAATGATGTGTTATCATTCTGTTCGACAGTCTGTTTCTCATTGGACACGATAGCCTTACTTCCATAAGTCATATTAAAAAGAATATTTAAACAGCTTTGAGAGCTTACCATAAGCAAACTATGGTTCTAAATGGAGTTACTGTTCTCGTACAATGACGAGAACAGTAATAGTATCGAGAACAGCGCCAAATCAGCATTATGAGATCCTAGCTACCAGTTTACAGAACTGTACTGCAGTATCTTGCCTCTTCGGAACTGGTAATTTAGCTTCAGTGCAACAGAGAGGCTTCACTGTCAAGCCTTAAAAGGATTTGCACCTTTTCAGAAGCGTTATGAAACCCATTTACTACTGCAATGAGAAAAAGTCCTTTTCGAGTGAAGCAGAGAAGATTCAAGGACACGAAACAGGGCCATAATGCAGACGCCCGTGATTTTAACGTAAATATCAGCATCTTGTTACGGCAATATAATCGATACCTGCAGAAATATATGAACTTCGAACGGTAACTTAATCTGGTTTAAATTTCATTCAGGGATATTCTGTGTTGTGAGTGCAAATACAGTCGAACAAATACAGTGGCGTTCACGCGAAGTAATTAGTGACCTTTAATTCGTCTTTGTTGACATAAATGCGTAATCGTTTCCAAAAAACGCTGAAATACTTTATGAGTTTTAGAATAGAGTTTTAAGCATCTCCTAACAGTAGTTCAAAGAATAAGTAAATTTAAATTTTCATTTCGTGTTGTTACGTAGTAGGAAATTTCATTTACCCAATCTTTCATGATTTATGAGTCTCGGTATAGAACATAAGTACAGTGCTGTACGTATTATTGGTTTATACAATCTTGGCTAGTTATGAAAAGGGACTCACAGACAGACAGACAGACAGACAGACAGACAGACAGACAGACGACAGATCATCTTGACACCAAGCCATGAGGTCAGTTTCTCAACTTTGGGAGTTAAATTTTTGTTTCCTTTCAAAGTTCGATATTTTGCACTTGTTAGTGGATTTTATACTTACCATCTGACTGGACGAAGCTGTTTTCTCACCTCCCAGTAGGGATGCCTTTTCTTCTTCTGATTTCATCTGGATTTAGATGGATGCTACAAAGAAAAATAGGAATGAAAGGAGAGTTCAGACATGTTTGTTTTTCTGCTTATAACATCCGTATTTTAAGTAAGACATGTTTGTGTAATTAAATAGAAGTTAAAAAAATATGAAAATATATATACTGTATATAATACGACGGTTATACCGAAAGTAATGCAAAAGTGGGCATAACATTTTTATTAACTAACAGAGGTCGTTCAAATTGAACATGTTGGTAGAGTAACTCTTTCTCTATAAAAAGGTACTACTCAACATGATCTCCATCATAAGCGTTGTGTGCCACCATTGTACCCAACTCTCGAATCCTGTTTGAAAACATTCAGGTGTGGACTATTGTACCCACTTTTTCACAGTCACTTTCACCTCGTCTGTGTCATCAAATCGTCGTCCCAGGAGATTGTCCTTCATGGAACCAAACTGGTGAAAGTCGGAGGGCGCAAGATTTGGGCTGCACGGTGGATGAGGGAGCACCGACCAGCCTAATTTTCTGATCGCTTGATTTGTTGCCAAAGATGTGTGTGGTCTCGAATTGTCATGGTGAATGTGGATCCTTTTCAGATTTTTGTTCGGTCTCTTCCTCCTTATGACTTCTCTAAACTTCTTGAGTGTCTCAATAGCACCGTTCGCTGATCACTGTACAGCAACGTTTCAGAAAATCAAGGAGAATGACACCCGTGTCATCCCAAAAACAGTCACCATGGCTTTCTGTGCTGACCACTGGCTCTTAAACGTGTATTTAATCATCTGAGATCTTCCTCACCACTATGGAAAACTGATAAATATTAAAACGGTAGCGGCTTTTTCCGATGTCATAGATAAAAACCAATTCAGGGTCTGGATGAAGGAACTATTTTATCGTCTCCAGTGGAGCTCATTTGTGGGCTCTACTGGAGATGATAAATATAGCAATTCTCTTTGGATAATTCTTTTTTCATTTGTTTTCCTTGCAGGCTCTCTTCGAAATTCAGAGTTCATTCTGGAAAGTTCCACCACTCGCAGAAACACCTTACAGCAAGAGGAGATGGGTAGAAGTAGTTTTATCGGCGATTTAGATGACGAAAATTTATATGATGTTGTACTGCAACAAAGGAAGTTTTTATTGTCATAATAAAACTTTGACATGCTTCTGCTCTTCTAAACAGCGAAAAACGGGATAAAATGGATTGACAGAAAAAGAAATGCTTTATCCTCTTGTAAATAAATTTACTAACTTTCATTCTACATGGCAAATTTGAACTTAAGTTTGTATATTTCTTATACTTGCTTTGAAACTACAAACTTCAAATTTCAGGATTTTCACACAGTTTCTGCGCATGTAGAAGAAACAAAACCGCCCATAACTGGTCAAACCCTGGAAGAGCGCGCTTTCTACCCTCTTTACATCAGCTTCTCATTCTTTGACATCAGTAATTTGCTACTTAATACTCTTCCTTCAGTCAGCTTTAGAATTTGAGACCCATCCATATTCCTTGCCATCTCTCCTTCCCAACTTACAATAAAACCAGTAAGATTTGTATTGCTTTTTAAACTGCTACACACGGCAACATTTGAACTTTGGCTGTTACTTTTCACTTTCTCTTCAAGAAAAATCCGAACAAAAGTGAGTAAAAAAGATAACCGGAGGATTTGCTGACTAAGATTTGCTTTGAAACTTAAATAAGATGCAGTTGCTAAATTTTTCAAAACACAAAAACTTGTCCCCGGAAGGGAATTCTTGCACCAACGAATGCAGAAGTGCGCAAGATTACCGCTTTGCATTTCACTCTATCTGTGTACACCAGTTAGAGCCAGACTGAAGTCTCGCGATGCCACTTTGTGCCGCCCCTCATAAGGTATCTCAAGTGGAAAACTAATGCAAAAGCAGTATTTTAAGTGTTTGCTTATGTAATTCTAATGCTCTCACAGAAAGTCACCCAAACTGTAGTTTGAAATAGGAAACAAAGGTCACTCTCAATTAGTCATATTACTATGTAGCAGTGTTAGAAGACTCCCTGTATTAGTTCCTGTTGGCTTTGGATAGCAAGACAAGCGTTTGCCTTCTAATCACTGATAATTTGAAGTGGAGTCCAATATGTATGCACTTTTGCTCCAACCATAATAAATATTAATAGCCACATAAAGCTAATGTATATTTATTAATTCTTATGAAATACACTCATACTCAACAATGAATACACAAAAATATATACTGTATATTAGAATTCCCTGCCGGGTGGAGAATCCCGAATGAGGCCTGGGTACTGTACCTGTCTGATGGCGCTAGCGCTGTTTCCTTCAGATTTAAAGGTATTTCCTTCCCGAAAAAACCTTTAAATCTCGAAAAAAAAAAGGTTAACCTTTCCTAATTGGTATCGGCGATAAATTTACGCGAGGACCTCAAAATATTCAATCTTGGGCCTCGACGTTATAGAAACTGAACATCTCTGGTGTATACGATATCTCTGGTTCTGAAATACCCATGGACAAATTTCTTTTCGATTAGATAGGAGAAAGCACGTTCGAGATGAAAACTATACATTTATTCTATTTTCTGGAGCTATAATTTTGTCCGTAGGCGCCGTAAATATATGTTTACATTTACTCTGAAATTTCTTTATATCAACATCTCATTGACGAAGTCCTTTTGGGTAGTACAGAGACAGTACGACCAAGATTTTCCATTTCACGTTGTCAATTTATCTTTCTTCTCGTCCTTCTACTATACGATAACTTTATTCTTAGAAATTGGACTGAAGAAGATGCTGTTGTGATCAGTAGAGGAAACTACGCCAGTTTTTCTATTTGTTTGTCAGCTGTTCGTTGCATACAGTTTTCACACAGGGATGCAGAAATAAGTGTTTGGTAAATGTCAGCGTAACAGTTCTTCGGTTTCCAAAGGGCCAACTGGAAACATTCTTTTTAGGTTGAACAGAAGAATGCGTAAACAAATTTTGCCGTTTTCGCCAGTATAGAACTTCTATTTGGATGAGACAAACACGTATTCGAAAAACACACAAGAAGTGGGTGTCTAAAATAGCATTAAATTTAAATTGTTACTTGTGTTCCATAATCAGGTAGAAAGTTCGAGAAAACTTCACGCAGACCAGGTCTTTTGCCCATAAGTGTCAGTTTCCCCTACTTTATTTATGGAAAGTTATTAATAATTTGCTGTTGTTTATTCAGAGGATTTAACACTAAAAAAATTAAAAAAGTTTATTATGATTGCGTCTATCCGTTATAAAGACAAATCCCACCCATCTTGCCTCCAGAAGAAGAGATATCACGACAAATTCAATCTGAACTTTATATATTTTAAATAAATAAATCCATCGCTCTTTCCACGTTAAGCAAAGCACAGCAACCGAAAAATTGTTATTCGGCTGCCGTCGGGGAATCCAATCCCGTATCTCTTGATATCTAGCCGAGCGCGATATCGAGAGATACGAGATTCGATTACCCGACGGTGACCGGATTAACAATTTTTCGGTTGCTGTGCTTTGCTTAACGTGGAAAGAGCGATGGATTTATTTATTCAACTGTCACCACGTATTTAGATGATTTTCACGTTACATATTTTACCTGGCGAGAAATGTTTTGTTCCTGGAAAAACTGGAAAGTGTACGGGAATCCTTTCACCTTCCTACTTCTACCCAGTAAAGGCTTTGCATCCTACTTCCACAAGAGAATCCACCGCGTACTTAGACATTTAATGAAACTGCGTATTCTTCCGATTTTTAGAATGCTTATACGGCGGGGAGTTTAATAAGCTCTAATATTGATTATGCCACAAGAGCACACCGATGCTAAGACAGCTTTTCAACACTACTTTATAAACGACGAGGCAACTATTGGATATCAATTGTTGGAATTCGTCAAACTGATAGGTTAATGAATTTCAACAACTGATAGCCTTTAGTAACGGTGAGAAGGTTTTGAAATCTTAGTTAAGCGCATGGCTGTTATCGAAATCTTCTTCTTTTTTTAACGACAGTAGGAACTGCTTTAGCCGTTCTTTACAAACATATGGTTAGACTCTAGAGACTCCGCAACCTTTCTCTGTCATTCTGCAATTCTTCGTCATCTGTAAAATACACTGAAGAGCAAAATCATTATGACAAGCGCCTCTTTATGCAGATCAAACCAACTGCAGATAAACTACGGCGCGTCTGAAGGTCATGAAACGGTATAAATGGTACCTGATTCTGAGTTCTGTTAATCAGTGTTATTCTTGTTCTTCTGATGGGAAAGGCAACGGACTTACGCGAGTTTCATAAAGGCAAAAGTTTAATGGCCAGACGACTGAGTCAGAACATTTTCGACATGGCAGTGCTTGTGGGGTGTTGACGGCCAGCCGTTGTTAGTACCTTCAAAAAGTGGTCCCAGGAGTAAAAAAACCACAAGGTGTGATCGACCACGGTTCATCAATGATGGAGGTGAACGGCTGTGAACGAGCCAACAGAAGGGATACTGAGGCACAACTTGCCGGTAATTTGTATGCTGGTGACGAGAGTAAAGTGCCACAATACACAGTACATCAAATCCTGCTGAAAATGTGGCTGCGTAACCGCACCGCTCCAAGCTCCAGTGCTAATCTCGGTTCACTGTCGAAAACCCTTTCAATGGGTATGCGAGCATCAAATCTGGGCCTTGAATGATTGGAAGGAGATTGTCTAGTCCGATGAGTTTCATTTCCTGTTGCACCATATGTACGGCCGAGTACGTGTGCGTCGTTTGTCTGGGGAAGTGTTGGCACCAGAATGCACCGTGGGACGAAAACATGCCGGTGAAAGAAGTGCAATGTCACGGAAAATGTTTTTCTGGGAGACTCTGGTTTATGTGCAGGAAACTATGACGTCTACCACCTATTTAAACATAATTTCAGACCAAGTACATCCTTTCACGGCAACGGTATTCTTTAGTAGTGCCTTCCTTCAGTAGGACGTGCCATGATACTCTGCCCGGAGTGTTCGAGAATGGTTCGCGGAACATAAAGAAGACTTCCAGGTATTGATAGGCTTCCGAATTCCCCAAGGCGTGGTTGTGTTGAAAATTCAATCGTGGTTTGTGTTAGAACTGCAAACCCCATCTCCTGCGTTCAAGCACGTAACTTACAAGAGATAGAATCTGCTGGTAACGTGATGGTACCAGATACCACAAGACACTTTTAGAAATCTTGTTGGCTCCATGCCCTGCCTGTCATGGCTCACTTAATTCCAGAAGTCGTAGAGGCATGGTTTCCACGGCATAATAAACCACGGACTCTCACCGTTATGACGAATGCGCTAAGTGAATTAAAGCGATTATTCCAAAAGTAATTGTACAGTATTGATAGAAATCACAGCTGGAAATATTAAGACTGGAGTATATATTTATTGAATTCCTCCCACATTTCGAGGAGCACTGTTCATCTGAACGGAGCTTTGTTTCGGTTTTATAGAAATGTGTTTTTTATCTTTAATGAGGAGACATTGCTACTTGTTAGCAACACTGGCACTAACAATACAGCATTTTTCAGATGACTAGAAGATATTTAATGTGCTTGTTTTTCAAAGAGGTTGAGAAAAGGCTTCATTTCTTCAAAATTGCGGACCCATATTCTCACTTGCAACGTTCGAAAAATTTTGTTTTTGAAATTCTTCTCGGATAATCACATTATTCCGAAAGTAGCACCGTTCCGATTTCTAACAAAAGAACAACTCTTGACTGTTATATGAAATTCTTGGAGGGATTTGACCTTAAACAAAAATCATTTGTTTAGAACTAATCTATAAAATCGAAAATTTGAATAACTCACGATGGGCTTTTAATTCTATTTAAAAGAAGAAATAAAAACCCATCGTGAGTTATTATGCTATTAAACTCATATTTTGAGAATGGGTTTTTCCTATTAAAATTAATGTGTAGGCACACTTGCGCGCGTCCGGGCACTATTATGTATATATATCATCATCATCATCATCATCATCATCATTGTCAACCATTATCAATCCACTGCTGGACGAAGGTCTCCCCAAGTTTCCTCCACAACGGTCTGTCTTGTGCCAGTATCCTCCATGTCATTCCCGCATACTTTCGAATTTCATCCATCCATCTTCCATGTGGTCTTCTTCTGGGTCTTTTCCTGTCCCTTGGAATCCAATCTAAAATTTCGGCTGTCCATCGATGGTCTGTTCTTCTGGCAGTATGTCCAGCCCATTGCCATTTTAGGGATTTAACTCTGATCATGATGTCTTCCACTCTTGTCATTTTTCGGATCCACGAGTTCCTCTTCTTATCTCTCCTGGTTACACCAAGCATGTACCTCTCCATGCTACTTTGAGTTGTCTGCAGCCTTTGTATGTCTCTTTTAGTTAAGGTTCACGACTCTGTACCATACGTAAGTACTGGAAGGATGCATTGATCAAACACTTTTCTTTTAAAACATAATGGCATATTGCTCTTGAAAACTATGCTGTTTCTTCCAAAAGCTCTCCAGGCAAGTTTTGTACGCCCGATTAATTACTTCATCAATGTGACCCTCACTTGATATCTGCTGTCCAAGATAAACGTACGTGTCTGTTATCTCCAGCTTTTCTCCATCAATCGATAAATCTTTATTTCTTGTAAAAGCATTAAACATCACTTTTGTCTTCTGAAAGTTCATTTTTAATTCCACTTCTTTACTCTTGTCAGCAAGTTCCTGGATCATACTCTGCAGCTCTGATGGGGTGGTTGCAAACATGACTATGTCATCAGCAAAACGAAGGTGGGTTAGATAATCTCCATTAATCTTTATCCCTTTGTTTTCCCAGTTCAGTGATTGAAACATATTTTCCAATGTAGCATTAAAGAGCTTCGGAGATATGGTGTCACCTTGTCTCACTCCTTTTCCAATTTTTATGTGTGTTGTATTTTCAAACAGCCAAATCTTTGCACTTGCATTTTCATAGATGTTATTAATAATATTAATGTACGCATTTTCAATACCGCAGGATTTCAGAGCCATTGTAACTGCTGATGGTTTCACCGAATCAAAGGCTTTTTCATAATCGATAAAAGCCATGCACAATGGAAGTTCATATTCCCTCGCTCTTTCAATTAGTTCTCTCAGTACGTGGATATGATCTATTGTGCTGTAGCCACTCCTGATTCCAGCTTGTTCTCTCGGTTGAGCCATGTCCAGTGTAACCTTCAAGCGGTGTGAAAGAACTTTAGTGAAGATTTTATAAACTACTGATAGGAGGCTGATGGGTCTGTAGTTCCTGAGATCCTCAATGTCACCTTTTTAATGTAGCAAGATCATTGTAGCGTTGTTCCAATCCTCAGGAATCTTCCCTTCATTAAGGCATCGAGTGAAAATTTGGGCGAGTACTGTTTCGATTTCTCCACTTGCTTCTTGTATGATGTCTACAGTAATTCCATCTTCTCCTGAAGCTTTTCTCCGCTTCATGTTCTTGATTGCATGCGCAACTTCTGCTGGGAGGACTGGAAGAACTATGGTACTGGTACCTTTCATGATGTCTGGAGTACATGTGAAAGGATTGTATATATGTGAGTTATCTCGATGTATCTTTATATTTCCGATAGACACTTTATAGACAAAAATATTGGGACACCAAGTTCGAACGGAAACCAGAGCATTTATTATTCGAAATCAGTACATAGTATGCCTACATTTGTACGTTATGATCTCAGCTATCCTTTTAGGCGTGTCTTCTACGAGATGCCGGTAGGTCTGCACTGGAACTTCGCGCCATTCCTCGAGTAAATATTCTGTCAAAGCTGCCAAAGAGGAAGGTCTCACGGCGAAGATTTGATCTGGCATTTCATCTCGTCTCAGAGATGATCTATTGGATCTTGATCAGGACCTTAGGCCGGCGAATACAACACTTGGACGTCCCTCTCCTCAAACTAACACTAGACAGACCTTGCAGTGTAGCAAATTGCCCGATCTTGCTGAAACGGAAGGATCTTGCTGTGGCGAAGTATTGCCACAGCTTAGGTGTTACAGAATTGTTCGAAATATCTTTGTACCTGGCTGGAGGGCACCGTAACCAAAGGACCGATTCCTTTTCAACAGAAACTGGCACACTACATCACAGATTCCACTCCAAACGTGACTGTAAGGGTAATGCAGTCCTCCTGACAGCGTTCTCCGGGCAAACGCCACACTAAGATACGTCACTACGAACAAAAGAATGATGACGGAAATTGTCACTCCACTCTTCAACTCTTCACCTTTCCACGAACAGCGAGAGAAGTACCACTGCAGTTGCCATTTGGGACTGCTTCGGGTGATGTAGGGCTTGTAAGCTGCTGACCTAGCATGGTAATCATAGGCATGCAGTTCCCGACGGATTATTCTAGTACAAATAGCTTGTTCCATATGCGGCAGATGGCGTGCCTGCCTTCTTCACATTACGCAGCAAATTCCGTTTGGCTCGGTCACTCAATTTTTTCTGCCTCCCAGAGCACGGCTTCGCTGTAGTATCACAATCTTTTTGTCGATAAAAAAACATCAGCGGCATTAGATTTTGTAAATTCCAGAAGAGCAGCAATGCTACGCACTCATTGCTTAATGAGATGGCATCGGAACACCATGCCACTTCCAAAATCCTTCAGTTAAGCTCCGTGTGGGATAATGGTTTCTAATGAGGTCTGACAAACGTGCTAACACTTCCCTTTATCTACAGCACCGAACGCATTCGTGCGTGGCGTCAGGCTCTGCAAACGTTTGTATGCACATGTGGAAATGTCGGAATACTTTTGCCGACAAAACGCGCGCGCTTATGGGTGTGTATATGTGTGTGTGTGTGTGTGTGTTTGTGTGTGTGTGAAGAATTAAAAGAAGTATAAAATTTGGCTGGATATCATTGGGAAAAACAATCCAACTTTACAATTTTCATGAGCAATTTACCATGATCTCCAAAAAGAAAAGTGGTTAACCAATGCTTCCTTCCAGTTCTGAGTTAAAATTCGGAGGCATGAACCTTATTTGAACTGGATACCAAGGGACATGAAAAGACCCGGAAGAAAACCACGAAGGATATTGATGGATGCAATTCGAAAGATTGCCAGTATGCCATGGAACTGATTTGCACGAGACAAAGATTTGTGGATGAGACTTGTGAAGACCTTCATCCAGCAGTGGACAAAGTAGCTGATGATTATATACACTCAATAGACAAAACATTAGAGATGGGGGTGAAGGGCAGTTGATATGGGCATCCTCCACGCAGAGTGGATCAGACCAAACCGAACGCAGTCGATAAATACACAGACAGAAGGGCTTCCCAAGGGTGTATACCGAAATCGATGAACATGGGTAAACGTGATGTTCTGAGAGACTTTGATCGTGGACGCATTGTTGGCGCAATACAGATGGGTCATTCTATCGCCGAAGTGGTAAGAACCCTAGGATTCCTGAGGACAACCGTACCAAGGGTGTACCAGGAACATATCATCGCCGAACATACCAGTGTCCAGAAATCATGCGATGGCCGACCACACGCCATTGATAACCTGGATCGACGTAGACTATCCGGGCTCGTACAGTCCGACGGCATGCAATGGGCGGCGCAAATCATATTGCGGTCAAAGTTTGGGGGCCAATCAGCGTCAGCAAGCGAATGGTACGGCGCATGCTCTATACCTTGGGCTACAGGAGTCGACGCCCTACTGGTTTTCCTCTGTTGATTGCCCGTCATCGTGAATTACGCCTCGCCTGGTGCCAGAAACATCAAAACTGGACCTTCGCAGAGTTGCACCGCATCGTGTTCTCAGATGAATCCCGTTTTCAGCTGTACCAGCTGACGGGAGGGTGCGAGTGTGGCGTCGATAGTACAAAACCATGGCCTCGTCGTACCATGTCGGCTCTGTTCAAGGCAGTGATATCTCTTATGGAGCTTTCTCATGAGACACATTAGGGGTCTTAGTGTGTGTCGGGAGGGGTCCTTAACTGCTGCTCGCTATCAGCATGTACACGCTTTTGAGACCAGTGCGCATCCTGCGGGCGACAGTCAGTTTCCGAAGGAAACTGAGCAGCTTCACCGGGCCACAACCACCCAGGAATGGCTCGAGGAACACCCATTTGAGTTTGGAACCATCCAATGGTCCTCCAAGGTCCCCAGATTTCAACTCTATTGAAGCTGTGTGGGATGCTGTGGGGCAGAATATCAGATCCATGGATCCTGGACCGGAGCCCCGGGAAGGTTGTGAAAAATGCTGCAACAGGCATGGCTGGCATTACCTCCGGAAATCCTCCGGCATATGGTGGAGTCGATGCCTCCGCGTGTACTGTTGTTTGCTCTAGAGAAGGACATGCTATTAGGTAGGAATCTCTAATGTTTTGTCCATTGAGTATACATCTGCACGAAGAGAAATTGAAGTGAGCTATCCAGAGAGCTTCTGTTCACGGCCCGCACTGCTTTCCTTGATACATGTATACTTGGCATTTCTACAGAGTCAACATTATATGCAGACGAAATTGCATTTTGTTTTTTCTAGCTCACCAAGTTTGGTGTGCTTATGAGAAATTGTAAACACTTTATATGCAAATTAGGGATTTATAGGATAGAGCGAACAAAGGTCAATTCCAGCGTGTAACTGCAGGTTCCTACGGAAAAATAAAGTTAATAAATTCTCCATCGCTGTCAATTCTGAAGTTTCGGTAGCAATTTTATGTTTTAAGAAAACTACTTCTTTTAGGTTTATTTATAATTGCAAACTGACATAGAAACCAAATTCCCACAAACCGTGGATGCTGGATTGGTTCTCATTGCACTGATTCCTCCGTTTTGAAACAGTGATCTCATGCTAGAGACGTACTCCTCCCTTTCTTATCCTAGATACTTATGGAAATCGTTAGACATGCCTACACACATTTTCTCAGGAGTCTAAAAAAATTAAAGGTGTTTTAAGAGTTGGGCCTACTCATGGAAAAGTGTGCTGTGGATCTACCGCATATATCTAAAATTTTCATTTGATATTTTGCTGTTTTACAGCTCCATGTGCAAACTTGGTGTGTTATCACCAGTAAGTGGGTCTTCGAGTTTGTTTCGATACGTGAGTCAGAGTCTTGGAAATAATAATTTGGATCATCTCAATTGTTTTAACGATTTCTCTGCCTCCTAATAATTTGGCGATATTTTGCTTTCCGTGGAGTACAAAGCTTATCTGCAGTTCTCATTGAGTCTACGTTCTGGCGAAAAAAAAGAGGGGGAGAAATCCTCAGTCACTGCCGGAAAATTATCATTAGGATTTCTAGTAAAGGTTTTCCTTAATCCTTTATCTAAAAACCACATGATGTCAAGGGACTACATGTAATGAAAATCGAGCTAGCTGCAGTTCAGTTTTGATGCTTCAGAAATATTTGTTTGAAATTTTTCTTGAGAATAGGAGTTTGAAATGTGGCTTTCCTGTTGTACGGAACGTACATTTTAAGCAGTAACATGATGTCCCCGATAAACTGCGCAGTTGTACACACACATTAGAAAAAAATAACTTGTTTTCTTTCACTGAAAGTAATGGTTTTTTTCTACCTCTAAGTTTGTATTAGTTTGGGAATAGAACTTTCGCTGTTCTTTCAACTTATAGAGGTAGAAATTATTTTCTTTTACGTACCGTTTTCTTAGACATAAAAGCAAGCAGCTGCTTCATCTCACGCTCCGTATTGTTCATTCGAACTGAAAGGTTCCGAAACGGCGCTGTACTAAATCGTAGTCCTTTCAGTCATATCTAGTTTTACCTGAGATAAATCAGAGCAAATATTTTCGTAGCAGGAGTTCCTTCAACATTTTGTTACTTCGGGAGTGAAAGTATAAAATCTTTAATTCATTGTTTTGTTGTTTACTTGAATAAAGAGATTTTCTAGATTAATGAGATAAATGACAGTTCCGGTTAATTCATCCTAGAACAAAATTTTCTGTTGATTATTTAAGGTACAGCAGGAAACCACTTTATCGCTGAAAACTTTCTAGTGCCCATCTTATCTACAAAATATTTTGAGCAACACGCTAAGGTTTTGATTCAAAAAATGAAATAGTCCCAAAACAAGGTACTATCTTGAAAGATTTTTTGCACCATTTGATAGTTCGAAAAGAACTATTATCTGAAAAAAAGAATCTACAGATCAATAATATTTTGTTCAACGCTCTGCCATACAAGCGCTCTCTGTACGTCTTTTGTTATAACAATAAACTCCCGTGCGTTGAATTTTTATTTCGTGCTGTATTTTTCTCTTAGTGTCCATCCACATTAATAATTTTCATTAATCAACTGAAATGTTTAAATGTGTTCATGTAAAACATGAATTATGGATAACAAGGTTCCTGTGTTGTCGACGCAAAATTTAACAATCCGTCCACATTAATAATTTTTAGCACGTCTTTTGTAAAAAAAGATCGTGCTTCTGTTATCGGTTTGTCCGTCTGTACCCACGATATCTCTGCAAATATTAGTTAGATTTCCATTTTTTTTTTTTGCATTGGGAAGCTTAAAATATGCAAATGATGATCCTTTATTTCGTTTTTTCTTTACGATGTACAATTTCGCCGGTAGAAAGCGTAAATGCAGATGATGTCGAATTCAAAAATACCTTTTATTCCACATATTTGCTTCTAAACATCCGATTGAAAAACAATATTTATCTTTCGATTCCATTTATATCGAAGAGTATTTTAGATATAGTTACTTTTTCAAATTACGAATAGGTTTTCCGCTAGGGGGCGTAAAAGTATATTACCTTTTCCTCGATAACTCTTCTTCTAAAACTCCGATTCAAAAAATGTTTAATTCAGCGGATACACCTCCTGATGGAAAATCTTTTGCATATAATTTCAATTTCAAATTTTTGGTAAAGAATACTTTGACCACCAGGGGGGGGGGGGGGGGTTGGTTAAGTGCTAATTTTTCCTTCTGATGTATTTGCCATAAAATCTGAGCTTCTATAATATCGATTGAAAAATTCTTTCATCGTGGACTGATGCCACTCACATCGATAAATTTTTTGGAATATTTTTTTCCTAAAATATTCCATAGTTTCTCCGCCAGGGGGCGTAAACCTACACCTTATTTTTGGGAATATCTCTACTTCCAGGAGTCCGATTTGAAAAATTCCTTCTCTGTTGGATAGTGATTTCCGTGTGACATGTTTTTCATATAATTTCAAATTTTTCAAGTTATTTATAGAGTTTCCTTTAGGGGGCGCAGCGGTAAATTGCGTTTCCCCCTATATCTGTGCTTCTAAAACTCCGATTTGAAAAATTCTTTCTGCACCGGATACAGCTCCTGATGGAAAATCGTTTGCACATAATTTCTACTTTTGGTAAAAAAAATGGTTTGTCAACCAGGGTGCGTAAATCTTAATTTCCGCTTCTGATGTATTTGCAGCAAAATATGAGCTCCTAAATTCTCGATTGAAAAAAACGTTGTTTGTTGACCGATACTACTCATGTCGACAAACCTTTTAGAAACATTTTCTTCCTAAAATAGTGCATGGTTTCTACGCCAGGGAGCGAAAATGTATATCTTATTTTTGTCAATATCTCGACTTCTAAGAGTCCGATTTGAAAAATTCCTTCTTTGTTGGATAGTGTTTCTAGTGTGATATGTGTTTCATATAATTTCAAACTTTTCAAGTAATTAATAGACTTTCCGCTAGGGGGCGTAAATGTAAATTGCGTTTCCTCCTGTATTTCTGCTTCTAAATCTCCGATTTGAAAAATTCTTTCTGCACCGGATACAGCTCCTGATGGGAAATCGTTTGCACATAATTTTTAATTTTTGTAAAAATATGGTTTGGCCACCAGGTGGCGTAAGTCTTAATTTCCGCTTATGTTGTATTTGCAGCAAAATATGAGCTTCTAAAATCTCGACTGAAGAAAAAGTCGTTTGTTGACCGATACTACTCATCTCGACATGAGTAGTATGGGTCAACGGTTAAAAAAAGGTTTTTTTATATCGATTAAAAAAAGGTTTTTTAGGAACATTTTGTTCTTGAAATAATGCATGGTTTCTACGCCAGGGGGCGCAGATGTATATCTTATTTTTGTCAATATCTATACTTCTAAGAGTCCGATTTGAAAAATTCCTTCTTTGTTGGATAGTATTTCCGATGCAAAATGCTTTTCATTAATTTACAAGTAAATCATAGACTTTCCGCTAGGGGGCACAAAGGTAAATTGCGTTTTCTGCGTTATTTCTGCTTCTAAAGCTCCGATTTGAAAAATTCTTCCCGTATCGCATACAAGACCTGGTGAAAAATATTTTTCACATAACTTCTAATGTTTGGTGAATAAGGATTTGGCCATCAGGGGTCATAAGTGTTAATTTCTGCTTCTGATATATTCGTAGTAAAATCTGGGATCCTGAAAACTTGACTAATTTTTTTCTTAGACCGATACCGCTTATATGGATAAACCTTTTGATAATACTTTCTTCTCAAAATAATGCATTGTTTTCCCACCAGGGGACGTAAGGTCACATCTTATTTTTGTCGATATCTGTTTCTAAGAGTTCGTAAGCTCACGATTCCGTTTATAGCAATATCTGAGGGATGTAAAACCCAATTGTAAATCTTACTTTCGTCATATCTATTGTTTTCCATACCGGTTCCATTAACTTTGAATAGCTTTGATAAATTTAATTTGCGTCGGAACGGATTCAAAAGACGTGCTTATTACACCCGAAAATTCGGTGTCATCTTTCTTGCTATTAATCAACTGAAATGTTTGGATGTGCGCATGTACAACATGAATTATAGTTTATAGACAACAAAGTTCCTGTAGAATAAAAATATCAACGTTTCTCACAATAAAATGTTTTTTATACATCGACTGTAGTTTCGCACAGCGTTTGGCTCGGCATCATCGGGACGAATGGAGAGTAAACATTCAAATCATTGTGGCATCATCAGAGTTTTGACCGTCGCGGATTTTAGTGAGTTGTTTCCACGCGCTTGAAAGAATGGAGTCGACGTCATGTCGTTGACAAGGCGGGAAGAGTTCGGATATATGTGGAAAACTTCTAATAGACTGGTGTGCAAAGATTAAGGACGAAGAGGAGAAATTAGCATAACAACGGAACGAGCAGGCAGAACGGACCGAAAGACCACTCAGGACCGAAAAACCACTAGGGACAGGTACGATAGGACATGCGCATATATGCAGCATGGCTTAGGTGGGGGGGGGGGGAGTGTCGGACGGGTATAAAGCACACGGGCGGTGTACGAGCAATTCGGTGAAAGCTATTGCTCGGTGTACATCGGTTTGCCAACAGGCAATTCAGTAGACGACATCTGGATGACTTTACCCGAGGTCGCGTCATTGGGAAGTTGGAAGAAGGTCGACGTGTGACTAGTGTGGCCGAGGAGTTCGGGATCCCTCACAGCATCGTTTCACGTGCTTGGAGAGTATTTCAAACGAAAGGAGCAGCTGTCTGAGAGTTTAGCAGTTGTCGTCCAAGAGCAACCACGGCGGCGGACAACCGGTATATTGTCCTACAGGCGAGAAGAAGCAGACTGCAGACAGTGGGAGAAATCGCAAGTCACATGCAACAGACAACTGGACGTCCGTTATCGCGTTTTACTGTGGCCAGGAGGCTGCAGAAAGGTGGTATATTTGCACGACGACCAGTACGGTGTGTGCCATTAACGCCTGCTCATCGGAGACGGCGGTTTCTGTGGTGCCAGGAACACAAGAACTTGACACACCAGCAATGGGATCGAGTTCTCTTTACGGATGAGAGCCGATTTAGTCTGACAAGCGATTCTGGACGTATACACATCTGGAGAGAGCAGAGAAAACGCAATCACACCTCCAACATCATCGAAAGGGACTGGTTTATAGTTGGCGGAGTTATCGTTTGGGGCGGTATCATGCTTGGTAGCCGTACTGACCTCCACATCTTCCAAGGAAGTTCAGTCACCGGTGTCCGCTATTGTACCGAGGTTCTCCTGCCTCACGTGCGTCTGTTTAGAGGTGATGTGGGACCTGCGTTCCTCTTCATGGACGACAACGCTACACCTCATCGTACAGTGGCTGTCTCAGAGCTGTTGGAGAGTGAATATATTCACCGTATGGATTGGACTGCAAGGTTCCCGAACCTAAATCCAATCGAACACGTGTGGGACCTTCTCGGTAGGCGCTTGGTAGCACGTCACCAGCCGCCAGCAACGATTCCGCTGATGCAATTGGCGCTACAAAAGGAATGGACCGCGATGCCTTAACAGCTCCTTGACAACCTCGTCCTCAGCATGGACAGACGTTGTAAATCCTGCAACGCAGTCAGGGGTGATCATATCCCCTACTAAAGACTGGATTTTTCTTGGCAGCCGCCTGTCACATGGACGTTTCTGTCTTCTGTGCAGTTGTGCTCGAAGCTACCTTTTCAATGAAGCGCCTTTGTATCCCTTGGATTCCTTGTTTGGACAGTTTTGTTCCCTTGTCCGATATTCTTATATCTTGGGGATCTTATGGTATGATTTGAGTCGATGTGGAGCACTTCTACACGACGTTACATTCGAAAAACCGTATCGTCCTTAATTTTGCACGCCAGTGTACATTAAGCTTGGTAGTCGAATCAGGTTTATCAATAAGCGTGGCGTTTCCAAACAAAAATTTATGGTTATTTTCCTGACAATGTTGGGCTATAGACGACTTCTTCAGTTCATAGATCCGTACGTAGGTTTTGTGTTCCTTCACATGAAAACTTAAAGCCCTGCGGGTCTGTCCTATATGTGAAATTCCACATTCACAAGGTATTTGATAATTTCCCCAGGAATGTATGTCTTCGACGTAGTCTTTTGATCCGTGAAACTTCATCTTGTTTATGGGCTTGAAAATAACTTTGAAATTAAAACTTTTGGGAATTTTTGAAATTCCGAAGCAAATTTGTGGAACAAATGAAATAACCACCCTATTCTTTCGTACTGGGAGGTATATTGACGTGAGCCAGCAGACAGGTTTAGGTTTCCTAAATTTTTGGACAGCTTTGTCTATAACGGAAGGGCTGTAGAAAAAGCAAAAGATATCTGTCTTTAACACATATGTGTATCGTGCAATACATATGCTCAACTCAGGATTCCTTACAGAAAAAGCTTGTTTTTCTTAAACGAATTGTAGTACGCAGAGGATATAGTCTTTCTATTACAGAGAAAGCTGTCCAAAAATTTAGGAAACCTAAGCCTGTCTGCTCGCTCACGCAATAGACCTCCCAATACGAAAGAATTGGGCGGTTATTATATTTGCTCCTCAGATTTGCTTCGGAATTTCAAATATTCTCAAAAGTTTTAGTTTCAAAGTTATTTTCAAGCCCATAAGCAAGATGAAATTTCACGGATCAAACGACTACGTCGAAGACATACATTCCTAGGGAATTTATCAGATACCTTGTGAATGTGGAATTTTATATATAGGACAGAACCGCAGGGCTTTACGTTTTTGTATGAAGGAGCACAAGACTTGCGTGCGGAACTATGAACTGAAGAAGTCGTCTATAGCCTGACATTGTCACGGAAATAACCATAAATTTTTGTTTGAAAACACCACGCTTATTGATAAACCTGATTTGACTACAAGGTTTAATATATTAGAAGTTTTCCACATATACCCGAACTCTTCACATATGCCCAAAATCCCGTAGATCTCACTTACCTAACTTTTTCCGACGGTCTCGGGTGATCCTGTTATTCTGTGTCCTACTGTTAATGATTACTTCCTTCGACGCTTCGATAACTCTTCTCATCCACCAGATACTGCATCACCATTTTTTTTGGGCCTATCTGAAGTGCAACCGCATCAAGATCAACCTTTTCTTTCTACTATCAGTCAGTCAGAATTGATGAAGCCCTATCTTGAACAACGTTAAACGGTAACCTTCTCCTGCTAGGACGGCCTCCCAGTCAATTTCTACCGTACACTTGTCATTTTAGTCTTTATTCTCTTGCTCGAATGCTTTAACAAAGTCCTTGTTTATCCTTCAGTACCTGCAGGTTTTTCGGTGGCGATCATCTGCTTACTCCTAAGGGAAACCGACTGGATCTGAATAACTTGTGCCACCATAAATCTCATGAATAGTGACTACAAGTTATCACGAAACTTCTACCCAGCCGTTTAAATACCGTTTAAATATCGTTTAAATATCGTTTCACCATCCATCATCCATCCTGACCAGGCTTGTACAGTACATGACGAAAGTATTAATCAGAACGCTATCCGCAATTAATCTCTTAAACAACAGCTATGATGAAAGTTTTGCTGTTCTCAACTTTGATCAACGTCGATCATATGACAACATCTCACATTCATACCTTCTGCTCACTTTCAGTCTTTTGGCTTACCCACTGGATTCATCGACCTTCTGCTCAATATTTACAGAAGCGCCTTTCTATATTATATCTGTAACACATTCTTCCTGACTACAATAATTCCTTTTACTGAAGGCATACGGCAGGGTTATTCTTTGCTTGGCATCTGCTCTTCCTTGCATCTGAGTCCTTCCTTGCATCTGAGTCCTTCCTTGCACGTCTCTGTCTTTAAATTTTCTCGGGTCTTGGTACTCCTTCCGCCAGCAGTCGTCACCACTTCACCGTCCTTTCTGCATATACAGACGATATGCCCATATTCATCAGTACATCCTCTTCATTTGCCTATCAACAATATGCTGAGGCCTCTGATGCATCAGTCTACTCATTCAGAAGCTCCGATTTGAGGTGCAGTGCATAGCACACCAGCACCAACCACCACTTGGACTGGTATTCCACCCATCAAAGTTTACATCAAATTTCTTTGGGTAATGAGACAATCACGATGCAAACTACTTGGATACCTCTCACGTAACAGATCTCTCTCTCTCTCACTATGAGAGAGTAAATCCCTTCATATCGCTTTGTGGACTTGCTCGAATTGCGAACATTTTCTTCGTTTTCTCCTTAAGGCTTTCCTGAGCTGCCCAGGTAACCCCTCGTTATTTCTGGCAAAACGTCATAAAATCCTGTGTTAATTTTGTTTTGCATCAAACCCATTGGGTTTGATGCAAAACAAAATTAACACACTGGGTTTGATGCAAAACAAAATTAACAGCAGGCGTTCTCACCCTTCTAGTGCATCATGGCGGAGTACACCTCACCAACGGCTCTCTCAGTTAAAAAGTAAATCGTCTCATCCCGTTTTTCTACCATTCCCGAGATGTATTTTATTTTACAAGTTTATTCATATTCATTTTCTTCAAGTTCACTCAGAGGTGTTTCTCTGTTGGAGTCATAGTTTTCCTACTCGGATTTCACATTCTTCTGACAAAGACCTCCTTGCAGAATAGTTATTTTGTTCGTCAGCGCTTCATCCACCTGCACAAGCTTATTTTTACTACTTTAAGTAGCTTGCAGCGGCGGTGGTAAGTTTCTCAATCACTGTTCTCCATTCCAACCTTTCATGGAAATCCCCAAGGAGGTTATATTACTGGAGACACCACTCCTATCCACTCAGCATTGGCCGCCATAAGTCACCGTCTGTGCTGCAAATGACGTCATGAGCAGGCACGACGCAGCCGCAGAAGAGAAGCTGCTTGGAAACCAATGGAACAAAAGCTTCTAAGCGTATAAATAAATAAAATGAGTAATTCAATAATCTTTATCAATGATACACAAGCTTACTGTTTCATCAACGGTATAATTTAGTTCATTTTTGCCTGGTTGTGACGTCACACCACAGATTAGCTGTGACCTATGGCGGCAGAGCCAGTGGTGTCTCCAGTAATATAACCTCCTAGGAAATCCCTAATCCAGATGCCCACAACAAATCCGCCCACTCCTGAAAATGAAACCAAATTCACACTTTTCCATTTATCTCATCGTCACTCGTATCCATTACTCACCTGCGCATTCGGTCTCATCAGTCAACCTTCTGCACCACTTCAGATTCCGTTCTCATACACTATTAAAAATATTCCTACACTTATTCATTCCATTACCTCACGTATGTTTGCTTTTTTCATCTTTTCTTGTTTGATGATACCCCTCAATCTATTTTAATTTTGCCTACTTCAGCTCTGAGACGACCTGGTTATCAACCTGGCGCACACTCAATCATTCGAAAGGGCCTGACGTCCAATGACCGCTTACCGTTGCATTCCATCCTCCATCGTTTTCAACAGATTTCTTTGCCGGAATATCACTTTTCTCAAGCCTTGGAGATGTTGCACATGTGTATAACCTCGTGCCAATAGCAGAACAATTTCTTTTGAAAACGTGAAGCGGTAGGGCCACCGTCATTAGCTCTAATGTTCCACGTTAACAAAAAAAGTTTTACTTTAACAGATTTGCATGGCAACAGCTATCTCATTAATCTCCTAAGCTCTACTGTGAACATACCAATGATTTGTTCCTTTGTTTTTGTTTTAACTAAATACAGCATTTATAAATCCCACTTGCCCCTCAAGAACGTCGATCTGTCACCGGTCCTTGTATTGGGCGAAGAATTTGACCAGCTCGCGCGATGTGCATGCACATCCTCCCCAAATTGCCCAACTTGGTCCTCCGAGGCACCTTGACTCGACTTGCACTCCGATTGGATTCATCTATTGGGAGAATCCAATCGGAGTGCAAGTCGATTGGATCAACTTGCGCTCCGATTGGATAAAGTTGATTGCATCAACTTGCACTCCGTACGTAAGGTAACGCGCTCCTTAACGTTAAGCGCGTTGTCTGACCTACGCGCTCCACGTTAAGAACTTACACCGATCAACTAAAACATTAAAACCATCTCTAGCCTATGTAAATAAGCGGGTGTGCAGCCAAGTGTGGTGCACGTGCCAAAGCGAATGATATATACAAGGTGTCCGAAAAATAACTGCGAATGATATATACAAGGTGTCCGAAAAATAACTGTGCACTGAAAGTAACACTTACCATGTCGCTGGTTCCCAAAGAAGGTGTTGAAAATGGGTCCAGACTTGCGTGCATACCCTTTTGCGTGTTGGTGAAAACCTTTCTCAGGGTATGTGGTGTGATTTGTTGGATGTGGGTCGTTATCGCAGCCTGTAGCTCTTGAATTGCATGCGGATTACCAGCGTACACCTTCCCTTTCAGTGCTTCCCACAGAAAAACGTCGTGTCAGATCCGGTGACCGGGCAGGCCACAGTCTCAGGGAGATGATGCGATTTACGAAGAATTCCTCCAGAAGTTGTATTGATACGCCAGCTGTGTGAGCAGATGCACTGTCTTGCTGGAACCATCCTTCGTTGATTTCCCGTTCCGTGAGTTCGGATATGAATAGTTGGATAATTTGGGCACAGATAATCTGAGCTAATGGTTTCACTGAACAAAATGGGCCCAATAATGCGCGTACGAGTCATGGCACCCGAAACACCGACCTTCTGGTTACGAAGAGGCACTTCCTTAAATTCGTGGGGATTTTCAGAACACCACAGACGAGTGTTTTAGCTGTTGATGTACCCTAACAGGTGGAACCATGTCTCATCTGTAAAGAAAGTCACGTCCAGAATGTCCCCACCTTCTTCAAGCAGGAAATATTGGAACCACCTGCTGTACCGAACACGGGTCACGTGGTCTTTTTCTTATCTGATGCATGACAGACACTTTGCATGGGTGAAAACGCAACTTCCTTTTCAGAATATCGTGGGTTGTACTCTTTGGCACATTAGTTTGTTGTTACAGCCGCCTCACGGACTAGTGTGGACTCCTCAGTATCTTGTCATGGATATCCTGTTCAGTCTCGTCTGCCGTGGATGGCCTACCAAAGGGAAGGGGGCATACGGAACACTGCCGGTTTCCCGAAACTTTGCTCTATGATCTGACGTACCACATTATGTGAGGGATGTCTGCATGATGAAATTTTCTAGCGAACTGTTTTTGCTCTTCGTCTATGTACTTATCATGGCGGAAGACATGTTCCACCAAAAACGCTCTCTGTTCAACCGTCAAAACAATTGTCCTTGTGCTGAGTCAAGTGATCAATCGACACGTCTGCTTCCGTCAACCAAGCACTCGGGAATAACCTTGGCTCGGAGAGTGTCTCATGGTCAGACCAATCCAGTTTTCTGTTACACTATGTCGACGGAAGAGCTCGTGTGTGACGTTCATCCAAGGAAGCCTCCTCATCTGGGTGCACTGTGGGACGGATCCATGCGGCTGGAGGGAGTGTGATGGTCTAGGAAATATTTTCTTGGGGAACACTTAGACTCATTATCCCCGTGGAATGAACTCTCGTGCGTAAACACCGTGGCTGGCCAAGTACACCCCTTTATGGTTACTGTATTCGCTGGAGAAAATGGCGTCTTTTAATAAGACAATGAATGCTCCACGCCACACTGCGAAGAACATTCAGGAATTGTTCCAAGAACATGAAGAAGAATTCCTTTATTGTCAGGCCCCCAAAACTCGCCGGACATGAATCCTATCGAGCATTTGTGGTTTGAATTGGAGAAAGGGGTACGAGCAGCATCACCCCAACCACGTAATTTACGGGAACTGCAGTATGTTTCGTTGCAGTTATGGTACCAAATATCAAGATGCGCCTACCAACCTTTCATTTAATCCATGCCTCATCGGGTGAGAGCTCTTTTGGCAACGAGAGGAGGACCTACTCCGTAAAACTGCCACAACGTAGGAAGGTGGTTTTAATATCTTGGATGATCGGTGAACAGTTTTTGACTTTGCTCTCTGTCTTCCCACATTTTGCTTCCCTTGCGGCATTTTTCCTGTTTCTCTGTCAGCAAATATACTTTTATGTTCAGTCTCACAAATAAACACTATCTGCCAACAAGTAATTGGACACCTGTGATAGCAAAGGAAAACGAAGTTTATTCACCTTCAATAGTTGGTGGAGCCTCCACAAGCGGCGATCACAGCTGCGACACTCCGGGGCATACTCTTAACCAGGCATTGTACGACGGCTAGCGGTATTTTCTTCCACTCGGCTTGGAGAAGACAGGTCAGTTCCTTGATCGATTTCGGACGGTGGGGACACCCCTTAAGTTGACGCTCCAACTCGTCCCAGAGGTGCTCGATAGGGTTAAGGTCCGGGCTCTGCGCAGTCCAGTCCATTCGATTAACCCGATTGTCACCATACCAAGCCATGGTGGACCTCGCAACATGACAGGTGGCATTGTCATCCTGAAAGTAACATATTTAATGTCTTGGATGATCGGTGAACAGTACCAAGCCATGGTGGACCATACCAAGCCATGGTGGACCTCGCAACATGGCAGGTGGCATTGTCATCCTGAAAGTAACATGGGTCCACCCCGTAAAACTGCCACAACGTAGGAAGCGCATAGTCATCCAAAATGGTGCAGGTCTCGGCGTTGAGTCTACCAGGAATTGTGACCAAGGGTCTCGTGCCATACCAGGAGAAACACCCCCATAGCATAATTCCACCGCCGCCGAACTTCACAGTTGGCACAATACATTCCGGCAGGCGGCATTCTCCAGGCAGACGCCAAACCCAGACCCTGCCATCCGAACGGTAGAGGGTGAACCTTGATTCGTCGCTCCAGAGAACCTGTTTTCACTGTTCAACGGTCCACTGTCGACGTTCTTTGCACCACGTTAGCCGAGCAGCGCTATTGGACTTGGTGATCAAAGGCTTGTGGGCGGCAGCACGTCCATGATAACCGAGCAGATGGGCTTCCTTACGGATGGTATTCATCGAAAGAACACTCCCGGATGCCTGTTGAAACTCCTCGCGGATGTGGCCCATCGATTTGGCGCGGTTCTTCCGAATTTCTCTAGCCAGCACCCGTCGGTCTCTAACTCCCAGTTTTGTGGGTCTGCCGGGTCGGGGCACATTCCGACAGTCACCTTTCATCTTCCACTTGTCAATCACGTAGGCCACTGTCGATTTCGGGTACTTCAACTAGCTGGATATGTCACGTATGGATCGGCAATTTCTGTGATACCCGACGATTACACCTTTCTCGAAATTAGAGAGCTCCGAACTGCGTGGCATCTTGCATGCGACTGGTTGCGTTGTTGTTTCCCACACGATATTTAACGGCGGCGGCCGTGACGTGTATCAGGACCGCAGATATCGTCGATGCAGGGGTGTCCAATTACATGTTGGTAGATAGTGTATATATATATAAATGTCTGTTCGATGAATGTTCCGCATGAATGTACAACCTTTTTATAATAAAGCTCCATTTTGAGCATTTTGCATTAACAGTCGTGCTATTGTCTCACAAATCCCTATGAGCATATTTATGGGTGGCTCTGTGACATGACGCTAACATAGGGTTCGATTGATTATCAACAGCGGGGTGTACGGATAAAAATGGTTGAGCAGTGTAGTTTTACACCAGAAACGATACAGGAAAAATGGCTGTACAAAAACAAAATGTGAATGTTCCTTTCTTTTCTGCAGTCATCTGCTGTTCACCAATGAAAGCAGGATTATTTATAGAAATCCAGATGCAATTCGAAAAAAAAGAACCAACATGAAAAACAAATTGGACCCATTGTTTTCCTCGAGATAAGCAGCTTTGTTTTTTGGACGAAAAAATATTTTTTCTTTGCGTTCCTGGAGAAAAACGGAAATGTTTAAGAGTAACGGAACTATACCATAGTTGCTATTGAATGCAAATATGTAAGCCTAAATATAAGCAAAACGGAAAGGAAATTATGCTTTTTTCCTAGTGATTTCTTTCAAAACAAGAAAACATGTACATAATGCACAATGCCTCTCAAATTCAAATGTGAAAACATGTAACGGTAACTACAATGCCTCTCAAATTCAAATATGATTATTTTTGAAAATAAAAAGAAAAAAGAAATATTTTACAGTTATTCTCTTGTCTTCCCCATAATCAAAGATTAGAATTCATCTTAAAGGATTCAGTCATGTCACACAAACTGAAGGCAGCAGTAGAATTTTCAAGATTCAATTTTAATTCACTTAACAGTGAAATCCATAAGAAAAAAATGCTTAATGATTCCAAAACCTTCAGACATCATTATACTTGAAATAAATTATTTAAAATGGAATTTAAATCGGAATAAGTTAAGTTCTTACAGCCTTAAATGCTCAATGGGGTTCAGCGACTACATTAGTAATTAAGGCTACAAGAAATTAACTTTTTGGCTATAACACGCAGCTCGATGTAAAAAATCCCATACCAGGAATTAATAATCGGAGCGCCGTGGAAACTGGTAGGTATGTGTCGAAAATTGGGTTATGTAAATGATTACAGTTGTGAACCAATCACGTGATAGATGAGGGAGAGGAAAAGGCTAAACGGCTCGGCGAAGCTAAGTTTGGTCGCCCTCACCTGGGAGTGAGAAACACTGCACTGAAGTGATCTTGAGCAACTACATAAATACAGATTGTTGTTGATGGTCCATAAAAGTATTTTTACAGGAAGATATTCCAACTTGATCGCACTAATGCGTACCACTCACTCCTATGATACTCGTGGTGGGTCGGCTTTTCTGTTCCGTGGGCTCGTACAGGTTTAATGTTTAATAATGTCAATGTGTTGGGATTGCGTGAGGCGAATGGGTTACCGTTTATTATTAGATCAGAGGCACGTTATCCAGTATTTAGGCGAGTGCTAAGGAGTTTTTTGACGGGAAATTGCATATTGGAATTTACTGCTTTATGATTTGTAAAAGAAATGCATTGTAAAATTATTTTCGTTGTCTTGACTGAACTGAAATAATTTGTTTTTATTTTAGAGGGGATCAGGGGCTTGTCAGGCTGCACTTTTCCCCCTATGGCCCCTTGCTGTACATTTAATTATTTTTAACGTATAATATTTGATTCATATTGACAATACGTAATTGGTCTATTTAATTATATTAATTTTCGATGGAATGAGTTTTGTTGTACAGAATTTGTAAATATTGTGAAAGTTTTGGTGATTTTTTGTATTTTGTGATTTTTATTTATGAATTTGTTTGCTTTATTTGTACAGTGAGCTTATAATTGTGGTACATATTGTATTTTTACTGAGCATTATAATACTTTCTTATAATATTCTACAGCAGAAATTTTATAAAATAAAATAAACAAAAAAAAATCTTCATCGCGAAAGCCAGTGTAAAGAGAAAGACAGCCTGGAGACATCATCTTCCATCACACGGAGATACTGTATTTACCAAAGATTTCATTTTAGGTACGGTTGATTGGCCCTCCGTCGCATTACGGTGGGAACGCATGGGGATGCACAAACTGTCAGCCGATGTGGTGACAATGGTTAGACGAAGGTAGTGTGCGTCACCCTAGTGGTACTGGTGCACGTTGGAGGAATACGTTAAATTAAATATTAATGCGATCGAGGCGTCCGAACGCCTCTATCGCCGCATTCGACGGCAAGCCGTAGCAGCCGAAACTCCACAGCTGACGACATTCGATGAGATATACAGGCAGCTACGGACATTCCCTTATCGACACGGATTGTGAATCGCAGAAAATGAGACGACTGACACTCACCGCTGCACATCGTCGCTCAAGGTGCGGTGACCGTATCAGACATGCGTGGTGGGACGATTGGAATCATATAGTACTCTGCAATGAGTCCTAATTTTTGTGTCCTAATAAAAATTATCGGATGTGAAAAAATATATATATACGCAGCCTCTGGCGTTTAGGAATTTCAGTTTCTAGATAGTAGTTTTTGAGTATCTTTTGAGTATCTATACATAAACACTACATTGACAAAAGTCGCTGAACACTCTTTCAAAAGCAAATGAACGGATCCGCTGCGTTGTTAAGATGCGCAGTACAGCTACAAATGGTATAAAAACAAGCTTGCATCTAGCCGCGACCATATCACACTGTGAGGTTGAGTGAAAATGTCGCGGCGGGAGAGAACTGACTTTGAGAAAGAAAAGATTGTTGGGTGTTATATTAGTGGGTTGTCAATAAGAGAAACCGAGAGTCGTTTAAACATACCCAAGTCAACTGTTTTGGATGTACTGAATAAGTGGAAGACACATAGCGTGCCTGAAGCAGCCAAACGTACCGACAAACCAAAGAAAAGTAGTGATAGAGGACGTCGAAGCCTCAGGAGTCATTACAGCTAATCGACGGAGTACTGCAAAAGACTTCAGTGTACACGAGTAAAAATGCTGGAACCTTGGTATGTACACGTACCATTCGCAGAGAACTTCATTTCATCGGTTACCGTGGTCGTGCGGCTACTCGTAAGCCTTTCATCTCCACTCGGAATGCTATTCGTCGTTTAGCTTGATGTAAAGAACATTTATCGTTGAACGTAGATCAATGGAAACGGGTCCTATGGACTGATGAACCAGATACACGATCCATCAGTCTGATGGCCGTGTGTGGGTATGGCGGTAGCCGGGGAATTGCTGTTTACCACAGTGTACTGTTCCTACGGTCAAGTTTGGAGCTGGCAGTGTATTCGTGTAGTGGTGTTTTTCGTGGTATGGTCTCGGCCCATTGGTTAGCGTGGACAAACCTGTTAACCAGCAAGTGTACCTCGATATTCTTGACAATTATGTCCTACCAACTCTGTGGCAATATTATGGAACCGAACTTTGTTGGTACCAGCAGGATAATGCATCGAGCCATAAAGCAAGGACTGTTACGGCGTGTTTGACGATAATTTCGTATCGTGCGTGGACTGGCCAGCATTAATCCCATAGAGCACATCTTAATCCCATAGAGCACCTATGGGATGAATTAGAGCTCCGTATAAGAAGTTTGGAACCAAGGCCTACTACTAAGCAACAGTTAGCGGCAGCATTATGTATTGAATGGAAGCGCATACGTATCGATGTGTTCCAAAACCTTGTCGAAAGCATGTTTCGAAGGGTCGGTGCATGCATTAAGGTCAAAGGTGGAGCGACACCGTACTAATGTGTGTAAATAAAGCCTTATGTTACTCTTCTACATGTCCGGTGACTTTTGTCAATATATATATATAACAAGACTTAAAACATCAGTAGGAAAACCTTAAAATGTATGAATTTCTCTAATTTCAATCTTTTTGTATTTTAACTATTTTAATTCGATTTTTAGGGTGTTATGTCGATAGTATTGCATTGGGAATATAAATTACTTGTGGTTGATTCTATTGCTATATATGTGTGTGTGTGTGTGTGTGTGTGTGTGTGTGTGTGTGTGTGTGTGTACATTATATACGAAGGGGAATCAAAAAGTAAGGTTAAGGCTCTCGTTACGTAGGTAGGCAGAGCTGCGACAAATTGCTATTTGGGGAGAAGATGATACGTGGCGGATGAAACTTGATACGTGGCGGATGAAACTTGATACGTGGCGGATGAAACTTCATACGTGGCGGATGAAACTTGATACGTGGCGGATGAAATCGCTAATCTTCTAACCGCAGTTACCCAGCAGTTCTAAGGGCGAAAACATGACTGCTCGTTTGTCGCAATACTCCGTTGTCGAGCAGAGAAGTGTAGTGATATTTTTATGGGCTGCGGGTGTGCAACCCTCTGAAATTCATCGTAGGATACTGGTGCAATATGAGGAGAACAAGTGTATAAGCCAAAGACATGTGTACAAGTGGATAGAAAAATTTCAAGCCGGTAGAACGAATGTGTTTGATGAAGCTCGCTCGGGCCGTCCGTCGACCTCTAGCACAAAGGACCATCCTGAAAGCATCGATGCGCTCATTAAAGAAGATCGCCGAAAAGGTAAACGTTAGCTATGGTTCTTCATTCTCAATAGTGAAAATGATCTCGGATATAATAAAGTGTGTGCCAGATGGATGCAACGGCAGTTGTCTGATGTGCACAAGCAGCAGCGCCTGGAAATTGGTAGAAATTTTTTGCAGCGGTATGAGTCAGATCCCAGTATTCTGGAGAGGACTGTCACTGGGGACGAAACATGGGTCCGTCATTACGACCCCTAGATCAAAAGGCAAAGCATAGAGCGGAAACATCCGAGCAACCCCATGCAAAAATAAGTTCAAAGTTGTCCCTTCGGCACGAATATTAATGCTGACTCTCTTTTTTACACGAAAGGACCCATCGTTGAACACTATCAAGCACAGGGTAACTCAATTAACAGTCAGTCATATTGTGATCTGCTGACAGACATATTGAAACCAGCAATTCGCACTAAACGACGGGGAATGTTATCCAAAAAAGTGATGTGCTGCGCGACAACGCTCGTCCACATACGGCTTTGGCAACTCAACAAACGATCACTGAGTTGAAGTTTGAGGTGTTACCACATCCTGCTTACAGTCTTGATCTGGCGCTGTGCGCCTTTCATGTCTTTGATCTTCTGAAAGGCGCTTTGCAAAGCCGTCGTTTCGAAAGTGATGTTCAGGTAGAGGAAGCGGTGCATTCGTGGCTGCAGGAACAACCACAGATATTCTTCTCTGCAGCAATCCAGAAGCTTGTACACAGATATGAAATATGCGTTGAACGACAAGGGGACGATGTTGAGGATCAAAATAATTGTTTTCTGTATGCCTCTTAGTTTCTTTAATGTACGACAACATTGACCTTACTTTTTGGTTTACCCTCGTATATACGTAAGGGAAAATTCTTGACGTTCGGAACCATGCTACAATTATCCTGATATATAAAACAAGTTAGTAAAATCATGCAATGCATTGATTATGATACGCTGTCCAACATACCAGAAATCATTACTCAAGTTATCACTCAAGTTATGAGAATTATGGCTGTGGAATAAATCTCGGTCCTGTGCCCTGACCTTTGATCCCATTTCCATGATATTCAACAGAACCGGTTCGGTATACCTCCGAAATAACATGATAAAGTTTTGACGCAATCGAAGCATTTTTACGTAAGTAATGATGCATAAGGGCTATGGAATAGATCCCGCTCCTGTGTCATAACCTTTGACCCCATTTCGCCCATTTTCAAAAGAATTCGTCCCCAGGCAAGTCCCTACAACAAACATACTAACATTTTATCCACATCGAAGCATATTTACGTAAGTTATGACGCATAATGGCGATGGAAGTGATTCCGCTCCTATGTCGTGACCTTTGACCCCATTTTGCCCATTTTCAATAGGGTTTGTCGCCAGGTGATCCCCTACCACATACTAAAATTTAATCGAAATCGATCCTTTTTTACGTTAGTTATGGCGCATAACAGCAGTGGAATGGATCTCGCTCCTATGTACTGCCCTTTGACCCCCTTTCGTTCACTTTAAAAAGGGTTCTTTCCCAGGTGATCCCCTACCAGATACTAAAATTTCATTGAAATCGAACGATTGTTACGCGAGTTATTGTGCGGACGGACATACGCACCCAACGCGTGACGTAATGAGGCAGATGGGAATCGCGACCATCACCTCGCCGCAAGAGTGTGACGTCATAAAACTTTAATAGGAACCACACACAACGCATGACGTAATGAGACCGATGGCGTGACCGCGCGCCAACATTCTCAAACGCGAGATTGTGATGTCATAAGATTTCTAAGCATTGGTAACATTAATGGAACGACGCCATGCCAATAAAAACGTTATAATTCGAGGTGGGTATTTAACCCACTAAACGAATTTTCCTAAAGTCGAGATCAAGCTAAATCGATTTCTATAGTACCAGAAAACTGTAGGTCAACGACTTTCATCAAAATTCTTAGAGCCGTTTTCAAAGTAAAATGTACATACATACATACAAGAATTGCTACTTTAAGGTGGACGTCAAGTAATTTTGCTTCCTATACTTCAAATGGAAAAACTTCTGTACACATTTTGTTCACAAACAATGCGTTCCCAAGGATGAAAATTTGAACATCCATTAAAATAGCTTCATTTCATAACTTGGAATACTTAATATTTTCTAAACCATAACCGTAATTATGCAATCCAACATTTGATTGTCCACTGACGTCATCAAAGCACATATCGCGCCATCTTTTTTCTGGTTTCAACACCACCAAAGGAAACGTTGTTGTTTTTTAATATAATTATGCTTATGTTTTACAAAATGTTAAGTATTCCAAGTTATAGTATGAAGTTATTTTAATCGATGTTCAAATTTCCATCCTTGGTAACACACTAATTGTAAAGGAAATGTGTACAAAAGGTTTTCCATTGGAAATATAGGAAGCAAAATTACTTGACGTCCACCTTAATAGTGTGGGATAAGGGCGATGGAATGGATCCCGATCATATGTCCTTACCTTTGATTCCATTTGTCCCATTTTCAATAGGATTACTCTCCACGTGGTCCCCTACCACATACTAAAATTTCATCGAAATCGAGCCATTCTTACGCACCTTATGCCGCATAAGGGCAATGGAATACATCCCGCTCCTATTTCCTGACCTTTGACCCCACTTCACCCGTTTTAAATAGGGTTCGTCCACAGGTGGTTCCCTACCACATACTAAAATTTCATTGAAATCGAACCACATTTACGCAAGTTAGGACGCATAAGGACAATTGAATGAATTGCGCTCTTATGTCGTGACCTTTGACCCCACTTCACCCATTTTCAATAGGGTTCGTCCCCTGGCGGTTCCCTACGACATACTAAAATTTCATCGAAATCGAACCATTTTTACGTGAGTTATCGTGCCGACAGACGGACGGACAGACGGACTGAAAAAGCTGGAGCATATACGCTTCTTCAACCTACGGTTGGAAAGCGTAAAAAAGGAGACGTTATAGAATCTCAGAAGCTACAGGCCCATCAGCCTCGTATCCGTGGTTTACGAAATCTTCACTAAGGTTCTTTCTCATCCCTTGAAGGTAACACTGGACCTAGCTCAACTGAGAGAACAAGCTGGATTCAGGTGTGGCTACAACAATATGGATCATATCCATGTACTGAGAAAACTAATTGAAAGAACGAGGGAATGTGAACTCCTATTATGAATGGCTTTCATCGATTATGAAAAGGTCTTTGATTCCATGAAACCATCAGCAGTTATAATGGCTTTGAAATCCTGCGGTATTGAAG
The DNA here is from genome assembly GCA_039090855.1 of Macrothele yani. Lineage (NCBI taxonomy): Eukaryota > Metazoa > Arthropoda > Arachnida > Araneae > Macrothelidae > Macrothele > Macrothele yani. The sequence continues at coordinate 75,115,436 of CM076993.1, read as the reverse complement.
ATGCATACATTAGCATTATTAGTAACATCTATGAAAATGCAAGTGCAAAGGTTCGATTATTTGAGGATACAGCACCAGTAAAAATTGGAAAGGAAGTGAGACTAGGGTGACACCATATCTCCCAAACTCTTCAATGCCGCATTGCAAAGTATCTTTCAATCATCGACAAGGAAAACAAAGGGATAAAGATTAATGGAGATTATTTAACTCACTTTCGTTTTACTGATGACGTAATCATTTTTGCAACTTCCCCTTCAGAACTGTAGAGTGGGATCCAGGGACGTGCTAACAAGAGTAAAGAAGTGGGATTAAAAATGAACTTTCAGAAGACAAAAGTGATGTACAATGCCTTTACAAGAAATGAAGATTTTGCGATTGATGGAGGAAAGCTGGAGATAACCGATAACTACATTTACCTTGGACAGGATATCAAGCAAAGGTCACACTGATGAAGAAATTAATCGGCGTGTAAAACTTGGATGAAGAGCTTTTGGAAGAAACAGTATAATTTTCAAGAGCAATATGCCATTATGTCTTAAAAGTGTTTAATCAATGCATCCTTCCAGTGCCTACGCACGAAGCAGAGACGTAGACCTTAACTAAAAAAAAACATACATAGACTGGAGACAACTCAAAGTGGCATGGAGAGATGCATGCTTGGTGTAACCAGGATAGATAAGAAGAGGAACTTGTGGATAAGAAAATGACAGGAGTGGACGATATCATGACCATGGTGAAATCACTGAAATGGCAATAGGCTGGATATGTTGCCAGAAGAACGGACCACCGATGGACAACCTAAATTCTAGACTGGATTCCAAGGGACAGGAAAACACCAAAAAGAAGACCACAATGGAGATGGTGGATGCAATTTGAAAGCATGTGGGAGTGATATGGAGGAGACTGGCGCAAGACAGATCGTTGTGGAAGAAACTTGAGGAGACTTTCATCCAGCAGTGGATTGATAATGGTTGATGATGATGATGATATGCATGTATGTATGTTTTTTAAGCCTCTTATGTGAGAAACTGTGCATCGTGCAAAGGAAGAAATGCATTGAAATTATTGCTTGTAATGCCCACAATCGAATGCAAGAATAATTTCTTTCAGTTAGACTTTTAGAAGTGTAGGCATCTTGTTAAACATAGAAAAAAATTCTGCCGCTTAGCGAGAAAACTGCTTTTTACAAAATTCAGTTTTGCTGAATGTGCATGAATCACAATCCTCAAGGCTAGCTCGCTGCTTTCCTTGAACAAGGGATTTTTAAAATCAAAATTATTGGTACTGCATTAATATGTACAAATTGCCGAAACAATTGACTCAATCAGCGCATATTTTTTTTATCCAAAATACGAGCTAAAAATCAAGTTTTCACATGATTATGTGAACAGTTTTAAGAGAAACGTCCCAGCAAAAACAGTCTTGCTGGGCCAGCACTGGACCATTGCAGGCAGCCAGCACTGCCAGCAATGGCCCAGCACTATGTTGCCGCTGCCGAACCGTCAATAAAATGTCCGGGCGGCCAACAGAAGGGCCAGCAGTTCAGGCCAACAGCTGGCACCCCATCAGTTGTCATATGCCACAACAGGGCCATCAGTGGTCCATCACAGGCAGTAGCTACCACAAGTGGCCCTTCAGTGGCCCTGCAAGCACGTGCCAGAAATGATGGCTAGCCTAATGTGGTCCGCTAGTGTGCCGTTAGTGGCAGCCGGCAACCACGTGACGTAACTGGTGGCTTGCCGAATCTTGTCCGCCAATTTCCCAGTAGTAGCCATAATAATAATAAAAAAAAAGCAAATATAACCGCAGTTTCCCAAAGCTACAATTTTTTTTTCTACCCTTTACGAAGCTTGTGAATTAACAAACTGCGCTGGGGAAATTTTCTCAACAGATCGGAAATACACCTGTTTGTATCTGAGCAGATTTGAACCTGGGTAGTTAGCGTGTATGGCTGAGCTCTCTACCGACCGGCCTATTTTGCCACGCTCAAGCGTATGCTTAAAGGTGTTAGTTTGGTATGCAATGTGTAATCGAATGCTTCCCTCTTTCATTTTACAATATTGAGAGGTATTTTTCATAAAAGTCAGTTTCATATAATTGATAAATTAATTTTTTCAACGTAACGATAGTTTTTTTGTTTGTTTTTTCACCTTAAGGGAACTTCACTCATTTTCAAGGCGTGTACATACTTAAAGTCGCTTTCCAAAGTTTTGTACTGTCCTTGCCGTCTTGAAAAGAGATTGTTGAATAAATATATATTTACCCGGGTTCATGTCACATTCTGTTACATTTTTAACGTTGTGTCTTTCCTTTCCGTTGTCCGAAGCTACATTTGTTTTAAAGAGTAAAAGATATTTTATTTTACTTCTCGTTATTTTTAGAAGCGAATTCCTCCCAGTCTTGTGTATTCAACCCATGGATGAGTACACCACATAGCGTTGCTTTTTTTTTCTTTCAAATAATTAATAAATTTTGTACGCGTATAATTTTTTTTTTCCAACAAACGCTGTTTTAATGGTTTTCCAGGATATGTGTTTCAAGCGGTTTCAAATTTTTTCTTGTTATTCATCCACTCCATTCCATGAATTGTTATTCATGGAAATGGAGTGGGTATATTTCATAGCTGTAATCTAGTATGATATCTTCGTCGACGTAAAATTTCATTAGGAATTTAATTCGCCTCTCCACATATGGATTTTTTCTTAACATCCACTAATATAACATGATAGCGATAGCGTCGTCTTCAACTAACTGGTACCATGAGAGACACAGCAAGTGTTGCTTCTGCGCATGCGCAGTTCCGTTGCTTCCACCTGCTTTTGGGGGTTGCATTGGTTGCCAGCAACGGGCCACTAGTGGCACTTGCTTGGAGGCCCACAATTCACGGCGATGCTGCAGGGCCATCAATGGCTCGCCAACTGATAGCGCTGCCACCAACGGACCACTACCGGGCCGTGAGCGGCAGATTTCAGCCAGCAGTGACCCATCACTGCCAGCTGGTGGTCAGCAGTTTCCCAGCACTTGTGTTTTTACTGGGGTGTGGCTCTTCCTCTTCTGTCTCTCATTCCTTGTAGGAATGCGTGACAGCAGCATTCCTACAAGGAATGAAAGACAGACGAATTGATTTTTATTTCCATATACACAGATAGCCGCCTGGGCTAGGTGACACTGAGAGTTTTGGTCAACTGTTTCTATGAAAATTTTGTAAAAGCGTCCACCTTTTTCCTTTTCCCCCCCTTTAATTGTCCCTTTTCGTGAAAGTTTTTTAGCACGTCTTTTGTAAAAAAAATATCGTGCTTATGTTATCGGTTTGTCCGTACGTCCGTCTGCCCGTCCGTTTGTAGACGCAATATCTCTGCAAATATCAGGCTTATTTGAAAAATTCTTTTTGCATTAGGAAGCTTGCAATATGCGAATGCTGATCCTTTATTTGGTTTTTTACGATGTACAATTTCACTGCTAGAGGGCGTAAATGCAGATGATGTCGAATTCAAAATGCATTTTATTCCATATATTTTCTTCTAAACATCCAGTTGAAAAAATGTTTTTATCTTTCGATTCTATGTATGTAGAAGAGTTTTTTTAGGTATAGTTACGTTTTCAAAGTTACGCATAGATTTTCTGCTAGGGGGCGTAAAAGTAAATTACGTTTCCCCCGATATCTCTTCTTCTAAAACTCCGATTTGAGAAATGCTTTCTTCAGCGGATACAGCTCGTGATGGAAAATCTTTTGCTTGCAATTTATAATTTTTGGTAAAGAGTACTTTGGCCACCAGGGGGCGTAACGGTTAATTTTTATTTCTGATGTATTTGCCATAAAATTTGAGCTTCTGAAATCTCGATCGAAAAAATTATTTCGCGGACCGATGCCCCTCACGTCAACAAACCTTTTACGAATATTTTCTTCTTAAAATAATGCATGGTTTCTACGCCAGGGGGCGTAGATGTATATCTTATTTTGGCCAATATCTCTACTTCTAGGAGTCCGATTTGACTCTTTTGTTGGATTTTGTTTCCAATGAGAAATGTTTTTGATATAAATTCAAAATTTTCAAGTAAATAATAGACTTTCCGCTGGGAGCCGCAAAGACAAATTGCGTTTTCTCTGTTATTTCTGCTTCTAGAACTTCGATTTGAAAAATTCTTCCTGTATCGCATACAGCTTTTGATGAAAAATGTTTTTCATATATTTTTTAATATTTGGTAAAGAATGATTTGGCCACCAGAGGACATAAGTGTTATTTTCTGCTTCTGATGTACTTGCAGCAAAATCTAAGCCCCTGAAAACTCGACTAAATTCTTTTTTCTTGGACCAATACCTCTCATATCGAAAAACCTTTTGAGAATACTTTCTTCCTAAAATAATGCATGGTTTTCCCGCTAGGGTGGCGCAGATGCATATCGTATATTTGTCCATATCTCTGCTACAAAGAATCAGATTTGAAAAATTCTTTCCTTGTTGGAGAGTGTTTCCGCTGCAAAATGTTTCTCATATAAATTCAAATTTTTCTTAACACACAAGACTGCAACCAGAATACGTAAGTTCACGATTCCGTTTACAGCAATATCTGCGGGATTAAAAACCCGACTGAAAAACTTCTTTCTTCGGTCAGATACTATTGTTTTCCATACCGGTTCCATTGACTTCGAATAGCTTTGATAAATTGAATTCGCGTCAGAACGGATTCAAAAGACGCGCTCATTATACCCGAAAATTCGGTGTCATTTTTCTTGTTTTATTTTTCGTTTCAGAGTTTAACAACCACCATGAGCAACTCTTAGGGGTATAAGTAGTCTCCCGTATTTAATTTATGGCCACTGGTACCAGAGGAGGTACACATACGCAGCCATCGGTCAAACACACCACTTTTGATTCATCTAGGACTCGAACCCAGACTGCATCGGACGACTAGGCGAAAAAGTCAGTGCGTCAGAACATTCGACCATTGCCTAGTGGAAGCTTCATAATTTTAGTTGGGGCCAAATGCATTAAAGTTAGAACTAGAGTGTTAACCAGAAGTCAATCTAGGAAGAGCATTCTTGTATCTCTCCGTTTCATTGAAAACATAAATCAAGTGATTCCTCGCTTTAGGACGATGATAGTGTTCGCCAGTGGATCCCGATAGTTCACTACAGAATGGGGAAAATTATTGCTAAACATCCCGATCAATAGCAACAGGCTCTTACTGTGCATGTTCGCATGTCAAAGGGAGTCGATGATGATACTTTCATAACAGATATTCCCGTTACACTTGAATTCATTACCTTGTATTTGAACTGGTATAAACAGAACCTTTACATCATCGTAATACATGCAGCTCCAAGAAGTAATACTCCTTTCTGTACATGTACAGTGTTTCCACTTATTACTTGTATTTGGACCTGAGGACCTGATGTCGAACAAATTTCACAGCACAAATAGGAAACACATTTTGAGATCCATGGCGTGACAAAGATAGATTCTCAGTCACATGACCGCAATGGTTTGAAGACGCCTAATGACATAGCAATGAACTCACACAACACAACAGAACCCCGTGTAGAAACACAGGTTTCAATAAGTTATTTAATTCTTAGCGTCAAATTTTCAGGTAGTAACACTACCCTTCATCAGGACGAACACTACAGTAAGTGTTGCCAACTTTGGATGAAACTCCAACCTTTAAAATCATTTAATGTAGTTCCTCTTCTTCTTTCAATCTCAAGACCTTCCAACAGTTTTCTCTTGAAGAAATGCTTTTGGTGGGTCAGAATTTCTTATGAGTCCCATAGGATTTTATGTCCAGTAAGTTGAACATGTCTGTCAAGGACAGTTTTTTTTGTCATGTTTTTTATGGCTGCTTTATTTTCTTTCAGCCTGGTCTTAAGCTGTCTGCTTGTTTCTCCTACATAGCTAAGACCACATTTACGCTTGATATTGTAGACTACTCCTTCTTTTAACAAGATGTTAGTTTCTTGCTGCTTTAATTTAGGAAGGTAGTTATTGATCTTATTTCCTAAACCTGGAGTTAGTCTGATTTGAAAATTTTTGCTAATCCTTCGAAGTTTTTCGAAAAGGGCCTTATGGTAGGTGGTTTTTCTATTTAACCGACATCTTGGGTTCGGGATCCGATCTTTTTAGCACGTCTTTTGTAAAAAAAGATCGTGCTTCTGTTATCGGTTTGTCCGTCCGTCCGTCCGTCCGTATGTACCCACGGTATCTCTACAACTATTAGTCCGATTTGAAAAATTCTTTTTGCATTGGGAAGCTTGAAATATGCAAATGAGGATCCTTTATTTCGTTTTTTTTTTACGATGTACAATTTCGCCGGTAGAGGGCGCAAATGCAGATGATGTCGAATTCAAAAATACGTTTTATTCCACATATTTGCTTCTAAACATCCGATTGAAAAAAAAATTATCTTTCGATTCCATTTATATCGAAGAGTATTTTAGATATAGTTACTTTTTTTCAAAATACGCATAGATTTTCCTCTAGGAGGCGAAAAAGTAAATTACCTTTTCCTCGATAACTCTTCTTCTAAAACTCCGATTTGAATTTTTTTTCTTCAGCGGATACATCTCCTGATGAAAAATCTTTTGCATATAATTTCGAAATTTTGGTAAAGAATACTTTGGCCACCAGGGGGCGTAAGTGTTAATTTTTGCTTCTGATGTATTTGCCATAAAATCGGAGCTTCTAAAATAACGATTGAAAAAATTCTTCGTGGACTGATGCCACTCACATCGATAAACCTTTTCGGAATATTTTCTTCTTAAAATATTTCACAGTTTCTCCGCCAGGGGGCGTAGATGTACATCTTATTTTTGTCAATATCTCTACTTCTTGGAGTCCGATGTGAAAAATTCCTTCTTAGTTGGATAGTGTTTTCCGTGTGACATGTTTTTCATATAATTTCAAAATTTTCAAGTAATTCATAGACTTCTCGCTAGGGAACGTAGCGGTAAATTGTGTTTCCCCCTATATCTCTGCTTCTAAATCTCCGATTTGAAAAATGCTTTCTGCACCGGATACAGCTCCTGATGGGAAATCGTTTGCAGATAATTTCTATTTTTGTAAAAAAAAATAGTTTGGCCCCCAGGGGGCGTAAATCTTAATTTCCGCTTCTGTTGTATTTGCAGCAAAATATGATGTTCTAAATTCTCGATTGAAAAAAAACGTCGTTTGTTGACCGATACTACTCATGTCGACAAACCTTTTAGAAACATTTTCTTCTTAAAATAGTGCATGGTTTCTACGCCAGGGGGCGTAGATGTATATCTTATTTTTGTCAATATCTCTACTTCTAGGAGTCCGATTTGAAAAGTTCCTTCTTTGTTGGATAGTGTTTCTAGTGTGACATGTGGTTCATACAATTTCAAAACTTTCAAGTAATTCATAGACTTTCCGCTAGGGGCGTAAATGTAAATTTCGTTTCCTCCTGTATTTCTGCTTGTAAATCTCCGATTTGAAAAATTCTTTCTGCACCCCATACAGCTCCTGATGGGAAATCGTTTGCACATATTTTCTAATTTTTGTAAGAAATGGTTTGGCGACCAGGTGGCGTAAGTCTTAATTTCCGCTTCTGTTGTATTTGCAGCAAAATATGAGATTCTAAAATCTTGATTGAAAAAAAAGTCGTTTGTTGACCGATACTACTCCTCATGTCGACAAACCTCTTAGGAAAATTTTCTTCTTGAAAAAATGCATGTTTTCTACGCCAGGGGCATTGACATATATCTTATTTTTGTCAATATCTCTACTTCTAAGAGTACGATTTGAAAAATTCCTTCTTTGTTGGGTAGTGTTTCCGATGCGAAATGTTTTTCCTATGAATTCAAAATTTTCAAGTAAATCATAGACTTTCCGCTAGGAGGCACAAAGGTCAATTGCGTTTTCTGCGTTATTTCTGCTCCTAAATATCTGATTTGAAAAATTTTTCCTGTATCGCATACAAGACCTGATGGAAAAAATTTTTTCACATAATTTCTAATGTTTGGTAAAGAATGGTTTAGCCGCCAGGGGTTATGAGTGTTAATTTCTGCTTCTGAAGTATTTGTTGCAAAATCTGGGCTCCTGAAAACTCCACTAATTTTTTTCTTCGACCGATACCGCTTATATGGATACCACCTTTTGAGAATACTTTCTTCCTAAAATAATGCATGGTTTTCCCACCAAGGGACGTAAAATCACATCTTATTTTTGTCGATATCTCTGTTACTAAGAGTTCGTAAGCTCGCGATTCTGTTTACACCAATATCTGAGGGATTAAAGACCCGATTGAAAAACTTCTTTCTTCCGTCAGATACTATTGTTTTCCATACCGGTTCCATTGACTTTGAATAGCTTTGATAAATTTAATTTGCCTCAGAACGGATTCAAAAGACGTGCTTATTACACCCGAAAATTCGGTGTCATCTTTCTTGTTTATTATTAGTTAAACAAATTTCCACTATTGGAGAAGGGTAATTATTATCCTGGAGAATGAGTTTAAGTTCTTCTTTTTGCGCTTGTTTGTCTAATTCTGTGGAGTTGAGAACATTGACCTTTTCTACAAATTGCGAGGGTACGTTCCATTTCATGTAATCTGGATGGTTTGACTGGAAGTTCAGCATTTTGTTAGTGTTAGAGGGCTTTTTGAGGACTTTTGTAAAAATTCTCCCACTTCGGAGAATTAACGACAGGTCCAGGTAATTTAGCTGATTGTTACGCTGAAGTTCCAGAGTGAAATTTAACTTTTCATCAAGGGAGATGAACCAATCCAGGAGGGAAGACGGGTGAGAGGGATTAGTGCTGTCTAAAATGAAAATAATGCCGTCCATATATCTGGCATATAGACAGAAGATAGAAGGAGTGATCAGAACCTCTTCCAGTTTGCCAACATAGTAATTTGCTAGGAAGGGGGCAAAAGGAGAGCCCGTCGCCAAATCTGAGGTCTGTTTGTAGAATCGATACTCAAACTGAAAAAAGTTGTTTTTAATACAAAAATCAGGATTTCATAGAGGCCAGTCAGTACTTCTTTGCTGAGGTTGTGAAAGACTATCCCATCAGCCAGATCACCTGCCATGAATTCCAACAGCCGGTTAGTATCTATGTTAGTATATATAGCTTTGATGTCTAAACTTGCAATTACAGGGTGTTCCAGCAGCGCGAGATTACTTAATTTCTTAAGGAGATCTTGGGAGTTTCTCAGTACGACAGGAGGTTCTTGAAAGATATTTTTTAGAGATGGTGCAGGAAATAATATTGTAGGTTCAAGAAAGGTGTATTTTTTGAATCCACAATTGGTCTCAGAGGTTCTCCTGGTTTGTAAAGTTTAATTATTCCATATAGTTGAGGGATTCTGTAACATAATTTAAAAAAATCTTTGAAATTGGGATGCAGTTGGTTATTTCTTTTTAAAGATCTTAGTAGCTTATTATAGTTTTTTATAGCCACATCTAGGGAGGTTTCAGATAATACTTCATACATAGGTTTTTTAAGTTCATCTTCCATTTTTTTAATCTATTTCTCTTTTTCTAGTAGAACTAGGGATTTACCCTTGTTAGCCTTTAAAGCTACAATATTGGTATTAGGTTTGAATTCTTTTAGAGCCCTGAGGTGAGCAGGGTTGAAATTCATAGGAGGAGCAGTAATGTACTTTTCTTTTTCCACAAACTTTGTCAGACACGTAGTATATTGATTTCTCAAATTTAACGCTGTGTCAGGATCTTCTTTTTCTATTTTATTACAAATACACTCTAATTCTATAATTAGATTTTTTTGTTTAGCTTATTGGTAGTGAGGTTGAAATTACTACCTTTATTAAGGATATTCTTTAATTCCATATTTATACCTTCCTCGGTGATATCTACAACATGTTTCTTAGCCTTAATGTAACTGGGCATGCATCTACAGTAGGGGAAAAATTAAAAGCAACTCTGGACATTTTTGAAGTTTTTGAGGTTTGAGTGTTGCTACAAAAGTAAATATGCAAAAAAATACGGACAATATGTACATCATTGGAAAGAAAATTTTATGCAAAATCCAAATCAGGTTACAGAATGGGAATCGCTTAAATAGAATTCAAGTTATGAGCAGAAATGTGCTGCGAAGGAAGCACACGTCGTGATGTGAAATGTAATCGTCGTTGTACAAGGCGACGGAGCTTTCTCCGACGTCCGGGTACATGCAATATAAAGGGCAGCCGAGATTCCCGAGCCGCGGATGGCTTAGTGGTTAGCGAGTCAGACTATCAATGCATGGTCCTCAGGTTCGAACCTGGGCTGATCTTTCAGAGATGGTGTGATTTACTAACAATCGCTGAATATCCGCCGTGCATCGGACGAGCACGTTAAGTGACGGCCCCCAGGCTGGACCCACTGGTTAAATGGGTATCATTTCCTATGCCCCACCCCCTCTGAAATTCTCTCACCCCTCTGTGTGCAACATCGTACTTGTACGGTGGCGCCATCTACTGTACTCTAATCTCACTACAAACTGTTCTGTCAAAGTCGCTACACTTGCTCTCATTCCTTCCGTTTCTGTGTCCTGCCCATAAGGCGATCTCGCTGTAGGTGGCTGGGACCTAAACTCTACTCACTGTGGACGGAAGTCCTACAAGAAAATGACAAAATACTGGTGTTATTCCCGAAGTTTTCGGCGTGTTCGTAGGTAGTCGTTTGCATTGCTGTGTGTGTAGGCGTGCGTGCTCTGGACTGCAGTGCAAATCTGAAGTTTGTCGTTTCAGATTACAAACTGTGTTGCAGCTATGGGAAGATTAGGTGATGTTTCACCACGAAAGGCTTCCACAATGGTGACATTAAGCGACAGTGGCAAAAGTAATGCCGAAATTGCCCGCATGACTCGGGTGCACAAAAGCAATATTGGAAGGCACCTGGCGAAGATCCGTGATATGGGTGGTATCAACAATTGCAGGCTGGGTACATGTGGCCGAAAAAGGAAAACAACGGCAAGAACTGACAGGGCCTTGCAGCGGTTATGTCTGCAAAACAGGTTCCAAAATCGTCAACAGTTCTTTCCAAAGAATTGTGGAAGAGCTGTGGTGTTGCTGTTTGTCCTCGAACAGTGAGGAACAGGTTACGTGATGTGGGTCTGACGTCTCATAGGGCGGTTAAGAAGCCCTTGCTAACCCATGTGCAACGTAAGAAACGTATAGAATGGGCTAAGGAACATAAGGACTGGAGCACTGATCGGTGGTGTCCAGTTTTATTCAGCGATGAGACCAAATTGAACATTGAATGTAACGACGCGAGGTGCCGAGTGTTTCGCCGACGAAACGAGGCGTTGAATCCCTCTTGCACACTGAAGTCCACAAAGTACCCAGCCAGTGTTATCATTTGGGGATGTTTCGCTGCTGCTGGAGTGGGCAGAATCCATGTGTGTGACAGCAATGTTAATGCACAGGTGTACAAGAGTATCCTCCAGGACAAGATGGTTCCTTCGGGATGTGATTTGTTCCAGGGTCAACCATACATCTTCCAGGACGATTCGGCCCCATGCCACCGTGCAAAAAGCATTAAAGCTTATGTGACGTCTTTAGGAAATGTTGTGCCTCTACCTTGGCCTGGTAATTCCCCAGACTTGAACCCAATAGAGCATTTGTGGCGCATTCTCAAAAGAAAGGTGCACGACGGGCACTCCACAAGTAAAGTGGAACTGATTAACGCCATGACTCACGTTCGGAACAACTGCATGTCATCCGAGATGTTGGGTAACTTGGTTGACTCCATGCCCAAGAGATGTGCAGAGGTCGTTAAATCCAAACGTCACCCAACAAAATATTAGGGACGTTATTTATTTTCATGTCATCCCATTACTTTGCCATGATTCTGTTTCGCAGCACATTTCTGCGCATAACTTGAGTTCTATCTAAGCTATTCCCACTCTGTAACCTGATTTTGATTCTGCATAAAGTATGCTTTCCAATGATGTACATATTATCCGTATTCTCTGCGTATTTACTTTTGTAGCAACACTCAAACCACAAAAACCTCCTAAATTTCCGGAGTTGCTATTAATTTTTCCCACACTGTAATATTATCTGTTGACAGTTCTTTAAGGTTTAAATTGTTTGCAATTTTCTGTTTTTATCTTTTACTGCCTTGGTTAGCCAATTTTCTAGTAGACAACTGTCCGAATTTTTAATGCATGTTAGTTCCGTGTTCCACACACGTTTTTCTATTGTTTTGTACTTAGCTAGCATTTTGTTCTTATTTTTCACTGCTACAGTCCATGTTTTTGTTCAATTTTACTCACAAAGTTAGTAGATAAGATAGTACTCACATTTTTGTTGTGTCTCAGAGAAGGAGAAATGAAGTTAACTTCTTTGCACTTCTTTAAGAACCTCAGTTGGAGAACACTACGATCTTGCTTTACCCTACTTCTTTCTACTTGCTTCACTGTTTGCCATCTTTTTGACCCATACTCATTTTTAAACTTAGTAATAAATCAAGTCATGGCTTTCCTAGATGATCATATGATAGTTTCAATAGACAGATTGTGGGAATTACTTAGGAATAAAGGATGTTAATTCTTATCGTCAAATTTTCATGTAGTAACCTTACCCTTCATCAGGACGAACACAACAGTAAGTCTTGCCAACTTTGGGTAAAACTCCAACCTTTAAAATCATTTAATGTAGTTTAAGGTTGGAGTTTTACTCAATGTTGGCAACACTTATTGTAGTGTTGGCCCTGATGAAGAGTAAGGTTACTATCCGGAAATTTGACGCTAAGAATTAACATCCTTTATTCCTAAGTAATTCCCATAATCTGTCTACTGAAACTATCATATGATCATCTAGGAAAGCCATGACTTCATTTATTACTTCTTCTTTGTTTTTTTACAAAGAACTGATCGTAAAAGGCACAGTTTGTAGTTCCTTATAAACGGTAGCGTGGCATCGCATCGAGAGAACGAGGTAGATTCGTTGCCATCGAATATTATAACTATTGTAGAACAATGCCCAACTGAGGGAAACTCATTTTCTTTCCTTGTTGCGCACGTCATTAGAACATTTGCATCTGCAATCGCGGTATACACTCGTCACCATCTTATAGGCAACACACGCATTCTTAGCTGTCTCACTTAAAATTTCTGGTTTCTGGAGAAATATCATAGCATAACGTAAATTTTTGTTCCTAGCAACACCCCTAATTTTAAAATTTCAGCATTTAACCGGAGCGACTCGAATAATACAAAAAACAACCTGCCAAATTTTGAAGGGTCTACCATGATTTTCCGGAGTTATAGATGTCACAGATACACACACATACAGACATCGCTTTTATTATTGCCGATGAATAAGCTAGCAAATCCACCTGCACTACATTTATTCAGGAAGATACAGTATTAGGTTTTCGTGACGGGCTGTCCGACGGGGGACTAGTGCTGACAACGCAATGGAGCACTGTTCATTACAACAACTGCAAAAATTAGAAAAATGCCACCAGTTCTATTGAGGAGAGATTGGACCAATCACTGATACCAGTGTTGTTGTTTTTTAATGCGAAATGAAGTTTCCCGCACAGTAAAAAAAAAATTGGGAAATATCTCAAAAGCACAAGTCAAGGTACGCAAAAAATGAATTATACATGAGATAACTTGGGTTTATATCGTCAGATTTTGCCTAAACAGAAACTGCAACCCAGTTCCATAGAATTCAATGCTTTTTCATACCGAGTTTCCAATAGAAGAAATGCTGCTGTTCTATGATGGCATGGGAGTATGAAGACTAAGAAAATAAAGATTATTCTTTATGAGTTGTATGCAGTTAAAATAAATCAACTTTTGCTAAAATGTCGCTGATGGTCATGCCTTTAAGAGACTAAATATATGGCAAAAAACTTTAAAGCAGTCACTCAGAGGTAACGTGCGTATTCCACAGTTAGATCCATCTTCTGAAAGACGAATGAATGGAGTTTTCTACTTGAAATTCCGTTTTTTTTTTTTTGTTTTTTTTTTTTTAGTTTCTGTTTTTCTAGGCAATTTGTTATACAGGGAAAAGGAAGGAGCACAGATGCTCCCCAGACGAAAGTAAAACTGGCGAATTTCTTTTGTACAATCCGATCCCTTGCAGAATCTCATTGAAATTGATTGAGCCTTAAGGGTTTCAACATGGCGAGAATACAATGTTTGCCCCGCGCAATGCGGATGTTAAACCATGAATAAAAGAAGAATACCTCTAACAATAACAACACAGAACAAAACTCTTTGTCTGGCAATTCATCTGCTACGAGGTTTACGAGAATGACATAGGTTGCCTACCCAGCGTGAGTAAGCGCTTCCCGGTTCTATTTCGGTATTAATACCACACGTCCAAAAGATACTCTTTCTTTTCATTGCTTTCTCCATTACGGAAATTACATAAGAACGTATACGTCACTTTTCGAAGACAGAAAAACTTTCTTACTGTCTCTCTCTTTTTCTCTGTCTCTACTCCTGCGGTATTTCTCTTGATATTATGCTCTTTCATATACAGGGAAAATATCAAATGGAAGAATCAATAGTTTTAGTGAATGCAAAACAGCAGGAATCATATCAAAATATTCCAATGTCATTTAATCGCAATTCATAGAAAAAGAAGTGATGTCACCGAACACTCAGTGTAATTAACATATCTCAAAAGGAGTGATTTTCATTTCAGTTTCTTTTTTCTTTTTTTTTTTCCCAGTATGACACGAAGTCTTATCCATAAAGATTTTGTATCTACACGTTAAAAAGAAGTAGTCTTTTGCTTTTCTGGTTCATTACACGTAGCTACCGTCTGACTGAAACATTCTCCTTTTGGAGATCATGAAATACCCATCGGCATCCAATATAAAGAAACTTTTGTTAGTTCTTCGTTCGAGATCGAGAAAAAGTACATTCATGACACCCAGCATAAAATATCTTGTGGCGGAAAAAGAAAGCTAGAAGATATTTGCAAGTTCTTGGATTCGTTGAACTTTAAAAAACAAGAAAGAGAGTTTTCCCAATCCGTTCGGTGGAAATAAGGATTCGGTGTGTAATACCTTTCATATTTGCTTCTCCTAACAAAAAAAAACTGCGCATAAAGAAAAGCGGACAGCATGCGGAAATACTATTGAAAAGGTTTTATTTATTCTGTCAAAAAGGAATTTTTCTGTGAGAAGTACACAGTTACACCATTTTGCGGGAAAATACAGAACTCGCAAAAATTCCAGTACACCTACTATTGGAATTTGAGGTACAGCTTTACTCTACCTGTTTACCTAACATTCTTTTCATTTTCTATTCTTTTCATGTTCTGTTTGCTTACCATTCTTTTCATTTTCTATTTTTGTTTGTTTAGAGGTTGAACGACCACCGTGAGCAACTCGATGGGCTATAAGCAGTCGCCCGTCCCTAATTTAGGGTCACTGGCTCCAGGGAAAAGAGAGAGCTAGTGCCGTAAGGCAAACACAACATACGTGCCTCCGCTGGGTTCGAACCCGGACCCATCTCGGACGAATGGTCAGAAGCCAGCGCTTAGGCGTGGCCTTCAAGATGGAGAACGCCATGACACTTCATTTAGGACGTCATGCTTTCCGTCAGATCCAGTAATATACAGTTTGTCCGAGAATTATTGGACACATTACAAAATTTTGTATAAAAAAATCTGAGCATTGTCTGTTTTCTATGTTACGTATTACTAACACGGTTTCTATATTTTTGTTTTGCAGAATTGTCATTCCCAGAATCCAATAGATGGCGCTAGGTGTGGCCTGATGAGGAATGTATGAGAAATGAGCAATCAGTAGTCATGTGATCCGTTCAGCAGAAGGCGATGTGTGTGTTATGGATTGCGGAATTAAAGTCTGTCATTAAAGTTGAAAGGCGGTACCATTTAGAGTATGGTTGTAATCCTCCGTCAACGAATTCAACTAAGCGGTGGATGAAACAATTTAAAGGAACTGGCAATGTTGAACATCGTGAAGGAGGTAGGCCTAGCGTCAGCGGTGAGACAGGTGACCAAATTTATGAAAGTTTCCGACGAAGCCCCGTGTGTACAGAAGTGCTTGAATGAGCATTTCACCAACAGATGGATTGGGCGTGGTGGTCCCATTCCGTGGCCTCCTTGCTCTCCAGAGCAAACTCCATTGGATTATTTCATGTGAGGTTATGTGAAAGATTGTGTCTATCAGATGCCTTGTACTGATTTGCAGGAACTGAAGCAGCGTATCACAGCTGCTATTAATTCCATAACTCCTCAGAAGCTTGCCAATACATGGCATGAAATCGAGTATCGCTTGGACGTACTACGAGAAACCAAGGGATCTGACATAGAAATTTATTAACTTGTGTAGTTTCATTGTAAGTTATTACAGTCAGTTTCTTTCTTTCTGTTTAATGTTTTGTTTTATATAATTTTGTAATGTGTTCAATAATTTTCGGACACCCTGTATATTTAAAATTTTGTTTTCAAAGTCAACAGCGGTAACTACAATATATTTTTATCTCGCTTGATTATCATTCATTTCGAAGAAAAAGACAGAAGGATAAAATTAATATGATCTTTTCGTTCTTTTAATTCAAAATAAATAATGATGCAGCAACATTAAATCATTCTGTAGTAACCGCTATGTACTTTGAAAAAGAAATTTTAAATGCATATTGGCTGGATCAGACGGAAAGAGGGGCTGCTGGTGGCTTAGGGGTCAACGTTCATGACTGCAACGGAGAAGACTTCGGGTTCGATCCCAGGCAGGTATGAACGCTCGAACCACTAAATATCCGCCGTGCGTCGGATGGGCACGTTAAGCCGTCGGGCCCCGGGTACTGGCCCCAGGTAATAAATAAGGGCGTCTTCCTCCCCCTTTCGACGTCGCTTCCGTGTCACTTTCCTATCGGGCACTCTAGCCCAAATCTCCTAGCTTCTTATTTCTAAGGGTTGTTTAAGATCTGGGGTCAGGCACTCCCTTCCAAAAATCCTCTGCATGTGATCTGATCTGATCTGACGAAAAGAGTGACGTCATAAATGAAGTGTCATGTCGTTCTCCATCTCGAAGGCCACGGCTTAGACCAATGGGGCGGTTTCTATTTTTCACTTGCTTCTAGTGGTACATACTGGCATACCGTGTTCTTCCGCAGAACTTTGCAAAGTTATGGTAATTCAAAAATTCCTCTGACAAGAGGAAACCAGATAGTTTTTTTTTAGGTCCTTCCTCTTTTGAGAATTTCGTAGAATTTTTTAGGGTTTTTTTCCTTTCATCCTGTTCTGAAACAGTAATCTGATCATGAAAGGGGAAATGATGCGGGTTTTTTTCCTGTACTTTAAAATGTTATATAAAAATGCCTTTTTTATACACTGCTGGCCACCGAAAATGCAACACCAAGAAGGAAGCATCCGATTGGCCTGATATTCGCAGCATGCGTCGCCCGCGAGAGGACATGCAAACGATTAGCATTGCAGGGCATATGTAAATCATGTGCGCCCGGCACGCCACTGAGAAACACTATAAGAAGGGTGCACAGAAGGCAGGGTGCAAGTCGTGGAAGTGTGTTGTGCTGCCGGATCTGTGCGTGGGAAGCTTCCTGATGCCTCGTCGCAGAATACGGCAGTCATTCCAGCACGTTTCGGAGTTCGAGAGAGGACGAATAGTGGCTTATCGCAACAGCGGTTTATCGTACCGAGACATCGGCGCCCGTGTGGGACGACATCTAGCCACAGTGAGACGAGTATAGATTCGGTGGGTGCAGGAGGGACGGACGGACCGACACGAGCGATTGCAGCAGCCGCGGCCCACCACCGAACGAGAGGACCGGCATGTTGTGCGGCGGGCATTGACGGCTCGCACCGCCACATCACGAACGTTAGCGCAGGAATCAAAGTGTGCTGCGCAACAACCTGTGTCAGTACGTACCGTTCGACGTCGTCTGCAGGAGCGGGGACTTGTCGCACGGCGCCCATTGCTCCGATTATTATTGACGTTACACCACCGACGAGTGCGGCGGCAGTGGGCCGTTGAACGCTGCACATGGACTACAGAATGGCACGACATTGTCTTCTCCGACGAATCCCGCTTCTACCTGAAACACCACGACGGTCGGATCCGCGTTTGGCGGCACTGCGGCGAGAGATTGTATGACGCCTGCATTATGCATCGCCATACCGGTCCGTCGCCTGGCGTTATGGTTTGGGGCGCAATTGGATATAACACCCGCACCCCTCTGGTACGCATCGCCGGTACACTCAACAGCCACCGCAACATCTCCGACGTTTTGGAGCCTGTAGTCGTCCCTTACCTGCAGGACCTGCCAGCGGCCACGTTTCAACAGGACAATGCGCGCCCGCACGTGGCACGCATTGTGCAACAATTCTTCACGGCCCAACAGGTGTCACTGCTGCCGCGGCCCGCCTGTTCTTCCGATATGTCGCCCATCGAACACGTCTGGTAGCTGATCGGTAACCGTGTGGCCCGGCAAGCACCACCCGCGGCTACGCCTGATGAATTGTGGCAACGTGTGGAAGCAGCCTGGACCGACATACCCCAAGCCCACATCCAAAGCCACTTTCGTTCGATGCCGCGGCCGTTATTGCCAGCCATGGGGGCCACACGAACTATTGATGTCTGCGTGTTCCGCAAGTAGCACAGGCCTGTAAGCTCAAGCGTTTCGTCTTTGTATCTGTTGTTATGTGTCCAGTAAATCTGGCTTTGCTATCTCGTGTCCTTCTTGGTATTGCATTTTGGCTGGCCTGCAGTGTATAATCTTTATATTTACGTCTCTCTCTATGCAGAAAAGATATCTAACCTTCTAAAATTCGTACTGAAAAATTATATGTGTAGGATATAGATGAAAGCATTATAAAGGTTACCGATGAATTTTGCTTCAGTTTTTGGTACACTGCCTTCTTCCTAGATGATGTAAACATACTTTTTCATTTGCTAACGTATCTCGTCTATATTTAAAGAAAGGTAAGAAGAGCTGTTTGCACTCAATTGATGTTATTACGATAAAGACTGAACACTTTTTCGGCTTTTCTGATGCACTGTTTTCCTGTTGGGTGGCGTAAAATACATCAGTGCTTTTCATGAGATATCTTGGATTTCATTCAGAAGTATGAGAAGAAATGATATCAGCTCCATAAAGATTTTCCACTTATATATTTCGCTTTTTGCAGGCATTATTTCCCCCTAAAATGGTGGCATTGAATACTTGTGTTTTTCGAATATCACCCTTTCCAGGAGATAATGTTAAAAATTCCATTTGATCTTTACGAAAATACGTAGAAAATTTTCCAAGTATTTTCATCGTTTTCTTACGTAGATTTTTCTGTTTGCTGGCGCACATGTTTGCATATACAGTGGAACCTTTGGTTATACGTTTTTTGAAAATGTTAAAAATATTGTAAAATTTACCTAAATAATTTTAAAATATTAAAATTACTGTAAAACTTATATTTCGAAAAAGTGAAAGACATTCCTTGCTAATGATTTATCTGAAGTGGAATTGGCGGCCAAAGAAGAAAAGCGTTACAAATTATAATATACTAGCTGTAAGTAAAGCCCGTTGAGATAAAAATACAAAGGGGTCTAGGTATCACTTATTGCTATTCAAGCGCTTATTAACAACGATGGAAAATATCTTTATCCATGATATTTTTTTTAAATATCTTTTCGAAATCTGGAAGTAGTTTTCCTTGTTCTTGCCCGTGGACTACTTTAACTGTGACATCAAACCGTCTAACTCTTGACAATGCAACATAAAGTTGTCCATGGCTAAACACTGGTTCAGGAAGGTAGATACCTACTTTCTCCAGTGTTTGACGTTGAGACTTATTAATGGTCAGAGCAAAGGCGAGTTTTACAGGGAATTGTCGTCGTCTCAATGTGAATGGGAGGTCTATATCAGTAGGTGCGAGGTCGATTCGCGGAATAAAAATAGTTTTCCCACATGCTGAGCCTGTGAGTACTTCCGCAATGATCAAAGAGGGTTTTAGTTCTTCAATTCCATTGCATAAACCAATGTCTTGTTCCATTGCATTAACCTTGTTGTGTACTGAGGTTTCTCAGGAGCATGATAATAGCTCCAATCTTCAACTTCAGTCTGTGAAGTGGCATTCCTGATGGAGTTCGCTCATTTAAAAACTCTATAGGATAATACTGTTAAGTATTTTCTTCGCCATTGGCATCAATTACATCCGAGCTTAAGTAAGTGCTTGCTGTCCCCCCTAAGAGATCATGAACATTCTCATTTAATTTGTCAACATCAGAGTTTTTGGGACACAGAATGGCTTTCTTTGCAAATGTTTCAAAATCAGAAATTTTCAAGTTCTCGTGTGTGGAAATTTTGCCCAAAGATGGGATTTATATTTTTCAAACAATTCTTGTGCATTGGGTGGTGAAACAAAGAGAAGAATGTATACAAATGAATATCGTAATTGTCGAGGCATGTTGCAAACTGATGCTTCATCTAAGGTTTTCTCCCATATTTCATCATTCTTAATTAAACCTTTCTGCAATGCAGCTTCTTGGAAGGTATCATACGGAATTCCACTGACTGTTCTTAAATCTGTAAAGCTTTTCGCTCCAGACACATAAAGGAGCAGTAGTCTCAAACAATATCTTTCTGGATCAGAGCCAAGGTTAACTGAACACATTCTTCCAATCACATTATCGTTGGTCCCATTGCCTTCCTTTATGATTGAACACATAACGTCTTGGCATGTCGCTATACGAAATGGATTGCGCATCTTCATTGCCCTCATTTAGTTTGAACCATGCTGTCAGCATTGTATCTCTCTGAGCATTATGAAAAACTGCATTTCGATCATTGTTTAAACGCCCCGGATTAAAGGTAATGTTATGTTCTTCAGGAAGGTGAACAGGTAATCTAACTATTGTATGAGATTGCTGATGCATATCATAACCCAGTATTCGCCAAATTGTGCTAACGTATCGGGAATCAACCCCGTATTCGTCAGGTGCGCTAACGTATCGGGAATCAACATGACTTTTTACTTCGTCGTATTTTGTGTTGTGATCTGTTGTACGCACGTTTTTACAGTCATTACCTTTGTATACGTACTTGAAAAGGTATTTCATGCTTTTCACAATAGCGCCCACCTCAACATTAAGTAGCAATTGTACTTTAACAAAAGATACGGATTATAAGAGACAATCCATCTGTTATCAATAATTTTACCATGTACAGTTATGGTTGCACCATTCTTTCTACGGCGATATAAAGGATACCCGCCTTTGTTAGCTACCGTTTCATTGTGGGAAAGTTGTCATCTTCCATACAGGGTGAATTGTGATTACTTTCACCACACGGAACATGAACAATGTGTTTTGCAACAGTTGCACGTAAAACTGGTAAATGCTCTTTATCTGGTAGCTCAGCCGATATAATTTGGTCAGTTTTCTCAGGCAATGTTGGTTTGCCCTCTTCTTTCAAAATCAAGAGCATATGAGAAAGGGGAAGCCCTCTTTTTTGGAATTCGATTACACAAACTTTGGCCACCGGAACTCCAAAAATATGCCTTTTTGGTTATATCATCCATTAATTCTTTCAACTTTAATTGGAAGACTCTTGCAACTAAATCTGGACGGTTTTCGACAGGTTGACCGTTCAAGTTTCCAAAATTTCTTCCCATTTCGGGTTGCAAGTCATAGTAAGGAAAAAATCAAACTCGGCGTAGTTTCTGACTATCGCCATTGCATCCTGATAATTTTCCACCATATTTCGTGGACTACGTACCTTGAAATGAAGATGGCTTTTCCAGGAAGAAACTCATCATCTCCAGCATTCTGAATTTGGTCCATCAGACCTTTATACTTTTCGACACTTAACTGAAACTGATTTTGTCGTATGTAATTCAGCGTATTAGCTTCCATTTTTACATACGCATCAACATTGTATTGCTGCGTAAGCTTTCCTTCGCTTAATGATGGATTAAATTCGTCACGGATCGAAAGACGATGTTGATAGTATTGCATTTGTGTAACCCTTGACCGTGGCTTTGTACATTGGTTAACAACACTTAGTAAAGACGTTGGTCTATGTTGTATTGGAATGTCAGTTGACCTTATGACGTAACACATCTCTGCGTCATGTGAGAATGATTTGGATCAGATGACGTAATACCAGCAGCTGTGTTCTTTGTTGCTATGACAACAAAACAAAGTGATATACGCGTGAACTGTGCGCGAGTAGGTCATGACGTCACCTGCACGAAAACACGAAAAGCTAATCGTAACGTCACAAACATTTGTTTCTCGGTTGTTGCTATAACGACTTAAAAAGCGATTCAGGTCGTCGACACCTTATCTTTTTATATATAAGGACTCATCGCATTGCGAAAATTATAAAGCTTATGAAAATCAAGTTCTCAAAGAAGCATGGAGAGGTGCATGCTTGGTGTAACCAGGAGAGATAAGAAGAGGAACTCGTGGATCCGAAAAATGACAAGAATGGAAGACATCATGATCAGAGTTAAATCCCTGAAATGGCAATGGGCTGGACATACTGCAAGAAGGACAAATCATCGATGGACAGCCGAAATTTTAGATTGAATTCCAAGGGAAAGGAAAAGACCCAGAAGAAGACCACATGCGATATGGGTGAATGAAATTCGAAAGTATGCAGGGGTGACATGGAGGAGACTGGCACAAGACAGACCGTTGTGGAGGAAACTTGGGGAGACCTTCATCCAGCAGTGGATTGATAATGGTTGACAATGATGATGATGATGATGATGATATAATTAACGACCAGCTGAGAAAGGATATATTTTCAAAATTCTATAGAATCTACTATCGTGACACGTGTCACATTGTAAGCCTATAAATACAGATACTACTGTTTGCACACAGCCATAGGCTCTAGAAGTAATATGAACAGAGGTTGTTGAAAACGTGAAATTACAGTGTGCTTCAACAATACCACTGCGGTGATTTGTTATTTTAGCAAGGTAGATGAAATGCTGCCCTTTATGGTGTTGATGACCTTATAATTTGCCATAAAGGAATCAGTTAAAGAATTGCTGGTTAATTAATCTTGCGGTTGTTGACTCAGTCTAGAGAACTCTCATAAAACGTTTTGGGCCTGTTTATTTTTTGCACAGCTTCACAGTTTCATCATGTTATACAAATGCAGATAATTAGTTCATCTGAACGCTTAGTGGCTTTAATATGCTAAAGCCACTAAGCTTTCAAAAGTATTTAGTAGCTAAATTGAGCATGATTTCATCCAATGACTTAACTTTGCTGCTATGGTAAACGGCCAGTAAATCTGAGCTAACAGGTAGGGAGTACAGCAACTTTAACATCCTATTTTGGAATTTACTTAGTGGTTGTAAGTGTGGTCTGCACAATTCGCCCGAAGTGCAGTTCTGTATGTTAGCACGGGAACCAAATAGGCGTTCCAGAGTCTTAATTTGAGGTTCGTTTAATTTTCCTGTTCCTTTTAATCAGTACTTGGGATATAGGTTTTGCTGCCGCATTGGCCTTAGAAATGGTATATACAGCCCTATGTTAGTTGTTTGCCCGAAACTAACCCTAGGTATTTACTATTCTTTTTCCAACTGATTTTGTCACCGCATAGGTGTAGTGCTATTTTGGGGTTGGTGAAGCCAAACCTGCAAGTAAGTACAATGATTGTATGGTTGTGATCCTTAATTTATTATTATGCTGATTGCAGGTAAATCAGTCAATAATTGCCCATAAAACTTTATGCAAATCGAAGCAACTGAAAGTAAATGATGGCGTGTGTGAAGGTCATGAAACGGTATTAATGATACCTTTATTAAACCCCGTTAATCAGTGTTATTCTTCTTCTTCAGATGGGAAAGGCAGAGGACTTAAGCGAGTTTAACAAAGGCCAAATGGTGATGGTCAGAGGACTAGGTCAGAGCATTTTCGAGACTGCAAGGCTTGTGGGCTGCTCACCGTCAGCCGTGGTTAGTACCTTCAAAATGTGGTACGAGGAGGTATAATGAATAAAGCTTTTAACTAAGCTAGTAATGTTTTATAATACTTCTGCTACTGAATTATATGCTTGTACTAAGCTAATGCTTCTTCTAATGGTTGTTGTTTGTTAATTAAATCATGAATAATCAACTAATGACATAAACCTAACAGCCAGACAGAGATCTGACAAAAACTATGACCTGAGAAAGACGTACATACGAAAAAGCTCTTTTATTAGATAACTCTTGAATCATCCAACGCACACACACTACTCGTATCACAATAATGAAGAATCAACCTAATCACATAGAACGAAGCTCTGGCTATACAACAACAAACGCTCTCTATACAACAACAAACTCTCTCCTCACGTATTGTTGAACGCGCCTATTTATACTGGCTACCACCACGTCATGACTTACACTCATTGCCAGATCTCATTCAGCGGGTGAAATAACATCTCGTTCAGTAAGAAGATAATTTACATAGTAAAATAAAATAACCAGAGATAGTAAAATCAAAAGGAAAGTGAATATAGAGTATACGTTACAGAGGTTTAACAGCCATGAACCGCCGGGTAAGTACAGGGTGATCGAACAGTTCCGGAACCCTAATTTGAACAATTTTTATTCGCATTATACAGGTACATAAAGTTTACTTACAGCTGTGACACATCTTCCATCGACTTTTGAGCAGCTGATGTTGATCTAAATAAGGTGTTGGAAATGACCTCCGTGTTGCTGGAGCTGGAGGATGGTTTTCGTAACGCGTTTCGGCATAAATGGAGTGACTTTTGCTATAACCTGAATACTGTTTGTTTTCAAGGACTGCAGGTCATGCGGGTTGTTTGCATAAACACGGTCGTTTAAATATTCCCACAGGAAAACAACAAACATTATTCCGAAAAGAAAACATTGTTCAATAAACCCTTGTTGTATCGAGTAAATTTACAAAACCAACGGTAATACAGCAGACGCTTATGCGTATCAGGTGCCTTCAGTTCTTGGACAACTTTCACTTTGTATGCATGCAGCTGCAATATTTTAGTCGCTTTCTGTACTGAGCCGTAAGAAAGTTTCACTTGCTGAGATAAGCGATAAAGCGATTTTGTAGGTGACAGTTGCAAACGTTTTTTAACATCGTTTATCACTTCCGGTGTTAACACACTTGGCAGGCCATTTCTAAGCATATCATCAACACTTCCAGTTTTCCGAAATCATACGAGTAAGTTGTGTATTGTTGATTTACTTACCACAGTACGCTGCGGATTTTTTTATCCTGAACTCTTCTATACACTGTTTGTAAGACTGCGTTTGCAAATAAGCTTCAAGTAAACAAATTCTCTGCTCCCTCGTCAAACCCATGCCTCTGTGCAAATTGCGACGCTAAAGTGAGCAAACTGCGTAGCACACATGGAAACGGTTATTCATTTCTGGCACTCTGCCAATTTCCTTCAGGCATTCGACAAGCGCAGTATTTGATCTCGACGAATTGCTGACTCGTGTTGCCACATCAATTGGTTGAACTTTTGCTCACAGCATACGCAATAATTTTTTTAAATTCAGGGTTCGCGAACTTTACGATTACTCTATATAAGCCTACCACGGCTCATTGGTGCTGGAGGTGAGTGAAGGCTATACCGTATGGCACGAACCAACGCAAGAGATACAGTGGCACAACTCTCCGTTAATTTGAATGCTGGTGACGGGAGTAATGTGTCACAGCACACAGTACATCGAACCACGCTGAAAATTGGGCTGCGAAGTCACAGACTGCTCCGAGTACTCATGCTAACCTCAGTTGGTTATCAAAAGTGCCTGCAATCGGCATGCGAGCATCAAAACTGGCTCTCGAATGATTGGAAGGTCATCTTTTCCGATGAATTCCTTTTCTTGTTGCATCATGTAGACGGCCGGGTACGTGTGTCTCGTTTATCTGGGGAAGTGTTGGCACCAGGGTACACCGTGGTGCCACACTAGTGGCACAGTGACCTAAGCGATGGCTTCTAGCCATTTGTCCGATTTGGGTTCGGGTTGGAATCCCGTTGAGGCATGGCTATTGTGTTTGTCTTACAGCACTGGCTTCCCTGGAATCAATGACCCTAAATTAGGGAGCGGTCACTGCTTATAGCCCATTGAGTTGGTCACGGATGGTCGTTAAATGAACAAAAACAAAAACCACCGTTGGACGAAAATAAGCCGATGGAGGAAGTATAATGTTTTGGGAAATTGTGGAAAACCCTGGGTCCAGTCATTCATGTGTAGGAAACTATGACATCTACCACTTATTTAAATATCATTGTAGACCAGGCAAATTCTTTCATGGTAAAGGTATTCCTCTCTAGTAGTGCCTTCCTTCAGAAAGATAATGCGCCATGCCACTCTGCCCGAATTTTTCGTGAATGGTTACCGAAACATGAGGAATATTTCCAGGTGTTGTCCTGGCCGCCTCCAAAGTCCCCAGACATCAATCCAATCGAGCACCTGTGGTTTCTGTAGGAACACCAAATCCAATTTGCTGCGACTCAACCACGCAACTTACAAGAGTTAAAAGATCTGCTGGTAACATTTTGATACCACAAGACACCTTTAGGAATCTTGTTGCGCCCATGTCACACCGAGTAAGAGCTGTTTTGGCAGCACGTGGAGGACCAACAACATATTACGTGCGTGGTCATAATGTTTTGTCTCTTCGGTGTATGGTGTATGTAAATGTTTTAAACTTTCTCAAACGACGTGTTCGTTTCCTCCGAAAATACAATAGCAATTTTCATAATTATTTACCTGTTCGTGCTAAATTTTCGCACTAATTTTTATTATCGGATAATTTGTGTAAGTACTTTAAACTACCGATATTAGCTTTCTTTCCTTTGACTTCACATGCCATCTATTTTCTGAGAGTCTGATTTCCTGGAACTAATAATTTAATCGTTACCTTATTTAAGTAACGGCAAAACCCGACCACTCACAGCCATTTTCGGTGCCGCCTGTTCTACTGTGATCAAAACTAATCGCTCTGTTTATTTGACAGCTCTTCAGCGCCAGACGTTTTCTTTTCCGGATTTACATAAATTTCAGCTGCTATCACTCCTTTTCTTTCTTTCTGTTTATTCAGCAGTTTTCGCAGTCATTTCTCACGGGATCTCTCCTTTTAAATCAAAGAAGTGAACTGTTAGCAGTTTGTTTTATGTTTTGATGGTTCAGCAATCCTAGTATTCGTCCCTTCCCTTCGCATCTGATCTTCTACAGTTGATTCAACGATTGTCCCATTCGTTTGGATGAAATTATAGTTTCTCTGAAGTTTACATATAGTTTCTTACAGATAGTTTCTCTGAGGTTTGAGCTTCGGAAGCAAAAATTCAGCCATTCTGCAGTTTGCTTAGAGGCCAGCATCCGTTAAACATATTGCATGATCTATTGGTAACCGAGAATTCAACCACTGCCTTTCTTGCTTTGATGGCAAATCAACTCTGATATTCATTCCACTCATACGGTACCTTGTGCGACAAGAATTTACATAATCATTACCCATCTGCTTCAATAGTAAGTGAATGTGCATTCATGTCACGAGCTGTATGGTTTTCTACAATCAAAAATTCAACCACTACCCCGTTCTGAAGACAAGTAAACTTTTTCACGTTCTGTTGTTAAGTCACCAACTGGAACAGTTTTGTAGCTAAGAGGGTAATGTGACTGACGTTCACATCATTTAAATTTTACGAGAAGTTTAGTCCATGCAATTATATAACAGTAGCAGTATGGTTTGCTTTCCTCTGTAATTTAACTTCTGCCACGAGCACCTAATTCTAATTTAGAAATCAGAATAGAATTTCTGAAATATGGTTCAGTGATTACAACCCTCGCTCTTCGTGCCGAAGATTTGAGTTCTAAGTCCTGTGGGCGGCATTAATGACATGTTTGTTATTCACCCTGATTCTCTTTCTCTCTCCTATACGACCAGTGGCTCTAAATTAACGATGAGCGACTAGTAAGGCTTACGTTAGAATTGTTACTGAAAACAGTGTATTATGCTCGATCAGCAAAGTGTAAAATAAAAGGCTACGCATAACGGCAAAATAATGGCAACAACGGGATATATCTGCAAACCTTCGTATTTCTAGGAGTGACAGCAGTATTGTTTCCGCATCAGGAAAGCTATTGACAGACTCGAATCTAATGCAACTGAATGTCCGCTGAATGACTCATCTGAAAACGGAGGATGTGACGGCAGATGACTTGGGAAATATTTGATTGGTCAACAGGCCTTTTGATGTTTGAATTCAGATTGTTGGTTCTTAACGCAACAATTCTGCTAAATTCAGAAACGCGTTCTGCTTCTGATGCTATGCATCTTTCCCGACAGCAGCAAAGTAAATCCCAAGTAAAATATTTCGATGTAACGAAGTTGGGTAACGGAAGTGGTCAAAACCATTGTTGAAATATGATTTTTGAATGTTGTTCCATGAAACGACGCAACAGTAGTTAATTTCATTGCTACTCAACAATATACTTTATTGAACTATAGCAGAACATTATTTCATTACATTTTACATAAACGTAACAACACCTCTCTGCGATTAGCGTAAATTACGGGACCCTCATGCTAAATGTGATAAAAGCCATTACAGAAATGCATTTTTCATGCCATAAAAAATGGTGCGATGTAGCGAAATCTGGCCTCACCTCGATCCCCGCCTCCAATGGAGGGGGTTATCTGCTACTGAAGAGAACTTTAAAATGGTGCATAACACGATGGGGTGTAACCTATACATACCCTTGACCAAAAGTTACAAATTCCTCCTCACTAACACCCTTGAGATTTAGCTTTTCTTTCTGTCTTGAGGTCAGATTTTAAGTTGATGGACTTTCGTAATTAAATCACATTTCATCAGAGTCAAGTTTATTTCTTACGTTCGTCTAAATCTGAATAATGTAATAATAATAATAAATATTGCTATTGAAAAGCTAAACAGTCGAAATACTGTTGCCGCTTCATAGTTTAGTAAATATTTACTTTTATGAGTCATTTATCTTCTTTCATTAGTTTTACGACAATAACATGCATTTATACACCAACGTAAGTACCTCTCAATGTCAGGAATTAGTAAACCTTATTGTTTGTTGTTAGGATTTAATATCAATTGGTGTGTACTGGACTGTGACTCGGCTCGATGTGGTGTAAGTGAAGCGAATAAATGTAATATGTTGTACGTAAATAAATGTATGCTCTCGAATCACTCGTATTATTTCACACCTACTAAGATCTTGGCATACGAAAGATGCATAGCATAAATTACCTACGAAGAGTACCAGACTACTCCCTCGATTTTCCATCAGGTCATATTGTTTTGTATAAAGGCAAATATTGATTTTCGGGATTTAGGTTAGAAATGCATTGGGCGGCATATTAATGCGAAGTGACAACAATGTCGCATACTGGCTGCTTGTGAGTTGAGCTGCTGCATAGTAATGCGTTGCGAGAATGTTGTTTGTTGTCACATGACTCTGGTTGTCCTTGGGTTCACCGCTATTCCTTCCTGAGAGGGCTCATTATTTTGCGAGAGCCATTGAGTTGGAAAGCACGTTGAATGTCAGTCTTTTGTTTCAGAGTTTGATGTTTGTGAAATCGTGACTTCACGCGATTATTTGAGTAACCTTATCATTTTTTATTACGTTTGTTGAATCTGTGCTGTGCTATAAACTAAGCAAAGGCCGAATGTATCGGATTTCTCTAGGGACACTTTTTTTTGCATATTTTGGAATAAAGTTAGGAGATTGTGTTGGCGCCGCATAAAGTCTGCAGATCGAGTGTCGAAGGTTTATGATTGTGGAAGAACGGAAATAAAAAAGGATATGCCATTTGCACCTGTGGTATGGAGCCGAAGAATCATAGGGACGATTGTTTATTTTGCCTTGTAGAACTGAAAAAAATGTGTGTAAAAAACAAGAAAAACTATATGTATCGAAACGTTCTCTCCGAGACCAGTTAATCTTGAACCGATCTGCTGTTCTCTGCCACAACATTATGTATCCCAACGTTATCTCCGAGATCAGTTAACCTTGACATGATCTGCTTCTTCCCTGTCTACCTATTGAGCTGAAGATGCTTCTCCAGACACGTAACTAGACGAACCAGGTTCAGAGTCAGAAACCGATGTATATACGGTGCTGGCTTTAGCATTCGTGGCGCTCCCCCAAGATTTTTTTATGTTAGAATATGGTTTTTCACGAACACATGAAAAATTAAAATAAGAAAATTCTAAAATACTGTAAAAGTCGAATGAGGAATTTATATGGGGAATGCAGATTTTAAAATACTATTAATCAAATATAACTGTGTTGTTTGTTGTTTTATAGCCCAAAGTCATATATATTGCTACGCCCCGGGGCGCCAGAATACCGAATAAAAATAGCTTCAAAAATTTAGATGTCTGGATGTCAGGCAAATGGCTGACGACCCGGAGGTAGACATCAGAATTTAGAATAAATATTTGTGAGCTCTTTTATCGCCGAAATCTTAGGTACTGGTGAAAAGAATTTAGCCTGCAATTTAGCCAATTAAAACCAAGAAATTCTGACACTCATTAATTATTCATGCAACTTCAGGACTGGCACGAGACATCAGACATTTAATCAATTAACAATAAAACATAAAGATAATGATGAAAGCGTCAATATGCAGAGGATTGTGAAAGAGGGGCGACTCGCCCCTTTCGGGATAGCTCTGAGGCTGAATTTATCATTAAAGTTCAATGATTACTCATTGGCCTATACAGTCCGACTTTAAAACAAACAGTTCTAAGCCGACGAAAGTCAATTGGCTGACCGGAGCCAATCTATTCACAACTGGCATGCATACATAAATTCAGTACTTACAGACATGCAGTTTTTCCTCGGTTATCCATATATGGTGCACTCACTTTGTTATATGCACTCACTAATATTTTATGTATTTTCGCTTTGGAAGCGCACCTGTGTGACGACACGCCCATTTCAAGCCCATCTCCAGTCGAACCCCATCTCCCACTTTCTTTCGTGCACACACCTCTGTTGATTCACCTGCATGAAATCAGGGACGCATTTATGCGCACCAATGTCGTGGTGGAACGAAGCCGCTGAGGTGATAGAAGGATCCGTTCGTCTGCTCGTCCCAGCTGATCCGTTCGTCTGCTCGTCCCAGCTGATCCGTCCGTCTGTCCAACGGTGATTCGCCTACATCACCGGTCGTGCACCTCCGTCACTCGAGGCTGCAATTCCATCACTTCGTGTGACTTCCAGGATGCTGCTGCATTTCCCTGTAGAAATTCACATCCAGTACTTCGTGCAATCTAGCACCAGAAAAAGAGACATCTTCCTCCCTCCTATTTCCTCGCGGTAAGATCAACCGATCGGCTGCACTTTGTACAGCTGGCCGGCACCTTCGGACAGAAGCTTTTCTTCCGCCTTTGAGCTCCGAGCTGGATCAATCCCGACCCACTCCCCGTGTCTAGTTCCCTTCACGGCTCGGAACCAGATTACTCATTTTCGCTTGTTCACATTTCTTCAACAAATTCCTTGCTCTGTCGTTAGGGGTCTGTTTTAACTTTCCCGTCAGTATTATTGTTTCCTGAAAGCATTTGGCGCGATGAAGAGGTAAGAAATGCATGTCTCTGCATTCGGAATATGTGGTGGGTCCGCTCACCGATAGTACGGGAACACATAACTTAACTAACAGTTCCTTGTCCTGCCAAGTTTCAGATTAGCAAACGCCATAAGTTTCCCGATCTGTTGACACTTACACGGCCACCTAAATTGACCGACACGCACTTTGGGAGCGACGCATTGCGTTCCCCACCGTGAACAACACATGTTCCACTTCAGATTTCTGCCTTCCAAGAAAAGGGGCTCTTATCCCTTTTCTTCTTTTGCAATGCGGGAAACCACTAGCTGTTAATTTTTACACAACAATTAACATTGTTCCCGCCTCTTGCAAAACCTACTAATCGAATTAATTACCGCACCCTAAAGTCGTAACAATATGTATATTTATTTTGTCTAGATAATTATTGTTGCATGGATGGGCAGCAATATTTTTAACCGTAAATTTACTTCTCGGCCCCATGTCCTGATCCGACCGGAGTGTTCAATAAATAATGTTCAGTAAGCTCTAAGTGTAATATCATTAAGCCTTTGGTTTGCTAAAACATTGATTATTTCATTCCGTACGTTATTTCCGACATAATGATCAGTATCCACCTTGGCACAAGCACATCTCATATGTTCTCGGATATGTTCTATCTCATATGTTCTATCAAACTTGCCAAATAATTATACTAATCACAAGAAATTTCCATTATTTGAGGTAAACAGCTTATCAGATGACCCCTAAAGATCAAATTGTGCTCCGATAAAAATGAAATTATTGATGTAAGCCTTTCTAGAGAACACCTCTCCAATGATCAATTTCTTGGTTTATCATTTGCTGATGTGAAGCAGCCATACCTTTTCTTATCGGTCTTGTCTCTGTTTTCATTTAAATACAATCATATGATCCCACGACTTTTCGTGCTCCTTCAAATGACAGAAAGGAATGTCATCTCCAACTGCGAAAACCTCTACTTCCTAGAAAAGTTAGCGATTTTGCGGTTAGAAAAAGTTTACAGAAAAAGCAATATAAACAGCCAGAAGTTATTGAGTAAATCAGCTATCTGTGCTTGATTTCTTTACTTATTTGAAAGAGAACGATTTTTAATAAAACTCTTCTTTTGCTGAGAATTCCAGGTTTGCTTGACTTTAAACAGTGGTGAATATTTTGCATTGTTAGATTTTTGTCCGTGCTCCTATAATATTAATAGCATTCTGATTATTGAGTGCAGCAGCCGAACGTCATTGTCCAGTATTCTCATCTCAAAGTTTTTTTGGAGAACTGACGTTTTTTCTTAGAAGGAAATTTGATATCCTCAGTTTCACGTGGTTCAGAAACTGCAGGAATATCCATGAATGCAGAATTCAGTTTCTTTTGCTATACTGCCGGAACAGCTGTATTATACAGGCAGGATGACGAAATATCGTGATAAGTAGACTGTGTACTAGAATTTTGACTATTCAGTGCAGCAGCCGAATCGTCTTTAATTTCTCCTTGAATTGAAGCCAAAGATGATTCTAATTCAAATTTTGTAGAATCCCGAGACCCTTCTTTATCATAGCTGTCATTAGATGATCCAGCTAGTTGTAAAAAGTTCTCAAAACTTTTCGGAGCTTTCTGTTGCGCTTCCCGTTCCGATTTTGTGCTTCTGATAGCAATTTTTGGGAATCATTCTTTCAAGTCATAGTTCCAGATATTAGCCTGAAAAATGCGTAAGTCTTAAGGAAATATTCTTTAATAAACTGTATCAACAGTCTGACCCAAAATTTCTCACATAATCAATTTATATAAACCGCGAAACATACTGGCGCCCAAAATTAACATGTCAATCACAAAATCATGAATAACGCAAAATCCACATGATAGAGTTTAATGACAGCTGGTACGGACTAACATATAACGATTCTAAAAGTGATGCAGCTAGTGGTGCAGATTTCGAGGGGCTAATACGGAGTGTGATTATCCCGAAAAGCGATACAGCTCGCACAACGAGCCGTCATGCTGTTAACAAGGCTGTGAAAGGAGAGCTTTGGGCAATAAGTGCCACTCCTCCACGAAAGTGCGTTGGAGTCCCAGGAGAATTATTTAAGTGGGCTGCCGGTTTAGAATTGCTCTTCCCAAGGCATTCCAGACAGGCTCCATCGGGTTCAGGTCCGGAGATCTCTCGAGCCGGTCCATCCTGTGAATATCCTCACTGTCTAGGTTCCTGTCGACTAGTTGGGCCCTGTGGGAAGGGGCGTCATCCATAAAATAGAAACGGAGGGACAACAGTTTCCCTGAAAGTCCATAATAGGGCTATACGATGTCATCCCTGTGGCGTGCAGCAGTCAAGGTGCCTTCTGAAAACACATGAAGCGGCGTGCGTCTATCCAACAGGATGCCAGCCTAAACCAGGAGTGCTCCACCACGGTAGTATTCAATTTGCCTAATGTTGGAGGAAAGATTTCGGCTTCTCCACTCTCTCCAAACGTGCACACGTCGAGAATCCGTGTTTAAGCTGTACCGCAGCTCGTCAATGAAGACAACACAGGCTCATTGATCAGGGTTCCGTTGGAAATGTTGTTGAGCCCAATTCAGACCGACCCTACTGTGCTATGCGGCGAGTCAAATCCAGACCAATGACCTTCTTGCATATAGCCCTCTCTTGTAGAGTCGTCTGTAAACTATTCGCCTCGATATCGCGGTTCCCATAACAGAGAAGAGATCATGCGAGAGTTGCCTGGCTGTCGATTTCCTATGGCGACGAACTGTTATGACGTTTTCACTTGTTGCGGTTCGTTGGTGTCCTTGTCCTGATCTTCTGGCTGTTGTTCCAGCTTCTTGAACTGTATCTAGAGATTGGAGACCACTTGCCTCGATACATTAAACTACCCTCAGCTTGCGATTGCCTGCTTCCCATCTACCGATCACTCTCCATCGTAAAGAATCTTCTAAGCGATGGTGCAGCACCATGCTTCCACTTACTGTCCAACTCAAGCTTCAGTTGCAGCACCCCGTTCAGAATATGCAAAGTGCCTGCCAAGGAGGTTGAGATCCCGGATTCGGGATGCCGGTGGGAGGGAGTTTCGGACTACAGCGCTTCGGCGGGTGCTTCCTAAATGGGCACAGGATCTTCTTTGTGATAGGGGGTCACCCCTACGGGCGTACCCCTCCGGCACGCGGTGAATGTTCAGTGAGGCTCAGTCTACCTGGGATCGATCCCGCTGCCATGTGGTCGGGAAAGGGTCACTCTAAAAACCAGGCCACTCGCCCAACCTCCACTATCGTGAGAAGATTGCTCTGTTTTATATCCGCTCCTCTGTCTTAGATTTCCGTAGAACTTTCTGAAAATCTCGCACCAATGCTAAGTCAGAAGCTAAATTGCGTTCTATTGGCCTAATTTTGCAGCAAGTGATGCGGGAGGCGAAATTTCTGGGATTGTGGGAAAAGCGCACGAAGGTATGGGCTGAGTCTAAAGTCAAAGCCATCGTTCTGCGCTAAATTGTAACAGTACTTTATCTATTATGATGATTTGGATTGTTCGAATGACAGCGAGACCTTCCATCTTCTTCAATCTCCATCGCTCGTCGTCTCGAATTACAATACTCATAGGGCGTTTTTTCTTTTTTTATATACACTTTAACATTTCACACACACACAAAAAGGAACTCAGCTAGGTGCCCCAGCACCGCCCTAAAGCAGGTCCTGTGTATATATGCGGTCGAGTCACATTATTGTGACCGCCAGCTAATATCAAGAGTAACGGCGGTATGCAGCGCGCACAACAGCTAGACGCGCTGGAAGAGACTCAGTAAGGTGCTAGAAGGTGTTCGCAGGTATGTGGAGCCATGCTGACTTCAGTGCATCTGACAGCTGCTGGAGGGTGCGTGGTGGAGGATCTATAGAGCGAACAACACGATCGAAGTGGTCCCACAGATGCTCAATTGGGTTTATGTCTGGAGAATTAGGGAGCCAGGGAAGTACTTTCAAGTCTTCATCGTGCTCTTCCAACCACTCTCGGACATTTCTAGCTGTGTGACACGCCGCATTGTCGTGCTGTAAGATCCCAACCACCCCAGGAAAGGCAAACAGCATGTATGCGTGTACGTGGTCTGCAAGGATAGATTCATAATGAATTCGGTCCATAGTGCTTTCCACAGGTATGAGTGGACCCAGAGAATGCCACAAAAGCATTCTCCAGTACGTAACGCTGCCCCCACCAGCATCGTTCTTCCAGCAATGGTTGAAGAGTGTTTGTTCTCCGATGTTTCTCGCCTTATACGCCAATGTTCATCTGTTTGATGAAGCAGAAAACGTGACTCATCGGAGAAGGCAATCCTTTGCCAATCAGCGGAGA
Source organism: Macrothele yani (assembly GCA_039090855.1). Taxonomy (NCBI): domain Eukaryota; kingdom Metazoa; phylum Arthropoda; class Arachnida; order Araneae; family Macrothelidae; genus Macrothele; species Macrothele yani. The sequence continues at coordinate 75,079,582 of CM076993.1, read as the reverse complement.
TTCAATTCTAATACTGCCGTGTAAATGTAAGCCTTTTCTGCGGTTGCACCTTCGTTAGCATAGGTGTAGTGACCATCCGTCTGCATCGGAGCCCCATACGTAGCAGGGTTCGCTGAACTATCCTTTTGGACACACTTCCGGTAGCCACCTGGTTCACTCGGGCAGTGAGTTGCTCCACTGTAGCGTGTCGATCGGCTCTGATGTATCTTTGAAGCCGACGTTCATCTCTCACATCAATGGCACGTGACGCCCTGCCGTTTCCACGTTGGTTATTCGCAACGGTGCCATTTCTCCAATCACGATAAACTTTAACCACAGCAGCACGCGAACAGTTCACAAACTGCGTTGTTTCAGAAATACTGCCACCCTTGGCCTGAAAGCCGATAAGCATCCCTTTTTACAAATCTGATAAATCGCTCCTTTTATCCATGACAGCAACGAGTGATGTGTTTTCAGAATGCTTACAGTACACCTTATATACCCTCCAATCCAGCTCACGGGGACATGTGCTTTCTTTCATTAGCTACGCGCTGTTGATGTCAAAAGTAGGAGGTGGTCACAATAATGTGACTCGACTGTGTATATCGTCCCGCAGTGATTCCATATCACGCAGTTATTTACTTAACATGAACTTAATAATCTGGTTATAGATTTAATGTTACCTAAAGAAGGTAAACAACTTTTAAGTTCGAGAATCAAATTTAAAAATCTGTTACCACCAAAGGCACATTTTGCACGGTACAGGTGTCGTGAACAGGATCATTCCCATATTTTTTCAGAATGATATTTTGTCAGGATGTCTGTGGATTGAGAGATACAGAGAAAGAAAATGATGGAAGATAAATTGCCAAAATACTTCTAAAATCTCAGGTGCAACATGAGCGTGAAAACGTATTTCTTGCATCACACATTTAGAATTTTTTCTTTCAAATATGAGAGATGAAAGCCAAGAACAAAGAGAGAGATTTCACCAGGAAATTAAATAAATGGGAAAGAAGTATCAGAGACAGTGGAATGTAGATTGCTGGTTAATGCTGAAGAAGTACAATTCCAGTGAAGAGAACGGTTACACACGAATATCGAGACAGTGAAATTTTCATCCATCTTAGAGCTACATGTTACGGATGTTAATGTGTAGAAAACTACGTATGTTTATATTGTATACATAAACACTGAAGCAGCAAATTATTAGAATTTTTTTTAATGAAGTAGCAAATTATTAAGAACACCCCATAATACTCTGGCACAAGCCATTTTCACTTACGCACGCAACTATGACGTTGACATAGCTTTATAAACAGCTAACTGCAAAGTTTTAAGACATGTACAAAGCATATAGAGTGGCACTATGGGAAAGACTAGTAATTTAAGTGACGGTGAAAGGGCATGATAGTGGTCTCTAGGCGGTTAGATGTAACCATTTAAGAAACTGCAGACCTTCTCGGCTGTGCAAGAACAAGTATATCAATAGTGTACAATGAATAGTGCACAAATAACTATATCAATGGTGTACAATGAATGGTGCACAGACAACAAAACTAGCAGTCAGCGTTTTTTTAGGGCGAAAACTACTGGTCGATGTTCTACGGCAACGGTGGCTGTAGAGGATTGTACGTAGTTACAGACGAGTACCATTGCATCAAGTAACTGCGCAGTACAGCAACGATATTGAGGAGAGAATTTCACTCCACACAGTCCGCCGCAAACTAGAGCGAACGGCTGTAACAAAAGACAACACTGAACGCTAGCGTGTGTACCACTAGCCTCTGCTGAAAACCAATAAATTCGTCTGCAGTAGGCACGGGAGAACAAAACCTGGACAACTGAGGACTGGCCGTTTGGTCCAATGAATCACACTTGCAGTTAATACACCCGATGGATTGGCACAATATGGCGCCAACAGCACGAATTGATGGACCTCAACTACCTGGCTTTAACTGTACAGGATGGTTTAAGCAGTGTGCTGGTCTGTGGGTATGTTTTCATGGTGCACACTGTGTTCCTTGATACCTCTACAACAGCATTTGGATGACACGAGATATCTTAACATCATGGACCTTATTCATAGCCCATTGGAAAGAAGAGGCCCTGAAACGATTTTGTCATGTGACCAAAAATGTCTGAACTTCCATGCTCTGAACTGCAGATGAAGTCCATTAGTATGTTGCTGTGAAGTTGTTTTTATTTTATTATTTTGATTTATTATTGTTATTTTCTTTCCAAAGAAAAACAAATTAACACTCGTAATAACATATAACGTTCATTTACCACTACAACAAGAAAATGTTAGAGCGTTTTTTTTTAAAAAAAAAAAAGGATTATTTACTTCTACCTGCTGGTTCCTTCTGTTACTGATATACAAGTAAGATTAATTTTCTGTTTTAAGTAATATAACGTGCAAAATTTAGTTATTTATATATACATTGAAAAAAGGATTTGTTACTCATATGTTTTGTTGGTAAAGCTATCTCAGTTGTTTAACGGTTTAGCATTTCGGTAAGAAGTATACATCTTACGTAAACGTTTTTGCATTGCTTTTGTTTTCCTTAGTGGTAGATTTACTATATGCTATAAGTTCAAATGACAAAAGTCCGCCTTTCCAAAAAATAACGACAGTATAAAAAACTCTGAAAATATGCTCACGTCAAGCAAAGGAAATACAAAAAGTACTTAAGTTTTCTTCCTTGAGTGATCCATGAATAAGGAACACACTGACATTGCACACCGGCAATGTTAACATTACAGGTACAGGCCGAAACCAAAAATATTGACGCAGGAACTTCGGCAATGGGGAAAGAGCAAAGTTCTAAAATAAAAATATAAGAAAATTGAAAAAAGCACCGCAAAAATTCAACAGAGAGTTCAACACGAACGAAACAAAAATTGTAAACAAGTCGTCATTTTGGAGTCGATGCAGACATATGCCATCAAAAACATTCAAATATTCGGATTTCGTGCCACAACATTTTAAGTAATTTGTCAACAAAACAACAGCAGTTTTCATTTATTTTGAGCGGCAAATTTCAAAGCTCCCATCAGCTGGAATTCTAAGCGAAAACGTCGCAAATACTTTGTCAGTTTCGTGAAAACATTAGCATTTCTTTCATTTTGTGTAAAACTTTCAAAGTAATTTGTGAACTAAATATTAGCACATTTTATACATATTGCAACACAATCTTTGAAGTTTCCATCAGCTCATGCTTTATGAAATTCTCCCGCTATTCTGTCAGCCCATCAGCACATTACTGATAGCTGAGACGGCGCACACTCGGTAGGGAGATTAAGAGCTGGTACTAAGTTGGTCACATGACCTTAGGGGCAGCCGTTCGTTTCAGGGTCTCTTGTTTCCAGTGGGCTTATTCATGTGACGTCAGAAATGGGTTTCTGTGACCAACATGGCTGCTGATTCAAAGTTGTTGCCATTTGATTACCCCTTACTGTTGGCCTATTTTTACAATAATAGCGTGGTGGAGTGTGCCAACGAATTAATAGACCTACAGGGCGAGGAAGAAGAAATTAATTTCTTAGAACAAATCAAGGTTGAAAAATATATCAAGACAATTTTGTGTTCGACGTTTATTTCGCATGATGCAGGTCAGCATCGTCATTAGTGAAGTTTTTAATGAAACATTTCTCATGCATGGTGTATTAAATTTTCACGTTCTTATTGTCAGACATTTGCGAAACATCTGAATCATAAACTTGGAATCTTTTTTCCAAAACAAAACATTCAGAAGCTCAGAAAAATACGTAATATGGAAACAAACTAGGGTTAAAACAACAACTAAAAACTACCTATTGTCGTACGCTATGCAATCAGCTTAAAAATTAAATGAATGCGTAACATTAACTAAAAGAAAAAAATATAGATTTATTTGTTTTCTTCTTTGGGGAAAGAACGTAGAGCTTAATTCGTAACTGACCGATCCAATTATACCATCAGCTTTCTCCTTCTACCTTTCCTTTTCTTTAATTGAAATTCGAAGAAACACTACGAAGTTTTAACTGCCCTCGATTCGTAGTGTCATAATTTTCAAAATCTTCCTCGTTAAAGTGGGCAGAACACATTCGAGAATGCACATTGGGACGGAAATCCTCGCGTTTCATTTTACACAGCAATTCCTTTAACTGTTTCGGCCTTTTTAGAGGAAAATTATGGAAAGTTATTCCTTCCCCTATACATTTTAGGTGGTAGGATTTATTGGCAAAATCATACGATGAGCAAAAGTTAGGCATGTCGTTACTAAATTTACGAAAATCGCGATTTTCCTGAACCCCTACAACGTAAAGCCTTGTTAAGCAGTGGAAAATACAGGGTGTTCGGAAAGTAACTGTGCACCTAAGCTACCGTTTTGTTTTCGCAGTTATCAAGTGCAGTATGTGCCACCGGAACGTAATAAAGTGGATTCTCCCAGTCGCAGCCGATCGCGGGAACCCATGGGGATCACTGCGCATGCGCATCAAGCTGCTTGAAGCGTCGGTTGCCGCATTGCGGCAGTTGAGTTCCAGAGCTCAACAGAGACGAGTCGTTGTTACTGTAAGTATGGAAGTTATCGTGTGTGCTGTTGTTGTTCAGTTTTCGCACTATGGTTCTTTCAATTGCGGAACGTGTGTTTCTGGTTGAATACGTCTTTCGAGAAGGCAATGAATACACCGATTTAGTGCGGCAGCAATTTGCTGCCAAATTCCCAGACACACCTGTACCTCATCGTAATGCAGTTCGTCAACTTATTGAGAAATTTCGTGCGACAGGCTCAGTGTTCGACGCCGAACGAAGCGGGAGACCAACTAAACTTACCGATGGGAAGTTGATGGACATCTCTGACTCCCTGCTGCGGAGTCCCTCAAAATCATTGCGCAAGTTGGCGCAAAAGGAAAATATCGGGCTTGCGACAGCGCATAAAGTGGTGAGAGAATCATTGCACCTCTACCCATACAAAGTAACAGCGGTACAACAATTGCAACCGGCGGATGACGTAAAACGACTCCGGTACTGTGAATGGTTTAACAATTTTATTCAAACGAAAACTGTTGCTGTTCTTGATGTCACCTTCTTTACAGATGAGGCGTGGTTCCACCTCTCTGGGTATGTTAACGCACAAAACACCCGATTGTGGTCCACAGAGACTCCTCATGCTGTGTCGGAACGACCCTTGCATGACCAGAAAATCGGAGTGTGGGTTGCGCTATCCCGACGGCGCATTGTCGCGCCGTTATTCTTCCAGGACACCGTGAATAGTGCACGTTACTGTTCCATACTCCATGACTTCATCGGCCGCCTTGAAGAAGACGAAATCACCTACAGCTGGTTTCAACAAGATGGCGCTACTGCGCACACAGCTCACACCTCTATGAAACTTCTGAATGAGGTTTTCGGCGAACGTGTCATCTTAAAAAACCTATGGCCCCCTCGCTCCCCGGACCTTACTCCACCAGACTTTTTTCTGTGGGGCGCAGCAAAATCTGCTGTGTATCGTGATCGCCCACGCACGCTTGATCAATTACAAACTGCAATAACTACGTTCATCAGAAACATCTCACAAGCAGAGCTGCAGCAAGTGTTTCCAAATAAACTGAAACGGGTTCAGCGCTGTATCGACGCTCATGGAGATCACTTCGAACATTTTTTCTAAGTGCATAGCTTAGGTGCACAGTGACTTTCCGAACACCCGTAGCATATAAACAAACTATTTCCGGTCCGTGGTTACGGAAAAGCTTTCCCATGATGCTATGAGAGGCGAATAAGGTCCATTGCCGATCAGGTACGACCGTACATGGCCATCGATTCCTGATAGAGAAGGCTGTTTCCAGCAGTATAATATGACATGTTGCAAGGCTCGGATCGTCATACAGTAGATCCAGGAGCACGACAGTGATTTCAAAGTGCTGAAATGTCCCCACAGTTCCCAGATCTTAACCCAATTGAACACCTGTAGAATGAAATTGGGAGAGCAATTCGTAAGAGAGATCCTTCTCCAGCGGATATTCTTCAATTGAGGGACAATACTACGGCTATATTCAGGCAAACAGAATCACTACGTTTGGCTATTGACCATTCGTCCGGAAGGGGTCCGGGTTTTAATCCCAGTGAGCTATGGATGCTGTGTTTGTCTTACGGCACTGGCTCTCTTCCTTCCCTGGAACCAGTGGCCCTAAATTATAGACGGGCGACTGCTTATAGCCCTTTGAGTTGCTCACGGTGGTCGTTAAATTTTAAATAAAAAAAAAATAAAAAATCAGCACCTCGTAGAATCCATTTTACTTCGACTTGAGGCCGATTTGAAAGCCGAGGACCGCCCAACATATTATTAGGTAGGTGCTCCTAATAATTTACTCACCAACCCGCTTGGCCAGCGTGGTGAGTTATGGCCAAACCCCTCCAAAATGACTCCACAACTTAAATCTTGGCCCTCAGTCTCCGGCAGCTGGAATGTACCTGGCCAAGGCAGCGGCCAGTGCGACATGAAGGCAGAGGGTGCTAAGAATCCCCGGAGGACCGGACTAGGCTGCCATCTGATGCTGACCTTGGCTACGTATAACGGACGCTCCCTATCTTCTGATTCAAGGCTTCTTGAATTAGAAGAGGAACTACAAAGGATCAAGTGGGACATCGTCGGGCTAAGTGAGGTAAGGAGAAAAGGAGAAGATCTCATTGAACTGAAAAGTGGACATCTCTTCTACTATCGTGGGACAGATACTGGCAGAACTAGTGGTGTTGGATTTATAATAAACAAGAAACTGAAGGATAAAGTTGTAGAAGTTGAAAGTTCCTCGGACAGAGCTGCACGACTCGTTATCCAACTCTCGAGAAGATACCAGGCTCAGATTATTCAAACTTATGCACCCACCACAAGTCATGCTGAAGAAGAAATTGAAGAATTTTATGAGAAAATTCGTCATCTAAATAATAAAGGTAAGCAGCACTTGAAGATAATTATGGGAGAATTCAATGCAAAAATAGGGCAACGGCAACAGAATGAAACTTCAGTAGGTAAATTCGGTCACGACAACAGAAACCAGCGTGGAAATACTCTCGTTGAGTTTGCAGAGGCAGAAGGGTTTTTCATCTTGAACTCCTTTTTCAAGAAAAAGCCACACAGGAAATGGACATGGAGACATCCAAATGGGATGACAAGTGAAATTGATTTTATTATGTGTAACAAAAAATTCGTCATAGAAGACTGCAGTGTGCTAAACAAGTTCAACACAGGCAGTGACCATAGATTGGTGAGATGTAAGATGCACCTCAACACTAAACTCGAACGTAGCAAGCTCATAAGACAAACAAAATGTATTGACATAACCAACCTTAAAAAACACCATAATACCTTCAAATTGGAACTGAAGAACAGATTCTCTGCTTTAGAAGGCCTAACATCGGAAGAAGTGGATATTTCTGAAGTTAACAGAAAAGTAACCAAAGCTCTTATAGAAACAGCAACAAAATTAGCTGGGTCTAAGAACAAATTGCATGTGAACAAATTATCAGGAAAAACCAAAATGTTGATGCAAAAAAGAAGAGAGATGAGGACAACTAAAGAACATGTGACTTCCAAAGTGGAATATATAGAGCTATGCAAGACAGTACGAAAAAGTATCACTGAAGACGTAAGGAAATTCAACTGTGAACTAGTAAGGAAAGCAATTGAAAACAACCAAAGCCTAAAGATAGCAAAGGGACATCTCAGTAAGGGAAAAAAACAGATTATGGCACTGAGAAAAGAAGATGGTTCTGTAACAATAAATAGAGGCGAAATTTTGACAAGAGTGAAAGATTTCTACTCCAAATTATATGAAAGGGATGATACATGTACTCCAGGCATCATGAAAGGTACCAAAGTTCTTCCAGTCCTTCCAGCAGAAGTTGCACATGCAATCAAGAACATGAAGCGGGGAAAAGCTCCAGGAGAAGATGGAATTACTGTAGACATCATACAAGAAGCAAGTGGAGAAATCGAAACAGTACTCGCCCAAATTTTCACTCGATACCTTAATGAAGGGAATATTCCTGAGGATTGGAACAACGCTATAATGATCTTGCTACATAAAAAAGGTGACATTGAGGATCTCAGGAACTACAGACCTATCAGCCTCCTAACAGTAGTTTATAAAATCTTCACTAAAGTTCTTTCACACCGCTTGAAGGTAACACTGGACATGGCTCAACCGAGAGAACAAGCTGGATTCAGGAGTGGCTACAGCACAATAGATCATATCCACGTACTGAGAGAACTAATTGAAAGAGCGAGGGAATATGAACTTCCATTGTGCATAGCTTTTATCGATTATGAAAAAGCCTTTGATTCGGTGAAACCATCAGCAGTTGCAATGGCTCTGAAATCCTGCGGTATTGAAGATGCATACATTAATATTATTAATAACATCTATGAAAATGCAAGTGCAAAGATTCTGCTATTTGAAAATACAACACACATAAAAATTGGAAAAGGAGTGAGACAAGGTGACACCATATCTCCGAAGCTCTTTAATGCCACATTGGAAAATGTCTTTCAATCACTGAACTGGGAAAACAAACGCATAAAGATTAATGGAGATTATCTAACCCACCTTCGTTTTGCTGATGACATAGTCATTTTTGCAACTACCCCATCAGAGCTACAGAGTATGATGCAGGAACTTGCTGACAAGAGTAAAGAAGTGGGATTAAAAATGAACTTTCAGAAGACAAAAGTGATGTACAATGCTTTTACAAGAAATGAAGATTTATCGATTGATGGAGAAAAGCTGGAGATAACAGACACGTACGTTTATCTTGGACAGCAGATATCAAGTGAGGGTCACATTGGTGAAGAAATTAATCGGCGTATAAAACTTGCCTGGAGAGCTTTTGGAAGAAACAGCATAATTTTCAAGAGCAATATGCCATTATGTTTTAAAAGAAAAGTGTTTGATCAATGCATCCTTCCAGTGCTTACGTATGGTGCAGAGACGTGGACCTTAGCTAAAAGAGACATACAAAGGCTGCAGACAACTCAAAGAAGCATGCAGAGGTGCATGCTTGGTGTAACCAGGAGAGATAAGAAGAGGAACACATGGATCCGAAAAATGACAAGAGTGGAAGACATCATGATCAGAGTTAAATCCCTGAAATGGCAATGGGCTGGACATACTGCCAGAAGAACAGACCATCGATGGACAGCCGAAATTTTAGATTGGATTCCAAGGGACAGGAAAAGACCCAGAAGAAGACCACATGGAAGATGGGTGGATGAAATTCGAAAGTATGCGGGAGTGACATGGAGGAGACTGGCACAAGACAGACCGTTGTGGAGGAAACTTGGGGAGACTTTCGTCCAGCAGTGGATTGATAATGGTTGACAATGATGATGATGATGATATCATTAGTATCCAACGTAACTCTAAAATATTGTATATTTATTTATAAATATTCCCTACATTTTTGTTATATAGAGAAACACATTTTGCCTTATTAATTTATTCTTCTGCCATTTGAAAAAAAAAATAATACGATAATTATAAGATTAAATCGGAGATATCATGAATCAGATTATTGAGCCGGGAGTACATGGGTCCCTTGTATCTGTGGTAATTTTTATGAAAAATGAATGAGCATGCAAGTGGAAAGAGATCTGAGCCTTCTCAATCTAACAGTGTTTTGTATGAGGAAACCTGAATTAACGATTTTTTTTTGACGTCGTACGTCATTAATTACACGACTGACATCGTACCGCAGTTGTATAAAAAGCATACCTTAAAAATTAATGAAAATAACTAAATTAAACAACTAATAAAAATAAAAATTTTGAAACAATAATAAATAACCAAAGTAATTAAAATAATTTACACAAATTAAAATAATTAATAAAATAAATAACAAATTAAATGCAGTGAATAATATAAATAAATAATTCGATAAATAATTAGTAAATAAAAAATAAATAATGAAAATAAATAATTAATTAAAACTGAAATAATTGATAAAATGGTTAATAAATTAAATAAATAAAAAATAACAATAGTAAATAAATAATAACAAAAATAAATAATTAAAATAATTTATAATGACATCATTATTATCATTAAAATAATCAATAAAAATAATAATATCAGCATTGTTCAGGAATTTTCTACACCCTGCAGCTGCTACGATCAACTGTAAGGGATGTTATTTGGAAGTGGAAACTCCCAGGAGCAATAACAGCGTAATCGCAGCCGAGATGTCACATAAGATGGTAGAATTTTATCGCACCACGTGCTCCTCGGTTGCAACGGTCACCACTAAGTTCCAAACTGTCTCTGGAAGTTACCCCAGCAACATAACGGCTCGTCCAGAACTGAAGGGAATGGGTTTCCATGGTCGAACTGAAGGGAATGGGTTTCCATGGCCTAACATCTGGAAAATCAGCGGCAAGCGTCGGCAGGAGTGGTGTAAAACTCGGCGTCAGTGGACTCTAAAACAGTGGAAAAGAGCTCACTGGAGAGATGGATCACACTTCACGATCTGCAGTCCGATGGACGAGTCTGGTTGTGGAGGATGCCAGGCGAATGCTCTCTACCTGACTGTCTTGTGTCGACTGTGAAGTTCATTGAAGGCGTTAACTGTTTCTCATAGTTTGGACTGGGCTTAACGGTGAGGCCTATAATGACATTCTCTACAATTCTGTGCTTTCAACATTATGGCAACAACTCGGTGAAGGCCCTTTCCTTTACTAACAGATCATAAAGAGAGGTATATGTAGGAATGGTTGGATGAGACGGGTGTAGAAGAACTTGAGTGGCCTGCACAGAGCCCCGATCTGAACCCCTTGGAACACCTTTAGGATGAATTAGTACTCCAAATGCGTGCCAGGCCAAACCTCCCGACATAGGTAACCGACATGAGTAATGAATGCTCTTGTGGCAGAATTGAAGGCAATTCCAGCAACAGCGTACAAAATCTAGTGGAAAGCCTTCCCAACAGAGTGGAGGCCATCATGGCTGCAAAGAGTGGACCGACTTCATGTTAATTCCTTTCGTATTGCGGGGAGTTTGTCTATAGGCAAGTGACCGGATACTTTTGATCAGATAGTGTATATACCGAGGAGGTAAGAAATAAGAGGAGATGGCAACAGCCCCTCTCCCTGTGCTTCTGGCGTTACGCCACTTTTTATCAGCTGACTTCGCTAATGCGCCCAACCTAAGAATCTCCTGAATATCTCTATTGGGAAATCGCGATTTTGAACGGGTTTTTCGGACTCTTACTCTACCCGTACAGGCATGAAAAAAATTGAGGCTGAAATATTCATTCCCATAATAAAATATTTCCAGAAAAAGCAGGAAAATATGTGTTGGTATTTCTTTAAAAAATTGAACAAAATAATGATTTTTTGAGCGGAAGTGCATAGTGCGCATGTTTACTTACTGTCCATGTGCAAGTAACCATGCATACTGCCCATGTACAAGTAACCATGTTTAAAACATAACCAAAAGCCTAATGTTAAGAAATAAGAAGTTCGAAATATTCCTTCTTTCCATTCTTGGTTTGCATGCGCTAAGCAAAACTGCTTAAGCCACTGGAGCCGCCCCTGTGGCGCAGTGGTCTAAGCGATGGCCTCTGATCATTCGTCCGAAAGGGGTCCGGGTTCGAATCCCGGTGAGGCATGGATGTAGTGTTTGTCTTACGGCACTGGCTCTCTCCCTTCCCTGGAGTCAGTGACCCTAAGTTAGGGACGGGCGACTGCTTATAGCCCATTGAGTTGCTCACAGTGGTCGTTAAACCTCCAATCCAAAATCCAAAGCCACAGGAAGTGACGTCACGTTCCCGAACGCTCGCAGCGCAGACTCCCACCACCTCAAAGAGACGACAGAAACAGCTGATCTGTTTTGGCTTCACTCAAAACTAGTCCCTTCACCTTCTCTTCTTCTAACCTCCTTGGTATATACCCTCTGTGCGTAAGTCAAGAAAAAAAAAAAGAACACTACATATAAAAGTTTTTATGGATGCATCCGAAACATGTTTATACAATGAAGCGCTTGGACGGTGTCAGGCTTTTCACTTTTCATTTCCCCCGTCATCATGATTGACGTCTTGTCCCAAATCGGAAGGCATTTAAAGAATGTTACTGCAGGAAGTTTTTGAAATGCTCACGATTTTGAAGTAAAATGAATGTAATTTTTTTTAAACCAGAGTTTTTACCGAAGCGTTACGAAATTTTGATTTGGAATTTTTACTTTCTCCGATGGTCTCTCGTATCTTTACATCCCCGGCAGTAAACCCGTCTTTGACATCGACAGAAGTTCCTGACATTTTATTTTTCTTCGGTATTTGAAGCCGTTTTTGTTCAGCGGAGTGTGAAATGTTTCTATCGCGTCCTTCTACAGTGATACTAATAAAGCTGCAGTTAACGATTGTACGAAATGTCTCTGTTAGTATTTTTTTATTTTAGTATAGAGCGTTACGGAAAGAAGAAACGCAATAATTATCCCTTTGTATTCTGTTCAGCAGGTGAATGTTATCTTTAATAGTGTACAGAATCAAGTTGTGCATGTAGGTAGATGCATACTAACTTAATGGGCGCTGTTCAAAAGCCAAAAAATCTAAAATTTTGTGGCACTGTCTTTTCGGAGGACCGTATTTTTTTTTTCTGTGGAGCTTAACAAACCTTATGAACATCTAGTGAACATCTAATTGAGCTTAACAAACCCTATGAACATCTAATTGAGCTTAACAAACCCTATGAGCGTCTAATTGCAAAGGCAAGAGTGCATCACTAATTTTTTAAGTTGGGTAAGCGCAGCACTTAATTGCGCACCTTAATCTTTCTGCATCGAAACTTTCGAAAGCTTCATTCACCTAATTGTCTTTGCCAGCAAAGTTGTAACCTTCAACAATTTAAATCAAAGATTAATAAACTGCTTTTATTCATACACACAATAAGAAATCAAACTGATCTCGGTATTATGCCCTAGTATTCTTCATGACGAATTCTTCATAGAAGAAAAATCAAATGATTCTGGGACATTGTTCTCAGAGGACAGAGAAAAAAGCAAAGCTTGCATTTTATCAAGATTCGAACATAGGCTTTTCCGTATGTGGAGTTAGAATCCTGCAGTGTCGATCCCTAGAAACAAAGGATTCTTTCATTCTATGAGTAAATATTTGCAAAATACACCATCATTCGTTTTGGTAGCTTTGCTTTTTAAAGAGAATTACTGCTAAACATACGAAAATTAACTAAAAATTGCTTTTTCCAAAGTGCTATTTTGAGACGAATGTTTGTTGCCTGAGGTCATACGTTAAATTTGAATCTTTTTCAATTTTTCCTTTGGATATCGAGAGTGGATCAACCCACTCTCATTTACAGGTCATAAATAATTCTTCAGACTCCTTAGGTTAGAAAAATAAAGATTTTTCAACGCGGCGTTATCATGTCTGACAGCAGTTTAGAAAATGTTTTCTGTTTTTCATAAAATAGACATGATTTTTTGCGGTAATGGACTGCACGTTTTTTTTTAAAATTCGATATAGCCTTTTCTTATATAAACGTTATTTAAAGACATTGCAAACCTTTGATTTCCATAAAATAAAAATTTCACAGTTTATAAAATTACACCTGCAGTTAAATCGCACATGAAAACACCGTGTGGGAAAATAGTAAATTACAGAAAGAAAAAGATCACACTCATGAAAGGTACATGCACTTACCTCGATATTTCGGATAAATCACTAAATAAGCGAAGAATTTCAATACAGTGACTAACTGCAAACAAGATAAAGCACAAAAGAAATATTGTGAGCTGCAGTAGGAAATTCACCCAAAGACAATAGGACATTTGGCGTATACGGCCGTTTCCTTTCGTTTCGACGACTAAAAAAAGTGTTCTTTTGTGCAAAACACAAACAGAAGCTTATGCAATGTGCTTTTGTTTGTACAATATACACTCAATGGGCAAAACATTAGAAACACCTACCTAATATCGAGTTGGTTCTCCTCTACCGCGAATAACAGCCTGTACACACCGAGGGCTTGACTCCACCAGAAGCCTGAGGGTTTCCGGAGGTAATGCCAGCCATGCTTATTTCAGCATTGTCCACAAGTCAGCCCGAAGCGTCGGTCCAGATTCCATGAATCCTATGTTCTGTTCCACGGCTTTACACAGAATTTCCACAAGGTTTAAATCCGAGGACCTTGGGGCACCGGATGGTTCCAAACTTCGATTAGTATTTCTCGAGACATGCCTGGGTGGTTGCGGTCCGGTGGGGCGGCGCATTGTCCTAATGGAACAGGATGCCCGAAGGCCATGAACGCGTGTAGGTGATAAGCAAGCGTACGCTGGTACCGCGCAGCGATTAACACATCTCCTGGCACACAAATGGACCTAATGTGTGCCACGAGAAGGCTTGTGGGACACATCACAAAGCCACCACCGCATTGAACAGAGCCGACTTGGCAAGATGGAGCCATGGCCTCATGATGTCGACGCCACACCTGCACCCTTCCGTCAGCTCGGTACAGCTGAAAGCGGGATTCATCTGATCACACGACGCGGTGCCACTCTGTCGAGGTCCAGTTTTGATGTTCCCGGCAACAGGTGAGGGATGATGTCCAATGACGAGACGTCAACAGTGGCACACGAGTAGGACGTCACCGTATCAATCGCTCGCTGACGCTGCTTGGACTTCCGACGTTTAACCTGGATGTCATTTGCGTTGCCGTTACTAAGCGGTCGGTCTGTACGAGCCTGGATAGTCTATGTGCATCTCGGTCATGAATGGCGTGTTGTTGGCCACCGCTTGCTCTCTGGGCACTGGTACGTTCGTCGATGGTATACTCGCGGTACACCCTTGATAGGGTTGCCCTCGGGAACCCTAGGGTTCTTACCGCTTCGGCGATAGAATGACCCATTTGTCTTGCGCCGATGATGCGGCCACGATTAAAGTCGCTCAGATCATCAGGTTTGCCCATGTTCGTCTATTACGATATACACCGTTGGGAAGCCCTGATGTCCGCACATTTATCGACTGTGTTTGGTTTGGTCTGTTCCACTCTGCGAGGAGGATATCCATGTCAACTACAAGTCATTCCTATCTCTAATGTTTTGTCTTCTGAGTGTATATTTATAAGTAAAACATATTTTGTCTTTTCAAGTCTTTTGCAGATCAGCAACTGAATTTTAACTTTTTTTTATCAGTTACGATATCTTTTTTTAAGATACTCAGGTAATCTGAATCTTGCTGACTCTCTAACATTCTTATTTAGGACAAAATTTTAAAAGTTTCCCTCTTCTGAAAACTGTGCATTCTTACGCACATATACATTGCTTTGCCTCCCATTTTTGCATCTGTTTAGTGTGCATCAGAAAGAAAATGCATGCTTACAGTATTATTTTGCTCATATTTCGGTCTGTAGATTTCGTACCTCCCTATCTACAGTTAGGATTCAAAAAATCCTTTTCTCACCAGATAGTTTTAAACATTTACACCTTTCCAAAGGTTGGATGGAAAAGATATATTTGCAGCCATTTGCTGAAACTATAAGAAAAACTTGCCTTTTCATGCATTTTCTCTCTTCCACATCAGGAAGAGCTTTATTACAAGAATTCACAAACCTATAGTTGCAATTACACGGTATTTAAATCCCGATCTGAAATTATTTATTTTTTCAACAACTATAATTACTGCCTTCGTTGTGTATCTTGCAGTATGGGATTATATGAAATTTTCTAGCTGTGATGCAAATTAAGATTTCCAGCTAAATGATGTCTGAGGTTCTGAAGGTCAGATTAAAAAACAAATTCCCTCAATATGGACCTGTAACCTTTGCCGATATTACCCAGTTACTTCCTATTTTTCGTTGTATCTTCTATTTTACGTTGATCGAGAAAAAAGATTACGTATTTAAAGGATTACGCCGATAAAAAAATTAAAACCGCTGTCCTGAATGACCAGTAGAAATCATGTAAGGAAAACGCATCTGTAGCAGCATTCAAAAAGTTTCGGCTATGAGAGGTAGAACAAGAAAGAATGGAAGATACGGAGGGAATATGAAAGATTTATAGAAAAATAGAAACGAAGAAAGAATGAAAATGCGAAGCATTATGCCGATAAATCTCATGGGAAAAGATATTCCGATGATTGCTTTTCTATCGAAATATTTCACGTAAAAAGAAGATGCAATGCCATACGACCAACGTTGACTATAAAGATCAGCGGTGCGGAAATGTATTACTCTTTTCCGAACTTGTACAATTTCTTGCTGGTAGTACGCTGCTGAAGATGGCTTTAACCTAAATTTGGTTGAACTGAAAGCAGGTTAGCGGAAGTAGAGCGTCTCTTTGATAGGGTCGGTGAAGATGAGGAGCTTCAATATAAAAACTTCATGTTTCAGATTTTCTTTTGTGCTTTTCTCTTTTCCACTGCTCCGTTCTCTACTCTCCCTAATTCTCGTTTTTCTCAGTGTTTCGCTTTTTTTCATAAGTGGCTATTTTTGTATTTTAGATCAATAGTGGAACTCCAAGTGCGAGAGACAATGACACAAAAACCTGTGTTTCGCACTTGGAATCCCGTTCTTACAAAGAGAGTCTGAAAACACAAAAACCTGTGTTTCGCACTTGGAATACCGTTCTTACAAAGAGAGTCTGAAAACACAAAAACACATTCGTGAGGAGAAAAGTGTTTTTTCTCTATCTCTAATTTTTTTCCTTTTCTTTTTCTGAAGCTTGGAGAGAGTGCAATTTAAGAGACAGTCAAACTATGCGCAAATCTCCGAAGTATTCCTGAATTTCGAAAAGTGTAGAAATTTATTCTGTTCTATTGCATTAATCGTCGTGTAGCTTTTCTGCCATCTTCTTCGATTATATACAAGTTGTAGTTCTTGATCATAGTTGTGCTCAAACATAACACCTTCGGAATCCCCTTAATAACAGTTAATATTTATTTCCGTCTGTTTCTTTTGTCCGTATTATCTAGGGAAACATTTTCAAGGAAAATTAATTCTTCCTAGTAGTGCACCCCATCCTAGAAGATACTATTAATATAACATAGGAGGATAATGTATAGTACTCAAAGATAATCTATCAACCTGAAAAACAAAATCCTAGTTGTCTGTTAGTCGTAGTGGATATTCAAGAGCTATGCTTCAATTTCGCGGGTGCAAATAATTGGTTTCAATAACTCGTATGCCTCCGGTAGACGTTCCAGTTATAGTTTGAAGGAATCTGCATGAAGCATGCAGCTCCACCATCAGGAAGGCAATAGCTGCTAGAGAGACATAGCTTCAGAGATACTAATAGTAGCTGGTGGATGTATTCGACAGCGTAACAAAGTGAAACTTCGTAACAAGAAGCCAGTCCAGTAATTATCGAACTGACGTTACAAAGATAAAGAAAAGAACGTGTGTGTCTACAGGGAAATAAAAACTGCCTTCAGCGTAAATTACACCCTCATCTGCTGTAAATGCATCACATACCTCATAGTAGTCGCAAAATTTTAGAGCGTTTCAGTTCCTTCCACACATTCAGTAGCAACAAAAGTTCAATAACACTTAATTTATCATAAGCAAGTGCACAATATATTTATCCATAGCTTCTACTATTCTCCCAGTGAAACTAAATACAACAATTTATTTCTGCTTTTCTCATCATAAGTTATGTGGGGACATGCAAAAATGTGAAGATAATAACATACGGAAGACTCTTGAAGTAAGAGAACATTTTCTGATGATTCAGATCATTTCGCTTTCGATTTATTTATAACTAATATGAAACCATATAGGAATTACGTTGGTTAACTTTTAATTGCATAGTAGTAAACTTCGAAAAATATTTCTATGGTAATAAGGATCAGAATCGATCATCGTAGTGAACTTAGCGAACATATTTTTTATTGTAATAAGGATCAGAATAGTCAGGGTAAAAGAATCAACACTTATTACTTAACGGATTTTTTCCTTTTTATTGTTCCACTCACGAGAGGATCCTATGGGGTTCAACGCAGCCATCAGGCTGAGAGTCCTTTATTCGTTTGCCGATCACATAGTCGATTTCAATAAACGCTTTTATAACAACTGTGACGTATATTCTAAATTAACTTTCCTTTTTAGTTTCTTTCCCTATGTAAATCTTAAGTTTATTCTGTTATTCTTCACTCTTAACGTGATATCTTTTCTGTCAAACGAATACTGTTGGCAACACAATTGAGGTTGAATGAACGTGACGTATGCCTGTTTTGATAAGAACGAGAGATAAAAGCGACGACTAAACTGTTGTAAGGGAGCGAGTATTAACAGCGTTGAAAGAGAGCGTTGTAAAGCGAGCGTTGTGTTAAGAGCTGTGAAGCTGTGTGGTGTGTTTAAATATTGATATCGTTCTGTTATGGACGTGCTACAACCTTGAATAAAGCATCTTTTCCGTAAGTTTGACTTCTGTTGTTTACATGTTTCGTCTGGCCGTTAAGGTTTCTTTCATTTAGGAACTATTTCTTAGTATGTTGATGTTTTAAATTAACGTAGAAGTACGAAAAGACTTCTACATCATACAACGTTTAACAATTTACTTTTTAACAACAACAACAACTCTCGTACATAAACCGCTATATCTCTATCGTGCATAAATCTCGACAACTCAACACCAATTACTACTACAGCCACCCATGTATATATTCAGTCTAATCCTTATTACTAGTATGTTAGTCTGACTGACTGATAGTGTTATCTAATTTTAAAGGTTCTTCGGATCTTTGGAGAAGTAATGTATTTTTCAGTGAGAAAATGTTTAACGAGAAGTAACTAAATATACATAAGAGAAAAAAACTCAAAAGAAAGTTATTTAAAGGAATACCACACAAAACATTTAATGAAACCCATGAGTATTATGACGATGTTGCACAATAGTAAAAACTGTTATAATGAATTAGCTTTGCTTATCTTTTTGCTAAGCTAATTATTATGAATGAATAATGCTCTAAGCTTCAAAATGATGAATTCCCAAAAGGGTGTTGTTACTCGTTAATTATGAACTTAAACAAAGTCTCAACGCTGGTTATTTATATTAAGTAATCAAAGTCATAAACCTAACAGCCAGACAGAGGTCTGACAAAACTAAGAATTGAAAAAGACTGAACTTACAGAACAACTTGTTTATTATGATGACTCCTGGTCAACTAAGGCACTCATATATCACTACTACACAACAACACACTGCAACGCAACACCAACCACCCTCAACTCCAACGCAACAACACAACAACAACGCAACAACACAACTACAACTCACTTCTCGATGAACGCGCCTATATACGAGCTACCACCACGTCATGACTTACACTCATTGCCAGATCTCATTCAGCGGGTGAAATAATATTCCGTTCAGTAGGAAGATAATTTACATAGTAAAATAAAATAACCAGAGATAGTAAAATCAAAAGGAAAGTGAATATAGAGTATACGTTACACTGTTGAAATAGATCGTGAGCGATGAGTGAATATTTTTATTCTCTTTCGCTTACTAACGTTTTCTATTTAAACATATTTCTTCAAAACATAGAATCCATTCTTTCGCTTTGTTTTTTTAATTTTCGTGTCTCAAATTCTGTTTCACGTAAGTACAAAATATCAAAAGCTAACTTTTATACTTCCGGTTTCAAGGAGTGTTGGATGTTCAAGCTTTGTTTTAATCCAAAACTAATTTATATTAATCGAATTAAATTATTGTAATCTTGAATCTGTAGATATTTTTTTAAGTTATTACATTTCAGTTTCAGTGACATGGTAGTCCTTATGCTTCAAAATCTTTAATAACGCAAAATTTTTGCACATAGGGTTTTACCCCGAATTTAATGACCCAAAACGAAAGCAGAATCAGTTCACCTTTAATTCGTCACTCTGTAGACTAAAACGTTCAAAGTTTCTCATAGTAAAAAATTCCAACTTCATTTGATTTAATTTTTTGGGGAATATAATAGAATACATCAGAAAAAAAAGGACTGGAGGACTTAAAACTGACTTTCAATGAAAAGAGCTCAAAAGTCTTAGGTTATAAAAAACATCAGAAAAAAAAAGAACTGGATGAGTGACGACATTATTTCACACTAACGGAACAACGTAGAATGCTTAAAAGTTGGGATGTATTGAAATATAATCAGATAAACAAATTAATCAAAAGTAATATTAAAAAGGCCAAAGAAAACTGGATGAAAGAAGGATGTAAAAAAGTTGAAACTGTACAAGAAAAACAAAATTATTTAAACCTACACAAAAAAGATTAAAGAAATATCAGGAATTAATTATAAAAATCACCTCACTACAATCAGGAATGATATAGGAAAAATAATAATGGAAGAGGAAGAGAAAATGCAAGTATGGAAAACGTATACAGAATTCTCTTTTGCTGACAACGAGCGAAACTCAAACGAAGCTAACATCGTACTAACAGGTCCAAGCATCTTAACATCTGAGGCACGAGCAGGCCGTATCAGTTCATTAGTAAGAAAGGGAAGGAATTGTAGTTTTTAGAATAAACGGTCACTAGCGATGGGGAGGAGAGAAAAGCATCTCAACAACCACAAGCATTGTGGGCTGGCTCGAGGGACACCGTAGTGACGGTGTTGCTGGAATGGTCCAAAGAGGAATACACATCCATACAAAGTACGGAAAAGGAGAGGCCACCGCTGATTAACAAAAGAGATGAATGCCAATTGGCACATGTTGCTGTCCGGGACAACAGACTGCTCACGATCTCTCACTTGACAACAGACTACGACCATGGCTCACAAAGAAACGTTCGGAAAATGTAATACGGTGGAAGCTCTTGTGAAAGGGCCAAAGGAGTTGGCTATCCGTTATTTTGCCTATGTTGACCACCACTATCGACAGCTCCACCAGAAGCTGTAACGAGAGCACTCTGGAACGAAACAAACATTTCTCATTTTCTTGGCGGCCAGATTTCCCCGACTTAAATCCCATCAAACAGTCGTCGGATGCAGTGAAACTCAGTATTCGCCATTTCAGATCAGTGCCTCGCTTCATCACTCTACTCCGGGGCGTCATTCTGTCCAGCTGGCGCAGAATAACGAAGGACATCAGCTGTCTGGTGGAGTCCAGTCCACGACAGGTGCAGGCGGTTATCACGGCGAAAGGTAGCCTAACACGTAATCAGCTAAGTGGCAATGCTACAGTAACTCATATTTTCTCAAGAAGGATTATTAATAAAATGGTTCCTTACTAGCGCATTGAAACTCAATGCAGCTTCAGTTCATGAAAAGTGAATAAGTGATTAGCATTCCAGAAAAACAACCACTAGTGAAAAACCTGACATGATTTTATTTGTTTCACACGTGAGAAGGAAGAGTTGTTCGCATCTGTAGATGCTAGCGATGGCACAAATCATTCTCTCTTAAGAGTCCATTCATTCACTGAAAACAGTATTCACGAATGATCTAATTTTTAGGTTATTACTACGCTTACTGAGTAAATCATTCGTTGCAGGGATCCCGTGTCGCACTTACAAGGCCGCAGAAGATCTCGCGCTCTTTTGGTCAACTGAACAAAAGAGCGCGAGAACTTCAACCATTGACCATTCACGATGAATGATAGTCAACGAGCCAGCTTCTGGCGAAAGATTCGGGAAGACCATTCAAATGAATGGCATTCACGTATTATTCCAATTCTTAAGTTTCGCCATCATTTTCTAGCTGACGGGTGACTGCTCAATCACATAACGGTTGATATTTATTAATTCTCGACATTACTTTTCTTAGCACGAATTCGTTTCCGAACTGATGCGAGTGGAAGAAAGTTAAACGCGCTGTGACTTCAGTGTCTGTCGCTGGAATGGCGGATTGAATGATCAATCACAGCAGCGAGAGAAACCATTCACCATTTACGGTGAAGAATCTTTCGTTGTGAACGAATCGTTCACGAATAGCCCATCTCTAATAGATGCTGTCTGACAATTTGGAGTCATCCGTCAACCACGAATTCTACAGCTTATTCGGATCGATAAAATACACTGGAGTATTTTTCCAGAGTCTCAAGCTATGTATTGATAGTTTCAAAGGCCTTGATGTGTTTGCTTAGTTGATTCGATATCTTTACTTTTGGTCTTGCGACTTGGGATGCCTGACCGGAAACTCAAATTGTATCCTTCAAATCCGATAACGGTTTTCTTTCCATTCTACAAAGTTAACTGTCTCATCCATCCATCGCGTGATACAACCGTTTTAGCATTTGTTCCTAAACACAGAAGTAGGAGAAATCTTCATATTCTAAATTAATATCATCCAAAACTCATTTGAGCTGACGCTAATTTTACGCTAAAAACTTGCTAAAATTAATAAAAAAAGGGAATGTCGACATTAGGTGAGAAAACTTTGACCATTTTGCACACATGTTTCCCTGATGTACCGTAATTCCTTGCATAATCTTCGCACATTTTATGTTTCATTTTTGTAGGAATACGTGGTGTGGCCATTCTGTGAAGATTAAACTAAAAGGTGAAATGGAAGTAATTGAATTCCTTGAAACCAGTTTGTTATTCAACTGTGTTTGCTACAATTCATTCAATACCTTATAACGTACGTAAAACACCTTATATTCTTGTGTGGATCTTATATTCTCATTTCTACCGGTGCACCTCGCATTGTAAATGTTACAACTGCAAAAATATAGAAATTCGTTCAAAGGTGTTCCAGCAAATAAAAGGAGAACCAATGGCTGTCAGCCGTTCTTGCAGAAGTCATTTTGTGACCTATGGAAGATTCAATCTTAAATTCCGGAGGACTAGTTCCAAAGATATGGCTAAGATACGCAGACGACATCTTTTTTGTTTGGAGTCACGGCAATGTATCCCTAAATGTTTTCTTAGATCACATGAACTCCTCCGCCCACCAAGAGATAAAGTTCACTGCTGAAAATCAAGGGAATAGAAGCGTTCCGTTTTTAGGCATCCTTGTACGAAGGAAGTCAGCAGGAAATCTTAGAACACATGTGTATTACAAACCATGTTACGTTCACAACCTGATTCTCCCTTCATCTGCAGGGCCCAGATCGCAGAGGCACGCCTTGTTTAGAGCCCGAGAGAAGAGAGCTTACGATCTTTCTTCGGATAAAGAAGATCTACATGCAGAAATCTGCAACCTAAGAAAGTTTGTCACTGCAGCTGGTTACAACATTGAACGCATCGAAAGGATAATACATAAAACATCTCTGAAAAGAACGGGGCGCTCACAAAGGTCACTTCCGGAGAAAGCAAGTTTTGTCAGATCCATACCATATAACCCGGGATTTTCTTACCAACTCAAGAATACTCTGCGTAAGCTGAGGCTGGATGTGATCTAAGGTCCCCGAAGACGATCGGGACCATTCTCACCGCTGATAGTGAAAGGCAACCACTATCCACCCAAGCCGAAGTATACGGCATCCCATTAATATACCCGGACGCATATACAAGGTGGTATATCGGAATGACAAAGAGGTCTTTCCACCTCAGAGAAACAGAGTACAAACGGGATATAAAAAGCAGAAAACTAACTACAGCGTTAGCACGAGACGTGAATTTTAAGGATGCCCAACGGATCTGGAAGGATATAAAATGACTTGCGCCCTATAGCGGTCCTAGGTCAAGAGCTATCCGAGAAACAATTGAGATTATATCAGGCAGTGACGTGTATAACACAGACGTAACTATTGAAATTTCACTTAGCTGGCACAAGGTGTTAAGCATTAAGAGCTCGCTGGACAATCAATGATCGGGAGGCGTAATACGAGTCTCATGCTATAAGTAATTTAAAAATTTTACATTTGCATTTATTCTTGATCTGTTTTTGTTAAGTGTTTATATTCAGAAGCCTGAAGAAGCTGCCCGTTGGCAGTGAAAGCTTGCGAAACTTGTGTAATTTTGTAATTTTACGCCTATTAACGGATAAAAAAATACATATTAATGTATTATATCGTATTATTGTAAGTGGTGTATAACTCACAATCCACTTTTTTATCTATAGAAATGTCTACCAATCCAATTTTCTACCTAAGTATGGATTTACCAAATTGAATCTTTTGTGTCTGAAGATTCTCCTCAACTCTTTCGCTGTTGTCGGTGCCAGGTCTTCATCACCACATTATCGGATCTGTCTAAGTATTTGCTCTAGCACAACCTGTCACCTTCAGAGCCAAGAAATGCATTTAAAATTCTAGAAACTTTCCCGTTTTAGACCTGGGAACTCCAGTTTTGACAGGTTTGTGTTTTTTACTTATCATTTAGTTCTTGCCAGCCTTGGATCAACTTTTAACTCATAGAAAAATCTCTTTCAGCAGCTCTCTTTCTAGGCTGTTCAGCTAATAAGACGACTTCCATCTTGAAGCCTGCTAAGTAGTTTTTATACCCATAATCGCAGAGAAATTGTTTATACCTCACTGTATCACTAGCAGGCTCAGATGCTACCATACGCACACAATTACGAATCTGCGGTATCAAGGTTGAACAATGACACGTAGCAACCAGTGATCATGTTCATGATGTAAGTACAGACCTTATCACGTGATCAAGATTGTATTGCGAAGCATACTACACTGTTTACGTGTCTTCTAAATCGACGTGATGAACAAAAATCTACCATGCGACCATTTTGTGATGAAATTTTCTCGACGAGTTTCTGAGATACAAACTCAGGCTGAAACCATTAATTATGCAGTGAAATACAGTATAATACAATAAAAACGGTCATCTGAGAACTTCTATGTCCAAACATTGTATATACAACTTAACTTTCCCACCAAGCTGGATTTCTTGCCTGCCTTTGCAAGACCTCTGGTCTAAGGTAACTGCTCTTGTAGGACTTCAGGTACGTGTTTCTCTGCATCATGTAAAGTTTTCTCCAATGCTGTTGTAACAATGAATACACACAATTGACGTGGATTAGGAACATCAAATAGAAGCCATCTCTCTTTTCACGTTTTTATAAGTGAGTCACGGGAAAATTTTCATCGGCCGTCACTGGGAATCGAACCCAGGGTCTTCCAGTTACGAGCCTGATATACTAGCACTGCAACACAGCGGCCTCGAAATCCCCAGACTCACATACGTCTAACTGCCAAACCACATGGCAAGTTGCTTCTTTGAGCCCCGCACAATGCTGGGTATTCACCAAAGATGGTAAGCAGCAACTGAACAAATAAATAGGAAACGAATGAATAATCAATACACACAATTAACGTGGATTAGGAACATCAAATAGAAGTCATCGCTCTTTCCACGTTTTTATAAGTGAGTCATGGAAAAATTGTAATCGGCCACCACCGGGAATCGAACCCAGAGTCTTCCAGTGTTGCGCGGGTCTCCAAGAAGCAACTTGCCATGTGGTTTGGCAGTTAGTCGTATGCGAGTCCTGGGAGTTGGAGAAAGCTGTGGTGCAGTGGTAGCATGTCCGGCGCGTAACTAGAAGACCTTGGGTTCGATTCCCGGTGGCGGCCGATGATAATTTTTCCGTGACTCACTTACAGAAACGTGGAAAGAGCGATGACTTCAATTTGATTCAGTTGTAACAGCTTTTGAGGGAGTCCGAGAACCACGGAGAGGTTGTTGCATGATGTATATTAATAGAAAAAGGAGAAGTTGTTGCATGATGATTATTAATAGAAAAAGGAGAAGTTGTTGCATGATGATTATTAATAGAAAAAGGAGAAGTTGTTGCATGATTATTTATTAATAGAAAAAGGAGAAGGTGTTGTATGATGTATATTCATAGAAAAAGGAGAAGTTGTTGCATGATGATTATTAATAGAAAAAGGAGAAGTTGTTGCATGATGATTATTAATAGAAAAAGAAGAAGTTGTTGCATGATGATTATTAATAGTATCAGGATTATTAATAGATCTTCCAGGATGGGGACACACTGCTAGAAAGAATTATTTTTCGGTGAAAATGATTCACTAACATATGTAGATAAACGAAACAGATGAAACAACGATATGAAACCCGAATGAATCAGAAATAATTAATCGAAAATTTTTCCAGATTTCACAACCTTTCAAGAAATGTTAAATTTCATTTCATGTGCAGCCCTTTTTTTAACCCGAAGTGTTTTTTTATTTCGTCAGACGCAACACCAGCAATCTAAATCTGCCATAAATTTGTATTTGCCCGTTCCGGGATCAGAAGCACAAGTTCCGGTAATAACTCAAAACTTACCTTACTCCGGATTTGAACCAAGATATTTTGGTACAAAGGGTCAGAAGCCCGCGCCCTACCTCCCTTCCCTTTAACCGTTTCATCTCCCTACCTCGGGGTTCACATAGTCGATCACAGGTAAACAATTCGACGTGTTCTAGGTCTGCTAGTAAAATGCATATAGTGTTTGGTTAGATGCCGGCTTAATGAGGAAAGAAGGACTGCAGTATTGTGCAGCTGGTGACAATACAAAAAAAAAAAGAAGAAACCGCAGAGGTTGGAAGTCATAAGGAGCACCACGCAGAGGCACAGTAACTTAACAAAATTTCTGTTCTTGACTTCTGCCTTACTAATAAGGCTCTAATTCAAAGAACATTATCTTAAAATAGATTTGCCGCCTCGGTGGCGCAGTGGTTTAAGCGATGGCCTCTGGTCTTTCGTCCGAAAGGGGTTCGCGTTCGAATCCCGCTGAGGCATGGATGTTGTGTTTGTCTTACGGTACTGGCTCTCTCCCTTCCCTGGAATCAGTGACCCTAAATTAGGGACGGGCGACTGCTTATAACCCATTGAGTTGCGCACGGTGTTCGTTAAACCTCCAATAAAAAAAGGATTTGTTTTTAGTGTCTGTATTGGCACATTTTATCTATCACCATAGCATGTTTTCATTTATGGCCTCTGCTTGCCGTTACGATTTTTTGTAACGGCAAGCAGAGGCCATAACTTCCTTGATTCCGCGTCATGTTTGATCTTCCTTGATTCTGCGTCATGTTTGATTCTCCTCTGCTGACCCAACACTGATATTAAGGAGTCTATAGCACTGATAGCTACACTATCTACCAACAAGTAATTGGACAACCCTGCAATCGACGATATTTGCGGTCATGATAGACGTCACGGTTGCCGCCGTTAAATATCGTGTGGAAAACAACAACGCAACCAGTCGCATGCAAGATCCCACACAGTTCGAAGCTCTGTGATTTCGAGAAAGGTGTAATCGTTGGGTATCACAGAAATGACCGATCCATACGTAACATATCCAGCGAGTTGAAGTACCCAAAATCGACAGTGGCCTACGTAATTGGCAAGTGGAAGATGAGAGGTGACTGTCGGAATGTGCCCCGACCCGGCAGACCCACAAAACTGGGAGTTAGAGACCAACGGGTGCTGGCCAGAGAAATTCGGAAGAACTGCACCAAATCGATGGGCCACATCCGCGAGGAGTTTCAACAGGCATCCGGGAATGTTCTTTCGATGAATACCATCCGTAAGGAAGCCCATCTGCTTGGTTATCATAGACGTGCTGCCGCCCGCAAGCCTTTGATCACCAAGTCCAATAGCGCTGCTCGGTTAGCGTGGTGCAAAGAACATTGACAGTGGACCGTTGAACAATGGAAACAGGTTCTCTGGTGCGACGAATCAAGGTTCACCCTCTACCGTTCGGATAGCAAGGTCTGGGTTTGGCGTCTGCTTGGAGAACGCCTCCTGCTGGAATGTATTGTGCCAACTGTGAAGTTCGGCGGCGGCGGAATTATGCTATAGGGGTGTTTCTCCTGGTATGGCACGGGACCTTTGGTCACAATTCCTGGTAGACACAACGCCGAGACCTACTGCACCATTTTGGATGACCATGCGCTTCCTACGTTGTGGCAGTTTTACGGGGAGGACCCATGTTACTTCCAGGATGAAAATGCCACCTGTCATGTTGCGAGGTCCACCATGGCTTGGTATGGTGACAATGGGGTTAATCGAATGGACTGGCTTGCGCAGAGCCCGGACCTTAACCCTACCGAGCACCTCTGGGACGAGTTGGAGCGTCGACTTAAGGGGTGCCCCCACTGTTCGAAATCGGTGAAGGAACTGACCTGTCTTCTCTAAGCCGAGTGGAAGAAAATACCGTTAGCCGTCATACAAAGCCTGGTTGAGAGTATGGCCCCGGAAGGTCGCAGCTGTAATCGCCACTCGTGGAGGCTCCACCAACTATTGAAGGTGAATAACCGTCGTTTTCCTTTGCTATCACAGGTGTCCAATTACTTGTTGGTAGATAGTGTACTTTGCTCCAGGTACTGGAGGGCTTAGTTCATTTTCCCGACGATTACTTCATCGAAGGGTCACTTGACCGAAAATCACTTCACCGAAAATGTCGTTTCACCAAAGGGTCACTTGATCGAAAAGTGCTTTTCACCGAAGAATCGCTACATCTTATAAAAGCTGATTTCATCGAAATATCATTTCATACAAGGGTCAGTTTATCGAAAACTTTAAACTCTATTAAAGGATCTGTTGAAGTGTAGTTGTAACATACCAGGAGATGTGACGTACCTGCCAGAAGGACGCACACGACATAAAGGCAGATAGGAATCAGAATGAAATGTCCGCGTAGCTCAACTGGTAGAGTGACTTATTCCGGAATGAGGGGATCCGGGTTCGAATCCCGGCGTAGACCAAAAATGACGGAGAAATTTACTTCGTTATAATGGCGCCCGAACTACCCGGATGACCCGATCGTTCAAAATCTCGCATTGGTGTGATGTTATTTCCACACCGCGAGATAGGAAAAATCAGAGAATCCCTTCTCCAGTGCTTCGAAAAATAAATGTGTGTGACGTTGCATTCCACACACCAGATTGACTGGGAGTTCTCAAGTGCACGTTCTACAGTGGTTGTCTGCCTGCAGCGATTCATGGTCACGGCTGATCCGTGGACCATGCCCCCGGCCCTATTTCGGGGGGGGGAGATGTAACGTACCAGGACATGTGACGTACCTGCCAGAAGGACGCACACGACATAAAGGCAGATAGGAATCAGAATGAAATGTCCGCGTAGCTCAACTGGTAGAGTGACTTATTCCGGAATGAGGGGATCCGGGTTCGAATCCTGGCGTGGACAGAAATGACGGAAAAATTCACTTCGTTATAATGGCGCCCGAACTATCCGGATGACCCGACCGTTCACAATCTCGCAATGGTGTGATGTTATTTCCACACCGCGAGATAGGAAAAATGAGAGCAGCACTTCGAAAAAAAATAAGGGGGAGATGATGTAACGTATATTCTATATTCACTTTCCTTTTGATTTTACTATCTCTGGTTATTTTATTTTACTATGTAAATTATCTTCCTACTGAACGAAATATTATTTCACCCGCTGAATGAGATCTGGCAATGAGTGTAAGTCATGACGTGGTGGTAGCTAGTATATAGGCGCGTTCATCGAGACTTAAAAGTGGTGTGTTGTTATGAGGTGAGCTTGTGTGTTGTTATGAGGAGGAAAGATTATTCATTATTGTGTACAAGAGTTATGAGTGCCTTAGTTGACCAAGAGTCGTTCAAATAAAGAAGTTTTCAGTAAGTTCAGTCTTTCTCAATTCATAGTTTTTGTCTGACCTCTGTCTGGCTGTTAGGTTAATAACATTTATTTGATTCCTATAAATAACCAGCGTTGAGACTTTGTTTTAAGTTCGTAATTAACTAGTAACAACACCTTTTTGAATTCATTGTTTTGAAGCTTAGTACAAGTATATCATTAGCTAGCTGGTAGGAAGAGAATCATTCATAATAATTAGCTTAGCGGAAAGTAAATAAAGCTAATTCATTATATAGTGCAGAATCGAAAAACTGACGACCAAAATATTAGAGGAACGTATAAAAATTACACTTTTAATTTCTCGATCTCCCCTTTCCCGTAGGTTGGTCTTCTGACCTCAGACATTAATTATACTGCCCTAGACCTAGGCTTTTCTAACAAAACTCAATACGCCCTTATGATTTTGATAAGATTTTCGTAACAAGTAAAGTTAATGATGTTGCACTTTTACTCAAGCCCTAAATATTAATTCTAAGGCTCTAGGCCGGTGTCTTTTTAGAAAAATTTAATCCACCGTGCTCATTTCGTAAGGTCTCCATAACAAGTGAAGTTAATAATGCTGCAATTTTACTTGGGCGCAAAACATTAATTATAAGCCCTAGGACTGGGACGTTTTTAATAAATTCTAATCTGTCGAGATCATCGTCATAAGATTTACAAAGCAAGCCGAATTAGTAATGTTTCATTCAGGCGCAAAATGTTAACAATAAGGCTTTAAGCCTAGTGCCTCATAGTTAATGCTAGAGATCAGAAGACTGACCTACCGGGAAGTGGACACCATGCAATCAAAAGTGCAATTTTTATACGATTCTGTAACGTTTTGGCAGTCAGTTTTCCAAACCCTCACTACACTTCAAACGATTCTGTAATAAAATCCAAAGCTTTTGATAATAAGCTGACCCTTCGGGAAAATAATCTTTCGATAAAATGCACTTTTAGGTAAAGAGGCTCTTTGGTAAAATGTACCATTCCATCAAGTGACCTTTCAGTGAAATGTATCTTTCGGTCTAATGGTTTACGTCAAACTGATTTTCGGTGAAGTGACCTTTCGGTAAAGTGAATGACACCCTGTAATGGAAGAGACATTTACACAAATACGATCTCCTAATCAAGAATCAGAATTTTTTGAAATGCAGAAATCTTCTCCATCATGCGTCCTAACGAGAATTAGTTGTCGTTCTCAATAGCCAAAATGGTTTTAATTTCAGCGATGATACCCTATACATTATACGGTTTTCGTATGCTTTGAGACCTTTGTGGATGACATAAATGTGCACCTTTGCGCCCAATATTTCAGATTCTAGGAGCTTGTTTCAAAAAAACTGTTTTTGTGTAGCCTAATTGTAAATATATTTAAAACTTATTAGCAATATTTAGTTTTATTTCTGATAAATATACTTCCCCCTGGTGGTATTTGGTACGATAAAGTAACCAAACAAGAACGGCTAAGAGAGTCCTCAGTTTTTTTAGGTTACGAAATCAAAAAATACTAAATTTGAGACATTTCTTCAAACAATGTGTTCATTACACGGGAGAATAATGCCTGAATAAATCTAGCTTTGAATGGAATACAGGATTACACCATACAAAACAAATTTTGAAGATGACAATCCGTTTTTTGGTGTAAATATATGACAAGGATGGTAAGCCAAATAATATCCGAAAACTTGAAAATTTCGTCGTTCTGGAGCGGGAATCGAACCCGCGTCTCCCAGATAGCTCCCGTGTACATCTAACCACTACATCTAGCTCTGTTGTTTAAAGAAATGAACTTCACATTTACTTCCTCGCGCTCTGGTTGTTTTTCTGCTAGCAGAATACAGTACATGCGTGCTGTTCATTTTTTTATCAGATGTGGTTTCCATAACCGTAGGTGTTGCTTAGTCACTAATTTTCCTCGTGCTACATATCGCCCATTTCTTTCTTGCTTTACCTGTCAAAACTGATATCCTTTTGACAAGAAGCAAAATTTAGGAACAGCATTACGTATTATTTCTCCTATATGAAGATATACACGTACATCCGAAAGTAAAAAAAGATTTCTATGTTTGGTGTTGCAGACATCCACGGCTTGCAGCGACGTATGCTTTCATTCATTTTACTGTTGTCTGATATATTCCGATAATTTGTAGTGACATTTGAAATTCTCAACTCAGTATTTTATTTCGTTTTCTCTGTGTGGCGGAGGTTTTCGCTTACGTTCTGTTCTGGTAACCCCTAAAGCAAGTCTCCGGCGACAGTAGACCTGGAGATCGAGGAGGGCAGTAGTTTTGAGAAATTATGCTATCGTCAAAGAATTCTTAGCTTCTCTGTACGAAAGTTAGATTCGTTTATTTGCCAAGTTCAGGCTCACACTACATGAAAATCGAATCGTTACGACGATATATGTATTTATTTGATATGTATTGAATTTCTGCCATCAGTAAATATTTTAATGTGAGTTCTGTGACTATTCTATTTCCTAGTATGTATATATTTCGAGTCCCAGTAAAAGGCTTCTAAGATTTTAAATGCACTTCCAACCGTATATGTCATTTACATCACTTCCATACTTTTTTTATATTCATTAATCAGTAATTCTTAAGGTAGCCTTTATTAAGAGGGCAATATTCCTCAAAAAAAGTATTTCCCAGAATGAAAAATTTAAAGCTGACAGTTCAGTATCTTTTTTGCTTTTCACAAATGAACAACTTAAAATCTCAATTCTAATCTTGTTTAATATTCTGCTTCTTTCTTTCTTTTTTTATTTTTTTTTATGTCAGGCAGGATAGCGTCGATCTACACTAAGATGCTTCCAGATCATCTACTTGTCGCACAAAAAAAAATGCTGCTAGAATGTTTTTCATCCTCTCCGCTTGTGCTTCATGCTTCTCTTTACTTATCTGTTTTTTTCTACCTTTCTCGGGAAAGTCATCATGACTTGCTACTCTTCAGTTTCAACTATGCCAGATGGTTTCTTTTTATAACTCTAGATAAACCTTAAAACACCGCCATAAACTGTCTTGACTCATGACAGTGCGCGTCCAGTCGATTCTGTGTTACCCAGATAAAAAAACACACCTGAAACGTCAGAGATAATGAAAATGAAAAAGAAAATGCGGAGTTTGTTCGGGTAGTGGTCATTGGCGAAGCATGATCATATTCACTCAGTCTATTAGCTGTGCTCAGAGCACATTTAAGAAGACAGAGGGCCCTGGGGCTGGACAGTATTTTGGGGCCCAGTATTAGTAGCACTATGGATGGATGAATGAAATTACCGAGGAGGAAATATTCCGAAAATATGATGAGGAAGCCATAAAAATATTCCTAAACCATATAGAAATGTGTATCCCATGATTCATGGACGAATCAATGGTATCAAGAAAATGTAAAACTGCATGGTTGAAAAATGGATACCAGTTGAGTTCTGCATTAATCCCTTACTCCCAGTGTTGGGTTCAGCTTCTTGGAATTATATTGAAGAAGTGGGCAAAATAATAATGTCCAAATAACATGATTCAAACGAATTCTTGATGTATGAAAATGTTTCCCGATTACAGATGTGTACAAAAAACCCATTTATAATGCTTTTGAAAGATTTGAGCATGGACTGGGGGCAACTATATTGTTTGCAGACTCCTAAAAAAGCAGAAAGAAATAGAAATCTTTTTTTTCTTTTTCACAAGGCAGTTTCTTTTAGTTTTTCTGTGCTACCTGCAGAAAAATAAAAAACCCTGTGGAGTTCTGGATTTCGAAGTGTGTGATGGGCAACAAATACCCTATTATTCAGACTTAAAACATTCTTTTTTTCTCTGTTTTGGTTTGTCAGACTTAAACTGGCTGCACTTATAGCAGTTATTACCAATATAACCTCCTATTAGTGCAAGGTATAAATATTCATGCTCTGAAGAAGTTCGTTTTACTGAGATTTCACGACATTTCTGTTGAATAGATATTAATCTCATATAAAGCCAGCCCTTATGCTTAAATCCGTATACCTGGTAACAGTTCAGTTCAAGTGGCACAAATAGTAAGATTAATTTTATTCACTATTTTGCAATGTATCTATAGGAAAGTGGTACTGAAAGATTCTTCACATCTGAGGAAATAAATTTATATGAGAAATTTTCCAAATAGAAAGGTGGTTTTCTTTTGTCAGATCCCAAAATTCACGTCTTTCACTCGCCGCCGCACCGTAGCGAACGGCGAGTCCGAACGGCGAGTCGTCACGTTACTGACACAGTAAGTTGTTTTCACGGATCAAACGAAGTCACGTCTTCTTGGAGAAGAACGGAAATGATGAAAACTCCGGTGATGGGTGAACTCTGTGGATGAACTCCGTGCGTCTGGTCCCAGAGTGCGATTCCACAAAACACAATATGGGTCTCATTCCCCACGGCGCCATTATGCATGTGTAGATAAATAAAGTAAAATATAAAAGAGGCAGAACACAGAGCTCAAAGCTGGGATTATTGCAGTGTCAGTATATCTTCTTCGATAGGAAACAATAAATGATTTCGAAGTGTGTGATGGACAACAAATACCCTATTATTCCGATTTAAAAAAAAATCTTTTTTTTTTTTTCTTTTGGTTTGTCAGTATTAAACTTACGGCACTAGGGTCCAAAACGAAACCTTATGGTCTAGTGATGCACTTCTTCATAAAAAAGAAAGGGGGGAGGAGCAAGCCTAATTTAGGGGTAAATAATACAACAACAATATTTTTTGGGTCCTCAGATACCTTTCAATCCCACTTTTGAAAAGATACACAGCAAAATAGTAAAGGAAATTAATCCTACTATTTGCGCAATGTGAGTCGAACTGTTGTTATAACAACTGTCAAACTCCTTGATGCTGTGCATAAGGCAGCAGAGCAACCTCTCTATCGCTAATTTTCTTTATTCATTTCGCACAGATATTACAGTTTGTATTATGCGAATGACTCTTTAAACATCTTAACATTTGCTCAACAGCGCATAGAAATTCATAGCCTTGATAGAAATACCGTCATGCAACACCGATAATGTGCTCAGCTGGAGGAACTATTGCACTTAGCGCTTCCCATCTCACACATTTTTACTACATAAAAGTAGTTTTGGAATTATCTCCCACGTGGGTTTCTTTTGACCATAAATTTTATTTAAACCTTGAAAATGAAATGACGGTCCATGTTTGAAAACATCGCTCTTGGAATACGAAACCATATTTTTGACTTTGACGATCAATATTTCTTTCCCGTAAAGAAAGGAAATAATTTCTTAAGGAGAGTAGCTTTTGCGACTATCTCGCACCGCAGCTTTTTTTGTTTTGTTTTTCGGTTTCTTTCTTCGTGGTTGCTATTATTGTTGTCATTCTTACTCCAAATGGGTGATTATGTCAGACTTG
The DNA here is from genome assembly GCA_039090855.1 of Macrothele yani. Taxonomy (NCBI): domain Eukaryota; kingdom Metazoa; phylum Arthropoda; class Arachnida; order Araneae; family Macrothelidae; genus Macrothele; species Macrothele yani. The sequence continues at coordinate 75,044,735 of CM076993.1, read as the reverse complement.
TCACAAGCTCTTTGCTTAGCAGCGCACTTTTCTTCCATTTGTTAAATGCTTCATACGAGATGAACGGAACAAATCTGTTGCAATCTTCAGGAAATAATGCTGCTTACAAACAACATGCCAGTTATGGTAACATAAATGGCTACAGAAGCTTTACGTAATGCTGCTTCTGACAGACGCAGTATTGTTTAGCCTGGGTTTGGGACTAACTAACAGTTCTCCAAAGCGGCATCCTCAATGCGAAGCCATCGAAGCGATGTTTTTTTGTGTGTGTGTGTGTGTGTGTGTGTGTGTGTGTGTGTAGCGAATCCACAAAGCTTTCTTGACAACTGGTGTCCTCGCTTTGAATGCGATAGCAATGTGGGATCCACTTAGCGTTCAAAAAAATTTCTGATAAAGATCCGACATTTTTACGAATGAATATTCATAAGATTCACAAACCATGCAATACCGCAACACCCAAAATAAGAAACAAATGTATGCGACCTCCTATGATTAAAGCTGTTGATGCCTCGAGGATTGGGAAACAGAAAACTAAAGCGCATTTTGTTCATAAAAGTTTAAATCAAAAAGTCTGCTTTTTTATTTACTGCATGGCACACAAGCGAACATTTCAGATCGTACAAAATGAAAGATGAAAAACTTTTTCGCGCAGCAGATTTGGGGCACTGATTATGTTGTTGATGTCATCTAAACACGGCGCATCAATCGTCCATACTCATATCAGAATAGCAAGTAAGTTTTAACAATTTCTCATGATCGCAGAGTTTAACATTCAGAGATGTTTATGAATACAAGCTGCACATTTCTTTGCTCCTTTGCTACAAGAATAAGTACATAGTGTACCTTGAAACGTACCAAAAGCCCTTCTTTTTATTTAATGTTTTTTATCTGTAAAGAAAATACTTCTTTATTTCAGCGATCGCTAATTCTAATTTAAACTAACACTGTAGATGGATTTAAAGGAATTTCAAAGAACACTAAAAAATTTTCGTTTCAAAGCCAACGAAGAATTTCCCCTTCAAATTATTTTTGTTTTATATCCCCTTTTTGCCACCAGATAACGGCAATCTGTAAACGAGTGCAGAATTTAATTTGTAGATTTCCAGAGTCTGCGAATGAAAGTTTAAAAAGGAACGCATTCGCCTGAAGAAGAAATACTGGGTAGGGACTAATAAATAAATAAAAAAATAAATAAGGAAACACGCAAGTAACGTAAAAGATAGAAACGTAAGTACGGTACTGAAAAATAAACATATAAACGAAACTATTCAATTGCTTTTTCGAATTTCAGCATATTGAAAACAAATTCATAGGTAGGATACGTTTTTTTCTTTTATTTTATTTATGGAAATTTTAAAATAACGACATTAGCAAATGCGCTTTTGAGAGTAATTCTACAACTTTTGGTCAAATCTATGCAATAGCGGATCTCTGTTTCCTGAATTACGGAAAAATTATCTCCTATGTTATATACTCGATCCATGTTTTTTATCTTATCCGTTGACACAAGGGCTCGTATTTCTTCAGTTATTCAGTTTGCGAAAACCTCTCTTTCTACATTTTCGAAATGGTTTTCCTCTGATTTAATACACCATGATCTTCAACTCATTTCACATGTTATAATTAAATAGGTTCAGATCTGCTTAAAATAGATACCGTTCTCTTTATATTTGGTGAACTCTGCACGAGTCGAGGGGTAAATTGAGTGGAGTGGAACGTTTCCTCTGAAACCAAATAAAGCATTGACAAAAGTTTTAGTATAGCTTCAAAAGGTCAAATACATTTTTTTACAGAAAATACGTTGGCAACTTAGGTTTTGTGAGGACTGATGAATACCAAATCTACTTTTCTTTTAAGTCCACAAGACGTCAGCATTTTTAAAAAAAAGATTGATTTATGAAAGTAGGGTTTGAAGAAATAGTACTTTTTTCGGTTATGAAATCTGCACGAACGTTTTATCATTTGATCTGTAGTGGTATTGAACTCGCGGCCAAAGTCTTGTTGCGTGTTAACGACAGGGAAGCCACCGAAATCTTGGGTGAAATGATCACGCAAGTCTTTTGGAAAATGAAGACTCAAATTGCATTCGGGACAAAAAAATGCACCACTCCTTACAGGTAAACTTTGTGATCTTATTTTATTATAGTATCATGAATAGTACATGTCGCCTTATATCCGTAAAAATATTTCTTGACATCACTGACACCTGAGGTATAGCTGTTGCTGTTCCCGGTGACACCCTTATTATGAAATACTCAGATTACATCGCGATGAGACCAGCTAATGCTTAGAGTAGAGATCCTAAGGCAACGCAGGAAACAGAGATATCAACATCTGTGGCCTTTTGAGCAGAGCCGCATAACGCCCCGGTAGCTGAGTGGTCAGAGGTGCTGGATTTGAGCTATGCTCCCAAATTAGGCCCAGGTTCGAGTCCCGAATGAGGTGTGGGTGGCATATATATTTTGCTCAGCAGATTCTTTTCCTTCCCTGGAACCAGTGGCCCCAAATTAGAGAAGGACCTATAGCCGCCCGGGCGGCGCAGTGGTCTAAGCGATGGCTTCTGATCGTTCGTCCGAGATAGGTCCGGGTTCGAATCCCGGTGGGGCATGGATGTTATGTTTGTCTTCCGGCACTGGCTCTCTCCCTTCCCTGGAGTCAGTGGTCCTAAATTAGGAACGGGCGACTGCTCATAGCCCACTGAGTTGCTCACGGTGGTCGTTATACTCGAAAAAGATTAGTGGCAAGATGCATGAGGCTGCCTGTTAAACACATCGAAATGCTGTGCAAATCAGCACAGTCACATGATATCTTAACTGAGGATTAGTGAACGTAACCATACCCATCGCCATGGATCTGGTTCATATATACGAACCACAAAACTCACAGGACTGCCTCATTCGGAGACAAGAAACTGCAAAATTATCTGCCACATCTACTATTCAATTAAATGTGGGTCTTATAAATGCATTCTTAAGTTTCTTAAAGGACCATCATGGGACATTTAGGAGAAACTGGATTACTCGCACGGTACCAACCTCGTCGGTTGTCTCTGACAGCCCACCCCGCTAGGGATGTCTTCGGGAGCAGAGCGCCTTTCTTCTTTGATGAGCCCCGCCTCTTTTTCCATGCAGATGATACCGATACATGGGTGTGTCGTTGGTAATGGAAGACGAAGGATCCAATGTGCGTTCAAGTACATCACGCTGCCCGGAACATCAGATTATGATGTAGTGCTATCATCCAACAAGATAATGCACGTCCGCATGCAGACTTACGTCGTCTTATAATGTGCACGTGATTTCAACATATAATATGGCCATCCATGTTCCCAGGTTTCCTTCCTACGAAGCACATCTGGGATGTCCTGCGACGTAGTCTTCGCGGTCATGCAGATTCAGCTCAAACAATTGACTTCCTACTTACACAGTTTTAATAAGAATAGTGGGGTGTGCAGGTTGTTATTCGAGACCTGTATGCATCGACGCCTCGACGGCTTGCTCCGTGAATCTCCAACGATGAGGGATGTACTCCTTACTAAGAAGACTCGGAAACGGCATCAAAGCGCACACATCAAGATGTGTCAATCTTAACGTAGATACCATAATCCATTACTGTGCCAAGTTCGAATAAATCTCTACAGACTGCATGGTGGCGTGGCAAATTTTAAATTCATAAGTGTATGGCAAATTTTAAATTCATAAGTGTATGGCAAATTTTAAATTCATAGAGAGCGTTCTAAAAGGTTCTGCAGTCACGTGGAACCTTGTAGTAAATTTCAAGGTAACGGTACATCTTATCGGGTGGTGTACCTGTCCGATGGCACTCTCCCTTCTCTGGAACCAGCGTATGCAAATTAGGGACGGACGACTGCTTAAAGTTTCCCGAACTGCTCATGGTGGCATTTAAATCAGCAAACAGACAAACTACTATAAACGTTTTTAATTACAATATACCATACTGCCTCCTACAGGGAATGTTCTACACTAAATAAACCTGGAAATGACTTCACTATGCATAGCTGTATCAGATACAAAATACTTTAAATATGCTTTCCAGTTAGAGAAGAATTGGAAAGGTAAAAAATTAAAAGTGCTACATCTAGTGGCAAATAGCAAATCTAAACAGTAGAAAACATATGAAAAACCGGAAATGTGCTTTCTGCTATGTAATTCCCCCAAAAATCCAGTTTGTTTTATTTTCTAGAAACTATGATATTGCGATAAATAAAAGCATAAATTCATGCATTCATACTTCGCGAGAGAGAGAGAGAGAGAGGGAAAGAAAGAAAAGAAAAGTCCGTTGGAATAAAAGTAAAATGTGTGAATATTTTAATTATCTATCCGACTCTAAATAATTTAGTCCGTGACCTAGAAAAAGAAATATGTCAAATGTAAATAAATATATACACTTCTGTCTTTGAAAATTTCAATGCCATGAATGACTGCTGGTGTTAGCTGGAAACTTACAAAATATGTACAACAGGTTGAGACATGCAAATTATTAAATGCCAGTGAAAGTGCGCATGCGGTTTCGCAGCGGAGCCCTTTGAACTGTGAGGTGTTTTGGTCTTTTGGGTATAAAGAGCTGGCTCAAACGAGATGTCGCAATCAGTGAAAAGCCGTCATTGAGTCGAAAGGGTGTTTCTTGTGTCTCACTATTGCCCGTCGCCAAAGAAGATCATATTATAAACACCTGGCGGACTTTGAGCGAGCAAGGATTGTTGGCATGAGAGAAGCTGGACTTTCCTACAGCGAAATTGCCACTCGTACAGAACGAAACTCCAGAACAATGATGCAAGCCTAGCACAGCAGTGGAGCACTGTCACAGGTCAGGCTGTATCCTCCAGCACGGTTCGACACCATCTGCTTAACAGAGAACTGGTCGCTAGCTTCTCATTGCTACGCAATCCTTTGACCCTCAACCACAGACGCCTCAGACTGCAATGGGGTCTCGAACACAGACATTGGGTGGCTGATTGCAAACAGGTCATGTTCCTGACGAATCACGATTCCACTTGATGCCCCATAATGGTAGCATACATGTTCGAAGATATCGGGTGAGCGGTACCTTGCAGCGTCACACCAGTCCAATGCTAAGGGCCATGGTTCGGGACGCCATTGGATTCAGTACGCGATTCCGCCTGATACGAACTGAGGCAACTCTCGACAGTCAGCGAAGGATCAAGAATTTCAGAGGCGGTGGTGATACCCTCTTCCTTCAGAGCTGTCCTGGCGCTATATTCCATTAAGCATGCGTGTGTCCCGGAATTTCCAAGTCTTATTCCGTGCACAGCAGATAATGCTTCTTCCCTGGCCTGCACGTTCGTCGGATATGTCCACAATCGAACATGTCTGGGATATGGTAGCTAAGCGACTGGCCTATCGAGCGCCTCCGCTAGTCACTACAAATGAACTCTGGTCTCACATAGAAACAGCATGGCAGGCTATTCCCCAGGACATCAAAAATATCTTCCATTCAATGCTATGTCATGTAGAGGCTGTTATTGTTGTTCGAGGTGGCTTCACACTATAGTGAGTTTTGAAGCTAAACAATCTAATTCTCTACAAATGTAATCAGTTATCTCATGTAACATGAGCAATCTGTGATGTAAATTTCATTTGAATAGCGCGATTCCTCCTTGTTGCTGCAATTTTCACAAACAGAAGTGTATTCATGTTACCCAGCAGAAATAATGTACACCAAGAAAAAAGAAGAATACAAGGAAACATTTGCCTATTCTTGCATCTATAGCAAGCACCACATACATTGTTTTCATTTAAATCTATTAAAATCAAAAGGAATTGCTTCAATCCTCTATAAGAAAACTAAGATATCGCTACAAACATAAATGTACTTTTACGCAGCTTCGCGCAAAAATTGTATATCAGAATGAAAAAAGAAACAGTTAAAGTTTTGATCGGCTTCACATCCTAACGTACACTAGTGTGCAAAAAATAAGGACGAAGAGAAGAAATCAGCATAACAGCGGAACGAGCAGGCAGAACAGACCGAAAGACCACTCAGGAGATAGACTAGGGTCCGGTACGGTAGGGCATGCGCATATATACAGCATGGCGTAGAGGGGGGAGTGTCAGAAGGGTATATAAAGCACACGGACGATGTACGCGCAGCAATTAGGTGAAAGCTATTGCACGCTGTACATCTGTTTGAACGACGTCGAGTTGCTGCCACCGTGTGATATGGCCAACAGGCAATCCAGTAGACGACATCTGGATGACTTTACCTGAGATCGCGTCACTGGGAAGTTGGAAGAAGGTTGAAGTGTGACTAATGTGGCAGATGAGTTCGGGATCGCTAATAACATCGTTTCACGAGCTTGGAGAGCATTTCAAACGACAGGAACAGATTTCCGAGAGTTTAGCCGTGGTCGTTCACGAGCAACCACGGCGGCGGACGACCGGTATATCGTCCTATAGGTGAGAGACAGATGGCAGACAGCGGGAGAAATCGCAAAGCACATGCAACAGACAACTGGACGTCCGTTATCGCGTTTTACCGTGGCCAGGAGGCTGCACAAAGGTGGTCTATTTGCACGACGATCAGTACGGTGTGTGCCATTAACGCCTGCTCATCGGAGACGGCGGTTTCTGTGGTGCCAAGAACACAAGAACTGGACACATCAGCAATGGGGTCGAATTCTCTTTACGGATGAGAGCCGATTTAGTCTGACGAGCGATTCTGGACGTATACACATCTGGAGAGAGCAGGGAACACGCAATCACACCTCCAACATCATCGAAAGGGACCGGTTTGGAGGTGGCGGATTTCTTGTTTGGGGCGGTATGATGCTTGGTAGCCGTACTGACCTCCACATCTTCCAAGGAGGTTCAGTCACTGGTGTCCGCTATTGTACCGAGGTTCTCCAGCCTCACGTGCGTCTGTTCAGAAGTGCTGTGGGTCCTGAGTTCCTCTTCATGGACGACAACGCTACACCTCATCGTACAGTGGCTGTCAAAGACCTGTTGGAGAGTGAAGATATTCAACGCATGGATTGACCCGCAAGGTCCCCGGACCTAAATACAATCGAACACATGTGGGACCTTCTCGGGAGACGCTTGGCAGCACGTCACCAGCCGCCACCAACGATTCCGAAGCTGCGATTGGCGCTACAAGACGAATGGGCCGCGATGCCTCAACAGCTTTGACAACCTCGTCCTCAGCATGGACAGACGTTATAAATCCTGTAACGCAGTCAGGGGTGATCATATCCCTTACTAAAGACTGGATTTTTCTTGGCAGCCGCCTGTCACATGGACGTTTCTGTCTTCTGTCCAGTTGTGCTCGAAGCTACCTTTTCAATAAAATGCCTTTGTATCCTTTGCATTCCTTGTTTGGACGGTTTTGCGCACTTGTCCCATATTCTTACATCTTGGGGATCTTATGGCACGATTTGAGTCGATGTGGAGCACTTCTGCTCAACGGTACATTCGAAAAACCGTCTTGTCCTTAATTTTTGCACGCCAGTGTATGTACACTTTTTAAAAGAATTTTTGAAGAGGTGAAATCGTGTTCGCAGACAGAAGTACAGACAAAGCAGCAACATGAGCACCACATTTTTTCATGTACATGTGGATGAGAAATGAAGTGCTAAATATAATGCAAAAGAGACTTCTTCTTAACTCCCTTTTTGGCAACTGTGTGGTTTACAAAATGTGTAAACTTAGCGAGTATTACTCTTAGTTGTTATAATTTGTTCTATGCTGAACTGAAAATTAATGACATGAGGTAGTCAACGTAAGATTTGATGCAGTACTATAGATGAACCTTCTGTAAGTAAGAAGAACGTACTTAAATCAATCTTAACACGTGGAACTTAGATATAGAATGTGAAACAGAGAAAACATATCTTTTTTCTTTTTTTAATGTGATTTGAATAACATTTAATGTAAAAGTTACGTGTTAATTCTACAAGTGCCCAAAATAGTGAAATAATTTGGGTCTTTTCAGTTTCATGTCAACAACACGAAAAGAAGTTTTGCAACTACTGCATCGAATAGGTGTCAAGTTGAGCTTCGGGCCAGCAGATTTGCAAGGAGCTATTGTCTTTGTTTATAGCATCAATTTGTCATAGTAAATCTAACTGGTTACGAGCCTCGTCTGAAGCCAGTGTAGACATGCATTTTTCAAGTCATGATCAAAGACTGGGTAAAGCAAATTTGCTTTCACGTTGTCATTTTTGCGCATAAAATTTCTTAACACCACGTTACAAGTCTCAAGCTACGTTACACCCCCGGAAGCCTAGGGATCTGAGACCCTGACTTCTACTTATTTGAAATAGGCTCGGATTCAAGTCCCGGATGCAGCGTGTTTGGTATGTTTTCCTGGTGGCATTTGTTCTGTTCCTGTCCAGGAACCAGCGGTCCCAAATTAGGAACGGGCTTATAGCTCTCAGAGTTGCCTATATTGGCCTTAACCCTCGCGAGAAAAACACAATTCTAGACAGATAAAGTTGGTTGTGTAAGATTGGCGTGTGCACACTGTGTGTAACATTAGAGTACACAAATATCATCTGCAGTTTTGATGAGTAATAGCCCAGTTTCATCAGAATAATTTATTAAATGCATTGCTGTTGAAACGCTAAAGATATAAATTCTAGGTTTAGATCAGGAGCACATTAACGGGATTCCAGTGTTTGTTTTGCCTTTTCAGGAGCCATTGCAAAAACAAAGTGAACATTCAGTGCTATTTAAAACAAAACTAATATTTATTGGGATGTCTCAAAAAGAAGTTTATTTCTTAGCATTCAGCAGGAGTGGTAGCCATCAAGTCACGATGCATTCTTGAATAACAAATCTCCTTCAAACTTGCAGGAAGGTTCGTTTCGTATGCTGAGAAAGCAATGCACAGGGAATGCAGAGATGAACACAAGAACGTTTTTTTAAAATTGAGAAGTACCAAAGTATAATAACTCCAATAAATCACGAAAACCCTTCCAGTTTACTGAAACAAAGTCAGACATCCGGGTTTTACCTTTGCATAACGTACCGAATTTTTCATGTTTATTTTGTTCTAATACTTTTATCGAAACTGCTTCCAATATTAATGATTGATGCAAAACCTTTTAAACGGCCTATGTACCTGAACTAAGTGGGGTATCCAAACATAAATGTTCACATAGACGCCGGGTTTTACAAAAGGTTCGGCAAAATAATTCCTTCGTCCCTCTCATCTCAGTGTTACCGAACACAAACCTGTCAATAGTGATAAGAACTCGTTTCTATGATAGTACTCTATTCTATGCTCCATGACCCAAGGAATGATAGAGGAGGGCTAGTTCACTGATATCATAACACTGGGCAGAAACAAATCACTCAAACATCTTCGCTCTCCTTTATTAGGTGTTACACCGTTGATGTAGACTTTTTAGCACTCTATTCTATGATAGTACTCTATTCTATGCTCCATGACCCAAGGCATGATGGAGGAGGGCTAGTTCACTGTTATCATGACACTTGGCAGAAACAAGTCACTCAAACATCTTCGCTCTCCTTTATTAGGTGTTACACCGTTGATGTAGACTTTTTAGCACTCTATTCTATGATAGTACTCTATTCTATGCTCCATGACCCAAGGAATGATGGAGGAGGGCTAGTTCACTGATATCATAACACTGGGCAGAAACAAGTCACTCAAACATCTTCGCTCTCCTTTATTAGGTGTTACACCGTTGATGTAGACATTTTAGCACTCTATTCTATGATAGTACTCTATTCTATGCTCCATGACCCAAGGCATGATGGAGGAGGGCTAGTTCACTGTTATCATGACACTTGGCAGAAACAAGTCACTCAAACATCTTCGCTCTCCTTTATTAGGTGTTACACCGTTGATGTAGACTTTTTAGCACTCTATTCTATGATAGTACTCTATGCTATGCTCCATGACCCAAGGCATGATGGAGGAGGGCTAGTTCACTGTTATCATGACACTTGGCAGAAACAAGTCACTCAAACATCTTCGCTCTCCTTTATTAGGTGTTACACCGTTGATGTAGACTTTTTAGCACTCTATTCTATGATAGTACTCTATTCTATGCTCCATGACCCAAGGAATGATGGAGGAGGGCTAGTTCACTGATATCATAACACTGGGCAGAAACAAGTCACTCAAACATCTTCGCTCTCCTTTATTAGGTGTTACACCGTTGATGTAGACTTTTTAGCACTCTATTCTATGATAGTACTCTATTCTATGCTCCATGACCCAAGGCATGATGGAGGAGGGCTAGTTCACTGTTATCATGACGCTTGGGAGAAACAAGTCACTCAAACATCTTCGCTCTCCTTTATTAGGTGTTACACCGTTGATGTAGACTTTTTAGTACTCTATTCTATGATAGTACTCTATTCTATGCTCCATGACCCAAGGCATGATGGAGGAGGGCTAGTTCACTGATATCATGACACTGGGCAGAAACAAGTGACTCAAACATCTTCGCTCTCCTTTATTAGGTGTTACACCGTTAATGTAGACTTTTTAGCACTCTATTCTATGATAGTACTCTATTCTATGCTCCATGACCCATGGCATGATGGAGGAGGGCTACTTCACTGATATCATGACACTGGGCAGAAACAAGTCACTCAAACATCTTAGCTCTCCTTTATTAGGTGTTACACCGTTGATGTAGACTTTTTAGCACTCTATTCTATGATAGTACTCTATTCTATGCTCCATGACCCAAGGCATGATGGAGGAGGGCTAGTTCACTGATATCATGACACTGGGCAGAAACAAGTCACTCAAACATCTTCATTACATACATACATACATATCACTAAGCTGTTCTCTGAGATTCAGAGTTTAGCTCCAAAAAGAAATACAAACTTCTAGATATTTTTACTTATTGTTGTCGTATCAAACTTCGCCATTTACAGCGATCTTGACATACAAATCGTGCTTCACTGATATCCATTACACGCCTTACACAAGATCTTTTATACTTCATACTCATAATCTTTTTCTCATGCAGACACTCCTGAATCTGATCCACCCATGTCTTCCTTGGCCTTCCTCTGCCTTTCCTTCCTGCCACTTGGGTTGAAAAAAATTTCTTAGTAAGCATTTCATCACTCATTCTTTCAACATGGCCAAACCACCGAAGCATATTGGTCTCCACCTTGCTAACAACATTTTGCTTTACATCACACAACTGCAATACATCTTCATTCTTCACACAATCAGATCGTGTCTTGCCACAAACCCCACGTAATTAACGCTTTTCTCCAGCACACAAACGACTCCTATGCTTCTTCTGCAATACCCAGGTTTCACTGCCATACATCAGAGTAGGAACAATTACTATTTCATACACAGCCATGCGGGACTCTCTAGAGAACCCATCATTCCTGTGAAAACTTCCCAGAGCAGCTATGACTTTCAAAGAAGAACTCACTCGCCTACTGATTTCACCATCCAACTTGTTCTCTCTGTCAAACATGCTTCCTCAATACACAAACTCACTCACCTGTTCAATCACAGTGCCATTAATGCTTACATTACATTCAGTGCTACCCATTCCTCTCTCAAACACCATAACTTTGGTTTTTACCTTATTTATACTCAGTTCGAATTTCATGCAAACTTCGTGCATCCGAGTCAACATACTCTGCATCTCACTTTTGCTCTCTGCCAACAGGACAGTGTCATCAGCATACAGCAATCTGCACACACGGATATCACCATGACATAAACCACTATTATCTATTTTGGCATCACGCATGCATGCATCCATAAATATATTGAACAGCCATGGTGACATTACACAACCTTGCCTAACTCCTGCACCAATGGAAACCCATTTTGATAAAACACCATTCACTCGTACACAAGCTCTACTACTAGCATACATGGCTTTTACACTATTAAGTAGATTCCCAGTAACACCATATTCATTCAATACCTTCCACAAAAGTGTCCTATTTACTCGGTCGTAAGTCTCTAAATCTATGAAGGCAGTAAAACCTTTCTTCCCAACAGCCAGATACTTTTCAATCATCGTGCGTAATGCAAAAATCTGGTTAGTGCAGCCTTTACCAGGCATAAAACCACTCTGAACATCCCACACTTTCAATGATGTAAGACCCCGTACTTTTTCAATAACGGTTCTACGTCTATTCGTCGCGTTTACAGATTTGGTTACATACAAAACGAATGCAGGAAAACGTACGATTTCGAACGTCTTCCTCCCTGATCAAATTTATAAAGTTTGGATACTCAGACAGGATAGGAATATTACGCTTTTTCTTTGGCACTAAAAATATTAGACAGTAGACGGTTTGTGGAACGGGTCAGAGGCCCGGTTGGTCAGAGCCCACCATACACAAATTATTCGTAAAATCTACAGTTTTCAATTCAGAACCACCAAATCATGTATCCTATCTCATGGTACTCTAACTTAGACGGTTGTCGGTTTTTGGAACGGGTCAAGGCCCAGGGAGTCAGAGCCCCCCCCCCCCCCACATACATAAAAATTTTTCGTAAAATCTAGTTTTCATTTCAGAACCATCAAATTTGGTATCATGAAACTCTAACTTAGACGCTAGACGGTTTTTGGAAGGGGTTGGAGCCCCCCCCCATAAAAACTTCGTAAAATCTACAGTTTCCAATTTAAAACCACCAAATTTGGTATACTATCTCATGGTACTCTAACTTAGACGGCAGACCGTTTTTGGAACTTTTCAAGGCCCGGGGGCCAGAGCCCCCACATACAAAATTTTCTTAAAAACTACAGTTTTCAATTCAGAACCACCTAATCTGGTATACTATCTCATGGTACTCTAACTTACACGCTAGACGATATTTTGAAGGGGTTGCAGCCCGGGGGGTAAGGTCCCCCTCATAAAAAAATTCGCAAAATATACAGTTTCCAATTTAAAACCACAAAATTTGGTATACTATCTCATGAAACTCTAACTTAGACGGCATACCGTTTTTGGAACGGGTAAAGGCCCGGGGGTCAGAGCCCCCGCATACAAAATTCTCTTAAAATCTACAGTTTTCAATTCAGAACCACCAAATCTGGTATACTATCTCATGGTACACTAACTTAGACGCTAGATGGTTTTTGGAAGGGGTTGGAGCGGGGGGGGTAAGTGCCCCCTCCATGAAAATGTCGTAAAATCTACAGTTTTCAATTTTGAACCACCAAATTTGGTATACTATCTCATGGTACTCTAACTTAGACGGTAGACCGTTTCTGCAACGGGTCAAGGCCCGGAGGTCAGAGCCATCCCCCCATAATTTTTTTTGTAAAATCTACAGTTTTCAATTTAGAGCCATTAAGTATGTTATCATGAAACTCAAACTTAGACGCCAGACGGTTTTTGGAAGGGTTGGAGCCCAGGGGTCGGAGCCCCCCCCCCGAATAAAAAAAATCGTAAAATCTACAGTTTCCAATTTAGAATCACCAAATTTGGTATACTATCTCATGGTACTCTAACTTAGACGGTAGATCGTTTTTGCAAGGGGTTGCCGCCCGGGGGGGGGGGGGGGCATTCATAAAAAAAGTCGCAAAATTTAGTTTTCAATTTAGAACCACCAAATTTGGTATACTATCTCATGGTACTCTAACTTAGACGGAGGACGGTCTTTGGAACAGGTCAAGGCCCGGGGGGTCGGAGCCTTCCCCCTCCACATACATTCAAAATGTTCGTAAAATCTAGTTTTTATTTCAGAACCATCAAATTTGATGGTTCTGAAACGATAGACGGATTTTGGAAGGGGTTGAAGCCCGGGGGTCAGTGCCTTCCTCATAAAAATTTCGTAAAACCTACAGTTTTCAATTCAGAACCACCAAATTTAGTATCATGAAACTCTAACTTAGACGCTAGACGATTTTTGGAAGGGGTTGGAACCCGGAGGGTGAGAGCCCCCCCCCTCCTCATAAAAAATTCGTAAAATCTACAGTTTTCCATTTAGAACAACCAAATTTGTTATACTACTCGTGGTTGTCTAACTTAGAGAGCAGACGGTTTTTGGAAGGGGTCGGGGTCCGGGTCAAGGGAGCCCCATACAAAATTTTTGTAAAAAGTTCCGTTTTTTACTCTTAAGAATACCCTATCTACGTTCTATGGCGCTCTTTGGCCCTTTGAGGGCCTTGCACCATAAATCATCAACCAACCAACTAACCAACCTACGGTCTAAGTTAGGGCCTGTAGATAACAATAAAGGGCAAAAATATGCCTTTAATGGGGTATTAAAAACACAAATCAATATAGTTTAGCTTTCACTACCAACGAGCGGCTTATCAGGAAGGAATATAATGTAATGTAAATAGAGAGTTCCAGATATTCAAAATTCAAAACGGTAAGAAAAAGATGATCAATGCCAATGTGAAGTCGAACGCAATCGACATCACATAGGTACATTGCATTTCTTTGTTGCCGGATTCACAGAAACACACGCCAGATGTACTGCAGTTCTATAGATGTCTCCTAGAAGGTAAGTATTCCCATTCCATTTTCTTTCTTTTTTGTTTCGCAAAATTAAATTAACTAAATCAAAAAATTTAAAATAAGTTTGCTGGAAAATTGCAAGAATATCTTTTTTAATCATTAACTTTCACCCGCTGAACTTGGTGATTCCACAAATAGTAATATGTACCTGGCAAATAACTGGTATCCCTGCTAGTACAAATTATATTAATGATTTATTTGCGTCCAGTTCAATCTAGTATGCCCAAAAGAGCGTTTGGGGCCGTATGAAAAATACATTTCAACGTGTGCCGCTACGGCGGCGGAGTGATCTAGGGGCTGGCTTCTGACCACTTGTCAAGAAGAATTTTGTATGTGGAGGCACTTACCCCCGAGCCTTGACCCGTTCCAAAAAACCGTCTACCGTTTAAGTTAGAGCACCATGAGATAGTATACCAAATTTGTTGGTTCTAAATTGAAAACTGTAGATTTTACAAATTTTTTATGAGGTGGGCTCTGACCCAGTGCCCGTCCCGTTCCAAAAACCGTCTGCCGTCTAAGTTGGACTACCATGAGATAGTATACCAAATTTGGTGGTTCTAAATTGAAAATTGTAGATTTCACGAAAATTGTTTTTGGGGGGATGAAACCCCCGTGCCCCGACCCGTTTTAAAAACCGTCTAAGTTAGATTACCATGATATAGTATACCAAGTTTGGTGGTTTTTAATTGAAAACTGTAGATTTCACGAAAATTTTGTAGGGGGGGGCTAAAACCCCCCGTGCCCCGACCCGTTCCGAAAACCGTCTAAGTTACATTACCATGATGTAGTATACCAAATTTGGTGGTTCTAAATTGAAAACTATAGATTTTACGAAATTTGTGTGTGTGTGTGTGTGGGGGGGGGGGGGGTTCTAACCACCCGTGCCCCGACCCGTTCTAAAAACCGTCTACCGTCTAAGTTAGTGTACCATGACGTAGTATACCAAATTTGGTGGTTCTAAATTGAAAACTGTAGATTTCACGACATTTTTATAGGGGGGCTCTGAACCCCGAGCTCCAACCCTTTCCAAGAAACCATCTACAGTCGAAGTTAAAATACCATCAGATAGTATACCAAGTTTGGTGGTTCTAAATTGAAAACGGCATATTCTAAGAAAATTTTGTACGGGGGGAGGGCTCTGACCCCCGGGCCCCGACCCGTTCCAAAAACCGGCTCCTGTCTAAGTTAGAGTTTAATGATACCAAATTTGGTGGTTCTGAATTGAAAACTATAGATTTTACGAAAAGTTTGTATGTAGGGGGCTCTTACCCCTCGCCCCTTGACCTATTCCACAAACCGTCTACCGTCAAAGTTAGAGTACCATGAGATAGTACACCAAATTTGGCGGTTCTAAATTGAAAACTGTAGGTTTTACGAAAAATTTTGTATGGAAGGGGGTGGCTCTGACCCCACTGGCTCCAACCGCTTGCAAAAACCATCTACCGTCTAAGTTAGAGTACCATGAGTTAGTATACCAAATTTGGTGGTTCTATATTGAAAAATGTAGATTTTACGAAAATTTTGTATTGCGGGGGGGGGCTCTAAACCTCAGGGCCCCGACCCGTTCCATAAACCGTCTTTCGTCTAAGTTAGAGTACCATGAGATAGTATACCAAATTTGGTGGTTCTAAATTGAAAACTGTAGATTTTACGATAATTTTGTACGGGGGGGGGGGGGGGGTTCTGACCTCCTGGCTCCCGATTCGTTCCAAAAAAGGTCTTCCGCTAAGTTAGAGTTTCATGACACCAAAGTTGGTGGTTCTAAATTGAAAACTAGATTTTACGGCAATTTTGATGGGGAGCTTCAACCCCCGGGCTCCAACCGCTTCCAAAAACCGTCTACAGTCTGAGTTGGAATACCACGAGATAGTATACCATATTTAGTGGTTCTGAATTGAAAACTAGATTTTGCGATTTTTTTTTATGAAGGGGACCTTAACCCCCGGGCTGCAACCCCTTCCAAAAACGGTCTACCGTCTAAGTTAGAGTACCATGAGATAGTATACCAAATTTGGTGGTTCTAAGTTGAAAACTGTAGATTTTACGAAATTTTTATGAGACGGGGGCTTTGACCCCCCAGGCTCTAACCCCTTTCAAAAAGCGTCTAGCGTCTAAGTTAGAATTTCATGATACCATACTTAATGGTTCTGAATTGAAAACTGTAGATTTTACAAAAGCATTAGGGGGAGGCTCTGACCCCCGGGCCTTGACCCGTTCCAAAAACGGTCTACCGTCTAAGTTAGAGTACCATGAGATAGTATACCACATTTGGTGGTTCTAAATTGATTACTGTAGATTTTACGGCATTTTTTTAGGACGGGGGCTCTTATCCCCCGGGCTCCAACCCCTTCCAAAAACGGTCTAGCGTCTAAGTTAGAGTACCATGAGATAGTATACCAAATTAGGTGGTTCTAAATTGAAAACTGTAGATTTTGCGAATTTTTTTTTATGAGGGGGCCCTTACCCCCCTGGCTGCAACCCCTTCAAAAAATCGTCTAGCGTCTAAGCTAGAGTACCATGAGATAGTATACCAGAATTGGTGGTTCTGAATTGAAAACTGTAGTTTTTAAGAAAATTTTGTATGTGGGGGGCTCTGACCCCCCCCCGGGCCTTGACCCGTTCCAAAAACGGTGTACCGTCTAAGTTAGAGTACCATGAGATAGTATACCAAATTTTGTGGTTCTAAAATGAAAACTGTAAATTTTACGAAATTTTTTATGAGGGGGGGGGGGGCTCTGACCCCCGGGATCGAACCCCTTCCAAAAGCTGTCTAGCGTCTAAGTTAGAGTTTCATGATACCAAATTTGATGGTTCTGAAATGAAAACTAGATTTCACGAAAATTTTAAATCGTACGTTTTCCTGCATTTGTTTTGTATGTAACCAAAATCTGTAAACGCGACGAATTGAGGTAGTCGACGAATTTGTCCGCGACGAATTGACGCGCGACGAACTGACGCAGGCGACGAATTGTCGTAGTCGACGAATTGACGCGCGACGAATCGTCGCAGTCGACGAATTGACGCACGCGACGAATTGACGTGACACCTTCAATAACAACCTTACCAAACACTTTCCCTGGCACACTCAGTAGGCTAATACCACGATAGTTCTTGCATTCAATCTGATCACCTTTTCCCTTATACAAAGGAACAATAATAGCATTCTTCCAATCCCGAGGGACCATTCCTAACTCCCAGCACAACTGGCAAATTTCAGTTAACCAGTCAATTATAGAGTCACCACCATACTTCAACATCTCTGCAGTTATGCCATCAACTCCTGGAGCCTTACCATTCTGAAGAGATTTTTGAGCTTTACACACTTCTTCTCTTGAGATCCCTCCTGTGCTTTTTCATCCCTCATTGTGACATCATCTGCATCTGTCTCAGAATCATTTTTGCTCTCCTGATCTAATAAACTCACAGAAGTATTCACCCCATCTTTCACTTAACTCATTGGGCTCCCATATCATTTCCCTGATCTCATTCTTCACACAACTTACAACTTTGTTTCCCCTATTTTTCCTGTCTCATGTACTTCCAGAAGGACTTTCTATCTTTCCAAAAAGCCAGTTCATGCCTTCCAGTTTCTCCTTCCTATCTTTTGCCTTACTGTGGCGAACCAGCTTAGCAGCTTCACGCATCTTACAGCGATATTCATACACAGAGACTCTACCTTGCATCATCCCCAAATAGGCTTCCTTCTTTTTCTTTACTGCCTCATCAATCTCACTATTCCACTAAGCATCACCTCTATTGTTACCCACTATTGTGGCGACACAGACCTCTTTAGCAGTAGTGACAACACAGTTCTTAAAACATTCCCACTTCTTTTCTACATCCCTCTCACAAGATTTCAGATCCTTCAGTCGTTCTCTGAGTAAGTCGTAGTACCGCTGATGATCTTCAAGGAGTTTATTAAATTTTTATTTTTTCTATCCTGGGTCTCTTCTTATTCCTTTTCCTCCAACCAACATTAAGTTTCACTCGTGACACTACCAAGTAATGATCAGAACCAACACCCACACCTCTCATCACACGGATGTCAACAACTAAGTGTTTCAAACGCTGATCGTAAACAACAAAATCTATCACACTCTTTTGACCAAGAGTACGATTTTCCCAAGTATATGTGTGTATATACTTGTGGTTGAAAAATGTATTAGATACACACAAACCATTCTCAATGCAGAGTTCAATTAATCTTTCACCATTATCATTCACACAAGGATCATTAAACTTACCCAGAACATTGTCAGAAATTGCTTTCTGCACACCTACTCTAGCATTGAAATCTCCTGCTATTATAACTTTTTCTTTAGCACCAAACTGGCTCAAAACAGCTTTTATCTCATTCCAGAAATCTTCTTTCTTATCAGAAGGTTCCGAGTCACAAGGAGCATACACTACAACAATTACAATTCTCTGAAGTTTCACTTTCAAACGAATTCAGAGAATTCTCTCACTTATGCAACTATAATGAATCAAGTTGTTCTTCATCTTTTCACTTAAAATCACACCTACACCAGCCTGTCCTCTCATATTATCCAATACTCCATACCACACAATCACCATGCCGTTCACATCTTCTACCCCAATTTCCTTCTTTTTGGTTTCACTTACACACAGCACATCCAGTCTATACTTATTCATCTCCATAATCACCTCACTCATCTTGCCATTTATACCTCTAGTATTCCATACACCAATCTTACATTCACTCAGCCGAGATCGCTTTCTCATACGCCGTTTAGAAAGTCCAGTTCGATTCAGTGGTGGACCGTCCTTCTCAAGTGTGGTAGGTCCACCATATCCCACACTTGGGTAATTCTTAATATTTCTTTTTGTCTTTTTAATCAGGTAAGTACATCAGTGTGGGGGAATAGCCCACAGCTGAGGGTTCCAGTTGGTCATTCAACCTAAGGATTCTGAAAAAAAAACCCAAATATCTTCGCTCTCCTTTCTTAGGTGTTACCCCGTTGATGTAGACTTTTTAACACTCTATTCTATGGTAGTACTCTATTCTATGCTAAGATCTACAGTTTTCAATTCAGAACCACCATATCAGGTATCCTATCTCATAGTACTCTAACTTAGACGGTTGTCGGTTTTTGGAACGGGTCAAGGCCCGGGGAGTCAGAGCCCCAACCCCCCTACATACAAAATTTTCGAAAAATCTAGTTTTCATTTCAGAACCATCAAATTTGGTATCATGAAACTCTAACTTAGACGCTAGACGGATTTTGGAAGGGGTTGGAGCCCCCCCCCCTCATAAAAAATTTCGTAAAATCTACAGTTTTCATCTTCGAACCACCAAATTTGGTATACTATCTTATGGTACTCTAACTTAAACGGCAGACCGTCTTTGGAACGGGTCAAGGCCCGGGGGGTCAGAGCCCTCCACATACAAAATTTTCTTAAAAACTACAGTTTTCAATTCAGAACCACCTAATCTGGTATACTATCTCATGGTACTCTAACCTAGACGCTCGACACTTTTTGGAAGGGGTTGGAGCCCGGGGTCAGACCCTCCCCCCGAATAAAAACTTTTTCGTAAAATCTACACTTCAAAATTGCCTTTATTCTTCAGTAAAATAACTTTTTTATGTACATGACAATGGAATTCTGCCAATAAATACAGTGGTATATACATCAGCTGGAAAGTTCCAGTGAAACGTAAAACAAAATATTGTTAAAATCATAAAATTATTTCGCCACGTAGGGCGAAGGAGAGGCAGACAATAAAGCACGAGCGATACAAATGAAAATGTTTACCTACAGCATTGTAGACAGGGAAAGACATGATTCTATACTATGCACAAATTCCAATTAAGCATTACTACCATACTAAAGATTAAACAACATAAAAGACCATGGGTGAGAAGGAACTAACAGGTGCAACAGTATTTGGAGATATGACAGTAATGGTAGAAACAAATAAGCAGAAATACTAATCATATGTACAGAATTATGCAGTGACAAGAGAGAAATATGCTAAACGGACCCAGGAGAGCAACTTTACAAAAAAACAGAAATCGAACAGTAATGCAATGCACAAGTTTCATATCATATGTTCAGAACAATACAGTGACAAGGAAGAAAGCCGCTAAACATACCCAGAAGGGCAGCGTCTCATGAAACAGAAATGCAACAGTGATGCTACATTCAAAATTTACATCATATGTACAGAAGTATTCAGTGACAACGGGAAATAATGCTAAATGTACTCAGAAGGGCATCTTGTTACATTAAATTATACACACAGTGACTAATATTTTAAAAATATATTCAACATAATGAAGGGGACATTGCGTGGGCAGTAAACTGTGCAGAAGGAAGAATTATATACAACAACATAAAATCCAACATTATCGAAGAGAACATGGGAAACATGGTGAGCTATCTCCAATGGCACATAAAACAGAATAATCACAAATAGCGAAGCACCAAAATTAATACGAAAAACATGATTTGTTACAGTGAACGTGGGCGACAACAAAAATCCCACTTATATGTTGACATGTAACTGCAAATTGTGGATATGGAACCACCCAGCCGATTGGGCCCAGGTGGATTAAAAACGCTATCGGTGTTTGTTGAGGCAGCACGAGAGTGCTCCATTTGGAGGCGAGAGGTTAACCGTGCTACGAAGCGTCTCCGAATGATAGCACTTGCCTCCTGAGGAAGTGGAATAAGAGCAGGGAAGCATTGTTGAAGATGGAAAGCATAGACAGTGAACTTCACAAGAAGAAAAATGTAACGACACACAGGAGGCAAGTGAGTAGGTGGATGCTTTGTTTGGAGTAGCCAAGCATATGCAAGAAAGGGTAACGATCGAGCACAAATTCGATCAGCAAGACGAAATGCTGTGTTTAGGACTGGCAGGAGTACGGGGCAGAATAGGTATTGATGTTGGACGTCGCTGACTTCAGGGCAAAAGGAGCATTGTGGAGAGGTGAGAAGAGTCATGCGAAATAGTACTGATGGGGCGGAGAGACGAAGGTGAAGAAATTGCCAATGGACATTGAGTTCAAGAGGGGAGGAAAGGGGAGAGGTAGAGGCTGTCCAGATGGCGAGGAGAAGAGAAGGAGGAGCAGAATGCACAGAAAGTGGAAGTGCGGGAGGGGAAAGAAGAAGCCAATAAAGAGAAGAGGAGGAGATAGAAGTAACTAGAACCGGAGAGCTACGAACAGTTTTCAATTTAGAACCACCAAATTTGGTATACTATCTCATGGTACTCTAACTTAGACGCTAGACGGTTTTTGGAAGGGGTTGGAGCCCGCGGGGTAGCCCCCCCCTCATAAAAAATTTCGTAAAATCTACAGTTTTCATCTTAGAACCACCAAATTTGGTATACTATCTCATGGTACTCTAACTTAGACAGTAGACCGTTTTTGGAACCGGTAAACGCCCGGGGGTCAGAGCCCCCCACATGCAAAATTTTCTTAAAAACTACAGTTTTCAATTCAGAACCACCTAATCTGGTATACTATCTCATGGTACTCTAACTTAGACGCTAGATGGGTTTTGGAAAGGGGTTGGAGCCCAGGGGGTCTGACCACCCCCCGAATAAAAACTTTTTCGTAAAATCTACAGTTTTCAATTTAGAACCACCAAATTTGGTATACTATCTCATGGTACTCTAACTTAGACGCTAGACGGTTTTTGGAAGGGGTTGGAGCCCGCGGGATCGCCCCCCCCCCCTCATAAAAAATTTCGTAAAATCTACAGTTTTCATATTAGAACCACCAAATTTGGTATACTACCGTATGGTACCCTAACTTAGACGGCAGACCGTTTTTGGAACGGGTCAAGGCCCGGGGGTCAGAGCCCCTCACAAACAAAATTTTCTTAAAAACTACAGTTTTCAATTCAGAACCACCTAATCTGGTATACTATCACATGGTACTCTAACTTAGACGCTAGACGGTTTTTGGAAGGGGTAGGAGCCCGGGGGTCAGACCCCTCCGAATAATTTTTTTTTTGTAAAATCTACAGTTTTCAATTTAGAACCACCAAATTTAGTATACTATCTCATGGTACTCTAACTTAGACGGTAGACGGTTTTTGGAATAAGTCAAGGCGCGGGGGGTAAGAGCCCCCACATACAAAATTTTCGTAAAATCTATAGTTTTCACATTAGAACCACCAAATTTGGTATCATGAAACTGTAACTTAGACGGGAGACGGTTTTTGGAACGGATCGGGGCCCGAGCGGTAAGACCACCCCCTTCCCCCCAAAGAATTTTCGTAAAATATACCGTTTTCAACTTAGAACCACCAAATTTGGTATACTATCTTATGGTACTCTAACTTAGACGGCAGACCGTCTTTGGAACGGGTCAAGGCCCGGGGGTCAGAGCCCTCCACATACAAAATTTTCTTAAAAACTACAGTTTTCAATTCAGAACCACCTAATCTGGTATACTATCTCATGGTACTCTAACCTAGACGCTCGACACTTTTTGGAAGGGGTTGGAGCCCGGGGTCAGACCCTCCCCCGAATAAAAACTTTTTCGTAAAATCTACACTTCAAAATTGCCTTTATTCTTCAGTAAAATAACTTTTTTATGTACATGACAATGGAATTCTGCCAATAAATACAGTGGTATATACATCAGCTGGAAAGTTCCAGTGAAACGTAAAACAAAATATTGTTAAAATCATAAAATTATTTCGCCACGTAGGGCGAAGGAGAGGCAGACAATAAAGCACGAGCGATACAAATGAAAATGTTTACCTACAGCATTGTAGACAGGGAAAGACATGATTCTATACTATGCACAAATTCCAATTAAGCATTACTACCATACTAAAGATTAAACAACATAAAAGACCATGGGTGAGAAGGAACTAACAGGTGCAACAGTATTTGGAGATATGACAGTAATGGTAGAAACAAATAAGCAGAAATACTAATCATATGTACAGAATTATGCAGTGACAAGAGAGAAATATGCTAAACGGACCCAGGAGAGCAACTTTACAAAAAAACAGAAATCGAACAGTAATGCAATGCACAAGTTTCATATCATATGTTCAGAACAATACAGTGACAAGGAAGAAAGCCGCTAAACATACCCAGAAGGGCAGCGTCTCATGAAACAGAAATGCAACAGTGATGCTACATTCAAAATTTACATCATATGTACAGAAGTATTCAGTGACAACGGGAAATAATGCTAAATGTACTCAGAAGGGCATCTTGTTACATTAAATTATACACACAGTGACTAATATTTTAAAAATATATTCAACATAATGAAGGGGACATTGCGTGGGCAGTAAACTGTGCAGAAGGAAGAATTATATACAACAACATAAAATCCAACATTATCGAAGAGAACATGGGAAACATGGTGAGCTATCTCCAATGGCACATAAAACAGAATAATCACAAATAGCGAAGCACCAAAATTAATACGAAAAACATGATTTGTTACAGTGAACGTGGGCGACAACAAAAATCCCACTTATATGTTGACATGTAACTGCAAATTGTGGATATGGAACCACCCAGCCGATTGGGCCCAGGTGGATTAAAAACGCTATCGGTGTTTGTTGAGGCAGCACGAGAGTGCTCCATTTGGAGGCGAGAGGTTAACCGTGCTACGAAGCGTCTCCGAATGATAGCACTTGCCTCCTGAGGAAGTGGAATAAGAGCAGGGAAGCATTGTTGAAGATGGAAAGCATAGACAGTGAACTTCACAAGAAGAAAAATGTAACGACACACAGGAGGCAAGTGAGTAGGTGGATGCTTTGTTTGGAGTAGCCAAGCATATGCAAGAAAGGGTAACGATCGAGCACAAATTCGATCAGCAAGACGAAATGCTGTGTTTAGGACTGGCAGGAGTACGGGGCAGAATAGGTATTGATGTTGGACGTCGCTGACTTCAGGGCAAAAGGAGCATTGTGGAGAGGTGAGAAGAGTCATGCGAAATAGTACTGATGGGGCGGAGAGACGAAGGTGAAGAAATTGCCAATGGACATTGAGTTCAAGAGGGGAGGAAAGGGGAGAGGTAGAGGCTGTCCAGATGGCGAGGAGAAGAGAAGGAGGAGCAGAATGCACAGAAAGTGGAAGTGCGGGAGGGGAAAGAAGAAGCCAATAAAGAGAAGAGGAGGAGATAGAAGTAACTAGAACCGGGGAGCTACGAACAGTTTTCAATTTAGAACCACCAAATTTGGTATACTATCTCATGGTACTCTAACTTAGACGCTAGACGGTTTTTGGAAGGGGTTGGAGCCCGGGGTAGCCCCCCCCCCCCTCATAAAAAATTTCGTAAAATCTACAGTTTTCATCTTAGAACCACCAAATTTGGTATACTATCTCATGGTACTCTAACTTAGACAGTAGACCGTTTTTGGAACCGGTAAACGCCCGGGGGTCAGAGCCCCCCACATGCAAAATTTTCTTAAAAACTACAGTTTTCAATTCAGAACCACCTAATCTGGTATACTATCTCATGGTACTCTAACTTAGACGCTAGATGGGTTTTGGAAAGGGGTTGGAGCCCAGGGGGTCTGACCACCCCCCCGAATAAAAACTTTTTCGTAAAATCTACAGTTTTCAATTTAGAACCACCAAATTTGGTATACTATCTCATGGTACTCTAACTTAGACGCTAGACGGTTTTTGGAAGGGGTTGGAGCCCGCGGGATCGCCCCCCCCTCATAAAAAATTTCGTAAAATCTACAGTTTTCATATTAGAACCACCAAATTTGGTATACTACCGTATGGTACCCTAACTTAGACGGCAGACCGTTTTTGGAACGGGTCAAGGCCCGGGGGGTCAGAGCCCCTCACAAACAAAATTTTCTTAAAAACTACAGTTTTCAATTCAGAACCACCTAATCTGGTATACTATCACATGGTACTCTAACTTAGACGCTAGACGGTTTTTGGAAGGGGTAGGAGCCCGGGGGTCAGACCCCCCTCCGAATAATTTTTTTTTTGTAAAATCTACAGTTTTCAATTTAGAACCACCAAATTTAGTATACTATCTCATGGTACTCTAACTTAGACGGTAGACGGTTTTTGGAATAAGTCAAGGCGCGGGGGGTAAGAGCCCCCACATACAAAATTTTCGTAAAATCTATAGTTTTCACATTAGAACCACCAAATTTGGTATCATGAAACTGTAACTTAGACGGGAGACGGTTTTTGGAACGGATCGGGGCCCGGGCGGTAAGACCACCCCCTTCCCCCAAAGAATTTTCGTAAAATATACCGTTTTCAACTTAGAACCACCAAATTTGGTATACTATCTTATGGTACTCTAACTTAGACGGTAGACGGTTTTTGGAACGGGTCGGGCACGGGGTAAGAGCCCCCCCCCCATAAATTTTTTTCGTAAAAACAAGAGTTTTTAATTTAGAACCACCAAATTTGGTATACTATCTCATGGTACTCTAACTTAGACGGTAGATTGTTTTTTGGAAAGGGTCGGAGCCCGGTGTTCAGAGCCCCCCCTCCCTAAAGAATTTCTTGAAATCTACAGTTTTCAATTTAGAACCACCAAATTTGGTATAACATATCATGGTACTCTAACTTAGACCGTAGACGATTTTCGGAACGGGTCGGATCCTGGGAGGTTAGATCCTTCCCCCCATACAAATTTTTCGTAAAATCTACAGTTTTCAATTTGGAACAACCAAATTTGGTATACTATCTCATGGTACTCTAACTTAGATGGTAGACGGTTTTGGGAACGGGTCAGGCACGGGGTCAGAGCCCTCCCCATAAAAAATTTTCGTAAAATCTACAGTTTTCAATTTAAAACCACCAAATTTGGTATACTATGTCATGGTATTCTAACTGAGAATGCAGGCGGCTTTTGGAAACAGTTGGAGCCAGGGGTTCAGAGGTCCCCACCCCCATGCCAATTTTTGTAAAACCTACAGTTTCGAATTTAGAACGACCAAATTTAGTACACTACCTCATTGCATTGTAACTTAGACCGCAGACGGAAAGGGTCGGTGCCCGGTGTGAAGGGGCCCATTCAAAATTTTCGTAAAAGTTACAATTTTTACTCTTAAAAACTGCATCCCAATACAGCACTCCATTACCCCACCTACGGTCTAGGTTAGAGGCCGTAGATAACAATAAAGTGAAAAAATATCCGGTTCATGGTGTATTAAAAACACAAATTAATAAACGTTAGCTTTCACCACCAACGGTTGCCTTATCAGGCAGAAATACAATGTACTGTAAATAATGTAAATTCTTTTTTTGCTTCGTATAATTAAATTAACTAAATCAAAAGATTTAAAATATGTTTCCTGGAAATTTACGGAAATAGCTTTTTCATTCATTAACTTTCACCCGCTGAACTTGGTGATTTTAGAAATAGTAATATTTACCTTGGAAATACCGGGTACCCCTGCTAGTAAGAACTAAAGATAATGTTACACTTTTAGTCAGGTACAAAACAATAATTAGAAAGCCCTAGGACTGGGCCTGTTTAGCAATTTTCAGTGTGCCGTGCTAATTTTCATAATGTTTTCATAGAAGTCCAAGATTTTAGCAATGCGCTTTTCTGAGGTTGGAACTATTAAACAGACCCTAGACCTAGAGATTTTTGATAGTTTTCAGTCCTCCGAGCTGA
Organism: Macrothele yani; assembly: GCA_039090855.1. Classification (NCBI taxonomy): domain Eukaryota; kingdom Metazoa; phylum Arthropoda; class Arachnida; order Araneae; family Macrothelidae; genus Macrothele; species Macrothele yani. Next base: position 75,017,653 of record CM076993.1, on the reverse strand, counting down.
TATTTATGTAGTTTTCATAGAAAATAAAATGAATTCTGTTTAAATGTTACTCGAGCACAAAGCATTAATAGATACTCCCGAGACCTAGGCATATGCATTTATAGTAATTTTTATAATGCTGTGATTATATGAGGTTTGCATGACAAATCAATTTAAGAGTGTTACGCTTATCAAAAATTATTTAAATGGCCTAGGCCTAGCTGCCAATAATTAGCATTTGGTGCCTAAGTGAAAGCGCAACATTATTAACTTGATTTGTTATGCAAACCTTATAAATACGACCGCAGCGATTAAAAGTTACTAAAGAGTCCTTGTAAGTAATATTTTTTGACCGAGTGCAAGTACAATTTACGAAATGTCAACAGGTCAAAATATCTAAAGTAACAATGAAATTTGGAATATTTCTTTTTTCTTTCTTTTTATTTCAGTTTTGACACTTGTATTAAGTTTTAAAAACATATATTTCTCCTATCGTATACCTTCATTGTGCTTTCAACAGAATTTCTTACCATGTTTTGGGTATTTTGTTTCGTGTGGTTGCAGTTTTTTTTATGTTTTGGGCATTTCATTTTGTGTGGTTACTTCTTTTTATGTTTTGGGCATTTTACTTTGTATGGGTGTTTTTGTTATGTTTTTGTTATTTTCTTTTCTGTGGTGGTTGTAATGTCGACAGCATGAAAAGGGGAAACTGTGGACAGTCACGATGCCTACTTGCTTATATTTTTTTTTCAAATACAGCACATGATTTTGTATTGAGTTATACCACTTACTCATTAAGCGACTACAGGTTTCTTTAAATATGAACTTTTTCTTAGAGCCTTTTGTTTCCTCTACCTAGCTTTTTCGGCTCCGCAATTTCTTTTTTTGGTTTTAGAATATTTTCCTTATTATTAATCTATTTTCTCATGCAAACTCTTTATGTAAGGTATGTTTATTCTATCGAAGTATTTTGCAATTATACGTGAAGCCCTGTTGCTGAAGTAAAAAAAAATATTTCCAATTGAAACAACGCAGTTCAGATATTTTCCCACTGTTAACTCAAAGAATGAAAACAAAAACAACAAATCTGTGCAATGGTTGAGGCATGAGACAGTACTTACTGGTAACCAGGCAAAGTTTTAAGGAAGAATGAGCTTAAGAATTTTTAACTGCAACAAAAAAGAGCATCCGCACTGTATCCCTCCCCATCCCCTAGTGCCGGCCTTTGGACGTCTTGAAAGAGAAGTCTTAAGGACACATCTGTATCGTAATTGCCTGAGCATTTGCGACAATCTTCTGGTGTCGTAGTAGAAAAACACACTTCCTACTTCGCCTAAATTGCTTGGATGTAATGCCAACGAACAAAGTTTTGCTCTCGCATTGGATTTCTGTTGCTTTTGATAGAATACTTTTCGCCTGGGGTTCACCGCTTTCACTATAGTCTTCAGGACAGACGGCAATACACCCCAACGTAAAACACCAATTTCACGGCAATTAACTGCAATTAGCGAAAGAGAGGGGCGGTACAGGAAATAAGTCGAACGAGACAGATCTGAACTTAGAAAGTCGGAGGAAGGTGTTACATGAAAAACTGTGTTTGGCTTACAGATCATTTGGCACGTAGGGACGTAGGTTTCGTTTAATATGTTACAGGGTAAACAAATTGTCTTTTCAGTATAACAATTTTCTTTCATACGCATGGTGCAACACAAAAAATTTGAATTTATTTTTGAGAATTAGCATGACGCCTACCGGCCCAGAGTACAGCTGCCCAGTCCACGCCTGCTGCCGCCTCCGGAACCTGGCTCCCGGGTTCTTCGCATCTGTTGATCCCCCGCCTGGAGCGTCCCCCCAGCTGTAAAATACATGTACCTCTGCGTTTCGGAAAAACAAAAGATAAGATGCCGATCCTTAAAATTAACCACTTCTTGTGACCGCAGGTACGAAAATCTTGAATTTCGCTTAAACCCTAACTGGAGGAACAAGCTTCACGTGATTGTCTGTATTCTGAGTGTTTTATTGAATGGTTGCTCATTAGTTCGTAGTTGGCAGGAGAACAGAGAACGTGCTTGTTGAAACCTTTGTTGTGCGTTGTCAAGTGATAATAGTGGAAATATATCATTCTAAATATTTTGGAAAGAGAAAGTGCATTGTTTTCCGAAGGCACTATGCAGATGAAGAATGCAACATAAATAGTTAACTCACAAAAAGAAAATGATTTGCTGAAATGGAAAGGGTATTTATTTTGCCATAACAGAGTGCGAGGTTATTTACGGTATTGTCACTGTATTGAAATAAATTATTGAAATTGTACTGGCTTTGCTAGCACTATTCTTATTGGAGATGAACACAGGATGCGCAATGAGAAACCACATAATCATGCTCCAAGACCGGAGAAAAGTGATGTTGCTGTTGCAAGAGCGCAAATAAAAGAACGAGCGAGAAATACGGACGAAGCCCCTGCACAAATTATTCAAACCGTGACAACGTCAATGGCTACAGTAAATGCAGCTTACATGCCTAATATGGATGCACTAAGGCAAGTTGTAAAAAAGAGAAGACATGCCAAGACATGCCTGCGGAGCCTACGACTTCAGAACGGATCGATGCCCCAATAAATTTAGAGGAGAAGATGGTGCAAAATGTTTTGTCAGAGATAGCGCATTTAGACATCAAATAATTATTTTATTTTTAACAGAGAATAATTTACGAAAGCTTAAAGAAGCACCCCTCTGGATTATGGATGGGACATTTGAAACTTGTCCAACCCTTTTTAGGCAATTATGTTCCATTCATGCTATGGTTGAAACGAATCCAGAGATGCACAGACTTGTCCCACTAGTTTATGGGTAACCTTCCAGCAAGTATAAAGAATATAATACTATTATACAGTATTTTTGTAGGATTTACAAGACTATGCATCAGACTATGATATTCAGCTTGCACCACAATATACGCATAATAATAGATTTTGAAATAGCTACCGTTATAATGCTGCTAAAAAGGAATTTGGAAGCAGCACACACAAATGTTGTTGGTTTCATCTCGGAAAAAAATGTGCTGAGGAATATCCATCCTCCGGCATAGCCTTGGAATATAGGGAAAACAGTGAGTTTGCTCTCAAAGTCAGACATTTGCAAGCACTCGCATTTTTTTTATCTGATGAAATTCCAGCTGCTTTTGAAGAAGGGAAATCAATTTTACTAGAATATGCAGATTCTGTAGTTCAGTGGTTTGAGGAAAATTATGTTCTTGGAAAATTTCGTGGAAGCAGAAGAAACAATCCGAGCAGAAGCCCTCCGCTGTTCCTGCCAACAATTTGGTCAGTAAGTGAAAACAATTTATTTGGCTTTTCCAGAACACAAAACGAACTTGAAAGATTAGACAGACGCTGGAATACAATTCTGGGAGAGAAAAACTGTGACTGTACGAAATAATCAGTGAAATTGCGAAAGAGCAGAGAACAACTATGGCTAAAATCGAAAGAGTGATAGCACAGATTCCAACAAATCCACACAGAAGAGAAACGCTGGCAAGATAAAAAGGAATTCGAACTTCTTTGGTGCACAGAGAGAATGTTAACATGCTGGACTTTTTAAGAGGAATTTCATATAATTCTACCCTTTACTAAAATGTGCTGGTATTTCTCACCAATTGAATTATACCTTTTACTAACTTGTATTTGAATTTTTCAAGAATGTAATTCCGCCGAAGATGCAAGAATGTAAAACACAACGCAAAATTAAAAAAGACAAAATTTTCAAAATAGCATGTCAAAAACATAAAATGTCAAAATGCAATCCAAAATGTGAAACAAATAAAAATTCAAAATGCAATCACAAGTCACAAGCATTACAAAAATGCGAAACGCTATGTAACAAGTACAACACAAAATAAAACAAATGCCAAAAAAAATGGATACGCTTTGTAAAATGTACAAAATAAAATAAATGCCATGTTCATAAGGATTTCATGACGAGACAAGTTAAAAATGAGCTTTTACTTAGACTTCAAATAATAATTACTAGCCTCTACACCTTTTTAAGTCTTTAATAAGTGCAACATCATTAACCTGACTTGTCATCAAACATTATCAATATGACCATAGCATACAATCACTTAAAAGACTTGTTAATGGGTGAATTGAGGAATCACCAAGTTCAGCGGGTGAAAGTTAATGGCTATTTATAGTTTTGTACTCGAGTAAATGCGCAACACAGTAAACTTGACTTTCTCTGAAAATTTTATGTATATGAGCAAGGTTGATTGAAAACTGATAAAAAGGCTTAAGACCTGTTTATTAATTTTTGTGTCTCAGTCAAAACGCAGTACCATAACCTTGACATGTTATCGAAACCTTATGAATACGTCGGACTAAAAATTCCTAAAAAAGTTTACGCCTAAGGTCTTGTAACTAAAGTTTTGTGACAGGGTAAAACTGCAACATTAATAACTTGACATGTTATGTTAACGTTGTGAATATGAGCACGGCGGATTAAAGATTTCAACAAATAGTCTTTGGGATTAATGTGTTGTAGCTGAGTAAAAATGTAACATTATCTTGATTTTCTATATAAACCAAACTACGTGCTGAAATAGCCCAACTATATATACGTATACTTCAACCATATACCGAAGCGCTGACAAGGTGAAAACAAAAGTGCAATTTTGTACGGTCCCCTAACATTTTATGGCCAGCCTACATGGAAGTGGTCACGTTGATATCAAAAACATACTTTTTGTACGGTCCACAACAAATAGCAATGGACACGTCGCAATCTTTTTTTGGGGGGGAGGGGGTAACGACCACCGTGATCAATTCAGTGGGCTATAAGCAGTCGGACGTTCCCAATTTTGGGCCACTGGTTCCTGGGAAGGGGGACAGCCAGTGCCAGAAGTCAAGCACAACGTCCATGATTCACCGGGATTTGAACCAGGATCCTTCTCGACAAGTGGTCAGAAGCCAGCGCCTAGATCACTCCGCCGCTGTAGCGGCACACGTTGAAATGTATTTTTCATGCGGCCCCAAACGCTGTTATGGACATACTGGATTGAAGTGGACGCAAATAAATCATTAATATAATTTGTACTAGCAGGGATACCAGTTATTTGCCAGGTACATATTACTATTTGTGGAATCACCAAGTTCAGCGGGTGAAAGTTAATGAATGAAAAAAATATTCCTGCAATTTTCCAGTAAACTTATTTTAAATTTTTTGATTTAGTTAATTTAATTTTGCGAAAAAAAAATAAAGAAAAAGGAATGGGAATACTTACCTTCTAGGAGACATCTATACAACTGCCGTACATCTGGCGTGTGCTTCTGTGAATCCCGCGACACAGAAATGCAATGTACCTATGTGATGTCGTTTCATGATACCATACTTAATGGTTCTTAATTGAAAACTGTAGATTTTACAAAAAAATTAAGGGGGGGATCTGACCCCGGGCCTTTACCCGTTCCAAAAACGGTCTGTCGTCTAAGTTAGAGTACCATGAGATAGTATACCAAATTTGGTGGTTCTAAATTGAAAACTGTAGATTTTACAAAAAAAAATTTATTCGGGGTGGGGTCTGATCCCCCGGGTTCCAACCCCTTCCAAAAACCGTCTGGCGTCTAAGTTAGAGTACCATGCGATAGTATACCAGATTTGGTGGTTCTGAATTGAAAACTGTAGTTTTTAAGAAAATTTTGTATGTGGGGGCTCTGAATCCACGGGCCTTTACCCGTTCCAAAAACGGTCTGTCGTCTAAGTTAGAGTACCATGAGATAGTATACCAAATTTGGTGGTTCTAAATTGAAAACTGTAGATTTTACAAAAAAAAATTATTCCGGGGGGGGTCTGACTCACCGGGCTCCAACCCCTTCCAAAAACCGTCTAGCGTCTAAGTTAGAGTACCATGAGATAGTATACCAGATTAGGTGGTTCTGAATTGAAAACTGTAGATTTTACGAAAATTTTGTATATGGGGGCTCTGACCAACCGGGCCCTGCCCCGTTCCCAAAACCGTTTACCGTCTAATATTTTTAGTGCCAAAGAAAAACGTAATATTCCTATCCTGTGTACTTTATAAATTTGATCAGGGAGCAAGACGTTCGAAATCGTACGTTTTCCTGCATTCGTTTTGTATGTAACCAAAATCTGTAAACGCGACGAATTGACGTAGTCGACGAATTTGTCCGCGGCGAATTGACGCGCGACGAATCGTCGTGGTCGACGAATTGACGCGCGACGAATTGACGCAGTCGACGAATTGACGCAGTCGACGAATTGACGTAGGCGACGAATTGACGCGCGACGAATCGTCGCAGTCGACGAATTGACGCACGCGACGAATTGACGTAGAACCTTTTAGCAGGTTATCAGTCAGAAAATGCCCATATTGACTACAGAAAGCAAAGACATTTTCTGGTGCGCATGTTTGCTCATTCCAGCCTCATTTGGGCCACTTATTACACAACTAACATATTCGTTCGAGATTATTTCAGCCCATTTTGCGAACCCTGAGTTAAATTGTTCCAACCAGTAAATGGTCCTGGTAACAAATGGGCTTTTCTAATATCGAATGTTCTCTAAAATCAAGCACAGAATCGGCTAAATGTTGAATTAACATTTCCTGTGAGCGCTTAATCTTCTGTTTGAGCCAGTGTGCAAGGATTCTCTTCAGTTCTAAAAGTGGAACGACCAACATCAAGTTGACATGCTTTTACTTTTACTTTTTTTCTCTCTTTTTCGAACTGATTCTAACAGCGTTCAGTTCCTTATGCCGATTTTTCTTGATCATTCTAATAAAGCATTATCGTGTGTGGAGAGCTGCAACCTCAAGAAAAGTTTTTTTTTGGATTTATGGAAATTTGAGGGTGAAGGATCTTTGCGTTGCTGCAAGGCTAACCAAAATTGTGGTTATTTGTCATAGCTACAGCTAGACATGTTCCCTTACGCAAAGTGGAGGATCATTATAGATTCCGCAAGAGCATTACGGACGTACCCATGATTTCCTCTAATAAAATTTAAATTCCTGACTGATAAACTTGGGATGCTCTCAGAGAATTTTGGGATTCAGATGTGTAGCTGAAGCCTTGTTGTTATTAAACATAGAGTCTCTCACTTTTCAGAAATTAACATTGCCCGGCATATCAAACACGAGTTTTTTCAACAACATTAGCAGAATCATTCGATTGCAGGTATCGGGACTATATTATCGATATGTATCATTGAAATAACTCTTAATGATAAGTTTCAATTTCTCTGCCGTCTTTACGGTTTCGAATCAATTGAGGAAATATGGCTGATATTTCTCATTCTTTAATTCTGGTTTTCTCCGCTTCTAAGAGAGAGCTATCCTAATTGGAATGAACAACTCCTTCTAGTCCTCAATATTCAAGGGGATCTTTTAGCATCCTAAAAAACTGAATTCTGATCCACCCACTGCATATTTGAGTGCTCCCGAGAACGTCTCGGCGTTCTTGTGTAAGAACTGGCGGCTTGTTTGTGATACGCTTCAGCTGTTGAACAAGATCGATGAGGCTTTTAAAGGTGCTTGTACGATCAATCAGTTCTGGTCGGATGCAAATTCACAGGCAAAGCTTGATGGAAGTCGACTGACAAAAGCACAGTCAGTTCCCTAAATTCTTTTGTTTTTTGAGGGGAGGGAATAATAACGACCGCCACGAGCAACTCTGAGAGCTATTATCAATCGCCATCCTCTAATTTGCGGCCACTGGTCGCAGAAGGAGAGAAAGCTAGGCTCGAAAAGCAAGCCCACCACCTATTCCTCATGCGCAACAGCTCAAACGACTAATCAGAAACACACACCTCTGACCGCGCGGGCTCCGAGGTGGCTATTGTGACGTTGCCACTAACATCTCATGAAATGATAAATCACTGGAAAACACCACTTTCTGCAATTGTAAATCGAATACGCTATGAAGTCGAAGGTTAATGGAAGTACTCACCCAGCACCCGTATGTATGTATTTGTTTATTGCTAGATTAATGATAACCGAATCGCGACAGTTATGCAGAGGATGCTGCTCATCAGGAATACATTATTATTTGCTTAATTTTATTGAAAATCGAACGCTTGAAATTACACCCGTTGTATGGAAAGGTATCTTTTAGCAGAATAATATTTTAAGAATTTGCAAACGAACGATTGAAAAAACACCCATTAAATAGAAAAACGCAAGGAGAATGTGTTTATAATTATTTTCCTGTCAGTGATAGTCAAACACTTGAAATGAAGCCGGTTATACAGAGAGATATTGATCATCAGGGCAACTTGCTAGTATATTTTCCCCCTATTTTAGTGATGGCTTAGTATGATAATGCTTGAAATTTCAGCCTTTACATAGAGATGTGTTGCTCGTCAGGATGACTTATTTATAATTTGATCTAGTGACAAACATCTCTAAGCATAAAAAGGCAGCTCATCAAGATAACTTTATAGTACCTTTTTGTAAAAAAATACGTGCTTATTTCATCACTTTATCCATCTGTCCGCCCGTCCGTCCGTCTGTCTGTCCATCTGTGGACACCATATCTCTGCAACTATTAGTCCGATTTGAAATATCCTTTTCTCTGTTGCATGGAAAGCTTGAAATATGAGAACGATAAATAATCCTTCTTTTCCGGTTCTTTTCCGATGCATAATTTTGCCGCTAGAAATCGTAAACACAGACGCTATCGTATTCAAAATATATTTCATTCTATTTAATTGCTTCTAAATACCCGATTGAAAAAAATATTTTCTCCTTTCGATGCCATTTATAATGAAGACTACGACGTATTTTGGGCACAGTTTTTTTAACCTTTTCCACTCGAATAACTTAATTTCACCCATACTCACCCAGCACCCGTATTTTTTCTGTGGTAGAGGCCACAAATTAGCAGTGAAAGTTCAGCTTTGGCTCGCCAGCCCCGACATACGAGCTATAGCGGCATCATCGGCGTGGCGGGTGACGCCCGACAGTTGAGCGGAAAGGGTTAATTAATGCATAGATTTTTCTGCTAGGGGAGTAAAATTAAATTACGATTTCTCCAATATTTCTGCTTCTAAAAGTCCGATTAGAAACATTCTTGAGTAACGTTCTACTTGTACTAATATTTTCTAATGTTTGGTAGAGAATCATGTGGCCACGAGGTAGCGGAAGTGTTTATTTCTGTTTGTGATGTATTTACAGCAAAATCCGAGCTCCTGAAAACTCGATATTAAAAAATATCTTTCGTGGATCGATAGCAATCACCTCGAAAAATCTTCGGAGAATACCTTAGGTGTATGTCTTATTTTTGTCAATATCTCTGCTTTTAAGAGTCCGATTTGAAACATTGTTTCTTCATCGGAAGCGTTTCCGATGGGAAATGATTCTTATATAATTTCAAATATTTTTAACGCACAAGTGTGCCACTAGAAGGCAATAAGTTTACGTTCCCGTTTACAGTAATATCTGCAGGACTAAAAACCCAATTGAAAAAATTATTTTTCGGCCAAATACTGCTAATTACGAAAACATCTTGTATATATTTCTTTCCTATAATAATGCACAATTTCGCCGCAAGGAGGCGCACATTTTTAATCTTTTTTTCTCGATAGTTATGCTTCTATATGTCAGATTTAAAAAATTATTTTAACACCGGATGCCATTTACCTTGTGGAACACTTTAGGATTGAGCTTGAGGAGTTTCTTTTAGTTCACAGTCTCTTCGCTAGGTGATGTTTGTGTAGTTCTGTTTGCAGCTGCACCTCTACTTCTAAACACCCTGTTGAGGAATCCTTTTTTCACTGTACACCATTCGCTACAACGAAGTTGGGGAACATTAACCTTTTTTAAATAATGCACTTCTTTCCCGCTAGGGGACGTAAATGTTAAAACCTTTTTCCCGCGATCTCTGCTTCCGGGAGACACGTTTCAAAAGTTCTTTTTCCTTACCATAGCTTCTGCCACGATGAATACCTTTTGCATATTTTCAACTTTTCTACTATGCAAAATTCTTTCACTCGGAGGTGTAGAGTTATATAATGTTTCCTTCTATATTTCTTCTTTTAACAGTTCGGTTTAAAAATCTCTTTGTCTCAGATATTTCTTCTGGTACAAAAAAATTGTGTGCACAATTTGTAAATTATCGTAAAATACGTTTTAGCCGCTGGTAGAAGTAAGTAGCTGTTTCTATTTCTGGATGTTTTATCGATTCTAGAAATCCGGTTGATTTTTGTTTTCCAGCCGGTTCAATTGAATTACTTTGATAAAATATATTCGCGTCGAAAGGATTAAAAAGACGTGCTCATTACATCCGAAAGTTCGGTGCCATCTTTCTTGTTTGTTTTGTTTGTTGCCAGTGATGATTAAGAAACCCGTGAAATTACAACGGTTATGTAGAGATAAGTGGGTAATCACGAGACCTTTTGTATGAAAAAAACGCAAGTAGCCATCCGGACCTTTGCCAGACGACTTGCGGCAAGGGGACCACATTCGAGGAGGCCACTCCGCCGCCTACCACTGAACTGCGAGCATCGTGGGCACAAGTTGCAGTGCTTTTGGGCCTGATCACCAACTTGAGGCAAGGGGACTACATTCGAGAGGCCACTCCGCCGTCTACCACTGAACAGCGAGCATCGTGGGCATCGGTTGCAGTGCTGTTGGGTCTGATCAACGTGGGATAGTGTCCGGTAGCGCCCTGTTGTATTCAGTGATGAGTCACGGTTTACACTTGGCACCTGTGGCCAACGCATATGTGTCTGGAAACGAGCCGGCCAGCATACGTAGCCTGCCTTTACCGCGGAGTGGCACACGACTCCCACACCGAGAATGACTGTCTCGAAACCCATTTATTACGATAGCCGGACACCCTTGGTAGTATTCCGTACCACCCTCATGGCTCAACGGTACGTCGACGACATTCTACGATCTGTTGTGTTGCCATTGCTTTCGCAGCATCACCGAACAATTTTTCAACAGGATAATGCCCTGCCGCACACGGCACGGCTCTCCCGAGCTTGCGTCCGTAATGTCGACACCTTTCCATGACCAGCCCGATCGCCCGACTTCTCATCGATAGAACATATTTGGGACATGATGAAACGCAACCACCTACAACCATCCCGGAATGTCGGCCAACTGGCCCGCAATTTGGTCACTATCTGGCATACTATACCTCAGGACAGTATCCGTGAACTGTATGCGGCTATATCACGGCGGGTGACCACTTGTATTCGAGGTAATAATTTTCTAAGCAAGGATGCCTTCAGCCGCCTTGATTGCCAGATCGCATAGTAAAGGCGAGGCGGTAGCTCGCTATACGGCAGGAATCAAAAGGTATTATCTAAGAATTGATATGTCTGGCCCTACACCATTGCACCACCAAAAAACTTGGAAAAATTTGGCTAAAAACTTGGAAAAATTGTTCTTAAAATTTACGAGACACGTAAAGTAATTTATGTGTCTCGTAAATTTGAAGAATACATTTTTCCAAAGATATTACCTCATTTTTTTTATTATATTCACAAATATTAAGATACAATAGTACACGTCTTGTGCTTTTACTAAGTAGTCAGGCCTATTTAATTATTTCTGCCACATTGCCTGATGGAAACTCGATGTTAACATATCATTATATTTCACTACTTTTGTTTGCGCGCATTAATTTAATTAAGCATTGGAATTTTTTACCAAAGATGAAAGAATTTGCTTGAGTTATTTTCGTACTTTAAACTTTCCCATTTTATTTTCAATTTTATTTCTGTAGTCACTAGAAACTTATTCATTGTGTGACGTAGAAGTTAGAAATGTTCTATGTCTCAGCCATGTTTGGTGTTGAGACTGCAACACATGATCTGACATGTTATTAATTTTGGTAGCCCATTTTATTTATATATAATTTTTGAATGTAGTGGATGTTTTTGTTTTATTTTGTTTGATCACACTGGACAGTTTAATTTCATTTCTGTCTTCTATTTGCATATTTCTCAGTTTATAAATTTCCTTTAAGGAATAAAACTTCATTTAATCGTAGTTCCTCTATATATGCTGTAAATTAATTAGATCGGAATTACACAAGCTGTTAAATTTAAATAATTCTTCTTAATTCCTTTAATTTATTTTTCCAAGTTCCTTAATAGAAAATTGTCTTCCATTCTGCTTTGATATTTGATAATTATTTTAAAGAAAAGATGGCAGCATATTTTTTCAAGCACTTCAATGCCACAATGCATAATGTCTTTGAATGATTGAACTTGGAAAGACAAGGGGATAGAGATTAATTGAGACTGTTTAAACTACCTCCGTTTCGTTGACGATGCAGTTATTTTTTAAAGTAGCTCCACGGAGTTAGATCCAGGAATTTTCTAACAAGCATAAGGAAACGGGATTAAAGATGAATTTCGAGGTGACACTATTGATGTCCAATGGGGTTGCAAGAACTACAAAGGGCATCCTGAAAGTAATGCTCGTCCCTTATAAGCTTTTTATTTCAATACTGATGAGTCGCACAAGCAATATCTCACGAGTAAAAGCCGTCTTTGTGCGAATAATTGAAAATAAAATAAAACTAGGCTTAGCTTAAATCAAATTAACTCATATTATGAGACATCAATTTAATAAAACCTTATGATATTTTAAAAAACAGATTAAAAGACATGAATACTTTCTGGCCATCGCATGGCCCGTCTTCAGATGCAACAGCCAAATTGACAAGATCCGCATAATATACACTATCTACCAACAAGTAATTGGACACCTGTGATAGCAAAGGAAAACGAAGTTTATTCACCTTCAATAGTTAGTGGAGCCTCCACGAGCGGCGATTACAGCTGCAACCCTCCGGGGCATACTCTAAACCACGCGTTGTACGACGGCTAGCGGTATTTTCTTCCACTCGGCTTGGAGAAGACAGGCCAGTTCCTTCACCGATTTCGTAGGGTGGAGGCACCCCTTACGTCGACGCTCGAACTCGTCCCAGAGGTGCTCCATAGGGTTAAGGACCGGGCTATGCGCAGGCCAGTCCATTCGATTAACCCCATTGTCACCATACCAAGCCATGGTGAACCTCGCAACATGACAGGTGGCATTGTCATCCTGAAAGTAACATGGGTCCACCCCGTAAAACTGCCACAACGTAGGAAGCACATGGTCATCCAAAATGGTGCAGTAGGTCTCGGCGTTTAGTCTACCGGGAATTGCGACCTAGGGTCCCGTTCCATAACAGGAGAAACACCCCCATAGCATAATTCCAGTGCCGCCGAACTTCACAGTTGGCACAATATATTCCGGCAGGAGGCGTTCTCCAGGCAGACGCCAAACCCAGACCCTTTTATCCGAACGGTAGAGGGTGAACCTTGATTCGTCGCTCCAGAGAACCTGTTTCCATTGTTCAACGGTCCACTGTCGACGTTCTTTGCACCACGTTAGCCGAGCAGCGCTATTGGGCTTGGTGATCAAAGGCTTGTGGGGGGCAGCACGTCCATGATAACCGAGCAGATGAGCTTCCTTACGGATTTTATTCATCGAAAGAACACTCCCAGATGCCTGTTGAAATTCCTCGCGGATGTGGCCCATTGATTTGGTGCGGTTCTTTCGAATTTCTCTGGCATTAATTAACACCTATTGACATTGGGCACCCGTCAGTCTCTAACTCCCAGTTTTGTGGGTCTGCCGGGTCGGGGCACATTCCGACAGTCACATTTCATCTTTCACTTGCCAATCACGTAGGCCACTGTCGATTTTGGGTACTTCAACTCGCTAGATATGTTACGTATCGATCGGTCATTTCTGTGATACCCGACGATTACACCTTTCTCGAAATCAGAGAGCTCCGAACTGCGTGGCATCTTCCATGCGACTGGTTGCGTTGTTGTTTCCCACACGATATTTAACAGCGGCGGCCGTGACGTGTATCAGGACCGCAGATATCGTCGATTGCAGGGGTGTAAAATTACTTGTTGGTAGATAGTGTATATACACGCACACATGCACGCAGTCAAAGTCGGTTGTTGTACATATATGCAAGGAAGGAAGACATTCCTCCCGTTACATTATCCCACGGTTACGGGTAATTATCGCACGGTTACAAAACCCCTAGGATTAGAGTTAATTAGCACCTTATAGGTATTGGGGAGCTCATAAGGCATATAGTCATTACAACAAAGATTTTGTGAGTGAAAAAGGAACATGCTGTTGGTGAGAAGCAGCGTACTGCGATTTTTAGGGGTAACCAGAATTTTAAAATTTTCTCAGTCCGGATATAAAATCCCTTCTGTTACTTTCTTAGCAAGTGCTGCGTTGGTACCTCTTGTCTAGATATTATATTTATGTTCCTTTACCCTGCAAGACAAATTCCGTCCCGTCGATCCAACTGTGTAAATAGACAGATTGAGTAGTTCCGAAAACATCTTTTAATGGAACACAATAGACGGATATTTCACAATCTTTGTGAAATATCCGTCGGGGTCCTGTCATTTCTAACAAGTGGCAGGATATTAAGGGAGCGAGTGCCGAAATCCAATCTAAAATTTCCGGCAAATGTTAGGAAGAGGTTGAGTAATTGAAGGAGTGTAATCGGTGGAAGTAATGAAACGAAACGGTGTGGGCAAAAACGGTTGTAATGTAGTAGCAAGTTTACTTTTAACTCGGAAATGGATCCGGTTAAAAAGGTAATCAGGATATCCTAATTGGGAGGCAAATGACGAGACCCATTGTAGTTCTGCAACAAGTGCAGTGCGGGTTGAGGAAATCTCTAGGAATGAAAAAGTGAAGAGACGTTAACTTTTGGTTTTGTGGATGATTAGAGGAGTATGAAATCATAGTTGAGGTACAAGACAGTTTTCTATAAACAGCAAAGTGCAATGGTAAAACCTGGTTTGGATGACGGGTAATTAGAATATCAAGAAACGGGAGTTTTAGGTCTGGTTCGATTTTTAGGGTAAACTGAATTGACGGAAATTGTGAAGAGAAAGAATTCGTGAAGTCTTGTAATTCAGGTAAGAAGTGCGGCCAGAGTAATAAGATATCGTCTAGATACCTGAGAAATAACAGAGGTTGGTGGGGATAAGAAGTCAAAAATGTATTTTCAAGGTACTGCATGAAAATTTCGGCTAAAATGCCCGAAAGCGATGATTCCATGGCTGCGCCATCGGTTTGGCGATAAATTTTATCTTGAAATTGGAAATAGGACCATTTTTTAACAAACCGAAGCGCATTCATTATGGCTGGAATCTCAGTAAGTGGGTGCCCAAAGGAATGAAGTTGATTTTCGATAATCTGATGTGTGAATTCAACGGGTACATTGGGGTAAAGTGATACCACGTCGAGGGAAGCCAGAATGAATGGTATAGCCTGGGTTGGAAGATTTGAAAATTTTGAAATAACTTGGGTAGAATTCTTTATAGAGTAATGGGAGTCCTGAACTAGATGTGAGAAGTATTTAGAAAGGATGGTTTCGAGGGATCTTGTAGGACTACGATTTCCAGAGGCAAGTGGCCGGAGCGGATGGTTAGGTTTATGCTTATTAATTTTACCAAATACGTTGGGAACGCAGGGTCCTGGTGGGGGCTTAAAGGAGCACCGGAAACCAGGGGAGGGGGGCAAAGTCCTTACCTAGTTTTGACAAAGCTGAAATGGTCGAGTTTATGGGGTTATGATTGATGATACAATGTGGGATAGTGGAAATGGCAGAGATCACAGTAATCAACAGTGTTAATAATCACAATTTGAGAGGTTTTATCGGCAGTATTAATCGAGATGGTAGATTCTTCCTTAAAAGCCCGTAAAAGTATTTTTTCAGTAGTGGATGAATTTTTGATAAGCTTATTATGTTCCTTATTGATAATCTTGGAGATTTTTAGTCTTGTAAAAGTTTGCTCCGAAGCTGGTAGTTGAGAGATAATGTTTTCAACTTGCGAAATGGTGTGGGTAAGCTAACCTTTTTAGGAAAATCAAATTTCATCCCATGTTGAAGAATACTCTTTAGTTGGTCACTAAGCTGAAAGTCACTAAGGTTAATGACAGTCTGTGGTGCTATTGCTGGAGGGATCTTCACTGGAGGTATTTTCGCCACCACATTGTTGCCTTTTATGTTCACTAACCCCCGTAATTTTTTGACATGAGATGTATATAAAGTCTTTTTAAGGGTATCTGCAGTCGAGGCCAACATAGTTAAGGTTCTGTCGATAATAAGTGGGTGAGAGTCCTTGACAAAAATAGAGAACAAATAATAAGTCCTTCTTTGTAGGTAATCAATGAACCCCTTCTTGGACATAATCTCCTGTTTAAGCCTCTTCCCTTCAGCAGTTTTCAAAATGTCATTGTCTTTCTAAGATCTAGGTGCGGTGGTTGTTCGAAGGAACTTAGGAATAACCAATAATTCATTACAGTTAATCAGGAATTGAAAGTGTGACTCTTCTTTGACGAGTTTCAGTCTGTTTCTTCGAAAAACATTAGCGGATCTTGCAAACATATTCATGACAGTTCATGTTTCAAAAAACATACCTTTATATGCGGCGAGGTATTCCAATACTGATGAGTCGCACAAGTTATATCTCACGAGTAAAAGCCGTCTTTGTGCGGATAATTGAAAATAAAATAAAACTCGGATTTGCTTAAATCAAATTAACTCATATTATGAGACACCAATTTAATAAAACCTTATGATATTTTAAAAAACAGATGAAAAGACATGAGTACTTTCAGGTCATTGCATGGCACATCTTCAGATGAAACAGCCAAATTGACAAGATCTGCATAATATATATACACACACACAAAGTCGGTTGTTGTACATATATGCAAAGAAGGAAGACATTCCTCCCGGCACATTATCCCACGGTTACGGGTAATTCAAAGCCCCTAGGATTAGAGTTAATTAACACCTTTTAGCTATTGGGGAGCTCATAAGGCATACAGTCATTACAACAAACATTTTGTGAGTGAAAAATGAACATGCTCTCGGTAAGAAGCAGCGTACTACGATTTTTAGGGGTAACCAGAATTTTAAAATTTTCTCCGTCGGGATATAAAATCACTTCTGTTACTTTCTTAGCAAGTGCTGTGTTGGTACCTCCTGTCTGGATGTTATATTTATGTTCCTTTACCCTGCAAGAAAAATTCCGTCCGGTTGATCTATAACGAAGTAAATTTCTCCGTCATTTCTATCCGCGCCAGGATTCGAACCCGGGTCCCCTCATTCCGGAATAAGTCACTCTATCAATTGAGCTACGCGGACGTTTTATTCTGATTCCTATCTGCCTTTATGTCGTGTGCGTCCTTCTGGCAGGTACGTCACATCTCCTGGTACGTTACATCATCTCCCCCATATTTTTCTTTTCTTTTTTTTTTTTTTTTTTGAAGTGCTGGAGAAGGAATTCTCTTATTTTTCCTATCTCGCGGTGTGGAAATAACATCACACCATTGCGAGATTTTGAACGGTCGGGTCATCCGGATAGTTCGGGTGCCATTATAACGAAGTAAATTTCTCCGTCATTTTTATCCGCGCCGGGGTTCGAACCCGGGTCTCCTCATTCCGGAATAAGTCACTCTACCAATTGAGCTACGCGGACGTTTTATTCAGATTCCTATCTGCCTTTATGTCGTGTGCGTCCTTCTGGCAGGTACGTCACATCTCCTGGTACGTTACAGATCCTATATAGACAGATTGAGTAGTTCCGACAACATCTTTTAATGGAACACAATGGAACACTTTGGGAAATATCCGTCGGGGTCCTGTCCTTTCTAACAAGTGGCAGGATATTAAGGTAACGAGTGCCGAAATCCAATCCAAATTTCCGGCAAATGTTACGAAGAGGTTGAGTAATTGAAGGAGTGTAATCGATGGAAGTAATACTTCCCCGACGGGCACGTTCTTGCTCCGCCTTTCGTCTTTTTGCTGCTTCTTTCTGGAAAGCTACTTCCTCAGCAGATTTTTTCCGTTTAGGAGGCATTTTTGCAATGTTCTTGTTAAAACTCACGCAAAAAAAAGTCGGTGTTTCGAGACAAATGAACCACAATATAAATTTAATGACTTCGAATCGCACACACCAGAAAAAAAAAACTCTAACTTCGAACGAAAGAAAAAAATATGTAAGCAAAACATTAAACAGGAACGGTTAAGGATAACACAGTGTGAACACCGGAATATAAATGTTCGTCTTTTTCTGTTAATCAGCGTAATAAAGCATATCAAGGGTATATGAAGTAGAAGCGAAATTCCTGACGTAAAATTTCGAATCTCTAAAGATTTGATCGTGTGAAGTAACGCATTTCTGACGTCATGTGAGAATAATTCGGATTATATGACGTCACAGAAGCAGCTGTGTTCTTTGTTGCTATGACAAGAAAACAAAGTCATGTACGTGTAGACTGTGCGCGTGTAGGTGATGACGTCACCTACACGAAAACACGAAAAACAAAGCGTGACGTCACAAACATTTGTCTCTCGGTTGTTGCTATGACGACTTAAAAAGTGGCACGGAGTAGGAGGACTTTTGCAAATTATGTATTAGGATCATGAAAGTATTACTTAATTTAATATCTTCATTTTTACAGAAAATATTAGAGTAAGTAAACTTTTAACTAAGAAGTAACTAAATTTACGAAAAAACAGAAACTCAAAAGGAAGAAAAGGCAATTCACAAAAGATAGCAAAAGGAACTCATGAATCAGGAAAATGAAAAGAGTTTATGACTTCCTGATCAAAGAAAGACCCTCTAGTGGCAATGGACAGGATACTTCAATAGAAGAACTGACTACCGTTAAACAACAGAGATAATAGACTTCTTTTTTTTTTTTTGATTGGAGGTTTACCGACCACCGTGAGCAACTCAATGGGCTATAAGCAGTCGCCCGTCCCTAATTTAGGGTCACTGGTTCCAGGGAAGGGAGAGAGCCAGTGCCGTAAGACAAACACAACATCCATGCCTAATCGGGATTCGAACCCGGACCCCTTTCGAACGAATGATCAGAAGCCATCGCTTAGACCACTGCGCCACCGGGGCGGCATATACTAGACTTCAGTTCAGTGTGTAGGAAAAGACTCAGGAGATCCCGCGGAAGATGAGTGAATGGATTTTGAAAGCATGCCGGAATGACAAAGAAAAGAAGTTCTTAATACATAGAGTGTGGAAGAGGTTTGACTCTTCCACAACTCTCTCTCTCTCTCTCCCTCTCTCCGTCTCTCTGTCTTGAGAAGTTCTCTTCCATGTTGCTGTTTCTTCCAAATGCACTAAAGATACATTTATGAATTTTTTCTTCTTAGCGGTCCTCGCTTGATATCTATTGTTCAAAGTAGATGTAGCATTCGTTACTTCTAAATTTGCTCTATCACCCTGTAAATCTTTAGTTCTTGTGAAAGCATTGTACATCTAAATTTCGTTTCCTGTAAGTTTATCTTGAATCCCACTTCTTTACTCTTGTCGTCAAGTTGCTGAATTATACAGCGTACATCTCTAAGGGGATGCTTGCACAAATGACTGTCTCCTCAGACAGGGCCGCACCCGTGTGACATTTTGTTTATATAATATTTTTAAAATTTTGGACCAGTGGCGTTGAAAAGGGAAGAGTTTTCTGGGTTTGAGCCCTCCCCTTAGTAGCTGAGACACTTAGTTTTTTCTAAGTTCATTTTATAAATAATTTTCCTATTTTAAATTGCAGATTTTCTTCCCAAGTGTGATGCAAAATATTAGTGCATTTTGAACGACAAACCGAGTGTCTGATACTATCGTTTTCATGATAAAAGTTTTAGGGAGGAGGGTATCTTTTTCGTACAACATGAAAAATTTATTTTCTCATAGGCATAATGATAACGTTGTGCTCAGTGCTCTATATCTCGCAAGATGGACAATCTTTACAGCTACTCTTACTCTTTCGTATGCAAAGACTTCAGGTATCAGCTTACCTGCAAATAAATAAATAAATAAAAATAAAATAAATGAAATAAAATAAAAATTGTTATTGAGATGATTTCCTACGGACCGTCGCCGTGGTATACCACTGAAATTGATTCTGAAACTTTATTGATTTCATTGATTTTGATATAACTCGGCGGAAAGCAATATGATTTCTGAATAATAAAAGAGAAAGTAAAGCAAAGCTGCCAATGAAAATGCTTGTTGCTTCATTAATTTTTTTAAAAAACATGTACAATTATTGCAGTTTTCTTCATTGCATTAAGTTAGGTTCGTGCTTTGTTTTCTATTACTGTTCAAGAAATGCGTAACGTACAGCGTACGTACCAATGAAAAAAAATTTCAGAGCGCCACCCTGCCCCCCCCCCCCCCCCCCCCCCCCCCCCCCACACCACCATTTTTTTTTATAAATGCACCTGACATGAACCTGAAATATACAGAATTACCGATACAGTAACAGTTATACAGCAGAAACCCTCGCCTTTCGAAAGTCGTGGGCTTACTACGCCTACGCAGCTGTTTTGGCCACCATCTGTTGAAATGTTCGTATACGCGCGAGAGAGAGTTAAAGTTCCTAAGAGGCATGAGTCAAGACATTCCACAGACAGGGAAACAAGTTTGCACCCATCCTCTTTTTAATTTGTTCTTGAGAGGCACATGTGATTGTGAATAGGACAAGGTCAGCCGTTCCGTCAGCCCCTTTGGTATCACCAGCTTAGAAAACGTTTCTCGGTGGGAGGGAGAGTTAGGGTCGGAGACTCGGAGAGCTGTGATCTGTCATTAGAAACTGCACGTGTTAACCCACGCTTACGGTGCCACCCGTCCTGTGCTCCTGTCGTGCCCACTTTCCACCCCCTAGGTGATGGGAAATGGACCTAATCGCCTTGTTGGTATTCATTTGCGCTCGCTCGCTTGCTAATGTTGTTTGAGCTAGGGTTTGAGTGAAAATCGGTGCTCGTAGAGTCGTAGTTGAAGTAGTAAGCAATATCAAGATGTCAGGAAAAAGGAAAAAGCCTTCGGGTGCAGAATATCGCAAAAGAAAGGCCAGGAAGGAAAATGAGCTAAAGAAACTTACGTCTTCTATTGACAAACACGTAAAAAAACAATAGAGCCACAGCCATTGGCAGAAGAAAAAGCTTTTGAAGAACTTTCTGAAACAATTAAAAATTCCATTGAGTCATTGACTGGTACAGCAAATAATTCGTTACTGCAGGAGGAATATATAGACGAATTTTAAGAGAGAAATTCGAATTTTGAACAAAAGGCAATCATATGTGAGAGCCGAGAAAAAAATGTAAAGGAAAAACAAGTACGTGAGCAAAACAATACAGTTTCTTCTCAAAGAATAGATTGTGAATTTTGGCCTAAAAATATGAAAGATAACGAAAGATTGTCTTTAATAGAAACTGGAAATATTCAGCAAAAATATGCTGAATATCCCAAAGATAAATCTGGTAGGAGCTTTTGAAACCGTTATTATGAAAAGAAATTAGATAACGGGGAAACTTTGCAGAGAAAGTGGCTTTGTTATTCAAAGAACAAATATTCTGCGTTTTGCTTCTGTTGTTAATTATTTTCTGATCAAGAAACATCTTTTAACAACGAGACTGGTTTCTGTGATTGGATTCATTTATCCAGAGGGCTTGTAAGGCACGAAAAAAGTTCAACTCATATCGCGCCCTATAAGATGTGGATGGACTTGTCTTTAAAAACTGAAACAACCATTGATTCCGTTAATCAGAAAATTAACAATGAAGAAAAGAAACGTTGGGCAGCTATCATCAAACGTATAATTTACCTGATATTGTATTTGGCGAAACAAACTCTATCTTTTAGAGGGTCAACTTCCGTTCTCGGCTTAAAGAATAATGGAAACTTTCTTCAGTTAGTAGAGATGGTTGCAAAATTTGATCCAATATTAAATGAACACTTTTGAATTTGCAAAAATAATACTCAGAATCAGAGTATGCTCACATATTTGGGTGATAAAATTCAAAATGAGATCATTGTTATTTTAGCAGATAAAACAAAGGAGAATATCCTAAATTGCTTATGGGAATCAAAATATTATTTAGTCGTAATGGATTGTACTCCAGATTTAAGCCACAGAGAACAAATTTCGATTATTTTAAGATTTGCTTACATTAGAAAAAAAGTAGAGATAATAGAAAAAAAGTAGAAAAAAAGTAGAGATAAGAGAACATTTTTTAGAATTTTTTCCAAGAGGATACAACAAGATCTGGTCTAACAGAATATTTATTAGACTTTCTTAAAAGGAATAATATAGATTTAAAGGACATTAGGGGCCAAGGTTACGATAATGATCAAACATGAGAGGAAAACATAACGGATTACAGAAAAACATTCGTGATGAAAATCCCCGTGTTTTTTATGTGCCTTGTGCTGCACATTCCTTAAATTTGATACTAAACGATGCAGCTAAGGTTTTATTTCAGACTACTGATTTTTATTTCAATCGTTGAAGAAATTTATGGTTTTTTTCCTCTTCCACACTCAAGTGGATGATTTTAAAGAAACATACCCCATTATTGACTGTTAAACAACTTTCAGGAACTAGATGGGAGAGCAGGATAGAGGCGATATATATCCTCTTCGTTATGACATTGGCTCGTTGTACGATTCGTTATTTGAATTGACTAATGTTGAAACCAACGATGCCAAAACTATTCATCAAGCAACTGCGCTATTAAATAAAATTAAGTCTTTTAAATTTTTGCGTTCTATTGTTATTCGGTATAATGTATTATCAAGAGTGAATGTAGTGAGTAGGATATTAGAGAAAAAGATATAAACTGAAAGAAGTAATGGAACACTTGGATAATCTAAAAAGTATTTACAGTAATACAGGTCTCAATTCGGATTTGAAAGCACAATTACTGATGCCGAAGAATTAGCTGATGAGATAAATGCCGAAAATACATTTCCGGCAGTAAATGTAGTCAGGCAAAAGTCAAGAAAACAACAATTTGCTTACGAAGTAAAAGATACTATTCTTGATCCTAAGGATCATTATAAAGTTAATTTGTATTTAATATTAGATCAAGCTCTTATTTCCGTAAAAGAGAGATGATTTGTTGCAATTCCATTGGGATGACTTTATGTTTCTATACGACGTGAAAAGAACAGGTAACTTGAATGAACAGGACATTCTTAAAAGATGTAAAAATTTAGCAATGAAACTTAAAGATAAAGATGAATTAGACGTTAAAGGAAATGATCTTTGAGATAAAATAAAAACAATAAAAGAATTCATAACAAGTGACACGAATCCCGAAGGAATATTAAATTACATTATAAAAAATTATTTAATAGAATTTTTTCCCAATCTCTTTATCGCATTAAGAATATTGGTGATCTTTGCGATCTTCCCTCTAGTGTAGCATCTGGGGAAAGAGCATTTTCAAAATTAAAAATAATAAAAAAATTATTTAAGAACAACCATGTATCAAGAGAGATTAACAAATCTGAGTTTGTTATCAATTGAGAATGGAATTTGCAAAAATTTGGACATACAAGATATGGTCGATGAATTTTCAAGTAGAAAATCAAGAAAAATAAATTTTACTGTTTGAAATATTATTTTCATATTTAACTTTGTAGTAATACTTGTACGATTTTCCACGTTTCTCACTTAGGCTTCACAGCACC
The DNA here is from genome assembly GCA_039090855.1 of Macrothele yani. Lineage (NCBI taxonomy): Eukaryota > Metazoa > Arthropoda > Arachnida > Araneae > Macrothelidae > Macrothele > Macrothele yani. The sequence goes on along the minus strand of CM076993.1, from coordinate 74,994,116 downwards.
TGCACGTAATAAAAAAAATATTGTAACTTCAGCAATGTATCTGTGGATTTTAAGCATATGAAAATTTAAACGACAGACGAGATGGACTGCAGTCTGCAGATTAAGTTATTTCCTATTTGATTAATTTTTTATTCAACTGAAAGTTTGTTGTACTATGCCAACAAATGAATATGACTATCTAAATGTGTTTATTCACAGCAGAATACACTTGAAATTATTCTAAGCTGCGAGTAAGTCGAACACACCTCAAAAACGAGTAATTAATTTTCAGCTGAATTAACATTTCTACAAATTACGAAAAGTATCATGTGATGTTGTAAATGTTAAACCCCTTCAAATGTTTCTGCCAATCTATGATATGGATGAAATAGGTGACATATTGATGATGATCTGATTGATCTCTATAGAACTGATAAAGTTTTGCGCAGCAATCAGCAAGATCAAGATACATTGGTCCAAGGAGGAAACTAGGACTAGGGTCTCCTGTGCAAATATCTTCTTACGGCGGCCTCTGAGGGATTCACTGGACTCTTTACGACCTTACCCCATGAGATATTTTAGCCTTTACTTCCTGATGCTCAACGGTACTGCCTCCAATCCTAATAGGATCAAAAGGCCCCACTACAATGAATCCATTGTAGCTACGCCGCCGTAAGGTACTTATTTTCATGCAGCGATTGTAGTTACGCCGTAAGATACTCATTTTCATTATTATTTTGCACACTGTGCGTATTAATGAAATATACAGTCTGTTAAAGAAGTATCTAAACGCAAATTCTACTTCATTTGAGAAAAATAATACTACATATATAAATTACACTCAGCACTCTGATTACTAAAAATTAACTTATTAATTTTAAAAATGAATTTTCACCTCGATACATTTTTTAATTATACTAGGGGCTGCGCCTCAAGGCTCGCTACGCTCGTTTACAGCGTACCGCTTGGGCCCTGCAGCCCGATCTCCAAGTATATCACATGAAATAAAAATTGGAAAATTTATATAAATTTCAATTTGTATTGCATGTCTAAGCAAATAAGGCTTGTTATTCCGAAATTTCAGAGTTATTTTTTACTGTCGTTAATTTTTGGAAGGTCGAACTTTTGTCGTTTGAACTTATAGCACTTACTAAATTTACCACTAAGGAAAACAAAAGCGGTCCAAAAAGCATTTCTGTAAACCGTGATGCTAAACCGTTAAGGTGGAAGTCAAGTAATTTTGCTTTCTATATTTCCAATGGAAAAACTTTTGTACACATTTCCTTCACAATTATTGTGTTCCCAAGGGTGAAAATTTGAACATCGATTAAATTACTTCGTATTATAACTTGGATACTTAATATTTTCTAAAACATACCCATAATTATATAAAACATCAATAACTTTTCCTTTGGTGGTGTTGGAGCCAGAAAAAAGATGGCACGACCTGTACTTTAATAACGTCAGTAGACAAACAAATGTTGGATTACATAATTATGGCTATGTTTCAGAAAATTTTAAGTATTCCAAGTTATAAAATGAAGCTATTTTAATCGATGTTCAAATTTTCATCCTTGGGAACGCATTAATCGTCCAGAAAAAAGATGTCGCGACCTGTTCTTTGATGACCTCAGTAGAAAAACAAATGCTGAATTGCATAATTATGGTTATGTTTTAGAAAATTTTAAGTATTCCAAGTTATAAAATGAAGCTATTTTAATCGATGTTCAAATTTTCATCCTTGGGAACGCATCAATTTTGAAGAAAATGTGTACAGAGGTTTTTCCATTGGAAGTATAGGAAGCACAATTACTTGACGTCCACCTTAAACAACTGAGATAGCTTTACCAACAAAACATATGCATAAAAAATTCTCTGCGTCACCATGGCAGCAGGTCACGAGACCAGAACGTTCCTCTGTGGTTATCGTGAAGTCAGACAAGCCGTTCGTTTCTTTCCTTTGCGTCTTTAAAAAATGCTTAAAAATCAGAAAATGACTTTTTCTTATTTTATTTTTTTGTAAAAAAGGGACGATAGTTGTAAGTTTATGTTGTAAAAATTGCGATGCGTTATAATTTATAGTTTGCCATATATCCGTTTTTTTAAATGGATCCCATTGCGAAATAGAGAATTTTGTGAAATTTAGAAATTCCATTTCTTGTAAACTAAATCGAAATTCAAAAAAAGGGCGACAAGGTGCAAAAATTCGGTCATGGCACTACATGCCTACAAAGTTTCATGGTTCTGTTGCTGTTAGTGTGTCCGGAGCGCGATCTCACAGCACTTTTTTGCTTACCTTAACTTTGAAATACAATAGCTCTTGAAGTATCGCTAGAATCGTGAAATGGTTTATTTCAGCTTGTTCCCCAAACAATTATCTTTAAACGGCGTAAATTTTATATTTTTGTGTTCAATACGTTTTGCGCTGCGAGCTAGGAAAGCCATAGCGGCGGCAGTTACTTTTTTTTAGAATATATATATATATAAATATATGGAAATTTCCATTACTTTCCGTATATACAGTTTTTTGTCAAAAATGTCTCGAATCATGTTCGATTTGATTATTATACTTTTGATTTCATGTGTATTTGCCGAAATACACAATTGATGAAATCAATTGTGTATTTCTGAACAAAGCGAAACGCCTTTTGATGAAAGCACATCAAAGTGTATTTCGTATATTTTCAGGAGACTAATCTCAGTGTGATTTGATTCAAGGGCTGTATTGTTTTTTCATATTAATGAATTTCTGTTTTACTGTGAACTCAAAATTGAACTTCTGCATATCTTTGTCTTTTTTGAAACGCCGTCAGGAACGGCAAACTGGCTTCTCCGTAATGTCCGGCTTCAATGGTAGATGTCGAATACCGGAAAAAAGTTCCTGCTTTTTCAGAGAGTTCTCGTTAAACGATTGTAGATATTGTAGTGATGTCAAATCTCCGGCTCAACATTTAAGTTCAGATATTGCTGTTCAGGAAGCAGTTTTTTTTGGGTCCGTAATTACTAAAGAGTGTTCTTACTAGAAGGTAGTTTAGCGATCAGCATGTACTACTTATCTTCTATGCGTATGAAGCAGTGGCAACGCATGCAGTTCAGAACTCGGAAGTTGGGGGCTATTAGGGGGCTAAGTATCGTACGGCTGATCAAAAATTTTGAAGTGCTCGGTAGGAATTTTGCCAAAACATTCCGTTCTTGCAGATTTTACCCGACGCTGATAATGTTACTCCAGTTATTAAATTGAAAACAAATGCCGTCTCCTGCACGATACACTTTAATGACTCCAGTGTATAAAAAAAAAACGATACAGCACATACTATACGTAGTATTTATTCAATGCATATTCTTAAACAAGTTAGTGTTTCTTCTATAACTTTTTATTTACATATTTTATTTATATTTGTTGTTATAAGGCTGTTCATGAATTTTGTTATACACTATATTGACAAAAGTCACCGGACACACCTTCAAAAGCAAATGAACAGATCCGCTGCATTGTTAAGATGCGCGGTACAGCTGCAAACGTTATAAAAACAAGCCTGCAGCTGAAAGCGATCATATCGCACTGTGAGGTTGAGTGAAAATGACGCGGCGGTAGAGAACTGGCTTTGAGAAAGGAAAGATTGTTGGGTGTTATATTAGTGGGCAGTCCATAAGAGAAACCGAGAAACGTTTCAACATACCCAAGTCAACTGTTTTGGATGTGCTGAATAAGTGGAAGACACGTGGCGTGCTTGAAGCAGCAAAACGTACCGGCAGACCAAAGAAAATCAGTGATAGAGAACGTCGAAGCCTCAGGAAAGTCGTTACAGCTAATTGGACAGAGTACTGTACAAGATCTCAGTGTATACGTGAGTAAAAATGCTGGAAGCTCGGTATGTACACTTACCATTCGCAGAGAACTTCATTCCATGGGTTACCGTGGTCGTGCAGCAGCTCATAAGCCTTTCATCTGCATTCGGAATGCTCCTCTTCGTTTAGCATGGTGTAAATATGTAAATAACATTTATCGTGTATATAATAACTTTTATATAAATAATATGTAATAACTTTTTTTATATATAATATGTAATAACTTTAAAAAAAACGGGTCCTATGGACTGACAAATTCAGATACACGATCCATCAGTCTGATGGCCATGTGTGGGTATGGCAGCAGCCGGGGGAACGCTATTTACTAAAGTGTACCGTTCCTACGGTAAAGTTTGGAGCTAGCAGTGTATTCATGTTGGAGTGTTTTTCTCGGTATGGTCCCAGACCATTGGTAATCGTGGACAAACCTGTTAACCAGCATGTGTACCTCGATATTCTGGACAATTATGCCCTACTAACTCTGTAGCAATACTATGGAACCGAGCATTGTTGGTACCAGCAGAATAATGTACCGAGACATAAAGCAAGGACTGTTAAGGCGTGGATTGACGATAATTCAGTATCGTGTGTGGACTGGCCAGCACAGACTCCTGATCTTAATCCCACAGAGCACCTATGGGATGAATTAGAGCGCCGCATAAGAAGTTTGGAACCAAGGCCTACTACTAAGCAACAGTTAGCGGCAGCGTTATGTACTGAATGGAAGCGCATACCTATCGTTGTGTTCCAAAACCTTGTCGAAAGCATGTCTCGAAGGGTCAGTGCGTGCATTAAAGCCAAAGGTGGACTGACACCGCACTAGTGTATGTCAATAAATGCTACGTAGTGTTTCTCTGTCAATATAGTGTACAACCTGACAAGGAATCTCTCTGTGTGTCTGCCTGTCTCTCGCTCTCATCTTTTAAAACTATAATTACGAAAATAGTGTCTTTCTACTACTCTTTCAGATATTCACTCAGGGAGTCTTCCTCCATTTCACAGTATAGCTAAACCTTAAATTTAACAGAAAACTTATTCTGTTTAACAAAATCTCTGAGTTCGAAAAATTCCCATACGTTTATAGAAGTTCCCCAAAATCTTAAATGGTTAAACTGGTCATGTGTTCTAACTGCTTAAATATTTTGCGGGAGGGGAGGGTGGCTAAAGGTTTGCTCAAAGACAAGGTGCGCTGGCTAACCCGTATCGTGGCGCCTGATATTGGGTTAGTCATCAGGCAGTTGCATTTTTATTATCAGGTCGTACAGCGAGTTGCATAGCAGCAGAGTATTTACTCTGATGTAATACAAGTCGAAAGCATAAAAACCTTAACAATTCAATCTCAGTGCATATGGAGCTTAACATCAACCAATGGTACTTTTACTAGAAGATGACATAGCGGTCTGTATCACGAGGATAAATGTCTGAACACGTTTGGCGAAATATATTTCACATAGTTTCATATCCATGTTTTATTAGGAAAGGTTTTTTTCCGAGCTAGCCGACAATAACCGTAATAAACGTAGAAGCTAGTAGGTTAAAAGCCGAAATCTGTTTCTTGTAGGTAAGATTAGAATGGGAAACATATCAGCAGTAGCGTCTGGTCCTTATGGATATCCGGGACTAAACCCCGCATGAAAATGAGAAAAAAATTGTTTTTTACTTTTAATTGGAAAAATTCCTGAAGAAAATCCGTTTTGGTTACCAGTCCCCAGATTTTCTGAATGCAATGTGAGCCACTACAATATTTGAATAACTGGCAAACACATTACAACCTTCCATATCCGTTTGCCAGAGCGCAATCTGCGTGAGGCGATTCTCGTCAACTCGTCGGCTTCGCGAAGCTTCGGAGAACAGTAATGAATGAGCAGATGCGCGCTGAACTGCGCATGCGTAAAAAATGACTGGATCCCGAAAGCCATCGCTTTCGCGTCGTCAGCCAATGATCGGCTTATTTTCATTTGTGTAGTTAAGCTGAAAGTTCCGCTCGTGCAAGTAAAATGAAGAAAGTGGACTTTTTATTGGAATATCCTTTTAGTTTATTAAGGGATAAAAAAAACGTTACAGATTTGGGCACACATCGACCAAATATTTACTTGGTGCAAATGCATATGGATCAGTCTAGAATTTTTAATGAGGAGTGGTATAACAAAATACCCTGGTTAAGTGGATACGAAAGCAAACATACTTTGCTTTTTTTCTACTGTTTACTGCTGTTTTATCTCTATTGGATTTTATGTTGTACAGCACAGTATATACATAATTTGTTTTACCTCATTCTATGTGTTTAAGTATGATTTCAGAAAGTGGCGATTGGAAACCTCACAATCCACTGAAATAATATTTTACAGTACGGAAGAAGGTTGAGAGCAATTTTAAAAATATTTATCCCCGGATAAACTTTAATTCACCCTACGCCACTGCATATCAGAGTAAAAGAATGCTTCTAAAATTGAAATCTTTATAAAAAGGCAGAAGGCGGCCTCTTAAAACGAGAAAGGCGCACAGCAAAGAAAAGAGCCAGCAAAACAATAAATAGAAAAAAGCCACGAAGAATGGGTGAGCTAAGTTTATATTTACGTGTATTACCATGAGCAGATAGTGGAGACTGTGATTGAATTGTGGTGCCTGTAATGAAGTCTAAACCTATATACCAAGGGTTATCACGCAGGACAAAGAAATACACGGATTAACCCGGGGGAAAACAGGCGAAGCTCTATGCCCTTTATTAATCGCAATAACTGATCTCCAGAAAATGGGTATGGAGTGATTATCTACAAATGACCGGCGACCTAAGTGAAAAACAAACAAACAAAACAAATGTTGCTCAGGGAAGAAAGAAGTTTCCTGAGACATTCTGGAAAAGTTATAAGAAAACCTAAAAATTACTCCAGTAGATCCAACCGTATTGTGTGGTCTAAGTTTTGCTACTCACAATGCCCTATAGTCCCCTTATTATTATTGCCTATTGTCTACTATTTGTTAAGGAAGATTATTTTCCGTTTTTTCTTTCAGCCCTCTTTCATTTGACTTATTCTTCCATATCATTTACCAAAATTATTGAGTCCTATATTTTCTTATACTCGCATAAAACTTTGTGATGGATTTAGCTTAACTACATACCTATAACAGCATAGAAGAAGACAGCCCGGGATAAAGAGAATGAAAGAAAGAAATGTTGCAGCACAGCTAAGAAATCATGACTTTCCTAGAGTTGGAACAAAGTACGTCGATGAATTCTATATGGAATTTTGGAGTATGTTCATCGAGGAACTTAAGGTCTGAATATCAAACACCACAAACATTTAAATTAAAATTTCTCAGCTTGCTTCGTATAAAATTTTCAGGGTGTGTTTCACTTGGCAGAAATTCCTAGAAATTTTCATAGCTTGACTAGGTTGGAATTACCATTACCCTAAAGCAATCAATCAGGGAGGGAGCTTCCACAATGTATATGTTTAAAAGCATCATGGAAGTCCTCCCTGATTTATTTTGCATTTAATGTAATGAGCTATGTTTTTCATTGGGGCTGAGGGAGAACTGCAGTATTTTTATATATATGTCTACAACTTTATATCTTCTTCGACCTACAAATATATGACAAAAACCGAAGAACTTAAGTTGTCACTTTCTCATCCTGTGGAACCGCATCTCTCTTAAATTTTGGAATCCTGTATTTTTCCCTTATAATCAAGAAGGGCAACCGAAGAATGATTAACTGAAATTGTCTAGTTAACTTTGTCTGTTTGCCTATCTGTAGGTCTTAGTATATATATATATACATATAAGCGTACATTGTTCTGCTTCTCAAAACAATTCCTACACCTTTCGAGGCAAGGCTGAAAAAATATTTTTATGTCAGGGAGAGAGAGGGAGAGAGAGAGAGAGATAGAACCTTTTGCTTTCTTTTTTTTTTTTTTTTTTACGTGTATATTGTAGGACTTCTTTTCTATTGTTTCCTTTTTTGTCGTAGTGTCGTAAATGGCGAAGTTACTATTGTGCCTTTTCCAATCTGCTGTTCCGCTGATTTCGCAGATTTGTTATACCTCAATCAAATATGTTCTTTGATATTCTTTTCCCGTTGAAACCTGTTCTGAGGCCATTTTGAATTTTTGTGTCATGGTACTTCATTATTTCAATAAAGTGCCGAAGCCTGCTGTTAAAGACTTGAAAACGTTAAAACCACGAGCGAGAAAGCATTTATTTCAAGTAAAAACTTTGCATACAGAGAAAGAATTATCGGATGTATTGTTTTAATCAAATCGACTTGAATCTGAATTGAAGCAGTCAGCTATCAAATATTGGATTACTTGAAGAAAAGCCTTTTACGTTTCAATTGATTCAAGAGGACACTCAAAAGATGGAAACAAAAAAAGGAGCCTATCTCGGGAAACATTAAACCCCATGGTGCGGAATAAAAATCGATTGCAGACGTGTGGAAGCTGTAGTACGACAATGTGATCTATACCATTCAGATATTCCATTGGCATAGTCTTCATCCTCCGTCTACGAACGCTCTTTTGAAAGCGCTTTTCGGTTCCTTTTCCATTGACAATGCCTGTTTGCTCATGTAGATGTTAAGACACGGGATCGGTTGCCAAGGGCAACTAGCCGAAGCCACCTCGTGAACCGAACCAACGGGCGCCGCGTGGGGATTGTAAAACAATTATTTCCGACACTCAGGCAGCGATGTCTGTTTACAGCGGAAGAAAAAGCAATTTTGTGAATGGTGAAATTGTCTTAATTTGAAACTAAATCCTTGTTGGAACTTCTGCTTTCTAATTCAAACTGATGCTTACCGTACTAGTGGCTTAAAACACTTGCTGGTGGAATTTGCTCACGATATTTATTAAAACCGGAAACTCGAAATAACAGGAGAGACCAACTTTCTTCATTTCTTTAACTGAACGCTTTAGTACATTCATTGCCGGGCACACAGTGGACGTTTCGAATGAAGCAAAAGCCGGGTCAACAGTAAATTATCATTTATCCAGACATGTGTGCAGTGTCTATTTCCCCTTTCCTCTGAGAACAGCAGCTTTCTAAATTTTCTGTTTGCTGTCTTTGTTTGATTACTGAATAAAACATCTACAAACAGCTTGCTTGCGTAAAAGATCTGGAGCAACTGACGATATTAATTTAATGGATTCGGGTCTTCGGTGAAATTTCTGGGTGTTGTACTACATGAGACTTTGCATTGGGGTGTCCATATATGTTATTTAGCAAATATTCTTAAGTCTCGTATTGGTGTTTTAACCAGGATTTCTGTTTTTTTTTTTGACAATCAGACTCAGATTAATGTTATATTATTCTTTTATCTACCCTATGTTGTCTTATTGTATTTTTGGCCTGGGGTCAGACAACGGATGGTAATGTAAACAAAATTCTTGTTCTTCAGAGAAAATATATTTGGCTTCTAAATTCGTCTTTAAATACTGGTAGTATTTATTGTCATTATAACATACTTCCCTTGAATAAAATATTTATTTTCAGGTTATTACCATTTATGCACGACAGGGTCTACGCGAACAGGTATCTCGAACTGTTGCAATTACAGCATTTCTCCCATTTGCATGATACTCGAGGTCATACGAGTTTCGTGGTTCCTAGGGCACGCACAAGATTGCTGTATAACAGTGTTATTGCAGCTGGACCCCTTTAGTGGAACAGACTGCCATTATATATCAGGGAAATTGTGGACTCTAGGGTATTTAAAAAACTGTTACGAGAGTTTTTGTTGTTTGTTTGAGTTCCTGTATTTTTTCTTTTACTGTATGCTCAACACCGGTCGTATTTTTAATGATGCTATCTTTATCGTTTTGATCTGACACATCTACCTTTGGAGATCGGGGGCTCGTCAGGCTTAAATTTAAGCCTTTTCCCCTGGCTCCATGCTACAGTTCCATAGTAAATTATGTTATTTTTTTTAATAAATTACATTGTATCGATTTTTCTTGGTCAATTGTAAGCGGTATTAGTTCTTGTATGTTTGTGATTATTATACTAGATATATTTGAGGTGGTTGAGCTCTTGTTTTCTCTTGGATTAAATAATTAGTACTAAATGCTATTAATTTATATTGAACTTTGTGATATTAATGTGACTTCATGTTTTTATTCCATTGTGTTAATACTGTGTTATTTTTTAAATTTAGTTTAGTACATATGACAATTTTTGATGTTTGTGTTTTGTTAGATATAACATTACTGTGTAGTGTGTCAGAATTTTCATTAAATTGAATTCAATTCAATTCAATGGAAAGGTTCGGGAAATTCTCAAAAAAAAAAAAAAACACTGTTTTACGCAAAAAAAAAAAAAAAAAAAATCTAATGAAAAAATAGTAGACTTTTGTAGAACAAGGAGATGTCAAAATTTTCTGGAGACATAATTGGTGCAAAAATTGACAAAAGTCTCAAACATAGTATACTAAAAGTTATTAAAGGTATTTTGGTTTTTTAAAAAACGGCGAGAGATCAGTGGTTTTACAACCTCAAGAAGGAACACCCATTATCGAGAAAGTTTTGAAAACCTGGAAAATATTGATTGGATTAAAAAAATAAATTAAGGCGTGCAGATATATCCTCAAATGCAAACAGTTTTACTGCGCCGTGTAATGAGAAATCTTGAAAAACGAAAGATGGTGAGAAATATTTACCGCGAATAGCGCTAACCAATGTTAACGGAATTTTTTAAATCCTATATGCGAAAGCTGGGATATCGTCTGGAAAACAATTGAAAATTTATGTCACCCAGCCCGAAAATTTTGATTCAGGAAACTGGATAAGCCATGGATGATCGTAACCTCACATACATACAAATCACTAAGCTGTTTTCTGAATTTGAAATCAGGGGTTAGCTTCACAATCAAGATACGTTGCGAAATCAAAATTCCTGATGATTTAAAAATTTTCTTCCTGCCAAGATCTTTGCTGATATATCAAAATTTTCCATCTACAGCGATCTTGGCACACAATTCGAGCTTCAGGGATATCCATCACACGCATCACACACTTTTTGTATTTCACACTCCTTACCTTTTTTTTTCGCAGGTATTCCTGAATCTGATCCTCAAATGATTTCTTCGGTGTTCCTGCAGCTTTCTTCATTGCCACTTAAGTTGAATAAACATTTTTATTTAGCATCTCATCACTCATTCTATCCCCATAGCCAAAACACCTCAAAATATTTGTCTTCACTCAACTAACAATATTTTTATTGCATTGCACATCTTGGTTCTGCATACGGTCAGAACGAGTTTTGGTACAAACTCCCGGTGAGTAATGCTTCTCTTCAGCGCACAAACGATTCCTTTGTCTGTCTTCTGCAGTACACAAGTTCCTATGTCTCTCTTCTACGGTACACAAGTTTCACCACGACACGTCAAAGTACACTGAAGAGCAATTGAATTAGAGATACCTGTCTAGTAACGTGTAGCACCACCTTTCGCCCTGATGACGGCGGTGATTCGTCTCGGCATGGACTCGACAAGACACCGGAAGCGTTGGGAAGCCATACGGATCCACGACCCCTGAACAAGCTCCCACAGTTCACGAAAATCTGATAGAGGGTCGAACATCTCTCTCGATGGCATCCCCGATGTGCTCGATGGGATTGAGGTCAGGTGACTTAGCTGACCAAGGAAGCGAGATCACGTCGGTGGAGTGTTCATCCAACCATTCGGATACATTTCGGGAGTGATGGCACGGTGCATTGTCTTGTTGCAGGATGAGGTCCCCAGAGGGATGTTGAAGACGCACAAACGGGAGCAAATGGCCGTCCAGGATATCCCGGTAACGTTGACCTGTGAGGGACGATGTCCCACGTACCAGGAGTCCCATTTCAGTCCACGTAAACAGTCCCCAGACGAGAATGCCACACCCACCAGCTTGAAGAGTACCCTGCTGACAAGAAGGATCCATCGCTTCATGTGGTTTGCGCCGTACTCGTATCCTGCCATCCGCATGTACCAACGTGAATCTCGACTCATCAGTCCAGGCAAAATTTTTCCACATGTCTAGGGTTCAGTGGCGATGTTCCCGTGCCCATGCTAATCTTTGCACCCTGTGATGTGCGGTCAGAAGCGGTACCCTCGTGGAACGATGGCTTCTGTACCCCATAGCGAGTAGATGATTCTGGATGGTGTGGCTGCTTACTCGTTTATGTGTACCCGCGTTAAGTTGCCGAGTGATGTCTTGCTTTGTGGCCCATCTATCCGCTGTTACAATGCGAGCTAGCCGACGATGACCGCACTCATCCACACGCTGTTGTCCACAGCAGTTGGCCCTTACAGGGATGGTTTTACCGGATTCGATGTACTCACGGTGCACCCGTGACACAGTGGCTCGTGAAAATCCCAGTGCCTGCACGACTTCCAAGATGGAGTGACCCATTCGTCGGGCCCTGACAATTTGCCCACGATCAAATGCGCTTAGATCCTTCGTCTTACCCATACTGCGTCCGACTCTTACTGATTCCCGTCGCATCACTCCTTATATTGTCGGATCGCTGCATACGTCATGTCGTTTCCGTTTACAGGGCCGCCCACAGCGCCACATTTGCATAACTCCAGCTGTCTCTAATTCAATTGCTCTTCAGTGTAGAGCAATCACGCATTTGTACACATCCGTGCGGGACCATTTCGACAAGCCAACATTACTGTGAAATTCTCCTGAAACAGCTTTACCTTTCAAAGCTCGATTCGCTCGCTTACTAGTTTCAGCATTTAATCTTTTTTTGTTTGTTTGTTGTTGTTTTGTTAATCATGCTTCCTAAATACACAAACTCATTCAGCTAGACTCCATCTACACCATTTAGACTGATTTTTTATTCCGTGACTCTCTCAAAAAGTACGACTTTGGCTTTTTCCTTGTTTAAGATCGTCGTCATGATAACAGCAATTGCTTATTCTGCTTTGGCTCTGAAACACAATACTAATTGAAATGTTACAAAATAACTTCGCGTGAAGTTCAATTCCATTTCTGAAAGATTTTTCGCCGAAGTTCAGCACTGTCAGTAAACAATCATAAAATTGTAATTTAACAATTGTTGACTCAATGCGTCTAATTGATAAGTTAAAAAACTTTCCGAAAGACCTTATGTTGGAAAATAAGAATGAAGATCTTTCCTTTTCTTTTCTTTATATAGCATCCTGAACAAGTCGTACGACAAATTAGCTAAATCAGATATGTGATAAAAAACCACACAACGACTCAAAATTTTGAATATTAAACTCCATGAAACATTCAAAGAATTCAGTTTTTTAAATGCACTGTACTTCCTTTGTGGCTCATCCTTTTTAGGATATGAACACTGAACATATAAAATTTCAAAACGTTGTAAGCAGGGCATAGTATCCTAATATCCTATATATAGGAATTAATGGAAATATTATCCTATTTTCCATTAATTCCTATATCAGCTGGGCTATTATTCATGCTTTCTTTGATGGAAATCCGCAATGGCCAGACACTCAGGATTCAGCACAGAGACAAGGAAACAATAATTCAAGTATATTCGCCTGCTTATTTTTTGTTGTTGTTGTTGTTGTTATGACCCCTTACTAGTACAAAGAGGTACAGTCGCTCTACTTCTATTAATATTTCCTACAACACTGTAATGTGAAAGATCTTTCAGTGCACCATACTTTATTAAGAACAAATATTGTAACCAGCTGAAAAATATGAACTTGGAAGCTGTAGTGAGGCTTGCGTTGGAAGAAAGGAGTGAAATGGAATTTCTTTTGAAAATTTGTTAAAATGAAAGGTAAAAAAAATATGTAAAATTGAATATCATAGCATACCTTTCCCCAGTGATTAATGCAAAAAATTTTTACTAATATTATTTAAAGGTTTTTTAGTGTACCATATGCACAAGATACAATGCAATTCTACTTTTGTTAACTGTTTTAATGATGGAAAATGTTTTTTTTTAAATAAATTGCTTAGTCTAACATTTTGTTAAAAATTATAAATTTTTGTCGCACTAAGAGAAAGGCTATTGCGGCCACGAGCCGATCAGATCAGATCATATGTAGAGGATTTTAGGAAAGAAAGTGTCTGACCCCAGGTCTTAAACAACCCTTAGAAATTGGAAGCAACGAGATTTAGGCTAAAGTGTCCAATAGAAAACTTACACAGAAGCGAGGTAAAAAGGGGGAGGAAGACGACCTTATTTATTACCGGGGGGTCCAGTAGCCTGGGTCCACCGGCTTAACGTGCCCATCCAACGCACGGCGGATATTTAGCAGTTCGAGCGTTCGTACCTGCCCGGGATCTAACCGGAGGTTTTCCCATGGCAGTCACGAAAGTTGACCGCTGGGCCATCCTCGGCCACGAGCTACTTCCCATGGCAACATTGTAGCCACCGGTCTGGGCGAAAATTTGCGTAAGTGAAACAAAATCTCTCGTTGTTGTCAATGAGAAGGTAAACACCAACAAAGATGTATATTGCCAAGACATTTTGGAATATGTACTACTTCCCTGCGTTGAACTCCATTTTGGCAATTAACATTGATTATTTAAGCAGAACTCCCAGCCAGCTCGCAGGGCTCGGACGACTCAAGAGTGGCGCCCAACCAATCTTCTAGGATCCATCAGCTCCTCAGAGTAGTTTTATTCACCTGATTTGAATCCCATGGACTACAATGAGTGGTCTTAGTAACATCCTTTGCTTGTAAAATAGTGGTCTATTTTACAAGCAAAGGATGGTACTAAGCTACTAAACCCCATAAAGTCTTAAGTTTCTGAAGAAGTCTCTCTTGAAGTAATGAAACAAAGTATTTGTCACTGAGATGCAGTGCATAGCAGCGGATTTTGTTAAACGGATTAAATTATATATGGAAGACAAAGGTTGCCATTTTGAAACCATGTGAACATATTGTTTATCTATGTATAGAGTATTACACTGCATAGAGACTTCTTTAATTGCTCTTTTTCTAATAAAGTTTCATTATAAAATGTTTGCAATTTCTGTAATTTCTGTGATACAAATCAAAGGAATAAAAACAAAATATGCTTTGCAAAACCAAGAAATTTGCTATATGAAAAAATATTGCATAGCAAATATTCTACACAAAATTTCCAGAGCAAATTTCACTATATACTTGATCTACGTTAAATCCAATCAAACTTGACAGATCGCCCGTGTGGCCGAATAGTGTTGGTCGCTGATCATTCGTTCGAGCTATGTCCGGGTTCGAGTCCCGTGTCAGACATGAATGGTGTGCCTGTCTGATGGCGCTATTTCTCTTCCTTCCCCGGAATCAGTGGCCCCAAATCAAGGATGGATGACTGCTTACAGTCCTATGTTAAATGGGACTACAAGTGTTCATTGTGGTCGTTGAACACCGATGCAAGAAAGAAACAAAAAATTAGAAAAAATACTCGACCACCCTATTTCGTGGCATTCATAAGGATCTGAAGCAAGATTTTGCTTTAAATACTCTGATAAATATCAGTTTATAGCTTGAAACCTTTTATTGTGTTATATGGCTGATAGTTTCATCGTCCAGGTAGCCAAGAAATTTAGCTTTTAAAATTATCTGAAGTTAGAGGCATAATCAAGGAGGCATATAGGTATATATCCCCCCGAAATTCCCCAATTTCTTTGGGGGGGGAATTGAAGGTTTAACGACCGTGAGCAACTCAATGAGCTATAGGCTCATTGAGTCCCTAATTTAGAGCCACTGGTTCCATAGAAGGGAGAGAGCCAGCGTCGTAAGACAAACGCAACGTCCATAGGTGTGGTCCGGGTTATAGGCTCATTGAGTCCCTAATTTAGAGCCACTGGTTCCAGGGAAGGGAGACCGGGATTCTAACCCGGGATTCTAACTCACCGGGATTCTAACCCGGACCACACCTAGGAAGAACTGCGCAACCGTGGCGGCCCAAATTTTAAATTAAATATTAAACTGTAAACAATGTAAATAAATATTTTCTCCGGAGTTGATATCTGCAGTCTGCTGGGGCTTGCTCCACACTGTCTGTCTCATGGCAACGGCAACGGCAACGGCAAGGCACTGGCACGTCATCCGACGTTTGATCCATGGAGTTTCACTGCAGGAGGTGGAACCTCGAATCATGGCATCTCTGGAGATGACTTGATTCTTCTGATGGGACTGAATCTGTCTTCTAGATGGGACTGAATCTTACATAAACGATGCACTGTCTTCGAGATGGAACTGAATCTTAGATAAACGATGCACTGTCTTCGAGATGAGACCGAATCTCACATAAATGATGCAGGACTGGGCGAGTTACTTAGTTGACAGTTGTTTTTGTTGTGGATTGTTGTGTGTTTTGGAAAAAGATGAGTAAAAAAGGAAAGGTGTTGTAACCTTTATTAGTAAACAAAGTAAACCGAATTGCCCAGATGATAAGGAGTCAAGTTCAGAAGTGATGGAACTAGAAGACAGTAGAAGTAAACCTGCGGACACCGTCATTTGTGAAAGTTCAGTGGTTAGATCATCAAAAAACTCAAGAAATAGGCCTACTCCGCAGGATCTCAAATCAAAAGAATGCCAGACAAGCACGAAAGCTGTGAGCTCAAGAAATTTCCATAACCCAACGCATCGAAATTTTCTTTTTAAAGAAGCAGAGCGGATCGATAAACCTAATTCAGTTATGAAGCTTTATATCGGAAAAAAAGGGATGTAAGGTCAGGTGATGCGTAACATCACAGCCTCTCCTTGGAGAATGTCAACCCCGCCTTATCGTGGTGTATCCTGTTCCCACTAAAGGGGCTCTGACGACCGCCAATAGCGGTATAGCTATAAAATCGGGATTAGAGGAAATTCTATCCCACACTCACCAACCCGCTTGGCCAGCGTGGTGAGTTATGGCCAAACCCCTCCAAAATTATTCCACAACTTAAATCTTGGCCCTCAGTCTCCGGCAGCTGGAATGTACCTGGCCAAGGCAGCGGCCAGTGCGACATGAAGGCAGAGGGTGCTAAGAATCCCCGGAGGACCGGACTAGGCTGCCATCTGATACTGACCTTGGCTACGTACAATGGACGCTCCCTATCTTCTGATTCAAGACTTCTTGAATTGGAAGAGGAACTACAAAGGATCAAGTGGGACATCGTGGGGCTAAGCGAGGTAAGGAGAAAAGGAGAAGATCTCATCGAACTGAAAAGTGGACATCTCTTCTACTATCGTGGGACAGATACTGGCAGAACTAGTGGTGTTGGATTTATAATAAACAAGAAACTGAAGGATAAAGTTGTAGAAGTTGAAAGTTCCTCTGACAGAGCTGCACGACTTGTTATCCAACTCTCGAAAAGATACCAGGCTCAGATTATTCAAACTTATGCACCCACCACAAGTCATCCTGAAGAAGAAATTGAAGAATTTTATGAGGAAATTTGTCATCTAAATAATAAAGGTAAGCAGCACTTGAAAATAATTATGGGAGATTTCAATGCAAAAATAGGGCAACGGCAACAGAATGAAACTTCAGTAGGTAAATTCGGTCACGGCAACAGAAACCAGCGTGGAAATACTCTCGTTGAGTTTGCAGAGGCAGAAGGGTTTTTCATCTTGAACTTCTTCTTCAAGAAAAAGCCACACAGGAAATGGACATGGAGACATCCAAATGGGACGACAAGTGAAATTGATTTTATTATGTGTAACAAAAAATTCGTCATAGAAGACTGCAGTGTGCTAAACAAGTTTAACACAGGTAGTGACCATAGATTGGTGAGATGTAAGATGCACCTCAACACTAAACTTGAACGTGGCAAGCTCATAAGACAAACAAAATCTATTGACATAACCAACCTTAAAAAACACCATAATACCTTCAAGTTGGAACTGAAGAACAGGTTCTCTGCTTTAGAAGGCCTAACATCGGAAGAAGTGGACATCTCTGAAGTTAACAGAAAAGTAACCAAAGCTCTTATGGAAACAGCAACAAAATTAGCTGGGTCTAAGAACAAGTTGCATGTAAATAAATTATCAGGAAAAACGAAAATGTTGATGCAAAAAAGAAGAGAGATGAGGACAACTAAAGAAGATGTGACTTCCAAAGTGGAATATATAGAGCTATGCAAGACAGTAAGAAAAAGTATCACTGAAGACGTAAGAAAATTCAACTGTGAACTAGTGAGGAAAGCAATTGAAAACAACCAAAGCCTAAAGATAGCAAAGGGACATCTCAGTAAGGGAAGAAAACTGGTTATGGCACTGAGAAAAGAAGATGGTTCTGTAACAAGAAATAGAGACGAAATATTTCTACTCCAAATTATATGAAAGGGATGATACATGCACTCCAGACATCATGAAAGATACCAGTACCAGAGTTCCTCCAGTCCTTCCAGCAGAAGTTGCACATGCAATCAAGAACATGAAGCTGGGAAAAGCTCCAGGAGAAGATGGAATTACTGTAGACATCATACAAGAAGCAAGGGGAGAAATCGAAACAGTACTGGCCGAAATTTTCACTCGATGCCTTAATGAAGGAAAGATTCCTGAGGATTGGAACACCGCTACAATGATCCTGCTACATAAGAAAGGTGACATTGAGGATCTCAGAAACTACAGACCTATCAGCCTCCTATCAGTAGTTTATAAAATCTTCACTAAAGTTCTTTCACACCGCTTGAAGGTAACACTGGACATGGCTCAACCGAGAGAACAAGCTGGATTCAGGAGTGGCTACAGCACAATAGATCATATCCACGTGCTGAGAGAACTAATTGAAAGAGCGAGGGAATATGAACTTCCATTGTGCATGGCTTTTATCGATTATGAAAAAGCCTTTGATTCGGTGAAACCATCAGCAGTTACAATGGCTCTGAAAACCTGCGGTATTGAAGATGCATACATTAATATTATTAATAACATCTATGAAAATGCAAGTGCAAAGATTAGGCTGTTTGAAAATACAACACACGTAAAAATTGGAAAGGGAGTAAGACAAGGTGACACCATATCTCCGAAGCTCTTTAATGCCACATTGGAGGGTGTTTTTCAGTCGCTGAGCTGGGAAAACAAGGGGATAAAGATTAATGGAGATTATCTAACCCACCTTCGTTTTGCTGATGACGTAGTCATTTTTGTAACTACCCCATCAGAGCTGCAGAGTATGATCCAGGAACTTGCTGACAAGAGTAAAGAAGTGGGATTAAAAATGAACTTTCAGAAGACAAAAGTGATGTTCAATGCTTTTACAAGAAATGAAGATTTATCGATTGATGGAGAAAAGCTGGAGATAAGAGACACGTACGTTTATCTTGGACAGCAGATATCAAGTGAGGGTCACATTGATGAAGAAATTAATCGGCGTACAAAACTTGCCTGGAGAGCTTTTGGAAGAAACAGCATAATTTTCAAGAGCAATATACCATTATGTCTTAAAAGAAAAGTGTTTGATCAATGCATCCTTCCAGTGCTAACGTATGGTGCAGAGACGTGGACCTTAACTAAAAGAGACATACAAAGGCTGCAGACAACTCAAAAAAGCATGGAGAGGTGCATACTTGGTGTAACCAGGAGAGATAAGAAGAGGAACTCGTGGATCCGGAAAATGACAAGAGTGGAAGACATCATGATCAGAGTTAAATCCTTGAAATGGCAATGGGCTGGACATACTGCCAGAAGGACAGATCATCGATGGACAGCCGAAATTTTAGATTGGATTCCAAGGGACAGGAAAAGACCCAGAAGAAGTCCGCATGGAAGATGGGTGGATGAAATTCGAAAGTATGCGGGAGTGACATGGAGGAGACTGGCACAAGACAGACCGTTGTGGAGGAAACTTGGGGAGACCTTCGTCCAGCAGTGGATTGATAATGGTTGACAATGATGATGATGATGATGATATCGGAAAAACTACTGAACATTTAAAAATTCCCTACAAAAATGAACGATGCTTTCTCGATCATAAATTTTTCTTGAGCTTCTGGAAAGAATTCACAAAAATTCAGTAACCGCCAGCATCGCATATACAACGTAACATTAAGAAAACTGTTTTCAAGTCCTTAAGCGATGATTTTATTGCAGTTACTAGAAAAAGCATTAAAGATCAGTGCTCAAAGATTTAGTAAAAAGCCGATATTAAAAATACATTTAGCGTAATCTCAACCTTATTAAGGAAAGTAATTTTAAATGCAAACGACAGTTTCAAAGCTCTAGATAATGCAATTGCGATGTTAAAAATAACTGATGCGAGAGAGAACTTAAATCTGATAACTTCTGCTGAAAAAAAAAAAAAAACGCATTTCCCACCTGCGAATACTTTTGTAGGATTAGACGTAACGATTTCTCCTGAAATGATCACAAGCTTCGATGTCAGAGAAAATGTCTCGAGCTGAGTATAAGATACATTGGAGGATTTCGTTTCTTTTAAGCGAATACGATATTTTAATGTTTCATAGCTTATTAGTAGACGAATTTGTGTACAGAAGCACTCAAAGAAAATACGAGGATCCACGGAAATGCCTTCGGGAAAATAATTAATCCTTCGTATTCCTCAAGTTTTCAACTAATTTATTCAAAGTGCAGCACATGGATCGAATTTTTCACGATGAAAATATGTGCTGAATTACAAATGCTGGTCATTAGGAGAGAAGTTCATTATTGAGAATTAACTTAGCAACATGTTAACTGGTGTCATTAAATAGATTTCCTTAGGCACATTTAAATTTAACATTATTTACTGCAAATAAATCTTGGCATATGCATAGAGCTGTTCAAGGACATGTTAAAGCCATTTCATTCCACAAATGAGTTTCTGGGAACCATCACGTATGTCGAATTCGTAAACCTTTGAGTGGAGAAATAATAGGAAAATGAGAATTTGGGCTTTTAAGTCCTCGCGCTTGTAAAAACAAACATGTCTGAATGACATTTTTAAAAACAATAATTCATTAATTTCATTATTCGACGTATCGTACAAGGTTCGAAACAAAAATTTCGGGAATGCTCATGCATTAATGTTACAGATAACAAATGTAATGCCCTTTACTCAACAGATGACATTTAAATGCCCTTTTGCGAGTAAGATGATATGTTGCCCACCTTTTCATTCTGCTTAAAACGCTTACCAGACGGTTTTTAGTATGGACATGCTCCACGTTATATGTAAGTTTCGAAATGAGCAATACAAAAAAGCAAAGGCGAATTTAGAACTTGCCATCCCGGTGGCGCAGTTGTCTAAGCGATGGCCTCTGATCATTTGTCCGAAAGGGGTCCGGGTTCGAATCCCGGTCAGGCATGGATGTTGTGTTTGTCTTACGGCACTGGCTCTCTCCCTTCCCTGGAACCAGTGACCCTAAATTTGAGACGGGCGACTGCTTATAGCCCATTGAGTTGCTCACGGTGGTCGTTAAACCTCCAATTAAAAAAAAAAAAAAGAATTTAGAACGAATAAACTAGTCTCAAAAATATATCGCAGTTTGCTTTTTAAAAAATGCGTTATCATAAACTCAAACGTATGGAATGTTTTGTCATTAAAATAAAGGTGGACAATTTCTGTGGCCACCTATAAATCGTGGAAATCGAAGAACATCCTAGCTAGACGAGTGTAAAAGTTCCATATCAGAAATTTGTTTTCCCGGCCATGTTTAAAATGCGTCAATGCAATACCCCGAGAATAAATTGGAACGGTCCTATTCGTCCAGAATGGTTTACAGGGAAGTATTTTTAGTTTTTCAGTGAAACCAAATGCCCGAATGAAGCCAGGATTTTAGGGATTCAATCAAATCCTCAGCAAGTTCCCGACAGTGTCGCACCTGCTTATTTTCATTGACTGCAGAATAGTCAGGCTTGGGGTTTCAATGCTCAAGAGAACTGCATGGCGATTAATTAAGCAGAAGTCATCGCTCTTTCCACGTTTATAAGTAATTCATGGACATATTATCATCGGCCGCCACCGGAAATCGAAACCAGGGTCTTCCAGTTACGTGCCGGACATGCTACCACTTCACCACAGCGACCTCGAATTCTCCAGACTCACATACGACTAACTGCCAAACCACATGGCAGGTTGCTTCTTGGAGCCCCACACAATGCTGGGAACAAGAATTCTCCAGACTCACATAGGACTAACGGCCAAACCACATGGCAGGTTGCTTCTTGGAGCCCCGCACTATGCTGGGAAGAAGCAACCTGCCATGTGGTTTGGCAGTTAGTCGTATGTGAGTCAGGAGAATTCGAGGCCGCTGTGCTGCAGTGGTAGCAGTCCGGTGCGTAACTGGAAGACCGTGGGTTCGATTTCCGGTGGCGGCCAATGAGAATTTTTCGTGACTCACTTATAAACGTGGAAAGAGCGATTACTTCTGTTTGATGTTCCTAATCCACGTCAATTGTGTGTATTAGCTATTAATTATGAGATTTCAGCAAAATTTGGGATTTAATATATTCCCATCACATTTGGGTAGTACATCGGTAGAAGTGCTGGTTTCCAATCATTCATCCAAGATGGGTCCAAGTTCGAATCCCTAGTGAAGTATGAATGGTGTGTTTATCTTACGTCACTGGCTCTCTTCCTTCCCTGGAACAAGTGGCCCTAAATAAGTGACGGAAAGCTGCCTATGTTACCCATTTGAGTTGCTCCCAGTGGACGTTAAACCTCCTACCCCCACACACACACGCACACAAAAACTTTGTAAGAAACATACAAAATCGATTGGTGGAATCATTTTCAATTTTTCAAACGCCGAGTCTCCAGATTCGATCTAGAGCACATCAGCGAAGAAGTCAGGTCGAAATTATGCAACCTGAACTTCTCTGTTACTCACGTTACGGTACAGAGATTTGGTACAGTATCATGTTGGTCGGGGGTCATCAAAATTAAATACAATCATGTCAGTTTGCACATACCTTATCTACGTGCACTCCGCCAGCTACTGTTTTAGCGGTTCCAACATGAGAATCGCATCACGGAGAAAGAGTTGAGGCACAGTGGTGAAAATCGCAGGTTGGAATGCAAAGAACTACTAGCTCGGTGGCCGAGTGGCCCGAGGCAGTGATTTCTGATCATTCGTCCGAGATAAGCCCCGGTTTTAATCCCGAACGAGGCACGCGTAGAGTGCTTGTCCCACGGGACTGGCTTTTCCCCTTCTCTGGAAAACTTGGCCTTAAATTAGTACGGGTAAGCGTTTATAGCTCTACGAGTCACTTGTGATGATCGTTAAGTCCTGAAACAAAAAGTCAAGTAAACGATTAAAAAGCAAAACGTGAGATAGGTAGAGTATGACTGCTTTGGTTCTGTATTGTTCGGCATGGAGCTATCCACCTTGTACAGTTGGACAACCTGGAAACGATGTGGCATTACGGTAATGAGACCATCTTTGGTGTGTTAAGGAATGGTATTACAAGCAGCAGCTAACTGCGATCGCAGCTGTTGCACGTACACTACCTGGGGGAGCTGGCGGAGGTGGATATCCACAAGGCCACGCACATGCTCCATACACGACGAGTCTGGTGCATTTGACGGACATGGAAAAATGCTCTAGACCTGGTGATTGTCCATGGAAACACGAGAAATGCGCGAACGGAAGCTTCCCTGAAGCTGTGTCATTCCCGGCATGACAGAAACCAAAGGTTACAGACGGAAATGACGATGGCATCGACTTAGCATCTCGCCGTCACACTACCAGGAATGATTTGTGTAGGTCATCATTTGCTGGTGACAAACCATGAAATTAAGCTTTCTTCAAACTTCAAAGCTAATTTTAGAAATACGATTTGCAGCACATATACAGGGTGTCCCACGATTCATTGGACAGTGGAATATCTCGTGATCGGACGAAGCTATTGTGGTGAAACAAAAAGCAATGTAAATTAGTGAAGATGAGTTACCACGGAATGTAAAAGTTGACCCCTTCCCCGGGGTTTGGGGGAATGGGAGGGAAATGAAAACGAAAATCTGCGATAAAATAATTTCGTCAATGTACAACGTATGTCCAAAGACTGCTCATTTGAAAGCCATGCTTGTGAACAGATCATTAGCGAAAACACAATTGAATTTCACCGAAAGCGCGCGAAATGGCGGTGGTGCGAAATGTGATGTTCCATGTCTCCAAAACCCCAGAAATAACCCAGAAAGGAAGCTGTTCGTTGCAAATTTAGATGAATGGAGGCGTGAAACAAACGTGCGATAGGATATTGACACCTCCCCGATCCTCATAGCGTGTCATAAGGACGAGGCGGTGCACCATCTGGCTGAAACCATGGGTTTTCCGATTCACTTAGTGTAGGTCCTCCAGCAAACTACGCAGAATATCACAAAATACCAATACCAATGTGGTGGTAACGCATGCTGCGCCATAAGTGCAATCCCCATACTCGTTGAAACAGATTACGGCTCATCGAGGGTGAATGTACGACATTCCGCGAATAAATGCAATTGTGCCCTTGGCCGATTCCATTGGTCTGTGTTATACGATGTAAAAAAACCACATGAAACACCGAGCAGTAGACACAACAGCTTGTGCAGTTAACTGTTCTCCCGTGTTGGAGGGAGAGGGGGTGTAAGGTAGAAGTGTACGAAAAACATCGCGAAAATGAGTTTGCGGTGTAAAAGATATCTACCAAAAGACAGCTGCTTTCGATGTCGTCATAGGGAATATCGCCATGTTAGCGTTCACGGGATTATGCAGATTTTGTACGGAGCTACGTACCAAGAGGTGTGAGGTCATACGTTCCTTGCTCGGCAACACCTAAACCAACTGAATACATGTCGCAGTGCGAGGGATTGTGCAAATACCGTATGAGACTACTTTTCCTGAAGTGAGATGTCAGACGACGTATGAACGGTGTTCCAGTACTCTCACTGAATGCTGGCATTTCCTGTTGTAATCGTTTTGTAGACCGTAGTGTCGTTCAGTGGTATTCCGCAATTATTGCACAGCGTTATCAACCAAGTTTTTCAGGTCAGTTTGTTTTATTTAATTTCTTTAACCTGCGGAGACCATAAGGTACGATGGTGTTCTCCAATGATGAATATGTAGATATGCTACTGATTTACGGGGAGTGTAAACGAAATTGTCGTTCAGCAGCCCAAATGTACAGAGAGAAATATCCAGACCGTCATCCGCCTAGTAAAAACTTATTTCGACATGTGGAACACAAACTGCGCAGTAGTGGCACATTCCCATCCAGGAAAAAGGCGTACCATCCAGAAATTGCAACTGATGAGTCACATGCTACTGCAGTACTGGGTACATTTCATTTGAATCCATGTACCTCAGTGCGACAAGTATCCGGTGAAGTAGGCATTTTGAAAACATCTGTGCACCGTATTTTACGCAATAACAAATATCACCCTTACAAGCTTCACTTAACACAAGGATTGGACGCCAATGATCCGGAAAGGAGGTTAGAATTTCTGGCCTGTTTCTCTGTCCTCATGAACAATGTCAACGTTAAGGCGAAAATTCTATGGAGCGACGAAGCACGGTTCCACAACAATGGAGTTGTAAATCGGCACAATTGCCATTATTGGAAGGACATAAATACTCACTGGATGAGACAAACATTGTTTCAACGTGTTTGGGGTATAAACGTATGGTGTGGCATGCTGAATAACCACATCGTAGGTCCTTATTTTTACGAAGGTATTTTGACACGCAATCGTTACCTTCATTTCCTGAGGAATATTTTACCTATGTTGCTGGAGGACATACCACTAAGTGAATGGCAGAACATGTGGTTTCAGGACGATGGTGCACCACCGCATACTTTTCGCCCTGTAACAGAATATTTAAATGTTCACTTTCCTAACCGATGGATTGGTACCCATGAACCAATCAAGTGGCCTCCGAGATCTCTTGATTTGACACCACTAGATTATTTCCTATGGGGTCATTTGAAAACAGTTGTTTATTCAAATGAAAGGCATACACTGGACGAACTGCAACAAATAATACGTTCAGAATGTGGAAGAATATCGCCCAGAACTGTGTAATCAGCAACACAGAAAGCACTTATGACCAGATTCGAAATGTGTCTCCAGAACAATGGGGTAGTCACTTTGAACACGTAATGTGATGTGGTCGTAGTTTGCTTCCTTTTATGTTTTGTTACCCAGTTGAACAGCTAATCTGCACACATGATATGTTGTCTGGGCTGAGGACTGCTCTGACATCCAACAAGTTCCACATTCTGGAATTAACGCTGACCCGAACTTGTGCATGCAGGCACGAACAAATTTGGACACTTTATTTTAGATCATAAGTCATAAGACCTGTACTTTCCAATATGAAAATAAAAATTGGTTTTTCTGTCTCGAAACAGTGACTCTTCGGTGTTGTATCCATTTTGTTGTTTAGTTAGCATGCGTAATATGTCATCGGTGCATCCGAACAACAAACAGTACTGGCTCGTCACGGCACACACATTACGTGGATGTGTAGGACTGCAAGGGTCTGGTAGAACGTTGTTTCAAGCCTCCATGCATCTACATTTGCAACGAACAGTTTCCTTTCTGGGTTATTTCTGGGGTTTTGGAGACATGGAACATCACATTTCGCACCACCGCCATTTCGCGCGCTTTCGGTGAAATTCAATTGTGTTTTCGCTAATGATCTATTCATAAGCATGGCTTTCAAATGAGCAGTCTTTGGACATACGTTGTACATTGACGAAATTTTTTTTATCGCAGATTTTCGTTTTCATTTTCCTCCCATTCCTCCAAACCCCGGGGAAGGGGGTCAACTTTTGCATTCCGTGGTAGCTCATCTTCACTAATTTACATTGCTTTTTGTTTCACCTCAATAGCTTCGTCCGATCACGAGATATTCCACTTTCCAATGAATCGTGGGACTCCCTGTATATCTATATGTCTAGAAATAACGTCTCTGTGCTGTTATTTAATTTGTAAATTTGTATCCATCTCTGTCTGTAGAGACGATAACTTTCTTGTTTTCGTCGAAATTCGACATAAGCTTGACAATTTCTTTCTCTTATTTTATACTTCAACGATCGTCGCTCATCTTTCTCACTAATTGGCACAAACTCGGGATTCTTACAATATCCCTACAATTTGGAATGTACATATAGTAATAATGAAATAATATGGAATTCTGTGCTTGATCTTTCCACACAATTCTGGGAAGCCTCCCTGCACTACCTATTCACAGTGAGATCCCATAATGCTTGTGTTCATTTTATCATGGCTGCATAGGCAGTATCTATGTAGGACAACATAGTCGATTAAACAAGGGTGCTACGTTAGTGGTAATGTGCAGAATAATTTTTCAGAAGTAATACACAGTAACGGTTTAAACGATGATTTTGTAGAAAGTAAGTCGTGAGTACAAACAGTCATTTAAACTTAAAAGTAGATAACTTTGTGCCGCCCCGGCGGCGCAGTGGCCTAAGCGATGGCTCCTGATCATTCGTACGAGATAGGTCCGGGTTCGAATCCCGGTGAGGCATGGATGCTGTGTTTGTCTAACGGCGCTGGCTCTTTCCCTTCCCTGGAGCCAGTGCCCTTAAATTAGAGACGGGCGACTGCTTAAGACCCATTGAGTTGCCCACAGTGGTCGTTAAACCTCCAAGAAAACAAAATTGCGGCTCCTGATTCATTAGTTGGTGAATTTAAGTATTCCGTAGGCAGCAAACGCGCTTCACTTTTATTCTGAAATTCACCAATCCTAAATGTTTTGAGAAAAAATTTAGGAAAATGCGGTTTGCACAATTTATTAATTCATAAATACTTCAAATCTGAAGCCTCCGATTCCATACACCAAGCGTTATTTAGTCACAATTTGGACTAAATAACGTTTAGGACTGGAAGCCTGTCTCGGCTCCTGTCTTTTGCGGTGAAGATCGAAAGGGTAGTCCAAATACTCTGGTAAAAGAAAGACGAGAAGAAGCACGTTCTTCTCGCCTTCCCAGTTAAAGATAAGGTGACCTCTGAGGAGCCTAAAGAAGGGATGAAATCGTGCGTTAGTGCCAGTACACTCCGAAATCGAGTGAAAAACATGCAAAAGGTAAGCAGATAAACAAGGAGCATAGGAAAATGGTAAACAAGGGAGCATAAAAGTGGAATGTACAGAAACTCACGATCTCAACGAGTTATAAGAAGCAAGTAAGAGCAATCCTAAGACAAAGAAAAGATAAGCGATGGCCTACGATCATTCGTCCAAAAGGGATGCGGATTTTTTTTTTTTTTTTTTTGGTTGGAGGTTTAACGACCACCGT
Organism: Macrothele yani; assembly: GCA_039090855.1. Taxonomy (NCBI): domain Eukaryota; kingdom Metazoa; phylum Arthropoda; class Arachnida; order Araneae; family Macrothelidae; genus Macrothele; species Macrothele yani. The sequence goes on along the minus strand of CM076993.1, from coordinate 74,966,143 downwards.
GAGCAACTCAATGGGCTATAAGCAGTCGCCCGTCCCTAATTTAGGGTCACTGGTTCCAGGGAAGGGCGAGAGCCAGTGCCATAAGACAAACACAACATCCATGCCTCACCGGGATTCGAACCCGGACCCTCTTCGGACGAATGATCAGAGGCCGACGCCTTAGACCACTGCGCCACCGGGGCGGCGGATGCGGATTCGAATCCCGGTGAGGAATGAATGTTGTGTTTGTCTTATGGCATTGGCTCTCTCCCTTCCCTGGAACCAGTGACCCTAAATTAAGGAAGGGCGACTGCTTATAGCCCGTTGAGTAGCTCATGGTGGTCGTTATACCTTAAATAAAAAAAAATATATATATATATATTGACGTCTTTCAAAGTGACCCCAAAAGAGATTCCCGAAGATCAACATTTAAAATCTTGACGAGGATCTCTCTACACCAGAGGTAGAGCAGGGTTTCCTACCCACAACAAAGTGAAATAAGAGAGAATGCAAGGCTCCTTCAGACACGCAGAAGGACCCTTCTTTCACGAGAGACTAGGTGGATGACGTATTGAGAAGCCTAAACACAGGCAAAGCGTCAGGTAAAGACGTGTAAATTTACAGCCCTAACCCGGAATATTTCATGAGCTTTCACAACGAATGCTTAGAAAGGGGATGCTTTCCAGAAATTTGGAAAACAGCAATACTGCTGCTATTTAATAAGGTGGGTGAAACCAAAGCCGACCCAGCGGATTACAGACCAATTTGCTGTATCTCAGCTGGGAGTAAAATGCTAAATAAATTTATTACTAACATGGCAAATCATTTCCTAGTTGGCCAGGAAGAGTTTTGAAGCAGCAATACAGGTTCCTCACGGATAGATTCACTACCCAGGCAGTCGAAAAACCTTAGGAAGAAGATTAAAATAAAACGAAGACAGGATATTACATACATACCTCGCCCGTTTGGAAGCGAGGGGTGCCTTAAGCTGTGTTCAGTGTCCACTCCTGGTGTTTCTCTTGAAAGGAATGGATTGCTGAATGTTTCATTTAGTTAGTAACGTTTTTAAGAACAGGCAAGTGGAATTTGGTACTGCTGAAGATTAGTTCCCTGGGAAATACGGAAGGGGCTACCTGCCAGAGCCCAAATCCAGTCCTCTGTGATTGAACATAATTGCGGATTTAGTCTTATATCTAAACCTGGATGCAAATGCAGATATTCGTGTATATGGACGACTTCGTCTTAGTGGCGAATGTCGATGGTAGGCATGTCACCGAACAAAAGGTGCACGGAACAAAAGGTGCTCTCTCTCTCTCTCTCTCTCTCTCTCTATATATATATATATATATATACACTGGCGGAAAGTGAAAAAAGAACCCCAAGAAGGAAACGTCTGATACCAACGAAATTTATACAGCATAATAACGGAGTACAGAGGATAACATGATCAAAACATTATGGCAAAATACAGTTGTATATGCTGGTAAACTGAAAAATAACATTTTCATGTAACATGATTAGTACGAGGTTGAACTGCGTCACACTGTGCAATTCTGCCATGGAGTCTGTCGTACAGATGTTGGATGTAAGTTTTGGGTATTGAGTTCCAAGCATCCTCAACCTGGACGCGTAAATCGGGGATGGTCGTGGCTGGCCGTGGAGATCGGATAAGTCGGTGTCCCACAAAATCCCACACGTGCTCAATGGGGGACAAATCCGGTGAACGTGCAGGCCATGGAAGTTGTCTCACACCCTGGAGTGCATGTTGCGTTGCACGTGCCGTGTGTGTGCCTGTGTTATCTTACTGGAAAACACCACGATGGACCGACCTTACAAATGGCACAACAACGGGCTGAATGATGTTGTTGATGCAGGAGGTGCTGTTAAACGTACCCGGTACAAACACTAGTTGTGTACGGGAGTGATAGCTGATCGCTCCCCACACCAGGAGACCAGGTGTAGGCCCTGTGTGTCGCTGGCGGATGCAAGAAGGGTGGAGACGCTCCCCTGTGCGTCTGCGAACACGCATACGGCCATCGGAGACTCCCAAGCAAAATCTGCTTTCATCGTTGAACACGACAGATCGCCATTGCGTTCTCCAGTGCATACGTTGGTGACACCACTGCAGCCGTTCCTGACGGTAAGCTGGAGTCAGAGGTACACATGCCAGAGGCACACGTGCACGTAGTCCTGCATCCAGTAGACGGTTGCAGATTGTTCACACAGTCACCTCAAGTACAACGGCAGCTCGGATTTGCGTCGCAGTGAATGTTCTACTTGACAACGCCACTCTTCTTATGCGTCGATCGGTCAGCTCATCAGTCCATCTGTGAGTCCCGGTTCCACGTCTTCTCGTGTGGGAATGTTCCTCGGACCATCTACGCCACCATCGTACCACCACCGATACTTCCCGTCCACTTCGCTCCGCAATACGACGATACGACCACCCGGCCTCGCGGAGTCCGACTAGACGACCTCGCTCAAAGTCCGATAACTGCTGAAATCGTACACGTCTATCATGTCCAGGCATTGCAGCTTCTTCAGGGTCTTCGCACGTGTCCGTACGCCGACGACTGATTACATTCACTTCGCCGTACTCCTAAAATACCACCGACGATAATTTGCATATTATGCCGTGCTGTGGCGTAAGCGCTCACCGGTTGGACCCGAAATTAACATCAAACCTACGTAAACTCGACCCTATTAACATACGTAAATTTCATGATCGTCCGCCAATTCCTTCTTGGTGATCTTTTTTCACTTTCCGCCAGTGTATATATATATATATCATCATCATCATCATTGTCAACCATTATCAATCCACTGCTGGACGAAGGTCTCCCCAAGTTTCCTCCACAACGGTCTGTCTTGTGCCAGTCTCCTCCATGTCACCCCTGCATACTTTCGAATTTCATCCACCCATCTCCCATGTGGTCTTCTTCTGGGTCTTTTCCTGTCCCTTGGAATCCAATCTAAAATTTCGGCTGTCCATCGATGATCTGTCCTTCTGGCAGTATGTCCAGCCCATTGCCATTTCAGGGATTTAACTCTGATCATGATGTCTTCCACTCTTGTCATTTTTCGGATCCACGAGTTCCTCTTCTTATCTCTCCTGGTTACACCAAGCATGCACCTCTCCATGCTTCTTTGAGTTGTCTGCAGCCTTTGTATGTCTCTTTTAGTTAATATATATATATATATATATATATATATATATATATATATATATATATATATATATATATATATATACATATATATAACTTGGGGATGTAAGGTCAGGTGATGCGTAACATCACAGCCTCTCCTTGACAAATGTCAACCCCGCCTTCTCGTGGTACATCCTGTTCCCACTAAAGGGGCTCTGACGACCGCCAATAGCGGTATAACTATACCATCGGGATTACAGGAAATGCTATCCCACACTTACCAACCCACTTGGCCAGCGTGGTGAGTTATGGCCAAACCCCTCCAAAATGACTCACAACTTAAGTCTTGGCTCTCAGTCTCCGGCAGCTGGAATGTACCTGGCCAAGGCAGCGGCCAGTGCGACATGAAGGCAGAGGGTGCTAAGAATCCCCGGAGGACCGGACTAGGCTGCCATCTGATGCTGACCTTGGCTACGTATAACGGACGCTCCCTATCTTCTGATTCAAGGCTTCTTGAATTGGAAGAGGAACTACAAAGGATCAAGTGGGACATCGTCGGGCTAAGTGAGGTAAGGAGAAAAGGAGAAGATCTCATTGAACTGAAAAGTGGACATCTCTTCTACTATCGTGGGACAGATACTGGCAGAACTAGTGGCGTTGGATTTATAATAAACAAGAAACTGAAGGATAAAGTTGTAGAAGTTGAAAGTTCCTCTGACAGAGCTGCACGACTCGTTATCCAACTCTCGAGAAGATACCAGGCTCAGATTATTCAAACTTATGCACCCACCACAAGTCATGCTGAAGAAGAAATTGAAGAATTTTATGAGGAAATTCGTGATCTAAATAATAAAGGTAAGCAGCACTTGAAGATAATTATGGGAGATTTCAATGCAAAAATAGGGCAACGGCAACAGAATGAAACTTCAGTAGGTAAATTCGGTCACGGCAACAGAAACCAGCGTGGAAATACTCTCTTTGAGTTTGCAGAGGCAGAAGGGTTTTTCATCTTGAACTCCTTTTTCAAGAAAAAGCCACACAGGAAATGGACGTGGAGACATCCAAATTTGACGATAAGTGCAATTGATTTTATTATGTGTAACAAAAAATTCGTCATAGAAGACTGCAGTGTGCTAAACAAGTTCAACACAGGCAGTGACCATAGATTGGTGAGATGTAAGATGCACCTCAACACTAAACTCGAACGTAGCAAGCTCATAAGACAAACAAAATGTATTGACATAACCAACCTTAACAAACACCATAATACCTTCAAATTGGAACTGAAGAACAGATTCTCTGCTTTAGAAGGCCTAACATCGGAAGAAGTGGATATTTCTGAAGTTAACAGAAAAGTAACCAAAGCTCTTATGGAAACAGCAACAAAATTAGCTGGGTCTAAGAACAAGTTGCATGTGAACAAATTATCAGGAAAAACCAAAATGTTGATGCAAAAAAGAAGAGTGATGAGGACAACTAAAGAAGATGTGACTTCCGAAGTGGAATATATAGAGCTATGCATGACAGTACGAAAAAGTATCACTGAAGACGTAAGGAAATTCAACTGTGAACTAGTAAGGAAAGCAATTGAAAACAACCAAAGCCTAAATATAGCAAAGGGACATCTAAGTAAAGGGAAAAAACACATTATGGCACTGAGAAAAGAAGATGGTTCTGTAACAAGAAATAGAGGCGAAATTTTGACAAGAATGAAAGATTTCTACTACAAATTATATGAAAGGGATGATACATGTTCTCCTGGCATCATGAAAGGTACCAGAGTTCTTCCAGTTTTTCCAGCAGAAGTTGCACATGCAATCAAGAACATGAAGCGGGGAAAAGCTCCAGGAGAAGATGTATTACTGTAGACATCATACAAGAAGCAAGTGGAGAAATCGAAACAGTACTCGCCCAAATTTTCACTCGATGCCTTAATGAAGGGAAAATTCCTGAGGATTGGAACAACGCTACAATGATCTTGCTACATAAAAAAGGTGACATAGAGGATCTCAGGAACTACAGACCTATCATCCTCCTATCAGTGGTTTATAAAATCTTCACTAAAGTTCTTTCACACCGCTTGAAGGTGACACTGGACATGGCTCAACCGAGAGAACAAGCTGGATTCAGGAGTGGCTACAGCACAATAGATCATATCCACGTACTGAGAGAACTAATTGAAAGAGCGAGGGAATATGAACTTCCATTGTGCATGGCTTTTATCGATTATGAAAAAGCCTTTGATTCGGTGAAACAATCAGCAGTTGCAATGGCTCTGAAATCCTGCGGTATTGAAGATGCATACATTAATATTATTAATAACATCTATGAAAATGCAAGTGCAAAGATTAGGCTGTTTGAAAATACAACACACATAAAAATTGGAAAAGGAGTGAGACAAGGTGACACCATATCTCCGAAGCTCTTTAATGCCACATTGGAAAATGTCTTTCAATCACTGAACTGGGAAAACAAAGGGATAAAGATTAATGGAGATTATTTAACCCACCTTCGTTTTGCTGATGACACAGTCATTTTTGCAACTACCCCATCAGAGCTACAGAGTATGATCCAGGAACTTGCTGACAAGAGTAAAGAAGTGGGATTAAAAATGATCTTTCAGAAGACAAAAGTGATGTACAATGCTTTTACAAGAAATGAAGATTTATCGATTGATGGAGAAAAGCTGGAGATAACAGACACATACGTTTATCTTGGACAGTAGGTATCAAGTGAGGGTCACATTGGTGAAGAAATTAATCGGCGTACAAAACTTGCCTGGAGAGCTTTTGGAAGAAACAGCATAATTTTCAAGAGCAATATGCCATTATGTCTTAAAAGAAAAGTGTTTGATCAATGCATTCCTCCAGTGCTTACGTATGGTGCAGAGACGTGGACCTTAGCTAAAAGAGACATACAAAGGCTGCAGACAACTCAAAGAAGCATGCAGAGGTGCATGCTTGGTGTAACCAGGAGAGATAAGAAGAGGAACACGTGGATCCGAAAAATGACAAGAGTGGAAGACATCATGATCAGAGTTAAATCTCTGAAATGGCAATGGGCTGGACATACTGCCAGAAGAACAGACCATCGATGGACAGCCGAAATTTTAGATTGGATTCCAAGGGACAGGAAAAGACCCAGAAGAAGACCACATGGAAGATGGGTAAATGAAATTGGAAAGTATGCGGGAGTGACATGGAGGAGACTGTCACAAGACAGACCGTTGTGGAGGAAACTTGGGGAGACCTTCGTCCAGCAGTGGATTGATAATGGTTGACAATGATGATGATGATGATGATGATGATATATATCTTAAAGCAAACTAGAGCTAAAACCAAATTTCACAAAAAAAAAATATTTTTACAAACTTACATTCTGAAGAACAAAACGTGCAAAAGCAGCAGTGAAGAATTCTCAGAAACAACAACTAACAAAGCAGAAACTACAACAACAAAAATAATAACAAAATAAAAAATATAAAAACTCAAAAGACAAAAAGCAGGGAGAGTGATACAAAACCGAGATGCACAAAATGTCGAAAAAGCCGAGTCTTGGCTTTCTCAAAGACCAGCAAAACTGCATTTACTCACTTCCACAAAGACGTATTCAAAAATGGGTTTCTGCTAAGTCATGGATGTAAATATGTCCCCAAACAATTCCAAATTAACATAACCACCCACAAAGGTGCGGAAATAGCATATATTTTTTAAAAACGTTTTTATCTTACATCCATAAATTAACTAACCCAACCCATACTCATCGAAAAACATTTGCACAGAGCTTACAAATATTGTGAAAAGGCATTTGACCCAGGAAATGTGGAAAAACAACTGCAAAAAAATATATTTTATGGAGGAACACTTAAATTCTAAAAATGCCCAACTTGTAAGACTACAATAAAAACTGAATAACTAAAACATCACTTATTACAAGGATTTAATTTGAAGACAGAAGTTCCAAAAGAATACCCACAGAAAAACGACATGGCCGACACGTGGCGAGCTACCAGCGGGATGTTCCCAACCAGGAACCAAAGTAAAAAAGCAATTAAAATGTGTCAGTCTCCGTGTAAAAGAACTTCCAAAAAAAGGAAAAGAAAACAAAAACTAAAAAAAAAGCAGACAGCAGAGCAAATAATAGATCACTTTACAGACAGTTCTCACGAAACACGGAATGCCATGAGACAACAACACGTAATGTAAAGCATTGGTAAATGTACTTAAAAATTAAAAATAAAAGTTGCAATATTTACACAGTATTCTGAGAATGCTTTATGTTGAGTACAACTACTTAAAAATTCCTCCAAGCAACGAAATTCGACAAAACAACCACGATGTCGAAAGACCAGCATGCACTCCCAAATGGAACACAACAGAAGCGCATGACCAAAAAAATAAAAGAAAAAATATTTTTTAAGAAAAAAACGTAAGATATACCAAAGACAAACAAGAAAAAAAAATTGGTAAGCACAGAAACGACAAATAGTATACAAAGATCCTCCATATGAACAAATGAAAGAGCCTACCTGCAATGCTGCCAACCTCTGCTGCAACACGGACAAAATGGCCGACCGAAAACCAGCAGGCAGGGAGGAGACAGCTCGAAGACTGTCCCGCGCAAAAAACACGCTGCACACGTAATTCCTCCAATCAAAAATTCCAAAACTGAGAATGATGACCTGTTTGCTTAGTAAGAGTAGAAAAATTCACCAGAATACACGAAAATTATTATCAAATACACCTGATGTGTATTTAATAATTTTTACCTGTATTAAAATACCTTAGTGTGCATCTACAGACAAAAACAGTTACTTATTTAGTTTAACGCAAGTTTTACCATTTTTATGTTAGCCATTCTTGAGATAGAATATCTAGTTTACGTTTAAAAATTTTTTTCGACATTTCTTTATATATAAATTATAAACTTTTTTTGTGATTTTTAATATTTTATTATTGTTATTTTTAATTAGACTGTCCTGTTCATAGCACTAAAGGTTTCACATAGTTAGTTAATATACAACCTCTAGACCAACTTCCAAGAAGGCTTTCATTGGCCAGAATCATTTTATTAACTGTGAAGAAATTAAAACAGATCTGCAAACCTAACTCTATTTTTCAGAACTTAAGAATACCACTTTCTTAAAACTGTTTTAATGAAATACGCTGGAATTTGGTTGTCTAGAAAACTATTTAATAGGATACTGATGTGATCATGAAAATCCAAGTTATTGCTGCATATTTTGGAAATTCTAAGTACCCGTGAAATAAGTACATTCTCTATTACTTTGGTTGAAATATTATTATTCCAGTGCAAATATTTAATTACTTTGAAAGGAAAATTCTTTCTTTTATCAAATAAGCTAATGGAAGGGCTACCTTTATTAAGTTTAATGCTTAAGTCTAAGAAATCAAGCTCTTGGTTGTTTTGGTTTGTTTTATTAGTTTAAGAAAGCTAAGGTAGATATCTGAAAAAACATTTTCGATAAACAAATGAAATATAAATACACTGGTCTCCGTAGACAAATACGGAATCTACGGGATAATTTTGTTATCGTGCCTATTAATAAGACGAAAAATAATCTTTCCTTTGTATGTAAGAGATTCTACCACGGTTTATTGACTAAGGAATTAAATGATACTAGTACTTTCAATTTTATTTTATTTTTAATTAAATGATACTAGTAAGCTGAATGAGAGTTGTTTACGAATGTTCATATAGACATTGTTTGTCCACTCTAGAAATGACTCATATGGTACATGAAATCTAGAAGAACAACCATTACCAAATTTTGACAAATCCTTAAGAATACCACTTATGAGTTCCTTATAATTTAGTTTCCTAGGTACTCTACAGTTGGCACCTTTTTTGATGATTGATTTTAAAATATCGTTAGCAATGATATCTGCATTTCCTGTTAATATATGTCCATAATGTGTGTCGACAAAGTCGTGTATTTCAACATTATCACAAAAACATGATAGCGTACTGCCATCACCATTACTGCATTCATAATTAGCAATCTCTCTGCAATTATAAAACTGTTGTCCAATAGTAGGTTCATATTTATAGCTAAGTGTCACGTTGCAGTCATTTAGAGAGAAGCAAGATTCATGTTCCAGGAATATTTTGTTAAAGCATAAATTATCAAAGACTTTGTCTCTGAAGTGTATAACACTGAAGTCTATAACAAAATTCTTGGTTTATAGGGAATGGTGAACCGGTCCTGGATATGGTGAATCCTATCAAAAAAGGACAGGACAGAACACACACATTGCAACCTACGATTTCAAAAATTTATTTACTAATATAGACTTACAAGATTTGCACAGGGTGTGTGACTCGTTATATGAGAAATTCGAAGACAAATTAGATACGTCACATGCCAATTCGAAATACATGGTAAGCATATGCCTCTATAATAGCTATCTGAGAGTTGGTGGTCACATATACCAACAAATTAACGGAATACCCATAAGATCTAGGTATTCTAGTGTGCTTGTAAACCAATATTTGCACTATTATGAACAGAAGTATGTCACAGAAAATAAAGATCTTACAGGTGTCGTGTTACGCTACATTTACGACGTCATTGCCTTCAATTGGGAAACCATTCAAGTATCTGCTAAAAGTATATCCTCCTTGGTTGTCATTGGAGCAAACTAATGTCACTTCCAATCGAAGAAACATTTTGGATTTGAGAATATGTAACTCTATAGATGGCTACATCACTACTTTGTATGATAAGAGAAGAAACTATATGATTCATATCAATTATTACGTAAATTGGCATTCTGGTGTATCCAAGTCAATTTGCAGAAATCTTGTCATATCTAGGATCCGCAGGCTGTTTGAGATTTGCAATACAGTAGTTGTACTAACTAAGAGACTTATACAGTTGTGGAACATCTTGAAGGAAAGGGAATACATACTGCAATATGTCAAAAAATTATTTTTACAGCTATTGCATGACTCAAAAGCTCAGAATTTTTGTAAAGCATACAACATATCTCCATACATATTTAATTGTACTAACCACAGCCCTGCAATGTTAAATGATTATTTCTTTAAGTGCCACTGGATGGGCCTCCTGTAGCTGAAGACTGAATTAACATCTATCTATCTATCTATAACCTTTCTCTTCACTCATTATAGATATATACCTCACTGCAACCGCGGCGTCATGCGACACTCTTCCACTGTATATTTGTAACATGGTTGGTCATTTGGATTTCTGTTACAGGCTGTTGAGTTGTGTGGTGGTTTGTCTCCTGCTTCTTGGTGTGTCTCCGGATTGTTACTTTTATTTTTATTTTATATGTGTTTTTTGTCTTATCTAGCTCTATCGCTGTTTCCATTTATGGCCTAGGAGACCCATACGGTATTGGCCTTGTCTGCCTTTGCTGTCGTTTTCAGAAGGCCATATATTTAGCTGGTGTCTTCCTGATGATGACAGCTAAATTTTCGGAAATTTTTAATGTTTTTGATATTTTTCTTGGTTCATTATTTATTCTTGACATTTTTCTTGGGCTTATTATTTCTTTCTGCTATTACGTTTCATTTGATGCGGTAAGTGAATTTAATATTTTTGGATTTGTGTTTTTAATATAATTTGCGTCGTATATATATATACCGCCAATAGCGGTATAACTATACCAACGGGATTAGAGGAAATGCTATTCCTCACTCACCAACCCACTTGACCAGCGTGGTGAGTTATGGCCAAATCCCTCCAAAATTACTACACAACTTAAATCTTGGCTCTCAGTCTCCGGCAGCTGGAATGTACCTGGCCAAGGCAGCAGCCAGAGCGACATGAAGGCAGAGGGTGCTAAGAATTACCGGAGGACCGCACTAGTCTGCCATTTGATGCTGACCTTGGCTACGTATAATAGACGCACCCTATCTTCTGATTCAAGACTTCTTGAATTGGAAGAGGAACTACTAAAGATCAAGTGGGACATCGTCGGGCTAAGTGAGGTAAGGAGAAAAGGAGAAGATTTCATTTAACTGAAAAGTGGACATATCTTCTACTATCGTGGGACAGACTGTCAGAACTAGTGGTGTTGGATTTATAATAAACAAGAAACTGAAGGATAAAGTTGTAGAAGTTGAAAGTTCCTTTGACAGAGCTGCACGACTCGTTATCCAACTCTCGAAAAGATACCAGACTCATATTATTCAAACTTATGCACCCACCACAAGTCATCCTGAAGAAGAAATTGAAGAATTTTATGAAGAAATTCGTCATCTAAATAATAAATGCAAGCAGCACTTGAAGATAATTATGGGAGATTTCAATGCAAAAATAGGAAAACAGAAACAGAATGAAACTTCAGTAGGTAAATTCGGTCACGGCAACAGAAACCAGCGTGGAAATACTCTCGTAGAGTTTGCAGAGGCAGAAAATGTTTTCATCTTGAACTCCTTTTTCAAGAAAAAGCCGCAAAGGAAATGGACATGGAGGCATCCCAATGGATGGGCAAGTGAAATTGATTTTATTATGTGTAACAAGAATTTTGTCATGGAAGACTGCAGTGTGATAAACAAGCTCAACACAGGTAGTGACCATAGAATGGTAAGATGTAAGATGCACCTCAATGCTAAACTCTAGCTTGGCAAGCTCTTAAAACAAACAAAGTGTATTGACGTGACCAACCTCAAAAACATCAGAATACCTTCAAATTGGAATTGAGGAACAGATTTTCTGCTCTAGCAGGTCTAACATCGGAAGAAGTGGACATCTCTGAAGTTAAAAGAAAAGTAAACTAAAGCTCTTATGGAAACAGCAACAAGATTAGCTGAGTCTAAGAACAAGCTGCATGTGAACAAATTATCAGGAAAAACTAAAATGTTGTTGCAAAATAGAAGAGAGATGAGGACAACTAAAGAAGATGTGACTTCCAAAGGGGAATATATAGAGCTATGCAAGACAGTACGAAAAACTATTACTGAAGACGTAAAGAAATTCAACTGTGAACTAGTGAGGAAAGCAATTGAATACAACAAAAACCTAAAAATAGCAAAGGGACATCTCAGTAAGGTAAGAAAACAGGTGAAAATTCTCCAAATACGTGGCGTCAGTAAATAAATAAGAACATCGCTCTTTATACGTTCCTGAAGCACATAGCAACCGAAAAATAATTGTTTTCAGCCGCCGCCGTGGAATCGAACCACGGATCTCTCGATATCTAGCCGTGGAAACAGATTAAGGCACTGATAAAAGAAGATGGTTCTGTAACAAGAAATAGAGGCAAAATTTTGACAAGAGAGAAAGATTTCTAGTCCAAATTATATGTAGGGGATGATACATGTACTGCAGACATCATGAAAGGTACCAGTACCAGAGTTCTTCCAGTCCTCCCAGCAGAAGTTGCACATGCAATCAAGAACATGAAGCGGTGAAAAGCTCCAGGAGAAGATGGAATTACTGTAGACATCATACAAGAAGCAAGTGGAGAAATCGAAACAGTACTCGTCCAAGTTTTCACTCGATGCCTTAATGAAGGAAAGATTCCTGAGGATTGGAACAACGCTACAATGATCCTGCTACAAAAAAAATGGGGACATTGAGGATCTCAGGAACTACAGACCTATCAGCCTCCTGTCAGTGGTTTATAAAATCTTCACTAAAGTTCTTTCACACCGCTTGAAGGTAACACTGGACATGGCTCAACCGAGAGGACAAATTGGATTCAGTAGTGGCTACAGCACAATAGATCAAATCCACGTACTGAGAGAACTAATTGAAAGAGCGAGAGAATATGAACATCCATTGTACATGGCTTTTATCGATTATGAAAAGGCCTTTGATTCAGTGAAACCATGAGCAGTTACAATGACTTTGAAATCCTGCGGTATTGAAGATGGGTACATTTATATTATTAATAACATCTATGAAAATGCAAGTAGTGCAAAGATTCGGCTGTTTGAGAATACAGGACACATAAAAATTGGAAAGTGAGTGAGACAAGGTGACACCATATCTCCTAAGCTCTTTAAAGCCACATTGGAAAATGTCTTTCAATCACTGGTCTGGGAAAACAAAGGGATAAAGATAAATGAAGATTATCTAACTCTCCTTTGTTCTGCTGATGACGTAGTCAATTTTGCAACTACCCCATCAGAGCTGCAGAGTATGATCCAGGAACATGCTGACAAGAGTAAAGAAGTGGGATTAAAAATTAACTTTCAGAAGACAAAAGTGATGTACAATGCTTTTACAAGAAATGAAGATTTATCGATTGATGGAGAAAAACTGGCGATAACAGATACGTATGTTTATCTTGGACAGCAGATATCAAATGAGGGTCACATTGATGAAGAAATTAATAGGTGTATAAAAGTTGTGTGGAGAGCTTTTGGAAGAAACAGCATGATTTTGAAGAGCGATATGCCATTATGCCTTAAAAGAAAAGTGTTTGATCAATGCATCCTTCCAGTGCTTATGTATGGTGCAGAGACGTGTACCTTAACAAAAAGAGATATACGAAGGCTGCAGACAACTCAAAAGAGCATGGAGAGGTGCATGCTTGGTGTAACCAGAAGAGGTAAGAAAAGGAACTCGTGGATCAGAAAATAGACAAGAGTGGAAGATATCATGATCAGAGTAAAATCCCTGAAATGGCAATGAGCTGGGCATAATGCAAGAAGGACAGAACATTGATGGACAGTGGGAATTTTAGATTGGATTCCAAGGGACAGGAAAAGACCCAGAAGAAGACCACATGGAAGATGGGTGGATGAAATTCGAAAGTATGCGGAAGTAACATGAAGGAGACTGGCACAAGACAGACCGTTGTGGAAGAGGCTGGGAGAGAACTTCGTCCAGCAGCGGATTGATAATGGTTGGCCATGATGATGATGTTGATGATATATATATATATATATATATGTCATGTTGAATACAAATATATATATATATATATATATATATACACTATCTACCAACAAGTAATTGGACACCCCTGCAATCGAATATATCAGCGGTCCTGCTATACGTCACGGCTGCCGCCGTTAAATACCGTGTGGGAAACAACAACGCAACCAGTCGCATGCAAGAGGCCACGCAGTTCGGTGCTCTCTTATTTTGAGAAAGGTGTAATCGTCGGGTATCACAGAAATGGCCGATCCATACGTGACATATCCAGCGAGTTAAAGTACCCAAAATCGACAGTGGCCTACGTGGTTGGCTAGTGGAAGATGAGAGGTGACTGTCGGAATGTGCCACGACCCGGCAGACCCACAGAACTTAGAGTTAGAGACCGACGGGTTCTGGCCAGAGAAATTCGGAAGAACCGCACCAAATCGATGGGCCACATTCGCGAGCCGTTTCAACAGGCATCCGGGAGTGTTCTTTCGATGAATACCATCCGTAACGAAGCCCATCTGCTCTGTTATCATGGACGTGCTGCCGCCCACGAGTCTTTGATCACCAAGTCCAATAGCGCTGCTCGGCTAACGTGGTGCAAAGAACGTCGACAGTGGACCGTTGAACAGTGGAAACAGGTTCTCTGGAGCGACGAATCAAGGTTCACCCTCTACCGTTCGGATGGCAGGGTCTGGGTTTCATGTCTGCCTGGAGAACGCCTCCTGACGGAATGTATTGTGCCAACTGTGAAGTTCGGCGGCGGTGGAATTATGCTATGGGGGTGATTCTCCTGGTATGGCACGAGACCCTTGATCGCAATTCCTGGTAGACTCAACGCCGAGACCTACTGCACCATTTTGGATGACCATGCGCTTCGTACGTTGTGGCAGTTTTATGGGGTGGACCCATGTTACTTTCAGGATGACAATGCCACCTGTCATGTTGCGAGGTCCACCATGGCTTGGTATGGTGACAAAGGGGATAATCGAATGGACTGGCCTGCGCAGACCCTGGACCTTAACCCAATTGAGCACCTCGGGAACGAGTTGGAGCGTCGACTTAAGGGGTGCCCCCACCGTCCGAAATCGGTGAAGGAACTGACCCGGATTCTCCAAGCTGAGTGGAAGAAAATACCGCTAGCCGTTGTACAACGCCTGGTTGAGAGTTTGCCCCGGAGGGCCACTGCTGTAATTGCCGCTCGTGGAGGCTCCACCAACTATTGAAGGAGAATAAACTTCGGTTTTCTTTACTATCACAGGTTTCCAATTACTTGTTGTTAGATAGTGTATATTATCACCATCATTGTCAACCATTATCAATCCACTGCTGGACGATGGTCTCTCCAAGCCTCTTCTACAACGGTCTGTCTTGTGCCTGTGTCCTCTATGTTACTCCCACATACTTTCCAATTTCATCCACCCATCTCCCATGTGGTCTTCTTCTAGGTGTATTGCTGTCCCTTGGAATCCAATCTAAAATTTCGACTGTCCATCGATGGTCTGTTCTTCTGGTAATATGTCCAGCCCATTGCCATTTCAGGGATTTAACTCTGATCATGATGTCTTCCACTCTTGTCATTTTTCTGATTCACGAGTTCCTCTTCTTATCTGTCCTGGTTACAACTAGCATGCACCTCTCCATGCTGCTTTGAGTTGTCTGCAGCCTTTGTATGTCTCTTTCAGTTAAGGTCCAAGTCTCTGCACCATACATAAGCACTGGAAGGATACATTTATCAAACACTTTTCTTTTAAGACATAATGGCATATTGCTCTTCAAAATTATGCTTTTTCTTCCAAAAGCTCTCCAGGGAGAAGTTCTATGCGCTGATTAATTTCTTCATCAATGTGACCCGCACTTGATATCTGCTGTCCAAGATAAACGTACGTATCTGTTATATCCAGCTTTTCTCCATCAATCAATAAATCTTCATTTTTTGTAAAAGCATTGTACAACACTTTCGTCTTCTGTAAGTTTATTTTTAATCCCACTTCTTTACTCTTGTCAGCAAGTTCCTGGAGCTCTGATGGGGTACTTGCAAAACTGACTACGTCATCAGCAAAACGAAGGAGAGTTAGATAATCTCCATTAAACTTTATCCCTTTGTTTTCCCAGTTCAGTGATTGAAAGACATTTTCCAATGTGGCATTAAAGAGCTTGGGAGATATGGTGTCACCTTGTCTCACTCCCTTTCCAATTTTTATGTGTGCTGTATTCTCAAACAGCGGAACCTTTGCACTAGCATTTTCATAGATGTTACATATTAATAATATTAATGTACGTATCTTCAATAACGCAGGATTTCAAAGCCATTGTAACTGCTGATGGTTTCACCTAACCAAAGGCCTTTTCGTAATCAATAAATCATTCCTTCATTCTTTCAATTAGTTCTCTCAGTACGTGGATATGATCTATAGAGCTGTAGCTACTCCTGAATCCAGCTTGTTCTCTGGGTTGAGCCATGTCCAGTGTTACCTTCAAGCGGTGTGAAAGAACTTTAGTGAAGATTTTATAAACTATTGATAGGAGGCTGATAGATCTGTAGTTCCTTAGATCCTCAATGTCACCATTTTTATGTAGCAGGATCATTGTAGCGTTGTTCCAATCCTCAGGAATCTTCAATTCATTAAGGCATCGAGTGAAAGCCTGCACGAGTACTGTTTCGATTTCTACACTTGCTTCTTATATGATATCTACAGTAATTCCATCTGTTCCTGGAGTTTTCCCCGCTTTATGTTTTTAATTGCATGTGCAACTTCTGCTGGAAGGACTGGAAGAACTCTGGTACTGGTACCTTTCATAATATCTGCAATACATGTATCATCCCTTCATGTAATTTGGAGTAGAAATCTTTCACTCTTGTCAAAAATTTCGCCTCTATTTCTTGTTACAGAACCATCTTCTTTTCTCAGAGCCATAATCTGTTTTCTTCCCTTACTGAGTAGTCCCTTTGCTATCTTTAAGCTTTGGTTGTTTTCAATTGCTTTCCTCACTAGTTCACAGTTGAATTTTCTTACGTCTTCAGTGATACTCTTTTGTACTGTCTTGCATAGCTCTATATATTCCACTTTGGAAGTCACATCTTCTTTAGTGGTCCTCATCTCTCTTCTTTTTTGCATTAACATTTCTGGTTTTCCTGATAATTTGTTCACATGCAACTTGTTCTTAGATCCAGATAATTTTGTTGCTCTTTCCATAAGAGCTTTAGGCACTTTTTTGTTATCTTCAGAGATGTCCACTTCTTCTGATGTTAGACCTTCTAGAATAAAGAATCTGTTCGTCAGTTCTAATTTGAAGGTATTACGATGCTTTTTGAGGTTGGTCACATCAATACACTTTGTTTGTCTTATGAGCTTGCCACGCTTGAGTTTCGCATTGAGGTGCATCTTACATTTTACCATTCTATGGTCACTACCTGTGTTGAACTTATTTTGCACACTGCAGTTTTCCATGACAAATTTCTTGTTACACATAATAAAATCAATTTCACTTGTCTATCCATTGGGATGCCTCCATGTCCATTTCCTTTGCGGTTTTTTCTTGAAAAAATAGTTCGTGATGAAAAACCTTTCTGCCTCTGCAAACTCTACGAGAGTATTTCCACGCTGGTTTCTGTTGCCGTGACCGAATTTACCTAATGCAGTTTTAGTCTGTTTCTGTTGTCCTATTTTTGCATTGAAATCTCCCATAATTATCTTCAAGTTTATTATTTTGATAACGAATTTCCTCATAAAATTCTTCAATTTCTTTATCAGGATGACTTGTGGTGGGTGCATACGTTTGAATAAGCTGAGCCAGGTATCTTCTCGAAAGTTGGATAACGAGTCGTGCAGCTCTATCAAAGGAACTTTCAACTTCTACAACTTTATCAATCAGTTTCTTGTTTATTATAAATCCGACACCACTAGTTCTGCCAGTATCTGTCCCACGATAGTAGAAGAAATGTCCACTTTTCAGTTCAATGAGATCTTCTCCTTTTCTCCTTACCTCACTTAGCCCGACGATGTCCCACTTGATCCTTTGTAGTTCCTCTTCCAATTCACGAAGCCTTGAATCAGAAGATAGGGAGCGTCCATTATACGTAGCCAAGGTCAGCATCAGATGGCAGCCTAGTCCGGTCCTCCGGGGATTCTTAGCACCCTCTGCCTTCATGTCGCACTGGCCGCCGCCTTGGCCAGGTACATTCCAGCTGCCGGAGACTGAGAGCCAAGATTTAAGTTGTGGAATAATTTTGGAGGGGTTTGGCCATAACTCACCATGCTGGCCATGCGGGTTTGTGAGTGTGGGATAGCTTTTCCTCTAATACCGATGGTATAGTTATACGGCTACTGTCGGTCGTCTGAGCCCCTTCAGTGGGAACAGGATGCCCCACGAGAAGGCGGTGTTGACATTTGTCAAGGAGAGGTTTAGATGTTGCTCATGACCTGACCTTACATCCCCATATATATATATTATGTCGTATCATCATCATCATCATTGTCAACCATTATCAATCCACTGCTGGACGAAGGTCTCCCAAGTTTCCTCCACAACGGTCTGTCTTGTGCCAGTCTCCTCCATGTCACCCCTGCATACTTTCGAATTTTATCCACCCATCTCCCATGTGGTCTTCTTCTGGGTCTTTTCCTGTCCCTTGGAATCCAATCTAAAATTTACTGGCTGTCCATCGATGATCTGTCCTTCTGGCAGTATGTCCAGCCCATTGCCATTTCAGGGATTTAACTCTGATCATGATGTCTTCCACTCTTGTCATTTTTCGGATCCACGAGTCCCTGTTCTTATCTCTCCTGGTTACACCAAGTATGCACCTCTCCATGCCTCTTTGAGTTGTCTGCAGCCTTTGTATGTCTCTTTTAGTTAAGGTCCACGTCTCTGCACCATACATAAGCACTGGAAGGATGCATTGATCAAACACTTTTCTTTTAAGACATAATGGCATATTGCTCTTGAAAATTATGCTGTTTTTTCCAAAAGCTCTCCAGGCAAGTTTTGTACGCCGACTAATTTCTTCATCAATGTGACCCTCACTTGATATCTGCTGTCCAAGATAAACGTACGTGTCTGTTATCTCCAGCTTTTCTCCATCAATCGATAAATCTTCATTTCTTGTAAAAGCATTGAACATCACTTTTGTCTTCTGAAAGTTCATTTTAATCCCACTTCTTTACTCTTGTCAGCAAGTTCCTGGATCATACTCTGCAGCTCTGATGGGCTAGTTGCAAAAATGACTACGTCATCAGCAAAACGAAGGTGGGTTAGATAATCTCCATTAATCTTTATCCCCTTGTTTTCCCAGCTTTTGAAAAACACCCTCCAATGTGGCATTAAAGAGCTTCGGAGATATGGTGTCACCTTGTCTCACTCCCTTTCCAATTTTTATGTGTGTTGTATTTTCAAACAGCCTAATCTTTGCACTTGCATTTTCATAGATGTTATTAATAATATTAATGTATGCATCTTCAATACCGTAGGTTTTCAGAGCCATTGTAACTGCTGATGGTTTCACCGAATCAAAGGCTTTTTCATAATCGATAAAAGCCATGCACAATGGAAGTTCATATTCCCTCGCTCTTTCAATTAGTTCTCTCAGCACATGGATATGATCTATTGTGCTGTAGCCACTCCTGAATCCAGCTTGTTCTCTCGGTTGAGCCATGTCCAGTGTTACCTTCAAACGGTGTGAAAGAACTTTAGTGAAGATTTTATAAACTACTGATAGGAGGCTGATAGGTCTGTAGTTTCCGAGATCCTCAATGTCACCTTTCTTATGTAGCAGGATCATTGTAGCAGTGTTCCAATCCTCAGGAATCTTTCCTTCATTAAGGCATCGAGTGAAAATTTGGGCGAGTACTGTTTCGATTTCTCCACTTGCTTCTTGTATGATGTCTACAGTAATTCCATCTTCTCCTGGAGCTTTTCCCCGCTTCATGTTCTTGATTGCATGTGCAACTTCTGCTGGAAGGACTGGAGGAACTCTGGTACTGGTATCTTTCATGATGTCTGGAGTGCATGTATCATCCCTTTCATATAATTTGGAGTAGAAATCTTTCACTCTTGTCAAAATTTCGCCTCTATTTCTTGTTACAGAACCATCTTCTTTTCTCAGTGCCATAATCTGTTTTCTTCCCTTACTGAGATGTCCCTTTCCTATCTTTAGGCTTTGGTTGTTTTCAATTGCTTTCCTCACTAGTTCACAGTTGAATTTTCTTACGTCTTCAGTGATACTTTTTCGTACTGTCTTGCATAGCTCTATATATTCCACTTTGGAAGTCACATCTTCTTTAGTTGTCCTCATCTCTCTTTCTTTTTTGCATCAACATTTTCGTTTTTCCTGATAATTTATTTACATGCAACTTGTTCTTAGACCCAGCTAATTTTGTTGCTGTTTCCATAAGAGCCTTGGTTACTTTTCTGTTAACTTTAGAGATGTCCACTTCTTCCGATGTTAGGCCTTCTAAAGCAGAGAAGCTGTTCTTCAGTTCCAACTTGAAGGTATTATGGTGTTTTTTAAGGTTGGTTATGTCAATAGATATGGTTTGTCTTATGAGCTTGCCACGTTCAAGTTTAGTGTTGAGGTGCATCTTACATCTCACCAATCTATGGTCACTACCTGTGTTGAACTTGTTTAGCACACTGCAGTCTTCTATGACGAATTTTTTGTTACACATAATAAAATCAATTTCACTTGTCGTCCCATTTGGATGTCTCCATGTCCATTTCCTGTGTGGCTTTTTCTTGAAGAAGGAGTTCAAGATGAAAAACCCTTCTGCCTCTGCAAACTCAACGAGAGTATTTCCACGCTGGTTTCTGTTGCCGTGACCGAATTTACCTACTGAAGTTTCATTCTGTTGCCGTTGCCCTATTTTTGCATTGAAATCTCCCATAATTATCTTCAAGTGCTGCTTACCTTTATTATTTAGATGACAAATTTCCTCATAAAATTCTTCAATTTCTTCATCAGGATGACTTGTGGTGGGTGCATAAGTTTGAATAATCTGAGCCTGTATCTTTTCGAGAGTTGGATAACAAGCCGTGCAGCTCTGTCAGAGGAACTTTCAACTTCTACCACTTTATCCTTCAGTTTCTTGTTTATTATAAATCCAACACCACTAGTTCTGCCAGTATCTGTCCCACGATAGTAGAAGAGATGTCCACTTTTCAGTTCGATGAGATCTTCTCCTTTTCTCCTTACCTCACTTAGCCCCACGATGTCCCACTTGATCCTTTGTAGTTCCTCTTCCAATTCAAGAAGCCTTGAATCAGAAGATAGGGAGCGTCCATTGTACGTTGCCAAGGTCAGCATCAGATGGCAGCCTAGTCCGGTCCTCCGGGGATTCTTAGCACCCTCTGCCTTCATGTCGCACTGGCCGCTGCCTTGGCCAGGTACATTCCAGCTGCCGGAGACTGAGGGCCAAGATTTAAGTTGTGGAGTCATTTTGGAGGGGTTTGGCCATAACTCACCACGCTGGCCAAGCGGGTTGGTGAGTGTGGGATAGAATTTCCTCTAATCCCGATGGTATAGTTATACCGCTATTGGCGGTCGTCAGAGCCCCTTTAGTAGGAACAGGATGCACCACGAGAAGGCGGGGTTGACATTTGTCAAGGAGAGGCTGTGATGTTACCCATCACCTGACCTTACATTATGTCGTATATATATATATATATGTAATGTTGAATACATTATATATGTGCAGTTACGGAAAAATTAATAGCAACTCTGGAAATTTCTAACTTTCTTGGGTTTTCAGTGCTGCTTCATAAGTAAATATGCAGATAATACTCACAATATATATATACATATATATAATTTTAAAACAAATTTCACGCAGAAGTCAACTCAGTTTACATAATGGGAATATCTTTAATAGAGCTCAAGTTATGACCAGAAATGCGCTGCGAATGAAGCACACTTCGTTATGTGAAATGCCATCGTCGTTGCTACTTGCCGACGAAGCTTGCTTGTACGTCCTCGAACAGGCGATAGACATGTGTGTGTGTGTGTATATATATTATACACACTGAAGTGCCAGAAATTCTGGTACAGACGAGCTTATGCAAAATACATAGCAACGTTACTTATGCGCGTTCTCGGTTGCGTCCGCCAGTGCGTACATAAAGCGATAGTCATTATTGCCCGCTGTCAGAACTGTTTTCATGCATGAGAATGACAAGTAATAATGTCATAGTTGGCGCTCGTGAGATGGGCCATAATATTTCAGAGGTAGAAACGAAATTCGGATTTTCACGGACGACCATTGCAAGGGACTACAGGAATTCCGACAAAACCTCCAACCTACGATACCAGGGTGGCCGTAAAAAGACATTGGGTGAACGTGACCATCGTCGGCTGTCAAGAATCGTTTCACGCGATTGGTGTGCAACACTCTCGCAGATATCATCGGAATTCAATGCTGGAGCCTCAACAAGCATCAGCGTCCGGACTGTGCAACGTACCCTGCACGATATGGGCTTTGGGAGCCGACGCCCAACTCGAGTCCCGTTGACGGGTGCTCGACACAGAGCTATGCAACTCGCTTGGGCACGGCAACACCGCCACTGGACACTTTATGACTGGAAGCAAGTAGCCTGGTCTGACGAGTCGCGTTTCCAAATTTATCGGGCTGATGGAAGGATTCGTGTGTGGTGCAAACCCCTTGAAGCCATGGATCTAGCCTGTCAACAGGGAACTGTATCGGGGAAGGGGGAGTCCGTAATGGTATGGGTGTGTGTTTAACTGGACTTCACTGGGACCCCTGGTACATCTACAAACATCTGTGACCGGCCAACGCTATGTGCGCATCCTTTCTGAAGAGGTACACCCGTTCATGTCCTGCATTTATGCTGTTGGGTTGGGCCTGTTCCAACAGGACAATGCACCTCCACACAAGTGTCGGGACGCCACATTATGGTTAGAGGAGCATTCATCTGAGTTTGGGGTGCTGCCATTCTCACACAAGTCCCCAGATCTGAACGTGATAGAACACATTTGGGATGCCATGCAACGCGCTATCGAACACAGGAATCAGAGAACTCGGAATACACCAAAATCGTGGAACAATCTGCAGGAAATATGGTGTGTGTTGCCTACAGCATATTTCCTGAAGCTAGTGAAGTCCATGCCCCGTCGTATTTCTGCAGTCCTTCGCTCCCGTGGGGGACCAACCAAGTATTAGACTGGTGTACCAGTTTTTCTGGCACTTCAGTGTATATATACTGTACATGTGTGTGTATATATATGATCTCCTCAAAGTAGTCTTCTTGGGCAGCGATACACCGCTGCCAGCGTTTTTGCCACTGTTGGAACTCTCCCTGGAAGTCCTGTTCGCAAATCGTGTCAAGCACCGTTTGCGAGATTCACGCTGAATCTCGTCCACTGTTTCAAAACGGCGACCCTTGAGCTTCATATTCGGGAGCAGAAAGAAGTCGCAGGGGGCCAAATCCGGCGAGTAAGGCGGGTGAGGAAGTACTGGCGTGCTGCTAACGCTCTGTGAGCTGCTGCATTGTCGTGAAATGGAGCAGGAAATCGCCTTTGCGCCACATTTCAGGTCGTTTGCGGTGAATGTCCTCCCTAAGACGCCGCAGAACGTCGCAGTAAAAAAGGGTGGTTAAGGTCTAGCCCTGGGGGATGAATTCACGGTGCACAACCCCACGAATGTCGAAGAACACGATGAGCATGCTTTTGGTTGCCCTCCGGACCTGTTGGGCATTCTTCGGTCATGAAGATGC
Source organism: Macrothele yani (assembly GCA_039090855.1). NCBI lineage: Eukaryota > Metazoa > Arthropoda > Arachnida > Araneae > Macrothelidae > Macrothele > Macrothele yani. The sequence goes on along the minus strand of CM076993.1, from coordinate 74,942,422 downwards.
CGGGTTCTTCCACTGCGACGAACTGTTGCTTTAGTCTCCGGGTCGTAACCGTAGACCCAAGTCTCGTCCCCAGTGATGAACCGTGACAGGAACGTTGGTTCATTCACCACCTGCTGACGAAGATCTTGACAGAGTTCGACACTGAGCGCCATCTGTTCGGGGTTCAAAATCTTTGGCACAAACTTTGCAGCAATGTGGTGCATGTTCAAAACCGACGTCAAAATGTCTTGCACTGTTTCGTAGGACACATTTACGATGGTAGCAATGTCTTGAATTGTTCTCCGACGATATTCATGTACCAGTTCCCTTAATTTTGTCCAGATTTTTGTGGATTTTCTCGTGGACGGTCGCCCTGGCCTCTCGTCGTCTTCCAGGGCCGTTCTGCCGCTCTTGAAACGCGAATTCCACTCAAAACACCTTGCACGACTCATTGCCATAGGCCTGCCGCAACATTTCATGCGTCACTGTTCCCGATTTGTCTAGTTTGATGCAGAATTAGATGTTCCCTTGCTGCTCTAGTTTGCAGTTCATACCGAAATCGCAGCAGTGTTGTGCACGTGTTCACCAAATATCGTGTAACACAGCTCCCGATGTTCACAGAACGACGCCACTCGGCACAATGACTCATGAATGTCACTGCCCTCGAACCGCTGGTCTCGCATCAGCGTACTGCCATCTGTTGGCGCGCTACGTAACTAGTCTCGGAACTTCTTGATGTCACTACGCATATACACACTAAAGTGCCAGAAAAACTGGTACAGACGAGCTTATGCGAAATACATAGCAACTTCGCGCGTACTCGGTTGCTTTCGCCAGTGCGTATATAAAGCGATAGACATCCTTGCCAGCTGTCAGAGCCGTTTTCGGCATGAGAATTTAAAACGATTTAAACGATTTTCAACGCGGTGTCATAGTTGGCGTTCGTGAGATGGGCCATAGTATTTCGGAAGTAGAAACAGAGTTCGGATTTTCACGGATGACAATTGCAAGGGTGTACCGTGACTACAAGAATTCCGGAAAACCCCTCAACCTACGATACCAGTGTGGCTATAAAAAGACATTGAGTGAACGTACCATCGTCGGCTGTCAAGAATCGTTCCACGCGATTGGTGTGCAACACTCTCGTAGGTATAATCGGAATTCAATGCTGGAGCCTCAACAAGCATCAGCGTCCGGACTGTGCAACGTACGCTGCACGATATGGGCTTTGGGAGCCGACGCGCAACTCGAGTCCCTATGATGGGTGCACGACACAGAGCTATGCGCCTCGCTTGGGCACGGCAACACCGCCACTGGACAATTTATGACTGGAAACAAGTAGCCTGGTCTAACGAGTCGTGTTTCCAACTGTATCGGGCAGATGGAAAGATTCGTATGTGGCGCACACACCATGAAGCCATGAATCCCGCCTGTCAACAGAGAACTGTACCGGCTGGTGGAAGGTTCGTAATGGTATGGGGTGAGTTTAGCTGGACTTCACTGGGACCCCTGGTATGCCTACAAATGTAGTGACCGGCCAACGCTATGTGCACATTCTTTCTGATGAGGTACACCTGTTCATGTCCTGCATTCATGCTGATAAGTTGAGCCTGTTCCAACAGGACAATGCACCTCCACACAAGTGTCGGGACGCAACATTATGGTTATAGGAGCGTTCATCTGGGTTTGGGGTGCTTTCCATCCCACCCAAGTCCCCAGATCTGAACGTGATGGAACACATTTGGGATGCCATGCAACGCGCTATCGAACACAGGAATCAGAGACCTCGGAATACACCTGAATTGTGGAACGCTCTGCAGGAAGTATGGCGTGCATTGTATAACGAAGTAAATTTCTCCGTCATTTTTATCCGCGCCAGGATTCGAACCCGGATCCCCTCATTCCGGAATAAGTTGCTGTACCAATTGAGCTACGCGGACGTTTTATTCTGATTCCTATCTGCCTTTATGTCGTGTGCGTCCTTCTGGCAGGTACGTCACATTTCCTGGTACGTTACAATTGCCTACAGCATATTTCCACAAGCTAGTGGAGTCCATGTCCTGTCGTATTTCTGCAGTCTTGCGCTCCCGTGGGGGACCTACCAAGTATTAAACTGGTGTACCAGTTTTTCTGGCTCTTCAGTGTATATATGTACTACGGATAAAGCTAGCAATAATTTTGCAATTATCTGTAAGAAGTTCTATTTTGAATTGTTAACTATGGAACTCAATAATAGAGTAACATACGAGCCCGTAAGTTATTCTACCAAGCAGTTAGAAAATCGTTTTAAGGCATTCTTCAAGAAACTTAAAATTCCACAAATAAGAAGATATGAGCCTGAATTTCCATTTCTTTTTGCAACTGTTAAGTTTCATAAATATTCCAGTGAAGTTCAGATTCATAGCTAGTGGAGTCAGGAGTCATAAAAAAGAAAATTGATCTAGCTTTTGAAGAAATCTTGAAGAAGGTTTGGAAACACATTAGTAACTGTACTAATTTGAAGTACAGAGATTTTTGGATAATTAATAATAATGCAGAAGTAATTTCCACTATACTCGAAGTAAATCCCTTAGATATTAATAGTTATGATTTTGAGAATCTATATACTAATCTGCCTCTATCAGATATAATCACTACCTTTTAAAGAGCTATATGCAGAATTTAAACTTAACCAATTTGTTAATGTAGGAGCCTGGAACTCTTATCTCAATTGCTGCATAAAAAATAAACATATCTTATATAATAATACTCTCTATAAGCAAGTAAACGGTATCCCTATGGGAACGTCAACATCCACGAGTATTGCAAATCTATTCCTGTTCTTTAAGGAATATAAATTCATTAAAAATCACTCCACTTGCTCCGATAACTACCTTTACACTTTTAGATATATTGACGATCTGCTGTGTATAAATAATTCAGAAGTTATAGAGAGTGATTTTGATAATATCTATCCAAGCTCTCTTAACTTATGTAAAACCAACCACAGTAATCAGAAACTTGAGTTCCTAGACTTAAGCATTAAACTTAACAGAGGTAACCCACCTATTAGCCTCTTTGATAAAAGAATTAATTTTCCTTTCAAAGTAATTAAATATCTACACTGGAATAATAACATATCAACCAAAGTAATTGAGAATGTACTAATTTCTCAGGTGCTTAGAATTTCAAGAATTTGCAGCAACAATTTGGACTTCAATTACCACATTAATATACTATTAGACAGTTTTCTAGAGAACAAAATTCCTACTTCTTTCATCAAAAGAACTTTAAGGAAAAATTATTCTGAATAATAGAGTAAGGTTGGCAGATCTGCTTTAATTTTCTACACAGTTAATAATATGATTCTGACCAATGAAAGCCTTTTGGAAGTTGGCTAGAGGATGATATTAACTACAAAAAGGAACCTTAGTGCTATGGATAAGAAGGTCCTATTAAAAATAAAAAATTAAATAATATAGACAAAATCACAAAAAAAACCCTTAAAAATCTGTTTATAAAATAAAATAAAAATAAATATAAAAGAAAACTAGTTATTCACTCACTAGAATAGCTATACTAAAAATAGTAAAACTAACATTAAAATTAATAGGATTCTGAATAGTCTACAGAAGCTCACTAAGGTGATTAAATACATGCAAAGATTATTAAATACACTACTTGTGTATTTCATAATATTTCTCATGTATTCTGGAGAGTTAATTCTGCTCTTTCTGATCATACAGGTCCACAATCTTAATTATATTTTTTCTCTAGTTAAAATCTCCGCGAGTAGGAATTTTTCAGTGTGTGGAGTCCTTCAGCCCCACCCACACTGCCCCCCCCCCCAGCGACTAGAGAGTGGCAGGGGTGTTTGGAAGTTTGGGTTGAAAGGTCGACCATTATTCCTCAAGAGTGGAAGAAGTTAAGTTGCATAAGAGGTAAGCTCTCTTCATTGTTTTTGGGTTTTAGGTTTTCCAGGTTCAATATATGAACTTCTTGAACATTTTTTCTTTTTTTGCTTTAAGCATTTAGGCACTAGCAAGTCTATTAACTTTTTTGCGGATTTTAACTCTTTCTTTTCTTGGTATCTTTGCGCGTTTTTTAGGGAACTAAGGCCAAAGCAGCCGGCCGTTTCATTGTTCTTGTAGTCTGCGCTGTGTTTTCAATATAGTTAAGGTCTTAATAACTACTTGATTATGCACTTAAAGCACTTCTGAAATACTTTGTACATATTGCAACTAATTGTTTATGTCACGTAACCTTCACAAAGCATTTCTTTAGTTAATTATTGTCTTTATTATATTCTCGTTTTTGTGTTGTCAGAAGTTGTGGAGTAGGGGGTTTTTATAATCAAGTTTTCTTTCAAGAATCTGTGCTTTAGAAAAAAATTAATATCTCCTTTTTTATTGCAATGTTAAGAATTTGTAATGCTTTTGCATAGCTATTCAGGTTTAAATTCTCTCTCAGGCGAACTTGGTAATTTGTTATTGCTGAACATTATTTCTGATTCATTATGTCACTCTTACAACTTGAGTTTTCTATAATCTTCTTCTTTCTGTTTAATAGTAACAGATGAAGAGCATGGGTCGGGCCAGGAAAGTTATGGATGCAAGCTAAATTGTTAACTAAAGCTTGGTCATACAACTCTGCGGAGGTCATGAAATATATATATATTTAAAAAAAAAAAAAATTTGGTGGGCTTATTACTTGCATCTATGACTTTGCAGAAACCCATTTCCAAATAGGTCTTTGTGGAAGTGAGAAAATGCAGTGTTTTTGCTGGTCCTTGATAAAGCCAAGGCTCAGTATTCTCGACACTTTCTACATTCAGTTGTTCTATTTTTTCTCTTTTTACTCACACCGGTCAATACATAACCTTTTCTATGTTGTACTTGGTATGAGTTAAAAAATTTTTTTGCTTCAGTCTCGTCTTAATAGAATGGCAATTCTGAATTTTCATAACTGCTGCGTTGCGCGTTTTGATCTTCAGGTTATTTTGCGACTTTCGTTTTAAATTCTAAAGTTTTTCTTATGCTTTCGGCTTTGCTCTTTAGTATATATATATATATGAGAGTCGTTTTTTCAGCTAAAATGACGTGCCGTTTTTCTGCTAAAATGACGTGCCGTTTTTTCTGCTAAAATGACGGGTCCCAATCGATCAGAAATTTTCGGAGCTCTCCCATTTGAAGGTGACTAAGGAAAAGTGCTCCATAATCCTTAACAAAGGTTACCTGGGCAAGTCAAGAAGGCCGAAAGGATTGCAACCTGCAGCAGAATGGTTGAAATCCTTTTCGGGGAATCGAACATACCTACGCGTATGGAGCATGGTGGACCAACACGATTAGGATCAACAGAGCTCTGATACAGATCCAGAGAAGGGTATTATACTAGGAATCACAGATTAATTCCGTACGCCGTCCACGGTGACACTCCAAATGATGGCGGGGTGCGATCCGGTAAACCTAGCAGTTGCTAAGAGTGCCGCGCTCCAAGATGGTAGGAACGTAGAGTTCCCAATTAACCTGCTCAGGAAAGCCGATACTAAACGAGCGAAGATCGACTGGAAGCTCCACCCAGCGGATGAAAATTTGTCTTACATGGGACACGCTTCCACTAACAGGGGTCAGAGGAGAGTTGTTTACAGATGGCTTGTAGTAGAACAGCCAGGTTGACTCAGATTTTCGTGTACTTTCAGAGGGCAATGAGGCGTTAGAAAACGCTGAAACTATCAGATAATGGCTAGGTTTTCCACGCTGAGCTTCTCGCAATGAAGGAAGCATGCGTTTCGGCCCTCCCGGACAGAAGTGCAAGAGTAATCAAAGTATAGTCAGAGATCTAGGCTGCTCTGATGGCACTAAGTAAATTTAGACGAAATGGCCCTTCAGTGAGGGAAATAAAGGCTCAGTTGGGAAACTATTCAGAAGAAAGTGTAAGTTTTCACTGGATCCAATGCCATGCGGGAACCAGTGGAAACGAAATGGCTGACCAGTTATCGAAGGAAGCTACAAGAAAAAGTGAAACAGGTATCCCAATGAAAACGCCACTGTAAAGTGTGTGTACAAGGATAGGACAGGCCATCCTTGAAGGAATATCAAAAGAGATGGGATGAAAGGGACATGGGGAGAAGAGCATATAGAATTTTCCCAAAGATTCCAACATATTCCTTAAATTCCTTAACCAAGTACTCACGGGACGTGGCATCTCCCCAAAATACTTTGACAGATTTGTAGTTAAGGAAAGAACATGTGGTTGCTAGGCCCAGACCACAGATATGGCTCACCTGATACTTAACTGCACTTCTCTTACAGCTACAAGGGCAGCACTCATTCCGTAGTCACGTAGACGAAGAACATATCTCTCCTGATTGGGTCTGCAAAGGCCAAGAAAGTCAGAGTACTGTTAGTAAAGGACATAATCGCCTCTCAAGAACACTTTGTCAGAAGGACAGATGAAGGGAAGGGGGAACCTAAGGACCAGTATACAGATGAAAAGAGTAGGCTCCTCCGTTTGGATCTCCGAAATAGTGCCATCTAACACTACACTGTAAATTATCACTGTACGTACGAATGATCACCATTACTTCACTATAACTACTAGTCATTATTGCTTGAATTACGTCATTTTTTTTATTGAAGGTTTAACGACCACCGTGAGCAACTCAATGGGCTATAAGCAGTCTCCCGTCCCTAATTTAGGGTCACTGGTTCCAGGGAAGGGAGAGAGCCAGTGCCGTAAGACAAACACAACATCCATGCCTGACCGGGATTCGAACCCGAACCCCTTACGGACGAATGATCAGAGGCCATCGCTTAGACCACTGCGCACCGGGGCAGCCGTCATTTATTAGTCCTTTGTTTTTACTAACGTGATTTCTAATGTAATTAATATCTTTGATTAATCTATTAATATCTTTGATTGAATTTAATAAAGGACATGTCTAATACCAGGAAAAAATTCATCGGGGCGAACAAATTTCCCAATAAGCACCATTTTCGGCTCTTCCTCCCAATCAGCACGTCACACAAATGACGGGTTTCAGGGCCTGGAGGTACTCGGTTGTATGTCCCACGGGGGTTCCACTAGCTGGCCGGATGCTCGACCGATCCTGGCTGAGTCGCGGCTCTGCGCTTCTTTGGCAAGATTGCTCACTCAACGCCGTCAAAAAAATTCTTAAAAAGTTCTACTAAGCCCGGTAAAGCCAATCATCAGCGGAACAAGCAAAGTCATCAGTCTTACCCTATAAGAGCCTTCAAATAGACCTACACACAACTTCAAAGGAAATTCCTGCGACATGATTATTGCAACACAAGTCCTTGCCCCAAGCTTTAATTTGTATAAAATAAAAACATCCGACCTGACATGTTTGCAACATACAGGTTACAGGGGTTCATCGAAATAATGGAAACACCGACTGCGACTGGAGTACAAGAAATTCCCCGCATGCAAATCACAGGGACGACGTCACCCGCGATGTGAGGTATATAAAGGGGTGCAGTACGATGTCGGATATCACGTAGCAGTGCCACAGTCGCAGATGAAACAGATGTTGTGGTGTAATTATCGAAAATGTCAGATTTCGGTAACCTCAAAAAAAGGAATGATCATTGGTGTGCGTCTTTCAGGAGCTTCATTAATTAGAACGTCAAAAATATTAGGTGTAACACGAGGAACTCTATCGAAGATTATGACTACCTGTCAAAACGGAAACGGCGTTACCTCCGAACGTGCAAATTGTGGACTCCATACGAAGATCTCTGATAGGAGTAGGCGAACGTTGGCACTGTTTGCACAAAGGAAGCACAAGACCACGGCACTGCAAATATCAGCAGAGTTGAACACCAGTCGAAATGGTACCCTTTCCTCACACCAGTTTGTCGGGAAATCCATTGTGCCGGTATTTATGGCAGTGCTGCAATCCATAAACCTCTGATTACCAATATCGATGCAACAAAACGTGTAAGGTGGTGCAAAGCACTAAAAAACTGGGATGCTAAAGACTGGCAACTTGTCATCTGGTCTGATGTATAGTGCTTCACATTGTTTCCTACACTGGTAGAACATCTGGCGAAAACCTTCAGAAATGTACCACCTCGTCTGTTTGGTTCCAATTGTAAAGCATGAAGGTAGATCCCTGATGCTGTAGGCTGCCGTATCATGGCATTCCTTAGGACCATTGGTTGTTCTGCATGGTCGTGGGATATCTGCAACGTAGGAATCTACTCTCCGGGACAACCTGCACCCAGTGCTGTAGGCATTGTTCCCTAATGAGCGCCCCTGGCTTTCAAGGAGATAATGCACCCGTGCATTGTACGAAACATGTCAAGTTGTGTTTTGGGAAGCATGAGGAAGAGCAGCCACCCTGGCCACCTCAATCTCCAGACCTCAATATTATTGAACATTTGTGGGAATACCTGGAGGGAAAAGTCAGATCACACTTTCCACCTCCAACATTACTGGCACGGTTAGGACATATTTTACAGGAAGAATGATCCTAAATTCCGTTATCGTATATATAAATGTATGACTTGTATAAGTCTATTCCAAGCAGAATGGTTTCTGTTCTGAAAGTCCGAGGTGGGTCTACAGCTTATTAATAAAAAGTTATCCACAAACAGTGAGTGTTTCCATTACGTTCATGAACACCTGTAGCTGGATAAACATGGAGAATCTTGCTGTGCTTCTCAAACCATACTGTAAAGTGAAAAAATGTTTAAAAGTAAAAGGCTTTTAGTTGGTTGGTTGGGTTTTTATGGCACAAGAGACAGGAGAAGGCAAAAGATAATTCTGTGGCTAGCTTTTTTTCATTATCATAATTATTGCGTACATAGGTATCATCTTTGATTTAGAGTAACAATTTTACGACATAAATTTATGCTATGAAATGTGAAATTTATGACGTCGCGTCGATGGCCATTTTCTGGAGTGCCTGAGGTCAATTCCTGAATGAGGCATGGATGTTTGTTTAACGGCACTGCTCTCCCTACTCCCTCCCCGGAACCAGTGGTCCCAAATGAATGACGGGCGACAGCTTATGGCCTTTTACGTGCTCATGGTGGTCGTTAAACCCCAAAAGAAAACAAAAATAACCTTGCATGAAATTCATATATCCGTATTTTACGTGTTAATCACGCTTACTGATGTAATCACCGAATATTCTCATAAAGACAGCCTATTTGCATTTAATGAAGCTTTTCTAAAAAACGTAAAAACCACGAGCAATTTATCTGCCTTAAACGAAAAGAGATTCCTTTTCATTTGATTGTTATGTTTGGTAAGCACGTACGTAATAAGAGTACAAAAAGGGGCTTTGAGCTTAGCCAGGGTGACCAGATGACTTCTTGGAATGGGAGGACATTTTCGTTAAAAAAGGAGGACACAAATTTGTACAAAAATAAATATGAATGCACAGACTCTATATTTAAATTTTACAGTTTGAGAGTTTATATGTGTACAACTTTAAAAAAAGAAAGAAAGATTTTAGTCTTCTGGGCATTTTTACATATAGTTTTCCCTGGAAGAGTTTTCTTTAGTAGCTCTGGTTTCTTTAACAAATATTTCTGAAATCAGAGAATGACATGTCTTTCAAATTGTATTTAACTAGCAGTCCCTCACTTACTGATTAAGAAACTTGAATTATAAACCGAAAATACTAACAGCAACGACTCACAACACACAAAACAAGCAGTATGAACTCACTATTTACACGACTACACCACACGGCACCATCCACGTGCGATGAACGACAGACAGACTAACGCGCACAGGCGGGTTTTCTCTGCGCTGTTGACTGACTGCAGTAGGCGATTGCAGAAATAAACTGACCGGGGGAAGGAGGGAAGGTGCGAGCGCGAATCTAGAAATGAACTAATACATTTTAGTGGTAGCTTGATAGGATTACAATAAAATAATTTGATCAAAATGTGTTTGAATCATTCCTTATTGAAAAGCCGGACATTTGGGCTATTTACCTTAATGCCTGGAGGACAGGAGGACGACATAAGAAAAGGACGACATGTCTTCCAAACGTCGGACGTCTAGTCATCCTGGGCTTAGCTGATTGTTTTATTTTATAGCATATTATTGTAGAATTAGTTTGAACTGGTTTCACTAAATGAAAAGATTAAGTGTATCTTTTCTCTCAGAACAGAACAAACAGATCTTTTGTCATTTGAATGCTATCTGGAAGCGTATGTACAATTAACACAACAAAGTTTATGAGTTTGCTGAACTTTAGAAAATAGATGCAAAATATTTGCATTAGCAATATTACTGTAGTTTAAATTTGAGGCACAATGAGAAGAGACCATGAGATTCTTTTGTTTCAGACAGAGACAAACGAAAGCCATTGAGTGCTCATCTGTTTATGTTAAATCTCACATGAAAACTATATGATGAATTTTGGGTTATCTAAACGCAAAAATCCCGAATGTTCATTTATGGCAACTCGTGGGAGCTCTTGATCAAAACTATTCCAGGAAGAGAACGAAAAGGAGAACGATATTCTTTCTTTTCGTTTTCTCTCGGCAGGAACAAATACATTTTTATCGGAATTTAACAGACACCATGAGCAACTGTAAGAGCTATAAGTAATCGCTGGTCGCCAATTTAGCGCGCCTCTGGTTCCAGGAAAGGGACTGAGCCAGCATCTTAAGACACGCGCGTTACTCATGCACCGTGTGGAACTCGAACATGGACCCAGCTCAGACAACCAATGAAAAACCGATGCGTCAGACTACTCGATTCTGTTTATTTTCAGATTGGTTATTATGTCAAAAACTTAGCTATTAGTCTAAGTTCAACTGGGAAAATATTGGATGTTTACACACAGTATCTCCAAGCAGTGTCAGTTAAGTTTTCCCTAAAAGAGATGGAGTCATCTCATGCACCAGCATATAATTCGTTTTAGTTTGGAAGCTATTTGTAGTCCACGTGAAATCTGCATGTCAGACTTCAGGAACTTAATGTTTATGTACGATAGCTCCTAGAAGCATTTGAGAAAATTTATAGCAAGATTTATAGCAAAAAGAAGTCATATGTACTTTTACCGCCCCGGTGGCGCAGTGGTCTAAGCGATGGCTTCTGATCTTTCGTCTGAAAGGAATCCGGTTTGAATCCCAGTGAGGCATGGATGTTGTCTTTTGTCTTACGGCACTGGCTCTCTCTCTTCCCTGTAACCAGTGGCCCTAAATTAGGGACGGGCGACTGCTTATAGCCCACTGAGTTGCTCTTGGTGGTCGTTAAACCTCCAATAAAAAAAATATATATATATATATATATATGTACTTTTTTCTCAAGCAAGAAAGAAACATAATGTTTTATTTGATTGGTGATTTTATACCTACCTCACAAGAAATTCATACCTCAAATCTGGAGAGTTATTCAGTTTCGATGAGGCATAGATTGAATGCTCATGTACAGCGCCTATGTGCAGTGTTTAGTGAAAATGCATTCTATGAAGCAAGGCTCTCTTTCTCTCAAACAAGACAGAATGCTCATTCCGTTGATCTTGGCTATTTTCTGGAACCCCATATGATATTCATATTTCAAACTCTAAGAGTTCTCTAAGTTTAATTAAATTAAAACCGTATGTGCTTGGGATATGTACTGAAAGTATTTAGCGAATATTTGTTCCGGAAGACGAAGGAATCGCGAGCCTCTGTTCTATCCTTTACCCAGGACAGTTACACGCACAGATTATTTTATTTAATCTCACTTTGAGTTTGTACTTAGCTTTTAAGAATTACGTGAGATTAGTGAGGTAAATACGGAATCTCTACGTATAGCTTCTCCTTGCAGCATTCAGTGAAAATTTGTTTTTACAAAAGGACTGTGTCATGAAATGTTTGTTAAAGAGGGCGGAAAAAGGATTCTCTAGTGTTTGACTTTGACAGGACTTAATGGAATCTGTATACTGAATCTCGAGTTTTTTGAGCTTAATAAGGTAAGAGATGAATGTTGACGTAAAACACTGACGTCAACTGTTCATTTAAAATTAAATTTATTTGGCATAAGGAAGGAATCGCGAGTCATCCAAAAACAAATTCTTTTGAGTTTGCTTACCCCCTGGAAGCTTAAATCGAATCAACATGTCAAATTTTAAAAGTTGTTCGAGCTCAAAGATGTAAATACGATGGAGAAATTCTACAAGTTGGCTGCTTTCAGCAAATGTAATAAGAAATTTAAAATAAAGAAATAAAAGTTTTTTTTTCTAATTTAATGGCTTCATTTTTTTGTATTTATGAAGCATATATCATAGCTCCAAGAGTGAACTTCCTGTTGTTTTGTTTCACTTTACGCACGTCTAATCTTATAGAGTTGTTGCAAACTTTATATTTGGAAGGGAAAAAAATAAAACTGTTATTTTGCAACACACTGAGATTTCCTGTGTGATATAAGCTGTCGCTGAACCATAATGGCAACTGACGCTCGTAGGCAGAGATTTGATTATAAGTGCTCTAGTTCTCGATCAACTGGGATTTTGAAGCTCCGAATCGATCGGATGCGTCGAAGAAAGCAGTGCCACGCAAATCCGAATGCTATTTGTGAAACTATTGGAAAATACAGAGGAAGCCGCCGTGCCTGGCCTTCAATGGTTCTCTCTAGGTGGGGCTAGTAAAAAGCACAATGTTTATATCAGTTTTGTTCGAGTCAGCAGCGTTATTTGGAATTTCATTTGGTTTTTACGCAACAGGTTTCATGGGTACGTGTGTGTGTAGGCGTACGTATCTATCTTTACATCTGTATATACAATATGAACAACTGAGCGATAATTCCACTTATGCAACATATTACGCAAAAAATAATCAGTGATATGACTGTCGGATTAAAGCGGCTAATGTTTTCAGTGTGGCAAGAGGAACTGTTTCCAAAGACATGCAGTCATAAAAATATATGGACAGACCACATCGGCGAAAACAAACAAATATCGAAAGCCTAAGTCCAGCAAGAGGTACAGAAGGACACTGGAAAAGCTTGTGGGCTGCAATTGCAACGAAATAACTATAAAACTCAGCGATCCAGTTTCCTGCAAAACAGTTCTCTGCACATCACTACAATTTATTGCAAAGTTGCTATTTCTAAACCAGTTGTTCCAGAGTACCAGTTACATTCGTTCTGGTAATGAACATAAGAACTGAGTATCATGTGTTTGGAAACATATCGAATCGGGTCATATTGAATCGTTGTGGCAGATCAGCAGCTCATTTTTGCATTAAGTTCTTGAGCCCGAAGGTAAAGAAATGTGAGGTGTGGGATAAGGTAGCCTGATTGGAAAGGATAACAATAAAAGTGATGCATACTGAGGGTTAAGGTAGTTCTTTCATGCCCATTTAAATAGGCAAATGAACGGCAAACACGAAGGAAACATCCACAGGAGAATCTGTTACACCAGTGGTTCCCAAAGCCCTTGCTTCAGTTCTACGTGAAAAGCCCAGTAGAACTGCTGTTTGGAAGATGCCGGAAACGGGGCGCCTGGTGTTAACTATCATGATTCATTCTAAGTAGCTCAGATCATACATTTTGCCCATTCCGATTCTCAATTTAACTCTAACTGATGCTTGATGAGTTGTCCTGTCTGATTATATGACACACCGCGCTCACGTGTCGTCTTATTGTTGTTAAATTTGTAATTCCGAATCTTTTACTTACTATTTGGCTTAAGAGATGGCGCCAGATGCACATCGCATTGCAGAGACTATGTGACGTGAGAGCGTTACTTCGATTTTCTCCTCGGTGGAGAGAGGTCGTCGGGATTGTGTAGCGAAGAGCTTGAGGTCTACAATCTACATGCCATTTTTATGTAATAAAGTGTTATGTTTTTAAAATGTTACTATGGTAAGTGATTGAAAGAGGAGTAGTGCTTTGGATACATCGTAGCAGTCGAGATGAATCAGGATACCAGAAATAATATAATTTAATCACTCGAAGTCATCAGCCAACTTACTACACTTACGTGTCGGAGTTGACGAGGGTATGTACACCTAATAAACTGGCATCTCATCGTATGTTATAACACTGCGGAAAATTATTTGTCGCTCGATAACGCACAAGATGACATATATATATATATTTTAGTAAATGCAAAAACTGTGTAAGGATAACAGGCACATGTAAAAGTGTTCGGTCGTGTAATGTGCAATAATTTTTTATCCTTTATTCAATTTCCTTTGCATGGACGACACCAGGGCTATCTACCAGAAAATACGGTGGTAAAAAATAAGGAGGACGACCATTAATGATTGATGTTTTTGTTATAGTAATGACGTAAACCTATAACGTTTCCGGACAACAAAAACAACACACACAACTCCAACTTAGTATCCTAAATTTACTTAGTTACTTCATGGTTGTGATCAATGGATAATCTGAATGCTGAAGTTACCCAAACCTTTTCTTTTACGTTTCCACCGTGCCATCTGCAAATATGCACTTACTTCACGAGGAAAAAGAAATGTTTTCGAAAACACTGTTGAAACCAGGAAATGTGTAACTAAACTCGACCTTCATTACAGCTGTACGATATAAAAAGTTTATTTCCTACCGTCTTTTAGAACCGAAGAATCGACTCCAAGTACACACAGATGAAAATTTAGAATCAGGCGAAAGTGGGTATATGTGAGTAACCTTGGCGACTGTAACACCAATCCGATACACATTTTGTTTTTTTAATCCACAAAAAACAGTTGGAAGTTGGCTAGAGGATGCCTATTAACTACAAAAAGGAACCTTAGTGCTATGGATAAGAAGGTCCTATTAAAAATAAAAAATTAAATAATATAGACAAAATCACAAAAAAAGCTTAAAAATCTGTTTATAAAATAAAATAAAAATAAATATAAAAGAAAACTGGTTATTCGCTCACTAGAATAGCTATACTAAAAATAGTAAAACTAACATTAAAATTAATAGGATTCTGAATAGTCTACAGAAGCTCCCTAAAGTGATTAAATACATGCAAAGATTATTAAATACACTACTTGTGTATTTCATAATATTTCTCATGTATTCTGGAGAGTTAATTCTGCTCTTTCTGATCATACAGGTCCACAATCTTAATTATATATTTTTTTCTCTAGTTAAAATCCCCGCGAGTAGGATTTTTCAGTGTGTGGAGGCCTTCAGCCCTACCCACACTGCCCCCCAGCGACTAGGGAGTGGCAGGGGTGTTTAGAAGTTTGGGTTAAAAGGTCGGCCATGTTTCCTCAAGAAAGGAGGAAGTTCAGTTGCATAAGAGGTAAGCTCTCTTCATTGTCTTTGGGTTTTGGGATTTCCAAGTTCAATGATTGAACTTCTTGTATTTTTCTTTTTTTGCTTTCAGCTTTTAGGCACTGGCAAGTCTATTAACTTTTTTGCGGATTTTAACTCTTTCTTTTCTGGGTAACTTTGCGCGTTTTTAGGGAACTAAGGCCAAAACAGCCCGCCGTTTCATTGTTCATATAATTTGCGCTGTGTTTTCAATGTAGTTAAGTTCTTAATAACTACTTAATTATGCACTTAAAGCACTTCTGAAATACTCTGTACATATTGCAACTAATAGTTCATGTCATATAACCTTCACAATGTGTTTCTTTAATTAATTATTGTCTTTATTATATTCTCGTTTTTGTGTTGTCAGAAGTTGTGGAGTAGGGGGTTTTTATAATCCAGTTTTCTTCCAAGAATCTGTGTTTTAGAAAAATTAATATCTCCTTTTTTATTGCAATGTTAAGAATTTGTAATACTTTTGTATTGCTATTCAGGTTTAAATTCTCTCTCAGGCGAACTTGGTAATTTGTTATTGCTGAACATTATTTCTGATATATTATGTCACTCTTACAACTTGAGTTTTCTATAATCTTCTTTTTTTCTGTTTAATAGTAACAGATGAAGAGCATGGGTCGGGCCAGGAAAGTTATGGATGCTAGCTAAATTGTTAACTAAAGCTTGGTCATGCAACTCTGCGGAGGTCATGACATTTATACATATTCTTTAAAATATATATTTTTTTAAATTTTTTGGTGGGCTTATTACTTGCATCTATGACTTTGCAGAAACCCATTTCCAAATAGGTCTTTGTGGAAGTGAGAAAATGCAGAGTTTTTGCTGGTCCTTGATAAAGCCAAGGCTCAGTATTCTCGACACTTTCTACATTCAGTTGTTTTATTTTTCTCTTTTTACTCACACCGGTCAATACATAACCTTTTCTATGTTGTACTTGGTGTGAGTCAAAAACATTTTTGGCTTCAATTTCTTAATATAATATATATATATATATATATATATAATTCTGTTTCACGACGTCACTGGGGAAAAACAACCTGAAGGATGACGCCCCCCCCTTGAAGAAATTCTGGGTACGCCACTGGCTGAGAAACCAAAATCTTCTTTAGACACTCTCCAAACAAAGACTAAAAAATGTGTTCGCCACTTCCATCAAGAAGAATACGAAAAAACAAAATGGTTAACAGCTTGCAAAAGTGACCGAAAATTATACTGTTGGCCATGCACATTATTTTCAGTAGACAGAAGAAGTTTATGGATCAACGGTGGTTTTGGCGATCTCAATAACTTTCACAATTCATCCAGACGGCACGAGTGTTCAGAGATACATATTTTGTCAGTAATAAAATTAAAAACGTTCGGCAAAACAAGGATTGAGTTTCAAATAGACGAGCAAATAAAAACGGACGTTTCTCGACATAATGAACTTGTTAAAAAGAATAGAGATGTTTTAAGGCGCTTAATTGACGTTACGTGTTTCCTTGGCAAGCAGGAATTGGCCTTTAGGGGGCATGATGAATGCACGGAGTCTGTTAATCCTGAGAATTATGTTGAATTGAAAAATTTAATTAGTTGTTATGACGAAAAGCTTAAAAATCATTTAGATAGTTCGTCCGTGTCTTCAGGGATGTCAAATCGTATACAGAATGATTTGATTGAATCAATAGGAGAAGTAATGATCGCAGAAATAAAAAAAGAAATTAAAGAAGCTCCTTTCGTTTCAATAATTTTGGATGAAACAACTGATGTGAGTTGCAGGTCTCAGCTGTCAACAGTGTTTAGCTATGTGACTAATGACGGGACTCCCGAAGAGAGATTCGTTGGCTTTATTGATGTGAGTGCTGATCGTTCAGCTAATTCTTTGGCAGAGCATGTCAAAAGCATTTTAGAAAGTTTTGAGTGCTCAAACAAATTACTAGCTCAGACATACGATGGAGCTGCCGTGATGGCTGGAGAATATTCGGGACTTCAAGCTCGTATAAAAGAAAAACACCGGGAAGCTATTTTTGTGCATTGCTATGCTTACAGATTAAACCTGGACCTCTCACAAGCACTTAACAGTATAAAAGAATGCAAAATTTTCTTCGCAACACTGAGTGGACTGGCTTCTTTCTTTTCAAAGTCGACGAAAAGAGTTCATGCATTGGATGCGGAAGTGAGAAGAAGATTACCCAATGTTACTCCTACTCGATGGAATTTTCAGAGTCGCTTGGAAAGAACTGTGTATGAGCATCTAAAAAGTATAAAAGCATTGTTCACAAATATTCTTGAAAATCCTGAACAGTGGGATTCTCATACTATTCTTACAGCCAAAGGGTTTTCTAAGTGGGTGAATTCGATTTCCGCTTCCAACTGTGTCTCTTCTCTGATATATTTCCTTTGAGCCATACATTATTTGAAATACTACAGAAAAAGAAATTGGATATCACGTATTGTATGAAGAAAGTAACTGAGTTTCAGAAAGCAGTGTCAGAGAAAAGAAATGAGTTCGAGATGTTGTATTCAAAACTAGAAGAAAGCGAAACAGATGAACCTCCTACAAAGCGTAAGCGCGCAGATGCTTACGGAGATCCCAAAACAAATTACCGACGGGTCTATTGCGAAATATTGGACAATATAATAAGCCACGTGACTTCAAGAATTTTAGACTTGCAGAACATGAAATTTTTAGAATTACTAAATCCTGACAGACGAGTGGAATTTAAAAATTGTTTTACAGAGAGTTTCTTTGAAAATTTAAAGAAAAATTACGCCAAATACTTCGATTTTGCTGATCTGCGATCCGAACTAAAAGTGCTATATTCAACAGATGACTTCAGTGGTAAACACGTCACTGAAATTTTGATTTTCTTGAAATCAAATGTATAGACGTAGTGTAACGTATACTCTATATTCACTTTCCTTTTGATTTTACTATCTCTGGTTATTTTATTTTACTATGTAAATTATCTTCCTACTGAACGGAATATTATTTCACCCCGCTGAATGAGATCTGGCAATGAGTGTAAGTCATGACGTGGTGGTAGCTCGTATATAGGCGCGTTCATCGAGAAGTGTGGGTTGTGTGTTGTTGCGTTGGAGTTGCGTTGTAGTTGTGTTGTTGCGTTGGAGTTGAGGGTGGTTGGTGTTGTTGGTGGTGTGTTGCGTTGCGTTGCAGTGTGTTGTTATGTAGTAGTGATATATGAGTGCCTTAGTTGACCAGGAGTCATCACAATAAACAAGTTGTTCTGTAAGTTCAGTCTTTTTCAATTCTTAGTTTTGTCAGACCTCTGTCTGGCTGTTAGGTTTATGACTTTGATTACTTAATATAAATAACCAGCGTTGAGACTTTGTTTAAGTTCATAATTAACGAGTAACAACACCCTTTTGGGAATTCATTATTTTGAAGCGTAGAGCATTATTCATTCATAATAATTAGCTTAGCAAAAAGATAAACAAAGCTAATTCATTATAATTGGCGCCCGAACTTTTCTCGAACACGAGATCCTGACTATTATTACCCATGGCTTCCTTACCTGAGACAACTGCAAATTTCCACCTTCCGGCAAGTCTCGAGGGTAATGGTGTTTGTTTGGACAATTTGTACGAAGCCTGTGGCTCTGACTTGGATATGAATAATCTACACATACCCAAGCATTCTTCACCATCTCGTAATGCACCAGCTTCTTATTACTCTGAGTCGCGGGTCGTACCTGAGGGAGTTCAATCCTCTCAGCGAAGCAGAATGCTTGCTCATTTCGTGCCGCATGCAGGAACAATTTATTTCAATGGTTTGGAGGGGTCTTTAAAGTTCCTCGAAGATCTGGAAGACCATTTTGATTTATATAATATTCCGGAAGACTGCAAGGTCCAAATTGCCGGCACTTGCTTGAGGGATACCGCCAAGACCTGGTATCGGCAGTGGCGAGGGTCGAACCCGGATTCTCATTATGAGAATTTCCGTGCAGAATTCTTGGAGGTCTTTCCTTTCGGCCTCAGTCGAGCTAGTCTTGCTCAACAGCTGTTTTCACGTCAACAAGGTCCCAATGATAGCCCTGTTGCATTTGCGTTGGAAACTACACGCCTATATAATCTATGGGATCCACATGCCAGTCATGTTGACATGTTGGATACCCTCGTACAGCAGCTCGACCCATTCTTGCAAGATTTTCTTGAGGTTCGACACCCTACCACTATTCATGAATGCCTTCGCCTCATACGCACGTATGAAGAGCGACATGGCAAACATGCTGCAACTCACCATGCTCGGGCACCCCGCGAGGCTTATTACGAAAACCCTCAGCGGCATAATAGACAAAACTTTCAGCGCGAGCATACACACGTGCCCACCCAAGCTTCATACGTTCCACCACACAGAAGAGTGGCGAACCAGCAACGAGTTTCGGAGCAAGCTACGGGGTATCGTCATAATACACAGTATGCTCGACCCCGTTCCACTCAGCAGCATTCGGAACGTTATCATGCTCAGGGCAATAATAATTTTTCTGCCCGTGCTGAGGGCAGACGTAACGAAAATGAAAATCTCAACAGACACGCGGAGTTCCCGACGCAGGGTCCACGCAATTTTCCTTATCGTGAAAATTTTCCCGATACCCGGCAGGGTCGAGGTTTCCGACCACATGATAACACCACCAGAATTCCTTTAAACTTCCACAGGAAGTAGACGAAGAGGTCGGTCCTGCTTCCTGATACCAAACATCCTGACCCTAAAACAGTATTAGTGACTGTTCAAACTCCTCAGTTGCCTGATGTATTCTTGACACTTGAAGACATTATTGTCGAGACAAAGTTCGACACTGGGTCTGAGATATCAGCCCTAAATACAAAGTTTTGCAATGATGTTTTTTCTGCAATACATGTTCAGCCTGCAACGCAGTATTTGCGAGGTGCAAATAACGAAATCTTCAGTATTTCAGGAACTGTCACATTATCTTTAGGGCTGGGAAAAGCTCGTTTTACACATTCTTTCCTGCTTATAGACGAGCTACCCGTGAAATGTCTCATGGGTATGGACTTTATTAACAAGTTTCAAATAACTTTGAATTTTTGTACAACATGTGATTTCCTTTCCGGAACCTGTCGAAATGATTCCGACGGTTCCTGTAGATATTACGAGTTTATTGTTGAGTGACCAATTGAATGAGGGGCAACGAGACCAGCTTTCTCTCCTTTTACAGGAAAGCCCTGGTTTATTTTCGGATCAACCTGGTTTCACACAGGTGGTTTATCATGTTATTGACACTGATGGTTCGAAACCCATTGCGACGAAACCTTACCCTTGTGCTCCACATAAAAAACAGGAAATGCAACGTCAAATTGCGGAAATGATTAAGCAAGGCATAATCAGGGAGTCAACAAGCGCCTGGGCTGCTCCTGCCTTCTTGGTTCCAAAGAAACAACCAAATGAATTTCGTTTCGTGACAGATTTTCGCAAGCTCAACCAAGTCACAAAAACAATCAATTATCCCCTACCTGTCATGTCACATATTCTAAATGACTTGTCGTCGACCAAATGGATGTCAACTTTGGATTTGGCAAGTGGATATTGGCAGGTGGCAGTACATCCGGACTCTGTCGATAAAACAGGCTTTGTGACTCCTTTTGGGGCCTATGAATATTTACGTATGCCTTTTGGTTTAGCTTCTGCACCTGCTACTTTCCAAAAGCTTATGGACACGGTTCTCAGACCTGTCCTGGGTCCACATGTGCATGTCTATTTGGATGATATTATTATCACATCAGAGACTTTTGACGAGCACCTTTCTCTGCTCAAACAGGTGTTCCAACTTATATACAATGCTGGCTTGACGTTAAAACCTAGTAAATGCCAGATAGCGAGGGACGAGATTGTATATCTGGGGTTGAAAATTACTCCCCACGGCTTATTCACTGATAATGAAAAAATTAGGCCTATTGCTGACTTTCCTCGGCCTAAAACAGCAAAAGAACTATCCCGCTTTCTGGGAATGACCGGATGGTATCAGCAGTTCGTCCCCGCTTATGCTACAATATGTGAGCCACTGTATGCTTTAAAGCGTAAATACAAGAAGTTTATTTGGACACCTGAAGCTAACGCTGCATTCGAAACACTGAAGTCTGCATTGACTCAGCCTCCGGTGTTGGCTTTCCCGGATCATTCTAAAGAATTTGATATTTATACTGATGCATCCGGAGTTGGTCTTGGTTGCGTTTTGTCACAAGCTGGGCATCCAATAGCTTTTGCGTCTCGTACTTTAGCCAAAGCTGAACGCAATTATTCAGCTACGGAACGTGAATGTCTTGCTGTTGTGTATGCACTGAATAAATTTCAATGTTATCTTAACGAATTGACAGTTAACATAATTACGGATCATTCTGCCCTTCAGTATTTGAATTCTGCTAAACACCTATCTCAAAGACTTATGAAGTGGGCTCTGAAGTTACAAGAGAGCAATATCAAAATTTCGTATCAGCCAGGTAATAAGAATCAATTACCGGACGCATTATCTCGCGTTCCGATTAGTGGGGTCCCCACCGAAACTACTCCTGGATGTCAGCCTTTACTTCTGATAGCTGATATCACATCCAGAGAGCAGATAATGGCAGAATTAATAAATGATCCAGATTTTGGGGATATTTACAATTTTTTGCTTGCGGGTTCGCCCCTACCAAGTGATCCTTCTCTGGCTGGAAGGTCACAACATTTTGAAGTAATAGGGGGTCTTCTTTATTATACAAAGTCTCGGACTACTAGGGCAGAGTTTCGCCCATGTATTCCGCGAACCCTTAGAATGGCTCTTTTAAATGAATTTCATGACAAACCTCTTGCAGGCCATTTAGGTATTCGCAAGACCCGTTGTAAATTGCGGGATGTTGCCTATTGGCCTGGCATGTACCAAAGTGTGCTCGCATACGTTCAATCATGTCACTTGTGTCAGATTAATAATTACCGTAATGTAAGACTGGCCGGTCACTTGAAATCTAGTTCAAGTTCTCATGTATTTGATATTATTTCCATAGATTTATTGGGACCTTATCCATTATCTGTTAAAAATAAAGCTCGTTATGTTTTAGTACTAACTGATAATTTTTCTAAATGGGTTGAAGTTTTTCCCATTAAAGCCGCTACGGCTGAGATTATTTGTAATGTCTTAGTTAATGAAGTATTTTCTAGATATGGTGCACCTAATAAAGTAGTTTCGGATAATGGTCCTCAATTTATTTCTGACATTTTTGAAAGAATGTGTGCGAGATTACACATTAAACATAAATTCATTTCCCCATATCATCCCCAGAGTAATCCTGCAGAACGCGTTAACCGAACGCTAGTGAAAATGATTGCGACTTTCGTAATGGACCACCATGAAAGATGGGATGACCATTTAGAACTTTTGCGTTCGCCCTCCGCTCGTCTGTCCACGAGTCTACTAAAATTACTCCTGCAGAACTTTTTCTGGGTCGCAAAATTAAAACCCCTTTTGAAAATTTAACGGGGATTATCGACGAACTAAATCAGCGACCAACTCCGCAATCAGTACACATTATGGCAGAAAAAGCTCGTGTTGCAATGCTAGGAGCACAAGCGGCTCAAGCACGATATTATAATTCTAGGCGTAGGGAACCAGATCTTGTCGTTGGAGATCTCACTCTCGTGGAAACGCACTTCCAGTCTTCTGTTTCGCATACTTTAGTGAAGAAATTTGCACCCAGCTACGAAGGTCCATATCGGGTGGCAAATGTCTTTGAAAATAATATTGTTCTGGAGAAACCGAACAACAATTTTCAATATGTACATGTTGATCAATGTCGCAAGTATCACGAACGGAATATCGATTTCATTATCAATCCTACTCAACCTTCTGTTCCACAGACTCAAGAATCTATATCTCATGTTCAACCGCCAGAAATTGTGGACGACCCACCGAACATTTTTGACGAATCACCAGTGATTTTTCCTTCACCCTCCCCCTCCAGACGAGTTTCTACAACCGCAACCTGATTCTCCCGTGAGACCAAGGCTTAATTCGCGTTCGTCGAATACTAGTATCGTTCCTTTCCCTCCAACCATTGCCAAGACTATTGCTGCGCCGTTTCCGGCTACCTCTGCACCAACGCGGGATACTTCTTCTTTGAATACCTCATCGGAAAGTATTCCTATAGGCAAATCCAAACATCGCCCTGCACGACCGCTGAAATACAGCAGCGACTCAGAGGCGTCGGACATTTCGGATTTGTCAGTTATGAATCCAACATTTAATATTCCACACCGTCCAGCACCACCAAAGGCTGGGCGCAAACGTCACTTGTCTCCCCAATCTGCTTCGCCGCAACAGCGACGAAGGCAGAAATCTTTGCATCCGCCCGGGTTTCGCCCCTGGAACCTCCGTTCAGGGCAAACAGGGCCGATGCCTGCTACTACTATCATGCCCCGTGGGCGTAAACGAAAACAAGCGATGTGGCCGGAGACACGTCCCTCCAAAAAGATACTGGAAGGACACAACGGGCCCCAGCATCAAGGGACTTCATATCCAAAGCCTGGGGAGCCCGTTCCTATCAGCCGCAGCAGGGATTTCCGGACCGCCAGACTTCTGACGTTCCTGACCGTTCTTCTCAGCCGCAGGTATTTCCGGACCGCCAGACTTCTGACGTTCCTGACCGTTCTTCTCAGCCGCAGGGATTTCCAGACCGCCAGACTCCTGACCGTTCCTATCAGCCGCAGCAGGGATTTCCGGACCGCCAGACTTCTGACGTTCCTGACCGTTCTTCTCAGCCGCAGGGATTTCCAGACCGCCAGATTCCTGACCGACAACAGACCGATGTTCCATTACCGTCCCGGAAGAGATCCAAGCCACCTGATTTCCCCAGTCCCATTAGGCCTGGAAAACGTTTTCGCACTAGAATTTTTTATGCGTCCTCGAGATAAGTAAGTTCTCGTGGACAGGTTCTTTTCTCAGTTTATTGTTTTTCCTGCTCGACCAGTTGGCGTGTCAGAATTTCTTTTTTTCGTGTGGGCCTATGCATTCTTTTTGTGTATATATGTGTGTTTTTTTTTATATTTCTTCTATGTCCATCTACTAATCCACTTTTTTTGTATCTATCTATGTGCTTAGGGGTAAAATAATAAAATTGTTACTGTTAGGCAGCTCCAGGTAAATTTCGCTGCTGATACAGTTGTTCTGTATTTCAACGCATGAGGCAAACGTAATTTGAAATGAAAATAATAAAATTGTTACTGTTAGGCAGCTTCAGGCAATCTTCGCTGCTGATACAGTTGTTCTGTATTTCAACGCATGAGGCAAACGTAATTTGAAATGAAAATAATAAAATTGTTACTGTTAGGCAGCTTCAGGCAATCTTCGCTGCTGATACAGTTGTTCTGTATTTCAACGCATGAGGCAAACGTAATTTGAAATGAAAATAATAAAATTGTTACTGTTAGGCAGCTTCAGGCAATCTTCGCTGCTGATACAGTTGTTATGTATTTCCACGAATGAGGCGCACGTAATTTGAAATTAAAAAAGTGATTCCTGCTAGGCAGAATAAAAGGAAAGTATGCCGATGCAGGTTTGGTTTGTTCTACACTACAAATTTCAGTCGAATACAGATTCGTAAATTGTTATGCCAAGTTGATAATGTAAATACGGCTACCACCAAACAACAAATCAAAAAAAAGATCGAGAAACGTCAATCATCGAAATGTAAGACTTACACTCCAAAATTGATAGATTTTTATGAAACCAAAAAAAAAAAAAAAAAAAGAAAAAAAAAGAAGAAAAATTAAGGGGGAGATGATGTAACGTATACTCTATATTCACTTTCCTTTTGATTTTACTATCTCTGGTTATTTTATTTTACTATGTAAATTATCTTCCTACTGAACGGAATATTATTTCACCCCGCTGAATGAGATCTGGCAATGAGTGTAAGTCATGACGTGGTGGTAGCTCGTATATAGGCGCGTTCATCGAGAAGTGTGGGTTGTGTGTTGTTGCGTTGGAGTTGCGTTGTAGTTGTGTTGTTGCGTTGGAGTTGAGGGTGGTTGGTGTTGTTGGTGGTGTGTTGCGTTGCGTTGCAGTGTGTTGTTATGTAGTAGTGATATATGAGTGCCTTAGTTGACCAGGAGTCATCACAATAAACAAGTTGTTCTGTAAGTTCAGTCTTTTTCAATTCTTAGTTTTGTCAGACCTCTGTCTGGCTGTTAGGTTTATGACTTTGATTACTTAATATAAATAACCAGCGTTGAGACTTTGTTTAAGTTCATAATTAACGAGTAACAACACCCTTTTGGGAATTCATTATTTTGAAGCGTAAAGCATTATTCATTCATAATAATTAGCTTAGCAAAAAGATAAACAAAGCTAATTCATTATAGTAGCGATGCGGGAACTATTAAAGAGCCCTGGTTTAAGAGTAAGCAATTTGCACTGAAAGCTTGTTTCTTTTTCCTCGGTAAAAAACGCGATCTCTGATTTTTTAATCGCCATTTCTCGCTTAGAAAATCTTAAGCCAGGGACCTTGAATCAGGTACTCCTAAACACATATATATTTTTTTTGCGATAAAAACTGAACATATTCAGTGGTAAGGGATAACCTAGTGACGGCCTTAGATTTCGAAAACAGGGTGGACAATGGGTGGGTGAGTTTTTTTTTCCTGCAGAAAGTTTAGTATTTAATTAATTTGTCAGAGACATTAAGAAAATTTTAAATGCTTTTACAGCAGATTGAAAAGGATATCCGGACCCCCCCCCCCCTTTTTTCCCTCACACCCACACATAGATAAAAAGAACAGTAGCAAACTGAGCATACACATAATATATTATTATAAAAATAACATTGCTTGCCCATGATGAAATATCACCGCACGCCACTAATGCTGACTGCAGTGCATCTGACAGCAGCTGGAAGGTGCGTGTTGGAGGATCCATAGAGCGAACAACACGATCGAGGTAGTCCCACAGGTGCTCAATTGGGTTTAAGTCTAGGAAATTATAAGGCCAGGGAAGTACTTTGAAGTCTTCATCGTGCTCTTCCAACCACTCTCGGACATTTCTAGCTGTGAGACACGTCGCATTGTCGTTCTGAAAGATTCCATCCGCCTCAGGAAAGACAATCAGCATGTATGAGGGTACGTGATCTGCAAAGATGAATTCATAACGAATTCGGTCCATAGTGCCTTCCACACGTATGGGTGGAACCAGAGAATGCCACGAAAACATTCCCCAGACCATAACACTGCCCCCACCAGATTGTGTTATGCCAGCAATGGTTGAAGAGTGTTTGTTCTAAAATTTTTCTCGCCTTATACGCCAACGTCCATCCGTTCGATGAAGCAGAAAACGTGACTCATCGTTGAAGGAAATCCTTTGCCAATCAGCGGAGGTCCAATTCCGATACTGCCGTGCAAATGTAAGCTTTTTCTGCCGATGCACCTTCGTTAGCATAGATGCAGTGACCATCCGTCTGCATCGGAACCCCATACGCAACAGGGTTCGCTGAACTGTCATTTTAGACACATTTCCGGTAGCCCCCGGGTTCATTCGGCCAGTGAGTTGCTCCAATATAGCGTGTCGATCGGCCCTCACGCACCTTCGAAGCCGACTTTTACCTCTCATATCTATGACACGTGGTGCTCCATAGTTTCCACGTCGCTTATTCACAAAGGTGCCATTTCTCCAATTACGATACACTTTAACCACAGCAGCACGCGAACAGTTCACAAATTGCGCTGTTTCAGAAATACTGCCATCCTAGCCCAGAAAGCCGATAATCATCTTTTTTTGCAAATCTGATAAATCGCTCCTTTTATCCATGACAGCAACGAGTGGTATGTTTTCAGATTGCTTACAGCCCACCTTATATACCCTCCAAGCCAGCTCACGACGCGTGCCTTCTTTCATTGGCTACGTGCTGTTTACATCAAAAGTAGGAGGTGCCACATAATGAAACTTGATTGTTTATACTATTAAGAAGAGGCAGAAGCAAAAACAATTTTTTAACCAATATTCCAAAAACAACATAGTAAAACTCCTCATATACTGACTGGTATGAGTAAAAAGAGGTTAAAATAATTGCAAACTAAATGTAGAAAGTGTCGAGAATGCCGAGCAAAACTCTGCATTTTCTCACTTCCACAAAGACCTAGTTGGAAATGGGTTTCTGCAAAGCCATAGATGCAAGTAATAAGCCCACCAAAAAATTTTATTTAAAATATCCTAACCTCCTCAGAGTTGCATGACTAAACACAAGATAATATTATTTTTGCATACATCTATAGCTTCCCTGGCCCAACCCATGCTCGTCATCTGCTGCTAAAAAACAGTAAAACGATTACAAAAAAACACAAGTTGAGAGAGTGACTGAATGAATCAAAAGGATTGTTCAGCAAAAACACAATGCCAACTTACCTAGCCGCCTAAGAGAGAATTTAAACTAGAATAGCAATACTAAAGTATTACAGATTCTTATGCTTTGCAGTGAAAAACCGCTTATTCAAAAATGCCATATAATAAAAAATAATATTTTTTTTTAAAAAGAACAGATTCCTGAAAGAATACTGGAATATTGAACCCCCTACTCTTCAACAACTGACATCACAAGAACAAAAATAAAAAATGATAATAACAAACTAAAAAAATGCTTTGTGAAGATTATATGACTTTAACAATTAGTTGCAATATATACAAAGTATTCCAGGAGTGCTCTAAGTGCCTAATAATGTAGTAATTACGTTCTTACCGACATTGAAACACATCGTTGACTACAAGAACAATAAAACGGCCAGCTACTTTGCCTAAGTGCCCTAAAAAACTCGTTAAATTTCCAAGTAAAGTGAAAGAGAAAAAAACCACAAAGTTTATAGACTTGCTTGCACCTAAATGCCTGATGCGAAAAAAAGAAAATAACTGCTGAAAAGTTCATAACTTCAACTTGGAACTCCCAAACTGCAAGAACAAAGAAGAGAGCTTACCTCTTATGCAACTTTTCTGCCACCACTGCCAAAAAATATGGCCGAACTTTCTCCCCTAACTTTCTCCTTGGCCACTCCCTAGATGCTGGGGGGCAGCATGGGAGGGTCTGAAGGCTTCTAGACACTGAAAAGGATCCTACCCTCGGAGTTTTAAGCAAGAGAAATATACAACTAAGAATGTATTCCTGTTTGTTCAGATAGAGTAGAATTAACTCTCCAGAATACATGAAAGATACCATCAAATACACATGCAGTGTATTTAATAACATTTATATGTATTTAATTTAAAAATTAAATTAAATACATATAAATGCGAATATGTATTTAATTTAAAAATTAAATTAAATACATATAAACGTTATTAAATACACTGCATGTGTATTTGATGGTATCTTTCATGTATTCTGGAGCAGATATCAAGTGAGGGTCACATTGATGAAAAAATTAATCGGCGTACAAAACTTGCCTGGAGAGCTTTTGGAAGAAACAGCAGAATTTCCAAGAGCAATATGCCATTATGACTTAAAAGAAAAGTGTTTGATCAATGCATCCTTCCAGTGCTTACGTTTGGCGCAGAGACGTGGACCTTAACTAAAAGAGACATACAAAGGCTGCAGATAACTCAAAGAAGCATGGAGAGGTGTATGCTTGGTGTAACCAGGAGAGATAAGAAGACGAACTCGTGGATCCGAAAAATGACAAGAGTAGAAGACATCATGATCAGAATTAAATTCCTGAAATGGCAATGGGCTGGGCATACTGCCAGAAGGACAGACCATCGATGGACAGCCGAAATTTTGGATTGGATTCCAAGGGACAGGAAAAGACCCAGAAGAAGACCACATGGGAAGATGGGCGGATGAAATTCGAAAGTATGCGGAAGTAACATGGAGGAGCCTGGCACAAGACAGACCGTTGTGGAGGAAACTTGGGGAGACCTTCGTCCAGCAGTGGATTGATAATGGCTGACAATGATGATGATGATATGTATTTAATTACCTTAAACAATTCATAATCCTATTTTTATAATCCTAACAATTCATAATCCTACAAACCGTTCATAATCCTATTTATTTTAACGTTACTTTTGCTATTTTTAGTTTAGTTATTCTAGTGAGTGAATACCTGGTTTTATTTTTATTTTCTTTTTATTTATTTTATAATCTAATTTGAAAGTTTTTTTGTGTGATTTTATTTGTATTATTTTATTTTTAATAGGACTGTCCTGTCCATAGCACTAAGGTTCCTTTTTGTAGTTAATATGCATCCTCTAGACCAACTTCCAAAAAAGGCTTTCATTGGCCAGAATTCTTTTATTAACTGTGTAGAAATTAAAACAGATCTGCTAACATTACTCTATTATTCAGAATAATTTTTCTTAAAGTTTTTTTGATGAAAGATGTTGGAATTTTGTTTTCTAGAAAACTGTTTAATAGTATTCTAATGTGGTTATTGAAGTCCAATTTGTTGCAGCAAATTCTTGAAATTCTTAGGACCTGAGAAATTAGTACATTCTCAATTACTTTGGTTGAGATGTTATTGTTCCAGTGCAGATATTTAATTACTTTGAAAGGAAAATTAACTCTTATCAAAAAGGCTGATGGATGGGTTACCTCTGTTAAGTTTAATGCTTAAGTCTAGGAACTCTAGTTCCTGATTACTGTGGTTGGTTTTACATAAGTTAAGAGAGCTAGGATAGATATTTGCAAAATCACTTTCTATAACTTCTGAATTATTTATACAAAGCAAATCGTCAATATATCTAAAAGTGAAAAGGTAGTTATCTGAGCAAGAGGAGTTATTTTTAATGAATTTATACTCTTTAAAGAACAGGAATAGATTTGCTACACTTGTGGATGGAGATATTCCCATAGGGATAATGTTTACTTTCTTATAGAGAGCATTATTATATAAAATATGGTAATTGTTTATGCAGCAATTGAAATAAGAGTTCCAGGCTCATACATTAACAAATTGGTTAAGCTTAAATTCTACATACAGCTCTTTAAAGGTAGTGATGATATTTGATAGAGGCAGATGAGTATATAGGTTCTCAAATCATAACTATTTATATCTATGGGATTAATGTCGAGAATAGTGGAAATTACTTCTGAATTATTATTAATTATCCAAAAAATCTCTGTACTTCAAATTAGCGCAGTTACTAATGTATCTCAAGACCTTCTTCAAGATGTCTTCAAAAGCTAGATCATTTATATATATATATATATATATATATATCATCATCATCATCATTGTCAACCATTATCAATCCACAGCTGGACGAAGGTATCCCCAGGTTTCCTCCACAACGGTCTGTCTTGTGCCAGTCTCCTCAGTCTCCGGCAGCTAAAATGTACCTGGCCAAGGCAGCGGCCAGTGCAACATGAAGGCAGAGGGTGCTAAGAATCCCCGAAGGACCGGACTAGGCTGCCATCTGATGCTGACCTTGGCTACGTATAATGGACGCTCCCTATCTTCTGATTCAAGGCTTTTTGAATTGGAAGAGGAACTACAAAGGATCAAGTGGGACATCGTCGGGCTAAGTGAGGTAAGGAGAAAAGGAGAAGATCTCATTAAACTGAAAAGTGGACATCTCTTCTACTATCGTGGGACAGATACTAGCAGAACTAGTGGTGTTGGATTTATAATAAACAAGAAACTGAAGGATAAAGTTGTAGAAGTTGAAAGTTCCTCTGACAGAGCTGCACGACTAGTTATCCAACTCTCAAGAAGATACCAGACTCAGATTGATCAAACTTATGCACCCACCACAAGTCATCCTGAAGAAGAAATTGAAGAATTTTATGAGGAAATTCGTCATCTAAATAATAAAGGTAAGCAGCACTTGAAGATAATTATGGGAGATTTCAATGCAAAAATAGGGCAACAGCAACAGAATGAAACTTCAGTAGGTAAATTTGGTCACGGCAATAGAAACCAGCGTGGAAATACGCTCGTAGAGTTTGCAGAGGCAGAAGGGTTTTTAATCATGAACTCCTTTTTCTAGAGAAAAGCCACACAGGAAATGGACATGGAGACATCCAAATGGGATGACAAGTGAAATTGATTTTATTATGTGTAACAAAAAATTCGTCATAGAAGACTGCAGTGTGCTAAACAAGTTCAACACAGGTAGTGACCATAAATTGGTGAGATGTAAGATGCACCTCAACTTTAAACTTGAACGTATATAAACTTGAAGCTCATAAGACAAACAAAATATATTGACACAACCAACCTTAAAAAACACCATAATACCTTCAAGTTGGAACTGAAGAACAGATTCTCTGCTTTAGAAGGCCTAACATTGGAAGAAGTGGATATTTCTGAAGTTAACTGAAAAGTAACCAAGGCTCTTATGGAAACAGCAACAAAATTAGCTGGGTTTAAGAACAAGTTGCATGTGAACAAATTATCAGGAAAAACCAAAATGTTGATGCAAAAAAGGAGAGAGATGAGCACAACTAAAGAAGATGTGACTTCCAAAGTGGAATATATAGAGCTATGCAAGACAGTACGAAAAAGTATCACTGAAGACGTAAGGAAATTCAACTGTGAACTAGTGAGGAAAGCAATTGAATACAACCAAAGCTTAAAGATAGCAAAGGGACATCTCAGCAAGGGAAGAAAACAGATTATGGCACTGAGAAAAGAAGATGGTTCTGTAACAAGAAATAGAGGCGAAATTTTGACAAGAGTGAAAGATTTCTACTCCAAATTATATGAAAGGGATGATGCATGTACTCCAGACATCGTGAAAGGTACCAATACCAGAGTTCTTCCGGTCCTTCCAGCAGAAGTTGCACATGCAATCAAGAACGTGAAGCGAGGAAAAGCTCCAGGAGAAGATGGAATTACTGTAGACATCATACAAGAAGCAAGTGGAGAAATCGAAACAGTACTTGCCCAAATTTTCACTCGATGGCTTAATGAAGGGAAGATTCCTGAGGATTGGAACAACGCTACAATGATCCTGCTACATAAAAAAGGTGACATTGAGGATCTCAGGAACTACAGACCTATCAGCCTCCTATCAGTGGTTTATAAAATCTTCACTAAAGTTCTTTCACACCGTTTGAAGGTAACACTGGACATGGCTCAACCGAGAGAACAAGCTGGATTCAGGAGTAGCTACAGCACTATAGATCATATCCACGTACTGAGAGAACTAATTGAAAGGGCGAGGGAATATGAACTTCCATTGTGCATGACTTTTATCGATTATGAAAAAGCCTTTGATTCGGTGAAACCATCAGCAGTTACAATGGCTCTGAAATCCTGCGGTATTGAAGATGCATACATTAATATTATTAATAACATCTATGAAAATGCAAGTGCAAAGATTCGGCTGTTTGAAAATACAACACACATAAAAATTGAAAAGGGAGTGAGACAAGGTGACACCATATCTCCGAAGCTCTTTAATGCCTTAATGCCACATTGGAAAATGTCTTTCAATCACTGAACTGGGAAAACAAAGGGATAAAGATTAATGGAGATTATCTAACCCACCTTCGTTTTGCTGATGACGTAGTCATTTTTGCAACTACCCCATCAGAGCTGCAGAGTATGATCCAGGAACTTGCTGACAAGAGTAAAGAAGTGGGATTAAAAATGAACTTTCAGAAGACAAAAGCGATGTTCAATGCTTTTACAAGAAATGAAGATTTATCGATTGATGGAGAAAAGCTGGAGATAACAGACACGTACGTTTATCTTGGACTGCAGATATCAAGTGAGGGTCACATTGATGAAGAAATTAATCGGCGAACAAAACTTGCCTGGAGAGCTTTTGGAAATAACAGCATAAATTTTCAAGAGCAATATGCCATTATGTCTTAAAAGAAAAGTGTTTGATAAATGCATCCTTCCAGTGCTTACGTATGGTGCAGAGACGTGGACCTTAACTAAAAGAGACATACAAAGGCTGTAGACAACTCAAAGTAGCATGGAGAGGTGTATGCTTGGGGTAACCAGAAGAAATAAGAAGAGAAACTCGTGGATCCGAAAAATGACAAGAGTGGAAGGACATCATGATCAGAGTTAAATCCCTGAAATGGCAATGGGCTGGGCACAGAAGGACACACCATCGATGGACAGCCGAAATTTTAGATTGGATTCCAAGGGACAGGAAAAGACTCAGAAGAAGACCACATGGGAGATGGGTGGATGATATTCGAAAGTATGCGGGAGTGACATGGAGGAGACGGGCACAAGACAGACCGTTGTGGAGGAAACTTGGGGAGACCTTCGTCCAGCAGTTGATTGATAATGGTTGACAATGATGATGATGATGGTGATATATATATGCAAGTAATAATTGAAGCAGACCAAGGAAACCCACAAACACCCAAACGTAACACACAATACATACCACCAAAAGAACATACAACTCTCACATACTTACAATAAGCCCTGGCCCCCAAAACACATAAGTACTCGAACCCATTTCACGGCTAACGTACCGATTGGAGCCCAAAATACAAGCAAGAAACAAATACAGAACATCACCACAGCCGCCTCACTTTAAAAAGGGAAACACAAAACGAACAAAGAACCAAGACAACACTAAAATCAAATTAAAACGGTCGTCATCAGGGAAGTACCCGGTTTTTGTAAGTGGCTTTTATGAAACCAAGAAAGGGACGGACAAAATCCAAATGTACCCTTGGTTGTGCTCTCAAAGCCACAAGGCCAAAAGAAAAGAAATAAAATACAAACAAAACAACAAACCAAAAATAATAGGTACAATCATGAGTAGTCCTACCTGGACAAAGAAGGCCGGGAACGAGAATAACCAAAGAAAGCAAAAACGGCCACAAAAAGCAACGTAATCCCACAAAGATATTTACAGCACCTAACACCAATAACCACTGATAAAGAATCTAAAATGCCGAAGCTGCACAACGGCAAAGGTTAAGCTGATAAGGAAGCAATGGCATATGGTTAAAACAAAACAACCTGTTTGCCAAATGGAGGAATGTAGTTAACTTTTATAGGCTACGTGTAAGCTAGTGTGAAGAACGCAAAGGGTTATGTGGCCACAAGTGGTCTACCGAGTGGTACTTAGAGTTTCTAACTATTTAATATTGTCAGATCAATTGTTAATAAGAGTACTGTAATTAAATGTGTCAGCAGAATGAAGTTTATGATTATTGAATAATTGTACAAAATATTTTTTGATAAAAGGTAAAGGAAATTGATTAGAAATTAATTGTTCAAAAAACAATTTGCAGTTATAAATCAAATTATCAAAGGTACTACAAATACGTAAAAACC
The DNA here is from genome assembly GCA_039090855.1 of Macrothele yani. Lineage (NCBI taxonomy): Eukaryota > Metazoa > Arthropoda > Arachnida > Araneae > Macrothelidae > Macrothele > Macrothele yani. The sequence goes on along the minus strand of CM076993.1, from coordinate 74,907,975 downwards.
GGAAAAATTGAGAAAAAATAAGGTTTGTGTGAACTAAACTGGATACATTTGAAAACCAGTTAGCGAAGAAGTGTACCTGAAAATTAAAGGAACATCTTTTATCATACAGGTTGACCCAAGTGACCCAGTTTGAGAAAGTGTTATTTCAAATCCAAATCCTAATTTACAGTATAATTTGCTAAAGCCCTTTTCCTTCTCCGTGTCACTTTTTAAGTCGTCATAGCACCAAAGGAGAAACAAATTTTTGTGACGTCAAGCTTAGCTTTTCATGTTTTCGTGTAGGTGGCGTCATAACCTACACGTGCACAGTCCACGCACATATCACTTTGTTTTGTTGTCATAGCAACAAAGAACAGAACTGCTGGTGAGACGTCATCTAATGCAAATCATTCTCACATGACGTCAGAGAAGCGTTACGTCACACGGTCAACTCTTTAGAGATACGAAAACTTTACATCAAGAATTTTGGCTCACTGCCTAAACCGGTGTTTAGCCATCATTATGTGGCAACGCCAAGAGTACGACGATCTGACGACGTCAAGATAAAAATAGCTCACGGAAAAGAGCAGGGGAAATTGATACAGGGTTCGCAGTCAGTGTATATGAAAAATGTTGTGTACAAGGAAGTGTTGACGAAATAGGGACTAAAGGTTTTACAAAACACATAACAAACAGACAGCCCGTCGTATCAAATTCCATAAGCAACTGCGCGGGAAATTTTCAGAAAGCTGTGAGCCAACGTCGCCATCTGCTGACGTGGAAGTCAAAAACTCAATAAATAAAGGTCAATAATTTCTGTATTATAAATTTTATTTTTCTCCGTCATTATTGACATGCTTTCATCTAGTAAACTATAATAAGTTTGATCTTGGAAAGTAAATAAACTATAAGATTTGATCTTGGAAAAGACCAACCACCAACAAAATATAAACCTAGAACAACACATGTCAATCAAAGGTCACATTGATGAAGAAATTAATCGACGTATAAAACTTAGTTGGAGAGATTTTGGAAGAAACAGTACAATTTTTAAGAGCAATATGCCATTATATCTTAAAATAAAGGTCAATGCATCCTTCCATTGCTTACGTACGGAGCAGAGACGTGGACCTTAACTAGAAAAGACATGCAAAGACTGCTGACAACTAAAAGAGGCATAGAGAGATGCATGCTTGGTGTAACTAGTAAAGGTAAGAAAAGGAAGACATGGATGTTGTGTGTGCTTGTCTTACGGCACTGGCTATTTCCCTTCCCTGAAACCAGTGATCCTAAATAAGGGACGGGCGACTTCTTATAGCCAATTGAGTTGCTCACGGTGATCGTTAAACCTACAATAAAAAAAAAGAAGAGGGACTCATGGATAAGGAAAATGACAAGAGTGGAAGACATCAAGACTAGAGTAAAATCCCTGAAATGCAATGGACTGCATATGTTGCCAGAAGAACGAACCATCGATGGACAACCGAAATTCTAGACTGGATTCCAAGGGACAAGAAGAGACCCAGAAGACGACCACATGGGAGATGGATGGATAAAATTCGAATTCGAAAGAATGCAGGAGTGACATGGAGGAGACTGGCACAAGATAGACCGTTGTGGGAGAAACTCGGGGCAGTGGATTGATAATGGTTGATGATTATGATATGTGTGTGTGGGGAAGGGGGGAGCGCGCGTTAAGTACTTTCATCTTCAGTTTAAGTTCTGTAAATGCGACGTTAAGGTAACTTTGTGCTATCATTGCCGAGCGTGTGATATATCTCTTACAGTACAAAGAAAAATATTTTTCATTGGCTGTCGTCAAATGCTATTTTGGAGCACTTTCTTTGCAGCGAGATAGCCAAAGTTGTTTGCAGCTTCGAACAGCAAAAGTGTGCATTCTCAGAAGGAGAAGTCACATGCTTGGCTTCAAGCAACTGTGGTTGCTCTTCCATTGTGCAGTGATTGAAAAATCGATCACGCAGGCTACATATATTACACCTTGAAAAGTATTTCCTTTTGTGAAAACACATAAAAGCGTGTTAACGAAGCCGCAAGAAAAGAGATACGGCAGCTTCTATAAAAATGTTATATAATATACGCAATTCTCCTAACAAGTGAGTATGCATAAACGCTTATCATAAACCAATCTTTATAGTACAAGTCGGACATTATCGATTACTGTTTTAGAATTGCACATTTATTTAGCCAGATACTGTTTCAGTTTTATTCCGACAAATCACGTGCATATTTCTCCAGCACAAATTTACATAAAAATAAATGTAAAAATCTATACACTGTTAAAAATTTGGTGAAAAGTTGTACCAAAATATGGAGTAAGTAAGGAAAAAATCTGCTGCAGCCATAACTTGGGGCAACCTTTACACCAAGTTATGGTTCAACTGTACACGAAGTTATGGTTCAACCTTTACGCCAAATTATGGTTCAATCTAACGCCAAATAACGGTTCACCCTACCGCCGAATTTTGGTTCATCTGATATGCTCTTTCTTTACAGGACATTTTATATAAATAAGGATCAGTACATGTTCAGTTCAACCTCACAACATGTACTAATCCTTATTTATATAAAATGTGCTCTAAATAAAGATCATATCAAATGATTTATTAGAGTGCAAGTAAACTACTGTCAAATATAAAATCAAATACTATTATATTTAAAATAAATAGGTATATTTAGGTGTAAGTATGCCAGCATTCATTTTTAGTGTGACCTTTCTTATTGCAATATGTGCAATGATTAGCAATTAAACAATCATTGCACATAAGTTTGATTGAGTTTTCATTCATAATTTCATTGCAATCATTTTGATTGAGCAATCGAAGTATTAAAAAATCCGTAAAAAAAGCCCTGTATCCATAAATCAGTAAAATCAAGCAGAAATCCATAAATTTTACAGATAAACCGTAAAAATCGGCAAGTATGTATTAGTATGTTCGGCAAGTATGTATTAGTAGCAATTTCTGGACCAATAAAAATAAGGGAAGTACCAACTTTTGGTATACACTGGTCACATTTTTTTTTCAGATTTCTCCCACTGCGTACCATGTTTTGTTTTATTTATTAGAAATATCTTCATGTGTACACACACACATTGTTCTAAATTTGCGATATACTACACCGATGAAAATGATACCTTATTTTCTACATATACTGTAAATGTGTACTGTTTTTTTTTTTTTTTTTTGCGGACCAGTGATTTGGAAATTCGAGTGGTCCGCTGTTCCTGTAGCAGATTTATTTCTAATTTTAACACTGCAAATAAGTCATTGCTTGCCATTTTTTGAGGGGATGGGGGAGTTTACCAGATGGCAGTCGAAAAATTATGGAATACAGGTATTTGAGAAATTATTTTAAAAAATTATGTAATAAGTTTAGGCTATAAAATAACTATTGCAATCATAAGATTTTAAAAAATAAACAAAAAGACTAAACTGTGGGCATACCTTTCTAATAACAAATAAGGCTTAGGGTTTGTGATCTACCGTTCTGTATAAGTGCTTGAAATAAACTTAAAACATCACATTTTAAAACATGCAGCGGTCACTTAAAAAATAACAAATAGTTTAACAAGTAAACTTACCCTTGGATTGGAGGTTTAACGACCACCGTGAGCAACTCAATGGGCTATAAGCAGTCGCCCGTCCCTAATTTAGGGTCACTGGTTCCAGGGAAGGGAGAGAGCCAGTGCCGTAAGACAAACACAACATCCATGTCTGACCAGGATTCGAACCCGGACCCCTTACGGACGAATGATCAGAGGCCAGCGCCTTAGACCACTGCGCCACCGGGGCGGCAAAACTTACCCTTACACACTGTTAAAATTTTCGCCTTTAGATTGCGAGCAGCGCCCGGTAGCTAGGGATCCGACCATTGCCCGTAAAATTACAGCCTGGCCTGTTTTTGTGAAAGCCAGTAAAACTAAGATCTCAACCGTAAATTCTAAGCCCATAATTTGAAGGGCAATGCTCGTAAAAATAAAATTTAACCGTTTTCAGTTAAACCATAATTTGAAGGATAATGCACGTAAAAAAATTAACCGTTTTCAGTTAAGCCGTAATTTGAAGAGCAATTCCTTAAAAATACAGTTTGACTGAATTCAGCTAAGACTGAATTCCACAGGCTTAATTAACTGAATACGCTTTTCAGTTAAGCCGTAATCTGAAATTAAAAAGTTTGACCTTGCTCATTTGAATTTCAGAGCAATCCCTGTATTTATAGTTTGACCATATTCAGCCTCATGGCAAGTAGTCACACGACTTTTACAGTAAATACACATTTTTTGTGGAAGAGTGTTGCAGGTAAATGCATGTTTTTTGTGGAAGTGTGTGAGTGTGAAAGTGTTTGATGCTTGGTTTATTACCAATCAATTCAGTTTTAAATGTGACTAATGATATTTTCATATCTTAAAATTAGGTTTATTACAATTTGATAAATAATGACATCAGTTACACACAGATTAGTTTGACATTAGGCTTTACGAACTCTGTACACAGTTGGTTGAACAATACATTGTTCCTTTTAGACATTTTAATTTGCACATGTACTAATACAGTATTTGCATAAATTAATACAAAGGACAGTTATGTAGTAAAGACACATACAGACATATTCTTATATTTACACGTTATATTAATGACAAACAGATCTACGAACTGGTATCGAATACATTGCGTCTATAGGGTATTCAATTCCCAATGGTGTTTAAGTTGGTTTTTCATTAAGGTTTTGACTAGTACTACATTTCACATAGGGTTGAGTCAGGCTTTTCTTGTTTTCACATTCACTACCTTGTGTGCTATTTCATTTTACATTCTACTGAGCACTGTGTTGTCAGTGTTTTTTCAACTTTTACGGTCGTTTCTTATTTCTAATTTTTGGATATTTACCTACTTTTCACATTTTTAGTAAAATTATGTCAAAAACTGGAAGTGCTGCTTTTGAAAGATCATATTGCTTCCTTATAATTAAGGTATCAGAAAGAAAAAAAAACTTGAATAGAAGTGGAAGCTTCAACTTAATGGGGCATCATTTCAAGTCTCAGACCCCCACCCAGAGAAGAAACGCTTGCTTAAACCCTGATTCTGAATGAATCATTCTAGAACATTAACGAATATCATCAATATTTCTAAAATATTAAATTTTCCTGTATGGGATGTTTTAGAAATGACTTCAGTCATTAAGGTGGTCCTTCCCTTGGGGTATTGCCACAAGGAAATCATTTCGGAACACAAAAACGTTTTGGAATGCTATTAAATAGTTGTATTTATAATATCTTGGGAATACCTGAGGATAGTGAAACAATTTTTCATTGATGTACAAATCAGGTGTTTAGTGGCAATCGGCAAAAAAAAAAAAAAAAAAAAAATCAATGAAAGGAACACGGCAGAATCCCAACATTTCTCAAAAAACAATTTCATCATATCATTTTGTACCAATTTGTGCACTATCATCTTAAAACAGAAATGCAAAACATGTAAAAAAATCCTATCTTTTAACTTAAAAAAGAATTGGCTTCTGATTTATCTTAAAATATAAATTTTCCTGGACATTCAGGTTTTACTATGTGGGTACGTAAATAATTTGTGTGCATACCCAGCTGGGCATGTGACATTTCAGATATTTTTCAAGTCCTGTTTAAAGTGACACAGGTAAAGATTTCACTCACAGAAATTTAGAACGAATTCGATTTTTTTTTTCATTTAACATTAATTACATTTACAAAGAAAAGAAACTGTACATGATATAGTTTCCTGTAATTTTCATGGGCAGCTTTTACCAGATTCAGTAAAAAAAAGAGTAACAGTAGAAGCTCGTTATAACAAAATTCAAGGGGGACAGAAAAAATTCTGAAGCAATATATTTTCCTTAAAATATTACGAAATTTTCATTAAAAAGTTAGTATGTACTACAGAAATTTTCGTTGCGCATAAGATTACAACGCTGTAATTGCGAAATAGTGTAAATAGAGACAAGCAAAGGAAATTTTTTTTTTAATGGGAAGTTTTTGCTAAAGTTGTAATAAAGAAATATATGTTTTAATTAATCTATACGTATGAAATTATGTACTGTACATATTTTTACTTATATGTATCAGGGTATACATATATAAGTAAAAATATGTACAGTACATAATTTCATACGATTTTTTGTTTACCAGCCTAGGCCAATGATTCACATGCCCGAGATGCCCGGGGCATGTGAATCATTGGCCTAGGCTGGTAAACAAAAATCTAGTTGCCCAGACTGGGCAATTAAATTTTAAAATGTAGTTCAGAATAGAATTTTCTACTACAAGAAAAAAAGACAGTCATCTCATGTCATGCTTCTTTTCACTGCCAATCACTGGAAGTTTTATTATTGTTACGGAGTGCCAAGAACAGAAGAATATCCCTATTTTAGTTATATTATGCTCTAGGTCCAGAAATTGGAAGCATATATAATTTTGCTCCAAATGTTGTTTAAAGCCAGTGACTGAATGCATGCCTCTGATGGAACTAGCAGCCTATGTTTATTGACAAAGGATGAAAACTTCCACAAAAGGAACATGGCAGATTACTACATTTCTCAAATACTAATCTCAGCATCATCATCACGCATTTATGCACTGAACATTTTGAGTATAGACCCTTAAAACAAAAAATGCAAAATATGTAAAAAAAGTGAGGGTTCTGATTTGTTATCTTAAAAGATAAATTTTCCTGGGCACACACATACGACCAGCTTTACTGAATAATTTGTATACCCCGGGCATTTCAAGCACGTTATTTTTCAAGCCCTGATTATTAACAATTCCTAAGCGATTTCTGCAGTGCTTAGCCTCAGTCCCATAAATATAAATAGCTACAACTTTGAGAATCTACATACTAATCTTCCCCTTTTGGTTATATAGTTATTTTAAAGCTACCAGTGTGTGTATACATATTGAGGAAACACGATGCTGTCACCCCTCTTGCTAGAAACGAACCACCACTTGGTAGGGCATCAGTGCACTCATATTGATGGTAATATGATATCACCAAGGATAAACATCAGGAAAAAGAGGGTTCATAGTGGGGTGCCCAATGCATCGGTCGTCATCACCAAGATGGTGGAGTTCATGCAAATGGCGAAATAAAAAACAAAGAGGAACGGATTCATATCTCGCTGAATTCATGTGGAGATTTCGGTGTTGGTTTTTTTATTTCTGCAGCCTTTTCAACCTGGTATTTATCACCTAAATCACCATTTCTTATACATCAGGATCATTTCTATTTTAACTAAAGCAATTACATTATTTATCGTTCTAATATAGTTTTGTAGTTTTTCACTTAGTATGTGCTCTTTAGCGTCTAGTTATATTTCAGTGTTGGGGTTTTATATTTTTGCAGCCTTTTCTACATGGTATTTATGACCCAAATCTTTGTTTCTTGTATTTCAGGATCATTTCTATTTTTAAGTAGAGCGATCGTCGTGTTAATTTACATCTTGCATTATTTATTTTAAGTTTTTTCTTGCTCCGTGCTACCTCCAGGATTGTTTTTTCGAGGGGGTGGTGGGAGGAGTGAGACTTTTTTGGATCAAAAATGTAGTGTATGATCACCTTCACCTTTTAGCAGTATTTAGGTAACCTTAACTTTCCATTCGATTTTTTCCAGGAGGTTGAGAACCACACCAGCACCTTGGATCACTTGATCTGATTTTCAAGGTTTTCACCTCCAAGGGCCCCCTCAAGGAGTTTATTTCGGTGGTGTTGAAGCTTTTCTAGCACAAAAAATGTAGTGTATGATCTCTTTCACCTTTTGGTAGTATTTAGGTCTCCTTAGTTCCTTTTGTTTTATTTTCAGGAGTGAAAGCATACAAGGACCTCGAATCACTTGATCTCAATCTCAAGGCTTTTCCCTCCAGAAGTTTATTCGGGGAAGGCACTTTTTTGGACCTAAAGAGCAGAGTATGATTCTACTTCACATATTTTGTTAACCAAGCAAAATAGTATTTCAAGTCTGTCTCCACAACAATCCGCAAAATAGCTTGCCACTGTAACTGCAACACACTAGTGTGGAAACATTGTCAATCTGAAAATAAAACAGAAATTCTACCATCCCAAGAAAGGATACCGACTTTGGTTAATGTGTACTTTAGCGTCCTAAATTATTTCGTCGGAAAAATTTAAATGTGTGGGAAAAGTGCGACGTACAATTTTTTAAGCATACAAAATAATGGGGAAAGGTGCGAAAAATATAAGACTTTTAGATAAAAGGAAATAATATTACCGAAGTATTTACCTGTCAGTACTTTGGTTTGCAGCAGTTCGTGAGGGAGGGTGAAGCGATGCTAACGGACACGACGTCAAGGTTCCGTGCGTCGGAAGGAGTAACAGTTGGTAGTGAATGCGCGGAAGAAGACAAAAGTGGCGGATATTTTTCGGAGGAGTGTGATGCATCGTGTAATTGTGTGCAAGTAGAAAGAAGTAGTTCAGATGTTTTATTAATTTTTGAGAAAGAAATGTACGAAATGTCATTATTAGTTTCACAATGTTTCCGAATGCAAAGAAATGAAGAAAGTTAAATGTTTTCATGTACCACAGAAGTGTCCAGTATGAACTTTAGGTTCCGGTTGAATGGCAAGTTTTGATTATGGTTTCGAAGATGTACAGGGTAGTAGATTTGTTCAACCAATTCATTTGTATTTGTGCTTTTATTCCGTACATCGTAGATCATATTTTTCCCTCCTGAAACAGATATCTTTGAAAATGAAGGAGTCTCTTTAATTCAAAAATCGTAGCATGGCAGGGAGCCCAAGAGCTTGTTGTCATATTGTGCCGGAAAATGAAATTTTAAGCCCTAACGAAATCCGAAATCATGTATGGAGACTCATGACTTTGGAAACAGCCACTAACGCTGTTGAAAAAGCTACTAACACCACTAACAATGCTGCGTAAAGCGGACCTCTTTCCTTCAATGTATTCCTACAAGACGCTTGTATGACTACGTACTGCTCAACCACTTCCTGTTGTATTCTTCCGCCCGTAACTTGCCCTTCTCAACGAAGCTTCCATTCATCGGCTTACACCTTGACGCTGTCGCCGCTCTGCTGTCCTAGGCCTACCACACGTACTCTTCCAAACCATCGCACTCTCAGGTAAATACTTCAATGAAATTATTTCCTGTTCTTTACAAATACTATATTTTTGCGCCTTTCTCCATTATTTTGCATGCTTAAAAAATTGTACGTCGCACTTTTTCCACACAGTTAAATTTTTCCGATGAAATAATTTAGGACGCTAAAGTACACATTTACCCAGACTTTATTCATCCATACGAATCCCATGATTTGGTGGAAAGGAATTTCTAAATTTAATGGCTTTACAACTGAGCCTGCCTCTGAACTAGCAATGCTTTTGCTGCCAAGTCCGGCCAGCTCAGCTTCAGTTGAAGGCTTTTTCTATGGATTTATACACTCTAAGCTCAGGAATCATTTAGGTGTCAACAAATGTGCTATCGGATGCTAAGAGGGGAAAATGAACCAGACTACTAGTTCTGCAATTCACTGGCAGTTGCATAATGTTAGATCAATGAAATCAATTCTGTACAAAGCAAAAATCTTAACGAATACAATTTTTTGACACTTTTTCACTCTTAATAATTGTAATAAAATAATTATAAAAATAAAGACGAATATTGCAGTTGGCTTGAAGGCAAGTTTCTTACTATTTAATATATCTATTAATGCTTACAAATTTTTTAAAAGCATGTTATGTTTCTGACAGTTTTTGACGGTTTAAATCAGTTTTAAATGCTCATGTTAAAATCACTAAAACTCCAACCCTGGTTCGCCGTCTCAAAAGTCGGACAAAGAATGCTGAAACGATTGGGCTTGCATATCAGAAAGAGTTTATCTTAAGCAATCATTTAGGGGGATGATTAGGAGGCATTTGTTATTAGCCTTGTTGTTCAAAGTGCTCATTAGGAGGATAAAATAGACAACAGTTCTCTTTGACTGATTACCTGCTGAAAGGGCTACGAACCTAATATAGAAAATGTTTTGAGTCGCATGTTTCTATAGATAACTCCAAATATTGATGAGCTTTGCAAAGCTCATACATCTCATTGATACTAAATGAGACTTTATCAGTTTTATTTGATTTTTCTAGCCATTCATGCAATTTCTGTAACATCAATGTATGCAATTTTTGCAAATATACATGTGTGTTTTTGTATTTTTTATACCCACATACATACACATATAAATGCAGTGGAATAAACTTGTCATTTAGTAATAAGGTATCTCCCTAATACACAAGCGGACGCAGTTTTTTCAGGTAAAATATTCCCAAGGGGTACTTTAAGAAAAAAAGTTTGAGAACCACTGTTATAGACAAAATGTACTCAGATGCCAGTTCACAAGCTGTTTGACTCTTTCGTCTTCATTAATATAACATAAACAAAAGAATATGTCAGTACATATCTGTACTCCATAGCTAACCTTTGTATTCAACCGTGCAAATCATTGGCGCACCCACGGAGGGGGCTTAAGCCCACTCCAAGGAGCTTAAGAACGATGTACGTCACAAATTAAACATTCAAAATTATTATTTTACATGTTCAAAAATTACATAGTGTCTTCTTCCCAAGGCCCCAAAGAGATTAAGAGCGACATACGCCACAACCATATATAAACTATAGGCGTACACTACATATATATGTACACACATTGTGTACGTATACTATATATTTATATATACAGCCCCCTCCAACAAGAATTCCTGGGTGCACTATGCAGTGATTTTAAACTACATGGGAGAATTACTACTAAGAGAAAAAATTATATGTTAATTTCCCACTCAACATATCTAGATTGATTTGCTGAATTTATTCAAAATTATTATCAGACCCCATCTTAGACCACACGAAAAAAACCCCCACAAAAATGTAAATCAATACATGCGTGTTATTATATGGCAAAATGGAAAGTTCCACTACGAAGAAAAGTAAAGCAGGTATATACCTGGCTTGCACAGAAAAGTAAAACTGTATCGCATTTGATAGTAAAGCATATGCATATTTTAGAATAATATACCGACCCCAAAGTCAAAGGAATCTTTAACAATACAACCCACTACATTGATTTTCCCGTGGCAAAGCTTTTCAACCAGCATTAAGTGGTTTGTCATGAGATAAACCGATCAAAACAGAACAAACGCTGTTCACAAACGTGATTAAAACTATTGATTATATCAAATCGCATGCTTTTGCTTTAGCTATTTTGGTTAGCTCTAATACTTACATGTACACAGTTCGTCAGCCTAATAACAAACATGAGTAATCGATGTCGTTATTTTTATTATTATAACAAACGTAATTTTAAAAAGTTATAACGAAGTAAATTTCTCCGTCATTTTCATCCGCGCCGGGATTCGAACCCGGATCCCCTCATTCCGGAATAAGTCACTCTACCAATTGAGCTACGCGGACGTTTTATTCTGATTCCCATCTGCCTCTATGTCGTGTGCGTCCTTCTGGCAGGTACGTTACATCATCTCCCCCTTATTTTTTTTTATTTTTTGCGAAGTGCTGGATAAGGGATTCTCTTATTTTTCCTATCTCGCGGTGTGGAAATAACATCACACCATTGCGAGATTTTGAACGGTCGGGTCATCCGGATAGTTCGGGCGCCATTATAACGAAGTAAATTTCTCCGTCATTTTCATCCGCGCGCCGGGATTCGAACCCGGATCCCCTCATTCCGGAATAAGTCACTCTACCAATTGAGCTACGCGGACGTTTTATTCTGATTCCCATCTGCCTCTATGTCGTGTGCGTCCTTCTGGCAGGTACGTCACATCTCCTATTACGTTACAAAGTAACTACTCACGTTTTTTTACACAGGATCAAACATCATAGACGAAGACGATAGACAAGAACTGCAACGACCGTTGGGAACGACATGGTCGCGGTTGCCAGTGACGTATAGCCAGAAATTCCTTAAGGGGGAATTCCATGGGTTTGGTTCATTGGTGAAAGCCTCGCATACACGTATATATCGCTTTAAATTCGTGCTCAGTCTCCCCTCAAGAGAGGAATTCAAATCCCGAACCCATCTGGCTACGCCACTGTTCGCTGCTAATTGCTATTCTCCGGCTATCTCCGCCATTGCATATGATTTCCAGCCGTGCTATTGGTTGAGAGGTTGAATCAAATCGGAAAAAACAAAAAACAAAAAAAACACTGTTGCTGCGGGTTGCATCAAATATTTGTTTAAGTGTCTGCTTCCTTAATTTTGAAATAACCAATTTTTAGTGAAACTCATTTAATTAAACCATATTATGGGAAACGTTGAACTGAAATTTTTAACAGTGCATCCCGATGAGCCTTTACATTATGGCCACCTACCTAATAAGCTGTAGGAGCCGCCCCGGTGGCGCAGTGGTCTAAGCGATGGCTTCTGATTATACGTCCCAAAGGGGTACAGGTCCGAATCCCGGTGAAGCATGGATGTATTTGTCTTACGATACTGGCTCTCTCCCTTCCCTGGAACCAGTGGCCCTAAATTAGGCATGCGCGAATGCTTATAGCCCATTGAGTTCTTCACGGTGGACGTTAAACCTCCAATAAAAAATAAAAAAAGCTGTAGGACCCCATAAATGCCCTTAAAACAGCGGCCACTCGGCGAGTCATCAATTCGATGAGGTGGCGATGGGTATCCTGGGGCATCTGGTACCATAATGTCAACAGCAGGTCCTCCAGTGCCTGCACATTTAAGGGTGGTGGTGATTTACCGCGAATTTGCGTTTCCAAGTCGAACTACAAATGTTCGATTGGGTTCATGTCAGACGAATTTGGAAGCCAGGGCATTAACAGAAAGTCACCAGTATGCTCCTTGAACCACTCCTTGACAATTCTGGCAGTGTATCGTGACGCATTATCCTGTTGGTAATGGCAATCACCAGCAGGGAACACAGTTGCCGTGAATGGGTGGACTTGGTCCGCAACGATATTCAGATACCTGACAGCTCTCAGGGATTGTGCTATTGGGATAATGAAGTATCTCAAGAAAACATCGGCCACAACATAACACCGCCGCCGCCGGCCTGTTTCCGACCAACAGTGTACCCAGTGGCCATAGCCTCCGTTGGTAATCGGCGTATCGGCGCTCGCCAGTCTACGTGATGCACCAGGAATCTTGATTCGTCAGACCACGCCCCTTTCTTTCAATTATCCACGGTCCAACCTCGATTATCTTGGGCGCATTTCATGTATTGTTGGCGATGACGTGCAGTAAGTATGGGGATCCGGCTGGGTCTTCGGCTACGCAGGCCCATGCGCAGAAGGCTGCGAAGAACTGTGCGCTGTGACACATTGCCTTGATCACACTGTTGTAGCTGCGGGTGATTTGTCACACTGTGGTTCTGCGGTCGCTGTGAACAATGCGCGACAGTCTCCTCTCCCCTCTGGCATCAATGAGCTGCAGTCGACACACGGCTGGGCAACGGTTCGTTGTTTGGCCATCTGTGCACCACTTTTGATACGTACTCACTACAGCGGCACGTGAACAAGCCGCGCCGTTTCCGAGATCGTAGTTCCGAGGAGGCGCGCCATCACAATTCCTACTTTATCAAATTGCGATAAATCGGCAGCTTTTCTCATTCTGACTCCCAACACTACTAACCGAAAGATGGTCTTAGGGTTGTATATATACTCATCTGTGTACTTCACCTGCGCCATCGTTCGGTCTCCAGGCGCGCTCATTTCTCTAGGCTGGGGGTAGCATGATGTAATGACTCCATCGGTGTATAACTGGGCACACAACATTCGTTTTTTTAAAGGAAAAGAAGGAGTGATAAACTAAATAAGAAAGACACGCTTTAAAGGTGCCATATGCTTTTTCTTTAAAAACGATAGTAACTAATTTTGTTTATTTTGTTGTTGTTGTTGTTGTTGTTGCTCTTGTTGTTTTGTTAAATGGAATATGCGGAAATACTTAAAGTTATAGCATTGCAATAAAAAATTTTAGTTACACTTTATAGCGGCCATTACGGGAAAAGACAAACCTCTGTTGTTTTAGTTTACCATGTTTTTATCAGTTGCGAAGGACACTTAACGTGCTGTTCAGAGTAACTTATTCAAGAAAGCAGGACTCGGGGTTGCTATTAAACTTTTAACCTGTGAAATTTAATACTGACTTGTCATAGCCTGTGAAAATTAATAGCAACATGCAGAAAAAGCTTTATTTATGAAACACATTAAATTTTCCAGAGGTATTTATTTCAGACTTGATTATTTTTTCATTTTTCTGAGAAACGTGTTGAGAATTAGTCATTACTTATTTAGGAAAGAAAGAACCATACGTGAGTACTGACAGAATTCATAAGCCTGGGACACAGCCATCTAATATCCAGTCGTGGGCAAGAGCTCCGTTTTTTTGCGGACAGAAGTCAAAACACCAGTTCAGAAAAGCATTGAAGATATTTTTCGAGGGGCACCTAAAATTCACTCTACTCACTGATATAAGGATCATTCATCATCTTTATTCTTCTCTCAAACTTTTTACAATTCGAGATACCTCTAAACCGTTATTAAATCTCGATAACAAAAAAATTAAGAATAGGAAATACTTGAGATTATTCTAAATTAGTTAAATGTAAAAATATAATTCTTGAGCTGACTAAAAAAACTCGAAAAATCCATTACAAGACTCAAAAACTGCGTGTTATCACAAATTCAGTAAGAAGTTGATCCTCTAGTTTCATTTTCAAAACCAAAAAGTTCTTTTAAAGCCATATTGCTGTCAAAAGATTTATATTCATCATTAGTCATTTATTGTGATAAATATAAAAATGTTCCCTACTTTCTTTTCAGAAAACTGTATCTTCTTAGATCTTCCTTCTCGTGTAATAAATTTCGAAGAACTTAAACTGAAGTGAATTTTTCACACGTGTTTCAAGTGCGATCTATACTCGCTTTCATCCTGCAGATGAGAAAATCTCTTTCGAAAACACGATAACAATTTTTTCCCTTTTCGTGAATGACATAAACACACGAAAGTTACTTATTTAGAGAGGACTTTCTTTATTTAAAGAGTGAATGTTAATGAAAGTAAAAGAAATGTGCGGGCAGAAGAACAAATTTTTCCAAAAAAATTACGTTTTATCCAACGCTGGTGATGTTTTCCCCAGTGAAAAAAAGGTTTTCAGATACATACTCTAGTACGTAGTGTTTATTTAATGTAATGTAGTACAGGAAACCATGAATACGAATCTCCACGGCCTTTAACAACTTACTATTACTTCACGATTTAGCTTATTTAGCATATTTGTTTTATCTTTTTTAATAATTGCTGTCATAAGGCTGTTTATGAATTTTAGTTTGTAACCTGAGAAGGAATATTTCTTTCACTTTCATCATTTAAATCTATAATTACAAAAATGGTGTGTCTTTCTATTATTCCCTAGATATTCGCCCAGAGGACTCCTTCTATTTCACAGAATGGTACAACACTAAATTTAACAAAAAAATCCTTTTATATAACAAAATTTCGGTTGCTTCGAAAATTTCACATACATTCATTTAAATTCCCTAAAATCCTAGATGGTTGCAGCTGCTTAAATATTATGGGTGGGCTTCCACCCGTAGCTTCGCGCCTGTAAATAATGTTGATTGGTGTTCCCTATGTCAGTACTGAATGCTTATTGTGAAAAATATGTTCAAGATTTACAGCAACAGTTTATAATGTACCATAAAAGGAAAATTACACGAGCTCCCCTGTAATTGTATTAGCATGAAATAATTAATTCCCATAATATGACTTTGTACATACCCTATGGGAATGCTAGGGAATGACCCCTATGGGCCACCAGAATCTTCAAGGTGTCTGACGATTAAAAAAACAACTGCAAAAATTAGTAGGGTTTCAGTGGAATCTTGTGGAGGACGATAGTGGAATACGTGGAAACCCTTTAGAGCGCTGTAAAACAACGCTTATTACAAAACTATCTTTTGATATAGTATGATTTTTTTACAGACTTTAGGTGCAATCTTGATAGTACGACAAGAACATGTAATTTTTTTAAGATGTGCCACGTATCAGTCTGATTTTAGCTCTTATTTTATTTGGGTAATTCATAAACTCTATGTTTTATCCTAACGTTTCTTTAATAGAAAAAAAATTGCCTTTCTGAGTTAGTTATTTCAGAAACTCGTTTTTCTTTTCGAGGAGGAGAGAGGCGTAAACGACCACCATGAACAACTATAAGGATTATAAGTAGCACGTCCAAAATCTAAGCCACGGATTTCAGGGAAGGGACAGAGCCAGAAAACACAACACGCAGGCATCATTCGGGAAACGAACGTCTGCTAATCTCAGACGACTCGTCCGCAGCCAGTGCCTCATACCATTCGGCCAGGGAAGCGGTGAAGCACGTTTACCATCTTTGGGTAGGAAACAATTCATGGTGTTTCAAAATTCTTCAAATACTGAAGGAAAAAATGACTTTTATACAACATATTTAATGATACAATTGTTGTTGTCATCTTTTCATACCGAACTTCTCATGCAAATTAAAGACTTATCTAACATTGAGAGGAAAGTTCAGAACGCATGTTGAATTAGTAATTTCAAAATTTTTTTTATCAGTGTTTTTTAGGAATTCTCATCAGACAACCTAGAGATTCATTGAACAGCAAGATGTAAGTAAACATTACCAGTAATGTTTTAAATGCTCAGCTATTTTCCCCATTTTTTCTACTGAACGCTCTCAGAGAAGTTTTTAATTCATCTAGAATAAAAGGAGAAAGTACCGAAAGCTCAGAATAGTTTACATTCTACAGTTATTTTTGCCATCTGTAGAACACATCTTAGGGAATTCAAATATGGATTAAACATTAAGGGTAAGAATATGTCAAATGTTTTGAATTTCACAATAATATGCGTTGTCTTCCGAAATAATACTTCTCAAAGAAATTAACGATTCAGCAAAATCTAAGGGGGAAAGAGAACTCCGGAGGAATTTTTAATTCCTTAAACGTTTTTGTCACTCATGACGGAGAACATCAATATTGGTGGTACTTAAAACAATTTCATTTATTCAAATGTTTTCGCAATTTCTTTATATAATAGGTAATACTTCTCAGACAACCAACTTACAGAATCTTGAAACTTCAAACGGGCAAGAATGTAGCGTCTGAGATGTTTTGACATCTGATATAAGCAGAGGCTATTTTCATTACAGAGCAAGCTTGCGTTCAACATTTGGGAGTTAACGGACATGTTTGCTGACAGAAATCGCCTTTATTAGCTACGTGCGGGATGAAGAAGCTCGAAAAAGCGGATGTGGAAGCTTCGAACGAAGATGAACTTTAGCTCTGAGTTTGACTTCGCAAAGAAAGTACAAAAGTATCCTTTCCTTATCACAACATTCCCAAATCGATATTACTCAACGCAACCAGTGGTCGATGCAGAATGTTGTTCAAGAGAAGCACAAATTTTATCGAATAAGTTTTACTAGGAAACTGACTTCTCGCGGAGAAAGCTTTTCGCCCTCCTCCCTTTTGCCAGGGACAGCAAATCCTTTACCCGACCGCTAAACAAAAAGGGCAAAGAAAGGAGATATACGATTGTTTACTTTGTGATCTCGATGTGACCAGTCTTCGAGCAGGAAAGTATAGTAAAGGTCATGGCACTAAGCCAAACTTGAAGGGAAGCTTTGACAACTGGTTTTCATTTTCATACAATAGACAAATTTTTCACTGCACAGCTCGACGCTACTGAAACACCCATCTGATCATTGAACTTGAACTCGATGAATCCTAACTTAAAAAATAGATGCAAACTCAGTTACGTTTCTTGACTTAATGAATTCAAACTCTTTTTAAAGTATTCCATAGAATACTGAGCTCTATATATTTGATTCAGCTTTTCCACTTAACAAAGGGCTTCCAGAACCTGTTTCCTTATTTTAAGGTCCCCAGTCGCATTGTAAATATTGCAAAATTACAGAGATTATATCTGGTCTAAATTTTGTGAGCTATGTTACTTTAACCGTACCCGACCAAATGAGTATGTTATCTTATTAAGAACAGTAAAAATACATCGACAACTATTCGTAACTTAGCCATTTGCATACTCACTGCCTTAATGGGATAGCCTAAAGTATTGATTTCTACCCTTAAAATTCTCACACCTTTTTTGTGAAAAATAGAATATTTAACACAATTTGCGCACGCACACATCTTACGTATCCATATGTGGAAGGAATATTTTGGGAGGAGAATTCCTGGGTCCTTCCAGAAACCTTTCCTTAAAATCAACTGCTTTGGATATAAAGGAATATATGTACTTATATTATTTTATAATAAAAATGCAGTTTGGAAGTACATATGGTATGAAGTTATCTAGAGATAGAACCATTGGAGTGTTTCACAAGTCAGATTATATACACTATCTACCAACAAGTAATTGGACACCTGTGATAGAAAAGGAAAACGAAGTTTATTCACCTTCAATAGTTGGTGGAGCCTCCACGAGCGGCGATTACAGCTGCGACCCTCCGGGGCATACTCTCAACCAGGCGTTGTACGACGGCTAGCGGTATTTTCTTCCACTCGGCTTGGAGAAGACAGATCAGTTCCTTCACCGATTTCGGACGGTGGGGGCACCCCTTAAGTCGACGCTCCAACTCGTCTCAGAGGTGCTCGATAGGGTTAAGGTTCGGACACTGCGCAGGTCAGTCCATTCGATTAACCCCATTGTCACCATACCAAGCCATGGTGGACCTCGCAACATGACAGGTGGCATTGTCATCCTGAAAGTAACATGGGTCCACCCCGTAAAACTGCCGCAACGTAGGAAGCGCATGGTCATCCAAAATGGTGCAGTATGTCTCGGCGTTGAGTCTACCAGGAATTGCGACCAAGGGTCCCGTGCCATACCAGAAGAAACACCTCCATAGCATAATTCCACAGCCGCCGAACTTCACAGTTGGCACAATGCATTCCGGCAAGAGGCGTTCTCGAGGCAGACGCCAAACCCAGACCCTGCCATCCGAACGTTAGAGGGTGAACCTTGATTCGTCGTTCCAGAGAACCTGTTTCCACTGTTCAACGGTCCACTGTCGACGTTCTTTGCACCACGTTAGCCGAGCAGCGCTCTTGGACTTGGTGATCAAAGGCTTGTGGGCGGCAGCATGTCCATGATAACCGAGCAGATGGGCTTCCTCACGGATGGTATTCATCGAAAGAACACCACCGCATTCCTGTTGAAATTCTTCGCGGATGTGGCCCATCGAATTGGCGTGGTTCTTCCGAATTTCTCTGTCCAGCACCCGTCGGTCTCTAACTCCCAGTTTTGTGGGTCTGCCGGGTCGGCGCACATTCCGACAGTCACCTCTCATCTTCCACTTGCCAATCACGCAGGCCACTGTCGATTTTGGGTACTTCAACTCGCTGGATATGTCACGTATGGATCGGCCATTTCTGTGATACCCGACGATTACACCTTTCTCGAAATCAGAGAGCTCCCAACTGCGTGGCATCTTGCATGCGACTAGTTGCGTTGTTGTTTCCCACACGATATTTAACGGCGGCGGCCGTGACATATATCAGGACCGCAGATATATTCGATTGCAGGGGTGTCCAATTACTTGTTGGTAGATAGTGTATTATGATTATATATTATTAAGGAAATATAACGTTTCTCACAAATATTTTAGTTTTCAAGTCGACCAAGGTTTCGCTGGACTGGTGAAGCTAGTCCAGATACCAGCAAAACCTTGACCGACTTGAAAAACAAAATATTTGTAAGAAACGTTGTATTTCCTTAATGCATTGGAGTATTGTTTCCACATGGGAAATGAAGCGTTAGAAAAGAATTCTCGGAACAATTTTGCGCAAGAATTTTTTTAATTTTCTCGGAGCACATTTAACTAATTTGAAAAGTAGAACTTTAATTCAGCATGCGTTAAACCTGGTCAATAAACCTTCGATCCACAAGGTATCACTATCCTTGGGTCCATTTTTGTTTTTGTTTTTTTCCTGAAATATCCCGGATCCATAATTTAATTAATTTCAAGATTTCCACTTACACATATTACATATACAGTAAATGCAAGATGTAGTGATATTTCGGATATATGACATGGTTCCTTTTAAGGTCTCGTGTCAGAGGGGGAAAGCTGCAAGGTATTGTCGTGTACCCGGTGTATGATTCTACTCTGTTAAAACTACGAATTCATCTGTTTTGTGACAAATGTGAAATTGGATGCAATCGCAGTAGTTTCAGTAGCTTATGCAATGAAAATAGTTCTTTCTCTCTTAGTAGATCTTGTAATCCGGCGATCTTACAGAGTGACTGCAGTGTCCTCAAAGTTCAATAGGATCCATGTCCTTAACAAAGTCGACTGGAGCCATGTTCTTAACAAAGCAGAGAGGAGCCATATCCTTAACAAAGCCGACAGGAGCCATGTCCTTAACATGGAGAAATGAAATTAGAATGCTCTAAGGAGTTCATATGAGACCATGCATTTTAAAGACTTACGGTATTCATAATGCAATCCTGAAGTGTATTAAGAATAAATATCAGCACATGCATTCTTATTTAACGTCGGGAGACTCTACCTAAAAACATGTAAAGAAATATAATTAGAAAATTGTAAAAATCAGTAAAAATACGCCTATTCCTACGTTTTGTCGTAATTCCTTTGTTAGAGGAATTTCGTTATGCTTTTTTATAAATAATATATAAAACATTGATGATATCCTTTCCATCCTTTGTTTTGGGACAACAGCATGTGAAGTTCGCATTTCTGAGCTCCACAGTACTCCACTCCGAAAATTTGTCGGACACACTTAAAACGCTAAGCATATCTGCCGCACTTCCTGTCACGTGCACGGCAACAGCTGAGCTCCGTACGATACATCTGCACAGTAATGCTTGGCAATGGCTCTAAGTTTGTTTCTCGTGCGAAGTGTACTTCGAAATCTTAATTTAGCTGAAACACATGGTTTCTGTTACCTAGTCCATGTCCGAAAATACAGTTCTGGCGTTCGCAACATGACGTCAAGAGAAATCAAGTCAAAAGAAGAAAGTTAAATACAGAAGTGTTCAGTTGCGATAGTGTATACAGGGGGCCCAGGAAAGTCATGGACAAGGTCAATGTCTCGAAAGCTATGAAAGCAAGCGTTATACTTTTTGTGCTGGTGTATAGAGCACCCCTTAGGGCTACATCATGAAACAACGTTGGGCCACCCTCTCTCTAAGTGGGGATAGGTAAGGGGTATCTTTCCATCCTTTGGGGAAGGACAACAAAGTCAGTAACAAAGTTGTAGAGCAGGGCAAGAGATAGTACATTATGCTTTTGTCCCAAAACAAAGGATGGAAAGGAACTTCAAAATCGACACAACCATGCATCTCTGTGATTCCCTCTCTTTGCAGTAAATTTGGATTCATACGCACTGCTCGTTAAGCGCGATATTCAAAGGTGTGTGAGTGATGTAATCAATGTTGTTAATCAGTATCTTATGTACGAAAACAGCGGTTTCTCTGTAGTTAAGGTTTTGGGCGTAGGTTTAACGAAGGCCACGTACGACCCTATTTTCCTTGCGAACAATGCGTCTACGAACGAGGAATTTTGCGAAATGTTTTTGATTAATGTGCAAGCAATCGAAATGCTCGTGCGGAGGAGAGGGTGTATGCATGGTGGTTTCCTAATGTCAGACAACCTGATCATCGTATCATCAGAAATGCAGTTCGTAGATTGCGTGACACTGGTAATATACGCTGCCACTCACGTACAGGCAGGCCAAGGCGGGATGATATCAATTTTCTGGCATACACGTTTGTACATTTCCACTGCACTTACGAAACATTGCTGAGGAGAGTGGATTAAGTCAATAGGGAGTGCTTCAAATGTTTTTATGGCATCACATGCATCCTGTTGGTGTAATTTTCAGAAGCAATGCCTCGAGATGCAGAGTAACGGCTGGAATTTTCTAACTTCGTGTTGAATATATTAGAAAAGAAACCATGTTTCTTGTCGAAAATCTAATGGAGATGCGAGTCACAGTTCACAGAAGATGGTGTAGTGAACAGAAGTAATGAGCACTACTGCTCACCCGTCAGTCCGTATTAGATGAGAGACACATATTTTACAGTCAGGCGGTCCAGTAGCGTTTGGTGTAGCCTGTGTGTTGTAACCACTTAGCAGGGATTTTTTTACCAAGGTCACCTGAACGATGAACACTAACTGCATACCCTAAAAACGAATATCGCAGATTTCTTAGACAATTTGCCACGACAAGTATAACAACGGCAACAGCGCATAGAAATGGAGAATCAACACAGTGATTAGATGGGTGTTTTCACCAGAACTTGATAGGACACGGAGGCCCAGTGAAATGCTCCCCATGGTCATCAGACTTACTCCTCTGTACATTCTCCTCTGGGGCACCTGAAGCCACCGATCAGTGCAACACCACCGTTGAATGTGCTAGATCTTCAACATTTGCTTATGCAATGTTGATAAGAATATGTCGAACGGCATACGGAGGCAGCTGGTTGAACGCGTTACAGGCGTGAATAGTTGCTGATAGTGGACGTTATGAGTATGCGACCATGTAAGTTTAATTTCGTATGCTGTAAAGTCCATTTTATTCATTCGGATGTTGTAGCATCACCTGAACTTTCAGACGTTTTTCTTTGGGTTTTGATTACACTGCAGAGGATATTCTGGGTTTCTTTCCATCCTTTATTTTGGGACAAACGCATTAAATACTGTTTTTGTCAGTTCTTTCCAAATTTGTTGTTAGTTTTGATGCCCTGTCTCCAGAACGAGAGCAAGATATGCCCCTTATCTCTTCCTGTTTGGAGCGTGGGGTCTAACATTGTTTCATATATAGGAGTTTCCTATATAACTTCACAAAAACTTCTTCTGCAGATATTGGCCGTAGCATACACTGCTGGCCACCCAAAATGCAACACCAAGAAGGACACGAATAGCAAAGCCAGATTTACTAGATACATAACAACAGACACAAAGATGAAACGATTGGGCTTACAGGCCCGTGCGACTTGCGGAACACGCAGACATCAATAGTTCGTGTGGCCCCCATGGCTAGCAATAACGGCCACTATACGCCGCGGCATCGAACGAAAGAGGCTTTAGATGTGGGCTTGGGGTATGTCGGTCCAGGCTGCTTCCACACTTTGCCACAGGTCATGAGGCGTAGCCGCGGGTGATGCTTGCCAGGCCACTCGGTTGCCGATCAGCGATTAGACGCGTTCGATGGGCGACATATCGGGAAAACAGGCGGGCCACGGCAGCAGTGACACCTGATGGACGGTGAAGAATTGTTGCACGATGTGTGCCACTTGCGGGCGCGCATTGTCCTGGTGAAACGTGGCCGCTGGCAGGTCCTGCAGGTAAGGGAGGACTACAGGCTCCAAAACGTCGGAGATGTAGCAGTGGCTGTTGAGTGTACCGGTGATGCGTACCAGAGGGTTGCGGGTGTCATATCCAATTGCGCCCCAAACCATAACGCGAGGCGACCCACCGGTATAGCGATGCATAATGCAGGCGTCATACAGTCTCTCTTTCCTCCGGATAACTAGGCTTTTAAAAGTACAGTCCTTGGTATAACCAAAACATCTAGTTTGAACCTGGGAGCTTTGGTGTTATAACCATCTCAAGTTATTCGATGTTAGCCACATGGGCAAACTGAGAAGGTATTAGGGAATAATGTCCAAGGGTTACTTATAAGTCATATCCCCCCACCACCACCACCACCATGTTGCCAGCTTTGACGGGAGGTGGGTACCCCCGGCTAGGAATCTTTTTTCAAGCCAACTGCTGAGAAAAATTCTGCTTCACACCAAATGTAAATTCGTTTATGTCACTTGAATCCATTTTTAGCACGTTTTTTTTGTAAAAAAAGATCGTGCTTATGTTATCGGTTTGTCTGTCCGTCCGCCTGTACCCACGATATCTCTGCAACTATTAGTCCGACTTGAATATTGTTGCATTGGGAAGCTTGAAATATGCGAATGATGATCCTTCATTTCGTTTTTTTTTACGATATACAATTTCGCCGCTAGAGGGCGTAAATGCAGATGATGTCGAATTCAAAAATACGTTTTAATCCACATATTTGCTTCTAAACATCCCAGTGAAAAAAAAATATTATCTTTCGATTCCATTTATGTCGAAGAGTATTTTAGATATAGTTACTTTTTCAAATTACGCATAGATTTTCCGCTAGGGGGCGTAAAAGTAAATTATATTTTTCCCGATAACTTTTCTTCTAAAACTCCGATTTGAATTTTTTTTCTTCAGCGGATACACCTCCTGCTGGAAAATCTTTTGCATATAATTTTAAGTTTTTGGTAAAGAATACTTTGGCCGCCAGGGGGCGTAAGTGTTAATTTTTGCTTCTGATATATTTACCATAAAATCTGAGCTTCTAAAATGTCGATTGAAAAAAATTCTTTTGTGGACTGATGCCACTCACATCGATAAACCTTTTCGGAATATTTTCTTCTTAAAATATTTCACAATTTCTCCGCCAGGGGGCGTAGATGTATATCTTATTTTTGTCAATATCTCTACTTCTAGGAGTCCGATTTGCAAAATTCCTTCTTTGTTGGATAGTGTTTCCGATGTGAAATGTTTTTCCTAAAAATTCAAAATTTTCAAGGAAATCACAGACTTAAAAATTCAAAATTTTCAAGGAAATCACAGACTTTCCGCTAGGGGGCACAAAGGTAAATTGCTTTTTCTGCGTTATTTTTGCTTCTAAAACTCCGACTTGAAAAATTCTTCCTATATCGCATACAAGACCTGATGGAAATATTTTTCACATAATTTCTAATGTTTGGTAAAGAATGGTTTGGCCACCAGGGAGCATAAGTGTTAATTTCTGCTTCTGATGTATTTGTAGCAAAATCTGGGCTCCTGAAATCTCGACTAATTTTTTTTTTCTAGGAGCGATACCGCTCATATGGAAAAACCTTTTGAGAATACTTTCTTCCTAAAATAATGCATGGCTTTCCCACTGAGGAACGTAAAGTCACATCTTATTTTTGTCGATATCTCTGTTTCTAAGCGTCCGATTTGAAAAATTATTTCTGTGTTGGAGAGCGTTTTCGGTGTGAAATGTTTCTCAAATAAATTTATGTTTTTCTTAACGCACAAGCCTGCAACCAGAGTGCGTCAGCTCACGATTCCGTTTACAGCAATATCTGAGGGATTAAAAACCCGATTGAAAAACTTCTTTCGTTCGTCAGATACTATTGTTTTCCATACCGGTTCTATTGACTTTGAATAGCTTTGATAAATTTAATTTGCGTCAGAACGGATTCAAAAGACGTGCTTATTACACCCGAAAATTCGGTGCCAACTTTCTTGTTTGTAAGTGTTATAACGAAGTAAATTTCTCCATTATTTTTATGCCATGAGAGGGATTCGAACCCCCAACTCTCGGCTCCGGAGCTCCGACTGCTATCCACTATACTATGTGACGTACTACAGAGGTGAAACAAGACAACAAATGTGCAGCGAGACATTCTGTCCGCGTAGCTCAGTTGGGAGAGCGACTTACTCCGTAGTGAGGTGACACGGAATCGATGCCTTGTGTTTTCACAACTACACTGGCATGTGCTCTCACTACTATCTGCCTTTATCACATGTGCGTTATGCGGGGCAGGCACGTTTCATCTCCCACCGCCCGAAAGAGGACCGGGGTCATGGCCCACTGGTCAACCGGGACCATGTGTTGCTGTAGGCAGTCATCCCATGAAGAATGTGCATTTCAGAAATCCCAGACAATTTGGTGTGTGGAACGTAACATCACACTGATTTATTTTTTCGAAGCACTGAAGAAGGGATTCTCATTTTCCCTATATCACGGTGTGGAAAGAACATCACACCATTGCGAGAAACCTATTAGCTAGGTCATCATTGAAGTTCGGGCGCCAATATGACGAAGCAAATTCCTCCATCAATTTTATGCCATTGAAGAACTTCGATCCCCCCCCAACGCTGGGCTCCGCAGCCTATCCACTATAATACACTGGCATGCTCCCTCACTGCTATCTGCCTTTATCTCACGTGCGTCCTGAGGGGCAGGCACGTCACAGTGTGATTGTAGCAGAAGGTAATGACATTCCATTTCCTGTTATGAAAATGGCCTGGGCTCATCATCAGGCTATTGCAGAGATGCGTTCCCATGAACACCTCTGGGAACTCTTCAGATAACCATATTCAAACAAGGAATAAGTTCCCGTTTCTCTTTGAATTTCACTCCACGCGAGGCATCCAAAACTTCGATTCCTTTGCAGTGTTTGAATTCTTCTACCACTTATTGTGAAAAGCTACAAATTGAGTTTCTACAAATTTTGTCTGTGTAACTGACCTAAAAATTATCTAACTTAAATCAGAAAGAGCGCTTAAGGAGAGAGAAGCATCCAATGAACTTGTAATTGTTTGGAAAAAAATGTTGCAACATATGCGTATGGCATGTAATCTGAATATGCAACAATTTTTATTATCACAAAAGAAAGTTGGTCAATATAAATCATATTTAAGACCGAAATTTGGACTAAAACACTAAGGAAACAAATATATCATAAAGTAATTGTTGGTAATGAAATGAAAATTTCGGGCGGTGCATTTAGTTGGAATCTAACTTCAGGGCGCTGATTCCGAAATGAACCGTGCTTTCATCCAATTTTCCATATACTTACTTTGGAAACACTTCTCTGGTTGCTTTCAGAATGGCTTTTCATTTATTTCATCGATAGCTCGTAAGAATAGCTATTCCATAAATTTATTTTATACAATTATAGTTAATAAAAACATTATAAAAAGTATTTCAAACTGGAAAAAATTAACTCATGTACACACGTGTAATAAATTAATCATTTGTTTTCAGTTGAGAAAAGACTGCTATTATTTGGTTTCATTAACGGTTCATCACTGGAAACATACATAATTTAGGATCTACTATGTTAGCAAATCTTCTATCAGACATTTTTAATTGCTCGTCAAAAATGTTATGTGATAACATACGGATCACATTTTGTTGATGAATGCTTTTTAACATTCCAGATATTTTAATGGTAGAAATCTATAGTACGGACACCAAATATGGAGGAACATATCCCAGTAAAGTCACGGCTTGAAAAGAAGAAAAGCAGTCGTGGAAGGTATAATCGATGCACGTCACACTGCATTTGAGAGATAGTTTACTTAAATATAATTTCATCCTCTAAAATGAATAAAAACTGTTTGTTACCGCCGTTTTCTCCGTGTAATAACTGTAAGTCCAAACATTCGCGCACTGAGTGCATTTGAAAATGGAAATGACAAAAGATGACGACTTCTGGGAGTTCATTAACAACACAATTTAATTAGAAAAGGAACAAAACCTCTGCAATTGCTCTTTTGTTTTCCAAACAGATAATCGAAAGCATTTTTTATTTAAATTTATATTAATGTGAAATTCTCAAATGCATTTTTACATGAAAATTCCAATTATTTTTTGAAATTAAATTCCACTTGAACAAGCAGATTTCAGTAATGTGATAACTTTATTTTCAGAGCTAAATAGCTTTTTTAATACGTTTAATTCTTTCACCAAAAACCAGTTTTCAATTCAGCATAAATTCGTTTTACCTCATCACTTAACATAGTGAACACTTTGAATTACACCCTGTGAGAAAGGAAAGCAGGTAGAATTTCTTCTTAAGGAAAATGTGTAGACATGTTGTATATTTGTTCCTAAATTAGAAAGTCTCTGTTTGTAATGCATCGAAACAATGAAATGTGACATGCACACAAACTGCATATACATTTTTAAGATGGCTAATCTTGTCTCTCAAACGTCTAAATAAGCATGCAGAAAAATCCACATTAATGACAGGAAAATTAATTTGGGAATAAACTGCAACATAATGGCATTAGTAACCAAAATATTTTTACGAAATGTATGACATGATTCGTACGTTTGTCATTAAGCAACAGGATAAAGATAATTTCGTTTGATGTCACCTTTTTTTGTGTTCTTTGTTTGTTTGTTTTTTGTAGGAGGTGGGGGATTAACGTCCACCGTGAGCAACTTTAAATGCAATAAGCAGTCGCTGATCTCTAATGTAGAACACCCGATAGCAGGAAATTGATAGAGCCAGTACCGTAAGACAAATGATTATCAGGAAACAAGCGCACTCACGGCTCGAATCCAGCGTTTAGAGCACTGCGCCACTGGGGTAGCAAGATGTCACCTTTCTGAGAAAGTTAGGTGCACGAAATAAAATAAATCTCTAAAATGGAAATTTTATTAGTACTGCAGTTATTTCACTTGTCATAATACTACATCACTTCAGAAAACACATATCAATACCGAAGTGATAAGAGTTTAAAGAAAGCTGGCCTGTAAATTGTGGAAATTTCCTCTGCTAAGTTTTTAAAGTTATAAACCGTGGTTATATATGTATACTAAATATATTGTTTACCATCAACAGTGATTTGCCAAGCTTTCTTGTTGAATTGCAAATCTGGGCTTTTTAATTGCCACTTTGCTACCTTAATATTTTTATGGAAGCATTATTTTGTGGGAATATTCTTATTAGTCCAAGATCCCGGAGCAATTCGTAGGAGAAAGTTGGTACTAGAAATTATTCAGACATGTATTTGCTGCATGGTATCCCTAAATTTTAATTTGTTTTTACTTAGATTCGGAAGCATCACCCGCAACATGATTAAATCGACATCGGATGGCCACATGAAATTTGACCTCGCTCCTTTTCTCTTATCATATCAGTATCCATCAACCACTGTCTCCATTTTTTTATCTCTGAAAAGAAGTTACCCATCGTTCCTTCCAAATTACAAGCAGTTCCTTCACGAGGCATTTGTTGTAAACTTTCGAGACAACTTTCGAATAATGACTTTCACACTCCTTTTAAAACTTCATATAAAAGCCTTATACATTACAGCTGAAGACTTATGTCATTCTCTGCTACTTCAGCTACAGTCTAGTCTTTATTTTAAAATCGAGATGAGTTCTAAGTCTTCTCGAGTAAAATCTTTATTTCTATATCTATCTGACGACTGACCTGATTATCCATCTAAGGTCGGACCTATATTATAATACATTAGTTATGTGTCAGTCCAATACCTGTTAATTCCATTTCAACGAAGCTTCGCAATCTCAGTAGCCGAGTGGTAAGACGGGACGGCCTTCGACTGCTCGTCGAAGTTGGGTTCAAGTCCTGGATTAGCATGCGTGGTGATACTGCCTTACGGCGCTGGTTCCGTCCCTTCTGTAGAACCAGTGGCCACAAGTGAGGAGCCGGTGTTCCCTAACTTAAGACCATTGGCTCTTGAGTCGCTTATGGTGGTCGTTAAACCCGAACCAAAGAAAGGTGCTACGTTTTGCATAATTACTTTTGTACGTAGTTCGTCAGATAAATAAAGTACATGTTACAATTACATGTAAATTGTTTACGTCACCACATCAGCAATACATTCCAACAGAACTACATACAAATGGTTACTTTTCCACTTAGTCACCGTAGACATTTAGACATTTATCCCGGGGATTAACGAGTTTAAACATTTCTTCACGGTATCTTACCCATCCAAGATTATTGAAGTACTGCAGAAGTATGGTCTGCAGTGTCGCCTGGTCCTTGAACCGTTTACCCGATAAGAAGTTATTTAACGAACCAAAGAGGTGATAATCTGATGGGGCTATGTCGGGACTGTATAGCGAATGCAACAGAACTTCTCACTTCGCTTTGAGGTCCATGCTTTCGTCTGGTTTGATTTGTGAGGTCTAGCGCAATCATGCAAAAGTCTCACTCCAGCGCTTAAAGTTCTGGCCCCTTTCGTTTAATAGCTTCCTGCAATTTTTTTAAAAGTGTTACAGTATCTGTCACTGTGTTAATTATTGTTATAGGGGAGGAAAAAATTCACACACAAGGAGGACTTCAGAATCCTTAAAACACCGACGTCATTGTTTTCTTTACAGACGGCTGAACCTTGAATTTTTGGTGGCCCACGTCACTGAGTTCCTTTTGGACTCGGGGTTGCAATAGTTCACAAATGTTTCCTTCTCCGTCACAACGATTTCAATAAACAAGATTCCTTCATGATAACGTGTGAGGTTTTCGAGTGAAGCAGTCTGTCGGTCACCATTTTTGAAACCCAGTGACAGGAAACTTTACGAAACCCTGGCTCTGAGATGATCTCATGAACAGTACTCTTTAGGAATACACGTCTGTTCACCAATTTCACAAAACTTGACTCTTCGATCTTCCCTTATCGAACCTTCAAAAAGAACACAGTCATCTTCCTTGCGCAAATCTGTGTTGCCCGGGTTCATCGTTCCATTCCGTTCGATCATTTTGGAATATTTCCGCACCACACTGACACCTCTTTTCGACGTAAAACGTCCTATCCATAAACATTCACTAACCTGCGATGAATATCACTTTGAGCGACACTTTCTGCTAACAAAAATCTGATGACTGCCCGTACTTCTAACTTGGAATACCTTTCGATAACACTATCCCTTTCGTTCGTTTTCCAACTGCAGGCTACTTGTCAGAGAGCAACAACGAATATTGGACTACCATTCCTCATTCATACGACGTGTTCAAGAGACTTACGTCACACTTGCGAGCGCATATCGTGCATCAACGTCACGTGTACCTTTAATAATGGACCGCCCTCATATAATTACTTAAGAATCACATTAGAATTAAATGTGACTGGTCTCGAAAACAGCTCTCTGAGCTGCTGTGCTCTCGACAAAACATCTCACACTGTTTCAAAGATAGGAATACATACCGTGGTCGGAAGCCACCCAGGTCAAGAGCATGAAGTATGGCTTGACAAACTGATGACAGAAAGAACTCACTTTGCTTTAAAAAAAGAAAAAAACTAGTTATAGGACGGACTTATTTAACTCCAGCACTCTAAACCAACACATGGATGATTGATAAATTCTATATTCCGATTAAAATTATGAGTATTCAACAATTTTGCTCAAAAAAGTGAGACAATCAAAATGTAAGTCGGGAAGCAAAAAGCATGACACCAATTGTGGATACTTCTCACGAGATTCAGGGTAGCAAGAACATCTGATAAAAAGGAGAAACACAGAACAGAAATCTTGACGAAATAGTAAGAGTAACTCTGTTGCCAAAGAAAAGAAGCAGTCCTAACCACGTATGAACTTCTAGACGACTAAAACTGGACAGAGATATAATATATATAGCCAAAAAAAGGGGTGCTTTTTAAACTATGCTGCATCCATAAGAAAGAAAAATTTTGTTTGTAAGAACAACCGGGGGAATCTTGACCATGGCAAGTTTAAGAAAGTAAGTTACTTTTTAGCCCTAATTCTAGAAACACTGATAACGAATACGAATGTGCACTAACTGCAGTCAGAGAGAAGATTGAACTCGATTAAAAGTCTCCCCGTTGTCCAAATGGGCAAATTCGCTGTCTTCTGATCATTCACAGAAATGGGCCCGTATTCCAGTACTTTATGACGCATGACAGATGACGCAGGCTCCCCCGTTCTTTGCCCTATCCAACCAGTAGCCCCAAATTAGGAATGATCGACTGTTTATAGCCGTAAGAGTTGTCCATAGTGGTCGATCAACCCGAAATAAAAAAACGGGGAATAGGAAAAACAAACAAAAAATCTCTACCAGTCCTCTTATTGAAAAAGAATTTCTTCATTCCGTCTCCAAAAGGTAGAGGGATCGTGAAAAATACGAACACGCGCTCTTACGCCCCAGTGCGAAATTTGTGCATCGGAAAATACATAAAAAAACCTTTGGTAGCCCGAATACTTGGATAGTAAATACAACAAAAAAAAAAAAAAACTTCTCGCATATATTGTCTACATCATTATTTAATATGAGGAATCATGACTAATGATGATCAAACAGTAATGTACATATATTACAACTAGCTAAATACCCGTTCTTCGTACGTGAAAATAAACAATTTCGTAAAACATTTCGTCCGAAACTGTACTTTAAAAGCTAGCAATTCATATGTTTTTGGAAGCGTGAGCAAAGTTGTGTTGCCATCGCTAATATCTCAAGGGGGAAACTTCATTTTTTCAAATTTCAATTACTATGAAAATCTACCCGCATATTTATATTTATTGCTGTCACCTTACCACTTATACGACGTCACCGTTGCTTCGGTGAAAACGAATGCTAGTAATTTGATTTTGAGTCAAAAAAACCTAGGCAATCGATATGTCAAACGATAATATAAATGTTTAATTGCAAAGCATATTATGATATAGCGCTCTTTACGTGCCTTTTAAGGTCTTTTGTGAAATAAATTCAGAACGAAATATATACTGAGCAGGTCAACTCAAGTCATTCAAAACTTAGGGCGGGTCTTCAATTGCTGGGCAACACAGCTGGATCATTGCAAAACGTCCTAGCGTTATCAAAGCTGGGCTATTTAAAAAACCCATTTCGACCGACTTAAAGTTATCGTAGGAAAAAATATTTTCTTAGTGCGCCTCTATGTTGTAAAAGGAACATTCCTGCCAAATATGAGAGTTCTAAGTTCAGTAGTTTCTGAGATACGGTGATGAGTCAGTGAGTCAGTGAGGGCTATCACTTTTATATGTACAGATAACACACCAAAAAGCCAGAACATTATGGCCACCTGACAAATATGATGTTGGTCCTGAACGTGTAGCCAAAACAGCTCCTACCTGGCGGAGCATAGACGCTACAGGATTTTTAAAGGTGTCTTGGGGTATCTGGTACCAACATGTTACCAGCAGATTCTTTAGCTAAGTCACGTGACTGAGCTGCCGCAGATCGTATTTGGTGTTCCAACGCAAACTACAGATGCTAGATAGGATTTATGTTTGGTGAATTTGGAGGTCAGGGCAGTACCTGGAAGTCTTCCTGATCTTCCACGAACCATTCGCGAAAAATCTGGGCAGTGTGGCATGACGCATTATCTGCTGAAAACAAAACACTATTAGAGGAGAGCACCGCTGCCATGATGCCATGAAAAGATGTACCTGGCCTGAAATAAGGTTTAGGTAAGTGGTAAACGTCATAGTTTCCTACACACGAATGACTGGACCCAGGTTTTCTCAGAAGAACATTGTCCAAAGCATTATACTTTCTCCACCGGCTTGTTTTCGTCCCACGGTGTATCCTGGTCCCAACACTTCCCTAGGTAAACAATGCACACTATAACGTAAACGTCTTTTCGTACTGATACGTTATTTTAAAAACATAACCATACGATGAAATAGTTCCTAAATTAAACCTAAACGGCCAGACGAAACATTTAAAACATAAGTCAAACTTACGGAAATTGGCTTTATTTCTCCAGCACAGTTCATAGCACTTCAGGATAGTATAGGAATCCCATAACACAAATCAACATTCAACATTCCACCACACTCCACCACGCTCCACAACATTAGCAACTCTTGTATCGTAGTTTATATCTATAACAGGCATACGTCACATTCATTCTACCTCAATAATGTTGCCAACAGTATTCGTTTTAGAGAAAAGATATCACGTTAAGTATGAAGTATAACTGAGAACAAACTGAAGATTTACATAGAGAAAGAAACTAAAAAGGAAAGTTAATTTAGAAAATACGTCACAACACGTACCCGGTCGTCTACATGGTCCAATAGGAAACGAGATTCATTGCACCAGACGACGTTCTTCCAATCATTCAAGGTCCAGTTTTGATGCTTGCGTGCTCATTGTAAACACTTTCGACGACCAACCGAGGTTAGCCTGGGCACTCGGAGGGGCCTACTGCTACTCAGTCCCACTTTCAGTGGATTCGATGTATTGTTTGTTGTGATACATTACTCTTATTACCAGCATTCAAATTACCGGCGAGTTGAGCTGCAGTATCCATTTTGTTGGCTCGTACTATACGGGATAGTCTTCGCTCATCTCTAGTATCCCGTGGTCGGTCCATAACCTGCCGGCGTTTCGTGGTTCTTCCATCCTCGGACACAGTTCGAAGGTACTGACCACGGCTGACCATGGGCACTCCACGAGCCTTGCCGCCTCGGAAATCCTCTGATTATTAAAATTTGGTCTTTGTCAAATTCGCCATATCCTCTACCTTTCCCATCTGAAGAATAAGAATAACACTTATTAACAGAGCTCAGTATCAAGAGTTATTTATGCCGTTGCATGTCCTTCACACCCACCGTCGTTTACCTGCAGTTGCTTAAATTTCCATAAAGATGCGCTGGTCATAATGTTTCTGTTTCCGGGGTATAAATGTACGTTAAAACCACAAAAAGGAAGTATGTACTAGAAAATCTGATTATACTTTTCTTTTCAATCCGATCCAAAAAGAGTTTTACCAACTCGTCTGGAAGATGAAATATGAGTCATCGCTCTTTCCACGTTTAGAAGTGAGTCACGGAAAAATTTTCTTTAGAGAATTTTTCTGTGACTCACTTATAAACGTGGAAAGAGCGATGACTTCTATTTGATTGTCCTAATCCACGTCAACTGTGTATTTATTATTCATTCGCCTTCCAGTTATTTTTTCAGTTGCTGATGTTCATTTTTGGTGAATCCCCAGCATTGTGCGGAGCTCCAAAGAAGCAACCTGCCAGGTGGTTTGACAGTTTGTCGTATGTGAGTCTGGAGAATTTCGAGGCCGTTGTGGTGCAGTGGAAGCATTATTTCCGGCGCATAACTGAAAGACCCTGGATTCGATTCCCGGTGGCGGCCGATGAGAATTTTTCCGTGACTCACTTATAAACGTGGAAAGAGCAATGACTTCTATTTGATATTCCTAATCCACATCAACTGTGTATTTATACGTCTGGAAGATTCAGAGATACGTCGATAAATAGAGATATAGATTTACAATACCGTAACAAAATCGTCTACTAACGTAAAGATTGGAAATATGAAAAAATAATAAACAGTCAAATCCATATATGACGAAACTGAAGTGAGAGTTAAAGATATACAATATACCCTATGTGGACTTCATTATAACCCAATACATCGGGAAAATGGCTGTGTTTGGCCTATTACATTATTTTAGGTTAAAACTCGTCAATCGTAGAATGTTTTAATCGAAGGTACATAATGGAGTACGAGACATTGAAGAACTCTTTACTTGGAGCTGAGAAAAAAGTGATATGGAATTCTCAATCCTTCAGAATGAAAGAGCACGAGTATGCATTATCATATGTATACTGTAATGCATATTTGAAAACATGTTATTGCCGTGTTTATGCTCTTTCATTACCAGCTATTAAATACCACCATGAATATGGTCAGAGTCTCTACGGAGGCAAGTTGATTTCAGCGTTTAAATGTAATAAACTTGTCTCCTTGTCTGTTGCATGTGCTCTTTGCGGAAATAAACATTATGCACATACAAACACACCTGCAAAATTATTTAAGATATTTTCTTCATACTTAGACTCTTCTGGTGCAAAAAGATTTTTAGCCTAACTTCTGGAAACAAAGATTTTCTGTCCACAGACAGACGGACAGAAGGACAAAGCGACCAGAAATTTAAGCACTTTTTCTTTTACATAAATATGCATTCGAAAAATTTGCTGAAATCTTTGTTGTACACACATAATGGTAATTTTGTCAAGTACCCTTTCATTTTATATCTACCGAAAAGACGATTTAGGGGTATTGTCGTTAAGGCAGGTAAGAACCATACTTGAACTGTGTTGAACTATACAATATCTTTTGTAAATTCTCCAAATGAACAGCACTCCGTTTTCATATTTGAAAAAGTTGGGACCTGTCGTTATCTTGTTTTTTCGAGAATGGTAACGTTAATTTCCCATGTTCCGGTTCCATGTTTTCAGATATTTATCGTTACTTCCTTATCATATTCATGCATGAATAATATACCAAATCTCTGTACATAGATCTCATTCCTAAATATGTTTAAAGTTTGTAAAAGGTAGTGCATAAACGAATACAACAATTACGAAAGCATGGTAATTTTTTTCTTTAGTTTTTACCTGAAATCGGATGGGAAAGTCTTTATTCTGGAGAAACAGGTTGCAATAGTTTGAGCCCCCATATTTTGGTAATTTACTAAAGAGCCGATGCTATATTTGTTTGGTTTGAATATATTATATCAAGTTTAACTTTTCGTCCGTGCATTCCTTTTCATGAAATGCTACAACAGCTCTAAGTGTCCCTTTTTATGAAAACAGTATGAGGATTCATTTCATAAAAAGTCCACTCAGTGTATACAAACTTCAGAAGCTGTTCGTATTCCACCGAAATTGCTAAATTATTTCCTTGCAACGTGTGCTCTAGTAGACAGACGCCGATTAAACTAATGGCGATGTTCATCCATCTGCTGCAATTATTATCAAATAACAGGCTTTGATCCTTTAGATTATGTCGTTCGTGTGGAATACATTGTGTATACATTCTGACTGATTAATTTTGCTTCTAGATGAATTATTAATTATTCAGTTGCGCAGTGATGTCCAAGCTGTTTGGAATGACCTCTAGAGACATTGAAAGGTTTTCTCGGCGCGAATGTTACTGTATCACCCATCATATTGGAAGACACGTAATTTGATTACTCTTATAAACTATTAAATTTTCTAATGCAATGCGATTATAGCGTCATGTCACAGGTTGCCTGTGTTGGGTTATCCTTGTGGCATACAAGAGTCAATTATTTTTTTTAATTGCTGTTTTCTCTCTTTTTCCTTTTACATATTCTTTTTTTTGCATTTTTCTGTCCTTTACGGGAAGAAGAAGCAGTAGTAACACCATTGAAGTCTTATGTCTACAGAATACGACCTATGGAAAAAAATTAAAATTTACAATGGTCCACAAAATAAAAAAATTTGGGGACATTTTGGGTAATTCCAACATAAAATACATGTTACGTCCTCAGACAGATAGTATCGTGCACCTTTTTTATTACACGGTATCGCTTTGTCATCTGTATATCGAGAAAGTAATTTACTTCATCAAATTTGAAAATGCCTGTTATGTTTATCTTCATATAATACAAAATCATTCTTCCAATCAGTCACTTATATCATCAACACTGTCTACCATTATCAATCTACTGTAGGATGAACGTCTCCCCAAATTTCCTCCATAACTGTCTGTCTTGAGCCACTCTCCTCCATGTTACTCCAGCATGTTTTAGAATTTCACACATCCATCTCCCATTTAGTCTTTTTCTGGGTCTTTTTCTGTCTCTTGGCATCTAAAATTTCGGTTGTCCATCAGTAGTCCGTTCTTCTGGCAACATGTCCAGCCCATTGCCATTTCAGGGATTTTACTCTGATCGCGATGTCTTCCAGTCTTGTCATTTTCCTTATCCACAAGTTCTTCATCTTATCTTTCCTGGTTACACCAAACATGCATCTCTCCATGCCTCTTCCAGTTGTTTGTGTATATATATATATATATATATATATATATGACCTTGCGGATGTGGGTACATATAGTCTCGTTTTTTTTTACGTTTAACGACTACAGTGAGCATCTTAGTGGACTATAAGCTGTCGTCCGTCCCTATTTTGAAGCCGGTGGTTCCAGGCATGGGAGTGAGCCAGTACCGTAAGACAAACACAACATTATGCCCACCGGAATTCGAACCAGGAACAATTGCAGACGAATGGTCAGAAGCCAGCGTTTAGACAACTGCACCACCTGGATGGCATAAATAAGAAAAAAAACTGTTACGAGAAGCGATAGTTGACAATTAAATGTGCATTTCAGACTTTGCCTTTGCTTAGTTTTCGAAAAGACTATGCATATGCCTGAGAAATCATTTCAATTGCACAGCGATAGGTAGCAGAGAAAGGCATGAGTTTAATGAGAAAAAAGCAACGATGTATTTCGCCCCAGAACATAATTAAAGGGCAAATTGGCAGTGCGACCAATGGTCTCTACCCCACTCACCGCATCGCACAGAAGGGTTCGTTTGTATGGGGCCCCACAACATCTCCCTCGGATCCCTGATCAATGGGTTCGTATTCTCTTCACTGATGTGTCACTGTGTAGCCTAAACACGGATCAATGGGTTTGTCTTCTCTTCACTGATATGTCACTGTGCAGCCTAAACACGGATCAATGGGTTTGTCTTCTCTTCACTGATGTGTCACTGTGCAGCCTAAACACGGATTCCCGACATATGTATATTTGACCATAATTGATCTCTACGGTGGCGAAGCACTGCTGGTTTGTACTGGCGTCATGTTCACACCGTTACACGTGTTTCCAGGAGGCACCCTCCCTGACTGCTGCACGCAACAGGGATGACATTCTAGAACTCTATGCATGCCTTTCAGGGGGGCTGTTGGATCCCAGTTCCTTTTTATGGGTGACCGTGCCCATAAGGTTCGGCTAGTTCACGAACTACTAGAGATCTCCGGATCTGAACCCGATAGAACATGTCTGGGATGTCCTGGGAGGAGCAATTGCAAACCGGTAGCCCCCTCACGGAACTTCGACGCGTCTTAACGGAGGAGTGGCATTTACTGCCCCAGACTCTCATTCACAACCTTGTACACAGTATCAAGGCTCGTTGTGCGAGCTGTATCGCTGTCCGGGGTAATCACAATCCCTGTTAACCTCTCGAAATCCGTGACACTTGCAGCACCACTTTTGAATTTCCATGCTGTCATGCGCATGCTTCCTCCTCATGCAGTGATGGCATTCCTTTTCTGTTGTGTATTGCTGCGTTGTCGATACATGTATGTCCGTACCACCTGCCATTAAACTCTGTCATGTGGATTTTGCATTACTCATGATTTTGTTTATGTCACGTTAATTTTGTACATAAGTATACATATAATCTTGCATTAGTGTGTGTATATCATCTTGCAGTATTGATGACACTTTAGTTAATGTTATTGATAACATCTATGAAATGCAAGAGCAAAGGTTGGACTGTTCGAGGACACAGAACGTATAAAAATGGGAAAGGGAGTGTGACGAGGTGACACCATATTTCTCAAGCTTTTCAATGTCACGTTGCAGAATGTCTTTAAATCCTTAAACTAGGAAAAGCAGAGAATCAATTTTAATGGTGATTATTTAACTCACCTTCGTCTTGCTGACGTTGCAGTCATTTTTGCAAGTACTCTCTCAGAGTTGCAGAGTATCATCCAGGAACTTGCTGACATTAGTAAAGAAGTGAGATTATGGAAGAGCTTACAGAAAATAAAACTGACGTACAATGCCTTTACAAATACTGAAGATGGGACAAATTTCGAAGCGAAATAAGTGATGCCTACATCTACCTTGGACTACAGATATCAAGTGAAGGCAATATCGAAGAAGAAATTAGTAGGCATATAAAACTTGGATAGAGCTCATTTCGGGGTATCAGTACCATTTTTAGGAGCAATTTACCATTCATTGTATCTTAAATGAAAAGTATTTATTTATTGCATCCTTTCAGTTCTTTCTTATGGATGAAAGACATGAATCTTAACTAAAAAGAGACATGAAGCTGTCGCATACATCTCAAAGAAGCATGGAAAGAGACATTAATACAGACATTTAACGTAGACCAGGAACATCAAACAAAGATCTTCGCTCTTTCCACGTTTATAAGTGAGTCACGTAACTGGAAGACCCTGGATTCGACTACCGGTGGCGGCCAATAAGAATTTTTCCGTGGCTCACTTATAAACGTGGAAAGAGCGATGATCTTTTTTTGATGAAAGAGACATGACTGGTGTAACTATGAAAAATTGGAAAACCAACTCGTAGATGACAAAAATGATTAGAGTTGATGACACCATGATAAAAGTAAAGACTCTTAAGTTACAGTAGGCTGTGCATGTTGTTTCGTGACCACAGTTGGACCACTGGACACAAAAGGACAGGAAATGACCCATGAGAAAACCACACGGGGGGTGAGTAGATGAAATTTGAATGCATGCCGGAGGGACATGGAAGAGAATTGCAAAAGATAAGGACTTGCGAAAGACTAGGGGAGACATTCATCCAGCCGTGGATTGAAAATGATTGATGATATATATATATATATATATATATATATATATATATATATATATATATATATATATATATACACTGCTGGCCACCCAAAATGCAACACCAAGAAGGACACCAGACAGCAAAGCCAGATTTACTGGTCACATAACAACAGATACAAAGACAAAACGATTGAGCTTACAGGCCCGTGCGACTTGCGGAACAAGCAGACATCAATAGTTCCTGTAGCCCCCATGGCTGGCAATAACGGCTGCTACACGCCGCGGCATCGAACGAAAGAAGCTTTGGATGTGGGCTTGGGGTATGTCGGTCCAGGCTGCTTCCACACGTTGCCACCGTTCATCAGGCGTAGCCGGGGGTGGTGTTTGCCAGGCCACTCGGTTGCCGATCAGCAACCAGACGTGTTCGATGGCGACATATCGGGAGAACAGGCGGGCCACTGCACAGAGACACCTGGTGGGCCGTGAAGAATTGTTGCACGATGCTTGCCACGTGCGGGTGTGCATTGTCCTGTTGAAACGTGGCCGCTGCCGGGTCCTGCAGGTAAGGGAGGACTACAGGCTCCAAAACGTCGGAGATGTAGCGGTGGCTGTTGAGTGTACCGGCGATGCGTACCAGAGAAATGCGGGTGTCATATCCAATTGCGCCCCAAACCATAACGTCAGGCGACGGACCGGTATGGTGATGCATAATGCAGACATCGTATAGTCTTTCGCCGTGGTGCCGCCACACGCGTATCCGACCATCGTGGTGTTGCAGGAAGAAGCGGGATTCGTCGGAAAAGACAATGTCGTGCTATTACGTCGTCCAGGTGCGGCGTTCAACGGCCCACTGCCGCCGCACTCGCCGGTGGTGTAACGTCAGTGATAATCGGAGCAATGGGTGCCGTGCGACAAGTCCCCGCTGCTGCAGACGACGTCGAACGGTACGTGCTGCACAGGTTGTTGCGCAACACACCCTAATTCCTGCGCTAACGTTCGTGATGTGGCGGTGCGAGCCGTCAATGCCCGCCGCACAACATGCAGGTCCTCTCGTTCGGTGGTGTGCCGCAGCTGTGACAATCGCTCACGTCGGTCCGTCCGTCCCTCCTGCACCCACCGAATCCATACTCGCCTCACTGTGGCTGGATGTCGTCCCACAAGGGCGCCGATGTCTCGGTACGATAAACCGCTGTCGCTATAAGCCATTATTCGTCCTCTGTCGAACTCCGAAACGTGCTGGAATAACTGCTGTAGTCTGCGACGAGGCATCAGGAAGCTTCCCACGCACAGATTTGGCAGCACAACACACTTCCACTACTTACACCCCGTTTTCTGTGCACCCTTCTTATAGTGCTTCTCGGTGGCGTGCCGGGCGCACATGATTTGCATATGCCCTGCAATGATAATCGTTTGCATGTCCTCTCGCGGGCGACGCATGCTGCGAATTTCAGGCCAATCGGATGCTTCCTTCTTGGTGTTGCATTTTGGGTGGCCAGCAGTGTGTATATATATATATATATACAAGGTGTCCGAATAATGACTTGCACCGAACGTACGAATTGCAGTAACGTAATAATAAAGAAATTTTGAATGGAATTGCAGTAGATGTGACCCGCCACGTGGAAGAGCTCTGTGTCTGATAACCTTCATGTCTTCCAACCCCGAGGCGCACGCAGCTGTCATTCACAGCAAAGTTCATTCCTAAACGCTTGGTTGACAGAGGCAGACGTATCGATTAATCACTCGTCTCGGCACAAGGACAATGGTGCTGACGGTTGAACAGTGTTTTTGGTAGAACATGTCTTTCGCCAGGACGACAAATACACGGACGAAGTGCAGAAACATTTCGCTAGGAAATTTCGTGATGCAGACGTTCCCCACTGTAATGTGATAAGTCAGCTCATAGCGAAGTTTCGGGAAACTTGCAGTGTTCTGGATGCCCCCAGCCCCAGTAGGCCATGCACAGCAGACGAGACCGTACAGGATATCCAGGACAGGACTCAGAGGAGTCCACATGAGTCCGTGAGACGGCTGTCACAACAAGCTAATGTGCCAAAGAGTACAGCCTACGATATTCTGAAAAGGAAGTTGCGTTTCCACCCGTACAAAGTGTCTGTCGGGCATCAGCTTAAGAAACAGACCACGTGACTCGTGTTCGGTACTGCAGGTGGTTCCAAGAGCTTCTGTGTGAAGAAGGTGAAGACATTCTGGACGTGACTTTCTTTACAGATGAGACATGGTTCCACCTGTCCGGGTACATCAGCAGTCAAAACAATTGTCTTTGGGGTACTGAAAATCCCTACGAATTAAAGGAAGTGCCTCTCCACAGCCAGAAGGTCGGTGTTTGGTGTGACATGACTCGTACGTGCGCTGGACCCATTTTCTTCAGTAAAACCATTAACTCCGAACCATACCTTGCCGAGATTATCCAACCATTCATATCCTAACTCACTGAACGGAAAATCAACGAAGGATGGTTCCAGCAAGACAGTGTAACTGCTCACACCGCTGGCGCATCAATACAACTTCTGGAGGAATTCTTCGGAAATCGCATCACCTCCCGGGGACTGAAGCCTACCCGGTGACCGGAACTGACACCGCCCAGTTTTTTTCTGTGGGGAGCACTAAAAGGGAAGGTGTATGCAGGTAATCAGCATACAATTCAAGAGCTACAGGCTGCAATAACGACCAACACCCAAAACATCACACCACATACCCTGAGAAAGAACTTCACCAACATGCAGAACCTTGTGCAGACATGTCTGAACAATTCTAACACCTCCTGTAGAAACCAGTTCGACGTGCTAAGTGTTACTTTCAGTGCACAGTTATTTTTCGGACACCCTGTATATGTGTGTGTGTTTATTTATTCTGATAAGTAGGTAGAGAGATGATTTCTGCTGTTATGTGAACCTTACTACCGATTAACTCATTTTTTATAGTTTATAAATAAAATGTTGAGTGACGCACCATAGTTGAACCACATTAAAAACATTTTCCTGTACAATCCAAAAATTTCAAGGAAATAACACGCTTAATTTTCTGTAAATATGTGAAACTAAAACGTTTTCACTGAAGTTCTAACACAGATCAATAATAATTTTTCTCTTTTCGTGAAATTTCTCTTTCCGCAGCATAAAAAAATGCTAAAGTATGAATGGTACCATGAAGTTACTGTAATATCAATATTTGCCAATCACACAGATATTTAAAACCATTCGTGTGGAATATAAAAGGGCAGAAATATGGAAATATAATCAGACGTTCCAAGAGATCCACAGAACGAAACGACATCTCTATATATTCTTCTTTGCCTTCTGCCTTCCGTATCTCAGTATCATTAAACCTGCAAATTTTTTTAAGCAAAAGCATCGTTCTTAAAACCTTGATTTTGGTCGTAAATTTATCTGCATCCTACACTGAGCGTATAGAAATGCTTTACAGAAATCAGATGACATATATTTCTATTCTTTCACTTCTCCAACGCTCATTAAATAAGTCGAAGTTTATCACCCAAATGGAAATTTTGTCAGATAATAAGCTATAGTTTATTTGGATAGGTCATCCGATTCAATTAACCAATATTTATTTAACATGCAAACTAAGGTAGTTTCCAGTGTAAGCAAGAATGCGACTTATAAGTCACGAAATTGTGCTAGAAATGCATTAGTTTTCATTCTATGTCACGTTCCATAGCTACTGTGATTAAAGGCTCAAAGTACAGGAACGTGATTTCGAAAACAAAGGTTGCTTACGCCTTTCAAACGATTTACCCTCGAGACCTACCTTCGGCTTAACTCATTATTCCTTCAAAGCGAAAGTTTCTACAAGACAATCTGGTTTTGATTATTTTAGTGTCGAAAAATTGTGGTGGTTGAAGAGAGTTATTCCACTGACCAGTAACACCAGAGAATTATCGGATGTAATACTAACATGTCTTTTGATGAAAGAAAGTTTGCATTCTAAAAATGTTTTTGAAGGTGTGCAATTATTAGTTTTCGAAGAATTTGCGCACTGTTCGTTTAATTACCCCTTTGGACCTCACACTTTCCAATGTCAGTAATGCCACGTAGTGGCAAAACTGTGCAGTGGTAGAATTGAGAAATA
The DNA here is from genome assembly GCA_039090855.1 of Macrothele yani. Taxonomy (NCBI): domain Eukaryota; kingdom Metazoa; phylum Arthropoda; class Arachnida; order Araneae; family Macrothelidae; genus Macrothele; species Macrothele yani. The sequence goes on along the minus strand of CM076993.1, from coordinate 74,863,891 downwards.
TGTAAATGTTTTGGTTCACAGCGAAAGAAAGCTCTTTTCTGCCTAAATGAAGCTAAAGTGCTGTGGACAATTATTGTTATGCGTTTTTCCTGCCTAGAAAAAAATATACATTGGAAAATCATATATTTTGAGAAATTAGATCATGTTACCAGCTGTCCGATTTAAAAAGGATTTTTTCAATCCGACTTATAAAGTGCGAATTGCACATGTAGATTTTACCCAAAAAGCTGGAAATTTTCTGTGGAAAAAGCTACGCGATAAAGGGAGATTTTGAGATGGCTACAATTACCAGATAAGAAAAACAAATTCAATCGGACTTCTACAAATAGAGATATTGTACATAACATGAACATACATTGATGCCTTCTAGCATTAAAACATGTGGATAACCTTGTCCGTGGTGTTTGTTAGCTATTCATTTCAAACTGAGTTGTTGATTTTTTTCTGTACAACTAGAGCATTTGAGTCATTGCAAATGATTTATATTTCTGTTAAGCAACCTAGTGAGAAAACTGTACACCTTTAAAATCAGAAAGTACGAAGAAATTATTCTCCACGAATACAATTATCCGATGTTAGACGCGTTTTTCAGCTCAATCCACAGAAGCTAATGTGCGAGGATAGACTGATAAGTGATGCACGCAGTCAAATATCCAGAAAAAGAAACGATGTATTTGCACAAACAAAAACCGAAATTAAAGTTCAATATGGGAGGTACAAATTGACATACCTAATTTTCTAAGTAGTCTCCTTGTGGTTCAATTCATTTTTCTTATTTTCTTAACGTAAGACAAGTCTGTGCATGCCGTCAATGCAGAATTCAGGGCTTCTTTGTCTGAACCATGACGTGACAGCGTGCTTCAGGTCGTCATCTGAGGTGAAATGAGTCCCCTTGAAATCTCTTTTCATTTTTGGAAAGAAAGTAAAATCGCTAGGTGCCAAGTCCATCCTGTAGAGCGGATGAGAGAGATCCTCAAATTTCAGCCTCTGTAGAGCATCATATGTGTTGCGCAAGATGTGTTCGGTCTTGCGTTGTCATGCAGCAACAAAATTGGTGCAGTTGACTTCCTAACTCTACACACCCTCCAGCGTAGGTTCTTTATTGTTTCAATGAAATGTGCAGTATTCCCAGCTACCAAAAATTATGTACGGTAAACTTTGTGTGAGTCCTAAAAAACAGTCAAAAGAACTTTGCTGGCAGACGGCACTGTTTGGAATTTTTATCGGACGAAGAGAGGAAGCGTGTCGGCGGTATTCCATGCTCTGTCGTTTTTCTTCAGAGTCAAAGTGATGGATCCATGACTCATTCCTAGTGTCAATATTCAACGGAAATTCATCGCCCTCTTCACGATAACGCTTCAAAGGTTTTTCGCAACACTCAAGACGCTTCACTTTGTTTTCTGGCGTCAACATGCGTGACACCCATCGAGAACAGATTTTGGTGCAGCCAGGTGAAGCAATTACATCGATGAGCCCTTACATTATGACCACCTCAACATAGAGAAATGAGCGCGCCTGAAGACTGGAAGGTGGCGCAGGTGAAGTTCACAGAGCAGTATATATACAACTCGAGGAACGGCTTTCGGTTAGTAGAGTGTTCGGAGTCAGAATAAGAAAAGCTGCCTATTAGGGATATCGCAAAATAGAAATTGAATTACACTTACACGGATGTGTGCAAAAGCGTGATTGTTCTACACTGAAGAGCAATTGAATTAGAGACAGCTGGCGTTATGCAAATGTGGCGCTGTGGGCGACCCTGTAAACGGAAACGACATGACGTATGCAGCGATCCGACAATATAAGGAGTGATGCGACGGGAATAAGTAAGAATCGGACGCAGTATGGGTAAGACGAAGGATCTAAGCGCATTTGATCGTGGGAAAATTGTCGGAGCCCGACGAATGGTTCACTCCATCTCGGAAGTCGTGCAGGCACTGGGATTTTCACGAGCCACTGTGTCACGGGTGCACCGTGAGTACATCGAATCCGGTAAAACCATACCTGCAAGGGCTAACTGCCGTGGACAACAGCGTGTGGATGAGCGGGGTCATCGTCTGCTAGCTCGCATTGTAACAGCGGATAGACGGGCTACAGTGCAAGAAATCACTCGGAAATTTAACGCTGGTGCACAAAAACGTGTAAGCAGCCACACCATCCAGAATCATCTCCTCGCTATGGGGTACAGAAGCCACCGTCCCACGAGGGTACCGCTGCTGACCACACATCACAGGGTGTAAAGATTAGCATGGGCGCTGGGAACATCGCCACTGGACCCTAGACATGTGGAAAAGAAAAATGTTGCCTGGACTAATGAGTCGAGATTCACGTTGGTACATGCGGATGACAGGATACGAGTACGGCGCAAACCACATGAAGCGATGGATCCTTCTTGTCAGCAGGGTACTCTTCAAGCTGGTGGGAATGAAATGTGACCCCTGGTACGTGTGACATCGTCCCTCACAGGTCAATGTTACCGGAATATCCTGAAAGACAATTTGTTCCCGTTTGTGCGCCTTCAACATCCCACTGGGGACCTCATCCTGCAACAAGACAATGCACCGTGCCATCGCTTCCGAATTGTATCCGAATGGTTGGGTGAACACTCCACCGACGTGACCTCGCTTCCTTGGCCAGCTAGGTCACCTGACCTCAATCCCATCAAGCGCATATGGGATGCCATCCAGAGAGTTCGAGGCTCTGACCCCCATCCATCAAATCTTCGTGAACTGTGGGAGCTTGTTCAGGGGTCGTGGATCCGTATGGCTTCCCAACACTTCCGGTGTCTTGTCGAGTCCATGCCGAAACGAATCGCGGCCGTCATCAGGGCGAAAGGTGGTGCTACACGTTACTAGACAGGTATCTCTAATTCAATTGCTCTTCAGTGTATATTCGAACTGGTTTGACTTTGTGTTTAGATGTTTGTATAGAAGTGTAATAGTGTATGAAATGTTTTGGACAACAAACAAGTCTTGTATTTTTTTTATTTTGAGATATCAGTAAATTTAAATGTTCCTCCAAATTGATATACACTCACGGACAACGAAATTTGCGCACCAAAAAGGAAGTATAGGATTAAACTGAAATTTTATGGACGTAATGATGCAGATGAATGATACACATAATGGCAAAAACAGAGCTGCAAGACAATTACAGAGGGATCTGTGGCACGCAGTCCAGTCATTTTCAATAGCGCGTTGCACGGCTTCGTGCGGCGATACATGCTGCAATACGGTCCGTCACGTCTGATGTTGTCCTGCGGCAGACTGGCCCACACGTGTTGGACGGTGTGCTCCAAATCCCGGATAGTGCGACACGGCGGCAGCCGGCGTTTCAACTAGTTTCATACATGCTCATAGGGGACATGTCCAGGAGCGGTCAGGCCATGGAAATGTCTGGACATGACGTAGGCATTTCTGGGCAACCCGAACCGTGTGCGGGCGGGCATTTTCCTGCTGGTGTAACGCACCTGGAATCCCGGCCAGGAATAGGAGCACATGGGGCCGAAAGGATCTCATCCAAATACCGCTGGCCCGTTAATGATCCACGTGCCACTACTAGAGCTGATCGGCTATCGTAAGCAATGACTCCCCAGACCATAATGCCTGCAGTGGGGGAGGAGTGGCGCTCGATAGCGAGGTTGGGATTGTGACGTTGACATGGGGACCTCCACACCCGGACACGATAGTCATCTATCCGCAAAACGAAGCGGAACTCATTGCTAAACACCACACGTCGTCAGTCTGTGGCGTTCCACGTCGATCCTCTTTATCGGTGGTCCTCCTGGTCTGTACGGTGGCGCTCCGCTGTGTGGCAGTGCCATCACGTGCCCACTACTCCCACCAACACAGTCGAAGGGTATGGCCACAACGATCCACGTGGAGAAGCCACCAAACCGCCGACCACCCTGCGGTTTTCAGCCCTATGATCAGGCGTTACTCAAAGTCCGTAAGTTGCGTAAATCGACGTCTCTGGCTCTATTCGGCATTCTTGTCACTCTGTACTATTGCTTGAATCGGCCGGTGCTTTTCGCTTTCATGGGGCATAGAATACACGCCGGCTTATAAGGCTGCCGGTTTGTGCTTGCAGCGCCACCACAGGGTGTACGGTCATGCGCACCTCCACCAAACGTGGAAAATTTTGCATACCAGCACGCACTCTAGTTATTTGCAAAGTTTCGCGGTTGTAGCATGTTTTCTTCTAGGTACGCAAATTTCATTGTCCGTTAGTGTAACATGCAGTGTTGAATAATTTTTTCAGGCGGTATATATATAATAAGGGATGTAAAGGTCAGGTGATGCGTAACATCACAGCCTCTCCTTGACAAATGTCAACCCCGCCTTCTCGTGGTGCATCCTGTTCCCACTAAAGGGGCTCTGACGACCGCCCATAGCGGTATAACTATACCATCGGGATTAGAGGAAATTCTATCCCACACTCACCAACCCGCTTGGCCAGCGTGGTGAGTTATGGCCAAACCCCTCCAAAATGACTCCACAACTTAAATCTTGGCCCTCAGTCTCCGGCAGCTGGAATGTACCTGGCCAAGGCAGCGGCCAGTGCGACATGAAGGCAGAGGGTGCTAAGAATCCCCGGAGGACCGGACTAGGCTGCCATCTGATGCTGACCTTGGCAACGTACAATGGACGCTCCCTATCTTCTGATTCAAGGCTTCTTGAATTGGAAGAGGAACTACAAAGGATCAAGTGGGACATCGTGGGGCTAAGTGAGGTAAGGAGAAAAGGAGAAGATCTCATCGAACTGAAAAGTGGACATCTCTTCTACTATCGTGGGACAGATACTGGCAGAACTAGTGGTGTTGGATTTATAATAAACAAGAAACTGAAGGATAAAGTGGTAGAAGTTGAAAGTTCCTCTGACAGAGCTGCACGACTCGTTATCCAACTATCGAGAAGATACCAGGCTCAGATTATTCAAACTTATGCACCCACCACAAGTCATCCTGAAGAAGAAATTGAAGAATTTTATGAGGAAATTTGTCATCTAAATAATAAAGGTAAGCAGCACTTGAAAATAATTATGGGAGATTTCAATGCAAAAATAGGGCAACGGCAACAGAATGAAACTTCAGTAGGTAAATTCGGTCACGGCAACAGAAACCAGCGTGGAAATACTCTCGTTGAGTTTGCAGAGGCAGAAGGGTTTTTCATCTTGAACTCCTTCTTCAAGAAAAAGCCACACAGGAAATGGACATGGAGACATCCAAATGGGACGACAAGTGAAATTGATTTTATTATGTGTAACAAAAAATTCGTCATAGAAGACTGCAGTGTGCTAAACAAGTTCAACACAGGTAGTGACCATAGATTGGTGAGATGTAAGATGCACCTCAACACTAAACTTGAACGTGGCAAGCTCATAAGACAAACAAAATCTATTGACATAACCAACTTTAAAAAACACCATAATACCTTCAAGTTGGAACTGAAGAACAGGTTCTCTGCTTTAGAAGGCCTAAAATCGGAAGAAGTGGACATCTCTGAAGTTAACAGAAAAGTAACCAAAGCTTTTATGCAAACAGCAACAAAATTAGCTGGGTCTAAGAACAAGTTGCATGTAAACAAATTATCAGGAAAAACGAAAATGTTGATGCAAAAAGAAGAGAGATGAGGACAACTAAAGAAGATGTGACTTCCAAAGTGGAATATATAGAGCTATGCAAGACAGTACGAAAAAGTATCACTGAAGACGTAAGAAAATTCAACTGTGAACTAGTGAGGAACGCAATTGAAACCAACCAAAGCCTAAAGATAGCAAAGGGACATCTCAGTAAGGGAAGAAAACAGATTATGGCACTGAGGAAAGAAGATGGTTCTGTAACAAGAAATAGAGGCGAAATTTTGACAAGAGTGAAAGATTTCTACTCCAAATTATATGAAAGGAATGATACATGCACTCCAGACATCATGAAAGATACCAGTACCAGAGTTCCTCCAGTCCTTCCAGCAGAAGTTGCACATGCAATCAAGAACATGAAGCGGGGAAAAGCTCCAGGAGAAGATGGAATTACTGTAGACATCATACAAGAAGCAAGTGGAGAAATCGAAACAGTACTCGCCCAAATTTTCACTCGATGCCTTAATGAAGGAAAGATTCCTGAGGATTGGAACACCGCTACAATGATCCTGCTACATAAGAAAGGTGACATTGAGGATCTCGGAAACTACAGACCTATCAGCCTCCTATCAGTAGTTTATAAAATCTTCACTAAAGTTCTTTCACACCGCTTTAAGGTAACACTGGACATGGCTCAACCGAGAGAACAAGCTGGATTCAGGAGTGGCTACAGCACAATAGATCATATCCATGTGCTGAGAGAACTAATTGAAAGAGCGAGGGAATATGAACTTCCATTGTGCATGGCTTTTATCGATTATGAAAAAGCCTTTGATTCGGTGAAACCATCAGCAGTTGCAATGGCTCTGAAATCCTGCGGTATTGAAGATGCATACATTAATATTATTAATAACATCTATGAAAATGCAAGTGCAAAGATTAGGCTGTTTGAAAATACAACACACATAAAAATTGGAAAGGGAGTGAGACAAGGTGACACCATATCTCCGAAGCTCTTTAATGCCACATTGGAGGGTGTTTTTCAATCACTGAGCTGGGAAAACAAGGGGATAAAGATTAATGGAGATTATCTAACCCACCTTCGTTTTGCTGATGACGTAGTCATTTTTGCAACTAGCCCATCAGAGCTGCAGAGTATGATCCAGGAACTTGCTGACAAGAGTAAAGAAGTGGGATTAAAAATGAACTTTCAGAAGACAAAAGTGATGTTCAATGCTTTTACAAGAAATGAAGATTTATCGATTGATGGAGAAAAGCTGGAGATAACAGACACGTACGTTTATCTTGGACAGCAGATATCAAGTGAGGGTCACATTGATGAAGAAATTAATCGGTGTACAAAACTTGCCTGGAGAGCTTTTGGAAGAAACAGCATAATTTTCAAGAGCAATATGCCATTATGTCTTAAAAGAAAAGTGTTTCATCAATGCATCCTTCCAGTGCTTACGTATGGTGCAGAGACGTGGACCTTAACTAAAAGAGACATACAAAGGCTACAGACAACTCAAAGAAGGCATGGAGAGGTGCATGCTTGGTGTAACCAGGAGAGATAAGAAGAGGAACTCGTGGATCCGAAAAATGACAAGAGTGGAAGACATCATGATCAGAGTTAAATCCCTGAAATGGCAAAGGGCTGGGCATACTGCCAGAAGGACAGATCATCGATGGACAGCCGAAATTTTAGATTGGATTCCAAGGGACAGGAAAAGATCCAGAAGAAGACCACATGGGAGATGGGTGGATGAAATTCGAAAGTATGCAGGGGTGACATGGAGGAGACTGGCACAAGACAGACCGTTGTGGAGGAAACTTGGGGAGACCTTCGTCCAGCAGTGGATTGATAATGGTTGACAATGATGATGATGATATATATAAGCGGAACCTTGCTCTACTGATTGTTTCAGCTCCAATCAGCTAATTTCTGCCAAATGAGTCTAGCAACACTGTCACTGAGAAAAAAGTTTATTTGAAACAACAAAATAGTTTTGCTGAGTTGTTTTGTTGATTTATTTTGATGCTTTAGCCAAACTCCATTGGAATTATTTTGTTGGCAACAAAAAATTATTTCGTTGGCTATATTTTGTTAATTGAATTAAACGTTTTATCACGATAACAATGCATATCGTTGGATCAAACAAATTCCCAAAAATCGACCTATGCATTTTGTTAAACGAACAAAACTTTTTGTCACGATAACAATAAATTTTGTTGAATCAACAACAATTTTCATCAAAATGAATTTGTAAATTCAACCGACATTTTTGTTAACTGCATATCGACAAAATGGTTTGGTTGATTCTACAATTTTTTTGCTGAATTAACAAAACGTTTTTCTCAGTGTATCAGCTTCAGATGGTCCTATATATATTCAAAGCCCCCAGTAGATGCCATTTGTGAAAGATTCCTTTCCCTAAGAAGGAGAAAACACTTGCAGGAGCCATATGCTATTAAATGCCACTTGATGTCGCTTTTACTTTGATCTCGGAAATAGCATGACATTTTGTTGTTCCTCTGACGTGCACACAGCACGAGAAACAATATTTCACTGCAGGAGAATTATGCTAAAACTACATTAAAGTCTTCTCTCAATTTGTATTCTGAAATGTTCGTAACCATTCATTGTATGAAATGAAAAGATTTTGGTAACGATTGGGTTTAATCGCGTATTTCAGAAAATAACTGTTTACTCTAAGCGTTTTACTGTTAAACATGTCAATAAATCTGTGATGGGCAGCAAATTTGCTTGGTTTTTTTTTTTGTTGTTTGTTTCTTTTAGAAAAGCCTTGCTTGTGACGAAAGGGCGGTTTGCTGGCATAATATTTCCATGGAAAAAGAAACAATGTGAATTTGAATCGGCTCAGCTTGCTCCAAAGTGGTAACAAAAACATCCAAGAAAACATGTGGGATCTATCTAAGGTTAGTGCAGGAAACTCATCGCTCACCGCGATGTAAAGATGTCACAAAACTTCGTCCAACGTGACGGTTACAATACAAGAGATCGTTGATTGATTGATTATGTCTGGATCCCTCAATCTCCTTCTTCGCAAGAAAAGAAGTTCATGAAAGCAGAAACGCGCTGTTTTTTGTTTTGTTTTATATAAAAAGTGTCTAGTGTTTTACATGAAACACAAAAATGCAAAATTAATCTTTACCCAGATCGAAAAGGGGAAAAGCAAATCACAGGCGAATAATGCTACCATGCAAAACAAATTAATTTCGACGAACTAACCTGTTTCATCTCTTGTGAGTAAAACCTACTTCTGGAGTTGATTGTGAATACGCAACGACGTGCCTATTTCGTTCTGACCCTCGATTAATGTCTGCTAAATTACTCACACTTCTGTTGTACTCAAGAACAAAATTCTGATAGCAATGTGATAGTGAAGAGGAAATAAAAATCGCTCATTTTGGATATGATATTATGAGTCCAAATAGAGCAGAAGGAATAGAGCGTATCGGATATCTGGCGTGCTTATTCAAATTGAGGACAACCCACTCTGGTGCTTTCCCACTTTCTGATGAAGGTAACTATAAAAGCACCATGAAACTATATCCTACTAGGTATGCGATTATTCTTTGGACAATTATAGGTAAATTGGAGAAAATGGTCTTGGTTACCAATTTTCCTGAAATACGGCCGACATCTTTCGTCGTTGAAATTGACCAACCACGGCCTTAAACCAATTCTCAGAAAATACTCAAGTTAACAGATGTAATTTTATGAATTTAAAGCTTTGTCTTATAATAAATTATTTTTAAACTTATGCCATCCACTATAAAACTCTGGCAGAAACAGTTGCCAATGTAAAACACAAGAAGAGAACTGCTTTCGGTATCGTGACTGGATTCAATGCCCATATAAAAGTACAACTTTTGACTTCAGCGTTAGAGCACCGGGAAAATACAGTGAATTCAAGTGCAATGGATATTAAAAGTTGGAACTTTAGACGGAAAATTGAATTATGTTCTGGGGAAAAAATACAGCGCTACTCTTTTCTCACTAAAATCTTGCCTTTCTCTGCTACCGATAGCTGTGCAATCGAAATGATTTCTCAGGCATATACGTTTCTCCAAAAATTATGTAAAGCCAAAAGCCTGAAATACTCATTTAGTGGCTTGTTACTGCTTCTCATATCAGGTTTTTTTTTACTTATTTACCTTATTTACGCTGCCTCAGTGGCGCAGCAGTCTAATTGCTGGCTTCTGATCATCCGTTCGAAGTGGGTTCGAATCCCAGTGTGGCATGGATGTTGTGTTTGTCTTACGGCCCTGGATCTCTCCCTTTCCTAGAACCAGCGGCCCTAAATTAGGAACGGACAACTACTTATAGCCCACAAAGTTGCTCACGGTGATTGTTAAAACACCCAACAAAAAACTGCTTATAATTATTTAAATATTATAATTATTTTTATAAACATCTATATTTATTTTTATAAACATCTATTTTAGTAAGTGTGCAAAACCTTATCTGTGTCATTAAATTAAATTTCTTAAGACAACTTTTGTTATTTGCGTTTCATTCTTGCTGAATATTGTTTAATACAGACTTTTGTAATTAATACAGACTTTTAATAATACAGACTTTTAATAATACAGACTTTTGTAATTAATACAGACTTTTAATAATACAGACTTTTATAATTATTTCCATTATCATTTTTACCAAAATGCCCAAATCATAAGTATAACATGAGACCTTTTCTTCCAACGATAATATGGTTCCTAGTGTTTAAGAGATACCGTTGAATCCGTTTATATCGAATTTCAGGGGACTGTCGTGATTGTTCGATATGCGGAATAGTTCGATATATACAAAATAGTTTCATATGTACAGCTCAATACAAATAATTTTCATATATTTGGAGTGCAGTTATTATTTCACAGTACATGGTTTTAAGATTGTCAAAAACTGAACCTTATTTATATTCACAAATTCTAAGTGATGTCGAACTTGCGTGGAATTAGGGGAAGGCTTTAGTTGTATTAAATTCAGGGGAGAAGGGTGCTAGTACCCACCACAGGAAATAATTTTTAATAAAAAAAGTAATTTACTCAAAGAAGGAATCGTTTATTAAACGTGTGAAATTCTTTTATTCGGACGATGTCTCTTGTGAATGAGCAGATAGTGGATCCGTTAGCAAGATAAGGCGTATGCGTTTCCACGTCCGATAGTGGTTTCGGAACACTGTGAGTTCTGTCTACTGTGCTTAAGTGTGAGGACGAGAACTCGCAGTGTTTCTCAACCATTATCGGTGCTTAGCGAGTCTATTTTTTGCTCTGCAATCAGGCGCAAGTTTGTGAGGAGTCTTTCCACCATGAACTTTCGAAGAATGAACCACGGATGCCTTATTTGGCGGGAAAAATTTTTGTTGAATATTTTTTATTTTCAAACGACAATGATGTCCAAAAAACATAATTGTCGTTTGAAAATAAGAAATATATCTAAAAGCAAACGAATTTTGCTGCCTTCTTTAGTCAGCTCTTTATCCCAGTCGAGCCGATTCGAAAATACACTCTTTGAAAAACAAAGAAGCAGAAACCGACACCCCTAATAAGTCGTTTGATCATGATGAAACTCCCCGTGCAAGTGCCTCAGGGCTGAATATGCAAATGATTAAAGAATAGCAACCCATGACTAAATACGTGACCATTGCAGCAACTATTTACTCATTGGTCGTTAATGGCTAAATACTGTAGTTGTCGCATCGAGGAGGGTTTATCAAGAGCAAAGCTCGCACGCAGGGACAATTTGTGACAGTAGATTGCGATTGCATTAACCTCCCCAGATTGTGAGGTTGCCTTGACGACGGTTCCATGCACAATACGAGTAGTTGAGCGCGTTTGAGACAGGACGAATAATTGGGCTGATAGAGGCCGGTTGGTCAATTCGCCGTATCGTCAGGCCTTCGGGTCAGATCGATGAAGCAATCGGACGATAATAGTACCAATGGATTGAGGAGCGCACGCTCCAGCAGCACGCGGACAGTGGACTGCAGAGGACAACGAGAGAAGGCGAGGATCGAGCAGTTGTGAGAGCCGCACGAACAGAACAGAATTCGTCGCTCTCAACCATCCGTGGGCATGTTGCGTCATCCACAGGTACGGAAGTGACCTTTCGGACCGTTGCCAGACGACTTGCTGCACGGGTACTACATTCGAGGATTCCACTCCGCCGCCTACCACTGCACAGCAAGCATCGCCAGCACCGGTTGCAGTGGTGTCGGTCCGATCAACGTGGGATGGTGTCGAGTGGCGTCGTGCTGTCTTCAGTGATGAGTTATGGTTTGCACTTGGCACCGATGACAAGCGCATGCGTGTTTGAAGATGCGTCGGCCAGTTCACCGATCCGCCTTTACGGTGGAACAACACACGACTCGCACACCGAGACTGACTATCTGGGAAACAGTTTCCGACGATAACCGGACCCCCCTGATTGTCTTCCGGACCTCCCTCGCGGCTCAGCGGTAGGTCAACGACATTCTACGACCTGTTGTTTTGCCATGCTATCGTAGCATCACCGAGCAGTTTTTCAACAAGATAATGACCGGCCACTCATGGCACGGCTCTCCCAAGCCTTCCCCCGTAATTTTGACACCCTTCCATGGCCAGCCCGATCGCCTGACCTCTCACCGATCGAAAATGTTTGGGACATGAAGGGACGCCACCTACGCCTCTCCGGGAATGTCGGGGAACTGACCCGCAATTTGGACACCATCTGGCATGATCTAACTCAAGACAGTATTCGTGAACTGTATGAGTTTATTTCACGCCGGGTAAGCGCTTGTGTTCGAGCCAGAGGTGGCGCTATTGGGTACTGACTTGTTCTACTCGTGTAGCTGTTTTATCCATATAAATGGTCGAACTGCTCTGGAATTGCAATTATTTCCTTTCCTGTACATGTGCATTGCACATATCAATTTTTATCTCGAGTGGATGAATCCTTCAGGGTGCTCCTTTTTTTTTTTTTTTTTTTTTTTTTGCCTGATAGTCACCCGAGCTTTCATCATGTTAAGCGCATAAATCACTGGTAGCGTAGGACATTTCTTGAAGCATCTGGAAGATTTATTCTTCTCAATGATTAGAGGCTTCATTTTTACAGAGCCATCTATATCGGCAGCCAGAAACACGGTAATTCAAACATAACTGAGCTTTCTGCCGTGACACATATCATTGCGAAAAGATAGTGATTCGCTTGGAGGTAGCTTCCAAAACAAGCCCCGTCTCACCCACATCGTACAATGTCGCAGGCCTGACACCGTGAGTGCATGCCAACCCAATTTGTTGCAGACATTTTTAAGAGTTTCAACATTGACCGCTTGACTGGCACCAGACCCTAGATTTCCAACGATGCCATAACGATCTTAAACCGCTGCAAGCATTCGGTACTTACAATAAAATCTTTCTTTCCAAATAGAGATGCAAAGTCCTTTGCTCTCTGTTGCGACACTGGCCCGGAGACTGGAATCCCTGAAGTCCATAAACCATTTATGAAGGACTTTTTCCATTTCTTCGCGCGATGGCGTAATCATTCGCTTAACCTCAGGGGCGGTCGGACATTGACGTATTTTCCTTTTGATGTCTTCTTTATTTTTTATATTTTGCGCAGAGTGCACTTTGATATTTTAAATTCGCTACATTACATTGCTTCCCCCACCACTTTCAGCTCGGCGAATTATTTTGAGCTTTGATGTAAACGGAAAGTTCTGTTTTTGTTTGTCGCTATTTCACAAAACAGTACTGCGCCCGTGAGCGTTAAACGAGAAATACTTTTTCCTAATAGTGCTAAATTGTCTCTTTCCGGCAGTCGGTCACGTGGTCAACTCTTGGGTGTTCTAAAGAAAGCATTTTCAAGGATGGAATTTTCTCCCGCTTGTAGTCATAGTGTTCTTTGTGACCACGAATTTGAGTTACTTTGTTTCTCTAGTTTTATTCGGAAGTTTGCCAGCCGTAAAAGAATATTTGGGCCAACACGAGTATCATCATACTCGTGTTGACCCAAATATGTATGGAATTCTATCGATTAAACAACTATTTCATTTTAACATTGGTAAATTGATGTTTAAAAGGATGAAAAATAATTTGTTTTTTGATGTAATAGATTTAAATTTCATTACTCTAGTTATAAAACAAGAAATAAGGCATTACTGTGTGCTATTTTACCAAAGACACAAATGTCAAGGCAAGGTATTAACTACATTAGTACTGAGTACTGGAATGGTTTTCCTGTGGAGTTAATTGATATTAATAATCTAACATTATTTAAAAAATATGCTTACTTAATAACTAAAAAATTGGGACTAACATACACATCTTTCCCTTACTGCGTTGCTATGGCCGGTGCTTGACTCATGTGTTCTGTTTTAGGGATTCAGGGCACGTCAGGTTTCCCTGTTTCCCTTTGCTGCTATTATTTTTAATTGCACATATATATCTCTGATTTGATGTCTTAATATAACAGCATAAATATTGAAATAAAAAAAGTGGTGTAACAGTAACATGCCTGAACGTACCGCTGGAGCTGTGGGTTCGTTCCTTGTTCCAGGACGATGCAATTTTCAAGTTTTCTGAGGCATGCCTGATTAAGTTGGCATACATCTGCTTGCACATTTATTTGATTATTCTGGGTAAAGTTTCTTTTTCGAGTAATGCATACTTTTTCCGCTAGAGGGCATAAAGATAAATAGCGATTTTATCCATATCTCTGCTTTTTTTTTTTTTTTTTTTTTGATTGGAGGTTTAACGACCACTGTGAGCAACTCAAATGGGCTATAAGCAGTCGTTCGTCCCTAATTTAGGGTCACTGGTTCCAGGGAAGGGAGAGAGCCAGTGCCGTAAGACAAGCACAACATCCATGCCTGACCGGGATTCGAACCCGGACCCCTTACGGACGAATGATCAGAGGCCAACGCCACCGCGGCGGCAATATCTCTGCTTCTAACAGTCCGATTGGGAAAATCCTTTTTCGGTCGGATAGCGTTTTTCGTGGTAAATTTTTAATTTACGGTAAAAAAACTGGTTTGGCATTCGGGGCATAAGAGTATATTTCTGTTTCCGATGTATTTGCAGCAATGTCTGCGATTCTGAAAATTTTATTGCAAAACTTCCCTTCTGTTTAAATACTGCTGACCACAGAAAATCTTAAGGTCTCCCCACACACAGACTTTTTCCGAGGTTTTTTCACCTCGAAACAGTCGTACGCTTTTAAACCTGTGTGTGTGGACAGGGTTAGGAGCCCTGAGGCGGCGCGTGGAGAGGGGTGACGACGTTTTTCAGATTCGTACCGGCGTTCGAATTTTTGATCTTGAGAGCGACAAAACCCCAGTTTTAAACGCCTGTGTGTGGACAAATCCCTCCAAAGCAAAGTTTTTTCTACACCCACGGTACCAGTGGCGCACCGAGGAATTCCTGTTGGGGGCGGGGGGCGATGTTACATGTATATGTAGGTATGTGTGTATACGCACATAGTATACGTATATAAAATATATATATATGTATGTATGCATACAATATATATAAATATGTATCAATATGTATATATACAGTGCATAAGATAGACAGATATACATTAGATAGATAGATAAAAGAGTTGACATACGGGCTTTGTGGGGCACCCCCGTGGGTGCGCTGGTGCGCTGTACAGACAGGAGATAGGTGCTAGCAAAGGATTTTTGTTTGATTTTGTTTGTCACACACCTTCCTTTTCTTAAAAAAAAATAATCCTTTTTTGAAAAATGTAAGTTGAATGATGGAAATAAAATAAACAACACAAAATAACAACGAATAATATATTAAATTTATGGTTTTAAATATTTCAACTAATAATAAATTAATTAATAAAATTAAGTAAATCTCGTAATTTATGGTATTAACTATTATAATTTATTGTATATACATACAGAATCTGTACCACCATTTTTGAGCTTCGATACAACCAATACAAATTTGTCCTTGTTAAATTATCTTATAAAATAATAAGTAGCTCAAAAAGTGAGAGCGTAATTTAATTTGAAGCAGTAATTTACTGTGAAAATGTATAGATTTCTGTTACCCAGTATAGATTTCTGTTACGTTTGTAATAACATTCAAACATTTCTGTAATACCAAAAAGAATAATAATAATTATAAAAATATATAAAATAATGGATATCCAAAATATTGCTATTAATTTATTTAAGACATAATTTTCCAAATTTTCATGCTAACATATTTCGGATTGAAAGAATCACCAACAATAACTTCCCTGACCACTCCAACATTTAACATTTCTAAATTAGGCATTTACCACAATTTGGTCTTGCCAAGGTACTTTCCCTCTGTTATTAAAATAATCCAAATACATATTACGGCTTTGTTTAGCTGCGTCGGTAGAATATTTAGTTTGTTTTTGCAAGTCACATAGGTACGATGCATGTATGTACTTTTAGAGTTTCGTTGTAGAAAGTCGTGCAGTATGCATGCGCCAAGCACAATGTAGTCTAAGTTTTTCAGAGAAACATTTGTCCGTGTGGAAAATCCTGAACGTCGAAGCCAAAAATCCAAACGCGTATTCCGACACCCTTCTCGCCTTCGACAACCTGTAGTTGAAAATTCGTTTATATATATAGTTTTCTTTCTTTTTTTTTATCTTTTTTTTATCCATTTTTTTCCTCTTTTTCGTTTGCCGAAATTATTACTGCTAACGCTTTGCTCTTTTGTGCGGAAAGGAAAAACGACATTTTGTAGATTTCTGCTGGGAACGAAGATTGACTGAGGTCTTGGGAATGAAAAGCGCGAAGTTTTTAAGTTTGTGTCTGTGGGCAAACCTAGTCAGGAGAACGATCTCCCTAGGGACTACAGGTGGTCAACCGTAATCCGCGCGAAGGTAAAAGTCTGAGTGTGGGGGGGCCTTTATGCGTATATTTTCTGCATAAAATGGTGCACAATTTTTCTGCTAGGGGTGCACGTAAATCTTATTGTTCTCGATATCTGTGCTTCCAACAGTCCGATGTGAAAAATTCTTACTTTCTCAAACAACGTTTTTGATGCAGAATTTTGCACAAAATTAAATTTTTTCAACGCACAAGTCTGCCACTAGAGGGCGTAAGTTCCCGTTTACGTTTACAGGATATTTGAAGCAATATCTGTACATTTAAAAACCCGATTTAAAAATCCTTTTTCGGTCCGATACTACTAACTACCAAAACATTTTATGCTCATTTCTTGCCCAAAATAATATACAATTTCCCCTCTAAGTGGCGCACATTTTTAATTTATTGCTCACGAAATCTCTGCTTCTAGATGTCCATCTCAAAATAAAAAATAAATAAATAAATAAATAAATAAATAAATAAATAAAAAAATCCCGGGTGTCATTCGACTTGTGGAACAATTTGAATGCACGCACTGGTTTACGTAGTTCACAGTTCTAGCGCTAAATTGTGTTAGTGTGTATTTCTGTTTGCAACTATATCTGTGCTTCTAAAAATCGTATTGGAAAATTTCTTTCTGTACTACATGTTATTCGCTACAGTAGAGATTGACAGCATCATATTCTTGAAATCATGCAGTTTACCATTAGGGGCGCAAATGCCAAAACGTTTTTCTCGCTGTCTCTGCTTCCAGAAGACGAATGGTAAAAAAAAAAAAAACATTCTTAGCTTAGCTTATGCTATGAAAACTAATTTTCGGATATTTTCTACTTTTCCATTGTTTAGAAATTTTTGCCATGGGGCATCAGCGCATATTTCTATTTGAAATAGTTTATTCGATTCTAAAAGTCCCTTACAGAAATCTGCATACTCTTTATTCTGAAGAGTATTTTGCACCTATTTTCATCTTTAAGTAACTCATAGCTTTTCCACTAGGGGGTGTAAGTTATATCACGTATTCATCTATATCTCTTCTAATTTTTCGATTTAAAAATTCTTTTTGCTTCTGATATCTTCCGCTATGAGAACTTTTGGGGCAAATTTTTTTATTTTCGCTACACACTTTTGTGAGGTAGTAGGAGTAAGTAGCTATTTCTGTTTGTGGATCATTTATCGATGAGGTTGATCTTGATAGTGAGGTTGATCTTTTTTTTCTGATTCGTTTTTTTTTTTTTTTTTTTTTTTTTGATAATCCCGTTCACATGGTGGATTTTAAATTATTCACAATTTCCCCCTAGGTGGTGTAAGTGATTTCTCTTTTTTCCTGATTTATGATTTCCAAAAAACCAGCTTCGAAATATTGTTTTCATTTCGGAAAAGATTGCAACCAAAAATTCGTTGTCATATTTCTTGTTTTCCCTAGTTTTCATTAATTTTTTGAGCACAGACAGACTTATTTATGAGCTGTCAAAAAATAGATAAAGAAAGAAAGAAAGAAAAAAAAAGAGACAATTTTTCTCCACATGCTTGCTCTTGCTTTCTAACTTTTTAAGTTGAACTTTTTAAACTCTAGTACATGTGTGTTTTAAAATGCGATTCCCTTTGCTCATTATTTTTAAACAGATTAAACAGTTACACAAGACAGCTGTAGCTTCCATAGTATAATACAAAAGCATAATCCTGCTTTAAATAGGGGACAGCTGCTTTTATATTTCTTTAATAGGAAAACAAATTTTATTTTGCCTTCTGTGCGATTAAGTAGAATCACTCCCAAAGCCTTCGAAATAAAACATCGAGATGCATTCAGGTAGTAAAAATAATCTATTTTGTTATCCAAACGTCTGCTTCATGATGTGACGCAAGACGTCTGTGGTGGAAGCACATGCTCATTAGAAACAACTTCTGGACTATAAGGTAATCTTGATTGACAAATCCCTCGAATCGTTTTTTCTTTTTCCTTTCCCTGGCTGATATTATTTCTGCGTCGGTGGCCATAATCTTGATTAATGCCGCGACCGCTACTTCCAGATGCACAGCTCAAAACCAAATGGCGTAGCAATAACATCTTATCGGGAGGCTTACGGAAAGCAAAATCTTTTCTTGTTTTTGATGCATCGTATCTTTTCTCGACGTCGTTACCCATCTCCCTGTCCCCTTTGTTTTTATGAAGCTTCGTTAGTTGTTTATAATATTAAAACCTGAGGGGTTCTGCATGCAAATGCAATTCCGGTATATTATATCATTTCATTTTGTTTCGGGTGAGATATATAGTATGTTGACAAAAGTCACCGGACACCCCTTCAAAAGCAAATGAGCGGATCCGCTGCGTTGTTAAGATGCGCGGTATAGCTGCAAACGATATAAAGACAAGCCTGCAGCTGACCGCGGTCATATAGCACTGTGAGGTTGAGTGAAAATGTCGCGGCGGGAGAGAACTGACTTTGAGAAAGGAAAGATTGTTGGGTGTTGTATTAGTGGGTTGTCCATAAGAGAAACCGAGAGGCGTTTAAACATACCCGAGTCAACTGTTGGATGTACTGAATAAGTAGAATTCAAAACTTTTTAATAAAGCAACATGAACATATGTACAAAGTAAGATGAAGGGAACATGAAGGAACCCATAATTACCTGTTAAAAACAATGGGTGAAACAGGTGATGATAATAAAATAGTGCAGGATGAGTATCGCAGAAAGTCTAAGTCACATGGTGTAAAACGTTCTTCTGAGGAAAAAGTGAAGTAGGCACTTACATTGAAGCGAGAGTAATAAATCTGCAGGCGATGCAGATAATGATAGTAAAACACATGTCGAAGTGTTCCTCATGAAGGCGAAGGCACAAGCTGAACAAGGTATCCACGGGAGAGAGTTCAAAAAGAAGGTAGGCACCGACACAGGAGTGAGAATGCTCATCAGGCGAGAAGTCTAGGATGTGAAGAAGCTGGAACGTTGTAGCAAGTAGAATCGACTCAGAGGTGCGCACGTCAACGGAATCGAAGGCGGAATCGATTTTGATACACTTAATTCCAGCCAGTTGCAGTTTTCCAAGAAGAATGAAAATGGTTAAGCTGAGCAGATTGACGAGCTTCTGTGTATTCCAATTGAAGACGGGCAAGAAGTTGAGAACGAAACCGAAGAAGCAAGAGACGACGTGAAAGCCACAACGGAGGAACTGGCGGAGAAGTTCCTCCTCTGAAAAAGAAGTTCCTTGGAGAAAAAATAATAAATCGTGGATTTGGTAAGGATAAACAAATAGGCACAAAGTGCGGCACGACATGCAGTGACAGGATCGTGTGAACATAAAATCTCGTAAAGAATGCGCTATGGAGCAAACCTTTGAAGTAGCGCGGAACAAAAAACGCAAGATCTCAGAAAGAACAGAGCATTGGGAATATACATGAAGAGTTGAACCAGTAACATTGCAAAAACAGCAGATGTCGGAAGGGATGACGTTGAACAGATGAAGGCGGGTATAAGATAGAAGGCAATTGTGCAGGAATAACCATTGATGATCTCGTTCCTTGGGAGTGGAAAGAGGGTTGGAAACTGCAGACCAAGTACGTTGAAGGGAAAAAGACGGTAAGTCGTGGATCGATGATGATTGAACATTAGTCTAGGGGCCGACCCAGGTCTGGTTGGAAAGGTTGCGTATACGGGGTTTCTTTTCAGATATCATTAAATATGTGGCATGTGATGTTTTTCATCTTCGGTACGTGACCGAAAGGTCGTCAGTTTTTTTCAAAATGGCCGCCAAATATGGCATATGGTTTTAAACGTATAATTTAGTTCGAAATGTGGCCAAGTTTGGTATCAAATGAAAGCTCTTATTCATGACAATGCCACTAACCACACTTTATTTACATATTGTAGCATACATTCATAACAACAATTGTTAAATCAGGCTCTACTATACTATGTGCATAATGTAATGAGCCTTTAATTTATATATTGTTTTCTGTTTCAGATAATTACATGATCCAGCCTATGTTTACTTCAACACTCTAACATGGAGGGAATTGAGTTGAAGCGTTCAACAGTAAAAAGGAAAACTAACCAGGAAGCTGTGAACCTCTCACTGCGTGTAATATGCCACCGTGATATCCGTGGCGAAAGTGTATATGGACATGAAAATGGATGTTCAAACTTACTGGCTGCTCCACAAAAGTGCAAATATGGATTGTTAAGTAGCTTTGGTTTAGATGATATGACGTTCATTATGTACCATATGGAATGTTACAAACCGTACATTCTGAAAGCTAGAAGAATGAAGGAAGTAACTACTACAGAAGACGATGGTGATGGAGCTGGTTGTAGTCAGTCAAGGTCTCATTGGTCCAGGATCATTGCATCTGAAAATTTCTGCACTATTTGCACCAACACGACGTACAAAGAGGATTCTAGATTGTATAGAATCTGTGAAATTGACAGAGCTGATTCCTTTTTGTTGGCAACGCGATACTTTAATGACGATGTGTTTAACAGAACCAGCACAATCTCAGATCTTAACAGTGTTTTCGCAGCAGACATTTTCTATCATAGACAATGTATGAATGCCTACTTACTGCGTTATAAACGTAGTTCAGAGAAACAGATACCTCAAGGCCAAAAAAAGCGCCAGGTTATTGTAAGAGCCTTTGCAAACTTGATTCAGAAGTTTAAATTTCCAAATAATGGATACTCATTGTCAGAAATGTGTTCATTCATCAACTGTGAACTTGAAAACCCAATCAATAATAAGCATCTTAAAGAGCTATTGATAAACCACTACGGTGAGCATATTATGTTTTCTTATCCAAAAGAAAGAAGTAAATCACAGTTAGTTTTTTCATCAGGTACTGAAACAGTGTCCATTGCAGACAAGATACGATCTACTAATATTGTAAAATCAGCAGCTAAAATTTTACGAAAGGAATGCAAAGAATATAACTTTCAACTAGATGATAAGTTTTGTCATGAACAAGACTTGCAAATGTCATTGAACAAGTACCAAGATACTCGTCCAAAATCATGGGATAGCAATCTTATACCAGGACGTAAGAAGTCAGTGGAACTGCAAAGGAAGTGTCATACAGTCTTTCAGATAGTCTTCAATACTGTGCATGGTGGCAGGAAGAAATATCCATTACATATAAGCACTGCTCAAGCAATCCAAGAAACATGTCGATCGAAGTTACTCATTACAGCATTTAATCACCTTGAAATTTGTGCCAGCTATGATACTTTAGAGCGACAAGACTATGCACTAGCATGTAGGACTGTGACTCTTGGAGAAAGACAACGTGTTCCACTTGCTCCTGTTAGTTTGCCAAACAAGCGTATTAGAGCATCAATGGATAACTTTGATAAGGAAGAAGATACACCATCTGGTATAGGAGGAACACATGACACAATATTGGTTATCTTTCAAGATAGCGACAACTTGCCACAAACCAAGCCTACAATTCCTTTGACTGAATTTTCATTTGATAAAAGGAAAAAAACATTTGATGAAAAGTTGAGTTGTCAGGAGCTTATCACATGTTTCAGACCCAAGACCCGTGGTGAAATTTCAGAAGACTTTGCTCCATGTAGTAAGGAACTCACAAGTGAATCAGAAAAGATTGCAGCCCAGATAGATCGTGCATGGTATCTTGCTCGTTTGTTTTTAAGAGACATCTATTCCTGAATTTGGTTTTCCAGAGATAACTGACGTACCTTCTTGGAGTTCCTTCAGTTCGTTGGTTACTACCAAAGTCTTACCTAAGACGAACATATCTTACACCCCAATTCTACCTCATCCTGCTACCAATATATCCTCTGTTTATACGACAATGGTAAATTTTCAAGATGTCACAAGTTCAGCAAGAGGATGGTTCCTTATATTGTGATGAAGGAGTGTACCGCTTTGCCAAGGAAATACAGTTGTGGTTTCCAAATCAGTTTAAAAACATTTTCTTGGGACTTGGATCATTCCATATATGCAATATTTTAATGATCTATATTGGTCTTTACCTGGATGATAGTGGAGCAGAGGAAGTGCTAATTGAAACGGAAACATTTGGGTCGAAGGTTGTAGAAAGTGTCATGAGTGGTAGTCATTATGCTCGAGAAGTAAAAGGATTAACTCTATTTGCAGAAGTCATCAATCGTATCCAGTTGATAGAGTTGTTTAAGGAGACTGCAGATCTCCAGAAGTTTTCAGCTGTATTTGAAGAGGTAAAGTTACTACAACTGTTCTGCAAAGGAGATGGGTTTGAGGCAAGAAAACAGGTTGAGCACGCATGCAGTCTCATAGAAACACTAGATAAAGAATATGAGAAATTTATCGATATTGTCCCGATATTGGAATACGTTTCTGAATCATATGTTTCCAATACTTAGAAACATGGTACGGGCAGACCGAGAGGGGAACTGGGACTTACATATGTGTGTATTTTAAAGAATACTTCCTTTGTTCTTTGCATTTGGAAAAATTAATTACGCAAGATGGGGGTATGTATATCTTGAAGATTGCAAGAAACTGGAAGAATTGCATCCCAACATTTATGCGTCATTCAAGAAGGGCAGCTTTGTTGTTCAACACGGAACCAGAAAGTTTAGTAGTGTTGGAATGGACCAAGCTCTTGAGAAGGTCTATAACAAACCTGCAAAAGGTAGGACTTACTCGTCAGAAGCATGCAGTTGCACAAAGAGACGTCATTAAACATGAAAAATTATACATAAGCCAGTTCCATCGAAAAATGCGTGGTCTCCAAGACGATGATGAGTACACATTGCATCATGAATTCTCACCCACCGTAACTCATTCAGATGAGGAAACATTGAAGGCATAATGAACTTCCTCATTGAAAGAAAAAATCCGTTTGATTTGAATAATACACAACACAAGTTGTACAACATTGCCTAGAGGTAAACATTTTGACGAACATGAAGAGAACGTCAAGCTTACTGTCGCGAAAGGAGAGAAAGAGCATACAAGTTATTCTGGCAAGAACGATTCCTTGGTAAGTCCAAGAAGCTATTCGATACAGTGGCAAAGATAAAGAAGTCCAATGAGCAGCAACGCATGAAGAAAATCGATACCCAAAAGGAGACTTCTGATACCCTACATTTTATTGATATTGCACGAGAAAGAAGAAACTCCGTTGATCAGTTGCTGTGCTATTAACTCGTATCTACTTCATTCTGTTTAACAAAAGATGGATTTCTAAAAAATCCTGATCAGGTAAGTTTGATACAAGAACTAGAGAAAGATCTTAAAGAACCAACTTTCAAAACGTCTCTTTCTTCATCTCATACCACCGCAACCTTGTTTGATTTTACGTTAATTGCACGGCAAACTCAGGCAGCTATGTCTAAGTCAATGGAAACCCTTGGGGACTTTGCAAAGCTTATCATACACAGAATAAAAGTTATTGCACTGAACTCTTCAAGGATTGACATCGTCTTTGATGTATACAAAGACGATAGCGTTAAAACAGCTGAACGACAAAAAAGGAACACTACCCATCCAATTAGCATAAATATTAATGGAGGGGAAACCCTCTTCCAAGAGAAATGCATGCGTTCTGGGCATCTTCAAGCAATAAATACCAGTTGTAGCAGTTCTTCACTCAGTACCTGATAGAATACAATGATTTCAGTAAAACGCCTATTTATCTTTGCGGACTTGGTAAGGATGGACAGATAAGCATACTTCTTGAAAACGGTACGAAAGAAGACATTTCATCTTTACATTCTGACTTTGAGGAGGCTGATGAGTGGCTGCTTCTTCATGTACATCACGCAGTTGCTAGAAATGCAGAGCGCATTGTAATAGCATCCTCAAATACTGATATCTTCGTGTGCTCTGTGTATCATTTCTTTAAAAGTTTTAAAAAGGAAGGATTGTCTGAGCTATGGATTCTCTGCGGAAAGGGTACTACATCACGTGCAGTGCCGATCCATAAACTTGTGGAAGTCCCGGATAATAGCGTCATCGAAATTCTGCCAGCCTTACATGCCATCACGGGATGCGACACGACAAGCAAATTTGGGACAAATCGTGCAGCTTTAAAGCACGGTAAGCTGTCACCACATCTGCTACAAACTGTCGGTAAAACAGACCTCTGTGAAACAATGATGGATGATGCCGAAGTTTCTTGTTAGAATTCTATCATGAAATTTCACTTCTGGAAACAAACTCCGGGCACACCAGTATCATCAAATGAAGTTAACTCCGGGTACACCAGTATCATCAAAGGAAGTTAGTGCCCCACCTTCTACCACTATAACAGTACACATGAAACGAGGTTTTTTGCAATGTTACAAGTGGTACCATGCATTTGTTGATGCACCCACCCTGGTGCCAACATTGTATGGATATATAGAGGAAGATGGTAAACTGCAGCCCCAAATCACCATTGAAAATATTCCAGAAGATTTTCCACATCTCTGCATTCGCAAAAAGTGTTTCAGAGACACTGTTTGCCCATGCCGCAAAAAAAAAAAAAAAAATCCATGTTCAAGATTTTGCAAATATACAGCAAACTGCCTCAATATACATAATAAATAAAATATCAGTTGTGGCTAAGACAATATTTTGTATTTCGCTCAAATGTATGTTACAATATGTAAATAAAGTGTGATTAGTAGCATTGCCATGAATAAGAGCTATCATTTGATACCAAACTTAGCCACATTTTGAACTAAATGCTGTTATACGTTTAAAACCATATACCATATTTGCCGGCCATTTTGAAAAAACTGACGACCTTTCGGTCACGTACCCAAGATGAAAAGCAACAAATGACATATATATAATGATATCTGAAAAGAAATCCCGTATACACAAACTCTCCAACAGGACATGGGTCGGGTTCCGCACTACATCGGGTGTAAGCAGAAACTATAAAGCTGTTTTGTTCACAAACAGGAAACACTGACAATGGACTGGTTGACTTCGAGAAAAAACGGTAAAGATAAGGCCGCCGAAGGAAGATGAAGTAATTCAGAAGCGGTGGTCAGATGATTGAATTGGGCGTGAATGGCGTCTTGTAAGATGCGAAGTTTCAGGCGGTTAGCAGCAGTATTAGGGATGGAACCAGCGAAGTCAGCGATAGTCATCCACGAAAGATTAGGAAGTACAAGATGATGGACTTGTAGAATTCGGGCCCGGACCAAGTACGGAAAATAAAAATGTGTATGGATCGGCGGATGGAAAAACGAATTGTAGAATAATGGCTCTTGAAGTAAGTCTGGCGTAGATGAAGGAGGAAAGCGTTGAACGGGAGGCGAACGAAAAAGCGTAACACTTTCCCGAATGAGGGCGGTAATCGAAGCGGAAGCAGAGGAGGTCCATTCGAAAGAATGAGTGGAAGGTGAGAGCAGGATGGATTGCACTAATAAACAAATCGAAGAGGTCATTAGGCAGGGACGGAGGTCCTGAAAGCTTACAAACAAGTTGTAGAATGCGGAAGGCTTTGTAGCCCAGCGAAATGGACGGGAGATTAATGCCCCCGTAAGATTTAGGGAGAGAGAATCGCAGCGCAGACGTGAAGCGTTTGAGGCCAGACAAAATTCACAAAGGAATGATGAAAAAATCGTGGAGGTGAGGTAGTAACCCAGATGTGATATAATCGCGGCATGATGTAAGTATTGAGAAGTGCTGCTTTTTGAGAGTAAAAAATAAATGATGAGAAACGAGACCAAGCCTGAATGGACCGTCGGATGCGAGTGGGCGTAGGATGTCAGGTATTATTAGCAATGTGAACAGATTTACCGAACCTTGACACAAGAAATGTTAAGCTGTCAGACGTACAAGAAGCGCCACAGGGTTCGGACGAGCTGCCAGCCCAGTTGCTCAACCAAATATCCTGAGGGTTTGGTGATATTCAGTTAAGCTCCAGAGATGGATGAGTAGAACGCATACGTATCAAAAATGATTTGGAAATCGAAAGAGCGACGGATAAAAATAGCAACGTCGTCTGCGTAAGCAATTAACACAATGAACTGGTGCCGTAGATGCGGAGAGAGATAGCAAGGAGAAGGAGTGAGTCGTGAACAGAGGTGGAACAGAAAAGGTTCAAAGGCGAAAGTGAAGAGTTGGCCCAACAGGCGACAGCCCTGGCGGACCCCAGTATTAAAAGGAATAGCTGCTGTTAAAAAGGTAGAGTTTTTAACATGAAAAACGACACCGTCGTAGAGATTCAAGATAGCTCGACAGAAAAGTGTGGGGAATCCGAAACTGAGAAATGTGGACTGGAGATAGGAATGATTAATGCAATCAAAACCATGGCGCTGATCGAGGCTGAAGAAGGCGAAGGGTTCGTTGGAAGTATGAGCGATAGTTTGTAAGTTATTAAGTAGAGTCAGGTTCTGATTGATCGAGCGGTTAGTAACTGAATAAGTTTGGTCGGGGTGAATCGCGTCCGGAAAGACGTGACCCAGCCGAAGGGAAGGGACTGTAGAGAAAAGTTTATAGTCTGTGTTAAGAATAGAAATCGGGGGCCAGTTTGAAAATAGCTGATGATTACCGGCTTTAGGCAACAGACGAACGATGGCAACAGTAAAGCTAGAAGGAAGAGCAGGAGAAGAGAAAAGAGCATTAAAGACGAAAGTGAAAATAGGAAGACGTTCGGACTGGAATGCGAGATAGAAAGAGGCAGGAAGACCGTCAGCTCCAGGAGCAAAGTGACTGTTAAAACGAGAGAAAGCAGAAGAGATTTCAAAGGCAGTAATATGTCCGAGAAGAAAAGAGTGGTGAGAAACAGAAACCCGAGGAAGATGTTGTAAAAAAGTGGAAGTGTGTTGACAATGTACTGCAGGGTGACTGAATCTCTCAGTAAAATAAGCGTGGGTGCGGTCACAGATGATCGGATTAGCAGTAACGGTGCCGTCAGAAAGTAGAAGCTGTGTAAAACTGTGAGAATTCCGGTGAGATTTTTCACAGTCATGGATTAAATTATTGGGAATATCAGAAGAATCATTTGGAGTTTCAAGCGAGTCAAAGCATCTGTAGTTGTTGGAAGAAGTAATTGACGAATAGCAATGGTAAACGCTTTAAATTCAGCAGAGTTCGGAGGAAGTAACTGAAGTTCAAATTTTAAGGCATTGGCTTCTATTGAACGGAAAATACGATTGCGGAAAAAAATGTCATTGCCAGAACTCGGATGATGGCTTTGGTAGATATCCATTCGTCAATTGGCATAAGAGATGTAGAAACACGTTGAGCACATTCACGTAAGATCATGGTGACTTGAAGACGGAATCCAGGATCAGCTAAAACATCAGTGCTCGGGGACTAAGACTGTGGATATGGACGTCAATAGGAGATCATATCAAGTTGAACAAGTACAATAAAATGATTAGACGAAACAGAGGGTACATGTAAAAAAACTGGAAATACGTGAACGGGAGTGCTCGGAAACGTAATTTCTATCCAAACGGGCTACCGCTGACGAGTTGTTTCTCGCCCTCCAAGAAAAAGACTCCATGGAGGGGTGATAGGAACGGAAGGCACCGATGAGTGAGGTGGAGGAAATCAAATTTTGTAAAGCATGAACAACGGAAAAGCGATATTCAGAAGAGTTGCGGTGATCTATAGAAGGTTCCAATATGCAGTTGAAATCACCATATAGGAGAGTGATAGCTGCCGGAAAAACAGATTGAAGATCACAAGAATATGTAAAGCAAGGAGGTCTTAGTGGGATTGAGGTACATAAATATTGTACACATGCTATTCTTCATGGAGAAGTTGAAAAGAGATACGTTGGAGAATTCCTGGATATAGTTCAGTAGTAGTAAAATTAGACAATGTGGGAAAAATGCGATCATGAAGAGCCAAGGCAACTCCCGAGCGGGGATTAGGACCATAGCTGTGAATAAAAGAAAATGGCCAAACTCGCCAGTGGTGGTAGGGGGTGAAATGAGAAGCACGAAGTCTCTTGAAAGGCAATAATGTCAAGGGAAAGGGGGTTGACGTCTTCAAACACGAGTGAGTTTGGCGCGAGTGTCGCCAAACCCCGACAGTTGAAGGTCCCTAGTCTAATCCTCGAGATTGGCATGACCAAGTATGCCAACCTCGTCCTCGGTCAAGTGTCAGTTAGCCCCGAAATTGCGCAGACGACGTCCAAGAATGCGAACTTGTTGCGTAGAACCAGTTAAATAAGAATGCGACCTTGTTGCGTAGGGTCAGTTAAATAAGAATGCGACCAACCTCACATAGCTGTGCAGTTACGTAAGTAAGTTCGTGAAGGTGATGTAGATAAAACTGAGTGGATTTGAACCTGGTGCGTAAGGGAGAAAAATAATTTGAAGTAATTCTTCATAAGAGTAAGGACTGGAAGGCATTGAAGCACAAATCAAGGCAGAAGCATCTCGAAAAGAACATCATCAAGTGTACAAGAATCATACAAGTTTTGAGGGTCTGTACTGGAAACAGATGTAAAACCAGTGGCGCCGGGTTCGTCGACCATCATATCAGTTTCATCAGCTGGTGACGTGAAGGAAATGGGAGACTCCCTTTCAGAAACCATAACGTGTTGGAGAGGAGTCTTCCTTGCAGAAGACATTTCAGGAAGGGATGAGGTAAAAGGAAAACGGTTAGATTGAGATGTTTTTGTATGTTGGGAGGAAGAAGATTTACTGGTGCTTCTTTTGTGTGGTTTCCTAGTCTCGGAAACCTCTGCAGGAGTAACATCTTCTATACTGGCGTCAGAAAGTATGGTAGAAAGATCGTGGGCGGGTGCAATCCAGATTTTCGAAGTGAGTCGAAAGCAGAGCAAACTGATTGGACGTGAAGAATGGAGACATGGTATGTGACGGCGTAGCAGATGAATGAAGAGTCGTGGAAATCCGTGAAGGGGGAGGAAGCGCCACTGTAGTAGCAGGTTGAAAGTCAGCTTGCAGCAATAGTTCCATGAAGGTGTTGAGAGAAGATGCAGGTCCAAAAATCATGGGAGATGTATTGGTCGATACCGGAGGGGAAACTACATCAGTGAGGAGTCCGGTAGAAGTAGAGGCAGTAGTGCGGTGAGGACATTTTGACACAACATGACCTTCGCCCTTGCAATGAAAGCATTGAACTCCGACAAAGATATCACATGTATATCTCCGTGTGTTGGAATATACAGTAGGGGTTTTGGGACGTGAATGAATAACTGCATCGGACGGGAAAATGACACGGTATTGGCGGCGGAAGCTGTTAGCATGGGCAAGCGATGATGTAGCAGGGGAAGCTGGAAGACGTTTAGTCGTGCCGACAACTTTTCCAAGTGAAGTAAGTAAATGAATTAATAAGTCATCGAGGACTTCGGGTGGAACCGAGGAACAGAGTGACGGTAATGGGGCGTTGAGTCAGGGGAATGGGATTAAGATGAGAGATTTTAACATCAATGCCAGCGGAGAGCTCGGCATCCACCATTTCTTGTGAAGAAAAATAAAAGACCATACCCTTCTGAAAGCGGGAATAACCAGTTATACACTGTGAAGGAACTATTTTAAGAAGGCCGGCTGTGTAAAAATCAACATATAACATAAAACAGGGGGGAGAAGTCAAAGATTTAACTTATCAACGAGACGCTTACCATATAAGGAATCATCATTGAACTTCAAACGGAGGTCATCATTGATTCTGACAATATCCAAAACAGTGGAGCTAATAGGGGTATGAGTAGAAAGCAGAGAACGAGATGAACCAGACCTGGTCACAGTTCCGGCATAGGAAACGGTATAGAAGGCATAGCTGAAGTTGGCACAGAAGTGGTCGGTAGTTGATAAAATTGTGCTGCTGAGAAGACAGATCCAAACGAATTTAGGATGATGGTCGTTGACTTAGAAGTAGGAGTGGGCATGTCAGAATGAGAAACACTGGAGTCGAAAGCACCTTGAGAATGCTACAAAGTAGCAGAAGAGCGGCCCTCGACTAGTTTAGTGACGCTTGCAACACTCCCGTAAGCCGCCATGTGGTCGGTCACTCGTGTGGAAGCGCAGCAAAGCGTTCACCTTGAACGCCAAAAAAATGTACAAATGCAGAACTCAAGCTTAGCAGCGATGACTTCCGCAAACTAAAATAAAACACGTGCCCAAACTTAAAGGCACAAGAATGACGAACTTAAAGCACGGCCAAACGCCACCGGAGGCAGCAGACAACGCAAGCCGACTGAATAAGTGGAAGACACATGGCGTCGAAGACTCTTATCGGTCTTCAGGAGATGAGAAACGTGCTACCGTCCAACTGAATAAGTGGAAGACACGTGGCATGCCCGAAGCAGCAAAACGTACCGGCAGACCAAAGAAAATCAGTGATAGAGGACGTCGAAGCCTCGGGAGAGTCGTTACAGCTATTCGACGGAGTACTGCACAAGACCTCAAAGTACAGGTGAGTAAAAATGCTGGAACCTCGGTATGTACACGTACCATTCGCAGAGAACTTCATTTCATGAGTCACCGTGGTAGTGCGGCTGCTCATAAGCCTTTCATGTCCACTCGGAATGCTACTCGTCGTTTAGCATGGTGTAAAGAACATTTATCGTGGACCGCAGATCAATGGAACGGGTCCTATTGACTGATAAATCCAGATACACGATCCATCAGTCTGATGGCCCTGTGGGGGTATGACGGCAGCTGGAGAAACGCTATTTACCATAGTGTACTGTTCCTACGGTCAAGTTTGGAGCTGGCAGTGTACTCGTGTGAGAGTGTTTTTCGTGGTATGATCCCAGCCCATTGGTTATCGTGGACAAACCTGTTAACCAGCACGTCTACCTCGATATTCTGGACAATTGTACCCTACCAAGTCTGTGGTAGTACTATGGAACCGAGCCTTGTTGGTTCCATAGTATTACGGGGAGTAGTTTGACGATAATTCCGTATCGTGTGTGGACTGGCCAGCAGAGAGCTCTGCTCTTAATCCCATAGAGCACCTATGGGATGAATTAGAGCCCCGATTAGTTTGGAACCAAGGTCTACTACTAAGCAACAGTTAGCGGTAGCATTATGTACTGAATGGAAGCACATATACCTATCGCTGTGTTCCAAAACCTTGTCAAAAACATGTCTCGAAGGGTCAGGGCCTGCATTAAGGCCAAAGAGGGACCGACACTGTACTAATGTATGTCAATAAATGCTATGTTCTGTTTCTCTTCTAGGTATCAGGTGACTTTTGTCAATGTAGTGTATGTATGGAAGTCGCCATGGTTAACATGTCGGTCAAGATCGTAAGCATTATGATCCGTTTCTATCGACGTTTGCTTCAGTCTTCAAACGAATGAAACCTTTATGGTGAAAATTGTCAAGCCGAATCATTTCTTGACGTTATTGTTACAAGCACTGATTTCCAATGCATCTCTGATAGAATGGGAACAAACACAACTCCTCGGCGTCTTCATTGTTTGATAACAAAATTCGAAAAATTACGAACAAAATTCGAAAAATTACGAACAAAATTCGAAAAATTACGTGATTATCTGAATATTTTAATGTTGCTTTATTAATTTTGGTGCGAGGATTTTAGAATTGCCCCTATTTTTTGGATAGTATCAATAGTTTAGCCACAATTTACGCTACTCCAAAATTTTTGCAGTAATGTAATGTACGATGTGTGTTACAATGCATTAGATATATATATATATATATATATATATTTATGATTGGAGGTTTAACGACCACCGTGAGCAACTCAATGGGCTATAAGCAGTCGCCCGTCCCTAATTTAGGGTCACTGGTTCCAGGGAAGGGAGAGAGCCAGTGCCGTAAGACAAACACAACATCCATGCCTCACCGGGATTCGAACCCGGACCCCTTTCGGACGAATGATCAGAGGCCATCGCTTAGACCACTGCGCCACCGGGGCGGCACAATGCATTAGATAACAGGACAGGGGATATAAAAGGGTACAAGTCCAGAATACTATCAATACGTAGCACGAATTGAAACAATTAAAGACAAGAAGTAAATCTGTCACAAAAGCTACTTTTGGATCGCCTTTGCCTTTTATGAACACTACTAGCATGCGCACACAAAATTCCAGATGTAGCCTCCCATCATGTCCACATCCATCTTCCTTCATACCTCTTTTCCATATTTTGCATATCTTGATGAAACCTTGCACCGTGTTCATCTCACTCACTGCTCCCAAATTTTCTCTGTGAAAATCGAGATGTGAGTGCGAGTAATGAAATTTTACTGACATTCGATAACCCATTCTTCTCAAATTGTCTACTAAATTCTCCACAAGCTTTTTGTAACTGGTGCTCTTCCTATTTCTAAGAAATTTAATCACAACAAGACGGACTGACGGCCAAGCGTCCTTTTCAATATCAGTCATTTTGCTCTTTTTTATCTGTGGATCCACAAATATACCACCTTTTATTTGGCATCCGAGAGATTTGGGAACATTGAGCGAATGAACTTGAATGTTTGTCCATCAGGATTCAATACTTCACATACTTCTTCGCCAGTCCCATCTTGATATGCAGCGGGGGTAATAAGATTTTCTGTACTGGAGCGAAGGCGGTTGTGTATGACATGACATTCTGTGTACCAGCTTGCAAATCATGTCACGGTTGTCATTTCTTTTTGCAATGTTCGCTGACTGCTCTGCTGCCCCACAAGTAAAGGAAACAAGGATACTTTGTAAAGCCAAGTTGCAGGCCCAAAGGGAACCCAACTATCATAAAATCAGCTCAGACAACCAAATTGTATTCATGATATTTGACTTTTTTAGAAGACGTATGACATTGGTGTTGTCTTCTTTCATGTGCGTAGATTGTGCTCCTAGAATTGAAGGTTATATATTTCCATTGTGCAATGGCACTCCTTCAGACTTCTAACAGAACTGTCTATAAAGAGTCTCCATTCTTTCTTCAATTACATAAGAAAAACCAATGCTCTCAAACAGCCCATTTATATCAAAGCAATAGAAAAGAGCATCAGTCACAGCATAATATTGTACATTTAACGCAATGTTTACATATTTATTTATCTTTTTAAATTTATATATATTTTTTTCATTTCTTTTTCTGTACGTGGTCGATTTGCAGCTGAGATCCAATAAGTCCCACTCTTTCAAACGAGAATTCAGAAGTTCTGCATGTGATTTTGTTAGCGCCAAGTCTTATTAAATCATTTAGTTCCTGTTGATTTGGAAAATGTTGCTGAGCACTGCAAGATGCACCTTGGAAGTCTATAACTTGGTCGTCCTCACAATAACCACCGGACTGCACATCTTCCTCTACTGTCTCCACACTTTTTGATGGTTGTGGAATGAGAAGCTCATTTCAATGGGGAACTGGTGCAGTAGATGATTGTATGTTGGGATATGTAACGGCATTCAGGTCTGTAGGCTTCTTGTACTTGGAAATATCCACCATACAAAAGAAACAGTCATCAAGATGAATCTTTGGTTCCCCCAAATTCCAGGAATGCAAATGGAACTGCTTTCCTTGCACCATGAAGCCAATCTTCCAAAGTTGACCAGCAACTACCACAGCAAAAATGCGTTGCCCAAACCTTTTCTTGGTCTCCTATAGGCATTTCGAAGTCCCTGTGGTAATTGTGTGCTACTTGCTTAGGACTAATATAGTACCCACAAATATAACAGAAAGCGTTCCGGGAAAGGCCACAGCCGCCCCGGTGGCGCAGTGGTCTAAGCGCTGGCTTATGACCAATCGTCCGAGAACAGTTGGGGTTCGAATCCCGGTGAGGCATGGATGTTGTGTTTGTCTTAAGGCTTAGCTCTCTCTCGCTCTTCCCTGGAACCAGTGGCCCTAAATTAGGGGCTGGCGACTGCTTACAGCCCATTGAGTTTCTCACGGTGGTCGTCAAACCTTCAATCAAAGAAAAGAGAAGAAATCACAACCTCTTGTCGTGACCATGTTTACCCTGTACAAAGGCGAATGACAGTGTATTAATAAAAACACAAAATTTAAGATAACTAAAAAGTTTTAATAATACCAAGAAATTATGACCACCGTTGGAACCAACGCTTCTGAATTGTACACTGAAAGACATTGAAATTGTTCAGTCCAGAAGGAATGAGGATAGAGGAGTGAAATTGAGCATGCAAACGGGAATACACAAGGGTTTACCTTGTTGTTATTTTCAGCTTCGTACAATGTTTATCAGATGAGATAATGTAGAACAATCTGTACGCCTCAGTAAGTGGCTGCACCGCCGCGAACGGCAATACAGGCAGCAATACGGCCTGGCAATGAGTCATACAGCCGAAGGATATCGTCCTGGGGAATGAAACACCGAGCACGGTTAACTTGCTCCCGTAATTCATCGAGATCGTGCGCAAGCCAATTCGATTTGCAGAGTAGGTCTAACGTGATCCCACAG
The DNA here is from genome assembly GCA_039090855.1 of Macrothele yani. Classification (NCBI taxonomy): domain Eukaryota; kingdom Metazoa; phylum Arthropoda; class Arachnida; order Araneae; family Macrothelidae; genus Macrothele; species Macrothele yani. The sequence continues at coordinate 74,829,152 of CM076993.1, read as the reverse complement.
GTTTTTGATTGGGAATAAATCGGGCGATCTTGCTGACCATGTCAGAGTTTGAACATGTTGCAAATATTATCTGGAGACCCAAGCTGTGTGTACACGTGCTTTATCTTGCCGGAAAATGGGGTGCTGTGGGCTATTCAGAAACGGTATCAAAATGAGCTGCATAAACTCGTTAACGTATCATGCAGCTGTCAGTGTGCCCGTGATGTGGAGAAGAGGTGACCTGCTGTCATGCGCAATAGTACCCCATACCATGATGCCTGCCCGACGGGCGGTGTGGCGGTTGCGAACGAAACCGCGATCGGTCGGCTCATCAGAGAGTCGTCAGACACGGATCCGTCGATAGTCAGCACCCAGACGGAAACGGGATTCATCAATGAAAACCACAGTGGTCCATTCGGGACTCCAGTTTGCATGATTTTGGCACCAAGCCAGACGAGCGCTTCGATGGCGGCAGTGCCTTCTGCTAAAGAACCAGCGGGTCGAACAATCCTACAGTCCAGGCGTGCTGACATCTGTCGGAATACACCACTGCCGCTCCGAAGCACGTACGGACCTTCCTGTTGCCACTGGGGCCAACAGGGTCCAACAGTTCGTGCATCCCCATCCCGTTGCACATGCGCATCGATACGACGTGTAGACCCACCTGCTTTACACAGGCATACAATTCTTTCTCTCTGAAACGGGTCTAATTGGCGATAAACCTGCCGACGGCGTGTAGGTTTTCGTTTTCAAAAGACCGCGACACTTCCATCAGCGATCATACATTATTGCCATCCCTGTTGCTGCTGGCACCTTTATCTCACGAACGTGTGACGTCATCGGATCCGGTTTAACATCATTTGCATATCTCGAATGGGTACACTCGTCCTGCGGTTTGCATGTTTAGAGCACACCTCCTTCTGAATGGGGGCCATTTCTATGTCGAGCAGTGTATAAGAAACATTGAAAAAATCAACATAAATAAATTTTATTACACAGTGTAAAAGCATTGATGGCACTGTACCATCTGCATATTAATAAGTAGCGTTATGTTATGAATTTTAATATTCCTTACACTTTACCTCAATTATAAATGCAATAAATCCGTTTGACGTGGATCTTTGAGGTATTCCGAAAATAATTTATTTGTGTGTCATATTTGACTTCAATGGCTGAAATCTGAAGTTTATTCTATTCCGATCATATATATATATACACGCGTATATGTATGTCTCTCGCATGTTGCAAGATCATAATACTTGTATAGTAGCACATACAGTTTTATTTTTCTCTATGCAGTCCACGAAAAAATGAATTGTGTCTCTGCAAAACATTAAAATACAAAAAATGTACTCAAGACCCAACGCATTTGTGTCCTTGCGAAAGGGAGTGGAATCAGCAGTCTTACACAACCTTAGCGCTACAAGCAAGTTCCGCGTTTTCGCTCATGTGTTGTAACTTCAGTGCTGTTTATGTCTGTGAATAAGTTTCCAAGTGGATTGTACATCTTCCATAAAAACTTTTCACTGGTAAAAATTAAAAAAAAAGTCAAACACATTTCTAGATTGACGTTCAGAGATATGAAACCTCCAAACAAGTACATCATAAATTCTACGTAACATGAAGAAAATGTAACTCCGAAACGCAGTACAGCTGAGAAAGAGACATAACTTATTTCACTTCCACGGCTTGTTGCGAAATTTCTAACGGCGAGAGTTTGCGGAATGAGCAACAAGACATTTCAAAACTGGTATAAATGGAATGCACTTATTTGCAACATTTATTGGGAAATATATAAAAATCATGTGAATGCGCAGACATTTAAGTTCACTTATTTTGAAGTAGTGGATCATATTTCATTGTGTCAAAAAGGAGTTTCACAGAATTTATTAAAAATGAAGAAATCAAAAGTGCACAATTGTACCAATGATATTGCATGGGTACACATATTTTTGCGTGCTGGTAACGCTTGCCACTTATTTAACGGTGAGGAGGGGAAGGGCAATCCGGATTGTTGTGTTAAAAGTGTTTCTCATTTTATGTCTGTGGACAGGAACAATTACTGACAATGCAAACAGTGAAATTATAATTGAACCTAAAAACGATTCTTAAAGAATGTTTAACCAAATACACTATCTACCAACAAGTAATTGGACACCCCTGCAATCGACGATATCTACGTCCTGATACACGTCACGGCCGCCGCCGTTAAATATCGTGTGGGAAACAACAACGCAACCAGTCGCATGAAAGATGCCACGCAGTTCGGAGCTCTCTGATTTCGAGAAAGGTGTAATCCTCGGGTATCACAGAAATGGCCGATCCATAGGTGATATATCCAGCGAGTTGAAGTACCCAAAATCGACAGTGGCCTACGTGATTGGCAGGTGGAAGATGAGAGGTGACTGTCGGAATGTGCCCCGACCCGGCAGACCCACAAAACTGGGAGTTAGAGATCGACGGGTGCTGGCCAGAGAAATTCTGAAGAACCGCACCAAATTGATGGGCCACATCCGCGAGGAGTTTCATCCACAATTGACCACTGCTTATTTGCAATACTTTAATAATGCGGGAACTTACATACACTGAACTAACAATTTATTGTTCATGTGTGTAGTTTTGTTAACTACGTGATCACATGCCTATAAATTCCACAGCCCACGTGCTAAATTTTTCAGCCGCTCAGTGTAGTAAAGGGAAGAGGCATGTGGAAACACAGCACTAGTGACAACATCTAATGATATTATATATGTAAGAACAAAAGTTTTGTTATGTCATAATCTCCTTGATGAGATTATGACATAACAAAACTTTTGAATCTAAGAACTTACAAGTACATTATTTTTGAACATGTCTTACATATTGAACTTAGAAAAATGGAACCAATTTTAACCCACCACAATTCTATGCTTAAAAGTCAAGAATGAAACCAATGCTCTAAAAATGTATTCCAAAGAGGAAATATAATAACCTTTTTCTTTTCTTTCACCTGAAGTTAGATCAACAGAATATTTCATTTTCAAAATTACATCAAATCTCAATAGTTGTGAAATGTTGCATAAAAGCCTCTAAGTAAAATAAATAAAAGCGAAGTTAAATATATTCGATCTTAGCTACTTCAAAGATAAACATCGGCTTCGGGGGTGATACGCTGCTCTTTGAGATCCCAGGTTCTTGTATTTAACAAGCGATTGATCAACTTTATGTATTTTAAATGGTTTATGTGAAGCTCAACTTGCCTCCAGCACATTCCTTCTTGGAAAATTTGGCACTTTTCTTGCACTGGCTCTGAGTGTTACTTTTCAGAGGCATAATTATGAGGGAGGGACTTACTAAACGCGCGTTGAGAGCTTAAAACAGTGATTTTCAAAAACTAACTTCTAAAACATGTATGGTTCCAGTAAAAATTAGTTTTGGACTCTACAGATTTAAGGAATTTTTCATATAATTTTAATGAAGACTGTTACGGAGAATACAAAGTAGGTTGCTGCAGTTTACAAAGTAATCATCTACAAACAGAATAGCAGAAAAGGAACGGTTGTATAGAAAAGAAAGCTGAAACCCAAAATTGTTACTTACAGATGTTACAAAATTAAAGCATCAAATTCCTCATGGAAGTTATACAACTGTTACGGTATTTAGACTATACTGCTGACTCTGTCAGTTGATCGCTTGCACAGTTATGGTAGAAATTGCTTAATCCTTTGTTCCGTAGGTCTAATAACTGAAATATTTCGACATGTGAGTTATTGAATGCATAAACAGGCCCATGTATGTTCAAATATTGGCGTGGGTTTTGAAACAATATGTTCAATTTATGAACAGACACATTCTGAGTAAATTTGTTTGTGTTACTAGATGTTCTTGGGACAGCTATTGACCGATATTTGAAGGCAAGAAAGATAAAAACGAAAAAACAATAAATATCTTACTTTTCTTCTTGGTTCTTGAAAAATAGTTTGTATAAGACAAGAACAGGAATGTTGCAGCTTCTCTAAAGACAGATGAAAATTTTCTTTTTTTCGTGTGAAAACTGAGCGGAAAAACCTGTGCATTATTAATTTATAAAAATATTTTAGGCTAATAATGGACAGCGGTTTTTTTATTCCATTCCCAGGAAATTCGTTTAATCAATGAAACATAAATCATACAAGTCCGCATCCTATGTAAACTATGCATTTATACATTCTTGAAAGCAAACAAATGAAGCTAGTTCTTGCAAAATTCCAGTTAAAAGCAATGAAATAAGCAGATTATACCCTTAATGTGAGCAGTGACAAAAGAAGATTAAGAATCGAGCAGCATCAACATCCAGAAAATTGAAGTCAAAATCAAAGGAACACAGCTTTAATGGTTCTAGTACAAAACACCGACAGTTAAAAACGCCGATAGGCCGAAACACCGACAAATCATAACACCGACAAATCATAACACCGACAGTTCAAAACACCGACAATCATAAAACCGACAGTTCAAAACACCGACAATCAGAACACCGACAAATCCTAACAGAGACAACCATAACACCGACAATTATATGGATTAATATAATTGTCCGGCGAGTAGATGAACTTTATTCCGAGCGATGCAGCAACAGAGTGGGTGGGAAAGGGGATGGCAACACCCAATCGATGGATGTGGTTACCCCTAGCGGTAAACGACGGAACTTCATACATTTTTATTCTGACCGATGGCAACATATTTTTATTCCGAGCGATGGCAACATCGGAGTGGATGAGTGGGAAGGGGGATGCATAGCTGTTGGATATGTCGATGCTTATGTGCTGCCTCTAGCGGTGAACGATGGAACTTTATAATTTTTATTACGAGAGATGTCAACATGGGAGTGGATGCACAAATGGCTGGGTGATTGAAGGGGATAACAACAACGAAACGATGCTTATGTGCTGCCCCTAGTGGTGAACGATGCAACTGCATAAATTTTTATTCCGACCGATGGAAACATATTTTAATTCTGAGCGAAGGCAACATCTGAGTGGATGATTGGGAAGGGGGATGCGGTGTTGGATATTTCGATGCCTATGTGCTAGCCCTAGCGGTGAACGATGGAACTTTATTATTTTTATTCCGAGAGATGGCAACATCGGAGTGGATGCACAAATAGGTGGGTGATAGAAGGGGATGACAACAACCAAACGAGGCTTATGTTCTGCCCCTAGCGGTGAACGACGGAACTTAATAAATTGTTATTCCGAGTGATGGCAACATCTGAGTGCATGGGTAGGAAGGGGGATGCATAGGTGTTAGACATATCGATTCTTATGTGCTGACCCTAGAGGTGAACGATGTAACTATTATTTTTATTCCGAGAATGGCAACATCGGAGTGGATGCACAAATGTGTGGGTGATAGAAAGGGATGACAACAACCAAACGGTGCTTATGTGCTGTCCCTAGTGGTGAACGACGGACTATATGAAGTTTTATTCCAAGCGAAGGCAACATACTTTTATTCCGAGCGACGGCAACATCGGAGTGGATGAGTAGGAAGGGCGATGCATAGATGTTGGACATGTCGATGCTTATGTGCTGCCTCTAGCGGTGAACGGTGGAACTGCATTAATGTTTGTTCCGACCGATGGCAAGATCTGAGTGGATGTGTGGGAAGGGGGTTGCATAGGTGTTGGATATGTCGATGCTTATGTGCTGCCCTAGTGTTGAACGATGGAACTTTATTATATTTATTCCGGGAGATGGCAACATTGGAGTGGATGCACAAATGGGTGGGTGATAGAAGGGAATGATAACAACTAAACAATGTTTATGGAAGAAACTGTACAATTTTCAAAGTCTCAAATATTTCAATATCTTAGGAACCAGCTATTTCTTTTTATGTGACAAAAATCATGTTTCCATGGCAAGTACCATTATCCATATATTGATAAAAAAAGTCAGTTTATTGTCATTTAATTTGTGGAAGTAATAGTTATAATTTGTAATATAAATTTTTTGTTTGCTGTCACCTGCCAGGAAACAATCTAGTATTCTATCTCAAAGTACAGATCAGATATAATTATGTTTGCATGTAGTCTAGGAATTTGCCCCTGATTACCTCCAGTTCATCTACATACACTTCTGGAACTCCGATTTGAAAAATTCTTCCTGTATCCCATACAACACCGGATGGAAACTATTTTTCATATAATTTCTGATGTTTGGTAAAGAATGTTTTGGCCACCAGGGGCATAAGCGTTCATTTCTGCTTCTGATGTATTTGCATCAAAACCTGGGCTCCTGAAAACTCCACTAAAATTATTTTTTTTCTTTGACCGATACCGATCATATCGAAACACCTTTTTAGAATACTTTCTTCCGAAAATAATGCATGGTTTTACAACCAGAGGGCGTAAAGTCAGATCTTATTTTTTTCGATATCTCTGTTTCTAAGAGTCCGATTTGAAAAAATTCCTTCTGTGTTGGAGAGCGCTACCGGTGCAAAATGTTTCTCGTATAAATTCATATTTTTCTTAACGCATAAGTCTGCGAACAGAGGGCGAAAGCTCACGATTTCGTTTACAGCAATATCTGAGGGATTAAAAACCCGATTGAAAAACTTCTTTCTTCCGTCAGATACTATTGTTTTCTATACCGGTTCCATTGACTTTGAATAGTTTTGATAAATTTAATTTGCATCAGAACGGATTCAAAAGACGTGCTTATTACACCCGAAAATTCGGTGTCATCTTTCTTGTTTTTGTTTTTTTTTATTGGAGGTTTAACGACCACCGTGAGCAACTCAATGGGCTATAAGCAGTCGCCCGTCCCTAATTTAGGGTCGCTGGTTCCAGCGAAGGGAAAGAGACTGTGCCGTAAAACAAACACAACATCTATGCCTCACCGGGATTCGAACCCGGACCCCTTTCGGACGAATGATCCGAGGTCATCGCTTAGACCACTGTGAAATCACTCACTTTTGCCACCTCATTTCCTTCCAATGAAACGTGATGTTCGGTTAGATTTTCCCGAGATATACCATGAGAAGTGGATGCAGCTAAATTGGTAGCAAAAGAGGTAGCGTTGTTGTTCATTTCAGAAGCACTTCCTTCTTTTTCGAAGATCGTAAGATGACAACGGCTACAATAAAATCAAAAGAGGGCAATGTGAGTCAAACATTTGGAGATAGAAAATGTCCGACGTCGAAGGAACGGCGCAGCGAAGAAGTTGCCTCTTCAAATGACCGAGTTCAACGCTAGGGTGCAACACATAAGCATCGTTTCGTTGTTGTCATACCCTTCTATCACCCACCCATTTGTGCATCCATTCTGATGTTGCCATCTCTCGGATTAAAAATAATAAAGTACTATCGTTCACCTCTAGCGGGAGCACATAAGCATCAACATATCCAACACCTATGCACCCCTTTCCCACCCATCCACTCAGATGTTGCTATTGCTCGGAATAAAAATATGTTGCCGTCGGTCGGAATAGAAATCAATGAAGTTCCTTCGTTCACCGCTAGGGGACATAAACATCCACATATCCAACACCTATGCATCCCCATTCCCACCCATCCATTCAGATGTTGCCATTGCTCGGAATTAAAATATGTTGCCAGAGGTCAGAATAAAAATTTATGCAGTTCTATTGTTCACCGCTAGGGACAGCACATAAGTATCCACATATCCAACACCTTTGCATCCTCTTTCTCACCCATCCACTCAGATGTTGCCATCGCTCCGAGTAAAAATATGTTACCGTCTCTCGGAATAAAAATTTATACAGTTCTATTGTTCACCGCTAGGGGCTGCACATAATCATCGACATATCCAACACGTATGCATTCCCCTTCCAATCCTTCTACTCAGATGTTGCCATTGCTCGGAATAAAAATATGTTGCCATCGGTTGGAATAAAAATGTATGCAGTACCATCGTTGACCGCTAAGGGAAGCACATAAGCATCGACATATCCAACACCTATACATCCCCTTTCCAACCCATCTACTCAGATGTTGGCATTGCTCGGAATAAAAATATGTTGTCATCGGTCGGAATAGAAATCAATAAAGTTCCATCATTCTCCGCTAGAGGCAGCACAAAAGCATCCACATATCCAGCACCTATGCCTTCCCCTTCCCACCCATCCACTCAGATGTTGCTATTGCACGGAATAAAAATATGTTGCCGTCGGTCGGAATAGAAATCAATGAAGTTCCATCTTTCACCGCTAGTGGCAGCACATGGACATCCACATATACAACACCTATGCATCCCCTTTCCCACCCATCCACTCAGATGTTGTCATCGCTCGCAATCAAAATATGTTACCGTCGCTCGGAATAGATATTAATACAGTTCCATCGTTCACCGCTAGGTGCAGCACATGAACATCCACATATCCAACACCTATAGATCCCACTTTCCACCCCTCTACTCAGATGTTGCCATCCCTCAGAATTAATATATGTTGCCATCGGTCGGAAAAAAATTATGCAGTTCCATCGTTGACCGCTAGGGGCAGCACATAAAAATCGACATATCAAACACATATGCATCCCCCTTCCCGCCCGTCCACTCAGATGTTGCTATTGCTCAGAATAAAAAAATGGTGCCATCGGTCGGCATAGAAATCAATAAAGTTCCATCGTTCACCGGTAGGGGCAGCACACAAACATCCACATATCCAACACCTATCATCATCATCATTGTCAACCATTATCAATCCACTGCTGGACGAAGGTCTCCCCAAGTTTCCTCCACAACGGTCTGTCTTGTGCCAGTCTCCTCCATGTCACCCCTGCATACTTTCGAATTTCATCCACCCATCTCCCATGTGGTCTTCTTCTGGGTCTTTTCCTGTCCCTTGGAATCCAATCTAAAATTTCGGCTGTCCATCGATGATCTGTCCTTCTGGCAGTATGTCCAGCCCATTGCCATTTCAGGGATTTAACTCTGATCATGATGTCTTCCACTCTTGTCATTTTTCGGATCCACGAGTTCCTCTTCTTATCTCTCCTGGTTACACCAAGTATGCACCTGTCCATGCTTCTTTGAGTTTTCTGCAGCCTTTGTATGTCTCTTTTAGTTAAGGTCCACGTCTCTGCACCATACGTAAGCACTGGAAGGATGCATTGATCAAACACTTTTCTTTTAAGACATAATGGCATATTGCTCTTGAAAATTATGCTGTTTCTTCCAAAAGCTCTCCAGGCAAGTTTTGTACGCCGATTAATTTCTTTTCATCAATGTGACCCTCACTTGATATCTGCTGTCCAAGATAAACGTACGTGTCTGTTATCTCCAGTTTTTCTCCATCAATCGATAAATCTTCATTTCTTGTAAGAGCATTGAACATCACTTTTGTCTTCTGAAAGTTCATTTTTAATCCCACTTCTTTACTCTTGTCAGCAAGTTCCTGGATCATACTCTGCAGCTCTGATGGGCTAGTTGCAAAAAATGACTATGTCATCAGCAAAACGAAGGTGGGTTAGATAATCTCCATTAATCTTTATCCCCTTGTTTTCCCAGCTCAGTGACTGAAAAACACCCCTCCAATGTGGCATTAAAGAGCTTCGGAGATATGGTGTCACCTTGTCTCACTCCTTTTCCAATTTTTATGTGTGTTGTATTTTCAAACAGCCGAATCTTTGCACTTGCATTTTCATAGATGTTATTAATAATATTAATGTATGCATCTTCAATACCGCAGGTTTTCAGAGCCATTGTAACTGCTGATGGTTTCACCGAATCAAAGGCTTTTTCATAATCGATAAAAGCCATGCACAATGGAAGTTCATATTCCCTCGCTCTTTCAATTAGTTTTCTCAGTACGTGGATATGATCTATTGTGCTGTAGCCACTCCTGAATCCAGCTTGTTCTCTCGGTTGAGCCATGTCCAGTGTTACCTTCAAGCGGTGTGAAAGAACTTTAGTGAAGATTTTATAAACTACTGATAGGAGGCTGATAGGTCTGTAGTTTCCGAGATCCTCAATGTCACCTTTCTTATGTAGCAGGATCATTGTAGCGGTGTTCCAATACTCAGGAATCTTTCCTTCATTAAGGCATCGAGTGAAAATTTGGGCGAGTACTGTTTCGATTTCTCCACTTGCTTCTTGTATGATGTCTACAGTAATTCCATCTTCTCCTGGAGCTTTTCCCGCTTCATGTTCTTGATTGCATGTGCAACTTCTGCTGGAAGGACTGGAGGAACTCTGGTACTGGTATCTTTCATGATGTCTGGAGTGCATGTATCATCCCTTTCATATAATTTGGAGTAGAAATCTTTCACTCTTGTCAAAATTTCGCCTCTATTTCTTGTTACAGAACCATCTTCTTTTCTCAGTGCCATAATCTGTTTTCTTCCCTTACTGAGATGTCCCTTTGCTATCTTTAGGCTTTGGTTGTTTTCAATTGCTTTCCTCACTAGTTCACAGTTGAATTTTCTTACGTCTTCAGTGATACTTTTTCTTACTGTCTTGCATAGCTCTATATATTCCACTTTGGAAGTCACATCTTCTTTAGTTGTCCTCATCTCTCTCTTTTTTGCATCAACATTTTCGTTTTTCCTGATAATTTATTTACATGCAACTTGTTCTTAGACCCAGCTAATTTTGTTGCTGTTTCCATAAGAGCTTTGGTTACTTTTCTGTTAACTTCAGAGATGTCCACTTCTTCCGATGTTGGGCCTTCTAAAGCAGAGAACCTGTTCTTTAGTTCCAACTTGAAGGTATTATGGTGTTTTTTAAGGTTGGTTATGCCAATAGATTTTGTTTGTCTTATGAGCTTGCCACGTTCAAGTTTAGTGTTGAGGTGCATCTTACATCTCACCAATCTATGGTCACTACCTCTGTTGAACTTGTTTAGCACACTGCAGTCTTCTATGACGAATTTTTTTGTTACACATAATAAAATCAATTTCACTTGTCGTCCCATTTGGATGTCTCCATGTCCATTTCCTGTGTGGCTTTTTCTTGAAGAAGGAGTTCAAGATGAAAAACCCTTCTGCCTCTGCAAACTCAACGAGAGTATTTCCACGCTGGTTTCTGTTGCCATGACCGAATTTACCTACTGAAGTTTCATTCTGTTGCCATGACCGAATTTACCTACTGAAGTTTCATTCTGTTGCCGTTGCCCTATTTTTGCATTGAAATCTCCCATAATTATTTTCAAGTGCTGCTTACCTTTATTATTTAGATGACGAATTTCCTCATAAAATTCTTCAATTTCTTCTTCAGGATGACTTGTGGTGGGTGCATAAGTTTGAATAATCTGAGCCTGGTATCTTTTCGAGAGTTGGATAACAAGCCGTGCAGCTCTGTCAGAGGAACTTTCAACTTCTACAACTTTATCCTTCAGTTTCTTGTTTATTATAAATCCAACACCACTAGTTCTGCCAGTATCTGTCCCACGATAGTAGAAGAGATGTCCACTTTTCAGTTCGATGAGATCTTCTCCTTTTCTCCTTACCTCACTTAGCCCCAAGATGTCCCACTTGATCCTTTGTAGTTCCTCTTCCAATTCAAGAAGCCTTGAATCAGAAGATAGGGAGCGTCCATTGTACGTTGCCAAGGTCAGCACATCCCCCTTTCTACCCATCTACGACGATGTTGCCATCGCTCGGAATTAAAATATGTTGCCATCTGACCGAATAAAAAATTATGCAGTTCTATTGTTCACCGCTAGGGGCTGCACATAATCATCGACATATCCAACACCTATGCATTCCCCTTCCCACCATTGCTCGGAATAAAAATATGTTGCCATTGGTCGGAATAGACTTCAAAAAAGTTCCATCGTCCACCGCTTGGAGCAGCACATAAGCATCCACATATCCAACACCTTTGCATCCTCTTGCCTACCCATGCACTCAGATGATGCCATTGCTCGGAATAAAAACATGTTGCCGTCGGTCGGAATAGAAATCAATAAAGTTCTATCGTTCACCGCTAGGGGACATGAACATACACATATTCAACGCCTATGCATCCCCTTCCCACCCATCCACTCAGATGTTGCCATCGCTCGGAATTAAAATATGTTGCCAGATGTCGAAATAAAAATTTATGCAGTTCTATTGTTCACCGCTAGGGGCAGCACATAAGCATCGACATATCCAACTCCTATGCATTCCAATTCCCACCCATCCACTCAGATGTTGCGATATCTCGGAACAAAAATATGTTGCCGTCGGTCTAAATAGAAATGAATAAAGTTGCACCGTTCACCGCTAGGGGAAGCACATCTATTCGTTGGGTGTTGTCATCCCCCATACCACCCACTGTGATTTTGCAATCACTCGGAATAAAGTTCCTGTACTCGCCGGCTTAGAGTCCATATAATTGTCGGTGATTTGAAATGTCGGTGTTATGATTGTCGGTGTTTTGAAGTGTCGATGTTATGATTGTCGGTGTTTTGAAGTGACGGTGTTATGATTGTCGGTGTTTTGAAGTGTCGGTGTTATAATTTGTCGGTGTTTTGAACTGTCGGTGTTATGATTGTCGGTGTTAGGATTTGTCGGTGTTTTGATTGTCGATGTTTCGACATGTCAGCGTTTTGAACTGTCGGGGTTTTGAAGTGTCGGTGTTATAATTTGTCGGTGTTTTGAACTGTCGGTGTTATGATTGTCGGTGTTAGGATTTGTCGGTGTTTTGATTGTCGATGTTTCGACATGTCAGCGTTTTGAACTGTCGGTGTTTCGACCTGTCGGTGTTTCGGTGTCGGTGTTTTGACCTGTCGGTGTTTTGATTGTCGGCGTTTTGACCGGCATCCGCTTTAATACAGTTCCACTAAGACCTGCTGTACAGTATTTAGAAATGGAAGAGATTATCACAAAAATACAAACAGTAAATAAACAGACATCTAGCGGAAGAGAACGGAAGTTGTTTAATAGCACAGAAAAAGAGATGTCAGGAAAACAAAACAAAATGACATCGAATTCTTGGGAATCATGAGCACGATTTCTGAATCGTACGGCACGAAAAGAACTTTTCGAAGCGGATTTTTAAAAATTAAAAACAAATATTCAAAAGTAGAAGGCACATGCGCAGTTATAAAACTGCGCATTATTAAAATAAAAATAATGTTTAAAAAAATTTAGAGACCAAAGTTGCAAATGCTGTGTCTTGTACTTTGCTAAACATTTTTTAGTAGGTTGCACAAAAAGGTGGTGCTACGCACAAGCTGCCCCACTCTTGGGACAAAATTAAGCCATAATTGTGATGCACAAAACATACATAAACATGGTGAAATGGCTGCAACTTCGCCCACTTCAGGTTGGGTACCATACCATGGTGCATCATTGCACTATGTTTATTTATATTTCATGTATTACACAGTGGTTTCCCTTTTTCGCCAAAAGTGGTGCAATTGGAGCACCACCATTTGATACAACCTACTACAAAAATTTTAATAGTGTACCGTAAACTATTAAAATCTTTGGAACTTGCTTGTTGTAAAGAAATCTTATTTTGAAAGTTGCCTATTTGAGAAATAAATGTTATTTTCACTGTTTCTTTTTTCTTTTTATCGAAAGCTGTTTCAAGGCGAATAGAATAAACAGCAAGTGATGTAATTTTACGATTGAACGCCAGAATAGAATAAACAGGAAGTGATGTAATTTTACGATTGAACGCCAGTCTTCATTCCTACTCTTATTTTTCAACGCAGCTGGACGACTGCACAGACGCAACGGCTGTTTCATAGTTCCTGGATGATTGCTAAAGTTTTTTAGATAAGTTCTCTTAGAAGAGCAATAAATCAAGGAATTTTCTAAAGCATTCAGAAAAGAAAAAGTATGCAAACGTAAGTTGGCAATGTTATCTGCTGCGATCTGGGCTTCGAAAAGTTGATGTTTACACCTCGCAGAAAGTATGTTCATTTCTTTTATCTTATTAATTTTAATTAATACATTACTTGCTGATGGATACACAGCACAATGATAATTAACATTGTGTTATACATCCATCAGCAAGTAATGTATGACAAATTTCTGAGAATGAATTTCGTTACGAAACTTGTTCTGAAGATAATTAACGCTCCATTATCTGGGGTTCTACAAGGGTATTTATGACAACTTGATAGAAGAGTTTGTCTGACAATATGGAGATTAATTACTCACCACTGAAATATGATGGCTGAACAGAGAATAAGGGCTACAGTGTTTCAGCAATCCATTACTTCAATAATTGTTTTGTGGAAGGATCGCAGCAAATGTTAAAAGCTATCAAATTAGCTGAAATATTTAAAGATCTGACGTTTCTTACTGATCTAACAAGAAAACTGAATCTATAGTAGCGAAACAAATATCAAAACTGCTCCAAAATTACATGTACATCGATTTTTTCCTTGTGGAATTAAGTTGCGAAAGGCAAACCTTAATGGGAAGGATTTAAGAATTCCCAAACTTCTAGCAAGTAGAAAGATACGTAAAGAATTCATTCACACGAAGGTTATGTTCTATACTACTTGGCTGCAGAATTTGAAATACAGTTTTCAAAATCTCCACGAAACTGAGCCAATTGTTTTTTGTTTTGTTTTTAACTAGATGTTTAACGACCACCATGAACAACTCAATGGGCTACAAGTAGTCAGTCGTCTCTAATTTGGGCTACCAGTTCCAGTGATGGGAGAAAGCCAGTGCCGACATAAAACAACAATATCCATGCCTCATCGAGATTCGAATCCGGACCATCTCGGTCTGATGGTCACAAGCCAGCGCTTAGATCACTACGCCGCAGAGGCGGCAGTGAGCCAATCCTACGACTTGCTGTGTTTCCATATGCTCATTTCAGGTAACATTGCTAAAATAACTGATAATTTCACATGCATAAGCCTCTAGTTTGTGTAGATCACACATTCTTTAACAGCATTTGATGAAATTGTGAAGCCACCCCGGTGGCGCAGTGGTCTAAGCGCTATGTAGCGGTCGTTCGTCCGAGTTGAATTCGAGTCCCGGAGAGGTATGGATGTTGTGTTTATCTTACCGCACTGGCTCTCTCGTTTCCTTGGAACCAGTGGCACTAAATTAAGGACGAACGATCACACATACTTTAACAGCATTTGATGAAATTGTGAAGCCTGAATCTCATTTCAGGTAACATTGCTAAAATAACTGATAATTTCACATGCATAAGCCTCTAGTTTGTGTAGATCACACATTCTTTAACAGCATTTGATGAAATTGTGAAGCCGCCCCCGGTGGTGCAGTGGTCTAAGCGCTGGGTAGCGGTCGTTCGTCCAAGTTGAATTCGAGTCCCGGAGAGGCTCTCTCGTTTCTTACCGCACTGGCTCTCTCGTTTCCTTGGAACCAGTGGCCCTAAATTAAGGACGAACGATCACACATTCTTTAACAGCATTTGATGAAATTGTGAAGCCTGAATCCCATTTCAGGTAACATTGCTAAAATAATATGGTGGCACAGTGGTTGGGTTCATTGAGCTGCTTACGGTGATCGTTAAACCCCCAATCAAAAAAAAAGTTGTAAAATTTTAAAAAGGCAATCTGCGTTTTGGAGCAACGTAACAAGAAATAAATTGTCAATGTTAATAGGTTTGCCTTAAAAATTACTTCATTATTCAGTTCAAGGCGCCAGTACGAATCGACGATTTATAACATGAACTTCATTATACACTATCTACCAACAAGTAATTGGACACCTGTGATAGCAAAGGAAAACGAAGTTTATTCACCTTCAATAGTTGGTGGAGCCTCCACGAGCGGCGATTACAGCTGCGACCCTCCCGGGCATACTCTCAACCAGGCGTTGTACAACGGCTAGCGGTATTTTCTTCCACTCGGTTTGGAGAAGACAGGTCAGTTCCTTCACCGATTTCGGACGGTGGGGTCACCCCTTAAGTCGACGCTCCAACTCGTCCCAGAGGTGCTCGATGGGGTTAAGGTCCGGCCTCTGCGTAGGACATTCCATTCGATTAACCCCATTGTCATTATACCAAGCCACGGTGGACCGCGCAACATGACAGGTGGCATTGTCATCCTTAAAGTAACATGGGTCCACCCCGTAAAGCTGTCACAACGTAGGAAGGGCATGGTCATCCAAAATGGTGCAGTAGGTCTCGGCGTTGAGTCTACTAGGAATTGCGACCAAGGGTCCCGTGCCATACCAGGAGAAATACCCCATAGCATAAATCCACCGCCGCCGAACTTCACAGTTGGCACAATACATTCCGGCAGGAGGCGTTCTCGAGGCAGACGCTAAACCCAGACCCTGCCATCCGAACGGTAGAGGGTGAACCTTGATTCGTCGCTCCAGAGAACCTGCTTCCACTGTTCAACGGTCTACTGTCGACGTTCTTTGCACCACGTTAGCCGAGCAGTGCTATTGGACTTGGTGATCAAATGCTTGTGGGCGGCAGCACGTCCATGATAACCGAGCAGATGGGCTTCCATACGAATGGTATTCATCGAAAGAACACTCCCGGATGCCTGTTGAAACTCCTCGCGGATGTGGCTCATGGATTTGGTGCGGTTTTTCCGAATTTCTCTGGCCAGCACCCGTCGGTCTCTAACTCCTAGTTTTGTGGGTCTGCCGGGTCGGCGCACATTCCGACAGTCACCTCTCATCTTCCACTTGCCAATCACGTAGGTCACTGTCGATTTTAGGTACTTCAACTCGCTGGATATGTCACGTATGCATCGGCCATTTCTGTGATACTCGACGATTACACCTTTCTCGAAATCAGAGAGCTTCGAACTGCGTGGCATCTTGCATGCGACTGGTTGCGTTGTTGTTTCCCACACGATATTTAACGTCGGCGATCGTGACGTGTATCAGGACCGCAGATATCATCGATTGCAGGGGTGTCCAATTACTTGTTGGTAGATAGTGTAAATAAGTACAGGATGAAATCCAAGTTAGCAAATTTTGGTAACTGGTGAAGCTTAACAGTTATAGATTGTACACAGGATCTTCGTAAAATTTTCGAAAGGGATAAATGAAGAAAATATCACACATTGCTTTTGTGATTTTAGTTTTAGATCCAGTACTTTTAGATAGATATCGAATATTTTATTCATTTTTAAATTCACAATACAAAAGTATGATAACCTGTCAATAGCAATAAACAAAGGCGAGATTTCAAAATTTGAAAGTGGGAAGCCATCCCGGTGACCGAATAGTCTGAAGCACTAGCTTCTGATCATTCGCCCGATTGAGGGTCTCGGATGAGGCACGGGTGGTGCGTTTGTTTAGTGGCGCTGACTCTTCTCTAAACAAGTGATCTGAAATCAGGGATGGGAAACCGCTTATAGTCCAATGAGCAGTTGCTCACAGTAGTCGCTTAATCCCGAAACTAAAAATAAAAGTGAGAAGAAACTCAAAGGAACAGCTGAGAGAGGATTTTCTTCTTCTTCAGGAAGATACCTTTTGTCTTTAAGAAGTCCTTAAGTACCACAAAAAATTAATGCTTTTCAATGTTGAAAATCATCATTTAAATATCAAATGTTCTTCAGAGCCTGGAGTGTTTAGCAGCCATTCTTATATTCATACTGAAAAAGGCATATAAAGAAGCTACGAATTCATAACCGAAATCCACATTTTCCTGAACCCGGTGAAAAAAAGAAACACAGAATTTGAAAGAACTATTTTTCGTCAGTTCTTATAGAAGGAGATTTTAAGAGGAGTACAAAGATATAAGTATTCTTTCTAAAGTCATGCCTAAAATCGGAGCAGCTGCACAGAATGGAGAAACTGTAATAATAGTATTTCAAAAATTAATAAATAAAGATAGCAATTCGTTTTAGATTGCACTTTAGATTGACATGAGAGTAATTCTGGCAGTATTTCGCCCACAAACTTATAGGAAACCAGAACATTCCTTAAAACCAAATTAATAAAAACAAATCACCATAGTGCGCGTACGTTAATGGTATTTATAAAATGACATCCGTTCTCGTTCCTGGTCATTTCAGCAAAAGTGGGTCGTAGAAGCTTTATTTCCTGGCTTGCACAGGTAAATAGCAAATCACAGATGACTAAAAACTTCTCAGTGACGAGTGCTACATCAATATTAGAAGTAGGACTAATGATACATCGTTACACTTTTCAAACCATCTCTGTTCAATTTGTAGCAAGCATGCTAGAGCGCAATTTGGCTGTTGCATTTATTGCTTCCATCAGAACTTTGTCTACCACGGGATCTCACTTAAGAGTTCGGTAATATCAATCTCCTCCTCCCCCCTCCCCCATGAAATTTCTGGAATGAACTATGGTGTTTATTCACTGGAACTGTATTTCTTCGGTGTTTAAGTATACCAGCGTTCTTACTTGAACGTGTTGAGAGACTGTTTTGCTGCCCCGGTGATCTAATGGTCAGAGGCGATGATTTCTAACTAATCCTCTGAGCAGGGCCCAGTCTCGCGACATGGGATGTGTGCTCCTTCTTTCGAACCAGTAGCCCCAAATTCGAAATGGCTGACCCCTTACAGCCCTTAGAATTTCCCATGGTGGTCGTTAAACCGCTGAACAAAAAAACGGAAAAGAAAGATTTGATTTTTGTCCGCCTTCTACAAACAGAAAAGTTCAGCTAAAGGCAAATGTACCATTAAGGTAGCAAAAGGGAAGAGTTTTGCATCAGAAAAGTGTGAAAGATTTGAAAAATTATTGATATGTTTACAATTTATGTTGTATAAAAAGTTCCCAATGTGTATAACTGAAATTTCCTAAACCCCAAGTGGTCGGATTACAAACTAAAATAATTGAGGTCTACTAATAGTATTTTCATCAAAACGTTATTGTACTTATTTTACATTCCATTAACGATTAATTAATTCACTTAGTACGTTTGCAGTGTGGAAGTATAATTCAAGCAAAATTTGAAGCTATTCTAAAAGTAACTATAGCGTCATTTTAGTGACTGACCTTTCGTGTACTAGTTCTTCAAGATGGATCTAAAGTAAAATGATCCAGGAAAGATTAATCGCATGGCAGACGAAAGTCTGTCGTACAGCTTGTGAAAAATAATTCTTGCAACTGTGCTCGGTCTTTTCAATCGCTTTGTCGACCAGGTGTTTTAAACGTATCGACAGCGAACGACTCACTGATGTTTATAACATATGACTCAAAACTCTTAGTAATAAAAAAAGCAATACTTTTCGGAGTTACGCATCAATCAAAATATTTGACCGTGCTTCGTGGAACACGGCCAAATATTTGATTGATGCGTTTCTTCAGGGTGTTCGATGATGCACAAAGTTCCGCCTCTGTAGAGTTTACTGTCTTTAAAAATTAATGCAACTCAACAACTTTGTTGGTCGCTTCTTCTAAAAAGCGACCAACAGAGTTGTTGAATTCTCTCAGTTTGTTGATGTTGAAGACGTCAAAAAGCACCTAGTCTTCCATCGTGATGAACTCACAAAGGAATATTTAATAGAGTTGGTAACGTAGATTGTTGAGGAGGATGAGCCAGAGTTGTAAAAACTCGAATGTTTTGCAACAAAGCAAATGGCTGAAGCCCTTACATTGACTAATACTGGTTTAGCATTTTTGGGGAATAAGAATCAGACGACTCGAAGTTTCCCAAGGGCAATTCAAAGTGAGCTCTCCTACTAGAAATGTATACACACTGACGGAAACAAAAATCCCAACACCAAGAAGGGGCTGTATTAGATACACGACAGTTGGTAAGCGGTGAGAGTACATCTGTAAGATGACGTCTATGCAAATTTCGCGCTCGGTGCATACGTGTGGCGCTAGTAGCGCCCCTCGGAACATGCAAAGCAGGTATGCTGTAAATACGCGCTGTAACGTTCGTGAGCGTTACTTATCGTTGAGATTCGACGTAGTGTGTTGATGTTAGTAAAGAATGCCTTTAAGAAGACGAAGAAACTATTATCAACAGCTCACAGAGTTTGAATGAGGTCATGTAATAGGGCTACGAGAAGGTGGATTTTCGTTCCGCAATATTGCAGAACGACTTGGCAGGCATGTAGCTACTGTGCATGATTGTTGGCAGCGGTGGTCAAGGGAAAGGTACTGCCTCAAGAAGACCGGGTTCCGGCCGGCCACGTGGCACTACTGAGAAGGAAGACCGCCATTTACGGCGTATGGCTGTGGCGCATCGTACCGCGTCTGCGGCAGCAATTCGAGCTGCAGTTGCCACTACAGTGACACAACGAACTGTTACAAATTGGTTACTTGAAGGACAGCTCCGAGCCAGACGCCCTGTAGCGTGCATTCCACTTACTCCAAACCACTGCCGTTTGCGACGTCAGTGGTGTCAAGCTAGAGCTCATTGGAGGACGGAGTGGAGATCTGTTGTGTTTTCTGATGAAAGCTGGTTCTGCCTGGGTGCCAGTGATGGCCGTGTGTTGGTTAGATGGAGGCCAGGTGAGCGCCTACAACCAACCTGTCTGCGGCTGAGACACACTGGGCCTACTCCTGGAGTTATGGTCTGGGGAGCAATTTCCTATGACAGCAGGAGCACTCCCGTGGTTTTCCCACGCACCCTGACGGCACAGTTGTACGTCGGTCTGGTGATTCAACCTGTTGTGCTGCCATTTATGAACAGCATTCCAAGGGGTGTTTTCCAACAGGATAACGCTCGCCCGCATACCGCTGTTGTAACCCAACATGCTCTACAGAGTGTCGACATGTTGCCGTGGCCTGCTAGATCCCCAGATCTTTCACCAATCGAGCACGTATGGGACATCATTGGACGACAACTCCAGCGTCACCCACAACCAGCATTAACCGTCCCTGTATTGACCGACCAAGTGCAACAGGCATGGAACTCCATCCCACAAACTGACATCCTGCACCTGTACGACGCAATGCATGAACGTTTGCGTGCTTGCATTCAACATTCTGGTGGTTACACCGATTATTAATGTACCAGCATTTCACATTTAAAATGGCTCTTCTCGAGCTTACATTAAGCTGTGATCTTGAAACCTTAATCGATTAAATATGTTACCTATACAAATGTATTGCCGCCATTTCGTTCCTCTACAACTATTTTTTCGTGGTGTTGGGATTTTTTTTCCGTCCGTGTATGTGGAGAAGAAATTGTAAAAACATTCCTAGATAAATTCGTGAGAAATATTGAGCGACTTTCTCAAATTTAGCAGATTCTCTGTCTCCAGTTTCAGCGCCATATTTACCTGCATCATCCTCCATTTTTACATAATCTTCCACTTTTTCAGCTATTTTAGGGCTTAAAACGAATGCAATACTGATCATGCATGATCACTCTAAGATTTTATTCCTACTACAGAGTGATTCACTCGGGACTTGATCCCCCCCCCCCCAAGAAAAAATGCGCTATAATTTTGAAAAGGGAAAACATTTCAAGCTGAAATTTGAAGACGATGTGCCTTACCTTTTCAAAAACACATCGACGTCAGAGAAGATGTTGAAAATGTTCGCCATTTGCATCCAAACAAAGATCAACTCGTCGTTGCATATTGTCAACTGTACGTCTCAGCATGTTGGTATTTATTGTTCAATTTCCTGTGTACTTCTGTATGTCAGCTGCCGAATAGTCCTATGCTTATTGCTGTATACAGTACCTTTCAGATGACCTCATAAGAAGTAATCGCGTGGAGTTAAATCTGGAGACCTGGGCGGCCACAACCCTTTGGAGATAAGCCGATCGCCGAAGAAACTTTGAATCTCAGCCATGCTGGCATTGGAAGTGTGAAAGGTTGCACTATCCTGTTGGAAGAAGTCATTCTGCAGTTTAATATCATGCAATTGGTTCACGAACTGCGTGAAGTTAGTGAGATACATTTCTGTGCTGTGTTGACAGTGTGTTTAAAGAAAATGGGACCGATTATCCGGTTCCGTAAAATGGCGCATCATACTCCAATCTTTATGGGCAAGCATTGTTGGATGAAGATTCGTCTCAAACGCAAAACGAACTAGCTGAACAACCGGGGGTAACTCAACAAACCGTTTCCAATCGTTTACGCGCAATGGGAAAGATTTAGAAGGAAGGAAAATAGGTGCTACATGACCTGAGCCAGAGAAACAAGGATGAGCGTGTCATGAAGTGTTTGAATCTGTTCAATAAAGAACACAGAAAGTATTTTCTGTGGAAAATCGTTATGGGTGATGAAAAGTGGATATGGTACGACAATGCCAAACGCAAAAAACACTGGGTAGACCTCGGTGAAGCAACGGCTTCGACATCGAAGCGCAATATTCACTCCACGGAAGTTCTGCTGTGCATCTGGTGGGATATGAAGGGTGTGCTCTATTATTAACTATTGGAACAGGGTCAAACTGTTAATGCTGATCGCTACAACCAACAATTGCTGCGATTGAACCAGGACATATGTCAGAAACGTCCATTCACAGGCATAGGGTTGCGTTCCGTGAAATTACTGCATGACAACGACAGGCCGCGTGTCGCGAAATCGGTCAAGGAAACGTTTTTGACGCTTGGCTGGGAAATTTTGGAGCACCCGGCGTAGAGTCTCGACATAGCTCCTTTAGACTATCATTTGTTCCGATCGATGCAACATGGTTTGTCTGCTGTACGATTCCGGACATGTGACGAAATGTAAAACTGGGTTGACGACCTCAACGCGTCACACGACGATATATTCTTCATGGCTGGAATCCGTCAGCTTCCCAACCGATGCCGGAAGGTGATAGATAATGACAGCACATATTTTGATTCGTAAAGGCATCGTTGTTTTCTCTCAAATTACATGTTGCGTTGTCTTAAAACTTATTTGTACACCTAATGCTACTGTTCCTGAAGGTGGATCGAAGTGTATAAAGGTTCGAATGTTTATTTTTTCTTTTTTGATTCGGGGTTTAACGACCACCATGAGCAACTTAGTGGGTTATAAACAGTCGCCCGTGCTTAATTTAGGCCACTGGTTCCAGGGAAGGGAGAGAGTCAGTGCAGTAAGACAAACACAACATCCATGCCTCACCGAGATTCGAACCCAGACCCATCTTGGAAGAATGATCAGAAGCCATCGCTTAGACCAGTGCGCCACCGGGGTGGATTTGGATGTTTACAGAAACGTATTTAAACACTATCAATACAGTATTTATTTTATTAACAGCATGTTTTGCCGGTTTTTTAAACTCTAATTTTCTTTTTCTGTATTATATGTGAAAAAAAGATTTATGGATTGAAATAGGTTCATCTGTGACTTCAGTTCTTCCTGACCTTATGACCGATAAGATCTCAAGGAAGTTCCGTGTGTACAGACGGACAGATGGATAAAATGCTGCTATGAAAGTGCATGTTTTCCCCAGAAGTTTACTAAACAATTCCACTGTGCGTTAAAACATAGATGGGCTACGATTTATAGCTTTAATAAAGTGTAGGGCATCATCAGAGAGACATGTTCTTCGAGCTTGATCATTTCTGAAATTCCTCTCATGCGAGCAATGCATCTCCCGGACTGCCAGGCAGATCCATCTACCTGCCTTGTCTTGCGACTCCTTTGTCCTTGACACGTGCAGGGCACCTAACCTTTCAATCGAAGAAGAAAGCAGCGTATCTAGGCGTCCGCATGAATGAAATCTAGCTATAAACTACAGCGCCGCCTTCTGATTAATGCCTATCGCTTTAGAAAAAGAACCAATATTAGATTAGTAGCGGGACTTGCCGATAGCAGGAATTGTTAGCGATAAGGATGAACTTGTTTCTAAAATTTCTGAAGCATAAAATTCGTTTTCTTAAAACGGAGAATCTTGACAAAAAATTAAGGAAAATAGCTAGAAAATGAGAAAAATAAAATGCGAGCATCAAGGAAGGGAATGAAAAAACATTACTGGGGTTGGTGAGATTACGTACGTAGGCAAAATTTGTTCGGTAAAATGGATGTCAAAAATTGATGTGCTTATATAACTTTGTGTATATGATGTTGATATGGTAGTCAGGTTAGTCTAAAAGCAATTTTAAATTCTTTTTACATAGGATAGATGCAACAATGATATTTTCGTCCAATCTTTTCCGCTTTTTTTCGATTAGCATTTCTCCTTAAGTTTCCTTAAAATC
This sequence comes from Macrothele yani, assembly GCA_039090855.1. Taxonomy (NCBI): domain Eukaryota; kingdom Metazoa; phylum Arthropoda; class Arachnida; order Araneae; family Macrothelidae; genus Macrothele; species Macrothele yani. The sequence goes on along the minus strand of CM076993.1, from coordinate 74,805,235 downwards.
ACACAAATTGTAATTGTCTATGTCACGGTAGCAATTTTTCGTGGACGACAAATTGGAAACATTCACAAATCTAAGCGCTGCCAAAACATTTTATTGTAACTTGTAGCTAATCCCGGTGAAGAGCCGTCCCACTGAGTGAAGAGAATTCACATTTCTATTTTTATACCACTGATAAAGATGGAATAAAGAATTTTTTTCTATAGGGCATTGACAGTTGCCATCAATCTCTTTTTTTTTTAATTTTGAAGGAAAATTAAAAAAAATATTATGATAAGAATAAAAAGTTTTCTCTAGAGTTCGCGACTTATTACGTTATAGTCTTATTTAGCGCCGGCTTTAGGGCGGAGCGAGAGCTGCCGTAGCACCGGACGCAAAGTTAAAGCGTGAGGAAGGGGGTAGGACACCGAGCTGAAATTTTATTTAAGTGTGAAATGATAGAGTATATAAAAAATTCCCTGCGAGTATCGTAATTCGAGACGAAGAGCGATTATGATGATTGGAAACGACAAAAGGTTTCGCTGTCACTGGAACAATCCAAATTATTACAATACACACCGTCGAGTCACATTATTGTGACCACCAGTTAATATCCAGAGTAACCGCCGTGTGCAGCGTGGACAGCAGCTAGACGGGTTGGGATTGACTCAATAAATTGCGGGAAGGTGTTCACAGGTATGTGGAGCCATGCTGACTGCAGTGCATCTAACAACTGCTGGAGGGTGCGTGGTGGAGGATCCATAGAGCGAACAACACGTTCGAGGTGGTCCCACAGATGTTCAATTCGATTAAAGTCTGGGAAATTATGGGGCCAGGGAAGTATTTTGAAGTCTTCAACGTGCTCTTACAACCACTTTCGGGCACTTCTAGCTGTGTGACGCGTCGCATTGTCATGCTGGAAGATCCCATCCTCCCCAGGGAAGACAAGCAGCATGTATGGGTGTACATAGTCTGCAAGGATAGATTCATAAATAATTCGGTCCACATTAACATTCACAGGTGTGAGCAGATCCAGAGAATGCCATGAAAACATTCCCCAGACCATAACGCTGCCTCCACTGGCTTGTGTTCTTCCAGCAATGGCTGAAGAATGTTTGTTCTCCGATGCTTCTCGCCAACGGATGGACGCCAACGTCCATCCGTTCGATGAAGCAGAAAACGTGACTCATCGGAGAAGGTAATATTTTGCCAATGGGACATACCAGATGCCGGAAGCATCGTGGAGGAATGTTGTATCATGTGAAAATGACTAAGTCGCGCAGTTGCAGATTGGACAGCAGCACAACCTCGAAGCAAACAGCTCGTTCCGCCTTATCCCATCGTTGGTCAACGGAGTTGAAATCTGGGGACTGTGCCAGCCACTTAAAAAAAAAACTTCTCGGCATGTTTCTGGAACCCTTTGGTAACGCGCTATGAGATGTTAATGAACATATCAAGGAAAAATTAATGTAGGTCTGCTTGAGGAGAAACCGTAAGGACGAATTTGGCGGTAACGATCCTCAGATATTCCGTAGCTTTAAGATATACTTCGAGGACCTAATGCGTGCCACAAAAACATTCCCCTGACCAGTACACTGCCACCACCAGAATTAAATGTTGATACTTGACAGCATAGCTCCACAGCCTCATGTCACTTATGTCGATTTCTGATTCTGCCATCCGCATGATGCAGAAGGAACCTTTAATTCGCCTATCCAGGTGACTTTTCTTTAGTCCTCGCGAATCTCCGGTCGGAGATACATTTTCGTGTTCTGCGTAGACTTCGTCGTCACTGGACATGGTTGTTGGCTTTTGTAGCTCGTTGGCGTCACGGTCCTGTTTGTGTTGCTTTCGGAGATGACCCTCGGCATATCGATGTTGAATTTCGGAAATGCTGTTCACTTGCATGATGCTCGTCAGTCTCCTTAAATCCCTCTGACTCACCAGCTTTTTTCTTCTGCAGATCGCCGATTGCTGAAAGGTTTATGGGTGTCTCATAATTCACACTAAGCCCTTGCTCCAGGAGAATTCCCGTTTGAGAGATGCTTGAAGCAGAAAGCAAGGCGCGAACTATCATGTCCTGTTGAAAGACGCCCAAATTATGCATTTTTCCTACTCCAACCCTCAGTCGAACTCTAACTGATGCTCGGCAAAATGGTCTGCTTATTTACACTTCACACCACGCTCAAGTGACGTCTTACGTGTTGGCGCCAGTAATTTATGTGACTAGGCCAGAGGTATACCTAATATACGGGCATCTAAGCGAATGCAGTATATCCATACATCCGAACACGTTTGTGCGTGCGTACAGGGCTGTCGCTACTTGGTACGAAATCTAAATACGTAGGTCATTTCAAACATTTCTCACAATGCGCAGGCGCTGCCGGTAGGATGATGCAGTTGATCCAATCGTTGCGCCAGTTGTGAGTCAGACTTCAGTATACAAAGTTGTGCCTACGTTTGCTGGATAATTTGTTCCTGTTCCGAAATATGCTGCCTAGAAATGGAGGAAGAAAGTGAGTCACATCAGATCTCCTGTAGCGACCAGCGATCCTCCATTAAAATTGAAACTTTGCGAGGAAAATCCCCTACTGAAATTCATAAAGCTTTGTGTGAAGTTTGTGTTAGTGTAGTGGATCGTAGAACAGTGTCACGATGGGCTTCTCTTTTCCGCCAAGATTGGGAAAGCATAGAAGACGGTCCGAGAAGCGGCTGCTATCAGATGCAATGGACGACACTTCTGTGGTTATTCGTCAACAGCATTTTGGAAGAAGATCGATGGAAAACATGTGAAGAGATTGCATATGAAGCAAACATGTCTACCGCTTCGGTTTTCGGAATCCTAACTGAAAAATTACAGAAGAGAATCCTAACTGAAAAATTACAAAGTGGCTGCCAAATGGGTTCCTCATAATCTGATTGAAGAGCAACATGCAGTTCGCAAAGGGATCGCAGAAGACTTCCTTCAGTTGTACGAGACAGAAGGCGAGCAGTTTTTGGGCAGAATTGTTGCTATAGACGAAACCTGGATACAAGATTTTGAACCATAACTGAAATCTCAGTCCGCTCAGAGGAAACATCCAGAATTACCTCGCTAGAAAAAATTCCGCAGCCAACAATCGAAATTAGGCTGATGATGATTATGGCCTATGACAAGGTTGATGATTTGATTATGGCCTATGACAAGGTTGATGATTTGATTATGGCCTATGACAAGGTTGGAGTGATAGCAACAGTCAGAGTGCCCGGGGGACCACTGTAACAGCGGAATACTACAGAAGCTTTCTGCAAAATGTTTTGCACCCAAAGATTTGCAAAGAAGGCCAGACATGCTCGAAGCTGGTGTCATCATTTTGCACGACAACGCGAGGTCGCATGTTGAGACATTCTGGAAAAGTATGGATGGGAATTGCTTCCCCACGCGTCATTACAGTCCTGACATGAGCCCACCAGACTATAACTTGTTCCCTAAACTGAAGAAGCCACTGTGTGGGAAACGATTAACGATGTTCCTAATGAGGTGACCTGAGTAATCCGACACCTCAAAAATGGAAGTGTCTGGACACGAATACAAGACTTGCCCAAACGTTGGGCAGCTGTCATAAAGAAACATGGATATTACTTCGAAGGCCTGTATATGTTTCTTGTGAAATAAATTCCTTTTTTGAGAGATAACCCACAATGTGCACAACTTTTGAAATGACTCTCGTATAATATAATTAATGCCTGATGCATCGAATTAAGCTTCTACTGAAATATACTTAGAAAGTTCACACAAAAATGTAAGACGAATTATATACACGTGAGCCGTCACTTGCAATTATGTTTTTATATTTCTGATAAAATTTAACTCCCCGAGGCATGCTTAAAATTCTGATGCCTCTATTCATCCTTTGATGCATGTCCGTACGACGTGCTCTTCGTTTTTGTAGCGCTTCTAATCAAATTTACATTTTAAGCGAAACCTAAAAAGCAAGAAATTGGAATCAAGGATCCATGCGGCCAATCTGCAGTGCGACTTCTCCGGTGAAATGATTTCCTTAAGAAAAGAAACTTGCTGATGTCTATGAAGGTTGTTCCTAATGAACAAAGTAAATATTCGTTGAGGAAAACGTAAATATCTTCTACTGGAAGCAATCATTTTTACCTCTTTCTTCATTTTTTAATAGAAAACTTATTTGCCAGAAATGAAAATGCTTTTGTATCTTGTTGAAAATAACTTTAGAAAAATGCATGGTGAACCCATTTCATCTTGAGAACGAGGGAGTTCCTTTGATACATTATAATGGATTGCTGAAGGCAAAATTGAAAAGTAAGCAACTTTTTTATTACCATTGACTTGTGAGAACAGTGCTGATGTACTCGTATTCCTAAACGACTGCGTTGTAGGAATGCAAAGCGTAACAGAAATAGAAAAACGCAATGTAAGTCTTATTAAATACCCGTAAGTTTCGGTATTTTAAATACATCAGACTGTGAATACTCAAGAAATGCATCTCGTATATATAATAATGGTAGACATAAAAATATCTACCATTCCCTTGAAAAAGCCTCCCAGTGGAGTGCGAAAGCTTGGCGAATCTTTGTTTTTATTACACAACAAAAATAAATGAATTTAATACGCTAAAATGCGTTTCCCGTAATTTTCGATTACTTGCAGAACAACAATAAAATGCTCAGGGCTGTCTTCTCTAGTACACCCTTCACTTTTAAAAATTCTTCTTCTCACAAGGGAAGCCTTTTAACTGTCACTCTCCGAAATTGAAGAAACGTGGCCAAGAGATAGTACTAAGGGCAAAAACCAATGGGTGTATTTCCGTTTTGGCCCAAATGAACTGACAAAGGTGAACGAGTAGTCTGCAAATGGCCTTAGAGCACAAGTGGAGAAAATTATCGGACGCATCAATGAACAATCAATGGCAGTCAGAAAAATTCAGCCACATGTTGTTATATCCGTGGATAAAAACTGGGTACTGTAAAAGTGATGACGCTTTTTTTGATAATGTTCAATGTATTTATTTTTCAGAAATCAATGACAATTTTTAGTACGGTGATAGCTTTGGGATCTTGCGTTGTTGTCATTGCTCCAAATTACTTTGCTTTGGTCACGTGTTCAATGCCACAAATGTTAATTTACACCTGTAATAAAGCTGCTTTTTGTTGCTTTTTGTATAACATGAGCTTATTTTGAATCATGGGGACATAGCTGATATTTGGGGTTACATATCACGCACCGCAACACATGTTAGATTATTTTTCCCACTTGTGCTCAAAGGCCATTTTCAGACCACTCGTTCATCTTTGCCAGTTCATTTGGGCCAAAACGGAAATACACCCATTGGTTTTTGTCCTTAGTACTATCTCCTGGCCACGTTTCTTCAAGTTTGGAGAGTTACTGTTGAAAGGCTTCCTTTGTCAGTGAGACTCATGGACACAGCAATTAGAACGCCTATGCTCCCTTACGTTGTGATCTATGCTTGAGAGAACGCCATCTTTACTTCAGAAATGAAAATGAAGTGGTTATTCATGTCACAATGGCATCAAAATTGGTCTCTCTCGAAATATTATAAGGTGTATCATGTACTTTCATGTGACATATGTTTCGTTTGTCGGGGAAATGAAAGGTGTGAAAGCCGAAATCCTATCAGTATCTCCTCTTGGATATGCCAAGATAACACAGGCGACAGATATATCTACAACTGGGTCCATTTTAGCAGGAAAGTACGGTGGGACTGCATAAAGCGCGTTAATTAGTCATCGAATTGATCGGTTGTGCTGTACGCCAACTGACGTGGTATTTACAGTGATAGATTATGGAGAACAGTTCTACCCGCCTCCATGGATCTGGTATACATAAACTTACCAAAGAAAGAGAAGATTACTAGATCAGCATCTGCAAGTTCTCCGCCACATCACTTCATACCTCACAAAATGCTGCTGCTAAATTTCATGCTCCTGTCTCCATAAAGGTCATCCGATGATGTTCGGCGAAAATTGAATCATATACTGAGTGGTCACTTTATTATGACCACCTGACAGTTTTAAGCAAATGAGCTATGGCTGCACGCTGTTGCCGCCAGAGGGCGAGGCTAGTATAAAAAGCGAAAGCTTAGTGCTTGCTACTGTAGTAGAAGTGGTTTTTGGGTGACGAGATCGGTAAAAAATGCGATATGACGGACTTTCAACGTAGGATGATTGTAGGAGCTCGGAGCTATGGAGCGAGTATCGCCGAATCCGCCGCATTCGTGAAATGTTCCAGAGCAGCTGTTGTTAAAGTGTTTAAAGACTGGACTGTCGGCCAAAAAAACTGGGTCTCTACGCGCAACGTATGGTCTTCATCGACTAGTGACTGCTCAGGCGGAACAGAGAGTGTCCAGGCTGGTAACAGACAACAGAAGGGCAACAGTGCAACAAATTACAGACCATCTTAATCAAGGATCCCCTCAAACGATCTCTGCACGCACTGTTAGCCATACATTGCAACGGATGGGATATGGCAGCCGAAGGCCTGTTCGAACACCTTTACTCTCTGCAGTTAACAAGAGAAAACGTCTCCAGTTTGTACAGGAGCACAAGGATTGGACAGTCGATAATTGGAAGCAAATTATGTGGTCCGATGAATCACGTTTTCAGTTGCACCATGCCGGTGGCCGAGTGAGAATTTTGTGGAAACAGCACGAGAGCATGGACCCCAAATGCATTGCTACAACCCTTCAAGCTGGTGGAGGCAACGTTATGGTTTGGGGAATGTTTTCCTGGCATGCTTTGGGCCCTTTAATTCGTGTTGATCAACGTATGACTGGAACATCATATCTAAACATCGTGGACCAAGTGCATCCTGTCATGTGGATGGTTTATCCCAATGGCGATGGCTACTTTCAACAAGATAATGCGTTCTGCCATAGTGCTCGTATTGTACAGGATTGGTTTCAGGAACATGCCGGTGAGTTTACTTTGCTTAGGTGGCCTCCACAATCTCCAGATATCAAACCCATTGAGAATTTGTGTAATGAAGTTGAACGAGCCATCAGACAGCTGGATCCAAAACCCTGCAATCTCACACTCCTGGAAAGTGCTATTCATCAACCATGGCTTCAGATTCCACAAACCACCTATCAACATCTCGTGGAGTCCATGCCACGATGAATCGACGCAGTATTAAAGGCAAAAGGTGACCCGACGAAGTACTGAGGGGGTGGTCATAATAAAGTGGCAACTTAGTGTATATACGACGTCCATTGCTACAGAAATGGCGCCAATTCTTCTTCTCGAGTTAGTCCAGTTTTTGTTCGGACGCAGATGAACTTATAAGGGCCGCCCAGGGGGCACAGTGGTCTAAGCGCTGGTTTATGACCATTCGTCTGTGAAGGGTCCGGGTTCAAATTCCGTTAATGCATGGATGTTGTGCTTGTCTTACGACACGGGTTCTCTCCCTTCCCTGGAACCAGTGACAATAAATTGGAGACGGGAGGCTGCTTATAGCCCATTCAGTTGCTCACGGTTGTCGTTAAACCCCCAATCAATAAATAAATAAATAAATTAATTAATAAATAAATAAATACACTCACGGACAATGAAATTTGTGCACCTAGAAGAAAACATGCTACAACCGCGAAACTTTGCAAATAGCTAGAGTGCGTGCTACTACGCAAATGATCCACGTTTGGTGTTAGTGCGCATGACCGCACACCCTGAGGTGGCGCTGCGAGCACGAACCGGCAGTCTTATAAACCTGCGTGTAGTCGATGTCCCATGAAAGCGAAAAGCACCGGCCGATGCAAGCAAGAGTACAGAGTGACAAGAATGCCGGGTAGACGCCATAGACGTCAATTTACGCAACTCACAGACTTTGAGAGAAGCCTGATCATTGGGCTGAAAACCGCAGGGTGGTCGGCTCGCCGTATAGCAAGCCACGTGGATCGTTCTGACCATACCGTCCGACTGTGTTGGGAGCAGTGGACATGTGACGGCACTGTCACTCGGAGGAGAGGCTCCGGACTGACCTGGAGGACCATCGGTAGAGAGAATCGACGGATCGCGCGCCAAGCACGAACGGATCCTACGGGGACCCGGTCCACTATGAAGGCATATGTAGTGGCTCCCGTGTGCTCACGAACCATTTCTCGACGCCTCGCGGAAGCGAATATGCGATCTCAGCACCCCTTACGTGTGCTGCCATTAACATCGGAACATCGCCAGCTCCTTGTGCAGTGGTGCCAGGCCAGAGCGACGTGAAACGCCACAGACTGGCGACATGTGGTGTTTAGCGTTGAGTGCCGCTTCGTTTTGGGAACCGATGGTCATCGTGTCTGGTTGTCGAGGTCCCCGGGTCAACGGCAAAATCCCAACCTCGCTATCGAGCGCCGCACCTTCCCCACTGCAGGCATTGTGATCAGGGAAGCCATTCCTTACGATTGCCGATCAGCTCTAGTAGTGCTACGTGGATCGTTGACGGGCCAGAGGTATGTGGATGCGATCATACGGTCCCATGTGCTCCCATTCCTGGCAGGGATTCCAGGTGCGCTATACCAGCACGATAATACACGCCCGCACACGGCTCGGTTTGTCCAGGACTGCCTACGTCATGTTCAGACACTTCCGCGGCTTACTCGCTCCCAGGACATGTCCCCTATTGAGCATGAGTGGGACAAATTGAAACGCCGGCTGCCGCTATCCGGGATTTGGAACACACCGTCGAACACGAGTGGTCCAGTCTACCGCAGGACAAATTCAGGCGTCGGTTCGCCTCCATGCGGGACCGTATTGCAGCATGTATCACTGCACGAGGTGGTGCGACGCGCTATTGAAGATGACCGGACTGCGTGCCACAGATTCCTCTGTAATTGTCCCGCAGCTCTGTTTTTACCATCATGTGTATCATTTATGTGTATCATTATGTCCATAAAATTTCAGTTCAATCCGCTGCTTCCTTCTTCGTGCGCAAATTTCATTGTCCGTGAGTATGTACAATACAATTATTTATTTCACACCTTTAAAACTTACAGTTATATGAAAATGCAATACACCAGGAGGAATCTGAACACATTGGTTGTAAGGCGATTCCCCCTATCAGATGTAAGAAAAAGAATCAAACATATGGCATATATGAAAGCAAGTAAGATGGTTATAACAGAAGCACCACTCTTAGCAGCATGCTTGGAACTACAATTTAATCTCTCTCTCTCTCATGGACGACTGCAGGAAATTTTTCAAAGAGGGTAAAGTGTAATTAATTAAAGTTTGGCTAATATGTAGAAAACAGTAATTCGTGAAAATGAAAGATTAATACTATTACTATTACTACTACTTACTTACTATACTAGAACACTACTACTACTACTACTATTATTATTATTAATAATTGATGCTGCTCTTGAAGAAAGTGTATGTTAGTAATAGTCATGTACATTGGTAACTGTTTTCAAAATAATGAACAGTGTCGAGCTGGGCCACGTCAAGCCTTATAAGCATATGACGTTGCCCAAAACTGCGAAAGGATCCAGCGTATGTGTATGTACGACACACTGCCTGCATTACCCGATTTATAAGTTAAAACACCTGATTTTCTTTGATGTTTATAAGAGGATCTTCGGCAGCATTTTTAGTAACATGTTCAGAGTAGATAATGCCACGTGGTCCGCGCTTCACTGCAGTGTCAACATTTTGCTGTGGCCAACCGCGTTCCCAGATTTTGTCATTACCTACCACATGTGGAATATCCTAGGACGTTGTCTTCGAAGATGTCCAAGTCCACTACAGATAGTCCACACCTAGAGTGTCCAGTAGATCAGTGTTCTAGAGTGGCCTGTAAGCACTTTGCTGTGTATGTCACCTACAATAAGGGATACATTCCATATTTAGGGAGGCCAAAAACAGATTCAAAGGATCCACGTCAAAAGGCGTCACTGTCAGAGGTGATACTCTGTACTATTATGCTACTGTACGAAGTCTGAACAATCTTCATTGAATGCATGATGTCACCGAATAATTTTTTGCGTCCTTGAGTGCATTTCGATTACGAAAATTCAGCTTTTTTTTTAATTAAGAAACAGTGGCGTAACTAGCACGACGTCCCCCCCCCCCCCGTAGGATTTACTTCAACCCCTCTAAGCACAGTAATTTTCCCAGGATTTCGAACACGAGGGAGGATGCATTTTTTTGCGGTGTGGAGGAAGGAAGGGGTCAGGAAGTCAGGGAGAGTGTCTGCAAAAGTAATGGTGGTACCTTGATCCCTGTAGTTTCAACTTTTTGAGTAATAGTTTTGACAAAACGTGCAATTGCTTTGTCCCAAACTAAAATAAATCGCTTAAAGAAATCACCCTCTTACACATCGCAGATCTGCGGCTGCTGTGAATAAATGTTGACGCCTGTCGCGCACGTAATCCTAGGCAACTGACTGTTTTCCCACATCCTCCACGGGGAATTCCACTGCGGCCTTGCGCTTTTCCTCAGCAGCGCAGAGACAGGGCGATTGCCGAACAATCGTGTTACAACCCGAAGTCAAAGAGCCGAACACTTTCAATCTGTAGGACATCCAGTGTTTTAAAAGTGAAACTAGGTATTTTTTTTAGGCAAAGCTAAATATATCTTAAAGCAAAATATGAATTTTTGGGTTAATTATTGTGCGTGTTCGAATTTTTTCATAAAACTATAACTGACAGCTGCAGTACGCCCCTTCGTTTAGTATGCCCCTTTGTTACCCGGCACGCCCCTTTGTTACCCCCGCAGCTACGGGGGCTGCGGTGGTGGTAGTTACGTCACTGCTAAGAAACTTTCAGAAAACATTTTGAAGTTCCATCTAAATAAATAGTTAGATATTTGCACTGATTTACATAAATAAAGGAACATAAAATTTGGAGGGATTTTTTCAATTCACAGTGAAAGTGAATGAACGTAACGCAGTAGTGATATAATATAACCCAAGGACGTCAAATATAATAAACAAATTAACATAAAGTGCGTCTAAATATGCAAATCAGCAAAAGGAGGCAATTCAGAGCGCTTTGTCATTTCACTTCTGGATTGCAAGCAGAACACGTTACTTTGAAACTCTGCGATTTACTATTATGGCGACATTGTCTAGACATCATTTAGGAGGAGACGAATTTAGATGGAGAGCCACTGGAAGGCTCGAAGTCGACGAATCTCACACCGAAGTGGCCAAGTGGCTCAGGCTGAGGTGTTCGGTAGTCCATCGAATTTGGGCCACATTCAGGAGCGTTTAGTAAGGGAAGACCTCAGGGAAGAACTTCGAGAGATGATCGTAATCTACAGCTAAATGCGTGAAGAAAGACTAATACCTGCCCAAAACCTGCAAGAGCTTTGAAGCGCCTCGGTGGAGCAGTGGTTGTTGTAGCTAAGAGAGCTTCTCGACCCTATATCATTGTGAGCGGTCCCGGACGATTCGTCCAACGACGATTGGTCCAATACCGATTCGTCCAAAGGGACGATTGGTCCAATGCCGACTGGTCCAATGTCCGATTGGTCCAACGCCGATTCGTCTAATGCTCTCATCTTACCAAATGTAAACTTTTTTATTTTCCAGAAAGGAATAATAATTTAAATTATTCTCCTCTTTATATCCTTCTGAAAGATAATTTCCGTATATTTAGTAATTGCAAACATTTTACACAAACCTGGTAAAAGGCACTCAATGGAGCATTTCTCAGCTGTTTGCAAAGCACCTAGGCCGCGGGCATTTTTGAAGATTTTTATTTACAACCTAGATATTTGGTATTTGTAAATATGTTATAAAACCTAATAAAAGGCACTCATCCTATCATTTCTCAGGTCTTTACGAGGCACCTAGGCCCCGGGCCTTTTTAGGAGATTTTAAGTTACAACCTAGATATTTGGTATTTGTAAACATTTTATAATACCTAATAAAAGGCACTTATCGTATCATTTCTCAGGTCTTTACAAGACACCTAGGCCTCGGGCCTTTTTAAAAGATTTTAAGTCACAACCTAGATATTTGGTATTTGTAAACATTTTATAAACCATTATAAAAGGCACTCAACGAATCATTTCTCAGCTATCTATCAGGCACCTAGGTCGCGGGCCTTTTTAAAAGATTTTAAGTTACAACCTAGATATTTGTAAGCATTTTATAAAACTTTATAAAAGGCATTAATGGTATCATTTCTGAGGTCTTTGCAAGGCACCTAGGCCGTGGGCCATTTTAGAAGATTTTAAGTTACAACCTAGATATTTGGTATTTGCAAACATTTTATAAAAAATTATAAAAGGCACTCATCGTATCATTTCTGAGGTCTTTGCTAGGCACCTAGGCCGCGGGCCTATGAATTAATATTTCGTGCTTAAGTGAAAGGGCAATATTATTAACTTGATTTAATATGTAAACGTTATGAATATGATATCGGTAGAATAAAAAGTCCTAAAAAGGCATAGGCATAGAGCCTATGAATTAACATTTCGTGCTTAAGTAAAAGCTCAATATTATTAACTTGATTTGATATAAAAAACGTTATGAATCTGACATCGGTAGAATTAAAACTGTTAAAATAACCTAGGGCCTATGAATTAATATTGCGTGTTTAAATAAAAGCGCGATATTATTAACTTGATTTAATATGTAAACGTTATGAATATGACATCGCTGGAATAAAAACTGTTGAAAAGGCCTCTGTCCAAACCCCGACCAGTTGTTTCCATTGGGCAGTTGGCGGAAAACCCCACTGCATTCTACAAACAGAAACGGAACACTAGTATTTTATATTATTTCATGCAAAAGAGAAACATTGAAGTTTATAGAACGGCTCGTACATCAGTAACTTCATACGGCAGCAAGGACAGTATAACAAGAAAACACGATTTCAAAAAAAAAAAAAAAAAAAAAAGAAATCTCTAACCACAATATTACGCATGAAATGTAACATTATTTTACATTCTTTGGACTACCGGTACTTTCGTATAACATCGGAGATAGAATCAGAGCAGATGAGACTTTTACAGCACGAGTAGCACTTCGGCCAGATAGGACGGAATTGGACCAATCGTCCCATTGGACGAATCGGCATTGGACCAATCGGTATTGGACGAATTGGCATTGGACCAATCGTCGTTGGACGAATTGGCATTGGACCAATCGTCGTTGGACGAATCGTACCAGACCCCATTGTGAGCGTGAAACGTCACAGTGATGAAGCATGTATTGCTGTGAGGTGTGGCCACACTCCATATTGACTCATTTTGGCTATCTTATTTTAAGCATGTCTTGTGATTAGTTATGCTTATTTCGGGGAGGGGAGGGGGCGACGAAAAATGGAAGTTTTTGAAATCCGCCAGAACAAAATGAAAGTTAATGAAAAATAGAAGAAAATATTAAAGCATTTTTTCTAATGTAAGTTCATGCATTTTTATTAAATTAAGGCATTTTTCCTAATGTAAGCTGCATTTTAACCAAAAACTTAAAAAAATGAAATACTTTCGGGGTGGCCAAGGCTCCTTGGTCTTCCTATGGATACGCTCATGTTACTATTTGTTCTTTTACATATTAATAATTAGCTTCCTTATTTTGTATATATATGTAAAAGTGCATATCAAATTTTACGTTTTTCTCTAATTTCATATGAAAACTTCTTACCAGTATAGTTTTCAAGACATTTCAAAATTTCATTTTGTTCCTTTATTTACGGAAACCAGTGTAGTTCGAGCCTGGAAAAAACACGAGAATTCTAATTTTGATTGTTTTGATACTGAGAAACAGACTACAGTTGAAAAATGTTCAAGGATTTTACAAATTGCTTCCAGTGCGCATCCTTCTCAGATTATATAAGAAAGAGAAGACTCAACGGTCAGAGGAAAGTTAATCTCTGACAAAGATCCTAAACCTCGTGAGCATAAGAAAGAATGAAAATTCGTAATTTATGCAAATCTGTAGCCGGAATGCGTAAACATTAAATTTGCATACTTTTCAAATTGAGAAGTCTTATAACACCACCCGCTATTCACCTCTAAGGAGAAAAGAAGTAACACTACTGTCTGGCTCTTCTCAAAAAGGAATTCACTCAACCTATCGGATCGAGTGTGAATTCTGTGGACTAGGGCTTAGAAGAAACGCTTTTCTTTCATTTTGATCAGGAAAAGCGATTTCCTCTTTTCGCATTCTCAGCAAAAGTTTTGCATTTTGAAGTTTGTTTATGCACTCCAGTTCTCTGAAAAATACTTTTTGTTTTTTTGTTTCAGCCTCTTTGGACGGAAAAGATTCCCTCGTTTTTCTTTCATTAACTTGCTTTTATAAATATTATAGAGAGAGAACACAAAGAAAACGAACTTTGCATCTCAACTTTTACCGAATTACGTGGTCAAAAATGCCAGCCCATGGATCAGAAATGAGATACAAAAGTATTAGGCTGAAAAGAGTTTTCTTTCACAGATGATAGTGTTGCGTACGTTGGGTAGCATAGCTGTGTTGCCTGCGAATTCGACTTCCGTTTCTTACCGCTATTTTTGTTAGATGGTCTACGGATTTAGGATTGGAAAGGAATTGAACTATTATGTATAAATAATAGTTCAATTCCTTTCCGCATTTTTATTCGCACACAGAGTTAATAAAAATGGAACAGAATAACTCAAAATTTACCTCGGATTATCAGAATTTTGCTCGATTTTTCGTTATTTTGTCCTGCTATACTCTAGATTTTGTTCTTTGAGTTAGATATACAGTGTGACTCATTGAATGTTCCGAAAAGCATTAATTACTCTGAGTTAGAGTTCTGTAGCCCTTGGTTTAAATTCATTTCCTTTAGATTGTTCTTGAAAATATTCGTCTCATTTTATCATTGCAAGCACCTCATAATAACAAAACAAAAAAAAACTTCCCTTCGATCATGAGAGTGCTATTCAGCTAAATGAGTTAGAGACAGTTGCCCTCACTTCTGAAGAAGGACTTGGGATTCTGATATTAGGATAAACTGTTCTTTGTTTTCCCCTTTCTTTCGAGGTAGATTAACCGTGAGCGTTCAAAACTAGGGGACATTTGTCTCTAGTTTAAGGCAATGATTTCCAGAAATCAGGAACAACTATTAACATGAGAACAAGCAGAAAGTCCATATTTTATCAGGAATAAAAACTGGGGCTTAGCAGTACGAGGAATCAAAACCTTTAGGCTGATAGGCCACTGAGTGAGTTGAAATTAAGTCGCTGAAGAGATATGTACTCTTTGAAATACACTGAAGTAGAAAATTATTTAGAACACCAGCCTCTAATAATCTGTTGGGCCGTCCTTAGCCAACACAACAGCCTCTATTCACTGGAGCACGAGGCGCTGATGTCCTTCTATAGGTATGTTCAGCTAAGCCGATGCGATGATGTCTGTAATTTGTCGAATGTTTTCTGGAGGAAGATCTCTCTTACGAATGCTCTTTGAATCTCATACTACAGGTCTGGGAACTGGGGACTACGAAGAATAATACAGCATTTCGAGGTAGATGTTGGGCTCGTAAAACCACTGTGTGACGACTAGAGCCTTGCTCATGGCGTATTATCCTGCTGGAAGTAACCCTCTCGATCAGAAACACCAAGCACATGTACGGATGTTTCTAGTTCGCGATGATGTTAAAATACTTCGTGGTATACATATGAAGAAAATATCTGGAAAAACAAAAATGCTGATGCAAAAGAGAAGGAAGATGATGACAAATACGAAAGACGTCACTTCCAAAGTGAAATATATAAAGCTATGCAAGACAGTACGAAAAACGTATCACTGAAGACGTAAGGAAATTAACTATGAGCTAGTTAGAAAAGCAATTGAAAACCAAAGACTGAAGAGGGAAAACGGGCATCTCAGTAAGGGAAGAAAACAGATTATGGCACTGAGAAAGAAAGATGGTACTCTAACAAGAAATAGAGGCGAAAGTTTGACAAGATTGAAACATTTCTACTCAAAACTATGAGAAAAAGATGATACATCTACTCTTCTAGACATTACGAAACGTAACAGTACCAAAGTCCCTCCAGTCCTCCTGGCAGAAGTTATACATGCAATTAAGAACATGAAACGGGCGAAAGCTCCAGGAGAAGATGGAATTACCGTGGAAATTATACAAGAAGCAAGTAGGGAAACTCGCCCAAGTTTCACTAGATGTCTCTATGAAGGTAAGATTCTTGAAGACTGGAACAATGCTACAATGATCCTGCTACACAAAAAGGTGATATTGAGGATCCATAGAACAACAGGCCCATCAGCCTCCTATTAGTGGTTTATAAAATCTTCAATAAGGTTCTTTCACATCGATTGAAGGTAACACTAGACATGGCTCAACCGAGAGAAAAAGCTGGAATCAGGAGTGGCTACAGCACTATAGGTCATATCCATATACTAAGGGAACTAACTGAAAGAACGAGGGAATATGAACTCCCATTATGTATGGCTTTCATCGATTATGAAAAGCCCTTTGATTCCGGAAACCATCAGCAGTTACAATGGCTTAGAAATCCTGCGGTATTGCAGATGCATGCATTAATATTATTAGTAACATCTAAGAAAATGCAAGTTCAAAGGTTCGGATATTTGAGGATACAGCACAAATAAAAATTGGGAAGATGATACACAAATAAAATTGGAAAGATGAGACAAGATGATACCACATCTTCCAAATTCTTTAACGCTCCACTGAAAACTGCCTTTGAATCATTGAACTTGGAAAACAAAAAGGGATAAAGTTTAATGGAGAATATTTAACTCACCTTCGTTTTGCTGATAACGTAATCATTTTTGCAACTGCCTCTTCAGAGCTGCAGAGTATGGATCCAGGAACTTGCTGACAAGACTGAAGAAGTGGGATTAAAAATTAACTTTCAAAAGACAAAACTGATGTACAATGCTTTTACAAGAAATGAAGATTTATCGATTGATGGGGAAAAGCTGGAAATAACCAATACCTACATTTACCTTGGACAGCAAATATCAAGTAAAGGACACATTGATGAAGAAATTAAATGACGTATAAAATTTAGTTGGAGAGCTTTTCGAAGAAGTAGTACAGTTTTTAAGAGCAATATGCCATCAAGTCTTAAAAGAAAAGAGTTTAATCGGTGCACCCTTACAGTGCTTACGTATGGAGCAGAGATGTGGACAAAAGAGACATGTATAAAGACTGCAGACAACTCAAGGAAGCATGGAAAGATGTATGCTTGGTGTAAGCAGGAAAGATTAGAAGAGGAACTCATGGTTAAAGAAACTGACAAGAGTGGAAGACATCATGGTCAGAGTAAAATCCCTGAAATCGCAATGGGCTGGACAAGTTGCCAGGAGAATGGAACACCGATGGACAATCGAAATTTTAGACTGGATTCCGAGGGACAGAAAAAGACCCAGAAGACCACATAGGAGATGGGTGGATGAAATTCGAAAACATGCGGGAGTGACATGGAGGAAACTGGCGCAAGATAGACCGTTGTGGAAGAAACTTGGGGAGACCTTCATCCAGCAGTGGATTGATAATGGTTGAAGATGATTATGATGATGATCCAAATGCTATTTCAATGCCAGTCATGAAAACAGACCAAATCATATTACACCGCTTCCATCAGCTTGTACAGCTAGCGCCAGGTAGCTAGGATCCATGGATTTGTGCTATTGACGCCATATTCTGACCCGTTCATTGGCTTGCATTAACTGAATAAGTTATTCATTGGACCAGTCGACCTGTTTCCAGTCCCCAACAGTCCAGTCTCGGTGTTCCGGTGTCCACTGCTGACAAATTTGTCACTTTTTTAGCATAAACAAGTAGTACACGAAGGGAAAGTTTCCTGCTATATCCCTCTTGTGCCAGTGTGCTGCAGCTATGTATTCTGAAATACTTTTCTCGATACTGATGCTGTACTGCGTGGTTACTTGACGCAATGCTACATCATGCAGTCTTCTCCGGCCGCTGTTGCCTTCGAACATTTACCAGACGTTTCGGCCGACAGGAAGACCGGTGACCGCTTGTGTTGGTAAACATCACTCATTGTATACCCCGGATACAGTTATTCCTGCATAGCCGTGATGGCTTGCTGTTTCTGAGATGCTTGTACCTGCCCTTCTAGGACCCACTATCATGGCCCTTCAAAGTTTCTGACGTATACCTTTTATTTAACCTTCCTTTTGAGTTTCCGTTTTCATAGGTAAATTTATTTTCTTCTCGTTAAACCTTTTCTGACTGAAGGACACAATACTCCAACAAAGAGCTTTCTCAATTTGGCATCAGCGGCCGTGAGTCGGAGCACCATATGATGTAAATATTGACACACGTAGAGTTGTTGAAGGCAGAAACGCATGTTACCCAGAGTGAGAGTTAAGCGATAAATTTGGTGTGTAGTTGTTGAGTAATACTGTACGTACAGTGAAATTTATGTTGGAGGCCACTCGCATTCCTCGGTCACCTCCCAAATCAGGCAGATAAGTGTAGCACGGATGTGATCACCAAAGATACTCAGGAAAACGTAATTTTATTTGGCAGCCACCTGCAAGATGCGGCAATAGATAGCCATTTTTGAGACGCATAAGAATATATGCCTGCATTTCAAGGAAGCCAACATGCGGAACTTATACACAGTCAAGTCACATTATTGTGACCATCGCCTACTTTAGACGTCAACAGCCAATGAAAGAAGGCACGTGTCGTGAACTGGCTTGGAGGGAATATAAGGTGTGCTGTCGGTATTATGAAAACATATCACTCGTTGCTGTCATGGATAAAAGGAGCGATTTATCCGATTTGCAAAAAGGGATGATTATCGGCTTTTGGGCCAATGGTGGCAGTATTTCTGAAACAGCTCAGTTTGCGAACTGTGCACGTGCTGCTGTGGTTAAAGTGTATCGTGATTGGAGAAATGTCACCATTGCGAATAATCAATGCGGAAACTGCGGAGCACCACGTGCCATTGATGTGAGAGGTGAACGTCGGCTTCGAAGGTGCGTGACGGCCGATCGACGTGCTACAGTGGAACAACTCACTGGCCGAATGAACCAGGGGGCTACCGGAAGTGTGTCTAAAACGACAGTTCAGCAAACCCTACTGCGCATGGGGCTCCGATGCAGACGGATGGTCACTGCACCTATGCTAAGGAAGGTGCATCGGCAGAAAAACTTACATTTGCACTGCAGTATCAGAATTGGACCTTTACTGATTGGCAAAGAATTGCCTTCTCCGATTAGTCATGTTTTCTGCTTCATCAAATGGATGGACGTTGGCGAATAAGGCTAGAAATATTGGAGAACAAACACTCGCCAGCCATTGCTGGAAGAACACAAGCTGGTAGGGGCAGCGTTATGATCTGGGGACTGTTTTCGTTGCACTCCCTGGGTCCAAACATGCCTGTGGAAGCACTATGGGCCGAATTCGTTATGGATCCATCCTTGCAGACCACTTACACCCATACATGCTGATTGTTTTCCCTGGGACCGATGGGATCTTTCAGCACGACAATGCGACGTATCACACAGCTAGAAATATCCGAGAGTGTTTGGAAGAGCACGATGAAAACTTCAAAGTACTTCCCTAGCACCTTAATTCCCCAGACTTAAACCTAATTGAGCATCTGTGGGACCACCTCGATCGTGTTGTTTGCTCTATGAATCCTCCACCACGCACCCTCAAGCAGCTATCAGATGCACTGCAGTTAGCATGGCTCCACATGCCTGTGAAAACCTTCCAGCACCTTATTGAGTCACTCCCTGCCCGTCTAGCTGCTGTACGCGCTGCACTCGGCGGTTACTCCTGTTATTAGTTGGTAATCAAAATAATGTGACTCGACCATGAAGAAAAAATTTGTTCAGAAAGTTCTGGAAAGAAAACGAAAAGGCTCTAAGTTTAAACATATAAAACATCTGTTTCTCTCTCTTTCACTCTCTCTCTGTCTGTCACCACCCTTCAGAAGGTTGGTATCTGTCAAGTTCTTAGAATTTCGTTTACCGATTATATAGTTTTCTGTTAACTAGGGTATGCATGTTTGATCTTTAATTGTTCAAAGTGAGAGTGCGGAGCTCACGGAAGAGTTCATCTTCCCCATCCCAACCAACCTAGCCTTCTCATGTAGCGACAGTATTGTTTGACTAGGCTTGATGGTCACTCCAGATAGCAAAAGAACATATCGCTAACCTTTAAGGAAGGGAAAGTGGAAGATGGTGGAATTGGCTTCAAAGCTCAACAGTGGTAGTGCTGCTATTTCATTCAGTATATCTTCACATTCCCTTTTTCCTGCGGAGAAACAAGCGGTAGAAGAGCCCGGTTTGCGAAAACGTAAGTATATTTCGAACACCTTACCCCATTCTTTGGTGTTACTTCTAGCTCTTACTCTGAGATTTAGTGAATAATATTCCTGAGTACCAAAATGTTAGGGTAAAAAGGAAAAAGAGCATACACGCCACAGCTGCTGCATTAACAAACGGTAAGTTATTATATTTTCAAGAAAGTGGACAGATTTTTGGCAAATTGAACCACTCTGTTTGGCGGTTACTTGTAATGACGGTCAGTATTTAACAGATCCGTGGATGACCTTGATGGACAGTATTTTCTATATACTCTCTTTGACAAAAAAGACTAAGCACCCCGAGAAAGTCGTCCGATCGAGATGAAACTCCGCATGTAAGTACATCAGAGGCGAATATGCAAATGATTAAAAATTAAAGACCAATTACCAAATAGTGGCCCGCCACAAAGCATGGAAACCACGGATCGAGGAAGGTATATAAAGAGCAAAGTTTGCATGCAGGGACAATTGTGATAGCGGATTGCTGTTGCATTGACCTCCACGGACTGTGAGGATGTCTCGACGTCGGATCCGTTCATAATGCCAGCAGTTGAGTGAGTTTGAAAGATGATGTATAATTGGGTAGTAAGAGGCCGGTTAATCAAGTTGCAGTATCACTGTACATTTGGGTCGGAGCGACGCGGCAATTGGACGATGTGGGCGCCAATGGGTCGAGGAGGGCACGACCCAGAGGCACGCGGGTAGTGGACAGCCGAGATCAAAGAAAGAACTCAAGGATCGAGTAATTGTGGTAGCCGCACAAACAGAACGGAATTCGTCGCTCTCATCCATCCGTCGCCATGTTGTATCGTCTACAGGCACGGAAGTGGACATCCGAACTTTTGCCAGACGACTTGGGGCACGGGGACTACATTCGAGTAGGCCACTCCGATACCTACGACTGACCAATGAGCGTCGCCGGCACAGTTTGCAGTGGTATCGGGCCCGATCAACGTGGGATAGTGTCCAGTGGCGTCGTGTTGTCTTCAGGGATGAATCTCGGTTTGCACTTGGCGTCGATGACCAGCGCATGCGTGCCTGCAGACGAGCCCGCCAGCGCGTATCTTGCCTTTACCGTGGAACGACACACGGCTCGCACACCGGGAGTGACTGTCTGGGAAGGCCACTTCCTACGATAGCAGGACACACCCGGTTATCATCCGTACCACTGCCACGGCTCAACGATATGTCGACAACATTCTACGACCTGTTGTGTTGCCATTCCTGTCGCAGCATCATAGAGCAATTTTTCAACAAGATAATGTCCGGCCACACACGGCACGGCTTTCCTAGGCCTGCCTCCATAATGTCGACAGCGTTCTGGGGTTAGTACGATCGCCCAACCTCTCACTGATTGAACATGTTTAGGACACGATGGGACACCACCAACTCCCATCCAGGAATGCCGGCGAACTGGCCCTCAATTTGGACACCATCTACCATGCTATACCTCAGGACAGTATCCGTGAACTGTATGCGTCTATGCCACGCCGGGTAACCTCTTGTATCCGAGCCAGAGGTGGCGCTACAAGGTAGACTTGTTCCACTCGTTTAGCTGTTTTATCCGAATAAATGGTCCAACAGCTGTGGAATTGCAATAATTTTCTTTCCTATACATGTAAATTGCACCCACCAATTTTCATCTTGATTGGATGATTCCTTCTGGGTGCTTTGGTTTTTTTTTTTTTGCAAAGAGTGTATACGATATAGCGATTTATATGGGTTGAATTTTATGTACAAGAGTTGTTTTGGAAAAGTGGATTGTTCAACGTCTTCTTGAAAAGCCATTGAAATTTATTTGATCAACGAGTAAATTTAACCATTGATGAATATCGTGTATTAGTGGCCAGTGGTGGACAAATGGAGACGTGGAACAATTCGTAATGTATGACATTTATTCTTTCCCTGGCAGTTTGGTCCTAACTTTGAATCAATGTGACATATTTTCACGTAATTTATTACTAACAACTGCAGAGACGTATAGTTCAGCATTTCAACATCGTAAACATTAAACCTTCTTGCAATATACATAAACCTAAGTCTCCCCAAATTGTCTAAATCACGAATCTTTCCCACAACGCTTGTTATCTACGCTTCGTGCGTACCTTAATCCTTTGCAGTGGGCTATTTATAAAGCCGTCTGGACTTCATAGATGCGTACGTAAGTGAAGATGGCACGTGACCCTTTGCTATTGGGTATTCCGAGTAATTTGCTACGTTAGTGTGTATGAGGGACAATCCATAAGTTTTAAACCTAATAAACCATCACATTGAACTCTAGCAATACTGTGCTATTACTTTTCTACGTAACCACCGGTAACTTCAGTACATCACTTTGTACATCTTTATTTCAGCTGTTTAAGTCATTTGAAGTTCTCAAAAACATATCTTCGTGGTTTTCTGAATGTTTTCATGAATTTCCAGTGCATCTGTATCCTAATACTCAAACCTATTTCTTTAGCAAATTCATACAATCGTTTGACATCCATCTGCCAAAAAATATTCCTCTATCTTGTGACATATTTCTTGCGTGGTAACTAAACTGTCCCTTTTGAAAAAGGATAATTTTCCAATTCCCATCTGCCTCACTTAAATAGCGTTGGTAATCTTTTAACTCTGGTATAAAATGTTTAAAGATCTCCATAGCGTCTAAACATGCTCTAGTAAACACTGGCCAAAGTAATTCCATCTTTCATCAAACATTCATTCTCTTCTCTGCGCTTCATGAGTAGTTTTTCCGTGTTATTTCTGACTAAATTTACAATTAACTTTCTACTAAAGTCCAGGAGTTCAGGAGTGTAGAATTTCTTATGCCGTTAGGAATGATTCGTTAGTAACAAGAGTTGTTAACATTCTCGCATTATTTCATGATTCAGGCTTAAAACTAAATGAATGACCCACGTACACATATTTTATGTGCCTGGATGGATCTTATTTCTCTTTTCGTGTTCTAATGAGTAAATTTACTCCGGAAGCAATCACCGATGCGTATTCAAATCAAAATCTAGCTTCTCACTGATATTTCAATTTTACGCAACACAATTATTAGTGCTCTAATGAGAAATTCAGTTGTAGTTATTATCAATTATTTGTATGGGATTCCTTTCCAAGTCCACTGATAAGCAACTGCATAAATATAGAAAACAAATGGTAATTGGTTTCCATTAAAACAACAAGAGGACAAAGAGTCGATGCCCGCAAGAAATAATTCAAAATATCATTAAATGCGTCTACCATTTTGCCTATGTAAAATTAAGTGACATACAAATATGTGTTTCCAGGTATCGAACAGACATGGCACAATTTCAGATTAAATTACCTTGCTGAATATATCCAGAATCCCATAAAACTCATTTATTCGGTTTTTATGTTTTCTTAGCGAGCTTAGTTTGTGTGTCCGGCAAAGACTGAAATTTATCAAACACAGGATGTACTGAACAAACAATGAGAGATGGGTACTAAGAAGCGAAATGTTTTATGTTAGACTTAGGAAGAGAGTCAGTAATTAAATAGAGCCAGGGGAAAAAATGGCGAAAGCAGGCAAATTATCTGGAAATACGAATCATCTTTCTTTTCAACATAATAACCAAAATCATTTATGCGTTTATTTCATTGCTTTATCAGATTTTAGAAATATGCTGCAGCTATAAAGATGTCCAGACGCTGTCGTAACTTGTGATGTACGCCATTTTTCAAACTCCCACCGTCAGAAAAACGTTTGCCCCAGATTTGGTGCATAAAAAAAATAACGGAAAGCGCCGGAGCGGGGTTGGGGGATTCTTATGTTATTCCAGAAATGTATCGTAGAAATTCAGCGTTCGCGACCTCTCCTGCTTGTTTAGAAAGCGGAGAAGAATGCCATGACCGTATATGAATACAGTGTACATCACTTTCTTTGATGACGGTACCGGCTTGAACTTCTCCGCAATAAGGAACCGAATGTTTCAGCTGCACTAATTCACGCTTTGATACATACATACATACATACATACATACATACATACATACATACATACATACATACATATAACTAAGCTGTTCTCTGAGATTCAGAGGTTAGCTTCAAAAAGAAATACAAATTTCCAGATATTTTTACTTATTGTTGTCGTATCGAACTTCTCCATTTACAGCGATCTTGACATACAACTCGTGCTTCATTACACGCCGTACACAAGATCTTTTATACTTCATACTCATAATCTTTTTCTCATGCAGACACTCCTGAATCTGATCCACCCATGTCTTCCTTGGCCTTCCTCTGCCTTTCCTTCCTACCACTTGGGCTGAAAAGATTTTCTTAGTAAGCATTTCATCACTCATTCTTTCAACATGGCCAAACCACCGAAGCATATTGGTCTCCACCTTACTAACAACATTTTGCTTCACATCACACAGCTGCAATACATCTTCATTTCTCACACAATCAGATCGTGTCTTGCCACAAACCCCACGTAAGTAACGCATTTCTCCAGTACACAAACAACTCCTATGTTTCTTCTGCAGTACCCAGGTTTCACTGCCATACATCAGAGTAGGAACAATTACAGTTTCATACACAGCCATGCGGGACTCTCTAGAGAACCCATCATTCCTGTGAAAACCTCCCAGAGCAGCTATGACTTTCAAGGAAGAATTCACTCGCCTACTGATTTCACCATCCAACTTGTTCTCTCTGTCAAACATGCTTCCTCAATACACAAACTCACTCACCTGTTCAATCACAGTGCCATTAATGCTTACATTACATTCAGTGCTACCCATTCCTCTCTCAAACACCATAACTTTGGTTTTTCCCTTATTTATACTCAGTTTGAATTTCATGCAAACTTCGTTGATCCGAGTCAACATACTCTGCAACTCACTTTTGCTTTCTGCCAACAGGACAGTGTCATCCGCATACAGCAATCTGCACACACGGATATCACCAAGACATAAACCACTATTATCTATTTTGGCATCACGCATGCATGCATCCATAAATATATTGAACAGCCATGGTGACATTACACAACCTTGCCTAACTCCTGCACCAATAGAAAACAATTTTGATAAAACACCATTCACTCGTACACAAGCTCTACTACCAGCATACATGGCTTTTACACTATTAAGTAGATTCCCAATAACACCATATTCATTCAATACCTTCCACAAAAATGTGCTATTCACTCGATCGTAAGCTTTCTCTAAATCTAGGAAGGCAGCAAAAACTTTCTTCCCAACAGCCAGATACTTTTCAATCATCGTGCGTAATGCAAAAATCTGGTTAGTGCAGCCTTTACCAGGCATAAAACCACTCTGAACATCCCACACTTTCTCTGATGTAAGACCTTGTACTCTTTCAATAACAACCTTACCAAACACTTTCCCTGGCACACTCATACCACGATAGTTCTTGCATTCAGTCTGATCACCTTTTCCCTTATACAAGGGAACAATGATAGCATCCTTCCAATCAAGAGGGACCATTCCTAACTCCCAGCACAACTGGCAAATTTCAGTTAACCAGTTAATTATAGAGTCACCACCATATTTCAACATCTCCGCAGTTATGCCATCAACTCCCGGAGCCTTACCATTCTGAAGAGATTTTAGAGCTTTACACACTTCTTCTCTTGAGATCCCTCCTGTGCGTTCATCCCTCATTGTGACATCATCTGCATCTGTCTTAGAATCATCTTTGCTTTCCTGATCTAATAACTCACAGAAGTTTGTTTGTTTGTTTTTTTGTTTTTTTTTTTTTTGAGGTTTAACGACCACCGTGAGCAACTCAATGGGCTATAAGCAGTCGCCCGTCCCTAATTTAGAGTCACTGGTTCCAGGGAAGGGAGAGAGCCAGTGCCGTAAGACAAACACAACATCCATGCCCACCGGAATTCGAACCCGGACCCCTTCCGACGAATGATCAGAGGCCAACGCCTTAGACTACTGCGCCACCGGGGCTGCACTCACAGAAGTATTCACCCCATCTGTCACTTAACTCATTGGGCTCCCATATCATTTCCCCAATCTCATTCTTCACACAACTTACAACTTTGTTTCCCCTATTTTTCCCGAGTCTCATGTACTTCCAGAAGGACTTCCTATCTTTCCAAAAAGCCAGTTCATGCCTTTCCACTTTCTCCTTCCTATCTTTTGCCTTTCTGTGGCGAACCAGCTTAGCAGCTTCACGCTTCTTACAGCGATATTCATCCACAGAGACTCTACCTTGCAACATCCCCAAATAGGCTTCCTTCTTTCTTTTTACTGCCTCTTCAATCTCACTATTCTACCAAGAATCACCTCTATTGTTACCCACTATTGTGGTGCCACAGACCTCTTTAGCAACAGTGACAACACAGTTCTTAAAACATTCCCACTTCTTTTCTACATCCCTCTCACCAGACTTCAGATCCTTCAGTCGTTCTCTGAGTAAGTCAGAATACCGCTGATGATCTTCAAGGAGCCTATCAACCTTTATTCTTTCTATCCTGGATCTCTTCCTATTCCTTTTCCTCCAACCAACATTAAGTTTCACTCGTGACACTACCAAGTAATGATCAGAACCAACATCCGCACCTCTCATCACACGGGTGTCAACAACTAAGTGTTTCAAGCGCTGATCGTAGACAACAAAATCTATCACACCCTTTTGACCAAGAGTACGATTTTCCCAAGTATTCAGAGTTCAATTAATCTTTCACCATTATCATTCACACAAGGATCATTAAACTTACCCAGAACATTGTCAGAAATGGCATTCTGCACAGCTACTCTAGCATTGAAATCTCCTGCTATTTTAACTTTTTCTTTAGCACCAAACTGGCTCAAAACAGCTTTCAGCTCATTCCAGAAATCTTCCTTCTTATCAGAAGGTTCCGAGTCACAAGGAGCATACACTACAACAATTACAATTCTCTGAAGTTTCACTTTCAAACGAATCCAGAGAGTTCTCTCACTTACACAACTATAGTGAATCAAGTTGTTCTTCATCTTTTCACTTAAAATCATACCTACACCAGCCTGTCCTCTCATATTATCCAATACTCCAGACCACACACTCACCGCGCCATTCACTTCTTCTACCCCAATTTCCTTCTTTTTGGTTTCACTTACACACAGCACATCCAGTCTATACTTATTCATCTCCTCAATCACCTCACTCATCTTGCCATTTATACCTCTAGTATTCCATACACCAATCTTACATTCACTCAGCCGAGATATCTTTCGCATACGCCGTTTAGAAAGTCCAGGTCAATTCCGTTGTGGACCGTCCTTCTCAAGTGTGGTAGGTCCACCATATCCCACACTTGAGTCATTCTTAATATCTATTTTTGTCTTTTTAATCAGGTACGTACATTAGTGTGGGGGATTAGCCCACCGCTGAGGGTTCCAGTTGGTCATTCAACCTAAGGATTCTGGAACAAAACCCAGTGAGTTGGGGTCTTTTCGCCAATGCCACACAGAACTAGCTTGCACCTCTCCAAAATTCACAGAGGCCCTAGTTGCTGTTGTGTGTGCCATTGTTACCACGAAGCGCCCCGCTTGATTCAGAATAAAAATGATGGGACCATGTTTTACTGTAGCTAACGATTAACCATGCCTTTAATGCAGTTGTACGACTCAATAACTTTCAAGTCAAACAGCATAGGTATGGATGAGTGTTGAAACTTCTCTGCGAAGGTCGGTCATGGCTCTCCTCTCCCTAGCATCCCCCTTGTGTTCTTTGACTGTAGATAAAAGTGATATCATAGCCATCCCTATGAATGGCTTCGTGCACCCGTCTCGGTACGACAAGGATATTTCATACACACCTGCATCGGTTCCATGATCTTGTCGTTGATTGATGTTGGTTTTAACTTCTCATTGGATCTGAAGAATCTTACGCCGACTTCAATGTTATACCTATCAAAGATATTTTTGAAAGGGTATGTGAATCCAAGAATGGACAATATGGATCCCACATATCTCATTTCGGTTCTATCTGTGATTTTTTGCTTATTGACTGTCCGAACTTTCCATAGGATATTCTGTCCGGAAAATTCTGCGGACATGTCTTTGGCCATGATATTCAAAATCTATTCGGTTCTAGCTTGCTCAGTGGAGAACACCCTAAAGGCTCGTAGATACCAGTCTATGAAAGCAGCAGTTTTGCAAGTTTTGGGGGCACGCAGCATGGGGTGGCATGAAGTTGGCTATGGTCGTAACCTTGTAGCAAACTTTAGAACATATTTCATCCCATGTTCTTAAAAAAGCACGGTCTATTAACTTTTGGTTAATAATTATGTGAATGACATGGTTGAGTTAATGCTATTTATTCCATGTCAAAAAGTCCTTACATTATGGTTACCATACTTCCACATAAAGAAGATATTATATAAGTACCTAAACCGTGTTCCTTGCTTTAAGGTAGTATAGCGAAACATTTCTCCTTCTATGGGGTCAGAATATCGGTTGTCTAAGGATCTTACCAGAATACAGGATGTCTAAGTATCTTACCAGAACACAGGATGTCTAAAGTTTACTACATAACCTACCAAAAGTCTGAAGTTTACTACAAGCTTACAGCCGTAACCGTCTTTATATCTCCTAAATGTTGCATGCCCGAAAACGTGCAGAATTGCTGTTTTTAGAGCCCGTTTTTGAAGGCGGCTTTAGGCTGTTCTCTGCTGAGCAAGCAAGAACCGAAGATATTTTCAATATCGTGGCCAAAGGCACTTTCGCGCGATTTTTCATGCAGAAATTTTTCCATCTGACGGAAAGTTGGACAACCAATAAAAGAAAAAAACACGCCTATAGATAGAACCGATCTGAGATATGCGGGATTCATATCATACATCTCTGGATTCACATACCGGTTCAAAAACCTCATGAATAGGTATACCACTGAATTATGATCTTCCAGAGCCACATTCAAAGTTACAACCATCAGAAATCAATGACAAGACCATGGAGACGATGCGGGTGTGTATCAAATACCATTGTCATATCCACACGGGTTCACGAAGGCATACATAGCGATGACTGAGAGATCTCTTGTAGCTAGTGTCATAGAGGGAAGACAGAGAAGGAATAGACACGATCACCTTTTGTAGAGAAACATCAACAAAATCACCCATATTAATACTGTCTGACATAAAAAGGCTAGGGCCGAACACCAACTTTTGTCGCTCAGGTGTCGCAGTTTTCTAAGCGCTAGTTTCTGGCCATTCGTCCGACTGAGCCCAATTTCGAGTCCTAGGTGAAGCATGAGCGATGTGCTTGTCTTTCTGCACTGTCTCTTTTCCATCCCTGTAACCAGTGGATCCAGATTAAGGATAGGCGATTGCTTATAGCCCTCTGAGTTACTCATAGCTCTCGTCAAACCCCGAAATAAATAAATTGATTAAAAAAAGACATCGTCTTTAAAGGCACAGCTGTAAGAGAAACTGTTGAAATACTTATTCGCCGCCACCACTGCAGTGAAAATCTTTCTTTCGATATGTCCCCAGCTGACGAAATCTCCTGGCCAATATGACGTAACAAACCTGCCTACACGTGCCTATTAAGCGAGTCCGTTGTTTCCACGAGATTCCTTTCTGTGTAATGCACCAATTATTAGCGTAATTTGGAGTTTTGTCGAATGGTCTCTTAAATTTAAGTTTAGTCTTTATGCTCCACCATTTGCAGCCTTGAAAAAGCCTTCCAGTGGAGATAAAAGCAAGCGTTTTGTATCCTATACTTATTTACACCTTTAAAAATAAGACTTAAGACCAGTAGTCTACGTTTAATTTCTTGAGTTGGTGTAAATTAGAGGCGGACGACTGCTTACAGTTGTAGATGCTCACTGTGGTCACCAAATCTAGAAACTAACATTCTTCACAGTAGGAGCTATGTGATGGAAAAATCAATTTTTGAAATACGACCTTTCCAAGCAAATATATCAAGAAAACAGTTTATACATATACATCCCTAGCGGGAAATCTGTGCATTATTTTTGGTAGATGATGTTCCTAATCTCTCTCATTTGAATGGCGTACATTACAAAAGTATTTTTTTCACGGCTTTAATTAACTTATTTGATGTGAAAAATGCTCACTGTCAATGACAAGCAGCGTATTTTCCTCATGCTTGCATTACTAATTCGGCTGGAAAAATGCGCAAATCAGAATTAAAAATTATAAATAATTCACAAGTGATTTTTAAAGCTACTAGACATAGAGGATTCATTAAAAAACCCTAATGAGTTAAGAAAACTGCCGAATGTTTGGGAGTTCCAGGACCCCCCAAAAATTTATTTAAACTTGCTATACTGGGTATGTTTTGAAGCCGAAATACATAGAAAAAGCAATGGAGTTTCGCGGAATAGTTTTTTTAGGTATTCTAAAACAAAAGAGATTTCACAGAAAAGAAAAATGTTTGAATGGTGAAATAATATTGAAAATGACCGGACGTTTCACATTCTGCAAAGTAAATGCATATAATGTTCACTACACTGACAAAAGTCTCCGGACACCCTTTCGAAAGAAAATGAACGGATTCGCTGCGTTGTTAAGATGCGCAGTACAGCTGCAAACGGTATAAAAAAATAGGCCGGCAGCTGACCGCGATCATATCGCAGTGTGAGGTTGATTGAAAATGTCGCGGCGGGAGAGAACTGACTTTGAGAAAGGAAAGATTGTTGGGTGTTATATTAGTGGAACGTCCATAAGAGAAACCGAGAGGTGCTTAAACATACCCAAGTCAACTGTTTTGGATGTACTGAATAAGTGGAAGACAACATGGCGTGCCTGAAGTAGCAAAACGTACCGGCAGACCAAAAGAAAATCAGTGATAGAGGACGTTGAAGCCTCAGGAGAGTCATTACAGCTAATCGACGGAGCACTGCACAAAACCTCAGCGTACAGGTGAGTAAAAAGGCTGGAACCTCGGTATGTGCACGTACCATTAGCAGATAACTTCATTCCATGGGTTACCGTGGTCGTGCGGCTGCTCATAAGCTTTTCATCTCCACTTGGAATGCTACTCGTCGTTTAGCATGGTGTAAAGAACATTTATCGTGGACAGTAGATCAATGGAAACGGATCCTATGGACTGGTGAATCCAGATACACGATCTATCAGTCTGATGGCCGTGTGTGAGTATAGCGGCAGCCGGGGGAACGCTATTTACCATAGTGTACTGTTCGTACAGTCCAGTTTGGAACCGGCAGTTTACTCGTGTGAGGGTGTTTTTTGCGGTATTGTGTAGGCCCATTCCTACCAACTCTGTGGCAATACTATGGAACAAATCTTGTTGGTACCAGCAGGATAATGCACCGAGCCATAAAGCAGGGTTTCAACTGTAAATGACATGTGCAGCGAACCGTATTATTAATAGTTCTCTTGGAGCGTTACATTGAAATAACGGAAAGAAAGATGGCAATACAATAAAACAGGGCAAAATATAAAAAAAAAAACTACGCATAAGAAACCGTGGCAGGGGAAACATTATAGTAACGTGAACACACAATGAAGAGCATGGCGCCCGAGGCAGGACGCAATCGGTAGAAGTTCAGTACAGAAATGTTCACACGATCCTTAGGAACACAGCGAGAACAGGGCGGCAACATAGGCCTGAGTAGCACAGACGTGGCAGCGCAAACGATGAAGAACAGTGAATGCGGCGACTGCGGTCACTGCGTCTCATCAGACATGGCTTTCTGCGATTAATCGTATAATACAAGGCTATGCCAGTTCGCTATCGCTCATGTACAAGCAAAAGTTCATATTCTTGCCCCTGCACAGAATCGGCGCTGATTCGCGACCCCTAGGATGTATGTTTACCATTGAATGCAATGGAAAATTGTGGGTATTTTAATTATGCCCTTTGCCAATAATTTAGCTCACTTTCACAATTTAAAACTGTGTAACCAATCTGTTAATTATTCTTGATGTATGGCTCTTATTTTATAATGTTTATTATTTTCTAAACGTGAATACGAGAAAGTTTTTCGTGCATGCTCCCCAGGATTGCTCCAGGAAATCTAGTTATTTTACTCTGAAGTTTGACTAAAATTATAACATGTTTATGTAACTTTTGGCTGTTTGCATACAGAACATAATATTTTAAGAAACGATAATCGTTTTCCGAGATGTTCAAGGGTAAAGGCTGCTAACATTTTCTAACAAGAGGAGCTCATTTTTCTGAATATACCCCCGTAAGTAAAGAAAGCTATGACTTCAAAGAATTTAAATTTCAGTAACATTGAATGAGAATATTTTATGACAACAGTACTAGATAACTGCGGTACCATTCATGGCGGCGTACAGTAATGAGCTATGTTCAACAATTCTGCAAAAAATGTGCTAGTACAAAATTAAGTTTTCACACATGTTCTGATTTTTTTGTGTTTCCTATTGTTAATTAAAATTTGAAAAGAAAAACGAAGTGACGTTTTGATGGTAATGTCCTAATACAGGCACCTTTGAAATCCACCGGCAGATGCAGCTCAGCGGCCAGAAGTACTGCCGAGGACGGCGTGTAAGTAAGTAACCGATTTGCAAGCAAATGGTCTCTTTCTACTCAGGAACGAATTACCCATGCGATATAAAACAGAATTACGTTCCATCCGTCCGCCGTCTGTCCGTCCTTCCAGAAGAATAAAAAAAGTATCTTCGCCGATAAACAACCGATTTGCACGGAAATTATTACTTTCGACTGAGCGACGCCTCACACCTATCAGATACAATACAAAATTACGTTCCGTCCGTCCGTCCGTCCGTCCGGAAGCATAAACACACATAGCTCGACCGAGAAACAACAGCACGCAAACGGTCTCTTTCTACTCAGGAACGAATTACCCATGAGATACGTTGCAGAATTACGTTCCTTCCGTCCGCCGTCTGTCCGTCCTTCCAGAAGAATAAACAAAAAATATCTCCGTCGATAAACAACCGATTTTCACGGTAATCATTTCTTTCGACTCAGGGACGCCTCACCCCTACCAGATACAATACAAAATTACGTTCCATTCGTCCCAAGTCCGTCTTTCCGTCTGTCCGCCCGGAAGTATAAAAGCACATCTCGACCGAGAAACACCCGATTTGCAAGGAAATTAATTCGTTCTACTCAGGTACGGCTCACACCAATAAGATATAATACAAAATAACGTTTCATCCGTCCGACTTCTGTCTGTCCGTAAAGAAGAATAAAAAAAATATCCGCCAATAAAGAACCGATTTGCACGGAAATGATTCCTTTTTACTCAGGGGCGCCTCACACCTATGGTATATGTTAGAAAATTTCATTCCATCCGTCTGTTGTCTGTCTGTCCGTCCGAAAGTATGAAACACGTAACCCCACCGAGAAACAACCGATTAGCACGGAAATGACTCCCTTCTACTCACGGAGGCCTCACACCTATCGGATATGATAAAAAATTGTCTTTCTATTCGTCCGAAGTCTGTCTGTCCGTCCGTCCCTAACAATAAAAGCCCACAATCCACCGGGAAACAACCGATTCGCACGGAAATTATTTCTTTCTACTCAGGGACGCCTCACACTTATGAGATATGATAAAAATAACGTTCCATCTGTCCGCCGTCTGTCCGTCCGTCCAGAAGAATAAAAAAATATCTCCGTCGATAAAGAACCGACTTGCACGGAGATTATTTATTTCGACTCAGGGACGCCTCACACCTATCAGATACAATTCAAAATTACGTTCCATCCGTCCAGAAGAATAAAAAAATGTATCCGCCGAGAGACAACTGAATTGCACGGAAATGATTTCTTTCTACTCAAGGACGCCTCACACTTATCCGATATGTTAAAAAATTACGTTCCATCCGTCCTCCTTCTGTCTGTCCGTCCAGAAGAATAAAAAAAATATCTCCTTCTCAAAAGATAAAAACAAACAAAAACGATTTTGTTCGCTTTATACAATACATATATATATATATATATATATATATATATATATATTTCAGGTTGGGATGTAAGGTCAGGTGATGCGTAACATCACAGCCTCTCCTTGACAAATGTCAACTCCGCCTTCTCGTGGTGCATCCTGTTCCCACTAAAGGGGCTCTGACGACCGCCAATAGCGGTATAACTATACCATCGGGATCAGAGGAAATGCTATCCCACACTCACCAACCCGCTTGGCCAGCGTGGTAAGTTATGGCCAAACACCTCCAAAATGACTCTACAACTTAAATCTTGGCCCTCAGTCTCCGGCAGCTGGAATGTACCTGGCCAAGGCAGCGGCCAGTGCGACATGAAGGCAGAGGGTGCTAAGAATCCCCGGAGGACCGGACTAGGCTGCCATTTGATGCTGACCTTGGCTACCTACAACGGACGCTCCCTATCTTCTGATTCAAGGCTTCTTGAATTGGAAGAGGAACTACAAAGGATCAAGTGGGACATCGTCGGGCTAAGTGAGGTAAGGAGAAAAGGAGAAGATCTCATTGAACTGAAAAGTGGACATCTCTTCTATTATCGTGGGACAGATACTGGTAGAACTAGTGGTGTTGGATTTATAATAAACAAGAAACTGAAGGATAAAGTGGTAGAAGTTGAAAGTTCCTCTGACAGAGCTGCACGACTCGTTATCCAACTATCGAGAAGATACCAGGCTCAGATTATTCAAACTTATGCACCCACCACAAGTCATCCTGAAGAAGAAATTGAAGAATTTTATGAGGAAATTCGTCATCTAAATAATAAAGGTAAGCAGCACTTGAAGATAATTATGGGAGATTTCAATGCAAAAATAGGGCAACGGCAACAGAATGAAACTTCAGTAGGTAAATTCGGTCACGGCAACAGAAACCTGCGTGGAAATACTCTCGTTGAGTTTGCAGAGGCAGAAGGATTTTTCATCTTGAATTCCTTTTTCAAGAAAAAGCCACACAGGAAATGGACATGGAGACATCCAATTGGGACGACAAGTGAAATTGATTTTATTATGTGTAACAAAAAAATTCGTCATCGAAGACTGCAGTGTGCTGAACAAGTTCAACACAGGTAGTGACCATAGATTGGTGAGATGTAAGATGCACCTCAACACTAAACTGGAACGTGGCAAGCTCATAAGACAAACAAAATGTGTTGACATAACCAACCTTAAAAAACACCATAATACTTTCAAGTTGGAACTGAAGAACAGATTCTCTGCTTTAGAAGGCCTAACATCGGAAGAAGTGGATATTTCGGAAGTTAACAGAAAAGTAACCAAAGCTGTTATGGAAACAGCAACAAAATTAGCTGGGTCTAAGAACAAGTTGCATGTGAACAAATTATCAGAAAAAACCAAAATGTTGATGCAAAAAGAAGAGAGATGAGGACAACTAAAGAAGATGTGACTTCCAAAGTGGAATATATAGAGCTATGCAAGACAGCACGAAAAAGTATCACTGAAGACGTAAGGAAATTCAACTGTGAGCTAGTGAGGAAAGCAATTGAAAACAACCAAAGCCTAAATATAGCAAAGGGACATCTCAGTAAGGGAAGAAAACAGATTATGGCTCTGAGAAAAGAAGATGGTTCTATAACAAGAAATAGAGGCGAAATTTTGACAAGAGTGAAAGATTTCTACTCCAAATTATATGAAAGGGATGATTCATGTACTCCAGACACCATGAAAGGTACCAGTACCAGAGTTCTTCCAGTCCTTCCAGCAGAAGTTGCACATGCAATCAAGAACATGAAGAGGGGAAAAGCTCCAGGAGAAGATGGAATTACTGTAGACATCATACAAGAAGCAAGTGGAGAAATCGAAACAGTACTCGCCCAAATTTTCACTCGATGCCTTAATGAAGGGAAAATTCCTGAGGATTGGAACAATGCTACAATGATCCTGCTACATAAAAAAGGTGACATTGAGGATCTCAGGAACTACAGACCTATCAGCCTCCTATCAGTGGTTTATAAAATCTTCACTAAAGTTCTTTCACACCGCTTGAAGGTAACACTGGACATGGCTCAACCGAGAGAACAAGCTGGATTCAGGAGTGGCTACAGCACAATAGATCATATCCACGTACTGAGAGAACTAATTGAAAGAGCGAGGGAATATGAACTTCCATTGTGCATGGCTTTTATCGATTATGAAAAAGCCTTTGATTCGGTGAAACCATCAGCAGTTACCACGGCTCTGAAATCCTGCGGTATTGAAGATGCATACATTAATATTATTAATAACATCTATGAAAATGCAAGTGCAAAGATTCGGCTGTTTGAAAATACAACACACATAAAAATTGGAAAGGGAGTGAGACAAGGTGACACCATATCTCCGAAGCTCTTTAATGCCACATTGGAAAATGTCTTTCAATCACTGAACTGGGAAAACAAAGGGATAAAGATTAATGGAGATTATCTAACCCACCTTCGTTTTGCTGATGACGTAGTCATTTTTGCAACTACCCCATCAGAGCTGCAGAGTATGATCCAGGAACTTGCTGACAAGAGTAAAGAAGTGGGATTAAAAATGAACTTTCAGAAGACAAAAGTGATGTTCAATGCTTTTACAAGAAATGAAGATTTATCGATTGATGGAGAAAAACTGGAGATAACAGATACGTATGTTTATCTTGGGCAGCAGATATCAAGTGAGGGTCACATTGATGAAGAAATTAATCGGCGTACAAAACTTGCCTGGAGAGCTTTTGGAAGAAACAGCATAATTTTCAAGAGCAATATGCCATTATGTCTTAAAAGAAAAGTGTTTGATCAATGCATCCTTCCAGTGCTTACGTATGGTGCAGAGACGTGGACCTTAACTAAAAGAGACATACAAAGGCTGCAGACAACTCAAAGCAG
The DNA here is from genome assembly GCA_039090855.1 of Macrothele yani. Taxonomy (NCBI): domain Eukaryota; kingdom Metazoa; phylum Arthropoda; class Arachnida; order Araneae; family Macrothelidae; genus Macrothele; species Macrothele yani. The sequence continues at coordinate 74,768,230 of CM076993.1, read as the reverse complement.
CATGGAGAGGTGCATGCTTGGTATAACCAGGAGAGATAAGAAGAGGAACTCGTGGATCCGAAAAATGACGAGAGTGGAAGACATCATGATCAGAGTTAAATCCCTGAAATGGCAATGGGCTGGACATACTGCCAGAAGGACAGACCATAGATGGACAGCCGAAATTTTAGATTGGATTCCAAGGGACAGGAAAAGACCCAGAAAAAGACCACATGGGAGATGGGTGGATGAAATTCGTAAATATGCGGGAGTGACATGGAGGAGACTGGCACAAGACAGACCGTTGTGGAGGAAACTTGAGGAGACCTTCGTCCAGCAGTGGATTGATAATGGTTGACAATGATGATGATGATGATTTCAGGTTGTTTTGCGCCCTTCGTTTTGAATTCTAAAATTTTTTCCTTAGTCTTCAGTTTTGCTCTTAAGTATATATCATCATCATCATCATTGTCAACCATTATCAATCCACTGCTGGACGAAGGTCTCCCCAAGTTTCCTCCACAACGGTCTGTCTTGAGCCAGTCTCCTCCATGTCACCCCTGCATACTTTCGAATTTCATCCACCCATCTCCCATGTGGTCTTCTTCTGGGTCTTTTCCTGTCCCTTGGAATCCAATCTAAAATTTCGGCTGTCCATCGATGATCTGTCCTTCTGGCAGTATGTCCAGCCCATTGCCATTTCAGGGATTTAACTCTGATCATGATGTCTTCCACTCTCGTCATTTTTCGGATCCACGAGTTCCTCTTCTTATCTCTCCTGGTTATACCAAGCATGCACCTCTCCATGCTGCTTTGAGTTGTCTGCAGCCTTTGTATGTCTCTTTTAGTTAAGGTCCACGTCTCTGCACCATACGTAAGCACTGGAAGGATGCATTGATCAAACACTTTTCTTTTAAGACATAATGGCATATTGCTCTTGAAAATTATGCTGTTTCTTCCAAAAGCTCTCCAGGCAAGTTTTGTACGCCGATTAATTTCTTCATCAATGTGACCCTCACTTGATATCTGCTGTCCAAGATAAACGTACGTGGCTGTTATCTCCAGCTTTTCTCCATCAATCGATAAATCTTCATTTCTTGTAAAAGCATTGAACATCACTTTTGTCTTCTGAAAGTTCATTTTTAATCCCACTTCTTTACTCTTGTCAGCAAGTTCCTGGATCATACTCTGCAGCTCTGATGGGGTAGTTGCAAAAAATGACTACGTCATCAGCAAAACGAAGGTGGGTTAGATAATCTCCATTAATCTTTATCCCCTTGTTTTCCCAGCTCAGCGACTGAAAAACACCCTCCAATGTGGCATTAAAGAGCTTCGGAGATATGGTGTCACCTTGTCTCACTCCCTTTCCAATTTTTACGTGTGTTGTATTTTCAAACAGCCTAATCTTTGCACTTGCATTTTCATAGATGTTATTAATAATATTAATGTATGCATCTTCAATACCGCAGGTTTTCAGAGCCATTGTAACTGCTGATGGTTTCACCGAATCAAAGGCTTTTTCATAATCGATAAAAGCCATGCACAATGGAAGTTCATATTCCCTTGCTCTTTCAATTAGTTCTCTCAGCACGTGGATATGATCTATTGTGCTGTAGCCACTCCTGAATCCAGCTTGTTCTCTCGGTTGAGCCATGTCCAGTGTTACCTTTAAGCGGTGTGAAAGAACTTTAGTGAAGATTTTATAAACTACTGATAGGAGGCTGATAGGTCTGTAGTTTCCGAGATCCTCAATGTCACCTTTCTTATGTAGCAGGATCATTGTAGCGGTGTTCCAATCCTCAGGAATCTTTCCTTCATTAAGGCATCGAGTGAAAATTTGGGCGAGTACTGTTTCGATTTCTCCACTTGCTTCTTGTATGATGTCTACAGTAATTCCATCTTCTCCTGGAGCTTTTCCCCGCTTCATGTTCTTGATTGCATGTGCAACTTCTGCTGGAAGGACTGGAGGAACTCTGGTACTGGTATCTTTCATGATGTCTGGAGTGCATGTATCGTCCCTTTCATATAATTTGGAGTAGAAATCTTTCACTCTTGTCAAAATTTCGCCTCTATTTCTTGTTACAGAACCATCTTCTTTTCTCAGTGCCATAATCTGTTTTCTTCCCTTACTGCGATGTCCCTTTGCTATCTTTAGGCTTTGGTTGTTTTCAATTGCTTTCCTCACTAGTTCACAGTTGAATTTTCTTACGTCTTCAGTGATACTTTTTCTTACTGTCTTGCATAGCTCTATATATTCCACTTTGGAAGTCACATCTTCTCTAGTTGTCCTCATCTCTCTTCTTTTTTGCATCAACATTTTCGTTTTTCCTGATAATTTATTTACATGCAACTTGTTCTTAGACCCAGCTAATTTTGTTGCTGTTTCCATAAGAGCTTTGGTTACTTTTCTGTTAACTTCAGAGATGTCCACTTCTTCTGATGTTAGGCCTTCTAAAGCAGAGAACCTGTTCTTCAGTTCCAACTTGAAGGTATTATGGTGTTTTTAAGGTTGGTTATGTCAATAGATTTTGTTTGTCTTATGAGCTTGCCACGTTCAAGTTTAGTGTTGAGGTGCATCTTACATCTCACCAATCTATGGTCACTACCTGTGTTGAACTTGTTTAGCACACTGCAGTCTTCTATGACGAATTTTTTGTTACACATAATAAAATCAATTTCACTTGTCGTCCCATTTGGATGTCTCCAAGTCCATTTCCTGTGTGGCTTTTTCTTGAAAAAGGAGTTCAAGATGAAAAACCCTTCTGCCTCTGCAAACTCAACGAGAGTATTTCCACGCTGGTTTCTGTTGCCGTGACCAAATTTACCTACTGAAGTTTCATTCTGTTGCCGTTGCCCTATTTTTGCATTGAAATCTCCCATAATTATTTTCAAATGCTGCTTACCTTTATTATTTAGATGACAAATTTCCTCATAAAATTCTTCAATTTCTACTTCAGGATGACTTGTGGTGGGTGCATAAGTTTGAATAATCTGAGCCTGGTATCTTTTCGAGAGTTGGATAACAAGTCGTGCAGCTCTGTCAGAGGAACTTTCAACTTCTACAACTTTATCCTTCAGTTTCTTGTTTATTATAAATCCAACACCACTAGTTCTGCCAGTATCTGTCCCACGATAGTAGAAGAGATGTCCACTTTTCAGTTCGATGAGATCTTCTCCTTTTCTCCTTACCTCACTTAGCCCCACGATGTCCCACTTGATCCTTTGTAGTTCCTCTTCCAATTCAAGAAGCCTTGAATCAGAAGATAGGGAGCGTCCATTGTACGTAGCCAAGGTCAGCATCAGATGGCAGCCTAGTCCGGTCCTCCGGGGATTCTTAGCACCCTCTGCCTTCATGTCGCACTGGCCGCTGCCTTGGCCAGGTACATTCCAGCTGCCGGAGACTGAGGGCCAAGATTTAAGTTGTGGAATCATTTTGGAGGGGTTTGGCCATAACTCACCACGCTGGCCAAGCGGGTTGGTGAGTGTGGGATAGAATTTCCTCTAATCCCGATGGTATAGTTATACCGCTATTGGCGGTCGTCAGAGCCCCTTTAGTGGGAACAGGATGTACCACGAGAAGGCGGGGTTGACATTTGTCAAGGAGAGGCTGTGATGTTACGCATCACCTGACCTTACATCCCTAAGTATATATATATATATATATATATATATATATATATATATATGTATATATATATCTATGTATACATATATATATATATACGAAATTTTGACAAGAGTGAAAGATTTCTACTCCAAATTATATGAAAGGGATGATACATGTACTCCAGACATCATGAAAGGTACCAGTACCAGAGTTCTTCCAGTCTTTCCAGCAGAAGTTGCACATGCAATCAAGAACATGAAGCGGGGAAAAGCTCCAGGAGAAGATGGAATTACTGTAGACATCATACAAGAAGCAAGTGGAGAAATCGAAACAGTACTCGCCCAAATTTTCACTCGATGCCTTAATGAAGGGAAAATTCCTGAGGATTGGAACAACGCTACAATGATCTTGCTACATAAAAAAGGTGACATTGAGGATCTCAGGAACTACAGACCTATCAGCCTCCTATCAGTGGTTTATAAAATCTTCACTAAAGTTCTTTCACACAGCTTGAAGGTGACACTGGACATGGCTCAACCGAGAGAACAAGCTGGATTCAGGAGTGGCCACAGCACAATAGATCATATCCACGTACTGAGAGAACTAATTGAAAGAGCGAGGGAATATGAACTTCCATTGTGCATGGCTTTTATCGATTATGAAAAAGCCTTTGATTCGGTGAAACCATCAGCAGTTGCAATGGCTCTGAAATCCTGCGGTATTGAAGATGCATACATTAATATTATTAATAACATCTATGAAAATGCAAGTGCAAAGATTCGGCTGTTTGAAAATACAACACACATAAAAATTGGAAAAGGAGTGAGACAAGGTGACACCATATCTCCGAAGCTCTTTAATGCCACATTGGAAAATGTCTTTCAATCACTGAACTGGGAAAACAAAGGGATAAAGATTAATGGAGATTATCTAACTCACCTTCGTTTTGCTGATGACATAGTCATTTTTGCAACTACCCCATCAGAGCTACAGAGTATGATCCAGAAACTTGCTGACAAGAGTAAAGAAGTGGGATTAAAAATGAACTTTCAGAAGACAAAAGTGATGTTCAATGCTTTTAAAAGAAATGAAGATTTATCGATTGATGGAGAAAAGCTGGAGATAACAGACACGTACGTTTATCTTGGACAGCAGATATCAAGTGAGGGTCACATTGATGAAGAAATTAATCGACGTACAAAACTTGCCTGGAGAGCTTTTGGAAGAAACAGCATAATTTTCAAGAGCAATATGCCATTATGTCTTAAAAGAAAAGTGTTTGATCAATGCATCCTTCCAGTGCTTACGTATGGTGCAGAGACGTGGACCTTAGCTAAAAGAGACATACAAAGGCTGCAGACAACTCAAAGCAGCATGGAGAGGTGCATGCTTGGTGTAACCCGCAGAGATAAGAAGAGGAACACGTGGATCCGAAAAATGACAAGAGTGGAAGACATCATGATCAGAGTTAAATCCCTGAAATGGCAATGGGCTGGACATACTGCCAGAAGGACAGACCATCGATGGACAGCCGAAATTTTAGATTGGATTCCAAGGGACAGGAAAAGACCCAGAAGAAAACCACATGGAAGATGGGTGGATGAAATTCGAAAGTATGCGGGAGTGACATGGAGGAGACTGGCACAAGACAGACCGTTGTGGAGGAAACTTGGGGAGACCTTCGTCCAGCAGTGGATTGATAATGGTTGACAATGATGATTATGATGATATATATATGTATATATATATATATGTATAAGTATATGTGGGATGTAAAGTCAGGTGATCCGTAACATCACAGCCTCTCCTTGACAAATGTTAACCCCGCCTTCTCGTGGTGCATCCTGTTCCCACTAAAAGGCTCTAACGACCGCCAATAGCGGTATAACTCTACCATCGGGATTAGAGGAAATGCTATTCCCCACTCACCAACCCGCTTGGTCAGCGTGGTGAATTATGGCCAAACCCCTCCAAAATGTCTCCACAACTTAAATCTTGGCCCTCAGTCTCCGGCAGCTCGAATGTAACTGGCCAAGGCAGCGGCCAGTGCGACATGAAGGCAGAGGGTGCTAAGAATCACCGGAGGACCGGATTAGGCTGCCATTTGATGCTGACATTGGCTACGTATAATGGACGCTCCCTATCTTCTGATTCAAGGCTTCTTGAATTGGAAGAGGAACTACAAAGGATCAAGTGGGATATCGTCGGGCTAAGTGAGGTAAGGAGAAAAGGATCTCATTGAACTGAAAAGTGGACATCTCTTCTACTATCGTGGGACAGATACTAGCAGAACTAGTGGTGTTGGATTTATAATAAACAAGAAACTGAAGTATAAAGTTCTAGAAGTTGAAAGTTCTTCTGACAGAGCTGCACGACTCGTTATCCAACTCTCGAAAAGATACAAGGCTCAGATTATTCAAATTTATGCACCCACCACAAGTTATCCTGAAGAAGAAATTGAAGAATTTTATGAGGAAATTCGTCATCTAAATAATAAAGGTAAATAATACTTGAAGATAATTATGGGAGATTTCAATGCAAAAATGGGGCAACAACAACAGAATGAAACTTCAGTAGGTAAATTCGGTCACGGCAACAGAAACCAGCGTGGAAATACTCTCTTTGAGTTTGCAGAGGCAGAAGGGTTTTTCATCTTGAACTCCTTTTTCAAGAAAAAGCCACACAGGAAATGGACATGGAGACATCCAAATGGGACGACAAGTGAAATTGATTTTATTATGTGTAACAAAAAATTCGTCATAGAAGACTGCAGTGTGCTAAACAAGTTCAACACAGGCAGTGACCATAGATTGGTGAGATGTAAGATGCACCTCAACACTAAACTCGAACGTAGCAAGCTCATAAGACAAACAAAATGTATTGACATAACCAACCTTAAAAAACACCGTAATACCTTCAAATTGGAACTGAAGAACAGATTCTCTGCTTTAGAAGGCCTAACATCGGAAGAAGTGGATATTTCTGAAGTTAACAGAAAAGTAACCAAAGCTTTTATGGAAACAGCAACAAAATTAGCTGGGTCTAAGAACTAGTTGCATGTGAACAAATTATCAAGAAAAACCAAAATGTTGATGCAAAAAGAAGAGAGTTGAGGACAACTAAAGAAGATGTGACTTCCAAAGTGGAATATATAGAGCTATGCAAGACAGTAAGAAAAAGTATCACTGAAGACGTAAGGAAATTCAACTGTGAATATATTTTTTATCCTTCTGGACGGACGGAACGTAATTTTGTATTGTATCTGATAGGTGTGAGGCGTCCCTGTGTCGAAAGAAATAATTTCCGTGCAAATCGATTGTTTATCGGCGGAGATATTTCTTTATTCTTCTGGAAGGTCAGACAGACGGCGGACGGATGGAACGTAATTATGCATCGTATCTCATGGGTAATTCGTTCCTGTGTCGAAAGAGAAAATTTGCGTGCAAATCTGTTGTTTTTCGGTCCAGTTATGTGTTTTTATGCTTCCTGACGGACGGACGGACGGACGGAAAGATAGACTTGGGACGGATAAAACGTAATTTTGTATTGTATCTGATAGGTTTTAGGCGTCCCTGAGTCGAAAGAAAGAATTTTCGTGCCAATCGGTTGTTTATCGGTGGAGATATTTTTTATTCTTCTGGACGGACGGACAGACTGCGGACGGATGGAACGTCATTTGTATTGTATCTGGTAAGTGTGAGGCGTCTCTGTGTCGAAAGAAATAACTTCCGTGCAAATCGGTTGTTTATCGGCGGTTTATTTTTTTTTATTCTTTGGACGGACGGACAGACGGCTGCCGGATGGAACGTAATTATGTTTCGTATCGCATGGGCAATTCGTTCCTGAGTAGAAAGGGACCATTTGCCAATATCTCCAAAAACAACCCAAATAAATACATACTTACGCATATACCTCAGCTGAAATTCACAGTGAAGATTGCTGTTTTGGGGTCGCGATTTGGCGCCCCCGTGTGACTGAAACGGCGTTTTTGCTCGTACACGGAATCCCGTAGGATCGGCGAAACTGGCATAGCCTTATATTATACAATTAATCGCAGAAAGCCATGCATCAAAGCAGATAAGGGCGTTGACGGAAGGTGATACGCGGCCACAGGTGGTGGTGCGGGCTGGTGGGAACTGGAATTGTCGGATGTAGAGGCAGATGGCTGCAGATGCGAAGACGCACTTTGAGCAGTGGCTGGAACTGACTGTTGCAGAGAAGCGGGTCCTGAAGGCGAGTGGAAGCGAAAACACGCGTTGCGTAGAGGCTGCAAATGACTTGTGCAGCGAACCATATCCAGAGGACAGCGAAAGCGAAAGACACGCGTTGAACAGAGGCCGTAAATGAGTTTTGGCTGGGAAACAGGCCCAGAAGCCTGTTACAAACGTCTGGACGCGGAGGCACCGCAAGGAACACTGCTAGATCAAAATACACAATGACAGACCGAGGCTTTCTGGCCATGTCAGTGATGGCACCTGGGGGACTATCGTCTTTAAAGCAGAACACTATTTCTTCAGGGGAGTGTCAGGCAAGGCCTCGAAGGAAACTCTGAGGTCGAGCAGTGTGCAGCTGTTAACCAGTGGGAGAGTCTTCAGGAAAATATAGGAAAAGTTTATGGTCATTGAAAGTAACATAGGAATACAGAGCACTTACCGAGGAAGACGAGGACGCCAAAGCACGAGACAACGAAACAGATGAGTATGTGCAGGTGGTTGTTGCAGTCCTCGAGGAAGGCGAGGCTGTTCGGAAAGATGGAACACCAGGTGAGGGAAGAGGAGCAACGTCCGGAGCATCAGCTGGTAAAGCAGGAAACGATGAGGGTATGCGCAGCTGGAAGGCACAGCATCAACGGCAGCAACAGGAGAAAAAGAAGTATTCATCACACCGTCTGACGTAGCCGGCGAAGGCAGGAAAGCAGAGGCCACAGCTGGGAAAGAAGAGGCATCCTTGACGCTATCGGAGATAGACGAAGACAGGGTGGCATTATGGAACGCAGTAGCCATGTCAGTTGTAGGCAGGGAAGAAGGAGGAAGCTCAGAGAAATATGCAGGTCCCTTAGCCAATCCGGGAGAAGACGCCATTTGCAACTGCGAAGAAAGTTCGTAGAACGACCAGCTTGGTCGAGAAGTAAAACGAGGACAATAGGAACAAATGAGCACTAACCGACTTGGGAGATATCTCAAGCGAAAGACGAGAACTTCATGAACATCACACGCAACAAGGCAGATGACGGGAATCACAGAATAAGTGCAGAAGGGCACAAAAACACGGAGCAAAGACACACACGCCCAGAGCACCATAAAGCAAGGATTGTTATGGCGTGGTTTGACGGTAATTCCGTATCGTGAGTGGACTGACCAGCACAGAGCCCTTATCTTAATCCCAGAGAGCACCTATGGGATGAATTAGAGCGCCGCATAAGAAGTTTGGAACCAAGGCTTACTACTAAGCAACAGTTAGCAGCAGAATTATGTACTGAATGGAAGCGCATAGCTATGGCTGTGTTCCAAAACCTTGTCGAAAGCCTGCGTCTCGAAGGGTCAGTACATGCTTTAAGGCCAAAGGTGGACCGACACCGTACTAGTGTATGTCAATAAATGCTATGTTGTGTTTCTCTTCTATGTGTCCGGTGACTTTTGTCAATATAGTGTATATGCAAATTTACTGACACAAATTATACCAGACAGGATTTAAATCGATGCTTGATATTCAATTACTTTTCTGTTAAGACCACATGATGAAGTTATACACCTTGAAGTTCATTGTTAGCTGCAGCAAACCCGATTCCCAAAGAAGTTTCCGTTTCTACTACTGAGCGGCGAAGGATTCTATCACGTCTTCGTAGTCCAAAGCTTTCTATAGTTCAGGTTAAATATGAAGGATAGCTAAGGAGGTGAAGCGTCGTTCAGACATCACAGAACGTAGGTATGTTTTCAATCGACGCAATACAGAGGTATTGGAAGCCTTCGAACCCAAGAAAATATTTAAGGTAATGTTTGCATAAGGGTAAACCTCTTGCAACCCGTTATTACTTATTGCATTGCTCATCTTAAACATGGGTTTGAGAGATTTCAAAACACTCCGCTGAATCATTTTCATAGAATTCACGCTGTTCTGTTGTGAATATTTTCCCTTTCTTTCACGTTCCCTGCCTGCTCTCTTATATTCTTTTTCCCTTCAAAATCTTTCTTCGTTTTCTTTTTTTGCCGCCCTCAAAATCATGCCGCGCTGGGATGTAGCCCACCTAAACGCATTGGCAAATACAACTCTGCTGAAAATTTTAGCTACATGAGCTATGCAATGTGTTTTTGACAGATGATTTTTTCTTTCCAGAATTCTGCTGGTAAGGAGAAAGACTTACACCATGACACTGCTAAGTGGTGTAAAACTAATCGTGAAAAATTTACCATTTGTGAGAGATCTTTCTTTTTTCGGGACACCAAATCTTGCACTTAACCTAACTGGAACTTTGTTGTGAATTAGGGTAGCATTTTTTTTTTTTTTTTTTTTGCTGCAAATTTTTTCTTTACGTTATGTGCCACTCTAACCTAATACCATTTGGTCCAAAAGATGATGTATGTAGTGTACACATGATAATGTAAGAACATTTAAAATTCATCTTCTCTAAACAAAGATACCATAACAAACGCAAATACGTGTCGATGCCACGTAACCAAACAGCATGCATTACTAATCCACAAATCTAGGGGATACTTAAGTCTGTCCCATTCAAAAGAATTTTTCCCATCCATCATATGGTAAGAAATAGGATTGTCATGAAGAAAAAAAACACGCAATAATTACAACTTGCGGGAAAATTTCGAGACTGGAAAAAGCTGGAAATTATTAGGAAACTCCTGGGTATTGTTCCTGTACGATATTAAAACAATTCCTGCAAGACCGACAAACGCAGGGATAACTTCCGGACAAATATAAGGAATATACTGATATACTGACATAAAGGCAAACGAATATGCCGATCACCTAAAGATGTTTGTATATACACTAGTCACAAAAAAGTTAAAGATATTGCGGTTTCGAAGAGAAAACGTGGTGATATGCAAATTTAGCGATTACTTGGGATCGATTATCAGCGTGGGTAGCTACGACATATGTAAATTAGCATCATGACAGCACAGCACGTGGCGTGAGAGCTCCGATAAAAGTACCTTGCGAGAAGTGGAAAACGGGTCGTTTCACCGCTCGGTCTAGAAGTTTGATGAATATATTGCCTTCAGTGTGGGATCAACCTGAAATGATGACCAGACGACGTTTAAGCATTGACAACAGAAATACGGATGTTGTCATGTTACAGGCAGGCGTACGGCAGATTGACGTGGCTGCTACTTTAGGAGTTTCGCAAAGTTTCGGCTGCACGCAAGATTTCTTCGGCATGGAAATGTTGCAGATAGACCCAGGAGCGGTCGCCCGAAGATAACTACCAGAAGGCAAGATCGCCACCTGACAGTAAGTGCTCAGAGAAAGCCTAGTAACACCAGTAACCAACTCCGGAAATCACTTCGAGCTGCTTCTGGTGTCACATTGTGTACTCAAACGTTACGCAAGCGTTTTCACGTGTACGGACTCAGAGCAAGGAGGCCACTGAGATTTATAGCATTGATATCAGCTCACCGTTGTGAAAGATGTGCCTGGTCCAGCAGTAGGTGCCAGGTAATACAGAGTAGCAACATGTACTTTTCACAGACGAATCCCGTTTCGATCTTTATCCTGATACATAACGTAGACACGTGTGGAGGAGATCCGGCACACGAATGAGACCACACTATGTACAGTCCGTCCACCCTTACCAGTGACAGTCAGTTCTGGTCTGGGCATTAGTGTGTTTCAATGACGGTACTTCCTTGTATGTTTGTCAAGGCAACATGACTGCCTCATTGTACCAAATCGAAATCATTGTGCCTATTGCAACACTGTTTCAAGCGGGTCTGGTTCATTTGCCCAACGTTTATTTCCCCTAAGGGTCACTTGACCGAAAATCACTTCACCGAAAAGATTGTTTCACCGAAAGATCACTTGGTCGAAAAGTTCATTTCACAGAAGGGTCACTTGATCGAAAGGTACATTTCACCGAAGGGTCACTTGTAACGTATACTCTCGATTCACTTTCCTTTTGATTTTTACTATCTCTGGTTATTTTATTTTACTATGTAAATTATCTTCTTACTGAACGAGATGTTATTTCTCCCGCTGAATGAGATCTGGCAATGAGTGTAAGTCATGACGTGGTGGTAGCCAGTATAAATAGGCGCGTTCAACGATACATGGAGAGAGCGGTTGTTTATGTGCGAGAGAGCTTTTTGTTGATGTGCGTAGGAAGAGCTGTTGTTGTATGGTGAGAGCTTTGTTTCGTGTGTAAAGAGATCTTCGTTTATGTGAGAGCCAGATATCGAGTAGTTGTGTGACCGATGAAGTGAGTGTGGATAAATAACAGAAGTTTACCAAATAAAAGATTGTCTTAGTAAGTACGTTTTTCTCAGTTCATAGTTTTGTCAGACCTCTGTCTGGCTGTTAGGTTTATTTCATTAGTTGTTATTATTAACAACTAGCATTAAGACTTTATTCATCTTAATTACTACTACAACATTCTAGCAGTTAAAAGCTTGTTCATTATTATTACTACACTACTAGCAGGAAAGTTTATTCATGATATAATTAACAAAACAACAACCATTAGAAGAAGCTGAATTCATTATATTAGTAGAAGCTGAATTCATTATACACTTTATCGAAAAGTTCATTTCACCGAAAGGTCTCTTTACCTAAAAGTTCATTTCATCGAAAGGTCATTTCACCGAAGGGTCACTTTATCGAAAACTATGGATTTCATTACAGGTCTATTGAAGCATGGTGCAAGTTCGGCAGAGAGATCATCGAAACGTTAGGGGATTATACTCAAATTGCACTTTTGATTTTCCGTGTCACAGAAGGCAGAGATTTAATTTTAAGACAAATCCTTTTTTTAAGACAATAGGACTCGGCTTAGGTCTTTTTAGCAAATTTTAATCATCATAAGGTTTACATAAAAGTCATGTTCAGTGCTCATGTTCATAAGGTTTACATAAAACGTAAAATTAATAATAAGTTTAGGGCTCTAGGCCTCGGCTTAGGCCTTTTTAGCAAATTTTAAACGTGCGTGCTCATGTTCATAAGGTTTGCATAAAAATGTACTTTACATTTTATGTAATGCTTATGAATATGAATAGGGTTAAAATCTGTTAAAATGGCCTGTATCTAGACCTACGGTAAAAAAATTAATGTTTTGTGGTTGAGTAAAACTGGAACATTATTTACTTGATTTGCTATGTAACCCTTATGAATATGAGCTCGGAGCATTAAAAAAAAGCACAGATCTAGGCCTTATAATTAATGTTATATTTCGAAAAACCTACTCATGAGGTGGTGTTTCATAGAAATTAAAAGAGTATTTTTTATACAATCCGATAATGTTTAGGTGGCCAGATTTTCAAAAACCAGTATCACACTCCAACAGATCTCTAACAACAAAATTCTAAGTTTTCGATAAACTGACCATTCGGTGAAATGATCTTTCGATATAATGAACTTTTAGGTAAAGTAATCCTTCGGTGAAACGAACTTTTCGATCAAATGTCCTTTCGATGAAATTAACTTTTCCATCAAACATCCTTTCGATGAAATTAACTTTTCGATCAAATGTCCTTTCCATGAAATGAACTTTTCGATCAAATGTCCTTTCGATGAAATGAACTTTTAGGTGAAGTGACCTTTCGGTGAAATGAACTTTTCGGTCAAGTGACCCTTCGGTGAAATGTACCTTTCGATCAAGTGAGTTTTAGTCAAGTGACCTTTCGATCAAGGGATTTTCGGTCATGTGACCTTACGATCAAGTGATTTTCGGTCAACTGACTCTTCGGTGAAATGTACCTTTCGATCAAGTGATTTTCAGTCAAGTGACCTTTCGATCAAGTGATTTTCAGTCAAGTGACCTTTCGATCAAGTGATTTTCGGTCAAGGGATCTTTTGATCAAGTGATTTTCGGTCAAGTGACCCTTCGGTGAAATGTAATTTTCGATCAAGTGATTTTCGGTCAAGTGACACTTCGGTGAAATGTAGCTTTCTATCAAGTGATTTTCAATCAAGTGACCTTTCGATCAAGTGATTTTCGGTCAAGTGACCTTTCGATCAAGTGATTTTCGGTCAAGTGACCTTTCGATCAAGTGATTTTCGGTCAAGTGACTTTTTCAATCAAGTGATTTTCAGTCAAGTGACCTTTCGATCAATGGATTTTCGGTCAAGTGACCTTTCGATCAAGTGATTTTAGGTCAACTGACCTTTAAATCAAGTGAACGATACCCGTTTCACGCTACTATTGAACATGCATTCCGTCTTCTCAACGACAATGCAACCAGTCACCGTGCCTGGAGCGTGCTGCAGGAACTGGAAAAACATGGGATTGAATCGTTACTGCTGCCTCCGAGGTCTCCTGGTCTGAACCCTATTGAGAGCAGTTGGGACGCTGTGAGCGACATCTGGATATCCACGTTCCATACCCCAGTATACTGGCAGATCTCCGTAACGTGTTGCATGTAATATGGAACGAGCAGCGCCGGACACTCATCAAAAATGTCATTGCCAGTATTCCTCGTAGGTATCAAGCCGTTCTTTGTCACAGATGGTTTTACCGGAAACTGAAATCCAGAGGTATGGACATTCTCCGAATTTACCATTTTGTCTATATTGTAGCGTTATTTTATTGTGCGCAAAACTTGCACAACAGATTGTTTTTGTAAACGCACTCTTTATCGTTTGTGTTACGTAGGCTCACTGATATTATTTCAGTGCGTGTTACTTGAGTCAGATACATACATTTTTCGTTTCATGCGATAACCCTAACTTTTTGTGACCTGTTAGCATTTTTTGAGGTCAATGGTTACCGAATAGTTGGAGTGTCGTGAAGCCTTTAACATTTGAACCTGTCAGCATGACAATGGATATGAGAGAGTGACTTGAATTACAGGAATCAGAAATTAAAATCAATGTCTCAGCGTGAATCTCTGAAAACATACGACGTAAAACATAGTGGCGAGCAACCAAAACACATGAGGCAGAATTTGAGTTTCTTGAGGGAGTTTAAACATCGGTAAAATGTTTATTCCTCATGTCATATGATTTAAAAAACATTTCAAAATATTATCGATTTTTATCATGTACAAATCATTTCTTCTGTTGGATGGATTGGGAAACGGTTTTCCTGAAGAAATACACTGCCGGACATTTGCTAAGGACGGATGACAATAGCAACGATAGCAACCATAAAATGGAAGGCAGGAAAATGTGGAAATTAGCATAAGTGCGTGATACAGTAAGACGTGTTGTGCGTATGCAAATTTTGGATTGCCGAACTTGTTCGTGACGTCATAGCACTGATAAGAGATATAAAGGATTTGACGCGTATTGAACGTTGTTGTTCAAACGCAAAGTTGAAAGGGAAAGAATCAATTGACGAACTTTCAAGTTTCAGTATGTCTTCCCGACATCACCTAGATGATTTTACGCGTGGCCGTATTATTGGCAAGATTGAAGAAGGGCGAAAAATAACAGATGTTGCCAGGGAGTTCGACGTCAGCCACAGTGTTGTTTCAAGGCTTTGGAAATCATTTCAAACAAATGGAGAGTGTAGCAAACGTCACGGGGGAGGTCGTGTTCGCAGTACGACACCTGCAGAAGATCGGTACATAGTGCTATCAACAGAAAGACACCGGCGCAGCAGAGCTAGTGAGGTAGCAAATCAGTTTATGGCTGCTACTGGCAAGCGGATCTCCCGAAAAACTGTCGCCAGACGTTTGCATGAAAGAGGACTATACTCCCGCCGTCCTGTTGTTTGCATCCCATTGTCCAGACGTCACCGTACCGCCCGTTTGCAATGGTGCCATCATCATCGCAATTGGACTGAAAACGACTGGTCTGCTGTCCTCTTCTCAGATGAGAGTAGATACAGTCTATCGTCTAATTGTCGACGACAACTGATCTGGCGTGATAGTGGTACTGCATATTGTGAAGCAAACATACAGGAAAGGGACCGATATCCGACATGTAGTGTCATGGTATGGGCTGGCATCATGATCAATGGCCGTACGTCCTTCTATGTGCTTCCAACTGGGACTATGATTGTCCAACGATACATTAATGATGTTCTGCTACCTCATGTTCGCATGTTCCGTGGTGCTGTCGGTGATAGATTCGTTTTCATGGACGACAACGCAACATGTCATCGAACAGTCGCTGTCCAGGAGTGTCTTGAGAGCGAGGATATTCAACGCCTCGTATGGCCAGCACGTTCTCCAGATCTGAATCCCATTGAAAATGTGTGGGATGCTTTGGGGAGGAGTCTTGCTGGTCGTCAATGCCCTCCAATAAACAAGGACACCCTCATCGGTGCACTGACAGAGGAATGGGATAAATTACCCCAACAGCTACTTGATAATGTTGTGCAAAGCATGACACGACGTGTGGAATTTTGCATCGCCCTCCATGGTGGCCATATCTCGTATTGACATCTTACGCCGGAACGCCTGCGGACGGTAATTGCATTTTTTTCACGTTTACGTATTCTGCACAAAATGGCCTGTTTGTCCCTTGAACACGTTCCAAAGCCTTCTGGATTTCAGAGCACAATAAATTGTCTTTCTTGTAATGTCCTGACATTCTGACATTATTTTATTTCACTTGGCATCCAACCACACTTACTTTTTTATGCGCTATATAGCCGTTTATGATCCGTCCTTAGCAATTGTCCAGCAGTGTATTATACATGGTAGGGATTTAAATTTTTTATATTTTCACTGTACAACACATACAGTGAAAATATAAAAGATTTAAATCCCTACCATGTATAATATTTCTTCAGGAAAACCGTTTCCCAATCCATCCAACAGAAGAAATAATTTGTATATGACTTATTCCCATCACTGCAATTTCTGACTTACATCCTAAAGATGTGAGAAAAGGTCTTGAGTCGCTACGATATGGGCAGAATCGCTTCGACTTACGCAAATCTGAAGATTCTCAGATGTCTATGTTCAGTTGCTTACACCTTCCTTGTACTGGGTAGTGTAATGCCTAGCATGCTCAATCGGGAAGTGCGGGTTCGATCCTCGCTCCAGGGCGATGAAAATTTTCAAGTTTTCTGAATGCGGGGGAAGTTACATGGTGTACAGAGAAAATATAAAAGATTTACTATCGATTTTATTTTCCAGAATCGTTATCAGCAACTAAATATGTTACGATCTTCACGTATAAACTCCTCTTATTTATTCCATGAATGATTGTTCTGAACTAATTTATCTTTTAAATATATTTTCCCTTAAGACTTAATGATTTTGTTTTGCTTTTGGAGGTTCTAGAATTATGTTGCTATGCTGTCCGATTAAGCAAAAATTGCTCCGTTGCTCGTTATTTTTTTATGTAATTAAATCTTGGCTGTTTGCATGTGAACGCTGCTTGTCAAATTTCTGTGACGTATATTAATAGCCTGTAGTTTTAGTTTGCCTTTTTTTTTCGCTTATTTTCCCCAAGTAAATATTTAAACATCGTGCGAAGTAATCCGCTATCTCTTATAACACAGATCAAATTTTTCACTTGCCTGATAAAATATTTGCTTACTCTGACCTTTATATATCTTTACTTCGTTAATTAGTTATTCTGGAAAATTAAATTCTTACTCTTCCCTAATTAAATTGGTTTATTGGCTCTAATTTATATATTTTTTAAATCACAGAAATAATAAATTCTGTTGGGGTTTTTTTCGCATAATTTGTTTAGTGATAAATTGTGTTGCTTTGCGTGTGTGATATTCCTTTCCCAATTATATGTTGTTTTTCTTTCATCATTTATACATCCAAGAGGAGATTTTGCTTGCTTTTTTTAATGATGCTCAAATACAGAGGGTGAGTCAAAAGTTTTGCAATATTTGCGTAAACGCATGTGCTGCGGCGGGTATGTCACGTATTTAAACTAGTTCAAGTCGCGTTCTGCAGTCAGTCGAAAGAGATATAAAATGGTAGTCGTTGCTGTGAACAGCATTGCATGTCGTCGTTCTGCATGTGGTTCAGACGTCTAAAAGATGAACACCCACAACCAGCTAATTAGGGAACTTTTGCTTTACAAGTTTGAACTCGGTCATAACGCTGCTCAAGCAGCACGAAACATTTGTCATGCGAAAGGAAAAGGTTCCGTGGATCACAGCACCGTAACCAGATGGTTCAAGAAATTTCGCTCAGGTGACAGAAACCTCGACGATCAGGAAAGGTCAGGTAGGCCGCGAACCGTGTATTCGTATGTCGTGCGACCGGCCGTCGAGACAAATCCGGCAACCAGCACTCGGAGATTATCACGCGAACTGGGCATATCACGGACCACCGTGGTTTGTCACCTTCAGGACCTCGGCAAGGTCTACAGGAGCTGCCGCATTGTCCCTCACGAACTGACACCAGCTGAAGCAAACCACCGAGTGGAAGAGTGCACGAAATTCCTAGAAATCCCGCGCGATGTACGTTTCATCAAGATAAATGTTACGTGCGACGAAAAGTGAGTCTCTTTTCGTAATCCTAACACACAAACGCAGTGGTTGAGCTCGGGCCAGCTTCCTGCCAAACGTGGACGCTTCGAGTACAAGGTGATGCTGGTAGAATTTTGAGGGGATAATCCATTCCGAATTTGTTCCAGACGGCCGGACCATCAACGGCAACCTTTACTCTGAACAGCTGGAGCGGATATATGCTGTTTTGGGGGAGACGTACCCGGCACTGCTGAACAGAAAGCGCTCTCTCCTACAGCAGGACAACGCTCGTCCTCATACCGCCCAAACGACCCGGGCAAAACTCCAGAAACTTGAGGGCATCGAACGGATGCCACGCCCACCATATAGTCCAGGTCTTGGTCCGGTCCGTGGCTCACTTCCTTCACGGGCGGCATTCAATAACCAAGAGGAGGTGACAGCTGAGGTGCAGGAGTTCTTCGCCTTGAAGGACAAGAACCGGTACCGCCGCGAAATCGTGGAACTGGCAGACAGATGGCTAAAGACGGTGCAACACGATGGCATATACACTATATTGACAAAACTCACAGGACACCCCTTCAAAAGCAAATGAACGAATTCGTTGCATTGTTAAGATGCGCGGTACAGCTGCAAACGGTATAAAAACAAGCCTGCTGCTGACCGCGATCATATCGCACTGTGAGGTTGAGTGAAAATGTCGCAGCGCGAGAGAACTGACTTTGAGATAGGAAAGATTGTTTGGTATTATATTAGTGTGTTGTCCATAAGAGACACCGAGCAGCGTTTAAACATACCCAAGTCAACTGTTTCGGATGTACTGAATAAGTGGTAGACACATGGCGTGCCTGAAGCAGCAAAACGTACCGGCAGACCAAAGAAAATGAGTGATAGAGGACGTCGAAGCCTCAGGAAAGTCGTTACAGCTAATCGACGGAGTACTGCACAAGACCTCAGTGTACAGGTGAGTAAAAATGCTGGAACCTCGGTATGTACACGTACCATTCGCAGAGTATTTCATTTCATGAGTTACCGTAGTCGTGCGGCTGCTCATAAGCCTTTCATCTCCAATCGGAATGCTGCTCGTCATTTGGCATGGTGTAAAGAACATTTATCGTGGACCGTAGATCAATGGAAACGGGTCCATTGATCTTTTCATTGTACTGTTCCTACGGTCAAGTTTGGAGTTGGTAGTGTACTCGTGTGGGGGTGTTTTTCGTGGCATAGTCTCTGCAAATTGGTTATCGTGGACAAACCTGTTAACCAGCACGTCTATCTCGATGTTCTAGACAATTATGTCCTACCAAATCTGTGGCCATACTATGGAACCAAGCCTTGTTGGTATCAGCAGAATAATGCACCGAGCCATAAAGCAAGGACTGTTACGGCGTGGTTTGATGATAATTCCGTATCTTGTGTGGACTGGCGAGCACAGAGCCCTGATCTTAATCCCACAGAGCACCTATGGGATGAATTAGAGCGCCGCATAAGAAGTTTGGAACCAAAGCCTCCTACTAAGCAACAGTTAGCGGCAACATTATGTACTGAATGGAAGCGCATAGCTATCGCTGTGTTCTAAAACCTTGTCGAAAGCATGTCTGGAAGGGTCAGTGCATGCATTAAGGCCAAAGGTGGACCGACACCGTACTAATGTATGTCAAGAAATGCTATGTTGTGTTTCTCTTTTATGTGTCCGATGACTTTAGTCAATATAATGTACTCTGAATGCTAGTCAGCTTTCGTCGCAAAGGTATGTGTGAAGACATAGAATGATCTAAATATTGCAAACTTTCGACTCACTCTCTGTACATTTTGTTCATCACACACAGCAAAAATATTCCTGTGTGATTTTTACACACATACATACAGACACGTAGTCTTCTTTATTCCACTTGAATATATTCGCACAAAAGCAATCAAAAATCTTTACCAACATATTTTAGTTGGCATTTTACATACTTGGAACATATCTGCATAACACGAGACATAAACACAAGACGAACGTTTAGCGTGTGGACAATATCCTTTCAGTCTGGTAGAAACGCTAGCTGTTACTGCATTCTAAACGATATCACTTCACCGTATGTTCTCTTTAGATGAAAAATGAAGTGCAGAGCGACTTGTATGACTCTAAATATCAACAAGTTATGCTTATTAGCAAGTAGTCATGTGACACTCCTTATGACATTTGTCATAATAGCGACTGCAATCTTGCTAGTAGCCAGAAAAAAATTACTAAAAGAACTCTAAAAGGTCATCTACCTTTTGAAATTAGGAAATGCTCATGCAAATATAATGCGTCAAACTAAAATCGCTGGCAAACTTTTTGATATCCTATTGCAGAGGTGGCGAACTTTTTTCAGTGTCTGTGCCCAGATTTTGGCGGTAATATAAGAAATTCTCTCGCGTTCCTGTTGTGATTTTAAGAAATAGGTTATTATTTATCCACCGTTCACTCACTTACAACATAAGAATAATATAAGCAGACCAAATTCAATGTGAGTATTTTGCTTCTATCATAACCAATGATGTGTACACTGGGTCTGCGAGGATTTCAAAATGTGTCATATGACGTCACGTGTTTTTGCAATCGCTCAGCTGATACCGAGCCAACCTGAGAGGTTTTCTGTAAACACTTCTCATTGCTCTCGTAGGGGCTCAAAAGGAGTGGAGCTAAAACAACTGGTCGAACTTTCTCGTGGTCCAGAGAGAGAGATGATCGGGAGTGCTACCGTATTCGTTGAACCCTCAGCTCTTTGCTTGTCCACTAATACCCCTTCTAAAGGCGGCCAGGGAGAATTCTTTCGCGTTCCTTATTAGACGTATCCAGCGAACTGTCTTTTTCCTTCCCCCGAAGACCCACTAGACAGAAACAAATTCATTTCCTCAGCTCTTACTGAAAATCTCTAAGCAATGCCTGGCATTCAAAAATATCTCTTAGTAATAGTTGCTTTATTTGGCGGTAATGATAATACTGCCAAATAAAGCAATGCATGGTTTAAAGAATTAAGTGGCAGCATCGCATGCTGCGTGCCAACATAATGTTTTCCTTGTGCCACTCTGTCCGATTGCACTTTAGACTATTCTAAGATTTTTTAGACTATGAGATGGGTATTTGTAAAAATTAAATTCATAAGCAGAGAAGGTAAATAATTATTATTACAAGCACTTATGAAACAGATCTTTACTAATTAATACAGACACTTGATGAAGACTAGGAACATCAAACCAAATTCATCGCTCTTTCCACGTTTATAAGTGAATCATGGAAAAATTCTCATTGGCCGCCACCGGGAATCTAACCCAGAGTCTTCCAGTTAAGTCCACGTCAAGTGTCTGTATTGATTATTCATTCGTCTTTTAATTATTTGTTCAGTTGCTGCTTACCATCTGTGGTGAATCCCCAGCATATGCAACCTACCAAATTGACTTCGCAGTTAGTGTGTGTGAGTCTGGAGGAATTCGAGGCAGCTGTGGTGCAATGGAAGCATGTCCGGCGCGTAACTGGATGACTCTGGGTTCGATTCCCGGTGGCGGCGAATGAGAATTTTTCCATGACTCCCTTATAAACGTAGAAGGAACGATGACCTCTGTTTGAAGATCGTTACTAATTTAATTCCATTGATGATTTCGACGCCAAACAAGTTTTTTGATGAAAAGGAAAAAGTGGAAGTTTCGTGATGAAGTATGGTCACGTTATGATGTAACAGATTACAAACGTTCGCTGGATTCATATAATTTGGTGTACAAACTTATTTATCTTCAAATGCGCGGGGATCACTCCAATTCGAGAGAGAGCAGACACCGGACCAATTGGAAGAAATTTGAGCCACGAATTTCATATAAAGGTAAAAGAACATTGAATTTTCAGTTTTTGAATTGTCGCTTCCTAGTCTCGAAGAAGAGTATCATAGTCTTAAGCAGTTAGGAACCGTCTTTGTTGTTTTCACGTTGCGGTCAGAAATGTAGTCCTTGAATCTTAAGTACAGTAGTTTCTAACTGCCGTTTTTGGGCATTGTCAAGAACGTAATAGAATCACTATTTCATGTCTTCAAATGCATAGCATTTGAAGAAGCCCTTTTAAATATCGGAATTTATGCTTGGTACTTCGCTAAAGCTCACTCTACTCTTCTTCAGTCAGGTATAAATCCCTCATTAATCCTGTTCCCACTAAAGGGGCTCTGACGATCGCCAATAGCGGTATAACTATACCATCGGGATTAGAGGAAATGCTATCCCACACTCGCCAACCCGCTTGGCCAGCGTGGTGAGTTATGGCCAAACCCCTCCAAAATTACTCCACAACTTAAATCTTGGCCCTCAGTCTCCGGCAGCTGGAATGTACCTGGCCAAGGCAGCGGCCAGTGCGACATGAAGGCAGAGGGTGCTAAGAATCCCCGGAGGACCGGACTAGGCTGCCATCTGATGCTGACCTTGGCTACGTATAACGGACGCACCCTATCTTCTGATTCAAGGCTTCTTGAATTGGAAGAGGAACTACAAAGGATCAAGTGGGACATCGTCGGGCTAAGTGAGGTAAGGAGAAAAGGAGAAGATCTCATTGAACTGGAAAGTGGACATCTCTTCTACTATCGTGGGACAGATACTGGCAGAACTAGTGGTGTTGGATTTATAATAAACAAGAAACTGAAGGATAAAGTTGTAGAAGTTGAAAGTTCCTCTGACAGAGTTGCACGACTCGTTATCCAACTCTCGAGAAGATACCAGGCTCAGATTATTCAAACTTATGCACCCACCACAAGTCATGCTGAAGAAGAAATTGAAGAATTTTATGAGGAAATTCGTGATCTAAATAATAAAGGTAAGCAGCACTTGAAGATAATTATGGGAGATTTCAATGCAAAAAATAGGGCACCGACAACAGAATGAAACTTCAGTAGGTAAATTCGGTCACGGCAACAGAAACCAGAGTGGAAATACTCTCGTAGAGTTTGCAGAGGCAGAAAGGTTTTTCATCTTGAACTCCTTTTTCAAGAAAAAGCCACACAGGAAATGGACATGGAGACATCCAAATGGGACGACAAGTGAAATTGATTTTATTATGTGTAGCAAAAAATTCGTCATAGAAGACTGCAGTGTGCTAAACAAGTTCAACACAGGCAGTGACCATAGATTGGTGAGATGTAAGATGCACCTCAACACTAAACTCGAACGTAGCAAGCTCATAAGACAAACAAAATGTATTGACATAACCAACCTTAAAAAGCACCATAATACCTTCAAATTGGAACTGAAGAACAGATTCTCTGCTTTAGAAGGCCTAACATCGGAAGAAGTGGATATTTCTGAAGTTAACAGAAAAGTAACCAAAGCTTTTATGGAAACAGCAACAAAATTAGCTGGGTCTAAGAACAAATTGCATGTGAACAAATTATCAAGAAAAACCAAAATGTTGATGCAAAAAAGAAGAGAGATGAGGACAACTAAAGAAGATGTGACTTCCAAAGTGGAATATATAGAGCTATGCAAGACAGTACGAAAACGTATCACTGAAGACGTAAGGAAATTCAACTGTGAACTAGTAAGGAAAGCAATTGAAAACAACCAAAGCCTAAAGATAGCAAAGGACACCTCAGTAAGGGAAAAAAACAGATTATGGCACTGAGAAAAGAAGATGGTTCTGTAACAAGAAATAGAGGCGAAATTTTGACAAGAGTGAAAGATTTCTACTCCAAATTATATGAAAGGGATGATACATGTACTCCAGGCATCATGAAAGGTACCAGAGTTCTTCCAGTCCTTCCAGCAGAAGTTGCACATGCAATCAAGAACATGAAGCGGGGAAAAGCTCCAGGAGAAGATGGAATTACTGTAGACATCATACAAGAAGCAAGTGGAGAAATCGAAACAGTACTCGCCCAAATTTTCACTCGATGCCTTAATGAAGGGAAAATTCCTGAGGATTGGAACAACGATACAAAGATCTTGCTACATAAAAAGGTGACATTGAGGATCTCAGGAACTACAGACCTATCAGCCTCCTATCAGTGGTTTATAAAATCTTCACTAAAGTTCTTTCACACCGCTTGAAGGTAACACTGGACATGGCTCAAACGAGAGAACAAGCTGGATTCAGGAGTGGCTACAGCACAATAGATCATATCCACGTACTGAGAGAACTAATTGAAAGAGCGAGGGAATATGAACTTCCATTGTGCATGGCTTTTATCGATTATGAAAAAGCCTTTGATTCGGTGAAACCATCAGCAGTTGCAATGGCTCTGAAATCCTGCGGTATTGAAGATGCATACATTAATATTATTAATAACATCTATGAAAATGCAAGTGCAAAGATTCTGCTATTTGAAAATACAACACACATAAAAATTGGAAAAGGAGTGAGACAAGGTGACACCATATCTCCGAAGCTCTTTAATGCCACATTGGAAAATGTCTTTCAATCACTGAACTGGGAAAACAAAGGCATAAAGATTAATGGAGATTATCTAACCCACCTTCGTTTTGCTGATGACATAGTCATTTTTGCAACTACCCCATCAGAGCTACAGAGTATGATGCAGGAACTTGCTGACAAGAGTAAAGAAGTGGGATTAAAAATGAACTTTCTGAAGACAAAAGTGATGTACAATGCTTTTACAAGAAATGATGATTTATCGATTGATGGAGAAAAGCTGGAGATAACAGACACGTACGTTTATCTTGGACAGCAGATATCAAGTGAGGGTCACATTGGTGAAGAAATTAATTGGCGTACAAAACTTGACTGGAGAGCTTTTGGAAGAAACAGCATAATTTTCAAGAGCAATATGCCATTATGTCTTAAAAGAAAAGTGTTTGATCAATGCATCCTTCCAGTGCTTACATATGGTGCAGAGACGTGGACCTTAGCTAAAAGAGACATACAAAGGCTGCAGACAACTCAAAGGATCATGGAGAGGTGCATGCTTGGTGTAACCAGGAGAGATAAGAAGAGGAACACGTGGATCCTAAAAATGACAAGAGTGGAAGACATCATGATCAGAGTTAAATCCCTGAAATATCAATGGGCTGGACATACTGCCAGAAGAACAGACCATCGATGGACAGCCGAAATTTTAGATTGGATTCCAAGGGACAGGGAAAAGACCCAGAAGAAGACCACATGGAAGATGGGTGGATGAAATTCGAAAGTATGCGGGAGTGACATGGAGGAGACTGGCACAAGACAGACCGTTGTGGAGGAAACTTGGGGAGACCTTCGTCCAGCAGTGGATTGATAATGGTTGACAATGATGATGATGATGAATACTAAAAATTTATTTTATTTCAATGACAAAAGCAATCTCCTTAAATTCGATCAAGAAGAATCTTCTCAGATGCAATTAATCCAGCTGACCTTTTGATGCAAGCAAGTACTTTTTCATGAATGAACTGTACAACATTCTTGATAGGATCCATAGTAAGTTTTATTTTGTTTTATTCCTAAAGAGAGGAAATGTGAAAATTAGGCGATTACCGAGCAGCTGAATTTCACTGATAAGAGGTCATTTGATGCTTCTTATGACCAAAATTTCTCACCTGATGCTGATGAACATTAATGAACATCAATTATGGTTCTGCATTGTTGCCTCCTCATTAGATTGAACGTCGAGATTATTTATCAGTGGAGTTAGTCCCCAAGTTTACTCTTGAATAACACAGCTTGGTTTTCAGCAGCCGAAGAAATCAAAATTCCCGCATCTTAATGCCAGATTTCGGTGGCATAGCTACATTCTTTTCATCGTTTATTCCGCCTAAAAAATAAAGCAAGGTTGTCATTTCAATCCAGAAAATGCTTCTCTTCTGAAGAACTCTTCACGCCATGTAAGGCTTAAGGGTCACCCAAACCTGCAATATTGAATTCTTCTGATAAACGACTGCACACTCATTGATTCTCTTCGATCTCTTTACCACGGGTAGTGGCAGCTCTAGGTATTTTTTGCTGGTATTGTCATGAGCATTGCTTTTAAGAACTGTCAGCCCTGATCATACCTGCTTCAGTTCCTAGAAGCATCACAAGGGGGAAGGAAGGTCACCCAACGCCCATTTTGCGTCCAGCTGAGTTAGTGTAGTACCATTCTGTAGATAATGCATTTGCCCGTGCTACAACATCAAAGTTTTTGAATTTTGCACTACATTATTGTTTCTTTCAACATTACAGTCCTCAACTTCTTAACCGTAGAACCAAGTAATTGCTTTTTAACTGCTCCATGTTTAATAGAAGAAAATATAACTAAGCGGAAACCAA
This sequence comes from Macrothele yani, assembly GCA_039090855.1. Lineage (NCBI taxonomy): Eukaryota > Metazoa > Arthropoda > Arachnida > Araneae > Macrothelidae > Macrothele > Macrothele yani. The sequence continues at coordinate 74,741,842 of CM076993.1, read as the reverse complement.
AGTAGCTAACTTGACTTTCTAGAGCTGAATACAAATCTGATGAAATCATTTTTGCTGTCATAACTGCTCCATGTTTAATAGAAGAAAATACAACTAAGCGGAAACCAAAGTAGCTAACTTTACTTTCTAGAGCTGAATACAAATCTGATGAAATCATTTTCTCAGTTGGATCCAGTTATCAAGAAACGGTAGACTCGCGACCTTGAAAGAAATGACGCAACACCCAGAAGCAGATTACATCATACGTTCCTTGTCCATCACTTCTGTGTTAATATCAATCTGTTTGCAGGTGCTAATAAAATATAAAGTGAATGGAGGAATTATTATATACACTTACCTAAAAACGTGATGCTTCACTTTTTGCTGTCATAACAGCAGCCAGACGTCTTCGTAAGGACTCAATGAGGTGTTAAATTCACGGAAGTGGCATTGTTGCCCATGAAGCGAAGAGCGCTTTGGTAGATCATCTACAGTTGCCGGTGGGGGGTTACGGGCTTGAACATACCTTTCCAATTAGGTTCACAATTTTTCGATGGGGTTGAGGTCCGGAGATCGTGGGGGCCATTCGAGTGTGGTAAACTCATTTGAATGCTGCTAGAGTTAATTTGTGGGCACTCGGGAAGTATGAGATGTGGATTTGTCCTGTTTTAAAATGGCGTCATGATGCGGAAAGAGAATGTTTACGAACCTGGTTTAGATGGTCGGCTAGAGTGCTCACATGCCTTGTGCCGGTGACGAAGGTCACAACGGATACGTCGGACCCGAATTAAGCCCATGTAAACGCACCCCAAACCCTTACACCACCTCCACCTGCCTTTATGACCCCAACTTGGAAAGCTCAGTCCATCGCTTCGTGTGGTGCATTTCACACACGTGCACGCTCATATCAGCGTGTTCGAGTTGAAGCCTTGATTCGCAAGACCAGATAACATGTTTTTAGTTACTTGCACCCCAATCGCGATAGGTCTCAGCAAACTGCAGCAGAATCTTACAGTACCTTGCGGTCAACGACGTGCGTATCGACTGTCATAGCCTATTCTTACCATGGTACGACGGATAGTCGTTGTGCATATACTTGTGCACACGTACTCATTAAATTCCGTCTTTATCATAGCCGTATGACTCCTTGGAACGATGCGTGACAAACTTGCGTTCACCTCGAGAGTCAACTGCATATTTACGACCCCATTTCTCCCGTTGGTTGGAAGTTTTGCCGTATTTCGCGTAGCCTTGGTATAAACGTGCGACGGCCTGACGTGGAAATCCCAACAGTTCAGCCGTTGCTGTGATTCAAGAGCCGGTCTTACTTGCAGCTACTATCTAGCCACGGTCAAACTCACGTCGCTGCCTTTACTCGTGATTACTTTTCCTTTGCTGGTTTCCAATGCTTCGAGACTGGCTATAATTTTAGGCTTTACCAGTTTCAGCGTCTCACGTGACGGGACGAAATTCTCCTGCTTTGTATATTTATATCTGTGTGTATAAAATAATCTGTCCACGCAGTGTAGTTCTTCCTTTATTTCATTTCGGATCGCTTCGTTTGCTTGTGTTTGAGTGGAAAATAAGCTGAAATGCTTCGTAAGTGTGTGAGTAATATACGTAGATAATTTCTGCTCTATTTGTGGTAAAATTACATTTGCATCCCAAACGCGAAATATTACACCAATTATAGACGAGGCTTACAACTTTTTTAAGGGGTGCGATATTGGAGACCAGGACATGAATCCCACATAGATGTTGCAGTGACGTATCATTCTCCAAACGTTAAGGCGTGCGGTAAACATCAGATGGGTATGGGTGGGATTTTATTGGGGGGACGGGGGGCAAGTGCGAACGAAAAGGATTCTTTTGATAGGAGCTACATTTTGCCCATGAATTGGTACATACGGACTAAAATACAAAATTAATATCGCTTCATGTTCTCACGGGGAATTCTAATATCACTTCTTTTATTTTTAACCCCTCTCACTTCGGTGGGGCTATTTCTACTTTTCTATGAATCTGAGATGAAAATTCATTCTGATGCAACGGGTGTTAATCATATTATTGGCCTGACGGAAAAAAATTCAAACTGTGTGTGTATCATGTTTACTGATACACACACACATTGAATGAATTTTCATCTCAGAAAAAACAAGAAAGATGACACCGAATTTTCGGGTGTAATAAGCACGTCTTTTGAATCCGTTCTGGCGCAAATTAAATTCATCAAAGCTATTCAAAGTCAATGGAACCGGTATGGAAAACATTAGATCTGACCAAAGAAAGAAGATTTTCAATCGGGTTTTTAATCCCTCAGATAATGCTGTAAATGGAATCCTGAGCTTACGAACTCTTAGAAACAGAGATCTCGACAAAAATAAGATGTGACTTTACGTCCCCTGCTGGGAAAACCATGCATTATTTTAGGAAGAAAGTATTCTCAAAAGGTTTGTCCATATAATCGGTATCGGTACAAGAAAAAAATTAGTCGAGTTTCCAGGAGCCCAGATTTTGCTACAAATACTTCAGAAGCAGAAATTGACACTTATTACCCCTGGTGGCCAAACTATTATTTACCAAACATTAGAATTATGTGAAAAATATTTGCCCTTAGGTCTTGTATGCGATACAGGAAGAATTTTTCAAATCGGAGCTTTAGAAGCTGAAATAACGCAGAAAACGCAATTTGCCTTTGTGCCCCCTAGCGGAAAGTCTATGATTTACTTGAAAATTTTGAATTTATAGGAAAAACATTTCGCATAGGAAACACTATCCAACGAAGAAGGAATTTTTCAAATCGGACTTTTAGAAGTAAAGATATTGACAAAAATAACATATACATCTACGCCCCCTGGCGTAGAAACCTAGCATTATTTCAAGAAGAAAATTTTCCTAAAAGGTTTGTCGACATGAGTAATATCGGTCAACAAACGACTTTTTTCAATCGAGATTTTAGAAGCTCATATTTTGCTGCAAATCCATCAGAAGCGGAAATTTAGACTTACGCCACCTGGTAGCCAACCAGTTTTTTTACAAAAATTAGAAATTATGTGCAAACGATTTCCCATCAGGAGCTGTATCCGGTGCAGAAAGAATTTTTCAAATCGGAGATTTAGAAGCAGAGATATAGAGAGAAACGCAATTTACGCTTACGACCCCTAGCGGAAAGTCTATGAATTACTTGAAAATTTTGAAATTATACGAACCACATGTCACACAAGAAACACTATCCAACAAAGAAGGAATTTTTCAAATCGGACTGCTAGAAGTAGAGATATTGACAAAAATGAGATATGCATCTACGCTCCCTGGCGTAAAAACCCTGCACTATTCTAAGAAGAAAATTATTCTAAAAGGTTTGTCGACATGAGTAGTATCGGTCAACAAACGACTTTTTTTTCAATCGAGATTTTAGAAGCTCATATTTTGCTGCAATGATCAGAAGCGGAAACTAAGACTTACGCCACCTGGTGGCCAAACCATATTTTTACAAAAATTAGAAATTATCTGCTAACCATTTCTCATCAGGAGCTGTATCCGGTGCAGAAAGAATTTTTCAAATCGGAGATTTAGAAGCAGATGTATAGGGAGCGCAATTTACGCTTACGCCCCCAGCGGAAAGTCTATGAATTACTTGAAAATTTTTAAATTATACGAAACACATGTCGCACTGTAAACATTATCCAACAAAGAAAGAATTTTTCAAATCGGACTCTTAGAAGTAGAGATATTGACAAAAATAAGATGTACATCTACGCTCCCTGGCGTAGAAACCCTGCACTATTTTAAGAAGAAAATGTTTCTAAAAGGTTTGTCGACATGGGTAGTATCGGTCAACAAACGAAGTTTTTTTCAATCGAGATTTTAGAAGCTCATATTTTGCTGCAATGATCAGAAGCGGAAACTAAGACTTACGCCCCCTGGTGGCAAAACTATTTTTCTACAAAAATTAGAAATTATGTGCAAACGATTTCCCATCAGGAGCTGTGTCCGGTGCAGAACGAATTTTTCAAATCGGAGATTTAGAAGCAGAGATATAGGTAGAAACGCAATTTACCGCTACGCCCCCTAGAGGAAAGTCTAGGAATTACTTGAAAATTTTGAAATTATATGAAAAACATGTCACACGGAAAACACTATCTAACAAAGAAGGAATTTTTCAAATCGGTCTCCTAGAAGTAGAGATACTGACAAAAATACGGTGTACATCTACGCCCCCTGGCTGAGAAACTGTCGAAAATTTTAAGAAGAAATTATTCCGAAAAGGTTTATCGATGTGAGTGGCATCAGTCCACGAAGAATTTTTTCAATCGGTATTATAGAAGCTCAGATTTTATGGCAAATACGTCAGAAGCAAAAATTAAGACTTATGCCCCCTGGTGGCCAAAGTATTCTATATCAAAAATTTTAAATTATATGCAAAAGATTTTCCATTAGGAGATGTATCCGCTGAAAAAAAAAATTTCAAATCGGAGTTATAGAAGAAGAGTTATCGGGGAAAATGTAATTTACTTTTACGCCCCCTAGAGGAAAATCTATGTGTAATTTGAAAAAGTAACTATATCTAAAATACTCGTCGACATAAATGGAATCGAAAGATAAAAGAATTTTTTCAATCGGATGTTTAGAAGCAAATATATGGAATAAAACGTGTTTTTGAATTCGACATCATCTGCATTTACGCCCTCTAGCGGCGAAATTGTACATCGTGAAAAAAAAACGAAATAAAGGATCATCATTTGCATATTTCAAGCTTCCCAATGCAAAGATAATTTTTCAAATCGGACTAATAGTTGCAGAGATACCGTGGGTACAGACGGACGGACGGACGGACTGACGGACAAACCGATAACATAAGCACGATCTTTTTTTACAAGAGACGTGCTAAAAAAGTACCAAAACTTGCTCTTCTTTTTAACACTTCATTCGAAGCTGCCGTCAAAAATTCCAGTCTGTTTCCTTAACCAGTTTCATATGAAGTACCCGCCTAAATTTTGGAAAATGCTTCTCCTGAGACTAGAGACCCTCCTAGCAGTGAAAGGGCCTCGGGAGAAGGAGCCTCTGGCCTAGCCATAGGAGGCTCTGTTTTTCTTCACATGTTCATCATGCTGATATATGTTTATTTTTAGCTGAGAGTCTATGAGAGTGTCTACTCTTTGTTTTCCATGCATTTTCATTTGAAGAATGCTCTGAACATGAGTTTGGCACCTTTCATGCTTTTGCCGAAAACTGGACAAATGACTTAATTCTGAAAACCCATAAAAATTCCATGCACTCATATCCTTTGAAAGCAATAAACAAGGCCAGTAAAAGAGCTTATTTCGTTTTTCATAACCTGCCAACCAAGTTACTTTTTCATACTGGGCACAAGAGAGATATCTTGTATACTCATTCTTTTCTTTAAGTACAGAAACTAAATCTGGTAGAGACGGACACGACCGACCTTTTTTAATTCCCAGTTTCTCTTCGTACATTCTTGAAGAAAAAGGCTTGTTTAGCAGCTCATCAACACTACATTGTGTTTTGACCATATTCAAAAACTTACTCAGAGGCAGATCAGTCTACAGTAATCCGATTATTCTTCTGAATTCGGGTGCTCTCAAATATACAAATTATTGAAAAAATTAATCCTGCGTAATCTGGGATACATATAATTTATAAGGCAAATTAATCGCCGAAGAACATGATGTATATTTAGACTCAAGAGCGTAGAATTCATGACACGAGTGATACCTTCAAGGAATTGCCTATCTTTCTACTAGATCAGCACCCTGAGGGGAGAGGCGCTTGAACACTTTCACCCACGCATACGACCCTCCCTCCTGACCAACCCCGGTTTCCGACCCTACTTGAAAGCCCTGCGGCGGGTTCATCTTTAGCACTGAGGAAAGGAACGACAGTGTGGATTTCGTTCCGCACACCTATCGCAGCGTGGCTCCGATATACGATGAGTACATGTTCTGTTCCGCTGTAAGGCTCGTTTTTTTTTTGTTTTTTTATTGGAGGTTTAACGACCACCATGAGCAACTCAATGAGCTATAAGCAGTCGCCCGTCCCTAATTTTGGGTCACTGGTTCCAGGGAAGGGAGAGAGCCAGTGCCGTAAGAAAAACACAACATCCAAGCTTCACCGGGATTCGAACCCGGATCCCTTTCGGACGAATGATCAGAGGCTATCGCTTAGACCACTGCGCCACCGGGGCGGCTAGGCTCGTTTCACACAGACGGAATGAATCCGAGAATCTATAAAACCGACCCGCAATGGGATTTTTGGGTGGCTTTCACACGAGCGGTTTTATTTTAGAGCGGAGGAAAAAAACGCTCGACCGATAGGCGGGAACCAAATGGCTAGCTCTTTGTTTGGTCAGTTTCTAGATTGTGTCTTCGTTCAAATGCAGTATTTGATGTAAGAACTCAATGCATAACATGTTTCAAACTCATGAAAAGATAATGTATTGAATATTACGAGTACCTATGTCGATGTATAATCTACAGTAAATGTAGCAAATGTATGACATAAACAATTTTTTCGGAGCCAATGTTCTATGAAACCGTTTACCGTGTTGAAAGATACATACACGGAAATACTAAGAAACATTTGTAAAGTGCATTAAAACACACACACACACACACACACACACACTTTTACAAAGCATTTTGGAGAACACTTGGGGAAAACTATGGAAACACAGAATACCTTAATAACCTTTTATAAGACGTTTTTGAGAGCACTTTCACAAGGCTGTGTGATCTTTTCGAAATAATTAACTCTTCTTATATGTGAAACTTTAAATTTCAGGCAATTATTGGTGTGAATTATTTATCAGGTGTGAATTTTTTTATGCGGGCTGTTATTTCTCCATGCAACATGTAGCAACGGATTTCGGAAGAAATCTTAATTCACACATAAAATGATTAAATTTGTTGTTCTGGATGAGGATGTTTTTTTTTTTTTATTATTATTTACTACATTCTCTTAGCTTGTTTAACTGTTGAAAGACACAGCATGGCCATAGGGTTTTCGTTACTTTATTCTGGAAGCCTTCAGACATTTTTTTCGATTAGCGCACACAGTTAACCTGTTTGTGAAATTTTACTTCTTTCTTGAAAGACAACTGCCATAACTCTAAGTTCCGACAGTCGTTATACCATTGGCGTTTCTACATTTATTTACTATCGTACGTTTCTACATTTTATTTTTATCACTGCTTTTTGCTTAAAATACTGTTTTGCATAGTTAACACATTTTGAAGTCATTCACTCCTAAACAAAAAATGGCAAAATATGACAATTAACTCCTGCAGCACTGTAAACCATTCCAATGTTTGTAGAAAATTGCTGGCATCATACCTACACTCGAAATATGATGATTATGCGCGAACTATGAGAAAACAATTATACTAAACTTGAAATTAAAAAGAAATGCAGAAAACGCTGCTATTTCCATGAACGAACAAGATTTCCAAACATTGTGAGTTTATGCATTATACCTGACCTAGAATAAGTTTCTCTGTTGATAAGTAAATGATCGGAGTGAATGTCAGGTACAAGGGCAAGGTATATTTTTTTCTTTCATTACAGTGTGTGAGTGGAGGCCCCCACCAGGTGGAGGACCAGGACTTTAGCCCCAACCCCCCCCCCCCCCTTCCCCTCTGATAGGGACAGGGAAAGCCATACTCATACATACCTGCCAACTAAATTTAATGAATATGCAGAAGATTGGCTTTGAAAAATTCAGAAGATTTTTTTTACGTCAATTTGTCTCACGATAAAGTGATTTAGAACTCATACTGCTTAAGCAAAAAAGGAATACAGGACACTTACCTTTATTTTTTGGTGTGTTTTTATTGAAGGGAACTTTTATTTATAGTAATTTAACAGTTAGCTAAACTTTTTACAGTGGCCTTTTTGGATTTTTTAAGAATTCTTTGGAGTACTCTTTTTGAAAACAAAGTAAATTTTCTTTGCATTTAATTAACAGAAGACTCTCAAGCGATTCACCAGACATTAATGATCGAAACATTGTGCGATTTTTTTAACCAAAGAAAAAATTAGTTTGCGTTATTAATTAAATGGCAAATACACCCTATAATTATTATTTCCCTTGGTGTTCTTTCAAATGACGAGCCACACCATTTTTCTCTCCTATCATTACTGGAGCATTGTTTGCTCCAAAAGCAATGCAATTTTTGAAAAGTATCCTGTACTTACTAAAAACATCAACTGTAGCTGAGAACCATGAATTTTGATATCAGAACTTTCACTATTTTAGATAAATGGTGTAATTTTCAGAGCATGAATACTTTTTTTAACACCATGCATCAATTCTTACAAATTTCCAAACTTCGTCACTTCCGTTTTTTGGAAATTTCCCCCACTCTTATCATGCTAAAATGCACACACGTTTATGAGGGTGATGACATTTAACAACTACATAGGAGTGGGGATCACATCGCGGGGGGGAATACAATTACTGAAGAAATCTTCGCTCCGTCTGACTTCCGTTTTCGGAAATTTATCCAACATTTTCAAGCTGAAATACAAATATTTATGGAATAAAATGATTTCTAATAATAACTGAATTACGATTACGAGAAAAATCTTATCTCCGTCTACTTTCCGTTTTCGAAGGATGAAATTTCGTCCTCCGACGGAGAAAACGACCCCCCCCTCTTCCTCCCAAAAGTTCAGTTCAGTTGTGCCTCGATCTCGTGAATGGTCCAAATGATAGCAAAAAAGACGGAATTCCTGTAATTCGCGTAACAATCTCGTGGCCGAAGATTACGGGGAAATTTTCGGGCGGCCTAACTTCCGTTTTCGGAAATCGTTGCCTACAATTTCAAGCTGAAATTATGCAATGAAATTATATTTAACAATACTGAACCGAAGCAACATCGCGAGAGAAAAAAATACGATTACGGGAAAAATCTACACTCCGTTTATCTTCCGTTTCCGAACGTTTAAAAAGACAAAATAACTTCCTCAGACGGAATACGACCCCCGCCCTAACTAATACCCCGAAAATTCCTTCATTTTTGCATCGATCTCGAAAATGACAAAAAAAAAAAAAAAAAAAAGGGTGGGGTGGGAAAGGGGATTTCGCGAATCCACGGAAGGATCTCACGTACGAATTAACCGCTGAAATCGATTTCGAATGGCGTAAGATTACGCTAAAATATCGATGACCGGTAAATTTTGACTTTTGGCGCAAAATTAGCGCAGATTTCGTCAAAATCGCAATTTTTTAGCAGAACGGTGCAAGAACAACGTTTTGGCGCGGGCTGGTGCAATTGGCGCAGGTCTGGCAGCCCTGAGATTAAGACTAGTAAGTTATTGCTGCGCTTTTCACCTTTTTTTTTTTTTTTTTTTTTTTTTGTCTTACAAAAATTAATAAAACAGGTTATTTCTCGCAAAAAACGCAGAAATTTTTCGAACGGCAGAAGAACACGAGTTTGGTCACAAGATCGGAAGAATGTATAAAAAATCTAAAGACTTCTGCCAAAATCGGAAGAGTTGGCAGGTATGCTCATATATTATTGTTGTGAAATATCTCTGCCCAAAGACAAGTACATTCGGAATTCGCTTACCGATGATGTTCCTTCATATTCAGTGAAATTGTAGAACTCGTTGTACAGGATTCTGCAGATATCATTCCAAGTATTTTTTCATTTTTTATTTTTGATGTTCTTATCCCTGTAATGTTCCGACGATGTATCTCAACCTTGTGGGCGCTTTTCCACTTCCAAAATTAATAATTCAATATCAACATTAATAGCAGACATGATCGACAGAGGTTATAGCACAAACTATACTAAAAAATCAGAGTATTTCTGTTGAAAACTAACAAAGCACACAAGCCCAAAGCGATTGACAATCGACCTCGCCTGGCAGCATTGCTTTCGGCGATTGCATGAAAGAATGCCCACGGGAAAAAACGCCCACGGAAAAATCGCCCACGGAAAAAACGCCCACGGAAAAAACGCCCACGGAAAAAACGCCCACAGAAAAAACGCCCACTTTTCGGAAGTAGGAAAAAACGCCCACGGAAAAATTGCCCACAGACAAAATGCTCACGGGAAAAATATGTGATCGACTGATAAGTTTATATGTCTGTTATAAACGGTGTTCGGACAACTGGTCACAGACTGCTGGCCAAAAAACCGTTAGGGGTCATATAAAAATTGCGGTTTCTTGGCCACCTCACCTACATAACGCGAATATGGGAATGACGGAATGAAAACTTTTAGAAGGGCCTAAACGTTAGTCCTAATATTATTTTCTGCCTGAGTAATACCGCAATATTAATAATTTGATGCGTAAAATATTTTCTGCAAACCTTACAAATACGAGAGGAAAGTTCAGATTGCACTGACGAACTGTAGAGGTTGTATGGTGTTGGCCTGAAAGCAGTGGTAGTCTTATGCAACATTTATTTAAAAACATACTAATGATTCACCGTTGTCTTCAAGCCAACTGCTATACATCAATACCTCTGTAGTTCTGACATCTGTTTGTTATATTTGCGAACAACATGCACTTTGGATCAACAACTCCTCACGACTTAAACACCCAAAATGAACTGCGATTCTCACAGCAGAAGTTGTGTATGTATTTTGTAGGGACCAAAAAATTAAAAATGTGGTGCCATTTTGTGTTGTCATGTGGCGGGTACGTAGAACTGGACACATTGCAATTCCAGTGCCATAAAATTGTTCTGCATAAACAAATTTCGTGTGGCTATATTCCCCACAACTTCAGCAACTATTATTCATAATTTTTTTTTTTAATATTTCATTTTCAGTAAGAAATTTAGACATTTCCATGATTTTCGGAGCTAAGACTAAGTGGAGAATTGGCCACAAAAATTTTAAGGGGCCGTATAAAAATTGCGTTCTGGGCTGCTCCGTGGCTACGTCTCCCCGAGATTGTTGATATGACATACATAAAATGTCCGTAATTTCGTATTTTCATATTTACGGTATTTTTCTAGAAATTACAACTAAACAAATTCTCTGAGAGTATGTGCAAACCCAGGAAACTTGTCGGGGGAGAGGGGGGGGGTGTGCTTAAAACCTAAAATATAAAGAATTTCTGGTCCGATCGGGAGATTTCCAGCGTTTACAAGCTACAACTCGTCGAATTATCTGATAGTATCTGCTGCCTCAGGAAACTAGTCGGGGGGGGGGATACCAAAATCGTAAAATATCAAGAATTCGACAAATTTTCTTAGCGCATGTCCACTCTCTGGAAACCTGTCGGTGAGGCGGGGGTTGGGGGGTGTAATACCAAAAGTGTAAAATATGAACGATTTCTCGTCCGATCGGGAGATTCTCAGCAATTAGCAGCTACAACTCGACACATTATCTGAAGGCATGTGAATGATGAAAATCTCCGGGTCGGAAGAGAAAGGAACCAAAAAATTAGGCACCAAAAAATTAGGGACAAAATTCTTCATATTCTACACTTTTGGAATTAACCCCCCCCCCGACAGGTTTGCTCAGTATGTTCATGCCGGGAGATAATGTCTCCAGTTGTAGTTTGTAAATGCTGAAAATCTCCCGATCGGACAAGAAATTCTATATATTTCACAAATATCATGTAACCCCCCCCCCCCCCCCCCGGGTTTGCTGAGTAGGCACGTGCGCTCAGATAATTTGCCGACTTGTAGTTTGAAAACCCTTAAATCTTTTGCTGAGTTGTAGATCATAAACATTTGTTATAAAGAATTACATTAATTATCGCAATTAAGAAAAGACGAAATCACGGAAACTTTATATGACTCAGATTACCAACCTCTGGGAGGGGGGGGCAAATTCTGGTTCTGGGCGCAAGAAGTAACTTGATACTGCCGCAAGTTTCGAAGCAACCGATAAATTTAGATGACATATATGGTTTGTTTCTTGGGGTGGGTGGGGTCTTGTCGCTTTGTGAGCTCCGTTGAATTATCTATCTCGCACCTGCGGGCTGGACAGCAAACGACTGTGACGAAAAGCAGATGGCTCTCTCTACCCGCTGTAGAAAAGAGAGAGAAGGAGCGGCCTTGTTCGGTGACTGATTTCATACAATCAGTTCGGTGGTCAGCAAGAAGGATCTGTACACCCATACATATAGAATATATATTTTTCAATAGTTGTTACATTTTTAATTTGACTGATAAACAGTCACTCGTGGATAATGCGGAGTTGCGGTCAGTATATGCTTGTTCACCAGCTGCTGTATTCTGATTTTTTCCAATTAATGTAATTCTTTATAACAAATGTTTATGATCTACATCTCAGCAAAAGATTTAAGGGTTTTCAGACTACAAGTCTGCAAATTATCTGAGCGCATGTGCTGCCTCAGGAAACCTGTCGGAGGGAGGGGGGGGTTAATACTAAAAGTGAAAAATATGAAGAGTTTCTAATCCGATCGGGAGATTATCAGCATTTACAAGCTACAACTCGACAGATTATTTGAGGACACGTGCCTACTCAGCAAACCTGTCGGAGGGGGAGAGGGGTATACCAAAAGTGTAAAATATGAAGTATTTCTCTTCCGACCCGGAGAGTTTCATCATTCACATGCCTTCAGATAATGTTGTAGCTGCTAATTGCTGAGAATCTCCCGATCGGACGAAATTGTTCATATTCTACACTTTTGGTATTACACCCCCCCCCCCCCCCCTCGCCGACAGGTTTCCAGAGAGTGGACATGCGCTAAGAAAATTTGTCGAGTTGCAGTTTGTAAATGCTGAAGATCTCCCGATCGGAAGAGAAATTCTCGATATTTTACGATTTTGGTATCACCCCCCCTCCCCTCCCCGACTAGTTTCCTGAGGCAGAAGATACCCTCAGATAATTCGACGAGTTGTAGCTTGTAAACGCTGGAAATCTCCCGATCGGACCAGAAATTCTTTATATTTTAGGTTTTAAGCACCCACCCCCCTCTCCCGACAAGTTTCCTGGGTTTGCACATACTCGCAGAGAATTTGTTTAGTTGTAGTTTCTAGAAAAATATCGTAAATAAGAAAATACGAAATTACGGACATTTTATGTGCGTCAGATAACCAATCTCGGGGAAACGTAGCCACGGAGCAGCCCAGAACGCAATTTTTATACGGCCCCTTAAAACAGTTCATCAGTGCAATCCGAACTTTCCTCTCGTATTTGTAAGGTTTGCAGAAAATATTTTACACATCAAATTATTAATATTGCGGTATTACTCAGGCAGAAAATAATATTAGAACTAACGTTTAGGCCCTTCTAAAAGTTTTCATTCCGTCATTCCCATATTCGCGTTATGTAGGCCAAGAAACCGCAATTTTTATATGACCCCTAACGCTTTTTTGGCCAGCAGTCTGTGACCAGTTGTCCGAACACCGTTTATAACAGACATATAAACTTATCAGTCGATCACATATTTTTCCCGTGAGCATTTTGTCTGTGGGCGATTTTTCCGTGGGCGTTTTTTCCTATTTTCGAAAAGTGGGCGTTTTTTCCGTGGGCGTTTTTTCCGTGGGCGATTTTTCCGTGGGCAATTTTTCCGTGGGCGTTTTTTCCGTGGGCATTCTTTCCTCATACCGCTTTCGGCCCCTCCCCTCTGACAAGAGTGATTGTTTTATTGCCTAAACCGAGAAGCCGTTCCCCGATTGTGTGAATGTCTTGCCTTACATCTGTGTTTCTCTAAATTTGGACGGTATCGCAGTCGGCCGGTTTGTAGCGAACCCCGCGGAAGCTCAGCGGCTGCCGGATCGGATTTTCTACCGATTCCGCTCTTCTGAAAGTCTCGGTATCACTCTATAGCCGGCTCCAAAAGAGGCGGTTGGACAGCTGAATAATTTATTGCTTCCGCGGGAAGAACCCGTCTGTGTAAAACGGGCCTTAAACCTTGCGCTTGCTACACGACGTTCTGGTCGTTCATAGGCGAGCAGAACGCCGAGCTGCGCTTATACACCTGATTTATTTGAATTGTCAGAATCAAAGATTATTTAATGCAATAAAACTACGCTGGGAATTTTAAAGAAAATTTTGCAGTTAAATATTATTTTATTCCACATTTTGGTTAATTCCTCTCTCTTGCTACGAATTTCCTTGAGTGTGTGGCGCACATCTAGCATGTAAGGAGTATACGCCCCTGATATGTTGCAATTACTGTTCAACAAGTCTTCGTCAATTGTTGGATCAGAAGAAACGTTCAATACCTTACGCCATGGTGTGGAGGGAGCCAAAAGACCATGTAAGTTAATGTTATTCTTGCATGGTTCCTCCAATCCGGTAAGGCCTTACTAAAAAGAAAGATTGTATTGTAAGCTATCCAAATCTTCGGTATGTAACTCGACAGGTATCCCATAGTGAAGGACTTCTAACCCCTGAGCCACCAGATTAATTATTCGTTTGATTCTATGGAGGAAGGTAATGAAAAAAATCCACCAAAACTACTTACTCATCGACGTATACAAATCTAGACTCCTCACCCACTACGAAATCTTAACCACATGGAATAACTCTGTGGCGGCGGAACCACCCAGGCCACGAGGGCCCGATCAATAATTTCAGCCAAGATTTTTATTTTTATTACTTTTTTATTTGACATATGTGCGATTGTTGTGATGTGCCTTAGAAAGTTCCTCTAGGTAAGTGATTGGGTGGTCCTAGTTCCCAACATTTTCCCAAGGTTGGGGGACCCCCTTAATTTACCGGGAAAAGTAGTCAGGTGCTGTAACAATTAAGGAGGTTGACTTTTATGCATTTATTCTTATCCAGTTACTACTTAATGTTACAGTACAAGAAAGTTAAATGATTAGAAGAAGCGGTGAAATTATTTTCTTTGTTATATTTTTCTAAATTTATTTAACAGAACTATTCCCTTATAATTATTATATGTTATAATTATACGGTACATGATTAAGAAGTATATGTAGATCGCGTATTGTGACTTTTTGCTTCAAACTTCGACATATTAATTTTCCACTCTATCAGTCGAACATGCTCGGCCACTACTGTGGGTGCGCCACTGCTTAGACATTGTTTTTCTTCTGTTTGTTCCGGGAAGGTAGAGGGCACACCACGATTCGAAGTTTCGGGCCCGGTCAACGAATTTCACTTTCCGCCGCCCCTGGAATAACTCAGACTAAACCCAGTGACATCGCCAGAGGCCTAGATTTGATCAAAACTAAAGCTGAGCTACTGACATCTAGTTCAACAATTGAATCTACTAGAACAAAATGTGCCAGTATGTATGCTTCGTTCACGTAATCCACACGTGTCTCCATTCTGTAAATGGATATGAATCTAGTCGTCTACGGTGATGCAAATGGACTTATGGGAGCCACCAATGTTAGTCATAACCCAGGTAAAGTAAGGCTTTTCATCGACTGATCCAAGTCGAGCCATAAGGCTGCTTTGCTGCATAATAGCAACAAGTTTCCTTCAGTACCTGTTGCGCATGTAGCGCACATGAAAGACTCTTTCGAAAGTATGCTACGTTTTGTTCCACTTGAGCTAATAACAAGGAATTGAAAGCGTAGTTATCGAATTCGAGGCCCAACGCCATCTAGTGTCCCAGAAATGCTTGATTGGGGCAAATCTCATAGGTCATTTTAAGAGATACACGTTTTGAAGAGACAGTCGCCAAATGTTGGAAGTATGGGAATGGACGTCATTCTGTTGGAAACCGGTTTATCCATATCCTCTAAAAACTTAAACATTGCCTCTGGGTTTAAGACATATTCAACACAATAATGTGATGTCATACTAATACCTACAATAACAACTGTCATTCTCTTGTTGTATCCGATATTTCTGTAAGCCATTGCATTAAGAATTTGAGAAATATGAATGTTTTTCACTTGTACAGTCTTTCCTTTTTTCTTCCTACAGTCTTTTGACTATCAATTGCCCATCTTAGTAACCTAGGCATAAATGCCTTTCATCACTAAATCGTACTGACAGCCATTCTGGCCTCCCATAGAAATGTGCAGGGCATCACTGAAGTTGTGCATGGTGGTCATGTAGCGTTTTCGAAGTTTGATGTAGTTGCTCAATTAATTGGTTAATGATCTTCGATAATTTCGTAGATAACTTAGTTGAACATGTATTTATACTTCTGAGGTATCTAAGTAAATACGTATTAACGGCCAGGTTCGGAGGTTGTCGCGCCAATCAGCAAAATAATTGCGTAAATATACTGGTTTCCATAAATTAAGCTACAAACCGAAAATTCGCGATACTTGGGCGAAATATTGTTCAAACTGCACGAAATTGGCATATGTTACGGGCGAAGGCATACAGCATCGGTATACGGAAGGCAAATGAGTGGCGCTGGCAGCGCTTTATGCAAATGCGAAAGAGCTTAAAACCAGCTGTTTCGGAGGGAGTTGCCAATTCATGTGCGGCAGTGTATGACAAGATTTCAAGATAGCGATTTTGTTAAAATGGCTTCAAGGTGCCATTTACCAGCGGAGATACGCTACAGATCGATAGGCCAACTCGAAGCAGGGGAACGGCAGACCGACGTCGCAAGATGGCTCAACGTCGATCGTTCTGTGGTCAGCAGGATGTGGCAGCACTTCCAAGCCACGGATGCAGCTTCCCGAAGGTACAGCAAAAGTAGGCCAAGGGCACGGCGGAACAGGGCGGCTACACCGACTCATCTCAGATCTGTGCTTGCGGCAGCCACCGGACCGACGGTATCAGCTTCGACGGTACGCTGAAGGTTACATGAAGGAGGACTGTATGCTCGGCGACCGGTATTATGCGCCCACCCCCGCCACCGTAGGGAACGTTTCAATAGCACGAATGCATGTGAACTAGACTCAAAATCAGTGGAGGTCCGTTCTGTTCACTGATGAGTCGCGATACTGTTTACAGAGTGATTCTCCACGAGTTTACATCTGGAGAGAGGTCTGTACTCGCTTTCTCCCCTTTAATATCCAGGAAAGGGACACTTATTATGGTGGTGGTAGTGTTTTGGTGTGGGCAGGCATATCTTTAGGCGGTCGTATTGACCTCTATGTATTGCCACATGGAAACCTCAATGCTCGCTCAGAGGTTTAGAGACGACATCCTGAACCCTATTGTTTGACCGTATGGGACCGTAGTTGGCAATACATTCGTACTGCAGGCGGATAACTTCCTCCCTCATACAGTACTTGGAACAGGAGACTATAGTCCGTATGGAGTGGCCAGCATGCTCTCCCGATCTGGATCCAATTGAGAATGTCTGGGATGCTTTCGGCTCTCTCCCCGAACCAGAGGATCCGCACTGCTTTGCTCGAGCAATTGCCGCAGCTACCCCACGGAGCTACTCGACACCATAATTAACAGCATGAAACATCGCTGTCGGGCCTGTATTGCTGTTCGGAAGTAACCACACTCCGTATTGAAGTACCTTTTCCTATTTCATCTTGATACCTATAATTCTGTATTTACATATTTGCATCACTCGTGCAAAATGTAAATGCTTTGTGTCACATGTTCTTACGTTTTTTTGGTTGCATTTGGCCTGATAAAGCTTACCACCAAATTTTATCTGAATCGGTTGCATACTTTTTGAGTTATCACGATTTTTCCATTTGTTGCTTAATTTATGGAAACCAGTGTACAACCGTTTATTTTCCACGTACTGGAAATTCAGTTCACTATATTCATCAAGCCGTACGCCGTACTGCTGATACTTAACCAAATCTCTTCTGTCAACATATAACTGCTGATCAGATAGCTACAAACTCGATTTACGTAAATATACAATAATGACAAGATCTTTCGTTATATCATCACCATGTAACTCCACATAGACACATTCCCATATCCACAACTCCGCATTCAACGTCGTCTGTTTATTTTTCTCGCACTCACTCTCAGCGTTGCCAAAATACTTATGCTGTTCGGGAAAGCAATGTGCCGTTAAGTGAGAAAATATTAACCAAGAAGTAACTAGATTTATATAAGAAAACAGAAATTCAAAATGAGGGTCAAATAGAGGTTTATGTCACAATTAGTAGAAATGATCTGTGTGACACAGGATTTGAGTTTCGCTACTGGAAAACGATTGTGCACTGTGCAACATCTAAACATTGTAAAAAGTTCTGATCACTTCTTCAAAGACACCTGTTGCACACACCGGACGTGCCTGCAGTTGGTGTTTCTGGAATGTCGTGTGTCGGGTGTTCGAACATGCGAGCTTTCCGCTACATATTATGTCCAGCACCGATGAGCTGTAGACATCTCTCGGCCAACTCGTTCAGGAAATGTCGGGTAAAGGAATTTGTACCTCTCGTAGACAGAATGTTCTTCCTCTCTCGAAGTCTGATTTGGAATTATAAATTAATTTACCGTGCTATAGGCATTTGTTCCTAAATTTAATAAATTTCACCTTAAAACGTTTATTGGAATTTCAAATTCCTGATGCATAAACAGGGAACGTTGAGTCCGTGCTAAAACTCATTCAAATTCTCTGAAAACTTAATCCTTTATTCCCATACTCGCTTTTAACATTATCACCAAATTTCGTCGAAATTGGATTACGCTTTCATGATGTTCTGGCTTCCACTTTTTTGCAGTACCTTTAAGTCTCTCTAACATTTTTGCATACCATTGACATTAGAATACTTTTGGGAGAATGTTCTAGAGCCAGCAACTGGAGCAGGTCTCTGGAAACACGTGCACCAAATTCCCTGCTTACCATAATCAAGCGCTGTTCAGATTATTCATGAAGAAATGTTTCAACGAGATTGGAATTTCATGCCTCTGTAGATCAAGTGACTTAAAACTCCAGCGCGCTCATATACAATCTTTTTAGCTAAGCAAAGGACAAGATTATTTGCACCCGTTCCTCCCTTCTTGTCCTTACTATCACAGTACTAGTGTTCTGTGATTGGACAAATAAAATAGCATGCATCTTTTGTTAAGCTATCCGAAACGTTTATAAAATCATGACTTAGGAAAACCAATATGGATCTGGAAACACTGAATGTCGGAAAAACGTTTAAAAAAAAGGAAACTTATTAAAATGGAGACTAAGATGATAGATCATATTTTCGAAATTTTTTGCTGTGTTACCTAAGTTATACCAGTTACACGTATTTAGGGAATTCACACAAAGATTACACAGCCCAACATGATTCTGGGGTTTGCGAAATTTCAAGTGTTTTATAGTAATTCAGATAGGCTGATCACGAATATCACATCCGTTTTTCTCCGTCACCCACAGATTTTTCACAATTTCCCATGTTATTTTTGTTTATATGTGACAAAAATAAAAAATATAAAGTAATCTGTCATTTTTTATTCTAAAAATTTATATTTACTTGCTCCAAGCAGACGTTGCACATGCAATCAAGAACATGAAGCGGGGGAAAGCTCCAGGAGAAGATGGAATTACTGTAGACATCATACAAGAAGCAAGTGGAGAAATCGAAACAGTACTCGCCCAAATTTTCACTCGATGCCTTAATGAAGGGAAGATTCCTGAGGATTGGAACAACGCTACAATGATCCTGCAACATAAAAAAGGTGACATTGAAGATCTCAGGAACTACAGACTTATCAGCCTCCTCTCAGTGGTTTATAAAATCTTCACTAAAGTTCTTTCACACCGCTTGAACGTAACACTGGACATGGCTCAACCGAGAGAACAAGCTGGATTCAGGAGTGGCTACAGCACAATAGACCATAGCCATGTACTGAGAGAACTCATTGAAAGAGCGACGGAATATGAAATTCCAATGTGCATGGCTTTTATCGATTATGAAAAAGTTTTTGATTCGGTGAAACCATCAGCAGTTACAATGGCTCTGAAATCCTACGGTATTGAAGATGCATACATTAATATTATTAATAACATCTATGAAAATGCAAGTGCAAAGATTCGGCTGTTTGAAAATACAACACACATAAAAATTGGAAAGGGAGTGAGACAAGGTAACACCATATCTCCGAAGCTCCTTAATGCCACATTGGAAAATGTCTTTCAACCACTGAACTGGGAAAACAAAGGGATAAAGATTAATGGAGATTATCTAACCCACCTTCGTTTTGCTGATGACATAGTCATTTTTGCAACTACCCCACCAGAGCTGCAGAGTATGATCCAGGAACTTGCTGACAAGAGTAAAGAAGTGGGATTAAAAATGAACTTTCAGAAGACGAAAGTGATGTTCAATTCTTTTACAAGAAATGAAGATTTATCGATTGATGGAAAAAAACTGGAGATAACAGATACGTACGTTTATCTTGGACAGCAGATATCAAGTGACGATCACATTGATGAAGAAATTAATCGGCGTACAAAACTTGCCTGGAGAGCTTTTGGAAGAAACAGCATAATTTTCAAGAGCAATATGCCATTATGTCTTAAAAGAAAAGTGTTTGATCAATGCATCCTTCCAGTGCTTACGTATGGTGCAGAGACGTAGACCTTAACTAAAAGAGACATTCAAAGGCTGCAGACAACTCAAAGTAGCATGGAGAGGTGCATGCTTGGTATAACCAGGAGAGATAAGAAGAGGAACTCGTGGATCCGAAAAATGACGAGAGTGGAAGACATCATGATCAGAGTTAAATCCCTGAAATGGCATTGATTTTATTATTGGACATACTGCCAGAAGGACAGACCATCGATGGTCAGCCGAAATTTTAGATTGGATTCCAAGGGACAGGAAAAGACCCAGAAGAAGACCACATGGGAGATGGGTGGATGAAATTCGAAAATATGCGGGAGTGACAAGGAGGAGACTGGAACAAGACAGACCGTTGTGGAGGAAACTTGGGGTGACCTTCGTCCAGCAGTGGATTGATAATGGTTGACAATGATGATGATGATGATGATATATATATATATACATATACACTGTATCACCATCATCATTGTCAACCATTATCCATCCACTGCTGGACGAAGGTCTCTCCAAGCCTCTTAAACAACGATCTGCCTTGTGCAAGTCTCCTCCATGTTACTCCCGCATACTTTCGAATTTCCTCCACCCATCTGCCATGTGGTCTTCTTTTGGGTCTTTTACTGTCCCTTGGAATCTAATCTAAAATTTCGGCTGTCCGTTGATGGTCTGTCCTTCTGGCAGTATGTCCACCCCATTGCCATTTCAGGGATTTTACTCAGATCATGATGTATTATATTCTTGTCATTTTTCGGATCCACGAGTTCCTCTTCTTATCTCTCCTGGTTACACCAAGTATGCACCTCTCCACGCTTCTTTGAGTTGTCTGCAGCCTTTGTATGTCTCTTTTAGTTAAGGTCCACGTCTCTGCACCATACGTAAGCACTGGAAGGATGCATTGATCAAACACTTTTCTTTTAAGACATAATGGCATATTGCTCTTGAAAATTATGCTGTTTCTTCCAAAAGTTCTCCAGGCAAGTTTTGTACGCCGATTAATTTCTTCATCAATGTGATCGTCACTTGACATCTGCTGTCCAAGATAAACGTACGTATCTGTTATCTCCAGCGTTTCTCCATCAATCGATAAATCTTCATTTCTTGTAAAAGCATTGAACATCACTTTTGTCTTCTGAAAGTTCATTTTTAATCCCACATCTTTACTCTTGTCAGCAAGTTCCTGGATCAGTATATATATATATATAAATGTAAGGTCAGGTGATGCGTAACATCACAGCCTCTCCTTGACAAATGTCAACCCCGCCTTCTCGTGATGCATCCTGTTCCCACTAAAGGGGCTCTGACGACCGCCAATAGCGGTATAACTATACCAACGGGATTAGTGGAAATGCTATCCCACACTCACCAACCCACTTGGCCAGCGTAGTGAGTTATGGCCAAACCCCT
Source organism: Macrothele yani (assembly GCA_039090855.1). Lineage (NCBI taxonomy): Eukaryota > Metazoa > Arthropoda > Arachnida > Araneae > Macrothelidae > Macrothele > Macrothele yani. The sequence continues at coordinate 74,720,083 of CM076993.1, read as the reverse complement.
CCAAAATGACTCCACAACTTAAATCTTGGCCCTCAGTCTCCGGCAGCTGGAATGTACCTGGCCAAGGCAGCGGCCAGTGCGACATGAAGGCAGAGGGTGCTAAGAATCCCCGGAGGACCGAACTTGGTTGCCATATGATGCTGACCTTGGCTACGTATAATGGACGCTACCTATCTTCTGATTCAAGGCTTCTTGAATTGGAAGAGGAACTTCAAAGGATCAAGTGGGACATCGTCGGGCTAAGTGAGGTAAGGATAAAAGGAGAAGATCTCATTAAACTGGAAAGTAGACATCTCTTCTACTACCGTGGGACAGATACTGGCAGAACTAGTGGTGTTGGATTTATAATAAACAAGAAACTGAAGGATAAAGTTGTAGAAGTTGAAAGTTCCTCTGACAGAGGTGCACGACTCCTTATCCAACTCTCGAGAAGATACAAGGCTCAGATTATTCAAACGTATGCACCCACCACAAGTCATCCAGAAGAAAAAATTGAAGAATTTTATGAGGAAATTCGTCATCTAAATAATAAAGGTAAGCAGCATTTGAAGATAATTATGGGAGATTTTAATGCAAAAATAGGGCAACGGCAGAAGAATGAAACTTCAGTACCTAAATTCGGTCACGGCAACAGAAACCAGCGTGGAAATACTCACGTTGAGTTTGCAGAGGCAGAAGGGTTTTTCATCTTGAACTCCTTTTTCAAGAAAAAGCCACACAGGAAATGGACATGGAGACATCCAAATGGAACGACAAGTGAAATTGATTTTATTATGAGTAACAAAAAATTCATTATAGAAGACTGCAGTGTGCTAAACAAGTTCAACACAGGTAGTGATCATAGATTGGTGAGATGTAAGATGCATCTCAACACTAAACTTGAACGTGGCAAGCTCATGAGACAAACAAAATGTATTGACATAACCAACCTTAAAAAACACCATATTACCTTCAAGTTGGAACTGAAGAACAGATTCTCCGCTTTAGAAGGCCTAACATCGGAAGAAGTGGATATTTCTGAAGTTAACAGAAAAGTAACCAAAGCTCTTATGTAAACAGTAACAAAATTAGCTGGGTCTAAGAACAAGTTGCATGTGAACAAATTATCAGGAAAAAACAAAATGTTGATGAAAAAAAGAAGAGAAATGAGGACAACTAAAGAAGATGTGACTTCCAAAGTGGAATATATAGAGCTATGCAAGACCGTACGAAAAAGTATCACCGAAGACGTAAGGAAATTCAACTGTGAACTAGTGAGGAAAGCAATTGAAAACAACAAAAGCCTAAAGATAGCAAAGGGACATCTCAGTAAGGGAAGAAAAAGATTATGGCACTGAGAAAAGAAGATGGTTCTGTAACAAGAAATAGAGGCGAAATTTTGACAAGAGTGAAAGATTTCTACCCCAAATTATATGAAACGGATGATGCATGTACTCCAGACATCGTGAAAGGTACCAATACCAGAGTTCTTCCGGTCCTTCCAGCAGAAGTTGCACATGCAATCAAGAACATGAAGCGAGGAAAAGCTCCAGGAGAAGTGGGAATTACTGTAGACATCATACAAGAAGTAAGTGGAGAAATCGAAACAGCACTCGCCCAAATTTTCACTCGATGCCTTAATGAAGGGAAGATTCCTGAGGATTGGAACAACGCTACAATGATCCTGCTACATAAAAAAGGTGACATTGAGGATCTCAGGAACTACAGACCTATCAGTCTCCTCTCAGTGGTTTATAAAATCTTCACTAAAGTTCTTTCACACCGCTTGAAGGTAACACTGGACATGGCTCAACCGAGAGAACAAGCTGGATTCAGGAGTGGCTACAGCACAATAGATCATATCCACGTACTGAGAGAACTTATTGAAAGAGCGAGGGAATATGAACTTCCATTATGCATGGCTTTTATCGATTATGAAAAAGCCTTTGATTCGGTGAAACCATCAGCCGTTACAATGGCTTTGAGATCCTGTGGTATTGAAGATGCATACATTAATATTATCAATAACATCTATGAAAATGCAAGTGCAAAGATTCGGCTGTTTGAGAATACAGCACACATAAAAATTGGAAAGGGAGTGAGACAAGGTGACACCATATCTCCGAAGCTCTTTAATGCTACATTGGAGGGTGTCTTTCAGTCGCTGAGCTAGGAAAACAAGGGGATAAAGATTAATGGAGATTATCTAACTCACCTTCGTTTTGCTGATGACGTAGACATTTTTGCAACTACCCCATCAGAGCTACAGAGTATGATCCAGGAACTTGCTGACAAGAGTAAAGAAGAAGGATTAAAAATGAACTTTCAGAAGACAAAAGTGATGTTCAATGCTTTTTCAAGAAATGAAGATTTATCGATTGATGGAGAAAAGCTGGAGATAACAGACACCTACGTTTATCTTGGACAGCAGATATCAAGTGAGGGTCACATTGACGAAGAAATTAATCGGCGTAAAAAACTTGCCTGGAGAGCTTTTGGAAGAAACACCATAATTTTCAAGAGCAATATGCCATTATGTCTTAAAGGAAAAGTGTTTGATCAATGCATCCTTCCAGTGCTTATCTTTTAGGCAGAGACGTGGACCTTAACTAAAAGAGACATTCAAAAGCTGCAGACAACTCAAAGCAGCATTAAGAGGTGCATGCTTGGAGTAACCAGGCGAGATAAGAAGAGGAACTCGTGGATCCGAAAAATGACAAGAGTGGAAGACATCAGGATCAGAGTTAAATCCCTGAAATGGCAATGGGGTGGACATACTGCCAGAAGGACAGACCATCGATGACCAGCCGAAATTTTAGATTGGATTCCAAGGGACAGGAAAAGACCCAGAAGAAGACCTCATGGGAGATGGGTGGATAAAATTCGAAAGTATGCAGGAGTGACATGGAGGAGACTGGCACAAGACAGACCGTTGTGGATTAAACTTGGGGAGACCTTCGTCCAGCAGTGGATTGATAATGGTTGACAATGATGATGATGATGATGATGATATAAATTCATGATTTTGTTTTTATGATTGTGAAAAATCCTTACGTGACAGAAAAACAAATGTTATTTTTGAAATCAGCAGAGCAAAATTAATCTAAGTCACTTGAAGTAATGTATCTAAATCACTTGAAGTAATGTAAAACATGAATATGCTGTGTATATGTATATATATATATATATAGCATATGGGATGTAAGGTCAGGTGATGCGTAACATCACAGATTCTCCTTGACAAATGTCAACCCCGCCTTCTCGTGGTGCATCCTGTTCCCACTAATGGGGCTCTGACGACCGCCAATAGCGGTAAAACTATACCAACGGGATTAGTGGAAATGCTATCCCACACTCACCAACCCACTTGGCCAGCGTGGTGAGTAATGGCCAAACCCCTCCGAAATGACTCCACAACTTAAATCTTGGCCCTCAGTCTCCGGCAGCTGGAATGTACCTGGCCAAGGCAGCGGCCAGTGCGACATGAAGGCAGAGGGTGCTAAGAATCCCCGGAGGACCGAACTTGGCTGCCATCTGATGCTGACCTTGGATACGTACAATGGACGCTCCCTATCTTATGATTCAAGGCTTCTTTAATTCGAAGTGGAACTACAAAGGATCAAGTGCGACATCGTCGGGCTAAGTTAGGTAAGGAGAAAAGGAGAAGATCTCATTGAACTGAAAAGTGGACATCTCTTCTACTATCGTTGGACAGATACTGTCAGAACTAGTGGTGTTGGATTTATAATAAACAAGAAGCTGAAGGATAAAGTTGTAGAAGTTGAAAGTTCCTCTGACAGAGGTGCACGACTCGTTATCCAACTCTCGAGAAGATACAAGGCTCAGATTATTCAAGCTTATGCACCCACCACAAGTCATCCTGAAGAAGAAATTGAAGAATTTTATGAAAAAATTCGTCATCTAAATAATAAAGGTAAGCAGCACTTGAAGATAATTATGGGAGATTGCAACGCAAAAATAGTGCGACGGCAACAGAATGAAATTTCAGTAGTAAATTCGGTCACGGCAACAGAAACCAGCGTGGAAATACTCACGTTGAGTTTGCAGAGGCAGAAGGGTTTTTCATCTTGAACTCCTTTTTCAAGAAAAATCCACACAGGAAATGGACATGGAGACATCCAAATGGGACGACAAGTGAAATTGATTTTATTATGTATAACAAAAATTTCGTCATAGAAGACTGCAGTGTGCTAAACAAGTTTAACACAGGTAGTGACCACAGATTGGTGAGATGTAAAATGCACCTCAACACTAAACTTGAACGTGGCAAGCTCATAAGACAAACAAAATGTATGACATAAGTTGGAACTGAAGAACAGATTCTCTGCTTTAGAAGGCCTAACATCGGAAGAAGTGGATATTTCTGAAGTTAACAGAAAAGTAACCAGAACTCTTATGGGAACAGCAACAAAATTAGCTGGGTCTAAGAACAAGTTGAATGTGAGCAAATTATCAGAAAAAACAAAATATTGATGCAAAAAAGAAGAGAGATGAGGACAACTAAAGAAGATGTGACTTCCAAAGTGGAATATATAGAGCTATGCAAGACAGTACCAAAAAGTATCACTGAAAACGCAAGGAAATTCAACTGTGAACTAGTGAGGAAAGCAATTGAAAACAACCAAAGCCTAAAGATAGCAAAAGGACATCTCAGTAAGGGAAGAAAAAAGATTATGGCACTGAGAAAAGAAGATGGTTCTGTAACAAGAAATAGAGGCGAAATTTTGACAAGAGTGAAAGATTTCTACCCCAAATTATATGAAACGGATGATGCATGTACTCCAGACATCGTTAAAGGTACCAATACCAGAGTTCTTCCGGTCCTTCCAGCAGAAGTTGCACATGCAATCAAGAACATGAAGCGAGGAAAAGCTCCAGGAGAAGTGGGAATTACTGTAGACATCATACAAGAAGCAAGTGGAGAAATCAAAACAGCAATCGCCCAAATTTTCACTCGATCTCTTAATGAAGGGAAGATTCCTGAGGATTTTAACAATGCTACAATGATCCTGCTACATAAAAAAGGTGACTTTGAGGATCTCAGGAACTACAGACCTATCAGCCTCCTATTAGTGGTTTATAAAATCTTCACTAAAGTTCTTTCACACCGCTTGAAGGTAACACTGGACATGGCTCAACCGAGAGAACAAGCTGGATTCAGGAGTGGCTACAGCACAATAGATCATATCCACGTACTGAGAGAACTAATTGAAAGAGCGAGGGAATATGAACTTCCATTGTGCATGGCTTTTATCGATTATGAAAAAGCCTTTGATTTGGTGAAACCATCAGCAGTTACAAAGGTTCTGAAATCCTGCGGCTTTGAAGATGCATGCATTAATATTATTAATAACATCTATGAAAATGCAAGTGCAAATATTCGGCTGCTTGAAAATACTACACTCGTAGAAATTGGAAAGGGAGTGAGACAAGGTGACGCCATATCTCCGAAGCTCTTTAATGCCACATCGGAAAATGTCTTTCAATCACTGAATTGGGAAAACAAAGGGATAAAGATTAATGGAGATTATCTAACCCACCTTCGTTTTGCTGATGATGTAGTCATTTTTGCAACTACCCCATCAGAGCTACAGCGTATGATCCAGGAACTTGCTGACAAGAGTAAAGAAGTGGGATTAAAAATGAACTTTCAGAACACAAAAGTGATGTTCAATGCTTTTACAAGATATGAAGATTTATCGATTGATGGAGAAAAGCTGGAGATAACAGACACCTACGTTTATCTTGGACAGCAGATATCAAGTGAGGGTCCCATTAATGAAGAAATTAATCGACGTACAAAACTTGCCTGGAGAGCTTTCTGAAGAAACAGCATAATTTTCAAGAGCAATATGCCATTATGTCTTAAAAGAAAAGTGTTTGATCAATGCATCCTTCCAGTGCTTACGTATGGTGCAGAAACGTGGACCTTAACTAAAAGAGACATACAAAGGCTGCAGACAACTCAAAGTAGCATGGAGAGGTGCATGCTTGGTGTAACCAGGAGAGATAGGAAGAAGAACTTGAGGATCAGAAAAATGACAAGAGTGGAATACATCATGATCAGAATTAAATCCCTGAAATGGCAATGGGGTGGACATACTGCCAGAAGGACAGACCATCGATGGACAGCCGAAATTTTAGATTGGATTCCAAGGGACAGGAAAAGACCCAGAAGAAGACCACATGGGAGATGGGTGGATGAAATTCGAAAGTATGCGGGAGTGACATGGAGGAGACTGGCACAAAACAGACCGTTGTGGTGGAAACTTTGGGAGACCTTCGTCCAGCAGTGGATTGATAATGGTTGAAAATGATGATGATATAGCATATTAAAAATTTTGTTTTAACGATTGGGGAAAATCTTTACGTGACAAAGAAAAATAAATGTTATTTTTTGTAATCAGCATAGCAAAATTAATCTAAATCACTTGAAGTAACATTAACCCCAGTCGAAAAGTTAAATATTGTAGGGTAGTGTTTTTAGTAGCCGTATTTTGGAGGAGAAATATTATTAATTAAATTTCAAGACTCTCAAAGACATCGATCATATGTGAAAATGCATGTTGAACTCTCCAAAAATGTCTGTTGTATCCTGTTTCAAAACAAGCAAAAACTAATAATTACAGCTCAGGATACAAAAGATACATAACTTATTTTTTGAATATGATACAAACCGTTGTTTTTTAGATTACAAACCATGTTTCACAACATTCATTGTTTATAAATTCCACTTTAGGACACGCAAACATTGCGGTTTAGAACAAGCAAATATTATTAATTGCATTTTAAGAAATGAAAAGGTAAATAAATACAATTTGGATCACGCAAAGATTATTAATTGTATGTCAGAACACAGAAATCGTACAGATTATGATTTAAGACAAATAAACATTACTGGAAGCAAACGTACATCCCATCAGAGTGTACAAACGACATTAATTATTCTTTAGTGCATGCAATATATTATTAACTACATTTCATAACATACATCGTTGATCACACGTTAGATTCTACAAATATTAATATTTCAAATTATGTAACGATTATTAATAACATTTTGAAGCATGAAAGTGTTATTTTTTGTGTTTCAGAACACACCAAAATTTCCTACTTAAATTTTATAGCAAACAAAAATTAACATAACTCTAAGATATACTGTATATACAGTGTATATATATTTTGTAAATGTTGGGAGAGGAAACAAGCATTGACAGACCAAGCAGAAAAACGAATAAAGAATTATTCCTGCGATTGTATTGCTGGTATAATCACTGGCGTTTTTTATCTTTGTTTCTTTTTTCTCTTGAGACAATTTCTCAATAATAATGTTTTTAATTTTATGAATGAATGGCACTTTATAGGCAAACGTACTTAAACATCGAAGAATGAGAAAAAAGCTTTCAATATTAACTCAAAATAAGAATATGCTTCGCACTTATCTAATAATGAAAATCTTGTTTCTTTTTCTTTCTTCCTTTTGCTTTTGTTTTAAAGAAAGAATTTCTGCGATAATTTTCGGGCTGTGACTATGAGTCCATTTTCATAATTCCTTTGTTGTTTAAATAACTCGATTGCTCTGAAGTCGATCGCCTTACTGCCTCAGTTTTGGAAATCATTTTGACGCTGTCAGACGGAAGTGATCTCAGATTTCCACCAAATGCTTTATAAAAATGATGCTCTTCTATCACCTCTTATATATATACGTATGTTTTAATGTTTTTCTTTCGGATTCTGTCTTGCGTCTTCTTCGTAATAAAAATTAGCATGACAACCTCCGTATCAGAATACGCTATTCAATAAATTGTAATCCACCAATTTCCGGTTTTGCTGTTGCAAACTGCATAACTATTTTTCTCTCATTTCGTCTGTAACAAACAGTACGTTCTCACTGTTGATGCACTGAAACCTTGAAAAGCTGTATTGAAATAAATAGCGCCAGAGCACAGAAAGGTAGCCTTAGGTAACGCAATTCTGAAAATAGCATAAAACGAAAATAATTATGACCCTGCAATTAGGATATAGTCCACAATCTTGAAAGTAGTTGGGTAGAGATCTCCAGCTGAGATTAGTGTAGGGAAAATACCTACAACTCTAAAATTAGCTTGTAATGAAAATAAATGTAATGAGTAGAGCTGACAAAAAGATGAGCGGAGGAATTGTATTGAAGTCTCCATTTTATTTCTTCAGATAAATCAAGAATTTCTACTGGTCTTACCGTTATCAAAATATTATATTTCCCATATTTTCACACATCGTGATACGCCATGGTATTCGTATAATAATTCTGCTGAAAACTAACTCTTAAGGGTTTGTATGTCCGGCCAAATACATAAACAGCAATTCCAAAAACTGCGCAAAATGAATTTCTGGAGTGAATTAACGAATAGATTAAATGAATAGATTAAATGAACATATAAATTAATGAATTTCTGGTAAAAGCAGGATGAAAAAGAGGGAGACTTCTAGAGAAAAAGATTTGTTTGACGAAATTAGTATCAGAACGTTTTATCTCTGTTAGCATATGATCTAGAACAACTTTAACTGATGAGCGTTCTCTCACATGATACAAAGCCTTTAATTAGAGAATTAAAGGTTTGAGAGAGCTTGTAATTTTCTTTTAATGTACAGCGGAGGAACCTTGACTGGAATGTTTTCAATTTGGAAATTGCCTACTTTCGGAATTAGACGTATTTTCGTTAGTACTTTCACGCTAACTGTGAAAGATACCGGACTATAACTGATGCTAAACTTATTAATGATCATGAATTATGTATCTTTTAAAACCTAGTTTGATATAAAAAAAAATTGTTCAAATTACCGGAACTTATATTTGTTTTTATACCAAAAAAAAAAATTGTTTAAACTACTGGAACGTATTATTGCAAAGTGATTTAGAAATTTTTTGACGCACTTATATAGTAAATTTTACGGTAATTAAAAACAGGCAAAAGGATTTGTTAATACGAAACATAAGTAACAATAATTAACACAATGTTTATGTTATACGGTAAGAATCCGAGAATGAAAAAAATGGTCCCAATCTCTATCTCTCTCTCTCTTTAACACGAATCTTTTTAAAGGAAACACCCTTCTTTGATAATGCAATTGCATATGAAGGTTTCAAAGATTTTAAAGATAAGAGGACTGGGACTAATTTAGGGTTGCTGGTTCCATGAGCAGAAATGGACCAAAACCAAAGGGCAAATGCAATACTTGTGTTTTGTTTTAGTGGGAGAACTGTTTTTTTTTTTTTTTTTTTTTTTTTTTTTTTTCTGTAAAGATCAAATCATGTGCGTCGTTTAGAGCTGAGAAAGGTAGGTTTAGTACCTACTCTCCAGCTGCAACAGGGTAAGACACAAAAACAAGCTTCCTAATGTTTCCATACCAAATGCTATTTTTTAGTAAGGAGTCTTACTGTGCCTGCACTTTGTCCAATATACACTCAAAAACAGAAATCATGGGGTACCTGGTTTCTGGGGAACGCGACGTTATCACCCCTCTCACTAGTGGACGACCCCACCACTTGGCAGGTACATAGGTAAGAGGACAACACCGCATTCACGTAGACGGTAATTTGATCTCAATATGCGTAAATGTCGTGAGTTAACAGAGTTTGAAAGATGGATGTTAGTGAGTACCCGACGCAAGGGTTTCTCTATCGCGAAGGTGGTACAGGAATTGCAGCATCGCCCCGTCACACAGTATGAAGAATGTGAATACGCCATTTACGGAATAACATCGCATTGTAGATAGGGTTGTAGGAGAAGAAAGGTGACGGTTGAATGTGGCCATCAACGTCTATCTCTCATAATTGCAATAAACTGGAGAGCGACACCGGCACAAATCACCGCCTGCTTCAACGAGGCAGGTGCCAGAAACGTCTCCACCAAGACCATCAGACAATCATCAGCATCAATGAGTTATGAGCCCACCCGCTAGAGTACCATTGCTAACGCCACTTCACCGGACTGTACAGTTGAACTGGGCAATAGAACTTTGGCACTGGACCTTGGATGATTGGAGAGGGGCGCCCGGTCCTATGCGTCACGTTTTCAGTAATTTCTCGCAGATGGGAGGGTGCGGATCAGACGGAAACCGCCCGAAGCGATGAACCCGGCATATCCAACAGGAACTCTTCAGGCTTGTGAAGGCTCGACTATGGTCTGGGGCGTGTTCAGCTGGTATATGTTGAGTCCTCTAGTGAGTCTAAATGCATCTCTGAACGGTCCAGGAAATGTGTCTACTCTCGCAAACCATCTGCATCCGTTCGTAGTACTTATGCACCCAAAACGCAAGGGACTCTTCCAGCAGGACAGTGTGCTGTCACACTGAGCCTGGTGACTAGAGCATGCTTAGAAGAGCATTCCGTAGAAGTTCTCATCCTGGAAAGGTCTTCCCCGTTCGCTGGACATGAACCCTGTGGAAAATCTTTGGGATGCTGTAGAAAGAACTGTTCAAGCTTTTGATCCTCTCCACCCAGGAATGTGGTCGAATTATAGAAGCGATACAGAAATCGTGGGTGGAGATGCTTGTGGAGCTCTTTCGTTGACTAGTGGACTCAGTGCCTCGTCGTGCGACTGCCCTTATCCTGATGAAAGAAGGACCTACCCGTTACTAGATAGGTATCCATGATTTTTGTCCACTCAGTGTATATATATATATATATATATATATATATATATATATATATATATATATATATATATATATATATATATATATATTTTAATAGGAAACGAAAAAGTCTATTGAACGAGTTTTATGAGAAATGAGGAAATCTTCAGAAATATTATTTTTATAATACTTGCCTTTGAGTAGGTATTCTCCCATTGCTAAGTTCTCAAATAAAGATTTATTTTTTGTACTGGACGATATTTTTCCTCTCAACAACTTTAGCACTATACATGGAGTCATAGGTTGATATGAAACTTAGGTAGTGTAGTATACTTTATGCTGAAGTTTTACGGTAGAAAGATGCAGATGAATGGAAGATCCCAATATTTCCTTAGCATTTGAACCTCAGAACTTCTTGTCGATTCACAGAAAAAATAAAATAACTCTGGATTCGCTGCTTCATTTTAACACTTTCACACAGTTGCGCAGTGAGTTGTGTCTGCGTCGTTTAGTCTTGTTTTCTGTAGAACACCACAGGACAAAGACACAACACATGGTCTGAGACGAGCAGGCTTAAGCTCGGAACGGCAGAACAGGCGCGGTCTTTCATCTCGATTTCTTTTTCTGGTGATTTTTATTTTCGAAACAACAGATTTTTTTTTTTTTTTTGCTTTTCAACACTAGTTCACACGACCAGAAAGTAGTAACAATCATCTAGTTGTATTTGGACTTTGAATATCTACTGTAGGGTGGGGTGTGTCTGATATGTAGTCAATTCACTTCAGACAATACGGATGCCCCTCGTGAAAATACATCCAGTCCTGAGAGATGGGGCAATGGAAGGAGATGAGTGCCTGGGAGAGAATGCTGAATTTGCATGGACGCTTGGACGGTGCGAAGGATACGAACGTGGAAGAACTAGTACCAGACAAAGTAGGCCCGGATCAGGTGATCCTTAGATAATGGTAACTTTAGATGGAGATTTGAAATATTTGCGTCAGCTGACAACTTGTATCAGTTTCTGGAGAAGGAGAGAGAAGAACTACTTAGAGTTTTACGTATAATTACGTTAAGCTGAAATCTTCACACCACGAATTAGAGACTTCACGTTACCCATTTTCATGATTTTCGCTATTCATTTCCTGTTGTCATTATATGTTTCCCCCAAGAAAAGTTCTTTTACAGACGTGATGACAATAACTGTGATGTTTTCCCCACGACATTTTATGATTACATCTCCGAAATTACATCGCAAAACTACTCCGGCAGCCCCATGAAGTCTCTTGATGCTTCTTCAAGTCACACACACACACACACACACACACACACACACACACACTGTGCACTGTTTCACAATCCATCTCGTGGCGCGTCGATGGCACAGTGATGTAAGCACTGGCTCCTGGTTATTCGCCTGAAATGGACCCGGTTCCCGGTTAGGTATGGATGTTATGCTCGTCTAACGACACTGGTTCTCTTTTTCCCTGGAACCAGTGGCCCTAAATTAGGGGCAGACGACTGTTCATAGTCCATTGAGCTTCTCGCAGGGTCGATAACCTCCCCCCCATCTTCAAAAAAAAAAGAGAAAGAAATTAAATTAAAAAAAAACTGTGTTGCAGCAACAAATTATATCTAATATGATCTTGATCTCGAAAACCATCAAGTGACTCTTTCCGGACACCATAATATTTTTTCCAAGCAATTTCGCAGATGTAATCATAAAATGTCGTGAGAAAATTGAGACTGTTGTCCTTACATTTTCAAAGGAACTTTTATCGTGTGGATATATACACCCCTTGACACTGAAATTGCCTCATTCAGGAAGAGTGAGCCAAATGAACTGAAAATCACTGGGAGCATAGAACGTAAGACGGATAATATATGATTTAATTTCCAAAGCAGTGCATCAATTCGACAAGCAACAAGACAGCAATAATACTATGTGTGATCACTGTGTTGTGCAATGCAATGAGACACAGTGCGTGACATGGTGTGATACAGCCCTCTAATGATGTCCTGGGATATCTGGGACCACGCAATGTATACCATCTCCCGCAATACAGAGACTTTCCGCAGCTGCCAAGGAGAGGCTTGCAAGCATGAGCCAGTGAGGTCCTATATATGCTGGAGGGGTCATAGGTCCAAAGATATCGCTCGCCATGGGAGCATGTGGTCTCTTTGTAGGCACATTTGGCAGATGTTAGCGGTGTATGCTCCAGTGTTATGTTGATGGAAAACGACCTCCGTAATACAACTCATAAGTGAAAACATCACGGGCTGTAAAAAACCTTCCATGTGCAACAGGGATGTCACCGTGACTCTTGCTCGTACCAGAGGCAACCGGCTATCGTAACTAATGGCATCCCACAAGAGAATTCTCCGTTGTTAAGCGGTGTGCTGCTAGCAGAAAACAGCTGGATCTTCCCTATGGATTAGACCCTAGCCTCGTCGGCACCTAGGAAGAATCGGGACTCATCGCTGAATACGACATAACATTATTCCTGTCCACATGCATCTCTACAACGGCACCACTCCAGCTGAGCTTGGCATTGCCCTACGATCAAAGACAGCAAACGCAATGGATGCCGGAAGCGAGCAAACTAGCCTCTGCCAATCTTCGGTTCACCATCCGAGTCCTGACGGGGATGTCCACAGTCGCCGCTATAGTCCATGGAATGCTCTATGCAATAGCGTGCAGCTTAGCAATTACCTGGCGATGAATATGCAAATCAATGTGCGCTGTCGTCCATCTGACTGTACCAGAAACGTCGCTAGATTTCAAAATTAGTTTGGGAGACAGGTGGGCAAGTATTATTTTGGCTGGTGTAAGTGTGATAGCAACTTTATTTGCGAAAAACTGAAAAAAATAATTTTTAATGCTTTCTACTGTTAAGCTGCAAAGGAATTCGTGCAATCCCGACTTCCTTGAATACGTACTCGTTAATTTTGGAACTGTCTTGAAGTTTTTGCACTTTTTGGAATACAAAAGAATCCAGTGCTTGGGATCTTTTTTTTATTTCTTTTTTCTTTATTTTTTGTTATTGTTCCGTCCCTCCGTTTTTAATAAAACCAGTAAAACCTGAACAGTAACGTACCACATAATAAACATGACACACTGCCACTAACACCTGTAGCACGCACTGAAATTTATGCCTACGAGAAGAGTCTGAAAGCAAATTTTTCAAAGATTACGGTTGAGAGGGAGTAAGAACACGCAAACACAATACCTTCCTCCTTCTTAATTCCTTTCCTTCAAGCCAGCTACCTTGTCTTGCGCTCATCTCTTGCAAAGAATTTGTGAGTCACGTCTTGCTCCCTCGCTGCCCAGGGACAGGCTTAAGAGCCCTGGTATAGCTTTAGACCTCACTTTCCATTTTGGAATCCCATACTTGCTAGCACAAGCAGGAGAGCAATTAGTAATGACCTCACTCAACAAATTACTATCCTCCCTCCTCATTCGCACCTGGCCACATTAACATGAAAAATGGCTTTAAACTAAGGATTCTGAAGAGAGGAGAACAATGAAATTTTCGTAGCCCTGCGGATGCTATTTAGATCACCTTCCTATGGAGAAGTAAGCAGAGCACTTCCTAGGGGAAGTACGTAGGGCTACACGACGAAAAACATCTTACGTAGTGTAACGTACCAGGAGATGTGACGCACCTGCCAGAAGGACGCACACGAGGGAGATGATGTAACGTACCAGGAGATGTGACGTACCTGCCAGAAGGACGCACACGACATAAAGGCAGATAGGAATCAGAATAAAGTGTCCGCGTAGCTCAACTGGTAGAGTGACTTATTCCGGAATGAGGGGATCCGGGTTCGAATCCCGGCGTAGACCGAAAATGACGGAGAAATTTACTTCGTTATAATGGCGCCCGAACTATCCGGATGACCCGACCGTTCAAATTCTCGCAATGGTGTGATGTTATTTCCACACCGCGAGATAGGAAAAATAAGAGAATCCCTTCTCCAGCACTTCGACAAAAAAAAAAAAATAATAATAAGGAGGAGATGATGTAACGTACCAGGAGATGTGACGTACCTGCCAGAAGGACGCACACGAGGGAGATGATGTAACGTACCAGGAGATGTGACGTACCTGCCAGAAGGACGCACACGACATAAAGGCAGATAGGAATCAGAATAAAGTGTCCGCGTAGCTCAACTGGTAGAGTGACTTATTCCGGAATGAGGGGATCCGGGTTCGAATCCTGGCGTGGACAGAAATTACGGAGAAATTTACTTCGTTATAGTAGGGCTACACGACGACTCATTGTTATTTAGCAAAATCCAGATTATGCTTTACAGTTAAAAAACTGAAAAATGGCACGTCTTGAACTAGGTGCGCAAGAAAATTTTCAGGGTGGGCTTCCATCGCCTTGACAACGTCCTTGGACTGTACCGATCCCGCAAAGGCGATTCACGACGCCTTCTTGCAAACAGTCCTCTCAACAACGCCCAACTGCTTCTGGTATCCCGATTCACGTGGGTGGCGATTCCGCGAATCGATTGACCCTTTTCACGAAGGCCTACACTTCTTCCGCTTTCAAACGTATCCAGCTGGCGATAGGGTTGGCTACGCTGGGACCACCGACGCATCTTCGGTCCATGGATATGCTGTAGCATAGCAACCCTCAACACTCCGTTGCTTTGTTTCGCACGACCTAAAGCATGAGACGTCACATGACCTCGGCGGCCTATGTTTGTCCTTTTATCTCTCGCACTTATCACGCGATTGGCTGTATGCTCGAATTATTTGCATATACCACCTGCTTGCTTACACCTATCGATTTGCATGTCGATACACCGACTTCTTCTCTCTTCCTGTATATTGTATATGCACTCATAAAGATCGAAATACGCATTTCTAAAGTGCCCCTATGTAACTGGAACACAGAAAATAATAAATGCAGCAATATTTGAAATATACAGCAAATTCCTGGAAATGAGGCATCTAAGGTCAGGCTTGTTACGGGAATGTTAACGTAAAATGTCTTGTTTGCTAGGAAGTTACCAAGAAGTTGGAATTCAACAAAAGCTGTATTTACGCAAATTAAGATATTTGATTGGTTTCTTAGCACGTCGTCTTGATATGCAATGAAACACAGTACGCAGGTTCTCCATATATCCGTTTATGGACGTAATAACGCAATATACAAAGTCAAGCTTTCGCTCACGAGAGCTTCCTCAGACAGTAGAACCTAGACAACAATTGGGTCATTAATTGTCTAGGTTCCTCTGACAAAGCTGCACGACTCGTTATCCAAGTCTCAAGCAGATACCAAGCTCATATTATTGAAGCTTATGTACCAACCACAAGTCATTCTGAAAAAGAAACTGAAGGAATTTTATGAAGAAATTTGTCATCTAAATAATAAAGGCAAGCAGCACTTGAAGATTATTATGGGAGGTTTCAATACGAAAATAGGACAACAGCAACAGAATGAAACTTCAGTAGGTAAATTCGGTCACGGCAACAGAAACCAGCGTAGAAATACTCTCGTAGAGTTTGCAGAGGCGAAGGATTTTTCATCATGAACACCTTTTTCAAGAAAAAACCACAAAGGAAATGGACATGGATACATCCCAATGGGTTAACAAGTGACATTGATTTTATTACGTGTAACAAGAAATTTGTCATGAAAGACTGCAGTGTACTGAACACAGGTGGTGACCATAGAATGGTAAGATGTAAGATGCACCTCAATGCTAAACTCGAGCACAGCAAGCTCATAAGACAAACAAAGTGTATTGACATGATCAACCTCAAAATGCATCATAATACCTTCAAATTGGAGCTGAGGAACAGATTCTCTATTCTAAAAATTCCAACGTCAGAAGAAGTGGACATCTCTGAAGTTAACAGAAAACTAACCAAGGCTCTTATGGAAACAGCAACAAAATTAGAAGGTACTAGGGAAAAGTTGCATATGAACAAATTATCAGGAAAACCCAAAATTCTGATGCAGAAAAAAAAAGAGATGTGGACAACTAAAGGAGATGTGACTTCCAAAGTAGAATATATAGAACTATGCAAGACGGTACGAAAAAGTATCACTGAAGATGTAACGAAATTCAACTGGGAACTAGTGAGGAAAGCAATTGAAAACACCCAAAGCCTGAAGAGAGCAAATGGACATATGACTAAGGGAAAACAACAGATTACGGCTCTGAGAAAAGAAGATGGTTCTGTAACAAGAAATAAAGGTGAAATTTTGGACAAAAGTGAAAGATTTCTACTCAAAACTATATGAAAGGGATGATACATGTACTCCAGACATTACGAAAGGTACCAGAGTTCTTCCAGTCCTCCCAGCAGAAGTTGCACATGCAATCAAGAACATGAAGCGGGGAAAAGCTCCAAGAGAAGATGGAATTACCGTAGACATCATACAAGAAGCAAGTAGAGAAATTGAAACAGTACTCGCCCAAGTTTTCACTCGATGCCTTAATGAAGGGAAGATTCCACAGGATTGGAACAATGCTACAATGATCCTGCTACATGAAAACGTAGACATTGAGGATCTCAGGAACTATAGACCTATCAGCCTCTTATCAGTGGTTTACGAAATCTTCACTAAAGTTCTTTCACACCGCTTGAAGGTAACGCTGGACATGACTCAACCGAGAGAACAAGCTGGATTCAGGAGGGGCTACAGCACTATAGATCATATCCACGTACTGAGATAATTAAAATAGCGAGGTAGTATGAACTTCCGTTAGGCATGGCTTTCATCGATTATGAAAAGGCCTTTGATTCTGTGAAACCATCAGCAGTTGCAATGGCTTTGAAATCCTGCATTATCGAAGATGCATACATTAATATTATTCATAACATCTATGAAAATACATACATTAATATTATTCATAACATCTATGAAAATGCAAGTGCAAAGACTCGGCTATTTGAAAATACAACACACATAAAAATTGGAAAGGGAGTGAGACAAGGTGACACTATATCTCCCAAACTCTTTAATGCCACATTGCAAAAGGTCTTTCAATCACTGAACTGGGAAAACAAAGGGATAAAGATTAATGGAGATTATCTAACTCACCTTCATTTTGCTGATGACGTAGTCATTTTGGCAACTACCCCGTCAGAGCTGCAGAGTATGATCCAGGAACTTGCTGACAAGAGTAAAGAAGTGGGATTAAAAATGAACTTTCACGCGACAAAAGTTTGGTTGTACAACGCTTTTACAAGAAATGAAGATTTGTCGATAGATGGGGAAAAGCTGGGGAAAACCAATACCTACATTTCTTTGGACAGTAGATCTCAAGTGAGGGTCACATTGATGAAGAAATTAATCGGTGTATAAAACTTGCCAGGAGAGCCTTTGGAAGAAACAGTATAATTTTCAAGAGCAATATACCATTATGTCTTAAAAGAAAATTGTTTGATCAATGCATCCTTCAAGTGCTTACGTATGGTGCTAAGACGTGGACCTTAACTAAACAAGACGTACAAAGACTGTAGACAGCTCAAAGAAGCATGGAGAGGTGCATGCTTGGTGTAACCGGGAGAGATAAGAAGAGGAACTCGTGGATCAGAAAAATGACAAGAGTGGAAGACATCATGATCATAGTAAAATCCCTGAAATGGCAATGGGCTGGACATATTGCCAGAAGGACAGACCACCGAAATTTTAGACTGGATTCCAGTGGACAGGAAAAGACCCAGAAGACCACATGGGAGATGGGTGGATGCAATTCGAAAGTATGCGGGAGTAACATCGAGAAGACTGGCACAAGACAGACCATTGTGGAATAAACTGGGGAGACCTTCATCCAGCAGTGGGTTGATATTGATTGAGAATGATGATGATATGTATATATACGAGAGGGCGTTCAAAAAGTAACGAGACTGATTTTACATGGGGCAAAAATTTAATGTAGTAAACATACTTACATTTACATACGACCCTCTACCTGAATGCATCGGTCCTACCTTTCTATATACTTCCGGTAGGTGTGTTCGAAGCCCTTCCTCGGCATGTGGTTCAGGATATCCATCGCAGCATTGTTCAGTTCAGACATCCACATGTGTATAACGTGTGTGTGTGAACAATTTTAACCAAATGCAAATGTAGTAAGGTACAACTTACCAGGCTTCATCATTCGAAACAATGGAGAGATTATCCAAACACTCAATACACACAATCACATCCCCGATACCTGATTGGGAAGAAGTCAAAATGTAGAGCAAAGCTCTGCAATAAGTAAGGTACAGCAAGGTCTGGAAGTGCCAACTAGTGGCAAAAAGAACAGATGAACCTTAGAAGAAGTAGAAAAACAGATAAACCCTAGAAGAAAAATTTATGCCCTTAGTACGCAACCTAATAATGTAGATTAATTGTATGGATAATAACAAATATATTAGTCCCTTGTAAAGGATCAAGCACTGAATGATATATTTACCGAAACTATGTACAAGTATCTTAATATACTCCATATTTTTACCAATTATTTTAAAAGTTTTTTTTTTTGCTATTTTGTATCAGTTTATAATTTTGTTACATTTCTTTTAACATTTATTATTATTCTTTTTTATTAAGTGAAATAGTCCAAAAGCCATTATAATGTCATTATATTAAGTTATAGAAAACAAATACATCTGTTTAAGAGCGTCCGTAAGGTATTATCAATGAAACACCATATACTTCCCAGAAAGAGTTGGTTTCAAGATGTAAACCGTATTGAATATTTTAACCTGGGTGTTTTTAGTATGATATCAATGAATCTGGGAGGTGTTTTGCTATTTAAGAATTTTTGTACCAAGTTCTCTATATTTCTTGTAAAAATATCTTCAGCCGAACAAATACTTGCAATCCTCAAAACCTAAGCTAGTAGGGTGTTAGATATTATTTTATTTTTAAATATTGCTTGCCAGTAAACATATTTTATTGCTCGGAACGGAAATATGTGTTTCTTATCATACAAGTTGATACAGACGCTATCTGTATTTTTTTCATACATCGAAAGTTTTCTTAAAGCCCACTGTATTTTTGGTTATGTACTTAGTTACTTCATTTGTCCTCCTCTGCAGGAATTTTGATCGTTCGGGTTTTTCAAATCTCATATTTTGATCTTAGGTTTTTCAAGGCTCACTTTTACCTTTCTGTAAAATTTCTCCAATGTTCAGTTAATTTTTTTTTGTGTTGAGTACATTTATATATACACTGGCGTGCAAAAATTAAGGACGAGACGGTTTTTCGAACGTAACGTCTTGCAGAAGTACTCCACATCGACTCAAATCATACCATAAGATCCCCAAGATGTAAGAATATGGGACAAGTGAGCAAAACCGTCCAAACAAGGAATCCAAATGATACAAAGGCACTTTATTGAAAAGGTAGCTTCGAGCACAACTGGACAGAAGACAGAAACGTTCATGTGACAGGCTGCTGCCAAGAAAAATCCAGTCTTTGGTAGGGGATATGATCACTCCTGACTGCGTTACAGGATTTTCAACGTCTGCCCATGCTGAGGACAAAGTTGTCAAGGAACTGTTGAGGCATCGCGGCCCATTCCTCTTGTAGCGCCAATCGCAGCTGCGGAATCGTTGCTGGCCGCTGGTGACGTGCTGCCAAGCGTCTCCAGAGGAGGTCCCACACGTGTTCGATTGAATTTTGGTCCGGGGACCTTGCGGGCCAATCCATGCGTTGAATATCTTCACTCTCCAACAGCTCTGCGACAGCCACTGTACGATGAGGCGTAGCGCTGTCGTCCATGAAGAGGAACTCAGGACCTACAGCATCTCCAAACAGACGCACGTGAGGCAGGAGAACCTCGGTACAATAGCGGACACCAGTGACTGAACCTTCTTGGAAGATGTGGAGGTCAGTACGGCTACCAAGCATGATACCCCCAAACGAGCACTCCGCCACCTCCAAATCGGTACCTTTCGATGATGTTGGAGGTGTGATTGCGTGTTCCCTGCTCTCTCCAGATGTGTATACGTCCAGAATCGCTCGTCAGACTAAATCGGCTCGCATCCGTAAAGAGAACTCGACCCCATTGCTGACGTGTCCAGTTCTTGTGTTCCTGACACCACTGAAACCGCCGTCTCCGATGAGCAAGAGTTAATGGCACACACTGTACTGGTCGTCGTGCAAATAGACCACCTTTGTGCAGCCTCCTGGCCACGGTAAAACGCGATAACGGACGTCCAGTTGTCTGTTGCATGTGCCTTGCGATTTCTCCCGCTGTCTGCCGTCTGTCTCTTCTCGCCTGTAGGACAATATACCAGTCGTCCGCCGCCGTGGTTGCTCGTGGACGACCACTGCTAAACCCTCGGACAGGTGTTCCTGTCGTTTGAAATGCTCTCCAAGCTCGTGAAACGATGCTCTGATCAATCCCGAACTCCTCGGCCACAATAGTCACACTTCGACCTTCTTCCAACTTCCCAATGACGCGACCTCGAGTAAAGTCATCCAGATGTCGTCTACTGGATTGCCTGTTAGCCATATCACATGGTGGCAGCAACTCGACGTCGTTCAATCCGATGTACACCGTGCAATAGCTTTTACCGAATTGCTGTGCGTACACAGCCCGTGTGCTTTATACCCTTCCGACCCCCCCCCCTACGTTATGCTGCATATATGCGCATGCCCTACCGTACCTGACCTTAGTCTATCTCCTGAGTGGGTTTTCGGTCCGTTCTGCCTGCTGATTCCGCTGTTATGCTAATTTCTCCTCTTCGTCCTTAATTTTTGCACACCAGTATACATAAATATGTATAAAAAGACTAGTAAAATTCATCTAAATGCAATGTCTGCTAGAATTCCACCCATTTAACGGATAGGTGAAACTTAAGACATAATTTATAATATAAGTCGAAATATTTTCTTTAAAAAAATATTTTAAATCGATCTTAATATTTTTCTCATCTTTATGTACAGGAGAGTTGTCGAGGTCATATATACTGAATGCTGAACGAAAGTGTTGTTTGCATTAAATTAAAAGTATAACCAAGCTCGGGCTGATTCTGCTCAGGTTTTATGACAGAAACAAAATATTAGTATTTTGGGATCAGTCGAAAATACTTCGAGGCGTGATGGTCTGAGAACCCAAAATTGTCCCTCAACTCATTTGTAGTGGATGTTTTACTCGCAAGAGTAATCTTTTCCCGGTTTTCCGCACTGCAATAAGAAACAAACTCAATCGAATTCCACTTGATGCCCATCCGAGTAAATGTTGCATGCTATCAGAATCAATTTTTAACCTGGTTGCATTTTCCCTGAACATTATTGCCTTCAACTATTTGAATTAAAAGCAAATGAGCTGCTTTCAAACTGTCTGGGGTTTCACAAGGAAAGAAATGAAAAGTGTTCAAGGTGCAATGAACTTCATGCTCTGCCATTCATCAACAGTTCTGTATAATAAGAAGAAATGTTGCCATAAAATGCAATCGTCTGAAAGCGAAATACAGATACGAAAACTGGTCACATGAGCAAGTCTTTCCAATGTCACGTTAATTCACATAGCAGAACACATTATTTTATTCCATGAAATGAAAAACAATTTAATGGTTTTCTCAGTTCATTTATTTTTCCGTTTTAGAATAAAAAAAAACATATAAGAAATGTATCATAGGTAAACTTGGCACTACCTGCACTGGTAGCTGTGTTTTAAACAAAATACAAAGCACAATGTTACCGATGCATTCCTTTTATTTTTCATGCAGGTGTCTTTCCATTCTCCTTCGGATTTCCTCGAGACTGAAATTCTTGAAAACCCTGTATCCGTTTTAATCAAAGCGTCACCAAGTTACTCTAACCCCACCTGCCGCTGACAGCGTCAGTTGTTAAAGTAAACATGTGACAATTGCCTTGCAACTTTTTTCTTCTTAGCACTTCCTCCCCCCCCCCTTTTTTTTTCTTTTCTGTTACACATCAATGTTATTTCGACCTACTGTTCGATAAAAACCGAGAGGACAGTGTAACTAATCACTTATCAGAAACATACGAACGCAACTGATATTTAAGAAATTGAGAAAAACGAAATTTGAAAAGAAATCTGTTTAATCGCACTTTCTCATTTCAGAACTAACTCGAAAGCCTAAAACTCATAAAGTTATAATCTCGCCTTATAAGACATCAAAATCAAATAAGCTGTTTCAAGGAGCCAGGGGTTTAACACGATTTTAAACAAAACTGTTCAATAAACATCTTTTGTGCACAGTGCATGAAGAAATCATGTTGAAAAACTCAAAGTTTGGGATTCAAGATAGGTTGCCAAAGAAAAATATTCGATTTTATTTTAAAGAAAATAAGTCTCATAGAACATCACTTTATAGCGTTTGCTCATTATATCCAATCTCATGACTTTAGACATTTTTATGTGAGATTGATGTAAATAAAAATACAGTAAAATTTCAATGCAGGGAAATCACTGGATAACCTCCAAAATATTCAAAAAGTCAAAACTTTGCTGAAAAGAAATGCTTGATTTTGTATAAAAATAACCGTTAAGTTTCTATGAAGGTTGTTATTAAGTTTATGGTAAGTATTTTGTCTATTATAAAATTCCTTTTGCTCGAAGCGTTTACAATGGAGGCACCTGAAAAACAACCCGACTCTTCAACTTTAAAGCTAGATTCGTAGTTTTAAATTACTTGATTCGGATTTTTTTGGTTTTTTGTTTTTGTTTTAGAACATTTTCTGTTTAGTAAATACAGAATTTTCCCCTCACACCTGCGTTCTCCTCCGATGTAATTTTTTAGCATTGCAGGGTGTCTTTTCTGTAACTTATCCAAAGGTTCAGCACTTTCCTAAAATTATTAAAAACGAGAGACCTTTCGTAATGGGCCAAAGATAAACAATGCATTTCAAAATAGCCTCCTTCAAATCTTCAAATTAATACTATTTCATTTTTATCACGTATTTTTTCAAATTAAAGGAGGGGCGTGCTTATGTTATTACTATGTCCGTTCGTTTTTGTGGATATTATACCAGAGCGCCTCTTAATCTGATTTGAAGAATTCGTTTTGCATTGGGTAGCCTGAAATGTAAGAAAGATAATCCTTTTCCTTTAATTTTTTTCTGCTGTACAACTTAGCCGATAGATGGCAAAAATGTACATGCTGTCGAATTTCAAATACACGTTATTCCACATTTTTGCCCCTTAATCTCCGATTGAAAAAATTCTTCCGTCCCTCCGATGACATTTAAAACGAAAGCCATTAGAGGTGCAGTTCCTTTTCAAATAACGTGTAGGTTTCCCGCTAGACTGGGTAAAGATAAACTGCGTCTTCCATGATATCTCTACTTCTAAAAGTCCAATCTCAAACTTTCTTTTTGAGCCGGATAGAGTTCTGCGTGTGAAATATTTTGAATATAACTTGTGATTATTTGTAACTAACAGTTTTGCCACTAGGAGGCGTAAGTGTGAATTTCTGTTTCTAATGTATTTTCAGCAATACCAGCGCTCATGACAACTCGATTAAAATAATGTTTACTCATCCCGGACAACCATTTATGTATAACAACACTGGGGAACAAAGTTTTTGTTAAATTGATACCAGTACTCGTTCTTACTTAATTTGAGTGTACTGAATTCAAACTTGAAGTTGATTTTTTCTCTGTAAACTCTAGATTTTTTGAAATTCAACATTTTTATTTTCCATGAAATTTTGACGCCTCTCGCATGATGACATAATCTATCTGAGGAATTTATGGTCACGCAATCTTAAAATTGGGTTTAAACAACGATCTTGGCAAAGATATTCTTTATGTATTCACAAAAACGTACGTGTAGGTGCATCACAATATGCATTAAAGTTTGAAAAATGCAAAAAAATCACTTTGTGGAGTAAAATATGTATCGCCACTTGTCAAATCAGAAATATTTATCCATTATAGTCAAATATGAGTATGCACTAATGCTTTTTACTTTTAAATTAACATGTATTTCGACATAAAGATGATAGGTTATTCAGAACAACTGATAAGGATGATGGATGCAAAGTTCAAATAAGTTCTATTCAGGCAAGAATTTGCGCTTGTAGCTGCGGCGTTTGTGGACTTTCTCAGGGCAATCTCGTTTGACACTTCAACAGTAGTCTGCCATCATATTTTTGTCCCATCGCCCCTGATAGCGCTGTTCCATCGCCATTGAGGTCTTGATGAAGCGCTCTCCCTGTTCATTACTAACAGCCCCAAGGTTCTCGGGGAATTGATCAAGGTGACTATTCAGGAAATGGAGCTTGACACTCATGTTGCACCCAAGATCGCGAAAAGCCAACAGCATTCATGTAACAAGAACCTCATAGTTATCTGCCTTTTTGTTACCAAGAAAGTCTTGAATAACTGTCGCGGAAGACAGCCATGCTGCCTTCTTCTTATTATTCATCTTCCTGACAAATTCCTCATCACGTACAAGGGCACAAATATGAGGTCTATCGAACACACTTTGATCTTCTAGAAAGACAAAGCAGAAAAAGGAGGAACTATATGTTGAAAACATTCACCATCAGTTCTTAATGCCTTCACGAACTATTTCATCAAGCAAAATAATCTTCTCTCGGCTGATGATTGAGTCATTCACAATGGTTGGCATGCCTGCTTCTAGAGTTTCACGGATGGGCCACTCCTTCTGGGTCCAGTGTTTCTCTCGAGCTCGGCTGTCCCACATGCAGAGATATCATGGAAACTTCGTGAAGCCTTCTGTTGACCAAGGAGGAAGTTGACCATTTTCAGGTCCACATAAATTACACGGCTGTGCTCGTGATATTTGAGTAAGTCAATGACCATTTTTATGTCATTATGTTCTTCTCGCAAATGCACTGAGTGACCAACTGGAACCGCTCCATAAACATTGCCATTGTGCAAGAGAACACACTTGAGGCTGCGCTTTGAGCTGTCCAGAAATAATCGTCATTCTGTTGGACTATACGAGGTAACACCTAAGTGCCTGAGAAGACATGGGATATCGTGGCAGTAAACAAACTGCTTGTCTACAGAAAAAATGTCCACAAGAATCTGATCCCGCTTTCAGAAATAAGAAACTTTTGCAGAGCGGTCAAGTACATTTTTTCTTGCAGCCTAAAGGCTAATACCTCAGCTGCTTTCTTGGACTTCCCCAAATCACGCACTAACTAAGTCAGTCATTCAATTCCGGTTGGCTAAACTGCTGAACAGCTGATGACTGTTTGGTATCAGATGAGGAGTCTTCGGATTCTGAAGACATTTCTTAAAGCTCGTTATCACAACCCTTGTGCTCTTCCTGATCATGTTCATTTTCAGATGAGGCGGTTCCAGTTTTTAATGGTTTTACCTCATCTTCAAATGAGGCAAAACCATTAAAAACCTCATCTTCAGATGTGGCAAAACCATTAAAAACTGGAACCGGGAGTTCCTCAGAGTGCGGAGTAGGTCGAATTGCTGAGAGAATACTGGGATAGGAGATCTTATGCCGGTTTTTCTTGCCGACACCCTACGTGTTGAGCAGGCGAAAATAGCAATCAGTTATGTGGTCCTTGGGTTCTCACCAAACCATGGGAACTCCAAAAGACAGGCCATTTCGTTTTCCTTTTGTCCAGTCACGAAGCATTTCCTCACAATTGTGAAACACAATATGAGGAGCCCATTTCTTGTCTTGGTAGCCAAGGGGAACTTCAAAATAGGCCTTATAGGCACGCCTCACAAACAAAGTTATATTGCACTTTTGACGAAGACGTATCTAGCAGCCTCATACAGTACATAACAGAATACATCAGGAGTATTTACACATTAATGTCTACTTGAAGAAGCCATGATCAGATCTGAAACAAAGAAAAACAGGTGTTATTTTTGTGTAAATCAGATAAATCTCTAGAATCCAAAATGAACACTAAAGATAAGGAATATTGGTGTTTGTAAAAATATTAGCCTAATTAGTCTAAGGTTACGGTAGATGTAAGCCTAGTTCTCAAGCTATCCCTAGTGAAAATAGGAATGGGTATCCTTTTTTGCGAAAATCACAAGTTTCAAATTGCATAAAAACTAAAGCATGTAGAGAAAACCCGATTTCAGATTTGAAATCAGCGTTGAAGAAATACTTAGAATCAGTTGAAAAATCTCATGCAACAGAAAATAAGAAGAAAAAAATTTCCCAGTGTAATGTATGCTCATAATAATGCACAGTTTTTGCACCACATGTATCCTATGTTGTCTTTTTCCTTTTCGATATCTCTGCTTCTGACAGTCATATTAAAAAACTTCTATTTTCATCGGACAGCGTTTCTGTAGATAAATATTTTATATAAACTTTCTGATTTTTCGTTATAAACAATGTCGCCACTACAGGGCGTAAGTTCGTATTTCCATTACAACTTATTTGCCGCAATATGTGTGAGTCTGAAACCCCGACTAAAAAATTCCTTTTCCGTGAGATACTGCTTACTACAAAAAACATTTAATGTGCATTTCCTGCCCAAAATAAAATATTACTTTCCAGCTAGATGCGCTAAGGCTTAATCTATTTTTTTCGATATCTCTGCTTCTAAAAGTCCGATTTGAAAATTTCTTCTGGCACAGATTACCTTTTACCTTATAAAACATTTTGCACGTACTCTTAAATTTCATAGTACATAATTCTGACCCTAGGTAACGTTGGTTTGAATTTCTACTTGTAAATGTACATCTGTTTCTCAAAACCGTATTAAAAAAATCGGTTTTGTACTGTATACCATTCACTACCTTAAAGATTTGGAACATTAGCCTCTTTTGAAATAATGCAAAGTTTTCCAGCTGGGGCGTATACGCTAAAATTTCTTTATTCGAAATCTCTCGTCCCAGAAGCAGTATTTAAAAAATTATTTTTTCATCGCATAACTTTTGTTATGAAAAACATTTGCGCACATGTTTCTACGTTTCCATTAGGGAGCGACCCTGTATGCTTTCATTTGAAAGATTACTTTCAATTCTTAAAATCCCTTGATAAAATCCTTTCTTGGTGGAGAGCATTTCTTTAAGTAACACACAGCTTTCCCAAGGGGAAACGTGCTCGTTTCTTAAAGTTTTATCATGTTTTCCTTCATATTCCTCCTTTCTATTGTTCAGTTTGTAAAATCCTTTTTGTGCCGGATATCTTCGGCTATGTGAAGCAGTTTGTAATTTTTCGTCACACACTTTTCAGAAGCTGGTGGACTTGGTAACTATTACTACTTGTGGATGTTTCACCTATTGAAGTATTTTTTTTCATGTCGGAAAGGATTAAAAAACGTGTTCATCATACCCGAGAATATTTTTTTATTGAAGGTTTAACGACTACCGTGAGCAACTTAATGGGCTATGAGCAGTCGCTCCTTCCTAATTTAGGGCCACTGGTTTTAGGGAAGGGAGAGAACCAGTGCCGTAAGACAAACACAACATCCATGCCTCACCGGTATTCAAACCTTGACCCCTCCCGGACGAATGCTCATAAGTCATCGCCTGTACCGCTGCGCCACCGGAACGGCCTGAGAATTCAGTGAAATCATTTTTGTTTTCTTCTATAATTAGCTTAAAGTTTTAACGATTCTTTCAATTAAAGGTAGACTGCCTTCTGAGATACTGAATTTTAAAGTACGGACTTTTTCTCTGATACCTTTAGCAGCTTCATTGAACATTTTTTACGCAACACTCAAATACTTTTTATATACATTCGCCTCCAAAACTAACAAAAAAATGGCTATTAGAATATAATTTTGAATGTGATCTGGAAAAAAAAAGAACTTAAAATGTAGTTTTGGTATCGAATGACAAATAGTCTACATACTCTTTAACATGCAAACTAAGTAACATGTAAAACGTGATCACCTTTGATAGAGTCTTTTGGTCTACTGGTTGCAAATATTCACTAAGACTTATTGCAGTTGCCTAATTAAGCATATCTCTGTTCCAGTATGGCCACATTTTTCCATTTGTCGCCCGCCATTTGTCATTCGGCCAGCGGCAACTAGTACACCTTTCCAATACGTAGACAGCAAACCTGTAGACACGGGGCTTATCCGTGCGCTGTAAGAGAAGATTGCTCACTCTCTGTACGTCGGAAGGAGCAATTGTGTGCTGTTATCAAAACCTCTTGATCCTTGATGGCGTACGGCTCGGTTCCTGCTCCGAAGATCCCCTATCAATTGAGTTAAAAATAGTGTCAGCACAATTTCTTCGTTGTGGAAATGCACGTCAGAGAGCTATATTTGCATACGAAATTAGCTCCGTGTCCTAGTCATGCTCAGTACTTGTCTGCGTTTTCCACCAATCTCAATATGAGTACAGTTAAGTATGCGCACACAGAGAAACTGAAAAATGTCATTTGATGGTTACCACTTGAATTCTGTTATAAAACACAGAGACTACGTATATCATCTATAGTTATACTATTTCCAATTGTAATGTTCCTGCATATATAGTTTACTGAACGCTACATACAATCGGTTCTTCTTAAATACCTCACTTAAAGTAAAACAAGAGTCACCCAAAATAAAGTCCAAAGAAATAGTTACTTACAGATATTTTCCTTTATTTAGTCAAAATCTCATGAGTACGGTTCAGGCAGAAGGTTACTATTCAAACAAGCTTAAATTGATCCCCCTGGTATTAGCACTTCAGAACTAATTAACAAACGTTAGTAGGCAGAATACTTTTAAATCCGAAAGCTGAATATATATAACAACTCAACACGCAGCCTTCAAATAGACACAACTTCAAGTAAGCAACGCCACTTTCACTATTATAACATCATCCCGCCATCTCTACCCTTTTGGCTGCTGGTTCAACATTATATCTCATCTACTGTTGTTCTTATCGGTCACATGCATACGTCATACTGAACTCAAAAGTGTTGCCAACCTCATTTCGCGAGAGAGAAGATATAACGTTAAGTTTGAAAAACGCTAAAAGAGAATGAACTCAAATTTTAGAAAGTAACTGAAAATGGAATTTAAATTAGAGTATACGTCACACAATATTTTAGTTTATAAACTCTGCAGAAATATAACTCCGTGACACTTTAGCCGCATGTTTATTAGTTGATGTTCTATTTTCACATACTAAGGAGTAAATTCTAGAATCGCAGGTTGAAAATAATAATCCTATTTACATAAATCTTTAGAACGTCATCAAATTTGCGTTCAGCTGAAATTTTGGGAGTCGTCTCAATACGATACTTTGCGTACAGTTTGTCAACAGATTCGGAATTTTTATGTAATTTCTACAATATACTGAAAAGAAGCTGTGCAAGCTGCTAAATTACAGCACTACATTCAAATTAAGGAGATGGATTCATATGCGTCTCATCTACCTAATGCACATTTCCCACCACATCAGACTAATCAATAAGTTCTATTTCAGTATTTCGAGTGGCCTTTTGATTACTAGATATTGACTAATGCATGTTTGCAATTACATTTTGAAAAGGGTGGGTATTGTCAACTATATTTGTATAAGCATTTTATTGGGAGACGTACCGTAATATTGCACGCATTTTTTCTACTCTGACTACCTCTTGCCGCACAGAACCAAAAGAATAAAATCCCGATCCTTTCCTTTCCCTCATTACGTTTTCAGTGACTCTTCAAGGAAAAACGAAAGCGACTTCCGAAATCACTTTGAGAAATGCGTTTCCTTAGCTAGTTACATTTTCAGAAAAGCACTACTTTAATGGCTTCATTTTAGCAAATGTATCAGTTTGATTAATTGATTTTCAGCGAATGCGCCATTTTGGTGATTACATTTAGAAGAGAATTTCACTCTGAGGATTCACATTTCAAGCAACGTATTCCGAACACGATTATCTTTCAACAACAGCATCACTTTGATCTGACACTTCGACGAAAGCATCACTTAAGCAATTGAATCTCAGCCAGTTCATCACTATGATGACTTCAGTGTCTGCACGTATGATCTATTTATTACTTTGAAGTACGGTAAATCAATTTTGATCATCCTGATAAAATATTTTGGGCAGGTAAGTAACTCCAACAAATCTCATCCATGTGGAGGAGAATGAAAACTTAGAAAATTGCATAATGAGAGCAATCTGTATCATCCGATTTCCGTCAGAGTATGCTAATTTGAAATGTGAATACGTTTTACAAAGTTTCCTGATTCTTCTTTACATGAACTGAAGTCAAGTCTGTGCCTAAACTACCAGGATGATCGCCTGCTTCGGAAATCTAAAAAAGATACTGATTGCTGTCAGCCAAAAACTTATGGAAATTTTGGTGTTTGGTAATTAAAGATTTAAAGTTTAAACTGAATGCAGACGATTGCCGTACAAAAATTATTTTTCAGCTTCAAAAGTGAATAAACATTTACTGCAAAAATAGCTTTAAAATTTATTGGAAAAGTCATTGATATTGTTACATGGCATTAATTTGCTGTCGTCATTTTCATATAATATAGAAAGCTATATAGGGTAAGTTATTTCCTATTTTGACATCACATGTAATTCTTTTCCAGACAGCATTGCTTAAAAAAAACTTCTTGCAATAAGCTACTACTTTTTGTAACTTATCGACACAGCAACTGCACATCTAAAACTAAGAGTAGTTGCAGTTCTTTTTTAATGTTATCGTTAGACTTGAAATATATTTGAGGGTTTTTTCCCTCTCCGATCGGATTCATTTGTGGAGAACCACTGCAGTGTGTCGCAGTGGTTTAATGTTACAACAAAAGATTTGCAAACCCACGAAATCACTCGCCGTTTGGCCATAAAAATTATTTTTGTTTTGTTGTTGCTGTTGAAAGACGCGTGCTATGCATTAGAACCTTGGAGACCTACATCGATTTGAGCAGGTCGAAGGGCGCCTAACACTTGTTGAATGCGCTCCGAGTGTACGTTTAAGCTCGCTGTTTCACTTACCTCTTCAGTGGTGAAGGAGCAACCTGTGAAGGAGCAGGAGCATCTCGAAGAAGACGGGAAACGGGGGATGCTGAAAGAGCACCAGAGAGAAGTAAGGCTGCGTGGTTCTCTTGCGATAGCGGAGCAAACACTCTTCTTCGACAGACTTGGTTCTGGTGCGCAATCTCCACGACATCCTGTCGCCTCCATGCCTCTCCGGAATAGCTGCGCGATTGCGCCATTCACCATTATTGGATGAAGAAACAGCAAAATGCCGTTGAATGACAGGGGATTAAATTCAAATGAACGGCGATGCCGGATCTTCCAAATGCATGAAAGGAATCAGGAGCGACAGGTCGGTGGTTAATTACCGTAAAACAGCTCTCTTCATGTAATTGTATGAATTTACGTCGCTGATCGCCACATTTTCCGAATAAATTCTAAAAGGAGCAGAAAAGTTTACAGCAATCAGATTAAGGTAGCCAAGTGCTCTGGAGCGCATATATTTAAAGACCATCTGCATCTTGCAAAAAAACACTGGTTTCCGCGATATCTTAATACTACAGTTAACTAAAAAGCTTGCCGTTTTCTTTATTCTGCAATGTATTCTTATGAATGTTTCATAATTTAGAAAAGAAGAATTAATGTTCAATTTGTTTTTATTTTTTATTTCTGTCAGGTGAGCAGAATTGACAAGGACTTTCAGAAAATGAGGTTTGTCCTGTCCGCTTCAAAGCCAGGGATCACTGAAGTTTTGTATGAGAATTTATAGATTATTATATCAAGTTACATTTATCTGCAGATAACTTCTGTGCATGATTTCTAATCTACGGAAAGATATTGCACATCACAAAAAACTTACAAATTTCACTTCATTAGTTCTGGCGTGGATCTGACAAAAAAGAGAGCACGTTGAAATAAGGTGACACCAAATGCAATAAATCCAAATGCGAAAAAGTTATTCTAACACATGAAATATTAGTCTTTCATTAGTCTGTTCTGTACAATAACAATATATGTCGAATAGGAAATTTCAGAAATGATTTTTGATTTTCCTTCGTAGCGATTTCATAATTTGCTGAATTCGCCCGGCGAGCCAGTGGTCTAGGAGGCGGCGTCTGTCGTCTGGCTTTCTGAGTTGGAATTCTCGTTAAGACATGGATGCGGTATTCGTTCATTTTGTAAATGATTCTCTCGCTTTTCTAGAGCCAGTAGTTCAAAATTAAAACGTTCGATTTCTTCTAGGAGAAATTCTAAACAACAGAGAAAAAAGAAAAAGAAATTCCCTTTTCCTTCCTTCGAAAAAGCAAAATCTGCTAACAAGCTTCCATTTGCCTCAGTAACTCCCTTTACGTTCTCGTTAAAAAAGTTCCAGTTTGCATAGTTGATTAGGCACAGATCCGAAAAGATTGCTCTTCAAACTTATCATCTTCAAAATGGCTCTATCCATGCCACGATTCGTTAAGAGATAACATATATTTGCGTTATACTACATCGACTTAAAAAAAATGGATTAGATTTCCTCTTTAACATGTACAACGTTCTTCGACTCACACAAGCACAGAAAAATTAAGACGTTGTTATTTTATCGCACCTTTTTATTCAGTTCTTGTGTGGACAAAATACTCGCACTTCTGGAAACTGTATCAAAAAAATATTTTCTTGTCAGGCTGATGTAAACATGAAGTATATTTTAGTACGGAATCCCCTCCAGACTACACAACGAGGAGTATATTTTAAATATCACAGGATATTGTAGATTTACGGAAACGAACGGCATGTCCGTTTCTTTTAAATTTCCTGGAAGCATTCTGTAAATATGGGTATGCTTTTATTTTATCCCCCTCCTCCCCCCCCCCCTTTTTTTTTTTTTTGGTTAATGGTCACGATTGGTCTTCACCTTGTTTGTGATTACATTTCAACGTATTCCAGGGAAGGAAGCTTTGGACTATAAAACAGTTTCGCGTGCACCTTTTAAACGTAAAAGGAGATATAGGAGATCCGATGAAATCTCGTTTATCCCATTCTCCTGTATGCAATAGAAAGCTCTGTACCTCACTCAAAAGTTTAAATTTGATTTAAAAAACTGCGGACTTATATGCAATCTATCAATCAGACCAGAATATTGACGAATTGAAGTTTAAATCCCATCCGTCTTTCTTCACGTAGAGTATCTAAGTATTCCTTGAGGGATATTGCAAGCGTTGCAGCTGAGAACACGTCATTCATGTCGTTTCTTGAACGTTAAATTATGTTAACTTTAGCCTGAGCATAGTTTTTCGCTTATTATCTTTCCTCATTTAGTTCCGTTTCTTACGTATTAATGTCCTCATATGCTTTCCTACCTTGCGGTATAATGGGTTTCCCAATAAAATAGCGTCGCTGTTGGGATCTTTTTTCTCATTTCGGTTTTGCCTTGGGTTTTTAAAATCTTTTCTTTCACGACGTCGTTTAAAAGTATCTTTATCTCATTTTCTTTCTTCCTCTGCTCCTCTTTCCTGTTCACTCCATTTTTAAAAGTTTACAACTCACGTATCCCTTTTTCTTCGTCAGTAAATGTCCAATTTAACGCAGGTTTGCCATATTCCAAGTCAACATAAGAGTTTATAATTAGAGAAGACTCAGAACACCTGCCTCTGCGACTAAAACTAGTTCCTAGCGTTTAGAGCCAAAAGCACAACAAATTTATTGCTCAGAATCGCGGGTTTTGCTTGCTCAGCAGATTATCAGATAAAACTGCTATTTAAGACAATTTTTCAAAATAGCAGACCGTTTTTAAAATAGATTTGACATAAGAAGTTATTCAATCAAGAGCCTGGCGCTTTCGGCCGCTGACGATCCAGCTGAAAAACGTAACTTTGAGGGGGGAGTACTGGGTGAAAGCAATAAAAGACTTTTCCAACATTCGCAACACAGAAACAATTGGGGACATTTCGGGGATAGGGTAGTGAAGCAGCTGTAGTGAAAACATTTCTTCGATGTACGGACGTAATTGAAAGAGGGAGGCTCAATGCTTGACAGCAAGGACACAGCAAGAGTTGTATATGACGCGGATTGATATCGTTCTCGCGTTTTCCTGGAGACGATGAGAGCCGGCTGTCTTATCGTCTACAATAGGAAGATAGGATAGCCGGCTCTCTTAAGGTCATTTGAAGTATAGGTCATTTTCGAAACACTTGGCACGCTTTAACTTCTAGCATTCCTAATCTTCTCCTTTCCAGTGACGCCTCACATACGCATTAACTCTTTCATGACTGCAACCTTTAATTCATTCTCCATACATCTTGCCATGAGCCAGCTCTCGGAACGGCACATGATTTTTGGCCACACTAGTGTGCTGAAAACTTTGGTTTTAAATTCAGTGGTGTCCTTCTATCACATTCTCACTCTTTTTATCGCATTTTTCTAGGCAGTATTATCACCAATTTGATTTTACTGTATTGCATCAATTTTACTCAAATGTTTCAACTGATTTCAGTAAAAATTTCGCTAGAATTCTTACTAATCTTTTAAAAATTCATTCTCTAAAAAAAAAAAAAACAGAAAGTAAACGATTTCAAAGTCTTCTTGATATACGATTTAATCTTTGGTATTCTTGATAAATTATTTGATAATTTCAGTACGAGGAGCAACGACCGCATTGCATGGAAATAACAAACTTCATTACTTGTATTCGGGTGTTTTTGGAAGCCAAAATCTAGTGCAATAGGTGTGTTACTGAAACGAAAACAGCGTCTAAGAGAGGAGGGAGAGAACTTTTAAGTAACTACTAGGCCTGTGTGTCACCCGTTTATCGAAAACTGTAAAACAAGAAAACAAATGTTTGCGTCGCACTGCAGTTCTAATTCATGTCTTGTAGTCCGTAGACTTACTCAACTATTCATTTCGAATATTTTAAAAAATTCTGTGGAAAAGATATGTGTAGCTTGGTTTACTTACTCTTTATTAATACTAGAGGTCTGCAAAAGTTTGGCTCGGCCAGTAAAGCCTGAGTCCGACACGAGCTTTTTATTTTATTTTTAGCTGCCATACGGAGGGTTTTCAATAAGTTTTGAGTTTAAGTGTGACACAACAACACTCGGGAAATGAAAGCGCTTGTCAATGTTACTTTGGCAATGCAAGGGTGAGTCAAAAGTTGGTCTCGTTTGCAGTCCAAAAGTTTAATGATGCAAGAAAACCATATATCCTCACTTCATTCTGCAAAGTACAGGTCATTCAAAGTTCTACCAGAGCCACGATTCCATTTCCAGGTTTCGAGAACAGAAATTCTCTGATGCCATATTCCACGTCCACCACTGAAGCGAAGTGCTGTCCTTGGAGGGAATGGGTCATGGTGCAAAACAGGTGGTCAGATAGGGAAAGCTCTAGACTGTATGGAGGATTGGATGGGATCTCAACCCCTTCCAATTCCTGTAATTTTCGTCGGATCATTCTGGAAGTGTTACTTGGGGAATTTTCGTCTTGTTACAACACCCACTTTCTGTTCATGAACGCTGGGTAGAGTTGGCACAAAACATCATGGATCCGCCGCAGTTGCTCAGCATAGAGGTATCCATCCACAACATAACCATATGACACAATTTCCCAGTGCACAGGGTCTTCACAATTCCAAGAAATGCACAACCTGATTATCTTGCACTTCTAGCTGTGTTTCCTGGCGTGATTCTGTAGGTAGGAAAACGTAGGAATATTCACTTTTCATCACTTGTGACGATACGACGCCAAAAGTTATCGTTCTGTGAATTTGACAGCAATCTGCTACAGAGAGCGACACTTTAAGCTGCCTGCTGGGATGTCAATTCATGGAAAACTATTCAGTTGCGTCTAACAAGGAAACCATCCGGGTGCAGGTGGCGAGCATTGGTGGATTGCAAAGACCCCATTCAGCTGCCAATTAAAGTGTATTGATACCGGAATTCGCAGTCACAGCTTTGACGCGGGTGTGACTGTTGATAGTATTTGGATGTCCTGGCTTCGACTTGTCTTCGAGATTGGTGTCCCCAGCATTGAGACGCCGGAACCATTTTCGTTCAGTGCTTTTGTTTAGTGTTTCATCGTCTTCAACTGCACAGATTTCTTTTGCTGCTGTTGCGGTGTTTAACCCTTTTTTCTAATAACGGCGTAGACGCACCCGAGCAGCAGTTTTATCGACTCCACCCTCAGCTCACTTCATAATCAATATAGCTTCTTGCCAAATGACCCTACATCACCAGCCTCGTGTGTTCCACGTCATCGTGGTACCCAGTCGACCCTGGTTTACATTTTTCACGGGAATGGAGGCTCAACATTATATGTAGTTCAAAACGGGACGAACTTTTGACTCATTCTGGTATGGAAACTACTCGATACCTACCGGATATCAGTGTTTTGATGTTTTCACGTCAGTTAGAAATGGAGAGGGAACTTATAAATGTGCAGCTCAAGGAAGTGATGGAAATTTTTAAAAACGAAGGAATTACCTTGTCCCTTAATCACAAGCGTACATTTGGACTTTATGAGATTCTAAACCAACCTATGTCATCGTCGACGAATGTTTGAAAGACGTGATGAAGAACTTCAAGAAGTTTCGGAGAGAGGTGGTTTGCATTATATAATAGGGACTTTTATTTACTAAGGATAGCACGTTTTATAACGTAATCTGTGTTTCCACTGTAACTTAGTCCTTACATCAGTAATTACGTTATGTGTGCTAAAGTCGCATTACAAGAAAGAGGTCAATTGTAGTACTTACAAATACGTTTATTTTGTTTGCATTGTTCTTACTCCACACTAACATCCGGTTTATTGGCTGATTTAACATCCCAAAACAATATAACAGCACGTCTATCATCAATAACGTCAATCCCCGTAAACAAACGCTGCATTGTTTTTTTATATATCGTTCTTATCCGGCCACATATACGCCACTCTTGTTCCGACCTCAATGTGCTGCCAACATCATTCTCGTTTGAGGGAAAAGACCTAACGTTAAAGTTTGAAAATGTCTAAGAGAACGACCTGAAATTTACTTAGAAAAAGAAACTCAAAAGGAAAGTTTAAATAGAATATACGTTACAGTTTGCAAGAAATATGCATTCAGTGCCCTGAAGTTACCTTGGGACAAAGGTAATGGCTTACACTCATTAACATAATTCACAAGGATGTTGCGTTAAAACTTATTGAGCGTCCTTATTATTTGCGTAAATTTCTCACGTTACCTCTTTTTCCTGAACGAATGAGAAAATTCTTTTCGGTGAATATGAACAAGTATTCTCACATATTTTCAAGTTCATCTACTATTTTCCTGTTAAATATGACCTTTGTTTGCTAGTACGCATACGTGCGCCCATTTCAATCTAAAGACACATAATTTCATTGCTAGAAACTTGTTTAAAAAAATTTTATTGTGCAGACATGTGTTTTAAAAAGATTTGACGATTCCCTTTATTTGCCTGAGTGGCTATTTGTAGTAACTGTCTGTCAACCCACAAATAAGGTGCTTCCGTTTCTGGAAAAAGTACAGGGAGAAAATTGTGTCGAATACAGTAAAGCTTTTGCTAGATTTTAAAGTTTGTCACTTTGTCCGTGGATATGAGAAAGGATGATATCATTCAACAGAACATAGCGACCGTTTGCTCGGGAAATGCCCGCTCCGCCAGGTTGTGTCGGGTAAGGTCACAATGCACATCTAACACTGCTGTCGGCTTACAACCCCTTTCGGGAAGTGCTCATAACGTTCATCTCGTGTTGGACGAGAATTTTACATTTCCACATTAATTCAGACAATGGCCGTAATACGGTCTGAGATTGTCCAAAAGGCGAAACGGAAGGACTAAGATGTATAGAAAAAGCAACAGATTTCGTAGGAATTTCATGACTCAATTCTTTTTCACCACAATGCACTGAAAAAAACAGGAAGCAAAATTTTCAAACTTTGATAAAAGAAATTATGAAAATTCACGTTCTCTTACAGAGGGAAGGAGTGATATATAATTTTGGCCCGTAGGATAAAAAGGATAACTGGTATAATGATATTTGTAAACTGAAATGGGAAATTATCAGAAGCACTTACTAATAACAACCTCGATTCCATGTGGCATGGATTCAATACGGTGCTAGTGTTTTTCTACCGGTATGTTCAGCCAGCAGATGTGGTGGCGTCCAACAGGTGCCGAATGTTCGCTGGAGGAGGATTTCTGTTACGTATGGCTCTTTCAATTTCATCACACAGGTGTTCAATTGAGTTAAGATCAGGGAACTGTATGGACCATTTTAGTACTTCTAAGTCACTTCCGTGTTTGTGAAACCACACTATGATTATCCAAGTATTGTGGCATGACTGCTAGAAAATTGCCCTCTCCATCAGGAAACACCATGCAGATGTAAGGATGTGCTTGGTCCTCCGTGTTTTGAAGGTACCTCGTGACGTCCAAATGGTGTTTCAGAGGTATTAAGGAACTGAATACCCGTCATGAAAACAGACCAAAGACCACTACACCTCATCTACCAGCTTGTATGGTTAACGTTAGAGAGGCGTAATCCATCGATTCGTGTTGTTGATGCCATATTCCGGTCAGTTCATCTGAAATTATGATTTATAGAACCTGGCTACCTTTTTCAGTCCACTAAAATCCAGTTTTGCGTTCCCGTGTCCGCTGCAGAAGAATTTTTCACTTTCTAGGACAAACAGGCGGTACACGAAA
The DNA here is from genome assembly GCA_039090855.1 of Macrothele yani. NCBI lineage: Eukaryota > Metazoa > Arthropoda > Arachnida > Araneae > Macrothelidae > Macrothele > Macrothele yani. Next base: position 74,680,970 of record CM076993.1, on the reverse strand, counting down.
GGAAAGTTTGCTGTTATAGTCCATTGGTGTCAATGTGCTGCGGGCTGTGCATGCTGAAATTTTCTTCTTGATAATCGCTGCTGTACTGCGTGGTTACTTGACACAATGAAGCTCATCTGCTACCTTGCACAATCTTCTCCAGATATCATAGCCGCTGAAATTGACCAGTTACTCACGCTCACAGGCAAACCGCTGACTGCTAGTGTACCAGTTACTGTACACTCTCCATAGATTTAGTTTTTCTTGCATAGCACAGAAGGCTTGCCATTTCTGAGATGTTTGCACCTGCTCGTCTAGCGCTCACTATAATGCTTCTTTTCAAAGCCTCTTAAATCACGAGTTTTTCCCATATTACCACTATCTATGCTTCGTACACCTCTTAATCCTTTGCACACACAGTGAGCTCTTTATAAAGCCACCTCAACGTCATAGTTACGTACGTACATGAAGATGGCACATGTCTGATTGCCATTGGGTGCTTCTAATAATTTGCTGCCTCAATGAACCGTATATTCCTTTCATATAATTGTGTCGAATTATTTCCCTTAAGAAGAATAACTTCCTACTGGCATCTATAATATAATTTTTGTCTTATGTAAGATTAATGTGCATTACCTTCAAGATACTAAAGTATGTCGTCTGGATTTATAAAAAGGACATTCCCACCCAAAACATCTGCGTATTTTAGAAATGCATTCACTTTCTGTTCAAAAAAACAGATCCACCAGAAAATGACTGCTTTGTGTTAGCAGTTGTGATGATAGTTCACAATGTAGAACATTCGCTGGATTTACAATTTCTTCATTGCATTCCTGCGATTGGTTTCGACAATACAAAAAAGCTACAACACTTTTTGTTTCAGTCTTGTAGAAACCATAACGTGGGTGACGTGAAGTTGTGGCTTGATTGTTTCTCTGTAGTGGCTTTTAGCTTTCTATAAGCTTGTTGTTCGCGTAAGTGAAAGCCCCGCAAAGCGCGAGGTAGGCACTAACCCAACAAAATCACAAGTGCTGGGAAACTGCTGGCCACCTGCTGGCAGTGATGGGTCACTGCTGGCTGAAATCTGCCGCTCACGGCCCGGTAGCGGTCCGTTGGTGGCAGCGCTATCAGTTGAAGAGCCATTAATGGCCTTGCAGAATCGCCGTGAATTGTGGGCCTCCAAGCAAGTGCCACTAGTGGCCCGTTGCTGGCAACCAATGCAACCCAACAGCAGGTGGAAGCAACGGGACTGCGCATGCGCAGAAGCAACACTTGCTGTGCCTCTCATGATACCAGGTAGTTGAAGACGACGCCATCGTGTTATTTTAGTGGATGTTAAGAAGAAAAATCTATATGTAGAGAGGCGAATTAATTTCCTAATGAAATTCCTCGTCGACGAAGATATCAGATTAAGCCATGAAATACTAGATTACAGCCAATACACCCACTTCATTCTCATGAATAGCAATTCATCGAATGTGGTGGGTGAATAACAAGAAACAATTTGAAACCGCTTGAAACAAATGTCCTGGAAAACCATTAAAAAAACGTTTGTTGGAAAATAAAAAAAGAATTATACGCGTACAAAATTTATTAATTATTTGAAGGAAAAAAAGCAACGCTATGTGGATATAATATACTCAACCATGGGTTGAATACACAATACTGGAAGGAACTTGCTTCTAAAAATAACGAGAAGTAAAATAAAATATCTTTCCTCTTTAAAACAAATGTAGCTTCGGACAACGGAAAGGAAAGATACAACGTTAAAACTGTAACAGAATGGGACATGAACCCGAGTAAATATATATTAAGTCAACAATCTCCTTTCAATACGACAATGACAGTACAAAACTTTGGAAAGCGACTCTAAATATGTACACTCCTTGAAAATGAGTAAAGTTCCCTTAAGGTAAAAAAAAAACTATCGTTATGTTGAAAAAATAAATTTATGAATTATATGAAACTGACTTTTATGAAAAATAACTCGCAATATTGTAAAATGAAAGAGGGAACTATTTGATTAAACATTCCGCACGAAACAGACAGCTTCAAGAACGCGCTCGTGCGTGGCAAATTAGTCCGGTCGGTACAGAGCTCAGCTCCCACGCCGACGGCCCTGGATCGTATCCACTCAAATCCTAAGAGGCGCTTTTCCCGGTCTGTTGAGAAAATTTCACCAGTTTCGTCAGGGTAGAAAAAAAAGTTGTAGCTTTAGGAAACTGCGGTTATCTTCGGTTTTTATTACTATTATTTTTTATGGCTACTACTGGGAAATTGGCGGACAAGATTCGGCAAGCCACCAGTTATGTCACGTGATTGCCGGCTGCCACTACCGGCAACTAGCGGACCACATTAGGCTAACCATCATTTCTGGCACGTGCTTGCAGGGCCGCTGAAGGGCCACTTGTGGCAGCTACTGCCTGTGATGGACAACTGATGGCCCTGTTGTGGCATATGACAACTGATGGGGTGCCAAATGTTGGCCAGCTGTTGGCCGGAACTGCTGGCCCTACTGTTGGCCGCCCGGACATTTTATTGAGGGTTCGGCAGCGGCAACATAGGGCTGGGCCATTGATGGCAAAGCTGGCTCAGCAAGACTGTTTTTGCTGGGTATGAGCATTACTTGATTGGATTCGGGCAACAATGACACTGTAAATGCACTGAGAAATTTGCCCTTCTTGGTGTCCCCCTACGCAGCCTGCCGGATTCGGCAGCTCTCTTAGTGCCCCATTGGCGGACATCTCCCGTAACAAGAGAAATTTGTTGCGCAAAATACCTTTTATATACACTGCTGGCCACGCAAAATGCAACACCAAGAAGGAAGCATCCGATTTGCCTGAAATTCGCAGCATGCATCACCCGCGAGAGGACATGCAAACGATTAGCATTGCAGGGCATATGCAAATCATGTGCGCCCGGCACGCCACCGAGAAGCACTATAAGAAGGGTGTACCAGAAGGCGGAGTGTAGGTAGTGGAAGTGTGTTGTGCTGCCGGACCTGTGCGTGGGAAGCTTCCTGATGCCTCGTCGCAGAATATGGCAGTCATTCCAGCTCGTTTCGGAATTCGACAGAGGACGAATAGTGGCTTATCGCGACAGCGGTTTATCGTACCGAGACATCGGTGCCCGTGTGGAACGACATCCAGCCACAGTGAGCCGAGTATGAATTCGGTGGATGCAGGAGGAACGGACGGACCGACGTGAGCGATTGCCGCAGCCGCGGCACACCACCGAACGAGAGGACCGGCATTTTGTGCGGCGTGCGTTGACGGCTAGCACCGCCACATCACGAACGTTAGCGCAGGAATTAGGGTGTGTTGCGCAACAACCTGTGTCAGCACGTACCGTTTGACGTCGTCTGCAGGAGCGGGGACTTGTCGCACGGCGCCCATTGCTCCGATTACCATTGACGTTACACCACCGGCGAGTGCGGCGGTAGTGGGCCGTTGAACGCCGCACCTGGACTACGGAATGGCACAACATTGTCTTCTCCGATGAATCCCGCTTCTGTCTGCAACACCACGATGGTCGGATCCGCGTGTGGCCGCACCGCGGCGAGAGACTGTATGACGCCTGCATTATGCATTGCCATACCGGTCTGTCGATTGGCGTTATGGCTTGGAGCGCAATTGGATATGACACCCGCACCCCTCTGGTACGCATCGCCGGCACACTCAACAGCCACCGCTACATCTCTGACGTTTTGGAGCCTGTAGTCCTCCCTTAACTGCAGGACGTGCCAGCGACCACGTTTCAACAGGACAATGCACTCCCGCACGTGGCACGCATCGTGCAAGAATTCTTCACGGCCCACCAGGTGTCACTGCTGCCGTAGCCCGCCTGTTCTCCCGATATGTCGCCCATCGGACACGTATGGTTACTGATCGGCAACCGAGTGGCCCGGCAAGCACCACCCGCGGCTACGCCTGATGAACTGTGGCAACGTGTGGAAGCAGCCTGGACCGACATACCACAAGCCCACATCCAAAGCCTCTTTCGTTCGATGCCGCGGCGTGTAGCGGCCGTTATTGCCCGCCATGGGGGTCACACGAGCTATTGATGTCTGCGTGTTCCGCAAATCTCACGGGCCTGTAAGCTCAATCGTTTCATCTTTGTATCTGTTGTTATGTGTCCAGTAAATCTGGCTTTGCTATCTCGTGTCCTTCTTGGTGTTGCATTTTGGGTGACCAGCAGTGTAGTTGATAAGGGTAAACATGAACGAAGTTTCCCCCACATTTCCGAAATTTCCTTGATAAGAAATGTTCATGATTTTGTTGTATGTGGTCACGTTTGTATTCCTTGCGATTTCTCTGTTTCTCAGAGACGGAATGAACAAAATAATTTTGGACTGGCATAGCAGAAATTTACCGTTTATTCTAGAGTGAAATTTACTGCTAGGTGGTAACAACTTATAACTATATTAATGACAATTAAAAGTCCTGTCTGCTTCTACGCTCTATGGTTTTTCTGTGTTTAGTCTTCCAAAAAGTTCAAAGTTATTACGAAATGATATAGAGTGTTCGAAAATTGAGTCTTTGCTTTTTGTTTTCTCCTTCTTTCTTCGTTTGTTTTTCTTAACAAAAGTTCATACATTGAAGTTTCGATGGTTTTATTATTTCGCGATCTTCTTAGAAGTTCTTTCCGACGAAAGGACTAGTTGATCTTTAGCTTGACTTCTCTGCTTCCTTTTGCCTCACTTCTTTGTCCATGTGTGTGCAACTGAACTGCGTATAATAGCAGATCGCTCGACGAATCCAAGTCCGTAATGCATTTCCGTTACATTCTCATTCACTCTAGGGTTATGATTAGTACTCAAGGAAGCTCTGCAAAACTGAAGCTCCCGAGAGCTGAGAGTTTATTAAAATTAGGCTGAAATATTACTTCTGAAATGCAATGTTGTTTAATTAGTTTTGTCAGAAATGCTTAACGGAAACTGTTTGAAATGTGCTTCTCGAATAACGAAATTTCTGTGCCAGTGAAATGGCAACGTTGATCATATTAATTACTGTCCTGGAGGGAACAAACGATTCAGTGCAATTACTGCTTTTCTGAGTGAGATGAAAACTGGCTTAAAGAAGAAATTTCAATTTCGCTTAATAGCACACCTGTTAGGATAATACAAATGAAATTGTTAATGTCAGAAAACTGATACAGCCATTAAAGATAGTAGCGTGGGGTAAAAGGCACTTCACTTCAATAAAATTGTCCCATGTAGCTTTCTTAACTATTTGAAACATATGTAGCCTTGAGAACACTACATAAGATTTCCCTCTTCTCATTTACTCCCTTGAAGTGAAACTCAAACGAAATTTCTTACTGTTCACTTTTTATTCCATCAATTTTGTATGAGCACTTTACAATATATGATTTCCAAAATTCGTAAAATTCGTAATTTGAATTTTTATGATATTCCAAAATTCGCAAGGAAGCAATCACAATAGTAATAATATTTCAAAACTGATTAGCATAAGTAAGTAAGCAGAAATCTTGATTAACTTCAAGCACTGAATATATAACAACACAAGTCGAATGCGCAGATTTCAATTCTACACAGTTTTAGCGTAATACAGCTTTCACCGCCACATCTTTTTTTTTTTTTTTTTTTGGCTGGTGCTTCAACATTCAGGGTGTCCATAAATGAAGTATACAACTTCAGTTTGCTATTGAAAAAAAACTACAATACATAACGACCTACTGTTAATGTCAAAACACATGGCAACTGAGAAAGTTTTTTTAATGATCAGTAGGTCTCCACATGTACTCCGTGAATGTCTAAACTATATAGTCCGAATCCACCCACGAATGCTGCAGAATGTCAGGTGTAACAAGGAGAAAGGCTACAGTAATGCGTTCTTTGAACTCAGTAATAGATGTAACCTTTCTCTTGTACACAATGTCCTTAATAAAGCCCCAAAGAAAAAATCATATGGGGTAATATCAGGAGAACGGGGTGGCCAATGGCCATGCCGTCGGACCCCCACGTCCAATCCAAAGCCCTGGAAAATGATGGTCTAAAGATCTGCGTACATCCAAAGACTAGTGCGGAGGCGCTCCATCTTGCTGGGAAACGATGTTTTGAATATCCTGGAGTTGTGAAATTGCAAATTGTTCTAACATGTCCAGGTACGTTTTGCCAGTAAGGGCTGGTTCAGCGAAGAAAAAGGTCCCTATCACCCTGTCTTCCATTAAACCAGCCCAGATATTAACCTTTGGCTGTCTCTCTCGTGTGCTACGACCACATGGAGATTTTTCGTGCCCCAGATTCGTCAGTTATGTTTATTCACTCTGCCAGAAACATGGAATGTCGACTCATCTCTGAAACAGATCCGTGAAAGGAGTGTGTCAATGCGATTAAGCACGTCTACTGGAAATGCTTTTCGGCGTGGTTGATCATTTGGTCGAAGTTTTTACACAAACTGCATTTTATATGCATATATAGGCGTAGACGTTTATGCAGAACCGCGGCATTTCGAGTTCGCAACTGGCGACGAACTTTTTGAATCGTCTCCACTTGTGAACTCGAAATACCGCGAGTAATAACCGTTGCTCGTGGTATTACGAGTTCACGGGTGGCGATGCGAACGGACTTCGGGCTCCTTAGATAAGCCTAACGCACGTCTTCCACCTTTTCGTCCGAAATGGAAGATCTCCCAGTGCTTTTGCCTTTCAAGACACTTCCTGTTAGTTTGAATTTATTTACCCATTGTTCGATGTTCCTTCGTGTCGGTTGGCTGCCTCTGTATTCCGTTCTGAACTTACGCTGAATTGTTGTTAGAGATTTTGACTCCGCAAACCAAAACACACACGTTGCTTTCTCCACTAGGGAAGCCATATCTGTTGTATTCCGTGTTTGACGAGATTTTTCGTTACATGAGACAGACCGATAGTACTCATGTCGACAAACCTTTTAGAAAAATTTTCTTCTTAAAATAATGCATTGTTTCTACACCAGGAGGCGTAGATGTATGTCGTATTTTTGTCAATATCTCTACTTCTAGGAGTCCGATTCAAAAAATTCCTTCTTTGTTGGATAGTGTCTCCAGTGTGACATGTTTTTCATATAATTTCAAAATTTTCAAATAATTCATACACTTTCCGCTAGGGGACTTATAGGTAAATTGCTTCCCCATTATATCTCTGCTTCTAAATCTCCGATTTGAAAAATTCTTTCTGCACCGGATACAGCTCCCAACGGGGAATATTTTGCACATAATTTCAAAATTTTGTAAAAAGTGGTTTGGCCACCAGGTGGCGTAAGTCTTAATTTCCGCTTCTGATGTATTTACAGCAAAATATGAGCTTCTAAGATCTCGATTGAAAAAAGTCGTTTGTTGACCGATACTACTCATGTCGACAAACCTTTTAGGAACATTTTCTTTTTGAAATAATGAATGGTTTCTACGCCAGGGGGCGTAGATGTATATCTTATTTTTGTCAATAGCTCTACTTCAGGAGCCCGATTTGAAAAATTCTTTCTTTGTTGGATAGTGTTTCCGATGCGAAATGTTTTTTCCTATAAATTCAAAAATTTCAAGTGAATCATAGACTTTCCGTTAGGGGGTAAAAAGGTAAATTGCGTTTTCTGCGTTATTTCTGCTTCTAAAACTCCGATTTGAAAAATTCTTCCTGTATCGCATACAAGACCTGATGGAAAATATTTTTCGCATAATTTCTAATGTTTGGTAAAGAATGGTTTGACCACCAGGGGTCATGAGTGTTAATTTCTGCTTCTGATGTATTTGTACATCAGAAGCAGAATCTGGGCTCCTGAAAACTCGACTAATTTTTTTTTTCTTGGACCGATACCGCTCATATGGAAAATCCTTTTGAGATACTTTCTTCCTAAAATAATCCCACCATGGGAAGTAAAGTCACCTCTTATTTTTGTCGATATCTCTATTTCTAAGAGTCCGATTTGAAAAATTCTTTCGGTGTTGGATAGTGTTTCCGGTGCGAAATGCTTCTCATATAAATTCATGTTTTTTTTAACGCACAAGTCTGCAACCAGAGGGCGTTAGCTCACGATTCCGTTTACAGCAATATCTGAGGAATTAAAAACCCGATTGAAAAACATTTTTCTTCCGTCAGATACTATTGTTTTCCATACCGGTTCCATTGACTTTGAATAGCTTTGATAAATTTAATTTGCGTCAGAACGGATTCAAAAGACGTGCTGATTACACCCGAAAATTCGGTGTCATGTTTCTTGTTTAATTTGAATTTTCAGCTATACGAAATATTCTACGCTTTTGATTTGCCCCTCCTCTCAATTGTTTTTCAGCTCTTACACGTAACCGTTATTCAGCGTCCTTATATCAGTGCAGGAATATTTCGACTTGTTGCTCCTGAGTGGAATATTTTCGCACTTTAAAAGTGAAGACCCATAAGACCTAAGCACTTTGAATTCAACGAACGCGACTTAGTTTTACCTGTGTTTCCTACTGGTTGGCGAGCCTAAAGCCGGCCCCTAAGGTGGTCCAAACGTGGTTTGGGGTACAATTGTAAAGTTATATTTCGTAGTTCGCCGCTGGAAACTATTCGACGCGGTCGCGCACGCGCAAGTGAGTTCAGTGATCCTTCACGCTGCAGGAAACAGTTTGCGGCTCTTAGTGTGTGAGTCATGCCGTATTCAATTGAACAACGCGGTTTTGTTTTAGAGGAGTATGTTCGGACATTTTCTTTTATTTTGGTCCGTGAACGAAATAAACTAAAATATGCTGGTGCCAGTGTTCCTGCGAAATCAACGATCCAGGACTTAGTGAAGAAATGGAGTATAACTGATTCTGTAATCAACGCACAGAGGGTGAATCAACGAAAGATACGCTCACAGATAGCTGTCACAGACACTGGCGCCAACTACGGGGGTGCTCAGATGCTTAAGCACCCATTGAAATCATTTCGGGGGTGCTCCTACACAACTCCGAATTTTTGTTATATGTACTGGATTCAAACTTAAATATTTAGTTCCACTTTACATAAAATTAAATAAGATAATCGGAATATAGCGCAAATATTTGGTTTCCATAAAAAAATCAATATCTTCAAAAAATCGTGTTTTAACTACCGATACCGAATAAACGCTTAAGAAATAAGACAGCCAAGCAAGCGAGAAATCGTGGGTGTGGGATGTGGTTTGTGCCCTACCTTCCTAATTGTTTAAAGCTACCGATTATTTTTTTTTTTTTTTAAATCACGTTCCTTGCACATCAGTGATTTTTCAGCTGCTCACCATGCACCTGCACGCAGTGAGCTTCGGTAGGGTCATAAAGCCATAAATGCCAGAGCGGGAGTAAAGAATGACCGTCCGAGTGCAGAAGACACACAGCGAGACTGAGGATGATCTTATCTCGCTCAAAGGATAATTTTGAAGGGTTTTTTTTTTTTTTTTGCTGTTGTTGTCGTTGCAGTTGTTGGTTGGTTTGTTTGACATAATTCTGTTGATGCTTTTTTTTCTCTAGCTTTATAAAACATATAAGCAGTCACCAATAGTAACACCAATCAATCCACGCAGGGGTAATATGCCAAATCAATAACAACCGGTTCGCATGGACTGCAAGATGAATGATGGCGGGTGGGGTTGGAGATTTCCAAGATACACTTGTTGATCAAAGCAAAAATTTCACTGTGATATACTCTGCGTTATACGCTAAAAGCTAACAATAGCAAGTAAGGAACACGATACAGTGCAATAATTATGAAGCGCGTTCCATTCCAACACTGAGCACGTCAGTTTGTTTGCTACTGCTAGAGCGAGCTCCTCAAAGGTAATCGCTATTAGCCTACTGTCTGTTTTGACTAATGATATACACGGCCACTCTCATCCTTTTTCAACAGGTTTGGTTTTGTGGTAGTAGTCCCCAACAAAATGCTCAAATTTGGTCCAAAAGAAAAAAATTATAGGAGCTCTTGTGCGCACATTACAGAAAATTAAATCGGAAGAATTAAAACTGGGTTCAAGAATTTGGTTGCTATAAAAAAATGTAATATCTTTATCATGAAATCATGTATCGGTTTGTTTGTGTTTACACTGAAGACAAAGTCATTTAAACATCTAAAATTTCAACACTGGAAACGGTACCTGCCTTTTGAATTTCAGCACCCCTCGAAATTTTCAGAAGTCGGCGCCTATGGTCACAGATGTAATGGATTCTATCGAAAAAAATCCCAACAAGTCAACATGCTGTTTATCACAGCAGACATTCATTACTCGTAGGTCAATTCAGCGCATATTTCATGTTTTAAAAATATATATCGAGTGAGTGTTGTGCAGGAATTAAGAACACTTGATAAGGAAAAACGCGTTCAGTACTGACAGTGGCTCTTAGAGATGGTTTCGGAAGTTTGCTCAACCATTTTCTCTTCATTTCAACAGACGAAACTTGGTTCCACCTTTCGGGGTATGAAAACCCATACGTGTTCCGTACGTGTTCCATACGTGTTCCAACAGAAACCACTCTATGATATAAACCCATACGTGTTCCAACAGAATCCACTCTATGATATAAAAGTCGGTGTTGTGTGTAGAGTGTCAGGCCAACGCATCATCGGACCCATTTGTTTTTGAGGAGAATGTGAATACAGACATTTATCTACGGATCTACGAAGAGTTTGTAAGCCAGTTGACTCCACATGAACTCCCTTATGCTTTCTTCCAACAAGATGGAGCGACTGGTCATATCTCTGATCGTTCACTAGCACGAAACCACAGTGTTTTTACTCAGGAAAGGACAATCAGTAAGGATCTATGGCCACCCCACTCACCCGGCTTATTAATATGCGACTTTTACCTGTGGGGCTTGCCATAAGTGGAAAGCCTATCCCAACAACCCTCGAACGCCGTAAGAGTTGAAAACAAACATACGGCAAGAGATCGCCCTCATTTCAGTCGCTGAATAACGGGGTGCTTTCCTGAACAAGCTTTGGCGAGCGGGAAAATGCATCTAGGTAAGTAGCGACCACTTTCAACACCAACTTTGAAAAGTTATGTAAAAATGCTAATAACATGTCAATTGTAAACATTACGTCCTTTTACATTTAGCATGGTAATAAACACAGTTTGTTTACCATGCTAAATGAACATTATAACGAAATAAACCTGTCCTACTGTCTTTCGCATTTAGGGCCAGTTTTATGTGCGCCACCTTGTACAATAAACAGATAATTAGTTTCTACAAATGTACGATTATTATTTTCGTAAGCAGTCTGAGTACCTTCGTGAAATGCGGTGTTTGTTGGGTTGATCACAGAATCAGGGATTTATTGCCTGCTTCAGTGGAAGAACGATTATCATATAGAACTGCGTACAGTTTTTTAAGTGTCACAAGCTGGGAATAAATTTTATTGAACCAATATTTATTTTTATATCGTATTAGAAACAACAAGAAAGGATATAGAAACCAGCGTTGCAAACGCAATACATAGGTTGCCTTGCGGTCATAACAGTGAATCTGTGGGAAGAATCTAAACTTCACATCGCTAGAAACTTGTAAAAAAGATTGTTGAGATCATTTCTGTGAGCTATAACACCACACATGATATCGGAGAAGAAATATTGACAGGAGAACGATCAAGTAAAATGAAGGTCAAAACAACAGAAGGCTCATAGCTGAGAAATGTGTTAGAGAGAAGGATGTTAAGAATGTAATTTTTGTGGGTAGTTACATGCGTAATTCTTGCTGCTCTGTTAACCAACTTTACAAAATTACTGAATACAGCAAAACATTGTGTTTTGACCTATATAAGTGGAAAAAAGAAGCCGATTTGCATTTTGTACGCTGAAGTCTCTACGAAACACTGTTTCTGCTGATGAAGCGTCGGAATCGAAAGTATGAACTTTTTGCAGGATACTTTCAAACAGATGGCAGTACTTTGCATCGTTTGAAGAGAAATAGAGGAAAAGTTTGATGTAATGCAATACAAAATCACCATTTTCACTCGACATGAAGTTGCTACCTGATGGATGTCAGACGCATTTGATATAGAAGAGAAAACATATATTAAACCACATTAGATAAAAAGAGTTCTGTCCTTATTCAGTAATTTGCTGACATGAAGCACCAAACCTAATGAATGTGCACATTCCTTTGTGGTAGAAAACATGATAACCACAGTACTGGAGATGCGCCTTGTCGTTTAACGAGGTAGATATGTTTCTGTTCACAACATAAATCCTGAAGCCAAAAGAATCATATCGGAACATATCCACTGCCCGTGGCACTGTACACAGCATATCTGAAAAAAAATGACCCTACAAAAATTTCCACTACGCACAGCAAATTTGCAAAGCAATAACCTCATAAAGCATCAATGAACTCTAAACGATACTTGAAGAGATGTATCGCAAATCATTTTTGCACGTTCGATCAATGGACTCCTACCGACCCTTCATGCTTACTCGTGTACATTAATTATCTTCACCCCGCCTGTATTATGTTGCTTTGTTGCCCTTGTTAAATAACTTGCACAATTGTGCACGCTGTGTTTTTATCTCATGTATGTAATGTTTTACCTTCACGGCGGTGTTTGTGCTGTTCTTTTTCTAATTGTGTACTATTGTTTCGCCTGTGTTATCCTGTAAATCATGCCCAGCCAATGTCATGTGACACGATGTGTTTCTCTCTGTCACTTCTGTAAATTTTATGCAATAAGCTTTGCTTGCAGCTTCTGTTATTCATCCCCATTGTCATTGCAGTGTATATACCATCATGTTTTAACAGTTTGTATTATTTCCCAGTGAGACGCCCAGCGCTGTACGTCTCCCTCTTATGTTTTCTTATGATGAATAATAATAAAGCGAATTTGAAACCTTGAAAAGATACGTTGCAAATCATTTATGTGCGTTCTATCAATGAAGTAGGGTGTTATGAAACAACGAATCACGTTATATGTTGTGCTGACTGGGCAGGCGAACTCAGATTAGTACTCTTCAAGGTTTTCGGATGGCGTGAAATATGGATATTCACTATACGACATCGGGATTTTCAGAATTCGAAAATTTTGGATATCCGGATTTCAACATAGAATACCGGGAAATCAAAATTCATTCTTTAAAACTGAAGTAATATACGAATTACAAAAATCGAAATGTTTTATTTTAATTCCTAAAGCCAAAAGTGGAACACTCTTGTCCGTACTCTCACGTCTACTGTAGCCCTCATCGTTTGTTAGGCATTACATGCATCGTAAACAAAAAAGTGTTTTCAAGTTCATCATGCCTATAGGGAAAAAAAGAAACTAAAAACGGCTTTGTTTTGCATAGTGTCAGTAGGAACTGTCGTTATGGATGCACTACATATGTCAGAATGTACACGAAATTCACTATCGGACGTTACATTCCGTGTTATGTGATACGCAAGGCTGCACCAGATCATCAACTGCAGCTGGCAAAAACCTGGTGTTTTTAGAAAGCCTGGTTATAGAAAGGTCGATGAACGAGCAGTGCATTTGTTTCTGCATGATGCCCATTAACTGGTCGAAGTATCTTTAGTGTCATTTTTATCACACTAAAAATCCTTTGACCAGTTAATGGGCTCAGGAGAGCGCAATCTCTCAGAAAAGCTTCATATTCTAACAGCTGCTGATCGAATTTGGATGTAAAATCCAAATTGGATACTCAGGACTTATCATTAGAAGGTACAGAAAGAAAATTTTATGGTTGTTTTGAAAATAATCTGTTTTTTGAAAACACATTGTTTTAAGAAACAAATATAAAATTTGTTTTGGGTCTAATTCTTAATTTAAGAACAATTTAATGGTGGGCCAGTTTAAATTATAATAAAACATCTCTACAAAAAGAAGTTATGGTTTAACTTCAGAATTGTAAAACTACCAATATCCCTAACAATCCAGCCAGTACGAGGTGAACAATAATAATTCATTTCTAAATCTTCACTGAATGCTCAGCATGCAAGGGATTGAAATAATTGGATGATCTTACCCTAAATAGAACTTCTGCTGGGCTGACCCGATCCGGCGGTGGAGGAAGGCGCTGGTTGTCTGGTGTCCGTAGGCTTTGGCTGGTATCCTCCGTGGATAAAACACAGCCTGTAGATTTCTAAGCTTTTTCCTTTAATTTTCTTGGGTGTCTACACTTCCTATCTCCGTGCCGACCGACTTCTGGAACCCCGCATAGTTAGGCATTTCTGGCCTACCGCTGCCGTCGAGCTGCGACTTCCGACCAAAAATACTGCGACCGACCGACGTTCCAAAAACAACAAAAACTTCTCTCTCTCTCTCTCTCTCCCTCTCTTAAAAATTCCAAGTTTCTCATTTTATTTTAGTTTTCGCTTGCCTTACCGCCCTGCTGCGAGGCGTTTCCTTACCTCGGGAAGACGTCCCTTGCCCCTTCATTGGTTTCTGGATCCCCCCCCTCGTACCGTACGGAAGTGGACCGCTTGTCCAGTTGCTTCTGGCCAGTGGCTACTTGCGGCAGATGTTCTCTGGGCCTGCTGACCATCTGCTGAGCTAAGCCCTTTAAAAATTTATTTCGCCGCAACTGTCACCCCGTTGTTGGGTTCTATTATCGCAGTATCCGAGCAAACCCTTTTTAAAACTTGAAGACTGCTCGGAGGCACGTATGCCCGACTGAAATATGTTCTCCGACAACGCTCTTGGGTGACATTTATTGCCTAGCCTTATCTTTTTACCAGCTTTGGGAATTTTTTCTTAAATTTCCGCCGTATAGCCGCCACTGTTGTTACGGAAGCATTATGCAATTCGCAATGCTGTTGCTTCTCACATGCCGGGAATGGAAGAAAATACCTTTCGCCTTGTTTACGAAATTTTGCACCATACCTGGCTTTTGCCATTTAGATCTCCTTTCCCTCGCGGAAGGGAAAGTGGAGAAAAGAAAAGAAAAGAGCCCAGCAAATCCCTATGCGGCCTGCGTTGGGATGATAGTTCGTGCACCTAATCACAAATTACTCCAATTAAGCAGTTACATGATTAATTATGTTAATTAATTAACATAATTAAGACAATTAATTTGGTATTTGAATCCCGAATTTGAGCGTTTTTATACCGAAATCAATGTGCCCGAAATTAGAAGAATTTTCGCGGCAGCATTTTCTCCGTCCTCCAACGAAAAGAAAGATGGCTACCCTGGGGGGAAAAATGTGGGGGAGGCTCACTCACAGCGCACGAGTTGGATTTCACAAATAAGTCCAACCATTGTTAGACAGACTTTTCACTCATTATTATGCCGGTACACATTCACTTATTTTGCATAAAGAAATAGAACAATATATAGCTGTAATATGTATAGGTCCCTTTACCATTCTAAAACTAAAATGAGATACATCAAAGGTATTTACAATTGACTTCGTCCGCGCTCACAGATTAGCGGCACTATAAAATTTTCCGACTCCAGAATATATCTGAAAATTTCAGAGTTCTTTTTGTTACTTTGTTTAGTCCTATGGATTTCCGGTCAGGCGACCGTGTTTCTTAAATGTATCTTTCTTTGGTGCGCCCGGGCGCTACTGACGGCAGCAGGACAGCGCCGTCGACACTAATAAATAAGAACAGGATGAGGCTGGTTAATGCAGCCACGACAAGCTTCAAAACACCGGTGGCCGAGAAAGCCCAATTCATTGGCCACCACTCGATGTTCCACAGCTGGTCCGCTGTCGCTCCACGGGAATATGCGTAGGTCTGGTTCGGGTGCTGCAGCTGTATGGAGGGCTGATCGAGACAAAAGTTCACAGTCCTACATGTAGTAACCGTGCGTGCTCGCAAGCATAGCTTTTCCTCCAGGCACTGTGCATACGTCTGCAGACGAATCTTATGGATTTTCTTTTCCGAGTGCAAACACACAGATCTGGTGTGCACTGCCAGTTTTTCAAAGTGTATGTCCACTGTACCAGGAGCGCATGACGAAAAAGCCTCGAATTGCAGTGAAGCTAACGGCTCGCAGAAAAAACATCATCAAGCCTTGATTTCCATATCAGTAAATTTGGGGCAAACGGTGCGTGTTTCCAAAGCATATTTATAATTCGTAAATTGCAGGTTGACTATCAAAGGCACTGATTGCAGAAGTTCAGACGTGAGTTGTCCGTCCTTATCCACTTTAAGGTAGTGCCACGCTGCTGTCATGGGGAGCGCATTTTTCTTCGTATCAATCATCGTCGTGAGATATGACTGCTGACAGTGGCACCGCATGCTGTCCTCGTAGAAACTACATGAAAACATTGCCTCATCAAAAAGAAAGTTTTTCGTCATCGACTCGTTGGCCTGCACATCCCCTATTTGCCCATTCTCCGGGCGGGAAGGTTGTGCGGCCTTTTCTATGTAACCTTCTTGCGGGTTACCTACCCACGAAATTAGGTGCGTGTTCAATATTTGCGTCGGTTGATCATGTGCTTCAATTATTTGTACTGAAATGCCCATAGAGGTAATTGCCTGGTTCCTTACGGTCAGTGTTTCGACCGTATCGTTGCTCCACTGCTCAAGTAGTAGTTGATAGCTACCTTGTGATCCCAAAATTCTTCGCACTTCGTATGCTTGGAAAAAATCGGCCTCCAGCCATACTCTGTAAAAATGACAGTGCTGGTTGTTGATAATCCAGCACAGCGTGCTGCCACTGTCCGAGGAGGAGCAATTAGTGACTCCCGGCCAGTCCAGTGATTCTTTTGTAAGGGCCTCCAATTTCTTTTCTCGGGTGCAGTGTGCTTCCCAGCTGCACGTTTCGTAATTTGCACACACCACCTGGTTTATGTATCGCATACTAGTAATAAAGGTGTAGTACTCTCGGGCGGTCTGCCACGAGCATGTGGCTTTACTGAAGGTTATCTTCAATGAGAACAGCGTGTGGTCATTATCAGGATCCATGAACCACAAACATTGCTGGTGCTCCAAGTTCCTTAGAATAAGCTGGGCTTTAGTCGTAATCTTACATGTCTTTTCGTTGCCTGCTTCTGTGCACTCTTTCGCTTTCGACGCAATTACGGTATGCCCGTTGCATTCGGCTGCCGCTCCGTCTATCAGTTAGCAGGAGGCTAGTAACGCTAGTGCGGGAGGAGGCACCGGCACGACCCCATTCGGCATATGGCGCTCCACATATTCATTAACTTGTCTGGCACGATTACGTAAGGCGGCTCCGGCAATAGCCCCCGTTTTTACGGCGACATACGTCAAGCCACGGATCAGCCGGTATCCTTTCCAGCCGACATACCCGATGCTGTATACCAGTCTCCCCACAGTCATGATTACAGTCCGGGCGTACGTGAAGGTCATGCACGTTAACAGCACCAGTGCGGCATATACGGCGTACGTCACTGTGCTGGACAGACACTTTAGTTGCCCTAAAAGATCTCGACATAGGATGCACTGAAGAGGCTGGCACACTATCCGACCGGTCACCTGTATGGAACCCTTGAGGCTCTGTCCGTCGGTCGTAACGAAAATTAACATCATTTCCGCCGTCTGTTCTAGTACTTTCGGCGGTAGTGTGGTCTGATAGGGAGGTTGTTTCAACGTTATGACGGTTTCAAATCCCTGGATTCTCACCACTAGGACTCCAGGATGTGAAACAGTAATTACGGGGTCGCTGTAAGACCTTTTTACTTCCTCGCGCTGGAATACGGCTTCCTCGTCCGTTAATAAATGCCTCTTATGGCGGGATTTTCGAGATAGCAGTGTGCGACGTTTTGCGGCACAGATTTGATACGAAAGCAGTAACGGATTCGCTATTTTTATTCCATCGGAAATGTACACAAGCCCTGACTGTGCTGACACTAATTTGCAGCTACACGTAGTCGTTGAAGTATTTGTGCAGGCCGCAGTACGGCAGTACTCGGCAATCCCTTTGCATGGCGCTTGCTTTGAGCAGGTACAGGGAAATCCTTCCCTGGTGCATTGGATCCGTGTACGTGGCCCCTGGGGCGACAGTTTATGTTCCAAGAAGAAATGATGAGGCTCAATTAGCCTACTGTCGTTAATGATGAGAGTTTTCCATGCGGTTATGCAATCATCACATGAGTGCGCGTGACAGCCACTCACTGGAAGGTCCACGTTCTCTAGTTCGGAGCTGTGTACGGGGTTGCATACGTAGCCCCGTCCAGAATAGCGGCATCTCTCCACATTCCTCGTGGCTTCACACTCAAAAATATTCACAGCCAGCCAGAGTACAGCGGCTAGCATGATCCTGCACATGGTCTGCTATTTGTATTATATCGACCTATGCGCTTGCTTCAGCAAAAGTTAAGTTTGTTTTTTTCTTCTTCCCTTCTCACGCCGGTACGTCAAATCACCGTGCTTCTTCACTCAGGAGAAATAAATTATTTCCTCTGAAAAGAGATATGACACAGTGTTCATATAGACATATCCAAAAATCAACTCCTTACTTATACTCTTTTTGCCTATTCTCGTGCGTTAAGATAGATGCGTTTTATGCTATGATTGCTTGCATTTTTTACGCGACACATAAATATTATATACAGACCAACATAGTGAACAAAAATTCTCCTGTACGAAAAGAAAGGGAAAAATAAATAACAATCACAAATGTTTGCGTGAAAAATTGGCTAATGCAGCTCTTTTCCTTTCGTATTTTTCCTTTGCCATATATATATATATATATATATATCATCATCATCATTGTCAACCATTATCAATCCACTGCTGGACGAAGGTCTCACCAAGTTTCCTCCACAACGGTCTGTCTTGTGCCAGTCTCCTCCATGTCACTCCCGCATACTTTGGAATTTCATCCACCCATCTCCCACGTGGTCTTCTTCCGGATCTTTTCCTGTCCCTTGGAATCCAATCTAAAATTTCGGCTGTCCATCGATGGTCTGCCCTTCTGGCAGTATGTCTAGCCCATTGTCATTTCAGGGATTTAACTCTGATCATGATGTCTTCCACTCTTGTCATTTTTCGGATCCACGAGTTCCTCTTCTTATCTCTCCTGGTTACACCAAGCATGCACCTCTCCATGCTACTTTGAGTTGTCTGCAGCCTTTGCATGTCTCTTTCAGTTAAGGTCCACGTCTCTGCTCCATACGTAAGCAATGGAAGGATGCATTGATCAAACACTTTTCTTTTAAGACATAATGGCATATTGCTCTTGAAAATTATGCTGTTTCTTCCAAACGCTCTCCAGGCAAGTTTTGTACGCCGATTAATTTCTTCATCAATGTGACCCTTACTGGATATCTGCTGTCCAAGATAAACGTACGTGTCCGTTATCTCCAGCTTTTCTCTATCAATCGATAAATCTTTATATCTTGTAAAAGCATTGAACATCACTTTTGTCTTGTGAAAGTTCATTTTTAATCCCACTTCTTTACTCTTGTCAGCAAGTTCCTGGATCATACTCTGCAGCTCTGATGGGCTAGTTGCAAAAATGACTACGTCATCAGCAAAACGAAGGTGGGTTAGATAATCTCCATTAATCTTTATCCCTTTGTTTTCCCAGTTCAGTGATTGAAAGACATTTTCCAATGTGGCATTAAAGAGCTTCGGAGATATGGTGTCACCTTGTCTCACTCCCTTTCCAATTTTTATGTGTGTTGTATTTTCAAACAGCCGAATCTTTGCACTTGCATTTTCATAGATGTTATTAATAATATCGATGTACGCATCTTCAATACCGCAGGATTTCAGAGTCATTGTAACTGCAGATGGTTTCACCGAATCAAAGGCTTTTTCATAATCGATAAAAGCCATGCACAATGGAAGTTCATATTCCCTCGCTCTTTCAATTAGTTCTCTCAGCACATGGATATGATCTATTGTGCTGTAGCCACTCCTGAATCCAGCTTGTTCTCTCGGTTGAGCCATGTCCAGTGTTACCTTCAAGCGGTGTGAAAGAACTTTAGTGAAGATTTTATAAACCACTGATAGGAGGCTGATAGGTCTGTAGTTCCTGAGATCCTCAATGTCACCTTTTTTATGTAGCAGGATCATTGTAGCATTGTTCCAATCCTCAGGAATCTTCCCTTCATTAAGGCATCGAGTGAAAATTTGGGCGAGTACTGTTTCGATTTCTCCACTTGCTTCTTGTATGATGTCTACAGTAATTCCATCTTCTCCTGGAGCTTTTCCTCGCTTCATGTTCTTGATTGCATGTGCAACTTCTGCTGGAAGGACTGGAGGAACTCTGGTACTGGTATCTTTCATGATGTCTGGAGTGCATATATCATCCCTTTCATATAATTTGGAGTAGAAATCTTTCACTCTTGTCAAAATTTCGCCTCTATTTCTTGTTACAGAACCATCTTCTTTTCTCAGTGCCATAATCTGTTTTCTTCCCTTACTGAGATGTCCCTTTGCTATCTTTAGGCTTTGGTTGTTTTCAATTGCTTTCCTTACAAGTCACGAAAGCATGATCTCTGGTGGTCAGTGCGCCATTTTCAAACTTGTTCGACAATCTGACCGTATACTTCTTCCAATTATGGATTTCTTTTTTCAGTGGCTTCTTTAAGCCCCATCAAAATGGATGCTGGATTATCCCCTTTTTGTGGCGAACCAGCGCCAAAATTAGTCCCCAGTACCTCATATTTTGCTGGCGATAAAAACAAAACAAAACGCGTTCCATTTTCATGGCAGTTCCCTTTTGGATATCATTATACTAAGGTAAGAGTTTATTTTTCTGCATTACTGTGGTTAGGGCTCTCCCTTGTAGCGATTATTGTTATTTTAGCAGTGTTTCCTATAACCTGGTCAATTGTAAGAAAAAATAATCGCGCGTGCGATTCCCCATTCTGACTTCTTTTGAATTTTCCGTTGAGACGAGCCTTTCGCCGGCGATTTTCTTTTTTCCACCACTCCTATTGTGTCCGCCATTTTTGGTTCCTCAGTTTTCGTCGACCGATTCATGTACTGATTACTGCTGCTTCAATGGTGATATTCCCTAAACGTATGCACGCCTATATATATATATTATTTTTTTTCGTTCGTTTAGTAAATGGAAATGGACGATGTCATCCCTCTTTCCACGTTATTTTTTAAACAACGCATAGCGACTGAAAAATTGTATTCCGGCACTGCTGGGATCGAACCCCAGAACTCTCGATAACTAGTCGAGTGCGTTCGAATTTACGCTACAGCGCCAACAATTCTCAGCGCCATGCGTATTTTATCAGTCAGTATCTGACTACACGAATACGTATTGATGGTCTCAGCAACTGAGATGTCGTCATCTGGTGACATCTAGTTATCGAGAGTTCTGGGGTTCGATCCCAGCAGTGCCGGAATACAATTTTTCAGTCGCTATGCGTTGTTTAAAAAAATAACGTGGAAAGAGTGGTGACATCGTCCATTTACATTATCTCCACGTATTTGATATATATTAACCGTTCGTTTAGTTTTTTTTTTTCGGGATATTCAATTATTACTGGTTCACTGTATAAAAACTGCTTGTAACGAACATCGAACATTTCTTCCTAACGTATATTGACGAATAGCCTTATGAGATAATGTCAAATTTTCTATTATTTTAAAATTTAATTCAGCATTCGACTTGGAACTGCTATGTACATTTTTCGCAGTGTTGTTTAACCAAACACGAAATAAAAAAAACTTATTTTGCAGTTATGTCGCTGCACTAGGTATTACTTTGATATGTGTTAGGCAACTATCAAAAAAACTTTAATTCATGTTTCGGAAGATCCGAACCGAAGTATTTATTTATTTACTTATTTATATTTTTTGTTGTTGTTGCGGTAGGGCTATATATATATATATATGTATATACATATATTTTTTGTTGCCGAGTTACAGAAAAATATTGTACTGATTCTAGTTTTGTTTTTTTCAGACTAAGCACGGAAATATTTTGTGCGTCGGTTCTTATTATTATCGTTACTATTGGTATTATTAATATTATTTTACTATTTGTCACTCGCACTTATTTCTCACAAAGCACATGTGTAGATCTCTGTAATTCACATTCCGTTTTGGGAACACTCATGATAATATGTGGTTACTTGTTTAGCTAAATATATGTATATAGATATTTTTTTTATTATTTATTCCACATAAACACTTGTTTTTTTTTCGTATACATATTGTCACCCTTTTATCTAGTTATTTACTTTTAGTAATACTAATTACCCTATTTTTCATAATAGCTTATTTATTGTAGCCAAGCAAGTAAAATTTTAAAACGTTAGAGAAATATCCCAGGGTAAAGTATATATTCATAAATATACCGGAATTCTTGTTAAAAATACCTGCTGAAGATGTTCAGTATCATTAGTTTAGTAATAATTACTGTAACCGTTACATCAGAATCGACTGCTATGTACATTTTTCGCAGTGTTGTTTAACCAAACACGAAGTAAAAAAACTTATTTTGCAGTAATGTCGCTGAACGCCATCTTTAAATCTGATAGGTACTGATTTTATTTACTTTATAACCCTTGCGACAACAATATGAGAATTTCTAGTGGCATTGTTTAATAATTGCTAAGTACGTGAGTTCCCTCAAACTGAGTTACCAAGCAGTATTACATTAATTTTGTCAAGCGGTCTATTTATCTTGAAAAAAAAAATATTTTTTTTGTTTTTGTTTTTCCCTATCATCCTTCACTAATGCATTACTGAGAGGGGGTACGGGTCCGATTCCTGTCGGACAAATCTGCACGTGACCCTCATTTAAACCAAAGTTTCTCGGGGATCTATCCTTGCCTTTTTCCAGACTGGGTAGATGCAATTTACAGAGTTATTTTGCTCGGCTTCTCTGGCCAAATTTTCTCCTATACAGTGAGACAAATACCGATCTGCCAAATCGAACCACGATCTTCCCTCTGGATTCAGGGACTGACTTAAATTATTAAGCATTTTGTCAACAAAACCTGGTTCGTGGGTCGCTATTTCTCTATGCTGTGCTTCGCTCTCCACCACTGCCTTAGGTATGGTGTGACATTCACTCATGGCAGGGACAACGTTGCTAACCGATTGAGTCCCCGACGCGGCTGAGGTGGATGGCGGCGGTAGGGTCGGCTCGGGTTCGGGCCCATGTGAACGAAGAAAATACGGATTCCTTACAACTGCCCTTCTTACTTCCTCTACTGTATCCTCTGTATCGAAATCATGACTTTCTGGAACTTCGATTCGGGGCTCCGAGGTGACATCAAAGAAGGGGACATAGTCGTAATCTTCCGTGATGTCGGAGTCGCCTCCTGTCTCTTCGTCCGTTCTTGCACCGGGAATTGGTGCCCGGTCGTCCGTGGGGGTAGCCGGAGTGGGCTGAAGATGCGCCTGGCGTGGGGTCCTTTCGGGGGGTTTAGTACTGACCGAATTCTCACGTTCACCGGAGACGGAAAACTCACTATTTCGAAGTCACCTTTATTTTTCCGAGCCAATTTCTCGGACAAACTTTGTTGAACGTAGGGTACGTGTAGAAAAACTCTATCCCCTATTTTTAAATCCTTTTCTCGGGCGTACATATCAGCGTACCGTTTCTGCCTAGCAGCAGCCTCTTCTAGATTTCCATTAACGATCTTGTACACTCTTCTCATGCGTTCTAGGAAGTTTTCGATGTAGTCGTCCTGGGTGAAATAGGTCTGGCGGTAGGGCGGAATTAGAATATCGGAGGGCACTGTCAAATCTCTACCAAACACGAGGTAACTTGGTTCAAATTTAGTCGCGGAATGCGTGGAGCTATTCATGGCTGGTTGAAGGAGAGGCAGGTGACGGTCCCAGTCTGTTTGCTGTTGGTTAATTAAGTAACTTAGAGAATTATTGATTAAGAAATGTGACCTCTCATTCCTCGAATTACCCTCTGGGTGATCTGCCGTGGAATTAAGTCTCCTAATTCCTAATTTAGTTAGTAAATTCTTGAATACTTCGAACATAAAGGCCTGGCCGAGGTCTGTGAGATTTGATTCCGGCAACCCGTGAACGGCCACGATTCTGTCAAGGTAGACGTCCGCGACGGTCGCTGCTTTTCCGTCTGGGATAGCGGCCAACACTACATACCTCGTAAAAAAATCTACCATAACCATTATGCATTTATTGCCATCGAACGTGATGGGATACGGCCCGCAGAGGTCTAATGATATCTGCTGGAAGGGATGAGAGCACACTGTCGTTCTCTGAAGTTTCGCTTTTTCCCTTAGTTTATGTCCCGAGCGTTCGTTGCATGTGCGGCAAGACTCGACATAGTTCCTCACATCCGAATACTGATTTAGCCAGAAATATCTGGCCCTAACACAAAATAGTGTTTTTTCAAATCCAAAATGGGGTGATGAGGGCAGATCGTGACAACGTACTAAAATTTCAGCCTTATGGAATTGGGGATAACTAGTTGCTCCCAAAGTTCCTCACGCGACGTATTTATATCCGGCCGCTGAAAGTGGTACAGTAACTCATCTTCGTTAAGGAAAAAACTTTCGCTAACCCTCTCTTTACTAGCAGGAACTCGTCGCGTTTGTAAGGTTTCAATAATACCTGCCAGGTCTAGATCTTCCCTTTGCAGTCCCTTAATGTGCTCGCTTTCAGTTTTGTCCAGTGTAGTGTTTACGGTGCTTATTCTTGGCTCTTCCATTTAGTACCCCGCGTTATCTCCGTCGGGAGAGTACTGCCTACTAAGCCAATCCGCTATGACATTTTGTTTCCCTTTTTCATACAGGATTTTATAGCTGAATTCGCTCAAAGAGATTCTCCATCGGTTCAAACGACTATTACCATCTCGCAAATTTTGTAGATAAACCATAGGGCGATGATCACTAATTACGTAAAATTCTTTACCTAGTAAAAAGTGTTTCCAAAATTTGACTGCTGATACGACCGCAAGGAGTTCCTTCTCTATAGTCGGGTAATTTTTCTCAGCCTGATTCAGCTTCCTCGACATGAAAGCGATAGGATGCAGATTTCCTGACTGATCCTTTTGCTCTAAAGCTGATCCTATTCCCGTATCTATAGCATCGTAATGGAGATAGAACGGTTCTTCATAATCTGGGTGTGCTAGAACTGGGTCGCTCAAAAAACAGGCTTTAATTTGGTGAAACGCTCTATCCGCTTCCTGATTCCACTTGAACTTACCCTTCTTAGTAAGTTCGGTGAGGGGTGCTACAATATCCGAGTATGAGGGAATGAATCTTCTGTAACAATTACTTACCTTACAGAGATTCGTGGGGGAATTGTTTACCTTACAGAGATTCGTGGGGTCGGACGATTTCGCTATAACAATCTTTTCGGAACAGGGAGGAATTACTTCCTTTTTTAAGATTTTAGCAGTTTTTGTCACATCGGGAACCACGGGCTTTCTAACTTTTTCTCGGCGATTTACGGGTAGGGTGGGGGTCTGGCCTTGTTTACCTTTGCTACTTTCGCATTACTAACCTTTCTCTTTCTCTTCCCAGGATTTATCCTAATCTGTTCAGATTTCCTTGCTTGCCGTAATGTTCCGGCTCCCGCATTAAAAGTATACCCATGCGTTTTCAGCAAATCCCAGCCTAAAATCTTGGAATAATCAGCATGTAATCTCTGCTGCGTTACGTGGAAAGAATGCGTTATTTGATCAGTGCCTATCCTTATAGGTAATTCGTAGCAAGCGAAGGTATTCAAAGGATTTGCTGTAATTCCCCGCACTTGTATTGTAGAATTCCGAGATCTCATATTTACCTTCCCTTTAACCTGTTCTACTACGGAGTAGCAAACCAGGCTTATGGCCGCACCGGAATCGATCAAAGCGCTTACCATAATGTTACCGACTTATATTTTAATTAGTGGTAATGCCCCTTGCTCCTCAATTGAGCAGTTGGTTAACATCAAATTGACCTTTATTTCACTACTACTCTGATCAGCGCTCGGCCTTCGGCGCTGGCCTGCTTTCAGCTTAAATTACGCGTTTGCGAACTACGTGCTCGGCCGCCAGCGTTATCCGCAAAGCGGACTCGATTTCCCTGCTGTCCCGAGCCCCTGCTTTGAGGCTGCGGAGGAAACTCTCTTCCTTCGTTATCGGAGGACCTCCCACTGACGGGTCGGGGGTAATCCTGCGTGCTCCCGTCAAGAGGAGTGACTCGCGTTTGGAGCGGGCGTGCGGGCGAAAGAGTTGCGCTGCTCTCTGCGATCCCCGTGGAAATTATCAGGGCTTCGGTGCTGCTGGCGGGAAAATTTCTGATTCCACACCAGGCAATCTCTGCGATGGTGGGAGTAACTTTGGCACGCATGACAATTTTCTGTGATCTGTGCAATGCTATGACCACCATTTACCCTTGGGTGAGAATTGTTCGCCTGAAAATTTCTTATTCTCGCCACCTGCGTTCGGTGTGCGATTTCAGCCTCTCGCAACCTTCTTTCTAACACTCGTTTCCTCTTTTAGGGCGTTTACCTGAACCTCGTGGTCAGCCATCTGACGCGCCAATAACCCGGCAACTCCGAAACAGAATCCGGGATGGTTCATATGCCTACCGGAGTTCCTTGGGGAGGAGCCTCACCTATATCTGCGAAGTTTACATTATGGTTAACCAAACGTTCATTTAGTTCCTCGAGAACAACTCGTCTATGGCTTCGGAGAAGGTTTTAGGAGCAAATGAGAGGACGGTCCGCCGCAATTTGCTACTCATACCATTAAGGAACTGGGACGTCTTAGTTTTGTCCGCCAGTTCTTGGGCCTCCGGACTTGCCTGGCCCACGTGTTCCAGATAGGAATGAGCTAGGCCCCTTAATCTGGAAACGTACTCCGCTACCTTTTCCCCTGGGCGCTGCCTACAAGTCGTAAATTTTTGCATTTTGACTGCGAGGGGCTCCTGAGCGTCAAATTTTTGTATTACGGCTTCTCGGAATGCGGCGTAGTTGGTCTCCTTCCGAACATCCGCCGCATCGGTGAAAAATTGGCTCGCGGCCGCTTTGTATTTGGCCCTAGCTGCGAGTATCTTCACCGCATCTGACCAACCTGCAATCTGGGCAGTACTGTCAATCATTTCGAAAAACTACCTTGCAGTTATAGATTCCTCGGTTCCCGTGAAGACCGGAATGTAATTCAGCATAACCGCCATCGACTGGATAGCGCGCTGGGTTTCAAAAGTCGAATTTGGGGAGTTGCCGTATTATTTTCTACCGGGTCATACATACTAAGTTTATTGCTGAGGGTCTGAGAAACTGCGGCCCTAAACCTAAATCCTTACTTTCTCTGTACGTTACGACCCAAAATACTGAGCACTAACAAATCCTGAAATGCACCAGATTGTACTCCTATTATAATGCCTAAGTTTTACCAGTTCTTACTCACTAACCAATTAATAAAATTTCTACGTAAATGCAAAAATCGATGCAACAAAATAATTTTCTCTACTAGCATTTAGATAGGGGCATACCTAGAAACACAATCTTACCTTTCGCGACACATAATACCACACTTGTTACACTTCAAATAAGTTGTAAATATCTTCAAGCTAAACGATAACTTGCGACACATGAAATATCATTCGTGAAACTCTTGAAAATAAACTGTAAATACCATACTAATAACGACACATGAAATATCCTTCGTGAACCCCTTTTAAAATAAACTGCAAAAATCCTACTACTCCCGATACTTGAAATATCATTCGTGGAAGACTTTTAAAATAAATTGTAATACCCTACTACTCATTACACATGAAACATCACTCTTGAAACACATTAAAATAAGTATAAATACCCTAACATTAACCTACTCTTTCGACACACAAAATATAACTCTTACAACGCTTTAAAATGAACTGTAAATACCACCTGAAGCCATAAATCCCGATAAACACTCTTAATTATTGCATTGTAAAAAATGATTGAGAGAAAAAATGATCATTGCATTTGAAATACACTAATGCACCAAAATCAAATGAAAATATATCATCATAATAAAATGTGCGAAACACTTTATCGTAAATAATGACGTTGAGAAAAAGAAAAACGAACCGCTGCAAATTAAACAAATTACTATTTGTTGTGCTTCTCGAATCTACCTTATTGTCCCGTTAAATTATTTACTGCGCACACACATAACCTTATAACCCTGCTGCATAGCCACATCCACAATTACTTTGCTGGTAGTATTATTTATTAAGTTTATTAACAAACAAAATAAACAGAATGCATATATCCTTCTCATTTTATCAACATTTGCAATTTAATTTTAACCTCTTATTTTTTCACTATTATTACCAATTATTATTATTTTTGATATACTCCTTACTAATGTTTGCCCCGTCTATTTAAATTTACTTTCCTAAACAGATAAGAAAACACTGTTGCCTTTTGGAAACAACCCTTTTACTGGTACACCAAGATTACTATTACCGAATTTTTAACAGATCACCTCCTCCTCTTTTCTCTTAAGGCATTAGTAATACCACAACACATTACACAGCTCCGCGAAATTTCATATCCAAAAACAGACAAATAGATAAATTTCTTGTTTACAATAAATTTCTTGTTTACAAATTTGTACACATAATTTGCAGGTTTATCAGCCAGATCATGATGTATAAGGACACCGAATTTTATTTATCTGGCGCACGGCCCCAATTAAGCCTGGTCCATGGCACCAATTATTGCACCACGCCAAGTCCCGGTGGGGAACTTGAGGGGCATAAATTTTGTTAACGATTTTCGATTGTCTAGATTGGCAACAATGACATTGGGTTTCCTAGTATAGGCGACCCAGTCTCATCGTTGGGATTTAAAAGCGTTGTGTTTCATACGAGCTCGTACGGGGTTGTCGCAAGAACTCATATGCCGCAAAGAAATTAAAATTAAAAAAACTACCATTTCAGTTTTATGTTTGAATAGAGGTATCTGTGAAGAAGGAAAACTGTTACTTTAAATTAAACCAGTACACGGACACTCGTACTCACTTGCAGAGCAGCGAGAAGAAAAACGCGTTGTTTTAAGAAACAAATATAAAATTTATTTTGGGTAGTATTCTTAATTTAAGAACAATTTAATGGTGGGACAAGTTTAAATTATAATAAGACATCTCTACAAAAAGAAGTTATGGTTTAACTTGTGAATTGTAAAACTATCAATATCCCTAACAATCCAACCAGTACGAGGTGAGCAATAATATTTCAATCCTTTGCATGCTGAGTATTCAGTGAAGATTTAGAAATGAAATATTATTGCTCACCTCGTACTGGTTGGATTGTTAGGGATATTGATAGTTTTACAATTCACAAGTTAAACCATAACTTCTTTTTGTAGAGATGTCTTATTATAATTTAAACTGGTCCCACCATTAAATTGTTCTTAAATTAAGAATACTACCCAAAATAAATTTTATATTTGTTTCTTAAAACAACGTGTTTTTCTTCTCGCTGCTCTGCGAGTGAGTACGAGTGTCTGTGTACTGGTTTAATTTAAAGTAACAGTTTTCCTTCTTCACAGATACCCCTATTCAAACATAAAACTGAAATGGTAGTTTTTTTTTTATTTGATTTCTTTGCGGCATATGAGTTCTTGCGACACAACCGTACGAGCTCGTATGAAACACAACGCTTTTAAGTCCCAACGATGAGACTGGGTCGCCTATACTAGGAAACCCGATGTCATTGTTGCCAATCTAGACGATCGAAAATCGTTAACAAAATTTATGCCCCTCAAGTTCCCCGCCGGGACTTGGCGTGGTGACACAAGTACCAGCATTGCTGTAACCAAATGAGCTTTCCCATGAGAGAGAGAGAGAGAGACTGAGGCATTGCTGAAGAAATCGAGTCAATCGGCTTCCGAAAAAAATCAGCAGGCTTAATTGAAGATTTGGAAGATGAGTTTGAAATTCATGTTCTTGATCCAAGTATGTGGAATTGCGCATGGGAGAAACACACCTTGATGCTGTGGATTTGTTACCGTGGTGGAAGAATTCTCAATTTCTTAAGTGAGTTGCCATTGCGAGACGTGTACTATGTATCAGCCAGTAGTTCTGCAAGCGAGAGAGTGTTTGGTGCAGCAGGTCAAGTTTTAGAGATAAGAAGATCAAGGTTAAGCGCTGAAGCATTAGATGCGATTCTTTTTTTTTTTTTGAGGAGTTTCGAGAGGCTTAAACGATAAGCAATTTTCATGATGAACTTGCTGGAAACTGCACACACAGAATAATATCGTGGCTATTAATTACACTATTAAGTGCAAAGCTTTGTTATGTTACAAAATGCAGAATAATCTGGTCTGAAATGCTCATACGTTCTTTTTTTTTTTCTTTAGGACATTTTCTTACATGCTTTTTTTATACTCTACTACATCACTGTAAACTATATTTACCAGCTAGCATATATGTAAATTGTATTGCAAAGTTTAACATTCTAGAGTCAAAATTTAAAACACGTGCGACTGTCTGTAAAGAGTTGTACGCTTTGTAATGCAATTTATTTAAAATAAAAGTAAATTTAGAAAGGCAAAAGAAATAACGAATGGAATATTTTGTGTTTCTAAAAGATTTTCTTTTTTTATTTGCTTTTGGCAAAATTACTGATTCTCCTGGTGTAGTCGAATGGAATGTGCATCGATTATTTATTTATTTTCTAGTCCACATTTTAGAACATTTGCTTTTATGCTTAGTGTTCCGAAGAACATATTAATATTATGAAGTGGATTAACTGAAGTAAACTTTTTAAACTAATGATTTTTAAACTAATCCTTGATTGGGCCATAGCTTTGGCCTGTGCATAATGCAAGACTTTCTAAGCAAAATTTTCTGAGAACCGGGGCCCGGGCGATCCCGGACTTAGCAAACACATGTAGTCAAAGAAAGCGGGCTGGGCCCGGGCACTAGACCTTTGGACCCTGGCGGGCCCGGCCATCTCTACTAGGAAGTGCCAGCATGAATAAAAAGATTCTTGCTTTCTTAATGCTGGCTCTTCTTAGAACTCTTAACAAAAGAGCTTTGATTATTTTCTGCCGTTGAACTGTTTTTGTTTTTCATTTTTCTAAGCCTAAGGAAAAATTCTCAGAAAATTATGAAGGCGTGCGACTTGAAATTCCGTATTTATTCAGGCGAATAAGTTTTATGTTTGTAGTAAGTTGTGTTGGTACAATTTTGACTGGCAGGAATAATTACTGATAATTTCTCTCCGAAGGCCTCAAAGAAATAAGCAAAGGCTGTCTTCCGCCTTCGTCCATATTCCCACAAGCATTCACGCAAATCTTTCGATTTAAAAATAAACACTTTGATGAGAAATGAAAATCTCTAACAGGTTTGACATATACTCTAAATTAACTTTCATTTTTAGTTGCTTTCTCTATGTAAATTTGAGTTCATTCCCTTTTAGCGTTTTCATTATGTCTTCTCGCTCTCGGAATGATGTTGGCAATGTCTCTTTCGTTATGTCTTCTCGCTTGCGGAATGATGGAATGATGTTGGCAATAATCTTGAGATCAGAGAGCGTGACGTGTGCATGTTGGCAGAAAAGAACGAGAGATATACAGGCTGTCTATAAATGAAGAAAACAGCTTCAGTATCCTATTAAAAATACGCTAGAAAGAAAACTTACTTTAAACGCCAAGATACGTGGCAAATTTCAAAGTTGGTTAAGTCAGATGATAGATGGCGCCAGGTGTCTCATGTAATGAAAAATCTCGTCAAACACGGAATACAACAGATATGGCTTCCCTAGTGGAGAAAGCAACGTGTGTGTTTTGGTTTGCGGAGTCAAAATCTCTAACAACAATTCAGCGTAAGTTCAGAACGGAATACAGAGGCAGCCAACCGACACGAAGGAACATCGAACAATGGGTAAATAAATTCAAAGCAACAGGAAGTGTCTTGAAAGCACTGGGAGACCTTCCATTTCGGACGAAATGGTGGAAGACGTGCGTTAGGCTTATCTAAGGAGACCGAAGTCCGTCCGCATCGTCACCCGTGAACTCGTAATACCACGAGCAACGGTTATTACTCGCGGTATTTCGAGTTCACAAGTGGAGACGATTCAAAAAGTTCGTCGCCAGTTGCGAACTCGAAATGCCGCGGTTTTGCATAAACGTCTACGCCTATATATGCATATAAAATGCAGTTTGTGTAAAAACTTCGACCAAATGATCAACCACGCCGAAAAGCATTTCCAGTAGACCTGCTTAATCGCATTGACACACTCCTTTCACGGATCTGTTTCAGCGAGGAGTCGACATTCCATGTTTCTGGCAGAGTGAAAAAACATAACTGACGAATCTGGGGCACGAAAAATCTCCATGTGGTCGTAGCACACGAGAGAGAAGCCAAAGGTTAATGTCTGGGCTGGCTTAATGGAAGACAGAGTAACAGGGCCCTTTTTCTTCGCTGAACCAGCCCTTACTGGCAAAACGTACCTGGACATGTTAGAACAATTCGCAATTCCACAACTCCAGGATATTCAAAACATCGTTTCCCAGCAAGATGGAACGCCTCCGCACTGGTCTTTGGATGTACGCAAATCTTTAGACCATCATTTTCCAGGGCTTTGGATTGGACGTGGGGGTCCGACGGCATGGCCATTGGCCATCCCGTTCTCTTGAATTACCCCATATGATTTTTTCTTTGGGGCTTTATTAAGGACATTGTGTACAAGAGAAAGGTTACATCTATTACTGAGTTCAAAGAACGCATTACTGTAGCCTTTCTCCTTGTTACACCTGACATTCTGCAGCATACGTGGGTGGATTTATCCGAGGAACCACGATTTAGTTTTTGTTACACCTTACACCTTGACATTCTGCAGCATACGTGTGGATATATCCGAGAAAACGCGATTTAGTTTTATGCTCCGTAACGGAAAATCTATGCGTAATTTGAAAAAGTGACTATATCTAAAATACTCTTCGATATAAATGGAATCGAAAAATAAAAGAATTTTTTCAATCGAATGTTTAGAAGCAAATATGTGGAATAAAACATATTTTTGAATTCGACATCATCTGCATTTACGCCCTTTAGCTACGAAATTGTACATCGTAAAAAAAAACGAAATGAAGGATCATCATTCGCATATTTCAAGCTTCTCAATGCAAAAATAATTTTTCAAATCGGACTAATAGTTGCAGAGATATCGTGGGTGCAGACGGACAGACGGACGGACAGACCGGTAACATAAGCACGATCTATTTTTACAAAAGACGTGCTAAAAAAGTGCGAACAGAGAAATGAAAAGAATAACAAGGTGTCCATTGGACCTCTTTCCGAACTGACTATGAGGTCCATTGATTGCTGTTAAGAGGTTCAGTTATTCGAAGGCTATCGCTAATGTTTATTCTAATGCAGCTGTTCAGTACCAACCAAAATTCATCGTTGTTCAAAGATGTCAATAAATGGAGTATTTACTGTTTTATGATGCTCATCCAAAATGCGTAAGCAAGCAAGATAATTTACTCATTCGATTTTTTCCTTATTGAGGTGAAATGTGATTTAAACATGGCACAAGTTCGCTTCGTTTTCCCCTGTAAGGTTTTTGTTTTGCATAGTTTGACGTTAGAAACTGATAAATATTCCGTGGTATATGTTGAATAGGTTTGGTACCTGTCTTTCACCGTTCTCGCAGAGAATTTCAGAAAAAGAAGAAAGTCTTGTGATAACCTCAGGGATTAAACAAAATTCTTCTTTCAGTATGATTGGCAGTGAAGGGGTTGAGAAAAATACTCTGATCAAGATAATATTTTAGATGCAACAGCTGCGAGGCGAATTGGAAATAATCTCCACTCTGAGTTCCATCGTGGCTTGTCTTCCTTGACATTTATCTTCCACGAGAAACCCCGAGGGGCATCTATAATTCTTTTCAAAGACATTACTTCATTGGATATAACACGCTGTTCGTGAATTGATTATATTTCTACCCTTTGAAATTCTTTCTCGTCAAAAGCGGGGTTTTTTTAGGACTCTATATTATGAATCAGATAAAAAAATCTTTTAAGGAAGTGTTTCGAAAGATCAATAGCTCGTCTATAAATTGAATTAATGCTAAGAACTATAAATTGATCCCAGCGCAACCAAACTTTTTGTAAACAAACCGAAGAAAGGACAAAATATCATTTTAGGTTTTATTGTGTTAAGTTTGCTTCCGGATATTTGTAGAAATGGTAGGAGGAAGAGCACATAGCATCATTTTTCAATATTTCGTTGCCCTCACATATTTCCGAAATAGCTAACATGCATCGGAACGAAATCTTTGGGGACCTAAATATTCGTTATACTGACTGAAAGTTTGTTCTTACGCAGAATGGAGATTTATGTGCTTTTCTAATTTCACAACGAAGCAGAAATAGTTTTTTCGCGACGGTGATGAAAATGATAAAACTGTTATATAAATGAATATCTGGGAATGAAGCCTAGCTTCGAGGCAGTTATACCGAACTTAGAATATAGAAATTATGTGCTATTTTATTGTACAGAAAGAAAAAGGATAAGCAAACAGTGGCGATGAAGAGTTATCTTTCTTAATGAAACCAAATATTTGGCCCTTCCGGTGGCCGAGTGATCAGACGTGTGTTCCTGGCTACTCATTAAAGACAGACCCGGATATGATTCAGGGCCAGACTGGGGTAATCAATAAACGACCCTGGAAGCAGATTTTTAGCAGCCTTGCGAAAATTTATCAAGGTACCCCAACCCTAAAATTACAGATATGGCAGCGCCAACATTTGTTGTTTAAACATCTGTTCAACGGAAGTCTATGAATTACTCTAATCGAAGCAATAATTAATTAATAACATTTTGCCCATTTTTATGCGCCGCAGCATGAGTTATCTCCAGTAAAATTCAATGTAGGAAAAAATTACTTCCGTTTCTGAAGCGATAGGCAGGATGCGTTTTTTTTTCTCTCTCTCTCAGAGAGCCGTCGAAGATTTTATTTCATTCTTACGATTTTTATTGCAACAGCTGAATTTACAATTGTAATATGTACTTTTTTCTCCTCGAGGGAAATCCAAATGTTCCAAAATTTACATATCACCTACTGTAGCAGAATACAGCAGCCCAGTTTACTCCTGGTTCTAATCCCAGATGAGACATGGGTGGCGTATTTGCCTTACTGTTCTGCCTGTTTCCTTTCCCTCGAAACATTGGCGCCAAGACTGGCATTTGCTTATACATGGTCGAGTCATATTATTGTGACCACCAGCTAATATCCAGAGTAACCGCCGTATGCAGCGCGGACAGCAGCTAGACGGGCTGAGAGGGACTCAATAAGGTGCTGGAATGTGTTCACAGGTATGTATAGCCATGTAGACTGCAGTGCATCAGACAGCTGCTGGAGAGTGCGTGGTGGAGGATCCATAGAGCGAACAGCACGATCGATGTGGTCCCACAGATGCTCAATCAGGTTTAAGTCTTGGGAATTAGAGGGCTAGGGAAGTACTTTGAAGTCTTCATCTTGCACTTCCAACCACTCTCGAAAATTTTTAGCTATGTAACACGCCGCGTTGTCGTGCTGGAAGATCCCATCCTCCCCAGGGAAGACAATCAGCATGTATGGGTGCACGTGGTCTGCAAGGATAGATTCATAATGAATTCGGTCCACAGTGCCTTCCACAAGTATGAGATAACCCAGGGAATGCCACGAAAACATTCTCCAGACCATAATGCTGCTCCCACCAGCTTGTGTTCTTCCAGCAATGGTTGAAGAGTGTTTGTTCTTCGATGTCTCTCGCCTTATACGCCAACGTCCATCCCTTCGATGAAGCAGAAAATATGACTCATCGGAGAAGACAATCCTTTGTCAATCAGCGGAGGTCCAATTCCGATACTGCAGGGTTCACTGAATTGGCGTTTTAGACACACTTCCGGTAGCCCCCTGGTTCATTCGGCCAGTGAGTTGCTCCACTGTAGCGTGTCAATAGGCCCTCACGCACCTTCGAAGCCGACGTTTGCCTCTCACATCAATGGCACGTGGTGGTCCACAGTTTCCACGTCCCTTATTCTCAATGGTGCTATTTCTCCAATCACTATACACTTTAACAGAAGCAGCACGCGAACAGTTCACAAACTTCGCTGTTTCAGAAATACGGCCACCCTTGGCCCGAAAGCCGGTAATCATTACTTTTTGCAAATCTGATAAATCGCTCTTTTTACCAATGACAGCAACGAGTGATGTTTCCAGAATGCCTACAGCTCACCTTAAAGCCAGCTCACGGCACGTGCCTTTTTTCATTGGCTACGCGCTGTTGACATGAGCGCCCTCCAAGCCGTGAGCGCCCTCCAAGCCAGCTCACGACACGTGCCTTTTTCATTGGCTACGCGCTGTTGACGTCAAAAGTAAGAGGTGGTCAAAATAATGTGACTGGACTGTGTATTACACACTTGCTCATGGTTATCGTTAAATCCCAAAACCAAAATGTGGATATACTGAGCAGAATACTTTGTACGTGACATAAATGTCTACTACACGCCTCGTGAGTGAAAGCATAGCGAATGAAAATTTTGTTTGTTTGTTTTTTGGGGGTCGACGACTACCGTGAGCAACTCGATGGGCTATAAGCAGTCTTTGTCCCTAATTTGGGGCTAGCGGTTTCAGGAAAGGGGGAGAACCAGTACCCTAACACAAACGCACCACTCATTCCTCCAGCACGATTCTAGTGGCCATTGGCGAATGCTGCGGTATGGCTAGCAGTGCGCCGCCAGCCCACTAAAACTGTCGAAATTAAAAACAAATCAATTTAATAAAAGCTGGAATATTTGCAATTACATCTTAGGTAAATGAAAACAAACAAAAAGATTCCATTTAATAAAAAGCTGGAATGCTGAAATCAGCTGCATTACGCCAGAGCACGTGCTCAGCTACATTACTACATGGCTCACGCTCAGCCCTGGTTGTCGTTCGGAAGCCAATGGAAAGCCAGGAATTTAAGGATGCTGATAGCTCACAGCCTTACTGCGGTTCAAAATTATGCTTTAGCGCATGCGTGGGTTTCAACGGCCGAACGAGAAACAGACCGGGAAAACAGGTTCTGTTAGCTTATCAGGTCATGCTGCAGCAAGCACGACTATACGTTTTCTCGAAAGCGTGTTCTCGTTGAGTGCAGGCAGCAAGAAACCAGCATTTTCCTTCTTTGGGTGAGAGTGAGATCGCAGATTGTAGATTTTGAAATGTGTGGTATGCAGTAAATGGTGTTAGTGACTAGTGCAGTGATGCTCCTCTTGTTTATTACAAATTGTGTAGTTTATTTCTTTAAAACCTGAACAGTGTTTCTAGAATTTTAAAACTTTCTCCCTGAACAAAGAGTTTAGGCAATGCAGATAATTCAAGATTTGTTAGAAATGCCTTTTTCAAGGAGGACTACAATGGAAAAGATGAAAATAATGAAGGACGGGAAACCATGCCTACCTTTACCTAACCTTAAGAGTATACATAAGGATAAAAAAGATACTTATACTTGGAATTTTCAGGTTTCTCAGTGTGATTTGTATCCATGGTTGGCAGGCTGCAGAAATTTAAATAAACTATTTTGCTGGCCGTGCTTGTTTTTTTCTAAAAGCGACAGTTCTTGGAGCTCGGGTGGATTCGACAACCTCAACAGCTTTCACACGTGGCAGAAAAAACACAAATCTTCTGCATCACATTTGCAGTGCACGCTGGACATACTGCATTTTGGTCGCCAAAGAATTGATGGAACACTTGACAAACAACTTAAATTAAATAACTCAGAACACAACAAAAGAGTTCGTAAAAACCGAGAAATTTTGAAATGATCAATCGATGTTACTTGCCTACTGGCAAATCAGGAATTGCCTTTTAGAGCTCATAATGAATCTGATTCGTCTCTTAACAAAGACAACTATATCGAATTTTTACAACTATTAAGAGAATAAGACCCTCTCCTGAATGACCATTTAGAAACAGCCTCTGTTTTCAAAGGTACATCAGCTTCCATTCAAAACGATTTAATCAAATCTATTCAACAAGTGGCGCTGGATGAAATTTTTTAACAAATCCAAGAAGCCCCTTATGTTGCCATCATGTTGGATGAGACTTCTGGTATTCAGATGGCTTCACAGTTTTGAGGTACATTAGTGATGGCAAAATTGTGGAAAGAATACGTTGGTTTTACAGACGTCAGTACAGACAGAAGCTCTGGTGGTCTGTTTACTCATGTGCAAAATATAGTTTCAATGTTCAATTTAAAATCTAAGCTTGTAGCTCAAACATATGATGGGGCTTCAGTTATAAGTGGACATTTGAGTGGGCTGCAGCAAAAAGTATTGCAGGCATATCCACACGCACTTCATGTGCACTGTTATGCGCACGTATTAAACTTTGTTCTGTCGCAAAGCTCACATTCAGGCAAGAGAACTTGTGCCTTAAAAGAACATCTGAAACGAAAAATACCTTCTCTAGCTGCAACTAGATGGTCCCTCAGTTCTCGCTTGGTAAACGTAATTTAGGAGCACAGAATCTTGATCATACAGTATTTCAAAAGCACTGAACACCAGGAGGGGTGGAGTGCAAATGACAAGATGGCAGCAATTGGATACAAGAAATTTCTAAATAAATTCGAAACTGTTTTCTTACTTAAACTCTTTACTTCTATGTTTGCATATTCGGACGTTTTATTTAATATACCGCAAATGAATAATGGTCTGGATATCATTTTTGATCCACTAAAATAAAAGAATTTCAGAGACACCTACAAAACGAACGGGAATCAGGGTTTCCATTTCTGTGAAAGATGTCAAATGCTGTAACGCAACCCAAAGAAACGAAGAGGTTGAAGTCTGGTGGAGAAAGTTCTGCTGAGGCAAAGTACAGAATTATTTTCTATAAAATCATTGACAACCTCATAAGTAATATCTCTACTCGTTTCTCAAGCATTGAAAAACTGGTGTTTTTTCAGCTTATTAAATTGCAAGAAATTTGACACGTACAAATCTAAGGCAACATTTCCTAACCAGCTTCTCAAAAAAATTGGCCCACGTTTATGATAGCGTCTTCGATTGTACCTTTCTCAAAAACGAATTCAGTGTTTTTTTTTTGGATCAAATGATTTCAGAGGAAAATCTTCTTACGAGATACTACGGTGTCATGACAACGCAGTGGCGTAGCCAGAGTGGGTGGGGGTTCGGGGTTTGAACCCCTCCCTTGAGGGGAGACTGAGCACGAATTTAAAACGATATATACGTGTATACGAGGCTTTCACCAATGAACCAAACCCATGGACCCTCTAAAAAATTTCTGTGACAACGACATGTGTAAGACTTTTGAACAAACATATAAACTAACTAATTTAGTGTCCACCATCCCTGCTACAACCGCTTCGGATGAACGAAGTTTTTCAGCTCTCAAAAGAATTAAGACTTTCCTTCGCTCTACTCAAGGTCAGGAAAGATTAAGTTACTTTTTTCTGTTATCAATAGAGAAAGCCTTAATAGCTTATTTGAAGAAAAAGCCAAATTTTTATGACCTAGTCATTGACAAATTCACAGCAGTTGATAGGAGAGCCGAGTTCCAATTCAAGCAATGAATAAATACCAGGAAAGAATTTCAATATGCATTTTTATGCAACTCGGTAATTATATACATTTGCGCCTCTTGAAAGAATTGTACGATGGGTTACGGAGGCCAATTACCATGACATTATTGTTATTTATCATCATTTTCAATCCACTGCTGGATGGAGGTTTCAAGTCTTCCACAAACTTCTATCCTGACCCACTCTTCTACATGATTATTGAAAATTATTGCTATTAAAATCCAGGAGAGTTAGAGAGTTGTTATAGTGTGATTGATTACGGAGGAACTAAATTACACACAATGTTGCGTTATTGATATTAAAACCCATAAGCGTTGTTATATGTTTCGGTTGGTATTAGGTAGAGAATTACGTACAATTTTGCGTATTTCCGGCCCGCATGACCTCCATTCTATACCAGGATTCGCCCCTGTTAGTGGCGTCCATTTGGGCGAACGCTCTGAAGCCAGCGCTTAGAGCACTTCGCCATCGGGACGGCACTTTTTCTTTTCTAGTGGAAAGATGAAGGTGTGTTTCAGCGTTCGATCTTTAAGATGATGTCGTTGTGTTGCGTAGCTTGTTGAACAGTGCACTAGTTGCAACTAAGTAATGCTTTCATTTGGGACTGTGATGGTAAACATTTCTCAGCACGTCTTTTGAAAAAAAAAAAAAAAAAAAAAAGCATGTGCTTTGTGCAATATTACTGTGTCCGTTCATCCGTTATCTCTGCAACTATTTGTAAAATTTGAAAAATTGTTTTTGCAGTGAAAAGACTGAATGATGACCCATCTGTTTTGGTCTTTCTTCGAAACATAACCTCCCTGCTAGGGACGTAAATGCGCATCTTATTAATTTAAAAATATTTTTAACTCTTTATAATTGCTCCAAAAAAGAAACGATTCAAAAAATTATTTTTACTCTCCCATACCTTTTACCACGGAGGCCATTTTATGTTCAGTTTCTACTTGAAATAATCCATGGTGTTGCTGTTAGGAGGCGCAAATCTATACTGTATTTTTTTTTATTTCTGCTTCTAAAAATCGGATTTTTTTTTTCTTTTTTGCGTTGGATGGAGGTCAAGACGAAGAATACTTTCAAGCATTTTACAATAATTTGTCACAAAATACTTTGCACTAGGTGTTTTCAGTTCATATTTATTATTATAACGTGTTTGCAATCCCATCTTGGCTCCTGAAAGACTAAGCGAAAAAGTTATTTTCCAGTCAAACCCCATTCTCCGCGGAAAACATTTGTGTGTTCTTTTTCTCTCCTTTTTTTCTTTTTTTTTCTTTTTCTCAAAATGATGTTTAGCTTTCCCCTAGGAAGCGTTAATGTAAATTTCGGTGATGATCACATTTCCGCCCCTGTCCGATTTAGAAAATTCTCTTCGCTACTGATTGCGTTTATGGCGATGAAAATTTTCTAATTATTTGTCATTTCCTGGACTGCACTTTTTTGCTCCAGGGAATTGCTAGTGCTGGTTTTTATTTATATCATACTTCGAACCGTATCTTCTTTATAAAAACCGGATTTGAAAATTTTCATTGCCTTGGATACCTTTTGTTACTAGAAATGTTTGCTCAAACATACAAAATGTATGGCTTTTGCCATACATCTTGTAATTTTTCGTAACACAAATTTAATTGCCAGTCGCCGAAAGTAAGTATTTGCGGATGTTTTATCGATTGTGTAGAAATCTCACTGACATTCCTTTTCTGCTCCTTACAACGCACTGTAAAGGACACTGCTTGCAATGTGCATTTTAAATGATGCGCAGATTCTCTCTAGGAGGCGTAAATATATTATCTTTTTCTCTGAATTTTTTCTTCTAAAAATCTGCTTTAAAAATTTTCTTCCTGTCGGAAAGTATACAGGGAAAGACATGCTCATTACACCCAAGAATTCGATGTCATCTTTCTTGTAGATTTTTTCTGTATTGGGGTTTAACTACCATCATGAAAAACCCTAATGGCTATAAGCTACTGCTCGTTCCTAATTTAGGTCCACCGATTCTAGGGAGAGAGAGCCAGCGCCATAAAACAAACACACTAACCATGCCTCCTAGGGTCGAACATGGACAACTAGTCAGAACAACACTCGGCCTCCAAGCAAGTAAATACCTGAACGGTTCCACTTGTTGTTCATTAAAGGAAGTCTCCTTTGAAGGCCGAAATGAGATGCCCGTAAGGTGCTACAGTGAAAAACTTAAAGGTTGCGGACGTAAATTTTAATCTCAGTTGAGTATATTATACACATGGTCAGCCCAGCCGAACAAATCGGTTAGGAGAAATTGTAGTAACACCGAACTCTACTGAGCAAAGTCTTTCACTGAAAAGATAAAAAGAGACTCAGATTTAGAATGTTCCACAAAATTCTAGAACCACAAACACTAATGAGCCATTACACTATGACCACCCCCAGCCTAGAGAAATGAGCGCGCCTGGAAACCGATCGGTGGCGCAGGTGAAGTTCACAGAGCAGTATATATACAACCCGAGAACCGGCTTTCGGTTAGTAGAGTGTTCGGAGTCTGAATGGGAAAAGCTCCCGATTTATCGGAATTTGATGAAGGACAAATTGCGATGGCACAGCACCTTGGAACTACAATCTCGGAAACAGTGTGGCTTATATATTGTTCATGTGCCACTGTAGTGAGTACGTATCAAAAGTGGTGCACAAATGGCCAAACGACGAATCGTCATCTAGCCGTGTGTCGTTCGCAGCTCATTGTTCCCAGAGAGGAGCGGAGACTGTCTCGCATTGTTCAAAGCGACCGCAGAGCCACAGTGCGACAAATCACCCGCAGCTACAACAGTGGTGATCACGGCAATGTGTCACAGCACACAACTCATTGAAGCCTTCTGCGCATGGGCCTGCGTAGCCGAAGACCCAGCCGGGTCCCCATGCTCACTGCACGTCATTGCCAACAACGCACAAAATGGGCCTAAGATCATCGATATTGGACCGTGATAATACAAATATCTTATAATACAAGTACGCCACCTTTCTTATAATACAAATACGCCACTTAGTGGGAAAACTGTGCTACACAAAAGCTATAAAACTTATATTCAATATTATTGCTAATGTTGAGGCAAAACGAAATTTTTCGATCTTACTTCTAGACTTGGTGACAGTACGTCTACATCTGAACGGTCCAGTTAAATGGCGACATGAAGCCATTTTCTTGAGAGACATGTACGTGAAATCGTTACGCCTCCTGCCCAGTGATAAGAGGCGTGGGATTCTGGCTAATCGTCAGAGTTCGGAACGGATTCGAGGACTGAATGAGTCTCAGTGTATTTTTTTCTAGGTAATGCTTCCATCCCCTCCTGGAGCCGGGACTCTAAATTAGAGACCAGCGATTCCTTATATCATTGAAGTTCATTGGGGCCACTAAACCCAGATAAGAAAAACGTTCCCGCAAAAACCATCACGTGATGAAACTTTTACAATGCGTAAGAGAAATAAAAGGCAGCAGATGATTTGTTAGGAGGGAAATTTTAAAACATTGGATACTCAGTTTTCAAAATCCTAAAACTAAATCCAACTGAAAAATTAAGCATCTTCAAAAATTCAGCAACAGTCGTTATTCAAGTTTCTCAGTTCTGGAATCGAAGAGTTGTTTAGGTGAGAAGTGATGAAATGATTTTTTGATGAAATGATGTGTTTGTTTCATGTGACGAATATTTTGTATTTCTTGAAAGACAGAGAGAATTGCTGAAATAACTTCTTCGCACAACACTTTGTTCTTTATATCACTTTCAGAAACCTGGGGAAAAAGAAATATTACAGCAGTCTGCTTCAGATGGAAACAAAAGTGGCGAGCTGAAAGCTGTGTGCCCCTCAAGGTGGAATGTAGCTGTTAAGAATTTACACAAGTCGGAGAGCCCTACTTGCCATCATTTCGCTTGCGGATAATCCCTGAGTAAATAATGAAATGAAACAAGACTCCAAATGTGGTCACAAGAACTTCTGATAACACAAACTAAATAAAAGAAAAGAAGTTGTGGTGCTTTATTATATACACTGCACAAAAGAATTATAGGAAGCCTAGCTTAGACCTGGCCCAGAGTTCTAAGCTCTGGCTTCTGATCATTTGTCCGAGATGGGTCTGGGTTCGAATCCTGCTGAGGCATGGATGTTGTGTCTGTCTTACGGCACTGGCTCTGTCCGTTCCCTGGAACCAGTGGCCCTAAATTAGGGACGGGCGACTGCTTATAGCTCCGAGTTGCTCACGGTGGTCGTTAAATCTCCAATCAAAATCAAATAAAAAAATTAATTAGGGGAGCAATAGATACTGTAGGAAAAATCATGTGCGACTGACGTTGTTGAACGTGAAATATTATTTTTACACTACTGTTTGTGAAAATTGCTACACCAAGAAGGAGAATCGCGCTATTCAAATGAAATTTATGTCACAGATTCTTCATGCTATAGGAGATAACTGATTACATTTGAAGAGCTAAACAAGATTTTTCGCTTCAAAACTCAGTAGCGTGTGAAGCCACCTCGAACAACAATAACAACCTCTACATGGCGTGGCATTGAATGGAGAAGGCTTTTGATATCGTCCTGGGGAACAGCTTGCCAGGCTGCTTGTATGCGAGACAATAGTTCATTTGTGGTGTCTGGCAGAGAGGCGCTTGGCAGGCCAGTCGATTAGCTATCATCTCCCAGGCATGTTCGATCAGGGACAGATCCGGCGAAAGTGCAGGCCAGGGAAGAAGCGGTGTCTGCCGTGCATGGAAGAAGTCTTGGTCGTGTGGCCGAGCATTGTCCTGCCCTGAAATATAGCGCCAGGACAACTCTGAAGGAAGGGTATCACCTCTTCCTCTAAAACATCCCTGATGTATCGCTGGCTGTGGAATGTTCCCTCAGTTCGTATCAGGCGAGATCGCAAAGTGAACTCAATGACACCCCGAACCACGAGGCTTGAAGTTGGGTCGGTACGACGCTGCAACTTGCAGTTGACCATGATATCTTCGAACACGTATGCGACCATCATGGTGTATCAAGATGAATCGTGCCTCGTCAGAAAACACGACCTGTTGCCAATCAGCGCCTCAATGTCTGTGTTCGAGACTCCCATTGCAGCCTGAGGCGTCTGTGGTTGAGGGTCAAAGAAATGCGCACCAATGGGCTCCTAGCAACCAGTCCTCTGTTAAGCGGATCTTACATGTTCAATAATACAGTCATTCCTGTACTTCATTACGGCGCTGTAATTACTCCATCATTACCTCGTCATTACTTGCACACCTTACACGCTCATTATGAAGCGTCATTACTTTGCTTCAGTACCAATTGAGTCGTCACGGAGATTACACCGATTTTGTCTGCATTCGAAAATCGATGCGCAAAGAAAACAGTGTTTAGCTACAATTTTAGGTTTAGAAACGAAACGTCGTGTATTGGATGAAGGAATGGCTAAAACAACGAGATATGTATTCACATGTCATCTTATTAAGAATAAGTGCTGCGGAAGTGAATGAATGAAGCGACATTAAATAAATTACTGCGAATGATTGGATGATTCCATTTTTAAGCAGGAAAGACACTTATGCGAGTTTGATCTGAGTGTATTTATTTTTCTCCTCACCCCAGTATGACTGGCCTCTGGTTTCATTTTACGATAACAGCTTATCTAGAGCTACATTTCCTTTTGTTATGTTCATGTACAGTATGATG
Organism: Macrothele yani; assembly: GCA_039090855.1. Taxonomy (NCBI): domain Eukaryota; kingdom Metazoa; phylum Arthropoda; class Arachnida; order Araneae; family Macrothelidae; genus Macrothele; species Macrothele yani. The sequence goes on along the minus strand of CM076993.1, from coordinate 74,635,976 downwards.
GGTGTGAAGAATACCACAGTTCGGGAAGAGATTCATGTCTTTCGATAAGGTTCCGAAGAACTTCATCTTTTCTTGAATCATCTTCTTCTTCAATGGTTGCGTGGACTTCGCACTCGGGTGCTCACTACCAACGGTGACACAACCTTCCATCACTGCTCCGCAATATGAACTGAGTAATGCTGGAGTAATGACGCACTCGGGGTGCTCACTACCAACGGTGACACAACCTTCCATCACTGCTCCGCAATATGAACTGAGTAATGCTGGAGTAATGACGCACTCAGGGTGCTCACTACCAACGGTGACACAACCTTCCATCACTGCTCCGCAATATGAACTGAGTAATGCTGGAGCAATGACGCACTCGGGGTTCTCACTACCAACGGTGACACAACCTTCCATCACTGCTCCGCAATATGAACTGAGTAATGTTGGAGTAATGACGCACTCGGGGTGCTCACTACCAACGGTGACACAACCTTCCATCACTGCTCCGCAATATGAACTGAGTAATGCTGTAGTAATGAGGCGCGCCCCCTCACACAATCAATATTAATGACAGTATCCCCTCCAACCGCCAATACTGACGCGCCGATATCACAATAACTAGATCCGCGTCACTACCACATCATTACTTGCCGTCGTCCCATCTCTAGCCGCCTAACACGTTCAATAATATAATTAATAAATACAATAACAAACCCTAATATAGAAATACTAACTATACAAAATCAATTTCATATAATTACAGTATGTTATAAACCACCTCATTCTGACTACAAGGTACGTTTAAATATACTAAACGAATTTCTGAACTATGCTAACCGTACTAAAAAAACTTTTTTATGTGGGATTGACATTTTGCAAAATAATTCCATAACTAATCAATTAACATATATTTTGGATTCGTCAGGGTTTCTGAATACATCAGATCGCCAACAAGAATTACTCCACATTCGAAAACAACGTTATATCTTTGTTTTACTAACATTCAACAAGACCCTATTACTTCAAGAATATTGGAATTTAGTTTTAGTGATCATTTATCTATATTTATAATACATAGACATATACAGCAGGTGAGCCGAATGCGCGGGCTTTTCAAAACGAGTTCTATTAATAACAAAAACTTAGAAATTTTTAGGAAAAAACTAAAAAATATAAACTGGAGTGATATAAATACCAATTCTTCACCGAATATAAAATAGTTTTTATTAAACTAAAAGATATATATGATAACAATTTTCATGTTGCTGAACAAAGTGCTAAGTCTGGAAAAAAATTCAGAAAACCATGGATTACTAACACATTACTGAATAAAGTTAAAAAAAGGAATAAGTTATTTTCCAAATTTCTTAAAACAAGACAACAATTAGATTTTAATAATTTTAAGCAATATAGAAACAAACTGAGCTCTGAAATACGGTCAACCAAAAGAGATTATTACACCAATATATTTTCACAAAATTCACCTAAACAAACATATAAATACCTTAATCAATTTCTAGGTAATACACCCAAAACTGTCTTACCATTTTTCCTGACGGCTACGAATAATATAAAGATAGAAAAAAAAACAGGATATTGTAACACATATGAATCCAAAGACCTTTTAGATGAATCATCATTTTAAAATAATAGCACTAATAACAAAACAAATATTAAAATCGGTTAATACTCACTACTCAAATTACTTGCAAAAATCATATCGCCATAATAATTTTCACTTTACAGATATTACAGAAGATGAATTACTGGTGGAATTAAAATATATAAAATTGACATCAGGTACAGGTTAGAATGATATGAATCCACTAACAATTAAATATGTATTAGATGTGATTTGTGAATCTTTATTCCTAATATACAACTCTGTCTTTCTTACAGGAATGTTTCCGGATGAATTAAAAATTGCAGATATTACCCCTTAAATCAGAATTACATAATGATGAAAATAACTATCGCCCAATATCTAAGATATCATTTTTTTGCAAAATTACTTGAAAAATTAATGAACAATACAACAACCTTACCTACAGAAATATATTGTAAATGAAAATCAGTTTGGATTTCAACCAAACAAATCAACAGAGCTTGCACTTCTTCGTATTCAGGATATTTTCCAAAAAAATTTTTAAGACAAAAAAAATTCTTGCCCTCTTTTTAGATCTAACAAAAGCTTTTGATACACTAAATCATAACATACTATTAAACAATTGCACTATTCAAAAACTATTTATCAAACAGAAATCAATTTACTCAATTGGAGAATTATTATTCACCAATGGAAAAAGTAGAAATGGGGGTGCCACAGGGATCAATACTTGGACCACTGCTGTTTAATATCTGTATAATTGATATTTTTAATATAGACGCTAAATCTAATATTATCCTTTATGTAGATCATACCACTTTGTTATTCAGTGGAACTGATCCAAATGGAATAATTTTACAAGGCAATATAGAATTACAGAAATATACGGAGTGATTGGGAGCTAATGAACTGGTACTAAATACAGATAAGACTAAAGCGGTTAGTTTTTCTAGACAGAAAATGAAACAAAATATAAATATACCATTATTATTGGATAACAAATCAATTGAAATAGTAAGTAACTTTACTTTGGAATTACACTCAATAATGATTTGAAATGAAATAAACACAGAAAATCCTCTGAGTAAAATATAAAAAAAATATAGGAATTGTAAGCCATGTTTTAATAAATCTTACGGTTAAAACATTAAAATTATTATATTTTACTTTAATTCATACACACCTTAATTATTGAATATTAACATGTAATAATATTCTTGCAGTTTTTCAATAATATTCATGCAGTTTTTTAATATTGGATTGAGTTGTTTGACCCCATATTAACATGGGGTCAAACAACTCAATCCAATATTAAAAACTGCAAATACTTCAAAATAAATTTATTGGAGTAATAGATTTAAAATACAACTTTAACAATAATAATTAAATGCGGTTGGACATTCATGGATTTACAAGAGATTTCCATAATAAATATAATATAATGGCCGTTAAGCAATTATACGATTTGAACTTAGGGAACATTATGTATAAAAGAATAAAAAATAACATAGAACATATCCTAATAAAAATAACTACTTATACACATCAGTATGATACTAGAAATCAGCATATACTAATACCAGTTTTACTTAAAACTAAAACCATAAAACAAAGTTTACATTACTGTGGACCAAGATTTTGGAATTCACTACCTAAAGAACTAACAGAGATCAATAACTATAACTTATATATAAAAAAAACTTAAAGCATATATATTAAACTAACTACAAAAATAATAATAATAAAGAGATGGGGATTGTAATCGGAAAGTTGGAGAGCAAGAATGATTTATAATTGTAGCGCCGCGGAGATTACATGTTATACCAATAGTAATCTAATTTCATTGCTGTCTTGGATTGTTGATTTTACTTAGGGCGCTCGGGGCAAAGTTAGGATTTTGTGAGGCCTTTTTCTGGAGCTTCCTTCCTGTTATTATAAAGATAAATAAATAATAATGTAACAATGAATCGTGAATCTGTAGCAGCAGAAATAATAAATGTAATGAAATGATTCATGAATTGTAGTTTAAGCCTAATGATCAGTGGCGGCTCGTGGTAAGCTGAGATGTGGGGCTGCAACTCAATTTTCTAGATATCACGATATCACTTCGAAAGCTAAGTTACTGAGCCGGTGCTGATGCTGCCCGTTTAATAATAATAATAATAATAATAATAATAATAATAATAATAATAATAATAATAATAATAATAATAATACCCCACCGAGGGTACCACCTTGTCGCGGTGATGGGGCTTGTGTGTCCCGATGAGGTTGAGAGTTATGCTGGCGGTAGCATCGCTACCAGCAGGGCCACCCAAGCCAGACAGGTCTTGACTGAGTAGCCAGATTAAGAGTACCCAACAACCATCAATCATGATGAGACGAAAGAAAAAGAATTCCATACCGGATCGGTCGTCGCCCGGGTCAACAAGGACCGCGTCAGGTGCTTTGGTTCCTGGACACCTGTCGACAAATGGGCTTCAGGGCTCAACAGATCCTGTGAGGAACCAGGACAGGCTGCTGCAGTGCTACTGGAACAAAAGAAACGAAAAACTTGGATAGTTGCTGAAAATCGAGAAATCATGAAATGCTTTTGCCAGGCAAATCCATCAGCCCGCGGTTTTCAAAAGAATAATGCAAATTTGGAAAGGAAAACATCCAGACAGTGGAATAACAGAACAAAAAATAATGAATCAAAGAAGGTTTATCATCAGGAACAAGGTATTTACAGAACTGGAATTGCAAAAGACGGAGAAATTGGCAAAAGACGGACCAACACAAAATAAGGACCACGTCGTGGAAAACTTTGTAAATCCTGAAGATCAAGTAGCAGAAAATATTTTACCTGAAGAACAATCTGTGAAACAACATGACAACCATGAATTGACACAATAGCAAAATCTCCTGAAAGAGAAAATTTTAATCCATATGATACAAGGTGAGGAACGACAGACTTCCTGTAATTCGCCAAATACGAAGCAAACAAGTGAAACATTTGTTAAAAACTGCAAATGATGTCATGGACGAAATTCCAACTCATACTTTAAAGGAAACAAACCAGCTCATGTACAGCACAGCTGCCATAGTAACCATGGAACTTGGTTACAAGATGCCAAAGAAGAAAATGCCTGGCACTCCTAAGTGGAAAATTCGGCTAGAAAATAAAATAAATAAACTCCGTAGTGACATTAGTAACTTAAAATGCTTGAAAGATGGGAAGCTTAAAAGTAGAAAAATAAAAGATGGATTCTGCAAAAAATACGACCTGGAAATAAAAAGAATTGTTGAAATTATGGAAGAATTAAAACAACGAGTAACAGCTACTGCAAAGAAAATTGAAAGATATGACGGACGCATAAAACAGTACAAAGAAAAGGCGCAATTTCGGAATCGGCAACAAGTATTTTATAAATCATTGAGACAAAAAGCAATCCAAATAAACATCAGCCAATGCAAGAAAGATGCCTTGACATTTTGGAAAGGAATTTGGGAAAGCCCAGTTGAAATGTCTTGTGGATCAACGATGTTCGTAAAGATTTGAAAGGAATACACATGGATAATCTGATGATAACAACTGATATGATTACACAGCAAATAAAGAATGTGAAAGCCTGGAGCGCTCCTGGGCCAGATGAATTGCATGGATTTTGGTTGAAGTATCTTACAAGTCTTCATCAACGAATAGCTATGCAATTCAATATAATGCTACAGAATTCTGCCACAGAAAATTGAATGACAACAGGTTGCACATTCCTCATAATGAAAGATCAAGAAAAAGGCAATGAACCTACTAACTATCGTCCAATTACATGCCTCCCAACAACATTCAAACCTTTCCCAAGAGTACTAGCAAGATCAATATATGACTACTTATGGAGAAACAATTTGTACCCAATAGAACAGAAGGGGAACTTCAAACGGTCAAGAGGCACAAAAGACCAGCTGCTAATTGACAAAATGGTACTAGAAAACTCCAAAAGAAGAAAAACGAATTTGAATATGGCATGGAGAATTTATAAAAAGGCCTTTGACTCATTGCCCCACAGCTGGATTAACACTTGTTTGGAACTATTTGGAGTTAGCAAAAACATCTGCTGATTCCTCAAAGAAAATATGAAAAACTGGAAAACAGTGTTACATGCGTATGGTGAAGAACTCGGAGAAGTTAATATCAAGATAGGCATATTTCAAGGGGATTCTTTGTCGCCTATATTGTTTAATATCTCTTTAATTCCATTGTCAATGATTTTGAACAAAACAGAAATGGGCTACCACATTTCGGACCAACATGGGAAAATAAATTATCTGCTGTACATGGATGACTTAAACTGTATGCAAAAAGTTCCACCGAACTTGAAACATTGCTGCATACAGTGCAAATATTTAGTGATGATATACAGATAGAATTTGGACAGGAAAAATGTGCAGTACTATCTATGCGCCGGGGAAAAGTCCAAAATATAGATGGAATAGAACTAGAAAATGGTAATATAATGAAATCATTGTCAGATAATGAAAATGATAAATACCTTGGAATTCTTGAATCAGATAACATCTTACATACAAAAGTCAAAGGTCTGACTCAGAGTGAGTACATCAAGAGAGTAAGAAAAATATTGAAATCAAAACTAAATGGTGGAAATACAATCAAAGCCATAAATACATGGGCCATTCCAGTAATTGGATACCCAGCTGGAATAATTGATTGGACCCAAAGTGAATTAGAAATACTGGATCGGAAAACTCGAAAGTTATTGAACATGCATCATGCACTCCATCCAAAACGTGATGTTGACAGATTGTATTTACCTCGGAAGATTGGATGCAGAGGGCTACTACAAGTACAACAAGTAGTAGAGGAAGAAAAAAGAAGCCTGAATGATTACGTCAACAGAAGTAGAGAAAAGCTACTTCGGGCAGTGAACAATGAAAATATCTTTAAAACAACAGAAAACAAGGCTGAATACAAGAGGAAACAGTTTGAAAGCAGATTAGAAGGCTGGAAGAACAAACCACTGCATGGGCAATTTCTAAAGAATATTGATGGGAAAAGTGACAACTTGACTTGGGCATGGCTGAAATCGGGTTCCATCAAGAAAGAAACAGAAGGTCTGATTTTTGCTGCACAAGAACAGGCATTGCAAACAAATGTTATGAAGGCTAAAATCCAGAAAGTCAGTGATAATCCAAAGTGTCTACTTTGTCTACTGTTGTTCCAGAGATGAAACTGTGTCTCATCTAATATGTGAATGTAGCAAAATTGCACAGACAGATTACAAAGTTAGATATGCCGCCCCGGTGGCGCAGTGGTCTAAGCGATCGCTTTGTAAAGGTTGCGTTTACCTGTGCTCCATGTTTGACCTGCGTTTGTTGGTGTTATTTTGTGTGTGTGCCGTCATTTTGTGTATCTCCTGTGTCGATTGAGTCCGACCTTGACGTCCTGTAAGTAAAACTTTACTTGTACTAACTCTTTTTCCGTCCTGGCTTTGCCCAGGGTCGGGTTTAGCAGGCCAGCCATTGCAAATGGCGGCGACCGCATCTGATAGGCCAGGTATGAAGCTTGATAACAAAGCTCCGCCCCCGCCTGGCCACGTTCGGTCATCGTCACTACCACACGCAGCTGGTTTCCAAGCCGCGTTATCTGATGTTACCACCTCTTCTTCCAACTCTATGGATGTTGATTTCCCGACATTGTCCACCACAGTGACGTCATTAACTTCTTCAGTATCCGTTGCCTCTGGTACTTCATTTGCTGCTGCGAGCACTGCGTCTCGACCTTCCCCATCTCCGCCCATTCCTACGGCAACTCTACCTTATGCTTCCGTTGTAAAGGGTACCAGTTCATCTTCCTCTACAGCGAAGAATCCGTGTACAATGCCTCTTGATATGATTGTCACTAGAGACAACAAGAAATTACGCATCGAAATTCCGGAAACTTCAGCTGCTGTGCAAGAGGTTTTACGCACACAGAAACTTGGCATATGTTTTGATGCCCTCCCGGACACAAGCCTTAAGAAATACTCCCTAGCCGTCCGCCAAATCCTCCCTAAGGGAGCGATCACCCATATGGCGAGGAAACCTAGGACTGTTCTAATCTATTTTGCGAAGCCAGAGTTCGTGGAGCGCGTCTTATCTGACGGACTGCATGTTGGGGATCATACCTTACTGGGAATCCCGCTCACGCAGTGCCCCGTACTTGTTACGTGCTATCCCGTACCACCAGAAATCAAGGACTATTACTTAATGGCGGCCCTTTCCCGTTGTGGAAAAGTAGTTGGTTCCATTTCCACTCTGTCTTCCGCACCAACAGACCCAGATGACAGGAACATCTTAGGTCTTCATCGCCAAGCAATGATCCTGTTCCCTACTGAAGATGCCATTGTTGACTGCCCTACTGACCTCACTGTGGTTGTAGGGAAGCAGATTTTCCGGATCGATATCGTTACTGCCTTGCATTGTTTTAAATGCAAGGCATATGGCCACATCCAATCACGTTGTCCACATGCATCTGCCAAGCCACCTATTTCCATACCGCCCAAAGTCAACACCCCACCCTCAACATCAGTTTCTCTGGCCACACCAAGTTCGGCTCCACAGATGTTCTTGATCCCTGCTACTGTTGTTCGAGAGGCTTCTCCCCCAGCAGATGATGATTCGTCAGCAGTCTCCAAGTCTTCAATCTTTACTACGGGAACCTTGGCCACCTCTCCATCGTTGGACCCACTTGCTGCTGTGGTACCTCTACGTTCTTCGGAGGGTATTATCTCCGAAAAGGAATGGCAACCCCTCCGTCGTGTTGCTTCATCTTCTTCCCTTTGATCCCCTGATGTGGAATCAGATCTAACTGTCCTACACCAACCAGCTTCTCCCGGCGTTCCCACGTTGAAACGTACTAGACAGAGTTCAAACTCGCCGGTGACGTCTTCTCCACGCTGCTCTCGTTCCCGTTCGCCAATTCGACAATCTTTCTCTCCAACTGCAGTTTCTACATCTCTTAAGTCCCCAGCTGTTCCAAAATTATTGGATCAAAAAGCTTTCGCAGAATATCTGGAAACCTTCCCTGCATTAGACGGGCCGCTGGCACCGTCTGATCTTGCTCTCATCATACTCAATCAACCGTCACGTCCTCTCAAGCAGCTAGACTGCGTTCAGTCACGTAATGCTCAGCTTCCTACTATTATCACCCAACTTCAGAATCTACTTGCTCTTTTGCCGAAAATTGACACAGTCACTAATGCGCAGACATCTAACTTAAAGAAACGTGTAACCAGTCTTCACAGAAGTGCTGATAGTAATATTCAACCACTACAACCTCTTTCAAGTTAAAATTACTTTCTTTCAACTGTAAGGGATGCTCCGTCCCTCCTACCAATGCCTTAGTGTTTGAAGACATTACACAGCATGATGCTGATATATTATTGCTACAGGAGACTAACTGTCATCCCAACACCCCATACCACAGGTGGCGAAACTGGCCATTTAAATTCTACCATGTCCATCGACTTAGTCTTTACGCAGGACTTGCGGTGGCCATCCATTTTCGTCTTCGATCCTTCATTACTGATATCACGGTCAAACCGATTTATCGTGACCTCCTGCAGCTTCTGTCCTTCCGACTTCACAACTTCCGATACCATATCTTCAACATCTATGTTTCCGGCAATCAACAGTATGCAAACTGTCTTTTTGAGCATTTTTATTTCCTGTGTTCAAGGTCTTCCGGCCACTGATATTGTCATCATAGGTGGTGATTTTAACTGCACCCTTGACCCATCCCTCGACAGATCGGACGGTTCCACGGATACCAGGTATTTTCTTACCTGAGCACTTTCTACAGCCATCAACCAGCTACAACTCCAAGATTCTTTTCGACACCTGCACCCATTTCTTCGTTCGTACACCTGGCGCTCCTACTCCACTTCCTCCATTACAACTGCCCGACTTGACCGGTTTCATGTTTCTTCAATTTTTCTTCCTTCAGTTATCTCCCTTTCTCACACACTGACAGTTTCTTCCGACCACAGCTGTGTCATATTGTGTCTTCACACCGGTCCATCTCCTCGGCAATACTACCGAACTTGGATCCTTGATGATGATCTTTTACTTGATTCAACCTACGTAAATTCCATCCAATCGCAGCTCCAACAAGCCTCATATATGCTCCCTTTTGCTTCTTGTCCCTTGCAACACTGGTTAAATGTCAAATTCCAAATTCTTCTTTATACCAAACAATATTCCCACGAAAAACGTACTACCGCCTCTATGAAGATTGATGCTGCAAGCTCGATTTTTTCCACCCTAGATCTTGATTCTCCGCTGTTTTCTCATTACCAAGCTGAACTTCGTGCCTTGCTACTTCCTGTCTCCCAACAAGCTCTTCACCGTCTCAAGCTCCTTTATCTCCAGCCAAATGACTATCTATGTGAACAGGTTCAACAACTGGAATTCCACAAACGTTCTGCTCATCACCTCCGTAATCTGAAGTTACCCGATGGAACTGTTACTAATGACCCCACTCTCATTTGCTCCGGTGTTAGAACATATTTCCAGTCACGTTTTGCTCAGTTCCAATCAAGTTCTTCGCATGCTGATTCGATTCTTCGTGCCTTACCACATATTCCATCGCATCTTGTTACATCTCTTTCTATGCCTATCACCCCAGCAGAAGTAGTGCAGTCACTTGCCTTACTTAACTGTCACTCGTCACCTGGTCCTGACGGGTTGACAGTTAATTTCTTTCGTACGTTTTCCTCTTTCCTACACCCTCTCCTATTGCCTTGCTTTACAGCTGCTTTTTATTTATCTGTTCTTCCCCCGCTTTTACTCTAGCTCACATCATTCTTCTTCCAAAGAAGAAATGTCTGCTGGAGTTGGATAACTGGCGTCCTATATCCATCCTTAATATTGACTACAAGATTTATACTAAAATACTCTCTCTTCGATGGAACCCTGTCCTTCCCACCGTCATACATCCCGACCAAACGTACACCATCCCTGGCCGAAGCATTCATACTAATATTAATCTCCTCCGTGACTCATATTGCCTTGTCCACCTTTCCTCCGAATCTTTAGCCTTCCTCAATCTTGATCAGAGGCAGGCCTTTGATAACGTGAGTCATCAGTGGCTTGCCTCTGTGCTCTCTGCCTTCGGTTTCCCATCTGTCTTCATCACAGCCCTCCTTGCCCTGTACCAGGACTCAGTTGTCCATATCCGTACGACCTCCTTCCTTACAGCCCCCAATCCGCTTCGTAAGGGCATCCGCCAAGGATGTCCTCTTTCCGGACAACTTTTCTCTCTAGTCTTTGAGCCTTTTCTGTGCTCTATCCGTTCTCTTCTACAACCTCCCCTCCACCATTCAGCATAGTACCAGGCACCATTCTATCGTTCTTACTGCCTACGCCGATGATCTCACAGTTCTCATTCGAGAAGAATGGCAATTCACAATTGTTTTTGCATGGTACCAAGTGTATGCTGCAGCTTCCGGCGCTTCGTTAAGCCTGCAGCTTCCGGCGCTTCTTCTTCTGCGGCTTGTGGTGTGGCTCCTGGAGACATCGCCCCGATGCACCGTGGGGCGCTCATTAGACTTCCGCCAGTCAAAAAATACTTAGGGTGCATATTGGCAGCCGGGTCTCAGCAGCGGCTGCCACCTGGAGACCTCTCGTCAGGAAGCTACGTCACACCGCTGCTTACTGGTCCAAGCTGAAATGTTGTTTGACCTACCACAGTCGTGCACGGCTTGCTGGCACCCACATTCTCTCGTTAGTTTATCATTCCTGGATTGCACAACCGCCACCAGCCTACGTTCAAACTGCAACATCAGCAATGCTCAGCATTGTTTGGTCATCTACTCATTGGTTATCTTCCTCAGTATTGTCTCTACCTTCGACTTGTGGTGACCTCAATATGCCAAAGATTACCATACGTTATAAAGCTGTAAGAATTTTCAATTTCCTCCGTTTGACAGTTCAGCCAGACTCTTCCGCTTCTATTCTGCTGCTTAATGTTCTGACTTCCCCCCTTAATCCCTGCCTCACCGTCCATCTTCTTCTCAAGATGGATATTCACACTGTCATCCCCCCCCCCCGTTTTCCTCTAGTCTACCATGAAGCTGTTCAGTTCCTTCGTTCTTTACCGCTCATTCGTCAACCCCCTCTTCCACTCTTGATCTTCTTTCTGAGCCTCTTTTTTCTCCTCCGTCCACCATCCCCCTACTGCCAACTTTTTCTTTTTCCCCGCATGGCTACAAGCTGGTGTAGTCTCCGTTTCCCAACTGCTCCTCCCCGATTTTTTTATGGAAACCCGTTTCTGACCTTTTTCCCACCCTCCCACCCTCGCCCGAACTCTCTAATAACTTCCTCCAACTTAAACATGCTCTTCAATCACTTTTTCCTTCCCTAGTCGATTCCTCTGGCCTCCTTTCCGTTTCCTCTGCCTCTCTCCCTTTTCCGTTCTTCCTTCCCTTTTCCGGTGATCTCCTCCCCCTCCACAGTCTTTCCACCCGCACCCTGTACCGTTTTCTCCGTTCTTCTTCTGCGGTACCTTGCCCTATTCCCTCTGTTCCTTCTTTGGAACTAACCTCGGTCTGGTCTACTGCCCAATATTCACCGGCCCTCTCCTCAGAACTTAATGTGCACTGGAGGTTTTTGCACAATCGACTGCCTGTCCCTTCGACTTTGTTCCGGAGAAATATAGTATCATCAGATCTCTGTCCTTTTTTTAACGTCGTTGGAGACGTCTTACACATGTTTATTTACTGTCCGACGCTGCTCCCACTATTTCACAGTATGTTTCAACTTGCACATCCTTCTTGTACCAGTGACCTCACCCTAGAAGATTATCGTTTCCTCGGCCACAGAGAGCTCTACAAGTTTCACCTCTATTTTACCAGTTTGTTCGTATTTATTTATCCTAGCTAAATATATTATTTTCTCTCACCTGCTACAGTTACAAGATCCAGATCCTATCACATTCTCTACCTCTTTAGTTGCACACTATCGCAACAGGGTTAAAGCCAGACTCACCCTGGAATACTCCTTGGCGAATGACACGGCACGGTTACCTGCCTTCTTCAAAACATGGTCGCCGTGTCGTCCCTGGTTTCGGTTTTCTAGTGCCCAGACTGTTCATCTGCTGTTTTAAAAAAACCTACGTCGGAACTTTCAATTTTTACTGTTCCCTCACCATGTTTCCTCCTGGAACTAGATTGTGTTTGCTTCCTGCTGATGTCACCTTTTGTACACAATTCTCTTCATCCTCACAGCCACCAGTGATTCCCATGTCACTAGAACTGCACGGAATTTTTTTCTGTAAATTGTTTCGCTCCAGTGATGTTCCAAGACTTCAATGAACAATTATCCCACAGTTACTGCTGTTTACAGCAAATAATGCAATGCCTGTCATTGCTCATTTGTACAATTATCATTTCATTGTAAATATCTACATTTTGTTTTATTTCTCCCCTTCTCTCACACTGCGTGTGAGGTTGGGGATGTTCTGTTGTAATTCTTTTAAGTGAATAAAAGCGAATATTGAAACTAAGCGATGGCCTCTGATCATTCGTCCAGAAGGGGTCCGGGTTCGAATCCCGGTGAGACATGGATGCTGTGTTTGTCTTACGGCACTGGCTATCTCCCTTCCCTGGAACAAGTGACCCTAAATTAGGGACGGGCGACTGCTTATAGCCCATTGAGTTGCTCACGGTGGTCGTTAAACCTCCAATCAAAAAAAAAAAAAAAAGTTAGACATGACAGGGTTGCACAATTGATTCATTGGTCATTATGCAGAAAGCACAATCTGCCAGCATCGAAAAACTCATGGGAACAACACAAGGCTGAGAAAGTCATAGAATATAATGAAGTCAAGATCTTGTGGGATTTCAGAATTCAAACCGATCGACACATAGAACATAATACACCAGACATAACAGTCATAGAAAATCAGAAAGTCTGGGTAATTGATATAGCGATCCCTGGAGATGTCAGAGTCAATGAAAAAGAATTTGTTAAAAATGACTAAATATAGAGACCTGGCCACAGAAGTTACCCGGTTATGGACTAAACAAACAACGGTGGTCCCCATTGTCATCGGGGCACTTGGAACAATGCCAAAAAAATTTATGAATCATTTTGAAAAATTGCAGCTTTTTGATATGCCACCTACAGAACTGCAGAAGACAGCTTTACTTGGGACATCATATATTTTACGCCGATTCTTGACTGATACCTAGGTCTCCAGTGGAAACTCGTATCAGTTCAACAATACCAGTCAATGATAATTTGCTGTTTATTTTGTTTGTCAGAGGCTGTGATTCGTATATTTCGAATAAAGAAAATAATAATAATAATAATAATAATAATAATAATAATATATATATAATAATATATATATATATATATATATATATATATCATCAACCATTATCAATCCACTGCTGGATGAAGGTCTCCCCAAATTTCTTCCACAATTGTCTGTCTTGGGCCTGTCCACTCCATGTCACTCCAGCACACTTTCGAATTTCATCCTTCCATCTCCCATGGGGTCTTCTTCTGGGTCATTTCCTGTCCCTCGAAATCCAGTCTAGAATTTCGGTTGTCCATCGGTGGTCCGTTCTTCTGGCAACATGTCCAGCCCATTGCCATTTCAGTGATTTCACTCTGGTCATGATGTCGTCCACTCCTGTCATTTTGCTTATCGACAAGTTCCTCTTCTTATCTTTCCTGGTCATACCAAGCATGCATCTTTCCATGGTTTTTTGAGCTGTCTGCAGTCTTTGTATGTGTTTTTTAGTTAAGGTCCATGTCTCAGCTCCATACGTAAGCACTGGCAGGATGCATTGATTAAACACTTTTCTTTTGCGACATAATGACATACTGCTCTTTAAAATTGTACTGTTTCTTCCAAAAGCTTTCCATCCAAGTTTTATACGCCGATTAATTTCTTTATGTTTCCTTTGAATAAACCCCAGGGAAGTTTTATTCAAAGGAAACGAACTGATGTAAGAATAGGCAGAGTTTCCCACGTGATTTGGTTTCAATAGCCGTCAGAGCTGCAAGCAGGACAGCCCGGCAACGTTCTTTCCGCTCCCAGTGGTGTTATGCAGGAAAAACTTCCAGTTGAATTCGGAAGACTTCAGTCGTGGCGTTATGCTGGAAAAACTTACAGCGGTGTTCACAAAACTTCTCTCTCTTGGTATGGCATGAAAAAAAAATGCTTTGGGTAATATAGGGGTGGGGCTGCAGCCCCACAGCCCATGGCAGGAGCCGCCCCTGCTAATGATACATGAAACGTTGCTTAAACCTACTTAGTTTCGCGGGAACAATTATGTTTGCAATAAAGTAGCCTTGATCATCAATTCATAAGAAACATGCAATCTGAATTAGTAAAAATACTAACTTCTCTCCTAGCAATCTGAATTAATAAAAATATCTAACTTCTCTTCATGCAATCTGAATTAATAAAAATACTAACTTCTCTTCATGCAATCTGAATTAATAAAAATACTAACTTCTCTTCTTCTTCAGTCACCTGTCCCTAATTTGGGGACATTCGTTTTGGGGAAAGGAGAGAGCAAGTGCTGTAAGACAAACACTCCACCATGCATCATTTGGGACTTGAACCCGTACCAACTTGTACGTTAAGAACACTGCACCACTGGGGCGACCAAACTTAAACTGTAATAATTGGTCTGATTTCCTCCAAAAACTTTGGCAAAATGAAAAATTCGAAATGCGATTCGTTGATCAGTGTGTAGCTTAATTTTAATTCAGCATATATACCTAAGGTAAAGCATTTCACTTTTACTAATACTGTATGTTCTCGCTAGTATAGCTGTGCTTTACCTTAGGTATATGTGCCGAAAACCAACATTATACAAGATAATGACAGTAAATGGTTGAATTCCGTTTTATTGGCGTAAGGTACAAACTACAGCCTAAAAAGCAAGCTTTCGCCACTCATGGGCGGTTTCTTCAGGAAAAGCTAAATATAAACACTAAATAGAAAATATATAAACAGTTCCAGAAGTTTTCAAAATTTAAACGAGAGTAAAATAAAACTGCTTAAACAATGACATTGTCACGGGTATGTATACGTGATAAATGATTTAGGGTTTCGTGATGCCCAGGATCGAGTGCCAGTTTGATCTATGCTATCTACTAATTTGATCTATGCTATATCCGGGCAAAATGGGTAGTTACAAACAGTTCCGCCATTTAACAATAAAACTGGAAGAGCTTCGATGTCACCTAGATTTTTTAACAAGTTGCAAGCGATTTGATGTAATCCCTGTATTTTTGCGATTCGCATAAACTCTGGAAGATCCTTGGTTCCTACGAAAAAAACAACGTTTCCAACAGCAAATACTTTCCCACCTGATCCAGTAAAAAAGAAGACACCTAATGTCATTAGAATCTCGGCTGCTAGGACTACACCTAAAGTTAGAGGAAGAGTGCTCACAGCTTGAATTGGACATCCTTTTGCGACGTGTCGACATGCTGGCACAACGCCAATACAAAACACTATCCCACACCCACAGCAGTAAACTCTCAAGGTTGAGAGACCAAGCGAATAAACCCCCATTTTCACGTTTCAGGATACCAGTGGTCAATGGCTCTACCAAGACGCTTTCCCAGGCTGAGCTGGTGACACTTGAAAAGGGTCCTAAGTTCTGTCCAGCTGTAAATATCTCTCTTCGGGACCTAATACCGGTATAGTTGAAAGCCTGCTCTCCAGAGTCCCGGTTGAACACCGTGATTCTCTCACACTTATGCGCTGTCAATATTGATCAAGTACGAACAAAGACATCGGCCAGTAATAATAACAAACTTGCAACCTTACCTACCATCCGCAGCTTAAAGAAGGATCCAATAGGGATTTTTACTATAACAGATATATTGGGCCAATTATCCGTAATGGACAGATCGGAATATGAGTCAAAAATCAATGATTTTATACTCCAGTCAGAGTCAGAAATCCAGGAAAAAGATCCGCTAAACAGATGGATCGCTAAGGTAAAGAAGGTTGCTAAAATGAAGAAACTTCCCGAATCCCTCGCAAAAGGGGTTACATTGCCACCGGGACCAAAGATCTCACCAATTGTTGCCAGACTTAAACATCACAAGCCAGGAAACCCCGTGCGACCAATAGTTTCAAGGAAATCTGTCCCATATTATTACCTAGAGAAAGAGCTCACCAAGTTCTTGTCCCCCCCCTTTTTAGCGCCGTCTGAGACAGTTCTCTGCTCATCGGAAGAATGCATCGCAAGAATACGGAACTTATCGATAGGACCTAGCCATGTATTAGGTAGTTTCGATGTTGAGTCACTCTACCCATCTGTACCCGTAGGAGAAGCCGTGGAGCTGTTAAAGAAATCTTTAGAAGACTCCGATTTGTTCACAGAAAGCTCGCTCTCGGAAATTGCCGCTGTACTGGACCTTGTCATGGGATCCAATTTCTTCAGCCATCAGAATCGGATCTATAAGCAATCCAGAAGGGTACCCATGGGCTCTGCGCTCTCGACTGAACTTGCAGAAGCTGTTTCGCGCCCGCTTGAGAACAGAATCCTCACTATGCGTTCACCTTCCCCAAGTATCTGGTTGCGCTACGCAGATGATATTTTCTTCTGTGGGACAAAGGTGAAGCAATACTCAACCATTTTTTCTCCGTCATCAATTCCGAACATAAAGTTCACTATGGAAATGGAGAATGAATCATCGTTGCATTTCCTGGATGTGCTTGTCAACAAAACAGACTCTGGACACCTCGCTACGCAAGTCTATTACAAATCCACGTATGTGCCGAACGTAATCACTCCAGATTCATTTTGACCAAATTCCCGAAAGCTGATCTTAATAAGACAGAGAGCCAGGCGCACGATCGCCCTCTTCTCGAACACCCCAGCCCGATTGAAAGAGATGAACGATTTGCAAACGTTAGCGTCTACAGCTGGGTTTGACAGCAGGTGCATTTCACCAGCCCCCCCACCACGGAATTTTTTAATTTTTCAGACACCATTCGTTTGTACCACGTATGAACCGGAATGAACTCGGTTTTTTTCGTTTGAACCGCAAAAGTTTTGGAGATATTTAAAAAACAAAGTGGGGGCTGGTGAAACGATAGCCCCCCACCATGGAATTTTTAATTTTTTTTTTGCACCATTCGTTTGTACCACGTATGAACCGGAATGAACTCAATTTTTTTCGTTTGAACCGCAATAGTTTTTGAGTTATTTAAAAAACAAAGTGGGGGCTGGTGAAATGGTACCCCCAAAAAATAGATATTTCAAATTTCAGCATAGCCATTCGTTAATAAATCGTATGAACCGGAATGAACTCCATTTTCATCGTTTGAACCACAATAGTTTTTGAGATATTTAACAAATAATATTGAGAATTTGCATATAATTATAGGAGGCCGACCATTTCACCAGCCCCCCACCATGGAAATTCAAAATTTCGAAATAGCCATTCGTTAGTAAATCGTATGAACCGGAATGAACTCCATTTCTATCGTTTGAACCGCAATAGTTTTTGAGATATTTAACAAATAATATTCAGAATTTGCATATATGCAGAAAGACCGACCATTTCACCAGCCCCCCACCATGGAAATTCAAAATTTCAAAATAGGCATTCGTTAGCAAATCGTGTGAACTGAAAAGAACTCCATTTTCATCGTTTGAACCGCAATAGTTTTTGAGATATTTAAAAAATAATGTTACAGGCCTATCATTTCACCCTCCCCCCTCATCATGGAAATTCAAAATTCCGAAATAGCCATTCGTTAGTAAATCGTATGAACAGGAATGAACTTCATTTTTATCGTTTGAACCGCAATAGTTTTTGAAATATTTAATAAATAATAGAATTTACATATACGCACAGAGACCGACCATTTCACCAGCCCCCACCCCCATGGAAATTCAAAATTTCAAAATAGCCATTCGTTAGCAAATCGTATGAACCGAAAAGAACTCCATTTTCATCGTTTGAACCGCAATAGTTTTTGAGATATTTAAAAAAGTATGTCACAGGCCTACACCATTTACCCCCCCCTTATCATGGAAATTCAAAATTCCGAAATAGCCATTCGTTAGTAAATCGTATGAACAGGAATGAACTCAATTTTTATCGTTTGATCCGCAATAGTTTTTGAGATATTTAAAAAATAATATTGCAAATTTGCATATATACAGAGAGACCGACCATTTCACCAGCCCCCACCATGGAAATTCAAAATTTCAAAATAGCCATTCGTTAGCAAATCGTATGAACCGAAAAGAACTCCATTTTCATCGTTTGAACCGCAATAATTTTTGAGATATTTAAAAAAGAATGTTACAGGCCATTTCATCCCCCCTCCCCCCTCATCATGGAAATTTGAAATTCCGAAATAGCCATTCGTTAGTAAATCGTATGAACAGGAATGAACTCCATTTTTATCGTTTGAACCGCAATAGTTTTTGAGATATTTAAAAAATAATATTGCGAATTTGCATATATACAGAGAGACCGATCATTTCACCAGCCCCCCCCCCCCCCCCCACCATGGAAATTCAAAATTTCAAAATAGCCATTCGTTAGCAAATCGTATGAACCGAAAAGAACTCCATTTTCATCGTTTGAACCGCAATAATTTTTGAGATATTTAAAAAAGAATGTTACAGGCCATTTCATTCCCTACTCCCCCCTCATCATGGAAATTCAAAATTCCGAAATAGCCTATCGTTAGCAAATCGTATGATCTGAAAAGAACTCCATTTTCATCGTTTGAACCGCAATAATTTTTGAGATATTTAAAAAAGAATGTTACAGATCATTTTATCCCCCCTCCCCCCACCTCATCATGGAAATTCAAAATTCCGAAATAGCCATTCGTTAGTAAATCGTATGAACAGGAATGAGCTCCATTTTTATCGTTTGAACCGCAATAGTTTTTGAGATATTTAGAAAATAATATTGAGATTTTGCATACATACAGAGAGACCGACCATTTCACCAGCCCCCCACCATAGAAATTCAAAATTTCAAAATAGCCATTCGTTAGCTAATCGTATAAACCGAAAAGAACTCCATTTTCATCGTTTGAACCGCAATAGTTTTGGAGATATTTAACAAATAATGTTACAGGCCTACCATTTCACCCCCCTCATCATGGAAATTCAAAATTCCGAAATAGCCATTTGTTAGTAAATCGTATGAACAGGAATGAACTCAATTTTTATCGTTTGAACCGCAACAGTTTTTTTTATTGGAGATTTAACGACCACCGTGAGCAACTCAATGGGCTATAAGCAGTCGCCCGTCCCTAATTCAGGGTCACTGGTTCCAGGGAAGGGAGAGAGCCAGTGCCGTTAAACAAACACAACATTCATGCCTCATCGGGATTCGAACCCGGACCCTGTTCGAACGAATGATCAGAGTCCGTCGCTTAGACCACTGCGTCACCGGAGCGGCCAACAGTTTTTGATAGATTTAAAAAAAAAAAAAAAGTTTGAGAAAATTGGGGGACGACCATTGCACACACCCCCATGGAAAAATTCAAAATTTCAAAATAGCCATTCGTTAGCAAATCGTATGAACCGAAAAGAACTCCATTTTCATCGTTTGAACCGCAATAGTTTTTGAGATATTTAAAAAAGAATGTCACAGGCCTAGACCATTAACCCCCCCCTTCATCATGGAAATTCAAAATTCCGAAATAGCCATTCGTTAGTAAATCGTATGAACAGGAATGAACTCCATTTTTATCGTTTGAACCGCAATAGTTTTTGAAATATTTAAAAAATAATATTGAGAATTTGCATATATACAGAAAGACCGACCATTTCACCAGCCCCCCCCCCCCCCCCCCCCCCCATGGAAATCCAAAATTTCAAAATAGGCATTCGTTAGCAATGCCTATGAACTGAAAAGAACTCCATTTTCATCGTTTGAACCGCAATAGTTTTTGAGATATTTAAAAAAGAATGTCACAGGCCATTTCATCCCCCCTCACCCTTCATCATGGAAATTTGAAATTCCGACATAGCCATTCGTTAGTAACTCGTATGAACAGGAATGAACTCCATTTTTATCGTTTGAACCGCAATAGTTTTTGAAATATTTAAAAAATAATATTGAGAATTTGCATATATACAGAGAGACCGACCATTTTACCAGCCCCCCCCCCCCCCACCATGGAAATTCGAAATTTCAAAATAGCCATTCGTTAGTAACTCGTATGAACAGGAATGAACTCCATTTTTATCGTTTGAACCGCAATAGTTTTTGAAATATTTAAAAAATAATATTGAGAATTTGCATATATACAGAGAGACCGACCATTTTACCAGCCCCCCCCCCCCCCCATGGAAATTCAAAATTTCAAAATAGCCATTCGTTAGTAACTCGTATGAACAGGAATGAACTAAATTTTTATCGTTTGAACCGCAATAGTTTTTGAAATATTTAAAAAATAATATTGAGAATTTGCATATATACAGAGAGACCGACCATTTTACCAGCCCCCACCATGGAAATTCAAAATTTCAAAATAGCCATTCGTTAGTAACTCGTATGAACAGGAATGAACTCCATTTTTATCGTTTGAACCGCAATAGTTTTTGAAATATTTAAAAAATAATATTGAGAATTTGCATATATACAGAGAGACCGACCATTTTACCAGCCCCCCCCCCATGGAAATTCAAAATTTCAAAATAGCCATTCGTTAGTAACTCGTATGAACAGGAATGAACTCCATTTTTATCGTTTGAGCCGCAATAGTTTTTGAAATATTTAAAAAATAATATTGAGAATTTGCATATATACAGAGAGACCGACCATTTTACCAGCCCCCCCCCCCCCCACCATGCAAATTCAAAATTTCAAAATAGCCATTCGTTAGCAAATCGTATGAACCGAGGGGAAATCCATTTTCATCGTTTGAACTGCAACAGTTTTTGAGAAAAAAATAACAATATTGAGAACTTATGTATATATATATTCCAGACCGACCATCACCCTCCCCCCCCCCCTCTCACCATGTAAATTCATTAAAAATTTCAAGATAGTCATTCGTTAGTAAATGGTGTGAACCGGAATAAACGCTATTTTCATAGTTTGAATAGCAATAGTTTTGGAGATGTTTAAAAAAGAATGTTAGTAGCCCACGATTTCACCTGCCTCTTCCCCCCGCCCAACCCAACCTGGACATTTCCCATTACAGGATAGCTATTCGTTAGCATGGTGTGAATCAGAAAGACCTCCTTCTGCATCGTTCGAATCTTGATAGTTTTTGTGATATTTGTAATAAGGGTAATGGAGAATAATGAAGAAGTAATTTGTTTTGCACAAAGTCTTTCATTCGTTCCTGACATTAGCTGAAAGAACTCCCCGTTTCTAGCTTTGAACCCCAGCAGTTGAAAAGACATTCCAAAAACAACGTGACGTTGCTTTATTAGGTATCGAGGACTAGTACACAGGAGAACGGAAAATAAATGGCATGATAAAACAATAAGAATAACGGTACTGGACGAGCAGCATAAAGCAGTCTGTAAAAGCCAATCAGGACATACAAAGATAAACGAAGCTGAACGAGCAGCACAAGGCAATCTGTGATAGGCGAAGCACACTGGAACAGTCACTGAGCAGAAGGAACGACGGACATGGAGATAGAGAATACATCGAACTGGAGGCTGCTTTTCATGCTCCGGGGCGCAGCTTGAAAAGCAGAAAACGAGGTGCAACAGATAACACTTGCAAAGATGGCATGGTGTAGGTAACAGTATGGGACAATCAATTAGCATGAGGCAAAGCAATAACGGTAAGTATCTGACGAGATGAGTCACACTGGATGAGCAAGTAACGTAGCACAACAGTAGAAGGTATGCTGAGGCACATGGCATGACATAAGACAAATACTCGACGAGACAGGAAAAACACCTGAA
This sequence comes from Macrothele yani, assembly GCA_039090855.1. NCBI lineage: Eukaryota > Metazoa > Arthropoda > Arachnida > Araneae > Macrothelidae > Macrothele > Macrothele yani. The sequence continues at coordinate 74,613,455 of CM076993.1, read as the reverse complement.
AAAACTAACTGGGTGCGAACAGCAACATAGGGCAATCCAGGACAGTGACGAAAGGTATAAGAGAAGAATCGCGCATAACAATGCACACAGGAAGAAGCTCTGTGAACAAAACGATGTGACGGGTTCACGGAAGTAGGCACCGGGCGGATGTTTGAAAGAACCGAGATGTGGAGAAAACATGGCGGTACATAGGATACAACGGAAAGAAAAAGGTTGGGTACAACGCATACCAGAAACATGCAAAGGAGTAAGACGGAACAGCAGCAAGGCAAAGACGGCAGGAAGCGAAACATCATGCAAGTGCAGACAGAAACTAATCGGTCAGAACCAGATCAATGAGGCGATTTTGAGTATCACCAAGGTAGCAATTAAGAAAACTTTAATAACGAAATATCTCAGGGGTAAGATCTCGTGAGGTCAACGAAAACTTGGAGGAAGCAGCGAATATCCTCGATCATATTCGAGAAATCAGCTGGATCATGGGAGTCAAGAAGGGGATCCAAACCAGCGTCACAAGAAGAGGCAAAGAACAAGGGTTGGCAGCATCTGGGAAGAGAATCTTCGAATACCCAGGGACAGCTTGGAGGCGAGCGACAATTGCAGTGGAAACGGAGGGAGTACCAATAAGGTCGGCGTAAGCAGCAACAGTAGAATTAGGAGCGGAACCTGAAGAACGATGAAGAGAAGGCTGAGCGACCGCGGTTCGCTTAGTACGAGTCTCTCGATTAGAGCGACGACGGCACTTCTTATTAGTAGCAATACCAACAGGGACGTGGTGAAGAAGGAGTAACCGACAGCAAGTGAGAAGTCTGACAAGGAAGATCTGGATCATGTGCGCATAACGCAAGCAAAGAGGCAACTGATGGGGCAACAGGAGCTGGTGAAGGTAAGGCTTCACACAAATCCAGAAGAGTAGCTGTGCTGGAAAGCGGGGACCGATCACGGGACCAGAAATCGAAAGGAAGGCAACAATACTAGAGGCATCAGAAGAGCTCGGAGAAGGTGAAACGGGCGGAGAGCACACCGGAGTACTGGAACGGCTGAAGAAAGGATGAGCGTCTGAGGGTGGCGAAGCTGACGTACACAGCGAAGATGATGGAGCAGAGAATCCCGGGGTTGGGATTGACGAGGTGACGTGCGAAAACAAAGAAGGCAGCACCTGAACAGGCGGAGAAAGGTTGGCAACGGGATGTGACAAAGCACAGACAACAGACGACGAAGAAGAAAGCAAGACAGACGAAGGCACCGAAGCAGGAGCAGTAGATCCAGATGTATCCACAAGAGGCAACGCTAGTGGAGAAGGAAAAAGTCCTGCAGAGGAAGGCAACGACAATCGAGATGGAGACTAAGAAGGTGGAAGCGAAACAAGCGCAGGCGTGGTGACCGGAAGTGAAGAAGGGGGTTCTGTGATGGGCACTTGAGCAGCCGTTGAGGAAGAACAAGAAGAGGTGAGCGGACACTGCAAGCGATGATGACCAGGCGTTTTACATGAGAAGCAATGATACGCAGTGAACACGTTTATAATGACGTTGTGATGAACACAAAGCACCTGGAAAACAGTGGGGCAGGAAGTAATGGAGTCCATATCAGGGAAGAGAACTAAGGCTTGGCGTCGGAAGCCTAAATAAGGACGATCACCTTGATCGGCGGGGAGCGTGCGAATAACACAAACAATGCGCCCACACCGAGAAAGAAATGCATGTAAAACCGTTGTCGGGGCTGACGTTCGCAAACGGAGGACTTTGCTATGACATTTGTTACAGTTCAAACTGTGGTTACGAAGATACTGCAATATCGGAAAGTATGTTTACAATTAATCCCGCGGATGCTGACTGACCACCATAAGGAAGAATGTATGGGTTGGAGTTTGAACCACTTGCTGCGTTACAAAGCAGAGGGTGATGCATTTATATCGCGCATAGTGGCAGGTGACGAATCGCGGTGCCACGGCTTTGAGCCATCCAGCAAACCAGCGAGCATGCAATGGAAACATCCCGGATCACCAAAATACATAAAATTCAAGTCACAGGACTCCGTCGGGGAGGTTATGCTGAAGGGCTTTTGTTGGTGGACTTTAAAGAGCCTCACGTGAACAGCAATGCCAACCACTACATCGACACAGTGGACAAGCTGTATAAAGCAATCAAGAATGGGTGACCTGGCATGCTTTCGCGTGGTGTGATTCTGTTGCACACATTATGCAGGATGCGTTAGCACGGAAAGGGTGAGAGGTTCTGCACCACCCAGCCTATAGCCCGGATCTGTCAACATGTGACTTTCATGTTGACATATCCAAATGATTCAAGGAGAAACTAAAGTTCCTTTTTCCAGACGGTATGCGTCGTCTTTCCCAGCGATGGGATGCGTCGTCTTTCCAAGCAATGGGATGCGTGTTAATTCTGCCACACCTGCGGATGTAACTCTTCGTTCGTTTATATATATATATATGTGTGTGTGTGGAATGTAAGGTCCGGTGATGCGTAACATCACAGCCTCTCCTTGACAAATGTCAACCCCGCCTTCTCGTGGTGCATCCTGTTCCCACTAAAGGGGCTCTGACGACCGCCAATAGCGGTATAACTATACCATCGGGATTAGAGGAAATGCTATCCCACACTCACCAACCCGCTTGGCCAGCGTGGTGAGTTATGGCCAAGCCCCTCCAAAATGACTCTACAACTTAAATCTTGGCCCTCAGTCTCCGGCAGCTCGAATGTACCTGGCCAAGGCTGCGGCCAGTGCGACATGAAGGCAGAGGGTGCTAAGAATCCTTGGAGGACCGGACTAGGCTGCCATCTGATGCTGACCTTGGCTACTTACAATGGATGCTCCCTATCTCCTGATTCAAGGCTTCTTGAATTGGAAGAGGAACTACAAAGGATCAAGTGGGAAATCGTCGGGCTAAGTGAGGTAAGGAGAAAAGGAAAAGATCTCATTGAACGGAAAATTGGACATCTCCTCTACTATCGTGGGACACATACTGGCAGAACTAGTGGTGTTGGATTTATAATAAACAAGAAACTGAAGGATAAAGTTGTAGAAGTTGAAAGTGCCTCTGACAGAACTGCGCGACTCGTTATCCAACTCTTGAGAAGATACAAGGCTCAGATTATTCAAACTTATGCACCCACCACAAGTCATCCTGAAGAAGAAATTGAAGAATTTTATGAGGAAATTTGTCATCTAAATAATAAAGGTAAGCACCACTTGAAGATAATTATGGGAGATTTCAATGCAAAAATAGGGCAATGGCAACAGAATGAAACTTCAGGAGGTAAATTCGCTCACGGCAACAGAAACCAGCGTGAAAATACTCTCGTTGAGTTTGCAGAGGCAGAAGGGTTTCTCATCTTGAACTCCTTTTTCAAGAAAAAGCCACACGGGAAATGGACATGGAGACATCCAAATGGGATAACAAGTGAAATTGATTTTATTATGTGTAACAAAAAATTCGTCAACGAAGACTGCAGTGTGCTGAACAAGTTCAACACAGGTAGTGACCATAGATTGGTGAGATGTAAGATCCACCTCAACACTAAACTCGAACGTGGCAAGCTCATAAGACAAACATAATGTATTGACATAACCAACCTTAAAAAGCACCATAATACCTTTAAGTTGGAACTGAAGAACAGATTCTCTGCTTTAGAACGCCTAACATCGGAAGAAGTGGATATTTCTGAAGTTAACAGAAAAGTAACCAAAACTCTTATGGAAACACCAACAAAATGAGCTGGGTCTAAGAACAAGTTGCATGTCAACAAATTATCAGGAAAAACCAAAATGTTGATGCAAAAAAGAAGAGAGATGAGGACAACTAAAGAAGATGTGACTTCCAAAGTGGAATATATAGAGTTATGCAAGACAGTACAAAAAATTATCACTAGAGACGTAAGGAAATTCAACTGCGAACTAGTGAGGAAAGCAATTGAAAACAACCAAAGCCTAAAGATAGCAAAGCGACCCCTCAGTAAGGGAAGAAAACAGATTATGGCACTGAGAAAAGAAGATGGTTCTGTAACAAGAAATAGAGGCGAAATTTTGACAAGAGTGAAAGACTTCTACTCCAAATTATATAAAAGGGATGATACATGTTCTCCAGACATCATGAAAGGTACCAGTACCAGAGTTCTTCCAGTCCTCCCAGCAGAAGATGCGCATGCAATCAAGAACATGAAGCGGGGGAAAGCTCCAGGAGAAGATGGAATTACTGTAGACACCATACAAGAAGCAAGTGGAGAAATCGAAACAGTACTCGCCCAAATTTTCACTCGATGCCTTAATGAAGGGAAGATTCCTGAGGATTGGAACAACGCTACAATGATCCTGCTACATAAAAAAGGTGACATTGAGGATCTCAGGAACTACAGACCTATCAGCCTCCTATCAGTGGTTTATAAAATCTTCACTAAAGTTCTTTCACACCGCTTAAAGGTAACACTGAACATGGCTCAACCGAGAGAACAAGCTGGATTCAAGAGTGGCTACAGCACAATAAATCATATCCACGTACTGAGAGAACTAATTGAAAGAGCGAAAGAATATGAACTTCCATTGTGCATGGCTTTTATCGATTATGAAAAAGCCTTTGATTCGGTGAAACCATCAGCAGTTACAATGGCTCTGAAATCCTGCGGTGTTGAAGATGCATACATTAATATTATTAATAACATCTATGAAAATGCAAGTGCAAATTTTCGGCTGTTTGAAAATACAACACACATAAAAATTGGAAAGGGAGTGAGACAAGGTGACACCATATCTCCGAAGCTCTTTATTGCCACATTGGAAAAGGTCTTTCAATACTGAACTGGGAAAACAAAGGGATAAAGATTAATGGAGATTATCTAACCCACCTTCGTTTTGCTGATAACGTAGTCATTTTTGCAACTACCCCATCAGAGCTGCAGAGTATGATCCAGGAACTTGCTGACAAGAGTAAAGAAGTGGGATTAAAAATGAACTTTCAGAAGACAAAAGTGATGTTCAATGCTTTTACAAGAAATGAAGATTTATCGATTGATGGAGAAAAGCTGGAGATAACAGACACGTACGTTTATCTTGGACAGCAGATATCAAGTGAGGGTCACATTGGTGAAGAAATTAATCGGAGTACAAAACTTGCCTGGAGAGCTTTTGGAAGAAACAGCATAATTTTTAAGAGCAATATGCCATTATTTATTAAAAGAAAAGTGTTTGATCAATGCATCCTTCCAGTGCTTACGTATGGTGCAGAGACGTGGACCTTAACTAAAAGAGACATACAAAGGCTGCAGACAACTCAAAGCAGCATGGACAGGTGCATGCTTGGTGTAACCAGGAGAGATAAGAAGAGGAACTCGTGAATCCGAAAACTGACGAGAGTGGAAGACACCATGATCAGAGAAAATCCCTGAAATGACAATGGGCTGGACATACTGCCAGAAGGACAGACCATCGATGGACAGCCGAAATTTTATATTGGATTCCAAGGGACAGGAAAAGACCCAGAAGAAGACCACATGGAGATGGGTGGATGAAATTCGAAAGTATGCGGGAGTGACATGGAGGAGACTGGCACAAGACAGACCGTTGTGGAGAAAATTTGGGGAGACTTTCGTCCAGCAGTGGATTGATAATGGTTTACAATGATATATATATATCATCATCTTTGAATCCACTACTGGATGAAGGTCTCCCCAAGTTTCTCCCACAATTGTCTGTCTTGAGCGTGTCTCCTCGATGACACACCTCTATGCTTTCGAATTTCATGCATCATTCTATCATAGGGTCTTCTTCTGGGTCTTTTCCTGTCCCTCGAAATTCATTCTAAAATTTCGGTTTTCCGTCGGTGGTCGTTCTTCTAGCAACATGTCATGCCCTCACCATTTCAGTGACTTCATTGTGGTCATGATGTCGTCAACTCTTGTCGTTTTCCTTATCCATGAGTTCCTCCGCTTATCTTTCCTGTTTACACCAAGCATGGTTCTCTCCAGGGCTTTTTGCGTTGTCTGCAGTCTTTGTCTTTTTTACGCTTTCCAACCGTAGGTTGAAGAAGCGTATATGCTTCAGCGTTTTCCGTCCGTCTGTCGGCATGATAACTCACGTAAAAATGGTTCGATTTCGGTGAAATTTCAGTATGTGGTAGGGAACCCCCTGGGAACAAACCCTATAGAAAATGGACAAAATAGGGTCAAAGGTTAGGACACAGGAGCGGGATCTATTCCATAGTCCTTATGCATCATAACTTACGTAAAAATGCTTCGATTGCGACAAAACGTTATCATGTTATTTCGGAGGTATACCGAACCGGTTCTGTTGAATATCATCGAAATGGGATCAAAGGTCAGGGCACAGGACCGAGATTTATTCCACAGCCATTATTCTCATATCTTGAGTAATTATTTCTGGTATGTTGGAAAGCGTATCATATTCAATGCATTGCATTATTTTACTAACTTGTTTAGTGAAGGTCCATGTCTCTGCTCCATACGTAAGCACTGGCAGGATGAACTGATTAAACCCTTATCTTTTAAGACACAATGGCATACTTTTCGTAAAAATTTTACTTCTTCCAAAAACTATCCATCCAAGTTTTACACGCCGATTAATTTCTTCATCAATGTGATCTTTACTTCATATCTGCTGCCCAAGATAAATGTAGGTATCGGTTGTCTCAAGCTTTTCACCATCAATAAATAAATCTTCGTTTCTTGTAAAAGCAATATACGTCACTTTTGCCTTCTGAAAGTTCATTTTTAATTCCACTTCTTTACTCTTGTCAGCAAGTTCCTGGATCGTATTCTGCGGTTCAGAAGTCGTAGTTGCAAAAATGACAACGTCATCAGCAAAACGAGCGTGATTTGAATTATCTGCATAAATATTTTTTTCTTTGTCCCAGTTCAGTAATTAAAAAATATTTTGCTATGTGGGATTAAAGAGTTTGGGAGATATGATTTTACTTTGTCACACTAGCTTTCCAATTTTTATTAGTGCTGCATCCTCAAATATCCAAACTTTTGCAAATGCATTTTCAGAGATACTATTAATAATGCTAATGTATGCATCTGCAATACCGCAGGTTTTCAAAGCAGTTGTAACTGCTGATGGTTTTACGGAATCGAAGGCCTTTTTATAATCAATAGAAGCCTTGCATAATGGGAGTTCATACTCTCTTGTTCTTTCAGTTAGTTCTCTAAGTACATGGACATGATCTTCAGTGCTGTAGCCACTCCTGAATTCAGCTTCTTCTCTTGCTTGAGCCATGTCCAGTTTTACCTTCATGCGATGTAAAAGAACCTAATTGAAAATTTTATAAATAACTGATAGGAGGCTGATGAGCCTGTAGGTCCTGAGATCCTCAGCGTCACCTTTTTTATGTAGCAGGATCATTGTACCATTATCCCAATACTCAGGAATCTTACCTTCGGTGAGACAGCTGGTGAAAACTTGGGCGAGTGAAGTTTCAATTCTTCCACTTGCTTCTTGTACACTCGTGGACAAAAAATTTCTAGAAGAAAACATGCTACAACAGCGAAACTTTGCAAATAGCTAGGGTGCGTTTGGTGCGAGTGCGCATAACCACACACCTTGTGGCGGCGCTGCTAGCACGAACCAGCAGCCTTATAAACCGGCGTGTAGTCGATGCCCCATGAAAGAGAAAAGCACCGGCCGGCGCAAGCAAGAGTATAGAGTGACAAGAATGCCGGGTAGACACCAGAGACGTCGATGTACGCAACTTACGGGCTTTGAGAGAGGCCTGATCATCGGGCTGAAAACAGCAGGTCGGTCGGCGCGCCGTATAACCCACCACGTGGATCGTTCTGACCATACCGTCCGACTGTGTTGGGAGCAGTGGACACGTGACGGCACTGCCGCACGGCGGGTGTCTCCGAACGAACCAGGAGGACCATCCGTAGAGAGGATCGACAGTTCGTACGGCAGGCACGAATGGATCCCACGAGAACCCTGTCCTCTCCCCAGGCAAATGTAGCGGCTCTTGTGTGCCAACGAACCATTTCCTGAAGTCTCGCGGAAGCGAATCTGCGATCCCAGCGCCTCTTACGTGTTCTGCCATTAACACCGGATCATCGCCGGCTCTGTTTGCAATGGTGCCAGGCGAGAGCAACGTGGAACGCCACAGACTGGCGACGTGTGGTGTTCAGAGATTGGTGTCGGTTCGTTTTGGGGACAGATGATCATCGTGTCCGGGTGTGGAGGTCCCGGGGTCAACGGCACAATTCCAACCTTGCTATCGAGCCATGTGCTCCCACTCCTGGGCGGAATTCTAGGTGCGCTTTACCAGCAGGATAGTGCCATCCCGCACACTGCTCGGGTTTTCTAGGACTGCCTAAGTCATGTCCATACAGTTCCATGGCATGCCCGCTCACCGAACATGTCCTCTATCGAGCATGCGTGGGACCAGTTGAAACGCCGGTTGACTCTGTGCCGCACTATCCGGGATTTGGAGCACACCGTCCAACAAGTGTGGGCCCTCTTCAGCAGGACATCAGGCGTTTGTTCGCATCTATGCTGGACCATATTGCAACATGTATCACCGCACGAAGCGGTGCGACGCGCTATTGAAGATGACCGGACTACGTGCCACAGATGCCTCTGTAATTGTCCTGCAATAATACACACAATCGACGTGGATTAGGAACATCAAACAGAAGTCATTTCTCTTTCCACGTTTTTAAGTGAGTCACGGAAAAACTATCATCGGCCGCCACCGGGAATTGAATTCAGGGTCTTCCAGTTACGCGCTGGACATGCTACCACTGCACCGCAGCGGCCTCGAATTCTCCAGACTCACATGTGATTAATTGCCAAACCACATGGCTGGTTGCTTCTTGGAGACCCGCACAATGGTGGGGATTCCTCAAAGATGGTATGAAGCAATTGGTGCAGTGGTAGCATGTCCAGCGAGTAACTGGAAGACCCTTGGTTCGATTTCCGTTGGCGGCCGATGATACTTTTCCCGTGACTCACTTAAAACCGTGGAAAGAGCCATGCCATCTGTTTGATGTCCCAAATCTACGTCAATTGTGTGTATTAATTATTCATTCGTATACTAGTTATTTGTTCAGTTGCTGCCTAACATCTTTGGTAGGCAGCAACTGAACAAATAGTACTGAGATTTGAATTGACAAAATCTTCTATAGATCTAAAAATAAAATCAGTTATCTCCTGCAACATGAGGAATCTGTGATATAAATTTCTTTTGAATAGTACGATTCTTTTTTGGCGTTGCAATTTTCACAAACAGTAATGTACGCATTTGCTCGTCGTAACAGAAAAATTCGGTAATATTAAGATACAATAAGCTGTACGTAAAAATGGTACATTCAATAGGCGTCGAAAGTGTTTCAATCTGATTTTTGAGCAACGATATGAAGCAAAATATATTTTGAAATCGGTGGAATTTGCATTTCGCTCTTGGCGGCGAAATTATGGATCAGATAAAGATTAAAATGCTAGGATCATCGTTCTCACTGTTCTAGCTTCCCAAAGCAAAAAGAGGCTGATATTAAATCAGACTTAGAGGTACACAGATAAACGTATACAGACAGATACATGTATATAGTGAAGGTATAAGTACATCCTTTAGTTTTCAAAGAACGTGCAGGAAACTTTTCCACTTTAACACGCTTCGGTCGAAAGGAAGTGCAAAGCAGATGCACCCTTAAATTTAAAACAAACATTCTTGAAATGGTCCCATCCAAACAATTGTCTTTGTACGATATTTGACTCACACAGCATCCCGTCACGTTGCTCTGCTGGCCACGCCCTTTCGAGCTCTGCATTTTGTGCTCCGCCTGTATCTAGCGCCCACCGCCGAATTAATTTGTGTTTCTCTCGTGCATGAATGTCTGCGCTCTCTTCCTAGTCATTCTTTCGAGTTGGTACATGCATATTTTGCCGATATTCCTTTATAATTCATCTCGTTGGGCCTGTTTACAATTCATTTCGTTGGGCCTGTTTACAATTCATTTCGTTGGGCCTGTTTACAATTCATCTCGTTGGGCCTGTTTACAATCTGCCCATCGTGACTCGCCTTGACTTTTTGCTCTAAAACTGTCTGCTGCATGTAGTAGCCTTCCTGCTGCTGTGTCTACGTTTGCCTTCCGTGTTTGCGCTCCAATAATCGTTAATGGTTCTCTGCGCTGCCTTCACCGGTGTGTGGATTACCTTCCTTGTGTTCCACCCATTGACAGTGGTTCTCTGCGCTGCCTTCTTCGGTATGCTGATCGCCTTCCTGGTACCCCACCTTGTTATAGTGGATCTGTGTGCCCTTCGCCGTGCATTTCTACACATTGTCCATGGCCTGTGCTTCTGCTTCTAAATTCTATTTCCTCTCACGTCACTATGTGCTGCTTCGATGACTTGTCCTCCAAGTGTGTTGGATGCGTCCCAGGACTGCTCTTCTCCTCATACTGCTACAGATCCGTGTTCAACGTCTCCGACTTTCCTCGCGACAGCCTTGGACTCCTATATTTCATGTCAAGGTTCCACGCTTATTACACACGTACAATGCTTTCAACTCTTAGTTTAAGTGTCAAGTTCGACGCCTTACCCAATGTCAAGTTGCACGTCTATACAGTGCATGTCTGCATTGTCGTTTCTCCCTTCCGGTGCAATTACACATTTCGCCAGCAAGCCTAAGTCCATTCTTGTATATATTTTTTCACCTGAGTTTGTTCCTCAAGTCCTATCGACTAGCCTTTCCGTTGGAGATCATAGCTTGGTCCCTATCCTCCTTGCACATTCTCCCGTTTTTCTTAATTTGTAACCTGTACCTCCGGACGTTTCCGATGAGTTTTTACATGCTTTTCCTTCTCGGTGTGGCCGCGTTCTTGGTGATATCCGCAAGATACCCGCCGCCCATGTTGATCAAGGTGATCGTCCTTATTTTGGCTTCCGCCGCCAAGACTTAGTTTTTTTCCCTGACACAGACTGTTTCTTACTGCCCCACAACTTTTCTGGTGATTTGTTGTCATCACAACGTCGCATTCAACGTATTCACTGCCTATCATTGCATCTCATGTAAACAGCCTGGTCACCATTTCTCGCAATGCCCCCTCATTTCTTCCTAGTCTTCTTCAACGGCTGCTCAAGTTCCCGTCACAGAACCTCTTTCTTCGCTTCCAGTTACCACGCTTTCGCCTGATCAGTTCACACCTTCTTAGTCTCCATCTCCATCATCTGCCTCCGTTGGTCTTTTTCCTTCCTCGCCAGCATCGTCTGTTGTGGGTACATCTGGATCTACTGCTCCTGTTTCGGTGCCTTCGTCTGTATTTCTTTCTTTTTCATCGTCTGATGTTTGCGCTTTGTCACATCCTGTTGCTGCACCTTCTCCGCCTGTTCAGGTGCTGCCTTCTTTGTTTTCGCAAGTCACCTCGTCTATCTCGATCCCGGGATTTTCTGCTCCACCATCGCAGCTGCGTACATCGGCTACGCCACCCTCAGACGCTCATCTTTCCTCCACTGGTTCCAGTACTCCGGTGTGCTCTCCGCCCTTTTCACCTTCTCGGGGCTCTTCTGATGCTTCTAGTGCCGTTGTCTTTGTTTCACCTTCTGGTCGCCATGGTCTGTCCCCGCTCTTTCGCACAGCTCCTCTTCTAGTCTCGTTTGAAACCCCATACTCCCCGGCTTCTGTTGTTCCTGCAGCTACCACCTTACATGTGTCATCCGACTTTGTACCCTATTCACCTCGCCAGAATCCCGAGACGCCGCCTGTTGTTCCTTCTACGTCGTCTCGTCCTCTTCGTCAACATTTCCCTACTGGTATTGCTCCTAATAAGAAGCGTCGTCATCGGTCTAATCGCAAGATTCGCGCTAAGCGTGCCGCTGTGATTATGTCTCCTCCTCATCGTTCTTCGCAAGGCACCGCTCCTGATCCTGCTGCCGTCACTTTTGCTCGCGTTCTTGACAGTCCCTCTGTTGTGCCTGATCTTGTTGCTCGCCTTCAAGTTGTTCCCGAGTTTACGCAGACTCTTTCTCTAGATGCCGCTTTCCCATTGTTCTTTGACTCTTCTCACGATGCTCCACTTAATCACTTTATTGCTTCCAACGATCCGGCAGTTTACTCATCTCTGGTTGACAATCTTAGCGCTTTTTACTTTGCATTTTTTCACCTTTCGGGCTCTTACCCGGAAGTTGAATGTTACTATGGTTGTCTTGACCACTTCGTTTGTCATGCTCAACATCGTCTCCTTCTTCGGTGTCCACCTGATTAGCTCCTGTGTGGTTTTGTTTGATGATTGATTTCTGTTGTGTTTTCTTAGCTATGTTTCTCCCTGTCTCTTTGAGCCCTTGTTGTTTCGTTCTCCTCTTTGTGAAGTGTTTTCCCTCGTGCCTCGTTTTTTTCCCCTCATCATTCTGCTTTGTGACCTTTTTCTGTGTGTTTTGTCTTACGATGTCCTGCCTGCATCCGCTTTACATGACCATCACCAACTGCCTCGCACCGTTCGTTCTGCTTCTGTTTTTCTGTGGTTCAAGCATGCCCCCTGCCCGATTTTCCCGGAGTGCCATGTGTTGCTTCCTACCCTGCTATGTTTTGTATAGTATGTCTAACTGCTATGCCACTGTTAGACAGAAAATGCCAATTTTAAAGAAAGTAATAGTTTTTCCTTAATGTTTTTCTTTTCAATGTGGCATTAGTACCATTATTTCTCTTTTTGTCGGAGGATGGCGCCCAATAACCACAGATGGACAGCAATAATTTCGCACCAATAATTTCGTTTTTTCCTTAAAAGGAAGAAGGAATAGTTCCTGGGTTTTCTACTCATCATGTTGCTCCCTGGTTCCAGGTATGGTGCTTTCTCTATTTGCTGGCTCAGCCGTTTCTCTGCTCAGTGACTGTTCCCTGTGTGCTTTGCCTCGTGTTGTATCTGCCACCGACTACAGCGCACGATTGTAATGTAACGGACTGCTTTGTGCCTCTGCCATGCTCCCTTTCTTTCTGTGATGCCTTGTACTGTATGTTTACTACAGACTGGATTGCGTCGTTTGTTTCCGCTCCGAGATTTTGGCTGTTTTACTATGCCATGCATTTTCCGGTTCTCTTGTGTTCTGGTCCTTGAGACACATTGAAGAAATGTTGAAACCGTCACGTTCTTTTTGGAATGTCTTTTCAACTGCTGCGGTTCAAAGCTAGAAACGGAGAGATCTTTAAGATAATGACAGGAACGAATACAAGACTTTTTGAAAATAAATTACTTCTTCATCATCCTCCATTACCCTTTATACAAATATCTCAGAAACTATCCAGATTCGAATGATAAAGATGTAGCTCCTTCCGGTTCACACGATGCTAACGAATAGCTATTCTGAAACAGGAAATGTCCGGGGGTGGGGGTGGGGGCAGCTGAAATCGTGGAACATTTTTAAACATCTCAAAAACTATCGGGGTTGAAAAAATAAACATGGAGTTTGTAAGAACGGACACATTAACGATGTTAATTCATTTCAATGATAAACATTATGTGGTTTTCTTTTTTACCAAAGAAAACATCGCAAGTTCCCAAAATGGCGACAGAGAATTCGTAAATATGTTTAATCCTTTGGGGGGGGGGGGGGGAAGGCGAGATGTATGACAAAAGACTTCAGGTTCTCACGCCTTAGAAAGGGCGAGGACTTGTTCTACGAACTGCAAGTATCGCCAAGGACGCTGTGACTTTCACAGATACATTGTTCATTTTCACTAGGCGCATACAAGTCTGAAATGCAGACTTACTCTTTTGTATAGTTATAACAATGTGTATTGTATTGCTACGGATGTACTACGACGATAGGATTGCTTTCTCGGAAGGAGGCACTCAATAATGTATAGCCTGAGGATAAGCGAGGAATGCGCAAGGTAGATTTAAAGGTCTAGGAGCCCGATTCCCGGAAAACGACTAGGGATGGGGCAGGTGAAGGGCGCGAGAGGTGACACGCGGCGCGAGAGGAGAGCAGCATGTTGAAGGCTCAGCGCCGTCGCCCTTGAAGAAGGAGCAGCGTGAAGGGGGGGCGCGAAGAGGTCGCTCCGAGTGGACCTGTTGGAGCAGTCTGTCTTCGGAGAGCGAAGGTGATAGTCCTCCGATAGAAAGGAACGCGTTTGCGTGGATGGTGTGGTGGGCTCTCGGAGTCCACGGGGAAAGAGCGGGCACCGATTTAGATGAAGTAGGTCGCCGCTACAGAAGGAATCTACCCGAGTCAGGGATACCGTTAGAGTAGCTGATGATATACTACTGAAGTACGGACTTAGTACAGTCCACTGAAGCATCGATTAGAGAAGGATAGCTAGAAGACTAGTCCTGAAGCATCGATAAGATAGAGGTATATCTAGTGTCAAGGAGACCCTAAGTTAGGACGCCAACGCAGGGTGAGATTTCTACAGAATTCGATCACCTTATCTTGCGCGTTCCACGATCTTTGCCAGGTCCAGTCATAACGAGGTCACTTTCAAGAGCGAGTAATCCGCCGCCATCAAAATTCTAGTTGATGAAGAATAAGTGTTTCGTATATGTGTTAACCAAGCGTTCTTTTCAAATTATGTCTGAAAGTGGATAAACTTCGGTATAACCAGCTGTTGTCGCTCTGCCTCCCCGATTCACAGATATATATATAGTAAAGTGGGGGAGGTTTCGTTTGTTCGCTCGAACAGAGTGAGAGAGAGAGAGTGTGCACTTCCGGGAAGAGTAAACGAACTCTCTGCTTGTTGTGAGCCCGCTGCGCGTGCTCCTCGGATGCTTAAGTAGAGGCGGCGCTAAGTCACGTGACGACACGTTCGCTCTTACAGAGTTTTCCCGGTTCATACGATTTACTAACGAATGGTCATTTTGAAATTTTGAAATTACATGGGGGGGGGGGGGGAATTGTCGGCTCCATATTTTTTGAATCCTTTTTTCTTGTAGGTATGTCAAACTCTATTGCGGTTCAAACGATAATAATGGAGTTCTTTTCGGTTCATACGATTTTTTTTGATTGGAGGTTTAACGACCACTGTGAGCAACTCAATGGGCTATAAGCAGTCGCCCGTTCCCAATTTAGGGTCACTGGTTCCAGGGAAGGGAGAGAGCCAGTGCCGTAAGACAAACACGGACGATTGATCAGAGGCCAACGCCTTAGACCACTGAGCCACCGGGGCGGCCATACGATTTACTAACGAATGGCTATGAAATTTCGAATTCCATGGTGGGGGGGGTAATAGTGTAGGCTTGTAACATCCTTTTTTCAATACCTCAAAAACTATTGCGGTTTAAACGAAGAAAATGGAGTTCTTTTCGGTTCACACGATTTGCTAACGAATGGCTATTTTGAAATTTTGAATTTCCATGGGGGGGGTGAAATGGTCGGGCTCTGTATATATGCAAATTCTCAATATTATTTATTAAATATTTCAAAAACTATTGCGGTTCAAACGATAAAAATGGAGTCCATTCCTGTTCATACGATTTACTAACGAATGGTTATTTCGGAATTTTGAATTTCCATGATGAAAGGAGGGGTGAAATGGTAGGCCTGTAACATTATTTGTTAAATATCTCAAAAATTATTGCGGTTCAAGCGATGAAAATGGAGTTCTTTTCAGTTCATACGATTTGCTAACGAATGGCTATTTCGGAATTTTTAATTTCCATGATGAGGGGGAGAGGGGGGATGAAATGGCCTGTAACACTCTTTTTTAAATATCTCAAAAATTATTGCGGTTCAAACGATGAAAATAGAGTTCTTTTCGGTTCATACGATTTGCTAAGGAATGGTTATTTTGAAATTTTGAATTTCCATGGTGGGGGCCGGTGAAATGGTCGGTCTCTCTGTATGTATGCAAAATCTCAATATTATTTTTTAAATATCTCAAAAACTATTGCGGTTCAAACGATAAAAATGGAGTTCATTCCTGTTCATACGATTTGCTAACGAATGGCTATTTCGGAATTTTGAATTTCCATGATGAAGGGGAGGGGGTAAATGGTGTAGGCCTGTGACATTCTTTTTTAAATATCTCAAAAACTATTGCGGTTCAAACGATGAAAATGGAGTTCTTTTCGGTTCATACGATTTGCTAACGAATGGC
The DNA here is from genome assembly GCA_039090855.1 of Macrothele yani. Classification (NCBI taxonomy): domain Eukaryota; kingdom Metazoa; phylum Arthropoda; class Arachnida; order Araneae; family Macrothelidae; genus Macrothele; species Macrothele yani. The sequence goes on along the minus strand of CM076993.1, from coordinate 74,597,413 downwards.
TATTTTGAAATTTTGAATTTTTCCCTGGGGGTGTGTGCAATGGTCGTCCCCCAATTTTCTCAAACTTTTTTTTTTTAAATCTATCAAAAACTGTTGGCCGCTCCGGTGACGCAGTGGTCTAAGCGACGGACTCTGATCATTCGTTCGAACAGGGTCCGGGTTCGAATCCCGGTGAGGCATGAATGTTGTGTTTGTTTTACGGCACTGGCTCTCTCCCTTCCCTGGAATCAGTGACCCTGAATTAGGGACGGGCGACTGCTTATAGCCCATTGAGTTGCTCACGGTGGTCGTTAAATCTCCAATAAAAAAAAACTGTTGCGGTTCAAACGATAAAAATGGAGTTCATTCCTGTTCATACGATTTACTAACGAATGGCTATTTCGGAATTTTGAATTTCCATGATGAAGGGGGGGGGGTAAATGGTGTTGGCCTGTGACATTCTTTTTTAAATATCTCAAAAACTATTGCGGTTCAAACGATGAAAATGGAGTTATTTTCGGTTCATACGATTTGCTAACGAATGGCTATTTTGAAAATTTGAGTTTCCATGGTGGGGGGGGGGGGGGGGGGGCTGGTGAAATGGTCGGTCTCTCTGTATATATGCAAATTCTCAATATTATTTTTTAAATATCTCAAAAACTATTGCGGTTCAAACGATAAAAATGGAGTTCATTCCTGTTCATACGATTTACTAACGAATGGCTATTTCGGAATTTTGAATTTCCATGATGAAGGGGAGGGGTAAATGGTGTAGGCCTGTGACATTCTTTTTTAAATATCTCAAAAACTATTGCGGTTCAAACGATGAAAATGGAGTTCTTTTCGGTTCATACGATTTGCTAACGAATGGCTATTTTGAAATTTTGAGTTTCCATGGTGGGGGGGGGCTGGTGAAATGGTCGGTCTCTCTGTATATATGCAAATTCTCAATATTATTTTTTAAATATCTCAAAAACTATTGCGGTTCAAACGATAAAAATGGAGTTCATTCCTGTTCATACGATTTACTAACGAATGGCTATTTCGGAATTTCAAATTTCCATGATGAGGGGGGAGGGGGGATGAAATGGCCTGTAACATTCTTTTTTAAATATCTCAAAAATTATTGCGGTTCAAACGATGAAAATGGAGTTCTTTTCGATTCATACGATTTGTTAACGAATGGCTATTTTGAAATTTTGAATTTCCATGGTGGGGGGCTGGTCCATGGTGGGGGGCTGGTGAAATGGTCGGTCTCTCTGTATATATGCAAAAACTCAATATTATTTTTTAAATATCTCAAAAACTATTGCGGTTCAAACGATAAAAATGGAGTTCATTCCTGTTCATACGATTTACTAACGAATGGCTATTTCGGAATTTTGAATTTCCATGATGAGGGGGGGGGGTGAAATGGTAGGCCTGTAACATTATTTGTTAAATATCTCAAAAACTATTGCGGTTCAAACGATAGAAATGGAGTTCATTCCTGTTCATACGATTTACTAACGAATGGCTATTTCGGAATTTTGAATTTCCATGATGAAGGGGGGGGGGGGGGTAAATGGTGTTGGCCTGTGACATTCTTTTTTAAATATCTCAAAAACTATTGCGGTTCAAACGATGAAAATAGAGTTCTTTTCGGTTCATACGGTTTGCTAACGAATGCCTATTTTGAAATTTTGAATTTCCATGATGAAGGGGGAGGGGGGTAAATGGTGTAGGCCTGTGACATACTTTTTTAAATATCTCAAAAACTATTGCGGTTCAAACGATGAAAATGGAGTTCTTTTCGGTTCATACGATTTGCTAACGAATGGCTATTTTGAAATTTTGAATTTCCATGGGGGTGGGGGGCTGGTGAAATGGTCGGTCTCTCTGTATATGTGCAAATTCTCAATATTATTTTTTAAATATCTCAAAAACTATTGCGGTTCAAACAATAAAAATGGAGTTCATTCCTGTTCATGCGATTTACTAACGAATGGCTATTTCGGAATTTTAAATTTCCATGATAAGGGGGGAGGGGGGTGAAATGATCTGTAACATTCTTTTTTAAATATCTCAAAAACTATTGCGGTTCAAACGATGAAAACGGAGTTCTTTTCAGTTCATACGATTTGCTAACGAATGGCTATTTCGGAATTTTGAATTTCCATGATGAGGGGGGAGGGGGGATGAAATGGCCTGTAACATTCTTTTTTAAATATCTCAAAAATTATTGCGGTTTAAACGATGAAAATGGAGTTCTTTTCAGTTCATACGATTTACTAACGAATGGCTATTTCGGAATTTTAAATTTCCATGATGAGGGGGGGGGGGGGAGGCGGGATGAAATGGCCTGTAACACTCTTTTTTAAATATCTCAAAAATTATTGCGGTTCAAACGATGAAAATAGAGTTCTTTTCGGTTCATACGGTTTACTAACGAATGGCTATTTTGAAATTTTGAATTTCCATGATGAAGGGGGGGGGGTAAATGGTGTAGGCCTGTAACACTCTTTTTTAAATATCTCAAAAATTATTGCGGTTCAAACGATGAAAATAGAGTTCTTTTCGGTTCATACGGTTTGCTAACGAATGGCTATTTTGAAATTTTGAATTTCCATGATGAAGGGGGGTAAATGGTGTAGGCCTGTGACATACTTTTTTAAATATCTCAAAAATTATTGCGGTTCAAACGATGAAAATAGAGTTCTTTTCGGTTCATACGGTTTGCTAACGAATGGCTATTTTGAAATTTTAAATTTCCATGATGAGGGGGAGGGGGATGAAATGGCCTGTAACATTCTTTTTTAAATATCTCAAAAATTATTGCGGTTCAAACGATGAAAATGGAGTTCTTTTCGGTTCATACGATTTGCTAACGAATGGCTATTTTGAAATTTTGAATTTCCATGGTGGGGGGGCTGGCTGGTGAAATGATCGGACTCTCTGTATATATGCAAATTCGCAATATTATTTTTTAAATATCTCAAAAACTATTGCGGTTCAAACGATAAAAATGGAGTTCATTCCTGTTCATACGATTTACTAACGAATGGCTATTGCGGAATTTCAAATTTCCATGATGAGGGGGAGGGGGATGAAATGGCCTGTAACATTCTTTTTTAAATATCTCAAAAATTATTGCGGTTCAAACGATGAAAATGGAGTTCTTTTCGGTTCATACGATTTGCTAACGAATGGCTATTTTGAAATTTTGAATTTCCATGGTGGGGGGCTGGTGAAATGGTCGGTCTCTCTGTATATATGCAAATTTGCAATATTATTTTTTAAATATCTCAAAAACTATTGCGGATCAAACGATAAAAATGGAGTTCATTCCTGTTCATACGATTTACTAACGAATGGCTATTTCGGAATTTCACATTTCCATGATGAGGGGGGAGGGGGGATGAAATGGCCTGTAACATTCTTTTTTAAATATCTCAAAAATTATTGCGGTTCAAACCATGAAAATGGAGTTCTTTTCAGTTCATACGATTTACTAACGAATGGCTATTTCGGAATTTTAAATTTCCATGGTGGGGGGGGGGGGCTGGTGAAATGGTCGGTCTCTCTGTATATATGCAAATTCGCAATATTATATTTTAAATATCTCAAAAACTATTGTGGTTCAAACGATAAAAATGGAGTTCATTTCTGTTCATACGATTTACTAACGAATGGCTATTTCGGAATTTCAAATTTCCATGATAAGGGGGGGGGGGGGTAAATGGTGTAGGCCTGTGACATACTTTTTTAAATATCTCAAAAACTATTGCGGTTCAAACGATGAAAATGGAGTTCTTTTCGGTTCATACGATTTGCTAACGAATGGCTATTTTGAAATTTTGAATTTCCATGGGGGTGGGGGGCTGGTGAAATGGTCGGTCTCTGTGCGTATATGTAAATTCTATTATTTATTAAATATTTCAAAAACTATTGCGGTTCAAACGATAAAAATGGAGTTCATTCCTGTTCATACGATTTACTAACGAATGGCTATTTCGGAATTTTGAATTTCCATGATGAGGGGAGGGTGAAATGATAGGCCTGTAACATTATTTTTTAAATATCTCAAAAACTATTGCGGTTCAAACGATGAAAATGGAGTTCTTTTCAGTTCACACGATTTGCTAACGAATGCCTATTTTGAAATTTTGAATTTCCATGGTGGGGGGCTGGTGAAATGGTCGGTCTTTCTGCATATATGCAAATTCTGAATATTATTTGTTAAATATCTCAAAAACTATTGCGGTTCAAACGATAGAAATGGAGTTCATTCCGGTTCATACGATTTACTAACGAATGGCTATTTCGAAATTTTGAATTTCCATGGTGGGGGAGGCTGGTGAAATGGTCGGCCTCCTATAATTATATGCAAATTCTCAATATTATTTGTTAAATATCTCAAAAACTATTGTGGTTCAAACGATGAAAATGGAGTTCATTCCGGTTCATACGATTTATTAACGAATGGCTATGCTGAAATTTGAAATATCTATTTTTTGGGGGTACCATTTCACCAGCCCCCCCACTTTGTTTTTTAAATAACTCAAAAACTATTGCGGTTCAAACGAAAAAAATTGAGTTCATTCCGGTTCATACGTGGTACAAACGAATGGTGCAAAAAAAATTTAAAAATTCCATGGTGGGGGCTATCGTTTCACCAGCCCCCACTTTGTTTTTTAAATATCTCCAAAACTTTTGCGGTTCAAACGAAAAAAACCGAGTTCATTCCGGTTCATACGTGGTACAAACGAATGGTGTCTGAAAAATTAAAAAATTCCGTGGTGGGGGCTGGTGAAATGCACCTTTTGACAGCCACCAAGTGGACATCATCATCAACAGGGCAGAATCAACCGTCACTAACTCTAATACGCATAGAAGTAAGCAACATCTCCGGTATATTGGAACGTGCCCATACATCCCAAGTTTCTCATACTTTTTTAAAAAAACTGCCTCCGAAAACTCGTGCTTGACATAGACATCAAGGCTCTAAAAACGATTGCTTATACAGTACCTCACACTCGAAAAACGAAGTAGCACTAATCTTCAGGACGCTGGAGTATACGCAATCCCTCTTGAGTATCCTGACGGCTCAACTAAGGAGTACATTGGCATGACAAAGCGCTCGCTCAAAGTACGACTCCGGGAGCACAAATGTGACGTAATGTACGAAAAACTCACAACGGCACTGGCGAGAGAGATCAAAAACCATACCGCCACGCTTAGGTGGCAGAATATCCGAAAAGTGGCCCCATACAGAACGGTTAAAGCCACAGCCTATAGAGATACAGTAGAAATTCTGTCTAACCCCTACGTCTGCAATGTAGACACCTCCATACAGTTACCTTTTGTCTGGCACTTGATCCTGGACATCACGAAACGCTAAATCATGTATCAGGTATCACATTCGCGTAACAATGTCATTGTCTAAGCAGTTTTATTTTACTCTCGTTTAGACCGGCCGTTGTCAGAGGCTGGTTGAGTGAGTACTGAGCTATTGATTGCGAATCAAATCGACTGCTGTTCCGATAGACTCTGCTAGCAGAGCGAGGGGAGTGAATTGCTCCCCTCAAAATTTTTTAATTCGATCCCTGAACATACAATAGGGTTTCGAGACAGTGGGTTTGGACTTAGTTAAAACTGCCCTTGTCAGGGCAAAGTCCAAACCTCGGTCAAAGCAAGGTGCGCAATTCTGACAAACGAGCGGGTACGTCGTCGCCGTGCTGGTCCCACTGATCTACGGATCAGTCCAAATCCCTCACTCAACCAGGGTCAGGTGCAGGTTACAGCGGAAGAACCCCAGGGTACCGCTGAGCACCTGACTTTCGAACGACATAAGTCTGACCGACCAGGGACACAGGTCCCAGGGCTTACACTCGGTTAGCAACCCGAGTAGAGAGATGGCAGAGGACGCGGGGGCTTCAACCCCCGGTCCAAGTGAGCCCGTTGAGGCAGACTGCGGCTTAGAAATTCCGTCGGAATTCGCAAGCGCAGTCAACTCCTTCTTTCAAGAGTTGGAGAGGATTCTAGAGAATCCTTCAAATAAGGTTCTGGTTAACACCAGAACCAAGATAAGAAAGGTAGCGAACTCGCTACAAGCAGCTTGCACCAAGCAAGTGATAGAAATGAGTCTCATCCAAGGGAGACAACAGGAAAGAAGTGAGCACGCTAGCGCGGCTCCAAAAACATATGCCGAAGCGGCTCGAGCGAAGCCCGGCAAGGGGAACACGGCCCCTAAGCAAAAACCGGCTAAGAAGGAGGTAGCCAAGAAGGTGGTAGCCAAGAGGGTCGAGAAGAGGCACGTGCTTCTCGTTTACCCCGCAACAGACAAGGGTTCTCCCTCGTCAGAAGACGTTAAGGCGGTTCTGCAAACTCAGATTTGCCCCGCCAAACTCCAGACTGGGGTTAAGGGAGTTAGAAAGGTCAATGGGGGAGGAGTAATGGTCGAATGCTCCTCCGCCAAAGAAATAGAGAAGCTGGATTCGGAGCTAAAAAGCAATGCAGTGACGAAGGAGAACCTTCGGTCCAGATTGCCAGCTAAAAGGAATCCGAAGTTTATCGTCTACGGGATAGACGGAAACCTGTCAAGGGAACAAGTCGAGCAATGTCTCGCGGAACAGAACCCAGAGTTAGAGGAGAGCAGCCTTCAGCTCAAGTTCTCGTTGAAGGTGAAGGGTGGGAAACGCCACTGGGTAGCAGAGGCGGACCCACTGACCTTCAAAAAAGTGATGAAGCGAGGCAAGCTCGGAGTGGGATGGACCGTCCACTCAGTAAGGGAATATCTGAGGGAGGTCCGTTGCTACAGGTGTAACGGGTTCGGGCACTTTAGGTCAAGGTGCACCGAAGAGCAGGATAGGTGTGCCCTGTGTGGGGAAACCGGGCACAAGCGCCAGGAGTGCAGCAATAGCCCGGTCTGCACTAACTGCTTGGCAAACAATAAGAGATTCAGGCGTCGAGTGGATGTAGGCCACTCGAGTCTAGACAAGGAATGCCCAAGCCTTGTCAGAGAACTGGCTCTGCTAAAAGAACGCACTCATTATGGATAATAAACCAAAGAGAGGCGTTAAGGTGCTTCAAATCAATCTGCACCATGCACGGGCAGCAACAACACAGGCCCTGGTGACAGCCACTGAGCAAAAAGCTCATATTCTGCTACTGCAGGAACCATTCGAACAGGGGGGAAGAGTGGTGGGTTTTCCTAACTCCTACCGGATCTACCACCCTATGGTGGCAAAGCCCAGGGCGGCCACGGTCGTGAAAGACCCGTCCCTAGCGGTTCTCGAGATAAAATGCTCCGAGAACGTGGTCGCACTGGGAGTGGAATGTGGTGATGCGAAATTTTTAATGGTGAACGTATACAGTTCTCCAGCAGGCGATCTGAGAGAAACGCTGAATGAGCTAATGGCTCTATTAGGGGAATTCCCCAGTCATGAGATTTTAATAGCAGGCGACTTCAACGCGAAGAGTCCTCTCTGGGGCAATCAGAATGAGGACGAACGCGGCCAGCTACTAGTGGACTTTGCCAACGCGGCAGACCTGAGTTTCTTGAACGATCCAGAGAGCACCCCGACCTTCCAAGGGGCGAGGGGCTCCTCTTGGATCGACGTGACTCTCGTCAGAGTCTCTAAGCGCAGCCTTGTCCAGGATTGGCAAGTACTGGACGACGAGAGCTGCAGTGACCACCTAGCGCTATCTTTCGTTCTGGGATCGGAAAAGCCCATCCGACCCAAGGTTCTTTATGAAGAATCTAGACTGGTGGGCTTTTAAAGCCAAGTTAACTACCCTGTTGGGGGGTAGGAGGGAAGAAGAGGCCGCAGAAGTGTCGGACCTCAACTCCCTCTTTGAAGAACTTACCAGTCAAATAACAACGCTATGTGAGAGTAGTAGGGGAAATAAAAGGGGAGCCAAGGACCCCCACCCCTGGTGGTCGGAGAAACTAAAAGCTCTAAGGGCGAGAGCTAGGCGGAGTAGGAAAGCTCTGCAAAGAGCAAAAGCTACTCCGCAAGACAGGGAGTGCACAGAAGTGCATAAAAAGGCTCGTTCAGCATACAGGAGAGAACTGAATCTCTCGAAAATCTCCTACTAGAGAAAACTGTGTGAGTTTCAAACTCCGGCTGACCCTTTCGGGATCCCCTACAAGATCTCGAGGGGATCCATAACCGAACCGCTAAAACTGGCAGCGGTAGAAAGGGCAGACGGTAGCCTATCAAAGACTCTTGATAGTACCGTAGAAAGTCTCTTGGATTACCACTTCCAAGGAGACGAGGGAGAAGGGGACTCCCCTCAACAAAAAGAAATAAGGGAAGAATGTAGGATCCCGCCGGACACTGGTGAGGACCCCCTTCACGAGAGACGAAGTGGAGAATGCCCTCTCCAGTCTAAATACGGGCAAAGCACCAGGCAAGGATGGGTTCGACCTCAGCATAGTCAGAGAAATCTACTACGCAAATCCCGGGTATTTTGTGGCGCTCCTAAACGAATGCCTTGGGAGGGGAATCTTTCCAGACTTGTGGAAAACAGCGGTGCTAGTTCTTTTCAACAAGACCGGAAAGAACAAAAATGATCCCGCAGCCTATAAGCCCATCTGCCTTCTCTCGGCGTGGAGCAAGGTGCTGGACAAGCTCATAACGAACTGAGCGCTTGGCTTTCTCATGGAGCAGGGAAAGCTAAACAGGAACCAATTCGGTTTCCTTCCGGGGCGTTGCGCAACGCAGGCAATTCGCAGCCTCCGAGAGAGGGCAGAGAGGAACAAAGCGGAGGGGCTCCATACCTGCTTCATCTCACTAGACGTGAGGGGGGCATTCAACAGTGTCTGGTGGCCAATGGTTTTAACCAGACTTAAAGAACTTGGCTGTCCAAGGAACCTGTTCAAACTGATCAGCAGCTACCTGTCTGATAGAAGAGTCGAGTTCGAAGCGGGGAATGGGCAATCCTCGCGTTCGTACCATAGAGGGTGTCCGCAAGGATCCAACTCCGGGCCGCTCTGGTGGAACATAGTTGCTGATTCAGCACTGAATCTAGACCTGGGGCCCGCAGTGGAGATTCAAGCCTATGCGGACGATTTCGTTCTCGTGGTCTCCGCCTCAGGGAGACACGTGATCGAAAGAGAAGCACATAGCGCCTTGGATGTGCTAGACAATTGGAGCAGAGAAAGCAAACTGTGCTTCGCTCCTGAGAAGACCACTCTGCTAGCAATAGCTGAGAGAGGAGTAATGAAAACACCACCTCAGTGCAGATTCCAAGGGTGCACTATCAAGGCGGTGCGTGAAATGAAGTACTTGGGTGTGGTCCTGGATCAGAGTCTATCAGGGCTGCCACACCTGAGGCACCTTAGAACAAGGTGCACGGTGATTCTCAATAGATTGAATGGCATGAGGTTAACGGGCAAAACCAAGAAGGCCATCTATCAGAGAGGAATTGAAAGAATTCTGACGTATGCAAGTGGAGCATGGTGGACTCCCACAGTCAGAATGAAGAAGGGGATAAACCAAATCCAAAGGTTGGCCCTACTAGGGATAACCGGTTGTTTTCGCACAACGTCGACCCTAGCACTCCAAGTGCTGGCGGGGTGCGAGCCGGCAGACCTAGTAGTGGAAAGGGAGGCAGCAATGCACTGCCTAAGGTCAGGCGAGGACGCCTACCTTCTCGGTGCGCCGCATCGAGCCTCCAACATGGAGATGGAAAGCGTGGACTGGCAGATCCACCCTGCCGAGGAAATTTGCCCACCGTGGGACAAGGAGAAACCCACGGGAGTTGGGCATGAGCTGTTCACGGACGGCTCAAAGTTGAAGGGACAAGTGGGGGCAGGCTTCTGTGCGGTCTCGGATGGGAACGAAGCCACTGCAGGAAGCGTGAAATTATCGCAGAACGCTTCTGTCTTCCAGGCAGAACTTCTGGCGATAGAGACGGCACTCACCTGGGCACTCCCCAGGCGTAGTGACGAAAGAATAAAACTCTACTCGGACAGTGAGGCAGCACTGCAGGCTCTGAGTAGATTCAGGGGAAGAAACCCCATCGTCCAGAGGATCAAAACCCTCTTGAGGGCAGAGGGAGATGGGGCAGTTAGTTTCCACTGGGTACGAAGCCATGTCGGAACCCTAGGAAATGAAAGGGCAGATCAGCTGGCGAAGGCAGCCACGCTGAAAGAGACGGTCGACGTGCAATGCAGAACGCCGCGAAGGAGTATTCGCGCAGCATTAGCACGTCGGACCATGACCGAATGGCAGGTCAGATGGGACACGGGAGAGACAGGGCGGAAGACACACAGAGTGTTTCTGAAGGTCTTGACCAAACGAGCACAGACAAATAAGTTCCTGAATCAAGTACTCAGTGGCCATGGCATCAGCCCTGAATACCTAGGCAGATTTGCCATCAGGAACTGCACTTGTCCCTGTGGAAAGAGAACGGCAAGCATAGAACACTGCGTACTTGAATGCAGTGGCTTCGCCGAATGGAGAAACACACTGATCCCAGGTGTGCAAAGAACGCGAAGATTGGATCTGCTCATCCAATCTTCCGTTAAAAGGAGGGAGATAATAGCCTTGGTTGAAAGGCTAACCCTCCAGCAACATACCATCTTCCCCAATCAAACGGGGACCGAAACGCAGGAGGTGAACGTGCACACCGAAAGCGATTCGGAAGAGGAATGAGGGCAGAAGTCTGTAGGAAAGCAGACAAAAATCCCTCCAGTGTACATACTATGTAAATATTCTTTAAATCTATCAATGTTGTAAGTCCTAAGCATGAGGACAGTGTAATTGATGTGTGTAGGTCTTTTGAAAAATAATAAAGGGAAATTATTCCCCCAAAAAAGTTCGAGGGCAAGGAATCTCCCAGTCAATGCTAAATAAATGAACGACCTATCCCGCCAGACAGAGCGGGAACCCAGACAAGGTATACTAGGTCGCCTGCCAGTACGTCACCGCGGGCTGGTCTCTGGGCCATTGGGGTGGCCAGGGTCCGAACCGGCGTCTCAAGGCAGGATAATTGTCGCAACATGTCAAAATAACATCCAAGGTGCTCAATAAGTCCCCGTGGAGCCAAGACAGATTGGCGGAACGGGACAATGAAATCAGTATATATTACTCTCGTTTAAATTTTGAAAACTTGAGGAACTGTTTACATATTTCCAATTTAGTGTTTACATTTAGCCTGTCCTGAAGAAGCCACCTGTGAGTGTCGAAAGCTTGCTTTTTACGCTGTAGTTTGTACCCTACGCCAATAAAACGGAATTCAATCATTTACCTGTTATTGATTTAGGGGTGTTCTACACGATTATAATTAGTTTGATTATACAAGATATATTCTTTTAAGACATTAATTTTCATATGTAATATCTCACTATAAAAACGGTAGAGTTTTGTGACAAAAAGATTTGTACTCGTATATTTATTTTGAGTATGTATATGCAGTAGCGGCTCGTCCATAAGAGCACAAGAGCACATGAACCCCCTATAAAAAATAGAAAAATAATTATACGATATAAATAATACATCTTTATTGACGCAGTACTAAATGGCTTATCTTCAGTAAGTTTAAAAGAACGGACAATGAAAAACAGCGTAGAACGCGCAAAGTGAGGTTAAGTGTAATGACGCGCCTGTGGCTAGGAGCGGACTGAATGTGCCGCTCTCGATACTGGACACACGGGATATGCGACTGACGGGAGAGTCCATTTGCTCGCGGTAGGGGGGGGGACATGTCTACAAGCGGTTTAACGGAGAATACCGATGAGCTGCCTGTGGAACAGCTCAGCTCAGTTGATGCACGGCTGTAGTTGACGTCAGATGCTCCTAACCTTTGCGCGCGTGTTACATTTGTGTTTTGGAGTTTCCAGTTTCGATTATTTTTTTGGTGATAAAGTTTTAGTTGAAATTACAGTTATTACAGTTTATCTATTGTAGTGTAGCTAGTGAACTGTTGCTTTTATTTACTGTACAATAATGGAAAGTACCTGTAAGTACTCAGTTAGTAATTTAAAGGAAGTAGCGTTTGGCAATTTACCCATAGAAGTTAAAATAGCAATAAAAGAGAGTGGCAGGCCAACGCCCCGACTTAATATAAGTCAAACATCGACATCAAAATCTAGAACTTTTAAAAGAGAATTTAAAAAAGGGCTATACGAAAAAATTCCTTGGCTTTGTGGTTGTGAACAAACAAACAAAATATTTTGCTTTCCTTGTTTGTTATTTTCCCGTGAAAAGGGCGATCCTACTTGGGTGAAAAACGGCGTTTGTGACTTAGCTCATTTGACACAAAAAATTAAAAAAACACAAAAGTTCTCATGGACACATATGTGCTACATTGGATTTCAATTTGCTGGGAAAGGTTGACGTTCGTCAGCAGCTTGACAGTGCTTATCGACAAAATATTAAAAAGCACAATGAACAAGTGACTAAAAATAGGTATGTCCTTTCTAAGCTTATAGACTGTATTAAATTTTGCGGTGCATTTGAGTTGGCCCTTCGAGGTCATCGTGAGGATGACGATTCCTTAAATCCTGGCATATTTAAAGGGCTTGTAAACTTTTCTGCAGAACTTGACTCATTGTTGAAAGAACATTTGAGTACCGCTACTGTCTTTAAAGGTACCTCGAAAGAAATTCAAAATGAATTGTTAGATTGTATGCTTTTCGTATGTCAAGAAAACATAATAGAAGAAATAAAAACTGCACAGTATGTTTCTTTGATTGCGGACGAAACATCAGACGTCTCGTCTGTATTTCAGTTAGTTATAGTTTTCCGCTATGTTTTAGCTAATGGCCAACCAGTTGAAAGATTTTGGAAATTTAATAACCCTGAAGGGCACGACGCAGAATCTATAGCCAAATGTATTTGTACCAGTTTAGATTATGTTGTGCAAAATCCAGAAAAACCCGTATCTCAAAGCTATGACGGTGCGAATGTAATGAGTGGGCACCATGCTGGCGTGCAGACCATAGTGCAACAAACCTATAAACATGCTTTTTTCGTTCACTGTTACGCTCATCAGTTGAACTTGATTGTAGCTCCAGCAACAAGCAAAAACCAAGATGTCAGAATTTTTTTTTCGGACTTAAGTGATATAACAAATTTTTTCGAATTCCCCTCAGAGAGTGTCTGTTTTGCACAAGATAGTTGGCAAACGAATACCTCGGGCGTCAGCTACAAAGTGGAATTTTAAGAACAGAACTGTTAATACTGTTTTTGAGTACAGAGAGAAATTAATTGAATGTATGGAGGAAATCCAATCAACCTCTAAGCAACCAACCACCATAATTAAAGCTGGTGCTCTAGCTCCTCTCCTTAGAGATAATAAGTTCATGTTTTGGCTTTCTGTTTTTCACAAATTGATGCCACATGTGGATATTTTGTACAACCAATTACAGCTAACTTACACTGATGCTGTGAGAATTAAAGCCAATGTTGACCACTTCGTCAAAGCCATTGATAAGGAAAAGAGGTAACGTGGACAAAGTGACAGAGCTGGTTAATCAGTACCCAGAAAATGCACCTAAACGATCGAGGCGTAAAGAAGATTTTTACTTAAGTAGAACAATGGCTGCCAAGGAAGCCTGTGACATTATTACAACGCAAATAAAAACAAGATTTTCATTCACAACATCTTGCTCAGCTGTATCTCTTTTTGAATCACAAAAGTTTGAAGAGTTTGAACAGAAATTCCCCGAGAAATTGCTTGAAGATACAGTAAATGTGTATTCATTTCTTGAAAAAAATCGCCTCAAGACAGAGCTTGAAATCATTTACAAAAGAACTGATTTCAGAAACATGAGTGGTGCTGTTAGTCTTTTACAGTTTTTTATTGAAAACAACTTATTGTCATCATTTTCTGAAAGTTATAAACTGTTATTAATTATTGCAACAATACCAATGACGACTACTGAAGCTGAAATGTGTTTTTCAACCCTAAAACGGATAAAGACATTTTTGCTGTCTACGATGTGTCAAGAGAGGCTTACAGCTTTAGCCATGCTTGCAATCGAGAAGGAAATGATTTCTAACATCCATAATTTCAATGAAAGAGTTATTGATGTTTTTGTGTCAAGAAAAGATAGAAGGATGGACTTTGTTTACAAAAACTGTACTTAAAGAAAATATTTGTGTAAGCTACCATCCAAGTAAATTTGTATAAGTAAATACTAGACCTTACCATCATATGCAGCAGCTTTGATTATTTTCCTTTTTCTGTGTGTTTAATAATCTAATCTAATAAGTGAGAGCATGAGGCCTTATGAGTAACTATCTAAATATTTAACACTTAAAATAAGCTTTCTGTTTTGCGTTTATTTTACTATAAAATTAAAGGAAAATAATTGTTTCAGTAATAAAGAACAATTAGCATATTAAAACAAGTATGATCAATGAAGTAATCCTTTATTATTAAGTTGTGAAACAGTTAAAGTACAGTAATATCTATAATAACATTTCGTTTCAAAATTAATACATTACATCAAGTTATAGCAGCGCCTAAATTATATGAATATTGTAAGTAACACACAAGTGTGTGACACAGTGTATCTCAAAAACTGCAAATTATTCATTGTGAACCCCTGTAGATGTACTCACGAGCCGCCACTGTGTATATGTGTCCCTAAATGACCTGCCGATTTGGAGATCCCCCGCCATTTTCTCCTCAAATTGGTGTTCCAATATCTGGTCACCTTAATTTGGGGCCACTGATTTCAGGGAAGAGATCGAGCCAGTTCCGCATGGCAATCACACCACTCATGCTTCATCTGAGATTCGAACCCGGACCCACTTGGACAATCGGTCAGAACGAAGCGCTTAGACCTTAGACCACTGGGCGACCAAATTTTGATTGCTTTTGTTCCAAGTTTCACCTAAAATTTTTACAAACCGAGAAAACTCTCCGTGGAACTCATTCTTCAAAAAATATAATGATTATGCACCTTGCCCTTAATTCAGCATGTGTGCCTAAGTTAAAGTATTTTACTTTTGCTGAGAATGTTCTCTGCATCACAACTTCGCTTTGTGAATACAAATTACCAACATTCTACCAGACATGTCTTTTTAAGATACAAATTTCAGATTGTTGCTTTTAAATAAATAAAAACAGTTTTGTGACCAAAATTCTTAAAATTTTAGTCTGAGTATGTACGTGTCACCAAATTTCCTTCCGATTTGAGGACACCGCGCTTTTTTTGTGGTTTTGCCCTCAAATTAGTGGGAGGAGTAAAAGAAGAAGTCAGGAAAGGAAATGAAAATGAGCCCATGAGTCATCTATTTGGGTTTGATGAATGGCAGCAGCCGCCTTTTAGCATTTGCCGATCCTTGTTTGTAAACAAATTTGTGTGTTTTGTTTTCTTGAAAACCTAGTTAAGGATTTGTCATGTGCTTTTATACTGATGCAAACATGCAATTGTGCCTTGTCGATTTATACTTTGCTGCGATTTTAAGTTTCAATTCATAGCATTTTTTTTATCAAATCAGGCTTGAGAGGTGAATGAATGCCCATTAATTAATGTAGGAAGTGAACAGATTTTTTCTTGCAATAACATGTAAAACGGTAGTTCTCAAAATCAAAAATAATTCATTGTAGATGCCATGAGAATTACTGTTGATAAATGTGCCGTAAATTTTCTTTGCGTGTTTGGGAATATAATACTCCAAAATAACGGTCACTGCTAAAATATTTTAAAGGTGGTTTACGTAACAAGGTCATATCATTAATGGTTTCATGAGTGGCTGATGTAACCAGAACAGCTGTGATATGTAGACCGTTGCATTTTGTTCTTTTCCACTGTTGAGATGAAGTTCTATCATGCTGCTGTCGTGTATTTGGTGATTAAGTGCCATAGCTCACTCAGTAATTTGAAATTCGACGTATTTTTAATTTTAAAGCACGTACGAATTTCCGATGTTATGTAGAATTGTCCTTCACTCTATTGGCTCATATTTATTTTCGGATAAAAAGTATCGGGAGGAATGAAATTAGTTTTAGGGTAAAATATAAGCGGTAGAATGAGCAAAAATGTGATGGAAAAAACATACTGAAAAAATCCAAACAAAGTAATTTGAAAATTTGTCATTTTTTTACTGTGGCAAAATAAATTATGGTGCTTGTCTGGAAATGCAATGCATTTAGATTTTTCCCATGAAGAATAGAGTGTCATGTAAGAGGAAGTACCAGGCACTCTTGTCTGATTCCAAAGATGTGCATTAATGATGCCTTTGGAATCACACAATATACACTGCCGGACAATTGCTAAGGACGGATGACAATAGCAACGATAGCAACCATAAAATGGAAGGCAGGAAAATGTGGAAATTAGCATAAGTGCGGGATACAGTAAGACGTGTTGTGCGTATGCAAATTTTGGATTGCCGAACTTGTTTGTGACGTCATAGCGCTGATAACAGATATAAAGGATTTGACGCGTATTGACCGTTGTTGTTCAAACGCAAAGTTGAAAGGGAAACAATCAATTGACGAACTTGCAATTTTCAGTATGTCTTCCCGACATCACCTAGATGATTTTACGCGTGGCCGTATTATTGGCAAGATTGAAGAAGTGCAAAAAATAACAGATGTTGCCAGGGAGTTCGACGTCAGCCACAGTGTTGTTTCAAGGCTTTGGAAATCATTTCAAACAAATGGAGAGTGTAGCAAACGTCACGGGGAGGTCGTGTTCGCAGTACGACACCTGCAGAAGATCGGTACATAGAGCTATCAACAAAAAGACACCGGCGCAGCACAGCTAGTGAGGTAGCAAATCAGTTTATGGCTGCTACTGGCAAGCGGATCTCCCGAAAAACTGTCGCCAGACGTTTGCATGAAGGAGGACTATACGCTCGCCGTCCTGTTGTGTGCATCCCATTGTCCAGACGTCACCGTACCGCCCGTTTGCAATGGTGCCATCAACATCGCAATTGGACTGATAACGACTGGTCTGCTGTCCTCTTCTCAGATGAGAGTAGATACAGTCTATCGTCTGATTGTCGACGACAACTGATCTGGCGTGATAGTGGTACTGCATATTGTCCAGCAAACATACAGGAAAGGGACCGATATCCGACATGTAGTGTCATGGTATGGGCTGGCATCATGATCAATGGCCGTACGTCCCTCTATGTGTTTCCAACTGGGACTATGACTGGCCAACGATACATTATAGATGTTCTGCTAACTCATGTTCGCATGTTCCGTGGTGCTGTCGGTGATAGATTCATTTTCATGGACGACAACGCAACATGTCATCATCAAACAGTCGCTGTCCAGGAATGTCTTGAGAGCGAGGATATTCAACGCCTCGTATGGCCAGCTTGTTTTCCAGATCTGAATCCCATTGAAAATGTGTGGGATGCTTTGGGGAGGAGTCTTGCTGGTCGCCAATGCCCTCCAATAAACAAGGACTCCCTCATCCGTGCACTGACAGAGGAATGGAATAAATTACCCCAACAGCTGCTTGATAATGTTGTGCAAAGCATGACACGACGTGTGAAATCTTGCATCGCCCTCCATGGTGGCCATATCCCATATTGACATCTTACGCGGAACGCCTGCGGACGGTAATTGCATTTTTTTCACGTTTACGTATTCTGCGCAAAATGGCCTGTTTGTCCCTTGAACACGTTCCAAAGCCTTCTGGATTTCAGAGCACAATAAATTGTCTTTCTTGTAATGTCCTGGCATTCTGACATTATTTTATTTCACTTGGCATCCAACCACACTTACTTTTTTATGTGCTATATAGCCGTTTATGATCCGTCCTTAGCAATTGTCCAGCAGTGTATAATTATATATTGCATGATTCAATATATATATATATTGCATTATCACAATATATATTTGCATGATTCCAAAGACATCACTAGCATGCAATAATGATGTTACATGCATTAATGATGTCTAAAAATTACACAATATTAATGATGTCTAAAAATTACACAATATTAATGATGTCTTTGAAATCACACAATATATATTTTCATACAGTGTAATAAAATCATTTGTAACAGTCATTTGATGATTTTTTTTTGTATATAAGATACTATATGATGACTGATTCTCAACAATAAAAATTCTTTAGCTGTTTTAATTACAGCCAAAATTTATGAATGTAGGATTATAACTACCAGTTATATTTTAATATTTCATTTTGGATAATTCACTATTTCATTAAACTGTAAAGCTGTGAAAAAGAATACAAAGAGCATTTACAATATGAAATGGTTTACATTTTCAGCTGAAATCAGAATAATTATTGAGTATTATGGATTACACCTTTTCTTTTTTGATTTGGTTTTTGAGGAACTGAATTTGAAGCTGTTTTCATACACGACATGAAGCTTTATTTTGAATTAATTAGTGTAAGTGTACTGTGAAAGGAATTGTGTAGAATTTCTTTATGCAGAAAAAAATCGTAAATCTTTTAAGACGGTAGCTCATTAAAAAGAATGATCCAAAATTTGGTAGAAGTAACTTTTCCAAAGGATTAAATCATATTTTTTTCAGTATTCCTGTTGTCACTAACACATCACCTACTGCCCCTAAATCCAAGGTGAGATGGACATAACGTGATTGGTCATTTGTGTGGGTAGTCTTCTGATTAAAAATGCTTTTCAAGTAGTACCTGACTTTGCATGTATTGTTCAACTTTATTTACATAAAACTGGCTCACTCCCAGCATGAAAGAGCAATGAAAGTAGTTCATGATATGGACAATTCTTAATTCTTACCTTTATCACCATTTTTATACTAATAAATCAATACAGAAAATATTGATATGTATTTACTTCTTACACAAGATTTATACATTATAATTCTGTACAGATTCTTAATGTTAACACTTTTCATTAGGTGAAAGTTTTCTCAATGCAACCTTTCCTTCAGAGTGGTTTGTAATACTTTTGCAAATAGCAGAAAATTAATATTTTTGACAATCATTTTATCCACTCACAATGCATCACTGTGATTAACTCCCAGTCATAGTTTTGAGAACCTGAAAAAATAAAGAAAATAAAAAAATCCAAAGTTTCCATCTTAGCAACTTTAATTTCGCAGAAAAAAGATGGAATTAGCATCACAAAAAAAAAAAAAAAAAAAAAAAAAAAAGGAAGGGGGGGGAGCTCCTGACAAAAAAAGTTTGAAAAGTTTGTAGTACTAATATTTGTTAAATTTCCTTTATAAAATACATTGAAAAAGTTATTGATGTGTCTAATATAGTCGAATTGTAAATGAAATTTCACATAAAATTTATTGTGAATTACCTTCTTTGCTGTTTTATGTAAATAAAATAGAACAATACATGTAAAATCCAGAACAGTAAAACTGGCAATTCAGACATAACTGTTGCTAATTTAATAATCCTTGTATAAAGTTATCTTATGCAGAGTTCATGTATAAAGAATAGTAGATTTGTTATATGTGAATGTATTGTAAGCTTAAGTGGTATACTGGTGAATCTGATGGCTGTTCTTTTTGTTCTTAACTGACTGCTTACCTTCATGAGGCAACTGGCTCATACACTGTAAAATTCTGTCGCTCTCTCACTCAGTGTATAGATCCCTTTTCCCACATTCTGATGGCTCTGTAATCAACTTTGCAGATTTGAGTGTATTTTGTGCTAGAGGATGCACTAAGAATTATACACAAACCATAATTTGTTGAATATGTGCATTCACAGATACACAGGCTCACAAATCAATTGTACATGAAGGTTGAGGTTCAATTTGAAACCTTCTAAACTAAGTAAACCTGTAATATGTCATTTGCTAGTACAGCATTCTAAATGTGGTACCACTCTTCTTTGTGGAGTGCTAGAGTAAAAATGAAGTGGTGTGTTTTGTTTTGTTGTCCCAGAATATTCCATTAAGAGCCATAAATGCTATTATTACATAACCCTGTATATCATTTCTCCTTACCTGCAGGAGAACTGTATGTAGAGGCAATGTGCAGGAGAACTGTATGTAGGGGTAATGTGCAACAGAATTGTATGTAGGGGCAGTGTGAAGAAGAACTGTATTAGAAGCAATGTGCAGATGAATATCACTTGATGTGACATTCAGGGGCCACAAAACTTCACACTGTAGGATCATGTGATCCACTGGATCACCAGGTAATAATGGTTGCATACACAAAGCCCATCATGCTATCTGTGTCAGTCTTATTTTTGGACAATCCAGCATTTGTACCACAAAACTAAGTACACAGTCACTCTAATTTTTCTAATGCTGTTAGAACAAATGTGGTATTAAATCACACCACAGTAACAGGGGTGTTGCCATGTGTTGGGAAATTAATATTGTGTTAAGACATTTCTTGTTTCTGCATTTGAGAATATTTGTAAAACTGCAAAATGTCAAAAAAATGTTGGCAGATACTTTTTTTTATTAAATGTCACATATATTTACACATACATACTCCAAATCAAACATAACTTTCATTTTCTTATATCAGCAGTTATCATGATCAAACATAACATTACTTTTTATGTGAAGGCTTCATTTCAGGTTTGAGAGATGTTGGGTATGTACTAAACTAAGGCTGTTGCATCACACTTTTGAAGTTGTTAGATCTACAACACTGAGTTCTACATAAATAATCTTAATGCTACATTTCATGAAATATTGTCAGTTTTCCTAACTCACCTTTTTCATATTCTGCTGCCCATTCTCGCCCATTCATTATAAAACCATGGAATGAAAAGAAATAATCCCTGTGGCATTGTTGACATTTTAAATAACTCTTGAATGGTATAGCTGGCAGTGAAAGTAAAACTGATTAAAGTCTGTTCTAAATTAAGAATCCCAATACACACAACTACACTACCCAATATTTTAGCTAAATTGGACCTAAACTTGCTATTGAAGCATATGAATATACAGAATCCCTCTATCCTACAGCCAAACTAAGAATTCTACCCTTTTTCCATTATTACTCTAACATACAGTCTTAGACTGATTTAAGATTTCTGATGTACACAACCAGAGTGGACTGAATAGTCTTACAGGTGGCTGTTTTAAGAATACTAACCCTTATAACCTCAGAGTGGTTAACCCAGTGGCTGAGTTGTCTGAGACTTTAGCTTCTGATAATTCCCCTCTCTCCTGGCCAATTGCTGCATTGTCACTCAGTCTGGTAATAAATTACGTTGAAATCATGAAAAGAAGGACAAAACCCTGGTTCAGGTTCTGGATGAGGTATGGGTGGTGTGTTTGTTCAATAGCTCTGTCTCTGTCCCTTTCCTGGGATCAGTGACTTTAAATTAGGGATGGGTGACAGCTTATATTCTTCCAAGCTGCTTAACTTCTCCCTCAGAAAAAAAAAGAAAGAAAAAACGCTTTAAACTTTCTGTCACACAACCAAAGCTGGATTAAGAATTATAATGTAGCTGAACCATCAGTCAGAACCCATGCAGCTAACCTATCCCACAAGGTAAGCCGAGTTCGGAATTCTAGCTAAGGTGAATCAAGAATCTCAACCAACACAACTTCTGTACCTCATAGCCCATACTGAGTTAAAAAACTTGCTACCCTATATAAAGAAAAAAATCATAACATGTTCAACCACTTTACCTCATAGCCTATGTCGCATTAGGAGTGTTAGCAAGATTGTATTAAGAATTGTTACTCCCTCAGCCCCTCACTGTAAGATGAATTAAGAACCCTTAATTACATGACATCTATGTTACTCTGCTTAAGTTAGATAGGAATCCAAAGCAGTGTTATCAGCATAGTGAGTTTTAATTTTGAAAAATGATGCATCCTTAAATCAGGTCATGTTGTGTCTGTAAGATGCTACTGAACATTTCATGTTTCCTTGTATTTTAGAAATGTGAAGGAAGTTACATGTTTTTTTTTTTTTTTTAGAAGTTCAGACACTTATTGTTTTTAGCCAATGTACCTATTAAATTTTAGTTATACTTTATGTACTTGTTTGTTCATATCATTTTAATTCTTTTTTTTTTCAGATACGTCCACGATCACCAGTAATGATTGCAAGTTTTCCACATTTCAATGAATACAATGCGAGTGAAGTGTGGCGGTCTGTTATTCATCTCTGATTTTGACTCTGGAAATCTTGCAAAAGTAGAACTGGTGACTCCCATTGAGCAGAAGTACTCAAATGACAACAGCACAGAAAGCAACAGCAGTTCACACAGCCACAGCAGCACTGTGCCAGAAAATTCATCAAGGTCAGCCACTCTGAGAAGCAGAAATGAGCCTTCTCCTTCGAAGAAAACAATTACCAAGAGTATTACAAACCAAAGACAGTTTGCTTCCCACCTCAGTAACAGAAGCAAAGTATCAATAAAGGATAAATCATCAACTGTGTCTGGAGAAAATTCAAAGAATTCACCACAAAGTTCTCCAGTGACTGATGAACCTAGGAAAGTGTTTGAATTCAAGATATGGACTAGACCAGATTGTGCTGGCACTCCTTTTGAGAATGGGAACAGGTCAGCAAAAGTTACCTATTTTGTTTCTCTAAGTCTTATTCGTATAAACCAACCATAGGTTGCCATTCTGTCACTTGTTTTCTCCCACTTCTTTTTTGATTATGGAAATATTTTATTTGCATAGCACCAGGGTGTTTCACTATCTCACATACACAGTGAAGGTGAAGATGGCTTTCATTGCCACCACAAACACACTTAATTGCAACCATAGTTCATGCTTAAAAGACTCTGCTCCTGTGCCTGTAACATGGTTTTTCATGTGTGGACTTATCCAGACATGTGTGGACTTATCCAGATATGTGTCCTGGTTTTCATTTGCTTGTTTGAGGCATGGATACAATTTCATGGCCACCTTTGATTCAGGTTTGGTCAGCCTGCTTGTTATTTTTTTTGTCTGAAGCATAAAGGGAAATTTTCATCGACAACTAAATACCATTTGTGCCATTTTACTGATCAGACCCATGGAATGAGTTCTATGGTTGGCTAGGTACTTGGAATCATTTTGCTGTTTAAGCATAAGTTCAGATGTATGATCAGCGCAATGCTAAATACTCCATTTCTGTGGTTGAACCATGTCCCAATAACACATCAATAATTTTTCTGTGAACGATCACATGAGTTCTGCAAACAGTTTCCTAGTTAGATTTTTATTAAAACTGGTTTAGTTAAAAAGCACTCCCATTTTGGCTTCTTTATTCAAACAGAATTGCTATGCAAATCCTTAACAGAAGAAAAAGGCCATAATGTATAATTAATACACACAATTGACGTGGATTAGGAAAATCAAACAGAAGTGAAAAGAGCAATGACTTCTGTTTGATAGTCATAATGTATGTTAAAAACTGAGTAGTGTTCTTTACATCTTCCTGGAGAACTAGAGAAGTCAATACTCATTGTGCCACATGTTTTCATAACCACAACAATAGAGGGTGGTTTAGCCCTAACATTATTCATTGGGGGGGGGGTGTATTATACACACTATTTTAATAATTAGACTTATCCCACCTTCTCTGTTTCACCCCTTCCCTAAATAATTTCCTGGGAATATCTATCGTAATTGATCTTGTGAGATATGTACACCAATGATGTCAGAATATTACTTCTAGCTTTTTACTCACAGATAAATGAAACTTTTCAGTCCAATAAATCAAATCTAGCAAATTCACTCTTGAGTATTACAAATCCAATAGACTTCCAGTGAATTTTTTTATATGTAAAATGAAAAACTTTTCATTCTGATATGGAAGCATTGAAAACAGACCTTGGCCGCCCCGGTGGCGCAGTGGTCTAAGCGATGGCCTCTGATCATTCGTCCGTAAGGGGTCCGGGTTCGAATCCCGGTGAGGCATGGATGTTGTGTTTGTCTTACGGCACTGGCTCTCTCCCTTCCCTGGAACCAGTGACCCTAAATTAGGGACGGGCGACTGCTTATAGCCCATTGAGTTGCTCGCGGTGGTCGTTAAACCTCCAATCAAAAAAAAAAAAAAAAAAAAAAACAGACCTTGAATAACACCAAAGGGTTTAAAATGTTTTCATATCAATGAATACATCAATGATGTTATATTCACATTAGCCTCACAGAAGTCCCTTCTTCCAAAAGTATCAGGCCATTCAGAAAATAATGAACAATTTTCTTAGGTGCCACATTCAGCTCGCCCACAATGCTTGCAAACCACCCTTCTCGTAGTGCCATTCATATGAGTTGAAAGGTGACTCAGATGCCATATATACATGCCATAATCGGTTGAGCTGCAGTCTTGTTACTCGTGTGAGAGAGTGGTCTTTACAACATTGCTGGAAGGAATGAGTTGTGGGTCATTCTGCTTCATGAGTTAAAATTGGGTCATAATGTGACACAAACCTACCATAATGGGGTCGAGGCATGGGGCAAGGAGGCAACATCTGAATGTACTGTTCTTAAGTGGTTTGAAAAGTTTCATTCCACTGACATGAGCGTACAAGATGAGGAGGGCAGAGGATGGCGTTCGGTCATTGATAATGACACTGAAGGCAAATGTGGAGGCAAAATTCTTGTGTCACAGTCAGAGAACTCGCTAAACAGTGCAATGTGTCAGTGTCAATCATTTCCAAACATCTCTACCAAATTGGTAAGGTCAAGAAGCCGATACATGGGTCCCACCTGAACTGATGGAGCATCCGAAACAACAATAATTTAAGATGTGCAGTAACCTTCTGCTTCACAACAACAAAAAAGGAGGCACGTGTATGCAAGAAGACAGCAATCCTTGGCCAATCAGCGAACAGTTGGAAACCGATTTATACCAGTACCGGCAGGTGCCAAACATGCATTAAGGTAGTCATAGCATTCCCTACTTGATTCCATTATAACCTGTGATGAAAAGTTGGATACTATACGACAACTGTAAGCAATCTGGACAGTGGCTGAACCATGGTGAACCACCAAAACAACATCGTAATCCAAGGTTGATGACAAAGAGGGTTTTGTTGACAGTGCACTGTGATAGGACTGTTCACAGTGTCATTCACAACAGGATCTTGAATGCTGGTGAAAGCATTACCTCAGTCATGTAATGTGAAGAAATTGACAGAATGCACCAGAAGTTATGTTCCAAACCAGTTATCTTTGGTGAACAGCAAAGATCCTATCCTTCTCCATGATAATGTGAGACCACACTTGTCAGAAATGACAAAACGGAAACTCCCACATCAAACCTACTTGCCTGACTTGGCACCTATTGATTTCCACCTGTTCGTGCATGTTAGCAATTATCACAAGGACTGGGCCTTCAGAAACCGAGAGGAGGCTGAAATTGCATTCTGGGAGTTTCTTGCATCCAGGGAGCCAGATTTCTTCCAGATTGGCATTGAAGCACTTGCCACTCTCTGGCAGAGGTGTGTAACTGCTGAAGGTGCCTTTTTTCGAATAAAACAAGCTTGTGTGCTATGAGGTATGTCTCTTTCATTTTTACCCTCCAAATCGGCCATTATTTTCTGAACGACCCGGTATATATATTTAATATTATTTATGACCTAATTTGGCTGTGTATTAAGAATCAGATTAGAGTTGCATGATTTATGGCACTTAATGTTGCAAATGTTTCATATCTTGTCTTTTTTTAATTCATTCACACACAACTTTTTTAATCCAGTCAGCACAGTTTTTTTTAATTATCTTGCTATAACAGTTTCATCTAAAAGCATATTTCTAATTACAGCTTCTGTGTGAACATAAAATTTGTCAATATCTCTTTATGTTAAGCCAGACATTAATTATTTCGGTCATCATGTTCAAGTACATATCGATTTATCAGTTCTCAATGCAATTCAGTTCCTTCTCCTTTTTTTTTTTTTTTTTTTTTTTGTGTGTGGTTTTTATATGACTCTTTTATCCTTTTATGTTGCTAGGGTAGATTCAGGGCCAGCTCGTGATATTGTTCATGCATGGGCAAGGTGATGGTCTAGCCGTCTTTAGATGAAATTAAGATATTTTGTTACACACATACCCCCTTCACACTTTTCTTGAGGCACACAGTCCACATAGTGATAGCATTATTTATGGAATTATCTTCCAAAAATTCAATGAAAACCTGCACAAATTGCCAGTTTGTATTTCGAGGGAGAATCCTGTAAGAATACACGGCAAGAAAAAATACTTCCTATGGGAATACTTCCAAAAACTTTCAAAACAGGCAACAGAAAAGTGAAATATTGAAAACCGACTGTAGAATGTATATCAGAAATCACAATGGGGTATGTATCCTTCTTACAGCCAAGGTGGGGGTGGGGTGGGGTGGGGGTCAAACTAACTTACATGGAAAATTCCCAAATACTGATTTTACCCTTTAAAGTTCTCAGGAAATTTCTTTTTCCTTTCGATTAAAACATTAAGTTGGAGTCCCTTGATTAATGCGAGGTTCGAGACCAACCCATTAAGATAACACTGTATGTATGAAGGTATCTAAAGAAAACCAGGGATTGAGGAGTTACCTGAATTTTGTAGTGTATGCATTTTTATTTAGTTTCTCTTTTTATTATATTAGCAATCTGGATTTCATTAGCAATCTATATATTAATTCTTTTTTTAGTTTTTTTACTGTGAGACCTATTTTGGTAGAATGTCTGAACGTAAAAATATGGTTAAGGTATCAAAATAAAGGTCTTACCATGTAGATGTGCCAGGCAAAGAGAAAAATGAGATTGGGGCAACGGTTAGGTCATTGTGGGGCGGCAAAGTTCCCATGTAAAGTCTATGGGAGAAGCGTGTCGTTGACATTTGATTGCCTAGGTTGACTCACGTGCTGTTGCAGGCGGAATCATGGAGAGACTGAGATAGTTCAAAGTTTTTTGTCTGATCGAACCTTTGCGCAAAGCAACGCTAGCAGGATTTGTATCAAAGTTCTCATCGGAACAGCGAACACTCTCGAAGACCTGATTGCTTTACCCCGTTGGACTGTGTGATGTATATATACAATTTAATATTCATTCGATCCAGTTTATTCACGTAGGTAAGACGTTTCCCATTATGTAAAGATGTAAATAAACATTCCGTTGACCATTGTTAGTGAAAATATTTAGAATGTACATATTGAATTGCACCATCTACATCTTCATTCTATAAGTTTTTTACTGTGAGACCTATTTTAAGAGAATGACTGAACATAAAAATATGGTCCAGGTGTCAAAATAAAGGTCTTACCATGTAGATGTGCCAGCCGAAGATAAAACTGAGACTGGGGCAACGCTTCGCGCATTGCGGGGCTGCAAAGTTCATATGTAAAGTCTATGGGAGAAGCGTGCAGCCTTATCTACATCAGGCGCTCAGTTCAGTGTCAGACTTGGTGTGTGCATGGTGTTCTGTGATCAGTCCTAAAGTAAGTAAATACTTTATTGCATACTTACCCTTAACAGAATGTCTCTTCCACAGAACAAAAAAGAAAATGTAAGAGCCTTATTGGAAGGAGTGTGCGATCAATGGGTCGCAACTATATGTCTCAGACAAGAGAGAATGACGGGTATTCGCAACATGAATCTCATTCCAACAACATTTACAAACACCTTTGTGACTGAAGATGAGAGCAAAAGAGCACGCTATCCAGTTGAATTTTTGCACACAATTGAGATGAATGGAATTCCGCCTCACATTCTACGACTGAAAAAGGGTGCAGTCATGATGCTCATCACGAACCTGGCCAGTTTGTATTTCGAGGGTCTAAGCGCTGGCTTATGGTGATTCATTCGTGAAGGGTCCGGGTTCGAATCCCGGTGGGGCTTGGATGCTGTGTTTGTCTTACGGCACTGGCTTTCTGCCTTCCCTGGAACCTGTGACTCTAAATTAGGGACGGGCGACTGCTTACATCCCATTGAGTTGCTCACAGTGGTCGTTAAACCTTCAGTCAAAAAAAAAAAAAAAAAATCACGAACCTGGGCTGTTGTCTTTACTTGAAGTGGTTGAATGAATTTGTCAATGAAATAAAGTTTACATTTGTTGTTAGAGTTTATTCTTTAAAAAAAAAAAAAAAAAACTAACCGTCGATTCCGACGGGTTTCGTCTAGTTAAGTTAAAACAAATAATTCAAACTACTTTGAAAATGACAAAAAAAAAAAAAAAAAAAAAATGTATTTCCTTCCCCAGTGAAATCTCAGTTTTCTTTTTTCCTCCAAAATGATTAGAGTATTTTTCTGTATTCAGTCTCTTCACCTCATACTGGTAAAATGAGAATTGCTAAATCACATGTTGTACCAATCAAACATGCCGATTTCTTACTCGGTCCTAGGAAGAAAAATATTCACTCTGGAAACAAATATTCACATCAGAGCAGTCATACCGTCCTCCCTTTTATATTGTAATTAGTTTAAATTGTGGATGCAGTCACTTTGAAAATGATACCATGCTATAGTAGTAGGATAACGGGGAGAGCGCCTAGGGTTGTTTCCCTCTTGCTCCTGGCCTCCTGGTTTGCAAAACAAGGGATTGGTCAAGAAGCGAGTGACAATCGTATATACTTTGGAGACATTTTCATGACTGTAGCCTCAAGGTGAGTAATGTCTCAGGTCCTGGAAGAGACACAAAGATACAGACTTCAAAAATAAAAAAGCTAAATATACTGGCTTAAAAGAACGACAGAGATGAGAACTGCTATAAATTATTGCAATTAGGAATGCACTTTTATGTAATAATATTGATGAAACAAATGCTATTAATTCACAAAGAAAAAAGAGCAAATAATATGTATTTTATGAAACAGTATATTTCAGATCATTAACATATAAACATAATATATATATTTATATGAAAAACTAAAGCAAAGTAAGGGCAGTCTACCGGCCAGCCACCCTCTATATGAGGGCTGGTCCTATGTAGATTATGTATGCTGCCACATGTAGGGTTGCCAGATTTATAAAATCAACAAGTTAGTAAAATCATGCAATGCATTGATTATGATACGCTTTCCAACATACCAGAAATTATTACTCAAGTTATGAGGATAATGGCTGTGGAATAAATCTCGCTCCTGTGTCCTGACCTTTGACCCCATTTCGATGATATTCAATAGAACCGGTTCAGTACACCTCAAGAATAACATACTAAAGTTTTGTCGCAATAGAAGCAGTTTTACGCAAGTTATGAGAATAATGGCTGTGGAATAAATCTTGCTTTTGTGCAATGACCTTTGACCCCATTTTGTTGATATTCAACAGAACCGGTTCACTATACCTCCGGAACAACATGATAACGTTTTGTCGCAATCGAAACATTTTTTGGTAAGTTATGATGCACAAGGGCAATGGAATGCATCCCACTCCAGTGTCCTGACCTTTGATCTCATTTCGCCCATTTTCAATAGGGTTCGTCCCTAGTGGCTCCCTACCACATACTAAAATTTCATCGAAATCGAACCATTTATACGCAAGTTATGACGCATAAGGGCAATGGAACAAATCCCGCTTTTATGTCTTGCCTGACCTTTGACCCCATTTTTCCCATTTTGAATAGGGTTCGTGCCCCGGTGGTTCCCTACCACATACTAAAATTTCATCGAAATCGAACCATATTTACGCATGTTATGATGCATAAAGGCAATGGAATGAATTCCACTTTTATGCCCTGACCTTTGACCCCATTTTGCTCATTTTCAATAGGGTTCGTCCCCAGGTGGTTCCTTACCAAATACTAAAATTTCATCGAAATCGAACCATTTTTACGCAAGTTATGACGCATAAGGGCAATGGAATAAATCCCGCTCTTATGCCCTGACTGACCTTTGACCCCAATTTGCCAATTTTCAATAGGGTTCATGCCCAGGTAGTTCCCTTCCACATACTGAAATTTCATCGAAATCGAACCATATTTACGCATGTTATGACGCATAAAGGCAATGAAATGGATCCCGCTCTAATGGCATGACCTTTGACTTCACTTTGCCCATTTTCAAAAGGGTTCGTCCCCTGGTGGTCCCCTACCACATACTAAAATTTCATCGAAATCGAACTATTTTTACGTGAGTTATCGTGCAGACAGATGGAAAAAGTAGAGCATATACGCTTCTTCAACCTACGGTTGGAAAGCGTAAAAAAGGAGGACACTTTTTCTTCATTGCCCAAAATGTTTCTGGTTGCCAATACTAACATTTATTTGCAGTTACCCTATTGTATCAAACAGCACAATTTTCAAGAAAAATAAATGAAAACTGACATAAGTAAAGAGTGATTGATATGACTCACCAAGAGCTCTAGTGGTACTTCTTGTCTGACTGGGCTGCTTTCATTAATCCCTTTTCAATTAAGAACTCGTTTATAGGCCCTACATTGTAGCTCATAAACATGTTTTCAGATTCACCTGCTATGTTCATAATTTGTACAAATCTGAAGTTTAGCCTTCGCTGTATCAACATTCAATCTATTCCTAACATCCGTCCAAAGAGATTTTGATTTTTAAAAATATTCTCTCACATTTTGCATTGCAGTTTGATATGGAAAAATTGTAAGGGGATATTAATTTGTAATTTCTGAAGCTTGAAAGTGATGATGTGCATTCCATGAAAATGAGTGCATACTTTTCTTCATTAGATGTCACTAGCTGAAGCTTTTCAGATGAAACAACCTCTTTAAATAAACAGTACTCGTATTCATCATAGAATTCATCCATGTTAAGATCATCAACTTTTAGTTTTTTAACAGCTGATAATAAGATATCACATACATACATATCACTAAGCTGTTCTCTGAGATTCAGAGGTTTGCTCCAAAAAGAAAGACAAACTACCAGATATTTTTACTTATTGTTGTCGTATCAAACTTCTCCATTTACAGCGATCTTGACATACAACTCGTGCTTCACTAATATCCATTACACGCCGTACACAAGATCTTTTATACTTCATACTCATAATCTTTTTCTCATGCAGACACTCCTGAATCTGATCCACCCATGTCTTCCTTGGCCTTCCTCTGCCTTTCTTTCCTACCACTTGGGCTGAAAAGATTTTCTTAGTAGGCATCTCATCACTCATTCTTTCAACATGGCCAAACCACCGAAGCATATTGGTCTCCACCTTGCTAACGACATTTTGCTTCACATCACACAACTGCAACACATCTTCATTCCTCACACAATCAGATCGTGTCTTGCCACAAACCCCACGTAAGTAACGCATTTCTCCAGCACACAAACAATTCCTATGTTTCTTCTGCAGTACCCAGGTTTCACTGCCATACATCAGAGTAGGAACAATTGCACTTTCAAACACAGCCATGCGGGACTCTCTAGAGAACCCATCATTCCTGTGAAAACCTCCCAGAGCAGCTATGACTTTCAATGAAGAATTCACTCACCTACTGATTTCACCATCTAACTTGTTCTCTCTGTCAAACATGCTTCCTAAATACACAAACTCCCTCACCTGGTCAACCACAGTGCCATTTATACTTACATTACATTCAGTGCTACCCATTCCTCTCTCAAACACCATAACTTTGGTTTTTCCCTTATTTATACTCAGTTTGAATTTCATGCAAACTTCGTGCATCCGAGTCAACATACTCTGCAACTCACTTTTGCTCTCTGCCAACAGGACAGTGTCATCAGCATACAGCAATCTGCACACATGGATATCACCAAGACATAAACCACTATTATCTATTTTGGCATCATGCATGCATGCATCCATAATTATATTAAACAGCCATGGTGACATTACACAACCTTATCTAACTCCTGCACCAATGGGAAAACCATTTTGATAAAACACCATTCACTCGTACACAAGCTCTACTACCAGCATACATGGCTTTTACACTATTAAGCAGATTCCCAGTAACACCATATTTATTCAATACCTTCCACAAAAGTGTCCTATTCACTCGGTCGTAAGCTTTCTGTAAATCTATGAAGACAGCCAAAAACTTTCTTACCAACAGCCAGATATTTTTCAATCATCGTGCATAATGCAAAAATCTGGTTAGTGCAGCCTTTACTAGGCATAAAACCACTCTGAACATCCCACACTTTCAATGATGTAAGACCCCGTACTTTTTCAATAACAACCTTACCAAACACTTTCCCTGGCACACTCAGTAGGCTAATACCACAATAATAAGATATCAAATGAAGGAAACTGGTTTGTTAAGGAAAATGTTGCAAATTCTTTGAAAATACTGGATTCACTCAAGCCATATCTCTCTGTAAGGTACTTTCTTACATTATTTAAAAACAGTAAGAAATCTTTTTCACATTGCTGATGCTTAGATGAATTTAAACTTTTCATAGCATTATTGGCAGAAAACCCAAAAAACTTATCATCTATCCTGTTGCTTAATTTGCTATTCAAGTCTTCCATGAGCTTATGTGTCTGTGTAACAGAAAATGTTTTACTTTCTAGGGCTTCAATTGCATCAACTAAGATCTTCATTTGTGTGGCTTAGAAATGAACAGTGCATTTCATAAAGTAAGCTTGAATCTCTGTTTTTTTTCCCAAATGCATCCCACACAATCTGATTGATAACAACCAATTCCTTAAAAATCTGTCCAGAGCAGGTAACAAACTTTACCACCTTGTAACATGCCTCAAAATATCCAGATATTCTACATCAACAAATTCACAGAATTCCTTTAGAGCTGCAGTCCTACCAGAAGCATAACTGATAAAGTGAGCAAACACTTTCAGCACTAAATTCTCTATATCCAACTTTAGTTTTGATGTTGCATACCTGAAAGCATTATGAATAACATGAGCCAAACAGTTAGCAGGAAGGAGTTGGCCATTTGCCTCACATTTAAGTTTCTGAAAGACAGATACTGTTATGCTTCCTGTAATTCATGCTGGCATTGTCCACTGTAAAAGCTGATAGCTTTTTAAAATTTAGATCAAATGACATCAGTTTCTCTTTTGTTTGATTCAAAATAGCATTTGCTGTTTCCTGACTGTCCTTATAAAAGTCTAACAGGTAATGAACTATGCCATGTTCATAATTAAAGTACCTCAAAAGAATTGGGAAACACTTTAATTGTACCCCTATTTGATGCATTAGTAGTGAGAGAATAGTAGACATTATTATCTTTAATGTAATTTAGATGTTTCTTATTGAATGAGGTGTGAGAACATTAACACATAAAGCTCTGCCTTTTGTTTTTTCACACATAACTTTTTTTGCAATTTCAGAATCTGCATAAACAGCTTTGTCTACTTGAAATGAACATTTATAACTATTGTAACTTTTGTGATGTCTTACAAAATGAAAGGTCTTACATAATTCTGCTGCAGTAATTTTTTTCGCTTTCAGCAGAAAACTTCTGATGAAAAAAGCCTCCAAACTCTTCGAAGTAGAAGCACTTTTAACTTTTGATTTAAGTTTCACTGTCTCTGTATGTTTAACGAAATCACCCTTGCCTTTGTTGGAAATCTCAATGTCACAACAACATAGAGTACAATACACATAATGATTACCTTTCACACTTTTTCGTACACATGGGAATTCTTTTTCCCACAGTTCAGAAAAAATTAGCTCTTTGGCATTTCATTAACTGTGGGTAACTGCACACCAACACGTTTCACACACAGTTAACACATATTACTAAATGGACACTGAACTCAGAGGTTCAGACTGAGTCACTGACCAGGAAAGAGTTAAACATTTCACAACATTACATAATGCATTGCACGGGACTCAGCATCCGAGCTCAGCATCCGAGCTTTCTGTGTTTCTGAGGAATGTGGCTATTGGCCATGGTGAGACGGGAATCCCAGTCTGTACTAGGAGAACAAACATATTGCTCTACAGAAGGAATCGTCCCACCCTGAAACAATTCCATCAGAAATTATATGCTCCTGCACTGGTTTTGATAGTGAAATGTTAGTAACCTTGGATTACACATCAACAGACCAATAGTACAATATCCTATTGTCACTCAGCCCAGTAATCAATTACATTGAAATTACAAAAAGGAGGGCATTGTTTGTGCTGTCCCAAAGCCAGATGTCTGACAACCCTAGCCACACACTTTGAAGGGTCTCCATACATAAGAAAAATAAAAGCACAGTAAAGTTCATGCCCCACATTTTTCTCCACTAAGTACTACTCACTTGTTCCTTTTCCCTGAAAATGAAGGTTTGTGCTGTTTCATTCATTGAAAATTGTCCCCCTTTTAGCCTAATAACTGTAAGACTCATTGAAAGCTCTGTCCCAGAAACTTTTTCATTCTTAGTACAAATATTGTAGCTTTTAGTAAAAACTGCATATTTGGAGATGAAACTTTCTGTTGCCCAAACCTCATGCAAAATATTTGGGCATTTATCTTATCTCAAAGAAACAAATTAAAGTTCAAAAACATTTTTGGACTTAAATGTATATACAGTGGAACACTGTTTATACATTTCTCACTTCTAGGTTTTTCATTTATGTCATTCAGCTAAGATCCTAATTCATTTGTATACATTTCAGTGTTGAAACATTTCATTTATACAACACAACTCAATTCGTAGCTTCATTTACGCATTGTTTTTTTTTATTTTTTTATTTCTGGCTTTCAATTCAGAATTCATTCTGGAAGGAAATTTCCCGCCAATATTCCTATGAGTCATTCTGCATTGTCTTACCTGGTTTCTCTAGGGACACCTCTTGAAGCAGGTGGTGAGAACAAGTTCTTTCTAGAACTCTACAATGGAAGGGGTGGGGGGTGGAGGAAGGGAGAGAAAGGTTGCCTTCATCTCTCACCAGCCAACTGACCAAGTGCTCCCTTATTCCTCACTGGAGAGGTTGGCAGGCAAGCAACTCTATATGTAACATAGTTTCCAGGACCATTTCTGTTTTGTTGTTCACATTGCTTATTTTGATGTGTGTTAAACTTTAGTCTAGGTTAAATCAACTGTTCCTAAGAATAATGTCATGGCAAAAATGAGAGCTGCTGCTTTTAAAGGATAATGCCAAAATTTTGAAAGAAGTTGACAAGAATAGTGTGATGACTAAGTGAATTAGCAAAGGAGTTGAATATCCCAGTCTCCACACTTAAAACTATTGTATACAAGAGGAAAAAAATTGAAGACAATGCTTCAGCTTTTGGTTCGTCTGTTTCCAAAAAGGTATGTGTGCAGACAGGAAAATTTTCAGAAGTTGAAGACATTTTACTGCAGTTTTTCTCTCAGTGCTAAGCATCCAGTATCCCAGTAAGTGGACCTATGCTGATGGAGAAGGCAAAAGGGATTGCATTAAAGCTAAAATGTGGGCAACTCTAGCTTTCCTACAGGATGGCTCCATAAATTTAAAAAAAGACATGGAATTTCTTGTAAAGTGATAAGCGGTGAATCAAAAGATGTTTATGTTCCTTCAGAAACTGTTGAAGAATTATTTGATAATCTACCGTGAAAGATTGCCAGATATGAATTGAAAGATATCTTCAACATTGATCAAAATGGTCTGTTTTATTACCTCTTACCTACAAGAATTCTTGCATTCAAAGGAGAACAATGTTATTAAGGCAAGAGTAGTAAAGGTAGACTAACTCATTTACCGTGCATGAATGCTGACGGAACAGGAAAAGCTGACTCTGCTGGTTATAGGCAAATCACAAAAACACCGATGTTTCAAGAACATGAAAGTTTGCCTTTATCATATCAACCTAACAGAAAATCATGGATGATGGAGGATGTATTCACAGACTGACTAAAAAAATTGGATCTGGTGATCAAACAACAAAATCGTAGCATTTTGCTATTTATAGACCAATGTGTTGCTCATCCTCAAGAAATGGACTTTTCCTAGATATCCAAGAGATTTTCTTTCTCCCAAATTGTACAAGACAACTACAGCCCCTAGATCTGGGAATAATCAAGAACTTAAGGAACATTACTAAAAAAGTTAGTTCAACTTGTGGTCTATTATACAGCCGGAAGGGTACCAAGTAAAAAAGTTAAACATACTTGAGGCTCTGAACATAATCTCCCCAGCACGGGCTCATGTAAAGTCAGAAACAATAAGAAATTGCTTCGCCAAAGGAGGATTTTCAACTCCAGTCACAGAAACAAAGGCTGAAGACAAAAGTGATGAGGAATAAACGGTAATTTTCGATGAAGAGGACTAGAAACTGTTAGAAACTGACATCACTTTTGAAAAGCATGTAAATTATGATTCTGAAATAATTAGTCTAATCTATGCTTAATTGAAGAATTAATAGAAGCTAAATTTGATGAAGACCTGAGCAGCCATGATTAAGTTTAAAGTGAAGAAGTAACCCCTCCATATTTAAAAGATGCAATGAGACAGAAACTTTTTCGTATGTAACTCTATGGAAGAAAAAAATTCAAGAACTGAATTCTATAGACTACTTTGCCTGGTGCTGAGAATAGATCAGCATGGCAAACCACGATAAGTAGATTTTTCAAGTGATAAATAATTACAGTATCATTCTATGGTATGTACTTATAAATTGTTCATAATGTTTTAAGTTCTTCGTAATTTAATAAGTTAGCATTAAATTGTTCAAATAAAAATTCAAATGCACGTTTAAATTTTTAAAATTTAATTTTAAAAGTCCCAGACAGACTTTTAATTGGGATCGAAAAACTCCAAACATGAATCAGTCCATTTTTTATTATACACAGTACAATATACACCGATGAGCTATTACATTATGACCACCTACCTGAAAAGCTGTAGAACCCCCTTTAGCCCTTAAAACAGCGGCCACTTGGTGAGGCATCAATTCGATGAGGTGGCAATAGGTATCCTGGGGTATCTGGTACCATAATGTCAAAGCAAGTCCTCCAGTTCCTTTACGTTGGGGGGGGGATTTAGCGTGAACCCTCTTTTCCAAGTCGAACCACCAATGTTCGATTGGGTTCATGGGTTCATGTCAGGTGAATTTGGAAGACAGGGCATTAACAGAAAGTCACCAGCATGTTTCTCGAACCACTCCTTGATGATTCTGACAGTGTGGCATGGCACATTATCCTATTGTTAATTCCTGACAGTTGTCAGGGATTGTGCTATTTAGATAATGGGGCCTAAAGTGTCCCAAGAAAACATTGCCCACAGCATAACATCGCCGCCGCCGTCGGCCGGTTTCTGCCCAACAGTGCATCCAGGTGCCATAGCCTCCGTTGATAATCAGCGTATTCGCACTCGGCCGT
This sequence comes from Macrothele yani, assembly GCA_039090855.1. NCBI lineage: Eukaryota > Metazoa > Arthropoda > Arachnida > Araneae > Macrothelidae > Macrothele > Macrothele yani. The sequence continues at coordinate 74,560,417 of CM076993.1, read as the reverse complement.
CTATGTGATGCACCAGGAATCTTGATTCATCAGACCAGGCAACTTTCTTCCAAACATCCACTGTTCAATCTCAATGATATTGGGTTCATTTTATGCATTGTTGGCAATGATGTGCAGTGAGCATGAGGACCCGGCTGGGTCTTTGGCTATGCAGGCCCATGATCAGAAGGCTGCAATGAACTGTGTGCTGGGACACATTGCCCTGATCACCACTGTTGTATCTGCAGGTGATTTGTCACACTATGGCCCTGTGGTCACTGTGAACAATGCACGATAATCTCCGTGCCCCTCTGGCATGAATGAACTGCTGACGACACACGGCTGGACGACGGTTCATCGTTTGGCCATCTCTGTACCACTTTTGATACGTACTCACTACAGTGGCACATGAACAACCCGCAAGCTACGCTGTTTCCGAGGTGCTGTGCCATCACAATTTGTCCTTTATCAAACTTTGATAAATCGGCAGCTTTTCCCATTCTGACTCCGAACACACTACTAACCGAATGGCGGTCCTCGAGCTGTATATATACTACTATGTGAACTTCACCTGCACCACCGCTTGGTCTCCAGGCACGCTCATTTCTGTAGGCTGGGGGTGATCATAATATAATGGCTCATCGGTGCAAGTGTTCCATCTATTAGCATGCTTGATTTAATTTTTGGTTTTACGTCTTCGTTTATATGACTTTTTGAGTCGGTTCCTTAAGAGACTTATAAATGGTGTTCCACTGTATATGTACTGTATGTATTATAAGTATATTTGTAAATAGAAATGTGAAACCAATGAGCAAATTTTGAAGGAAAGAAAAAATAAAACAAAAAATTCTGGGTACAAGCAGAAGAACAACAATCACCAATTTCCAACCACCCAAAGCAGGCGAGCTTCAAACGATGGAAAATTAATGAACAGAAGAATGCAGGGAAGCATATTAATTACCGATTCTCTGGTGGCTTCGTCAAGGGCAAGCATTAAGAAAATCACTCATTAATCAACTGAGAGAGAATTGTGGGTTTCTGCTATTTTAGTTTGCTATAAGAACAGATTAAATTTAGGGATAAAATTGTCAAATTAAAAGGGATTTCTAAAAAACCAACCCAGCAAACCAAAACACATTGCCTGACCGCACAATAACCAAGATAATCACACTTAAAGTAAAAAGAAAGGGAGCCGAGCACCCCAAAAAGCAAAACCAGGGAAGAAATTAGTATTAAAATACCAAGAAAAACCTAACCAATGAAAGGTACAGAAAGGATATCTTTAAGCTTGTCACAGAAAAAATGAAACCTTTATCCTGCCAGATAAAAAGAAAAGCAGGAAACATCAGAAAAAATAATATAAGCAATAATAAATTAAAACAAAAATAGTAACATTACAATTATGAAAAAAGTAGAAACAAAGCAACAAATTTAGGAAAAAGGAAGCAAAAGGTGCTCAAGGAGCAATTTATATCTGCAAATCCCGAGAGTGAATCCAGATAACTGAATTGCATGTCTCAGAAAGGCAAGGTAAATGCCCAATACCCATAGCAATTTTTTTTTTTTAAATAAAGTTTAATACCAAAGTGCTAGGTTGCAAGTCACAGAGAAGCAAATTATATGCCCTAGACACCCAAGAAAACATTAAACAATTAAGTTTAGTGCACATTTATAAATATGTATATATTATTATAAATATATTTATTGACCAAAACCTTTTTCAATACTTTAAATTTCCCTAGAATATACATTTCACATATACTGTGTGTGTGTGTGTGTGTGTGTGTGTAGACCTGGATAGTCCTGAACTGGATGAGTGTTTTTCCTTTTTTGAAAAAAACATTTGGCCTCAGTTTTGAACAGGTATCTTTGCCATTTATTCCTAGGTAAAAAACTTTCTCTGAATGGGTATACACTGTTTTACATATATTTCACAGTACACTGCCATGCTTTTTGAGTTTTATCTACATTTTTTCTCCTTGTAATTTAAACTGTCATTTGTCTATTGCCTGACCAGGAATCCACCCCCCCCCCATGATTGGGGACTGTCTATGACCAAGTTTCAGTGAAATGAAACTGGTCGACAAAAAAAAAAAAAAATTCAATGTGACTAAACATTGATTTCTTTATTGCTCTAAAACTGAAATTTTCTCTGTATAATTTGTTACACGCATAGGCATTAGACTGGTTTAATTTACCACTTCAGTGCAGCTTATTCTTTTGTTGTGTGTGTGTGTGTGTGGTGTTCATGTTTTTATTTTTTATTTTCATTGGGTTAAGAAAAGCAGAATTTTCCAAACATTTTATTTATGACTTCTGCCTTTCCTATTCTATTTTTTAATTAGGTAGGTTTAATTTACCTGGTGAGAATAAGCTGTGCACAGAAGTGCACATTGCACTTCAGTGTCTTTAAACTTTTCTCTAGTGAGATATTTAATTCCTTTTCATTAAAGAAATGCATCCTTTCTATATCAATTTTAGGATGTAGTAGTTGTGATGTAACTTCTCATGACATATTGAGTGTCCAGTGAGTAATAACAAGTGCCTGCTTCATCATCCAATTTTAACTCGCGAAATTCATTCCCAGGGTCTGGAACAGAGTAATCTGACTTTGACTTTATGTTTGCGTGCATGCCACCATTCATAGTGAAGTATGGTAGTCTTGTCAATGGCAATCTTAAAATATGCCTAAGCCAACATAAATTGTATCTCTTTGATTTTATGAATAGAAGTATTATATAGAAGTATTTGTGTAGGGTGTTGAGTCCAGTTTGATCTATTGATGTAAATATTTGCCCTTTTTTTTCTGTTAACTTTAAACAGAACAGTATTTTGTAATTCAAGATATTTTGTACTCTACATATGAAGCTTTGATGCTGTGTTTTTATTGTTAAGCTACCATATGTGCTCATGTATAAGCCAACCTTCCTAGTTTAACAGTTAAAAATTGGTAACAAATGAAACGTACATATATGCTGCTTTTAAATTTCAGGAGTTTAGAAAACATGGCATTTGTGGAAATAAAATTATGCAAATTTCAAAAATTATCTCGTTTAAAAACCCTGAATCAAACTCACTGATTGATAGTTTCCAAATACTGTGTGTAAGAACATTTCCATTTAAGTTGCATCACCACTATAAACATTGTCAAAGTCACCATGGCTGTTTTCTCCTTCATCTGAATAATAAACCAGATCTCAATAAGAAGAACTATGACACCGAATTTTTGGTTGTAATGAACACATCTTTTGAATCTGTTCTGATGCAAATTTAATTTATCAGAGCTACTCAAAGTCAATGGAACCAGTTAGGAAAATGACCAACCGGTTTCTACAATTGATAAAATTATCCACAAATAGGAAACATTAGTTCCAGCAGTGGCTAAAAAGCATGTTATGAAAATTAATAAATGGCACACAAAAGGTTTCTCATAGCACAAGGAAGGTATCAAAGATAGGAGATTTTCAAATCGAACAGTTAAAGGAAGAAATATAGATTAGGAAACATGATATAATTTATATCTGCTACCGAAAGAATTTTGCATAATGGAAAAGTTGACAATAGGTGAAAAATATTTTTCATAGAAAAAGCTATGCTAAGGAGAAAGAACTTTTCAAATACGTCTCCCGGAAGCAGAGATAGCAAAAAAAAAAAAAAGTTTTGATCTTTACGCACTTTACCAGAAAATCTTTGAATTATTTAAAGAGGATAATGCTCAACATCTCTATTGTAGCGAATGACATACAATAAAAAAGAAATTTCTCAATAGTAGTTTTTAGAAGCTGCAAACTGAAGTACACAATCACCACCTACCGACAGAAATGTGAATTACAAAATTCCTTATATACTAGCTTAAAGTGTTCTACAAAGTAAATGGTATCCAGTGTTAAAAGAATTTTTTTAATCGGTCATGTAGAAGCAAACATTGAGAAAAACAGATTAAGCTTTTGCGTCCCCTAGCGACGAAATTGTGCGTTACTTCAGGAAGAAAATGCGCACATAGAGTTTGCTTAGTTAGTAGTACCTGACCAAAGAAAAAAGTTTTTCAATTGGGATTTTAGTACCAAAGATATTGCTGTAAACAAAAACATGAAGTTATGCCCTCTGGTGGCAGACTTGTGCATTAAGAAAAATTTGAAATTATATGAGAAAATTTTTTCGATGGAAAACGCTCTCCAACAGACAAAGAATTTTTGAAAGCAGACTCTTGTATGTACAAAAAATGCTATGTACAAAAATTGGCTATGCATCTATGCCCCCTGGCAGAAAAACCATGCATTATTTTGGAAGCATTCTTGAAAGGTTTTTCAATGTAAGCAGTATGGGTCCACAAAAGGATTTTTTCAGTCAAGTTTTTAGGAGCTTAGATTTTGTTGTAAATACATCAAAAGCAGAAAGTAACACTTATGCCCCCTGGTGGCCAAACCATTCTTTACCAAATATTAGAAATTATATGCAAAACATTTCCCATCAGGAGCTATATGCAACACAGGAAGAATTTTTCAAAGATATCAGGTTTAAAAGCAGAGATATCAGGGGAAAAGGCAATTTACCTTCATGGCTCCTAGTCTATGAATTACTTAAAAATTTTGAAATTTTATGGAAAACATTTTGCACCAAAAGCGCTATCCAACAATAAACGAATTTTTCAAATCAGACTGTTAGAAGCAGAGATATTGACAAAAATAGGATGCATATCTACGCCCCCTAGCGGAGAAAACCCTGCATTAGTTTAAGAAGAAAATATTCTGAAAAGTTTTATCAACATGAGTGGTATCAGTTCAAGAAAGAATTTTTTCAATGGATGTTTTAGGAGCTCAGATTTTGCTGCAAATGCATCAGAAGCAGATGTTAACACTTACGCCCCCTGGTGGCCAAACCATTATTTACCAAATATTAGAAATTATATGCAAAGCATTTTCCATCAGGAGCTGTATCTGCTGCAGAAAGATTTTTTGAAATCGGAATTTTAGAAGCTAAGATAACGGAAAAAACGTAATTTACTTTTACACCCCCTAGCGGAAAGTCAATGAATTAATTGAAAATTTTGAAATAACATGAAAAACATTTCTTGCCAGAAACGCTGTCTAACAAAGATGAAAATTTTCAAATCGGACCATTAGAATCAGAGATATTAACAAAAATAAGATATACATCTCTGCTCCCTAGTGGAGAAACCATGCGTTATTTTAAGAAGAAAATATTCCAATAAAATTTATGGATGTGAGGTGTATCAGTCTACGGAAAAAAAATTTTCAATCAAGATTTTAGAAGCTCAAAATTTTCTGCAAATGCATCAGAAGCCGAAATTAACATGCCCTCTGGTAGCCAAACCATTTCCTACCAAAAATTAGAAATTATATTAAAATGATTTCCCATCAGGAGCTGTATCCGCTGCAGAAATAATTTTTCAAATTGGAGTTTAAGAAGCAGAGATATCGGGGAAAATGCAATTGACTTTTACGCCTCCTAGTGGAAAATCTATGCGTAACTTGAAAAAATTACTGTACCTAAAACAGTCTTCAACATAAATGGAATCAAAAGGTAAAATAATTTTTTCAATCGGATGTTTTAAAGCAGATATATGGAATAAAATGTATTTTGAATTTAACATCATCATCTACAGTGAAATTGTGCACCGTATAAAAAACGTAATGTAGGATCATTATTCTCACATTTCAAGTTTCCCAGTGCAAAAATAAGTTTTGAAATCGGAATAATATTTGCAGAGATATGGTGTCCACAGACAGACGGATGGACAAAAGACATGCTAATAAAAAAGGAACATTATCAACTGATATGTCTTTTTGTTCAATGTGCTAAATCATAAAATATTGATGGATACATTCCATATAAAAACATTGTGCTTCACGTCTCCGATATCAACTCTCTGCATGTTTTTTTTTCTTGTACAAAGATGTCATACTTCATTAGGGTTATTCCTAATTCATATTCAGGGTTAAGTACTACTCAAAACAGGTTTCATTATGGGTAAATTACAACCATGTTAAACTCCATAATTCTGGGTTTAGGGTGCATGGAGAAAATGAAATGTTTTACTTACAAACTGTAAGGTTCACAGCACCTTGCAGAATGTTTTGGCATATGTGCTTTTACATCATTAACACTATGAAAATAAAACCATCATTTGTTGGTAAGCAATATAGAATACCATTGTTGCATTCATTGGCCTACAGTTGTATACCACATTGTATGCAGGCCCTCTGCCATTGTTTTAGATTTTGGAATGACCTTGTCATGCTTCATGTGTGCCAATCCCAATACATGTTCTGGGAATAAATGTAGTATGCTTGGGAAATTTTAGCTCTATCCATAGACTCAAAATCAGTACATTACATGTATGAATCAAATGAGAATAAGTAAACATATCACTGTACATTTATGTATGTCAAGCACTGTAAACTGGGATGTTTGGTTTTTATTGCTTATTTTGATTTTGCAGTTTTAATACTGTAATCGCTGAGCTAGCATGTTATAATTCAGTTAAATATCAATGTGCAACATAGGATTATGTATCTCAGATACTGCTTTCATCAAAACTGTTACAACAAAATGTAATTTTGGCTGAATTGGCATTGTGTGCTTATTGCAATTTAATGTTATTTCTGATGGCTTTGTTTTGAGAGGCTGTGTATTGACCCACTTGTTACTGTTTCATTTTCCATATTGTATGTTTCATTTTTAATCAACATGTTTTGCAAATAGTTTCATGTAGAAATAAAGCTGCTGTTGTAAATTGATATGTGAATCTTATGTTGCATGTGCGATCCTGTAGTTTGTCATGTAATTGCAGTGATTCTGTTGTTGATTTCAGAACATGGTTTCATTTTGGTATTGAAGGTGGTCCTCCTGGAGCAATAATCAAAATCAATGTTATGAACTTAAATCGCCAAGGAAAACTTTACTTCCACGGAATGACACCTGTATTCAGAATTGATCCGGCAAAGGATGGATGGAAACGCATCCCGGGAAAAGTTAAATATAAGGTAAAACTTATGAATGCTATTCTCATTATTGAGTAAAATAGTGATGCAAGTTTATTTTAGGCATGGTAATACATATTAAGGTTTCAGAAAATTTGATAATTGCACTCTTTTGGAGTGGGAATCAAACCATCATCTCTGAATTTCCTTCCACCTCTGGTAATTGTTGCAGTACCCAGGGCAGTGAATTTCTTAGCAACTGATGCATTTAATAAGTAAATTAGTACCTTATAAATTATTGCAGTAGAAAATATATCCATACCTAGATGACAAAGGGGTCATTAGTGCCATGAGTAAGCACTGAATTGTTTTGACTAGAGCAATCTGAACATTATTCAGACTCCTCAGCTACAAGGGCTTAGATTCAGTTGCTGGGAACTTTGTTGTCTTGGGTGGTGTAATGGTAGCTTGCTCACATATGGAAATTGGGGGATGTGAGTTTGACTCCCCTCCAGAGTGATACAATTTTCAAGTTTTCTGAAGAGATGGTTTCATGGGAAACAGTAGAACATATGGCACCTATGTGGTGATGATGGCATTTACTTTGTAGGGATAGCAGACAAGATTGAAATACCATCCCTTCAATTACTGTCTTGGCACATGGCATAATCTTCCAGTCTTTAGTTCCTTTTTTAGATAGTAGTAGTACTGTTATGTTCCAATTTTCTGATAAGAGTACTAATAACACAGGTCTGCGAAATAATATTTTTGTTTCCTGCACCATTTTAGGTGTTTCTAATGTTTTTCGATACGCTGAGTTCAGAAATGCTGAGCTTTTCCCTCTATCACATAAGGTTTTGCCACAAAATGAGGATGAAAATCCAGGTAAATGACACAGAAGATCTAGCAGAGTGGAAAAACTTCATTTATTTACAAAAAATCTAAAAATAAGCTTTATTTTACATTTTATTAATTTTATGTTTGTTATAGTCAAAAATATTAAAGTCAAAAATATTTATAATGTCTCTTCTTCTTTCCCTCGAAGCTCCATTTAGAACTTTTTCTCTTGTGCACTACTTGCGGTTCCTCCCTATTCAGCATCCAGCAGTAGTCTGCTTACCATGTTCACATTCCACCGGCCCTGATATCTCCGTTCCATTTCCTTTATGTCCTGGTGGAATCTCTCTCCTTGTTTTTCACTCACAGCGCATAGATTTTCTGGGAAGTAGCCTAGATGGAAGTTCAAAAAGTGGAGCTTCAAGCTCATTGAGCAGCCCAAGGCTTTGAAGTTCTCCAGTATGCTTCCTACAATGTTCTTGAAGTCAGGGTCTTTCTGGTTGCCAAGAAACTTCTTTACAACTTCTTTAAAGGATGTCCAAGCTGATCTCTCAATGTCATCCATTTTGGTTTCAAAGATTTCACCTTTCATGAGTTTTCAAATGTCAGGACTGACAAAAACCCCTTCTTCCACCTTTGCTTCTGATGGCCGTGGAAACTTACTTGTCAGGCACTTGAAAGTATCACCATCTTTTGGCAGGGCTTTCACAAACTGCTTCATTATGCCAAGTTTGATGTGAAGTGAAGGAATTAGTACTTTTTTTGTGTCCACCAAAGATACGAAGTTCACGTTCTTTTCCTCTACTTTTAGCGTCCTGCTTGGCCACACCTTCTGAGTCCAGTGCTTGGCTTTAGCACGACTGCCCCATTCACAGAGGAAGCAAGAGGAAGTACTTGGTGTAGCCACCCTGTTGACCAAGGATCATAGAGAGCACTTTCAGATCACCACAGATGGTCCATTCGTATTCCTTGTAGTTAAGCTTGGTCAGGATCAAGGTTAAATTCTCATACCTCTCTTTCAAATGAACAGAATGTCCAACCGGTATAGAGGCATATTTGTTGCCATTGTGAAGAAGTACAGCTCTCAGACTTCTTTGTGATGAGTCAGTGAAGAGTCTCCGATCTTCTGCCTCATGCTGAATTTTGAACATTAAATCAGCAATGGAAACCAAACCTAAGACTAAAATTACTGACTTACTGACCATTTTGATTACAAAAACTGACTTTACTGATTTGGACATTAAAAAAAAAAAAAAACAGACTAAATACTGACTCAAATTTCTCATTAGGAAAGAAGGGTCAAAAACATTCTTTTTTTTTAAATCTGGCCTCCACCATCCCCATAGCCAGCCAACTCACACCTATTTATTGTTTTAATTGTAATCAACATATAAAACTATTACAAAATTACATATAATAATAATAATAAAAAATAATCAGGAAAATCATTGCACTTTATTATAATAATACTGACATGCACAAATATACCTAAAACTAGAAAAAGCTTTAAAGTGCAGCTGTACAGTACCATTTTCAGAATAATACAAACAAAATGTTTACAACTTTGAATTTTTAAATGTAATGTGGAAAATCATCTAGCTTTCTTTACAAAATTAGATCATTAAGTCTCACTTTGTTTTTGCTTCTTTGAAAAAAAAAGTTGTTATAACACTGCTTTTTCGCTTATCAACTGCTTTCTGTACCTTTTCTATGTCTTTAATTTTCTTCACTTCTTGTTCCCTAACTTTTGTAGCACTCTCCAACATTGCTTGGGCCACACTAATACCCACCAAGTCCTTTTTATTTATTGCTTCTTTTAAGCACTTGTTTGCATCATCCAGTAATCTGTCAACAGTCAATCTTTTCTCCTTTTCTTCCTCTTTCATTTTCTTCAGTGCCTGTTCACCGTGTTCAATATTTACTTTTTCTTTTTCAAACTTACTCCTCATACTTGCTTGCAAAAATTTTTCTTTTTCCTGTTCTTCTTGTTTCCTTAGTTTTTCCTCAGCCACTCTCTTCTCATCTTCACAGTACTGCTTGTATCTGACATGAGCTGTGCGTGTCAATTGAAGAAGTTCCTGAGTGATAATTACAAAGTGAGCCTTCCCCTCAAACACATTCACCACAGCATCTCTTACAGTCAAATAAGCATCCAATGTTCTTTCACACATATTTGCAGTGTCTTCATTCAAGATGTTCCCTGACAATGATAATCCCCTTTCTACATCCGCATTGCCATGCAAAAGTGCAAGTGCAGCCTTCACAATTTTCGTAACAGTAGGGTATTTCTTTTCTCCAGAGGCATATGTCTTCTCAAGAAACTGACTCCAGTAAATGTCCACTGGGTTCTTGTCACTACCTGATTTTTCATCTTCTAACATCAATAGTTTCCATTCATCAACTAGTGCATGTTCACTGTACTCAATTGGAAGAACTGCAGTTAATTTCACTATGTTTTTGTATGATCCTTCTTTCACCCTCTTTGCAGGATGCAAACATCGAAGATACCACAACACAGGTTTATCCAAAGAAGACTTTTCCAAATTATGTGTACAAGCAGACACATAGTGCTTTCTAGCTTTCATGGAAATATAGCATCTTTCTTGTGCTTCTTGAGATATTCACTTTCTCTAGTGTTGAACAGTATGTTTTTCAATGGCAAGTAATACTTATCACAAAATGCTTCCAGACTCAATGGAGCAGCACTAACACAAAATTGATTCATGAGTGTTCTGACGAGGTTTGTGAGCTCATTATAGATTAGATGCATTAAAGGATCTCTCTTCTGAAGGAAACCAGTGAATCTGGAACATGTATGAGCACTTGCACAAGCAAAAATAATTTTTGCTTTGGTAGTTTTGTCTTTTAATAGTTGAACAATATTCTTGTATTTCAAAGAACTCATCAACTTGCTTTTGTGCTGGGGTATGAACTGAAGAAAGTATTTTTCAACAGCTGACCATTGTTCTAAAAGTCTCTCTCCAGCTAGTTCTAATGTCAGCCATCTAGAGGAAACATGTTTCATAAACCGATGACCCAGAAGTTTAATATCTGATGGTATTTTTTCAAAATCTTCCCAACGAGATGTTTAGCCATCAAAAAAATTATAGAGAAACAAGATCATGTCCAAAGCATTTTCACCAAAGTCTTGTAATCCTTTTTGGAATGCATTATGGATGATGTGTATGTTACATGTGCCAACATCAATCAACTGTTTTCTTCCTAACAGGATCAGAGAATCATTCATAAGAAGATTCGCAGTTTTGTTAACATTGGGTCCATCAAAACCTAGCATCAATAGCTTTGAACAAGAAAGCTGGGCATTATCCAAGGCTTCATTTAACTTGGAGTAAATATCACTAGCAGTGTCTTTACCAATGAAGAAAGTCTGTAGATGTCGTGTCATAATCATTTGTTTGGAATCAGATCAGTATTTAACTACAGTTTGATGCTCTTTCTTTGAAGCTGCATTCACAGTTTCATCAAAACAAAGAGAGAAATGTGCTCCTCCAATATCATCCACCAACTGCTTTTTAAAATATGGAGCTAAAGATGACGATGACGATCAGAGCTAAAGCTTCACATACTAAATATCTTGCCTTTGTCCTTGAAAGGGTGAACTCAGAAGAAATACTTCCAAGAAACATTGCCTCAAAGGTTTCTTTGACATCTTCACAAGCTGGCTGAACAGCAAAGTTCTCTCCAATCATTTTCAAACACCAGATTAACTCTGCCCTTGAAGCAGCTTGTCTAGCAGAATAAAGCTGAATTGATGGTGTAGCTCCGGGAGATGAAATTACACCATCACTGCTACATCCAGGACGGGCTGAAGACAAATGTAGTTGTGAAGAACTCAGTTTCACTTTACATTGTTCTCTGTGCTTCCGAGTAGAAGCATGCTGCTCTACAGCACTAAAGTCCCAAGAAACTGAAAATGTTTGTGTGCACAACATACAAAAAACTTCACTGTCACTTTTTTTCTGTCCCTATTCAGAAACCATAAAGCCATTGCTGTCCTTTTTTTTGGAACCATTCTGATTTTACAGTACATTTTTCCATACTTTTGTCTAAGTAATCAAGTTAATCAAAAAACGTATGATTTTATAAAAACACAGCTGCATTACCTGAAACAACAAATAAAAAAAATTAGGATTACTATTCATTACAGTATGAAGTGAAGAAAAAACACATATGCCCACACAACTATTCCCCTATATATATATATATAGAGAGAGAGAGAGAGAGAGAGAGAGAGAGAGGGAGAGGGAGAGAGAGAGAGATCCAGAGAAATTTTTAAGCAGGGTGTCTATTAAATTCCTACAGTAAAATTTACTGAGTATTCCCAAGTTAAGATTTTCATGCTGGTATAGGGCCCCACCCTGTCCTACACAGTGGTGAACTACCAGGACACTACAATGTCCAAATTTCACCTCCGTATTATTATTTTTAGAGAAATTAAAAAAAAAAAATCAGCACTGATTAGTTAAAAAAACTTCACAATTAACCAGATAATTATGTAGTTATGGTGGACACAAACTACAGACAGACAGACAGACACACAGACAGACACACAGACAGACTGACACACAGACAGACTGACACACAGAAACCACTTCGAAAATAATGAAATCGTATTCAGGGGACCCCAAAACATGTATTTCCATTGAAATCTCGAATTCGAATTTTTGCACGATTACAATACTTCCTCACACTAATGTATGAGAAAGTAATAAGAAACATTATAGGAAATACAGTACAAAGGCTCAAAATATAGGAAGTATAAGATGGGTAGGAGCATTGTTTGCGTATATGCGCACACACAACTCTTCCCCAAACCAAAATAATACATCTGGCGAGGAAAATTAACCGAAATTTACTTTTTTGCACTTAGATAACATTCCCAATATAGAGATCAAAAATCAATCTCTAGTGCACAAGGTTGCTAACAAAGTTATAACTCAGAGCCTTCTCAATGGTATTTTCTAATTTTTCAATCCATCTGCTACATAAAACATTACTTTACCGACCACAAACTTTTTTTCATATCACATAAATCTTTTTTAAAAAAGCAATGGTATAAAACTGACTTTACAGACCAAAATTGAAAAATACAGACTAAAACTGACCAATCTGAAAAATACTGACTTTTACTGATTTTACTCACCATTTTCCATCCCTGACATTTGCATCAAACCGGGGAGATTGGAGCAGTAAACAAGTTCACCGTCTTGAGAAAAGTAAGGCACGCAGTCTTTCTCTCAGTTTCGAAACCGATAGAAAGAAGTTCCAGGAATTAACAAGTTCTTCTCCTGGAGTCTAGAGCCTCCTAGCAACTGAGCAGAATCTTTTGGGAAAGCCAAATCTCGGATCAAGTCGTTCAATTCTGATTGTGAAAATAGCTGGGGCTCACTGCAGTCGTCGACTTGAAAATAGTCATCAGCATTGTCATCTTATTCGCTCCTTGAGGGTGCAGACACATCGTCTAGCCTTTCTGGAGGCAAAGGTATGGGAATGTCAGTTCCGTGAGGCACAGGGCGCAGTGCAGATTCAAGGTTCGAGTAGAAGATTTCTTTTTATGTTTTTTAAGCTGTACCTCTGTATGTTGCACGAACAAAAGTAGCAGTCATCGCTGTGGTTTTGGGGCTCCCTTCATATCATAAGCACACCGAAACGAAAAGATTTCACCTTACCCTTAGACCACATGCGGAGTCCTTCCATGCAACTTGAACACACTCGATGCGGGGCCCATGACTTGTCTTGGTCGCCAACGCTTACACCAAAGTATGCAAAATACACTTTTCCAACAAAGTCCGCGATCTTCTGCTGTTGCTTTTTCACTACAAGTTTGCGACAGATATAGCAAAAGCTGTCAGGAGAATCGACACAACTTCTTGAAGCCATGACAGTCATAAATGCACACACCTTATCCCTTTCAGGCCCACGTTTACATTCATCTGATCTCATCTGATCATATGTAGAGGATTTTAGGAAGAGTGTGTCTGATCCCAGGTCTTAAACAACCCTCTGAAATAGGAAGCTAGGAGATTTGGGCTAGAGTGCCCGAAAGGAAAGTGACACTGAAGCGAAGTAGAAAGGGGGAGGAAGACGCCCTTATTTATTACCGGGGGCCAGTACCTGTTGCCCGACAGCTTAACGTGCCCATCCGACGCACGGCGGATATTTAGTGGATTGAGTGTTCGTACCTGGCTGGGATCGAACCTGAGGTCCTTTCAGTGGCAATCATGAACGTTGCCCACTAGGCCACCCTCAGCCCACGTTTGCTTTCAGCACCATGTTCAAATATATATAAGAAAATATTACAACAATATTCTGGTGACAAAAATTCCAGACAGAAATTGAAACTGTATGTGATAGAATTTTTTTAGTATTTTTCCCGAAATCTGCATTAAAAAATACATAAGAAACACCATTCACTTTGAAGAAAAAAATTTCATCGCTGACCTGTGTAATCAACTTGGAATGTTGCAGGCTGTCCACAATAATGCTAACTGATAAACCAGCAATGTGGCATCTTACAGTAACTGTTGGATTATGACAGTAGGGATGTTCAGGTATTTTTCGAGGGTAGTGTTTGTTGAAATTTCTAAAGTTTGCTGAAAAAAATTAGATTGTTTTGAATACAATAGTGTTTCCAGAGTTATCTGGGTCATTCTATAATTTAGAGTTTTATTGCCCTCATGATAAGAACAGTGATTGTGACATAAACTGGAATTTTCTGATTTATGAGTATGCCAGTTTTCAGGTATAATGTGAATGAGACCAAGAAATCATACGCGCATGCTGTCAGAAACATTTAAACCCAATTTGCAGGTGGCTCACTGTATCAAACATGTATTGATTTGTGTTTTTGTGCAGCCTTTGCTACCAGTAGGGCTTTTCAAGCCAGACAAGTTAATGTGTTGTGGCATCTTAACCATCATCACGAAAACTCATTTATGACTATCATAAATTCACATACATTACATACATATACATACATATCACTAAGCTGTTCTCTGAGATTCAGAGGTTAGCTCCAAAAAGAAATACAAACTTCCAGATATTTTTACCTATTGTTGTCGTATCAAACTTCTCCATTTACATCGATCTCGACACACAACTCATGCTTCACTGATATCCATTACAGGACGCACACAAGATCTTTTATATTTCGTATTCATAATCCTTTTCTCATGCAGACACTCCTGAATCTGATCCACCCATGTCTTCCTTGGCCTTCCTCTGCCTTTCCTTCCTGCCACTTGGGCTGAAAAGATTTTCTTAGTAAGCATTTCATCACTCATTCTTTCAACATGGCCAAACCACCGAAGCATATTGGTTTCCACCTTGCTAACAACATTTTGCTTCACATCACACAACTGCAATACATCTTCATTCCTCACACAATCAGATCGTGTCTTGCCACAAACCCCACGTAAGTAACGCATTTCTCCAGCACACAAACGACTCCTATGTTTCTTCTGCAGTACCCAGGTTTCACTGCCATACATCAAAGTAGGAACAATTACAGTTTCATACACAGCCATGCGTGACTCTCTAGAGAACCCATCATTCCTGTGAAAACCTCCCAGAGCAGCTATGACTTTCAAAGAAGAATTCACTCGCCTGCTGATTTCACCATCCAACTTGTTCTCTCTGTCAAACATACTTCCTAAATACACAAACTCACTCACCTGGTCAATCACAGTGCCATTTATACTTACATTACATTCAGTGCTACCAGTTCCTCTCTCAAACACCATAACTTTGGTTTTTCCTTATTTATACTCAGTTTGAATTTCATGCAAACTTCGTGCATCCGAGTCAACATACTCTGCAACTCACTTTTGTTCTCTGCCAACAGGACAGTGTCATTAGCATACAGCAATCTGCACACACGGATATCACCAAGACATAAACCACTATTATCTATTTTGGCATCACACATGCATGCGTCCATAAATATATTAAACAGCCATGGTGACATTACACAACCTTGTCTAACTCCTACACCAATGGAAAACCATTTTGATAAAACACCATTCACTCGTACACAAGCTCTACTACCAGCATACATGGCTTTTACACTATTAAGTAGATTCCCAGTAACACCATATTCATTCAATACCTTCCACAAAAGTGTCCTATTCACTCGGTCGTAAGCTTTCTCTAAATCTATGAAGGCAGTAAAAACTTTCTTCCCAACAGCCAGATACTTTTCAATCACCATGCGTAATGCAAAAATCTGGTTAGTGCAGCCTTTACCAGGCATAAAACCACTCTGAACATCCCACACTTTCAATGATGTAAGACCCCGTTCTTTTTCAATAACAACCTTACCAAACATTTTCCCTGGCACACTCAGTAGGCTAATACCATGATAGTTTTTGCATTCAGTCTGATCACCATTTCCCTTATACAAGGGAACAACAATAGCATCCTTCCAATCCCGAGGGACCATTCCTAACTCCCAGCACAACTGGCAAATTTCAGTTAATCTGTCAATTATAGAGTCACCACCATATTTCAACATCTCTGCAGTTGTACCATCAACTCCTGGAGTCTTACCATTTTGAAGAGATTTTACAGCTTTACACACTTCTTCTCTTGAGATCCCTCCTGTGCTTTCATCCCTCATTGTGACATCATCTGCACCTGTCTCAGAATCATCTTTGCTCTCCTAATCTAATAACTCACAGAAGTATTCACCCCATCTGTCACTTAACTCATTGGGCTCCCAAATCATTTCCCCAATCTCATTCTTCACACAACTTACAACTTTGTTTCCCCTATTTTTCCTGAGTCTCATGTACTTCCAGAAGGACTTTCTATCTTTCCAAAAAGCCAGTTCATGCCTTTCCACTTTCTCCTTCCTATCTTTTGCCTTACTGTGGCGAACCAGCTTAGCAGCTTCACGCTTCTTACAGCGATATTCATCCACAGAGACTCTACCTTGCAACATCCCTAAATAGGCTTCCTTCTTTCTCTTTACTGCCTCTTCAATCTCACTATTCCACCAAGCATCACCTCTATTGTTACCTACTATTGTGGTGCCACAGACCTTTTTAGCAGCAGTGACAATACAGTTCTTAAAACATTCCCACTTCTTTTCTACATCCCTCTCACCAGACTTCAGATCCTTCAGTCGTTCTCTGAGTAAGTCAGAATACTGCTGATGATCTTCAAGGAGCCTATCAACCTTTATTCTTTCTATCCTGGATCTCTTCCTATTCCTTTTCCTCCAACCAGCATTACGTTTCACTCGTGACACTACCAAGTAATGATCAGAACCAACATCTCCACCTCTCATCACACGGGTGTCAACAACTAAGTGTTTCAAATGCTGATCGTAAACAACAAAATCTATCACACTCTTTTGACCAAGAGTACGATTTTCCCAAGTATATGTGTGGATATACTTGTGGTTGAAAAATGTATTAGATACACACAAACCATTCTCAATGCAGAGTTCAATTAATCTTTCACCATTATCATTCACACAAGGATCATTAAACTTACCCAAAACATTGTCAGAAATCGCATTCTGCACACCTACTCTAGCATTGAAATCCCCTGCTATTATAACTTTTTCTTTAGCACCAAACTGGCTCAAAACAGCTTTTAGCTCATTCCAGAAATCTTCTTTCTTATCAGAAGGTTCCGAGTCACAAGGAGCATACACTACAACAATTACAATTCTCTGAAGTTTCACTTTCAAACGAATCCAGAGAATTCTCTCACTTATGCAACTATAGTGAATCAAGTTGTTCTTCATCTTTTCACTTAAAATCACACCTACACCAGCCTGTCCTCTCATATTATCCAATACTCCAGACCACACACTCACCATGCCATTCACTTCTTCTACCCCAATTTCCTTCTTTTTGGTTTCACTTACACACAGCACATCCAGTCTATACTTATTCATCTCCTCAATCACCTCACTCATCTTGCCATTTATACCTCAAGTATTCCATACACCAATCTTACATTCACTCAGCCGAGATCTCTTTCTCATACGCCGTTTAGAAAGTCCAGGTCGATTCCGTGGTGGACCGTCCTTCTCAAGTGTGGTAGGTCCACCATATCCCACACTTGAGTCATTCTTAATATTTCTTTTTGTCTTTTTAATCAGGTAAGTACATCAGTGTGGGGGATCAGCCCACAGCTGAGGGTTCCAGTTGGTCATTCAACCTAAGGATTCTGGAACAAAACCCAGTGAGTTGGGGTCTTTTTGCCAATGTCACACAGAACTAGCTTGCACCTCTTCACGATTCACAAAGGCTCTAGTTGCTGTTGTGTGTGCCATTGTTACCACAGAGCGCCCCGAGGAGGCAAACCCATCGCTCACTACAACCGCCCGCATCACAAATTCACAATCACAACATTTTATTTAATAAACAAACAAACAAAAAAACAATACGATTCTTATGCCCTGTCACCTCCCTACAAATCAAAACAAAACAACCTCTCTTCCCACGCTCTTCACTCCATCTCTTCCTCTCTGTCCACACCAAAGTTCTCTTGTCAGCTCTGACATCAGCATTCACGTCAGCAATGACATCACTATCCAAGACTGGGAACAGCACAGCTAGTTCCTTCCCCCTCCGGAGCTTTTGTCGATGATATGCTCGAAGAATGTTCATAGAGAAAAGTAGGTAAGTTCAAAAGTCTGTTAGGATCAAATGCAATTTACAATGAGATTTATCAAAAATAAAAATATAAACATTTTAAAACAATACTGCAACACAGCAACACAAAACTGGAACTGGTCCCTTGAATAGCTGATTATAGCCAGCGAATGCGACTCAAACTGTCAGCATTTTTATGTAGCATCCCACGACGATGTGCAACTTCGTAGTTATACGGTTGTAGAATCAAGGCCCATCTCGTGAGTCTAGGGTTAGTACTGGCGTGTGTACAAAGCCACACTAAAGGATTGTGATCTGTCTGTATTTTGAACATAGTTTGCCCGTCAAGATAACAATGCAATTTTTTACAGCATATACAATGGCAGCACATTATTTTTTGGTAGTACAATACCGTTTCTCAATTTCCGTGAATTTCTTGCTCAGATACAGCACAGGGTGTTCTTCTCCTTGATCACTAATCAAAGAGAGTACGATACCCATTCTGAAATCTGAAGCATCACATTGGAGAAGAAATGCTCAATTATAGTCGGGAGCGTGTAGCACAAGGTTACTACAAAGCTTATCTTTCAACTCTTGAAAGGCAGAGGGGTCCACAAATTTTTTTTCTTTTTTAGTTTTGCCTTTTAACACTCCGTGTAGCGGAGCGGCAGTGGTTGAAAACATTTTAATATATTGGCGGTATTATCCAGCCAGTCCAAGAAATGCTCTAACATCAGTTTTTGTAGTAGGAGTAGGGAATTCACGAATAGTTTACACTTTCAGATTTCCAGGGGTTCTGGTACCTTGTCCTACTAGATGTCCCAGATATTTCACCTGAGCTTGAGCGAATTTACACTTCGAAGGCTGTTTAGACGGGCATTTTGAATGCGCCGAAGGACTTGATCAAGATGCTTCAGGTGTTCTTCCTAAATACAGGAGAATACAGCTACATCATCTAAATACGGTACTGCAAATTTTTCACATCCCTGCAATAATTCAGCCATCATTTTGCTAAAAAAATATGGAGTGTTCTTGAGACCGAAAGGCATTCATAACGGATGATAGGTTCCAAAACTGGTTACAAACGCAGCTATTCTTTGTGCATTGTTACTCAGACGTATTTGCCAATATCCCTTCGCCAAGTCTAGTACAGTGATATAGCTGGCCGAAGCAACTGTCTTTTCTCTTCATTTAATGTTTGGTAAGGGGTAATATTGTGTACGAATAACGTCATTTAATTGACGATAATCAACACAAGGTCACGGATCTCTGCCTGTAGATTCCACCAAAATCATCGGAGATTTATAATCTGACTCTCCCGTCTCAATTACTTTGCATTGCAATATTTTTCTTACTTCATTCTGCAAAATTTCAGTTTGTCTAGGAGACATACGGTATGGCTTAGCTCTGATGGGCTCGTCACTAATTAATTCAATGTCATGCTCGACAAGATGTGTCACACCAGGTGCATTAGAAAAAGATGTTGCGTATTTACAAAGCAAATGCTGCAATTGTCGAATTTGTTCTACCTCTAGCCTTTCTTCCAAACGACTTTCCTGAACAATTTCTGCAAAATTTAAAACATTAGGATCATTTTCTATTCCAGGAATATCTATTTCCAAACCAGATTGATCCAGTGGTTCATTACTGGATAAGAAATTAATTAACTCTGGTCTTGTGTAGAACGGTTTAAGCATATTGACATGATATATCTGCGATGGCGTTTTCTTTCCAGGAACCTTAACAATGTAGTTAGTAACAGAGATTCTACTCTCAATAGTACCTGGACCAGTCCATTGGACAGCTAACTTATTTGGTCTAGAAGTAGCCAATACTAGCATAAAATCACCTTCTTTAAATTCTCTTTTTACTGCGTTCTTATCATACCAGGTTTTTCTCTTTACCTGCATTTCTCTCATTTTTTGTACAGTCACTGTCTGGCATTTTTTTAATCGGTTTATCAACTGAAATACATATTCCATGGCTGAATTTTTTTCTTCGATGCCTTCAGGTTTCATCCACTTCTCATAGAGTAGGGTAACTGGTGTCCTTAAATTCTTCTAATGAACTAATTCTGTGGGAGTAAACCCAGTACTTTCATGCATCACAGTTCGAAGCGCAAATAATGCTGAATGAATGTGCTGTTCCCAATCGGGCGCTGCTTTCAAACACAAGACTCGCAGTATACGTTTAATCGTACTGTGAAATCTTTCAACAGGATTGCTCTGTGGATGATGAATCGAACTATGTTTTACTTTTATCTCAAATCATTCCAAAAATTCTGTTGTTAAAGTGCTCATGAAAGAAGTTCCTTGATCACACTGTAGTTCTTTAGGAAACCCTATACGACTAAAAATCTGCAGTAACGCATCGATCACTGATACGGACCCAATGTTAGTCACAGCTATGGCATCAGGATATTTTGAAGACAAACACATTGCAGTGATAATATATCTTTTTCCTGTAGGAGTAGGTGGTAAGGGACCACATGCATCTACATTTATCTTTGAAAATATTTCCTCGATAACTGGTACTAGTTCTAAGGGAGCTTTTTTCTTATCCTCTGATTTTCCTGCTGTTTGACAATTTTCACAAGATCGCACATAATTTTCTACTTCTTTATAACATCTAGGCCAGAAAAAATATCGGAATATTTTATCCTTACTTTCGTCACACCTGAGTGAGCTGAGGTTCCTTAATGGCACAAAGCTTTAAGGCGTACCCTATATTCTTCAGGAACTACAAGTAGTTCTCTCTCAACACCGGTCTTGTCTACCCTCTGTTTTACTAATAATGTGTTCCTCAAAATATACAATTCCTTCGACAAATCAGTGGAAGAATTCCGAACAGTATCAAGTAACGGTTTCAAATCCTCACTTCGACGCTGTGCAGCAGCAAAAATATGAGAATCTGTTTCTAAAAGCGAACATATTGGATCAAGATCATTTTGTATAACTGGCAATAATACACCATCTTCCTCGCTTGGCTCAGTCTCTATTCCCGACACTTCAACATTACTAGATGAGCTCTCATTTCTTCTCATTTCAAGTTCTTTCCCACGACTTTCTGGAACATTAGACATTTCCTCCAAAAACTTCTGTGACCTAGTCTGCACAGCATTTAATTCGTGATGAACTAATCCTTTATCGTGCTTAATCTGATAAAGCAGCAGTACGATTTCCCAGTAAATATTGGCCCTGGTCAAGCTCATTTCTAATTACAGCTGCTTCTGTGACGATGTGACCAAAATATCCTATCAGTTGCACTTGAGCTAAAGGTAAACAAGTTGGTGCAACATCAAGGGGCTGCTGAATCCAAACACATTCTCCTGTTAACATCTGAGATGTGATATGCTTCTGACAAACAATATAAATAGTAGCTCCAGAGTCTCGTAAAATTGGCATTTTAAACCCATTTACTTTGCCGGTAGTTGTAAACGGTATGAACAATTCATCCTCCGTCAGTTCTGAAATTCTATTTACAGTTGCAGAAACTGATTCATGACTTTTTTTTTCAAATTCGGACATTGAGGTGTAAGATGGTTATATGATCCACATTCAAAACATTGTAATTTCCACCAGCGTTCAAAATTTTCAAAATTCCTAGTTCTAGAAACATTAGGCTCTCCATGAGCTCGATCTCTTTGAGCTGTGCTAGGCTCACTTCTACTGCTGTTTTATCGTACAATTTTTTTGTTCGCCATTTGGACACATTCTTCTCTTTTTGCTGAATGTTTACTGAAGCATTTTTCATACTTCCCCGGACATTGTCTTAGCCATCCAACATCTCAGCAAGTTTGGACGATGACGAAATCTTAGTCCATTCATCAAAAAAATGCTCACATACTTCTATTGATACTCGACGTTTCATGTGATCGGTCACCATTAGATCCAGTAACTGTTCCAAATTACAAATTTCAAGACCTGTAACACATTCAGTGCAATAATTTCGAAGTTTATAGCTAAAATCACGCCATGACAACTCTGCTTTCTTTTGATGTCTCACAAACATTTGCCTAAATTTTTCTGGACTTAGCTTACATCTTTTTAACAACAGAGTTTTTACATATTCATAATTGTTTGCCTCTTCTTCCGGTTCAGCTGATTAATATCATATGGTAGTAATCCCATCAAATGCGAAACCCAATCTTCTTTTTTTATTTGTGCTTTACACACTTGCCTTTCGAACAAGACTAAATATAGACTTATGTCGCCTTCCTTAGGATCAAAAGTTGGTATCAGATTACGTAAATCAATTTTAGGCCTTCCTAACATTCCTCCTACAATTTGTGCTGAATCATTACCTTGTGCTCTACTTGCAGCTTCAATTCGTCATAATTCCAATTCATATTCTCTTTCCTCTTTTCTCTGCTGTTCTTCCATTTCTTCTTTCCTTTTCCGTTCGTCTATTTCTTCTTTCCTTTTCCGTTCCTCTTTATCTATTCTCACTCTTATAATTGTGGCTAATAATTCTTTCATGAATTCTTCTTCGTACTTTTGACTTCCTAAAATTAATGTTTTTAAATCCACTATCTTATAGTCGGAAGATACTTTCTCTCCTAACTCTTCTGCCAAAAGTTGTAAGTCTTCTTTTTTGCCTTCGCTAAATATGCCATTTTGCGACAAAAAACAGTAAACCTAGATTCAGTGAACTTATCAACCGACAAGAATTTATAATTCTAACGATTAGTACTGGCGTACAAAATTTCCTCAATACCGATTTCTGCAACTTTTATACTGTCATATATGCACTGCTGGCCACCTAAAATGCAACACCAAGAAGGAAGCATCCGATTGGCCTGAAATTCGCAGCATGCATCATCCGCGAGAGGACATGCGAACGATTAGCATTGCAGGGCATATGCAAATCATGTGCGCCCGGCACACCACCGAGAAGCACTATAAGAAGGGTGTACAGAATGCGGGGTGTAAGTAATGGAAGTGTGTTGTGCTGCCGGACCTGTGCGTGGGAAGCTTCCTGATGCCTCGTCGCAGAATACGGCAGTCTTTCCAGCACGTTTCGGAGTTCGACAGAGGACGAATTGTGGCTTATCGCGACAGCGGTTTATCGTACCGAGACATCAGTGCCCGGGGTGGACGACATCCAGCCACAGTGAGGCGAGTATGGATTCGGTGGGTGCAGGTGGGACGGACGGACCGACGTGAGCAATTGCCGCAGCCGTGGCACACTACCGAACGAGAGAACCAGCATGTTGTGCGGCGGGCATTGATGGCTCGCACCACTACATCACGAACGTTAGCGCAGGAATTAGGGTGTGTTGCGCAACAAGTCCCCGCACCTGCAGACGACTGTCCGATGTCATCTGCAGGTGCGGGGACTCTGTCGCACGGCGCCCATTGCTCCGATTGCCATTAACATTACACCACCAGCGAGTGCGGTGGCAGTGGGCCATTGAACGCCACACCTAGACTACGGAACAGCACCACATTGTCTTCTCCGACGAATCTCGCTTCTGCCTGCAACACCACGATGGTTGGATCCGCGTGTGGCGGCACCGCACTGAGAGACTGTATGACGCCTGCATTATGCATCGCCATACCGGTCCGTCGCCTGGCGTTATGGTTTGTGGCGCAATTGGATATGACACCCACACCCCTCTGGTACCCATTGCCAGTACACTCAACAGCTACTGCTATATCTCCGATGTTTTGGAGCCTGTAGTCCTCCCTTACCTACAGAACCTGCCAGCGGCCACGTGTCAACAGGAAAATGCGTGCCCGCACGTGGCACGCATCGTGCAACTATTCTTCACGTCCCGATCATTGCTGCCGTGGCCTGCCTGTTCTCCCGATATGTCGCCCATCGAACACGTCTGGTTGTTGATCGGCAACCGAGTGACCCGGCAAGTATCACCCGCGGCTACGCCTGATGAACTGTGGCAACGTGTGGAAGCAGCCTGGACTGACATACCCCAAGCCCACATCCAAAGCCTCTTTCGTTTGATGCCGCGGCGTGAAGCGGCCATTATTGCCAGCCATGGGGGCCACAGGAACTATTGATGTCTGCGTGTTCCACAAGTCGCATGGGCCTGTAAGCTCAATCGTTTCATCTTTGTATCTGTTGTTATGTGTGCATTTTGAGTGGCCAGCAGTGTATATTCAAGATTCACTTTTATTTGTACTGACGCACTTAAGGAACATTTTTACTTTCATATGTTACGAGTGTTCTAAATTAAAAAGGAACTATTTTGAAAGTGAAAAACAAAATTATATTTCATACCAGCAACACTGACATCTTCCATCCTTAGTTTACAAGCACATATATAGAGCTGATCACATCCGGTCATAACTTGACTTATCCACTGTTCACAAATTTCGAAGTAATCCAAAACGGCATCCGAAAAAAAAAAAAATTCCGTGAAGGAAAACAATACACTATTGTATCCCATTACGCTGGCGCCATTTTCCCATTAAAGCTGTGGCGTCTTAATCATCATCACAAAAACTCATTTATGACTATCACAAATTCACAATCACAACATTTAATTTAATAAACAATAAAAAACCAATACGATTCTTATGCCCTGTCACCTCCCTACAAATCAAAACAAAACAATCTCTCTTCCCACGCTCTTCACTCTGTCTCTACCTCTCTGTCCACATCAAAGTTCTCCTGTCAGCTCTGACGTCAGTGTTGCCGTCAGCAATGACCTCACTATCCAGGACTGAGAAACGGCACAGTGTATATACCAGATGAAGTAAAATGTTGTGGTTTTCCACTTTGGAGACTGGGTGCAACCATAGTCTGTTAAAGTTCAACTGCAATGAAACTAGACAAATAAAGTCATTGGCAAAATAGCAAACTACTTCTATAAAGCTAAGAAAACATATTTAAATATATTTTTGTGCCAGTCAGTCTCCCAGGTCCAAAAGCACTTTTCATGTTATTTGGGAAAAAGGAAGCCAAGTCACAGCATTGAAAGAGAGGTCCCTCATTTCACAAACAAGAAAGAACATGGAATGTGCAAAGCATTAACCAAGAAAAATGCAAAATTATCAAGGCTGAGATGAAATGTATCATAGTGAGCATGGTAGAAATATGGCAACTCAAGTGATCGAATGGACCATTTGGATTTAAATGATTATGCATCCTGCTACTACAGACAGTTGTCAGTTAGAAGGAATGCACTAGCTTTGATACTCCAGTGGAACATAGCTAAATAGGTAAATTGGTTATATATATAACTCAATGATGGAATCATTTTTGTCAGAATTAGTTAATATTATACAAGTATATACATAAATACATAAATTTTAGCAAAGTGTACCACTAATGCATCAGAAAAAGTCATTGAACTGTTTTATGGCCAACTGCAAAATGTAATTAATGCAGTGCCTAGAAGGAATATTTTTTTACAGATTAGAGACTGGGATACTAAAGTTGGAGGTATTAAACACCAGTGGAATCACTGGAAAATTACTTTGTAAGCACATGATACTTTTTGCAGGAAGTAGACTAATTTACTTTTCTGAAGAGAATTCTCTATTAATTGGCAACATCTATTTTATGCATTCATGAAGGTGCTCCCAAATGGATTACATTGAAATTTCATAGCATATTTAATTGAAAATGAAAGACTAGGCAGTGCATTTCAGTCAATACAAACACTTCCAGCAGCAAATTGTGAAATGTATGATGAACAGTTGGGGCCAAATATCTGTGTTAAGCTTAAAAATCACTCTATACAGATCAGGTGCACCAGCTATATGTGATCTGGGAAATACAAAATCAGTATGAACAATAAGTTCGTTCAGTGTTTTTAACCATTATGAATTAAAATCTGAAGAATTCTGGAATTTGAACAAAGAATATGTTTTAAAACTAAAATTGATAAAACTGTACTGAAGGCACTACAAGCTAAAAGACCGGGGAACTTTTTGAAGTTCAGAATTGTAACTGAAAGGAGGGAGATGAAGGGTTTGAGCTACAAACTGGAGTCATTGCAATTCAGTGATGACTTTTAACATCATGTATGAGACAGTGGCGGCTCGTGGTTGAAAAAATAGGTGAAGAGCTACAAAAGCAATATGAAAAGATATCTACTGTCTTCAATGAAAATCACTATATGGGGACTGACCTATATTTTGTATATTAGATCAATTCTTCTTTCTTTTAAAGCTGCAAATTTGTCGATTATGTCGTCACAGAATGGTTGTTTCTTCGTGAGCATCAATAAAATATCTTTCTGAATAGAAATATTTGCCAAAGAATCAAGTCTGTCTTGAGAAATAGTGTTTCTTGAGTAAGTTTGTATTCTTTTAAGGCAAGAAAAACTTCTTTCCACGGACACACTTGTAGATGGAATGGTTAAAATGAGGGCAACCAATTTATAAGCTTCTGTAAAAATGTTTTTATCTTCATGAAGAACTCGAAGAAGTTCTTGAGTCGATATATTCCTTAATTTTTCGTTGGCATATACAAGACTCAGTTCATTTTTAAGGCGCTGGAGTTTAGCAAATATTTTTCCGTAAAAATATTGTAGATTTTCAAAAGCGTGAGAGGGAAAGCTTGAATTAAATTGTTCAAATTTGGTTGTGTCAGCAAGACAAACAAATTGAAGTTTTTCACAGTCTTAAAATCTTATATCCATTTCCATAAGAATGTGGTCTAAAATTTCAAAATTCGATTGTTTATAATTTTGAAAAATTGTTTCTTGTGTAAGAGCAGCATATTCCTCTTTAGATCTGCTTATTTCTGTGATTTTGCTAGCTTTTCCAAACAGTGTTTCAAATACTTCATCGTTCCTTTTATGACTCAAAATTTCATGAGTTTTTTTTTAATTTGAGTTACAGAGTAGTTTATGTCTGGTGATTTTTTCTGCAAAATTTCGAATAGATCGGTGGGGCCAAAAATTTCATTATATTGCCAAAAATGTAAATTCAAAAGTGTTCATATCGTTTAAAAGCCCCTTGGCAAGTTGAATTGATTTTTTGTCTGATTGCTCACTATTTGTCAGAAATTCGAATACTTCCTTCAATTTATCCCAATCTTCAAACAATTACACTTGCTAACTTAGAAGTGTAGGACCATCGAGTTTCTGCTATGGTTGGTATGCGTCTTGCGGTTGTAGATGTGAGTGTATAAGATCGCTTCACTGAGTGGTGAAAAAACGAAGGAATTCCAGTGAGGCTTGCATAAAATATACGACACTTTGAAATTTTAGAAAAACTCTGCTGTAATACAAGGTTCAAACGGTGTGCTAAGCAATGAACAAAAACAGCTTGAGAAGCTTTATCCTTGATTTTTTTCTGGAGCCCCTTTAAGTGTCCAGACATTACACTTGCCCCATCGTAACATTGTCCTATTAATTTGTGTTGATAATCGAATTGTTCCAAAATTTTGTCTAGCATTTTGTATAAAGCTTCTGACGTTCGATCTCCACTCACGTCGTGGAAACCCAAAAATCGCTCAGTCAAATACGCCTTCCGAATCAACAAATCTTATTATTAAAGAGCACTGAGAAGTCTGATTTATGTCTGTGGTGTCATCTACTTCAATAGAAAAGCATTGAACTTCATTTATTTCATTTTTTACATGATCGTTTATATATTCAGAAATGCATTCAATTAATTCATTTTGAATAGTTTTTGAGTTACCTGTGAAGGCATTTTTTATCTTTTTGTATTGATTTTGAATTTCTAAAGGACTTTTTTTTTTTTTTTTTTTTTTTTTTTTGATTGGAGGTTTAACGACCACCGTGAGCAACTCAATGGGCTATAAGCAGTCGCCCGTCCCTAATTTAGGGTCACTGGTTCCAGGGAAGGGAGAGAACCAGTGCCGTAAGACAAACACAACATCCATGCCTGACCGGGATTCGAACCCGGACCCTTTATGGACGAACGATCAGAGGCCAACGCCTTAGACCACTGCGCCACTGGGGCGGCCTAAAGGACTTCATGATATCAACAATGAAAGTAATTCCTTGAAATTTCCACGATTTATCAAGTCCATGCTTTCGTCATGGCCACGGAATGCTAGTTCTTGTTTGCCCAGATATAATACTGCATCAATCACTGTCTGCAGGAAAAGTCTATTTAAATGAACGTTTTCGTTGAAATGCATTTTCAAAAGCCTAGCATTCTCCCTCAGGGCATTGGCAATGGTGTTCTGATTTTTTTCAAAATTCCTTAGCATTAACACGCATTTCAGGTGTTCGCTAGAATCACCATGTTTATGAAGTGAACGTGTTATATTTAATAAATCTGAGAATCTGTCTTTATTCCATGCTGAATGTTTATTACTAAAAAGTAAGCAGGGCCAACAAAATAGTTTTTGTAACACAGAAGTACTACAAAGCCATTTATATTCAGTAAACCAACAATTTTTAAAATTAACATTGTAAGATTTACCGCTCTTCTTGATTTCTTTTTTGGCAACAACTGTCAGTGAATCCGTCGGTCGTCCTTGAAGTAAAATGTCTCTTTTTATCTTCATCTTTCCACCGATTAAATGGAGTGTCGTTCACTGGATACATACTTTAATTAAAACTATCACTAACTGCTAAACTGTACACGAAACTACAGTAACAGCTAAACTTTTTGACAAATAATCACGAAGCACAAAAAAACAAATCCCTTTTGGAAAGCATGTACCACACCACAACACCACAAAAAAAAAAAAAGCCCTAGATGCAAGGTACCCTGGGTAAACCGTCCCGTTTCACCATGATCTCCTTCGAAGGTCATAATTCCATCTGCAGAGCTTCGGCGGCAAAAGCTAAAATACTTCACTTGCACGCCAGATAGGGGAGGTTGATGTCATGGTTACCATAGCAACTCGGTTGAAAGCTGCAGACTTCCAAGGGTTTTCATTTCGGCTCTTCACTTGCACTGTTTTGCGTATGAGGACTTGTTTTTCGTATTGAATGCACTATGTGAATTGATATCTAATCAAAATTTTGAGTATTTTGTAACACAGTTGAGACAAAAAATATATATTATACAAATTACTGAATAAAACTTTATATTAAGTAAAATAGGTGAAGAGGCACTTCACCTACTTCACCTGAAAAGCCGCCACTGGTATGAGAGGACATAATGACACAGGGCTCGATTTCAACCTGTAGTTAGTAGCAAATTACTAGCAAGCAAATGCATTTTGCTAGTGATAAAAAATCGTTCTAGCAAAAGTTGCTAGTGGAAAAATTTTGAATGTTTTAGTATGAACTATAAAGCTCCACTGCATTGTGCATGTGGAATATTTTAGACACATACAAAAAGTAACAACTGCTTTCTAGAAATGAATGTTTCTTGAAAAGTACAAATATTATAAAAACATTTTGGCACTAGTAGAAATATCCAGTATTCCCCCTTATCTACTTCTGCATGTGAGGTTGGGTTCAGTTTCATGAAGAGAATCCAGGGTGATTGGAGGGGCAGTGTAAACATACAAACATTGAATGCTCTCATGAGTAATTGAGGTTGAAGGTCCACCCGAAGACAAGTTTGACCCCAGGCTTGCTGTTTTTTTTTTTTTTTTTTTTTATTGGAGGTTTAACGACCACCGTGAGCAACTCAATGGGCTATAAGCAGTCGCCCGTCCCTAATTTAGGGTCACTGGTTCCAGGGAAGGGAGAGAGAGCCAGTGCCGTAAGACAAACACAACATCCATGCCTCACTGGGATTCGAACCCAGACCCTTTACGGACGAATGATCAGAGGCCATCGCTTAGACAACTGCGCTGGCCCTGCTGTTTTAAAGTGGTATGATGAAAAGACCCGAAACCCAGATCGTAAATCATACAGAAAATAACTTAAGATTTTGAATAGTGTTCTTGAATTTTGTGAATAAAGTTAAATAAAAAAAATGTTTTTTTAAATATTTGCATTCAAATTAAATTGTTAGAATTAATCTGTCAGGTTTGAAAAGGTGAGTTATATCTAAATATTTGTAATCTTTTCAGCATTACAATGTGACAGTTACAGGGATGAAATTAAAATGTGTCATGATTGACTAATGGAAGGAGACATGTTACAGTTTCTTTCGTATAATGCTAATAAACTTTCGCTAGTAGATAATGCAATTCGCTAGTAAAAAATAAGGCTACTAGCAAGTGTTGCTACTACTAAAAAAATGAAATCAATGCCTGGAATGGCATCTGGTGCTGTAAAAGTCTGAATAAACACACAAATAGTAGTTGGAAGTTGTTTTTTTTTTTCTTAGTTGCAGCAGCTCGTCTACGTATATAGCAGACAGGGAATCTTTTATTATCTTCATTTCTGTGATTTTAATACTTCTAAATGCATGGTTAGTTTCTTTGTACTGTATTTTCCAATAATAACATTGCAATGTTAAACTTGAATTTACAAACATGTATCTCAGAAATGTGACTTTTAACTAGGTGCACCTTCTAACTGTTTGCAGTAACATTATAAATTCTACCCATCATTCACGATATGTAAGAAAACCACATTGTAAGTTGCTTGTGATAAACATGGAGCTATAAAAAAAGATAAAGTGCTGACTTTTAATTGAATGTTAGCATGTGAGCCTTGCAGTCTGTTTGGCAAATGAAGTGAAGTCTTGAAACTTGCATGTTTATACATGCCTAGCCAATTTGGAGAGACTCAATTTAGTTTTTATCATGAGCAAATTTAATATGAAAAATATTCTGGACTGACATCCACTGCAGTTTTCATCATTTGTGGCAGCAGAGGGTTTGGGGGTATTACGACTTTTATAGACTTATATGCTAACAGAAATTTTGAGATCAACAAAAAACAGTGGGGAATTTTGTTTTCCTGCCTTGTTTAGACTACAGTAAATGAAAATGCAACAGAAAGAACTATCTTCTTTATGCATGGAATTAGAAAAATGTCTCCCTCTTTTCAAATACAAACCATTCTATAGGTAATTAACCGTCATGCATGCTAGTTAAAACATTTTAGTAATGAGCCATGCTAAATATGTTTAGTGCAATATGCAAAAATAGAGTAGAACATATCTGCCTGAAAAGTGGATTTCAAAAGTGACTGCCATGGGGGTGTTATTCTAGTGAATATTCTGGAAATCTCAGTGTTTCTTAACCCTTTGAACCTGGGCTTCCTACCTTTCAGTACCATGACCCTGTGGTACCCTGACAATATTCAACCACTCTACAAAACATTTATTATTAATTTAAAAATTTAAAAATCCTTACAAGGTTATTTTCCAAAATGTTATCATAAACAACATAATTTCCTTTTTCTGAACATTATATGAATATTTGTCCCACTTTGGTGGCTCAGTGGAAAGAACACTTGCCTGTTTTTATTGTCAAATCCCTTCCTCAACCAATATACTTTTTTTTTATTGTTGTAATGTTCATGAAACATGCTTTCACATTTGGACATCACAAACAAAAAGAATGCCTGGTTAGTAAAAATTATTGTACATATCTTATTTTTTCTTGTCATTATAGTGACGGGGTTTCACCTATATCAGATAATTTAGACTACAATTCAAAATAAGGAATTTTACTTATTCACTACATTTCTTATATCACTGATGCTACAGTTCAGTGATATATTGCCAGAATTCAACTTTGGAATGATAAGCTTCAAAGCAGTTCTCATTGGCAAATCCAATGCACTAGAATACCTTACATGATTTACACCAGTAAACTGTTTTAGTACTATCCTTGGCTTCCAGATTTTCTCTCTTTGTCTGAATGTGTTTCTCCTAGCAGTCAGCATCTGTTGTTCGAAGTTGATCCTTGTGACTGCTCAAGTAGTTGTACTGCAACATTTGGCATATTCCACAGTCATGTCTTGTCTGAGCCAGTTTTTAGACATGAAATAAAGACCTGTGCTTGATGGTGTGTCCCCACTAATTCATGACATGTTTTGTCAACAAGCACATGAAAGGTATGAACATGCTTTCCAGTTACTTTGTGCAATTTGTAATCATCACCAGTATAGTCACTGTCTAGAATGTCCTCTAAATCAGACTCCAAGAATATTTCCTTAGCCTGTGCTGCCGTAAATATCTATCTATTTTTTTATTTTATTTTTTGAAATTCTGCATCATTGTTATCTCTGTGTTTTTGCTTTGTTGATGTTATTTTATCTGGTAAATTATTTTCACTTTCTTACAGTGAATGCAAATTCAATAACTAAGAGTCAGTCTATTTTCAGAACATAACATCTAGCAGACTCAGAGGTGCACAGCAAGTAAGGGATAATTTAGCACTGGTATGGAGGGTGTTACCCCTCCCTTCTCTTTGACTGGCTACTTTATTAGACCTCCGAGTATTGCTGGTAGATGGCCATGCCAGAAAACTGGCCTTTTGGATATTTATACGCTTCTCCATTAGGCTGGTTTTCTGGCCTGTAGGGTTAAAAGCATTAATAAACTGAAAGTGATTTTAATTACTGTTTCATGAAGTAGAAGTGAGTAACCAGAAAAAGATATATACATATTTAAGTGAAGTATAGCCTGCACTGTTTGATGTTTGAAGACATGAAAGAGGCACCATTTTTATCGGAGCAGATATTATGTATGCCAACTGCAGTTGAGGTTCATTATTTAGAAGAATACATATTACACTGATATCAAGTATCAGTGTGATATACACTGATATAAAGAATCAGTGTGATATTCATTCTTCTAAACTGAAAACATGAACTGTATAAACTGTTGACAAAAAATTTTCATTTTTAACAAACACACATTGAAAAAAGTCACCACAGTGCTGTTCATGGTGTAAATTCCACTGTTCATGATGAAATCTTAATTCAAGAAAAACAACTGCTAGTGGTATTAATTCATTTTCACTACATTCCTGCTGTACTGGAAGTAGAATTTATAGATTAATATATTTCACATAAAGTTACTTAGTTTTCTTGATATGCAAGAACATCTTTTGGAAAAATATAAAAAAGTGTATACTTTTGCATTTTTGAACTTCACTTTTAGTTGGTAAAGTTCGATGAACACTTACCGCACGTGGGGCTTGGCTTTCAATTCATATTTCCGTTATGTGGATGCGGCACGGGGGTTTTTCATTTTGGCCACGGGTCCACTTTTTTTTTTTTTCCGTTGGAATTTATTTTGCCTCATCACCAAATGAGTTTTTTTTCCTTTGCTGCATCCTCATTTACTTCAATACTTATTCATAACCCTAGTACTTTCGGTAATACTCCATTACCGTCTTCGAGGGACGTTTTGCTCCGACTAGCACGGACCGTGTCAGCTGGGCATTTCGGTGGTTCTCGTGGGCTGCTTCTGTCATCGGCTATCGCTTCTTCTTGGGCGTTGTGGCGCCATCTCTTGTTGGTCAGTGATCTCATTTTCGAACTTTTTCATTTTTTTGCTCAATTTTAATTAAATTTCTCCAGCTGTTTCTCAAAATATTAGGGTCATTATGGTTGCAAACTTTTGTCCTATTTTTTTCAATCATTACCGACTCTGCTATTCTGAGGTGTTTTTCGGATTTACAGCTTTTAATGATTTTTATATTTTCGAATTTAGGATATTTTTGGTTATCCAGACAGTATTGAATAAGTGCTGTTTTTTCTTCTTTTTTCTGCCAGTTTTTTACGTGTTGTTTTAATCTGTGTTTAAGCTTATTTTTGGTACTTCCTATATAAGCCATTGGAGGATTTTCAGTAATAGGAATTGAGTAAATACCTGCTTTTTCTAACATTTTTATTTTTTCATTATTTTTTATTACTATATTTTTGATGGTATTTACTTTTCCTCCAATTTGAATGTTATGCTTTTTACAAATATTATTAATTTCATTGGTAGTACCTTTAATGTAAGGAAAACCATTTAAATATTTGACTTCTTTTTTATTTACTACAGCATTATTTTTTATTTTCTTTATTACTTCTGTGTCCCATTTTTTTATTAAATGGTTAGGATAACCAAAGCTGCCTGCAATTTTTTTTTTATGAATTTGATTTCTTCATTGATGAACTGACTATTTTCAGAATGCGTATATGCTCTTTTAATTAAGGTTTTTATACTATTACATTTTTGAGGATAAGGATGTGCTGAATTGTACAGGATTAAGACCGGGAACAAATGAACTTTTCCGATAAACCCTGTATAGTAACTTGGTCAAATTCATAAAAAAATTGCAGGCAGCTTTGGTTATCCTAACCATTTAATAAAAAAATGGGACACAGAAGTAATAAAGAAAATAAAAAATAATGCTGTAGTAAATAAAAAAGAAGTCAAATATTTAAATGGTTTTCCTTACATTAAAGGTACTACCAATGAAATTAATAATATTTGTAAAAACATAACATTCAAATTGGAGGAAAAGTAAATACCATCAAAAATATAGTAATAAAAAATAACGAAAAAATAAAAATGTTAGAAAAAGCAGGTATTTACTCAATTCCTATTACTGAAAATCCTCCAATGGCTTATATAGGAAGTACCAAAAATAAGCTTAAACACAGATTAAAACAACACGTAAAAAACTGGCGAAAAAAGAAGAAAAAACAGCACTTATTCAATATTACTGTCTGGATAACCAAAAATATCCTAAATTCGAAATATAAAAATCATTAAAAGCTAAAATCCGAAAAACACCTCAGAATAAAGTCGATAATGATTGAAAAATAGGACAAAAGTTGTAACCATAATGACCCTAATATTTTGAGAAACAGCTGGAGAAATTTAATTAAAAAATTGAGCAAAAAAATGAAAAAGTTCGAAAAATGGATCACTGACCAACAAGAGATGGCGCCACAACAGCGTAAGTGGCTGCCGATGACAGAAGCAGCCACCCGAAATGCCCAGCTGACACGGTCGTGCTAGTCCGGAGCAAAACGTCCCCTTGAAGACGGTAATGGAGTATTACCGAAAGTACTGGGTTATGAATAAATATTGAAGTAAATGAGGATGCAGCAAAGGAAAAAAACTCATTTGGTGATGAGGCAAAATAAATTCCAACGGAAAAAAAAAGAAGTGGACCCGTGGTAAATGAAAAACCCCCGTGCCGCATCCACATAACGGAAATATGAATTGAAAGCCAAGCCCCACTTGCGGTAAGTGTTCATCGAACTACCAACTAAAAGTGAAGTTCAAAAATACAAATGCATTAATGCACGTTAAAAAATATAACCTCCAATATCGGAAGTAAATTGAAAAAAGTGTATACTCTTTAGAAACTGAATAACTGGTTTCAGCAATGTATTTTAACCTATTAGCAATGTATGTTTTTTGATAGTACCTAAGTAGACACAATTGGTTAAAATTTGTTAAGTACTGGTGTTCTTATTGCGTATATGCACACGGTGGCAAATCTGTAATCCATCTTTTACTGTATCATATTACTGCTCGCTTGATTTATTACTTGAGTGTGTCAGTGAATATTGAAATTTTCAGCTCTGAAGACTATGAAGGATAAATAATTATGTACTAGAGGTCAGTGGCAGATGAATGAAATTAACAACTTATTTGCAACTTATCCTACAAAATGTGTGGGTTTAAGTCTGTACAGCATGATGCATTATCTGCTGAGCCATTTCACTCACATAAGGATACATCAGCATCACAGGGAGCAGATGTCTGCAAGAATATGCAGTATCAATACAATCCACATGCACCAGAACCCCATCCTATTCTCAGAAAAGCACCCAGATAGAAGACTTTCAGGGGCATGGCTCTGCCAACACGCAAGGTGAGTCCATGGCCTTGTGGTTATTTCCACCCATGGTGCCTGCTCTCAGTGTAATACAGTCAAAAATGGAACTTAGACCACTGGTCCCTTTTCTAGTCATCAGTTTCAGTGTACTTTGCATAATGCAGTACACATCTATTAGGGTTGTGGGATAAGATGAGCATGTCATTTTCTGGGTTGGCAGTTGTTATACCTCATCCTGTGAGCCTTACCTCGACTTTTGTGTGTTATACAGTGAGGTTGTTGACACACTGTTAGTTTGCCTTTCAGTCTTCACATGATGTATTACTCATTTGTGCTGGCATTCATCCATGAGTGCCCATAACGAGGGTCTAGAAGGTGAAAATTAGAGCCTGTACTTGTATTTCATTGCTCGATGCGGGCACATGTTCTGGCTTGATTGTTCAGTGGCTCCATCTTATGGCTGTCACAGTAGACGTTAGTAATATTTTAGAACTGTTGTTTGTTTAGGCTGTATTATTTTGTTCTTTTTCTTTCATTTTCTTTTGTTTATTATTATTCTGTTCAATCAAGTATCTCCCACGGACAAGGTAACTTGTATGGGGAGGTGGTGTTACAATTTTTATTCTTTGTTTTTTTCGATGACCATTGATTCAAATAATAGAATTTGGTTGTGTTTTTTATGTGAGGTTATTATCTTAGAATTTTCCCAGTCCACATCAAGTGACCCTAGACTGGGAAATTTCTAAGATACTGTAATAACCTCGTATAAAAAACGCAACCAAATTATATTATCTGAATCAATGGTCATCGAAAAATCAAAGAATAAAAATTAACCCCCCCCATACGAGCTACCTTATCTGTGGAGATACTTGATTGAACAGAATAATAATAAACAAAAGAAAATGAAAGAAAAAGAAAAATAATACAGCCTAAGCAAACAACAATTCTAAAATATTACTAATGTCTACTGTGACAGCCACTAGATGGAGCCACAGAGCAACATCACGCCAGAACATGTGCCCAAATTGAGCAGTGAAATACAACTAACTATGTGTACTAACATGTTTCATAGGAATTACGTGAAAATCAGTATTGCACTTAGTAGAACCGGCCATAAAATTGGCAGTGATACCAATGAGGATGGCAGCAACGTAAATGCTGTTGAAACTGGTTTGTTTGGTCACGTCTAGGTGTTGGATGCAGAATATGCTCTTTTGACATTCAAAGGTTTTTTAAGGTTTTTATTCAATTTTACCCTTCCCTTTCTTTATTCATATTATGTGGTTTTATACTGTTGACTTCAATTTGTCCTTTAAGGAATTGTCTGCAAGTTACCTTGAACTACCAGCTACATTATTTAAGTATTGATCTTGATAAATCATTTTATTGTGGAAATTGCAACTTTGGCTAACCATGCATGTCCTTCCATATTGATCGGCCTTAAATGTAAAAATGCCAATTGTTGGCCATTTTTGAAGAAATGGCTGGAAATGAATACCAGACCCATATACCAACATCATGAATACCAATAACGTTTTGTCAAAAATTGAAAATTGGATGATACACTTGGGCAGCACCAAGGTGAGTTCTGTCATTTTTCAAAATTGTTGTTCAAATGATTGATAACAATATTATCTTTGACATTATCATTGCATAGCATCCTGCACCGAAGACATTATAATATATAACGTGCAAGACAGTAACAATAGCAATAGTTAATCCATTGTTTTAACATGTTGGTGAGGCTAAATTTAATTTATCAGCCAAAGACATTTCAGCAATATATGGCGTGTATCTTTGTAATTTAGACATATAATCAAGGTCAAGGTACCACTTTTGAAAAGACAAATCAGTAGTTGAAACAGGAAAGATTCCCCTTTTAGAAAATATACAGGAAGCAGAGAAATTGTACCCAGCAGTTTCTAAAGATCAAGACTCGCGGTCGCCGGTCGCCATTGGCGATAAACTTCATCGTCATGGCGACTAAAAAAGTTTGATTAAATCGCCAATTCTGGCGACCTGTACGGGAAAAACAATTATTTTATTTAACTTGTACTGTATGGAATTTTTTTTTTAAACTTGTACAGAACTCGCACGTTTCCGAAAAATTTTACTCCAAATGTATGGAAATCGCACAAAGTGGCACAAAATTTGAGTTGTACAAAAGTCGGCATCACCTTTTTCATTCTGCTGTTCTGCTTGAACAGCAGAAGAAAAAAAGTTCATAAAAAAGGCGGCGAGGGCTCGGTTTTTGATCACAAAGAATGGGCCAAGACTGATGAGTCTTCGTGGAGGAACGAGGTTAGCAAGGTTGCAGTGGGGATGAAAGCTTCTTGCCACTGGTGGACAGCTCAACTGGGAGAAATTTTTATGGAAAAAAATTTCTCAAATTTTTTAAATAACCGATTGCAAATTTTACAGTAAACCAAGACTCGTCAAAATAAACTCCCCTGTGAAATTTCGTCAAAATCCGATGAAAACTTTAGAAATTAGGCATTTTCTTTTTATTATTATTAATGAATGTTCGCTGAACGCCTGCATAGTCCATAGGAAAATTCTAAAATCCGGAATTGGCAAAGTCCGGAAACGATTCCGGATTTTTGAGGTTATACTGTAATAGTATTTCCATACCTGCGAACTGCTATGGTATGTCCGTAGTTTCTTCAGATTTAGTTGGCTAACTATGGAATTATGGACCTTGCTGTCGAAACTACGGATTCTATGAATTTTAATTTTGTTTACTTTTTTTTTTTTTTTTTTTTTTTTTTTGTTTAATGGTATACATGAGATTCTTAAGTGGATTCGCGGAATTCCGCATTTTTTGTCATCTGTTAGATCGTTCTCAGAATCAATGTACAACTAAAGACAATTTGGGGGGGGGGTTCCGTCTGGGGACGGTTTTTCGTGTCTCAAAACTTTCAAAAACGGTAGTTGAACTGAGTGGAAAAGTAACCATAATTTTTCTCCCCCAATGTTGTCTTTGTGTTCAGTTTTATTGTTAAATATGATTTTATTGCATAAAAGTATTTCAGCTTGAAACTGTAGGAAACAATTTGCGAAAACATAGGTTAGACGTCGAAAAAAATTTCCGTAATCTTCAGGCATCATATTCTTCCGCGAAATCGAGGAATTCCACCTCTTTCGTTATTATTTTGATCATTCGCGAGATCAATACACCAGTGAACATCATTTGGGGAGGGGAGTGGGTGTTTGTCGGAGGATAGAATTCCAACTTTATGAAAATTTCGAAAACGGAAGGTCGACAAAGTTCAGATTTTTTCCACAATCGTA
The DNA here is from genome assembly GCA_039090855.1 of Macrothele yani. Taxonomy (NCBI): domain Eukaryota; kingdom Metazoa; phylum Arthropoda; class Arachnida; order Araneae; family Macrothelidae; genus Macrothele; species Macrothele yani. The sequence continues at coordinate 74,521,134 of CM076993.1, read as the reverse complement.
ATTCCTTTTTTTCCCACGCTGTTGCCTCTGCCCAGTATTACTGTTTTATAATATTTAACTGCATAAATATTTGTATTTGAGCTTGAAAATAATGAGAAAATTTCCAAAACCGGAAGTTGGACGGCACAAAGGTTTCTCCTCTCCCCGCACGATGTTCCCACTCTCCTGCATTGTTTTATTACTTCAGTTTCAACTTTTAAGCATACTGTAACTGAAATATGCAAAAATAAAACATACTGATATTATACTAAGCAATTTTATAAAAATAATATAGTATGAAATATACAATTTGATTTTTTTTTCAAAGTTTGGCCACTGATTTTTTTTTATGGCCACTAACAATTTTGTTCTTAGTGGCCAATGTCTACTAGCAAAATTTGTAAGTCTGGATCTTTAGCAGTTTCAAGTCACAGCCTCACTCCCCGCAAAATCATGTACCATTGAAAGAGATCTTTCAGTACCCTACGTAGGGTAAAGTCTTGGGTGAATTCAATCATGACCAAGGAGAGACCAGATGCTATCTGTGTATAATAGGCATCCATCAAAATTGGGTGAATGGAAGTGCAGATTTTATGAGAAGGGTTGTCAACTGATTCAAGTAAAGCAATAGAAGATTGCAATTTCTATTTTCTTCCAGCCAGGAGTGACACAATCATAATCCAGCTTAATTACCATAAGAAGTTGTTCTTTATGAGCTAAAATAGGTTTTGCAACAGTTTTTCAATTATTTTTTACTTGCATTGTCATTAAATATTGTATAACTTTTTTCTTTTAATTAATAAATATATTTCACTTTACACAGTGAGACAGAATGTGAATGTTTTTGTTTCATTCATACTGAATAACATAGAGCTTAGAGAGGTCTTGTCTGCTGAAAATTGCTCTAACCCCCTCCCCCTGGAAAAAAATATGTTGAGTGTCCATGCATTCATTACTTTCTGTTGCCCAATATTCTTCATAATACATGGGAAATTCATAGAATATTCAAAGCAAACAGAATATAAATTCTGAATTTGCTTGTTCCACTTACTAGTCATCCATGTAACACCTCCTCTTAGAAAATTTGAAAATTTCATCGCACTGGAACAGGAATGGTTTACTGTATTAATTTTTCACACATAACACTTTTAGAGCACATGAGACCACTGAATCACTATAAATGCTATTGTTATGTTTCAGAATGCACCTGTGGGTAATTTTATAACAACCTTCAGTCATCACTGAATATTCTACATCCAGTTGTTTTGCCTGTATATTTCTATTCTACACTTGCACCGCTGTGACCCCAGAAACAGCTCACCCCATGTGCTACCTCAACTATAGTGCACCTTAATATCCCGTGGTTAATGTTCATTTCTCTTTGAAAGTCTTATCAGATTCCACTACTTCCCTGTGTGTGTGTCTCTGAAGTTTGTTCACACTTACATCATTTATTTTTGACACTGTTCCATAAGCAACTTTTTATTCTGGTTTTGTTGCCCGTTTTCTGAGGAGGGTAATCATAATTCACTGGCTTGTGAATATAAATTATAAGGGCCTTTTAAAAAATATCATGAACTATAAAAATTATCTGAAAGCAGTTGGTTAAGTACCATCTTTTGCATGTGATGGTGTAAAAATATATTGTTTTAAATAAAAATGGAAGTAATGTTTTTTTGTTGTTGTTGTTTTTTTTTTTGGTGGAGGAATGAATTTGTGTTTAAAATTTATCAATAACAGGGAATAATTTTGAAGTGAGGAAATAATTGCATTACTTAAATTCTGAATATTATACTTTTTTCTTTCTGGATTGTGCAAAATTCAAGTTAACAATAGAGATGCAAATAGTTTACTGTATTAATTTTCCACACATGACACTTTTAGAGCACAGGAGACCTCTGAATCACTATAAATGCTATTGTTATGTTTCAGAATGCACCTGAGGGTAATTTTATAATAACCTTCAGTCATCCTTTTCCGACAGTGCCTGGTGCTATAATATATTTTGCATTTGCCTATCCATTTACTTACACAGAATGCCAAGAGATGCTGGACAGGATAGATGAAACTATGGGCTGCTCATTGTACTGTGACGACAGCTTAGAGTAAGTAAACGTTTTTGCTTTCATTACTGTATACATTTTTTTTTAGAAAAATTAGTTTTAAATAACAAAATGACCATAATTGTTGCTGCATATGTTGGTATAATTGATTTTCTGTATGTTGTATGTGTGATTTCAATTTGTGCTATGCAGTCCAGCTTCTGAAAAAAAATGTATAAATTTGAGCATCTTATTAAAGTATTATTATAATATATGATTTTTATAATTTTTATAATATTTTAATAAGATGCTCAAATTTATATTTATACATTCATACAGTGACTGTTTTCATATGCTGCTTGGCAGCATCAAGAACAGCATTAATATCCTGTTCTTTAAAAATTATTTCAGAAAATTTTATTTAAGTTTTCCACAGTTGGATGTATGATTTGCTTCTGATCTATCAATCAATACTGATGAAGTTTAATTTCTGGAATTAAACCTTTTCATTCTCTTCTCTGACATTTTAAGCAAGTCTGGGAACAATCTGTGGCTGAACTGAAACCATTTATCTGCTGGCTGTGGCTCTTAAAAGCAAAGCCTTTTACAACTGGAAATTATATCATGTAAATCAAACCTGGCTTATGTAGTAAATTAAAACAACTGATTAATCAGCAGCTTTTGATAAGATTAATAGTGAACAGGTTCTGGCACATGCTTTTTTTTATTTCCTGCAGTAGTTCTGTTGTTTGTAACCTGTCTAAATATTGTCTTTCATGAGCAATCTCATTTGTGGCTATACGTTTTATTGATTTCATCTACTTGTCTTATCTAAGCAGATGATTCAGTCCTGAATATTTGTATCATAAAAGCAGATTTTCTTGCTTCCATTTTATTTTATTTTATTTTATCATGGACAGTACTGATAAATCCTGTGCTACATTTTTGACTATTTCTTTCTTCATGTCTTTTACTTGGCTTTTGGAATTATAGACTCATAATGACCAATCAAAAGATATCCTTGAAGACTCTTTGTTTAAAAGAATTTGCATACCCCATGTGTAATAATTCAAAATTGAAGCTTATATCTAGGCCTAATGTATAAGGCAGACATCACTACTATTTGGTTTTATGTGCATTATTTTAACATATATTGGAATACTCTAGAAAGTATTGCTTACCTCTGAAGTCCGCTTCTGCAAAAAATCACATTTCACACATGTTATTGGGTATCACATCGTTATTAGGGGTGAAAATCACATTTCACACATGTTATTGGGTATCACATCGTTATTAGGGGTGAAAATCACATTTCACACCCAATAACGTGTGTGATATGTGATTTTTTCCAGAAGCAGACCTCAGAGGTAAGCAATACTTTCTGGAGTATTCCAATCCATGTGTAATAATAGTTCATTACACCATAAGTAACCAAATGTTGTTTAGCTGACCAAGTTTCATATAGAATACTTAAACAGATCATCCATTGCTAGTACATACAATTTAAAAATTCCATACTTAGTAAGGTTTACATGTGCTGTTATGGTCTTTACTCATTATTCTAGTATGTAGTGCAGAAGAAATATATTTTTCTCAGTACGTGGAAAATACATCATGCTAATTAACACAGCAATCAGATATCTCGAATTGATTGTATTTTTACTGTTCTCACGTAATATCAATCACTCAGAAAACTTGAAAATCTCATTGCCCCTACCTTCTTTGTCCTGGATGGTGTAGAGGTTAAGCATGCTCGAACGGTAATCAGGAAATGCGGGTTCGATTCCTGCTCCAGGGCGATGAAATTTTCAAGTTGTCTGAGTGATTGATATTATGTGAGAACAGTGAAAATACAGTCAATTCAGAGATATCGGATTGCTGTGTTAATTAGCATGATTCTAGTTTAGAATAAATAGATGGCTTTCGTGCACTTCTGTAGTTTAAAAAAATGGATGTGATGCAATGCACTGTGAACTTTTTCTTTCACAACTAGTTCTCATCTAAATAATAAAATAAAATAAAAAAATCTTGAATTTTGTTTTGTCAAATTTAGATAATTTGTTTAGAAATGATTTTCAGTGAATGAAAATGGTGAAAAGTATCATCATCATCATCATCATTGTCAACCATTATCAATCCACTGCTGGATGAAGGTCTCCCCAAGTTTCCTCCACAACGGTCTGTCTTGTGCCAGTCTCCTCCATGTCACTCCCGCATATTTACGAATTTCATCCACCCATCTCCCATGTGGTCTTTTTCTGGGTCTTTTCCTGTCCCTTGGAATCCAATCTAAAATTTCGGCTGTCCATCTATGGTCTGTCCTTCTGGCAGTATGTCCAGCCCATTGCCATTTCAGGGATTTAACTCTGATCATGATGTCTTCCACTCTCGTCATTTTTCGGATCCACGAGTTCCTCTTCTTATCTCTCCTGGTTATACCAAGCATGCACCTCTCCATGCTTCTTTGAGTTGTCTGCAGCTTTTGTATGTCTCTTTTAGTTAAGGTCCACGTCTCTGCACCATACGTAAGCACTGGAAGGATGCATTGATCAAACACTTTTCTTTTAAGACATAATGGCATATTGCTCTTGAAAATTATGCTGTTTCTTCCAAAAGCTCTCCAGGCAAGTTTTGTACGCCGATTAATTTCTTCATCAATGTGACCCTCACTTGATATCTGCTGTCCAAGATAAACATACGTATCTGTTATCTCCAGTTTTTCTCCATCAATCGATAAATCTTCATTTCTTGTAAAAGCATTGAACATCACTTTTGTCTTCTGAAAGTTCATTTTTAATCCCACTTCTTTACTCTTGTCAGCAAGTTCCTGGATCATACTCTGCAGCTCTGATGGGGTAGTTGCAAAAATGACTATGTCATCAGCAAAACGAAGGTGGGTTAGATAATCTCCATTAATCTTTATCCCTTTGTTTTCCCAGTTCAGTGATTGAAAGACATTTTCCAATGTGGCATTAAAGAGCTTCGGAGATATGGTGTCACCTTGTCTCACTCCCTTTCCAATTTTTATGTGTGTTGTATTTTCAAACAGCCGAATCTTTGCACTTGCATTTTCATAGATGTTATTAATAATATTAATGTATGCATCTTCAATACCGCAGGATTTCAGAGCCATGGTAACTGCTGATGGTTTCACCGAATCAAAGGCTTTTTCATAATCGATAAAAGCCATGCACAATGGAAGTTCATATTCCCTCACTCTTTCAATCAGTTCTCTCAGTACGTGGATATGATCTATTGTGCTGTAGCCACTCCTGAATCCAGCTTGTTCTCTCGGTTGAGCCATGTCCAGTGTTACCTTCAAGCGGTGTGAAAGAACTTTAGTGAAGATTTTATAAACCACTGATAGGAGGCTGATAGGTCTGTAGTTCCTGAGATCCTCAATGTCACCTTTTTTATGTAGCAGGATCATTGTAGCATTGTTCCAATCCTCAGGAATCTTCCCTTCATTAAGGCATCGAGTGAAAATTTGGGCGAGTACTGTTTCAATTTCTCCACTTGCTTCTTGTATGATGTCTATAGTAATTCCATCTTCTCCTGGAGCTTTCCCTCGCTTCATGTTCTTGATTGCATGAGCAACTTCTGCTGGGAGGACTGGAAGAACTCTGGTACCTTTCATGATGTCTGGAGTACATGTATCATCCCTTTCATATAATTTGGAGTAGAAATCTTTCACTCTTGTCAAAATTTCACCTCTATTTCTTGTTATAGAACCATCTTCTTTTCTCAGAGTATATAAGTATATAATATGTTAAATTTAATATATACAAAAGTCTATTTTAGTTGTATATTTTATGAAACTGATGAAAAATAGCATTGAGTAAACTGAAATATTCAAAAAAGATATATAGTGCATTATTTTTAGAACTCATTATTCTGGTGATAAAATGATGTGGCTTAATAGTATTTAACATAATTTAAGCATAAAAATTTAGGTAAGATACAAGTATAAAAATTTAGGTAAAATAAAATACAAGTGATTCTCATGTGGCAATGTTGTCAGTGTTTCCAGTTTTTAAAATATGGTACAAAACCTAAGTGAGATTATACTTTTTAACTAAATCAGTGTTAATGAAAGAAAAAACAAATTTCATACATTGGTATTCCTGATTTTGCTTTATGTAATTAAATATTAAAATTTTGTCACTGGAATGACTTATTAAGTCAGACTGTAGTATGATGTCTGCATTAATCAGTTTTATCTCATCAGTATGTCAAAATTAGATATTTTAAAACTTGAGCTTTGCACATACCCATATATAGCATTTTTTTTATGAGCTCTACATGTTCATATAAAACTGTAGAATATCACAGCATGTAATGTATTGGATCGTTTCATAATTATTGACCGATTTGGACACAAAGAAACAAACAGCAGTAACAGACGATAAAATGCATTTAATTCCGAAAATTTTCTGCCCTCCACAGCAATACACTGTGCTTAAGTTGTTTTCAGTGCAAAAATGCCACGGTGGCAGAAACTGACATCGCAGTGGTCCGAGGAATCGCTAACGGTGTGAATCACAGCATCCTTGTTAGCGAACCGTTTTCCCCTCAAGAAGTGGTTCAAATGGCGAAACATGTGAAAATCTGAGGGGGCCAAGTCAGGTGAGGGTGAGAGAGAACCTCGTACCCCAAGGCGTTGATTTTTTGCATGCTTCCAATAGACACATGTGGTTGTGTGCCAACCTGAAGCAGTGCGAGACCCAAACGATTGGCAAGCGATGGTTGTTTGCTGCATAATTTCTGGTGACACTCGTTCAACTGACGGCATCACACGCCTGTTGTGATTGTTTGACCTCACAGCAAAAACTCATAATTAACCACAGTCTTGGTTTTTCTTCCACTTTCCACCTTAAAGGTACAGTGTCAGAACCTGACAACCGGCTCCTGGCGTATAGTCATTGGCAACATCACCGGTATGGAACTTGGAAAACAGTCTACGGACAGTTCTGTCACTTGTCGTTCCGACAACCCACGCTCTATTGACATTTGCGACCTTTTCGGACACATTCCGGTGAAGTTTGAATTCATACAAAATCACTGATCTCACGTGATGTATGTCGGGTTGCTCCATCACGTTCCCAACTGCTGAGATCTGTCTGAAATACTGTTTTATACACGTGGAATGAACCAATTCAATTTGCATGGGTGTTTGGTTTCCTCCTACGAGGCATCCCTTGTTACCGGCTAGGCAAATTCGCCTTGTCGGCATCAGCCAATAATTATGAAATGACCCAATATTTTTTTGTATTGTTACAGTTGTCTGATCTCTTGACTAAAATGTAATGAAGAATTATATAAAGGTATAAAAAAAAAAAGAAAAGAAAAAAGCCTACCTTGTTTTTTCTCCGTGCCTTTTTCTGTGCTATGAACGATTACCATTTTCCCATCAGAAACCTGTGTTTACTGAAGTGCAAACTTATCTAGCTTTTTTTTTGGATGAGAAGACTTCTAATTCTAAAATCTTAAAAGAAATGGATAAAACAAAAGTAAAATGTGCTATTAATCATAATTTTACTTTGCACCAAATCCTTAATAAAATTGGAAAGAAATGTGTTTAAATTACCTACCAAGTCTTAATCATGTTGTTTACTATCCAGTTTGTGGTTTTTCCACACATGTTATGCAAATGTTTGGGTGGATTCTTGATAATCAACCTCCTGGGAGAGGGGGGGGTTATGTATGGCAGTTACCTCAAGATCTATGACCTTACCTTTATCATTGGACTAGCCACCCATTCTGGTGTATTTCTAACTTAGAATTATCATATGAGGAGGCCTGGGCTATATGTGATCTGTTGCACTGCAGAGAAGAAGAATGTTCTCATCATGAGTTGTACCTCACTTTCCTGAACACCACCCAACTTTGAGTGTATAGGTGTACTGTATGATGATGAATTAATGAATGAATTCTCTATTTCATGATGTTCTGGCACTTTAAGCTATTAACATCACAATAAAAAACTGATTACTAACACAAAGTTAACAAGACAAGAAACAAGATAATTTTTTCCAAAAACAACTATTTTACTTTTAAAGAAAAAATATTAAAGAACTGGAGCATCTATGGAGTCTTCACAATTTTTTTGCATGAGTATCTATACAAAAGTTAATGGTACAATCCAAGAACAGCTCATGTGCCAATCTCATTTTGATTCAAGGTATGTTCAAGTCTGGATATATAGGACCAGATAATTGAAAATCTAACTGTCCATCGAGAAATAAATCAAACAACGAAATTAGTGAATAATAAGGAATCACTCTATTCGATTGTTAAGCTAATTTGAAGGAATAACAAAATTGTTAAACATTCATGTTAAAAAAAAACAGCTTTTCAAACAACACTTATGCCAAAGCTTGGTCCTATAAAATAGCTGCCTTAAAATGCACATCATGAAGAGCTTTCACCTATTCAAGTCAAATAAAACATGAGGAGGAGGGGAAGGGGGTCTGTATTTCTGTTTATGAAAAGTACATCTGAGGAATTTGAATACAATCTTAAAATGATCAACTGCTTCCTATGTAAGATAAGCTAAACAATAGCAACTGAAATATGATATTTTACCCACTTGCAAGGAATGTCACATGGACAATAAACAGTATTTTTAGAAAGGACAAACTGGGCATAAGGCAAACAGTGAACACCCAAAAAATCTTGCTAATCAGAAAAAGGAGAACCTCCTGAAATTTTTGGGAAGTAGATATTTACAGCATTTTGGTTTAAAGAAATACAGATCATCTTACATGGGTTACTAGGTTGAGGCGTCACCTCCGAAACAAGGCGAAAGCTGTGATGAAGACATAGAGAGTAAATGGTTGAATGCTGAACTACCTCTCACAGGAAATTATGTGAAAAAAATAAAGAGGGTTGGGTGAGGTGGGGAAAACTCAGGCAAGCTGAAATTAAAGGAGAAGAGGGGAAGGAAGGTGAAAAAAGAAAATGCTCCAGCCCACCACATTAAATTGCCCCAAACAAATAGAATATATATGTGAAGCTCAGAAAGTAGACATATTGTCAGATTAAGCCACTACATTGGTAATTGCAATAAACAATAGCCTAAGACATGTCTTGCAAATATCATAATGGTAATCCATATTTTGAGATTATTGCTTAAAAGTGGGGTAGAAATTTCACATAATGGAAGCATTTATAAACACTGAAAAAATCATCTTATTCATGTAGATAACTGATTCCAAGAATGTAATGATGGAAAAAATTAATGGGTGGACATATTTTAATGGTAAAGAAGTGAAGTAATACAGCGCAAGACTAAAAGGCACTATGATCAATGAAAATGAAAAAGTCTGTTAAGCAACAATCAAAATAACAACCTAGAGATATATTAACAAACAAGAAGCCTGTTGTAAATAATCCTCTAAGCAAAATTTCATGAGAAACTAAAATTGGAGTCCTCAGAATCTGCTACAAGAAACAGTATCATTTTATTGTTAGCATATTTTAACTTTGTTTTAACTGGTGCTTTTAAGATTCTGGGGGTGTTAACTGAAAATAAGACATGGGGAGTTTGCATTTCAGTAGACCCAGTTGTTCTTCATGGGAAATATTAATCATTCATTATGATGAAACAAGAGGCACAGACAACATAAACTTTTTGCTACATTTGTTCCCTTTATTATATTCAGTCAAGAGGTTAGGCAGAGATAATAATAATAATAATAATAATGTAGAAAAATAAAAGATTGACTCTGCAAAAAATACAACCTGGAAAGAAAAAGAATTGTTGAAATTATGGAAGAATTAAAACAATGAGTAACAGCTACTGCAAAGAAAATTGACAGATATGATGGACGCATAAAACAATACAAAGAAAATGCGCAATTTCAGAATCAGCAACAAGTATTTTATAAATCATTGAGACAAAAGGCAATCCAAATAAACATCAGCCCATGTAAGGAAGATGCCTTGAAGTTTTGGAAAGAAATTTCAGAAAGCCCAGTTGAACATAATAAAAATGCCTTGTGGATTAACGATGTTTGTAAAAATCTGAAAGAAATACACATGGATAATCTAATGATAATAACTGATATGATTACACAGCAAGTAAAGATTGTGAAAGCCTGGAATGCACCTGGGCTAGATGAATTGCATGGATTTCGGTTAAAGTATCTTACAAGTCTTCATCAACGAACAGCTATGCAATTCAATATAATGCTACAGAATTCTACCACAAAAGATTGGATGACAACAGGCCACACATTCCTTATAATGAAAGATCGAGAAAAAGGCAATGAACCTACTAACTATCATCCAATTACATGCCTCCCAACAACATTCAAACTTTTCACAAGAGTGCTAGCAAGATCAATATATGACTACTTATGGGAAAACAATTTGTACCCAATAAAACAGAAGGGGAACTTCAAAAAGTCAAGAGTGCACAAAAGACCAGCTACTAATTGACAAAATGATACTAAAAAACTCCAAAAGAAGAAAAACGAACTTGAAGTTGGCATGGATAGATTATAAAAAAGCCTTTGACTCATTGTCCCACAGCTGGATTAACACTTGTTTGGAACTATTTGGAGTTAGCAAGAACATCTGCCGATTCTTCAAAGAAAATATGAAAAACTGGAAAACAGTGTTGCATGCATATGGTGAAGAACTCGGAAAAGTTAATATCAAGAGAGGCATATTTCAAGGGGATTCTTTGTCATCTTTATTGTTTAATATCTCTTTAATTCCATTGTCAATGATTTCGAACAAAACAAAAATGGGCTACCACATTTCGGACCAACATGGAAAAATAAACCATTTGCTGCGCATGGATGATCTTAAATTGTATACAAAAAGTTCAGCTGAATTTCAGTTACAAGGGAAATTTTTTTCTGTGTATATAGCTGAACAATAGCGTAACAATGAGGTGATTATGTTTCAGTTATATTTTAATCACTGTAACCATAATATAATTCCAAATATCTTAATTATGGCATATCAAACTGATTAAACTCGATAAATCATTTGCATAATAACTCAGCTTTAATCGATAAAACAAATGAAATAACAAAGGTATCATGTACCTAATGTTGAACCATATGTAACATGCTACATGCTCATGAAACAAGTGTTCCCACCCTGAGAGAAGCCTAATTAAATTTACGCCACAAGTCTTGGTTAGGTAAAATATTTAAGGATTAAAACTTTTTGTTAAAAAATTAATTTACAATTCACAATTAAACTCATACTCCCTGAAACATTCATACATCTAAAAATTTCTTCTTCTTTGTACTTTCTATTTGAGGAATGTGTAAAAGCATGTTTTACCAAATTTCTAATACTATTTTTTTATGAATTTGTGGATGTGCAAATGGACGTGAAATCATAATAGGAACAAAGGTTGGTTTTTGAAAAACTTTGTATTCAATATCCAAAAAGAAATCCTTCCATCCTGTCCAAATTCCAATGTTAACTTGATCTCAGGATAATAAGCTGTGTATTGAGTCCTAAATATTTCTAATTCTTCATAGTTTAGCTTAAACAATATAAAAATATTGTCTTCATATCTGCCATAAATAACAGGGGGATCTGGGAGATTTTTAATAATTTTGTTTTCTATATCACACATAATAATTTCAGAAAATGATGAAGATAAAGGGGAATCCATTGGGCCTCCAACCTTTTGCCTGTAAATGTTTTTATTAAATTCAAAGTAATTGTTATTAGAAATATATGTTAATATGGTAAATAACTCTTGTAATCGTATAATTACTCTTGTAATTGTACAATTACAATTGTACAATTACTTGTAATTGTATTTTGTAATTGTACAATTATTTTGTAATTGTACAATTACAATTGTACAATTACTTGTAATTGTATTTTGTAATTGTACAATTATTTTGTAATTGTACAATTACAATTACAAAAGTAATTATACGATTACAAGAGTTATTTACCATATTAACATATATTTCTAATAACAATTACTTTGAATTTAATAAAAACATTTACAGGCAAAAGGTTGTTGGAGGCCCAATGGATTCCCCTTTATCTTCATCATTTTCTGAAATTATTATGTGTGATATAGAAAACAAAATTATTAAAAATCTCCCAGATCCCCCTGTTATTTATGGCAGATATGTAGACAATATTTTTATATTGTCTCTAAGCTAAACTATGAAGAATTAGAAATATTTAGGACTCAATACACAGCTTATTATCCTGAGATCGAGTTAACGTTGAAATTTGAACAGGATGGAAGGATTTCTTTTTTGGATATTGAATTAATTAAAAAAGAATTAAATATTGAATACAAAGTTTTTCAAAAACCAACCTTTGTACCTATTACACTAATATGCAAGGTTTTGTTGTTTTAAAATGAATAGGCGTATCTGAATGGATTTCTTGCGCAGATTCCGAAAATGACCTTCAAAATTCCGTATCACGTCAAGTTTTTTCACAAATGACGGAAATGTGAAAATTAAAAAAAACGTTATTTTTTAATGACATTGTTATATGGCAACGTTTGTAACATGTGAAAATGTTCTCTGGAGGGGCGGAATGATTGTTTAAGGAATAGGTAAACATAAATATATAGCTGATAATGGAAATGCAACTGTTTTATCTGTATGATGTCACGATTTGCGCCACTCACAAAGGCAGAACATGAGAGAATGTTATCTTGGCATGGCAGTATGACTCATACCTCACACCACTGCTCCCTTCTTTCTATTGGTCACATGTGGTGCCATTCGGGGCAGATCGTGTTACACTAGTCAGTGCAAAAAAGGGACTGGTCCCATTCGGTTGTTTCTTTGTGGTGTGTGCAATGGCTTCACGTGGTTGTGTAAATCATCCAGACATATTTTGCTACATATGTGACTGTTATATGACAGGAAAAAAACAGAGGCAAAATATTACGCCTTTCGTGAAAAATGCTTATTTTCAATACTTTGGCATTAAACTAGCAGATCAGGACAAAGTTTGGTCTCCTCACAATGTGTGCCGTGCATGTGTGGAGGGGTTGAGGAACTGGAAAAGTGGAAAAAGGGCATCAGTGCCATTCGGTGTACCCATGGTGTGGCGTGAGCCAAAAAATCACAGTGACGACTGCTACTTCTGCACAGTGAATATCGTGGGCCATACCAGAACCAGTAAGCATAACATTGTGTATCCCAATATCCCATCTGCCATAAGACCAGTGCCCCATAGTGAATCCATCCATGTGCCATCCCCGTCCAATATCAAGCCCCCAACAGACACCGATTCAGACGGTGATACAAGTGATGAGATGTACCAACCGGACAGCATAGAGGATGAAACCCCAGTGCCATTTACCCAGCATGAACTGAATGATTTGGTTCGTGATCTGAATTTACCTAAAGACGCAGCAGAGCTTTTAGGATCATGACTTCAGGAAAAGAATTTACTATGTCCTAATACGAGATTCTCCTGGTACAGACACCGAGAAGCAGAATTGGTTCCGTTTTTTGCTGAGGAAGGCGGTTTGGTATATTGTCGAGACATTCCGGCAGTCATGAAATACTTCAACATTAATTACAATTCAGGACAGCGGAGGTTGTTCATAGATGCCAGCAAATCCAGTTTAAAAGGTGTTTTATTACACAATACTAACATCTATCCATGCAGTTTGTTGATGGTCCGATGATGCAACCTGTGAGGTTGTGAAAGCGCTCGCCGATACAGCATTTGATGGAGTGTTTTTGGGTGAACCATGCTTCCCAACCCGATGAGTTTTGTTTGTTCCTAACGTGGTATAATTTTAATTATTAGATATTTTTAGATGTATGAATGTTTCAGGGAGTATGGATTTAATTGCAAATTGTAAATTAATATTTTAACCAAAAGTTTTAATTTTTAAATGGTTGAACTAACCAAGACTTGTGGCGTAAATTAGGCTTCTCTCATGGTGGGAACACGTGTTTCATGAGCGTGTAACGTGCTACATATAGTTCAACATATTAGGCATGTGATACCTTTGTTATTTCTTAGTTCACTTAGAAGCACGTTTTACCACGAGACTGTCTCTTGGGATGTATCTCATGATATGTATATGTTTTAATCGATAAGTTCAATATATCTTATTAATACATTTTATACATCAGTCAGTCAAACATACTGATGAAACTTTCAGTGAACATTTTTTTGCAGATTTCAATTTTTGAAAGTTGGCAAGTCTTCATATATAACATCAACTTGAAAACTCCAGAGTATTACACCTGATGCATTTCAGCATAGTCATATGTTGTATTCAACAGATTTCTGTCACCTGCTGTTCATGTTCTGTGGGCTTTTTTGGACACGACTTCCTGCACATCTGATGCCTTTAAGTTGTTGTCTTCATTGGCAATTATGTATGTTGTTGCCAACAATTTTTTTGTTAAGAATTTTAAACCAATGTAATTACATTTTGCATAAATTGTATTCTCCAAGTTACAACTATTCTTCTTTCTTCTGTTAAAGTGGAAATATGCTGATGCTCAGTGTGGACTAAAAGTTGATTTGGAATTTCAGTTGTGAATTCTAATAGGATAGACGCTTGTGAAGCAGTCAAGAGAGTAATTTCCCAAGTTCTATAACCTACCTTTAATGTACCTGTATATGATCACTGCTGGTAGGCCAATACATTTATTGATATTCAGGTTTTTAGAGGAACTAGGCATTTCTGTGCCCAGAGCAAAGCACAAAATATTGTGGCTCTCTCCTCCAACTATCTTTCTATCTTATACAGTATATGTTTCTGTATAAATTCATATATATTTCTACACAAACACACACACATTTTTTTTACATACATATATATACATCCTGTGCATTGGAATCCAGTCTAATATTTCAGTTACCCATCACTGGTCAGTTCTTCTATCTTCTAGCAATATAATCTATATTTTGAGGCTACTCACCTTTATTCCCAAAATCTTTTAGGAGATTTTCGTCTCTACACATTTCCAACACATATTTTTCTTACTTACATCGTGGTTCAAGGCCGCCAAAAAAAAAAAAAAAAAAAAACCATCTTTTTCAACTCACGCAAACTTTGTTCCCTTCCTTTCTTTTCCCTATCACCAAATTCGGATTTAAAATAATCTACCACAAGTATACATAATTGAACTCCCTAAAACACTTATATCTAATTAAAACTTCAATCAATAAAACTTGTATTACACATTTCCTAAAACGTCAAAGTTAAAAAAACTTTTTAACTTTGACGCATTAGGAAATGTGTAATATAAGTTTTATTGATTGAAGTTTTAATTAGATATAAGTGTTTTAGGGAGTTCAATTATGTATACTTGTGGTAGATTATTTTAAATCCGAATTTGGTGATAGGGAAAAGAAAGGAAGGGAACAAAGTTTGCGTGAGTTGAAAAAGATGGTTTTTTTTTGTTTTGTTTTTTTGGCGGCCTTGAACCATGATGTAAGTAAGAAAAATACGTGTTGGAAATGTGTAGAGATGAAAACCTCCTAAAAGATTTTGGGAATAAAGGTGAGTAACCTCAAAATATAGATTATGTCTAAATAGCGCGTCAATAATTAAGCAGCTAGATGACATTTGACATTTGCAATGCTGTATGAATATATTCTAGCAATATGCCCAGCCATTCCTAGATCAGGGTTTTTATCTTGATCATGATGTCGTCAACTCTCAATCACTTGCCAGGTAGGAAGAGGAACTCCTGGATCAGGAAAATGACAAACAGTTGATGACATTATGATCAAAGTAAAATCCCTGAGATGGGACCAAAAAATATTGCTAGAAGAACTGACCACTGTTGGATAACTGAAATATTAGATTGGATTCCGAGGGACAGGAAGAGACCCAGAAGAAGACCATGAGGAAGATGGGTCAATGAAATTTGAAAACATGCTGGAATGACATGGAAGAGACTGGCTCAAGACAAAAAGCTGTTGAAGAGGCTTAAGGAGACTTTCATCCAGCAGTAAATTGATAATGGCTGTGATTATGATGCTCATAAATATGCACTGCATGACAAAACAAAAATAAAATCACACTCCAATTTTATCTGCTATTTCTATGAGGGAAGCACAGTCAAATTTTGATTGTTTATGTAGATTTTCCCCAACTGCTTCAAAGTTTGCACTTCAAATGAACTCAGTGCAACTTCCACATCAAATGAACTCAGTGCAACTTGCAGTCATAACTCACTGTTGCTATAACAATCAAATAGGCCCCACAAAATCTTCAACATTGTAAACGACATCCTTATCTTGCAATGTATGTATGTATGTATGTATGTACACCCAGTGGCGGCGGAACCGCCCGGTCAATACTTTCAGGCAAGATTTTTTGTTTGTTTGTTTGTTTGGCATATGTGCGATTGTTGTGATGTGCCTTAGAAAGTTCCTCTAGGTAAGTGGTCGGGTGGCCCTAATTCCCAACAAAACTCCTTAGGCATTGTTTTTCTACTGTTTGTTCCAAGAAGCGGGAAGGGAGGGGTGCACCATGATTTGAAATTTCGGGCCCGCTCAACGAACTTCACTTTTCCCTGCCCCTGTGTACAACCATGCCTTTATTTCTGAATATGAGCAGCTACATCCTCTGAACATTATGAGGAAGAAATGTGAATTTTAGGCTGTCCATGCTACAGAAACTAATGAAACATATTATAAGCAAATTCTATTTATTGTGGAACAAAAAACAGACTTTAGTGCAAAAGTTTCTATTTTAATTTTAATCAGATTCTAAGCAGTGATTTTTGTGCCCTCTCTTGAGCTGCCCTGTCTGCCCCGCCCAAGTTGCACCTCTGTCACCACCTCGCACGGGGATAACTGGTTTACCAGTTATTTGGGGAGCGGCGCCCCCACGGCCCGAGCTGACCTTGTGACTGGTCAACATCTGATGTCATGCCACCGCTTGTTTTTTGTTTTGGTGTTTGCAGGGACGGCTGTTCCTCCAGCTGTTGGGGAGTTGCGGCCCCACGATCCCTAGCTGGTCTTGTGTCTCGCTTTTTCGTTTTCCTTTATTTTCTCCACTGGCTAGTTGCCCGTGTTGTGTTCTCTACCTAATCTCTACCACGTTATGTACTAACACCCCGGTCTTGTGGTTTTGTTACCCTCCACCACTAACTGATTTATATTAACCGCTCAGTTCGTAGGTTGCTGAGATTCCGTTTAGGTTCCCTGCCAGGATTTGTCTTCTTTGGATTTCTTTTTTTTTTTTTTTTTCCTTTTAGCTGGTTTGGGTGCTAGACCTACCTGCATGTTTGCCGCGCGCGGAGACCCGTGAGGCGGAAATGGGATGTCTGGCGGCTGAGGTCGCAGGAGACCGGTTAAGTGCCTCCTGTGTACCAACACTCCTCTTCGACCCTGGCTTCGCTGTAAACGGGAGGCTAGAGACTAACCCACCTCTGGTCTGAAGTCTTGTACCAAGTTGTGTGCAGGGCTTTAGTGGCTTTTTGTCGTATTGCACGGCAGGGTGAGCCCGGGAGCTGTGGGATCATGCCAAAGGCGTTGGCATGACGGTACCTGGAGGCCGAAGTGTCCGCCGAGTGCGTGTGATCACAGCCAACGGACTATATTTGCAACTAAGCTCTAGAACTGTGTCTTGCGTCATGTGTTTGGCTTGCGGACCTCCAGTTCTCCCCTGTTGGGCTCGATTGTGGGCGGAGTACGTTGCAGATGAATTCTTTCTTACTCCCATGGGGAAACATAAACCCTCCTCAAAATTTAACAAAAAACAGGATATGGTGATTGATCAGGCGCCAAATTTGCCTCAACCACCTCCCACACATAACACACTGAAGAGAACTTTCGTTGAAAAACGACATCACTGCGACGTATCTTTAGATCCAGGTGTTGAGCCGTCAGCTCAGAAACGTCGCATTACACTTGCAGATTCGATACCTCACGCTACTTTTCTCGTCATTTCTTCTACTGACCAGATGTTGAAACTTTCCTCAAAGTCTCCCTTTTTCATCTCGACGGCACTTGCGGGTGTTGCTGGCTCTTTGAAGTCAGTGAAGAAGCTACGCTCTGGAGACCTGCTTGTGGAAACTTGCACTCTCTCTCAGAGCAAATCTCTTCTGCAGTTGACCAGACTTCAGGATATTCCAGTTCAAGTGACGGCACATCCGTATCTCAACACCTCCAAGGGAGCCATTTCTGAGCCCGACTTGTTGGTCTGCGATGAAGATGAACTTGTGTGTGAACTTGCTGATCAGGGTGTCATAGCTGCCAGACGCATGACTTTCAGGTGCGATGGCGCGCTGATCAAATCACGAAATGTTATTTTGACTTTTAACAGCCCGAAGGTACCTACTGAAATAAAGGCTGGTTACTTGTTATGTGCAGTTCGTCCTTATATACCAAATCCTCTACGCTGTTTTAAGTGCCAGAGGTATGGACATTCCCAGCGGTCCTGTAACAGTGTTGCGAGGTGCGCCAATTGTGGATCCCGAGACCACGAAGGGATTGGATGCACTTCAGAGCCCTGCTGTGTAAACTGTGGTGACTCCCACGCTGCTTATGCCAGGTCCTGTTCGAAGTGGAACGACGAGAAGGCGATCCAGCGCCTCAAGACCCTGGAGGGCCTCTCGTACCCTGCTGCCAAGGCCAAGTTGGGTATTCCCAACAACCGACAGCGTACTTTTGCCGCAGTTGTTCAGTCTCAGCCACAACCCGTGCAGCCTTTTGTTCCGCGCCCTGTAGCTCTCGCCGCACTTGCCAAGCGATCTACAGCTGAACACGCGACACAGGTGGATTTCACCGAGCTCCAGCTTATTCGACCAGCTGAGTCTGCGCCTTCTCTTTTGAAGACGCCCGCCTCTTCCGGTTCCCAACAGACAGCCTGCACGTGCGGAAGACCCGGCCCTCAATCCTCAAAGGTGTGCAGTGTCCATCAAACTGTCTCGGCCTCAGCGAGGTCCCCACCCTCACCCAACATTATAGAAGAACACGGGGGGGAGGAGAGTGACAGTTCGTCCCCAGCCTCTACCAGCATTGCAGAGGAACATGGGGGGGAGGAGAGTGACAGTTCGTCCCCGCCCTCTGCCAGCATTGCAGAGGAGTGTGGGGGGAGGAGAGTGGCGGTTCGTCCTTTTCCATTGGTAAATTTATTAATTTTAATAAACTTCATCAACTACCTTTTCTTCACTGCTTTCTTCATACTCTTTTTCAACTTTTACCAAGCCTGTCTGCTTTTACTCATTTTCCACGCTTTTAAAATTCTGTGGCTGATAGTTCTTTGTCTGGCGCTCTTTGGCCAAACCTGGCCCTTGCGCCACTAAAATCCACTAACCAACCAACCAACCAACCTCTGTCACCATGTGCAGTGTAATATGTCCAAGTCAGTTGTCACTTGTACTCATACTAGTACTATGTGGATCTTGAAGGTATGCTAAATTATTTGTCTAGCATTTCAACTTCTTGTTCAATAAGTTGTTAAAACTTTAAAGGTTCTGAAACATATTATAAACATGGTCTTTAACTGAGTCCCAGGAAGAAGACAAATGCAGTTGTATGGGGACTTGGGTTGCCACGAAATGGGACCATCACAGGCAGTCCATGCAAGCTAGAAGTTATCATAAGTATGTGGGGAGGTTTCATCACAATGCATTAGAACAGCTGATTACAGGTTAACAAGTTGAGGAATCACAAGGTATCATTTTGTTCAAGAGCTAAACCATGAATGTGGTTAGTTTGAGACATTTGTAAGTACTCATCACAGTTGAGTTAGCAAGTTAAGTTACCCTCAGTTCTTTAGTATCCCTCTTGAGGGACTTCCAGGTAGAGAGTGTATGTGTAGAAACAGTCATACATCTTTTTTTTCAATTTTATTATTAACCTAAAGACAAAGTCAGCCACGTTTTGGGTGGTCCAGGATGCTGCCAGTAATTTCTTTTGGTATTCTCTTCTGACTGGCATTGGATAGTGGATCTTTCCATGCTTCTGATGATCATACCTCTATATTATAATGACAGATTTTGTCTGAAAAATTAGTTGATGCATTTCATTTTTCCTGTGGTTTTACCACTTTCATGTTTTCCCTTCCTTGCCAGTCTTGTGAAGTCATCTGGTACAAACTGTAATTCCATGTCACACTCTCACACACTATTGCACTGTAATGTCATATCACACTCTCACACACTGTGCCCACTATGTCATATCATGATTACTCTGTCAAATGCCATACATTGCATTGTCACAGATGTTTCCATTTTGTCACAGTCAGCAACTGTATTTCTAAAGGAATTTTTGCTTCATTCTGCAGGTAGCTTTTACTTAATCATTTGGATAAACTGGTGTCAATTTTTTTTACTCTTAACATTGTTTTCTGTTTGTATGTATTTTTCCATTTTCCTATTTGTATTATTTTGACTCAAATTTGTTTCCTATTTGTATGCAGTACTTTTATGAAAAACCATTAATATTTTCTGTTTGAAAAATTGGTTTGCACACTTTTATTCTTATTGTTTTGAAGACACTGCTGTTAGTGCTAGTCAGAACATTGTAATTTCATGTATTTTAAATCTCATGAACTTGCAATTAAAATAGTGTGTATTCATATGCAGAGAGCTTCCATCCAGTTCCATCTACTACTGCCGTGAGTTGTTGTGCCATTCCCTGGAGGGTCACAAAGTGGAGCTTTTGACAGTTACTTCCTTTAAGGGGCTTACAAATGACAGAGAGCCGCAGTTCCCTGATTTGTTTCCTGATAGTTCAAAGCCCAGATGCCATGTCTTTTGTGGTAAAAAGGTAATTCTCATGTTTATACAGTTATTTTCAAAAGGAGTCACTTTAGCTGGTTATCAGTTTAGTGCAATTATTTTTTCCCCCAGGTATATGTTACAATTTTTATCACCATAACAAAATGGCCTTTTCTCATTATCATTATCAATCCAGTGAAAAGATATGCTTTTAATCTTTTTGTTCCTGTGATGAGTGATATATTGGATGGGCTAAGTGAATCATAAGGCAATCCAGAAACTGACAATGATGTGCTAATAAAAAAAAATTCCACACATTTTTCTAAAAGTGCTATGAAGACCGGAAAAAGAGAATGCAACACCTTATTGACAAAAACATGAATTCAAAGCTGTTTCATTTAAAAACAGGTTTGTACCATTGATGAAAGAGAACTTAGAGAGCACATGATGGTAAATAATACATAGTTGGAACAAATGCCTAGTATATTTCATCCCCAAGCGCAAGTTCATTTGTCATGAAATGAAGCAGGAAGTAATTGTGGCTCTCTTAAAAACTAAATTAAGAAACATAAGTGACAGATTAAAATATTTTTTTGTCTTTCAATCTAAATTTTTGCCTTAAGTTTTAACAATATAGGACTGTGAACTCACTAACTTTGAACTGTAAAGAAAATTGAAAATTTTGGAATGCAAACATTTATCATATTAGCATCTGTATAGAGCCAGTGTAAGCATTTTTTTTTCATTGTACCCTCTTTGATAATTATCAGATTATTATTATTTTCCATAGGTCTGGCATATTCTCATAAAATTTAAACTTATGAACAGTATGTCACTCTAACAGAATATTTTTGATTAAAATCAGACTCAGCATTTGTCAGTTCTGCTTGTCATAAAAAAGTGAGACTGCCAGCAACTAAAAATCATGATTTCTAGCTTCAATTACATTAAATTTATGGGTGGACTTTAGCAGGTGTGTGCTTTCAAGAAGTGGTTCCCAAAATTGTGTCTGCAGTGTTTACACCTGCTTACCCTCAACATCAAGAGGGAAAAAGAAAGAAATTCTGCATAGATTTTGTGTAGAGTATTATTTTAGTTTTTAAGAATGTTATTAATTGAAAAGCTGTAAGATTAGCCATTCCTTTTTAAAGATGTTACTTTTTGCATTATTTGAATTAAATGCATAGTAGCAATAAAAAGCATTTTGATGTGAAAAATGATATGGTTTGATGCAAAACTACTGTGTTCCTTTTTTCATGCATTTTGGTTTGCATCAAATGCAGAACAAATTGACACAAGAAGTGCAGAACAGAAATTTGTGGCTTAGTAAAAAAGAAAACTTAAATTTTCCTTTTTTTTTTTTAACATTTCTTGGCAATATAGTATTTCTTCCATCCTGTTTTTATTTTTATTTTTATTAATTCTTCAGATAGATTTAAATGCATCAAAAGGTTGCTACTTGAAGTCACACTGCTGTTGATGCACGATTAAAACACTCCAGTAAAGTTGAAAGGATACAATACTAAGGAGTTTAATAATGTCATAATTATACATGTTAAAAATGAATTAAAACCATAAAACACAACACTAGATCTTTCGGGTTAGCAACTAGTCCATCATCAGGTGTGACACCACAGACCAATTGTGGAGTTCAAGTCATTAGATAAGTAAATAACAGTCTATGACACAACAAGGAGTACAGTGCAGACTCAAAGAGATTACAATTTTTAGTCTAAAGTGATGAATTGCCATCATTTGGTAGGGGTACTGACGTAGGAGGCCGGATTCTGGATTCGGATCGGTCTATTTTCAGATCGGCCTTGGAGATCTTTTATAGACCGATCCAAATCTGGAATTCAGCCTCCTTCATTAGAACCCTCACCAAATGATGGCAATTTATCACTTTAGACTATAAATTGTAATCTCTTTGAGTCTTCACTGTATATTGCATCATAGACTGTTATCTGCCTTTATATAATGACCTGAACTCTAGAATTGGTCTGTGGTATCACACCTGATGATGGGCTAGTTGCTAGCCGAAGGATCTAGTGTCATTTTTTATGGTTTTAATTATTTTTTAATGTGTATAATTATGACATTATTAAACTCCTTAGTATTGTGTCCTTTCAACTTTACTGGAGTGTTTTAATCGTGCATCAACAGCAGTGTGTCTTCAAGTAGTAGATTTAAATGATGCAGTAAGCACATACAGTATGCAAGATAGGAATGCCAGCATTAGGTCTGTCAAAGGTGTGTGTGTGATCAACTCATACATGTACCTGAATCTGTAGTGACCTCTGACTTCAATCTGTGCAAATTCTTTATTAAAATAACACACACACACACACACACACACACACACACACACACACACACACACACACACACAGCAAGGAATAAAGGTGAAAGCAACCTCACGCAAAAAACATCATTCGCAAAAAGAATCAATTTTATTGTTCTGCATTTTCTGTGGGTAAAAAAAAAAATCTTCATTTTTGCATATTTGTTTTGTAAAAAGGAATATATAGCATGACAGTATTGTACCATATTTTTTCTTTGTATAATCCTGCAGACTGTGAAATTTAGGGGAAAAATCCTTCATATAATCTGCAGACCATGAAATTCAGAAAAAAAAAAAAAAAAAAAAAAAATCGTATATAATCTTCACCTGCTCTTGTGATCCCAACCTGTAATTTCTTATAGAAAAGTTGCAATTCATGGGATGATCCAGCAGTCCAAAGAAATAGGAAAAAACGATATGTAAAAAAAAGTAATTTTCTTAAGTGCTTTTGTGTTACTTTTAAATGAATAAAGAGCAAAAAGCACAATTTTTTTTTAGCGTTACTGCAGTTTCATAGTTAGATTCTGTTGTGTGCAGTGCCATAATTAGAGCTGCGGAACCCACGAATGATGCTGAGTTTCCCGCAGCTGTGATCCTACACAAGAGCAAATAATACTGCCTTTATTCCACACTATTTTCCATCAAAATGCAAAGACAAAGAAGGGGGGGAGGACTTCCTAACTGTTCACAGATCTCTATCTTCATATTGTGTTACATCTTTCTATTATCAATGCATTTTTTGTAATTTTCTAAATATACAACCTCTCTTGATAATTATGACATAGATTTTTTAAGAATCAAAGTGCCACAAATTTTTTGTTTAAGGCCGCATTTTTTCTGCAGAGCCTGACTTCATAACTCTCTTAACAGATAATCCGTGAATTGTATGATGGATGTTATGGTAATTATTATTTTCTAAAAGATACTCTGCGCAAAATCTGTGTGGAAGTATTTTCTTAACCCCTTGATGTTGGAAGTAAGCAATCTATCTGTAAACAATGTAGAGTGGTATACTCTTAAGTTGGGAACTATTTGAAAGCATGGAGCTGCTGAAGTCCACCCAAATTTACTACCATATTTTATATACAATGTATTTGATAAGTGAATACTTGTTTTAAGAATTTTGTAATTTTGCTGTGGTTTTTATGTATCTGAGTGAAATTACGAAATATAATAGAATCCAGTTTATATGTTTTTCTCTTTTATACATAAAATGTCACTGATCCAAAAATTTTGAATTGCTCTTAATGCTAAATTTTCCCTGTTTCATATATGCATTTTTTTTTTCAAATATACATTAATTTTACTAGGTTGCTTAAATTGTACAAATGGAGTTCCACAGAATGTATAATTCACTCAGGAATATTTGCAATGTCTGAACAATTTTTTATATCTTGTCCAGTTTTGTTTGAAAAGCTGCTAATAGAATTTATATATCATCTCAGTTTTGTTTGAAAAGCTGCTAATAGAATTTTGGCATTTTCCCAAAGCATAAGTGAGTTACAGTTATAATGTTGTTACAGGGTGGGAGGTTTTCTTGGGAATTGTCAATAAAAATGAGGGGAGGGAAGAATGGGAAATAAGGTTAAATAATGAAAGTAGTGGGTTTGCAGGGATCACACCAAGTGTATTTCATCTGCTGCACTAAAGACATGGTATTCTCTCTTCATCATGAATTTCTCTCATGAGACAATTCTGTATGTACTATTAGTAAGCTAAACCTCTTGTTTCGGTATTTTCATGGATAGGAATAAGTGGTTTCACTTTGTCAATATTTTTTGGCCACTTCAGAGTAGGGGGATTCACCCTAACTACACTCTGCGCACCACAGAGCCATTTATTATCAAATTCTGGCATTCATTAGCACGTCTTTTGTAAAAAAATCGTGCTTATGTTACCGGTTTGTCCGTCCGTCCGTCTGTACCCACAATATCTCTGCAACTATTAGTCCGATTTGAAAAATTATTTTTGCATTGGGAAGCTTGAAATATGCGAATGATGATCCTTCATTTCGTTTTTTTTCGATGTACAATTTTGCCGCTGGAGGGCGTAAATGCAGATGATGTCGAATTAAAAAATACGTTTTATTCCACATATTTGCTTCTAAACATCCGATTGAAAAAATTATTTTTGTTTTTCGATTCCATTATGTCGAAGAGTGTTTTAGATATAGTTACTTTTTCAAATTATGCATAGATTTTCCGCTAGGGGCGTAAAAGTAAATTACATTTTCCCAGATAACTCTTCTTCTAAAACTCCGATTTGAAAATTTTTTCTTCAGCTGATACACCTCTTGATGGAAAATCGTTTGCATATAATTTCAATTTTTTGGTAAAGAATACTTTGGCCGCCAGGGAGCGTAAGTGTTAATTTTTGCTTCTGATGTATTTGCCACAAAATCTGAGCTTTTTAAAATATCGATTGATAAAATTCTTCTGTGGACTGATGCCACTTACATCGATAAACCTTTTCGCAATATTTTCTCCTTAAAATATTCCTCAGTTTCTCCGCCAGGGGGTGTTGATATATATCTTATTTTTGTCAATATCTCTATTTCTAGGAGTCCGATTTGAAAAATTCCTTCTTTGTTGGATATTGTTTTCAGTGTGACATGTTTTTCATATAATTTCAAAATTTTCAAGTAATTCATAGACTTTTCGCTAGGGCGTAGGGGTAAATTGTATTTCCCCCATATCTCTGCTTCTAAATTTCCCATTTGAAAAATTCTCTCTGCGCCGGATACAGCTCCTGATGGGAAATCGTTTACATATAATTTCTAATTTTTGTAAAAAAAAATGGTTTGGCTACCAGGGGGTGTAAATCTTAATTTCTGCTTCTGATGTATTTGCAGCAAGTCATCATCATCATCATTGTCAACCATTATCAATCCACTGCTGGACGAAGGTCTCCCCAAGTTTCCTCCACAACGGTCTGTCTTGTGCCAGTCTCCTCCATGTCACTCCCGCATACTTTCGAATTTCATCCACCCATCTTCCATGTGGTCTTCTTCTGGGTCGTTTCCTGTCCCTTGGAATCCAATCTAAAATTTCGGCTGTCCATCGATGATCTGTCCTTCTGGCAGTATGTCCAGCCCATTGCCATTTCAGGGATTTAACTCTGATCATGATGTCTTCCACTCTTGTCATTTTTCGGATCCACGTGTTCCTCTTCTTATCTCTCCTGGTAACACCAAGCATGCACCTCTCCATGCTGCTTTGAGTTGTCTGCAGCCTTTGTATGTCTCTTTTAGCTAAGGTCCACGTCTCTGCACCATACGTAAGCACTGGAAGGATGCATTGATCAAACACTTTTCTTTTAAGACATAATGGCATATTGCTCTTGAAAATTATGCTGTTTCTTCCAAAAGCTCTCCAGGCAAGTTTTGTACGCCGATTAGTTTCTTTATCAATGTGACCCTCACTTGATATCTGCTGTCCAAGATAAACGTACGTGTCTGTTATCTCCAGCTTTTCTCCATCAATCGATAAATCTTCATTTCTTGTAAAAGCATTGTACATCATTTTTGTCTTCTGAAAGTTCATTTTTAATCCCACTTCTTTACTCTTGTCAGCAAGTTCCTGCATCATACTCTGTAGCTCTGATGGGGTAGTTGCAAAAATGACTATGTCATCAGCAAAACGAAGGTGAGTTAGATAATCTCCATTAATCTTTATCCCTTTGTTTTTCCAGTTCAGTGATTGAAAGACATTTTCCAATGTGGCATTAAAGAGCTTCGGAGATATGGTGTCACCTTGTCTCACTCCTTTTCCAATTTTTATGTGTGTTGTATTTTCAAACAGCCGAATCTTTGCACTTGCATTTTCATAGATGTTATTAATAATATTAATGTATGCATCTTCAATACCGCAGGATTTCAGAGCCATTGCAACTGCTGATGGTTTCACCGAATCAAAGGCTTTTTCATAAACGATAAAAGCCATGCACAATGGAAGTTCATATTCCCTCGCTCTTTCAATTAGTTCTCTCAGTACGTGGATATGATCCATTGTGCTGTAGCCACTCCTGAATCCAGCTTGTTCTCTCGGTTGAGCCATGTCCAGTGTCACCTTCAAGCGATGTGAAAGAACTTTAGTGAAGATTTTATAAACCACTGATAGGAGGCTGATAGGTCTGTAGTTCCTGAGATCCTCAATGTCACCTTTTTTATGTAGCAAGATCATTGTAGCGTTGTTCCAATCCTCAGGAATTTTCCCTTCATTAAGGCATCGAGTGAAAATTTGGGCGAGTACTGTTTCGATTTCTCCACTTGCTTCTTGTATGATGTCTACAGTAATTCCATCTTCTCCTGGAGCTTTTCCCCGCTTCATGTTCTTGATTGCATGTGCAACTTCTGCTGGGAAGACTGGAAGAACTCTGGTACTGGTACCTTTCATGATGTCTGGAGTACATGTATCATCCCTTTCATATAATTTGGAGTAGAAATCTTTCACTCTTGTCAAAATTTCGCCTCTATTTCTTGTTACAGAACCATCTTCTTTTCTCAGTGCCATAATCTGTTTTTCCCTTACTGAGATGTCCCTTTGCTATCTTTAGGCTTTGGTTGTTTTCAATTGCTTTCCTTACTAGTTCACAGTTGAATTTCCTTACGTCTTCAGTGATACTTTTTCGTACTGTCTTGCATAGCTCTATATATTCCACTTTGGAAGTCACATCTTCTTTAGTTGTCCTCATCACTCTTCTTTTTTGCATCAACATTTTGGTTTTTCCTGATAATTTGTTCACATGCAATTTGTTCTTAGACCCAGCTAATTTTGTTGCTGTTTCCATAAGAGCTTTGGTTACTTTTCTGTTAACTTCAGAAATATCCACTTCTTCCGATGTTAGGCCTTCTAAAGCAGAGAACCTGTTCTTCAGTTCCAATTTGAAGGTATTATGGTGTTTTTTAAGGTTGGTTATGTCAATACATTTTGTTTGTCTTAAGAGCTTGCTACGTTCGAGTTTAGTGTTGAGGTGCATCTTACATCTCACCAATCTATGGTCACTGCCTGTGTTGAACTTGTTTAGCACACTGCAGTCTTCTATGACGAATTTTTTGTTACACATAATAAAATCAATTTCACTTGTCCCATTTGGATGTCTCCATGTCCATTTCCTGTGTGGCTTTTTCTTGAAAAAGGAGTTCAAGATAGAAAAACCCTTCTGCCTCTGCAAACTCTACGAGAGTATTTCCACGCTGGTTTCTGTTGCCGTGACCGAATTTACCTACTGAAGTTTCATTCTGTTGCTGTTGCCCTATTTTTGCATTGAAATCTCCCATAATTATCTTCAAGTGCTGCTTACCTTTATTATTTAGATCACGAATTTCCTCATAAAATTCTTCAATTTCTTCTTCAGCATGACTTGTGGTGGGTGCATAAGTTTGAATAATCTGAGCCTGGTATCTTCTCGAGATGCAGCAAGTATGAGCTTCTAAATGCTCGATTGAAAAAAACGTTGTTTGTAGACCGATGCTACTCATGTCGACAAACCTTTTAGAAACGTTTTCTTCTTAAAATAATGCATGATTTCTACGCCAGGGTCGTAGATGTATATCTTATTTTTCTCAATATCTCTACTTCTAGGAGTCTGATTTGAAAAATTCCTTCTTTGTTGGATAGTGTTTTCAGCGTGACATGTTTTTCATATAATTTCAAAATTTTCAAGTAATTCATAGACTTTCTGCTAGGGGTGTAGAGGTAAACTGCTTTTCCCCCTATATCTCTGCTTCTAAATCTCCGATTTGAAAAATTCTTTCTGCGCCGGATACAGCTCCTGATAGGAAATCGTTTGCACATAATTTCTAGTTTTTGTAAAAAATGGTTTGGCCACCAGTGTGCGTAAATCTTGATTTCCGCTTCTGATGTATTTGCAGCAAAATATGAGCTTCTAAATGCTCGATTGAAAAAACGTTGGTTGTAGACCGATACCACTCATGTTGGCAAACCTTTTAGGAACATTTTCTTCCTGAAATAATGCATGGTTTCTACGCCCCTGGCGTAGATGTATATCTTATTTTTGCCAATATCTCTACTTGTAGGAGTCCGATTTGAAAAATTCCTTCTTTGTTGGATAGTGTCTCCGATGTGAAATGTTTTCTTTATAAATTCAAAATTTTCAAGTAAATCATAGACTTTCTGCTAGGTGGCACCAAGGTAAATTGCGTTTGTGGTGTTATTTCTGCTTCTAAAACTCCGATTTAAAAAATTCTTCCTGTATCGTATACAAGACCTGATGGAAAATATTTTTCACGTGATTTCTAATGTTTGCTAAAGAATGGTTTGGACACCAGGGGGCATTAGTGTTAATTTCTGCTTCTGATGTATTTGTAGCAAAATCTGTGCTTCTGAAAACTAGACTAAATTTTTTTTTCTTGGGCCGATACCGCTCATGGGGAAAAACCTTTTGAGAATACTTTCTTCCTAAAATAATGCATGGTTATCCCACCAGGGGATGTAAAGTCACATCTTATTTTTGTCGATATCTCTGTTTCTAAGAGTCTGATTTGAAAAATTCTTTCGGTGTTGGAGAGCGTTTCCGGTGCAAAATGTTTCTCATATAAATTCATGTTTTTCTTAACGCACAAGTCTGCAACCAGAGGGCATAAGCTCATGATTCTGTTTACAGCAATATCTGAGGGATTAAAAACCCAATTGAAAAACTTCTTTCTTCCATCAGATACTATTGTTTTCCATACCGGTTCCATTGACTTGGAATAGCTTTGATAAATTTAATTTGCATCAGAACGGATTCAAAAGACGTGCTTGTTATATCCAAAAATTCGGTGTCATCTTTCATGTCTTCCTATTGTGGGAGTCTGGTATAGGTTGGGAATTCTTTCTACCTTCCCAATTCATGTAAGAGGCTTCAACTTTTAAACTCTTGTGAATGTTTAGCATTGTTTTATTATTTTTATTATTTTAGATGATTCCACTCCTTCCTGGGGAGACGGGTTTCTCTTCCTTCTAGAATGGGTACGATGTACCAAGTCTATGAAATGGTATTTCTTTCTTAATTGTCCAGGAACTTCATTACTATCCTACAGGTGTTCAGGATAGCTGCCTTCTGTAGCTTCATGTAAGTGTTAGGTAGGATGTGTTGTTTTATTATTGTTATTTTAGATGATTCCACTCCTTCCTTGGGAGATGTTTTTCTCTTCCTTCCGGAATGGATATGACATACCAAGTCTGGAAAAAGGTATTTCTTTCTTAGTTGTCCAGGAACTTCGTTACTATCCTACAAGTGTTCAGGATAGCTGCCTTTTGTAGTTTCATGTTGGTGTTAAGTTGAAGGTCCAGTGTCTGTATACAGCTGTGAATGGTCTTAGAAGTACAGCTTCTGTGGCTGATATTACTTTGGGGATGGTGGTGATGTTTTCCATATGTCACATTTCCTTGACTTTGTATTGTAGGTAGCTATACTTTGACAGCTTCTCTCCATGCGTCTTCTGGATGTTGCATGTGTTGGGCATGGCTATGTCAATGAGGTATGTTTATTTCTTTTCCTTGTCGACCAGAACAATGTCGGGCCAATTGTGGGGGATGGGCTTATCTGTTCTGATCGATATGTCCCACTACATCTTGTGGGTGTTGTTCTCTAGGAGCTTTGTTGGCTCATACTTGTAGTAGGAGACAGGCTCAGTTGTAATGAGGTGATGTTTTCTTGCCAGTTTCTGTTGGAGAATCTTGGCGACTTGATTGTGCCTGTTCGTATACTTTGTACGTGTGAGGATTCTGCTCCGTGCTGTGATATGTTGGATGGATATGTATTTGTATTATTATTATCATTAATAATAACGTTGTTGTTGTTGCTGTTCTTCTTCTTCTTCTTCTTATTATTATTATTATTATGTGAAAAATTCCACTTCTTCCTGTGGTTTTTTCTCTTAAAAGGTGAAGAACCTCAGGAAGAGGTTATTATTATTATTATTTTAAACTTGACATAAAAGCTGCACAATTTTTTGCAAAGAATCCAGAATGTGATAAATGTTGAAAATCTTAAATCTGCTTCTCTGATTCATAACCCAAAAGATGCAAATTGTACAGTACAGGAAAAAGTGTTAGAACACTGGTTAATTTTAATTGCATATGTGTTTCTCTTGATGTGAAGAAAATCCTGGTAAGAATTAAACAGCACTGTTAAAGCAGAAGTTTCTTATCAGATGTACAGGACTATTTCCTGTAGAAAAGATCACATGATAATATGCAGCATTTGTGCACACTTTTTTATGGTGGCATGAGTGTTTAGTGTGTGAGAGTTTATTGTATGATCTCGTTTAGGCATTAAAAGTTGCTGACATGAGGGTTCTGGGTGATGGACTCAGTGATAAAACCAGAATTAACAGTACAACATGATTTTTGACCAAAAGAAAAAGAATGAAATTCCTTCATATTGGGTTGAACATATCTATATATAATCATCATCATTGTCAACCATTATCTATCCATTGTTGGATGAAGATCTCGTCTCCCCAAGTTTCTTCTACAATTGTCTATCTTGAGCCCGTCTCCCCCATGTCACTTTGGCATGCCCTCGAATCTCATCCATCCATCCTGCACATGGTCTTCATTTGGGTCTTTTTCTGTCCCCAGTATCCAGTCCAATATTTTGGTTGCCCATCAGTGGTCCATTCTTCTAGCAATATGTTCAGTCCATTGCCATTCCAGGGACTTCACTTTGATCATGATGTCCTCCTCTCTTGTCATGCTCCTGCTCTACGACTTCCTCTTATGTTTTTTGGTTACACCAAGTATGCATATATTTATGCCCCCTTCAGCTGTCTGTATCCCCTGCATGTCTTTTCTAGCCAAGATCCATGTCTCTGCTCCATGCACAAGAAATGGAAGGATGCATTGACTAAACACCCTTCATTTAAGGCACAATGGCAAATGATATGTGTGTGTATATATATATATATATATACACAGCACCAAAACAAACCCATGCAAAAAAATGTGACTGCCTGTGTTGAAACACCTGCAAGGTCAGTCATGTGACATGCCATTACAGCTCTCTGCTTAGCATGGTTTGTACGCGTCCTGGAATTCCGTTTTGTCCTTGAACTAACCTAAAATTCCATTACATGTCCTGGAATTTTATGCATTCCTTCCTTTTTGTCCCAACGTGATGTTTTGTAATTGAGGATTATTCTACTGACATAACTTATGTCTGACAAATTTCCCTTCTCACCACCTGCAAAATGTGTGTGTGTGTGTGGGGAAGGGGGGTGGGCTGTTAGTTTTCTTGTCTGTTAGGAGGAGTGAAGCTGCGTTATTAGCATCTTTTGTGTTGTGCTTATGTTATCACTTTGTCTGTCTGTCCAGGGAGATCTCTGCAACTATAAGTTCAATTTGTAAAATTCTTTTTGTAATGTGAAGCTTAAAATGTGAGTTCCGTTTTTTTCTGATGCACAACTTTGCCTCTAGAGGGCGCAAATAGAGATTGTATCAAATTTAAAATGCATTTTATTTCATATATTTGCTTCTAAATATCCAATTGAAAAAACTTTTTTCTTTCAATGACATTTATATCGAAGACTATTTTAGTTACATTCCCTTTTTCAAATAATACATAAATTTTCCGCTAGGGGACGTAAAGGTAAATTGCGATTTCCCCAATATCTCTGCTTCTAAAGGTCTGATTTGAAAAATTCTTCCTGTGTCGGATACAGCTCTTGAGGGGAAATGTTTTGCATATAAATTCTCATTTCTGGTAAAGAATGGTTTGGCCACCAGGGGGCGTAAGTGTTTTTTTTTTTTTTTTTTTCGCTTCTGATGTATTTGCAACAGAATCTGAGCTAGGAACTCTATTGAAAAAATTCTTCTGTGAACCGATACCGCTCACCTCAGAAAACTTTTTGAGAATACCTCTTGCTTAATATTGTGCATAATTTTTCCATCAGGGGGCATATACATATATCTTTTTTCTATTCATATATTTGTTTCTAGATGTCCAATTTGAAAAATTCTTTCTTTATTGGAGAAAATGTTCAGTGTGAAATGTTTCTCATATAATTTCAAATATTTCTTAATGCACAAGTATGCCACTAGAGGGCATAAGTTTATGTTTCCGTTTATTGCAATATCTGCGGGACTAAAAACCTGACTGAAAAATATTGTCTTTCGATCAGATACTACTTACTAACTATGAAAACTCCTCTTGTGTATTTTCTTCCCAAAGTAATGCACAATTTTGCTGCTAGGGGACGCATATATTTAATCAATTTTTCTCAATTTCTGTACTTCTAAATGCCCGATTTAAAAATTCTTTTAACAGCAGACACCATTTACCTTGTGGAACATTTTAGGTTTTTATTTGAGGAGGTTTGTGGTTCACAATTCTGCCACTAGGTGGTTTTTGTGTACTTCCGTTTGCAGCCTATCTCTGCCTCTAAAAACCCTATTGAGAAATTTCTTTTTTTTTTTACTTTATGCCATTTGCTATAATAAAGATGGAGAATGAATAAGATTTTTGCTACAAGAAGAAAATTCTCTTCAAACAATGTACAACTTTCCCCTTAGGGGTTGTAAAGGTCAAAACGTTTTTCTTGCTATCTCTGCTTCCAGGAGATGTATTATTAAAGTTCTTTTTCCTTAGCATAGCTTTTGCTATGAAGAATGCTTTTCGCCTGTTTTCAACTTCTCGATTATGCAAAATTCTTCTGCTAACAGGCATAGAGTTATATCATGCTTCCTTCTATATCTCTTCTTTTAACTGTTTGATTTGAAAATCTTTGTCTCCAATACCTTCCTTCTACTATGGGAAACGTTTTTTGTGCCATTTATTAATTTTCATAACATACTTTTTAGCCACTGGTGGAAGTAAATAGCTGATTTCATTTATTTTTTTTTTTTTGTGGATTATTTTGACCTTTACTGAATTTTTTTAATGAATACTTTATATAAAAATTTGCCATATAATCAGATTGCTTTCTGATATCAGAAACTTAAATCTAGTTGTTTCTTAGTATTTTTTTTGGTAAGTAATTAATTACTTTGCATCTTTTATAATTAGTTTGCTAATCATGCCCATTTAAATTACATTGATCACTAATGAATGCAGTTGTACACAGCCCTTGGACTTAAGGTTTTACTGTTATTCTCTTTCATTTCACATTGGAAATTTTTGTGCATACTTTGTTTGCTGGCGAGTACAAATTTAAAACATAGCTAGAGCATCAATAATATGTTAAAAATTCCTTCCCCTAAGTAACATGTAACAAATACTTGCTCCCATGATTATGTGTTTAAGAAATAACAATCCCTTTGGTCCTTTATGAAATAAGAATCCCTATGGTCAATCCCTTTGGTCAAGTTCCAAATATTTCACCTTTCCTTACCCTTAAATTTCCGATGTCAGCATTATTTCAAAATAATTAAATATAAATAGTATTTTATGTATTGATTGTGTGGTATATGAAAGCATTTCAAGAGTAATGCCATGTACCTATGTATTTTTAAGAGTTTTATGGGGGTGGGGGGGGGTATTCTGTAATTTGCTTCAATAATTGAATTAAAGCCAAAGTAGAAAAATAAATTTTTCTCAAAATCAGTGTAGTATACTCATACTGTATATAAAAGTTTAGTAGATATTAAACCTGATCACAAGTTCAGTGACAGTTTTGGTATTTCAGTATTTATCTGTGACTCTTTAAGTTTCTACACTGCTGGCCACCCAAAATGTAACACCAAGAAGGACACGAGGTAGCAAACCCAGATTTACTGGACACATAACAGCAGATACAAAGATGAAACGATTGAGCTTACAGGCCCGTGCGACTTGCGGAACACGCAGACATCAATAGTTCGTGTGGTCCCCATGGCTGGCAATAACGGCCGCTACATACTGCGGCATCGAATGAAAGAGGCTTTGGATGTGGGCTTGGGGTATGTCGGTCCAGGCTGCTTCCACACGTTGCCACAGTTCATCAGGCGTAGCCGCAGGTGGTGCTTGCCCGGCCACTCGGTTGCCGATCAGCGACCAGACGTGTTCGATGGGCGACATATCGGGAGAACAGGTGAGCCACCGCAGCAGTGACACCTGGTGGGGCATGAAGAATTGTTCCACGATGCGTGCCACATGAGGGCGGGCATTCTCCTGTTGAAACATGGCCGCTGGCAGGTCCTGCAGGTAAGGGAGGACTACAGGCTCCAAAACGTCGGAGATGTAGCGGTGGCTATTGAGTGTACCGGCGATGTGTACTAGAGAGGTGCGGGTGTCATATCAAATTGTGCCCCAAACCATAACTCCAGGTGACGGACCATTATGGCGATGCATAATGCAGGCGTCATACAGTCTCTCGCCATGGTGCCGCCACATGCGAATCCGACCATCGTGGTGTTGCAGGCAGAAGCGGGATTCGTCGGAGAAGACAATGTCGTGCCATTCCGTAGTCCAGGTGCGGTGTTCAACGGCCCACTTCCTCCGCACTTGCCGGTGGTGTAACGTCAATGGTAATCGGAGCAATGAGCGCCGTGCGACAAGTAACCGCTCCTGCAGATGACGCGAACAGTTCATTCTGACACAGGTTGTTACGCAACACACCCTAATTCCTGTGCTAACGTTCGTGATGTGGCGGTGCGAGCCGTCAATTCCTACCGCACAACATGCCAGTCCTCTTGTCTGGTGGTGTGCCGCGGCTGCGGCAATCGCTCACGTCGGTCTGTCTGTCCCTCCTGCACCCAGCGAATCCATACTCTCCTCACTGTGGCTGGATGTCGTCCCACACGGGCGCCAATGTCTCAGTACGATAAACCGCTGTCGCGATAAGCCACTATTCGTTCTCTGTCGAACTCCGAAACGCTGGAATGACTGCCGTATTTTGCGACAAGGCATCAGGAAGCTTCTCTCGCACAAGTCCGGCAGCACAACACACTTCCACTACTTACACCCCGCCTTCTGTGCACCCTTCTTATAGTGATTCTCGGTGGCGTGCTGGACGCACATGATTTGCATATGCCCTGCAATGCTAATCGTTCGCATGTCCTCTCTCTCGCGGGCAATGCATGCCGCAAATTTCAGGCCAATTGGATGCTTCCTTCTTGGTGTTGCATTTTGGGTGGCCAGCAGTGTAATTAGCTGCAGCAGACATCATTTTTAACATTCTGCATTAAGTTTGCCAAAGCATGTAGGAAGTTGTTATTTGTAGGTTACAGGTTGAACAGACTAATGGTTTCACTATATTTTAAGTAAGAGTGTTTGGATCTTATGCCCTGGAAAAGTCCTGGAATTTTGTGATTGAAATAGCGTATGAACCATGTGCTTGTTCATTCTTGTAGTAGATGGTGTAGAGTTTAGATGTGTTTCTGTAACCCAGTATGGATTTAAAACTGGAGTAAAAAGCAGCCGTAAAATTTTGCGTGCACTTAAATAAAACCACCACACAGACACACGAAATGATTAAAACAGCCCATAAGGAAGATGCTTTGTCCCATGCAGGAGTTTTTGAGTGGCACAAGAAATTTGTGAATGATGAAGAGTGTCTGGAAGATGTGCCACATTTCGGTAGGCCTTTGACATAGACTATGGACGTTAATGCCAATACCATCGAAGCACTTCTATGTGAAGGTCGCCAAATGACCATTGAGGAGGTTGCTAATGTGATGCAGATGTCCTTTGGTTCCGTTGATGAGGTTTTGAGAAATCAGTTGGGGTACATAAAAGCCACTGCAAAGTGCATTCTCCTCTTGCTCACAGATGAACATCAGGCAAATCGTTTGATCACTTGTCTGTGGAAGTGCCGGCTACAACGTGAGCCACACTTTTTGGATTGAGTTGTCACGTATGATGAAACATTTTTTCACCATTTCGATCCAGAAACAAAACAACAGAGCACCCTAATGGAAACACCTACAGAGTCCCTAATCTTAGAAAAGCAGAGGTTAAAGCAAATGCAGGAAAGTTCATGCACCTGGTTTTCTTTGATAAAAAAGGAATTGTGTGTGACCATGTGGGTCCACAAGCAAAAAATGTTACTGGTGCATATTATTCTGAAGTTCTCAAAGGTCCTCTAAAAAACCACCCAGAATATGCACAGACTACATACAGTAGTGGCCAAAATTGTGGAAACCTTTTGGAAAAAATGTACTTTTGAGGTTTGATGGCTCACAGCGCCACTTTTTTTTTGGAGTAATACCATAAAATTATATAACAATGGAAAGATAATTTCATCAAGAATGTAATGCAACGAAGTTTGTTCAATTATATGTATTCTATGAAGAGTTATAGCCAAATAACCAGAAAAAGGAAGCACAACTTGCTTAGGTTGATATGAAGTAGCTTTCCTTCATTTGAATGTAGCCAATTAGCATGAGTGTTTAGAGAGCCAATCAGGTGTCATCTTGAATTTTGGCAAGATATCACAGAAATCCTGTCATTCTTCTGTTCCTCACGTTTTTAAAAAGTTTGTTAAAAATCCCTATGTCCAGACTCCACAGCTCCTTATTTAAAAGTGGGTGTCATACTGAGAGTGAATGATATAAATATTAAAATATGAACCAAAAAACAATTTATTCTTAAAAATGAGGATAAAATAATAGCCTTGTTACCTTTTATCGGTCAGTAGCTTCTTCCCAGCTAGTTGCTTTTGGTAGAATTTCTTCATTACTCTTGACCTTTGACTGATCAATATTCTTCAAGAAGAAATTGAGTAGTCAAGGGATTTCACAAACCAACATCTCATTCGAGCAATATGTAGGCATAAGAAGGGTTTGTGGGTGGCAGACACTTCGCAAGGAAAACACAACAACTGACAATCAAAATATTTATGATAGCTAAAATTTGCAATAAAACTCAAATTGAAAAAACTTGCTTTCCAACAGAGATTTGAAGGAATTAATCTAATGAAATAATGAAATTAAATTAAAATCCATTTGTCCGACTTCAACTTCAAATGAAAACAATATTCAAAACGCCAACTTTACCAAGGAATCGAGACATCAATAAAAGTTGGCGTTTTGAATATCGTTTTCATTTGAAGTTGAAGTTGGACAAATGGATTTTAATTTAATTTTATTATTTTATTAGATTAATTCTTTCAAATCTCTGTCGAAAGGCAAGTTTTTTCAATTTGAGTTTTATTGCGGATTTTACTATCATAAATATTTTGATCGTCAGTTGTGTTTTCGTTGCGAAGTGTCTGCCACCCACAAACCCTTCTTTTGCCTACATATTGCTCGAATGAGACTTTGGTTTGTGAAATCTCTTGACTACTCAATTTCTTCTTGAAGAATATTGATCAGTCGAAGGTCAAGAGTAATGAAGAAATTCTACCAAAAGCAACTAGCTGGGAAGAAGCTACTGACCGATAAAAGGTAACAAGGCTATTATTTTATCCTCATTTTTAAGAATTAATTGTTTTTGGTTCATATTTTAATATTTATATCATTCACTCTCAGTATGACACCCACTGGTTAAATATGGAGCTGTGGAGTCCGGACATCAGGATTTTTAACGAACTTTTTAAAAACATGAGGAACAGAAGAATGACAGGATTTCTGTGATATCTTGCCAAAATTCATTATAATAAGCCACGTAGTGACGTTCAAGTGGTTAGACATAACGATTTGAACCGATATCAAGTGTCATCTTGTTTGGGCAATGAGCCAATCAGGCCACAGTAGGGTTCAGCTATTGATGTCATGTATTGGAGCTGAGAGGAAGACATTTGTCAGTGTGTTATGTGATTGCTATAAAGTTGGTTGGTTGTTTTTGTGTTCTTTCATTTAGTGAGCTTGTAAAACTAAATAAAATTAAAGAAATGGCACAAAGAGTTGACTGGTCACCCAGAAAGCGATGTAAAATTGTACTATTAAGTGAACAAGGCTTCAGTTATGAAGAAATTAGAAGAAAAATTGGTGGAAACTTAACCAAAGGTGGCATTTCTAAATTTTTGAAGAGGTATAAGTAGACTCAGTCACTGCAAAACCAGACTGGTAAAGGCAGGAAAAGGTGCACAACAGCAAGTGATGATAGAAGAATTAAAGACTGTGCCTGGGTGACAGAAGAAAATCATCTGGGTGTATGCAAGATGAAATGGTGCACAATGCAATGTGAAGTTGAGTGCAAGGACTGTTCGGCACAGACTGCAGGAATTTGGTCTAAAAGCTAGAATTCCACGAAAAAAGCCATTTTTATCTTTCAAACAAAGGTTGAAAAGATTAAACTGGGCTGAAACCCATGTTAACTGGACAGCTGAACAATGGGACAGTGTTATTTGGAGTGATGAGACCAAATACTCCCTGTTTAGTAGTGATGACATAAAATATGTAAGGAGAAGTATTGGAGAAAATTTGCATCTTGATTGCATTACATGTACCGTGAAACACCCAGTTACTGTTATGATCTGGGGTTGTATGACATCAAAAGGTGTGGGCAGAATTTGCATGATTAATGGGGATATAAATGGCC
Organism: Macrothele yani; assembly: GCA_039090855.1. Taxonomy (NCBI): domain Eukaryota; kingdom Metazoa; phylum Arthropoda; class Arachnida; order Araneae; family Macrothelidae; genus Macrothele; species Macrothele yani. The sequence continues at coordinate 74,481,703 of CM076993.1, read as the reverse complement.
AGAAACACATCAATTAAATACTTGAGCCCAAACTGAAGCCTTCTGCACGTGATCCTTTCCAAGATAATGAAGCATTTATATTTCAACAGGATTCAGCTCCATGTCATGTTGCTGCTGTGTGCAAATAGTGGTTTCAAGATAATCATATACCACTGCTCAAATGGCCTGGGAACAGCTCAGACCTTAACCCCATCAAAAATCTATGGAGCTGACTAAAAAACTTGTTAGTCAGAAGCAACCCAGCAATAAAACCCAATTAATAGAAGCAATAATTCAATCTTGGTTTCACATTATTTAGCTGCAGAACTAAAAAACTTCGTTTACTCCATGTTAAGGCTTTGTAAGGCCATCATCATCATCATCATCATCATCGTCAACCATTATCAATCCACTGCTGGACGAAGGTCTCCCCAAGTTTCCTCCACAACGGTCTGTCTTGTGCCAGTCTCCTCCATGTTACTCCCGCATACTTTCGAATTTCATCCACCCATCTTCCATGTGGTCTTCTTCTGGGTCTTTTCCTGTCCCTTGGAATCCAATCTAAAATTTCGGCTGTCCATCGATGGTCTGTCCTTCTGGCAGTATGTCCAGCCCATTGCCATTTCAGGGATTTAACTCTGATCATGATGTCTTCCACTCTTGTCATTTTTCGGATCCACGAGTTCCTCTTCTTATCTCTCCTGGTTATACCAAGCATGCACCTCTCCATGCTGCTTTGAGTTGTCTGCAGCCTTTGTATGTCTCTTTTAGCTAAGGTCCACGTCTCTGCACCATACGTAAGCACTGGAAGGATGCATTGATCAGACACTTTTCTTTTAAGACATAATGGCATATTGCTCTTGAAAATTATGCTGTTTCTTCCAAAAGCTCTCCAGGCAAGTTTTGTACGCCGATTAATTTCTTCACCAATGTGACCCTCACTTGATATCTGCTGTCCAAGATAAACGTACGTGTCTGTTATCTCCAGCTTTTCTCCATCAATCGATAAATCTTCATTTCTTGTAAAAGCATTGTACATCACTTTTGTCTTCTGAAAGTTCATTTTTAATCCCACTTCTTTACTCTTGTCAGCAAGTTCCTGGATCATACTCTGTAGCTCTGATGGGGTAGTTGCAAAAATGACTATGTCATCAGCAAAACGAAGGTGGGTTAGATAATCTCCATTAATCTTTATCCCTTTGTTTTCCCAGTTCAGTGATTGAAAGACATTTTCCAATGTGGCATTAAAGAGCTTCGGAGATATGGTGTCACCTTGTCTCACTCCTTTTCCAATTTTTATGTGTGTTGTATTTTCAAACAGCCGAATCTTTGCACTTGCATTTTCATAGATGTTATTAATAATATTAATGTATGCATCTTCAATACCGCAGGATTTCAGAGCCATTGCAACTGCTGATGGTTTCACCGAATCAAAGGCTTTTTCATAATCGATAAAAGCCATGCACAATGGAAGTTCATATTCCCTCGCTCTTTCAATTAGTTCTCTCAGTACGTGGATATGATCTATTGTGCTGTAGCCACTCCTGAATCCAGCTTGTTCTCTCGGTTGAGCCATGTCCAGTGTCACCTTCAAGCGGTGTGAAAGAACTTTAGTGAAGATTTTATAAACCACTGATAGGAGGCTGATAGGTCTGTAGTTCCTGAGATCCTCAATGTCACCTTTTTTATGTAGCAAGATCATTGTAGCGTTGTTCCAATCCTCAGGAATTTTCCCTTCATTAAGGCATCGAGTGAAAATTTGGGCGAGTACTGTTTCGATTTCTCCACTTGCTTCTTGTATGATGTCTACAGTAATTCCATCTTCTCCTGGAGCTTTTCCCCGCTTCATGTTCTTGATTGCATGTGCAACTTCTGCTGGAAGGACTGGAAGAACTCTGGTACTGGTACCTTTCATGATGTCTGGAGTACATGTATCATCCCTTTCATATAATTTGGAGTAGAAATCTTTCACTCTTGTCAAAATTTCTGCCTCTATTTCTTGTTACAGAACCATCTTCTTTTCTCAGTGCCATAATCTGTTTTCTTCCCTTACTGAGATGTCCCTTTGCTATCTTTAGGCTTTGGTTGTTTTCAATTGCTTTCCTTACTAGTTCACAGTTGAATTTCCTTATGTCTTCAGTGATACTTTTTCGTACTGTCTTGCATAGCTCTATATATTCCACTTTGGAAGTCACATCTTCTTTAGTTGTCCTCATCACTCTTCTTTTTTGCATCAACATTTTGGTTTTTCCTGATAATTTGTTCACATGCAATTTGATAATTAACGCTAAATGTTACCCAACTAAGTATTAACTGTCATGGTGAGAATTTTTGTATATCACATTTGTTTTATGCATTTCACTTTTCTTCTTAAAACTGCTGTTCTAATACAAAATCTTTCATAAAAGTTATTGCATTACATTCTTGATGAAATTATCTTTCCATTGATTTATAATTCTATGGTATTACTCAAAAAAAAAGTGGTGTTATGAGCCATCAAACCTCAAAAATACACTATTTCCAAAAGGTTTCCACAATTTTGGCCACTACTGTACACTGTTATCTTTTTAATAGCACAGTATGTAAGGCTTGCATTTGAAGTCTCCAGCTGAAAAGCAGGGTGGGACGACTGTTAAATGCCTTGCACTCTCTGGTGCTGATTCACACACAGCTCTATGTGTATCTTCTTCCTTATGGTGATTGACCAGTTGGTGAATTCATTCACACTAAATTTGTAGGTGACTGATGTTACAGACATCTCAGAACAAAGTTTATCTAACACACTTACTTTATCACTGAGGCTCATCACAGTTTCCTTGTGCTTATGCACACTTGACAACACACTTGCACTATGCTTGGATGCCATTTTAAATTGAAATTGCCAAAATAATCAAAAACGGCATGAAGCCACAAAAACATGGATAAAAAGATGCTCGAGAAAGACACATGTAAACACAACGAATGCTGCGAGAACAAAGAGGCAGCCTCTACTGTTGAACCCCATCCATGACGCTGCATGGAAGATGTCTAAAAAAAATTTTCTTACTGCACATGGCCGCGAATACCGGCGATATACCAGCAAATGGCAAAAGAAATGGGCTACACTTTGTCTCGTGCTAATGAGCGAATCCGTGAATTCGGAACACACAAATAGTGCGAATAGACTATTTATATATAATGTATGAATGCACAGATATTGTTGTCCTTCAGATAACTTTTATTAGAATTATTACATCCCAAACAAGTTATGTATAAAAATACATGAAAAACAATTTATTGTAATCAGATTATTTTGTTCCTTAGATGTTCCATTCAAGTGCATTAAGTGTACAGGATCAATGTCTTTATCCCAAGGTTTATCCCTTTATCTTCCCCTCCCCCTCCCCCCTCTCACACATGCTGTAAAATGCTCACAGCATGGGCAACTAAGTGTCTATTTAGACCTTGTTCCCAGTAATCAGTATCAGGCAGTGCTGCAGCCCTATTGGGAAAAGAAATGGGTCAGTGAGCAGCAAACACTGTATCAAAAATAGTATTTCTCTGTTAAATACACTGATGCCCAATCTGGGGAAGAATGACCACACTTTCACTTTATTTATAGGTATTTTCATTGCAAGGCCTTACATCTTTCTTGTTATCCACTGACCCTGTTCCTTGAGTTTGTTACAAAATAATTGTGAAAGGACAAGAGAACACAGCGGAAATAGGATGCATTCCACCATCAGGAAAAGCAAGGGGGTGGCATCCCACCACCTGCTCCGCCAACTGCAGCCCTGTTTTCAGTACATAAACATGGCTCTGGATGGACAACAAACACTTAGATAATGGCATTGTGCATTGTGCCTTAATCACTGATCTTTTCTTACTATGCATTGATTTAATCATTATTCATGATTTTATTAACACCACCACCAAAAAAAAAAAAAAAAAAACTAGTTTGCATAGCATTATTTCTTTCTTACTATTTTAGGAGAAGCATTTTTCTGCTCCTCACAGAGTTAAAACATTGCCTGCACATTCTTAGTTGAAACTTAAATGTGTATATAATGTCTTAACATTGCACACAGACACCATCTGTGTGACAAGAAATCACAGCCATGGAGTTTTCTCAAACAGTCTTTTGAAAATATGCATGTAACCCAGCTCAAGACTGTTATTTTGCTGGAAGTAGAACTGGTCTGTTACTCTGATGAACCCATAATTAACTGATGAAAAAGAAGATGAAGCAAATGAGGTTTAACCCATGAAACTAGTAAACCTCCAACAATACTGAAATGGGATAAGTGCTTCAAATTTTGTGGCACTACATGAAGTACAAATCAGGGGAGCTACATAAATGGTGTAAAAAAATTACATGGTCAACTATAAATGATTCTTTTCTAAATTTATTGTACTTTTCTTTCTTTAATTGTTTTATAATATTTCAATCAATACAGAAATATTTTTTCAGGTAATTATGTTTGATTTAATGTCAGTAACATTATTGAATATTTATTTTAGTGTGTTAAATAAAAAATTCAAATATTTATTTCATTATTGACTGTTGAATACTTTTTTTTTTTTTTTCAGAGAACAGTGTAGTGATGTGTATGCAGGTATCAATAATAAATAATATATACTCGTAGAAAACCCATTTTGAAAATAAGAACCTCAGTAGACATGTTACTGTTTGTTTTATTTGAATTCATTAAACTATGAAGAAGTCGGATTACTTTTGAAATAAGAGGTATTTTTCATACATACTTTGTGCTGCATGTACAGTAATGTATTTGTACAGAAGGGAAAGTATTTTTTTTTATTTAATTTTATCTTGTGAATTAATGAAGACATGGCAAATCCTAATGAAGAATTATTGTAGTTAAATTGTGTATTACAGGGATTACTAGGATATAAGTTTTCACTTGTCAAATTTTTCGAGTTCTACCCCAACCCTTCGTCAGGACTGACTAAGACAGAAGGTCCTGCCACTCAAGTGGTAATGTCATACCGCTAAAATGTACAAAGTACTGGACATTCAATGGACTGGGAATCTTTAAAAATTCTTGCACACCAACACTACCTAAAACAGAAACTTGAAGAAAGTCTACACATTGAGAGAAGAAGAGGTTCCACGAATAACGAACAATGCGGTATGACATTACCACTTGAGTGGCATCACCTTAGTCAGTCCTGACGAAGAGTTGGGGTACAACCCGAAAATTTGACAAGTGAAAACTTATATTCTAGTAATCCCCGTAATACACAATTTAACTACAATTTAATTTTATTGTATGTATATAACGGTTTCTATTTAGTGAAGTCAGTGAATGGAAGGAATTCCCAACTTTATCTTTTTTTTAATCTTCCCTTGATGTTTGGCTTTGATATGGCACAAATTTATTTATTCACTTGTTTTCAACTTCATCTGTGCATAAAAATTTCCCATGCAACATCAATAGCCAAGGAATGAGGTAGTTTTAAATTTAAACTGGATTAAAAAAAAAAAAGTCATTACAGGAAGGTTGCAAATGTAGGCTGCAGGATTATGCACTTTATCATTGTCCATGTCAATGAATACAGTTGACTGCATAACTCTTGGGTCTAAAACCTGTCCATAATTTTGTGCTAGTATATTCACAAGCATTAAATCCACAAATTATTAAAACATGAACATGCTCTCATACTGTAAAAGTATATTTGATTATTTTGAATGTAGTTTCTGCAGTTTTTGTAAGTTGCATAAAAGTATGCAAATGGATTCATTGTTAGTAATGAATGATTTTAACAGTTGTTTTTTATTTTTTCAGGTTGTGTTTGTTAGTGGTCGTGTGCATCCTGGAGAAACACCTTCAAGCTTTGTATTTAATGGACTGCTTCATTTCTTACTTTGTCAGCAGGATCAAAGAGCAATTCAGCTGAGACATCAGTTTGTCTTTAAGCTTATTCCAATGTTGAATCCAGATGGAGTTGTCAATGGGCACTACCGTACAAATACACAAGGAGTCAATTTAAACCGTGTTTATCTTATTGCTGACCCAGAGAACCATCCTTCTGTGTATGCTGCACGCACACTACTCTTACATTATCACATTTCCTATTCTTCACCACGTAAAGAATCTCAAGGAGATACAAGTTCTGTGCTAACTAACTCTGAAAGCCGGACTTATGACAGAGATGTATCAGATACTTTCGTTGGCCATCCAAATGAGGTAAAAAGTGAAGCAGTTGCTAAAAAGCCATATTTCTTCCGATCTATTTTCAGTAAAAAGAACTCTTCTTCAGAAAAGAAAGTGTCATTTGATGATTACGTTGTTCACTTGTCGTATAAAAACAGAGAGACAAAGGGTTCTACATCTGTCTGTTCCTCTCCGTCCACTCTCACTGATGTGAACTTGAAGTTTGATGATAATTCTTGTAGTAGAAGTCTTGAGAACCTTTCAGAATGTGTTGTTGGGTCACCAAGGTCCCCTTTGCTTAATGTTCCATCAGGCAGTGTGCTTGCTGGCTCTAGTTTGGAAAGTGTGGCTGAAGATTCAGGACTGAAAGAAAGTAATTTTGAATTTAGTTTTCCTGTGTCATCGGCAGATGTTCAGAAGGTAAGAAACCTCAAATATACTTATATGGATAATGATATAATGAAGAGCAATAAGTTGAAAATGGTGCACAATCATTAATAATTCATGTCTTACTGAAAATGAAACATAAATAAATTATTAATAAGTAAATGTAATGGAAACATGCTGAAAACTCTTTTGTTTTAGCAAAATTCTGACTGCATACATACACTGACGGAAAAAAAAATCCCAACACCACGAAAAAATAGTTGTAGAGGAATGAAATGGTGGCAATACATTTGTATAGGTAACATATTTAATCGATTAAGGTTTCAAGATCACAGCTTAATGTAAGCGCGAGAAGAGCTATTTTAAATGTGAAATGCTGGTACATTAATAACCGGTGTAACCACCAGAATGTTGAATGCAAGCACGCAAACGTTCATGCATTGTGTTGTACAGGTGCTGGATGTCAGTTTGTGGGATGGAGTTCCATGCCTGTTGCACTTGGTCGGTCAATACAAGGACCGTTAATGCTGGTTGGGGGTGACACTGGAGTTGTCATCAAAAGTTGGGGGTGACGCTGGAGTTGTCATCCAATGATGTCCTATACATGCTCGGTTGGTGAAAGATCTGGTGATCTAGCATGACACGGCAACATGTCGACACTCTGTAGAGCATGTTGGGTTACAACAGCGGTATGCGGGCGAGCGTTATTCTGTTGGAAAACACCCCCTGAAATGCTGTTCATGAATGGCAGCACAACAGGTTGAATCACCAGACCGACGTACAACTGTGCCGTCAGGGTGCGTGGGATAACCACGAGAGTTCTTCTGCTGTCATAGAAAATTGCTCCCCAGACCATAACTCCAGGTGTAGGTCCAGTGTGTCTCGGCCGCAGACAGGTTGGTTGCAGGCGCTCACCTGGCCTCCTTCTAACCAACACATGGCCATCACTGGCACCCAGGCAGAACCGGCTTTCATCAGAAAATACAACAGATCTCCACTCCGTCCTCCAATGAGCTCTAGCTTGACACCACTGACGTCGCAAACGGCAGTGATTTGGAGTAAGTGGAATGCACGCTACAGGGCATCTGTCTCGGAGCTGTCCTTCAAGTAACCGATTTGTAACAGTTCGTTGTGTCACTGTGGTGGCAACTACAGCTCGAATTGCTGCCGCAGACGCGGTACGATGCGCCACGGCCATACGCCGTACACGGCGGTCTTCCCTCTCAGTAGTGCCACGTGGCCGGCCGGAACCCGGTCTTCTGGAGGCAGTACCTTCCCTTGACCACCGCTGCCAGCAATCATGCACAGTGGCTACATTCCTGCCAAGTCGTTCTGCAATATTGCGGAACGAAAATCCACCTTCTCGTAGCCCTATTACACGACCTCATTCAAATTCCGTGAGCTGTTGATAATGGCTTCTTCGTCTTCTTAAAGGCATTCTTGACTAACATCAACACACTACGTCGAATCTCAACGATAACTAACGCTCACGAATGTTACAGCGTGTATTTACAGCAAACCTGCTTTGCATGTTCCGAGGGGCGCTACTAGCGCCACACGTATGCGCCGAGCGCGAAATTTGCATAGACGTCATCTTACAGATGTACTCTCACCGCCTACCAACTGTCGTTTATCTAAAACAACCCTTTCTTGGTGTTAGGATTTTTTTTTTCCGTCAGTGTATGTACATAAATATCACTATGCTGTTCTTTCAGATTCAGAGCTTAGCTCTAAGAAAAAGAAATTGAAACTACCAGATAATATTTACTTACTGTTGCTGTATCAAATTTATCCATTTATAGTGATCTTGACATACAGCCCGGGCTACACTGACATCCATCACACGTCGTACACAAGATCTTCCATACTTCATACTCATAATCTTTTTCTCATGCAGACACTCCTGAATTTGTTCCTCCCATGACTTCCTTGGCCTTCCTCTGACTTTTCCTTCCTGCCACTTGGGATAAAAAGATTTTCTTAGTAAGCATCCATCATTCATTCTTTCAACATGGCCAAACCACCAAACCATATTAGTCTCCACCTTGCTAACAATATTTTGCTTCACAGCACACAACTGCAACACATCTTCATTCCTCACACAATCAGACTGTGCCCCCCTCACCCCCCATGACTATTGCATTTCTCCAGCACACAAACAAGTTCTATGTTTCTTCTGTAGTATCCAGGTTTCATTACCATACATCAGAGTAGGAACAATTACACTTTCATAAACAGCCATGCAGGACTTTCTTGAGAACCCATAATTCCTGTGAAAACCTTCCAAAGCAGCCATGACTTTCAATGAAGAATTCACATGCCTAACTAATTTCACCATCCAATTTGTTCTCTCTGTCAAACATGCTTACTAAATACACAAACTCACTCACCTAAACAATCACAGTGCCATTTATATTTACATTACATTCAGTGCTACCAGTTTCTCTCTCAAAAACCATAACATTGGTTTTTCCCTTATTTATACTCAGTTTGAATTTCATGCAAACTTCGTACATCCGGCACAACATACTCTGCAAATCACATTTGCTCCCTGCCAACAGGACAGTGTCATCAGCATACAGCAAATCTGCACACACGTATATCACCTAGACATAAATCGGTATTATCTATGTTGGCATCATGCATGCACACATCCATAAATATATTAAACAGCCGTGGTGACATTACACACCCTTGTCTGACTCCTGCACCAAAAGAAAACCATTTTGATAAAACACCATTCACTCGTACAAAAGCTCTACTTACAGGTTACATGGCTTTTACACCGTTAAGTAGATTCCCAGTAACACCATATTCATTCAATACCTTTTACAAAAGTGTCCTATTTACTCGGTCATAAGCTTTCTCTAAATCTATGTAGACAGCAAAAACTTTCTTAGCAACAGCCAGATACTTTTCAATCATCATACATAATGCAAAAATTTGGTTAGTGCAGCCTTTACCAGGCATAAAACCACTCTGAACATCCCACACTTTCTCTGATGTAAGACCCCATACTTTTTCAATAACGACCTTACCAAACACTTTCCCTGGCACACTCAGTAGGTTAATACCAATAGTTCTTGCAGTCAGTCTGATCACCTTTTCCCTTACACAAAGGAATAATGATAACATCCTTCCAATCCCAAGGGACCATTCCTAACTCCCAGCACAACTGGCAAATTTCAGTTAACCGGTCAATTACATAGTCACCACCATATTTCAACGTCTCAGCAGTTATGCCATCAACTCCCGGAGCCTTACCATTCTGAAGAGATTTTAGAGCTTTACACACCTCTTCTTTTGAGATCCCTCCTGTGCTCTGATCCTTCACTGCGACATCATCTGCTTCTGCCTCTGAATCACCTTTGCTTTCTTGGTCTAATAACTCACAGAAATATTCACCCCATCTTTCACTTAATTCATTGGGCTCCCATATCATTTTCCCAATCTTATTCTTCACACAACTTATAACTTTGTTTCCCCTATTTTTTCTGAGTCTTGTGTACTTCCAAAAAGTGTTTCTATCTTTCCAAAAAGCCAATTCATGCCTTTCCACCTTCTCCTTCCTATCTTTTACCTTACTCTGGCGAACCAGCTTAGCAGCTTCATGCTTCTTACAGTGATATTCATCCACAGAAACTCTACCCTGCAACATCCCTAAATAGGCTTCCTTCTTTCTCTTTACTGCCTCTTCAATTTCACTATTCCACCAAGCATCACCTCTATTGTTACCCACTATTGTGGTGCCACAGACCTCTTTAGCATCAGTGGCAACACAGTTCTTAAAACATTCCCACTTCTTTTCTACATCCCTCTCACAAGACTTCAGCTCCTTCAGTTGTTCTCTGAGTATGTCAGAATAGTGCTGATGATCTTCAGGGAGCCTTTCAACCTTTATTTTTCCATCCTGGGCCTTTTCTTATTCCTTTTCTTCCAACCAACATTCAGTTTCATTCGTGACACTGCCAAGTAATGATCAGAGCCGACATCCGCACCTGTCATTGCACGAGTGTCAAGAACTAAGTGTTTCAGACGTTGATCCATAGACAGCAAAATCTATCACACTCTTTTGACCAAGAGTACGATTTTCCCAAGTATATGTGTGGATATACTTGTGGCTGAAAAACGTATTGGATATACACAAACCATTCTCAATGCAGAGTTCAATTAATCTTTCCCCATTATCATTCACACAAGGATCATTAAACTTACCCAGAACATTGTCAGAAATTGCATTCTGCACACCTACTGTAGCATTGAAATCCCCTGCTATTATAACTTCCTCTTTAGCACCAAACTGGCTGAAAACAGCTTTTAGCTCATTCCAGAAATCTTCCTTCCTCTCAGAAGGTTCCGAGTCACAAGGTGCATACACTACAACAATTACTATTCTCTGAAGTTTCACTTTCAAACGAATCCAAAGAATTCTCTCACTTATGCAGTTATAGTGAATCAAGTTGTTCTTCATTTTTTCACTTAAAATTACACCTACACCAGCCTGTCCTCTCACATTACCCAGTACTCCAGACCACACACTCACTGTTCCATTCACTTCTTCTATCCCAATTTCCTTCTTTTTGGTTTCACTTACACACAGCACATCCAATCTATTTACTTTCTTCAATCACCTCATTCATCTTGCCATTTATACCTCTAGTATTCCATACACCAATCTTACACTCACTCAGCCGAGATCTCTTTCTCATATGCCGTTTAGAAAGTCTAGGTCGATTCTGTGGTGGATCGCACTTCTTAAGTGTGGTAGTCCACCATATCCCACACTTCAGTCAGTTATTATATTTCTTTGTGTCTTTTTCATCAGGTAAGAACATCAGTGTGGGGGATTAGCCCACAGCTGTGTGCGGACTGCAATTCTGACTTCACTTCAACCTAAACAAGACTGAAGGATTGTTGATTGCTAGAAATATGAAGTTTTTGAAGTACTAATGAAAAAACTGATGTAAATGTAATACATACAGCTAGTTTGCTACTAATTGCGGTTGAAACGCAATATGTGCCTTAAATTATATTTCAGCAATACGGGGATTACTAGCATGAATTTATTTTTACTATTTCGTCAAATGGGTTGTACACCAACTCGTCATCAGGACTGACTCAAGAAAGTAGGTGCTGCCACTCAAGTGGTAATACCCAGCCTTTCTACTCATTAATTGTTGCACCTCTTCATCTTACAATTTGTAGACTTTCCTCCAACTTCCGGTTTACAAAGTGCTTTTGATGTGAAAGAATTTTTAAATAGTTCTAGTTAACCAACTGTCTGGTACTTTATATGTGTCTGTCAAGGTCTGTCTTGTTGGAAACATTCCTTATAGCAGCTTTATGTTCTGCTATGCGGGTTCAAAGTTGTCTCCCAATTTTTCGTACATGTGTATTACCACAATTGCAGTGTACATTGTAGACCACTCCTTGTAGTGGAACATTTTTTTTTCTTTTTGTTTAATGGGAGAGAAGAGTTTTGTAATTTTATTGTTCGGGTCCGGAGCATGTTGAATAAGGACAGGCCCAGAGCATGTCGAATAAGGAATTTTAAGATAATTCTCTGAAGCTTTTCTAATAAATCCCTTATGGTAAGTGACTTTTCTGGTAAGTTTGATGTTACTGCTTAGTTGCTTATGATTTAACTTTATTTTTGTTGTTAAAACTTTTGTTCTATCAATGTAGAAGGATAATAATTTTCTGCAAGAGTACTTTTTAATTCTTTTTTTACAGTTTCTTTGATGTTTCCCGAGAATCCAGTGCTTCTACTTTTTCCAGGAATTGTAAAGCCAGATTAAATTTGATATTTGAGGGACAGTAAGAATGGCAGTTCAGAACTTTATTCATATTATTAGTTTTTTTGCATAACTTTGTAGTAATTTTTCCTCCTGAAGCTGTGAGGGTTACATCCAGAAAGTTCAGTTTATTGTCTTGTTAAAGTTCTAAAGTGAATTTCAGAGAATTATCAAGGCTGTTAAATAGATTGAAAATGTTTACTGGAAGAGATCCATCACTGTTGCAAACTATTATGAGGATGTCATCCATTGATGAAGGTTGAGGTAGTATTATTTTTATCTTCAAGTTTTCTTAAATAGTAGTTTGCTAGAAATGGAGCCAAAGGAGAACCCATTGCTAAGCCTGATGTCTGTTTGTAAAAATGTTCTTTAAATTGAAAGAAGTTATGCTTGAAAGTAAATAACAGAAGTTCAAGCATAATCTCTAGCAATAAACTGAACTTTCTGGACATGACCCTTACAGCCTGTGGAAAATAAATTACTACAAAGTTATGAAACAAACTTAAAAACATACTAACAAAGTTCTGAAGTGCCACTTATCCCTCCAATACCAAATTTAATCTGGCTTCAAAATTCCTCGAAAAAAATAGAAGTACTGGATTCTTCAGACATAAAAGAAACTCCATAAAAAAGAATTAAAAAGTACTCTTGCTGAAAATTGTTATTTCTTAAAAATCATACAGTGCTCAGGTAATGCTCTAAAGTAAAGAACCATCTTACTGGCACTGTAAATTTTAAGTGGTTCATAACTTTCAAGAATTTCAGCTAAACATTTAGGTGTCCATTTTCCTGCAGCTTGATCATTGGCATCTCCCTTCTCACTGTGTGATTTTTTATGTATGATTCTTTTCTTCCATTGCCTCAGCCATTCATCACTTGCTCTGATATCTTTATTTCCAAGTTTTTTAGAAACATCCTTACATTTTTTGTGGTACGTTCCACTTCTAATTTGAGCATTCATAAGTTTGGGCTTCTTCAACCATTGCAAAGGGACTTTTTTAACATCAGCTCATTTCTCTTTGCCTTTGAAAAATACATGTATGTAAGTAGGAAAAAAACTTGTGAGCAGCTGTATTTCACTATAGGTGATATGTTTCTACAGTTCAAAAAAAAAAAAAAAAAAATCTGTGTGCGCAAAGTTTTCTTTTCAACAGTGCCCTATTTCAAAATCAGTATTATTCCATTCATTTATTTTATCATCAGTTACATATATTTTAACATAATTGTTGTCATCAAAAAGGCTTTCTTCATGTGTATCATAGTTTAAGATGATTTGCATTTTTTTCAGCATATTCTGTGATATTTTCCAAACAGAAAGATGTACCAAAGAAACCTCCAGTTTTGCAAATACTTTAAATGGATAGAAAGACACTGAAAATATTTACACTGAAATATTCAAGAAAGACACTGAAATATTTTCACTTGTGTTTTCACATCATTGAGTAAAAACATTTCATTCTATTGCATTGCAATCTTCAATAAAAGACATCAAGAAAGACACTGAAAATATAACTGGTGTACAAGGACAAGTTATACAAAAAGTATTTCAAGGTGCTCTCTGGCTGTGCTGGTTTAAAAAGAATTGGAAAAAAAATTATAAAATTATTAAGGAAAAAGGATTGATCATGAAAGTATGTCTCCCACTAATATTCTGTGCTTTAAGTACACACTGATAACCTCTGTGGATGTGGAAAGGACTTTTTCTGTATGTAAGCATTTTTTCACTGGCAGAAGGCATGCTTTTTCTTTCAGAAATATAAAAAGGCATTTGGTTATTGTGTTCAGTCATGAAATATTAAAGAGAAAATGTACATGCATCTACATCATATAAATATTGAATCCCACAGTAAAATTTTCAGTTACATTGAGTGCATATTTCTTCTATTTTAGCACATATTTCCTGTTTCTTTAGTGCATAAATGCCTGCTTATCAGGAGGTTCTTAATGCTTGAACATCCAAGCTTTACTGATAACTCACACATCGTTGGTCATGATGACAGTCAATTACTTTGCTGCTATCAGCTGGCAACTTGTCCATGGGAAATTCGAAATATTCCTCGACATTGTCTGAAATGTTTTCATTTTATCACTCAGAAAAACCCAGGACATTAGGCATCATGAACAATTGGTGATGCACAGGAACACAGCTCTAGAAATTTCTTAAAACCAGGATGAATGGGAACCATACAAGTATTTATGCAGCATTTAGTGTGTGTGTGTGGAGGGGGGGGCAGTAAATACATATCATGGACAAATACACATGCATCTGAAACTAAAAGAAATTATCTTTACTTAGTTTAGGATTGCTGCATTTCGAAAAATGGAGAGCCAGAAGTGTAAAACGAACAGTGCTTGCTTCCAGTGTGTTAAGGCTTGTAACAATAAGGTATAATCTACTGAGTTGAACCTTTAAATTAAATTAAAACAAACAGTGCTTGCTTCCAGTGTGTTAAGGCTTGTAACAATAAAGTATAATCTACTGAGGTGAACCGTTAAATTAAATTAAAACAAACAGTGCTTGCTTCCAGTGTGTTAAGGCTTGTAACAATAAGGTATAATCCACTGAGGTGAACCTTTAAATTAAATTAAAACAAACAGTGCTTGCTTCCAGTGTGTTAAGGCTTGTAACAATAAGGTATAATCCACTGAGGTGAACCTTTAAATTAAATTAAAACAAACAGTGCTTGCTTCCAGTGTGTTAAGGCTTGTAACAATAAGGTATAATCTACTGAGGTGAATCTTTAAATTATTAATCAAATGTATGGCTTCCATTTCTTTCATGAGAATTTTTGTTAAGCTTTGAAAATTGATACAATATTCTTAATAAGTAAATGTTTTTCTTTCATGATGTGAAAAGTCTTTATTTTTGGTAATGGCAAAATATAATGACTTTACAGTGCTCATTACCATGTCTATGTATGCATAACAATGCGCAGTTAAGCAATGTACTGATTTACTTCAGTATGGCAATGTGATGGGTCTTTTATTTCTACATTTAGGCATTTTGTAATTCCAATAGTGAAGTGGAAGCAAGTGATGCAGATGAAGAAATCTCTGTTTCATCACCCATTGAAAGCACTTCAAAGAAAAGGCAAAAGTGTCAGAGCAGACCAAAACTGGACATACCTTTTCTACCTCCTGAAGAAAGTGGCATTGCTTTCTATGTTGATCTTCATGGTCATGCATCAAAAAGGGGTTGTTTCTTATATGGGAATTACTTTGTTAACATAGATCAAAAGGTAAATAAACTTTTTAATAGTAAATAATTCATATCTCATGTCAGTTTTAAAAATCTAGAACAAGTGTAACAATTCAAAGGTGAGTGACGTACCTGAGATGTTAAAATGTGTATTTCGGATTTAGTTCTGGATATAGCAAACATACATGTGCACATATTTTGAATTTAAAATGATAAAATGATAAGTCACTTAACTGGGTTGCAAGCAGTGGCGAAGGATGACTTTGTAAGTAAGGGAAGCAATGCAGTTAATATGCAATAAATACAATAGATGGCAAAAGTGATATGAATGAAAATTTATAATAATTAAAATCAGCATGGGATCCGTAGTTTATATGCTACGTTGACAACACGGTATGGCAGAAAGCATCGTAAGACAAAATGCCGACCATGTGCAGTACCACCAAAAGAAATGTCTATGTAGAAGTTCAAATGCAAAGATTTATAAAAAAAATATTCAGTGAAAATGTTGAAAGGGAAAGAAACTTGTGTACCCACACAATGAAAAGAATGAAGGTTGCTTCTATCAGAGCTGAGAGGGCTAAGCCCGGGCCCGAATCGGGCTTAGGCTGTAGAATATTTACTGCAGTTCGGGTTAAATAAAAAAAAAATATTTATAAATGTGATTTTATATGATTTTTATAGATAATTTTTTTTATTTGTAAATGTTATTTTATGTAATTATGAAAATGATCCAAAAGACAGAGAAAGTATTTTTTCTATAATGTAGTCTTCGGAGTTTTGGGAGTTCACATAACCGTGTACTGTAGATGTGCCAGAGTCCATTTGTTTTGGTGAAAAATTTTTTTTTATATTGAATTGATGCTATTTATTAAAAGCGTTACTATATTTATGCTGGTATTGAAATTTATATGGAAATTTAAATTTGGGAGATGGGTAGATGCATTTCGAAACAAAAATATTTTCTAAGTATTAGAAAAGGCCATGAACATCCTAAACACAAAAAGCATCTAAAATTTACATTCCACAAGAAGTTATTGGAAAGTTTGCGTTGTTTGTGTTCACGCAGAGTTGAGTCATCTGAAAGTGCAAAAATAAGTGAATATTGTTGCATGTGAATGAAAATGTGTCACTATAAGTCATGGATAAAATGTACTCATTCAACAACAACTTGTGGAGGCGGTGAAAGTCAATTTAAAAGGATAGGACAAAAATTGCAGTTATGAAATACCTTATAATACCAGGATTTGGATCGATAGCCTTAGTCAAGCTAAGGTGGGGTACATGGGACCAAGTCATGGAAGACAACAGCACACAAAATTTTTTCACACTGCACTCATTTTGAACTTTTTTGAAAGGCTACTGCCTGTATTTATTATTTTTCTTTAAAAACTTAACAAGTTAATTTAGTGGACAAACAGATGGTATTTCCTTTTTCTTGTTTGCTTAAACACAGCAGTATAAAAACAGAATCTCAATTTTCTTTCTATTTCTATTTGGCCACTGGCCTTATGAACAGCACAGCTTGACAAATTTCAACACAGTTGGCATGAACACCAGGCACTGACCCCATGCATCCAAAATCATACTATGATTCACATGGTTTACACAAAAAAAAAAAATACTGGATTCCTTTTTTTTTTTTAATTCCACAAGGTGGACAAGTTCTGTTCCCCTGAAACGCACTCTCTTCTCTCTCACCTAGTTAGCTCAATGACAAATTTACAATTTTACACTTATTGATTCAAATCCACAGCACCTTAACAACCTTAGCAACCTCCGCAATCTCCCAGACCAGCTTCAAAGACCTCAACCAAATTTACAGTTACTTTAAGAGCCACAAATTATACATTAACCAAATCCACTATCTGAAAGCAAACAAACCAAGCAAATTATCCTCACAACAGAATCCACACTGAGCACAAGCATTAATCAACACCACATAACCCATAGAACTATCCTGAATGAACCCACTTCACCCACAAAGAAACCTCACTAACTTAAAAATTATCACTACTCATAACATCAACACAATTCAGAAATTCAAACAATCCTCCTGCACCAGCCTGCCCATAAAAATCACCCCACTCTGCACTTCACACAATAGCTCAAGACACCCAATAACTCTATACCGTAAACAAAAGCCCAAAATACCAATCAACCAAATTTCCAAACCAAATATCATGCTCACCTACACCAGCAACCAGAACCCAGAATTTACATCCCCAGCACCACAGCACATCATAAACAAATTAATTTAGATACCCTAAATCACAAAACAAAGCTTAATTTTAACACCTGCAGTGAATTACTGAGGTAGCGGTGAGGCAAATACTCTCAGTTCAGACACTATTCTGGGTTTTGAGAACCAACACAGGAAGAAAACACCAGTCAGGCTGAAGGCGTGAAATTGGGTCGTGAATCCACTTTCAGCCCATGCAAAGGGAAAGGAAAAAAATCCCCAAGTGCGACACATCATCATCAGGCACAGAATTTCCTCCAACATGATCTCGCCACATTTCTTGAAGCCACGCCCGACCGACCCTCGCCGGCAGTACATATCTCCGTGAGCAGCGAAACCACTGGGGGGGTTTGAAGACAAGTTTTCCCCCAAAAACCACGTCCTCAAGGATCTCCCTTTTCGAACCAATGCATGATCCCACCTTGATCAACCACGCCTGCAAGAGCCTGTCGTACTTCAACCCTAAATACTCCAGGCACATCCGGCCCAGAACCAACACAACTATATCCCAGGAAAAATTCACTTATCTCTCTATATCCCAAGAAATCCTAAATCACAATATCCACGTGTATCTCAGGAAAATTCACTTATCTCTATCCACATGTATCCCAGGAAAATTCACTTATCTCTATCCACATATATCCCAGGAAAAATCACTAGCAAGGAAATTCTTCTGCACCATGGCAATGCGCAGGTCCACTGCAGACAATAACACTGACCATTTACATAACCCACTAAATATTTTCACCTTATTGAAAATTAAAATTACATTTAGACTTTTAACGTTATAGTAAAAACAAGAAAATTTAGGCCAAAAGAAAAGAACAATTAATACCGGAACTGGTGAGCAAAAGTGTGTCTTCTCAACCCATGATGTTCATTCTTTTTGTGAAAATACTAAACTTGAGAACCCAAATACCTTCACTTCTATTTTGCACCTATCGCATCCTGGTGAAAATTCCCTACTCAGAGCCCTCTGCCCTAGGACAAGTTCCCGGCTTGCCCTAAGATCACCCCTTTCCAATGGGAGATTAACACTCATCTGGAGCATGTAAAATACTGGTCCTCAAATAACACACCTACCATCTTAATTTCGACACTCAACACTCCAAGAATGTAAACAGCACTTTAGGTTTCCAATTTCATCACACTATAATATGTTCCCAAAAATCCCAATATAAATCATCCCATAATTTATCTTCACTCATAAAAAAAAATAACTCAACGCTGTAAAAGGCTAGAGAAAAATGTTTACAATTTTTTCATCACCCACAGCATCACAATAACACTGCCTTTCAATTATCACATGCCCAACTAAACTATTATTGATGCACCAAAATTTACTGTGCTCAAACATTAAACCAAATTTTTCCGAAACATTAAAATTTACTGGCCTGGGGAGTTGCTAAAATACCAGACATGACAACACAAAAAAAAAAAAAAAACATAAATGAAAGCATTTTCAACTCCCCTCTCTTTTTTTCTGAACTCATACCTGAGGAACTAATAAATCTTAATTTTGAAAACTGGACGACAACAACATGGGGACATCTGTCCCACATCCAGCCAACCTCAAAAAAAAAGAAAATTTCTTCTTTTTTTTTTTTCGCAGAACTATAAATTTGAATTCACACTGCTGACCCACTCGTTCAACAATTCTGCAGCGGTCACAACACAATACAAAAAAAAATCGAGAAAAAATTCACCTTCTGGGCTGGGCATGAACAACTCTTGCTTCAAAAAAAAAAAAAAATCTTCTCGTCACACCGTCCCTGTTGATTTTCTCTTCGCATCCACCAATGTCTTTCTCTTTCTTTTTTTTTTTCTTCCCTCTTTGAACACAATGTGCCTGAGCACTTCACCCGAACACAGGGAAAAACAAAGGCATCCTGAAGCTGATGATGACGGACCCTCTCAGAGGGAGTAATTCTCCCTTGGTTGTTTTTTTCCAATGCATATGGCTCTCCCCTGGTAGGAATTTGGTCGGCTGCATTGGAAGGTGGACGGCATCATCCACGGAGGTTCCTCTTTCTTTATCCATTAGCTCTCAGGAGAATGCTTAGGAGTGCATCGGTGATCATCTCTCGCTGCGCCCCGAGGAGGTCTTGTCCTACGGTGGTCCTGTCCTTTCTTCATAATTTCTTCCACCTCTTTTCATTTGGTGGAATCAGTGAGCAATTCATCGCAAGCCCTGAGCTCCTTTTTTTTTTTTTTTTTTGTAACTAACCATGAACCTGACAAGTCCCCACGCTAGAAGACCGTCGCTGCAAGGCTCCTTTAAGCTTTTTACCTCGATGTCAAATCATGGTGGTCAGCAAATGCTCTCCCACCAAAAGGCGAGGAGAGACTCGGCTGTCCCCTCTTTCTCCCGGCCAGCCAGAGGACAAGAACAAAAGTGACTGAGCCAAGCGTCTCAAAGTGTCAAAGAAACTCTGGGATGCTAGAAAAAAATGCTGACCCCTGATTGGCTGACCTCTGCATGGCAACAGCGGAATTTCTCTCCCACGCCTCGAGTGACCTCTGACCTTCACTCAGGCATCGTTGCAGCGTCCAACACTCTCCACGAAAAAAAAAATGTTACTAGGCACGTGCATCCTCTGGTCGGCCAGGGGAAGATGAACTTGACCTTCAACACGTAGGGACCAAGTGATTTCACATGTGCAGCTGTGACCTAGTTTCTAAAAATAGAACAGCGCCAACCCCTAAGAGCATTTTCTGATCGACAACTAAGACCGAACCCTTAAAATGGCCGATCTGAAAGAAGATTCCCTTTTCTCACAACTCTCTTTTTTTTTCTTTTCAGAAATGCTTTTTTCCTCATTCCGTGATATGAAAGTAAAATTAATTTTGATTCTTTGAGCTGCACACCTACTCGCCTTTTCCTATCGCGATAAAAGAACAGATAAAATAATTATTTTCAAAACCCCAAAGTCAGTTAAATCAAATATTATTCTCTTCCTCTTTTTTTTTTCTTAACATGAAATTTTGTTTTCCTGGTTGTGATTAAGACAAGCGAATTTTGCGCACGAATTCCCCTGCCTTTCAACCAGGAATTTTCTTCTAACGTATGTCATGGGAGAAAATTTTGCATTAATTAATCTCCGATAAACCAACAGAAAGATTGATCAGGTCTTTCCGAAATTCACCAGAGGTTAAAATTTTCGCCATGACACATTGCTTCCATCGTGCTTACATTCCTCAGAAGAGTCACAGAAACAAATAGCTACACTAATAAAAGTAATGTGTACTTTTTTATTCCTGAAATAATGACATGTCACCGCTAAAGAATGTGCGACATAAAACTACTGAAAGTTCAAATCATAAGCCAATAATAGAACTGAATCAACTAATTACACTAACACAGAAAACTTTTGACAAATTGCAACTTCAAACTATTGTTGCGGGAGTCCTCTGAGTGCTGACTGCTGAGTCTGACAGAACATTTGGAAACAGTGCATGCTCAAGTTAGTGGCTTTATCCTTGAAACTCTCTTGTGTGGATCTGCCTTCGGCCCCGTGGAAGTGTTTGGGAGAATGCTTCCCTACGCTCTATGCTTAGCATTACTGGCTGTGGCTGGCCACTCTGCAGGTGGGCATGTCGTGTTACTGAGGTTCAGCTGGCTGCATTATCAGCATTGCTTCCAACGAGTGACTTACGTAAGAGACATTTGTTCTTGTTTTCATAAAAATACAAATGTGAATTTGCTTTCTTAAAAATAAAAGATACTGAAAAAAATGCCCGCTACGTTATGTTGGTGTGATATTTTTATTTTACTTTAATGCTACATATTTTTAATTCACACAAAAAAAAAAAAAAAAGCACATAAACCAAAGGAAAGCAATGCTTCCCTTGCTTCCATTGACGCTTCGCCACTGGTTGCAAGGTTTATTTATTTCCATACAGTGTTAATTTGATGCAGCAAATATGAAGCTAATTTATCTACTAATGAATGTTTTGAAGCGCATCATGCATTATATTTGTTGTATTTAGTATCAATGAAACAAATACATGATTTATAGGAAAAGCCATTAATGAAACAAAATTTCCTTAAGAGTATGAAGGGGGGAGGGATACAGAAGTGTATATGGTTGCAATCTAAACAGCTTCAATATTGAAATGAATGCCTCACAATACTGGACAAAAGTCTTCCTTTAGAATATTTTTCTTGCTGTGTTCAGTGCAGTGTATTCTTAATATTAAGATAAGTTTGAATTCAGGTTTGTTTTAGTCCAGTCTCTTGCACAGAAACACTGAAGAGGGTTGGAGGTGAAGCAGTGGGTAGAATTCCATCATAAAGTGGATGTTCCCAACTTTACACCCTCAGGTTGTCCATGTGCCCATTCCTAGCTGATTCTGTTAATTATCTGGCAGTATCCTTGCTCTGATACATGTGCAATCATGATAGTTTAAACAGTGATGTTTTTTTTTTTTATTGAGGGCACGAAAGCTGTATATCAATAGTGTAAGCAACATGTGGACTGTGCTGTGGAACGTGGTGTAGTAATCTTTGACCAACAGCACCATTTTAATTCCACTCCATCTTTCATGATGGGCAGTTAGTTTTTGATTTGATGCATCTGATGTATAGGATTGGTTTGAACTTTAGTTTGTTGAGAGCATTAAAACGACTTTTGCAAAGAGGAATGAACTCACAGCTGCTCCTGTGATCTGCTGATGAATTGTGTTGTGATTCTTGAAATGTTCGTTGAGATGTAGACAGTTTAAAGGAAAGTTTACAGAATGTTCTTTAAGATGTATGTAAATGGGTGATGTTTTATCCTGTATTACTGGTGTTTGGAGCACAGCTCTTGAGAAGTTCTGTGAAAGCTGAAGTTCTGATACTTAGTCTTTCAAAGCATCTGATAATGTCTAGCACTGAAATCTTCTAAGTAAACTTGGATCATATGGTTTCAGCTTCATTTTGTGTAAATTTGCTTTCTGGTTGAGCGTGCTTGCTGCTGCTGTTGTTGAAGATACTTGTTCAGTTGAATTTTCCATTGTCATTGGTGTACCTCAAAGATCAGTTATTATTACCTGTCCTCTTTCCTGCACATTAGTGACCTCATTGCCATCTCCTCACATTAGTGACCCAACTCTTACTGAAATTCAGAGTTCTAGTTGCTTGTCATTATTGTTTTGGCCTGGGTTATTTACAAAGTTCCAAGGAACAAGAAAAAATGTCATATTTCTGTTTCCTTTTGTGAATTCTAATATTAAGGCCATTTGTTAGGGGGATGAGGCAAACCTTGTGTACTTAATTCTTGCAAAGTTCTGTCCTTTTTTCAAAAGCTACAAAAAATAATAATAATAAGTGGTGACAAATAACTGTTTGTTCAGAAGCCATTGTCTGTTCTTGGTGTGAGTATTTCTTTTAACTTATCATGACATAGCTGCATATTGGAAAATGCATCACCCGGGAAGTTCCTACTCCAGGGTGATGAATTTCCAAGTTTTCTGATGATGTTACATTATAAACAGTAAACTTGAGAAATTCCGGGTCATAATCAGATAGCTGTGAATAATCTTGTGATTTTCTCATGTGTTTGTGAGGAATATTTCTTCCTTAATTCCTATATGCAATAATAGCCTTTACTATTGTTGTCATTCTGCAGCAACATTTTTTTTTTTACCAGCAATTTGGTATTTAGCACCTGCCAAGTGTGTGCCCTGCTACTTGCATTTGAGGGGAATGCACCAAAATCAGTCATAAGAGTTCCTACAGTGCTCTACAGAAGGAAGTTGTTCAATTAATAGCCCTGCACTCCATACTTCTTTTCAGTCCTTTTTGTACTGATGCATTATGGCCAATTTCGCATGTCCTTAAATTTTCAGTCATGGGTATTGATTCAGAGAGCTATGAACTGTTGTCCCACCTCCTGCAGCAGGTTATTATAGCGCATTTTTGAAATGCAGTCACGCCTTACCTGTTTAAGTGAGTAAGTATCTCATAGCTTCATTGTCCAACTCATTGATATCTGCCATATCAATAGTTTGGAACTTTAATTTTGGTCACAGGTAAGGTTTTTCGTGGACACCATACTCTTCAGTTATTTTCATCAAAAATTAACAGACTACTTTTGATCAAACTGTTCATAGTGCCATGGACTACACCTTTTTCCTTATCTTTGTCTAAAAAAATTTAGATTACTGTTCATTTAACCTTCCAGTTCACAGTATAACTCCCTATGATTGTATTAAAAAAAAAAAAAAAGGTGTCAGAGTGGAGTAACACTTATTTTTCTTTCTACATTTGTCAGCATTTCATGATGTGTATACTGTATGGCTTAGCTTATTTTGTATTTTGGTTCTGTTTGTATAAAATTTATTACCTCATGGTGGATTATGTTCTTTTTAAATCTGATAGGTTGATTGCATGCTGTTGGCAAAACTAATGTCCGTAAACTGCCCTCACTTTGATTTCTCATCGTGCAACTTCTCTGCTCAAAACATGTATCAAGGTGGAAGCAGGGAAGGTCAGAGCAAAGAAGGCAGCGGTCGAGTGTCTTTGTATACCTTGACAGGAATTGTTCACAGGTAATTCTTATGTATCCACATACTATCCTAAATTTCCTTCATTCTGTCTTTTCATTTGGAAATCATTCTGCACATTAAAAAAAATGTGAAATTAGCAGGTTTATATAAGAATGGAAAGAATATTTAAACATATTAGCATATGGCAAAAAAAATGTTTTCATAATAGGAACTACTATAAAGCAAAAATGCTGAGTTTAGCTCAGTTTATCAGATTTAAATTAAAACAGTAATTTGAATTTTTCTTTTTTCTTTAATTATTGTAAAAAACACTTTAAAATATGCAACCTTAATTTTGGTCAACAGCTGAGATTATTGAGAGCAAAACTTAAAACAATGCATGTTCATATGTTTTTTCTTTATGCTTAGATGCATTTCTAATGAATGGCTTAACTCTGTTTTAGCATTAGTGTAGTTCCATCTTTATTTTCAAGATCTCAGTCTTGCTTAGGTAATACACAAGAACTAATAACAAAAATAATTATTGCATTTTATGTATGTTTAGAACAACACAGCCACAGAAATAATATACCAAATACAAAGAAGTGTAATTAAATGTTACTATATACTAATAAAGACTATTTTACCTTTATATACAGCTATTTAAACATATATATTAAAAATGGGCATGTAACTCTCCACACTGCACACTTTCAGCCTTATGTGAATTACACTAACACTTATAATTTTATTTGTATTTTCTTTCATTTTGACCTATAGATAATGGCATTTTGTAGTCTACTAAAAGCTATCGTTACATCCATATGATTGCAAGGCTAATCCTTATTCATTATAACTTTTTATATTTCTTTAAAGTTTTACAATTGAAAATATGAAAACTAAGTAACACATAAAAAAGAAATTAAGGCTAAATGTAACTGTTCAGTATGATCCACAACGTAATCTGACAAGCACTTTTTTGAGTAAGCATTCGATCCTCAGGTCACACACATGGCATGTAACATACTCACAGATAGCTGAAAATGTGTCATCCTCTGACACAACACCACAGGAACAAAATGTAAAGCAACTCCTTTAATCAGTCTCTTGATATTTCCTGTTTATGCATATTATCAACATCAAATGACATCATTGATCAAATGCATGATGTGTGGTCCTCTGTCGATGATGTCTGTCTGCATATCTTATACAGGTATAAATTTATTTTCCCTTACATCTGTTTTTTAAATATTGGCTTTCTGCCTGAATCAATATTCCCCAAGGTTCAGATGAACAATATGGGCCATGTGAGTTGATGGCATAACTGCTGAGGTGTTGAAATATGATAATGACTCTGTGATTGACTGGTTAACTGAAATTTGCCAGTTGTGCTGGGAGTTAGGAATGGTCCCTTGAGATTGGAAGGATGCTATCATTGTTCCCTTGTATAAGGGAAAAGGTGATCAGACTGACTGCGAGAACTATCGTGGTATTAGCCTATTGAGTGTGCCAGGGAAAGTGTTTAGTAAGGTCGTTATTAAAAAAGTACCGGGTTTTACTTCAAAGAAAGTGTGGGATATTCAGAGTGGTTTTATGCCTGGTAAAGGCTGCACTAACCAAATTTTTGCATTACGCATAATGATTGAAAAGTATCTGGCTGTTGGTAAGAAAGTTTTTGCTGTCTTCATAGATTTAAAGAAAGCTTACGACCGAGTAAATAGGACACTTTTGTGGAAGGTATTGAATGAATATGGTGTTACTGGGAATCTACTTCACAGTGTAAAAGCCACATATGCTGAAAGTAGAGCTTGTGTACAAGTGAATGGTGTTTTATCCAAATGGTTTTCTATTAGTCAGACAAGGTTGTGTAATGTCACCATGGCTGTTTAATATATTTATGGATGCGTGCATGCGTGATGCCAAAATAGATAATACTGGTTTATATCTTGGTGACATCCATGTGTGCAGATTGCTGTATGCTGATGACACTGTCTTGTTGGCAGAGAGCAAAAGTGAGTTGCAGAGTATGTTGTCTAGGATGTACGAAGTTTCCATGAAATTCAAACTGAGTATACATAAGAGGAAAACCAATGTTATGGTTTTTGAGAGAGGAACTGGTAGCACTGAATGTAATGTAAATATAAATGGCACTGTGATTGATTAGGTGAGTGAGTTTGTGTATTTAGGAAGCATGTTTGACAGAGAACAAATTGGATGGTGAAATTAGTTGGCATGTGAATTCTTCATTGAAAGTCATGGCTGCTTTGGAAGGTTTTCACAGGAATTATGGGTTCTCAAGAAAGTCCTGCATGGCTGTTTATGAAAGTGTAATTGTTCCTACTCTGATGTATGGTAATGAAACCTGGATACTACAGAAGAAACATAGAACTTGTTTGTGTGCTAGAGAAATGTGTTGCTTATGGGGGGGGCACGGTCTGATTGTTTGAGGAAGGAAGATGTGTTGCAGTTGTGTAATGTGAGGCAAAATGTTGTTAGCAAGGTGGAGACTAATATGCTTTGCTGGTTTGGCCATGTTGAAAGAATGAATGATAAGATGCTTACTAAGAAAATCTTTTTAGCCCAAGTAGCAGGAAGGAAAGATAGAGGAAGGCCAAGGAAGTCAGTGGAGAATCAGATTCAGGAGTGTCTGCATGAGAAAAAGATTATGAGTATGAAGTATAAAAGATCTTGTATACTGCGTGTGATGGATGTGAATGAAGGCCGAGTTGTATGTCAAGATCGCTGTAAATGGAGAAGTTTGATACGGCAACAGTAGGTAAAAATTATCTGGTAGTTTGTATTTCTTTGTGGAGCTAACCTCTGAATATCAGAGAACAGCTTAGTGATATGTATGTCTGCATGTATTGTTTACTTTTGTTTTATTCTTTACGACAGGAATGAATTTAAAAATATGTAATTTTGTTTCATTTTGAAGTGTATTAATTACAAATAAAGGTAACTTGATCACGCTAGTTACGTTATATGAAAAAACTTTCTTCGTGATCAAGTTACCTTTATTTGTTATTATTGTTACGTGTTTTGCCCATCATCGTCATAGTGTATTTATTATTGGAATATTCTCAAATTGATACAAAATTGTATCCAAGAAGTTTTTCTTGTGTGTGTTTGTGTGTGTGTGTGTGTGTGTGTTCTTAACATTTTGATTGATTCTTTTTTTTTTTTTTCAAATGTATTTTTTGTACTACTGTTGTACATTATTTTTCCCAGTTGGTTCAATTCTATAGGTATCTCATCAACAGCAGCTTTTTCTAATATAAATGTCTTATTTTTACTGTCAACAAATAAGGTATTTTATTGATGTAACTGACTGTCCAAAGGGGCATTTATATTTTTAATCTCCCTTAAGAAATAATTCTTCACAATTACATGGAAAGCACATACAAATGTCACTATTGGCAAATAGATGTCATACTTTTCACTTTTTTAATCTAATTTTAGTACTACCAATGTATATCAATATTTCTCTAGTTGAAAATATAGTTTATTGTAAACCTTATGTTCCAGGATTCAAAAAAAAAAAAAAAGAAAAATCCTGCCATTCTTAGAATCATGAAATTAGTGATATATTATAGTTAAAAGAGCCTTTACACACGCATTTTCCAAAAAATTAAAAGAGGAAGAAATTAAATGGATCAAACAGGTATTTAAAAATTTTTTTTTCAAATAATTTGATTAGCAAATTAATCAAACAGTATAAAACATCTAAATATGAATCAAGAAATGATATAAGTAAAACTACAAGAAAATATATAGGATCCTTTCTATGCAGTATATCAAATCTCTTACAAGAGAAAAAGTGCTGCAAATCTGAATGTTATTCAGATTTCTAAGCTACTTTACAACTGCTTAGCTTTGGTTGCTTGAAACTTCATTGACATGGGTTATGTAACAGTTGCATGCTTGAATGGAAATCAGGGAAATGTGGATTCGATCCCTGCTCCAGGGCAGTGTAATTATCAAGTGTTCTGAAGACATATCTACATGGGAAGCAGTGAAAAATATGATATTTGTGTGTGCCTCTCATGTAATTTTGAAGACTTATTTCTTCAGTGGGATTAGTTTTCTATCCCACTGAAGAAAGATTAGTTTTCTATTTATAAAATATTAGTGTAACTTTGGACTGTCAGTCACATTAATAAAACGCCTTATTGTTAAAAGTAAGAATAAGGCATGTATATTAGAAAAAGCTGGTGTTTATGAGATACCTGTAGAACAGAATCAACCAGAAAAAAAGTGACATATATCGATAATACTGAAAATAAATTTAGAAAAAAGATTGAATCAACATGTTGTAAGAACCGGCACCAAAATGAAGAAAAAACTTCTTTGGTACAATTTTGTATCAAGAATAAAAATTACTAAATTTGAGAATATACAAATTATTAGTACACTTAAAGTGAAACAGAATTACATATTTTTGAATCCATTCCTGTCGTAAAGAATAAAACAAAAGTATAAGATATGCATGACCCATATTGTTTATCTGAACTTTGGTTGATTTTGATTCAGACAGAATGCCAATGTTTAAAAAATGGATGTAAGAGAAAATAAAATTTATACCTGTATATAATATGCAGACTGACATAAATGACAGAGAGGGCAGCACATTATGCATTTGATCTGTGATGTGATTTGATGCTGGTAATGTGCTTGAACGGGAGATGTTGAGGCTGTGCTCGAAGCAGTTGCTTTCAATTTTGTTCACACACATCGTGGTGATGTGCCAGAGAATGGCACATTTTGAGCCATCTGTGAGTGTGTTACATACCACGTGTGTGACTTGAGGATGGAGTAGCTTACTCTAGGAAGTGCTTGTCAGATGAAGTTGTGAATAATACTGAACAGTAACATTTGGCCTTAAGCCCTCTTTCATGTGTATGAATTAGTTGGCTTTGATATTTATTAATTGTAAATATTCTTAGGGTTGTTTAAGAACTACAAAAAGTTTTGATGAATAAGGGTGACCCTTGTGGCATGTGGATGTAATGACAGCTTTTAGTGGATTACAAAATGTAATTATACATAGGTCAAAACTAAATTTATGAATTTTAGTACAAATTTAACATAAGTTTGGAAATGTGCAGTTTTTTGGAGAGTTACATGCCCATTTTTAATATATTTGTTTAAATAGCCAGGTGTAAAGGTAAATGATACATTTCTTATCAGTATATAGTGATACAGTGTAACCTCAATATCTCTAATCTCACAGGAACAGAAAAAAATTCGAGAAAAAGAGTTTTCGAGATATCAAAATTCGATTTTAAATAAAGCTTTTCAGATCAATAGTACATTACACATTATAGTTTACAATATGTATATATACAACATACCTTAACAAAAATAATTCATCAATGAAGTCTGATGCCCGGCGAAGTCTTTCTGCGATTGAACAACTTTCTCTAAGGCAGCAATTGAGGCAAATGATTCGGGACCTATATTTTTCTGAGAATTCCAGAAAAATAAGCAACGTATTAACAGCTTGTTCTGCTTCCTTCACAGTCCCTTTTTGGCACTCTCCCTGCTGTTCCACTTCATCATCTTCTCCATCTGATGCTGCTTTTACATCCGCTACAATCTCTGCATCCATTAAAGTACCGCATGTTTGAAGGGAAGTGTCAACTTTCCAAGAAATCATCGAATGAAATGGTAAGATTTAGGTTCTGTTTGATGATCATCCACTGTTCCGAATTTACACTATCTCCATCTTGAGCTTCAACTACATTTAAATTGGCAGTCTGCTTTTGTTTCTCATTATCACTTCTTTTTCCAAATCCTGCTTTGATGAAACAATTTTTATTTTTTCCTTAGTAACATTTCTTCAAGCGAAGTTAACCATCTGCATTGCATTTAAGACATTGATGGCGATTAGGGCTTTACCTTCACCAATAATGTCTGCAAGTTTCCTAACCAGCTGCTGCCTGTATCTGACTTTGAAGCTACGGATGATACCTTGATCAGGAGGTTGTAACTTCAATGTCATGTTAGGAGGCAAAAAATTCACAGTGATAATTTTAAGACTTGGAAGATTGAAGTGGGCATTATAGTTATTAATAAAAAAGGAGAATCTTTCTTTTTTTCAGAGCCATAGCTTTGTCAACTTTAGCAAATACTGTAGCCCTTCAGCCATCACTGAACATCTCGCTTGTCATCCAGGCTGTCCTGTTTGCTTTGTGCGTCATGGGAAATGATTTAACATTAGAGAAAATCCTGGGCTCTCCCCCAATCATTAACGGTGGAAGTTTTTCACTACCACTTTGATTTGCTGCTAAGAGTATAGTCACACGTAGTTTGCTTTGTTTACCACCACGGCACTCCTCCCCTTGAA
Source organism: Macrothele yani (assembly GCA_039090855.1). Taxonomy (NCBI): domain Eukaryota; kingdom Metazoa; phylum Arthropoda; class Arachnida; order Araneae; family Macrothelidae; genus Macrothele; species Macrothele yani. The sequence goes on along the minus strand of CM076993.1, from coordinate 74,451,129 downwards.
TGCAGCTGTTATATCTGACAAACACAAGAAAAATAACCCTGTTTCGTCAGCATTAAAGACATCATCTGGCTCATATCTTTGTAAAAGAGAAGGAAGCTCTTTGAACCACTCTTCACAAACACTTTGGTTAACTGACTCACTTCTGCCACAAAGCTTCCTAAAGGCAGTATTCTGCCTATTTTTGAAGTTTTCCAGCAACCTGTTGCTAGCTTTGAATTCATTGTAGCCAAGCTCCTTAGCAAAGTCCTCGGCTTTCTGCTGCAACAATGATCCGCTAACAGGAACTCCTTGATTGTGGCATTGCTCAAACCACTTCCGCACACACTCTTCCACTTTGGGGTATGCTGATTTTCGAATTTTCTTCACTTTTTTCTTGTTTTTATCATAGTTTCTTTTGATAGTTTCTCTATTTTTTATGATTGTTGAAAGCATACTGGAAGGTATTTCAAACTTTGCAGCAATTTCGCTTTCTTGCATTGTGTTTTCGTCCAAAAATTTCAAGATTTTTACTTCTTGTTCAATCGGAAGCTTGTTTAACTTTCGTTTTACTCCTGCCTTTGTCGTGTTTTAACGTTACAATCACTTAGGGTGGCAACTGACTACACACACACAACACTCAAGAACATCTAGGAATGTCTTACTGCACCAATGGTCTTTACAAACTGAAACGATTTCCACGAACAAAGAGGGAAGGAAAACTAACCCTGTCCTGGTCACGTGGTCTCCTATTCACAGGAAGTGAGTGAAAACAGAGCTCTGAGTGGAACTGGTTTCGAGCAGTCCGAGTGGCGTCATGCTGTCTTTCTCTACTCATAGTCCAAGAAAGATTCACTTGACCAGGTAATAATTGACCAGCCCCCCTCCCGAACGGACTTCTTAGAGCGTATTCCTTTCAGATTCTAACAAAAGACACTCATCCCCCTAAAGGAAATGAACGATGAACACAAAGACATCTGAACACCTGTTTATAAACGCTTTGCATTTCTCTGGCACAGGAGTCTCTAATAATTCAAGATAACAAGGGTTTTGAAGAAAATACTTCAAGATAACTATGGAAAAGACCCAGAAGAAGACCACATGGAAGATGGGTGGATGAAATTCGAAAGTATGCAGGAGTGACATGGAGGAGACTGGCACAAGACAGACCATTGTGGAGGAAACTTGGGGAGACCTTCGTCCAGCAGTGGATCGATAATGGTTGACAATGATGATGATGATGATGAACTATGGAAAATACACTGACTTAATGCCTAAAGTGAAGGGAAAAAATATTTTCGAGAGAGATTCGAGATATCAAGGTTCGGCTGTATTTCATTACAGCTCTTTGCATTTGTTAGTAGATCTCACTCTTCTTCAGACCTTCATTGATGTAGTGTGGCTGCCAAGATTTAGATTTTAGATTCTTATTTCATTCCATGCCTTTTTTACTTTTTCAATATGTCGATCTGTTACAACTACAATAAAAAAATAGCACACTTGTGCTCTGAATACAGATTTCTATGTGCATTGTTGTTCCTCTATTGCACAAAAGTCTGTATATAAGCAGTTTATATCCAAGCCTTTAATCATAAAAATTCCGAATGTCACCACTGCAGGAAATACCTTTTGGCATTGCTTTTGCTTCTCTGTTGAAAAACATTTTACTTTTTCATTCGTTTATAAATTACTAAATTGGAGTACTCACATTTTTTGCAAAAATTAACTTTAAATTTCTATTTTATGAGAATTTTTCAGATCTTCTGTTGAGTGCAATTTTTAGATTGCTTCTATGAATTGTTGGCCACATTTGTTTTTGGAAAAGAAAGGTGGAGGGCATAGATGGAGATTCAAAGTCAGACTTGCATGAAGCTTAAATGATAATAAAAAAGGTTTTATCCAAACCTTAAAACATGATGAAATAATATCTTGCTGCAAAGGGTGTGTCATTTTAACCATGAAGTGGTCATGTGATCTCACATTCTTTAGAGAAATAAAGATAAAAATGTAAACCCAAGTCCTGTGTCCACTGGAACCAGTAGAAGGTAAGATGATATCCAGGAAATTCTGTAGTGTAGCAGACCAAGTTCACCATACAAATGTTATGTTTTTTTCCTGCCTCCTATGGCATCCTTATGCTTAAAATAGTATAACTATATTAGTAATCCAAATTTCTTGGAGTAGATTATAAATGAAAGTTTCCAAGTTTTGGCACGTCAATCAGACAGTTTGCTGCCTGCCTTCCTTGAAAAAGCCATCTGGTCAATGTGCGAAAGCTTTGAAACTTTGATTTATAATCTACTCCAAGAAATTTGGATTACTAATATAGGTATACTATTTTAAGTGTAATTGGTGTACAGTTCCTCATTATTACTTGGCATCTTTATGGATGACAAAACAACAGCATATCATACTAAGTAAATGTTCATTTCGTGTTTACATTGACTTTTCTCTGTTAATTTCCCCCGTTTTTACACGATCATTATTCTAATAACAGATTCAAATAACACATTTGACTGTTTAGATGGTTTAATGTGATGAATTTAATTATTGAATACATATAGAAAACATTATAACTTTCCGGGCCTGAAAGTTCTAATGTTTTCTATATGTATTCAATAATTAAATTCATCACATTAAACCATCTAAACAGTCAAATGTGTTATTTGAATCTGTTATTAGAATAATGATCATGTAAAGACGGCGGAAATCAACATAGAAAGTCAATGTAAACATGAAATGAACATTTACTTAGTACTTACAGCCACTACCGGGTACGTATATATATATACTTCTATCATTTATATTTGAGTTATGGAACTGATATCCAGAACCTTCCTAAAATGGAGAATGAAGCTTGCCAAAGAAGAGGTCCACCTGTCATTCCTGTTGAATTGCCATGACTTAAAGGTTATTTCTAAACATCTCATTATCCGAAACATCCCAAGATCAAAACGTGATGTGGTTGTTTTGAAAACAGCCGAGTTTAAGAGACTGTCTTCCGAAATCCGCCAAAAGAGAGGATTCATAGACTTTCTACAACGTAAATCATACAACAGTTTTTTTAAAGGTAACAAAATGGATCCACCCAGTAATATTGGATAGAATGCTTATAAAATTTACAGCTACATGTTCTTCCGAAATATCCAAAATCCAATGTACGCATATTAAAAAACTTTGAAATCTAGTAGCAATTGAACTTGAAACAAAATATAAAACAAATAACCATGGAATTAAACCAAACCGTACTAGCCCACAAAAATCTTTTATAAATTTCAGCAACATTCAGCTTAATTCCACCCAAATAAAAGCTCTTCAAAAAGGGCTAAAATATGCCTACCCAGTATCAAAAATCAACAGGTACAAAATTATTCCGGGCGTCGAAAACATAATCAAGTCACTACCTCAACCCATCCAAGAAGAAACAAGATATAAAGTGGCCAAAGCCATCACTTCATCGGCAAAACGAAAACATTACCTTACTTCAAAGTGCCATCAAGAAAAACAACTACGACTACTCCAACAAGACCCGAGACTTGCTATAATTACAGCGGACAAAACTACTCAAGTTATTATGCTTAATAAAGTTGACCATGATGCAAAGATAAATCAGGCCTTAGAAAAAATTCCACATGCAATTATACCTACTAACCCTACAGCAGCTACAATAGCAGCATTAAGTAGGTTGAAAAGTCAACATACTCTTCCACCTACCATCTCAGAGAACATGCATTTGCCTTCGGGTCCTAGAGTCCCTGAACTCTTTGGGAAATTAAAACTACATAAAGAAGGACATCCTGTCAGACCACTAGTGTCTAGTTATGCAAGCCCAACTAGGACATTAGAAGAAACTCTAGCTAAATTACTCTCACCATCAACAAAATGTTCTAAATTCTCAGTTTCCAGTTCATGTCAAGCCCTGGCCAAAATCAAAGAATTTTCATCTAAAGGAACTAATTTCATGATGGCTTCATTGGATATTATATCCCTTTTTCCGAACGTTCTAATAAAAACGGTGCATAATATTATTGAATCAAAACTAGAATCACAAGCAGCTTTATCTACATCGGAGATTAAAGCCATTATTTCTGCCTTACGCTTAATACAAAACCGCTCATTTTTCAGATTTAATGGCAATATATATCGTCAACTGGAAGGCGCACCAATGGGCTCCCCACTCTCGCCTATCTTAGCAGAAATTCTCTTACAGGAATTGGAGAATTATGTAATTGAATCGTTTCCAACTCCCCCTGGACTTTATTTACGCTATGTGGATGACATTCTCGTTTTTTGGCATTCCACTAAAGAAGAGTTGAACCAGTTCACAGACAGTGACTGCTTATCATCTCAATATCCATCTATTAAGTTCTCCATGGAATTTGAAAAGAATTATACCTTACCATTTTTGGATTTTTATTTAAAACGAGACCCTCATAGACAAACTGTTCAATATTCAGTGTATCAAAAACCCACATCCTCTACCGTCATGATTCCATCTCAATCATCTCATCCCTTAAACCAAAAACTCGCATCCATCCAATTCCAAGTACGACGAGCATTTAGCCACTCATCTATGGTAACATTACGAAATCAAGAAATAGCCCAAATTAAAATATCTGCATCTCATCATGGCTACTCAGATGACATCGTTAATTCTATAGTAAAGAAAATAAATCGCACATTAGATACCACATTAATAAAAGATCATAGACCAGTTAAATTTGTGGGATCACTTCCATACAATCCCAGCATCATCAATATACTCAAAAACGTTTGTCATCATCACAATATTGGCTTCGGTGTACGAACACACAATGTACTTTCAGGAATAAAAAATGATAGAGATGTTGTTCCTTTGGACAATCGATATGGAGTATATGTCATCCCAATGAAGACAATAGACATTCAAGATGAAGGTCGTATATATGTTGGATCTACACTTCACTCATTAAAAACTCGTTTAAAAGAGCACCAATATAACATAAAGACAAATTCATCAAGGACTTCCCTATCAAGGCTATCATGCAAAGGAGCTCATTACCCATGTTGAAACGAAGCCAATGTCCTCGCTACGCCCTACTCAAAAGCATCAATCTTACTACTAGAAAGTCTATTTATTCACAAATATGGTGAAGTATGCTGCAATGATGATACTCCTTGTCACATCCCTTTACCTTCGAAAACGGTGCTTAATGAGTTATAACATATAGAGACTTACACCAATTATTTCCTTCAAACATAGTTTTTAATACGTTGCTTGACACGTAATATATTTATCGATGTTAACAAACCTTTCACGAGATATGATGTCCATCACAAGCAGGTCACAATATCAAGAAAACCACATAACATTAATGTATTTAAATCATGCTCAGTTCCATTCTGCAAATAGCATCTGAAGATGGGTCTGTTGCGGGCCTGAAAGTTCTAATGTTTTCTATATGTATTCAATAATTAAATTCATCACATTAAACCATCTAAACAGTCAAATGTGTTATTTGAATCTGTTATTACAATAATGATCGTGCAAAGACGGCAGCAATCAACATAGAAAGAACAGCATATCATGTCAGAGTCATGAAAGAATTTGTTTTTGAGCACAAGAAGGATTTCCATTATCTCCCTTGGCCTCTGCAGTCCCATACACTCAATTCCATTGAAAGTGTGCTGGGTGGGCTGGAAGGAGCTGTTCAGTATTGATGTCCACTTGCATCAATACTGACAAGATTGCAAGGTATTTTGACACAGGAATGGCTATCTTTGGACCAAAATGAACTCGAGCAACCTTGTATGATCTATTCTGCATTGCATAATTGCTTCAGTGTAGATTTTGCAACTTGATACTAAATAAAGATTCCTGTTTTTTTTTTTTTTTTGTTTTTTTTTTCCAGTGTGTTTATTTATCAAAGCCTGGATTAATGGTGTGTAATATTTTGGTAAATAACCCATTGAAATGATCATTTGTTGTAGTTTCTGCTAGTTTTATTTATCCCATGGTAAAAAATCTGGCATGTTGCTGGATTCTGTACATTGTGTATGATCACTTTCTGTTGGCTCCCTAGTAAGAAAAAAAAATATGATTTTTTTTTTAAATAGAACTTTCTGTGCTTGAAAAGTTGCTTATATATTTTGTAAAAGTTTCAGGCTAACTACTCTGTGTAATCGAACTTAAATAAGAAGGTAAATAAAACAGTGATAATATATAAACATAAGGAGGTTTTTTTCCATGCTCTTAATTGATGTGGTACGGAGGCTCTCATAACAATAAAAGTGGCTGTCCAATAGGATATTTAGAATTGCTCCTTCTACAGCAGTGAGAGTTGGGTGCAAAATGAGGGTCTCAGTGTGTGTAGTTGGATGCAAGAAATATGAGAATGGCGAAAGTAATATCAGCGGAGAAATTGATTTAATGGCATGACACAGGATTAGTAATGCAGATATTAGATCTGAATTAGGTGCCTGTTACTCTTTCTGAAAATAAATTTAAGGAAAAACTACATGGTTGATTTGGGCATGCATGTCATATAGGAGAGTAGCCTGTCGTACCCGTCGTTGACGGGCTAGTGATAGTATAAAGTAAAAGCTATCATCATCATCATCATTGTCAACCATTATCAATTCACTGCTGGACGAAGGTCTCCCCAAGTTTCCTCCACAATTGTCTGTCTTGGGCCTGTCTCCTGCATGTCACTCCCGCATACTTTCGAATTTCATCCACCCATCTCCCATGTTGTCTTCTTCTGGGTCTTTTCCTGTCCCTTGGAATCCAATCTAAAATTTCGGCTGTCCATCGATGGTCTGTCCTTCTGGCAGTATGTCCATGTCCAGCCCCTTTGCCATTTCAGGGATTTAACTCTGATCATGATGTCTTCCACTCTTGTCATTTTTCGGATCCACAAGTTCCTCTTCTTATCTCTCCTGGTGACATCAAGCATGCACCTCTCCATGCTGCTTTGAGTTGTCTGCAGCCTTTGTATGTCTCTTTTAGTTAAGGTCCACGTCTCTGCACCATACGTAAGCACTGGAAGGATGCATTGATCAAACACTTTTCTTTTAAGACATAATGGTATATTGCTCTTGAAAATTATGCTGTTTCTTCCAAAAGCTCTCCAGGCAAGTTTTGTACGCCGATTAATTTCTTCATCAATGTGACCCTCACTTGATATCTGCTGTCCAAGATAAATGTATGTGTCTGTTATCTCCAGCTTTTCTCCATCAATCGATAAATCTTCATTTCTTGTAAAAGCATTGAACATGACTTTTGTCTTCTGAAAGTTCATTTTTAATCCCACTTCTTTACTCTTGTCAGCAAGTTCCTGGATCTTACTCTGCAGCTCCGATGGGGTAGTTGCAAAAATGACTGCATCATCAGCAAAACGAAGGTGAGTTAGATAATCTCCATTAATCTTTATCCCTTTATTTTCCCAGTTCAGTGATTGAAAGAGATTTTCCAATGTTGCATTAAAGAGCTTCGGAGATAGGGTGTCACCTTGTCTCACTCCCTTTCCAATTTTTATGTGTGTTGCATTTTCAAACAGCCGAATCTTTGCACTTGCATTTTCATAGATGTTATTAATAATATTAATGTATGCATCTTCAATACCGCGCGATTTCAGAGCTATTGTTTCACCGAATCAAAGGCTTTTTCATAATCTTTGCTAATGGTTTCACCGAATCAAAGGCTTTTTCATAATCGATAAAAGCCATGCACAATGGAAGTTCATATTCCCTCGCTCTTTCAATTAGTTCTCTCAGTACGTGGATATGATCTATTGTGCTGTAGCCACTCCTAAATCCAGCTTGTTCTCTCGGTTGAGCCATGTCCAGTGTTACCTTCAAACGGTGTGAAAGAACTTTGGTGAAGATTTTATAAACCACTGATAGGAGGCTGATAGGTCTGTAGTTCCTGAGATCCTCAATGTCACCTTTTTTATGTAGCAGGATCATTGTAGCATTGTTCCAATCCTCAGGAATTTTCCCTTCATTAAGGCATCGAGTGAAAATTTGGGCGAGTACTGTTTCGATTTCTCCACTTGCTTGTTGTATGATGTCTACAGTAATTCCATCTTCTCCTGCAGCTTTTCCCCGCTTCATGTTCTTGATTGCATGTGCAACTTCTGCTGGGAAGACTGGAAGAACTCTGGTACTGGTACCTTTCATGATGTCTGGAGTACATGTATCATCCCTTTCATATAATTTGGAGTAGAAATCTTTCACTTTTGTCAAAATTTTGCCTCTATTTCTTGTTACAGAACCATCTTCTTTTCTCAGTGCCATAATCTGTTTTCTTCCCTTACTGAGATGTCCCTTTGCTATTTTTAGGCTTTGGTTGTTTTCAATTGCTTTCCTCACTAGTTCACAGTTGAATTTCCTTACGTCATCAGTGATACTTTTTCACACTGTCTTGCATAGCTCTATATATTCCACTTTGGAAGTCACATCTTCTTTAGTTGTCCTCATGTGTCTTCTTTTTTGCATCAACATTTTGATTTTTCCTGATAATTTGCGCACATGCAACTTGTTCTTAGACCCAGCTAATTTTGTTGCTGTTTCCATAAGAGCTTTGGTTACTTTTCTGTTAACTTCAGAAATATCTACTTCTTCCGATGTTAGACCTTCTAAAGCAGAGAATCTGTTCTTCAGTTCCAACTTGAAGGTATTATGGTGTTTTTTAAGGTTGGTTATGTCAATACATTTTGTTTGTCTTATGAGCTTGCCACGTTCGAGTTTAGTGTTGAGGTGCATCTTACATCTCACCAATCTATGGTCACTACCTGTGTTGAACTTGTTTAGCACACTGCAGTCTTCTATGATGAATTTTTTGTTACACATAATAAAATCAATTTCACTTGTCATCCCATTTAGATGTCTCCATGTCCATTTCCTGTGTGGCTTTTTCTTGAAAAAGTAGTTCAAGATGAAAAATCCTTCTGCCTCTGTAAACTCAACGAGAGTATTTCCACGCTGGTTTCTGTTGCCGTGACCGAATTTGCCTACTGAAGTTTCATTCTGTTGCTGTTGCCCTATTTTTGCATTGAAATCTCCCATAATCATCTTCAAGTGCTGCTTACCTCTATTATTTAGATGATGAATTTCCTCATAAAATTCTTCAATTTCTTCTTCAGGATGACTTGTGGTGGGTGCATAAGTTTGAATAATCTGAATCTTGTATCTTCTCGAGAGTTGGATAACGAGTCATGCAGCTCTGTCAGAGGAACTTTCAACTTCTGCAACTTTATCCTTCAGTTTCTTGTTTATTATAAATCCAACACCACTAGTTCTGCCAGTATCTGTCCCACAATAGTAGAAGAGATGTCCACTTTTCAGTTCAATGAGATCTCCTTTCTCTCTCACTTTACCTCACTTAGCCCAACGATCGGCAATTAAATTAAGACTGGTAAATCAAGGTTTATACAACTTTGTAGTACAACTTCCCGGAATAGAATATTAGGATAAAAAATTGTATTTAAATTATTTAGTAGTTGTCACGTTCAATGTAAATAATGAAAAAAGTTTGAAAGCAGAAGGCTTATGCAGTGAAATTGATTGAGTTAAAAAGTACCTTATTCTTGTAGAGCCTCGGGATAAACAATATTAACAGTCCTTCCTTCGGAGCAAAAATGTAAAGATTTCCCCCATTTCCGACTCTGGAACAACCATCGTACAGTTGACCATGGGAAAAACATGGACTTCGTAGATCCAGTCCAACAACTTTTAGAGACTGCCCTTCTGCCTTATTGATGCTCATGACGAAACTAAAATGAATCAGGAATTGAAGATGTTTAAATTGAAACGGGACATCAGATGGGATGATCGTGATCCTTGGAATAAAAACGTTTTTGCCTGCTGCATGTCCAGTCATTATAGTAGCTTCAATAACATTCTTCATTAGTTTCTTGACAGATAATCTCGTGCCATTGCAAAGTGAAGGCGGATCCAAATTTCTCAGAAGCATGATAGGTGCACCAATCTTCAACTCTAAAATATGTGAAGGTACTCCAGGTGGCTCCAAAGAGTTAAGAAACTCAGTTGGGTAGTTGACTGCATCGTCTGTATTACAAACGGTATCAACTGACTTGTAAATTTGAAGAATGCTGGGCAAGTGAGCTAAAAGCTGATTATTGGTGACTCTAACACTGTCGTTTTTCAGTGCAAGGATGGCTCTTTGGCACAGCCAGTCATGATTGTTAAAGAGCTCTCCAATGTTTGGAAAAACTGCGTCTAACAAATCTTGATGTGTTTTAACAATTTTTCCAACATCTGCCATTGACATACATCCATCTTTCTTATCAGGTGTCATATATCCGTTTCCTAGTTTCAGTAGTTTGTCGGCAAACCCCTGTGCAGAAGTATCGCCAGTAATATGAACTCGCATGTTAGTTTTGAGGTAAAGTCTTTGTACTTCATTCCAAATATATGAAGATTTTAAGCATGATTTCATTTCATCAGCTCTCGTTCCACGTGGAATGACTGGCAGTGTTTGTCGAAAGTCGCCGGCTAACACCAGAGTAATCCCTCCCATTCTTTTGTTGTTATGTCTGAGGTCTTGTAAAGTGACATCAAGGGCTTCAAATTCAGCTTTGTGAGGCATAGTACACTCATCCCAGACAATTAGCTTACAATCTTTTAGAACCTTTGCCTTTCCTGAACCCCTAGAAATGATACATGTTGGCATTTCTGTGTTTGCCAAATTTAGAGGCAACCTGAAAGCCGAGTGAGCTGTCCTTCCTCGTGGTAGTAGTGTAGCAGCAATTCCAGATGAAGCAACAGCCAGGGCAATCTCGCTTCTTTGTTGTACTTTAGCCAAAATAAGATTGATTAGAAAGGTTTTTCCAGTACCACCTGGTGCATCCAGAAAACATATGCCACCAGATCCCTTGAAAACTGCACTTATAATCTTGCCAAATGCTGCCTTTTGATCAGGGACCATTTTATTTTCATTTTCCCCAAAATATTTTGAAAGCTCTTCCGTGTCGTAACTAATTTCTTCTAGTATTTCATTGGAAAATGCTGAAACATGGTTTCGAGTCGGTTGAGGTAATCCAAAAGATTTTAAGTCTGATCCACCTAAGGTTTTAATCTTGTCCTCAATTATGATTAGAGTTCGGTTGAAGATGATGTCATTGTAGTTTAGTTCCATATTGTGTTCTTGAACTCGTGCTTAATGCAGTATGTCTTCAGACATGTTCTCCTTTTGATTAATCCATAATTGATGAGGATTTGGCATTGCGCATGTTTGCAACATAAGAGCAAAGAGGTTTCGAAGCATTGTTGGTGATCGAGAGAGAGCTGCTTCTTCTAAAGTTGCATTCCAGTGTTCATCATTTTCCAAAAGTCCTCTAAGCTGGCAAGCTTCTTTGTAAGTTTGACACACCCTTCCTTCAACTATTATCAGTTCTTGAAATGATTTGGGGCCACGTACTTCGTGCGGGAGCAGTCTGAGATGGAAGCATTCCGAGTTGTTTGGATGGACAGTATACACTCAACCAAGTGCATCACTGGACCTGATTCCTGGGTGGTGAGGTACATTTAATCCCATTTTACATCGGTTCCATTTCTTATTTCCACTGTTCCACGTGTAGTACTTTGGACCGTCGTCACAGTATGATGACCTTCTGACATATGACACTTTTGAATTAATAACTCAGATTGAAAAACTACGTTCTATTTTCTTTTTCTTCTTCTCTGCCTCCTAGGTCATTATACAATCGGCAAACAATGCTTACAAGAAAGGTCGTAATAAATGTATTTACGAATGGAAATGATCGTAACGGAATTCTAAAAATGAAACGCCTAAAATTTATGGTGAACTACTTTTCTGCACGCCTTAACGTTCGGTGTGATCAGGTTGATGTCAACAAAGCAGAAAGACACACTCAGATCGGGTAGAAACGCGTAACATTAAATAACTAAAAATCAAATTCAAATTTTTAAAAAATCGCTTCGAGGTGCACCAGAAGATGTCTACAGGTACCTTCATAACAAATTTCGTCGCTCTAGGTCGCCTAATTCTATGTGAAATCCGACCGACAGACACACACACGCAGTCTGTTTTATATATAGAGAGATGAAAGATTACCATGACATGTGTTAGATTTAAAAACATGTGCAAAAATTAATTTCATAACTGGCCATATAATATGAGGAACATGGCAACAAAATTTAAATTCGGTGTAAACAAAGCCTTTGATAGATTTTTTAATCATTGAGAACAGGCCTTGATGAAGATCTAGAGGCCAGAAACACATGTTTCTGAATTCAAAAAAACCACTTTACTGGAAAAAATCGTACTTTGTCTTCAACTTTCCTCCTCTTGCTATCACAGCTTGTCATTGTGCACATATTCAGAGACCAAACACATCTGCTGACTAAAGTGTTTCATCCTGTGCAGGTTAACTACTCAGCGCCCTTCTTATCCCCAACCAATCTTGAGCTTTATGTCCACCTGCTACCTTCTTAAATTCAGGGTCACACAAGCGTTCTCCTCCTAACATCCATTCCTCTTAATAGGAAAGTGGCAACTTTTAGGAATAGAATCCATAGGCAGCAAAAGGGTGGCAGACATTAGCAGTTCTTTGTACAATAGCAGACACTTTTCACTTCTTCCAGACACTAGGAGCCATCGTTTACGACTCCAATATATGGTAATTATATTTTGTTAAATTATGTAATGCAAAATTTTATGGTAAATTATATTTTGAAAATCACAAAATTACTAATATTAAGCAATCATTGCCATTTATTTGAAACTCAATTTCCTCCCACCTCCACAAATGTATTTATTCCCCATTGTAGATTTCGGCACATACAAATCTCGCTCTCCTAAACGAAATGCCACCCCTGATAGAATGTTGGCCTAGTTGACATGAAATGGTTCAGTGGGCCACCTGTGGGCCCCACATTGAAGACTCCCTAATTTACACTTTACATAAAGTCAGAATTTTTGTAATATTTATTACTAGTTTTTTTAAATATCAGAACTTTTCCATATTTGAAATACCAATTGCCTTGATGTTCAAGATACATCTACTTATCAATGTTTATTCTAAAGATTTATAACTTCACCTTTTTTAGGGTCATGACATTTCCCTTGCCATCTAAATATCATAATTATTCCATTAAAGGATTTGCAAGAAGTCAAGCACAGTATACATATTTTTTTATTTTGGAACAAAGTAAATCCGTGAAATCTGGTTAAAAATCATTTATCTAAGAAAAGCAGATTCTTTAAATCCATGTTGATACCAGAAATTATGTTGTGCCAAGAAGGGTGTAGTATAGAAAGTGTGATTTTTGGTTTTAAGTATGTTTGCTGTGTTTAGGTAATTTTTTAGCCAGGCTTTAAGGATTTAATTTTTCAGAAAAAAAAATAATGAATAGATGTATCTGCACTTGTTTTCTTGAATAAGTTTGGATGAATAATTTGGCTGGAACTGTGTGTACATTAGAAATTAGAAATATCAGAATTTAAAGGGATGTAACATTTTTGCAACTACCCCATCAGAGCTGCAGAGTATGATTCAGGAACTTGCTGACAAGAGTAAAGAAGTGGGATTAAAAATGAACTTTCAGAAGACAAAAGTGATGTTCAATGCTTTTACAAGAAATGAAGATTTATCGATTGATAGAGAAAAGCTGGAGATAACAAACACGTACGTTTATCTTGGACAGCAGATATCAAGTGAGGGTCACATTGATGAAGAAATTAATCGGCGTACAAAACTTGCCTGGAGAGCTTTTGGAAGAAACAGCATAATTTTCAAGAGCAATATGCCATTATGTCTTAAAAGAAAAGTGTTTGATCAATGCATCCTTCCAGTGCTTACGTATGGTGCAGAGACGTGGACCTTAACTAAAAGAGACATACAAAGGCTGCAGACAACTCAAAGCAGCATGGAGAGGTGCATGCTTGGTGTAACCAGGAGAGATACGAAGAGGAACTTGTGGATCCGAAAAATGACAAGAGTGGAAGACATCATGATCAGAGTTAAATCCCTGAAATGGCAATGGACTGGACATACTGCCAGAAGGACAGACTATCGATGGACAGCCAGAATTTTAGATTGGATTCCAAGGGACCAAAAAGACCCAGAAGAAGACCACATGTGAGATGGGTGGATGAAATTCAAAAGTATGCGGGAGTGACATGGAGGAGACTGGCACAAGACAGACCGTTGTGGAGGAAACTTGGGGAGACCTTCGTCCAGCAGTGGATTGATAATGGTTGACAACGATGATGATGATGAACAACATAATATTCTTTTTTTTCTTTTGCTTTTTACTTGTATGTTGAAAGTTCAAGTCTTATTTCGAAAACCCCTAGGATAAAAGTACGAAATATATTTTGCACTATGCTGTCAACCACCTGTCAGTACATTTTTTCTGCATTTATAATGCCATTATTGAAACAATTCCGTAGATAAACTTGCCAAAAAGTAATGAGTCTATATGATAATTGACTTTTTAAAATTTTACAGATCAGAAGTCCTTTGATGATGAATAAATATCAGAAATCCTTTGATGATGCTTATATATTCACCTGAAAATTTAGTGAGGTTTTAAAGAACTGCACACACTTACAGTTCTTTAAAACCTCTGTACACATTCACAGTTCTTTAAAACATCTGCACATACTTACTGTTCCTTAAAGCATATATCTTCACACGCTTACAGTTCTTTAGAATAGAACAGCCAATTTTTCATTTTGCTGCTGATTTCAGATGATAGTAAGCTAAGATTTTGAAAGAAATAATTAATCTAATTTTTTTTTTTCAGTTCTTTCTTATGCATTTGAAAAAATCAAAGAGTTTCTTGTTTGAATCACCTGCCTATAATTTTTAAATATGATATTTTGCATATTACTGTAATAATATTTCACTGGTGGTACCAGCAATGCATGTTATGTATTACTTGATTTGCCTATTGACTTGATTCTTTAATGTGTTATAAGCTTTTTCGATGGTGTCTGATTTGTTTCTTGATTGATCTTTGAACTGCTTGCTTAAAGTATTTAAAGCATTTCAGGAGTGATGGCACCTGCTATTACATTTTACATTCCCTGATTATTAACAGCCTCCTGTTTTCTGCATGTACCCAGTCTTAGCATAAATACTGTTACAGACGTTTGACAGATGGCGCACAACCAGTGTGCAACGTCACCGATCAGCCAGGAGGCATGAAGTAGCTAGTGAATCATTGTGTTTTCAGTCACTGAGAAGATAACGTGTTTCGTGAAGTACTTGCCTTGGAGTGGGGCAATTAGGAGAATCGTGTTGCTGTAATAGCACTGCACAAAGTTGGAAAATCAGCTTCCGAGATTTTCAACATGCTGAAGAAGCTGAAAATCTGCCAAATTTTTGTCTACCGGACCAAAAAAGAATTCCTTGAGACTGGGACCATTGTTAACCGCCCCAGAAAGGGTTGGCCGTGTACCGTGAGGACTGCTCTCCTGGTGAAAGCAGTGGCAGCCCATATTCGAAATAAATCCTATCAGAAAACAATCGGTGATGGCTCATGAGTGCTGAACATTTCAAGAATATCAATGTCACGCATGCTACAGAGTGACCTAAAGGTGAGAGCTTACCGGCAGCGTACAGGGCACTTCCTCACCCCACAACTGAAGCAGCAGAGGGTGCTAAAAGCGAAACGTTTGCTGCAGTGTTATGCAGACAATTGCCACAGACAGTTCCTTTCTCTGGTGAAAAAATTTTCACTATTGAAGAGGCTTTGTCATGAAAACAACAGGGTGTATATGTCAACCTCATGAGAAGCTCAAGAGAAAGCTCCAAGGATCATGAGGGGCCATCATCCTGCTTCTATCATGGTTTGGTGGAGAGTCTCCTACGAGGGTACCACCGAGCTTCATTTCTGTGAGAAAGGAGTAAAATCATCCGCCAAAATCTACCAGGACAGGATTTTGGAGCCAGTGGTCAGAAATGTGAGTCACACCCTCTTCCAAAACTGGCAGTGGAGCTTTCAGCAGGATTCTGGCCAAGTCATTCCAGGAGTGGCTTCGGGCGAATTTGCCAAACTTCATTTCTCCAGCTGATTGGCCTTCAAGCAGCCCAGACCTCAACCCATTGGACTACAAGTTGTGGGCCACACTAGAGTGGCCTAGAGTGATTCTCTTAGTCAAAAGAAGCGAATCCGAACATGTGTTGTTTTTTTGCAGTGAAAGCATCGACATATCTTAATACCATTGATATTTGATAAATGTGAGTCACACCCTCTTCCAAAACTGGCAGCTTTGAGCAATGGTTCAACCATTGCTTCGACTACCTTAGACTACCTTAGTCACTCGCATGCATGCTCTCGCCCATAACAGCATGTGTTTCGTGAGAGTTGTCTCAGTTATGTGAAGTGTCAATGAATTAAAATCAGTGATAATATATCTTTATATATTTTAAAGAGACACTCCAGTATTGACAGTCTCAAACGCTCTTTGGTGCGGGCAGTAGCAGCTTTCCCTGTGAAGACCCTGCGTAAAGCTATTGATGAGTGGCCACAGAGACTGAAGAACTGTGTGAAGGCAAAAGGATGCCATTTTGAAAAGTGATTGGTGCCACGTATTCACAAGTCTACTACTTACGTTATATCACAAGTATATTAAAATATCTTTAAAATTATTTTGTTATTTCACTGAATAGCTTTGTGAAAAGTGATTGGTGCCATGTATTCACAAGTGCACTACTTACGTTATATCACAGGTGTATTAAAATATATTTACAATTATTTTCTTATTTCACTGAATACTTTGTAACAGTATTTATGGTAAGACTAGGTGTACTCATGTATGTAAAAATATACAGGGTGCCCAGTAAAATCCCTTCTCAGCCCCGTAACTTTCGAACGCCGACAGCTATAGCCATAAAAATGGTGTCTAGGTATAGTAAAGTGGCTATGCACTATTCGATGAGACCGCTTACAACGCCTCCTAGCGGCAAAAGTCAGGAGTTAGTGTGCCGATCTCGAAAACTATATGAGATATGGGAAAATAGTCAACTACAAAGTTGTAGAGCAGCATCGATTTAGTACCAAAAGACACCTTGCACACATGAATGCTAAGAATAAAACACGTACAATGTTCGTTTGTTTTTTCGCGATGTCGAACACTGTTACGTTATGAAACGCGTCAGAAAGGAGATAATATCGCCTTCCGCAAAGCACTAGCCCAACTCAACTGCGGAATGTTTGGTTCCAACATGACAGCGCCCCGCCGCAACAGCCAGGAAACGTAAGAAGGTACCTGGTCAAGACATTCAAACAACAAATCATCGGCTATGGTGGTTGCATAGAGTGGCCTGCACACTCACCGGACCTCACCCCATTGGACTTCTTCCTGTGGGGCTACCTCAAAGAGCAGGTGTATCAGACCCCTCTGACAACATTGCAGGACCTTTGACGCCATATAACTGATGCTTGTTCCAGCATGTCACCTGTCATGCTGCAAAATGTGCAGCGTGAGATTCAATCTAGAGTCCAAATGTGTATTGTGGCTGACGGAGAGCACATTGAGCACCGTGGGTAAATGTGCCTAGTGACAACTAATTGCTTCTTTCTGACGCATTTCATGACGTAACAGTGTTCAACATCGCAAACAAACAAACAAGCGTTGTACGCGTTCTATTCTTAGCATTCATGTGCGCAAGGTGTCTTTTCATACTAACTTGATGCTGTTCTACAACTTTGCAATTGACTATTTTCACGTATCTCGTATAGTTTTCGAGATCGGCACGATAACTCCTGACTTTGCTGCTAGCAGGCGCTGTAAGCGAGTTCATCGAATAGCGCATAGCCACTTTACTATACATAGACACCACTTTTATGGCTATAGCTGTCGACGTTCGAAAGTTACGGGGCTGAGAAAGGACTTTACTGGGCACCCTGTATATGCTACATGTGAGACCACATATGAGCTGCTGGTTGCTGATCAAGCAATGTCCAAATGAAACTTAGGTTAACTTCTTTGTTCTTAGGATACCATTGCCTTGCAAGTTTGCACACATTCACACATTTGATATGCTTTTTGTAATCTCTTATGATACTTTTTTTATTATATTCACTCTTAACCTATTATCTGTGCACTTTTGAATTTCCACTTTTCTCAATTCTATTTGAGCTGATTTGTATAACTATTCAAAAATTCAAAATCACTTATTAGTGTCAAATTAAGTTAAAATGTTTTCATGACTTCTTATTTTTATCATAGAAAGAAAAATATGCATTTCTTGTTCTTTCATTTTTACAGCTACACTCTGGAATGCAATTATAATACTAGTCGTCATGTAATTCCTATTCCTTCAGTTCAAGGTTCTGTGACTCCTCCTTGGCATAGCAATAAGCCACCCAGGTATACTCCTGAAATTTATCATCAGGTAAATATTCTGTTCACTGGATTTCTTAAATTACATTAAAATATTGTTTGATTTATGTGTGTGTGTGTCAGTGGCATGTGTATTTGAGGCTTGCTGCGAAGCCCAGGGAATGCACAAATAAAAGTCAATTAGATATACACAAATAAAAGTCAATTATCAATGGTATTAAGCTATGTCGATGCTTTCACTGCAAAAAAAAGAAAAAAAGCACGTGTGGATTTGCTTCTTTTGACTAAGAGAATCAGTCTAGCAGAAAAGACCAACAGGCCTCCTAGTGGAGGGATGGTGTCATGGTGACGCAAACAGCTCCAGCAGTCTTTGCTGTGTGATTCAAAGACTTTGGATATGATCCTCAGCTAAGCGTTTCCATGACAACATGGAGTGAGTGAAGGGTAAATGGGCCATTGCTTTCGGCAATGGTTCGCTCAAAAAAAGAAGACTTAGACTACCTTAGTCACTCGCATGCTCTTGCCCGTAACAGCATGTGTTTCATGAGAGTTGTCTCAGTTGTATGAAGTGTCAATGTATTAAAATCAGTGATATTATATCTTAAAGTCTTGGCTTTGTTGGATTCGAACTGTTTTGATAAATTTTGTGAAAGTTTTCCTGAACATATACTGCCAGAATTTAAAGAACCCTATGCTTCAAATTTTGATGCAGTTCGACTCAAAAATGAACTATGTGAAGTGTTTTATTCCCTTCATAAATACAGAAAGAAATTAGTAAGAGACATTACTTGTTACATGAAATTGAATATTTGGGCACTGTGTTTATTGAGGTGTACAAATTGACAGACCTAGTATCAAAGTTTTCATCAATAATTGCAACTGACGGAAGAAGTTTTTCTGCATTAAAAAGAATCAAGACATATCTTAGGGCCACACAGGGACATGTACACTTGAGCAGCTTGGCTGTTTTGTCAGTAGAGAAATATATTCTTTTTAAATATTAAAAAGTACTCGGAAGAAACTTTTTATGAGAATGTAACACTAAAGTTCACATAAAAGGCAAGAAGAATGGAGTGCATGTACAAATAAAGTATTCAGAGTAGAATGGAGTTCATGTACAAACATATGTTAAAATCATAATCCTCATAATTACTTGGTATTATGATAGCAATAGCATGTACCTAAAATTACAAAAAAAAGTTGCTTCCATTTCTTAGCAATTCAAAAATAAACTTCGCAATTTTTAAAAAACAGTATGGGAGTGGGGCGAGGGAGTGTGACGGGTGAGATAGCCCAGGTCTCGGACCCAAGATACACCACTGGTGCGCGTGAGAGAGAGAGAGAGAGAGAGAGAGAGAGAGAGTGAGTGAGTGAGTGTGTGTTATTGGCATGGAAATGCTTGTAAAAAATAAATAAAATTTAGTAAGGTAAAATACACGTTACATAAATGTATGTTCCCCATGTGTTAAGTCCAGCTTTCTTCAAAGTATTGCTTATAGTGCCCTTTTTTTCTCTGTTCATTGAAAGAAATTCATGCATGAAGTACATACACCATTGATGGCCTGCCTTAAAAGTGCCTCATTCTGAAGCATCTTCTTTGATTTTTCAAGTAATTGGAAAATTTGTTTTCCAAAAAGTTTAAGAATTTTGAGGAGGAAGGGGAAAGTGGGTTCTAGGAAATATAGGATATTCATTTGTCAGATTTTTAGGTAGTAGGATGAAGTACGTGTGTAAATTTCCATCATTAAACCGAATTTCTGGACTCAAATGTAAATATTTCCATGGAGTCCCACCTCACTTTTTATGCCTTGTATCCGCTATATGCAGGACATAAAGTGGGTACTGTTCAAACCCGTGTTACTTGAAATATTCTTAATTGCAGTTTTATGCTCTGCTGCTTTTTTGCTGTAAGTTGTCATCCTATTTTTCTTCCCCATAGCTGAGACACATTCATATGTTACATTGTAGATGACACCTCCCTGTAATAAGATGTTTTCTTCCTTTTGCTTTACTTTGGAAAAATCAACTTTTATTTTTCTCTGTAATCCAGAAGCCAGTCTTTCATAATATTGTAATACCAGCTAATTATTACTTTATTACACACACACACACACACACACACACACACACACACACATTGCTAAGCTGTTCTCTGACATTCAGAGGTTAGTTCCACAATGAAATACAAACTACCAGATAAATTTTCATTCGATTATTTACTTACTGTTGCCATATCAAACTTCTCCATTTACAGTGATCTTGACACACAACTCGGGCTTCACTGACATCCATCACATGACGTGCACAAGACTTTCTATACTTCATACTCATAATCTTTTTCTCAAATAGACACTCCTGAATCTGATCCTTCCATGATTTCCTTGGCCTTCCTCTGCCTTTCCTTCCTGCCACTTGGGCATAAAAAAATTTTCTTAGTAAGCATCTCATCACTCATTCTTTCAACATGACCAAACCACTGAAGAATATTAGTCTCCACCTTGCTAACAACATTTTGCTTCATGTTACACAACTGCAACACATCTTTGTTCCTCACACGTTCATAACGTGTCTTGCCACAAACCCCTCATAAGTAACGCATTTCTCCAGCACACCAATGACTCCTACATTTGTTCTGTAGTACCCAGGTTTCACTGCCATACATCAGAGTAGGAACAAATATACTTTCATAACCAGCCATGCTGGCCTCTCTTGAGAACCCATCATTCCTGTTAAAATCTCCTAAAGTAGCTATGACTTTCGATGATGAATTCACTCGCCTACTAATTTCACCATCTAATTGGTTCTCTCTGTTAAGCATGCTTCTTAAATACACAAACTGATTCACCTGGTCAATCACCGTGCCATTTAGATTTATATTACATTCAGTACTACCAGTTCCTTGCTCAAAAACTAACCATAACTTTGGTTTTACCCTTATTTATACTCAGTTTGAATTTCATGCAAACTTCGTACAACCAGAACAACATACTCTGCAACTCACTTTTGCTCTGTGCCAACAGAACAGTTTCATCAGCATACAACAATCTGCACACATGGATATCACCAAGACATAAACCAGTATTATCTATTTTAGCATCACGCATGCATGCGTTCATAAATATATTAAACAGCCATGGTGACATTACACAACCTTGTCTGACTCCTGCACCAATAGGACACCATTTTGATAAAACACCATTCACTCGTACACAAGCCCTACTGCCAGCATACATGGCTTTTACACTATTAAGTAGATTCCCAGTAATACCATATTCATTCAATACCTTCCACAAAAGTGTCCTATTTACTCGGCCGTAAGCTTTCTTTTAAATCTATGAAGGCAGCAAAAACTTTCTTACCAACATCCAGATACTTTTCAATCGTCATGATGCATAATGCAAAAATTTGGTGAACATCCCATATTTTCTCTGATGTAAGACCCCGTTCTTTTTCAATAACAACCTTACCAAACACTTTCCGTGGCACACTTGATAGGCTAATACCACGATAGTTCTTGCAGTCAGCCTGATCACCTTTTTCCTTATACAAGGGAACAATGATAACATCCTTCCAATCTCAAGGGACTATTTCTAACTCCCAGGACAACTGGCAAATTTCAGTTAACTAGTCAATTACTGTATTACATGTATTATATATATTGTGTTTAGATTATGTAATTATGTAAAGAATCATCATGTGTTTTATGTTTCTCATGTTATAGTTAGTTAACGATGGAGGCATGTATGTATTATCATATGCTATGGTGATATGAGCATCCTCAACAAGTAAGTTAGAATGATAAGAAAGTCAAACGCTTACCTTGTTAAGTAGATAACTTGCGCTTTCAGAACCCAGATCATGGCTCATTAACATGGTGCTGAATCCCCAGTTAATGTCTATACCATATATAATTGTTGTGGTTGAAAAATGGTGACATAGTTGAAATGTTACTCGGGTATACGAAGTTGAAATCCCATATTTTTTCAACTTCGTATACTCCGGTAACTTTTTTCAACTATGTCATCATTTTTCAGCCACAACAGTCATGTATGGTATAGACATTAACGAATAATCCATCATACATTGGGGATTCAGCACCATGTTAATGAGCCACAATCTGGGTTGTTAGAAAGCACAACTTCTACTTAACAAGGTAAGTGTTTCACATTCTTATTATTCTAACTTACTTAAGGATGCTCATATTTCCATAGTATATGATAAGCTGATACATGCCTCCATCGTTAACTATAACGTGAGAAACAGAAACACATGGTGATTCTTTACATAATTGTATCATCTAAGCATTATGCCAGTCTGTCATAATTTTTTTACAGAAAAATTGACAAGCAGGTAGAAATATAAATATAAAATTTCTGCAAAAATCCCATAAAGGTCTTGAAATTTCTAGAGTAACAGCTTCTATGAGTAGTCGTATTGTTATTTATCACTAAAATGTGTTTTATATATTATTTAAAACTTTTTATTTCCTCTGTGAAATTATTTGCTTACTACTTCTTATGTTGTTGTTCTCCACTAAGCTGTTGTATTGACTATGAAACCAAATGTTCAATAAGTCATTTCATTTTAAGCCACTATTTCATTTTGTGGGGTTTGCAGATTGACTGACAGGTCAAATAAAGTGAGATGGACTCAGAATATGCTTGTTTTGTTAAGTTTACCATCCAGACGTTTGTGTCCCCCCCCCCTCCAAAGTTTCAGATGAGTTGACTGATCAAAACATGGAATGCAGCAGAATGGTAGGGAGTTGGTCATTAGACTCTGCATCTGTGTTTGGACAAATGTGGCCTGTTGATGATAAATGTGCTAGCACAATAACAACATGTTTAGTATAGTTTCATTATCACATTTCGTATTGTGTTACTTTTAACGGGTGTTTACTTATTCTGTTTTGCAAACTATGTGTTGTTCTGTTAGTGAATGAACAATGAGTAAAGGAAACGCATTATATTTACAATAAACTGCTTTTTATGTTTTTCTTAAATAAAAACAGGTGAATTCGTGTTACTCAGCCTCCATATAAACTTTTTTCTGGACTACAGTGGTTGAAACTTTGCAAAGCAAAAGAAGTACTTACCAAAGAATATTAAACTGCATAATTTAACCTATACATAACTGGATACATGAATGTTCTGCTAAAAACATGCAATATTTGGCTTCCATAACTGATTTTTAATAGTGATGTTTCTTGAACTGAAACTGTTCTCATGGGCACTGACTTTTTAGAAAACTAATGGGTGCATTCAAGATTGTAGTATGCATGCCATAATTTTATTCTGTTAATGTTATATTTTGTTTGGGAAAAAAGACATTATATTTTGAATGCAGCGCTTTTTTTATATTGGAAAGTTTATAATATTGCAAAACACTGAAAATTTTTATGTTAGACCTACCTAGTTTCTTCAACTTGTGATAGTTTTCCTTCTTCATATCCTTGCATGTTATACAAAATACATCGAAAGATTGCAAATATTTGTATAAGATGAATAAAATGAATTTTTCATAGTTTGGGTTTAAAAGAAAGATTAGAATTCAACAAATTGTTCAAAAGTTCAGGTTAAATAATTGGTAATCACAATGTTTTAGAATATTGCAGATATTAAATTTCAAGTAATTAATTGTCTGTAATATTGAAACCATTTTGGAAATTTAAAAACAAGCCAATCCTTCGCCAAACCACCTTGAATAGACAACATCCTTTTCCCTTCACTCAGGATGCATTTCATTCAGCACTTTGTTGGAATTTTCAGCAGGTCTTCAAGGGCTTTTGAACAATTTAAAAAACTGTTGAAAATGCCAACAAAGTGCTGAGCAAAATGCATCCAGAGTGAAGGGAAAAGGTTGTTTTTATGAGGTAGTTTGCCAGAGGATTGGTTTATTTTTATATTTCTGAAATGATTTCAATATTACAGACGATTATTTGAAATTTAATATCTGCAATACCCTAAAATTCTGTGATTATACTTTATTAAAACCAAAATTTTGAACAATTCACTGAATTCTGATCTTCATTTCAAATCTGAACTATGAAAAGCTAATTTTATTCATCTTATATCAATATCTGCGATCTTTCGAAGTATTTTGTATTATAATCATCATCATCACTAAGCTGTTCTCTGAGATTCAGAGGTTAGCTCCACAAAGAAATACAAACTACCAGATAATTTTTACTTACTGTTGCCATATCAAACTTCTCCATGTACAGTGATCTTGACACACAACTCGGGCTTCACTGACATCCATCACATGACGTGCACAAGACTTTCTATACTTCATACTCATAATCTTTTCCCCACGTAGACACTCCTGAATCTGATCCTTCCATGATTTCCTTGGCCTTCCTCTGCCTTTCCTTCCTGCCACTTGGGCATAAAAAAATTTTTTAGTAACCATCTCATCTCTCATTCTTTCAACATGACCAAACCACCGAAGAACATTAGTCTTCACCTTGATAACAACATTTTGCTTCATGTTACACAACTGCAACACATCTTCATTCCTCACACAATCAGAATGTGCCTTGCCACAAACCCCCCATAAGTAACACATTTCTCCAGCACCAAAACGACTCTTTATGTTTCTTCTGTAGTACCCAGGTTTCACTGACACACATCAGAGTAGGAACAATTACACTTTCATACACAGCCATGCAGGACTCTCTTGATAACCCATCATTCCTGTGAAAACCTCCCAAAAGC